>OZ008370.1:257425397-260331670 GCA_963931995.1 Phaonia tiefii
GAATTGAACTGAATTTAATTAAGGTATGTGTTCTTTAACGGAAAATTTAAAAATATTAAAATCTGACAAATGCTACTATATTTTCAGAATAATAATGACTCTTTTTACGCGCAAACAAAACCAGACAAGAAAATGTTATTTTGTGTTGAATTTGTATTAATTTGCTTCCAAAAATTTCAACTATTGTTTACCATACGAAACGAAGAAACCGAATAATAATTATAATTTAAATCGAAAATTAACCGATTTCATCGGTTCTCCTCATTCTGTGAATCCGAAAACCGGGTTTCCGAAAAGAGATTTTTCGAATAACCCAAAAACCGATTATTTGAAAATGCCGGTTTTTCGAACTCTCTGGTAAATTTACTCCACTTCCTTCCCCCTGGTATTCAATGCGCATTAGTAAATCCATTTTAAATGTTCCAATGTACTAATATGACGGCTTTAGAAATTCAAAACTTGTCGTCAATCGTTCTCTTTGTCAAGGATAATCTTGATTTATTTTTGATTAATACCAAATTATCCAACGATGTATGTCACCTACCGGTTAAATGAATAAAATCTGTAACTATATCGTGTTAAGTTCACATAACCTTAAGGACATTTAAAATGTGTGATGAAATTCACATGGCTTGACCAATTATACAATGCTACTTCCCTATGCCTAGTTAATAACTAGAACTAAAGTTGACTTATATTTAGAGCTATTTTCTTTCTGGTTATTGCAAATACAGTTAGCACTCACATAATGCAGTAAAAAATTTCACCAATTGTAGCATATTTTGTCAAGGGAAATTTAACAATTCAATTTAAATTTAAAACACATCAATTGAAAATTTTAAAGAATTTGAAAGATATCAAATTAAATTTTAATCATATCAATTGGAATTTAAAATAATTTACAAGGTATCAAATGACATTTAAAAGATGTCAGTTGAAATTTGAAACACATTTGCCGATTTTAAAAATCAATTGCCGATTTTAAAAATCAATTCAGGGTTTATAACACTAAAATTCTGTTTTTAAATTGCAATTTATGTCTTCTAAATTTCAAGTGGCGTGATTTAAATTCCAACTTATTTCAATTGATGTGTTTTAATTCAATTGGTGTTTGTTAAAAGTCACGCAGCCCTTTTCAATAAAACGGCTCATCGATCTGATGGTTGGTAATTTCATACATGATAGAATGTGACGGAGAATGAGCGACTGACGAGATAAAACCCCAAAATTTAAATTGCATTTTATTGGCGCTTTTGACTTTTAAAACAACGTAATACCTTTTAAATGAGTTTTGGCATGAACGAACACAACAATTTTCTTTTATTTATATTTGTAATACGTCCAAACTATGGCATAAAGACACACAGTATCAAAACTCCAATTAGATCAGTGACTTTCGACGAGAATATGATGGAACTGAAACACTGATGCACTCATGATTTCACGTGTAGTTTTTTAAATTTCAATTGATTTTTTGTTTTAATTTCAATTGGAAATGGTGTAGTTCACAATTTTCGCCCCTAATATTGATATTTATGTAAAAATTTATGAGACTTTTTTGAGTCATAAAAGAAAATTAAGGGGAATGTGGAATTTTCTTTTAGAAAATTAAAAACTTCACTGGGTATTTTAACAGAAAAGTTATAGGACAAACTGTGATCGGGTACATATTAGCATTCCAACTGATAGCAACGTGAAGAGGCGTGGCAATACCACCAGTACAATTCAATAAGTTACGGCGGAGAATGTTGCTCCATAAAATGGATGGCGTTGTCATTTGCTATGTATGTGGTATTTATCCTAATTTTTCTACCTTTCGTGTGGGGTGCTAAACTATTTTAAGCGGCTTCAGTTAAAATCGTTTAACTTCTCAAACGGAGTGCTCGAAATATTAGTTTAGCGGGAATAACAAAAAATACCAATTGTTTTGGTACTTTGTCGAGTGGGCAGCAGAATGTTTTGATTTTTTATTACGATTGTTATGTATGTAGTTGCTACAACTTAAGTTAGTGTGAAGTATATAGTTCTGTAAATATTATTAAATGTAGGAAAATACGAAGTGATATTTTTAAGTTATCTTTAAGAAACTTTGTTAAAATGAATTTTAGGGACCCAATAAATATGAAATATGAAATATGATGGTACTTTGTCGACCAGTTTGTATGAATAGTCGATAAAAATCGCTTTATATAGCTTATGTGTCAATTTAAACTGGTCGAAAATTTTAGTTCAGCATGCTAAAAAAAGCAAAAGGAAGAATACAGCTATGAGTAAATGTAACATTTCTATGTTCTTTCCTGACCCCAAAAAAGGTACGACTTTGAAGGGGTGACGGAAACATATTTTAAATGCTGCCTCATACAAGGGCAACATTCCTTTTTAGAAACGATATCCCATAAGTCTCACTTAAGTTTAACCATGTGGTTTCTCAAACAGGATGTACAACTAGAGAAGAAAAAACCGGCGTAATTTGGCAACCCTCGTAGAAGAGAACCAAAAAAGTCGACGCGATTCACTCAAACGCATTTCTCTCTCGCGTCATAACTTAATTATTGCATACCTTTTACATACTTTATGTAACTTAATTTAAACATTGTTGGAATTTCTATAGTTAGATACTGTAACATCATCAGAAAACTGCTCGTGTATTGAAATACTCAACGAAGAGAGTAAGAGAGAGAGCAGAGAATCGAGGCGCGTCACTCGTTTTTCTGTTCACTTCTACAAGGGTTGCCAAATTGCGCCGGTTTTTTCTTCTCTACTTGTACATCCTTTTTGGGTTTCTATGGCACAGCTAATCGAAAAAATGATGAAAATGATGTAAAATGCGCGACCAAAGAAGACATAGAGATTATAGACCATGAAGCAAACTAAGTTTAAATAGTGTTTGATGGACAGCTAAATTGTGATTTATGTTGTTGGCATCGAACGAAAATACGCAGTCCCTTTTATTTCTGTCCGAATTCTGTCCAACCAAAGAGTAAATTCCAAAAGCAACTCGAGCTCGATGAAATGGCCTACTACCTCGTCGTCATCAAGAGCAAGTGAATGAGGGATAGCGGCTCTTGTCTATTTCTTAACAATATTATTCTCAACCCTAGAAAAGTGTTATACGAGGTCTACCTTTCATATCTTACGCCGTGACATTTAACAAATGTGATTCCCGTTATAACCACGTGTCACACGCAATTACTAACTACATATGTTTGTGTTCACTACTTCCTCCTACTACTTCTCATTGATGTCATGTTAAAAATTCTACTTATTTATTTGTTAACTTTTAACTGGCAGCCAACTCTAAATTGTTTTAAAAGCCAATTATGCTTAAGGTGATCTAATAATAAACGATTTAGCGTGACTCGTTGTTTAAAAAGTAATTGAAACGCACCCAATGATATGTGAGTAGGTGTTTTTCAGAAGTTAAACAGATTAAATTAGTTTATAATAGAAAGTAATTAAGCTAATGAAAAGTAAAGAAAACAAACAAATTAACTCAGATGTTTACTGCGTCGTGGGCAGTTAACTATTTGTACTATATTTAACTTAACTTTAAAAAGCACAAATGAAGTCACCTACATAAATGAATGAATTGTCCGATAAATCATAGGGACGATTATAAAAGAATGAATTCATCGATAAATCATAGAGAAGATTGTATTGTGGAATCGATTACAAGACTTGTGATTTGAATTTAAATTTTACACAAAAGAGAATATGTAGTTTGTAATTAATATTCACAATAAATGTTGTAGTTGTTTTTTACAACGAGATGCGGCGAAACACGTACAGTAAACATAAATATTCTAATCCAATAATCCGTATGCAGATATCACATCCGTATCCGGCACATTTCATAAGCACAATATTATATTATGATATTGTACATGGAAGGCTGAATGAATAAACAGATGAAGGCACAAACTCACCAACAAACCGATTATTTTTTTACAAAGATGTAGTTGGTTACTGGAGTGCAAAATAACAAGGAGGAACTACAGAACAGGCAAAGGGAGGGACAGTAAACTGCGTCATCGTCATTGCCGCTGCTGCCATCGTCCCCCTCGTCTACAGCCATATGATATCAGTAGCTACCGAGGACGGCCATAGTGAAAACAGAAACAATCCATGATATTTCTCAGACGTTCTCATGAAATTTAGTTGGAATACGTACGCAAAACGACCGACCATTTTATTTAAATGTTTTCTTTATAAGATATTTAAAAATAAATCCTCATCACTAAAAACATCTTCATGATTATCATGAGTAGTCATCATTATGAGCTTCAGAATGCAAAAAAAAATCCAACACATATGGTTTTTTGTCTTTGCCCACTTTCCCGAGACTAAAACAAAAAAAAGCTGAAAACGCAATGCAATCGATACTGTTGCGTTTAGTTAGTGATGGGATGTTAATGTGAGTATTGAGTACCCAATAACCCGCATATTTTACGGTTACTCGTTTCAGAAAAGTTTCTCGTTTCAGTCATAGATAGTTGTGAGAGGTTTAAATGGACGTTTTTTGTATGATAAACTGTCTCTCAAACGTCTCACAGCCCTTTACAACAAGGCCATAACATTTTAGGGATAACACTGTGACACAAATGAAAGGAATTTGTTTCGGACCTCAACCAAACCAAAAAATTGTGAAAGTACTTGGACGTGGTATCACAAAACCCCGCTCGGTTTTGCTCCTATACGTAACAATTTTTTTTACAGGCCGAAGAAAATTTTGGAAGTGGGTCAGGACCCTATTTCAGATATTCTTCAATAAATCATAAACAGCTTAAAATATTGCATTACAACCTTTGACAATATTGTAGATATTTTCCCACTGTTGTACAGTGTAATTCAACTTTTTTGACTGCAGGGATTCAAACTTCTGGATGTTGCAAGGTTTTACGTCAAAAGATTGTTTATTTACGTCGCTGAAGTTTGATAGACACAGCGGAAATTATTACTGTGAATCAAGATTTATTAATTCAGGTTAAAGCTCCGTATTCAATTCTTGCGAAATTTTCGTAAGAAATGTTGTCATTTATTTCTAAACGAAAAATTTTGTTACAGAGAGTTACCACATATCTCAGATTTACATTGCAAATACTTCATTAACAATTCATCTTTGTACTCCATTCTATTTTTAACTCATGTGGTAGAGTTGTGTAGTTCACGAACGAACTATTTCAATGGAACAATTCACTAATGTTAACTAGATGAATTAGTTCACACTGTTCCGCTCTTTTGTTTCAGTAGTTCACTTGCTTCAGCAGTTTTTTGTATTTCTGGAGATCGTAAGAAATTTTGACATTTATCTCTAAACGGAAAATTTTGTTACAGAGAATTATCACATATCTCTGATTTATTTCATTAATAATTCATCTTTGTGCTCCATTCTATTTTTAACGCCTGTGGTAGAGTTGTGTAGTTCACGAGTGAACTAGTTCATTTGAACGATTCACTATTGTTAACTAGATGAACTACACGCTGAAAAATCTGTGTTTTTTTGTTGTTTGGATGCAAACATAAAGTCTATTTGGAGCTTGTCGCAAATATAATATACTTGTGTCCAAACATATTGTGTTTGCTATTCAATATTACATGTTTGAGATATAATGATTAATATGTTAGAATATATGTGTTTGCGACCCACATATATTTATGTTTGCGATACAAATACAGCTGTGTATGTTGCACTGTCTATGCTCTCTCGAGAGCAAGAAAATAGAAGAGGGACAACGAGAGAGTCTATCTTGTAAGTGTGTATCTGTATTTTTACATTATTTTCTCAGTCAGTGAGTCATAAATATTCTTGAATGAGCGTGTAAATTGCAAATGATGTCAGTGTTTCTTATTTTGGCTTCATGAATTTAGCCGTCAGTGTTTCATCGGTCAGAGGATATCAAAAGCGCTTGATCAGTGGAAAAATAATAAACGAAGGCTCGGACGCTTAAATGGTTTGTGATGTTACTTTGGTTTTTGTGTATGTGTTTCGTACGTATGTGTGCTACCAAAGTGAGAAACGATGTTGAGGAAAGAAACTGGAAAGGACAACAACTTGAAGCCCTTTGTCTGTCCGGGTCTTTACTGAGAAAATCGGAACGGCGGACCATTTATTAAACAAACGCTTGGCTTGCATGAGCAGGATTTGTATATAAAATTTTTCTTTAAGTACCAACGCATAGTGATAACCAACGCATAGCTGAAACCTTCCCAAAACAAAAACGTGAAAGAGAACAAAGAAAGGAGAAGCAAAAGAGCAGCAGATTCTCATTTCATGAAAACTACAAATAATGCATTCAATGCACATAAATGTAAAAAGGCCGTTTTAAATCTTTTTATTTTTTGTATTAATTATTTATAAATGTGGATTTATATTGATAAAATTAATTATAATAAATAATACATACATACATATACATATATTGTAATCAAATAATAATTCGTTTTTAAATATTATTATGTTTGGGCATATGTTTACACGTAAAAACATACATGTTTGCCAATAAACATGATGCTGTTAACATTGAAACACAAGTGAGTTTAGGACTTGCCAACATATTAATGTTTGAAGTGTGTTCCAAACATATACATTGTTCCTGCAGAATATGTTTGGTAGAATATGTTAGAGAGGCCGTTATTTTTCAGCGTGTAGTTCACACTGTTCCTCTCTTTTGTTTCAGTAGTTCACTTGTTGCAGCAGTTTTTTTCTATTTCAGTTCTGGAGTTCTCTCTGCCATTTTCTAGTTCATGCTCTTTTGGTTTCACAAAGGTGCCTAATGTGGCAATCTTTGTGGAATGGGTATGTAACCGGCTTCGACACAATAACTACAGCGTTAATCACCACTTTGTTCTAAAATATAGACAGATTACGGAATCACCAATATTTGAGAAACGGAATGACCCAATCCTTAAGCCGATCTTCAATAGAGCGATTTAGTATAAACAAATATCACAGTATCCAAAACACTTTAGAAATCTGCAAAAATCAGACCATTTTTGCGATTATTCGCTTCGATTGAACTAAAACTCCAAGTTGAACTTAAATGAGCTCTTTAGTTCACAGCTCCTCATATGAACTGTTAAGCTGAAATGATACAATGAACTAAATGAATGAACTAGTTCATTCTGTTGAGCTGAACTAAAAAGAGCGCTCACTTGAATGAACTAAAATTCCCAACTCCAGCATGTGGTACTACTTTTGTTTACTAAAATAATCGAAATGTCAAAATGGCGGTCCGAAACAATTACCAAATAAGTGTTTTCGTACGAAATAACTTTTGGGTAACAACCCTGTACTTGATTTTGCCTACGAAATGTTCGCAAAGAGCTGAGTACCAAGCAAATGAAAAGTGAGCGAAATTTTCGGTTCATGAAATTTTCGTTATTTTTTATACACGTACTTCTTATGGCAACGAAAATTTTATAAAAACTGAATGCCGGGTTTATAACGGGTGAATTTTATGCTATATAATTGTTCAGAGTTAAGTTTTTGCCAGTTCACGCGTGATTCGTGACATGTGTTAAATTCAAAAATGTTCAGTTTCCCTTGCCATTTCATCATGAATAGTCTTACAACCGACCAACACTTGTAAATCATTGAGTTTTATTATCAAAATTCGTGCTCTGTGAGAAATGTGTGTCGCAAGTTTCCTGCATTTTATTATCTTCAGCAACTAGGCTCATTTTTGGCTCTATGGGTACGTCAATAAACAGAATTGCAGAATTTTGTGCGTAGAGCACCCAGAGTCTATTCAAAAAATTTTCTGTTTCGGGCGGGTTTGGGCCGGCGGCATAATTTTACCATATTTCTTCATACACGATAATGACCCATTACAGCCCGTTCGAGAATCACTGTTTTCCCCAAAATGGAAGAATTGGACTTGGTTTGCATGTGGTTTTAACAAGACAGTGCCACATTGCATGCCATACCATGAACCAATTGAATGGCGAGTTTGGTGAGCAATTAAACTCAAGTTGTGGCGCTATCAATTGGCCGCCTCGTTCGTGCGATTTCACCCCATTGGGGGCACGCGAAGGCTCTCGTGTGTCGGGACAAGCTACATAACAACAATTGCTGCCTTGGAAGACAACATTATATGTACGTGTCATTGGTGAGATGCCGGCCGAAATGTTGTAAAAAGTATGCCAAAATTTTATTTTCAGAATTGACCGCGTGAAGCGTAGCCGTGGGCAACATTTACAGGAAATAATCTTTAAAAAGTAAATGCCTGGCATTGATTTATCGATCCAAATAAATATGTCATCCCCTTGTACAAATTTCCCGTATTTTCTTCAATTTTCATAAAAACGAATAGAAAACAAATCACTATTTATAAGTAGCACAGTTGATTTCATTTCTTTCGTGCCAAATCTGTCAAAATTTGTTTACATTTCTGTTTCTGTTTACATTATTAGGTTGTTCACAAAGTTTAAAAGAATTTGTGTTAAAATAGATTGATTTACTTTTAAAACATGTTAAATATTAAAGGGTTTTACAAAAATCTGCTTGAATCTTCATTATGAGCTCTAAATTTAACACAATTGATATTAAATGTGCAATTATATTAAATCTTTACATCAGCTGACTTTGACAAATTAGACTCTTTAATGACATCAACAGCTTCTGCGCTGCTACAACCTGATTGTTGTGAACGTGCAAAATATTGAAATATATGAACATCGTGAACATAAGGTATAGAACATGGTATAGAGAAGAAAATTTACTCATGGAGTGGAATGCCAACAAAGAAAACAAGTGAACCGCGTCGTTTCTCTGCTCTCTCTCTCTTACTCTCTTCGTTTTCATATTTAAATAAAATTACATAAAGTATGTAAAAAGTGTGAAATAATCCAGTTATGACGCTGGAAAGAATGCGTTTGAGTGAATCGCGTCGACTTTTTTGGTTCTCTTCTACTAGGGTTGCCAAATTGTGGGGTTTTTTCTTCTCTATTGTCGTGAATGCACAAAATTTCGTTCGATGTTCGCACATTTTGTTGTAATTAAACAGCAAAACAACTGGCAGAAGTTCGACTCCTCTCGGAAAATAGACAAAGTAAAACGTGGGAGGAGAAGAATAACAACTATACTTTATAATACTCGACCCCTTAAATACTTAGTAATAATTTCAAATTTAAACTACAAAAGTATATAAAAGATTTTTGACATTTCTTAAATTGACATTTACGAGGTACACGATAGATTTATAAGTTAGAATGAAAATTCATAATATGTTAGTCTATGATTTTATAAAGAGAAATCCACATAATCAGTTTTATCTGCGAATTATTGGATTTGACGGAAATCTGTGTATGGAACACCTGCATAGGATAAATCTTTTGGTTTTGAAAAATGTTTGAATATTATGATGTTATCGATGAAAAACAAATGGTGATGGAGGAAAGAATGGAGAGAAGAAAGGCGCAATATGTGACAACTACATTGAATTTCAAAGTCGGGCGCGATTACTTCCGCTCGCGTAACCGATCTCGAATCGAGAAAGGACCCAATTTTGAAATCAGGGAAGGCAGATCCGATCCGGTAACCGATTCGGATCCGATGTGCACGAAAAAGTTTCGGTGTGTCTATACACAATATTTTTCTCGGTATCTTCTCCTCGCTTTCGTTTTAAATCTTCCTTCAAATGAATTCCGTCAGACAAAAGTTTGTGTTTCAACGACAAACCGATATATTATCGATAACTCCGCCAGACATATCTGTCAAACGCACCACATACTTGTCCGTCATGAGCTTGAGCTTTGTCAATAACCTTTCTCTATCTCATAAAATTGAACAAAGATTACCCAAATTATTTGGAAGCAAGTGCATTCTTGTTTCGCGTCGGGATGGGCAAAATAACTACAATAAATACCACCGATAACCAATGATCATGCTCATGATTGAAAAATGTGTGGTCCGCTCATAATGTGACTTTGATTAATACTTTCCGGTAATTTTTCGGTAAACCAGAGTACTAAAGCGCCCCAAAAACTTGTCAGTCATGAGTCTGAGCTGCGTCGATAACTTCTTCTTTGGCTCATAATTTTGAACAAACATTACCAAAATTGTTTACAAGCAAGGTAGTGATGTGAACAACAACGATTATATTCCTGTTGGGCATCGAAATTGGTGTTAAAACGACAGTAAATATAACCAATAACCAATGCTCATGCTCATGGTTGACAAATGTGTGGTCCGCTTTAGATCGTTCTCGTAAAAAATGTGGAGCAGCATCAAATTGTTTCTCTGCGAAATGAGCCAGTAACATGTCAGTGTTGACGACTATATTTTTTCTGTTTTAAGTTTTTATTTACACTCAAAATCACTTTTTTGGAAATTGAATGCGACATGGCAATTGATTAATCATTTCTTCCTACAATTTAGTTGATCGTTATATATTTATACACTCACCCATAGGAATGGGGGTATATGTATACCATTTGATACGGCAAAAATTATAACACATAGAAAGAGTCAAATTAGACTCCAGCTATATTTGGACCAAATTCGTTTTAGCAATATTAGGAAGATTGTCCCCATGTCCGCCTGTCTGTCTGAATGGCTGATCAACATGTTAAATGCTGTAAATTTTGAGCGACCACAACGACATTTTGTCACTGATTATTATTTGTCGAAACTTGCATTGGTATTAAAAATGGGTGTTATGGTCACGCCCCATCTCGTATAAATGGACACATTTAGGCCCAATTTTTGACTGGTTATTTAAGTTGGTAATAAGTTGATTTTGATTTATGTTTGATCTGACTTTAAATACGAAAAGAGTTTTTCAGTGCTTTGTCAAATAATCTTACTACCATGTGGCAATAGTGGCAAATGCTACGAGAAATAACCGGTTTTCATACATTTATCTGGTAATCGTTACAATGCATCAAACTGACGCCATTTGCAAAAGAAAAGTGAAGTGATAAAATACAAAATATTTAATGAATTTGGAAAGTATTTGAGCAGAAATAAAGTTCTAACTTCACTACGAGTTAAATGATACGTTTTTATTGTTATTTCAATTAGGATAGTGATTATAGTTGTTCACATTAACAATTAAAGAAGCTTTGTGTTTGTTCTTCTTGTTGTTTTCTATCAAAATCATATGGTGATTTGATCATAGTTTAAATGCCCAATTTTGGCTGTTTAAACAGCAATCAACTATTAACCTAAAAAGTGAATTCAGAGTTTAAATTATGTTTGATTGTTGATGAAAGATGATTGACTAGTCAAAAATTGGGCCTTAGTACAAAGTCATGTTTCTTCTACATTTTTTTCAGAAATGAGTGATTACCTACAACTCAGTCAGATATTGGTTAACAATCTGTAAATATTGGCTAGTTTGGCAAGTCTATTCTGGTACCTCCAATACAAAATCTGGGCGGCCTTCGGGTTAATCAACGCTATACCTCCCGCAAACCACAACCGATCTTAATGAAATTTGGTACTGGGCAATGTTTTGTCAAGATTAAAAAAAATCGGAATCTTTTTCACACTCATTTTTATACTTCCCCAGACAAATGTTGGCGGACAATTGGCTGATATCCCCAAACCCACAACAGATCCTAATTATGTTTGGTATTAGATAATATATCGTCCAATGTTACTCAGCAATTAAATATGTATGAATTTGACACGCCCATTCGGTTAACTGAAGGTTGGTTGGATGAAAAAAAAATTAACCATTTTTAATTGAACTGGGGCCCAATGTACTTAGAGAGAGGGTTTGTTTATGTCGGTTCACCTGACTGAATTTTCTGTACTCTTTTTTATTATATTTGACTACAATTGATTCCGTAAATTGAAGAAAAGCATTGTCTTGACTAATTGTGTTTTGTTATTTGGTTGCATGCTCGCCTAATGTACAAAGGTATCAAGTTCGAAACCCACCAGAGGTAAAATTTATTTTAATTTTTTTATATATAAAATTTATTTTGTTTTTTAATTATAGAATTTTTTCTATGTCTGAGATTTTTTCACAAATTTTGAAAACGAGTGCATAACGCACTCCATTCCACAAGTTTTAAGAAAATTTTGAAAACCTTGTAAAAGTTTCTTCAAAAAGTATCACAATTCCAATCGATTATTCACTCTAATGCAAATAAATTCAACAACACTAGAGTGACTCTTATCTGCTCAGCCAGTGCTTAATGGAGATTCACATTTACGTGGAGAAAGGGAGGAAGGGACATATTCAAAAAGACATATGGATAATTTTGCATTTTGTTGCTTTAAATTACACATTAATGTGGAAGGAAGGAAACTACTACAAGACCAAAAAAGTAGGGGAGAAGTATTTAAATGACTCACTATTTAAGAACGCAATTTCAATCATTCTTATACAGACTAACAAAGAAAATATCGCAAAATTTCTTGAACATTTCAAATGAAATCAAACTATTTTTCTTCGTCGCTTGATTTCCTTTTAAACATACATTTTTGTTTTCAAGCGAAAAGGGTGAGTCAAACAAAAATAAAACAGTCAATGCAACAGAAACATTTTAAAAGTTGTCTTCGCTCAGCGACACGTTGACAGCAAACAGCAAAAAAAAAAAAAAACAAGGTGTGCGTGCGCTTGTGAGGTGTTGGTCATCGGCAGTATGACCAACATGAAAATGAGTATCAGATCCATCTTCAGTGTTCCCAATTATGTAGTGCAGCACTTTTATGATCAAAGGGGCAAACGGAGAAGTGTATCACTTGCATTTTACGAATTTGCAACAGTAAGAACCAATTAAATTTTTGTTTAGTAAACGAAAAACTTTTAAGAGTATTTTTACAAAGTTTGACAATAATTTTCGTAAAGCTACGATATCCCAGGCCCCAGAAAAGAAAACAGTTATCGATAACTCGGTTAGTTATCAAGATATCGAGTTAAAAGACATCAATTAAAATTCAAAAACTTAATATAATGGGTGATTTTTTCTATTTGGAAATACAGAGAATTATGAAATATTTATTTGGATCGATAAATCAATGGCTGCCTTTTTCTTTTTGTAGATTATTTTATGCATGTATTTTCATGTTTTTTAAATTCCACTTGATGTTTTAATTGATTAATTTTCAATTTCAATTGAAGTATTTTAAATTTCAACTGATGGATTTTAAGCTTCAAACGGAATTTTTAAGTTTCAATTGATTTTTTTTAATTTTTAATTGGAAATGGAGTAGCGTAGTTATCGATATATCTTAGGACGAAGTTTAGAAACATCAATAACTTTTTTAACTGATAAATCATCATCATCAATGTTGTCAACTATCGTTTGGTTTCTGAAAAGGAAATATATTTAGTGTATAAAGAAGTTCAAATCAAATAAAAACATATAAATAAAAGCAGCCGAACAAATTGATGTTGCTCAATATTTTCCACGCGAATGTTCTTAGTACCCAACTTATTACGTGATATTTTACAAAGGATTTAAAATTCATTTCGATTTTTATGACCCAATGTTGCCCCACTGTAAAACAAGAGTAAATTTAAAATTAAAAAAATATGTAGATTTCGGCAGAATCGCAAACATAAAACGGCACTAAATGTATCCATTTATTTATAGCCGACATTTACATGGATGGTGGTGCCCTAGTAGTGTCAGTGGACGGATGTACTATGGCTGCATGTATGTTTGTACGATTTTATTGCACAAAACATGTGTTTGCCAAAATATACCAACATAAATATTGGAAATTTCCCCTAAAAAGTATTTTAAAATTATTTTTAAACAAGATATTGTACGCGTGGTAGTGAATTTAATTCATGGCTTTTTTGTTTCGTTTTTAAACAAAAATACAAAAAAATACGATTTATCAATTGGTTTCCTTAACGCTTTATATTTTTGTTTTATTTAATTGCAAAAAAAAATTGTACATACAATAAATGAATTATGGCTTTTTTCATTATACATAAGTATTTGATTAACAACAAGTTCATTGCCATCATTTTCAAGTTTTCGATTTCAATTCAGCGTTACTTTTTTCTTCTTCTGTTTCTGTTTTTTTTGTTTTTGTTTAATAATTTCGCATTTCTCTTGGTGCCAAGTAATGGAGTGGCGGTTGTTTTTTAATGATGTGGACTGACTGGGATGATGGAGCCATGTGTGGGCTTTGGTGTGTTTTATTTTTGGTGTAAACTTCTGAATCATCATCACCATTATGGTCATGACTGTTTTCAATGGAAATTCATATAGTTTTCTTTGTTGTTGCAGCTTTTACATTGACTTCTTTTCAAAAACGCTCCCTTTTTATTTAAAAAAAAAACAAACAAACCTTTCCATATGTTCCGACAGGGTGGTAGTCATTGTCAGTTCTGTTTTTTATTCTTAAATATATATAGCAAAGAATATGTTAATTACTGCTAACTGGTGTTGCAAACAATGCCAGCTCATTTTAGTTTTTAGTTTTTTCTTCCTTTTTATCCTTTTAAGGACAAGTGTCAGTTATGTTTCACATGACATGCTGTTGGCTTTATATTACATTTCGTTAATTTTGACATGAACCCCCATACGCCCATATACATATACATATGTAGATTTATTAGCCTGGCTCTTTGTTCAAC
The DNA here is from genome assembly GCA_963931995.1 of Phaonia tiefii. Classification (NCBI taxonomy): domain Eukaryota; kingdom Metazoa; phylum Arthropoda; class Insecta; order Diptera; family Muscidae; genus Phaonia; species Phaonia tiefii. The sequence goes on from OZ008370.1 coordinate 257,439,947, forward strand.
TAGGGTGTGTTAAGGGTTATTCATAAAGAAAGTGTTAAACATTTTTCCCTGGCTATAACTATAACTTAAAAAGGCATTAATACTTCAATTACTTAGAGTATCGTGTACAAGTACATATTATATTTTCTTAAAGACACTTAGTTCAACACAAATCACATGTGTAAAAAAAACATGACTTGACCTAAGACAATTTAGGAAACTTTAAAGGCAAAAAGTGTTGTCACATTCTAAAGGCCCTTGGTACTAATACAAACAAAAATTACAAAATACAAAAAATGCTTGAGAAATATCGACGAAATATTTCCGCCAGTGTTAGAACTACACTGCATGTGCTAAGATCTAAATTTCGTACTAAATTTTATAAAACTCCATACAAAATAGGCCTGCCCGTATTAAGATCAACATTTCACGTGAAATTGTACAAAATTCCATCCAAAAAATACGTGCAAAAACTTGACGAAATAGTATTTCGCCACGTGTAGTACTAAGTTGTGCACGCCAAATACCAGCAACATGTATTGGGCATCATTTTAATGTTGCTAAGAAGCATCAACAAAGTTATGATCAATGTTGTCTACTGCCACTCAATTTCTGAACAATATAGATTTTTAGTGTAAAAGAAACTTAAAAACAGAGAAAAATATATGCCCCTATTACCGTTCACCACTCAACTTAGTTTGGTCGACTTAGAGACGACCCAACTTCAGCACGACCAAACTTATCTTTTGTATTGTGGTTCACAACTGTTTTTGGTTGCAATTGTTATGGTGTTACCAGCTCGAAATATCAATTTTGACAAGTAAAAGCAGCTGATTTATGTGAAAATAAAATAAGTTATCAATTACGTTGTGCTTGCAAAATCGAAATGGATATAAGTAGCATAGATTTCTTTTATGAAGATGGAGTCGAAAACGCGAATATAGATGTGTTGCATTTAAGAAGAAATATTCGTGATGCATCCAACCTTCTTGAGCTGCCCAGTGCAAGGTACGTATTTGCACATAAACGTTGCCATTCATTCATGTTCTGGACGGTTGTCCTAAATTATTTAACTCCACAGCAAATCCTTCCCATAGTTCTCGCACTTGGTTCTGCGTGGTGCTAAATTGCGGTTTTCCAAGGGCAACGGCTGGATTACTTTCCATTAGCTGGACAAGTTTCTCAAACTGAGCATTCTTTGTGATTTTGACACTTCTAAATATATAAAATATTATTGTTAAATTTAAATGTTCAAATGTTAAATGAAAAGTATAATTTGAAGCCAAAATAATATCTTCTTACGATCTCTCCAAGATTTATTCATAGCAATAGCACAGCTGATTTCATTGTTTTAATTTTGTTCGTGCCTAATATGTCAAAGTTTGTTTACATTTCTGTTACATTTAAGATTATTAGTTGGTTCACAAAGTTTCCAAGAATTTGTAATAAAGTAGATGTATTTGTTTGCGAACACAATTTGTTACATACTAAAGGGATTTACAAAAATCGACTTGAATTATTATTATAAACACTAAATTTAACACATTTTCAATTAAATTGCAATTTTCGCATTGTGTTTACATCAGCTGACTTTGACATATGTATTAGGCTCTTTAATTTCATCAACAGCTGCTGCTATAACCTGAATAAATAAATCTTGGATCTCTCCATTCTTATCAACATAAAAACACGCACAACTATAAACTCTACTGTTCTCAAGCAGTGGTGTAAGTAAACACAACCAAAAAATCAGCTGTTGTTCACTTGAGTTGAGTCGGCCGTTGAGTTGAGAACGGCAATGCCAATTCATCGATTACGACCAAACTATCACAAAAGTTGAGAACCATAATAGGGGCAATAGTCATCATCACTGCTATGTTGGTGGACCATTTCAAACACAAAACAAATTGATGTTGCCCAATATTTTCCACGGGAACGATCTTAGTGACCGGCCTGACAGCGAAATATGTCCAAACGTGCAGTAGTAAAATGTTCGCAAGCAGTATCAGCAACATATATCGAGCAACATATTCGACCTTAAATTTTTTAAAAGGTAAAGTATGGACTCAAAACGTAATTGATGTTTCCCCCACGTGCGATCCCTTTTCCACCTGTTGCTAAGCCCACTTTTTGAACCACTTTGATGGTTCATAGGGGTCAAATCGTATCAGTTCGACAACTGACTGACTACGCTATTGTTGCCCCCACCCTCTTCTATAAATCACCCATGGATACAGTTGCTCTATCTCCTACCCAGTGTTACCAGAAGTGAGGAGTTTTGAGTCGAAAAACAGAAAATAACGATTTGACGATTTCAGCTCCTGAAAATTTGAAATTTTTGGTATCCAAACACTGACAGCTATACATGTTTGAACGCAAGCTTTATCAAAATACCCCCCATAAATAGAATAGAGAATTGTCGAGAATTGATTTTTATAGACGGTCTGAGGAAGTATAGAACTATTAAAATACATATGTATGTGTGAATTTTCATCAAATTTGGGCCATGGACTCAAGAGTCAGCCGATTATGGGTTAATGAGCAAAATGGCTACGTATTTTTGTCAACTCTATTTGTTGGTTGTTTGGTCAATAATTGAAGAGATTGGAAAACTTAATTTCTCCTTCACATGTTTTTATTTCAGAAATTTAGAAAGTAAATATATTTATGCAAATTCAAATTCGGGTTGAAATAAATCAACTCTAGAGGTGTATGATCAGTTTATCTATCAGAATGAAAAAATTTTTTAAAACTAACGACCTCAATGCGTATAATTATTTTATAATTATTATGAATACTTATAACTAATAAAATTTCTTATTATATAATTTATAAGTATAATGTAAAAATGATTTATTCAATTTTTATTTTAGAAAAAAATTAGAATTTCTCTAGTTTTGAATTTAAAAAATCTGCTTTGTTTGAATTGTTTTTTTCTTTCTTGTTTATTAAAATTTTTACATATGGGATATAGTTTTCTATATTTTAAACATATATGTATATATATAACTATAATATATTCGCCCTTATTACGGCTGTCGTCGTTGTCGTTTTATGGCAACAGCACTTCGTGTCAACATCGTCGTCACATAAACGATAGTTTGGTATTTTGTAATAGGCTTGACGTCGACTGTTTATCGATAACCTAACGCTGCTAATCGTAGTGAATGAAAGCAGGAAGAAGAACATTTTACATTTGTACTTCTATTATTTTATTTAATTTGGTAACAGTTTTTGAAGTTCCTAAAGAGTGTTTAACTATCATAACCATATGGACTCCGATTTGGAAGTTATTGGATGTAGACGCACTATATCACCAGGTTAGGCGAATGGAAGAGGTGAATTGATACGAGCTCTCCATGGAGGCGCATGCAGCCTTTACTGGCCCCAGAGCTGCATGTATTGGAGACAAGGACGTAATGGAGAGAAAGAAATGAATGATCTCATCAAATTCACCATGGACCGATCATTCGGCTATCTTAAAGGATTTCAACTGTACGTTTCGTTAATGGCCGCGCGCAGAGCAGGCGTACATATATGTCAAGAAAAGGCAGTGCCAAGGCAATGCATCTACTTGTGTGGACTTGCAACTGAAGACACCGAAGCCTGTAGTTCTAAGTGATCCCTGTAGGAACTCAATTCCAGCAGCCAATTTTTCTTCAGGGTAGTCACCGTGTAAATACCCAATATTATTTGTCATTAACTGTTTGTATATGTTCAAATTATTAAAAATAAGGCCAATAAATTTGCATTAAAACGAACCATTGTTGATTGCATTTACCGCCATACGTAGGAAGCGGATTATGTTCTGGAACACTCCTGCATACTCTCTTTGGGGGGTTTCCGTCCGCCATTAAAAGTTGCGAACTACAAATTTTAATTTGTTAATCCATAATTCAAAAATAAAACTGGAAAGTTTCTTAATTGAAAAAAAATTCCGAATTTTCTTCAAGTCGTTATCAAAAACCGACAGAAATAGAGTCGTTTCAATTCAATGTCGATGTCAATTCTAGTTACAAAATACCAAATATGTGTCGACAGTCGTCGTTAGTGATCGATAACGACTACACAAATACGTATGTCGATTGATTTCTTAAGGGTGATTGATTGAATTGTTTGTTTTACTGGTATTTTCCACAAAAAATACTCAAATTTGATGTAGGAATTGAGGTTTTTTATTGACGATTTCCAAAAATTATTTTGACGATTTCTGGACCTCCAATTTGACGATTTCTGGTCAACTTTATCTGGCAACACTGCTCCTACCTGAAAAATAAGAATTAGAATTAATTTGTTGGCCTTTTTTTGGGAAACATCTTCGAATTGAAAGTCCTTGCTCCAGTTTGTCAAACGCAGTGATATACTTATGCCCATTTTGAAAGTCTAAGAATAAACGTTTTCAATACAGCTGATCAATTACACTAAAACAAAGCAAACACATGTTTGTTGATTTAGAAATTTTATTTATTTTATCAACACTGCAAATAGTTTGTTGTTATGACAGTATATTATATATATAGTTAAATATATAGAATACAAATTGGCTACTTAAGGCCATGACTCACTATCAGATTTAGAGTCATTTTCCAAATGTCCGGTTACAGTGTCTGCTTACATGAAAACAAAGCAGCTGTTGTCAACAGTTGTCAGCTGTTTGCATTTATCATTCCGATAAACTACTATCCGGCGTTAGACCTCATGTTAACGTTATCGGCAGGATAAATTTGAAGTATTGATTGAAAAAATTATAAAAGATAACCGGACATTGAGAAAGTGGTCCTTAGTCTTTGGATCTGCCAAGACTATTAATTTTAAATTAATTAAATTACTGATTTTGACAGATACAACTAGACTTGTGTCGACCTCGTTCACTAGTTCTCGAACTCATTCATTTAAGGTGCCCGGTCGTCACAATAACAGACATACTCGCCGTATCGAACATGTGCATTATGTTCATGAGAGTAATGTCTGGTCACCCTAAATGAACTAGGTAGTTCATGAACTACCCAACTCTAGATACTACGCAAATCCTTGAACTTGATCGGATAGTCTGTCAACACCTTTATAAGTAGCAAACATTCTTTGTTGTTAATAACAAATATAATATTTGAGGGTACATATGAGGGTGTCCGAAAATGCACGCAAAATTTGAATTTTGTAAAACGATGTGTGACAGCAGATAGTTCAGGGTTGATAAGAATGGAACTCGAAATTAAAGAACAACGCGTTTTAATTTTTAGGAAATGTGTTTTCTAACAAAATAATCTTCAGCGAGGGTGCGCATTTTCATCTGGATGGCTTTGTTAACTGGCAAAACTGGCGCTTTGGCGTTAAGTCATCGAGTAAAATAATAAGACTTTGCAACCGCTGTTTTTTGTACTAAACAAAGGCCGCGAGCTACTTGGAAAACATACAGAGAATAATAGTGGAATGAGAGAAATCTTTAATTTTAACAATTTGCGTGTTAATTGGGATCTACACAAATAATTTTACTCTAACACTTCATTATAAATAAAAATAAATGGTTTCCCATTACATCCCATGAAGGGACTGGAGAGAACTTCTCACAATCACTGAGCTGTGCGCTTTCCAGTTTTCACTCACTGATTGGGACCTACAGTTTTACACCGATTCCGAACGGTAATTTGAGAAGCTTTTTCTTGGCTAGATACTCGATAGTGTCGCCGTCACTATGCGAGGTGACCGCCGCCGAAAGAAAATTTGAAGGTGGTCAGAGCCGGGTTCGAACCCAGGATCTCATGTACAAGAGCCGCGCACACTAACCATTGCACCACCGACGGCCCCATCATTACATTTTGATTTGTTTCTCTGCTCCCAGTTGATGTGTTTTGTATTTTGACTTGACACGCGACAGCAAAAGTATAAAAATCACACTACGCAACACAGACCACTATCACCTTTCCTTCTTTGACAGTGTCTTCTCTATTTGTTCTCCAAGTACTAACTTGATCAGCTGTCTCATCGATACCCCTTGGGCTCAGTTCAGTTTGGGGGGATGATCGGACCATTGTTCATCGACAATGCGGCTGGTCGGGCAATACCAGTTAATGGTACTCTGTCGCGACATGATTATCCAGGTTTGTCGTTCCTAAATTGAATAATATGGATGTGGACGATGTGTAGTATCAGCAAGACGGTACCACGTGCCATATATCCCGAGAACAACTTGATTAAAATACAATCTTAGGTGAATACCCTTTATAATGATGGTTTTATACACAATTCTTGTTTTTTATAGTTTTTTGATTGGAATGTTCCTGGCTACAACCATAGAGTAATTACGTAAAGAGTAGCGAACTCTCTCAGTAAATCGATTACATTTGGTGTGTTGCAGATGGGTGGTTTGATGTTGGAAGTATTGCTTTAATAATACCAGGTAGAGGCAATGGCTCACACCAACCAACAATAAATCAGCAATGGTATTTTGTTTTGTACGTTAAATTTTTTGTCTAAATACACCACAAATATATATTAACAATAAAATATAACAAAAAAGTCCAAAATACGTTTAAATTTCACAGTATTTCATCAAAACGACACGAAAAATGTAAGACAATAATTTTTTAATTCCACCTGGTGTAAATCAATTCACATCAAATAACTTTCTGACGCACCGACCGCATCACGAATAGTGCGAAAGGAAATGTGATATGAGAAGAATGGCAGCTCTATATGGCATTACTCTATGGCTACATCGTTTGGGAACATTATGTGTTTGGGATCTTTTGGGCCAGATAACAATCTGTCACACAGTTTCAATTGTTAATGTTAATCATGCTTAATTATATGAACTTCATTATTCACATTTATTAATACCTACATGTTCGTTTTTAAAATCTATTATCTTTAACACGTAAAACAAAATGTAATCTTTGTTTTACATATTATAATACTAATTATATTCAAATCAATTTCACTGCGAACATTACGCTAAATTTAGTTATATGATAAAAACTTAATTAGGAAGAAATGTTTAAAATTTTTGTTGAGTTCATTAAAAAACAATCAATATTACATTTTTTGTTAACAATATTATTACAAAACTTTAAAAACTCACCACTACAGCAATAAACAAGAGCGCTCATTAAATAATCGGGCAAAAAAAATGTATTTAAGCAATGAAAAGCAAAACAAAAAAGTGCTAAACTAACAGAAAAATATATATTTTCAACTGCATGAAATTGAAAACGAAAGTATTTGTACGATACATCGGATTTGTTAACAAATGCAATAACATAAAACACGGAAAAACAAAAAGGTTATAATGAAAAGAAAAATACCATAAACGGGGGGAAAAAAACGACAACAACAGCAACTCCCCGAACAAAAATGTTAAGTAAAATATAAAATCATGCAATTTTTGAACAAAGAAATTACGTCTATTTTCGGCTGGATATTAATTGCCATAAAGAGACGCGCTGCACAGTGGGAAAAATATGGGCAAATTAAACACTAATCGCCTTATTCGTAAAAGGTTGCGAGAGACGTTTTTTGTATGATAAATCGTCTCTCAAACCTCTCCTAACTTTTTATGAATAAGGCCGTAAGAATAGTCCTATCACTTAGGTAAAATATTGTAAATTCTGTGACTCAATCACGGCTTCTATCATTTATTTTGAATTTTTTGGTCATTTGTCACTTTTCCGTCATTTTTTGTCGTTTGGTTGCAAATATAACGTATTTTTAGCTTGTCGCAAATATAGTATACTTGCGTTCAAACATATTGTATTTGCTATTTAATGTTACATGTTGGAGACACAATACAAAAACGAAACAGAAAACATAAACAACCCCTATTTGTTGACGACCCCCGCAAACGTTATAAGGACCACGATTTACGGATATGCACTTGGAATGTAAGAACTCTATATAGATCCGGTGCAAGTATCCAACTGGCAGATGTCCTCGAAAGTTATAAGGCTGACATTACCGCTATCCAGGAAATGCGATGGACAGGACATGGCTGCACAAGAAAAAGAAACTGCGATATATACTACAGTTGCCATGAAAAAAAACATGAATTTGGTTGTGGATTTGTAGTTGGCAAAAGACTGCGACATCTAGTCTCTAGGTTCAATCCTGTGAGTGAACGAATAGCCAGAATCCGCATAAAAGCGAAATATTTTTATATTTCCCTAATTTGTGTGCATGCCCCGACAGAAGAGAAAGATGATGACGCCAAAGACATATTCTATGAGCTCCTAGAGGAAACGTATGACCGCTGCCCTGGCCATGACATTAAGATTGTACTAGGAGATTTTAATGCCAAAGTAGGAAGGGAGAATGTGTTTAATCCAACTATTGGCAATTTCAGTCTTAATGCTGACAGTTCCGACAACGGTATGAGACTGATTGACTTTGCCGCGGCAAAAAACATGGTCATTAGTGGCACAAGATTCCATCATAAAGACATCCACAAGGCTACTTGGGTATCCCCTGATCAAAGAACTAAGAACCAAATTGATCACGTGGTAATTGATGGAATGCACTCATCCAATGTAATGGACGTACGAGTGAACAGAGGAGCTAACATCGATTCTGATCACTACCTGGTAGCAGCAAAGGTTCGCACAAGATTAAGTAGAGCGAAAATCGTACGAAACCAGACGCAGAGGAAGCTGGACATCGGAAAGCTGCAATTACCAGAGGTAGCCACAGCCTACTCAAGGAAGCTCTCGCAACTTTTGGCACAGAACCCACCCCCTCCCGATGACGATCCTGATGCGCAGTGGAAACCCATTTCCGACTCTATAAAAACTGCCGCAACAACCGTACTTGGTTTCGAAAAACCGCTTCGCAATAAACCGTGGTACGATGAAGAGTGTCGCATAGCAAATGACGAAAAGAACGCTGCACGTATGGTAATGCTTCAGTCAATTGCAACGCGAGCTGCAACTGAGCGGTATAGGGAGAAGAGAAAGGAGGTAAACCGTCTCTTTAGGCGTAAGAAACGGCAGTGGAGAAAACGCGAGAGTGAGAAAATTGAGACATACAGAAGGAAGAACGAAGCCCGAAATTCTACCAAAAAGTTAAAAACGGAACTAATGGACATGGTTCAGGGCCCCCCTTCTGTAAAGACAAGGACGGAAATCTCGTCGCAGATGTGCAGAGCATGTTGGGAATATGGAGAGAGCATTTCTCCGCGCTACTAGTACCTGAGATATCCGATGACGATGGGACAATTGATCACAATATGGACGACGACGTCGATTGCCCCCCTCCTAACCAAGGCGAGGTCAGAACAGCTATTGCCCAGCTTAAGAACAACAAAGCCAGACTGTTTAAGGCTGGCGGCGATGAGCTGATAAGGTGCATGCATCAGCTCATTAGCAAAATTTGGTTAGATGAATGCATCCCCGGCGATTGGAGTCTCAGTGTACTATGTCCCATATTTAAAAAAGGTGACCCGAGTATTTGTGCCAACTACCGTGGAATAAGCCTTTTATCCATACCATATAAGGTTGTATCAAGTATAATGTGAGAAAGACTAAAACCAATTACACTACGCAACAAAATGAAAAAAATTCTTTGCACAAATATAAACACTATTTTTTTTTGATGAACTATGGTCCCCCAATTACAAAAATGGTCGAAATTTTAAATTCTATGGAAAAGTTTTTTTTTTAAATTTATTTTAGTAAAATTGTCCATTTTTGAAAATCTTGTTCCACAGATATTGACATAACTCAAGAACGATAGATCGCACTTTGTTAGTAAATACACCAAAAAAAAAGTAATTTCAATACCTACAAGTTTTGTTAACACTATTTTTTAGCCTGCATAAGAGTTTCGGAGTTATCTAAAAAGTTGTTGTGAAAAATTATGTTTTTCAGCCAAAATTTATGGATTTTTTTTTTTTGAAAAAATCAGAAAAAACCTTAAATGGTCAAAAGTGATCAGTTTAGCACTTTAAGACTAAAGTCTGACCTGTTATGAATAAAATGAGACATTTCTTAAGAAAATCGATGGATAACTTTTGATTTTATTTCGAATTAGGTGAAGATATCCCATTTCGTCAAGAATTTGGAAATTTTACAATTTAACCAAAAATGAAAAACAAATGAAGAAATAATTTTTGTAATTAAATATTTATTTATGTATTTTTTTGTATGTATTTATTATGTAATAAGTTTTACAAAGTCAAATAAATAATTATTTAATAATATTTTATTCTAGAAATGATTTCGGGTTCTTTTTTGCCTGCTGTGATTGTCAGGGTTTGTTTCTCTTATAAGGAACCAAATATAATCACCCATCATATTCTCGTTCCACAATCCCTGATACCGTTGCTCCATAGACTTAAGTTCTTGATGAAATCGCTCACCATGCTCGTCGCTTACATCACCAAGGTTTGGCGGGAAAAAGTCCAAATGCGAATGCAGGAAATGTATTTTTAGAGACATATTTACGCCGATTTTTGAATCACGAATGATTTCTTTATAGTTTGGACTGCGTTTGTTTCCCAGAAAATCCGAAACAATTAATCGGAACGAACTCCACGCAGCTTTCTCATCTGATGATAAAAATGTCTCAAATTGAGTGTTGGCGAGTAGTTTTCGGATCTGTGGACCATCAAGAACGCCTTCTGAAATTTTTGCCAGAGAAAGATTTTGGAATATTGTTCTTAGATAAGAGAACGCTTCACCCTCTTTGTCTAGTGCCTTAATAAAGTTTTTCACCAATCCAAGTTTAATATGTAATGGTGGCAAGATTATATTGTCCTTCTTGACGAGAGCCATATGTTGTATATTCTCCACGCCTATTGTGTTGTTGACTCTTGGCGGCCAATCCTTCTGCACGTAATGCTTGTGTCGAGCTCGACTGTCCCAGAGGCAGAGGAAGCAGCAATGCTTTGTAAAACCACCTTGCAGACCTGACATTATGGCAACAACCTTTAAGTCGCAACAAATTTTCCAATTGTGATTTTCGTAGTTTATATTTATGAACAATTTGGTCATCGTTTCGTAAGATTCCTTCATATTCACGGCGTGTGCAATGGGTATCGATGGCTTCTGATTGCCATTGTGCAGTAACACGGCTTTAAGGCTTTCTTTGCTGCTGTCGACAAATATCCTCCAATCACGTGCATCGTATGTTTGGCCAAGCTTATCGAAAAGTCCATGAATGTCGTAACAAAAGCACATATTGTCTTTAGTTGTAAAAAAGTTGGAGTACGGCTTATGCCGGGTACGGTAGACTGTTGTACAGATATTCCTTTCTAATAAATTCTTATCTCTTAAACGAGATGCAAGAAGCTCAGATTTTTCTTTCGGAAGTTCGAGGTCTCTTACCAGATCATTTAGTTCGGCTTGAGTATACAGCTTTGGAGCCAAACTATCTGCTTTGTAACTCACGCTTGAGGTCGAGGGTGATAAATCCACTTGATAACACGCTGCATACGTATTTTCCGGAAATTGACTTCCATCGACATACAGGACTGGAAGCGTATACCCAGCACCTGATCTCGTGGGGTAAGACCATCGCATATGTTTTCCGAAGCCGCTTTTTGTACTTAAGCAAAAATAGCAATCGGTTTCGTGGCTCGCTGTTTCTCTCCATTGCATAGGGTTTGAAATTTCCAAGTGTCGTCTGTAAAATTTAAGAAGTTTGAAATTAAAAATATGAAGAATTCAAAATATAATTAAGAAATACTTACTTAAGGGTTGAAGAGCATCGACTTAACATTGGTCGACACGAATGGCATATCGAACTCGGTGCCCAATATTTGTTAGTACTTTCCGGATATATATTATAGCAATCTTTATATTGTTCTTGTAATTTATCTGAGAAAACATATCTCTTTTTCTCGGTGGTATATTTTCCGCACACGTAACAAAATAAATTCGGGTCGTTTCTGCACGTAAAAATTCTGCATTTCTTGCTCATTTTTGGTAGAATTGTAAAATTTTGCACAAAACACGGATATAATTAGACTTTTCACTTTCGAATACACTTGTTGAATGACAATGAAACGATACTTGAACTGTTATTTATACTGCGTGATAGTCTGATTGTCAAGTGTGTTTTATCTTCGTGTTGCACTTTGCAGGTACAACTGGGTTTTTACAACACCCTTTTTTAAAAACTTCTTAAAAAATGTTTCTGAATGGGTGTGATTGTCATGTGTGTTTTATGTTCGTGTTGCGCTTTTCAGGTACAACTGGGTTTTTACAACACCCTTTTTTAAAAACTTCTTAAAAAATGTTTCTGAATGGGTGTGATTGTCATGTGTGTTTTATGTTCGTGTTGCGCTTTTCAGGTACAACTGGGTTTTTACAACACCCTTTTTTAAAAACTTCTTAAAAAATGTTTCTGAATGGGTGTGATTGTCATGTGTGTTTTATGTTCGTGTTGCGCTTTTCAGGTACAACTGGGTTTTTACAACACCCTTTTTTAAAAACTTCTTAAAAAATGTTTCTGAATGGGTGTGATTGTCATGTGTGTTTTATGTTCGTGTTGCGCTTTTCAGGTACAACTGGGTTTATTTGACTTTGTAAAACTTATTACATAATAAATACATACAAAAAAATACATAAATAAATATTTAATTAAAAAAATTATTTCTTCATTTGTTTTTCATTTTTGGTTAAATTGTAAAATTTCCAAATTCTTGACGAAATGGGATATCTTCACCTAATTCGAAATAAAATCAAAAGTTATCCATCGATTTTCTTAAGAAATGTCTCATTTTATTCATAACAGGTCAGACTTTAGTCTTAAAGTGCTAAACTGATCACTTTTGACCATTTAAGGTTTTTTCTGATTTTTTCAAAAAAAAAAAATCCATAAATTTTGGCTGAAAAACATAATTTTTCACAAGAACTTTTTAGATAACTCCGAAACTCTTATGCAGGCTAAAAAATAGTGTTAACAAAACTTGTAGGTATTGAAATTACTTTTTTTTTGGTGTATTTACTAACAAAGTGCGATCTATCGTTCTTGAGTTATGTCAATATCTGTGGAACAAGATTTTCAAAAATGGACAATTTTACTAAAATAAATTAAAAAAAAAAAATTTTCCATAGAATTTAAAATTTCGACCATTTTTGTAATTGGGGGACCATAGTACATCAAAAAAAAATAGTGGCTTTATTTGTGCATTTTGGCTGTTGCGTAGTGTTATCGCTGACCTGATTGGACCATAACAGTATGGCTTTAGGCCTGGAAAATCGACAACTGACCAGATTTTCACGCTACGCCAAATCCTGGAGAAGACACACGAAAAACAAATCGCCACCTATCATCTATTTATCGATTATAAAGCGGCCTACGATAGTCCGATACGAGAGAAACTCTATGAATCAATGTCTGAGCTTGGTATTCCTGCAAAACTCATATGCCTTTGCAGGATGACCTTGACGAACACCAAATCCGCAGTGAAAGTTGGTAAGGATCTTACCGACCTTTCGAAACTAAGCGAGGCCTCAGGCAAGGCGACACCCTATCGTGCGATCTCTTTAACATCTTAATGGAGATCATTATGAGAAAAGCTGCAGTCAACATGAATAAAACCATCAGCAGCAAAAGTCACATGCTGCTCGCGTATGCTGATGATATCGATATCATTGGGCGCACAATTAGAGAAGTTACTGCGGTTTTTTCGAGAATTGAGAAGGAGTCAGCAAAAGTGGGTCTGACGGTAAATGAGGACAAGACAAAATTAATGGTTTCAACGAACAGGGCCTCCACGCGATTAGACCAAAGCGTGAACGTTGATAACCGTTATAACTTCGAGGTAGTGGACGAATTTATATACCTCGGATCTGCCGTGAACAAAAACAACAACGTCAGCCTTGAGATCAAGCGGAGAATTGTTCTTGCGAATAGATGTTATTTTGGGTTATTTTGGTAACAAAAGTCCAGCTGTACCAGACTCTCATTCAACCTGTCTTGCTTTATGGCGCAGAATCCTGGGTCCTATCGCAAGCAGACGAAACATCTGTAGGAGTCTTCGAGAGAAAAATACTCCGAAAAATTTATGGCCCTATAGTGCACAACGGCGAGTATCGGCGACGCATGAATCATGAGCTGTATGAGCTTTATCCTGACATTGACATAGTTAAGCGGATCAAGATAACGCGATTGCGCTGGCTAGGCCATGTCAGTAGAATGGATGAAGACGCACCAGTACGAAGGGTTTTCGAAACCGAACTCGAAGGAAGACGAAAAATAGGGAGACCAAGACTCCGCTGGAGGGATCAGGTTGACGAATCCCTGCGTACACTTGGTATTGCCAACTGGAGAAATAAAGCAAAAGATCGAACTGGTTGGCGGAATATGTTATCTTCGTTTTGTAGGGTCCCTGACCCCCCGGTGTTGTCCGAGACAGGATAAGTAAGTAAGTAAATTAAAAACGGTAAAAGATGTTAAAATTTTTTTGTTTTAAACTTAGCGAAAATGAATCTCGTCGCTAAGTTCTCGCTAAGTCTTCGCTAAGTGCTTCATACAAAACAAGCGAATATATAAGCAAGCGGTGTAACCAAAACACGCTTAATGATTAATAGGTTATAATACATGTATTTCTGACCCAAAAGTGACTTCGATCGTTGAAAGCTGCTAAAACCAAAAACGTGACAGACAGTAAAGAAACAAACACCACCAGCAGATCTTCAATTCACGAAAACAGTTCATGTAAGCATGTACATGTTTCCTGCAATATGTTATTGGGACCGATAATTTTCAGCGTGTATCTGGTCACGCTTCATAAGAGAAGCTCGATCAAATCCCTTAACGAGATGCAATGGGAATATTACATTTATAAACAGTTTATAAATCTAATAAAATTTTCCCAAATTATTTCTCTATATCCTCCATTGTGCAATGTTTATGGCAAATATTTAAGGTGTTTAATATGTTTTGTTTTATGGAGATTTTGTTTTTCAAAATTTCCAATTCACTTCACAAATTTCATAATGAATCATCGACATTTAAGGAAAGGCGACCTGGCCGGTAAATGTTCATTGTTCCATTGAACACTCGTATGTATGAATTCAAGTCAATCCTAATATGGACGTAGAAATTTTATTAGATTTTTATGATTTTTGTTCATATCCAAAATTGGTTTAAGGTTTTCTGGTTTTTATTGTTTGTTGAATGATTTGTAGGCATTTTGTGCAATGATATTCAATCCAAACAATGCGCTTATTATTCAATAGTAATATACTATATAATATTCCATAGCCAATACTAACTGACTGACTGGCATTGGTGGCCACTGTCCTCTAGGCCCACACTGCACTTCGATGCCATCCACGTCATGTGAGTGGAACGAACGATCGAATCATACGCTCATTATTCAGTTCAGTTCAGTGAAGTTTCAAGTTTATCACGTACGATTTGTATGGGCAGCAGTCAAAATGCACCAGCATTTTCATCAGAAGTCATAAGAGTTTTGAGTGTGAGCCGGAATGATATATTTCAGGAAACATAAATTTTATGTTTTAATGTAAAACTATAATCTTATTTCGTTTTTTTGTGTGTGTGTTTTATGTATAACGTTTTGAGAGGTTATGACGATCACCCAAAAGGAAGTGGATGTTTATAATAATGAAATTTTCAAATTGCACTTCCTTCTTTATTAATATTTGTTACGACAATAATGAATTCGTATTTTATTGATTTCCTTTGTGTTTTATTTTAATTTTAGATGCCAATGGCTACATCTTTGGATAAGGATGCCATACGTGAAGCGTACGAAGATGTGCGTTCAGATCTCACAGATACAGAATGGTACGTTGAAATGTTAACTACAGTAATATGATCCTGATAAATAAATAATCGCCGTAACACGTCAAATGGAGTTTAAAAAAAATAATTTGAAGTTCTAAAAATATTTAAACGAAATTCTAAAAAGTAGCAGTCGAAATTCTAAATTTTAATTTGAGATTGAAAATAGGGCGTATTTTAAGATACAGAATTGAAATCGAAAAAAAAACATAAATTTAATTTCAAAAACCATCAATCAATCTAATAAGAACATCAATATAATTTCAAAAAACATTAAACATTCAAAAAAGTATCAGTTGAAATTCTAAAATTTAATTTGAGATTGAAAATACACCCTTTACAATTTAAGATACAGAATTGAAATGGAAAAAACATCAATCTAATAAGAACATCAATCCAATTTCAAAAAACATTAAATATTCAAAAAGTATCAATTTAAATTCCAAAATTTAATTTTGATTAAAAATACACCCTTTACAATTTAAGATACAAAATTCAAATCGAAAAAAAACTCATCAATTTAAATTTAAAAACCATCAATCTAATAAAAACACCAATCTAATTTCGAAAACATTAATTAAAATTCAAAGACATAAATTGCAATTCTAAAGACATGAATTGCAATTCAAAAGGGTTAAATTACAATTCAAAAAACATCCAACCTATTTCAAACCCCGCAAATCTCCTGGCCCTGACGGTATATCACCAGTGAAGTTACATACATCTTGGTACCCTGGCTACTGAACCTTTCTAAGAGCTGCATTAAGATAGGGTGTCTCAGTAAGAATGCACTTTTTCATTTTGAAATAGATTGTGATTTTTTATTGGATTGTAAAGAAGGCATGTTCCGATTAAGTACGAAAAAAAAATATCCCTCAAATAGCCAACACGGCTCTGATGACAGACCATTACTCTTTTCGTGAAATTTTCTATGACTTTTTCGCAGAGATGAGACTGTATCTCACCGATGACGCATTTGATCTCAGGAATTGTTTCTGATTTATTCGCATAAACCCGAGATTTCACAAAACCTCAAAGAAAGAAATCACACAGCGTTAAATCGCATGATCTTGGTGGCCAGTTAACATCAGCATTTCTTGGCATATTTTGTTCTTGAAATCGTTGGGGCAATAAATTGATTGTTTCATGCGCGGTGTGGTAGGTGGCGCCGTCATTGCTGAAACCACAAGTCGTCCAGTTGAGGAAACTACGACTCCGTTATCATGTTCCTGTAACGAATGCCGTTCACAGTCACTCCAATTTCGACCTCAACTTCAAAAAAGTAAGGCCCAATCACGCTGCCTGACCAAAATCCTCACCAGACAGTTGCTCGTTGTGGGTGCATTTGTTTCTCGTGGATTAAAAACCGTTTCCCATTACATCCAATGAAGGGATTGGGAAGAGTTTCTCACAAACCAGTGAGCTGTGCGCTTTCTAATTTTTCACTCACTGATTGGGAACTACAGTTTCACACCGGTTCCAAACGGTATTTTGAGAAGCTTCTTCATGGTTAAGTACTCGATAGTGTCGCCATCACTATGCGAGGTGGCCGTCGTCGAAAGAAATGTAAGGTGGTCTGAGCACCCATCGAACCCACGTTCTCATGCACAAGAGCCGCGCACACTAACATTTCTGAGCCTCAAATTTGACAATTTTGTGTATTCACGAAGCCATTCCGATGGAAATGCGCTTCATCGGAGATGATGACTTTTTTTCGGAAAATTGGCATTGACTTCACTTTGCTTCATTACCCATTGAAAGAATTGCCGGCGCTTTCCATGGTCTGCTGGTTTGAGCTACTGAGTAGGCTGAATTTTTTACACATTTTACGTCCATAGACTAATTCGTATAGTAGACTTATGAACGTTATGAACGTGATTGTGATATGAACGTTGGATGTTGAAAAGAATTGTTTCAATAATACCAGATAGAGGCAATGGATCAAAACAACCAACAAAAGAACAACAACGGTATTTCATTTTGTGTGTTAAAATTATTGTGTTAAATACAATACAAATGTATGCTGACAATAATAGTCAATAAAAAAGTGTAAAACACATTTCAATTTCGCAGTCTTTCACCAAAACGACATGAAAAATTAAAGTCAGAAGTTCGTGTAATTCCACCTGGTGTATGTCACTTTTCGTCAAACATCTCTCTATCACACCGACCGCAACACGAAGAGTTTGAAAAGAAACGTCAGATGAGTCAAATATTCTCTCTAGTAAGATTTACTCTATGTTTACGTCTTTGGTCAAAATTCGTTGCGTAGTGCTTCGTGGAATTCGGAGTTGTTGAGAATGATGCCAAATTGATGTTTTCGGGTTTTCGGCGACACTCTCGTTTTCAAGAGACTGGCCGGTACGTTAACGTACAGGAGTCTTACTGTCCATAACCAACCCAGTTTCTTATAAAGTTTTTCAACACTCCTCGAATGGTTGACATATTAAGTGAAAATTCTTCGAAGTTTGCGAGCATTCTCAGCACAACTTTTCAAATTTTTGTAATAAGTTTTCGCAATTATAACGCCTTGTTCCTTCGTATAGCGCTCCATTTTTAATAATCGGAATAAAAATATGTGACAGCTGTCAAATTTCAGAGTTGCCACTTGCACAAAAAAATGACACTAAATTTCAAAAGTGCAATCTTAATGAGACATTCTTTATATTCCCTATTAGTTGAAGAGGATCCAAGGCAGCTTCATTCCAAAGCAGGGAAAACATCACATGGTAGTCTACATCAAATGGTAGTCTTTCTGAAGAATGATTAACTCATATCTGTGAAAGAACATTAGTACTCCAGCTGTCCACTTGACAGAACGTTTACAACAAGGCCAAATCTACGAAACAATCTATTAAGATTCATTCTTCTATTTCTGACTTATCGACACTATCTGTTGACCAGGGGATCTTTAATTTGATATATGGAATACTTACGCGTATGCGCATAACTTTGTAATTGGGCCACATCAACTGAACTAGAAATTTGAATGCACGCTGAAAAAAAGGCCCAGCAAGATATTGCAGGAACCATGCATATGTTTGGATGCATTGTTTTCATGAAGGTCTGCTGCTTTTTTGATTCTTTGCTATCTGTCACGTTTTTGTTTTCAGCAGTTTGCAACAAACAAAGCCATATTTGGGTAACAAAAACATATATTATAAAATATTAATCATTGTATCTCCAACATGTAATATTGAATGTGTTTGGAGACAATTTACATCAAATTGATGACAAAATTACATAAAATTTATGACAACCTTACATCTAATTGACGAAAAATATACAGCAAATTACATCACCAATTTACATCAAAATGGTAAAAAAATTAGTTCAATTTGATGACAAACTGAGGACATCGAATTGAGGAAAAATATACATCAACTTGATGTAAATTGTCGTTGAATCAACGTAAACTATTGATGAAATATGGATGAAAGATTGATGAAATGTTCTTTATCAATTCAATGAAATGTGTCTTAGGTTGGAAAATGAGAAAATATTTCATCAAATTGATGAAGGAATTCATAATTCATAAATTTGATAAAGCTTTTTCTTTCAGTGTGGGATGTAATGGAAGCCATTTTTTTAGATATTGTGATAATGGCCCTTAAATTCGTAGAATTCATTTCATGTTAAAAAAAAACAATTAAAACTCAAAAATATATACAAAATTAAGTAAATTGAATTAAATGTCTTTGAAAACATATTTCTTAAAATTCAGATGATGTTTTTTTTAATTTCAATCATGTGTTTCGATTCTCAATTATATTTTAAAATTATAATTCGCGTCTTGAATTTGATTTTTTTTTAATTTTTTTCTGAATTTCCATTTATGTCTTGTTTTTTTTTTAAATTTCAATTTAATTCAAAGTGGAATGCTTGAATTAAATATTAGGCGTGTTTTGGTTACACCGCTTGCTTAGATTATCACTTATTTTGTATGAAGAGCTAAGCGATATTAAGCGGCTCTTAAAGTTACCGCTTCCATTTCAGTTCTAAGCAGGCATAAAGTTGCCAGTCTGAAAAACAGCAGAAAAACTGTGTTGGATATCGTTATCGTTAACGAGAACAATATAAACCTTTGCAAGAATAACTATAAACCATGCGTTAGAGCAAGACGATTATATGTATTTCCGGTTGAAATAGGCAGAAAGTTGCCAATATGAAAAAATCAGAAAAACCATTGTTGGGTATCGTCATTGTGAGCCAAAGACAATGAGTAGAATATACATACTATATTCAAGAATGACTATAAACCATGCATTAGAGGGAGATGATTGTATATATTATAATTAATTATCGCCAGTTTGGCGTTTTGATTACTAGCAAGCAAGCTATAATCGCTAGCTTGTAACGAAAACACGCCTATTATTTGATTATAATTTTTTTTATTTTTAGAAGTATAAACGCAGTATTTATATATTAAATATCTAAACATTTCCAACACTAATTTTTTTTTGAAATAAGTTGTGAACTTGTTAAAATTAAATTATAGTTTATATTTTATTTTAAATGTCCCGCCAACTAATTGCTTTTCCCATTACTGTTCCAGGGCTGTATTTAAATTCGATGGTCCTCAGATACTCTGCTCTGCCCGTGGTCAATGTTTCGAAGAGTTCCGCCAACAGTTCGGTGATAATGAAAGAGCCTTCGGTTACATACGCATACAAATGGGTGACGAAATGTCAAAGAGAAAAAAATTCATCTTCCTCACCTGGATTGGTCAAGATGTTGGCGTCATACAAAGAGCTAAAATGTCAACGGACAAGGCCATAATAAAGGATGTCTTAAATGTAGGCATGAAATAAATTCTAAATGTATAAAATAAATATTTGCTAAATTTTCGTTTTCCTTTTTTTCAGAACTTTGCTGTGGAACTACAAGCCGGTGCGGACACTGAATTGGATATTGAACTCTTCCGTGATGCTTTAAATCGTGCCGGTGGTGCTAATTACGGGACAGGTGTGCGTAATTTCTAAACTTTTCTCCCCTACCCCTACCCCCACAGCCACAACCACACACCCATTAACTCGCCAACATTGTTCATCGTTTGCAATTTCGACTTTGAATTCGAATCGAAGTCAATGATCGAAGAAAGTGTACTTTTTTTCATCTTTAAGGCAAGATTTTAAGCGTTTTATTTTATTTTTTCTGTTTGTATAAGAGCAAAATGTTGCAATAAAAGTCCTGATTAGCTTCTAAGAGTATTTAAGACATTAAATTTTTAACGCTGACTAAAATGAGATGATGCAATTTGATTTACGTACATATATGTTTTATTTTGAGAACGAACACCCACAACAACAAATTCATCAATTTCTCTTTCTTGTGACTCTTTAATTTTTAAACAATTTTTCGTAATTTTCATGGTATTTTTAACAAAATTCTCTTCTAAAATATATAAAAATGTATTTTTATTAAAACAAAACAAAAACACAAAACCACAAAAGAAATAAATAATAAAAAAGAAAAATAAATAAAAGTCAAATAAATTTAACAAAGCCAAATTATTTTTTTAAGTTCATATCGTATTGTAAATTTGTACTTGGAATTGTCTGAACACAAAAGTGTAAATTTGAATTATGAGTGGGCCGCTTTACAGGTACATATATTGGAAATACATGGAATAATACTTAATGTTGCATTGAAATTTATGTTATACATAGTTTCATTCTTTCGAAATTCGTACAGTTCATATAACTGCAATTCTCAGTGCGTCTACGAAGAACGGTTTCTTTTTGATACAAAAACGTAAGTAAATCTTACCTAAGCCTGTTGTGAACTCTTCTCTCTCGCCCTTTAAACAAATAATCGAGTTCAAAGTTCAAACACACCCATCAACAGAAACCATTTGATTTCAATTAGTTTTGTAGGAAATTTATATAGTTTCACAATTTTATTGTATAAATGTTGATCCACATAATACTTCAAGGCTATAAATGAAATAAATCTGTACTTGATATATAAAGGGCTTTTCAACAGAGACGCTACAAAAGTAAATCGATAGGGACAGCAAACGACGCTATATTTTTTCCCGCTCTTTTGACATTTCTCTTCAGTAAGGTTTGCCATTTCATCATGGAAAGATATACGAGCCAACAACGAGTCGAAATTATTAAAATTTACTACCGAAATTTGGAGTCAGTGGCCTCAACTTTAAGAGCGGAATTCATCGGAAAATCATCTTCAGCGATGAGGCTCATTTCTGGCTGAATGGCTTCGTCAATAAGCAAAATATGCGTTATTGGTCAGACAGCAATCCACACGTAATCCATGAGTCATCATTGCATCCTGAAAAAATTAGGGTTTGGTGCGGTTTATGGGCCGGCGGCGTCATTGGGCCGTACTTCTTCCGTGATGATCAAGACCGGCACATTACTGTGAATGCGAATCGCTACCGTCCAATGATAACCGAATATTTTTGGCCGCAATTGGATAATATGGACTTGGAGGACATGTGGTTCCAACAGGACGGGGCAACAAGCCACACAGCGAATGCCACAATCAATTTATTGGAAACCAAGTTTGGTGAACGTGTTATCTCACGAAATGGCCCAGTCGATTGGCCGCCTCGGTCGTGCGATTTGACGCCGTTAGATTATTTCCTGTGGGGCTACGTCAAGTCTATGGTCTATGCCAACAAGCCAGCAACGATTGATGAACTTCGTACGAATATCGAACGTGAAATTGCAGCAGTATCGGCCGATTTATGCTTGAAAACCGTCGAAAATTGGGTTCAGCGTCTGGACTTCTGCAAGCGTGCCCGTGGTGGCCATGCAAAACAAATCGAGTTCCATGCATAATGGCATCGAACGTACTTTCACAGGAATAAAGAATTTCATTGGTATCTAAACCCGGTTTTGTTTTATTTAAAAAAAAATTTTGTAGCGCTCTTACTGAAAAACCCGTTACATGCATACATAGCTAGTTTCTACATGGAATCCAACAACCCACAATTTTCAATGGAAACCAACATATAAATATTCGCCCTTATTACGGTTGTCGTCGTCGACGTCGTTGTCGTTTTTATGTCAACATCACTTCGTGTCAACATCGTCGTCACATCAACGCCAGTTTGGTATTCTGTAAGGTGGTAAAGGTGAATAAAAGTTGTATAAAAACCAGTACAGAAATTTCAGTCGGGTGAACCGACTTAAACATATCCTCACCCTAAGTCAACCATTGCGACCGAGTTCTATTAAAAAAACACACATATTCACCCTTACGTTGAATGAATGTGGGTGGCAAATGTGCTAATATTCAATAGCACGGTGGCATTGTGCTAAATAAAATTCAATATCCAACTTAATTACGATCCTAAGCGTTTTTGGCAATTTATCGTCCGCCCAATATTTATGTGGGAGGTACAAAAATGGGCACGGCGAAGTTGTTAATTTTATTTTACACAGTAGCTTTTGCCAAAATATTGATCAGTACCAAATTCTGTTAAGATCGGTTGTGGTATTGTGGAGATATCTAGTCGGCCAACCGGAAAGCCGCCCTACTTTTGTATGGAAGGTACGAAAATGGGCAAAGTACAGTAGTTAATCTTTAATTTTGAGGTTAACAGTGCCGAGTACCGAATTTCATTAAGATCGCTTGTAGTTTACGAGAGTTATCGTTTCGATCAACCGGTCATCAGTCCAACTTTTGTGTGCATTTGACTAAATTTTGTCTAGTGGAAAATTTCGTAAAGATTGGTTCGGTTTTCACCTTTCGGCAAAATCACGCTTATCTTAATTGGTGACTGGCGTTTGATGACATGACGCCTAATACCCAATTTCATTAAGATCGGAAGTGTTTCACGCGATTTATCGCATTGACAACCCGGACGACCACCAAACCTCGGTATGGGATTGCAGATTATTAGTCAATGTTTGAGTTGAAGCTAATCACATCTACCAGCAAGTTTTAGAAGAAATATGATTTTGCACTAAATGTGTCGATTTGTATGGGAGGTACCAGAAGAGCAGTGGCCAAAACGCCCATTTTCAAACCCAACCTAAGTTTGGACAAATAAATAATAGTCACTAACAAAATATCATTATGATCGGCAAAGTTTTACGGGAGTTATCTGGCCGAACAACCAGCCTGCCGAACAACTTTGGTATGAGAGGTATCAAAATGGGCGTGGCAAAATCACACTTGTCTTAGTCGGTGACTAGCGGTTGATGTGGTGTTTCACGCGACTTATCGCATTGGCAACACGGACGACCACCAAACTTTTGTATGGGAGTTACCAGAATGGGCATGGCGACCTTACCCATTTTCGCCAGTTAAGTAGATGTTTACAGATTATTAACCAGTGTTTAAGTTGAAACTAATCACATCTACCAGAAAAAGGTTTTAGAAGAAACATGATTTCGTACTAAATGGGTCGATTTGTATGGGAGGTACCAGAAGGGACGTGGCCAAAACGCCCAGTTTCAATCCCAAACTAACCTTGGCCAAATAATAGACAAAATTTCGCTGTGATCGATAAAGATTTACGGCAGTTATCGTGTTGACCAGCCAGCCAGACAGATAGACGAAAATGGCTCAATCGTCTTAAGAAGTCCCAAAACGAATTTCGTCCAAAGATACTGGGGTCTAATATAGCTCCTTCGGTGCGTTACATTTTTTTCCGTATTAAATGATATATACCCCCATCCCAATGGGCGAGGGTATAAAAACTGAAAATAATAACACCCGACATAAAGCAAAGATTGGATGCATAAAGTTATTCATATAATACAGGGTGGCGCGCGAATGGTGCTACAAAATGGTGCTACAAAAAACGTGATAACTTTTTTTCTGTAATCGGATTATGTTTTTTAATTTGCAGGATCCTATTTATTTACATTTATTAAACCCAGTACAGGAATTTCAGTCGGGTGAACCGACTTAAACGTACCCTCACCCGAAGTCTCATCCATTGCCACCGAGTTATATTGAATATTGGTAAGTGTGCCAATATTCAATAGAACAGTTATATTGCGCTAAATATTATTCAATACCCAACTTAATTGCGATCCTAAGTGATTATGGGGAGTTATAGTCACTACCAGCCAATTTTCCGCCCAATATTTATATGGGAGGTACAAAAATAGGCATGGCGAAGTTGTTCATCTGTTTTACACAATATTACACAAAATATTGATCAGTACCAAATTTGGTTAAGATCGGTTGTGGTATACCGGAGATATCGATTCGGACAGCCGGAAAGCCGCCCAACTTTTGTATGGGAGGTAAGAAAATGGGCGTGGACAGTAGTTAATCTTTAATTTTTAGGAAAACATTGCCGAGTACCGAATTTCATTAACCGGTTTCATGTCGATCAACCGGTCATCCGCCCAACTTTTGTATGCATTTGATTAAATTTTGTCTAGTACCAAATTTCATCTAGATTGGTTCGGTTTTGCGGGAGTTATCTTGCCGAACAACCAGTTGGCCGCACAACCTATCTCGGTAGGGCGTGCCAAAATTACCCTTGTTTTAATCGGTGGCTCGCGTTTGTTGACATGAAGGCTATATCCTAATTTCATTAAGATCGGAAGTGTTTCACGCGACTTATCTCATTACCTTTGTTTTAATCGGTGGCTCGCGTTTGATGACATGAAGGCTATATCCTAATTTCATTAAGATCGGAAGTGTTTCACGCGACTTATCTCATTGACAACCCGGATGACTACCAAGCTTTTGTATGGGAGGTACCAGAATGGTCGTGGCAAAACGACTCATTTTCCATAGAGGATTGGCATTTCACTAAATTTTGTCTAGTACCAAATTTCATCTAGATTGGTTCGGTTTTGCGGGAGTTATCTTGCCGAACAGCCAACCGGTCCAAAACTTATATCTGAGAGGCACCAAGATGGGCTTGGCAAAATCACCCTTGTCTTACTTAGTGACTCCCGTTTGATGATATGAAGCCGATATCGTAATTTCATTAAGATTGGAAGTGTTTCACGCGACTTATCGCATTGACAACCCGGACGACCCCCAAGCTTTCATATGGGAGGTACCAGAATGGGCTTGACAACCTCGCCAATTTTCTCCAGTTAAGTAGACATTTACAAATTATTAACCAATGTTGGAGTTAAAGCTAATCACATCTACGAGAAAAAAGTTTTAGAAGAAACATGATTTCGTACTAAATGTGTCGATTTGTATGGGAGGTACCAGAAGGGGCGTGGTCAAAACGCCTATTTTCAACCCCAAACTAACCATGAACAAATAATAGTCACTGACAAAATTTCGCTGTGATCGATAAATATTTACGGCATTTATCAGACAGACAGACGGACATGGCTCAAACGTCTTAAAAAGTCCTAAAACGAATTTCGTCCAAAGATACTAAGGGTCTAATATGGCTCCTTCTATGTGTTACATTTGTTTATGTATTAAATGATATATACCCCCATCCCTATGGGTGAGGGTATAATGAATGCTTGGGATACCGAAAAGAGGATTTGGATAGTGCAGCGGTACCATACTTTGCAGTCCTTCATTTCCTTCATTTTGGCGGCACTACCCCCAAGTTGAAGCCAAATTGTGAGGTGGGTTAATATGTTTGCAGTATCTGGAAGCATCGCTCGAAGCCTGTATCATCGAGATCCCTATATTCCGGTTCAAGACACAATTGCGGCTGCAGCATCGTCTACTCAGGCAAATCATCCAAGCGTTTCGACTCGAAACCTATCGGCGCAAATAAGAGTTAGCAGGCGGGCATTACAACGAATAATTCATGATGACTTAAATTTGTTTTCGTACAAAGTCCAAATTACAAGCAAGTTAAACCCTCTGGATTTGCCTAGTCGCCTGGAATTTTACAGAAAAATTATTGAAATAGCCGAAGAAGACAAAAAAAAGGTTTACCGTTACAACCCATGAAGGGATTGGGGAGAGCTTCTCACAAACCAGTGACCTGTGCGCGTACTAGTTTTACACTCACTGATTGGGACCTACAGTTTTACCCCGGTTCCGAACGGTATGTTTAAAAGCTTTTTTTTAATGGCTAAATACTCGATGGTGTCGCCAACAACTTGATAAATTGGTTGTGTATGTCTGATGAGGCCCATTTTGATCTAAATGGCAATATAAACAAGCAAAATTGCCGTATATGGAGTGAATCTAATCCAGAAATATTCCATGAGACGGAACTGCACCATAAAGTAATACTTAAGAGCCTCTAAGACTCTCTGCGCTGCCTCTTCATGGCGACGAGGTAGTAGGCCATTTCATCCGAGTTCGATTTGCTGCTGAATTTTACCAATTTTACACTTTGGTTGGACATTAAACGGACATAAATCAAAGGGAATGCGTATTTTCTTTCAATGCAAACGACATAAAACATAATTTAGCTGTCATTAGTATCAATCAACACTATTTAGACTTAGTTCCTGTCTTCTTTGGTCTCTCATTCTACATCATTTCCCTAGTACCTTTTCGATCATCTGTGCCATAGAAACCCCCTGACTGCACCCAGAACTAGTCACTGTGTGGTGCACGTCTCTTAAATGGCCTCCACGTCTTCTTTTACTGGAACGAATTCGATGAAACCAATTTTCGAGCACTTTTTCCACTAAATCAAGTCGTATGTCAGGAATAGCACGTTCAATATTAACTTGTAAAGCTTGAAAAGAGTCTAGTTAATGCTAAAGACCAAAGGCTTCAAATAATCCCACAATAAATAGTCTAATGGTGTTAAATCACAACTTCTTGGAGGCCATTCAACGTCACAATTTCTTCAAATAATCGAATCTCCAAACTTTTCTTGCAATAATTCGGTTGTTTCCCGTTGTGTGTGGCACGTAGCCCCATCTTGTTTTAACCAGATGTTTGTCAAGATCAATTTCTTCCAATTTCGGCCATAAAAAGTTGGTTATCATCGATCTATACCGCTCTCCATTGACAGTAACTGTGTTAACAGCTTCATTTTGGAAGAAGTACGGACCCATGATTCCACCAGACCAAAAACCACACTAAACTGTCAATTTAGGTGAATGTAAATGGTTGTTCATGAATTATTTGTGAATTTTCTTCGCAACAGAGTCGACAGTTTTGTTTATTTACCGCGCAGCACCACTCAGATGAAAGTGAGCCTCATCGCAGAAGATGATTTTCTTAAAAAAATCTTTATCGTTTTCAAGTTGTTCCAAGACAAAATCAGAAAATTCAGTTCTTGAGTGATAACAACCCAATCGGAAATTTGGTAAGGTACTTCCAGTGGTAAGGCAAGTTTTGAATACTTCATTTTGTTGTTTAGTCTGTGTTTACACATGCAACTTTAGGTCTGCCACTTTGAAAAACTCTGCCGACGTTCTTGAGTTTTCAGGAGAGAGAGGTAAGAAGAACGGAGGGGGAAAAAAGTAGCAAGTGCTTTGCAACTCCGTTTTGTTTTCTTTCGCAGTGAAGTTGGCTGTAGAATAATTTGACGTTTTTCTTTAAAAGTTGTTTCTTTTTATGGTTGAAACAACGACGCGGTGTGAATAAATAAATAAAATAAATTAGTGATTTGTAATAAAGTGTAGCGAAGCCGAAGTAATTTGTTAAAAAAAGTGTAACTCCGTCTAAAGAAATGAAAAAGTGTTTAATGCAAATGAAAACAAAAGTTTTTTATGTCATCTGTGTACAGAAATATGATGTACGAATGTCAGAAGTAACAACATTGAACACAAGATTTTCACAATTTCAAACGCGGACAAGTTGCACGTGTAAACACATATTGCAACTTCAAAAGAGAATCGTAAAGAGCTGCAGCAGAGTTTTTCAAAGTTGCAAACTTAAAGTTGCATGTGTAAACTCAGACTTACTAAAAGAAACTAGAAACGGCATGCAAAGCCAAAGCCAAAAAACAGTTATGCTTTCTTTTGTTGTTGGACGAGAAAAGAAAAAATGTAATTCTCTGTCATTTCATTTCTGCTACTGGCGTGAAACGGCGTGTTATACGTAATTATTATCTGCATTTTATAAAATTTATATTATTATAAATTTTATTTGATAAAACAAAAATTTGAAATACGTTTTTATAAGCGAGAAAAGAAGTATTATTGCTTACGTTTTCAAGTATCGAGAAGGGGAAAATGCATGCTTTGGGAAAGCATAACTTACAAATTCTTCCAAAAGAAACCATATTCGAAATACACGTTCTCAATATTGCAATGCATTACACTTTCATTGCCAAAAAGAAGTTATTGTGGAATCCAAACATGAAGTTTCTCGAGTGATAACATGCATTACCTTCACTTTATTTTTAGAAACAAAAGGGGAAGCATGTATCATGTCTTCTTATCCTTTCAAAATAATGCTTACGACAGGCGGCAATTCTTTTAAGAAAGTAATGGGAATTCGTAAGGAAAGATAGGCATCACTCTCGAACGGAAAGTAAGCATACTGCAATGCATTATTGCATGCTTCTTTTTCCTACTGGGAATGTAATGCGGATGCAAGTCCAAATCCTTTCTCAAAATCCGCCGAGTTGTGGTTTGAGACAGTCCCAATTGTTGACAACGTCTTGAAACCGATAAATTGCGGTCTTCAGCAGCACTTGCCTGAACGGCAGCAATATTTTCATTACTTCGAGCGGTTCTTTGTTTTATTGGCTCTTGAACATTATGTAAAGAAAATGTACGCTCGTAATTTGCAACAATTCGAAAAATAGCGAGTACAGGTGGACGGTTCCCAGCAAAAACAAAGTGTATACCAAACACCAGAATTTCCCCCAGAACTACGCGGTAAAAGGTAGTGCAAATTTGGGTGCTGCACCGTCGATTTGGGAGTGTAGTACCCCCAATTTGGACACTTTTAAGTAGAATAAATTCTGTTTCTTAGCGCTACGATTCAGCACAAAAATTAGCACGATGGTAGTATGTCCAACTAGAAAACGTCAGCTGGTGAAGGTCCTGGGTTCAAATCTCACCAAATCAAACTTTGTTTTTTTTTTAGAAATTTCCAATGTGTCGAATAAATTTGTAGTTATTTAAAAAAAAATTGCCCAATGTGGCAAGTAGAACGAACGAACATTTGTTGCCAACATTTTCGGAATCAAATTGTATTCGCCTGAAGGTATACCATACAAATTACGGGGTTGTTTAGCGAGGGTTAAAATACTTAATTATTAATTTTTCTGTAACAATTTTTCCCCGACCGGGACCGGGATTTGAACTTAAGTGTTTTGATTGCAAGCCGCGCATCTCACCATCAAGCTATCGAAGACATTGAACTTGGACGTACAACAACAGCATTAGTGGCAGAAAATCTTTTTCTTCGGACAAATACCATAATATCTGTAATGGAATTTCGGTTTCCTGTATGCCGAAAATCCGCACATGATGAATTTCATTTAAAAATCGAGATAAAACTGAAATTTTGAACCCGACCACCTCAGATATCGATGAAATTTTGTTCATAGCTAAATTTGATACATACAAACAAACTCTCATTTTTAGAAATGACTGTTTTGGGATTTTTTGGGCGTGGCACAGTGGAAAAGTTTTCGAAAAAAACGCGAAAATGGTCGAAAAGAGCTCCATTTAAACTACAATAACTCAGAAGGATAAACCTTTCAAAAAAAATAATACACTGTAAAAAAACCCTTGATCTTTTTGGTTTTTTCGTTAGTTAAAATTTTTTTTTTGTTATAAAATTTTTTACAGTGTATTTTTTATTTTTTTTTAAACGTGTCATAAAGCCTGTTAAAATATCTTTTTAATGATACCAAGATCATGTAAATCGGTTCAGCCGATTCTGAGTTATTGTAGTTCAAATGGAGCTCTTTTCGACCATTTTCGCGTTTTTCGAAAACTTTCCCACTGCGCCACGCCCAAAAAATCGCAAAACAGTCAGTTCTAAAAATGAGGGTTTGTTTGTATTGATCAAATTTAGCTATAAATAAAATTTCATCGATATCTGAGGGGGTCGGGTTCAATGCATCTCGATTTTTACATGAAATTCATCACATAGTACTTCGTTGATAGTACTAAAAGGGGTAGAGCCGTTGGAACTACTCCATTATATTTTTGTTGGGTTATTATGACCATTTTTTCGTTTCGTTTTCAAATTGTGATTTTATTCGGTACTTTAGAACATCTGATGGAGGAAATAACTAAAATCTAACATTAATCTTTCATACTTCTACTTTCTATACATTAAACAATATTTTTAGAACTATCTTAATCTACCTTAATATGCTTACAGCTGTTTGCATATCTTTTATACTATAAATTTCTACCCTCTACCTGCAAAGCAGTACCCCCAAAACAGTACTATAAAAAGGGGTTAATCAACATTCTACAAGCTAATGAATACAAACTAAGGATTAGTAACTACTATTTACACTTAAGACTACTATTTACATATATACAATATTTACAGGGTAAGGTGCGGTTACTGAGCTACATTGTAGACAGTGTCGCCAATATCGGTCGTCCCTATTCTCCTATGGTAGAAGAGTAGCCTATCGTCAACAAAAAGTAACCCGTCCGTATCCAGTCCCTCCAGGCCAATAGGCGGTCTATAATTTCCCTCAAACTGTCTTCTCAGATCCCCGTCATGGTCCAGACTATGTTCAACTAAAGCGTTGTGCAAAGAGGCCGACCTCTCCAGAAAAGCCAACGCACCCCTAACTAAAAATACGTCAATTCGGTCAAAATCTACCATCCTGTAGATTTGTCTACAAGGATGTAGATTTGTCTACAGGATGGTACAGTCCACGAGCCATCGTCAGCTCTTATTTTCCGCAAACCCAAGCAGCTTGCAAGAATGCGTCTTTCCCATACTCTAAGCTTCTCCATCTGGTGGGAAGAGATCCCAAACCAGACTGGGAAGGCATAGGACATTATAGGCCTGATGATCTGTCGGTAGATCAGTCCCTCACGGCACCTGAGCACATTGAGGTAACTCGCGAATATTCAATTCACTTTGGCCAAAGTTCGGTCAATGTGTCGGTAAAATTCGAAATTCGTCGTGAATAGGACTCCAAAATATTTTAGAACCATGGTATTTCCTATTCAGGCGTTCCCAACCCAAAGATCAGGAACGAATGCCCTCGCACTACGAAACAGCAATCGCCGTTTGCCCTTGATTATAGCAGCCTTACATTTGTTAACGTTCAGCTTAAGCCTCCACTTGTCGAGATATCTCGACAGAACCTCCAGGTACTCGTTAACCCTGGAGTTGGTGTTTCTTGCTCTTGCACCCGTCATGGCAACAAGTAAGTCATCAGCATATACCAGTAGCAACCCACCATCAGGCGGTTCTGGTAAATCACTGACAAAGATGTTGTAGAGTACAGGTCCCAGGAGTGAACCCTGGGGCACTCCCGCCACAGCATCTCTAACGCTAGAGTACGCATCTCCGACCTTAGTACGGAATTTGCGCCCCTTTAGGAAACTAGCCACCATCCTACAGGTGTCCATATCGAATCCCAATCTCACCATTTTGTATAAGATTCCGTCCTGCCAGACTGAATCAAATGCCCTAGCTATGTCAAGGCCCACCGCTATGGTGGCATATCTCTTATTCAACGCTCGAGTCACATAGTCTCCGAAGACCATGAGCGCATGAGACGTTGAATGTCCTCGCCGAAAACCAAATTGATTATCTTTGAGGATCCTTTTATCTTCTGCCGTCCTAACAATCCTAGTTAAGATGAAGCTCTCAAGTAGTTTGCCTATGAGCGACAGAAGCGAAATCGGTCTATAACCCCCACTCCTTTTGTGGTCCGCACCGGGCTTTGGTATAGGGATCGTAACTGATTCCTTCCAAGCCGCAGGGAAATATCCCAAGTTCAGGCAGTGGTTAAAAAGCACCGCCAGAAAATTCCAAATAGCGGCATTAACCCGCTTAAGGACTACATCTGGTATCCCATCCAATCCCCAAGATCTACGATTAGATATCCATCGCATCGCGTCACCAACTTCGGCTGGTTACGTCTGCCATGGCGTCTTCTCCAAACGTCGTAGCTGGATCTCCATCCGTCAAGTGCAGAATCTCACCATCCACGCCAAAAGTGCCGCCCATTGCACTACCGCTCACCGAAGGAGGATCCCCCTGAATGCAATCAGCAAGGTGGTTAGCCTTGTCTTCATCGATCACAATCAGGGTATCATCAGTATCCAACATGTCAGGAATAGGTCTCCTGGCACGAACGCCCGCAGCGGTTTTCACCCTCCGAAAAGTCCCGCTGTTCACCTTAATACCACGCAAGAACGCCGCCCTTCTATTTTGTTCGAACTCTCGTATGGATCCCTGGATGATAATGTCGAGATTGCGCACTATAGCCCGAACCGTTATAGTCCTACCAGGATCTTCAGTCCTGACGATTATCCGCCGAAGTCGCTTCTTCTCCCGTATAAATTCCAGAATATATGGGGGAAGTTTGCGGAGTCCCATAGGTCCCGTAGGAACCTTAGGGATAGAGGCCTCAATAGCCCCACGGAAAGCCATGCCCACAGATTCAACACAAGTGTCGATTTCCGAGTTTGTGACATTCCTATTGATAGGGAGTTCGCTCCCTCTCAGCCCTCCCTCAAGTACCCGGTTGAATCGCCGTCGATCCATCCGGTCAAAGTCGTAAAACGTAGGTCG
This sequence comes from Phaonia tiefii, assembly GCA_963931995.1. NCBI lineage: Eukaryota > Metazoa > Arthropoda > Insecta > Diptera > Muscidae > Phaonia > Phaonia tiefii. The sequence goes on from OZ008370.1 coordinate 257,473,241, forward strand.
CTCGCGATGTCCAAAATTCCCCCGCTCCAACAGCAGTTCCACGGCCATATGGTCCGCAATCATGTGTCGCCAAACCGCTCCCCCCGGTGTCACGTAACGCCACCCCCGATGAGACCAAAATTTGGTCAATATACGTCGCCTATGTAGTACCTATCCGAGTTGGGCCACTCGTTGGTACTACAATATCAGGGCAACCAGTAAGGAATCCCTGGATTGCCCTGCCCCTAGCGTTCGTCCTGTCGCCCCCCCCCCCCCCAGCTAGCATGTCTCCTATCACTAAATCACCTTGGCCAGCCAGTGTCACCAGTGGCTCCAGCAGTTCCATGTCAAATAAACCGCCCGGCCTGAGGTGCAACGATACCAGTCAGCGTAGACCCATCCCCCCCCCCCCCCTGTGAATACGCACGCACGTATTCTCAATTTCGCTAAGGTCCAATAACACCCTTTCGTGATGCATTTTGTCTTTGACAAAAACAGCGGTGCCGCCACCCTGGCGCCCGCATCTGTTCTGCCGATGAACTACAAATCCATTGAAGCTCAACTTGTGAGTAGCGGATAGTTTATGTTCAGCTATCAGAACTATGTCCGGGTTAAGCCCGTCCATAAAAACTTTAAAATAATGTCTCCTGTGGATGGACACAAGAGAATTAACAATTTCTGCACTGCGAAACCCCTGTCTTCATATCTTTTCGTATGATGACTTTGCAGTGCAGCATATATCTGATGGCGTAAAACGCCGTCACGTCCGAGTCTCGGCCCAAGTGGACTAACCACTTATCGGCAACCCAGTTTTGTGACCCTCACGACTGTCAGCTTGATCTGTAACCCGGACAGATACAGTCTTAAATCCTCAACCTCAAAGGAGTCGGATAATCCGACTATCACGGCCGCAAACGGTGTTTGCGACCTCGGCGTGTAAGTTTACCAGCCGTGCCCGCCCTCTTTTAGTAATTCCTTCACCTTTTCATACTCTTCTAAAATAAAGGCCCTAATAACCATAAGTGACCTCCCCATCAGCCTAATCGTAAAATTTGCATTCCCTAAGACGGCATTAATTTTCGCCGACATACTTTTTACATTCTCACTATATACATACAGTTCTGGTATTATTCTATTCGTAGATTTTTTCTTCTGCTTCTTGGACTCCGTGGCTCCATTCTGTCTTTTAGGGCCATCCTTCTTTGATCTTCATATGGCCGCAGCCATCTTCGGTGCCGGCGTTGCACGGGACCCAACTTCCTTCAAATATTTTTGGTGGGCTTGAACTTCCTTCTTGCGTTTTTCGATGGCTTCCTTCTCACGTATTACCTCCTGGAAGGTCGGCTCGTCGTCATCCATCGACTCGTCATCAGCTACCTGGCTGTTATTTAGCTGGAGGTCTTTTATGGTCTCCCGCAGACTTCGTCACAGCCATCTCGAAATTGGCCGTTCCGAGTTGGAACAGCTATCCTCGGCTATGATGAGTATTGTCACTCGGTGGGGCGAGCGTGTAGGAGTTAGTTTGTCGGTGGAAAAGACAGTGACCATGTTGCTGAAGGGTAGTTTCAAGTCCCATTTTCCAATCGTGCGTTTGAATGGTGGTGGCGCAATCCGTTACTCCACGGAGGTGAAGTACCTCGGAGTCACCATGGGAGAAAGGATGAACTTTTTGCCTCATATAGGGAGACTTCGCGAGAAACTGACGAGCGTTGTAGGAAAGGTTAGGCGTGTTATGAGGAGTGAGTGGGGTCAGAGTCGTCAAGCAGTCAGGACCGTGTACAGGGGCCTTTTTGTTTCCATGGCAACATTTGGGTCTTCTGTTTGGTGCGAAACTGTTAGAAGCGTCTTCGGGCAACGTCGATTATTCTCTGTACAGAGAGTAATGTTATTGGCATGTATGCCAGTATGTCATACGGTGTCTACTGAGGCCCTACAAGTTTTGATGGGTGCCACTCCTCTTGAACTAGAGGTGATGCGTCGTAGCATGGACTTCAAAATCAAGAGGGGTACGCACTGGGTGAGTCAGATTGGCTCATAGTTGGAGCAGAGAGTATGAGTAGAAGTGAGCGGCGGGCTCGGTTAGATGCGTTAGTCACATCTGAGTGGCAGGGCCGTTGGAATTCCAGTACCAACGGTCGAGTAACGTATAGATTTATACCGGATGTAGAATTCGTCGGGAAGAACCCTGAGTTTAGCTTCAACCTAAGCCTTGGTTTCATACTGACAGGTCACGGGTCGTTAAATGCATTCTTGCACAGAATGAGACTTGCGGATCGGGAGTCGTGTGATTGCGAAGCGCCAATCGAAGATTGGCTCCATGTTTTGTGCGAGTGTCCCCTTTACGGGGCTTTTAGGGATTTAGTCGGCATGGGTGTCACCAGATCCGGTGGTGAGTGGTGTGTGAGTGGTATGCTTCTGTCTCCGGATGCGTTGTGTGTGGCAACGCGGTTTGCCTCTCGTGTTTTCGCGAGTCGGCGCGCTTGGACGGTTTAGTTGTTGTTGTGGGTTTCACTGGTCTCTATCGGTGTCTCCCTTTTGTAGTGGTTAAACGTTTTTCGTGATCCTGGCTTTTTCAAGCTAGTTATTCAGCCGTTTAGGATCTCGTTGTCGGTACTGCTGAACCCTGCGAACACAGGGATTGCCAGTCCCGGACTTCGAATTTGGAAGTGGATTAGCCGCGAGGTCTGACCAGAGGCCTGTTTCTGGTACCGTGTGCTGTTTGGGATTGACACGTGGAAGGTCTCGAACTCGTGCCCTTTCAGTTTGTGTCTTGTTGTTGTGACCCACGGGGGCATCATCGGGCGAAGCCTGAAGATTGGCTGAAGAAGGGTCGCTGTTATTGACCGGAAGAGGTGGAAACAGCCTTGCTCCCACGGTGAGAAAGCTGCAGCCGTCTGACTGTAGTTATTAGACCGTTTATATTGCAATTTTTAGCATTTAAATGGCAATGTCACGTGATGTTGTTGTTAGTGTTGATATTGTATAATTGTTTCACGATTGATGCTTTTGTCGCCGGGGGTGACCAGTCCCCTACTTAGTATAAAGTAAAAACTGGGAGCAGCTTCATTGCGAAACTCGGACCAGAGAGTATGCCTATCTGGTAGCACGGGTGGGTTGGCCCCCTTGTGGGCGATCGTGCTGGCTGTGGTTGCCACCAAAATCGCTGGTAGAGGCTATGTAGTTGCCTTGTATATCAGTTACTTGTAACGAAGTATGCTAGGCAGGTGCATATCCTCGAAATATGGGATCCGTGGCTCTTATCACGGAAGAGGTTTGGATAGTACCTCACCCTTTACCAAGGAGGAGTAGCTCATGTACAGAGAGTTTGCTCAATTGGTAGCTCGTGGACGGAAGAAAGAAGTCGCGCCGGCGGATATGCGAATACGGGGCGTTTGTTCTCCCACGTAATCGTGTGTACCAATGCTGTAAGTCTTCCTATTCCTGATCTCTTGGCTGCCCCTCTATGCGGGGTAGCACGGATATCTCACGGACGGCGCTAACAGTCGTATCAAACATGTTCTTGGTGGGGCGGTGCACACCTGTGGTTAAGGACTTCACGTCGAGAACCTCATTAAATCACGCGGAATCTGTTCTCGTCCCGCAGTGGCTTGATTTCTAGCATCACATCTTCTTCTGTTTTTCGTTTCTTTGAAGTTTCCCCATCATCGGGAGGAATTTCTTCACTGAGGCCCAGCGCACGCATCTCCGCCTGGTAGCTCTCAATTCGTTTTGAGAGGTCATCTTCATCGGGCTCTGGAGCGGGCAATTTGTGAAAATTTGCCCCGTCGTAGGTGTGGAGCACCCTCGCCTTCCTTCTTCCCTTTTTTACGGGCACTGGTGTGAAACCAGCTCCATCAGGGTCAGCCATCTTCTTCGGTGGTTTAAAAAATTTTCAGCAGCGTTTTGCCGACGGCAATTCGCAAATGCCAAAAAAAATTTTTAAAACTTAAAAAATTTTGATCTCTCAAGATTAAAAAATTTCGATCTTAAAAAAGACGAAAATTTTTCTATCTTTTAATTTTCACTTTTTAATTTCACTGTTTAATTAACACTTCCCTGCAATACACAAATGATCTTAAGTCTAATTTTGACTTTAGGTCACTCGAATTTGTGAGAAGCGCGTTAGCGGCAGAATTTTGCGCAACTTGCCCCCAAAAATTTTCTAAGTCTTTTTGAAAAAGACAAAACTCGAAAATTTCGAATTTTCACCAAATCTCTAAAAAGTCTTGAAAAAGACTAAGTTTGAAACTTTTTCTTTTTTTTTAACTTTTTTCCACTTTTCACAGTTTTCCAATTTTTTCCACTTTTTCGATTTTTTACACGATTGACCATAAAATGGCAAAAGTGCACGAAAAGTTGCAATTGGAGAACGATTGGATAAAAATAGTTGAATAGTTTGTAAACGTTGTCCTTGCGTATATCTTCTCCATGATGAAATTGTAAAATGACTGAATACAATGAAAAAAGACAGATCGTGCATGACATACTAAAATGGCCGAAACGTCACTTAGAAATCGTATCACTCAAATTGGAAAACCCTTAGTTAAAAGTTCCATTAGAACTAAATATTATAAGTTACAGAATTGAAATTAAAAAATTGATTTCAATCACAATACCAAAAACAGGTATAATAACAAACCTACTCAATACTCCCTTAATGTGGTACTTGTTTGATAGCTGAATTCAAATTTTCAATTGCGGTTTTAAAAGTTTCTTCGTTACATCTACAAGTTGATTTTGCGTTAAAATCCTTCCACTTCAATATTACCTTTTACCTTTTCTCTAACAAAAGTGTTTCAAAACAATATGTTTTTGCCTTTTGTGAAATTCCGTGTACTGGACTAATCGAAAGTAGGACAGATACAATACAATTATCATACCGACTACCGTGCCATTTTGATCGTATACGATGATTATTGTACATATCATGTACAGCTGCAGTCAAAAAAGTAGCAGCGTCAAGACAAAAGTTGTCAACAAAGATAAAATATTTGTTTTTCTTCGGGAACCTTAAAAATTTTTGCCTTGATTTAAAGATGGTAGTATGGCATTCTTAATTTAAATTAAAATAAAAACTAAAGTTTTTTTGTAATTGTCGATTGGATCATAGAGAAATAGACAAGAGCCGATATCACTCTCTTTACGTTCTTTTGATGACGACGAGGTAGTAGGCCATTTCATCTAGTTCGTGTTGCTTATGTAGTTTACTCTTTGGTTGGACTTAATTTGGACATAAATAAAAGGGAATGCGTATTTTCGTTCGATGCAAACAACATAAAACATAATTTAGCTGTCATAAGTATCAATCAAACACTTTTAAACTTAGTTTGCTGCATGGTCTATAAACTGTATGTCTTCTTTGGTATCTCATTATACATCATTTTCCTAGCACATTTTCGATCAGCTGTGCCATTCAAACGTCTTTACACTTCATAGGCAAATTGATAGGAACGTCGAAGGAACGTTTTCTTTTAGATATGTATATTAATAGCTGTAAGATTAGTCCTTCTCATCCTGATTACATAAGTTTACTCAAAAATTTAAAAATATTGGTGGTTAAAGAAACTTTTACTTCAAATGTATTCTAACTGTATTTAAGAATACATTAGGAGCCTAATCACAGCCGACTTTAAATAGAAATCAAGTTAATATAAAAAAAATGTCTTATGTGCAAACGGTTGTAAACTTAGTAAGATCAGGGCCATTGTATTTTTTGAAAGGAACAGTATTTTTCCAGTGCGGTGTTTTTGGATAACAAGGGCTGAATGGTCGCATCCGTTTCGTATCGTAATCAGGATTACGAAAGTGATTTTAAAGAGGCAATTTGATGAAATCTTAGAAAAATCTAGTATAGATTAAATCGTATTACTCTATTGACTTGACTCTACTGAAGTTTCCGTTTTATCGTGCTTGCAAAAGACGGATTACGATACGAAACGGATGCGATCCTTTTTTAAAGAAATAAATGTTTTCCCATTTTTTTTTTATCAAACCAACACTATGGGGATGCCCCCTATAAATGCAGTGCATTGTGTTGGCGAAGGAAAATTGAGGTAGTAGAGGGTGGAAAGAGGGAGTAGTGTCTGTTGACATTTGCCTTGAATGTTTGTATGTCACAATTGGTGGGAAATACACTAGCCGGAAGTTGATTCCACACACGGACTGTACGGCTGAAGAACGAATTTTCTCTAGTGTTTAGTGCGGTCAATCGGTCACTCGATAAAAAACGGATGAGAGTTCCTGGAAAGCCGCGTACTTCGGCTAAATATCCTCACGTCTGGCAAAAGTTCACGGATGTCCGAGGAACACATACCGTGGAAATATCGATAGAACTGCGACACGCAACCCACATTTCGACGATGCTCAAGAGAGGCAATATAGTTGGATATCCTACTGTCCCCTATTAACACCGTCGCTCTCCTCTGGACACGGTCGAGAAGCTAGGAGCACCTGCCCACATATAGGAGTTATACTCCATCTTTGGCCTGATGTAGGTGGTGTAGATATTGAGAAGATCAGATGGAGTGAAGTATTTCTTGCACCGCTTTAAAAAGCCTAGACACCTGAATGCATCTTTCGACACTTCAAATACATGTTTTGCCCATCGGACATCACATTGTATTTTCATGCCCAGAACATCAAGAGCGTCTGATTCATCAATATCCACACCGTCCATAGACAATGACGACACATTTCAACAATGGACACCAGATCCCGGCCGAGTGTTTCATTCATCGTCCGGCGTTTGACTTCAATCTCTTGAAAATTTGGCCTACGGTCGAATGAATAAGAATGACAGAGATTACTGCCATCCGCAAAAGAGTAGATTGAATTCACAGTCTGACCAAGGTGATCGTCAATGAAAATAAGAAAAACAGAAGGAGAAAGAACAGAGCCCTGTGGTACACCTGCAGTCAATTTATGCTCGTCGGATGAAACCCCATCGATCTCTGAGAAAACTCAATATAAATCGAGTGAAATTATCACCGACACCAAAAGCAGCGAGCTTTGACAAGAGTGCATCGTGTCATACTCTGTCAAAGGCCTTGGAAATATCAAGAGCCACTACCTTACTCTCACCAAGCGGGTGGATAGATCGACTCCACTGTTCCGAAAGGAACGCCATCAGGTCTCCAGTAGATCTCATTCTACGGAAGCCATACTGCCGATCGTTAAGAAGGTTATTGGACTTAAGATATTTCACTAGATGGTGGTTAACCGTGCTCTCCATAACCTTCGACAGCGCAGAACAAATTGCAAATGGGCGGTAATTTGCAGGGTTACTTGCATCAATGGATTGGCTGGACATTAGCAACCTTCCAACGCGCCGGGAAGACTCCGGCACGGTATGCAAGGTTGAAAACGTTGCGCAGTGGACACGCCAGTATCGAAGAGCACCTACTCAAGACCAGCGCAGATATGCCATCCAGGCCCGGGGATATACCTACGACGAGATTCGCAAGAACCTTTTTAACTCCTCGCGTTCGAAAAAATATGTTGGGCATGGAACAAGATACTTAATTGATCACGGGGAGTGGTTGATTGCTATCCGGCAAGGAAGAGTACCTTGCAAACATTTCAGCCAAGAGGTTAGCTTTGTCAACCGGTTCAGTGAATGTTATGTCATCTTTAAGAAGAGTTGGGATAGAGGAAGAACTATCCTTTATTCTTCTTGCAAATGACCAAAAGCTCTTACTTCCACTAGGGAAAGAAAGGACTTTAGCACGAATACGCTGTTCGTGAAGAAACTTTTGCGTCGAAGTACTTTGGCACACTTGGATCTTGCCTGTTTGCGTAGCAGTTTAGTATTAACGTTTTTTATTAGAACGCCAGTCTCTGAACGCGTCCTCTTTGGATCTGACAGCATTCTTGCATGTCTGGTTACACCAACTTTTTTCGATGGTTTAACCGAAATAATTTTCGTCGGAATGAATGAATTCATACCAATCAAAATTATCTTCTCGACCATTTCAGCAGCAGCATCTATTCATACCAATCTAAATTATCTTCTCGACCATTTCAGCAGCAGCATCTATGTCATTGTACAGAAAACAAAGCTTCTTGTTAAAATGCTGATAAAAGTTGTTGAGCTCAGCCCAACGTGCCTCTTCGTAGATAAAAATTGTTCGCTTCGGGACTGTGTTTCAAGCGAGACGAAGAGCTGAATACGAAAAGGACGCTGAAAGGATACAGTGATCCGAATTACCCAGAGGTGCAAGCGTGTTAACTTCGTACTTTTTAGGGTGCGAATTTAAGAAGAGGTCAAGTAAATTTTGGTTGTGCCCTTGAACACACGGAATGTGCGTCGGTTCACTCACCAATTGCGTTAAGTCATTATGCGCGGCGATGAGCTCAGCGTATTGGCCCTCCGTAGTTGTATGGCTCGAATGCGTTACATCGCATGAAAGAATCGGGGAGCTTCTCACAACCAGTGAGCTGTGCGCTTTCTAGTTTTATACTCACTGATTGGGACCTACAGTTCTACACCGGTTCCGAACTGTATTTATGAGAAGCATTTTCATGGCTAAATACTCAATAGTGTCGCCGTCACTAAGCGAGGTGACCGGCGTCGAAAGAAATTTTAAGGTGGTCGGAGCAGGGATCGAACCCATGATCTCAAGTACAAGAGGCGCGCACACTACCCATTGCACCACTCCTTTTTTAAAATCTTCAATTTCCTACTGGGTACATATCCAGTAAAGTAATCGGGTCGATATTGTCATTGTCACTTAGATTATCGCCACTAAATGAAAAAAAATCAAATCGACGTTCCATCTTAAAATGTACCCATACACAAAATGTCACATGACATGACAAATGGACCATAACATTAAACTCTTTTTGTTGTTTTTTTTTTGTACATTTCTGTATATAATTTTATTGTTGTAGATTTTATTTTATATATCATTATTGATATATAAAGCGTCAAATTTGTGATAAACCTGACAAAGCTATACCAATTTAATAATATAATACCATTCCTCGGTACAAATTCGGCTTGCAAACAGTAAAAACTAAAAGGATTTCTTAAATAGCATGAATTCTCAAAATACGAATTAAAGCAAATCGAATAATAATAATTACAAAGTAATGACTAAAGAAAAACAGAAACAAGTAATGGAAAAAAGGGAAAGGTAAAAAAGGTATAAATTACAAAAAATAATAATTCATTACCTTAGAATTGCAGTGTTTTTACGTGAATTTGTTCGCAAATTTAATTTCAATTGTTTTCAAATGCTTCTTGAATAATTAGAGTCTACATACATACATACATGATAAGTACCTAAAGTTTGCAATATGCAATTTGCAACATGTATTGTTTTAATTTAATTAATGTCTCTGTTGTTGTTGCAGATGACGATGATGCTACTATATCAGTCATCCTAGTGACGCCGGAAAAGTACCTTATGTAAAGCATCTATATCAATTTCTAATGGAGTCTTATTTGATGAATGGGAACTGAAAGAAATTATGAGATTTTAGAAATTATTTGTCATGTAATTATATTCTTTTAAAAGTTCTTACCTTGATGATCTTATTGCTGGTGCCGTAGGTTTATTCGATGCTCTAGGATTAACCAACAGGCATTTCATAGGTTGACCATCTAATTGACGGTTGTGATATGTGTCCACAGCCTTTTCAGCATCTTCCAAAGATTTGTAGATAATTTCTGCTACACCGGGTCTCACGATACGCGAATCATACAATTCTCCAATGTCTTCGAACAGCTCCTTAATATCAGATTGTGTAACGCTGGTGTGTAAATTACTAACCACTATGCGATAACCTGAAGATAATGACGATGATTTACCAGAACCAAATGATGGAGCTGACGATTGTGAGGGGTAAGAGAAAATGCCCATGGAAGCATGTGGATCGGGAGCCCGTTCTAACCGTGAACGCATATGGTACGATAGATGCGAGTCCCTTGAATTACGGCGTTGATACAGGTCTGGACTGCGATCACGCATTGATGATGGTCTTAAGATACCTTTAGAAGGGGGCGGTGGTAAGTCTGGTGACATGTCTCGTTCATGCCTAGAACTAACAGGAACTTCATAGACGTCAAATGGATCGAAATGCTCGTTGGGATTAGAGCCCCAGGAATCAAGGCCTCTGGGGGCAGGCGGTGGCAGTTCATAGACCATATCATTTCTCACGGTACGACTTAAACGAGTAGCAGCAGCGTATTCCTCTGAAAAATAATGGTATATTGTTTAGATTAATGGCACGAGCTAATCTCTAGATAAGGGGCCTGTTCGGAAATGCATCAGCTGATGCCGATGTTTGATTTTGTCTATTTTTCTTGCAATTACCAACTCAAAACACCCTCAAAGTTGTCATGTTGAATGAATTTACGAACGTGATGCGCATAAGATGCAGAGCAGTGTTGCACTTCCGAACAGGCCCAAGGTAAAAATCCGTTATCAACATCCCCCACGTCAGGAGAGATGTCAAAGCAGACATTAAAACTACAAAAGACAGCAGAGGTAACAATTCTATTTTGGTTGCAGTTGCCAATATTTTCTCGTTTTTTGTTATAGTGTAGGAAATAATTACAAATATTGTTTTCCTCCTCATGGCGCTTTACAGCCAATTCATATAACTAAAACTGATGCGTTCGTTCGTTCACTAAACGATAATCACCTGATGTGGGTTCCACTAACACGCATCAAAGCGACAAAGTAAACGAAAATCAATGGAAACGCTAGCAGGTTCAAAACTGACTTGGTGCCTTCAACCTAGCATAGTGTTTTTGGACTCAGTATAGTTTTAAATTGGCATATACTTGAAAATATTTGAGACATGCGCCTAAACTAGAGTTAAGCCACAATTACCTCATTTTACCCCGGACTGGGAGGACTGAAAGCTGCGCATACCGGGTTATAGAAGGTATTTATTCTACACTGATGTCTCCACACTAGACGGCAAAGTAGTATCTGGAAACCATTCTATAAAACTGGGTCTATAACTTGCACAGACTACCAGACCATAATAGTTTCTTTCAGACAGAAGTCGTGGCAATCGGAGATGTTGTCCTTTAGGTCCTTAGGGTTCCAAAGGATATGGAGAATGTGGGTTTGTCCCTTTCTGCAAGCAAGCTCACACTTAACCCCGAAACTCACAGTTACCTCATTTTACCTGGGGCAGGGAGGACTGAAAGCTGAGCATGCCGGGTTATAGAAGGTATGTATTCTACACTAATGTCTCTACACTAGACGGCAAGTAGTATCTGGAAACCATTCTATAAAGCTGGGTCTATAACTTGCTCCAAGACTACCAGACCACTGTAGTTTCTTTCAGACAGAAGTCGTGGCAATCGGAGATGTTGTCCTTTAGGTCCTTAGGGTTCCAATGGATATGGAGAATGTGGGTTTGCCCTTTACTGCAAGCAATCCCGAAGCTTTAAGACATGCGACTGATAAATGGGTTGTAGGCACACAAGGCAAGTTTGGGCAAATTATGACCTTAATCGTATGCTAAACTTGATATCCATTCCCAGACAAGATCACTGTTCAATGCACAGAGTTCAATGAGAATGAGACAATATCTAGGATCTTACTTTATGTTCGACCTAAGAGATATTCAGAAAGATAAGCTGAATGATCCTGAGAACATTTTGCAGAGTACTAATTGGTTCGAAAGGGACTAACGTACATCTCTTCTTCACCCATATCTTGGAATATCGAAAAGAGGTATCATATTGTTTGTAGGCCCATAATCATACCAGGTCAATTTACAGGAGGAAAATGACGTAACGAGGTATCACAACGTTCCTCATTGGGGTGAGTCAATAGTGGCAGCCACTTCTACCTAAACTACCCTATAGCACTCCGCTTAATAATCGTTTCTTGAGCAAATCCAACTTTATTCCCTTGAAACTACAGCCGTCCATCTAGAACTAGAGTCCTTTAGTTATATTAAGAATACAGCTCCAACTAGAAAGCTGTAGTATTTTAAAGAATACGCACTATTCTTCACGTAAAATTATGGAGGTCTTCATTATAAGACGAATCCTGAATCAACAAAGTTCATATTCTTGACAAACGTCTACTAATTAATTTTAGGGCTTCTCAATAGGAACACGTTGAGCATGTTGGGCTCAAGGCTGAGAAGAATCCGATTCCATCTACTCCTAACTTATTTCAATTTGTGTACGCTTGACCCCACCCTTGTGAGCTTCACAAATAATACGAGTTTCCTGCAGAAATGCACTTTGTTGTCATTGCATAAAGGTCTCCACTGGCTTTACTTTCGAATCATAAGAAAACCAAGAAAGAATTTTGAAACTGAACTGAAACTTGAACATAAAAATGGTTTTCCATTACATTCCATGAATTGAATATGGGGAGAGTTTCTCACTAGTAATCTGTGCGCTTTCTAGTTTTCACACTCGCTGATTTCGGATCTAGAGCTTGACACCGGTTGCGAAACGGTGTTTTGAGATTTTCATTTCGTATGTACTCGGTAGTGTCGCCATCACTAAGCGAGGTGACCGTCGACGACAGAAATGTAAGGCGGTCAGAGGAAATATTGAAAACAAACCTTTCCACATAGTAGCGTACATACTTTCTTAAAGCCGATGAACACTCACCTGCCTTTTCTAGAAATCTTGTTAATCTCAATTTAACACAAAATCACCAACTCCACTTACCCTCTTCCATTTTCTCCATATTATCGTAGTCCACATAGCCCCTCGGAATTTCTGGGGCCTCATTGCGCCGTAAGGATGCTGTCGATATAGACTGCTTGTATCCGGAATTTCTGGTTCTAAGCCCGCCGCCACCCCCACTTTCTATCGTCAATTTTCCAATACCTCCTCCTCCTCTTTCTAGTCTATTATATTTGAAACTACTCGATTTATATGGCTTTACTGGATGGGCTTCCTGCTTCTGTGTCAACTTCTTGCGGACATCGCCATTGTTACGTGTAATCTCAGCCAACTTGTCACGGGCATCTCGAATTTTGGCACGATTCTTTTGTATAATTTTCATACGAGCATCTGTGATACGAGTGACCTCTCTAAAGGCTGGCCGATATATTGTTTTCCTCAATGGCAGTTTTTTGACAGGAGTGCTGAAATAGGAAAAGAATTCACGTGATTTCAATAATTTTCAACGCCATTTTTGTTGTTATCCTGGTTGTGCATGCCAAGGCAGGTACTGCAGCCAGTACATAAAACTTACAATCTTTTGGTCGGGCCCGCCGAGATTTTCTTGTTTCTTATTATATCATCCAGGCTCATATCCATGATAGATGCTGTGTTCTGGTGTTAGTATAACCTTAGTAATTACAAATGTAATGGTTCCGGGCTCACACAATATCTAAAAACTATTGAAATTGTATTAATTGTCACACAGGATTAAAAAATGTAGCGGTGCTTGTGGTATTATTTTTTAATGGAGGTGAATTTTGAGCGAAGTTGGTGGTTGTTTGCCATTGAGTTGCCACATTTGCACTGTTGGCGATCAGTGTTGCCAGGCCCACACTTTGGCTGCATTTTTTTACCCGCTTTTTGGCTACGACACTCTGTTCTCAAAAAAAGGTGCTAGGTGCTCTTTAAGCGAAGTTCACATTACTATATTAATCTGACGAAATGTCTAATGACAGAAATCGGAGAAGGCATGATAAAAATACTCGTGATAGTTGCAGGAGGTGTAGTTGTTATATGATGTCAAAAACATGCATTTTGTTTTTGCTTCTCACATTCGTTGTATCAAACTCAGCACGCATGTATACCAACAATAAAAGTAAACAAACATGTAGAAAAAAAAAACACACGTGGCAGTTGGGGGACTGCCGACAGAAGCTATGCTCCAACTTACTTTCGATTGTTTTTTAATATTTTTGAAACACAATGATTGACAATATATATAGTTATTTATTATTACTATTATTATTAACACATCAGATATTATTTATTATTATTTTTCCACTAGCACGAATTTACCCCCCTATACTGCCGTATAACGTATTGTGTGTTAAGAAAACATTTTAATTGGGTTAACAATGATATAAAAGCTTGCAAAAGCGAAATCCGGCACATTGTATTTAAAGTCATGTTTATTAAAGCTTTCTGAAATATTAATATGGTTGTAATCTGTGCTGGATTGATCCATGTTATTGATAACAGGTTAGCTACTTTTATTTCTACTAGTCCTGTAGAGGTGGCGCTGGTATATGATAAAGCTTATTCTGTTATGTTAATTTGTTTGCACTAGCTTCCAACCAACTAGCCTACAAACCTGTTGTGAGTGTTAATGTTATTTTGAAAGAGTTGAAAGATGAGCTTTATTTTCCGTGAAGTTTGACAAATTGCAATAACTACATGGTGATATAAAAGCTTGCAAAAGTGAAATCCGGCACATTGTATTTAAAGTCATGTTTATTAAAGCTTTCTGATATATTAATATGGTTGTAATCTGTGCTGGATTGATCCATGTTATTGATAACAGGTTAGCTACTTTTATTTCTACTAGTCGTGTAGAGGTGGCGCTGGTATATGATAAAGCTTATTCTGTTATGTTAAAAATAACGGTACTATCACCTCACGCATTTTCGTTATGCCATTTTTTCCCAGTTAACTCCGTCTCTCAAAGCCCGCTGTAAGAAGCATAGCTTCAAAAAATACATGTGAATTTGACATTCCGAAAGTGGGTTCAAATGTAATCAAAGCAAATCAGTTGTGCTTATGCGTCCACCACCTATGAATCCATCCAGTTTGATTGTTTTGCTGCTATCGTACTACCAAACAGACAAGTTTATAGATGTCGATCAGTCAATGCTAATTGTTGCATGATATTAGTGAAATCATTGGAACTCCCATATTTTGGGTCGACCTCGGCAAAAAACAAATTGTGGGAAGGGGTGAATACACGATTTTCAGCACAAGATGTAAAATACCCATATTTTGGGGAAATTCTCTTTTAAGCTGGGTACTAATATCGACATTTCACGTGAAAATTTTCAAGTCTCCATACAAAATAAATGCTTGCAAATGTCGGTAAAAATAACAAATATCTCAATTCTCTTTCTATGTATTTGTCGAAGAAATTGATTTTTTGTGTTAAAAAATGCTGGGAATACAGAAAATATGGTAGCCAGCCCTAAAGGGGCCCTTAGACCTGTGGATAAGTTGCTCGACTTGAAGTTCACATCAACTTCGATAACGAGACATCAACTTCGATTTTGCCCTTACACTCTTAAACTAGTTGAGGCAACTTAATTTTCTTGTCAGATGTCGAAATGAAAGGTGGTGAGCGCACTGCGAAAATATCACAAATTTTACGAAAAATCTCTAGTTTTATTTTCTTTAAATATTTATAAATAACACTACAAATCATATTTATTTAGTTTATATTTTTCCGATAATGTTTAATTTATTTATTTTTTGGTTCATTTATTTACATTTTGCCGATAATGTCTCCTCATGAACGTTTCTCTTCGAAATGCGTATGAAAGTTGTTGCAACTCCCCCTTACACTGATGGATAAGTTGATATAAACTTCAAAAAATCAAAATCGCTTTGATTTTACATCAACTAGTTTGTGCAAACCACCAACTTCACCTTACACCATGGATAAGTTGATGTCAACTTGAAGTCGCTGCAACTTATCCACAGGTCTAAGGGCCCCTTAATGTGTTGCTGGACAATGACGGTAGGTACAATTTCACGCAACCGAACTTAGTACCAGGCCTTAGGAGGTAGTATTTAAAAATTATATATAAAAATTTGATAAATTGTTCCCAAAACATCACTGTTTTGAAATTTAAATTTTTTAAATTGCTCAAAATTAAATTATTTGTTAAATAAAATATTCTAAAAAATCTCTCTTCGGGTAGGTTCAACACCGGTTTTGAGGCTTCGGTATAGTATTTTTGTGTTATAAAGCTTTCTGCGATAACTAAGCCTGTTATCGAAAAAGTTATTTAATTTTACACGTTTGCCGTCTGGTTTACTATCAGGAACAAAATTTCGTTTTGGAAAATGTAAAAAATATTTGCGATAACTTTTGAAATTTTTCTCAACAGTCGATATTTCGATAACTACGCGGGTTTTCATTTAATTCTTTTTGTGTATTTTGCATCATATTATACAAAAATGTTGCCAGACAGGTCCTTTTACATAGTTTTTAATACATAGTTACTCGTCTTGTAACCGAAGCCTATTTAAGTCTATAACTTAAATAAATATTATATGGGTATTTGACATTTTGTAAATATGGGTATGACATTTTGTGCTTAAAATCGTGTGTTCTATGCCTTTCCACTATTTTTTTACTTTCGTGAGCACCTAAAATAGGTGAGTAACTAAATGGTTGCACTTATTTGTGCCCCATATGAAAAAAAACACACGTGGCAGTTGGGGGACTGCCGACAGAAGCTATGCTCCAACTTACTTTCGATTGTTTTTTAATATTTTTGAAACACAATGATTGACAATATATATAGTTATTTATTATTACTATTATTATTAACACATCAGATATTATTTATTATTATTTTTCCACTAGCACGAATTTACCCCCCTATACTGCCGTATAACGTATTGTATGTTAAGAAAACATTTTAATTGGGTTAACAATGATATAAAAGCTTGCAAAAGCGAAATCCGGCACATTGTATTTAAAGTCATGTTTATTAAAGCTTTCTGAAATATTAATATGGTTGTAATCTGTGCTGGATTGATCCATGTTATTGATAACAGGTTAGCTACTTTTATTTATACTAGTCCTGTAGAGGTGGCGCTGGTATATGATAAAGCTTATTCTGTTATGTTAATTTGTTTGCACTAGCTTCCAACCAACTAGCCTACAAACCTGTTGTGAGAGTGTTAATGTTATTTTGAAAGAGTTGAAAGATGAGCTTTATTTTCCGTGAAGTTTGACAAATTGCAATAACTACATGGTGATATAAAAGCTTGCAAAAGTGAAATCCGGCACATTGTATTTAAAGTCATGTTTATTAAAGCTTTCTGATATATTAATATGGTTGTAATCTGTGCTGGATTGATCCATGTTATTGATAACAGGTTAGCTACTTTTATTTCTACTAGTCGTGTAGAGGTGGCGCTGGTATATGATAAAGCTTATTCTGTTATGTTAAAAATAACGGTACTATCACCTCACGCATTTTCGTTATGCCATTTTTTCCCAGTTAACTCCGTCTCTCAAAGCCCGCTGTAAGAAGCATAGCTTCAAAAATATTTATGAAATTTCATTTTCAGAAGTTGCGGAGAGTTACCACCTATCTTTGATTTACCTTGTAAATATTTCATTTATAATTCCTCTACGCCATCCATTTTATTTTTAACGCATGTGTCAACCCAGCTGATTTGTGGGGTTTTAATCTTTTCCGTGGGTAAGCTGTCAAATTAAATTTTGTTTCTTTTTACTTGTTAACAAAATTCAACGAAAATTCAATATACAATTTATAGCAAAGACTTCGAATCAAGTAAGATAAGTTTATTAAGTTTTTCACATTTTATGTACATAGTTCAGCTTCATTATTCAGCACATTCTGACAGCTGAACCACGGAATACCTAATAGATAATTCTACCATGATTTTTTTACTTTTAAGTCGTGAGGCAACTTAACGGTCAAGTTAAACAGCTTATCACCGATTTTATGCATAAATGTTCGTGCTCTGTTGTACAAAGATGCAATTAAATGACGTATAAATATCCTGACAAACTGGTTTTAGTCAAAAAGCGGGACACAATGGGTAAAAATGGGTTTAAATAAAAAATTATATAAAAATACATGTATTTACATATATATATATAATATATAAAATTAAGTATTTTAATTTGTATATAGTCTTTTCGTTCAAGTCGGTATGAGACTCCAAAACATGAGGCAATCCCGTAGAAGCCCTGGTACCAAATTCGTTCGCGTAAAATAGTTGTAACAACTCATTTATTTACTTACCGTCGTTGACCATCAACAAATCAGTACAGAAAGTTCACGAATCGAAAATTTTTTCACATGAAACATCTGAATTGAAACAAAAACGCCACGAAGAGGTAAAAACATCGCTTCTCACATGTGACTGTTTCTACAACATTGTTTTGCGAAAACTTTCTGTCACATATTGATTTTTTCAAGCTTATTGGGAAAATGCGTAAAAGTCTGTTTCAAAAAAGTGGAGAGTCGAAAATATAAAGAGTTAAAAATACTCACAAATTGAAAACGTGCGGGATTTTGCTATTGTTTCTACAGAGTTATTTAAGAAATGAACAATTTATATTTTAAATGGAGAAGGTAAGAATTATATAATTTTGTTATATTTCAATTCATTTTCCCTAAATATAAAATCAAAAACGCAAAAAGAAAAATTAGTACAATATGTGTCAATTAATTTGGAATTTGCAAGAGGACAATTTGGAGGGTTAAATTCTAACACAAATTGTAAGGAGCTTTGGGAGCCCCTTAAACAAATTCTGTTTTTTGTTATTTCGTCACCTTATTATTAGTTTGGCGCATATGCCACAGAGTCGGTAACAAGGAAAACGATAAAGAAAATTTAAGTTAGTTTTTCTGAAATTCTGCGAGATGAATATTTTTTTAATTTTTTCTATTTATTGTGGCATATATTTTCAACAAAAGTATAAATTTTCGTAACTTTTAATATTATACATCAAAAGTTATTAAAATTTTTAAATTTTTTTGTTTGTTTTGTGCTGCATATCAATTTTTTTCAATTTAACTGTTTATGCCGCATATCCATACGTTTTTCTGTTTAAGTTGAGTTTAGATGAAACTCTCCGATCGGGTCCAAATTTTTACCATAGATAAAACTTATTCTTGGGATTCCAAAACAGTTTTTATTTTTCATCCGTTGGACCTATTTCGGGAGTTATTTCGGTTCAATGTATGAATATGGACTTGGGTATATCTCCGCCAGTTCCGCCATACCATTTATGTGCGCCAAACCAATTTTTTTCTTATTACTGTTTTTTTTGATCTACGTTCGTTGTTATTATATTAAGCCTGTTTTTTTGTTCCCTGCTAAACTAATTTTTCGACGACTTTGTATGAGGAACTAAGCGAAATTAAGCGATTTTAAGCGGCACTCCATACAAAGTCGTCGAAAATTTAGTTTAGCAGGGAATAAAAACACTTTTGTATTAAACATTTGTTGTAAAACAAAACAATTAGGGAATTCACATGGTCTCCTAAAGTCATAAGTCGTAAAATCATATTTAACAAATTAGTACATATAACTTATGCATGTGAGCTGCATGTTGTATGTGCTAAATCAGAAGTCATAAAAACGTCAAGCAACAAAAGAAAATTATTAAAAAAAATTAAAAAATGCCAACAAGAAGCGAAAAAGATAAAATTTTTACGGTTTTGTGTGAAAAGTTTGTGCACAAAAACTTACCGAAGTAGTTTCTTCTCCTTCCATTTGTCCAATTTCCTTTCTTTTTTTATTATTTTACCAATTAAAATTAATTCTTGAGTCAATGTTGTAGAAAAATGCAAAATTTCTTCAAAACACAACAATATATCTGATTAAATAGTAAACAAAAAACAGCTGACACTGAACATACAAATAGTACACTGGAAAAACAGACATGCTCAGGTTGTATAGTCGTAAAATATATTTACATGAAGAATATCAACAACATATTTACAACTGTTGTATTATTTTAGCATATACGATAAATACAACACAATAGTACACCATGTGAACTCCCTAAATATTCATTAAATGTTAAAATTGCGGATATTGAGCAAAGTCGATGTTGGATATCTCAGGTATGAAAAGAGATATCGTGAAACGAGTTTCTGAATTAGAAGGAGGACATTTATATTATATGTAATCCATTCCTAACTCATTTTTTTCAAAAATGGTCGATGGGTGAAACCAATAATGAGGTGACGATTTGTTATGTCTCTTTTCGCATTGATATACAGAAACACTTTTTACTGACAAATCGAGAAACGATGGAATTTTTTGTTTCATGCATAATGTGAAAACCTTTTCGATTCGAGAACTACAGAAACGAGGTTATCCTTGACGACGGTATCTTGAAAATAAATGATATTAATTTTGATAAGCAGTATGTGTGCTCAACTTGAAAGAAAAATCGGCAAAAATTCAGGACCAGGGGCAGGCAAAAAATTTTAATAAAAAACCAAAATTAAGGAAAAAGTTAAGAACTTGAGAAAATGTAAAACTAGGCCTTGCAGGGAAATATGTTGCTCGTAACGTTTGGTAAACCTTTTTTGAAAATCATTAAATTTATATTCCACCTAGTCGTCCGACCGGGCTCAGGCAGGGGGTTTAAATTTCCCTATGCACCTTAAGTCGATGTTTGGCAAAATCAGAAAAATCCCTCGATTTTTTTTAAAACAAATTTTATTTTTCTGGATGGTTACCATAACCAATCTCATTGTCACTGTACTTACAAAAGTGGACTTATATCGGCTTACACACAAACCCATGAAAAAAAAGAGTGCCACCACGGAATTCGTGACACGAATACCTTTCGTTGAAGTACCCACACTAATCCATACCCAAATGTCCCAGGGTTAGCCGATTTTTTGACCCGGTAGGCCCCATAGGTCCCTGCGAGGGCTAGTTTCCCATTTTCTCACATTCTTTAATTTTGGATTTATTTTAAAAGAAAATTTTTGCCTACTCCTAGTCCTTAACTTCAGCCCAAAAATCTTGAACGTGTAACCGCAGTGTTAAAGATGTGTGGCAACTCTTTTATTTGTTTATTCTTCGATGTATTCAAGATATTTTCATAACAATTCATATATTCATAATAATAATTGAATAAATCTTGGACGTATTGCATACGTTTCGGTTATTAAATTAATATAAAAGGAAATGGGAACAGAAAATGATAAAAAGAGAGTATACTGGATTGATGAGGAGGTAGATACGATGCTGGAAATTTTAAAAGAAAAAGATGTACTACGGAAGCTTGAAGGAAAAACAAGGCGCAACAACGCGGTGTACAAACGTATATCAGAGGACTTGAGACGTAAGAAATTCCACAAGTCTAGTGACCAAATAAAAACGAAACTTCGGTTTTTAAAAAAAAATTATTTCGATGTTAAGAGAAATAATAATAGAAGTGGAGCCGATCAAAAGACTTGTCCGTATTTCGCACAACTCGATGAGTTGTATGGCACGCAGCTGGTTACATCCCCAGTTGGAGTGGACACGTCCAATGTTGATGAGGATGAAGGAAACATGTTCTCTGAAGTGATATATTTGAACCCAACTATTGAATTTGATACAGAGAGTGATAATGATTCATTCCTCAATAACGATGATAGTTCCGTATCTATGCCGAGACAACATCCACCTCCAAGTATGAATGCATATGTGGATATACATACATGAACGAAATAAAAAATGTGATATATTTGTGTTATTTGTTATAAACTATGTAGAAAAGTACTCACTGTAACGATAAAATCCAAATTTACTTGAAAAATATGTACTTACCATATATTTTCAGCTTACATGGCTGTGCCCACATTTTTTACTTCGGGTCACGTGTATTTATTTCCACAGTTTCTTACTACTTATAGTTTCATTAATATTTTTTTCCGTAATGCAGAAAAAATTAGTTTGACACAGGCTCTGGCCGAGATGACCAAGGACTGTAAGGAGGCGTTTAATAGGCTGACTGAGCAAAATGAGATGTTTCTAAACGAACAACGCAATTTGGATGCCGAGTTCATGATGAACATGCAGCAGTTGATGGCAGATGATCGCATAGAAACCGAAAGATTTTTGGAAAGACTATTAAATAAGAAATAGTTGATGAGAAAACCTGTAAAATATGTATGTACGTAGTCACTCCATGAAATGAGTACTCATCTCGCCTTTGAAAATTTAAACCAGGTATTTGGAGCTGTGTAATTATTCCACTCTCACTCCCATTATCACATTTTCGCTCCGCTCCCGAAATAAAAAATGTTCCGCTCCCGCTTCACATCATCTGAAAATGATTTTACTGTTGTAGTAAAACATTTATATAATTCTATTTAATGTTTTGTAATGTTAAGGCTAGACCAATGTTGGCCAAACTAAAATATGACAGTTCATTCCATAACAAACATATTAAAAAGAAAAAGTATAAAGTAGGTAATAATAGAAAATATAATAAAATGGTATTATTGGGTTGTCAACTACAACACCACTGAAATAAAACTTAGTATTATGTATGGCAACTTTGGCCAGTTGCCGTAGGTAACTGTTTCCCGTCGATAACAGAGTTTTGACACTTCGCCAACTGTAAATAATGTAAACAAACAATGAATCTAGTGTGAGAAATAAACGTGTCTTGAGGAAGAAAAGAAAAAACGTTAATAATAATGATAAGTTCAGTGGAATTATTTTTTAACGAGGAGAACAATGTACAAAACGTGGCATCTATTAGAAGACACTTAAAGAGACAACCATAAACGCATTTCGTAGTCGCACATCTACAATTAGATCACTGTTATGAAAATAATTATTATATCGTAGTATTATAACTTACCAGCAAAACTAAATTACCCTTTCCTATTTATGTATAAATGGCGAACTTCTTCCTTCGCTCCAATGATAAGTATGCGTGTCCCATCTATACATCCGACAACTCTAGGAAACTTCGTTTTCTAGTAAAGCCGGATTTTATTTTGGGTCTTTTCTTCCTCCATCATTTTTGAAATAATCCACATCTTACAAATGTTTTTTTTTTTTAGATGCACAACTTCCTTCAAAACAACCGAGAACGTAGGTTGAGCCATGCCAAGGTTGAAGTCGTTGTCGTGGGACTTTTGGAAACTTTTTCCAAAGTATCCACTAAGGCCTAATTTTTGAGTGGAAAATCATATTTGATCAACGATCAAACATAATTTAAACTCTGAATTCACTTTTTAAATTAATAGTTAATTGCTGTTTAAACTGCCAGAGTTGGGCATTTAAACTATGATCAAGTGATCATATGATTTTGACAGAAAACAACAAGAAGAACAAACACAAAGCTTCTTTAATTGTTGCATGGTTGCCGCATGGTAGTAAGAATATTTGACAAAGCACTGAAAATCTCTTTTCGTATTTAAAGTCAGTCAAAATAAACCAATTTAAATAACCAGTCAAAAATTGGGCCAGTTGTGATCTTCGTTTCCTTGTTGAATTCTGGTTAAACATCGAATGGTGTTTTCAGTCATTATTTAACTATGATTTAACCCACAATGTTGGTTGGTTAACTTTTAGTCAGAACCATATGATTTTGACAATCAAATTACTGGCTGTCAAAAAGAGAAATGTGAGATTGTATAAAATATATGCTTCTGTTTTGCGTATTTGTTTTTACACTGGGCTTCGCGTAAAAAACTACCAATATACTGGGAGGACTATAAAAGAAGTCTCAGTGAATACAACGCAATATTGAGAAAAGCGAGACGCAACTCGGGGTGGTGCAATGGTCGGTGGTGGTGGTGTGCGTGGCTCTTGTATATGAGAACGTGGGTTCGATCCCTGTTCAGACCACCTTACATTTCTTTCGACGACGGTCACACCGCTTAGTGATGGCGACACTATCGAGTAATTAGCCATGAAAACGCCTTTCAAAATATCGTTCAGAACCGGTGTAAAACTGTAGGTGCCAATTAGTGAGTGTAATAAAAACTAGAAAGCGCACAACTCACTGATTGTAAGAAACTCTCCTCAATCCCTTCATGGGATGTTGTAGACACCATTTTTTTTAATAAATTTTGAAAATTGTTTCTATGCGTTGGGTCTTCCGCAGAATACCGAAACATTGGAAGTTTTGGATTTTGTGACCCAATTTAGAGTATTTAAAACCCGAAATCCTGCGGTATTTTGTGAACCCACACAAAATAAAAAAAACTTCATGATTGTTTCGTTTTTTGTAAATAGTGTGTTATTGTTCACTAACAGTCTGCAGTTTTGGTTTTAAGTAAAATCGAAGGTATTCGTTTTTAATTTTCAAAGAAATCTTGCAAAAAATTGGGTTAAAAAAATATAGTCGGTGAAGGTTAGTACTTTGTTTTTATAATTGCATAATAACTGCAATAAAAAAAGACCACATCCATTACAAAAAGTCAGTTTTTTGCTTGTATCAAAAATGATACATCATGCACTTATGACTTTTTTTGGGTGTGTTTTCGTTTGGTAGCATGTTTGAATATTGTGCTTATTTTATTATAGAATGGCACGAAAAAATATGTCTGATAAGGATATTGAAGAATATTTGAAGGAATTAGAAAATGGTTATCTATCAGAAGATGGTGGTGAGCTGGACGAAGATGATCTCGGAGAATTTTTGACTCGTGAGCAGTTACAAGCACTAGTCGAAAATGATGATCAGGAAAATGAGGAGCTTGTACATGAACCTGAGACTGAACTTGAGCAAGATCCACTGTGGACCGAACACCCTTTGCCAGAAACAAGCAATGTTCCAGGTACAAGTAGCTCTCATTGATCCGCTTATAATCCCTTTGATATGCAAAGACTAAGACTGATTGTCCTGATTGTGTGACTGATTGTGAATTGCGAAAATGTTTGGCGATCTTGATATTTATGTCAACATACCACTACCCTAACGTTCGTTCCTATTGGAATACTAAATATGGGTTTCAGGCCATAAAAGAAACAATGCCTGTAAATAGATTTGAAAAGATAAGGCGGATCCTTCATTTCAATGATAATGATATGCACATGCCGATAAATGATCCCAAACACGACAAACTTCATAAGCTGCTACCGGTAATAGAACACCTAAATGAAAAATTCTCCAGCATACCCATGGATCAGCGCCTTTCCATAGATGAGCAAATGTGTGCTACAAAAATAGGTCACTTCATGAAACAGTATTTACCCTTGAAACCACATAAGTGGGGATTCAAACTGTATATGCTTTGTTCATTGATGGGATACGCTTATAAATTTATTATATACTCAGGAAAGGACACCGATCCTATGTTAGAAAACGAGACAGATGTCGGAGCTGTTGGTAATGTAGTTATAAAACTATCTCGTGGTATACAAAGAAGAGTGAACCATATTGTCTACTTGGATAATTTTTATACGTCGTTGCCTCTTATGTACTATATGGCAAAAGAAGGAATTTTGTGCTTAGGGACAGTCCAAAGAAACCGTCTTGGTAAAAACTGCAAACTACCGACTACGCAACTAGTGATGTCAAGGGCTGTGGAGAGGGGATCCTACGAGGAATACGTGACCAGTTTTGATGGCATTGAGATATCGGCAGTAAGTTGGAAGGACAACAAACAGGTGACTTTGCTGTCAACCTACGTGGGTGCAGAGCCTGGCTCTTCGATTGAAAGATACGACAAGACTCAAAAAAAGAGAATGCTTATACCGTGTCCAAAAATTGTAAAAGAATACAACTCATATGGGCGGAGTTGATTTGATGGACTCGTACTTGGGCAGGTATAGAATCCATATGAAGAGCAGGAAGAGGTATATGAGACTATTTTATCACCTCCTAGATCTGACAGTAATAAATTCGTGGGTTTTATATAAACAAGTTTGCGCCAAAAAGAGGATGACCACAAACAATATAATGAATTTAGCCGACTTTAGATCCGAACTTGCTGACACGCTTTGCAAGTATAAAACCCATGTTAAACCAGCAAGAGGTCGTCCAAACAGTAGCACCAACACTAGTTTCGGAGAGGAGCCAACGCCCAAGCGAAGGAATGTTATTCAGGTTATGCCAGCAAGGGACATCATCAAAGATGGCACTGATCATAGGCAATCAAGACAGAACCATCGTATGAGGTGTATGATGCCGGGGTGTAATCTCTTAAGTAATGTCATGTGTGAAAAATGTAAAGTGTATTTATGCTTCAAGAAAAATTCTGATTGTTTTAATGAATCTATATCTAATTTTTGCCAATAAAAAACCTTAGAACACATTTCTACATTATTAATCATAGTACGTAATCTTATGTCTCGGTAGAGCTCAAATGCATGTTTTTTTTGTTTCAATATTTTTCCCCTTGTTTATGAGTATTTTCCTGTCCCAATATATTTTTTTTTTAATAAAATAAAAATTCATGCATTTAAGGGTTAAAGAAGGGTTAAACGTTCAACAAAAATGGCGACATTAGAGAACTCTTAACAGAGGAATTTTTCGATTATGAATACAATTTTTGGGCTTTACCTTCTTAAACCTTTAACAAACCCATGACAACTTTTTACGAATAAGGCCGAAAGGTTTTGCCATACAAAATGAAAACGCGTTCATCAGTTCCTGGTGATTTTTTTTACTAGTGAAAGAAGAAGAACTGACAACTATTTGTTTGTATTGAAAGACGGACAGTGAAAATATTTAATTTCTTAACATTTTAATGAAATGCATTTTAATGAAACACAAAATATAATAGCATACAATATGAAACAATTTAATTGTTTTTACGGAAAAACAAATATAAACACACGACAAACTGGACATTATTGCGAACGAAAAGGTTTTTATTTTTAAATTAGAATTTTCGTGTGCAGTTTCCATTTTGGAAATTTGTTGTTTTTGTTATTCAAAAATTGCAAAACGACGTAAACGTCAAAAAGCAAAGTGTGAACGGCCAAGTTTTCAATGCGAGTTTTAAGATGAAAACGCATAAAAATTTGCTAGTCTGAATGAGCTATAAGACTAGAATATAAAAACCGAAACCTGTGGAAACCGGTTTGTAGCTTGAAAAAACCTGTGGAACCGGCTATTCAAAAGACCCATTTTTCGAAGCAACCGAAAACCCGGTTTCTTGAATTGACCGGTTTTTTGTATTACTCTAGCTCAAATGTCGTATAAATAACCTGACCAACCATCCCGCTTTTGGCGGGATTATCCATCATTTCGATGTTTTTATGACGTTTTTGTTTTTAGAGATAGTAAACTATAATTTAGCTTGAAAGTTATATATTTTTAACATACAATTTTCAAAAGCCGCAAGCAGGATTTGAATTCACAATCTCACGATCGTTTCGAAGTTTGTGAACTTCATAATCAGAGGCTAGTTGTAGGCTACACAGAAAAAAACCTAGGGTAATATTACCCACATTCATGGTCTGATGTCAGCCAATGCACTGGGCAACATAGGGTCAGCTATTTAATAGGGCAATATTACCAATGAACTTAGGCAATTTTACGTTCACCGACAATATGAAAATTTGCCTTGCATATTTGTAGATTTACCACATGCAAAAAGGGCAATAAACAGAATTTATTGTAGGTGAATTAGATTAATTTTAATGTGCAATCTTACCAAATATTTAGCCCATTTTTCATATTTACAGAAACAAATTTTGTTTGTGTTTTTAATTAAAAATTGTTGTTTACAATAATAAATAAATGCAAAATTATAATTACGAATAATTTCGAATCCTCCAATGTAGTAGCCCCTCTCATTAGTCACCGCCGAAGACTCCAGTAACGTTCCCTGTGAAGAAATATAGTAATGATCAGATAAATGTATTAAACAGTTGGGTCACAATAGTTTCGGAATCACAATATCACAAATCACAAATGGGTCACAATAGTTTCGGAATCACATGCTTGGTGTCGTTGACTTAAAACTTTGGTTAAGCACGGTATTTTATTAAATTTTCGTTGCCATAAGAAGTACGTGTATAAAAAGTAACGAAAATTTCATGAACCGAAAATTTCCTTCACTTTTCATTTCCTTGGTACTTAACTCTGCGAAAATTTCGTAAAAAATATCAATTACGGGGTTGTTACGCAAAACTTATTTCGTACGAAAACAGTTGTTTGATAATTGATTGCGACCGAAATTTTGATATTTCGATTATTTTAGTAAACAAAATTATTAATGAAATATTTGCAAGATAAATCAGAGATATGTGGCAACTCCCTGTAATAAAATGTTCCGTATAGAGATAACTGACAACATTTCTGAATACGGGGCTTTAAGAGGGAAATTGTTCTTATTATTACTACTTCAGAAACTTCTTTCCATTTACTTATTTATCTACAACAAAACATTCGTCTTAAACAGTAGAAATATTATTTTGTTATGATATAAATTACCACAGGTAAGATAACGATTACATAAAAAATTATTTTAAATATAAATACGAATATAAATACAAAAAAAATACAAAAAATTAAATAAAATAGTTTACAATTAATAAACAGTTATGAACTATAAAAAATGTTATTTATGAGTAGAATTCAAACAATTTTTTCTTAAATTGTAGCGCGTTGCTGGTTTCTCTAATTGTTGAAGGAATAATATTCCAAAGACGTATTGCAGGTACAGCAAATTGCCATTCAGATATTAAAGTATTATGTTTCTTTTTCTTCTGAGTCGACTAAATTTCAAACGATCAAAAAGAAGGCATGGCTCATGGGTAATTATAATTTTGTGGAGAAATATAAGAGTTCGTATTTTCAGTAAGGTGGCCGTCGGTGGTGCAATGGTTACTGTGCGCGGCTCTTGTACATGAGATCCTGGGTTCGAACCCGGCTCTGACCACCTTCAAATTTTCTTTCGGCGGCGGTCACCTCGCATAGTGACGGCGACACTATCGAGTATCTAGCCATGAAAAAGCTTCTCAAAATATCGTTCGGAATCGGTGTAAAACTGTAGGTCCCAATCAGTGAGTGAAAACTGGAAAGCGCACAGCTCAGTGATTGTGAGAAGTTCTCCCCAGTCCCTTTATGGGATGCAATGGGAAACTATTTATTTATTTTCAGTAAGTCTAAGAACTGCACGCCAAATATTCTTTTACAATAAGGAGTTATATTGACCTCATTACCATAAGTACCACAATTCCTGAGTCCATAAACGTACCTTGCAATGTTGTTATATGTAACGTTTAGTTTTGTTTCGCTAGTGCTATCACAGATTGCGAAAATCTCATATCCGTAGATTAAATTTGGAATCAGATAAGTTTTAGCAAGTAATAGCCTTATTTTTATTGGCGTGCAATATTGTGTAGGCCATAGGGTTCTGAGCATAGAGTATGTTTTGTCACAAGCGGCCATTTCGTGATCTGACCAGTACCTCGTTTCTGTAGTTCTCGAATCAAAAAATTTTTCACATTAAGCATGAAACAAAAAATTCCACCGTTTCTCGATTTGTGAGTAAAAAAGTGTTTCTGTATATCAATGCGAAAAGAGACAACACTGATGAAGTTTTGATTGGAATATTCCAAGAAAGCTGTCAAGTAAGAAAAAAATATAAACAAACAAAATAAACTAGCGCGATAAAGAATTACAAAAAGAAGTATACACATGTTTTCAACTGCATTTTATTTTTGCTTTCTTGATTTTTCTGTAATATTTTGGAAAAATTAATTGAAATACATAACAGAAAAGATTTACTTCTTCTCTTTTCACTTAAAAAATAAGTTTTAATTTCGTAAAAAACCTTTTTGTAGAAACAATATCAAAATCTCGCACCGTTTTAATTTGTGAGTATTTTTGACGTTTCACATTTTAATTTTTTCGACTCACTACTTTTTAGAAACAGATTTTCTCGCATTTTTCCAATAAGAATGAAAAAAGCAGTACGTCAGAGAAAGTTTTCGCAAAACAAACATTGTAGAAACAGTCACATGTGAGAAGTGCTTTTTTGTACCGATTCCTAGCGTTTTTGTTTCAATTCACATGTTTCATGTGAAAACTTTTTCGTTGCGAGAACTACAGAAACGAGGTACAGGTTAGAGTGTTATAAAAAATTACACCAACCGTTTTCGCTTTGTTAACGATCTCTATTCGTTGATTGTTAATAAAAACATTAGGATTATCACCAATTTCCTGCGATCTCTTGCGCATTACAATACATTCAGATCCCCCAGGATTCAAACTTAATCCATTCACATCTGCCCAAAGAGAAACACGCTTTAAGTCATCATTGAGTTTCGCAGTACATCGCTCAATGTGCCCTTGTCCATCGCCTATGCACAATTGCACGTCGTCTGCATACATTCTTATGTTGCAGTGGAGCAATTGTTCAGGAAGATCATTGACATAGATAGAGAAGAGGTCCTAGTATGGAGCCTTGTGGAACACCCCTGATAACAGGAAGGAAATTTGAGGTTGTTAACGGCTTTGTTTCGACACACTGCACACGACCATTTAAATATGACTCAATTAGTTTGAAGGATGTAGGTGAAAAGTTCATAACTTTTGCCAGTTTTTGAATTAATATAATGTGGTCAACGGTATCAAAAGCTTTTGAATGATCCAACAACACCAGCTTGCCACACAGCCATCATCCATTGCCCTCCTCAGATCCTCGGCTACATCAACAAGAGCAGTTATGCAACGTTTGGCCCGAAAACCAGACTGCTTATCAGTTAACAAATTATGATGTTCGATGTAATTAGTTATCTGTATAGTAATAGTTTTTCGAAAACTTTCGACAGATATGGCAATATAGCTATAGGCCGAAACTCAGTGGGTGATTTTGGTATTGGCAAAATTTTCGCTTGTCTCCATCTAAGTGGATATGTAGATGTCGTGATTATCTTATTAAATATATGTGTGATTATTGGTAGAAGTGGCGGAAGAATAATTTTAATGAAGGCGGGGTGAGTGCCATCACTACTTATAGCGTTTGATTTTATGGATAGACAGATCCCAAGTACTATCGAAATTGAAAAGGTCCCGCGGGAGATTAGCAGCATGATGGGAACTGTAATGGGTATGGTCTGCTTCTGTCATGGGTATATTAAGAAACCTTTCGTCTATCTCCTCCGGGTCTGATATGATTTTAACCCGCTCGTCTCCATTATCCACTATTCCAATTTCCCTAATAGGTTTCCAGGTATTTTTTGATCCAATTGAATTTTGAAAGTTCTCGGCATAATATTTTGACTTGGCGTTTCGTATGGCCTTGGTTACAATCAAGTAACAAATAACCTGACTAATGGGGACAGATGGTTCTCTGGAGATAGCAAGAAGTTTCTGCAAATGTTTTCTTGCGTGTTCTTGCAATATTTTTGGAACTCTTGCATAGTGGTGAATTCCCAATTCAAATGAGATTTCGTTTGCATTTAATTTGCTGCATTTTTCAATTTCATCATTCCAAATAACCGGTGATGAAGAACTGTGGCTAGATCAGAAATAGGTATACGGTTTGCTCCTTTTGAAAAGCTATGTTTCTATTATTTGGAATATAATCGTGAAATCTTGAAACCTTAATATCGCTTAGCTGTCCCGTACAAATTAAGCTATAATTAACTTTAGCGGGGTAAAAAAAACACACTTACTTTCAAGGTAAATCAGAGATATGTGGTAACTCTCTGTAACAAAATTTTCAGTTTAGATATAAATGACAAAATTTCTTACGGAAGAACTGAGTACGGTGCAGTAATTGCGATTTAAGTATAGATTAAACAGTAGATATTTTTTTCATGTTGTATACAGAGTTCTTGAGAGTGTTTTTTGTATATATGCAACGTAGATAATTTGGCCTTACTGGATTTTTATATTACGAATGCATAAATAAATAAATAAAATGGTCTTCAGCATGAATATTAAAATAAAAATGTACCATAAATAAAACAGATAACAATTAAATTTTATACTTTTTATTTATTTAAATGTTAACTCATTTGTTAAAAATAAAAAAATTCCGCTTTCTTGGTCAAAATCCCGCTTTTTGATCTAAAACAGTTGGTCACGATACACATAAAACACTTTCCTCCCGCATGAACTATATTTTCTTTATATCCTTGATCTTCTTCGTTTTTCCACCTGCTCACTTCCTGTCATAATTAATATTTATAAAAACAATTCTTTGACATTTAATAAAAAGATACAATGAGCTATTGTTTGTTTTTAACATTGAAATTCGACATTAGGGAAGGGAAACGGCCGATAATTTTACGAATAACCACGGAAAATAGAGTGTTGCATGTTCGAAACATATTTTGAAACAAGACGAGAATTTTGAGATCCTTTGCTAGCATAAAAAAATGTATAGGTGAACAAGTAGCAAAGCATTTGGTTCGCGAAAGTCAGCAGGAAAACTGGTTTTAGCCACGTTCAGGTATACTAAGATTTCGAGGTTTTTAGGATTTCAAACCACCAAACATATGTTTTGCAGTACAAAAATCAGCTGCTTATTGAAATGAAATCCCGTAAACTGTAACGTCGCATTAGCTTGAATCTTGTATACATGAATGTGGTGTGTGAAGAGAGATACAAATTTACTAGTGCCATCTAGTTTCGTTGTCTTTACTGAAGAACCCACAGAGTTGTTTCACACGGTAATGAACTGTTCACATGCAATAGGGAGCTGGCATCTCTGGTCTAACATTTGACTGCTCAGTGTTGGTTGCACTGCTTATGTAAACTGAACTTCATTTATTTTGTAAATTGCTGTGAAAGAGTGAAAAACTGGTACAAAGTATTTGCGAAAAATCTACAATTTACAAAATACAAATCAGTGGAAGAATTAAAATCGTGAACAAAATGGCTGTATAGCAAAGGGCTACGATTCAATAGCTTTTAAGGTGTGAAACGGCGTTTGATATAATAAAAAAAATAGTAATGAAAACCCCTCGATTTCTTTGAAGAGAAAGTGAGTGCGAAGGAAAAAAATCAAAACAATAATAAATGCAAATAAAAAGAAAATTTAGAACTACTACACTAGCTCCTAGAAAAGTTGTGTTTGTGTGTGCGCGTTTGGTTCTGCGTACGTTTGTGTCAAAGATATCTCAAAAATAATTTGCAAATTTTAATGGGCAATGTTAAATCCAGGAATGATTTTAACAAAACGAATAGGAAAATTTCCAGGAATTTGAGTCAACCTCTATTATCAGCACCATCATCATCGTTGGCATCGTCAACGGGACGAGAGCAGAACCACCAGCCACAACGATCAAGACAAGAAAGTGGGGAGGACAAGTGGACGACAGCAACAGCAACATTAACAACCCAAGCAGCAGTTAATACATCTACCACAAATTCTGCTGTGGGAGGTCCATTGGTGGCTGTCGATGTTAAAAACACCAACGACAACAGCAAAATAACAAAACACAATAAGGCCAAAGAAGATCCCCAACAAACACGACGACAACGACAACAAAAAGCAGCTGATAGTTCAGCTGCTTGTGCAGTCGCATCAACAGAACAACAACAGCGGCAGCAGCGCCAACAAAACAACCATCAGCAGCAGCAGCGTTTAAAACAGGTAACGTCACCTTATTTTTTTTGATTTTCTTTTGGTTTGTTTTCGTATCTGTATAAATTGTTATATCGTCGAAAAATGTTGTTAAAATGGGTTGCATGATTGAGGGGTTGCAAATGAACGAGGATGGTGTAAAAATTTATCGTTTAAGAAGTATTAAAAACTGGTAAATTATATGGTAATGTTGAGAGCCTTCACAAAGATAAATTTATAATCTTCATTCTAACTGGATCTTCTTCAAAGTGTGAGCAAAGTGATTCGACACGATCGGCATGTGGTGAGCAAAGTGATTCGACACGATCGGCATGTGGCCGGTTTTTGACAAAATTATTTTTCAAACAAACCGAAAACCGATTTTCTGAAAAATTGATTTTCAAACAAACCGAAAACCGATTTGTTAAAAATGCCGGGTTTTTGGACACTAGTTCTGATGCACAAACTGCTAACGAAATGTGTATGAATATGTACTGAACGGTGGCCTCAGGCTGCTCAGGTACAAAGAAGAGGTTTCTCATATTTTTGAGCTCTCTAACTTCCTTGTTTCTATGTGGGCCCCGTTTGTTGGTTCTCTCTTGTCCCATATAATTTGCTACAATGTCGACTTTCATTGTGTTTGGAATTTCATTCGGCAGCAATTTGGAGAATATATTAAACAATCTCCGATAACTAACGCGCTGCCTGAATAGTAGGTACCGACTTATAACCTTTTTAACAGTTTTTGCATGAGTTTTTGAGTATATTTCACACATGTTTCCGAATTTACGTGTATGTACACGGGTATAACCACCTTTAGAATGTTAACAAGGACGACGGCTACTAGTATACATACATACATATCATACTTTAGGGATCCGAATTGTGGCTTATCCAGTAAATCCGTTGCATAGTCTGCTTGTCTAGTTTTTGTTACCTGCTATCCAAATCATCGGGAAACAGGACATCAGTTTCATTATTAGTTCAGTACTAATTCGTAAGTAGTGGTTCACGTTACTCCGTGATTCTTTAGTTTACTGATTTCAAGAACATTCAATTGTAACGACAAAACGATCGTGGAAACGCCAAATTAAACATCTCTACAAGAGCGAAAAAAATCACTTATTAACCTCAAGTCTATTTGTCATAACTAAAAGAATTTTCAATTTTTAAAGTTTCACATTGTATTGCACTGAAAATGTTATTTCCAAAAAGTTATTTTGTAAAGTGAATTGAAGTTGAATTATTTTCTTAAGATAGAAAATTAAGCGATATTTTCTCTGACTAAACTAAATGCAAGGTACGTATATGAATAAAGTATGTACATATTCATAGCGTTATATACAAGCTACAAGCCGATAGAGAATTTTCCACTATGTATATTTTGAACCAAGCCCTACATAAACATCGCCCATTTCGTGAAAGACTGTCACAACTGAAAAAACATAGTCTTGAGTAAATTGACTTTGAAAGTTATAAGTTCTATAGATTGATATAGATTCTATAGATATAAGATTGTATGGAAAATGATATTTTAGAGTTTTGACGGTCTTGCACAATTTTGTTATCAATTCTGTATTGTGTTTTGTAGAGTTTATGGCATTCAACATAAACTGCGGTCCACAATGTTTAGTTTTGCCCAAAAATTGCTACGTCAACGAATTAAAAAAGTTTACACTTTTTTTTTTATCAATATCGAAATTTTCAGATAAATTGAGTAAATTTGGAAAATTGCATTTTCAGAAAGATAATTTTTAAATCCCAGGAACAGTTTGCAGAATTGCTAACTAGTTATTAAAGCGGTGCAAACTGTACAATCCCCCCGGGTATTTTAAATAGTTTAAATATCACTTGGCCAAATACAATAAAGAAACCGAATCGTGCAACTTTACACAATTCATTTCATTTCATTTCATTTATTCGAACAACTACTAGTTTGGAACTGGTGTATGTGTATTCTAGAATTATTCTATATAAATTAATATAGCAGTCATTCGTTTTCGAGAAATCGTCTCCTTGCTGCCACTTTGTAACTAGACGAACAATTCCATACAGTTTCTATTAGCAGTGAAACTAGTTCGTGCTTCACATGTTTCTGAACTAATATATTTTTTGGGGGGAAACCAAAAATACCTATGAATACTGTTTTTGCGACCATCTGTCCGAATATATGTAGGTATTTTTTTTGTAGCAAAATGCCGCAGATCCTAAGACAAATGTATTTTCTTCAATTGTTTGTTCGTGGAGGCTTTGGTCGGTTGCGCGCAAGATGCGAGTTAATCCGACCGAATACCCGAGTTAATGGTTAAGGCGAATTGTGTGACTTTAACGCCGTCTAGAGACGCCCGGCAATATGGGACCTGACACAAACACCAAATAGGACCCGTTGTTATACGGATGGCTCAAAGCTAGGGGACAGAACGGCTCTAGGATTTTTCATTGAAAATCCGGCAGACGAAACCCACCTGCGGCTTCCTGATCACAATACGGAAGTTCGGGCGATTACATTGTGTATCAAATCGCTGGGCGATAATAAAAACCCAGCCGAAGCGGATATTTTCATGGATAGCCAAATGGGAATTAGGGCAATATCATCGGAAATTGTCAAACCTAGAACGGTTGTTGACTGCAAGAAGGTAATTAACGATTATTCCACGCACGGCAGACTCGTTATCATCTGGGTGCCGGAAATTGTCAAATCTAGAACGGTTCTTGACTGGAAGAAGGTAATTAAATTTCATCTGGGTGCCGGGACATAGTGGAATAGTCTTCAACGAACGTGTGAAACTCCTTGCAACGAAGGCCAGGAAACTCCAAACGGTGAGCCTTGAGGGTGCGAAACCTTTTAGGGTGACGAGGGCTGAGTTGGGTAAATGGGCGGAATCGACCCACATAGCCCAGTGGATCCAGAAAACAGTAGACAGGATGACAAAGATCCTATGAGGAGAATCGAGGACAAATAGTTTGCTGAGAGTGGGAAAGCCAGAAATGAGTAAAATGATGGGAGACTTAACGGGGTATTCGGGATTACGAGTCCACCTGTACCGTATTGGACTAGTGGCGAATAGTGAGTGCAGGGCATGCACGGAGGACGATGAGGATGGAGCATTTCCTGTGCCACTGCCCTGCCTTCACACAAGCTAAATCCAGGTATCTCTCGGACAGTATAATACCGAACATGACCAATGTTGTGGGAATGGAAGGAATTTTGTGAATATCACCGAATTCCTATGAGAGGTATAGTGAGGGTAAATTGAGAGCGCACAACAGTTCGAATCAGCGGCTTAAGTGTATGTCTACTGACATGGGAAGTATCAGAGTTCCTTTGAAAATTCTGCATCGCATCCCTCTTTTCAAACTAACTAACTTGTTCGTAGATCTAGTATTTTTATGATGTACTTCCGGCAATGGAATATTTGCTTACTGGGATAACGAACCAAGCATTGCAATCCCTAATTTTCATTAGGTTAGAGTAGGCGTTGGTGGAGTCGATGAACAACTCACTTCTAAAAAGAGAACAATTCAGTTTGCTTTAAGAAGCTCAAGATCCTGTCTACGCCTATCTGAGACAATTCTCCGAGGTCTTTAAATAGGTAGGATCCTATAGTATACATCCTGCTGCCGTCTAATGCTGGATACATACAGTGAAAATGCTTAGTGGATTCTTCCTCTTCCTCAACGTTACATCTACTAATTAAGGTCGTTCCCACGACAATCGGATCTATGCTCCGGAACGACCCGAGTTTCACTCGGCCAAGGATTGTCAACTCAGCAACAGCTGTATCACCCACTAATTAAAGTGGACGAGAGACGATTTGTGCACGCACAAGACAAATCAGGTCGACATATTCCTAATATACCTACAGTTTATTTAGACCATAGGTCTCAATAACCGGACATGGGCATGAGGCAAGAGTAAAGACAAATGGCGACTGACTGATGGTTATACGACAAGTTCGTCAATATCCAGCAGAAGAATGTGTGCTATGGGATCCTTATTATTTAGAGACCTAGAAGAATTGACTCATTTCAGGATCATTCAGATTTTGAGCTTCTTCAGCCAGTGGTTTCATAATGGACAAAAAGTCAAGTCAGTCATTTATCAACTGCCACCAATATATAAACTAACCTAAGCGAGGGAGTGAATAACGAGTACCCATCATAAGAGGGTGGAAAAAAAATTTACTTGGATCGGGACGAAACATTTGGAATAAACCTGTTGACAAACACTTTATGTTTGACTCTTAATAGTGAATTCCGTAAGAACGGCCGATATACTGCAGTTTCATGCTAAAAAGATATTTAGTTTTTTTGAAGATCATGGAAAATTTTGCAACATCAGTGGTTTATTGTTAATTTTGTCGGTCCAGATGTTTTCAGCCGCATTCTATTTACTTCATTGCCTAACCTTCTCTCTTCTGATTTTTTGTGCTCTACCTTTTTTCAACAACAATTTTCTTTATTTCGGTGTTTCTAATGTTTTTAAGTGAGGTAAACCATGTAGGCCGCCGGCTTCCGTGCTACAGGTCTTTATTCAGTAAATGATATAAGCCGCAGCAAAAGAAATCTCGGTACAATTTGTTGTTGGGGTGTAGCAAATCGTAGCAACAACTAATATGTATATATTTGCGACCCACATTTGCTATTTTGAAAGCCCTTAACTATTTAAACTTCTCATACTACCCTCGAAGAAGGGAAAAAATACAAAATCATCAATTGAAAATAATGTATAATTTAAAAAATATGCAGTTAAACAATTAAGGGCCGGTTTTACAATACACGCTTAAGTTTCATATTTGACTTAAATTCTGAAAATTACGAATAGTATTCCAAACAATTTTTGAACACACTTTTTCATACAATTTTAAAAATGGAAAAGAAAAAACAAATCCTTAAGCAAGCCCTTAGTGTGACTGTTAAACTCACCCTACAACTTTTTTCCATAAAAACATAATACACCAACACAGCCACATTCTGTTAACTAATGAAATTAAAAAAAAACACAGAAAAAACCTACAAAAACTCTAAATAAATAATCACGAAAAGAAAACAACAAAACAAACACACCAACAAATGGTGGTGGTCAGTAAACCTTAACACTTTTTCCTCGTTTTTCTGTTATTGTTTTCATTTGACATTACTTTCATTGTGCGAAGCAACGAGAACGAGCACGGGTACGAGTAATGCTGCTGACGTCGTTGTACTAATAGTAAAAACAAACCAAACAACCCTAGTCTCGTATAATATTTTGTGCGATTTGGTAGCTACAGGGCAGCGGGTGTGCGTCGGACGACCCGGTGCTGCTGGGTGTCGATGGGAGTTGTATTGAATAGGACGAAGTCAAAGGCAACGTTAAGAGTTTATTGGCTTCGATATTTTTATCCTCCTCTCGCTGTTACTTAGTTTGCCTTGGAAGTGGTGTGTGAGTTTGTGTGGCCGTGTACTGCCTTCACTTTATCTAGTCCATTCATCCCTTTTTGGAACACCTCTCCTCACCTCAGTTATGTTGTTTGTTTTTTACTTTGTTTTCTTTGTTTTATGATGTGGTATATTTTTCTCTTTTAATGTTTAATTTCATTTTCTTTTTTGTCGCATCATAAACTGAAATAGAACACAATCATCTTTTTTGTTTTTGGGTATGTGGCGGCAGGAATTGTAATGATGTACAACTAGATGGTGCGTAGTTGTGGCAGTGAATTTTTGAGTATACCCTTGTTTCGGTTGTTTGGGGTTTCCCTAAGGTTTTTTAGTGTCAGTTTTTAGAACACCCCAAAATAAATATAAAAAAAAAAATTTTTAATAAATCTAAAATGTTATATTATAAAATGTCAACTAGAAACAAATTAGTTAATATCGTCACCATTACCATGTGAAAGTAAACTTATACTTATACGTACTTATCCCGTATCGTACAACCCCAGGGGGTCAGGGATCTTACAAAACGATAATAACATGTTTCGCCACCTAGTTCGATCTTTTGCTTTATCTCTCCAGTTGGCAATACCAAGTTTACGCAGGGATTCGTCAACCTGATCCCTCCAGCGGGGCTTGGTATTCCTATTTTTCGTCTTCCTTCGAGTTCGGTTTCGAAAACCCTTCGTGCTGGATCGTCTTCATCCATTCTACTGACATTGCCTAGTCAGCGCAATTGCGTTATTTTGATCCGCTTAACTATGTCAATGTCGATATATAGGTTCAGACGTCACCGATATTCGCCCTTGTGCACAATAGGGCCATACATTTTTCCGAGTATTTTTGCTCTCGAATATTCCTACAGATGTTTCGTCTGCTTGGGATAAGATGCAGGATTCTGCGCCATTAAGCAAGACAGGTTTATTAGAGTCTGGTAGAAAAAAATAGTGTCCCATAACATCCCATGAAGGGATTGAGGAGAGCTTGTCACAATCAATGAGGTATGCGCTTTCTGGTTATTATACTCACTGTTTGGGACCTATAGTTTTACACCGATTCCGAACGGTATTTTGTGAAGATTTCTGATTTCTAAGTGCTCGATAGTGTCGCCATCACTAAGTGAGGTGACCGTCGTCGAAAGAAATGTAAGCTTGTCTGAGCAGATATCGATCCCACCTTCTCATGTACTAGAGCCGCGCACCACCGACGGAGAGGGCTCGAGAGAGGGCTTTATCTCTAAAGTGCTTGCTTAGCCCAAGATAACATCTATTCGCTAGCACAATCCTCCGCTTGATCTCAAGGATGGCGTTGTTGTTTTTGTTTACGACAGATCCGAGGTATATAAAATCGTTCACCACCTCGAAATTATAACGTTCACGCTTTGGACTAATCGCGTGGAGGCTCTGCTCGTTGAAACTATTTATTTTGTCTTGTCCTCATTTACTGGCAGACCCACTTTTGCTGAATCCTGCTCAATTATCGAAGACACCGTAATAACTTCTCTAATTGTGCACCCAATGCTATCTACATATATCATCAGCATACGCGAGCAGCATATCCGAACTGTGGGGGACCATAATTCGGGAACTGATACTTTTTTGTACTTTTGTAGATCCACAATGACGAGTTCTATTAATGGTGATACTTTGAAAAAGGTCAGGGTTATCTATGTACAGGAGAAGAGTGTCATTTTTTTTTATCATTATACCCTTCGTATCTTCGTACTTAGTGTGTTTGGGAACATCAAAGTAGGACCAAAACGGACCACTGTAAACATATACTAGTATAGTATGGTCAGTTCCGGAATCACTAGAATACTGCTATTATTTTGTATAACTACCCAGTAGGCATAAAAACTATTTCACTATTAAACTATTTAACTTCTAGGTACTATACGGCATAGGAAAGTGGAACAAGTTCTAAAATTAATGTTGTTAGAAAAAAGCGAATGTCCTGGACTGGTAATAACCGTACAACTATAATTTTGTGTGTAGATTACATACACATTGTGACAAATGCCAAACATATTAATTTTTGATTTAGTTTGTGGTGGTGTGTGATTTAGAGAATATTCAACTAAATGCAAAAACCTTTAATAAATACTATGGGAAGAGATGTAAATTGCTACTTCCATGCCCTTAACAAGTTTTTTTTTTAAAAAATATTATCAAGGAAGTTCCCAAATCATCATTTGAGAGAACGTGGGTTCAGTCGTTGCTGTAATCACCCTACATACACTCCGGTTCACTTATTTAAAGGCACTAAAAATTCCATATTCAGCAGCCTGTATCTTTTGCAATTTGTAACCGATTGCAGAATTTTAAAATGGAAATGGAAGCTAGACTTCTTGAGTTATAAAAAAAAATCATGACAATAGTGGTTTCTTAACTAAAGAACTTTTTTTGAGCAATTTATAAAAAAAAGTCCAAAAATGTGCTATTTTTTTTTTGGTTCACTTGAATAAAGGCACTTTATTATTTTTTTTTTATTATTTTTTAAGTAAGCGATGATTTTTTGTAGGGAGCGTTTGTTTATTACAATTTATTACATCTTTTTTTTTAAATCTATCGGAAAAAACTAAAATCGATGTTTACCGTTCTGAAGGATATCCTAACTGCACAATAGCTAAAAAAATTGGAAGGAGCCCAACAGTTGTCGACAATTACATCAAGGACCCCGAGGGGTAATTTTAGAGGAAGATTTTCATTGCCTTTATCTACTTATGAGAAAAGAAAAATCATCAGAATTTATTTATTTATTTATTTATTTATTCACACTTGTAATTTTAAGCCTCTCGGCCAATTCAAATAAATTACAAAAGAACTACTCCATTTATAACACACATTATATGTTTTCATTAAATAAGAAATTACATAACAATTATATCCTTTAATTAAGTAGCAAGATCAAAAAACTAGTTGATAACAAAGTTAAATTAGAGATTATATTATTCATGACTAATAATAATTCAGAGTTCCCAAAGGTGTTTTCAAAAAGAAAACTACAAACACAAGCTCTATTGAAAATAGTGTATACATTATTTAATCAGTTGAATGAATCAAAAATTTCCAAAGGCAAAAATAAAATATAAAAAAAAAAATCAAAGGAACATTGTAAAAAACAAAAACCAAAAAGAAACATTGTCAACTACTGCGTTATTTCTCCAAAGTGTTGAAGAAGCTTTTTGCGATACGTAGCGCTAGTGAAGTTAAATACTCGTAGTGTAGAAGGAAGCAAGTTGAACAATCTGGCTATTCTCACCTGAAAGGACCTATTCATATAACCCCTCGCTCTAGGAATTATTAATTGATTCGTACGTGATGAACGGCCAAATTTAAACAAATTCGTGAGAAAGGTAGGAAATTGATTTTTGAACATTTTGTAAAACAACAACAGAGATCGGAAATGTACAAAATTTGAGAAACTACAACCCAAGAATCGGTTAACAGAGGGAGTTACGTGGTCAAAAAGTCTGATTGAGTATAAATACCGCACTACTCTATTAAAAGCTAATTGAAGTCCCCTCATATTTTGGTTTCTAGATCCACAGTATACTTCTAGACAGTATAATATGTTGGGCATAACGAGAGCATGTACAAGTTTCTCCTTTATGCTGCGTGGCAATATTAAATCGGTGTTGTATAATTGCCGAAGCGCGAAATTAGTGTGACGAATGACACCGTCTATGTGCAAATCGAAGGATAACGTATCGTCTAAGATAACACCTAAGCACTTCACGTTACGAACAAAATCAATAGGAATATTATCATATTTCAACTGCAAATCTTCAACAGCAGAAGATGAAAACAACAGTGCCTTGGTCTTTGAAGCATTTATACTAAGTTTATTCGAAACCATCCACATACTTAAAGAGCGCAGGACATAATCAATTTTAGCCTGCAATACGTCCACATATTGATACCCTCCACTAAATAGCAGCTGCACATCATCGGCATACGCATAGGGCGTGCACCAATCACCTATAATGTCAAATAAGTCATTGAGGAAAATAATAAAAAGAAGAGGCCCCAGAACCGAACCTTGAGGAACACCACTCCTAACCGAAAATTCTGCCTTATCCTTGTCAAAAATAAGGGCTCAAGCTGGAGTCATCAGTACAAGCAAGTCGTCAATACGCAGAGTAATTAAGAGCTGTGAGCATCTTCAATATCTGAAATTACAAAAAAAAACCGCCACTTAATGCTCCTCGTAAGGAAAATCGGCTTCAATTCGCAAGAGACTACATGGTATGGGATGTGCAGTCAAGAGGTCATGTAAATGACTGGAGAACCGTTGTATTTGCGGATGAGAAGGACTTTAATTTGGATGGGCCTGATGGCTACAACTATTATTTTCATGATCTGCGCAAAGAAAAGCGTTTTTTGAACCGACATCACAGCCGAGAGGGCGGCATTATGGTGTGGGATGCTATTACGTACTATGGCACCATCGATCTTGAATTTCAAAGTACAAAAAAGACTGGTGCAAGCTATAAAACGTTATTGGAATCGGCTTTTACAAAGTTCAGTGACCTATATGGTCCAATATCTTGGATATTGCAACAGGATAATGCCCCTATACACAACGCCAGAGTAGTAAAGGAGTTCATTGCAAGGCAAAATGTTAATATTCTTGACTGGCCACTCTATTCGCCAGATCTAAACATTATCGAAAATGTCTGGGGTTGGTTATCTCGTAAGGTCTGTGAAGGAGGTAGACAATTTGACGACAAGCAGTCACTAATTCAGGCCATTAAGGATGCTTGGAATCAAATTTCGTTGGATTACATAAATTCTCTTTATCTCTCACTGAAACCCCGTATATTTGAAGTTATTAAAAACAAAGGGGGTTGCATCCATTCATAATAGTTCTTAAATAAAGTAAAATAAATTAAAAAAACAAAAAAAAAACGTTTTTCATTAAAATTAGTTAAAGTGCCTTTATTCAAGTGAACCAAAAAAAATCAAATTTTTGGACTTTTTTTTATAAATTGCACAAAACAGGTCTTTAGTTAAAAATCCACTATTGTCCTGATTTTTTTATATCTCAACATGTTTAGCTTCCATTTCCATTTTAAAATTCTGCAATCGGTTACAAATTGCAAAAGACATAGGCTGCTGAATATGGAATGTTAACCGGAGTGTATCTTACTTGATATCACAGCTCATAGATTGTGAAAATCTCTTCCCTGTCCCTCCATGGGAGGTAATGGGAAGATATTTATTTTATTTATTTATATGGATGCACATCATAAATGTTTCACAAATCTTGGGCTGGCCAGAGAATAAAGCCACAATTGGATCATTAATCCAGGCATTTAACGAAGTTCCGTACGTGACAGACTGTATCGTTGTCGATCCTGTGAAGAGGCCTTTCTCTTACAAATTAATCTTTCATTCATATAAAAATATTAAGATAATCAGTGCAAGAGTTTGAACCCAGGACCCCCATATTGATTAGACTGAGGAAAAAATGTTTGCAAAAAAATGTACAGAGATCTGATTATAAATAGATCAAGAATACTGTACACTATAGGGTTCACTAGATCAAATCCACAAAAATTGATTTAAATTCTTCAGTTATGTGTTATCTCTTTTATTACCCATAAAGTGCAATAATCGCCATTAATTTTTTAACTAACGGGTGATTTATTTAGACTTTTAAATTTTAAATAAAAGACTTAAAATAGAATTGGATGTCAGGATCTTTGTCATGACTCGAGAGAACAATGTTTGACATTTACTTTTTAAAGATAATTTCATTCAAATGTTGGCCGCCACTACGCAGTAGATTATCTGCTCTGAAAGTTCAATTTTCGATCACTCTTTCCAGCACTCTTTTGACTGCACATAACCCCAAAGAAAAAAAATCGAGGTGTGACAGGTCTGGAACGCAAAATTAGCTGCTTTCACAATAAAGTTATTGTATCGCGCGCTGTGTGTGCCTTACACCGTCTTATTGAAACCAAATGTCTTCGGCATCAATGACTTCAATTTAAGGCAACACAAAGTCCGTCATCATAGAGCGGTAGCCTCGCCAT
The DNA here is from genome assembly GCA_963931995.1 of Phaonia tiefii. Classification (NCBI taxonomy): domain Eukaryota; kingdom Metazoa; phylum Arthropoda; class Insecta; order Diptera; family Muscidae; genus Phaonia; species Phaonia tiefii. The sequence continues at coordinate 257,517,813 of OZ008370.1, forward strand.
TGATGGCTATACTCAGTGCGAGCTCATTTTTAAATAAATACGGACCGATGATTCCACCAGCCCATAAACCACGCTAAACAGTGAATTTTTGTGGATGTAACGGCAATTCAAGAATATCTTTTAGTTGCTCATCAGCCCAAATGCGGTAATTTTGTTTATTAACATATAAAGTACATTCAGAAAGAAATGTGCCACCATCTGTTGCTCGAAGTGCACGACATATGTACATCTTTCACAGAACGCTGATTTTCGTAATACAGCTTAAAAATTTGGTGACGTATTTGCGGTGTGAGACTGTCCATGATGAATTGTCAAACAATACTGAATAAAAATAAAATGATAGCATGACACCAGCTCGCGTGATTTGTGAAAAAAAAACAAATGAAAAAACCTCTAAATGAATCACATGTTGTAACCTACAGTGGTGGTCACACAATTAGAAACGATGTGTTCAAAGTTACATATCTTCTCACAACTTTCTTAAAAAGTATGAAGCCTGTGTTAGATAACACGGGCGCATAGGTCAGACGTAGAATACGTTAGTCATTTTGCAATTACAGTATATGAATTAAATATAATTTTTGATAAATGATTTAAATCTATCAAATTTATCTTTAATTTTTATGTTAAAAATTTAGGATAGTTTTTAACAAAATTTGGGTACACTTTATATCAATTCGATGCACTTTTGAAAACAAGTGTAAATACTGCATGTGGCAGCACTGGTTCTGTAATGTTCACATAAAACATGCATTGTCATTATACTTCTTCTCTTTCTCACACTGGTTCTGTGATGAACACACAGATAATCGTACTGCTCTTACACATGATGTTATAATACATAAAATACAAAGCATATGAAAATTAATACAAAATTTGAAGGAGTTAAATTTTGATTTACTTATAGAATCAAAAAAATTATATGTAGCAATATGATTATTTAAATACAAATCAAAAGAAGACATATTAAATATGTTACGACCATACTTGAATTTTCTTCAATGCATGCATAAAGTATTAAAAACTTATAATGAAAGTGACAAACATTTTCTCAAAATTTTGTGCTCCAGATCAACACCCCTACCTTACCTTATAACGTATTCTACGTTAAAAGTGTCTCTCTTTTCGGTAACTCCCGTTATATTCTCACTCTAGTTCAATATATTGTTGGATGTCTAAATATCAACAATAACTTTTGAAAATAGGTCTGTTTGAGAACTTTTCCAGTAAAAAATATCAAGTAACTTTTACTGGGAGAGTAAGGCTGATTTTACTCTCTAAGTAAAAAATATCGCAAAAAGTAAACGAACGACATCCAGTAAAAATTATCAAGTAATCAACATTTGTTTGTAAACAGCTGATTCATGTTTTCGTTTTTGCTTTTCGTTTCATTGTTTTCCCTATGTCCAGAGTAACTTGTTGAATGTGAGATACCTGGATGTGTTTCAGGTTGCTGCTGTTTCAACTCATTTACTCCTTGAACACACTGCACTTTGTTGGGAATCTAGTTTATTAACAAATTCTATTAAAATGTTCCAACAAATGTATTTTCTTACTTACCTCTGCCATTGTTAAATTTCTTCTTTGTTTTCAAAGTTTTGTTTATTTAAATAAAACAGCTGTTTAAAAACATGTGTTCGTACTTGATAATTCTTACTGGCAAAAATTTCTCCAGTAAAAACTTGGAAGTTCTCTATCATTCAACTGTCAAAAATATTCACTCTCTGGCTCTCTCGTTGTTGATTTTATCGAGTAAACGAACACTATCAAGTAAGAAATGTGATAAATTGTACAAATTATCACGTTCTCAAACAGACCTAATATCTCACAATTGCGAAAACTGTAGTGACGCGTGTTTCTGAGGGTGGATAGATAATTAGAAACGTATTCGTAGTCAGTGGAAATTTAGTTAAATATTTAAAATATTTTTCTTATTTTTTAACCAACATTTTAATAATTAACAATTCAATTCAGTACAAATATGTGTCACATAATGTCATGCACTCCAGCACTACGCAAACAAAGTAATTGTGCGATGTCATCAAAAAGAAAAACAATCAATTTCAGCCACAGCAAACCGAGTTTGCTGTTCAAAAAAAAAAAACATATTATTGGGGCAATAATAAGATTATTTGAAAATACGGGAAGTTTTAAAACTCCTAAAAGTACTGCAATGCCAAGAAACCCCACTCCATACGACGATAGATTTATTTGTAGAGTCAGTAAAGCCAACCCATTTTTGACTTGAACCGAAAATAATGCTATTGCAACGCACCAAATCTCGAAGAATATTTAGAACCATTTTACCTAGAGCCATTAGACGTAGACTACAAGAAGCTGGTCTGCGTGGATGTATTGCAGAAAAAAAGTCGCACGTCTTAAGCAAAAATATTGCAAAACGTTTGAAATTTGCAAAGGACCACCTGCAATTTTTGAAAAAAAAAATACCCTGGAGCGACGAATCAAAATTTGTTTGGTTCGGATGGAAAAGCTTACGTAAGACTGCCACTAAATACATCTTTGGATCCTAGATCAGAGTTCGTATTTACCCCCCCCCCCCCCCATGTGTAACCCTTACACATCGTCATGGGGAATGTGTAATGAACCCCCATTACCCCCATGACCCATCGACGCTACCCACGACGATGGGGACTTACTCATCACGATTACCAATTACCCTCAGGGAAATGTGGAAAATAATGGGTAGCTATCCGCGACGATGAATAATGGGTTACTCAGGGTAACCCATCCCACTTTTGATCAAAAATATGAAAAAAAATTATATCGTAAATCGAGCGTCCAATCGGGATAATAACCAATTTTTGGGTGTTTCTAAAGGGTTTTTATAAACTCGTCCAATTCCTATGGAAGAATCTTTTTTCAAAAAATCACCAAAATATAAGAAAATCGCTAAAATAAAAAAGTGGGTTTAACTCGGAAACGGTGCGCGTCCAATCGAAAAAATTATAAAAATATGAAAACAAATTTATATCTCGGAAATAACCAATTTTTGCGCGTTTTTAATGGGTTTCATAAACTGGTCCAATTCGTATGGACCAATTTTTTTTCCGCAAAATCGCCTGAATAAGAAAATCGCTAAAATATAAATGTGGCTTTAAATCGGAAACGGTGCGTCCAATTGAAAGAATTATAAAAATTGTACCTCCGTAGGATGCTTTAACCAATGGGTGTCTTTAATATGACATCACTTTTTATTTTAAAAAAATCGCTAAAAATAAAATTTTTCAAACAAAAAAATCGCTAAAACTCCTTCATGTTTATATCTCGGAAACGGAGCGTCCAATCGGAAAAATAACCTATGTTTGCGTGTTTCTAAGGATTTTTAAGAAACTGGTCCAATTCTTATGGAAGAAAAGAAATTAAGAAAAAATAAAAAAGTGGCTATAACTCGGAAACGGTGCGTCGAATCGCAAAAATAATAAATTTTTTTTTACCTCCATTAGAGGTTTTAATTAATGGTTTGTTTTTAAAAAATCGCAAAAACAAAAATTTTAAAACAAAAATTCGCTGAAACGCCCTAATGTTTATACAAGGTGTCTGGTAGCAGATTTATATTTTCAAACTTAAATAAAAAACATAATAATTGACACAAAGTTTTATTAAGAGCATTGAACGATAGAATGGAAATGCGGATTTCATTTTTTAAAGAGTATGTCATCCAGATGTCTTCCGTCGAGTTGAACACACTGTTCAAAACGAAGCCTTGTGTTCTGCGCCACACGCTGCAGTAAACTTGGTTCAATTGAGCTGATTTCTCGACGAATATTTTCCTTTAAAGCCACAAGAGATTGGGGATTGTCATTATAAACCCTCTTTCTTTTCTTTGAGGTAGCCCCATAAAAAAATCCATGGGCGTTAGATGTCCCCAAAGCGACTGATCAGTTTTTGGGGGAAATTTTCCCGAAGCAAAGTCATCGAAGCTCTGGCTGTGTGTGCTGTCACCCCATCCTGTTGTGTGAAGAGTACGATGGATGAGCTCGTATGTTTGGCAAAAAGAATTCCGTAATCATGCGTCGATAATTTTCACCGTTGACATGCGTCGCCTGGCCTCGAGAATTTTCGAAAAAAAATGGTCCAATTATCTCATGCGTGGATAAGGCAAACCAAACACCAAATGCAATGGTTTTTGATGTTTCAATCGAGGGTTGCCGGTTCTTGGAGACCCGTAACGGTAGTTTTGCTTGTTGACGTGGCCGTTTAAGTGAAAATGAGCCTCGTCGCTCCAAAAAATGGGATTTACAGTGTGAAAACGCTCCAACATCGTTTCACAAAATTTTTTTGCGTAAATCAAAGTCACTTTCTTTCAGTTCTTGAACGATTTGAATTTTAAAAGGATGGAACTTCAGATCCTTTTTTAAAATTTCATGAATAACACTGTGTGCAATTTTTTAAGTTATGGCAAAATAACCATATACGGACACCACTACGTGATAAAAGACTAAAAAAAAAAAGACCCAATTTTTCCCAAAGTCATGGACTTTTTTTTTTATGGGCCGCCAAAGATTTGGGGCCTCGGTATCATTTTCGTAAAATGTGATCATTTTCTCAGGCTCATATCTTGCAAACTGTTCAGAATTTCGATTTACTCTCTGAGGCAAAGTTGTAGCTCTTGTCATAAAGAACAAAAATTGCGAATATACAAAATCAAACTTCACCTTCCAGATCAAAATCGCAAAAAACTTAAAAAAATTCGATTTTTTGTTACCTTTTTTCCCGTGTTCAGGTCCATAGGTAGCAAACCGTTCAAAATTCAAGGAAACAATCAACTACAAAAATTTACCTAAGATCTCAATAAACAAATTTCTAGAACATATAAACTTCCTAGAGATGATTCTTAACACTGTTTAGGTAGCACGCAAAAGTGAAAAATTTGCCGAAAATTTTTTAATTTCATTTTTTTTTACCTTTTTCTCCTGTTCAGGTCTATAGGTAGCAAAAAATTAAATATGCCTGGCCAGAACCATGTGTTTGTCCAAGGGTTAACACCGTTTAGGTAGCGGTTAGGTATCACGCGATCATGCACCGACAGCAGCAGCACAGGCAATGCAGTAAGCTCAGCACACGCAACAAGGGACGCAGCACACAATATAAAAGCGACACGACGCTCACATCGAGGCATTACACAGCGCGACGTCAACGAGAGCTCAGCGGTGAAAGTTATAAAGTGAAAGTGAAAGTAAAAAAAGTGAAAGTGCTACAGTATAATTCGCACACAACATTGGCAACTGACAATTTCAATATGCAGTGTGAAAATATTGATTTATTTTGCTACGTTTGCGGTCATCAAACCAGAAAAAAACATCTACAAGATTTCAGAAGGAAAAGAATCTTTTAACTAGTGAATTCAAAAGAGCATATACATTGTTTTTCGACGAAGTGGACTTGACCGGTGACAATTACACACCTAATACAGTGTGTCGCCAATGTTATAACAATCTCATGGCATGGTTGAGTGGAGGCAGAGGTACTATGAAGTATTGTAAGCCGGTAAACTGGATTAATCGCCCAGGTGATCATGATGCAACCAGTTGCTATGCATGCGTAAATTACACATGTCGTCTAAATCGACATTCTGAGAAGAACAAAATTTATAAAGCAACTGCAACAGCCACACTACCAGTGCTTGCACCTGAAAATTTTGTATCACCAAGGCCGCCAACTCCAGATCGTACTACAGAATTTACAGCAATGAGTACATCAAGTGGTGTTACTTATGAAGATCCATTTGATACCGATTATGAGCCCCAACAGGGAAGAGATGGACCACAACTAATAACACAAATGGAAATGGATTTCATTGTGGCCATGTTGGGATTATCGCAGCGACTTGCAATATTTTTGACAGCTTTTTTAAAGCAAAGAAAACTCACACATGCTAATGTTAACTCTACGGCGTACCGCAAACGACAAGCTGAATTTCAGATGCTCTACACTCTAAATGATGACAATTCGTTCGCTTACTGCAACGATATAAAAGCTTTGGTGGTAAAAATGGGAATGAACTACATCGCTAGTGAGTGGAGATTATTTATTGATGGTTCTGTTTCAAGCTTAAAAGCAGTCTTGTTGCATGTGTCGAACCGAAAACCTTCCATTCCGCTAGCAATGGGTATCAACATGAAAGAAAGCTATGAAACATTGAAAGATATAATGGAAAAAATCAAATATTACGAAAATAAATGGAAGATTTGCTGTGATTTGAAGGTCATCAACATTTTGCAAGGGATCATCGATAAGGGCGGCTTCCCAAAATTCTTTTGTTTTCTTTGTAATTGGGATTCACGCTCACCTCTGAATCAATTCCAATGTAACTCGTGGAGGCCAAGAGGAAGTGTGGATGAACAAATACAACAACATAGACTGAAGAATGCACATGGTTCTGGCCAGGCATATTTAATTTTTTGCTACCTATGGACCTGAACAGGAGAAAAAGGTAAAAAAAATGAAATTAAAAAATTTTCGGCAAATTTTTCACTTTTGCGTGCTACCTAAACAGTGTTAAGAATCATCTCTAGGAAGTTTATATGTTCTAGAAATTTGTTTATTGAGATCTTAGGTAAATTTTTGTAGTTGATTGTTTCCTTGAATTTTGAACGGTTTGCTACCTATGGACCTGAACACGGGAAAAAAGGTAAAAAAATCGAATTTTTTTAAGTTTTTTGCGATTTTGATCTGGAAGGTGAAGTTTTTTTGATTTTATATGGTCTTTATGACAAGAGCTACAACTTTGCCTCAGAGAGTAAATCGAAATTCTGAACGGTTTGCAAGATATGAGCCTGAGAAAATGATCACATTTTACGAAAATGATACCGAGGCCCCAAATCTTTGGCGGCCCATAAAAAAAAGTCCATGACTTTGGGAAAAATTGGGAAACACGGGTCTTTTTTTTTTAGTCTTTTATCACGTAGTGGTGTCCGTATATGGTTATTTTTTTTCGTGTTGCACTGTGTAATCGCTCTTGGAAGTCCCAGTGAGGCTGTTCTTTTCCGTATTGAAAGTCGCGGATTTTCACGTAAACTGCTTTCAACCAGTTCAATGTTTTCGGGAGTCCTTGAATATCGACAGGGCCCTGGCCGTGGGACATTCATAGCCGAAGCAGTTGCGCGGAATCTCTGCACCCACGAACGAATTAAATTTACACTCGGTCCATCACTTATTCGCCGAATACCGAACTTTGAACAAAATTGTCAACGAGCAATTACGTAAGAATAAATTACTCTTAAAAAATGTCTCTACAGCGAACACACGATGCTCACTCGACCACTGCGACATCGTGACTTACAAATCCGCACAATCGTTAATTCCAACGGCGCCACCCTCCCTCCGCACCGTTTATTACTTTTTGAAATAATCGTATTTAAAAATATAAATTTGCCACCCTGTATTTCGGAAACGGAGCGTCCAGGGTAACCCATTATCCACGAAATACGAACCCTGTCCTAGGTACACCGTAAATACAATTAAACACGGAGGACGAAATATGGTGGTGTGGGTTGAGTTTAGTTGGTATGGCGTTGGTCCTATGCACTGCATAGATGGTCGAATAGACCAACGCTAATATGAAAATATTCTGGAAAATGCAACTGAACCGTTTTAGTTGGAAAATTTGTCAGTTACATATATTTTCAAGCAAGACAACGATCAATACGAATACTTCCCGAGTTGTGAAGCAATGGTTTATGAATACGCATACCAATGGTTTCGTCTGGCCACCACAAAGTTCGGATTTAAATTCAATTGATGTAGATGTGTAGATGTTGAAAGATATTTAAAAACAAAAACCCCAAGAAATAGTGACGAACATTTTCGAAATATTAAGGAAGTTTGCGGAATCGGTACCATCCTCGCGATGCTGGACTTTGGTAGAAAGTATACCAAGGAGATTGTCCGATGTCAAAAAAATACCCTACAAAGTATTAAGCGTCTTTTGTATTGTATTATTAAATTTTTCTGTAAAATTGGGAATAAAATATTGTTTTTGTCGTATTTTCTAATTGCATGGACCTTCGACTTTTAGAGATATATTAGAAAATGTAGTTTCCACTTTTCAGGAATATTTGTAGAAAGTATAGCAATAAGTGGGTCTTACAATGCGGGATATTTTCTTTTTTAATTTTTGGTTTAATGGAAGTAATTCTTTTATACAACACAAATTCTAAAGTGGCGTTGCTAATTGTATGACCACCACTGTATATACATATATACATATATAAAATACACCCCACTTCCAATGTATCTAGAAAGATCACCAGATGTGTAAGATTTCTATTGATTCCTATTTTCAAGAAATTCAAACCATTCAAAAAACCACCGGGAATTATGACATTCAATTACATGCAATAAATATCATAGCAAGTGCAACAAACAAATTAAAATTCTAAAATGACTCGTATTTATTATTATTGTATTTTGTTATATTTAATAATCGTGGTTTAAAAGAAGAAGCAGAACAAACAAATTTTTAAAAATCTAAAGGGTCCGCCATCTAACGTTTTTTTTTTTTCAACTAGTGCTTATTTCGTGAATGGTAACACTTAGATCATGTCTGATTTGACAGATACTTAGTTTTATCCTTCCGCTGAACGAATATGGTTGTGTATACGCTTGAACAACGTTGGGAAATATTGCGACATTACTTTGAAAATCATGGTAATGTTGCAGAATGTGTGCGAAAATTGCGTACGGAAAAATCATCTTTTCAGATGAAGCTCATTTTGATCTTGGCGGGTACGTAAACAAGCAAAATTGTCGCATTTGGGGCACAGAAAACCCGCACGCATACATTGAAAAGCCGATGCACCCAAAACGAGTCACTGTTTGGTGCGGATTTTGGTCCAGAGGCATAATTGGGCCATTTTTCTTCGAAAATGAGCAAGGAGTGGCCGTTACAGTCAATGGCGATCGTTATCGGACCATGTTGAACGAATTTTTGTTCACAAAAATTGAAGAGGAGGATATTGGCAACATTTGGTTTCAACAGGACGGCGCTACGTGCCACACATGTTTTGCGCCCTGTTTTTGAAGATCGCATTATCAGCCGCAGAGCTGATGTCGTTTGGCCACCTCGGAGCTGCGATTTGACACCGTTGGACTATTATTTGTGGTGTGACCTCAAAGATAAGTGTTACGCCGACAAGCCAGAGACAATTGACGCTTTAAAGGACAATATTCGTGAAGCCATTGGTGAAATACAGCTGCACACAATCGATAATGTGCTTAAAAATTGGACCGATCGTGTAGACTACTGCATGGCCAGCCGAGGCAGCCGTTTGAATGAAATTATTTTCCATTATAAACCGGAAGGATTGTACTTTCAAATAAAAACAGAAATTTGAGAAAATATTCAGTAGTTTTTTTTTAATAGCATTTTCAAAAAAAAAGTTATTTGGCGGACCCGTTACTTTTAATCAATGGCATACACACATACGTACTTAACACGATATTAATATTCTGTATTTAAATTCATTATAAACACACAAAAAAAAACTGTTCAAACTAAAATAAAAGAGAATTAAAATAATTTTTTAAATCAACACAATTGTTTTTCGTATCAGAAAAATTTTAAATAAAAAAAAACAGCGATTTACTCTCAAATCTCTTTCAAATTCTCTATCATGTGGCGTGGCGGCGCACGGAAACAATTTTAAATTTATTATAAACAATTATCCGTCGGTGGTGCAATGGTAGTGTGCGCGGCTCTTGTGCATGAGGACGGGGGTTCAATCCCTACTCTGACCACCTTAAATTTCTTTCGACGGCGGTCACCTCGCTTAGTGACGGCGACACTATCGAGTATTTAGCCATGAAAAAGCTTCTCAAAATACCGTTCGGAACCGGTGTAAAACTGTAGGTCCCAACCAGTGAGTGTAAAACTAGAAAGCGCACAGCTCGCTGGTTGTGAGAAGCTCTCCCTAATCCCCTCGTGGGATGTAACGGGAAACCATTTTCTAAACAATTATCACGAGCAATATTTAAAACATTTACTGATAATTAACGATAAGAAAAGGGTATCCCAATAAAAGTGCATGACGGTTGTGCCGCCATCTCTGTTGGTAAAGGGTGTCCCTACAAATATTTTATTCCATTCTTAATCGGAATATGTCAACTTTATAATCCAATAAAAATAACAGCACTCGGTCAACAAATATGCTTTCTATTTTTAAATACACATTTATTGGGACAACTTGTAAAATTCCATTTAAATAGATGCCAGACAAGGCTGATAATGAAGAAAGCCATTGATTCAGACAACAAATTAAGCTTTCAAAAAGAGTAGAGAGAGTAAAGTGAACGGGTAATTTGAAAACTCTAATGATAGTGGCTTCTTTAAAAAGTCCCAATAAAAGTGCACGACGATTGTGCCATCTGTGTTTGTAGACGGTGTCTCACTGAATATTTTCTTCCATACTTAATCGGAACATGTACTCGTATACTTTACAATGCTATAAGTGCAGTTTTATTGGGACACCCTTTACGTACCTTACAAGAAATCAATTTCAGCTTGTTTTTTTTTTTTGGACAAGGTTATAAATATGTTTATTTGTTTTTTATAGCTTATAATTAAATTGAATTCCGGTGTATACAGGTGTATCGAAAAATAGAAATTTGCATGTACAAAGTTTAAACAACAAAATAAATACATATAAATGTGCAGTACAGATTAATTTAATTTGAAACTTCTGTTTTAAGCCCGGTATTCAGTTTTTATAAAATTTTCGTTGCCATAAGAACTACGCTTAAGGCCGTAAATATTTATGACAATAGACTATGTGCTCAATAACACACATATCTGTGCGGTCTTTTGCTTTTCCGATACACCGTATTTGATGTGGATCAGTAAGTAAATACATATTACTAAATACATATTACTAAATACATATTACTATGTATTTACTTTTAGTCAACCTTCAAGTGTCAGTCAATCATTGTCGTTTTAACATATTATTAAGTGTCACCTTAAATACTTGGAAACATTTTTAAAAATTGTGGGATTTTAATATTTAGGGGAAAGTGGGGGAAATGGGACATTGGATACCCAGATTTTTTTTGCATGGCATCTTTATCGTATATCTAATCGAGTTTGCCATCTCAGCTTCCTATAACTGGGCGAGTTAACGAGGAAATTAATTTAATTCTGTTCGTTAATTTATTGGATTTCCAAAAGAAAGGTAGACAATTTTAAAATTTGAGTCGAATTTTAAAATGTTTCCAAAATGTTTTTTTTTATCTTATTTCCAAGAGCTTTATCAGAAAAGTGGTCAGACCAGACCGAGTCGGATGTGCACTATACCATCCCCCTCATCTTAGTTTAATTAACAGATAATGAGGGTGGGCTGATGCCTTTTACCTTCTAACCAGACTATGATAGGGATGTGGTGTAATTAACCTGACCTAACTGGTTGTGACCAAAAGGCGGGACATAATGGGTAAAAAGTTTTTTGGGTTTAAATAAACATTTAATTAAAAAAAAAAACGAACTCACGAGCGATGTGTTAAATGTGCGTGAAGGTAAATTCGAATATAACTAGCAGTGACACAAACCACTTCAGTTAGCTGAGCACTGTTATTGTGTTAACAGAGCTAGTTAAAGCGCTTAAAATGGAAGAATATATACAAATAATTACTTTTTAGCCGATTAGAACAATATTTTAAAGTCAAAATTAGAAATTAGGAAGCATAGATATTCGGAATTTATATTGTTAATGTAGTAATTCAAAAACATGTTGCAAAGTATATAATTTTTTCGTTCAAACCTTCAAGTTTTTTAAGTACAGAATAAACACTGTGGCCAAATGCGGCTTCAACCACGAACCAAGTATATACTCACTGATAGCCCTTGAGGGGCTCTTTTTGAATTTGCTATCCCCAATTTTCAGCAGTATTTCAGAATCGCGCAATTTAAGATTTTCAGTTCCGGGACCCTTTTTCGAATTTGGTCCACTGTGGCCAAATGCGTCTTCAACCATGCACCAAGTGTATACGCTCTTGGCACCCTTGAGGAGTACAATCTAAAAATGGTTACCATATATTTCAGAACAATTGCAGAATGCCCAAACACGCTTTTTACATTCATATAACAAAACAGATTTTGGGCCACTGTGGCAAAATGGGGCTTCAACCATGAACCAAATATATACCTGCTGATAGCCCTTGAGGTGCACTTTTCGAATTTACTATCCCCATTTTTCAGTACTATTTCAGAATCTCGCAATTTAAGATTTTCAGTTTAGTGCCCCTTTTTCGAATTTGGCCCACTGTGATCAAATGCGTCGTCAACCATGGACCAAGTGTATACGCTCTTAGAGCTCTCGAGGAGTACATTCCAAAAATGGTTACCATATATTTCAGATTGCCCAAATTCGCTTTTTAAGTTCATATACGAAAACAATGTCGTCGAAAAATGAGTTTAGAGGAAAATAAAAAAACACGCTTATTGTTAAAATAAATAAAGCAATATTTAGCTCACTGAAATATATTATCATAAACAGAGTGACGACGACCTGGTTGTTTGGATGCTGGCATACAACTGAATAAAAAGCAAAATTTAGCTCACTGAAATAATTGTTTTTGTTTTGTCATAAACAGAGCGACGACAAAAAGTATTGAATAGTATAGAGAACTTATTGCATTTTTTTTCCGTTCTTATCTACATAAAGTAGTAAAGTAGAGTAAAAGAGCATAAACGAGTTTTATTATCTTTATAGAATATTTCAATATAAATGCACCATTTCGAACATGTTACTACATAAAACAATACAAAAAGCATATATGTTTCAAAAGGCATCAATGTTTCACATCAAAATTATGAATGGACCAAGTTATGACAAAAAGAGATTAATACGTTTTGAGTCATGTCGCCAGTGCTTTTGAGTCATACAAATCGTTCCATGAGTTCTGTATACTATTCAATACTCTTTGGCGACGACGACCTGCTGCCGCTATATCAATACCATCATACTTATATTCAGGAGAGACTATTGTTGTACAACAACCACGTATGTGCTGCTAAAGCTGTGTGTTGTTTGCATGTGTTCACTTTGATAGATAGCCCTAACCGTGCCTATAGATGCTAACACATCAAAAAATCATATAATCATTTAAAATAATACTAAATATATTAAACAAAATGCTTAATTTCATATACAAGGTGGCGCAAAAGTAAACTTCCGATGTTTTTTGGCTGTAATTTAAAAAAAAAATGAAAAACTTTGATTCTTCTTGTGGATTATTTTTATTTGGTCTTTTAATTTTTTTTTACATCAAGTCGAGAATATGATGTCATGTAAATGGCCGCCGCCACAGTTGATTGTCATTTGAGCTCTTTTTATGGCATTTTCCATCACTTTGGCCAAAACTTCCGGCGATACGTCCTCACATTCTTGACGGATATTGTCTTTAAGAGCTGCAAGAGTCTGAGGCTTGTTGACATAAACCCGCGACTTCAAAAAGCCCCACAAAAAGCCAGTGCAAATCGCCAAAACGGGAGATTAGGCGCCCGGCAGTGTGTGCCGTTGCACCATCCTGTTGGAACCACATGTTTTCCAATCTCAATTCATCAAGTTGCGGCAAAAATAACTCGTTGATCATTGCTCTGTAGCGCTCACCATTCACAGTAACCGTTTGGCCCGCGACGTCTTCGAAGAAAAAAGGTCCTCGGCTACAGCAGCAATATTCTCTGCAGAAAGGCTACTCCGGGGTCTGCCACGCCTGGCAGCATCTCGTGTTGTGCCAGTCTCTTCGAGGCGAGCGGCTAAACGTCGCAGTGTTTCACCAGTAGGCGTTGGACGGCCAGGAAATCTGCGACGAAATTCACGTTGTGCCAAAGTCACCGACCGATTATTGGTCAAATAAATAGTCAGCAATATTCCGCGTTCTGGAGCAGTGTAGCGTAACATTGTATATTAACGTGTATTTCGCATGTGTTTACTACACAAATGTCAAAACAGAACTGACATTAGGGGCCAATCGCAAAATTTATAGCATTTTCTGCTAGGAGGATTACTTTTGCGACACCTTGTATAATCATTTTGTTAGTTTAGATTCAAGATGGGATGAGACACCTAAACGCGGCACAATCCCTTCAAAGCCGGACGGTTAGGCATAATGCCAACATAAAGTCTCCATATTAGGGGTACACAAAAAGTTTTGTATTAATTGTGTCAATTAATAAATTTTTTTTTCAAAAGGTAATGACCGTAATTCTGTACGTTAATTTGCTCACTTACAATTTAGGGAAATTAATTTTATTTTTGCTCTTTCAAGAAGCGAGCAAAATCTTAAGCCAATTGACCAGTGACGTCCTCAAGTGTCATCCACCATTACCCTCAATTAAACGGAACACTAAATTAATTGTGTCAATTTTTCAGAGTGTCTTAAAGAGACAAGCGTGGGAGAGACTGAGTGGCATGACCTCACACTAAATTTTAACAATACCGCCAGACTTTCGTACTACTCTGTGTAAGAATAAAATTAAATAATACTAATTATTTTTTGTAGTTTGAATGAACAACGCCACCACCATAAGAGGCAGCATATGAGAATCATAGTACATATGTATGTAGTAGATATGTATATGACGAAGATACATATTCTTCCTTAAGCGAAAATCAAGCATGCTTGCTTGTATCTTTGACAAAAAAAAACATAATAATACAGATTAAACAAAAGCAAAACTGGTTGATTTTGCGTTGAATTTATATAAACAAAATAGTGAGGGATACACAGAGCCACAGGGAGAGAGAGATAGCATAGTTTAATACCCACATTGATAGTGGGAGGGTGTTGCTTTCCATTGATATAATAGTGTGTTTGCTGTTACCGTGAGGAGGCAAGGTGTTGAATTTAATGACGAACGTCTTATAGTATTCTAAATGCGTAGTATTTTTTGTTTGTCATCCATGATCAGCTATCCACCTTTTGTCGTTCTAATTCTGTCTGTGGCCATAAGTGTTGTATGAACATTTTATTAGCGTGTACTCGTAGTTGTTGCGATATTTTATGTACTTTAGTAAAGGGCTAAGGGCTTTGCGAACTAAGCTTTTAATGGCTTTTTGATCACGCTTTTGAATAATGGATTTAAGGGTGGGAAAACAATAACATGCGAATAGAAATTGCCGTCCCAAAGAGGCTTAAGTGAAATATATATATATATATATATATAAAATTTGATAAAAATACACATTTTCGTACCCTCACCCAAAGGTTAAAACTTTTGTTTTCTTGGGAAACGAGTCCTTTCCTTCAGGAAGCGTTTTACGGTTTTCAACCCGGTTTTCAGTACCTGTAGAATCGTTTTTTGGTCTTTTTGAACCGCTCTCGGTTCTTTTTGAACCCGTTTGTCGGTACTTAAAGTTGCGTTTTCGGTTCATTTGGATCCATCTTTCGTTTCGTCAGGTCTTTCGCACGTGTCTTCCGAACCGATTCCTCTATTCTATGCATCACTAATATAGGGTTTTCCAATATGGACTTGACAACTTTTATTTAAAATAAAACGCAAACCATTTGAGATATTTCCAAAACTTTATGATCGACTTGAAATACAATCAAAACATTTACATATGAATGGAGCTCGACTTCGTTCATATGGCTACCGCTGTCGATTCGTTGTACCCAATTTTTCGATGACTCGGTCACACATTTCGTCCGTAACGGCAGCTATTTCACGTTCAATGTCGGTGTTCCGAACCGATTCCTCTATTCTATGATCACTAATATAGGGTTTTCCAATAAGGACTTGGCAACTTTTTTTTAAAATAAAACGCAAACCATTTGAGATGTTTCCAAAACTTTATGATCGACTTGAAATATAATCCAAACATTTATGAATGGAACTCGACTTCGTTCATATGGCCACAGAGGGCACGTCGGCAGCGGTCGATTCGTTGAACCCAATTTTCGATGACTCGGTCACACATTTCAGCCGTAACGGCCGCTATTTCGCGGTCAATGTTGGCTCTGAGTTCTTCCAAAGTCGTCGGCTTGTTGGCATAGACCAATGATTTGACGTAGCCCCAAAGAAAACAGTATAGAGGCGTTAAATCGCTCGAACGAGGCGGCCAATTGACTGGTACATTTCATTTACATTACTCCTCAATAAATCCATTGTAACGTGTGGCTTGTGGCACCGTCCTGTTGAAACCACATGTCATCCAAGTCCATGTTTTCCAATTCGGGACAAAAGTAATAGGTAATAAAGGCGCGATAACGATCGCCATTCAGAGTATCGTTATTGTCGACGAAAAAATATGGCCCCATGACGCCGCCGTCATGCAAACCGCACCAAACAGTTATTTTTTGTGGATGAAGTGGTGATTCATGAAGCTCATGTGGATTTTCACCCAACCAATAACGCATATTTTGCTTATTAACACGTACCCATTGAGCCAGAAATGAGCTTCGTCACTGAGGATGATTTTGCGATGAAAATCATCATCTTGGCGCATCTTCTCCAGAGCCCAATCGGAGAACGTACGTCGTGTCAAATGGTCCATCGGCTTCAATTCGTGAGTCAGCTTGATCTTGTACGGGTGTAAGATAAGATCTTTACGCAAAAATCGCCATAAAGTGGTCTTGGCGATGCCCAGTTCTTGAGAACGCCCCGGAATCGACTGCTTTGGATCGTTTGCTGCGGACGCCTAAACGGCAGCGATATTTTCGTTACATCGACCAACCCATTGTCTCACTGGCACAGCAGCATCACACAATGAATATGTAGACTCAAATTTTTGCACTAAACTTGTTATTGCTTGTCTCATAGGGCGAGAATAACGACCGAAAATTGGAGTTAACGGTCACCGACTCCGAATTTCGGTAGTACATTTTTATAATTTGCATACGTTGTTCGTTCGTGTACTTTACCATACTGAAAAAAGGAAAGTAACAGTTAGATGATCAGTGAAATAGTGCGTTCACAAATTAAATTCAAAGTTGTCAAGTACCTATTGGAAAACCCTTTACTGTCGCAGAAACGTTTAGTCACAAACGTGCTAGATAAAAGATGATATATGACAAAATTCATAATATTATGTGGACTATTTTTAATGGAAACAGCAAAAAGACAAAATTCATTATTAACCCTTAGAAGGCAGTTAGTTTTTGCTTATTATCTAGCACTTGGGCTAAGATTTGTGTTTTGGAGTGTTCGGACACATATAGTGAAATTTTATGGCGATCATTTTTGTAGAACATTTTGACCACGGCCCCCGTCAGTTTGAAGCAGTTTTTTGCTAGTTTTCAAAAGTAAAAATTATGGTTATACGTGACAGTTAGAGGGTTAATTTGTTCCAAAGAATTGTTTATCTGATTCTTTTCTATAAAACTTCTGAACATATTTTGAACCTCAGAAGTAAGGAACACACAATTTTGCATCCCGATATGTTGCAGGAAAGTTCCGAGCGGCGGAAACTTTGACCCGCCTTAAAAAAAAATTCTGATCAGATTTGGCAAAACGCCGATACACGTATATTTTTTTAAACCATTCTACCACAATCCGTTGACAGAACCCCATCATTTTGAAAAAATCTAATTTTGTCTCACAGTGATATTTGTTAACATGTTTTTTGTTTAATGACAGTAGGAAAATATAGTAACTCAGAACTGGTATTCACTTCATCGTTCTCTTGTAAATTTGCTGAATTAGCATTTCAGCGTTTCAATGAAACTATTGACGGGAACTATGCCCATTAACGGTTCCCACCATGACCGCACTGCCTGTATATTCGGACGTCAGTAATGCAACATGACTCCCTCAACACAGGTGCTGCTAATTTTTATGAGCCGAGGCCGATCACACCATCCGTACTTAATTACGAGATTTATCAAAAATAAAGGTTCAGTTTGGTCAAGCAACTCAACTACTTCATTTCATTATTATATAAACAGCTGTAATGGGTGACTTTTAGCAACTTTCTTTTTGGCAACACTGTTTTTGGCAGCTCAGCTGTTATCGTGCAACATGTTACTGTCAAACATGTTCAGTTTGGTCTATAATTTAACCATGAATCAACTTACTTGGAGATCACACATGGCAATTTTACTTGCGCAAGTCTTGAGTCTATTGGAGTGAGAGGGTAAGGGAACGGAAGTTTCTTCCACACATATATATACATACATTTATTTATATGTATGTATTACACAAACTAATTTCTAAAAATAATTAGCACACACACATCCTATTTCTATTTCTTTATTTTAACAAGCATTTATGTTTTTTATTTATTAATATTTCATTTGATTAAATTAAATTACACTGAAGATTTGTGTTTTTTCATTTCACATTAAATTCCAAAAATGCTATCTCTTCCCTTATTCTCTCCGTCATTTTATCTCGCTCTTTGTTTTTCGATAGCCTCAAATAAATCGTTTGGTTTTCAAACTGTTTTGAAGACCAGCAGATTTTGACAATTTTTCTTTAGAATCGACAAATTGTCAAATCGGTCTGATAATCTGAACTCCACTTAAGATTTAGGGTGGTATTCTATAAATCGTGAATCAGACACTTCGCGTTACTTTTGTCGTTTTGGTATTTTATAGAGGGCGGATCAATAAGTCCATGACTTTTTGAATGAAACACAATTTTTTTTCAACATAATTTCCTTTTAGCTCATTACACTTAGTCCAACGTTTCTACAATTTTTGTATCCCTTCCAAAAAATAGGATTTTTCGAGGTCCATAAAATAGGCATTTGTTTGATCAATATTTTCATTGTTGGAGCTAAATCTCTTTCCACCCAGCCATTTCTTTAGGTTTGGAAATAGGAAATAGTCACTGGGGGCTAAATCCGGAGAATATGGCGGATGAGATACCAATTGGAATTTTGCCATTGAGACTACACACGTGTGCACACGTGTATTATCTTGATGAAAAATAACTTTTTTCTTGGCCATATGGGGTAGTTTTTTTTAAATCCTCGTTAAGTCGGTCCAATAAGTTGGCCTAATATTCGTCGTTTATTGTTTTTCATTTTTGAAGGTAATCGATGTGGATTATCGCGCGTGCATGCCAAAAAACTGTTGCCATCACCTTATTGGCCGACAAACTTATCTTGGAAATATTTGCAAGGTACATCAAAGTTAGGTGGTAACACTCCGCAACAAAATTTTCCGTTTAGTGATAAATGACAAAATGTCTTACGAAAATTTCGCAAGAACTTAATACGGGGCTCTATGCGGTACCAGCAATTTGTTTTTGAATTTATATACATCTTGTCTTATTTAATTTTCAACAAAATTAGCCACATTACGAGTCCATTGTTTTAAAACTTATTTAAAAACATTTATTCAGCTGATACAAACAACATCCATAATCTTATTCATATATCAGGTGATGTTATTACTCGTAATATTGGAGCGCCCATATCACAATTTTGTGCGTTTGATTTTGAAATTAGACTGAACCGACATGTTTTTCGTACCGGTTGTTTACCAAGCAGCATTCCTCTGCTATATCCGTCGTCTCTCCATTGAAGTAGTATGTATTTTTGCGAATGTTGTCTGTTTGGAGGTGGCAACAGTTCACAGATCTTCTGCTGGAACATTTGGAACTTAAGTTTTTCTAAGTTTTTTTTATATTTTGTTTAAAGATAAAAATAATAGGGTTAAAGATAATAATTTAATTATATTAAAAAATAAGGAACTTCAATACTTCAAACAACATAAATTCAGAAATCTTTAATGTTTGATCATGATTTGGCTCCGCAAAATTAAGGACACACCGGAAATAAATATTTAGAGTTAAGTAAAAAAAAGATTAAAATTGGGTTAGTTTCACCTTATTTAATATTTAGTTGGATAGCCTTTCATATCTAATACCGCCTTCGTACCTTTTTTGTCATAGAATTTTTGTTGTTTTTTGTGCTCATTTCATTCCATTCTTAAATACCCTCGACAGGTGGTTCAGAATAGATTTCAATCGGCCAAAATGCAATATCTTTTGATCTAGTCACCATTTCCAAAATCCGTGAAAACCGATTGTAGATTAACGGAGTCAGAGATTATTTGCATGTATTAGGACTAAAAATAGAAAATATTCTAAAGTTAAATACTTTTCTTATTTTTCAATTAAAAACAAAATAATTTTTAAACATATTTTTATAATGATCGTAAAAATGCTACTAAATAAATAAATAAATGGTTTCCGTTACATCGCATGAAGGTATTAGGAAGAGCTTCTCTCTTCTCAAGAGCTTCTCTTCTCTCTTCTCGAAAGAAATCATGCACAAGAGCCGCGAACACTACCATTGTACCACCGACGGCCACAAAAAATTCTACAGTTTGCATTTAAATACAAGTGAGTTTGGGACTTGCAAATATATGAATGCTTGAAGTGTGTTCCAAACATATACATGGAGAATATGTCACAGATGCCGTTTTTTTCAGGGTGTAGAGTAATGACGTATAGAGTACCCAACTCTCTCCGTAAATCGATGACATTTGCTGTGTTGCAGATGGGCGGTTGAATGTTGGAAAGTATGGCTTTAATAATACCAGATACACGCTGAAAAATAACGGCCTCTAACATATTTTCCCAAACATATTCTGCAGGAACCATGTATATGTTTGAAACACACTGCAAACATTCATATGTGTGCAAGTCCCAAACTTACTTGCATTTAAATGTAAACAGTGTCATGTTTATTGGCAAACATGTATGCTTTTACGTGGAAACATATGCGTTCTTCATCCCAAACATCCATATACTTACGTGGAAGCATTCGCGTGTTTCCCCCAAACCTACATATACTTACGTGGAAACATATGCGAATTTCCTCCCAAATATAATAATATTTAGAAATGAATTATTCTTCGATTTCAATATATATGTATTATTTATTATAATAAATTTTAACAATATAAATCCACATTTATAAATAATTAATACAAAAAATTAATAGATTTAAAACGGATCTTTTTACATTTATTTGCATTGTTGTTTTCTCATGAAATGAGAATCTGCTGCTCTTTCGCTTTTCTTTTCTTTGTTGTCTCTTACGTTTTTCTTTGCAGAAGGTTTCAGCTATGCGTAGGTTATCACTATGCGTTGGAAAACAAACAAGATATTTACATACAAATCAGGTTCATGCAAGCCAATCGTGGATTAATTACTTGTGTTTTTTTGTATTCCACCGTTCCGATTTTCTCAGTAAAGTCTCGGACAGAAAAAGGGCTTCACGTTGTAGCCCTTTCTAGTTTCTTTATTCAAAATCGTTTCTCACTTTGTAACACACATTCATATATACGAAACACATACATAAAAACCAAAGTAACATCACATACCATTTAACCGTCCGAGCCTTCGTTTAATCTTTTTTCACTGATCCTCTGTCCGATGAACCATTGACGACTGAATACATGAAACTAAAACGCAATACATCAGGCCATAGAGTACTCCGTTATTTCCATTACTCTCTTCGATGCCTCTTCATGACGACGAGGTAGTAGGACATGTCATAGAGTTTTATTTGCTGCTGTATTTTACCAATTTTATACTTTCGTTCGACATAAAACGGACATAAATCAAAGGGAATGCGTATTTTCGTTCAATGCAAACAACAGAAAACATAATTTAGCTGTCATTAGTATCAATAAACACTATTTAAAATTAGTTCCTGTCTTCTTTGCTCTCTCATTCTCCATCATCGGCCTAGTACCTTTTCGATCAGCTGTGCCATAGCTCTGCCGCTGATCAGAAAATAAGAAACATTTCATCTGCAATTCACACGCCCATTCAGGAATATTTATGACTCACTGACTGAGAGAAGAATGCAAAAATTCAGATACACACTTACAAGATAGAGACTCGTTGTACCTCTTTTATTCTCTTGTTCTCGAGAGAGCATAGACAGTGCAACAAACACAGCTGGATTTGTATCTCAAACATAAATATATGTGGGTCGCAAACACATATATTATAACATATTAAACATTGTGTCTCAAACATGTAATATTGAATAGCAAACATAATGTGTTTGGACACAAGTATATTATATTTGCGACAAGCTCCAAAAACACTTTATGTTTGCATCTAAAAAACAAAAAAAAGACAGATTTTTCAGCGTAGACAATGGCTCACACCTACCAACAATAAATCAGCAACGGCATTTCGTTTTGTGAGTTAAAATTTTTGTGTAAATACAAGACAGATATACATATACTAACTAACAGTAAAATATAACAAAAAAGTCCAAAATACGTTTTAATTTCAAAGTTTTTCATCAAAACGACATGAAAAATTTAAGTAAAATTTTTTTGTAATTCCATCTATTTTAAGTCAATTTACGTCAAATAACTCATTATTGCACCGATCGCACCACGAATAGTGTGAAAGGAAGTGCCAGATGAGAAGAATAGCAGCTCTATATGACAAATAACTCTTTATTGCACCGACCGCATCACGAATAGTGTGAAAGGAAATGTCAGATGAGAAGAATCGCAGCTCTAAATGACATTACTCTATGATAAATTTAAATTAAAATACAATGTTTAGATGTTTCTCCATTATTTAAACAACAGTTATCGCAAAGACGTTTTAAAAATTGTAGAAATAATAAACCTTAAATAAAAGCATATAAAAGGAATTTCAGGAACACGCTGAAAAATCTGTATTTTTTAATTGTTTGGATGCAAATATAACGTGCTTGTAGCAAATATAGTATACTTTCATCCAAACACATTGAGTTTGCTATTCAATATTACATGTTTAATATGTTATAAGGAATGTTTTTGTGACCCAAATGTAGATTTGTTTGTTGAAAATTGCAGAAAAACAAATGCGCGACAGACAACAAAAACAAAAAAGCAGCAGATCTTCAATTCATGAAAACAATATTTGCAAACATAAATATGGTTCCTGCAATATGTTGCTGACGCAGTTTTTTCAGGGTGTGCCAATGAATAATACAATGAAAAAGTAAACATTGAAACTAATTCTCGTCGCGATTTCATTTGTTTTTACGCTGTATCACTTTTCGTACCTTATAACGACTTCGAGACAATATTTTAATGTGGAAAATGTAGAATGTAGACGATTTTTTGTCTCCTCATATAGATAGAATTTTGAAATGTTTGCCAGTGATCAACACCAGCGAAGTTGTGGCTAGCATTCGATTCTAATGTAAACGTCTCAAAAATCGTGAAAGTTGTGCCCTTAATTTTCTGGAAAAAAACCATGAGGTAGTGTCAGTTTTTTATAAAAATTGTTCTACTAAGCATTAAATATCTATTTCCCTTCCTTACATTTAATTACTAAAGTTTAGTATAGAATGCTTAAGTGTTTTATTGAAAGTTTTTTTTTTATTAAATGAGAATGATAGTGAGCATAACCTAAAAAATATGCATGTGGAATTAATTTTGCGTGCCACTGTATCTTTAGTTTATCCCCAACTCCGTTAAATCTCTCTTGTACAGCTTCCTAAAAACTAATTTTATTTCATCACAATTATCACTGATACAAAATCAAAATGTTTCATCTTCACCTTCATCAGAAAATCATCAGAGACTGACTGGCCGCACACATTAGAGGATCATTAACCTGAGTGCACTGACCCCATTAATTTGAGGAAATTAAACTTGCTATTCTTATTATAACGAATAGTAGATTTTTTAGTTTATTCGGTTTGCGTGTACTTGGCAAATTGAACGTTTTAGGAATAAATTGTTATTCCCCCTTGTGATATTGAGATATACACGCATTTTCTTAAATTTAAATTGAAATTCATGTACCGATTAACCAAATTTGATACCTACCGCTTCTAGAGTGCATATTACGAATACGTTTGGGTAAATTCCGAATATAATAAATGTACTACGTAGGTTTAACGCTGTCTACTAGGTATACGGGTACAATGGGTATAATGCACAAAGTTAGCGCTGTCTACATTAACCTTTGAAATTATTTAAATTTGTAAATTGCATACTAATAATCAACATAGTCAGATTAGATTTATTTACACTGTCAGACAGTTTGCGAGCACGTGCATCGAATTCGTTTCGCTAAATTCCGCATTTGCCTCTTGTTTTTATTGTACGGGTGTGTTGTATAAATCTATATGTACGTATTTATAAAAATATATCGGTTCATTCTCCTGATGCCTATAATTACGCATTTTGAAATTGACCAATAAACAAAAGTTTTGAATGTAAATATTCACCACTCTCGGCGATATTCTTGTTGGTGGACTGTGGCAAATAGGAAACCATATAAAATAGGAAACATTCACCATGTACCCTTCACACATTTGACTCAATTGCTTGAATTTGTTAAATGAATGAATGGCCTTGTAGAATTTGTTCCAATAACAGACGCAATTCTTTACAGACATATGGAGGGACTAATGGAAGAAAACTGAGTGAGAGAGTATACAACTTTTGAAAGAAATTATTGAAATGATTTTCAATAACAAAACGCAAACTCAACACGTTTTCAATCGTAGGCGGAAGGGTGTCACAAGGGTGGTGTCAATATAATAAACCACATTTAACACTGCTGAGAGTGTAATCGCCACGAACAGCGCAATGGACGGACTGTCAATATAGCCCAGCAAACAAAAAATATATACTTATACAGCTGTCAAATTGTTGATACGAGGGTTGAATTTTATGTTTCGGGATTTGGCAACCCTAGTGTTGCAATCTGGCAACTGACACTTCTATCGTAAAGTTGGACATTTTTGAGGTTATGCGTACTCAGATCGTTTTGACATACGAGTGCTATTTGTGTTGTTTACAGTAACTTAAAAGATTCATCTCGGCCCGAAATGGAAGTAAATCGTGAACATTTTCGTGCGATTATTTTCTACAACTTTCGACGTGGATTGAGTCAGCAACAGTGCATGGCTGAACTTAATTCAATTTTTGGCGATGAAGCTCCATAAAGGACCAGTATTTATCGATGGTATGGTGAATTCAATCGTGGTCGTAGTTCACTTCAAGACGAATTTCGTGAAGGTCGTTCAAAATCAGCTGTTGTTTCGAGAACCATTGATGCTGTGCGCGAACTGATTTTGCAAGATTGTCATGTGACCTATCGTGAGACTGAGACAACCTTAGGCATTAGTGGGATCCCACACAATTTGTCAATCGCTCAAAAAAAAAAAGACTCGTGTCGATTGGTCGAAAGAAATGCTCCAAAAATACGATCGCGGTGCTTCGAAACACGTCTATGACATCGTGACAGGTGATGGATCCTGGATTTACGCGTATGAGCCCGGAAGTAAGCAGCACTCAACTGTATGGGTGTTTCAAGATGAGCCAAATCCAACAAAAGTTCTTCGCGCCCGAAGCACTTCCAAGCAAATGGTCGCCTGTTTTTTTCGGAAAAACCGGACATGTCGCAACCGTACCACTAGAACAACGCAGAACAGTGAATTCTGAGTGGTACGCAACCATTCGTTTTCCAAGAAATCAGGAAAACCAACCGCCGAAGACGGATCACTCTTCACCACGACAATGCGAGCTCTCACACATCGGCTGAAACAACTGCATTTTTGAGCACCCAAAACATCGATTTTATGGGTCATCCGCCGTATAGTCCTGACTTGGCACCGAATGACTTCTTTTTATTCCCGTACGTAAAAAACAAACTGAGAGGTCAACGCTTTTCGACACCTGAAGAAGCGGTTGCTGCATTCAGAATGCATGTTTTGGAGATACTTCAATCAGAGTGGCAAAAGTGTTTCGACAATTGGTTCAAACGCATGCAAAAGTGTATAAATCTTCATGGGGGATATTTTGAAAAACAATAAAGTGATTTGCGATGATTAATATTTGCTTTTGTTCTCTAATCCCGAAACATAAAATTCAACCATCGTATGAATAGGTATTTTTTGAGAAAATTTACTTTTTTTAAGAAAAGGCACTTATTTAAGAAAATTTTCTTTTTTTAAACTTCTTTCACTTTGGTTTTTCTCAATTTACTTTTTATTGGGTTCAAAACTACAATATATACTAAATATTGGTTACAGGCTCCACCGTCCCATTTAACATGTGAAACATGTCCCAACATATGTGAAACACCTAGTTAGTCTAGACACATACCAAAGCAAAAGTAAACAATATAGTTGATAATAGTGGGATGTAGTATAATAGTGTTAGAACAGAAGTTGTTTAATTTTTTTTTATTTAGCCCCCATCCCGCAACGTGCGATAAGGAACTTCGTTCCAATAATAATAAGATTTTAAACAGTTTTTAATTTCGCAATGATTTCATCATTTGAATAACAATTAAAAAATTAATTTTTTACACTTTATAAGATTAGTATTCATGGAAATTGCTTTCAAATTCGAATATCAGTTTCAAATTTAATTAATTTTAATGTGAATATGAATTAAACTTGTCAATTTTACATTAAACAGGCATTGCAAATTGGAATATAATTTACATTTTAATTTAAAAATAAAACGTTATTGTTCAATTTAAATACAGCTGTGAAATTCGATTCAATTCAATACAAACCAATTCAATTCAGTTCAATTCAATTAAGAATATAAAAAGAAATTAGTCTAGATTAGACTATGTTAGATTAGATTGGATTGGATTGAATTGACTTGGCCTAAATTGATAGAATTGAATTGAACTGAATTGAACTAAATTGAATTGAATTTAACTGAACTTAATTGAGCTGAATTAAATTAACTTATGTGGATTTTAAAGAAAATTTAAAAATATTAAAATCTGACTAATCTGCTATATTTTATAATAATAATCGGACGCAACAAGACAAGGAAATTTTATTTTGTATTAATTTTTCTACGAAAATTTAAACTTATCGTTTTGCATGCGAAACGGAAAAACCAAATAATAACCGTAATTAAATCCGAAAATTAACCGGTTTCAGCGTTTTCTTCTATTCTGTGAAACCGAAAACCAGTTTTACGAAAATGTTATATTTCGAATAACCCAAAAATCGGTCATTCGAAACTTCAGGTATTTTTTTAACACTCTAGTAATAGATAGCAAAGGGTGATTTTCTTGCTATTTGGTTTTTCAGTGTTAAGTTTTTGCCAGTTCACGCGTGATTCGTGACGGGTGTCGAAGTCAAAAATTTTCCCTTTCCATTTCATCATAAATAGACTTACAAACGAACAACGTTTGCAAATCATTGAGTTTTATTATCAAAATTAGTGCTCCGTGAAAAATATGTTTCGGAAATTACGTCAACTTTATGGTCTTCATAATCGACCCACTGTCGTCGTTCGATTTGATCCAACAACTATTTTTTTTTGATGGCACTTGAAATCTCTCGTGAATAGGGACAAGTCAACCACGATTGCTGCCTTGGAAGACAACATTACACGTGTCATTGGTTAGATACCGGCCGAAATGTTGGGAAAAGTGTGCCGAAATTGGACTTTCAGAATGGATCAAGTGAAGTGTAGCCGTGGGGAAAATGTGCATGAAATAATCTTTAAAAAGTAAATAAAGTAAACGACGCCCGGTTTCCGAGTTATAGCCACTTTTTTATATAAGCGATTTTCTTAGTTTGGCGATTTGAAAAAAAAAATCTTCCATAAGAATTGGATGTTATGTTTTCTTCAATTTTCAAAAACCAAATACAAAAAAAAAAACACCCATATATTTTGAGCAATGTGGGCGTATTTTCCACGCCCATTCGTGTAACTGAAGGGTGAATATAAACCTTTTTTTATTAGAACTCGGGCCCAAAGGAGGACTTAGGGCGAGGGTACGTTTAAGTTCTGTACTGGTTGAATTAAGTTTTAGTTTGTCCGCACCAAAAAATTACTCAACATTTTAATTTTCTCACATTTTTAATAGAAATTTTATAATAAAGTAGAAAGTGCCTTTCAAAATTTCAAAAAAATAAAAAAACTTCAGGCCGTGACCACGAAATGAGCGGCAAAGAGGCGAGCGGCAGAGCGGTGAGCAGCAAAAAATGAATGCATATGAAGTACTATTCAATATGCCATGCATCATATCTGAGTGGTTAAGCGGGAATAAAACTTGTTCTAATTTTTAGTTGGCTTCTGAGCGACAAAGAATAAAGATGGCAAAAGTGAATGTGCATCTGTATAAAGTCGACCGCTATTATGGCGAGACAGATTACCAAATTTTAAAAATAATTGCAAATCTTAATAAGCAACTTGCCGCTCACCGCTTTGCCGCTATCCGCTCTGCCGTTCATTGCGCGGTCTCGGCCTTAAACCAGTGTTACAATGTTGGCATAATTGCTGTCGTTTTGGCACATTTTTATATGGTTTTGTAACTTGTTTTTTGAAAAATTGTGCCAAGTGCCATTAGCACAATTTCCCAATTTTTCAATTTTTTTTTCATTTTGAGTATAATTTTTTAGCACAATTGTTTTGCAAACGGCACAATTTTTCGTACTAAAATTAATTTAATTTTTCTGAAAATTATATTTTTATTTTTGTATATAACTAGTCTTATTTTAACTAATTACGTGTATTTTTATGTAGATTTTTATATAAAACCAAAAAATCAATTTTTTTACCCATTGTGTCTCGCTTTTTGGTCGCAACCAGTTGGCCAGATTAGGTATAACAGCTGTTAAAATTTTCAAATGTAGATAAACACCCATTTCTTGCAGTGACTTTGTGTGTTCTGGACACAGAATTACAAAAAGACTACTGTTTTTTTTATTCCATTAAGCTATCGCCACTTACGACTTTGGAAATAAAATGATCCATACTTAATATTACGAAATGTGGCAACATTTGCTGTAATGAGTGAAAAAAATGCGATATGGCAATACGTTTGTAACCAGTGCCAACAAATACATACATATTAACAACTGATGTTGTTGTAATTATAAGCAGCAATAACAGACATTTTATTTTCGTTCATTCGTTTCAGTTCACAAACTCTACAAAATATATAACAACAATACAAGAATATAAAAAGAATAAAAACGAAATACATATGATTTTGGCAAGTAAAACGAAAAACGACATGGAAAAAATTTCAGCACCTGTTTAAGCGATTATACCTGATGATTATTCTACCATGACCAATATGTATAACATTTACCGCGTGTTGTTGTGAACAATTTAGTTTCAATTTTGTTTTCAATCGCAAGTAAAAATATATCCTTCAAATTCAGAGATATAAAAGTATACGTGGTCTTCCATTAAATGAAATAATTTTAATGAACTGACCATGTATAAGCCATTTTGCAAAATTCTGCTTTTGAGTTTCTCCTTGATAACATTTTCATTCGCAATGATAACAAAATTTATCTAAGATAAATTTTTGTTGTCATTTCTTGAAATTGAACATGTGGGAACATTGTCATTGCTCAAGTCGGAATTTAAGTGGGAAATTGAAATGCCACTTAATATCGCTTAGCTGTCCCGTACAAATTAAGCTATGATTAACTTTAGCGGTATAAAAAAAAACACACTTAATGTCAATTTTAGCATAATGGTTTCGCAAGCGGCACAATTTTTGAGGTCATTTGGCATAATTTTTTATCCGGTCTCTGGCAACACTGCCTTAGACTGTCTACAAATAGACCGATTCGGGGAGAGAAATGCAATAAAACTCTTCATAATTTGAAAGAAATCGTACGATTATTCTGCTTTAGATTTACACTATCAGTTGTGGAAAATGAAAAAACATCTTTCTGCAAAGTGACAAACAAAATACAAGTTATACAAATTATTGAATATAGAAAAAAGAAAATTCAATTTCATTCAATCGCATAATTTTTTGAGGAAAATCAAAAAATTAGAGAAATCTAACAGATTTGTCGAACCGTTTCCACCACTTTACATTATTCCATTCGCTCTCATCAAATGAAAATGTTGACATATCCAACCATTTCCCTAATAGTCTAACACGGCCTGTAGTACTTTGTAAAGGATGATAAATATTACTGAATCTTCAGCTGAATCTTCATATGAATGTATTTGCACTTATATCGTTCACTGGGACAGCTTGTCATATGGCCTAGTAGTATGATCATTTATAGCATTGTAATTCTGATAATATTTCTTATGAGTTTTCATCAGACAAACAGTTGTTTATAGTTTTAGTTTTGTATTGTTTTGCTGATTCGCATTTGCAGAACTATACACACATTTGTACATACAATGTAATATTCACCGTACTTTTGAGACATCACTATGCGATTAGTCGGCGGCGGTAGCAGTTTTGTTATCAACAAATTCCTTTTCTGTCTGGGTGATTTTATTATTATTTTGTAGTTTTTATATTTGAATTTATTTTGTTTTGTTTTTCATTATGTATTTGTTCTCTCATTTTTTCTCTTCTTGAAAAACAAAGCGTAGATACTACATGGGTTCGAGTTTGAACTGATCTACATAGAGGCATGGGGATACAAGTACAAATCATGAATATTTGTTTTCGAATTTCTTTGTAAATTATGAGGGACTTTACATCTTTGGTGTAAAACGCGTATGGTTGCAAAACATATACATAGTGAACACGCTATATGTGTATTTTTAAATTTGGTTTTTATCTTTAAAGCCTAGGAATCCATAGCGGAGGAATACAGATTAGATTCAAAGAAAATATTCGCCAGTCTATTCGGCAGGTGAATAAAATTCTAGACATTTAAGCAGACCCAGGGGGATTCTATGGCACAGCTGATCGAAAAGGTACTAGGCTGATGATAGAGAATGAGAGAGCAAAGAAGACAGGAACTAATTTTAAATAGTGTTTATTGATACTAATGACAGCTAAATTATATTTTATATTTTTTGTATTGAACGAAAATACGAATTCCCTTCGATTTCAATCCGTTTTATGTCCAACGAAAGTGTAAAATTGGTAAAATACCGCAGGAAATAAAACTCTATGAAATGGCCTACTACCTCGTCGTCATGAAGACGCAGCGAAGGGAGTAATGGAAACTCTTAAGTATTTCTCTATGGCAAACCACAGGTTTGTGATTCATGCCCATGAGCTTGACCGATAACTTTTTATCTGACTGATGAATTTCAAAAAACAATACCAACAAATTTTGTGAACATGATGGTGATGCGAATAACTTCAATTACATTCATATTTTGTATCAAGAAGGGCGGTAAACCAACAATAAACATCAACGATAGCTGATGTTCATGCTCATGAATGACATGAGCATGACACAGCTTTACACCTCAAAGTAAGCAGAAAACTGTAATAATAAACAATTGATAACTCGCTTATCTATCGAAGTATCAGAAGCTTTGGCCGGTCTTAGGATATTCCAACCCTCTTTTCACATTTTGATATCTCTTACATTTTTATTTAATATTTTTCGGAAATTTTTTTGAAGTTTCTGTGAGAAGTAATTTCATTATTAATTGTTTAACTTGGAAATTAGTTACACATTTGAACAAGACGGCCACTGTCATATAACGCTAAAACCATGTTTATGCTTTACTCGTAATCTAGAGATTTTGTTAAATTTCTTGGCCTGCACATCTGTTTTCCATACACAAATCAGTTGTTCGGGTGAATGAAATCTAGAGACTCGAGACTTCGAATGCAGCATAAACGCAGTATAAAGCGCCGATGAGAAGAGTCACACACTTCGAAACCATCGTCCGCCAATGTGAATTCAAATACAGGTTTCAATGTTTCAATAATTGGAGAAAATAGCCTGATCTGTTAGCTCACAAGAAATTAAAAATCTTCTTATTTTGGCGTCCGAACTATATACTAAGGATATGCGATTAATTGATTAATTAAATTTTTGATTAATCGATATCATGATTAATCAGTTACTCGAATAGTCAGAAATTCTGATTAATAAAAACTATGATTAATCAATTAACCTGAATATTGATTAATCATATTTGAACAATTTTATTCATCATTCAAATAATTTTGGAAAACATACAATTACATATTGTACAAACAACCGGAAACATTTGAACATTTTGAGTAAAGAAGGTTGTTGAAAAAATTCAAACTGAAAAAAACTAAAAATATGAATTGCTCAGTTATTCAAGTTTTTGATTAATCAATTTTTAGATAAATCAATTAATCGTGAATATTAATTAATCAAAATTCGGATTACTCTACTAATCGTAAATATAATTAATCAAAATGTATGATTAATCTATTAATCAGGGCCTGGATTAATCTGGATTAGTGTATTCAAAAAACCGTTTTTTCAAAAATGTCGGTTTTCGGTTTCTTCGAATATTCCAATTTTGGCGAAATCGGTTTTTAGTTAAACCGAGCAGTAGAAACCGGTTAATAACAGTTTTCGGTTTTTATGAGAAAATGAAAAACTCTTTTTTTTAAACAAATTTTTTAATTTTATTTCAGTCTCTTTGATTTTTGATATCGATGTTATTATAAAATACTAAAAAAATAAATAAATATTATTTCATTGTTAAAGTCCACACTGAAGATATTCTAGTTTAAAACCATATTTCAAGCATAAAAAAAATCTACCTGCTATTTTAAAACGATTTATTTGTCTAGCTTTAACCTGTAACCTGAAATTAAAAATGCACTTGAGCTGATAGTAAAGTTAAAGCTAATTGTGCTGATGAATTTATACAATGTATTCAACCTATTCAAATATGCCAAATCATCATTGAGTAAATTTTGCTTCGAACGTATTTCACTTCTTTTTGGATTGCGAATATTGATTATTGTTTTATGAATTTCTGCTAATATATACAGCAAAAATCAATAAAAAGACCTTGTTTTGAACACAAAAATACGATACAATTACTTTTCAATTGAATCAATTACTCAAGTACTTGACTGAAGAAATTTATGCAAAAAATCGGGAAAAATAAATACATATGGCACTACAAGGCCATTTACATTTTCGGCCTAAGCAATTTTTAGTGTTGCCACCCACGTGCAATCTGAATTAACTCTTGATTAACTTTGAACTCAATACAACTACACATTTAATTGAAAGTTTGGTTAAATTTTTATTCATGTTTATTATAAGTTCAATTGAAACATATTTACCGACGTACAAGACGTACAAATAATTGAGTTGACAAATTGTTATTTGAGTATTAATTTTTTCTTTGAACTACTTGTGCTTTCATCAGTTCCGTATGTTATATCTAAATCGGAGTTGGCAGATACATATGAAAACGGTTCTTCGAAAATAACAATTTTTAAAAAACCGACGTACGGTTAACCGGTTTCGGTTTTGAATACACTAATCAGGATTAATCAATTAATCGCACATCCCTACTGTATACCATTTTTCCAGGGGGTTTCGATAACACAGCTGATCGACCTCCTAGCTGCATTTAAAAGAGAATGAACAATAGACGAATTGGATAAAACTGAGTTTAATCTTGATTATATGTATTGACACTTATGACTTTTAAAATAACTTTATATGCAATAAATTAGTTTTGATTTGAAGAACACAACAATTTTGTTTAATTTTTATTTGTATTATGTCCAAATTCTGACGGAAAAAAACTGGCATAAAAACCCGTATGAAAACTGTCGTTAGCCCAGTGACTTTCGACGAGAATTTGGTTGAACCAGGGGGTTACTATGGCACAGCTGATCGAAAAGGTACTAGAGAAATGATGTACATTGAGAGACCAAAGAAGACATACAGATTATAGACCATGCAGCAAACTAAGTTTAATAGTGTTTGATTGATACTAATGACAGCTAAATTATGTTTTATGATGTTTTCATCGAACGAAAATACGCATTCCCTTTTATTTCTGTCCGTATTATGCCAACCAAAGAGTAAATTACCAAAGCAACTCGAACTCGATGGAATGACCTACTACCTCGTCGTCATTAAGAGAACACGAAGACAGGCATAGAAGTTCTTTTATATTGTTCTGTGATTGAACTAAAATACACGTGCACACTCTTTACATCTTAGTCTATGCATTTTTCTGTGAAACCACATCAAATCGATGTCACACTCACAATTTCATTCCATATAATTTGGTATACTGTAATAACGCAAGAAATCTCTGACTTAATCGTTGTGTACTCAAATGCGAACCCTGCACATTTTTTCTAATACTGGGTGATTCATTTATAGGTACTTTTTATCAAAAATAAAAAAAATATCGGGTAATCTTTATTATTATAAAAAAGAAAGAATCCTAACATTTATTTTTTAAAGATTATTTCTTTCAAATGTTGTCTGAGGTTCCAATTTTCGATGACGCGTTCGAGCATTTCGAGTGGTATTTGGTGCGAGTAATGTTGGGCTTCCCATTCATAAATTGTAGCAGGGTTATCCATGTAGACTTGGAATCTACGCAGACTCAATGGAAAAAATCTAGAGGTGTGATATCACATGGTCTAGGTGGCCAATTCATAGGTCCGAAGCGTGAAATTAACTGTTCACCGAAATGACGTCGTATTAATGCCACGGTTTAACGGGCTGTGTGCTAATTACTCGGGGTTCACACACGAAAATTTTGCTAGAAAAATCTTTTGGAAGGGATAGGAATGAGCAAAAATTGTGAATGTGTATATGAAGGATAAAAGGGGGCAAAATGGGTTAAACTTCAAAGTGCGAGAAGAATCTTTTGGAAAGGTTAGGAATGTGCAAAAATATTGAATGGGGGTAAACATGGTAAAATGGGGGGCGAAAAGGGTAAAACTTTAAAATGCAAAAAAAAAATCGTTTGGACTGGTTAGGAATGTGGTTGAAAAAGGTTAAAACGGGGGGCGAGAAGGGTAAAACTAGAAAATGCGAGAATGCTAAAATTGTGTTTGTGGAAAAAATGGGGCACAAGGATGTGATGTGGTTAAAAACGGGCAAAAGGCGGCAAACGGGGTGAAACTTGAAAATGCGTCCAAATCGTTTGGATAATTACGAACGAAAAAAGTGTATGATGAGGTAAAATTGCAAAGTGCCCGAAAATAGATTTTTTGCCGACGTGCACTATATTTAACATATTCCAAATCATTCCAAACGAATTTCCTCGCATTTTGAAATTGTACCCTTTTATGACCCTTCTACAGTTTTTTTTCAACTGATTCTTTTAATCAATTCTAAATATTTTTGCCGTTTTTGTAGGTTGTACCATTTTTACCAATCTATCCCCCTTTTTACCGACTACTTTTAAACATTCGAAACGATATTTATTACATTTTGAAGTCTAAGGGTAGTATTCTAAAAGTCCCGAAAGTGAACTTAAACGCAAAAGCCAACGCGAACGCCAAAGTCAAAAAATGGTAGTTTATATATCACTTCGCGCTTGCGTTTGTTTACGAATGCTGTCACTGACATATGCGGTGTATACAGTTGCCAAACTAAACTAAACAATTATAGATCAGGAAAAGTTATCTTGAGTGAAATGCTCAGATTGAAAAAGATTAAAAAATGTAGCTCTATTTCAGTAGATCAACAGATTTTAAAATTGCTATTATTTATAGTACTGCAAATACCAACAATATTCACATAAAATGTGTAATAAACCTATGTTATTTTGAGGTTCAATGCCCAATAAATTTCCCCATCTATATTAAATTAGTTGTCTTTTCAAAAACACGTGCCATTTGGCGGTATGTATTGATTGTAATGTATTGGTTCTTTTGTTTATTATTGTCAACATCAACTGATGTCTATAAGTTTTAAATATAATTATAATAGTTTTGCAACGCATTATTTATTTGAACGTTCCATTTCTAATTTTATTATTGTAAATAAGAATTTCAGTGCGTAAATAGTAAAATTTTGAATTATTTAAAAAAAAAATGTCACCTCTATCCGTCGAATGCATTTCATACAAAATTGGCAACTACTTATAAGCAATGAAATGCAAAATACTTCCATCTGCCTTTTTTTCGACATTTTTCTTTAAATTTGTAATTTCTTCAACTAACGCGAAGAACTGTGGCGTGTTCAATTTGACAGCTGAAGTGATCAAAAACGTTGCGCTACGTTTTATAAACTACCCATTAAATAACGTAACTCAACACAGGTAGTCACCGAACAGCTGTAACGTTTTATAAACTACCAAAACGACAAAAGTAACGCGAAGTGACTGATTCACGACTTATAGAATACCACTCTAACTCTTTTTCGCCAATTTTTACCCCTTTTTAACCACGTAGACTATACTTAATAAATATACCTCCAGTCATTGTGCAAAACAAATTTTGGTCTGCCTTTTGTAGCTTTATTTAAACTTATATTCAAATTATTAGTCGACCTCTAGACGTGATCTCGTTATTTGGAGTTTTTCACCATATATACTATTTTCTTAATATGTGTACATTCCTGCCCTTCTGCCCTTTCTGATAGACGTTTATTATTTTCTGCGCCTTCCACAATATTCCAATCGATTTTTGTCGCAGTTGCCTCTTATGTATAAGTATATCCAAATTCAAAAAAAATCCACTCGCGAGTCGAAAAATTCGGCTCCTCTCCTCTTCACTATAAAGCTCTCACTCCCAGTAAAATAAAAATTAAACTCCGAATCGAATTTTTATCTTTTATATATAATTCGCTCAAATAAACAAAAATTTTAAAAATGAAATTCGCTCGAGATTTTAATTTTTTTAAACTCGGAGTGAGAGATTTTTGTTATTGAGAAGGAGCTGGATTTTTCGGCTCGCGAACGGAATTTTTACTCACTCAGCTTGAAACACTTGGGATTGCGGTAAATTTCCTTATTGACATATGTACTTAGCTATTAAGTTAGCAATGAGCCTTCAACGCTGAAGCAGTGGTTCACTTCTTCAAGCTGTTCAAAAACATAAAAACTGACGTTGTTTCCGCATAAGTCTTGCCATGAAATGCCAATCAAAAGAACAACAAAAATACCATGACAGTTTGATCTGTCCCAAAATCCCTACTTCTAAAAGGACTTCTTAATGCACCACCCTTTACTTCGTTAGTAGTGTGTATTAACTTTTTATTTTATTTTCTGTGTTTGTTTCCTTGTTTGTGGTTATCATGTGCAAAACAAAAATTGAGAGTGAGATTATGATGTTGTTTGTTATTTTATTTACTTTGTTTTGATTTGATTTCGTCGTTGTATAGATTTTAATTTGTTGTTTTAATTTTAAATATTTTAAAACATTTCATTTTTACGAACACGTTTTTCAAATTCTCAACTCAACACAACAGAGGAATCGCATGTGCTTCTTCCACCATCCACACAAATTCGTATTAGTCGATTCAATGAAATCGTCAGAAGCCTCAGTTTGGTCTACCAACAGCTTTGATATGACATCCATTCATCGAACAGTAATGTCATCGGCGTCGTAGTCAACCGATACAATAAAAATTCAAAAAAAAACATCAAAACATCGAGTGCTGTGTTATGCATAAACAAAAACAAATTCATATTGTTGTTCTACGAATTATTACGTTGCATTTATCGCGCTCGATTAGATTTCAAATCTCTCACTGATTTTATTAATAAATTTATTTAAAAAGTCTGTGTAGTGTGAACAACAAGTATAGGAAAACCTTAAAACAGTTTATAGATTTTGAGTTAACTATTTAATATTTAATATTAATTATTTAATAAACAATTGTTAGTTTAATAAATAATAGCACTTTTGTACCGGCATCATTCAAATGTTGTAAGTTAATTATTTGACATGTGTAATGATAGTTTTCCAAAATATACTTATGTGTGTGTGTACATAATTTCTTTATCATAGAGAAATGATATAAAGAGAAGCGATTTGACTCAATAAATTTACAAAGTTTGGTGTGTTGCATATGGACGTTGCATGTTGGAAAGTATTGCTTTAATAATACCAGATAGAGGCAATGCCTCAAACCAACCAACAAGAAAACAGCAACGACATTTCGTTTTGTGCGTTAAAATTTTTTTGTAAATACACTACAAACATATACTAACAATAAAATGACAATGACAATTTACGTCAACAATTTTTGTAATTCCACTGGTGCCATGTCGTATGGGCCAGGTGATTTGTAACCCAGTTTCAGTTCAAACACTATGGCTAGGATCAGTAGAGCCACAGTGTCCCTACATTCGTGTAAAAAGGCCATCGGAGGACGATGGGGCCTATCACCGAAAATATTCCGGGTTTACTTGCTATAAACAGCTGTTGTCCGTCCGATATTGCTTTACTGTATTGTTGTTTGGTCACTAGTACTGGAAAAATCCACTTACCTAAGTCTGTTGACAAAAGTTCGGAGAATGGCAATGGTGAGTATCACGAGCACAACCTCTACCGAGGGTTTGGGGGTTATCCTACACCTGTTAGTCTGGTGTCAGACACGGCAATTTTACTTGCGCAATTCTTGAGTACTCTTATTTAGTTTTGTTTTCCCATTCGCAATTTTTGAAGCGAAGTTGGCTGCAGATGAAAATTTGACATTCCTTTTCATTTTTTGTTTCGTTGTTCATAAAATTGTGGGTAATAAAAAAAGTAAAAGCGTTTTGTTTCATGTTGGTAGTAAAAAAAGCTTCTCATATGCAATCAATTAATGTTATTATTTATTATTTTCTTTCACTTCCATTTTAGTCACAAATATAAAAAATTCTCCTCCGCATATATGTATATTTTTTTATAATTTAAATAAAATGGAATGCCAAAAATGCAAGAACGTAGAAGCTAAACAAAGCAAAAATTGCTCAAGCAAACTTTCCCTGTGTGTACATGAACCACCCAGCAAACAACACTGCTTACCCGGAAGCAGAATTGTAAGGCGAAAACATGGTGGCAATCGCTTACAAACCTGCTGAAATAAGGCATGATTTTTGTATGGGATGTCCCACTTGGAAGCACTACTTAAAGGCGACCAAAGGCACTTCATTCATTGCAGTCTAGAAGATATGAAGATTATTGCCTTACTTTATTGCAGTGCAGTAAGCGAGCGACAAGAAAAGAATTAGCATTGCCTTACAATATCGCTATCTCGGTAGCACAACTGTATGCTATAGAATGGTATTTTCGTTTGAGATCCCATACTTCATTGCAGTTTGGTATGCCGGAATTGTAATGACTTCTAAGTAAGCGCTTCAGTATGGGGAAAAAATTGCTAGTGCTTCCAAAACCCTTAAAATTTTTTGCTGGGCAAGTTCAAAAGAGAATTGCCAAAAACTTGAGCTAGTAAAATTGCCGTGTCTGACCCCAGACTTACCATTAGATTTGCTCGGAAGGAAAAAGGCTGCAAAGTCGGCAATCAGCCTACAACATTCTTCGCAATGGATCTCCAGCCCATATGGTCGTGGGTCGATTTTGAGGGATCTGCGGCTACCTCTACTATAAAATCCCTGCAATCTGTATTCCCACAACTGCCGCGCATCTCCAAATGAGATGAAAAAGCAGTTCGATATTCACCTTATATGGGTGCCGGGGTACAGAAAAGTTTCAGGGAACCATAGTCTTAAGTAGATGAAATTAAGAACTATCTTACCTGTTCCACTGAATATGGAACATGTTGGTATGCCCCTTTCTGCTTGCAAGCTCATGCTTAAAACGGAAGCTGTAAGACATTCAAATGATAAATGGTCTCATGACACAAATGGCAAATCGAACGCTAAACCTAATATCCATTCATACACAAGATATCTCTATGCAAGTAACTAAGACCACTGACCACGGTTTAATAGGCAGACACGTGTCTAGATATGGAATCTAAGCTCATGATCAGCGCGTCATACCATTGACTTACGGTCAGTTTTTCAGTCAGTGGTGATTTTCGTTTCATAGTTAAATTGTGGTTAATCATCGAATTGTGTTTTTCAGTCATTGTTTAACTATGATTTAATCACCCAATGTACGTTGGTTAACTTTTAGTCAGATCCATATGATTTTAACAATCAAATTACTTACTGTCAAATTCGATTGTATAAAATACATGTTTCTGATTTGCGTATTTGTACACATACATACATATGTTGAGTCTAGATCGTTAAATTGTTGCGCCTACATAGTTTTGTACACTTCGACTTCGATTTTATGCATCTATTTCTTATTTTACATAATTCCATTTTGTTTGTTCCCCTTTGTTGTTGTGGTATTTATTCCAAAACAGATGTTTTTTCCAATAAGAGTACAAGGGTTGCCATTGTCGTTAAAAATATGGCGACTTACATTAACTCACCACTGAAAAACAAAATGCAAAGTTAACCTTTAATTTACTCAGAATTAAGATTAATTAATCCGATAGTTAACCTATCCACTTAAAAGCTGACCATAAGGCAATAATTTGAGCTAAAAAACAATAGTGGTATTCATGCAAACAAGAAAACCTAGAACTTTTGCTCAGCGTAAGTTTTCCCCGAAGCGTTTCATGAGGCACCAAATAAAGTTGCTCAGTGTATCCATAGAATAATACATACCATAGAAGCTTTTATTCGCTGGAAAGTAAACATTGGATGGTGGAAAATATGGTTTCAATAATACCAGATAGTGGCAATAGTATACAGCGATCAACAAAGGAACAACAACCGAATTTCGTGTTTTTGTGGCAAACTAGTTGTGTTAAATACAATACAAATGTATACCAACGATAAAAGTCAACAAAAAAGTGCAAAATATATTTAAATTTTTCAGTTCTACACCAAAACTACAGGAAAAAGTTAAGTGAACATATTTTGTAACTCCACCTGGTGAAGTTAATTTTAAATTTAATTGCTCTCATTTCCACAAACCTACGATGAAGAGTGTGAAATGAAACGTCATATGAGAGAATAAGTTTATCTATGTATGTATTATTCTATGAGTGTATCTATGCAGCAATTGTCAAAAAAAGGCTGATAAAGTTAATAAACAAAGTAAAATTAAAAGTATATGCCTTACCTATTCCATTATTTTATTTTTTTCGCATAAATCAAAAACCCTCCCTTTTTTTCAATACAAAAATATTGACATTGAAATGTCAAAAGTTTTCACGTTTCTTTTTCCAGGTTTGCTCAGCAAATTCGCCTCGAAAACTTTCCACTTTTGTGCAAGTCGCTTTGTATGGGAAATTTGTTTGTTTTGTCGTTTGCTGTGCAAGTTTACGATGTTTTCGAGTTTACGAGGTTC
This sequence comes from Phaonia tiefii, assembly GCA_963931995.1. Lineage (NCBI taxonomy): Eukaryota > Metazoa > Arthropoda > Insecta > Diptera > Muscidae > Phaonia > Phaonia tiefii. Next base: position 257,558,749 of record OZ008370.1, read on the forward strand.
TTCGAGCTTTCATGAAGACCACTAATTTTTTTCATCTAGCTTATATGAGACGGTCCACTGTGCGCCGTCGCCGCCGATAGTTTCATATCGGCTTCAAACTCTGGTTGCCACATTTAAGTGTTTGAGTCATTGTTGATGGCGCTAGTGGCCGTGTTGGAATACTTATTAACTCTGTTCTTTTATTTCCTGCTAAACTAATTTTTCGACCACTTTACATAGATCCTCTCCATACAAAGTCGTCGAAAAATTACTTTTGCTGAAAATAAAAAAAAAACACTTATTATTTCTTCAACGGTCAAATATTTAAAACAAATAGACTCATAAAAATTATAAATTTTTTATTGAATCAAAATCAAAAAAAAAAAAATATATATATAAAGGGAAATTGTTACTTTGCATCCATTACATACGTATGGGGATCATCTGCAATAAAGAGTTCAACAGGATACAAACGGACGTACAAAACAAATGCTTTTTTTCTTTCTTCCATGGTCAAGTGTTTTAACACAGCTGAACAAGGCGCAAAATAAGAAAGTAATAAATATGAAGAAAAAAATCGCTGTTTACCATGCCAAATCATCTCCTAGGGGCACGGGTTAAATAAACATGTTGACTGACTACAAAACACCCGATGACTGACTGACTGAGTCATGTCCGTTTGCACGTAATCAAACGACGTGTAAAGCAAAAAAAAAAAGAACAAAAGAACTCCGCGCAAATATGAATGACAATGAATGATGACGACCACCTCACGATAATAATGATGATTATACGTGTTTCAAAACGAATTACAAAATACATGTTACAATATTATAGATTATAAGGAAAAATTGTACATGAGCAGAAATATAGACAGGTGTGATAAACAAATTTTAATAATTTTTTTTTCTGTTTTCATTCTAGGCCTCTTTTTGGAGTCTGGGCAGCTTAAATTGGAATCTATCTTTTTCTGGACGTAATTCCTATAAACAGCGTCAGAAATCTTCACGCAAAAGGTAGGTGATAATTTCATCATATGTATTTGTTTGTAAAAAATAATGATATCAAATCCATCCTAATATTTCTGTGCAGTTTCAGTACTTTACAATATCAACGCCGCTCCAAAACACAATGGCATAGACCACTAACAAATGCCATTTTCAGTTCACATTTTAAAGAGTCAAGTCGTAACGGGGAATTTCACATTGATCGTTTGGTAGCTAAGGGTGCATTTGGTGTTGTCTTCAGAGTAGTTGATAAGAACTCAATCCAACAACGCGCACAGCAGCAGCATCAGCAACCACATGCGATTGCTAATGATCTAGAATCTTGTACTAATACTCCTGTTTATGCTTTAAAAGTTCTTAAGAAATCTAAAGTAAATATTGATAACCCTTTTCATCAGTGCAACCGATACGAGTAATTGATATATAATACATTCCGTTCTTTGTTTTTAGATCATCTCGGAAAATAGCGTACAACAAATAAAAGACGAAGCAGATATCCAGAAATTGTGCGGCCATCATCCGTTTATAGTGAAACAATTTGATTTATGGCAAAATCGTTACAATTTACATATACGTAAGTAAATATTCCCTAAGTAATCGTACACAATTTATCATAGTTATTTATCGAAAACATCTCTGGGTTTCATAAAAATACCTCTGGGTTAGTTTCCATTAAGTATTTGTTACCAGGCAGTCTTGTCGAAATTTGTTATAGAATCTTGTATTGAAATTTTATACTCAAATTACTTCTCAAACGTTGGCTAAAAAATGTATCACATTCTTTTGCCGATTTCGCCGTCGTACAGTGACTCGCAGTGAAAATGGCACACCTTTGTAGGATTTTGTTCTGAGTGAAAATTCAGAAAAATTCCTTAACATTCCTAATATGGCCCTAATTACTATTAAATTTTGCCTAATAAAACCCACATATTTATTAATAAGAATATGGTAGAGGACTAAAATGGACAATAAATGCATAACACACTGAAAATGGCCCATCATTAAGATGACGTTAAATAACGGTGTCCTGTTAAGCAGGTTGGCGATTAAGGTTAGTTTAGTTTAAGGACATGCATCCGCTAGAGATCCGAAAATCTTAGCAGATGCTCCACTTGAAGGCCAGTTGGCCATTGTGTTCGTCCTCTAGAAGAAGCGAAAGAAGATAGATAGTAGGAAGGAAAATAGTAAGATTCAGTATGAGAGAACAGAAAAAGGGAGGGAGTGGAGTGAGGTGATTTAGAGGGGAGGTTGGCGAATAAAGTTTTGCTTTGATTGCTGGCGTTCTCCTTAGTCGGCACTTCACTTTTTCAAGTTCAGAAAGATGGGACGCCATACTTCTAACGACATACGAAAACTAGTAATAACTCTAATAGTGGCAAAAGTCAAAGAGAAAATATTGTACAAGTGCCTCGGCGAACAGTAAAAGCATCATTTGTGACGACCGTGTTCGTGATATTAATTATTGTCTAGACAAAATTTTTTTTAATAACATTTATTGTGAAGAGGACGCCATCTGTGGACACTTGGTTAAGTTGGCAAAATTAATGATGCCAATGTGATCATTCACTATAGGGCGATTATACACAAACAAGAGATCGTAACTGTGAAAGGGCCATATTGCCACGTCAGCAAAATGATACAGAGTTGATTAAAACTATCCTTAGTAGGTAACAAGGTCAAGGGAAACTGAAAGTCGAGGTCATTTGTAAAACATCCGTTTGAGATATAAGTCCAGCAAGACACTCTCATTTGCGACATAGAAAAAAAAAAAGATTTTGGAACGCCATCGTAATTACCACCTATCCCAACCTAAAAAGTGGTGAGTTGAAGAAGAATACCGGCGGCGTGGACGAGTACGGACCATTTTTTGGTTGAAACTCTCACAGTACACAGCTCTCTGGATAATAGCTTCCGGGGATTAATAGTCACCACTACCAGCGGACGACATCGACATCTACCGTCAAGCAGTGCAGATCCATAAAGTGTATATTTTTTTGGGGTAGCTTCCAACAAAATAAATGCTGGCAAAGAAGCTGCCAAGGATGACTGAAAAGTCATATCAGGGGCGGGCAAGCCTGGAAGGATAATGCCATCGATATCCTCATAATGAAAATCTTGGAAATCGTGCTGATGGTATATCAACTAAAAAAAAAGGTACATCATCGAAACCCATCCTTTTCCTTTCCAATACCATATATCTCCTATGCCATCCTTTAAAATCCTATCATTCTTTTCATTCCCGATTCGTTAAAAACAAAATTATTTAAAATTCTTGGTTTGGTTTTCGTCCGGTGTATTCGTGTGTAATCTCTTGACTTCCTAATTCGATACAACTTCATATTACAAAATTACTGTCGTAACCGATTAATTTTATTTCCGTTTCTGGCTACTCTGATCTTGCCGTGGTCTTCTACAAATAATTTCAAATCAAATAAATTAGTTATCTTTGTATTTCGGTTTCTATCACTTAACTCTTCCTTTTCATTTTTCGGTTTCCTATTATTGTCATAAGTGTCCACTGTTACATGTTTTATTGTTTGTTAGTCTACTCGGCACAAATAATTTTCATTTGTACTACCCCGCGGAGACAACCCCCCCATCCGGCGAGCTGAGCCGCAGCCACAGCCTAGTGCCGATCCGCGCTTTAAAACAAGGGGTACGTTAGAAATTGGCGCCCAACATGAGAGCATTTTTGTGTTTTCGGAAAACCTATGGCCACAAAATAAAACTTAAATTTTCAACTTCGGATGTCCCGGAAGATCCGCTAGAATCATGCCGTGTTGCAACGAAGAAACAAATTTAAATTTTATTAGAATGTATTGCCAACGAAAATAATCTCAATTCTCATTATCGAAAATCTTCATGGATACCGAATATCCCGGAAGGTACTTTAGTACCATGCCTGTGCTGTAGGCGATATCCCGATGGTTTGGTATAATGAGTAACCAGTCGTAATTAAATCAAGCTATATCCAGATGGGAAGACATGAACATCAAGGCTATATGGCATTTGTTCATTTGCTTTCAATCTGAGACATAGTAAGAAATGATTGTGAGTGGTTAACTTTATGTCGTAACGTCCTGTGATTTGTCTAAATTCCTTTCCTTACCTCAATGATGTACCTTTATATGCAAACCTAAAGAATATTAAATAACAACAACATTGTTTTTGATAAACATCAACTAATTTTAAATGTTTTTATTGAAAAAAAAGACAAGTCTAAAATAATTCACAGCAATATTTATTTCGATTTTAACTTTTCTAGCTGAAAAAGGTTAGGAAAAATTATAAATTCAAATAATAAAATATTGCTAGTTTCCTTGATTTTCATCCAGCAACACACCAACCTCCGAAAGTATTCGCCACAATATGTTCAACTTTGACGTTCGTTCTGAAAATATAAACAATCAAAAAAATATTTACTAAAATAAATACAATAAACAGTAAAAATACTAATAAACATTAATATTATTAAAAATAATAATAAAACATATTTAATAATATTAATACCAACTGAAAAAAAAAGAAAAAAAAAAAAAAACATAAAAAAAATTTTGAATAATAATATTGTTACTGTAAACCATAAAACTAAACTAATCCAGTAGTAGTAGAATTAAATACTAAAATAAACTAATCAAACTTATTTTTTTTATTGACAGATTTATTGCTGTTTTGTATATTCTTTTTTCTATATTTTCCATTTAGTCTATACTTTCCACATAATATTACTTGTTTATAGGAGCATACAGTTTTATCATCGTATACTCATACTCAGCAAGCCCACATCAATCTTAATAGTTATTTGTGTAAATACCCTATAGTCACACTTCTGAACAAAATTGTTCTAGATTTTGCATATCAATTGCAGAGGACCCAAAATATCCCTGCAGATCATCAGTTACAAATTTCGAACATTTGTTAGTGTTTAATCTTTAGTGTTTGGTCACAAGATTGGCTAATTTGGTATTGAAAAGTTAAACCTGAAAATATTTCTTTAGTTTAGGAAATTTTCAGTATTTAACATTTTCAATAACCCGAAGTTATATTTTTATAAGAGACCACAGATCAGGTATATATTAAATCTCTCATAACTTTTGTCAAAATGCGAGGTAAGAAGACACCGTCTAGATCGTCAAGCCGAATTAGTGCAAGGGTCGTTGGGAACTTTCTAAACACTGAAAACTCAGTAGGTAATCCAAATGTCCCATCCACATCTGCCAATGCCAACGCAATAACCTCCAATAATTTGGATAATTCAAATTCGCCAGCTTCGACATCAACTTTGAATCGAACTGCGATACCACCAAATCCGTCAATAACACCATTGATGTCTATTAGATTTCCTCCGGCATCTGGACCACAAACTACATCATCACCTAGCAACCCAACCACAATAACAACTCCACCGTATAGTAGTCTAACAGCCCAAAGTATCGCAAATGAATTTAGAATGATTCATCAACCGAACGCCAGATTGCCTACATTGCAAGAAACTGTAAACCCGGATATGTCAATCAACAACGCTGGCTTAAGTTTGCGAGACTATGTAGGAGCATCAGTTGGAGCGGCCGAAGCCAGCATTATGAGAAAATTAGAAGAGAATTTAGCTGTTATGATACCTCGTATCGTAAGGGAGTCTCTGAACTCGGAAAGAAACACTTCAGCAAACCAAAGTATGCAAGTACCCAACACATTCGAGGCTGATGTAACACCAGCTAATAGCGAGCCCTTTAGGCAACCTCATCAGTTTGTTCAATATTACCCAATCCACATGCAAAGATTTCCACCCTTAAATCCACAATATCATCAACAATATCCACAAAATTATCACCAACAGTCATATATCCAACCCTATCAGCAACAATATCAACAACAATATGAACAACGCTACCAACACCAATATCAACGCCAAGATGACACACCACCCCAACGAAATCAACCGCCGCCAAGTAACCCTCAACAAGCACAACCACCACATAACCATGAGCAAAATTATCAAGGTACGCCAACTCCGACTTTGATTAATACCAACAATCCATATCAGTTACAGAAGTGGGGAATAAAATTCGATCCGGAGAACAAAGCTATGAACGTTGAGAATTTCGTTTTCCGAGCCGAAGCTCTCCGCCTCGATTATAATTGTTCATGGGAGGTTTTTATGAAAGGTTTCCATCATCTGTTAGGCGGCAACGCGAATAATTGGATCTGGGAATTTCGCCATCAAAATCCGACGTGCCATTGGGACCATTTAAAATACCATTTAATAAAGAAGTTCAGAAAGTTCGAGAGCGATTTCGAAATTCAGAAGAGGATAGTTGAGAGAAGACAATCGCCCTCTGAATCCGCTGATTCATACATCTCTGAAATCGTTAAATTGAAAAATCAAATGCGACACCCACTACCGGAATATGAACTGGTTCGGACTATAAAAGACAACCTAAAAGAGGGATTAGTACAACTAATTTTCCCCAAGGAAATACAAAGCATTGACGAGCTGCAGGAAGAGTGTAAGCGAGCGGAGCGAAACCTGCAAAAACGCAAGCACCACCACAACATTTGCAGTCCTTGTCCGTCCGTAGGTTGATTGAAAAGATTCCTAATCTGCATGAGCATCCCTTTATAGTGTAGTGTGATCTGCCCATGCACACACAGAATATGTCGAAGATCTACCACATTTACCCACACATGAATCCATTTCGCTATTGCTTACGATACCACGTCCTATCGAGCACTTACTTGCCGCGACCATAAACAAAGCAAATGGCCATGAAAATATCGATGCCACCGACAAATAGACACACAGCCAAACGATGACTGTATAGAGTGCAACCGTCAATACATGTCCGTCCGTATGTGGATATCCGTACATGTGTGCGCGTACAATTACCCAGTGGAATAATTTTTTGTGTTCAACAAAAGCCAAATTGTACGAAAAAACAAATATATCGGCAATGTTCTGCATCGGGAATCACATTAAATCAAAATATTATCTACACCTTTTGGGTTAAAAGAACATAGAGTTTACTCTGCATTGTTCCGTGTGCCTTGATTCCGTTTGCAGAACAGTGTCATATATCTGCTTTCACATGATGCTTACAATCTACACCATTTTCGCGACAGATGACTGGTACTAGAGATATTCCATTTTCGTGGATCGTACACACACACAATTAGCCATATAGTGGTAATGACTTGAGAACACCCACATCAGCGGACAAATATGCCCAAGACGGTACTCTTCAGCAGCCACGAGTTCTCCTGACCGTTGTTGCCTTGATCATTATTGTTTCCCTTTGTTTATATATTTTGCACTCAATTTTTTTCATCATTTTCGTAAATTGATGTTCGTGCTAGGGTAATTTTTGGTAAGTGACACAAGATCTTTGCAATGACAGCAATCATTGTTCAGTGGAAATTAAAATGGGAGTTGCCGGACTTATTTTTTTTACAACTTGTGTGATATTGCCATTCTCTTATAATATGATACGTATGGCATTGCCAGGCTAAACGAATTTTTGTATTAGCGATTTTTCCAGTATTCAGCTTAAAATGAATTTCTTTACAATAAAGTCGATTTTACAAAAAGAGAAACGGCAGCATGAAGGTAAATCATAAGGCCTACCAAGACATTCATTAGACTACAGTGCTATTTAATCCCAATTCGACTGTACGTACAGGCTTCAGCAAGATAATTAGCACTAATGCGATTTTGTTGAAATAATATTGAATGGAATGAATATACTATTTTTTTTACATGACGATCGGTTTTCCCAACGCTTTATGCTGCACAGGCTGCGCATAAAGTGTTGGCTTTGTGACGACCGTGTTCGTGATATTAATTATTGTCTAGACAAAATTTTTTTTAATAACATTTATTGTGAAGAGGACGCCATCTGTGGACACTTGGTTAAGTTGGCAAAATTAATGATGCCAATGTGATCATTCACTATAGGGCGATTATACACAAACAAGAGATCGTAACTGTGAAAGGGCCATATTGCCACGTCAGCAAAATGATACAGAGTTGATTAAAACTATCCTTAGTAGGTAACAAGGTCAAGGGAAACTGAAAGTCGAGGTCATTTGTAAAACATCCGTTTGAGATATAAGTCCAGCAAGACACTCTCATTTGCGACATAGAAAAAAAAAAAGAAAAGAGTTAGCATCTGCCTGTATAAATACCGAAAATGATATAAGACCATACATGGATGTGCAATTAAATAGCATGAACTTCAAAGGCCTTATGGATAGCGGAGCTTCCGTAAGTTGCTTAGGCAAAAATTGTTTGGAAAACACCCGTAAAATGAAAGCTAATATTATAGACTATAAATCTGCGATAAAAACAGCCGATGGTAGAAACCACCTTATTATAGGTAAAGTTAATCTAGCTGTACAATGCGGAAGCAATACCAAAAAAATGCTATTTTACTTAGTACCAAATCTTCAACAAGAATTGATATTAGGGTACGATTTCTGGAAACTTCTGGGAATTTCGATACAGATGAATAATGCATCTGTTAACGAAATAAATTTATTAAATACCGAAGATCTGACACAACATGTTTTATCAAAGGAACAATTTATTAAATTAGAAAACACAAAATTGGAATTTCGTTGCTATACAACATTTGGACTAGGAAAGACACATTTGGAACAACATTATATTGAGACGGGAACGGCCGAACCCAAGAAAATGAGGTACTACCCCGTAAGTCCGGCAGTGCAAAAACTTATAGATGCCGAAATTGACCGAATGCTGTCATTAGATGTAATCGAAGTAGCAAAAGACGCAGCATGGAACAACCGCGTTACACTGGTAATAAAACCAAACAAAAATCGACTTTGTTTAGATGCTAGGGAACTAAACAAAGTTACCAAAAAGGATGCTTATCCTCTCCCTAACATCGATGGATTATTGGCACGACTCGGAGAAACGCACTATATATCGGCAATAGATTTAAAAGACGCATTTTGGCAAATTCCTCTGGAGGAATCAAGCCGAGCGAAAACAGCATTCACAGTCCCAGGTAGACCTCATTACCAATTTAAAGTTATGCCATTTGGACTGTGCAATGCTGCACAGCGTCTTTGTCGCTTGATGGACAAAGTGATTCCTCCAGAGATGAAGGATAGAATTTTTGTATATCTAGATGATCTTTTGGTGGTGTCATCAAACTTTGACACGCACATGAAAATGTTAAAAGTTGTAGGCGAAAAATTATCTGAAGCAGGATTGACAATCAACATGCAAAAATCGAAATTTTGCTACAGAGAACTCAAGTATCTGGGGTACATTGTAGGTGGCGGAAAATTGAAGCCAGATAATAGTAAGGTTGAAGCTATAGTAAACATTAAACCACCAAAAAATCAGAAAGACGTTCGGAGATTCTTAGGTACTGTAGGATGGTACCGTAGATTCATTCACGATTTTTCTACATTAACAGCTCCACTAACAGATACCCTAAAGAAATCTCCGAAATTTGTTTTAACACCAGAAGCTACAACGGCATTCGAAGAATTGAAAACCAAACTCGTCACTAGCCCAGTATTATCAAGCCCTGACTTCGATAAACCCTTTTATGTTCAATGCGACGCGTCGAATGTAGGCGTTGGAGCCGTATTATTCCAAAAAGACGACAACGGTGGCGAACATCCGATTGAGTACTTTTCTAAAAAATTAAACACGGCTCAGAAGAACTATTCCACAACGGAGAAAGAATGTTTGGCTGTAGTTCTCGCCATAGAAAAATTTCGACAGTATATCGAGTTAATGGATTTCACAGTGATTACTGACCATTCCAGCTTGCGGTGGCTTATGAGGCAACAAGACCTTAACGGACGTCTAGCTCGATGGAGTTTGAAACTCCAGGGTTATAAATTCCCTATTGAGCATCGAAAAGGAACAAAGAACGTCGTGCCTGATATGCTTTCACGTCTGGATATGGAAGGAATCACTGTGGAAACTCCATCAATACTCGACTTTAATTCTGAAGAATTTAAAAGCCACAAATATTTGTCACTAATTGACACAATAGACCAAAATAAGGACAGACTACCCGACCTTAAAGTCAAGGAAGGCATCGTTTATAAACGAATAAAATTTAATACGGTTGAAGTTGAAAACGATGAAGATTGTTGGCGTATATGGCTGCCAGAAAACTTATCAAAAAGTATAATAAAGAAATCCCATGAAGACAATACGACACATGGCGGGATAGCAAAAACCCTTTACAACGTGAGAGAATATTTTTATTGGCCCTGTATGGTAAAAGACATCAAGAGTTATATTAACAATTGTGTTACCTGCAAAGAGACAAAACACCCCAAGCAAACTCTTCGTCCAGAGATGGGAAAGGAGGTGTTAACTCAAAGGCCATTTCAGAAAATCTATATAGACTTTCTCGGACCATATCCACGTTCAAAAGCAGGCAATGCATTTATTTTCATAGTGCTTGATCATAAGACAAAGTTTGTCTTATTAAAGGCCATGCCAAAGGCTACAACAAAAGCTGTAAATAAATTTTTGATAAGTGAAATATTTCATAAATTCGGCGTACCTGAGGTTGTTCACTCGGATAATGGCAAACAATTTGTGTCGGAAAACTTCCAAGAGTTAATAAAACTATTCGGAATACGACATATGCGAACTGCACTTCATGCGCCTCAATCAAATGCCAGCGAAAGGGTGAATCAAACGATCTTAAGTAGCATTCGTAGCTACTTAGACTCGGACCAGGCCAAATGGGACGAAAACTTGTCCAAAATCGAATGCTCACTACGATCAACGATCCACTCTTCGACAGGAGTCTCACCATATTTCGCCTTAACCGGTTACAACATGATAACTCATGCTCAAGCATATGAGATTTTAAACAAAATCAGTTCGGTAGGAGATGGTGAATTAACAATTCTACCAAAGTCCGCGCAAATGCAACTAATACACGAAAAATTGCAGAATAAGTTACACGAAGCCTATGAGAGAAATACCAGATATTACAACAAGAGAAGCAGAGTGGTAACTTTCCAACCAGGGCAAGAGGTTTACCGAAAAAACTTTGCACAGAGCAGTTTTTCTAAGGGAATAAATGCAAAGTTATGTAAGCCTTGGCTAAAATGCCGAATTAGAATCGCGGTTGGAAACAATCTATATGAAGTGGAAACTCTCAAAGGTCAGAAAATTGGCATTATACACGCGCAACACCTTAAGCAATAAAACAACAACACTTTGAAAATCGAGTACTAATTACATTTATTTACAATTCTTACCATGAGACAATCACGTTTTCCACAATAGTAGTTGTTTCCTCTGGTGTGCACAAGACAGTACAACAAACAATATGATTAAAACGTGAGAAAAGAATAAATAATAAAATCTAAAAAAAGTGCCAAACCGTCCCGAAGAATGTCGACAGTGTTGGATTGTGCGAAAATCCTACGAGAATCTACGGCTGAGTGCTCAAAAGCTAAGATATGATTCAATACCAATTAAAAATAATGTGTAGTGCTGAGACGGTTTGAAGAGTTCTGCGAAACGCCGGTTTACATTTTAGAATAAACAAAACCTTTTTCCATTACATCCCATGAAGAGATTGGGAAGAGCTTCTCACAACCAGTGAGCTGTGCGCTTACTAATTTTTCAGTCACTGATTGGGACCTACAGTTTTACACCGAACTGTATTTTGAGAAGCTTTTTCATGGTTAAGTACTCGATAGTGTCGGCATCACTAATCGAGGTGTATCTAGTAAAAAACCATTTATTTCCACTAAAAACAAAAATGTTATTTCGCAGTTTGCCCGCAACTATATAATGAAGGATATTTCGTTATGGAAACATATTTCATTTGCAGACGAATGTAAATTTAACATATTCGGTTCAGATGGCAGAGTAAAAAAAAACCGAACGCCGAACCAGATCCCAAAACTTTACGTCCCACGGTTAAATAAGGTGGGGCATGTTATGCTAATGGGGCGCTTGTTCAGCAGCTGGAGTTGGCAATCTCCACTTTGTCGAAGAAAATATGGACAGACCTCAATATTTAAACATCCTCAAACAAAATCTTAAGCAAAGTGTTGAAAGTTGGGTATACTAGAGACATTTTTGACTTCTACCAAGATTATGACCCCAAGCACACATCGTTTATAGTTGATTAATTTCACATGGTTGGACCATTTTCACTGGGAGTCACTGTAGATATAATAAATAGTTTATAGGTTAAATATAGTCATATAGAGCTGTCATTTGGTGGCGGAATTATCCAACCGCTGTTGCACAATGTTTTTGATATTAGTACCATAAGAAATATTTTAAGTAAATAGTTTCCCATTGCATGCCACGTAGGGACTGGAAAGAGTTTCTCTCAATCAGAGACCTTTGCGCTTTCTAGTTTTACGCCCACTGATCGTTACAATTCCGAACAGTTTTTTGAGTAGCTTGTTCGTGGTTATAGTGTCGCCGTCACTAAGCGAGGTGGCCGAATGAAGTGTAAGATGGTCAGAGCCGGAATCGAACCCACGTTCTCATGTGAAAGAGCTGAGCACACTAACTATTGCACCTTCCACGACCACTCAAGATGCAAGGAATATTTTTTTTATAGTTTTGTCGATAGATGATTGCCCTTATAGAAATTTTCGTCTCTTGTTACGAGTTTTACCCATAACCTGTTGCGTTATATCATCATCAGTTAAGTCATCGCAACCGATCACATTTTGGAACAATGTCAATAAGACCTTCTATTTCATCTACGATTGTAGTTAAAAGTACATCTTCTCATTCTGTACAGACCATTTCCCGACCACTGACAAAGCCTGCTTTTCTGAAACAATTTTGAATAGTCTCTGTCTTTTTAACCACATTTACTGCTTCCAACATATCTATTTTTTTTTGCAAAATATTCTAAAGAACTTGAACATTCGAGTTGCAATAGTTGGTTTGAAATTACCATTTTTCTGTAGGAACATTTAAATGTTCTGATCTATCTAATGTCTGAATTATCGATGTTGCATTTGGGGGTAAAAATTCAATTTTTATATTCTTCACAATAACATCGTCAGCAATTTTATGCCAACCAAGAGAAGAATGTTTTTATTTTTTTTTCGAACACCAAAACAAGTTCTTGGAATATTTTCGTCCATAAAATCCATGCTTTGCTACTGAACGAATAATTTACAGGAACATTATTGCCTTTGAAATATCTGGGAGTAGAAAACTTGTCAACACTATAAACATGTATTTCTCACTTCCAGTTGAGGTTGTAAAGAAAATAAGTGTCATTCGATCATTAGATACACTCCGGTTCACTTATTTAAAGGCACTAAAAATTCCATATTCAGCAGCCTCTATCTTTTGCAATTTGCAACAGATTGCAGAATTTTAAAATGAAAATGGAAGCTTGACATCTTGAGATATAATAGTGGTTTCTTAACTAAAGAACTTTTTTGAGCAATTTATAAAAAAAAGTCCAAAAATGTGCTATTTTTTTGTTTCACTTTGAAATGAAAAACAGTTTTTCTTGTTTTTTTAATTTATTTTACTTTATTTAAGAACTATTATTAATGGGTACAACTCCGTTTGTTTTTCAAATATACGGGTTTTCATTGAGAGATAATGAGAATTTATGTAATCCGACGAAATTTGATTCCAAGCATCCTTAATGGCCTGAATTAGTGACTCAAATTGTCTACCTCCGTCATAGACCTTACGAGATAACCAACCCCAGACATTTTCGATAATGTTTAAATCTGGCGAATAGGGTGGCCAGTCAAGAATATTAACATTTTGCCTTGCAATGAACTCCTTTACTACTCTGGCGTTGTGTATAGGGGCATTATCCTGTTGCAATATCCAAGATATTGGACCATATAGTTAACTGAACTTCGTAAAAGCCGATTCCAATAACGTTATATAGCTTGCACCAGTAATTTTTGTACTTTGAAATTCAAGATCGACGGTGCCATAGTACGTAATAGAACCCCACACCATAACGCACGCCGCCCACTCGGCTTGTGATGTCGGTTCAAAAAATGCTTTTCTTTGCGCAGATCATGGATTAAACTTCTCATCCGTAACTACAACGGTTCTCCAGTCATTTACATGACCTCTTGGCTGCACATCCCATACCATGTAGTCTCTGGCGAATTGAAGCCGCTTTTCCTTACGAGGAGCATTAAGTGGCGGCTTTTTTTGTAATTTCCAGTATTTAAGTTACTCACAGCTCTTAATTACTCTGCGTACTGATGACTTGCTCGCTTCCACTCCATCTTGAGCTCTTATTTTTGACAAGGATAAGGCAGAATTAGAAGCAATTCTGATGACTTTTCTTTTCTCATACGTAGATAAAGATAATGAAACCCTTCCTTTAAAATTTTTTCCATTCCCCTCGGGGTCCTTGATGTAATTGCCGACAACTGTTGGGCTCCGTGCAATTTTTTTAGCCATTGCGCGGTTAGAATATCCTTCAGAACGATAACCATCGATTTTAGTTTTTTCCGATAGATTTAAAATTGTTTGTTCTGCCATTTTGACTCGTAAAATGATTAAGATGTAATAAATTGTAATAAACAAACGCTCTCTGCAAAAAATCATCGCTTAATTTAAAAATAATAAAGTGCCTTTATTCAAGTGAACCAAAAAAAATAGCACTGTTTTGGACTTTTTTTTATAAATTGCTCAAAAAAAGTTCTTTAGGTAAGAAACCACTATTGTCATGATTTTTTTATATCTCAAGATGTCTAGCTTCCATTTCCATTTTAAAATTCTGTACTCGGTTACAAATTGCAAAAGATACAGGCTGCTGAATATGGAATTTTTATTGCCTTTAAATAAGTGATCCGGAGTGTATTTTGCTTCGTTATGGTTTATCTGCCTATTTGCTAGTGTTCCATCAGGCAGTGCCTTGTAGAAGAGTGATGATTCGTCTGCATGAAAAAATCTGCTACAGAATAATCTTCAATACGTGTGGGCAGTATATTCACACTCCAATTGTTTGCTTAAACAATATTCGCTTCGTTCTTTTCACTCTTTTTTCCATCGTTGTAGCCATCCTGTAGTTGATACGAACTAAACATTCATGATAGCAGACATCTGTTTGTTTAGTATTTTTAGAGAAGTAGAGCAACTCCAACATTTTTAATTGAGCTTCCTCTCATCCGTTTTTTTGAAATATTTTTTGGTTTTTAATTTTGTATAGTTCTCCTCACTGTTGCTGGGCTGCAACCATTTTTTTCTATATTTCTTTTCTTGGCAAGTCAGACTTAATTTTCTCGTAACTTTTTTATTAGTGACAAGTCGTGACTACTGATTTTAATCTTCTATGATTTTTAAACGTTTTCTCTGACACATTTGGTTGAAAGAAATTAAATAACTTTTTTCTCAAAGTAATGAATTAACAATCACGACCGCATGTTTGTTTCTCTTCACCATAGAATAATACGTACATAGATAAACTTAGTCTCTCATCTGTCGTTTCATTTCACACTCTTCATCGTAGGTTTGTGGAAATTTAAAATTACCTTACACCAGGTGGAGTTACAAAATATGTTCACTTAACTTTTTCCTGTCGTTTTGGTGTAGAACTGAAAAATTTAAGTATATTTTGCACTTTTTTGTTGGCTTTTATTGTTGGTATACATTTGTATTGTATTTAACACAACTAGTTTGCCACAAAAACACGAAATTCGGTTGTTGTCCTATGTTGATCGCTGTATACTATTGCCACTATCTGGTATTATTGAACCCATATTTTCCACCATCCAATGTTTACTTTCCATCCTACCTATGACGTTTAATTTATTGAGCGAATAAAAGCTTCTATGGTATGTATTATTCTATGCTCTTCACAAACAAACTTCAGTTGGATAAAAAAAATATTGCTTTTATAGACAAAATTTTCATAAAATGTTCTTGAATATTCTGCTTTTGTGAAACGGAAAATTTAAAAATGTGAACTTTGATAGTGTGTAACAGCGAAGTGTTGTCTTACATATCTTTTTTTTAAAAGACTCTATTATGATTAATTGAATCTGCTCGAAAGGAGCCTAACAATAAGTATTTGAATCTTATATTCTAAACGGGGTTAATCCAATTATTAATAATTAGATTGATGTTGAAGCGGGCCTCTGTATCGTTGCGTTTGGGATATCTTGGTTAATTACAGTTTTGGGAAATTCCCCCTACGTAGACGGAATGAACTTGTTGTTATTCTTAGATTTCTTGCTAGAGCGTTTGTGTGTTGTGAACGATTTTGTTGGTGAATGTGTTTGATGCGGTGGATTTCGTCCTTTATCACAGGTATTTTTAAATCTCTATGTATATTCTCATTTCGCATATACCATGGTGCGCCGGTAATTACTCGTAGTATTTTTGACTGAACTCTTTGGATAACTTCGATGTTACTCTTACTAGCATTGCCCCATAGTTGAGAGCCGCATGCCCAAATTCGC
The DNA here is from genome assembly GCA_963931995.1 of Phaonia tiefii. Lineage (NCBI taxonomy): Eukaryota > Metazoa > Arthropoda > Insecta > Diptera > Muscidae > Phaonia > Phaonia tiefii. Next base: position 257,575,173 of record OZ008370.1, read on the forward strand.
TTAATTACACTGTTGTATATTTGAACTTTGTAGTCCAGTTTAAGTTTCGAGTTCGAATTGAGCAGCAACTCATCAATTAAATTTAATCTGAGTATTCTTAGCTTCAAGATGTCTTCTCCACGTCAAGCTGCGATCAAGGTGTATGAGTATGTAATTTCGTCACATAAGGGAATCGGTATGTCGTTTAGTTTTATTTGCGGACAGGTTTTTGTTGTTAGAGTAAACGTAACTTGTTTACTCTTTGTTTCGTTTACTCTTATTGTCCAGTTAGCAATCCAAGTGTCTATTGTTTGGAGATGGTCGCTAAGAATTTTTGCGGCTGTAACTGAATCTTCATGGCAGCTCAGTAATGCAGTATCATATGCAAAAGTGGACGGGAGCAAGCCCGTACTAGATGAGACAAAGAAAAGGGCCGAGAACACTTCCTTGCGGAACCCCAGCATTTATTTCACGTTCGTCTGAAATACACTCCATATTTGACCCTAAAACTTCTATTTTTCAAGTAGCTTTCAAGGAGGCAATGAGTGTTTGCAGGAAGGTATTTCCTAATTTTATATATTAAGCCATAGTGCCAGACCTTGTCAAATGCTTGAGCAACATTCAAAAATATCGCACAACAATACTGCCTTTTTTCAAAAGTTTACTTACATATCTGAATTTTGGTTTAGCCCACAGTTATGTGTTCTCGTCTACATTTGTAATTTAAGTCACATATTTTTGTCATTAAGCAGAATTGCTTAATTGCCATCTATTGTTGAAAGTTGCCACTTTCGAGTCGTTCAGTATGCCCATACATATTTTTCAGTTAATCCAAGTCATTTTCGTATAACATGCCATATTTGCGTTCAAAAATTATTTCAGTTATGCGATTTTTTCAGTTTAGCGGAGATATATATTTACTTCGTTGAATCCACTACTGGGAATCCACTACGAAGTAATTATATTTACTTCGTTGAATCCACTACTGGGAATAGCTCAATTTCAGTAAACCGATATTTTTCAGTTAAGCGTGTTACGCTAAAGCGGAGTCAAGTGTACCAAGTGTACGTTACGTGTCTAAAATTAAAGTTCGCAAAGTGTTTGTAAAGAATACTGTCTGAAATATGTTGGTCTTCTAGAATATTTCGTCGAAATGTTTTATTTTTTAATACCAGTGTTATAGTATCATATTTTTGATATACTATTTTATAAAGATTGGCCCGTATTCACTTATGAATCGTTTAAAAAATAATCGCTCTTATAACTAAGACGAATATGGCTAATAGTATTTAATACTTTATTTACTATTAATGATCCGTATGACATGTATCATATTTTTACTAATACTTTTGTGTTTTCTTTACAGTCTCCGAGTTTGTTCCAAATGGTGAACTTTTTTCTAAAATATCTACATTCTCTGTGAGTCTTATCCGTGTCTATTTAGCTGAAATAGCTTTGGCATTAGGTAAGAAAACCTTTATAAAATACTTTAAAATAAACCATTAAATATTTGTATTACTGTTCCTTAGATTTCTTGCACAACGCTGGCATTATTTATCGTGATGCTAAACCAGAAAATATCTTATTAACTGCTGATTATCACTTAAAGTTAACCGACTTTGGACTCAGCAAGTGGCTGAAATTTGGCCTCACAACAAAAACTATATGCGGAACCTTTCAATATATGGGTACGATTTGAACACATTTTCCCCCTCTTCAAAATAAACCAATAACAACAGTTTAGTAGCTACCACAACTAAAGGAACTTGGTATAAACGTCTAAAATATATACATATATATCATTTATATACCACCAACCAAATTAGTGTCTATAAGTTTAGCGATCAGTTGATCAGATTTTTAATTAAGATTATTTGAAAACACATAAACTTAACTCAAACTGTGGTAAACATGAATGCCCGTTCACAAGTTTTCGATTTGACCATGGAGGGTCGTCAAGTGGATGAAGCTGTGGCAAGTATTTTTCATACGGTGCTATTCCATCGCTGCCTTGGTAAATATATGTATACCGGAGATGCCCAGTATTCGATTGGTACTGTGGGCTATACGGATGTTGATTGTGATTTCATTGATTTCACTTATGTCTGCTGTACTTCGGACAGTCTGCAACGTACTGTCAAGAGAGCCATCAATGTATTCAGTGAAAAGCTACGATCCAATGAAAGTTGTGGTTCTGGCCAAATTAGCTTGGAGTTCTTTCAAAAGAAAAAGTCCCGCTGGCCCTTTACGGCCGAATGTATACCTTGGGAGGTTTGGACCATCCATCTGGACTTGATCAAACATGAGCATGAAGATGAAAGGCAAATGTGTCGAGAGAATGTGGCCGATTTGCTGACGGAAAAGGTAATATACATAACCGAAATAATGAATAGACACGATTATGTACCTAAGACACCAAGTCAAAGTGAATTGGATCTAATATTCGACACAACGTATCCTGATGTGCAGCCGTATCTCTTCAAGTTTGTATCGTCCACATCAGACTATGCGGCTCCCTCGATGGGTAATGCCATGAAGAAAATAATAAAGGAGACGCTCGCATTGTGACGCGTTGCAAAACCGTTAAATGTAACGCAATCTTCTCATCATAAATACAATAAAAAACCTTCAACAACAGACATTCGGGAATGTCTACGTGATAGAAAATGTATTAACAAGTCTCAAGTTGTTTATAAGAAGCTCTGCAAAATGGGTAAAGAATACGAAAAGTCCAGCGGTGATGATGAGAATGGCGTTGCAGTGGAGAAGAAACAAATGATTGTTTATTATAATCCGTTGGATAGCCCGAAGTCATCCGTCGTTTGCTTTCTACACGCTTTGGCTCGTGACTTTATGTTCGTTTGCTTCTGCCGCCAGCATCACCAAAGACGCATAGGTACATTTTAAAATACGTTTTAACTCATAAGAACCTTCTCAGTTTAGGCTAGGTTTAATATTATATGATTTTATTTATTTTCGCGGTTGTTGAATCGAATGAATGTGATTTTAAGTTTGATTGATTGTTAAATGAGTGTATTAAGTTATGAATTAAGTTGATTGATACAAACAAGATTTACGATATGAATTCATTTAACAAAAATACAACTTGGAAAACGTGATAATACACACATCATATGCATATTTTTCTATTCTACTTCTCTCTGCCGTATCTTCTTCTAAAAAGCCTTAGTTACTTATAGAGAAGTTGAAAGAAGTTACAAATACAATACAAAACAAAACATAAAGAAACCCATCGTTTAGTTTTTTAAGTATTAACTATTAATGATTAGAAAATTTGAATGGAGTTTCTTCTATTCTATTCTGTTCGATTTAATTTAGAATGTTCAAACACAAGGAACACCAATATTATTATAATAACAACTATTAGTAATGAAAACAAACCATGGACCATTGTGTAGTTGTAGTATACACACAAATTTAATATTTTTAGTTCCATCACATGTGTAACTGCCAGTTATCTTATAGTTATTGATTTTTTATTTTTATTTTTATTTTGAATTATATTTATTTTTTACTCTTATATCTTTTGCTTTCATTTTTGTTATTTTTATATTTTTCTATTTCTTAGGAATTAGCTAATTTGTTTTAAAGCGATTTCTATATATCTTGAGTTTTGTAATTGTAAATCAGGGGGGGGATACCCACCTAAAAGGAAATACTTTACAAAGTGGGTTGTTCTAGCAACTTGGGGCGAATTATGTAGTAAACGATATCGAATTGATTTGCCAGTAATGAAGTTTTTTGAACGCATGTATTTTAAATGGCATATGAGCCTGCACTATTGACACAACGATATCGTTTGGATGTTTATCGTCATACATAATTAGGCATCTTAATTTCATATCACAGTGGGAGTTAAGTTCAAAACTGTTATTTACAAAATTATCGGCTAGTATATAGATCAATGATTTATTGTTGCTTATAACAATAATTTGGGGAACAAAAGTGAGTTCCGTAATCTCACTCTGGGCACTGAAAGGAGTTTATAAAAAAGAGGTAGAGTATTGCATGTCGATTTAAGAATTCGATTGCTTAGAATTCTAAGACAAATAGGTCTAGCTACTCAGATTTGTTTTGTTGTAAGTGTATCACCTGCAAAGTTTATAACCTTTCCGAAGAATTGAGAGGAGAACATCAATCTTGTCAACATTTACCCAACGGGTTTGTAATATAATTGTAGTCTTTAATTGGTAAAAGGGATTTACCAAGAAATACAGTTTTTAAGTAAAGAGATTTAAATAAAAGAGATTATTGTAACAGATTGCTTGTTTCCATATGACAAGCCGAGTTGTCAACCCTTGGTTGAATGGGACTCGGGCCGTTCCGGAGTATAGATCCAATTGTCTGGGGAATGATAGTTATTTGTTGTTGTTTTAACATATTGTCTGTTTCAACTCGTTCGTCCCTGGAAGATATAAATTAAGTGTAATTCCCGTATGTGTCACTGGAGGTAGCGAAGGGGAGCTGGAGAAATTGTGCCACCTCCAAGGGTCTGTCCCATAGGCCTATCAGGACAGTTAAAATTGTGAATAGTGTCATGAGGGTTTTGTGGGCAAGTGTGGGCACCGATCTAAAGTGCCTGGGATTATTCTTGATCTGTATGAGTTCAGAATATAACTCCAACCAGAACTAAGCTTGGCGAGAATAGTTCTTATGTGCCTGGGCAGAAGCCTCTCATTATCCGAAATCACGGGAGGGTGTTTCTTAAGGACTCTGTTGCAAGAATACTGCCGTGCTTACCAGAATACTGCCGTGTTTCTTAAGGACTCTGTTGCAAGAATACTGCCGTGCTTACAAGAAGGACTCAAGTCCACTTTCCTACATTTTTCAGGAGAAGTAGATTTCTGAATTCTGCTTGGAGCTTCATTTGTAATAAGAAATCCGTTATTTTTTATAATGAAATTAATAACATTTATGTAGTTTTGCCGCATTTTCAAACCATAACGGAAGGTGCATAATGTTGCTAACTTGAGCATTAAACAAAAATATATATTTTTTAATATTTTGGAGTTGAGTCTTTATTAGTAAGCAGGGCAGAATAGCCATTTATGGCCTCTGACACCGCCGTGTTATGCAACATTTTTTATTTTTTGTGATCGTCGGTGGTACAATAGTTATCGGGCGCGACTCTTGTACAAGAGTATGTAGAATTTATACCCGCTTTGACAACATTCAATTTCTTTCGGCGCTGGTCATCTCGCTGAATGAAGGCGACACTATTGGGAAATTACACATGAAACGGCTTCTTAAACTACATTCGTAATCGGGATAAATGTGCAGGTTGCAATCAGTGGGTCTATGGGCCATTTTCCTAATGTCCTGTTAAAGTGTCTGCTTACTAATCGGTACTTTAATTTAACGGAGAGATATTCTGCCAGTTAAAGTTTTTCATTTTCTTATACTCCGTTTAATTTAACAGGATGTTAGATGTTTTACTCTGGCCACTCTTATGAAAGGTATGACTATAAGTTGTCAGCGCTAAGATATCAGCTGTTTATTTTATTATTGTAGTTTCAGAACAATCAAAAATACACCGTGGGAAGAACTTCTCAGTTGCCGAGGAACATTTACTTGTTGACGTGGTGGGAGAACGCGTCAATTTTATAAAATCAAAAACTTAAATCATAACAACGTGAAAACAAAACAGCTGTTGTCAAAAGTTTGCATTTATCGTTCCGTATAACTATTAACCGCTGTTAGACCTCCTGTTAGCGTTATCGGCCGGATCATTTTTAAGAATACATTGAGAAAAACATTGAGAAAGTGGCCCCAAAAGTAGAAAGCACAGATATTGTTAGAAGCTTTCTCATATACCTTATTAGAATGTAATGGGATTAATAAGCAATAAAATATATATTCAGCCTTATTACGAATGTCGTTCTCGTATTTCGACTACGACAGTTTTGTAAAAGATTAAAGACAAAGTTGCCGTGTTATCTTTAATCTTTTACAAAACTGTCGTAGTCGAAATACGACAACGACATCCGTAATAAGGCTGATTTGTTACACTTAACTAAATTTTTCCAATTCGTGACGATTTTCTCTTGAAAGACTTCTTAAGGTAACATTCGAAAAAGTGTACAAATTACTCTGACATAATTAAGAAATTTGTTGTAAATGATGTCTTCAAGAACTAAGTAAAAACAAAAGATTAATATTTCAAATATTGTACAACTTCTAGATGACCTTCTGAAAGTGGACTGTAAAATGAGTGGAACTCCCGAAATTGTAATCGACAAATCCAGATCAGAAACAATGCAATGAAACAAGAGAAACAAGCCAAAGGCTATAGGCTTTAGTTTGAAGGGATTTATTGCTTAGGAAAAGCCTTCTGCTTACCACCTTTAGTGATGCTGCGTATGTAAATTCAGCAATACATACAGTAATAATCCCTGCATGGCAGTGAAAAGATAAAAGAGTTGCCAGAACTTAAAGAACATAAAAAAGCAAGGATTTCAAATTGGTTTATAATTTGGATACTAACAATTCATTTAATTCAAGTTTTGTATTTACATATAATAAAGAGAAATTCTTGTTGAATTGGTTTCAACAAATATCTTAAAAAAAATATTGAAAAATTTTATATTTGAAACCTCTCAGATGAGTTTTCGTACTGATGACTTGAAAGGTGAAATGAAATTGTACATCATTGTACGACCGTTTCTACTACTTCGCTAGCTAGCGGCATTGGAACTACTTCATATTTCTTTCAGTAGTTCATGAACTAGCATTATTCTAAAGTAGTTTGTTTTTAAATCTCTGTATCTACCTACTACTACAAAATATGTATTAAAACTACAATCTTTATAGCTATAGCTTTATATGACTTACAAAAACATAATTTTAGATTTTTGTAAATGATTTCAAATTGTATAGTTCCATTAAATTAGACTACAAAATGCAAACATTGCATCTCAGTTATGCTTTCACTTTGAACTAAACTAAACTTAGCGCTAATATAATTAAGGACTCTCCGGATGCTTCATAATCGAATGAAATGTGGTCCATTATGCTTTTAATTAAGCAATCCTTTCGATTTGATGAAAGTCATAAAAGTAATACCTATGATTTCAACCAGCAATGTCAAATAAATTTCTTTATTTGAATAGAACGTCTACTTTTTCCGAATTTCATTAAAATTTCTAAGTAATTAAACTTGAAACTAATACTTATGATTTCAATTAGCAATTTCAAATCAATTTCTTTATTTGAATAGAATGTCTACTTTTTCCGAATTTCATAACAAAAAACACAGCCTGTTTCTGTATCTCGATTGAAAAGCTAAGCGAACGAACATCAGTCACTCCCATTCAACTCAAATTGAGTTGCTCTATGTCGAAATTTACGTTCGTTATTCCCAACTGACAGCACATTCGAAATAGAGAAACCAACATTTCCACTGAAAAGTTTGGAAAAAACTTTGTATTCAACCTTATTACGAATGCCGTTCTCGTATTTCGACTACGACAGTTTTGTAAAAGATTAAAGACAAAGTTGGCATGTTATCTTTAATCTTTTACAAAACTGTCGTAGTCGAAATACGACAACGACACTCGTAATAAGGCTGATTTGCTTTCGGCTTCAAACGACAAATGGTGTAACCATAGACAAATATACATAGTTTAGACACATTTATTCTCTCAATAAATTAAACGTCATAGGTATGGTTGCAAGTAAACCTTGGATGGTGGTAAATATGGGTTCAATAATACCAGATAGAGGCAATAGTAAACAACGTCCAACAAAGGAACTACAACCGCATTTCGTGTTTTTATGGCACAATAGTTGTGTTAAATGCACTACAATGCATACCAACGATAAAAGTAAACAAAAAATTTAAAATACATTTAAATTTTAGTTCTACACCAAAACGAAATGAAAAAGTTAACAGAACTTACTTAGCCATATTATGAATGTCGTTTTGGTATTTCGACTACGACAGTTTTGTAAACGATTAAAAATAACACGCCAACGTTATCTTTACTCTTTTACAAAACTGTCGTAGTCGAAATACGAGAACGACATTCGTAATAACGCTGATTTTGTAACTCCACCTGGTATAAGTTAATTTTTGTCGAATTTCTCTCATTTCCACAAACCTACGACGAAGAGTGAGAAATGATACGTCAGATGAGAGAATAAATGTGTCTCTACTAAATTCGTCTATGGGTGTAACTAGGGGGATTCTATGGCACAGCTGATCGAAAAGGTACTAGTCCGATGATAGAGAATGAGAGAGCAAAGAAGATAGGAACTAATTTTAAATAGTGTTTATTGATGCTAATGACAGCTAAATTATGTTTTATATTAGCTTTGTTTTTTTACTTTTTGGGTAAAGTTCGGGAAAAAAGGGAGTAAAAGCAAAATTCTCTCTCAAATACTCAATATTACCCAAAAGTAAAGAAACGCAAAACACCACTTTTCTATCCCGAAAACAAATGTCAAAACACAAAACATATGCTTGACAACAAATCTTGCATATCATGTTCATTTTCACTGTTCATTTGCACACTTCCCATCTTCATTAAATAACCAAACTCAAAGCAATTACTTTTCAAATTAATAAAATTGTAAATTCAATAATTTTTTTTCACTTGTGTTATTTTTTTCACAAATAATACATATGTTTTTATGTTGACGTTTCGAACAGCTGATTGTTTGACACTTTGCCCAAACTTACCCGAAGAAAAAGTCTGGGTAAGTTCGGTAAAAAGAGAAACGCATTTTGACGTTAAGAGAAACAAAAAATCGCTCTCATTTGCCCAATTTGTGAGTAAAGAAACGCGTTTGGGTAAGTTTGGGTTCCCGCGGGATCCCGCGGTAAAGTAAAGAACCAAACCTATTGTTTGTATTGAACGAAAATACGAATTCCCTTCGATTTCTGTCCGTTTTATGTCCAACGAAAGTGTAAAACTGGTAAAACACCGCAGCACATAAAACTCTATGAATTGGCCTACTACCTCGTCGTCATGAAGAGGCTGCGAAGAGAGTAATGGAAACTCTTAAGTATTTCTCTATGGTGTAACCCAAATCAACTTTCTTTCGTCCAGAATACGAACGAAAGCTTTCGTTCGAGATAGATAAACAGGCTCTTAACTTCAACACTAGAAGTTTGTAAATTACACACAGTATAAAATTTCTTCATTATGACTCAAAAATGTACTGGCTTCTGTTATTAAAAATGTAAAGTATATACAGGATATGGTTCTCTACTATGCGATCAAATTGCATCTTACCCCAATAGACAATTTTTATAATTCGTTTCTTTAGAATTTGATACATTTTATTACTAGATACACCCATGTGGTTTTAATAACACTGAGGAGTTTTAATGCAACATGATGTTTAACACAAATTTCAAACTGAAATTCTGCCTATTCCTACCATAGACTAATTCTTATATATAGACTTAACATTTCTCTCACCAAATTTATGACATTTGTCATGGTGTGATAAGAACATTGGATGTTGAAGAGAATTGCTTCAATAATACCAGATAGAGGTAATGGTTCAAAACAAACCAACAAAATAAATATCAATAACGGTATTTCGTTCTGTGTGTTAAAATTATTGTGTTAAATTAAACGACATGGAAAATTAAAGTCAGAAGTTCTTGCAATTCCACCTGGTGCAAGTCTCTTTGCGTCAAACATCTCCCTATCACACTGAACACACCTCCCGAGAGTGAAAGGAAACGTCAGATGAGTGAAAGTTTCTCTAAAGAATTACTTTATGATTCCTACAGTATTTCAGAACAATAACAAATTTCGAAATTTCAAACTGACTATGAATACCTCTATCGTTACATAGATTCAACATTTTCTATTTGCACCCGTATATGGAATTTATTACTAAGCAAATTTTGTTTTAAATTTTTTTTTTTTTTATTAATTTCTATAAATTCCTTTTTCGGATATTTAATACTAGATTGTACACACAACAAACAAACAGAAAAAAACCAACAACGATTAATCTTGAAAATTAAGCGGAATTAGATTTCTCCTTAAACATATGTATATGGAAATACTAAAACCTCTTTCTCACTCTCACTGTTACCAACAACAATACCAATATAAAATGAATAAATCTTAATTCTTACATGTGTAGATTATAACTAGGACTTCTTTATTTTCCCAAACATTTTGTGGTACATAATTGCTAAGAACCGTATATATCAAGTAAGAAACAAAATACATGCCTATAGAAAAATTAACGTTTAATGTGTTTCGGGGTGATGAAATTGTTAATTATATCAATAAAGCAGTTTAGTTAATACTACTATCATTTCAACTAATGTAACAAACAAGCTGGTTAATGATATAACTAAACAATTTAATTTGTATAAATTAGGGGCTGTCTGTCGTATGAATGAATCGAGTAGTAATCAGGTGCATTTGGGCCAAAACTAAAATGCTTTTCTACTACAATTTTCCCTATCTCCTCGGACTTGGTAAAACTTGAAATCTTTCCCCTGAATTCTTATCATTGGAATTTGGTTTAATTAACAATTTTTTGCACTCTATACAACAACAACAAATGAAGTACACACCCACATCATACACTATACCTACCTACAACAACCACACGAATAAAAACCAACAACAAAAATATATTGTGATTTATATTTCAAATGTTAGAATTTTAAGTCCAAATTCAAAAAAAAAAAAAATAAACAAAACTTTCCGGAAAAAATAAAAATGGACATAAAAAGAAATAAAAATACCATACACTATTAAGGAATGATCTTAAATTAGTTATAATTGTAGTGATAGTAGATATTAAAACTTTTTTTTATTTAGTTTAGGAAGAATTACTTGATTGACGAATTCAAGACTCTATGGAATGTTAGAAAGCTAACAACAACAACAACAAAATAATATCTTTAAGAGCAGACGATAATATAAATTTGTTTATAAAATTTATCGATACTTTATATATTAATAAATTTTATTAAATTTAAATATTTTTAATGGAATTAAACACAACAGAAACAACATATAATTGATTAACTTAGCAACGGTTGTTGAAATTAATTTAAAATTGTTTGTGTTTAAATTTTAAAGAAAGTTTTGATTTTTTTATAATAAATTTGTCATGTATTTGTTTCAAAATATCAAATTTTATATTACTTTGCATGTATGCCAGAAGAGAGAAATTTGATTTATATTTATCGAACGCAAGGCATAAAACCTCGAAAAGGGCTTCATATATATATAAAAATATCTTATTTTCAATTTAAATACAATCTATAACAAATCTTTTTAGATTTCTCTAATACGCAAGTGATTGAACAGTTTTCATTATTATAACATCTAAGCTTATTTTTTTTTCAATTTTGTGTATAGTTTTTATGATCTTAGTTATAATTAAAACCTATACAAATATAAATAATTTATAAGGATATAAACAACAAAATAAATAAAAACAAATTTCAATGTGATTTGCTTAAATATTATTACCACAACAAAGTAGATAAAAACAAAGAAAATAATGGATAATGTTATATATAATTATATATATAAAACATAAATATTTCGTGATTTTTATTAAAGTAATTTAGTGTTTATTAGTAGAGTTTAAGTTTATAAAAGCAAAATTATAAGTATAATTAATGATAAAACTAACAACAAGAGAAGAAACAAAAAACGCTGTGTAAATATTTACTGTATATGTATAACTAATTTAATAAGACAAACAAGAATAACTACAAACAACAACAACAACAACAAATGAATCAATGAGAATATGAAATCAAAAAATTTTAACTCAACTATGTGTTTTATTATGGCAATTGTCAAAGGATCGATAGGATTTATGTAGGACTTTATTACTAAAATATCATTAAATATTGTTTATTTTTGTTTTGTTTTGTTAAACACAGGTAGGTAAATTAGTTTTTTGTTTTGTTGTCGTTACAGCTCCCGAAATTTTAAGGGGCGAACCCTATACTCATTCTGTGGACTGGTGGTCCTTGGGCATTATTGTTTGCCAAATGTTTGTGAAAAAGGTAAGAATTGCTGTAGTGTTTTATATTTCTTGAAGTGAAATGATTTCACTAAATTCATTCCTTTAATACTTGTGGAAGTTAAGTTCAATAATAATGATTTAAGATGACTTGGTGCGTATGAATATATCGACACGTTCCCGGCAGAATGTATTAAGCGACATATTTGGCGACAATTACTTTTTTCCATATTCTCAAAATTTATGCCAAGCTCCACATTTCGATATACAGAGAATGTCCCTTGCATAACCACGTCATGAATTATTAAGCAAATGAAATGCTAATAACCGACACAAATAATACAAATCAGCTACTTGACAGAAAGTTTTTGGCATAGAATACGTCTTACCTTACGGTATAGGGAGTTATGTCAGATTGTTATTGTTGTAATCTTTATTTCATTGATTATGAGGAAACGGCGAGATAACTTTTTTTTAAAATTTTTTTTGTAGGTAAATGAAGATGTTATCTTTCGTTTGATATACATTTCATATTGGTTGATATCTTCCTAATATTTAAATTTCTCAAATGAAAATTGTTTAAACATATACACTCAAACATATCGACAGTTTATATTAAATATCCTCTATCTTAAAAAAACACAATTGTTCAGTAGAGCCAAAAAACCGTTTATTTCCCTAATTTTAAAGAAAATTAAAATTGTTTGTTCTACAATGTATATTAAACCCAACTACGTCAACTACTAAATAATATATTTTTTAATATTTGCACCACGGGCCATTTTATGGAAGATAGAGGGTATTGCTATTCAAAAATTCTTCATGTATACAAAAAGATAGAGGGTTTTGCATCGTAAAAAAATTTATTTATGAATTCAAAAAATTTGTTTAATATATAATGATACATATTATAATAAAAATAATAGTAACAATAAATGATATATGCAATAACAATGAACAATTTATCAAAATATCGTATAAAAATCATTAAAAAAATGTGGATTACTTTTATATTTAAGTAAAACAAAATATTACCACATAGCTAGATATAAAAAATAGTCATAACTTGAAAACTAAAGCTTCGATTAAAAAAATTTAACCAAATTCGGGTTAGCAAAGAACCATATTTTAGAAGAAAAACGAAGCACAACAACAAAAATAGTCCCAAATTATATGAAGAGATAGAGGGTATTGCATTCAGAAAAAATAAGTATGTAAGATAGAGAAATTACAAAATTGACCATAAAATCTCAATTTTTTTTTATTTTTTATTTCCAAATTAGTACCATAGGTGTGCCTTATTTTACCGAATATTTTAACATCAAAAACGCATTTTTACAAAAACGTAAGATAGAGGGTTTTGAATATAAGCTCTCGATATGTGTGGTGTTTGGTTGAGTGTTTGAGTTTGTAGCGTGAACACAAACTATGCTGCTGTTTCAGTGTGGACACAAACCGTTTTGATTGATGAAATATTGAAATTTCGTATATTTACTTATGTATTTAAGTGAAACAAAATGTTAAATGTGAATTTGAATTTAACATGGATATATAATTATAAAAAATAGATGAAAAAATTAATTCATACATTTTTATGTTAAATGAAAGTGCTGCCAAGTAAGCAAAATAACAATGCTGCTTGATGCTGTTTGACAGCAGCTGACAGTTGACGTTTAGTAAATTAAAATAAAAACTACTAATCAAAATGCTTATGTATACCATAAGCTTATGTATATTATCAAAAGTAACTATCAAATAAATAAATTCATTTGCTTATGTTATTTATCATTTATTGTTATACTATATGTTTTCTGTCTTATCGGATGGCGTATTCTACGTTAAACTTAATGGCCGTGTCTCTGACACAGCCTGCAGGGACAGTCCGTGGCTGAAGGCCTCGGACAACTGTCTGCTGTATATTTTTTTTTTCGTTTCCTGAACAATTTCCATTTTGTCGCTTAATACATTCTGCCGGGAACGTGTCGATATACTGTTAAAAATTAAAATTAAAGCTAAAACTAACAACCCCTGTGGTGGCGCTTTAGCATAATATGTGGGAGTGAACATTTCCACTTTCGCCATAAATTTAGCGAAAATGTTTCGCTTGCAAATGATGGGTGAAAAAAGAATGAATCCACTTTTTATGCATGAAAGATATGTTGACTGAGTAAAAAGTAAATTAAGGAACAAAGTTTGAAGTGTTTTCTATTGATTGTGTTACATCAACTCGGTTTTTGGAATAATTTACTATAAAAATATAATTATGTTATAATTATAATTATTAAAAATTTCCAAAACCATACTCAGGGGTGTCATAGAAACCATGTCGGTTTTGCTAATTGTCGTTTTTGCAAACCAATATTGGTTTCATTTGGTGTCATGAAACCAAGTTGGTTTTGACAATTTCGAATGTAAGTAAAACCAATGTTCGAACCAGCTGTTGCTTACATGTGTTTATTTTTTTTGAATAGTTTTCATGGAAATATCAATAAAAATAATTGTATTACACTAGAAAATTATAAAAAAGGAATAAGTCGTTATAAATAAAATACAATTGCATCAGCAGATGTAACATTTTTGTTATTTGATGAAGAACTCTAACCAAGTTGACGAGATCAGTAGGTAACGATTCAAGTATAAGTCTCGGAAGAAGCACAGTACCAAAAATTTTTGGGAACAGGTCTATTTTACGGCTTACACTCCAAAAAACAACCATTTTTTGAGGGGGGCTGAACACGTTATTTTAAGTTCGGAGTTATAAATAAAATAAATGGTTTCCCATTACATCCCATGAAGGGACAGGGGAGAACTTCTCACAATCACTGAGCTGTGCGCTTTTCAGTTTTCACCCACTGATTGGGACCTACAGTTTTACACCGATTCCGAACGATATTTTGAGAAGCTTTTTCATGGCTATATACTCGATAGTGTCGCCGTCACTATGCGAGGTGACCGCCGCCGAAAGAAATTTTTTAAGGTGGTCAGAGCAGGGTTCGAACCCAGGATCTCATGTACAAGAGCCGCGCACACTAACCATTGCACCACCGACGGCCACATGTCGGAGTTATGGTCCCCGAAATTTCGGATGTTTGAGAGGGTAATGGGGTATAAAAGAAGTCAAAATAAGCTCAAAAAATTAGCCAGCATTTCTCGATAATAAAATAAAAATAAAATCGGGTCAAATGCATATTTTTGGAGTTATGGACTCCCCGTATGTTGAAATTTTGAAAAATAATCGATTTGTTTTTAAATTAAGGGACTTTCTCCTGTGGCGTAGGTCCAACACCGGCTTCGGCATAGTATTTTTGTGGTATAAAGCTTTCTGCGTGGACGGCCTTCGGCCGGGCTAAAGGATTTTCTCCTCTGGGGTAGGTCCAACACCGGCTTCGGCATATTATTTTTGTGGCATAAAGCTTTCAGCGTGGCCGGGCTAGGGATTTTCTCCTCTGGGGTAGGTCCAACACCGGCTTCGGCATAGTAATAGAGAATAATCGATAATTTTTCAAAATTTCAACATACGTGGGGTCCATAACTCCGAAACTATGCATTTGCCCCGATTTTGTTATTTTAATTTTGTTTTCTTAAAATAACATGTTCTATCTATCCGACGCAGTATTTTTTTTTAATTTTTGGAGAGTAAGCCGAATAATAGACAAATCCCTATATTTAGGCTTTCTCCTAAAAAAATAAAAACAAAAATATATCTTTTTATTTAGCAATTATTAAAATAAATCAATTCGCTTACATTTTTACAAAACATCTCGGTGCAAACAAGTATCAAACCAAAAGTGCGCAAATGAAAACTGACAGCTGTTAGCTGCTTGGATTATTTTCAATATCAAAACCGATAACATTGGTTTCTGTGACACCTAAAACCGACATAAATTCTAGTTCGAATATAAAACCGATAACATGGGTTTTCATGACATCAAAAAAGCATTTGCTCTAGTCGTTTTCAAAACCAATAGTGACAACATTGGCTTCTATGACACCCCTGACTATGAAATATTTTAGCACAACAGTGTATCCCAGCAGGCTCTTCTTGCAGTTGGGTGTTCTATTTGTTTTAAATTTTTATATTTTCGTGAAATATTAGTATCAGTTCACTGAAATAAAACCCATTATTCTTAGGGATACGAAATTTTCGTTAGTTGGTTTACATTGCTAGAATGACAAGTTTCATACTCCCCACGATTGTATCGTTGCTGAAATAAAGAATATTGTACTAGATTTTTTGAATGTTCATCGTTGCGTTGCTACAGCAGCTCAATTACTGTTGCTGGAACGAATACAATACATTTGAATTTTGAAGAAAAGAAATTTTATAATGCAATTGTTAAGGTTTGAGGTTAAGGTTCTGAGGTTTGGGCATCCTTTGATTTTTTCAATATGTTTTTTGTTTATTGCTGTTGTGTAAACTTACAGTTTATTTGTATTACTTCGAGTTTATTATTTTGAATTGTTTTGAATTTATATTTTTATTACTATTTCGAATTGTCAAATATTCCTGGAATTCCTAGTTTTAAGTATTTATTGAAATTATTGTGAATATAAATTTTTTAGAACTAATTATAACCGTTTCATTATTGGAAATTCGGTTCTAAATTAGATATCTTGCGAAGTGCACGAAGCACAAAAAACTCACTTACTTTTGAAACGTTCGACACGCAAGAGTCAAGACGCCCACCGCTAAATAGTTTTACTTAAACCTAAAGTAATTTAAACTCTAATTAAATCTAAATAACATGCAGAATCTAAGTACAAAAACCGAAGTATTATAACGTTTGAAATTCTGAAACTCTCTTATTTCAACTTCGGACAAACACAGGTGACAAACCCAGAGAATATCTCTAACTCAATAGGATATCTCTAACCCAACATTCTCTTCTGTTTTTCTACTCCCCACGCATATTTTACAATTTATACGACTTCTCATCCCTTGAGAAATGGCATAAATTGTCAACTATCAAAGCTCTAAACAACCCATTATCAATATAGTCCACTACCCTAAGCTAATCACAGCGACAACTGCTCAAGAGATTAATCCCCCATATTGCTCTCTCCCGGTAATTATTCAACTGTATTTAGTCAAACATTTAAAATTAACAAAACGAATGTGTTACCGCAAGGTATCAGTCATTAAAGCGACTACACTGATTTGTTTCAAATAAGAACAACTCTGTTTTTACACAAATTTTTACTACATTTTTCAGCCCCGTATTCAATTCTTGCGAATTCTTCGTAAGAAATTTTGTCATTTATCTCTAAACGGAAAAATTTCTTGCGAAGAGTTACCACCTATTTTTGATTTACCTTGCAAATATTTCATTTATAATTCCTCTAAGCACTCCATTTTATTTTTAACGCCTGTGGTGTTTCTTTTGGTTGTTAAAATGATCGAAATGGCACAATTCCGGTCCCAAACAATTATCAAACAATTGTTTTCGTACGAAATATCTTCGGCGTAACTAACAACCCTGTAATTGAGTTTGCCTACGAAATTTTCGCACAGAGCTGAGAACCAAGCAAGTGAAATGTGAGCAAAATTTTCGGTTCATGTAATTTTCGTTATTTTTTATTATACACCTACTTCTTATGGCAACGAAAATTTCACAAAAACTGAATACTGAGCTTTGTCTCCTATATAAAAACAGAAAAATTTCGAAATCTTTTCGAACCTATTTTCAACTCACGTAAAAATGTAAATTTCGTCAGTATTATTATTATTTTTTAATATTCTCTGAAAGGCGAATGCGCTTATATAAAATATATACATATGTATAACTATAGATGTACATATATTTTAATTTTAAACTTTAATATTTGTCGGTTGAATATAAACATAGCATGCTAGTTGTCATTGGATAGATTAGTGACAATGTATAAAACTACGTTGGTTTTATCAACAGCACATATATTTAGATATGGTTGGTGTGAATGTTAGTAGGTAGGGATCCCAAATTTTAAATGTAAATGCCAAATAGGGGGCTCACATTCCAACTGGGAATTCCTGGGATCCCGAGAAAAATCCGGGGATTTGCATTCCCAAGTCATAGTATATTTTGGCCTAAGACCAAAGAAAAAAATATTTCTTACTTAGAATCAGGTTTGTAAGGGAGAGTTGCACAGACAATCGTTTACCGACCTGCTAAAATAAGTCATGATTTTTGTATGAAATGCCCCACTTGGCAGCACTAGTTACCCAAGAACACTAAACCTCTTTTTTTACACTCTAAAACTAAACCTCGAATGTGAGGCTACTTTTTCAAAAAGTAAAAAAATTTCATGTTTAAAATAATTTTTATTAAAAAGAACGATTTTTTTGAAGAATACAATCGTTTATTAATCGTCTACTCACATGCTCATACAGCAGTCGACTGAATTGACACGAAACCACGTGTTGATATTTGCAACCGTTCGTAAAATATCGTGGAAACAAAAATTCGAGTCGCCTCACAGGCCGGGTTTAGTGTTCTAGGGTTAAGGCCGGCCAAAGGCGCTTATTTGGTAGCAGCTTGGATGTTGTGAAATAATGCCTATTTAAGGACATTTAATAACCTTTCTTTCTGTCCTCTGCCGAAGCTGTAAAATTATAAGTTATTATATTTCAATTGTAATAAAATATACATTCAATTTATTATTTGTTTGAATATTTTAAATATTTTTCTGTTTTTTACGTACATAAATGACCGCAACTGGCGAGAAACTCTTTGAGTATTTCATATTGTCAAGGGTCAGGGGTACGGCAGAGGATAAAAGGGTCCTCAAGGACAACCAATTTGGTTTTCGGCGAGGACATTCAACCTCACATGCACTCATGGTCTTCGGGGACTATGTGACGCGAGCGTTGAATAGGAGACACGCCACGATTGCTGTAAGCCTTGACTTTGCCAAGGCTTTCGACTCGGTCTGCCAAGCCGGAATCGTTTCCAAAATGATAGATTTTGAATTCGATAAGGACACCTGTCGTATGGTGGCCAGCTTCTTGAAGGGACGCAAATTCCGTACAAAAGTAGGGGAAGCGTTCTCAAGTGTTAGGGATGTTATAGCAGGGGTACCCCAGGGTTCGCTCTTGGGACCCATGCCATATAATATAATAACTTCGTGAGTGACGTACCACAACCACCTGAGGGTGGGCTCTTGCTGGTATACGCGGACGATATTCTCGTGGCCATGTCAGGCCCAAAAGGCGGAGACCACCGCCTCCAGGGTCAACGAGTACCTGGAGGTTTTGTCGGGATATTTCGACAGTTGGAAACTCACGCTTAATGTTGACAAATGCGAGGGAATGATCTTCAAGGGAAGGAGGATAGGATCTTTTGACCTGGACGACACTGTGTACATTACGGACCAGTAGTGGCACCTCTTACCGTAGGTAGGGCTTGTTAATATGTATATAGTTGTAAATATGTGTAAATAGTAGTTTTAATATATTAGTTTTTTAAGTTTAGTAGTTAGTTGTCGTTGAATTATCCCCTTTTCTTAGTCCATTTTTGGGGAAGCCTTTAGTAGGCAGTAGAATTTTTTGATTTTTCTTGTTATGATTGTATTGTATGTAGTTACTACAACTTAAGTTAGTGTGAAGTATATAGTTCTGTAAATATTATTAAATGTAGGATATGCGATAGTATTAAGTTATCTTTAAGAAACTTTGTGAAGATGAATTTTAGGGACCAATCAATCGAATTGAATTGAATTGAACTGGCGAGAAAAGGCGAAGGATAGAGCCAGTTGAAAGAATATGTTGAAATTTGTTTAATTTGTTTGTTTAATTAATATGTGTAAGACGTCTGACCTCATGAGGATGTAATATAGTCAATAAAAGTAAATGACGATGCTTTTGAAACGGGGTTTCTGAAGTAAAAATTCCGCACATATACGAGATCTAAATACATATCGCTCATTTGCGACATGACCGTCATAACTCAAAAACCATAGTTTCAAGTAAAACTACTTTGAAAGTTTCAAATTGTATAGGATCCAAATCTAGTTTAAAACTACACTTAGGCCGAACTTGAAAATAATTTTGCAATGCAAATCAGTTTATCTGATAGAGTTTCATAGGGAGAATATTTTGTATTAAGTTCAAAAAAGACACATTTTGAGTTATGACGGTCTTGTGGCAAATGAGCGATATCAACTAAATTGAAATTTGCATACTGATTTGCACCTTCCAAACTGTGTGACGGGGGATCGGCATTAATTCGTAAGAAATCGTGAATTATCCATTGCCTTACTTTACTAAATCTTAGTAAAGGTGCCATTAGACGACGTGTATTTGTCACATGACATGTCACTTTAACGACCCATGTGTAATTCTGTGTGTATGTCAAAATGAGGATTCTACATTCGGTTTATCATTTTCGTGTTCAACCGTACATATGAAATTACTCGTGACATAACCTCTATTTGTCATTAACAGCTGATTCGTTATGCGAGCTTTGTTGTATTGGTTAAATCAGTAGGTGGCAGATACATTTCATTTAGCCAATCTAACTGAAATCGTATTTCAAAATACTCATTAATTGTTTCATTTCCAATTTAAAATTACATACCATGTTCCTTATCCATTTTTCCCACAAACAACTTTTAATTCAAAAATCATTTGCGTTTTTTTTTTTGACGCCAAACGCTTTGTTGTTTTGCAAAAAACAGCTGATGTCACATGCATTGTCACATGAAAATAGAGCACGCTTTAAATGAAAAATTTACATTGACATTTACACATGTAATGTTTGAAAGGGATCACACGACGTGTATATATTTTACAGTGGGAAAAGTGACATCTCATGTGAGAAATACACGTCGTCTAATGGCACCTTAAGCGAACAATGATCAAATTTAATCATTGCCTTACGATTTAGCCTACAACGGAGCGACATAGTAAGCAGTAAACATTACTTTACTAGCGTCTGAAACTTTCAATAGATTGTAACATAACATAAAATGTTGTGTCTTACTTGGGTCAGATTTTAACTGGGTCATTAATTATCGGATTGCTTAATCGTAATTGAAAGATAATTAGAGGTTAACTTTGCATTTTGTTTTTCATATTGGCAATTAGTAATGCGATTTTTGAAATCATACGGTTGTAACTACAAGTTAACCAATCAATATTGGGTGGTTAAATCATTTTTAGCAATTGACTGAAAATCAATATTCGATGTTTAACCACAATTTAACTAAGAAACGAAGATTATCACTGACTGAAAAACAGACCATAATTAACTTTCAATTAGGATTAAGTAATCCGACAGTTAACTACCTACTTAAAAACTGGCCATTAGACGCACAGAATTAAAATAATTAAAACCTGCATATCAAGGTCATGTGAATATGTCAGTTATAAATACCTTACAGCTCTAGTGTCAGTTATACCGTAAGTCGCTCGTACTACCACAATCGATAAATACAGCTGTTCGTTATCGCCTGGTAGCAGCAAAGGTTCGCATAAGATTAAATAGAGCGAAAATCGTACGAAACCAGACGCAGAGGAAGCTGGACATCGGAAAGCTGTAATTACCAGAGGTAGCCACAGCCTACTCAAGGAAGCTATCGCAACTTTTGGCACAGAACCCACCCCCTCCCGATGACGATCCTGATGCGCAGTGGAAACCCATTTCCGACCTTATAAAAACTGCCGCAACAACCGTACTTGGTTTCGAAAAACCGCTTCGCAATAAACCATGGTACGATGAAGAGTGTCGCATTGCAACTGATGAAAAGAACGCTGCACGTATGGCAATGCTTCAGTTAATTGGAACGCGACCTGCAACTGAGTGGTATAGGGAGAAAATAAAGGAGGTAAACCGTCTCTTTAGGCGTAAGAAACGGCAGTGGAGAAAGCGCGAGAGTGAGAAAATTGAGACATACAGAAGGAAGAACGAAGCCCGAAAATTCTACCCTTCTGTAAAGACAAGGACGGAAATCTCATCGCAAATGTGCAGAGCATGTTGGTAATATGGAGAGATCATTTCTCCGCGCTACTAGTACCTGAGATATCCAATGACGATGGGACAATCGATCACAATATGGACGACGACGTCGATCGCCCCCTCCTAACCAAGACGAGGTCAGAACAGCTATTGCCCGGCTTAAGAACAACAAAGCCACATGAGCCGATGGATTAGAGCGATCGCGAAGAGCTGATAAGGTGCATGCATCAGCTCATTAGCAAAATTTTGTTAGATGAATGCATGCCCGGCGATTGGAATCTCAGTGTACTATGTCCCATATTTAAAAATGGTGACCCGAGTATCTGTGCCAACTACCGTGGAATAAGCCTTTTATCCATAGCATATAACGTTCTGTCAAGTATAATGTGTGAAAGACTAAAACCAATTATCGCTGACCTGATTGGACCATACCAGTGCGGCTTTAGGCATGGAAAATCGACAACTGACCAGATTTTCAAGCAACGCCAAATCCTGGAGAAGACCCACGAAAAACAAATCGACACCTATAATCTATTTATCGATTATAATGCGGCCTTCGATAGTCCGATACGGGAGAAACTCTATGAAGCAATGTCTGAGCTTGGTATTCCTGCAAAACTCATACGCCTTTGCAGGATGACCTTGACGAACACCAAATCCGCAGTGATAGTTGGTAAGGATCTTACCGAACCTTTCGAAACTAAGCGAGGCCTCAGGCAAGGCGACACCCTATCGTGCGATCTCTTTAACATCTTAATGCAGTCAATATGAATAAAACCATCAGCAGCAAAAGTCACATATTGTTCGCGTATGCTGATGGTGTCGATATCATTGGGCGCACAATTAGAGAAGTTACTGCGGATTTTTCGAGACTTGAGGAGTCAGCAAAAGTGGGTCTGACGGTAAATGAAGACAAGAAAAAATTAATGGTTTCAACGAACAGGGCATCCACGCGGTTAGACCAAGGCGTGAACGTTGATAACCGTTATAACTTCGAGGTAGTGGACGAATTTCTACAAGCAAAAACAACAACGTCAGCCTTGAGATCAAGCGGCGAATTGTGCTTGCGATGTTATTTGATGATGTTATTTTGGGCTAATCAAGCACTTTAGACATAAAGCCCTCTCTCGAGTAACAAAAGTCCAGCTGTACCAGACTCTCATTCAACCTGTCTTGCTTTATGGCGCAGAATCCTGGGTCCTATCGCAAGCATACGAAACATCTGTAGGAGTCTTCGAGAGAAAAAGACTCCGAAAAATGTATGGCCCCATAGTACACAACATTGACATATGTAGTTAAACGGATCAAGATAACGCGATTGCGCTGGCTAGGCCATGTCAGAATGGATGAAGACGAACCAGCACGAAGGGTTTACGAAACCGAACTCGAAGGAATACGAAAAATAGGAACACTAAGACTCCGCTGGAGGGATCAGGTTGACGAATCCCTGCGTACACTTGGTATTGCCAACTGGAGAAATAAAGCAAAAGATCGCACTGGGTGGCGAAATATGTTATCTTCGTTTTGTAAGGTCCCTGACCCCCCCGGGGTTGTCCGAGACTGGATAGGTAAGAAGTAAGTAAGTATATCGCCGATATTATAGAGTGAAGCTCTTACAAAAATATGGCGGCCCCTTTCCACCAAGTAAGAAGTGGGAGCACTAGATTCACTGGGATTTTAAAAGTTTCCAATATCACCTAATGGGATACCATTAATTAGATTTTAAGTCAAACTAATAAGAAAAGGCAAAACAAATGATCCATTTTGTTAATGTCTGTCAAATATGTTTTGTCCTCTCAATACTGCTGTGAACAATATTTATTTATTTTTTTCGTTCTCATGATGTCATATTCCATTGAAAGAATGTTGAATACCCTATACATGCAGATACAATAAGATTAATCACGCCAAGCGAACGTGAACTTCGATAATATTCTCATATCACTTATTGTTATCAAAATGTAAATCACGTCTTTTTGTTTTGAACTTTGTTAACATTTTAATTATGCGCAGTAATAAGCATCAATCGATCCTTAGCTACAAAATTTACTTACTTCGAGAAAATTTAAGCAAAATTCTATCTTCCCAAATGTGCAGCCACTTTTGCTATGTGTTTTTCTATATTGGATTAGATGGTATATTAATTTTTCTAGAATATTATAGCGTCATCTCCGTTACACAGTAACAACGTTTCTCAGTTATCTTGCGTATTTTAAATTTAGTCAAATCGAATTTACGTCTGAGCGTACGAGTGTAATGTAGACGCCACAATTGCTATTTGTTATGTAGTATTTTAAAGTGACCGTAAATTATAAAATTTGACATTTGCTATGAGTATGAAAGAAATGTGTTGTGATTTAAATAAATATTTTCTAAAAGTGTAGGAAATTGTCGATAAAATTTGAGAAACCCAATAGTTTAAGAGATTCGAATAAGCACCGAATGGTGCTTTATTATTTATAGTTTAGAAAGCTGATTTCGATAGCCCAATACGGGAAACTATGACTGAGTTTGTTATACAAACGGTACGGATTAACACCAAATTCTCAGTGAAGGTAAAGATTTTACGATTTTACTCAACCTTTTGACACCTAGCGAGGTCTTCACACAAGGCGACAGAATATCGTGCGATCTCGATCAACGTCTTAATGGAGATCATAATGAAAAATGTTACAGTAAACACGAATAAAACCATCAGCATCAAAAGGTTCGCGTGCACGTATGAATAACCTGACTAACTGGTTGTGCCCAAAAAGCGGAACACAATGGGCAAATCCCATTTTTTTTGGTTTTGAATAACAATTTAAATAAAAATATTTAATTAAAAAAGACTAAATATGTATATACAGTGACGAGCAAAATTGTGACAGGGTTGACACCATAGAGTAATGACGTATAGAGCTGCCATTGTTCTCATCTAACATTTCCTTTCACACTATTCGTGGTGCGGTGGGTGCGATAGAGATTTATTTGACGTAAATTGGCTTACACCAGGTGGAATACAAAAATTGTTGACTTAAATTTTTCATGTCGTTTTGATGAAAAACTGTGAAATTTAAACGTATTTTGAACTTTTTTTTTGATATATTTCATTGTTAGTATATATTTGTGGTGTATTTACACAAATATTTTAACGCACAAATCGAAATGCCGTTGCTGATTTATTGTTGGATGGTTTGACATATTGCCTCTATCTGGTATTATTAAAGCATACTTTCCAACATCCACCCGCCCACCTGCAAAACACCAAAATTTCATCAATTTACTGAGAGAGATGGCGTCTCTATACGTCATTACTCTATAGTTCACACAGTTGGGAAATAAATTTGTATATGGTAAATATTTGATTAAAAAATCAATTTATTTGTTTATTGTTCTCTCATGAATAACAACAAGTGCAATTTTAATTCTCTGTCGATATTCTCAAAGTGAAAATTGTTTAAGCCTGTATACGGCGAGGCATGACGTTGCAAAATGTTGCCGTCATTTCCGCTAGAATCGCATCCCAAGTTTCTTTTACTCTATCCCATAGCCCGTTTACGCCTTTTGAAGCATCTGGGTACTTGGCGAGCGGAGAGTTTTTTGTAACTCCAAAAGTTTTCGATCAGGTTTAAATCCGTTGACTGCGTTGGCCATTTCATAGTTTTAAATTGTTGACTGTTTAACCAGTTTTTAACGATTTTGGCCGAATATTTTGGGTTGTTGTCATTCTATATCACCTGGTAAATGATTTTTGCAGAATTGAAAGATATTCGCCCTTATTCCGGTTGTCGACGTCGACGTCGCTGTCGTTTTTATGTCAACATCACCTCGTGTCAACATCGACGTCACATCAACTCTAGTTTGGTATTCTGTTAAACACGGTTATCAATAGTAGTGAATGAAAGCAAGAAGAATAAGAACATTTTGCATTTGTATTTCTATTGTTTTATTTAATTTGGTAAAAGTTTTTGAAGTTCCTAAAAAGTGTTTAACTATCATAATCATATGGACTCCGATTTGGAAGTTATTGGAAGTAGACGCCCTATATCACTAGGTTAGGCGAATGAAAGCGGTGAATTGAGACGAGCTCCCCCATGGAGGCACATGCAAATGTTAATTTGTTAATCCATAATTCAAAAATAAAACTGGAATTTCTTCATATGAAAAAAAACATCCCGTAAAAAACATAGTTTTTTACTATAAATTCTTTATATATAACCACGCCCCTTTGCCCACTACCGCCCATATTTGCAGCAGATATTAGAATATGTACACCTAACCAACATACCCAATTTTGTTCAAATACCGTTAACAGGAGCAGAAATAATGGATTTTTAATTTGTGATTTGTATGGGAGGTACCACGCCCCTTTTTCCAATCCCGGCCATAATTTGATAGTTGACTTCTGTCGTCGCCATTAGTTTGCCTGCGACGTGTCATCTCGATTGGATCATGGGAAAAGGGTTAAAAATCAAAACCAAAGTTTTTTCGGTATGCATACATACATGCATGCATACATACATGCATACAGACAGGTGAAGTCATAGAGTAATCTCAGACTAGAGAGAATATTTGGCTCATCTGGCGTTTCCTTTCACTCTTCTTGGTGCGGTCGGTGTGATAGAGAGATGTTTGACGAAAAGTGATATACACCAGGTGGAATTACAATAACTTCTTGCTTTAATTTTTCATGCCATTTTGGTGAAAAACTGTGAAATTTAAATGTGGTTTAAACTTTTTTATTGACTGTTATTTTTAGCATACATTTGTGTTGTATTTAACACAATAATTTTAACACACAAAACGAAATGCCGTTGTTGTTATTTTGTTCGTTGTTTTGAACCATTAACTGGTATTAATAAAGCAATTCTTTTCTACATCAAACGTAAATATCACACCAGGCCAAATGTTATAAATTTGGTGGGAGAATTAGTAGATCTACTATAAGTATTAATCTATGGGTGAAGTTAATACAAAGAATTTAAAAAAATTACGAATTTTCTTCAAATTCGTTATAAAAAACTGTGTCGACAGAAATAGAGTCGTTTCAATTCAATGTCGACATCAATTCTAGTTACAAAATACCAAATATATGTCGACAGTCGTCGTTAGTGATCGATAACGACTACACAAGTACCGATTTTCAACTGTCGATTTTTTATGTCGACGACGACAACCGTAATTGTTCTTTTTCATAATACCTTCAATTTTAACCAGAGGACCTACTCCATTCTTCGTAATACATCCCTATATCATTATGGATCCACATCCATGTTTCGTGGTTTGTGTTACAGCATTCTGGGTAGTAGTATTTGGATCCTTGACCCACTACCAAGCACGGCCATCGGACTAAAATCGATTGATTTTAGTCTCATCACACCATACTAACCTTAAACACTAGCCGTAATTGTATTTTTATTATTTAAAACTTGTTGCATTTATAATACTTTACCTTTTTCCAGTCAACCTTAGTCCAGTTTTCGTAGACCTGTCCGAATTCGTTACGAAGCGTTATACTCTTTTGTGTTAAAAGTGGTTTCTTTTTCTTCTCTGCAACCTTAGCACCCAATCTTTCGATGAGCAGTCCACTAACTAGTGTCAATAATTGACGTTTTTAGTGCCGCAGCTGGAGTAATTGCATTGCCACTGTTACTAATTTTGCCAAATGGTCACAAATACGGTCGTCAATCTTTCTGGGGCGTCCAGGAGCAGTTGTAATATTTTTCTTCCGTTTTATTCTCTGGATCGTCATATGACTTACATTACAGTTTTTTGCAACGTTCCGAACAGAGTTATTATTTTTTAATAATTCCATGATTTCAACCACTTTAGATGCTTCCATTTTTTATCAGCACGTGAACAATAATGAGCAATTAAAAAAAATTAATCAATAAATGCATGATCTATGTTCGTGATGATTACATTTGAGTTTCTGGATCTTTAAAGAGTTGAAGACAGTGCAATATTGTAACTTTGAAGATAGTGCGTAATTGTAACATTGCGGTTTGATTAATGGTTAATATGAACTTTCATCTTGCTCAGCGCGTCAGAAATTGGGGTTTATTCAAAGCCCAAATGTAGAAAGCTTCCTTATTGAAACCTATAGCCTCTTTGTATGACCGTTAATATTGACCGTCGTTGGTGCAATGGTTAGCATGCGCGACTCTTGTACATGAGAACGAGGATTCAATCCCCGCACTTACCACCTATCATTTCTTTCGGCGACGTCCGACTTTCGTAACGACGGAATGAGAAGGAGTTCCTGGTAAAGAGAGATATGTAAATGTCTACATGGATGGTTAGTAAATGAATGATCAGGTAAGATACGGGGTCTAGGGTTGTCCTTTTCCCGTAAATTACCTGATCATTGTAGCGTGTATCAGGCTGAAATGTTTACTATTAGAGAAGTGACTGACTGGCTGAGGGATAATAAAAAATAAAAAATCTCACAAGTTTCGAGTTTTCTCGAACTGATATGGACATACAGGTTAACACCGGTTCCGAACGGTATTTTGAGAAGCTTTTTCATGGCTAAATACTCGATAGTGTCGCCGTCACTAAGGAATTGAAGATTGTGTACGCTCAAGACCAATCTGACCCATAGTTGATATCAAGAGATCTAAGAAGTTTCTGTCTCTAGCCAGGCCCAAGGTATCAATGCTTTTTTCAGTTTTGACGGCACGCTCTCTGATTGGTACACATGCCGCGAGGCTAAAGGTTAGGGCAAATGACTTCTGTGGAAACTGTAACGATGAGGAAGAGGAAAACTCCACTGAACATCTTCTGTGCACGTGTCCAGCACTAGCCGACAGGAGGATGTCTACTATGGTATCCTACCTATTTAGGGATCTTGGAAAATTACCTCAGATAAACGTAGACAAGATTTTGGGCTTCTTGGAGCAAACTAAATATTTCTCCGGTTGTGTTGGCGCTTAATCTCGTTACCCCGTGTTATCACATTGGACTAATAAGTCTATGTGAGTCGTTCATCGACTGCCACTAACATCTAACCTAACGGCGACACCATCAAGGAATTAGCCTTGATAAAGCTTCTCAAACCCCATTCAGAATCGGTGTGAAAGTGTAGTAACCAATCAGTGAGTTTAAAAATAGACGGCGCGCAGCTTAGTGATTCTAAGAAGCTCTCCCCTATTCTTTTAAGAAATGTAATACGGAAATAGGTTAGGTATTCATAAATTGTTTGCGAGTTTCATCATCAGGTTTGTGTTTCAATTGGCGTATTTTTAATTTCAATTGATGTTTTTTGAATTTCAATTGATGTCGCTTGAATATTAATTTATGTATTTTTGAAATAAATTTAATTTCTTTAAATTCTGTTGATATTTTTTGGAGTTTCAAGTGGTGTCTTTTGAAATGGAGTTGACATCTTTTAAATTTTAATTGATGTTTCTTGAATTGTAATTCAAGCTTTTCTAAAGTTCAATACGAGGGCGGTCCCAAAACTAGCCGACCTAACGTATAGATTGTGCTAGTAGCTTCAAAAACAAAAATATTTTGGTGAAAAGTGGCAACCTTATAAAACATATGTTTTAAAGTTGTAATTTCCTTTAAGGCTAAGAGGTCATGTTTTCTCTGGTTAGTGAAAAAAATTTAAATGTCGCGGGTGCGATTCGATCTCACATTCGCTGGACGATCATGTTTGTGAAGCATCATCTTCAGCAGCGTCTAGCCCGTTATTCTGTTCGAAAAATATCGCAAGCAAAACACACAAGAAAACAGTTGCAAACAACTTCTTCGGTGGTACAATGGTAGTGTGCGCGGCTCTTGTACATGAGCACGTGGGTTCGATCCCCGCTCAGACCACCTTAAATTTCTTTCGACGGCGGTTACCTCGCTTAGTGAGGGCAATACTGTTGAGTATTTAGCCATGAAAAGCTTTTCAAAACTACCGTTCGGAACCGGTGGAAAACTGTAGCTTCCAATCAGTGATTGAAAAACTAGTACGCGCACAGCTCACTGGTTGTGAGAAGCTCTCCCCAATCCCTTCATAGAATGTAATGGGAAACTATTTATTTAATTTAGCATTCCAAACAACCGCTGATGAAGAACTATTGCTAGATCTAAAATAGCTTTACGGTTTGCCAGGAATCATGACAATGCATTTGTAAAACATCTTTCTTAAAAAACTATACCTCTATTTATAGAGATATAGATGGTCTTGAGCTTGGAGAATAAAATAAAAAATTAATTCAATACATATTTCTATTTGAAAGCTCAGTCCAAGCAATATTAAAACCGAGCTAGATTCTACTCTGGGGGACTGTAAAATATTTACGACTGTAAAATATTGGGTAGCAGAGCTTACACGAGGCTGTACGAGCTGCCAAGACCAACA
Organism: Phaonia tiefii; assembly: GCA_963931995.1. Taxonomy (NCBI): domain Eukaryota; kingdom Metazoa; phylum Arthropoda; class Insecta; order Diptera; family Muscidae; genus Phaonia; species Phaonia tiefii. The sequence goes on from OZ008370.1 coordinate 257,605,410, forward strand.
CCGTGGTGGTCGACCAGTTGAGGTGTCCACGCCAGACGCGGTTAAGAAAATCCACATAATGGTATTGGATGATCATCGGATGAAGGTAGACTGAAATGGTAGGCATTTCAAAAAGTGCTATACATCGTATATTGACCGAAGATTTGAAGATGAGAAACTTGTGCGCAAGATGGGTGCCGCGTTTGGTTTCAAAAAAAATAGCGTCGTGAAGATGTTTCAGTAGAGTGTTTGGCGATGTTTCACCGCAATAAAGCGGAATTTTTGCGTCGATTTATAACCATGGATGAGACATGGGTCCACCTGTTCACACCTGAGACAAACAGTCAAAGCAGTGGACTGGAATGGGAGAATCGTGTCCAAAGAAGGTGAAGGCGGTTCCATCTGCTGGCAATGTCATGGCGGCTGTTGTTTGGGATTCACATGGGATAATTTTTATTGATTATCTTCAGAAGGGAAAAACCATCAACGGCCAATATTATGCTAATTTATTGGAGCGTTTCACAGTGAAAATACAAAAACGAAAGAGAAAACATAAACAACAAGGACCACGAGTCACGGATATGCACCTGGAATGTGAGAACTCTATATAGATCCGGTACAAGCATCCAATTGGCAGATGCCCTCGAAAGTTATAAGGCTGACATTACCGCAATCCAGGAAATGCGATGGACAGGACATGGCTGCACTAGAAAAGGAAACTGCGACATATATTACAGTTGCCATGAGAAAAAACATGAGTTTGGTTGCGGATTTGTAGTTGGCAAAAGACTGCGACATCTAGTCCTTAGGTTCAATCCTGTGAGTGAACGTATAGCCACAATCCGAATAAAAGTGAAATATTTTTATATTTCCCTAATTTGTGTGCATGCACCGACAGAAGAGAAGATGATGCCAAATACATATTCTATGAGCTCTTAAAGGAACCGTATGACCGCTGCCCTGCCCATGACATTAAGATTGTACTAGGAGATTTTAATGCTAAAGTAGGCAGGGAGAATGTGTTTCCTCCATCTATTGGTAATTTCAGTCTACATGCTGACAGTTTCGAAAACGGTATGAGACTGATTGACTTTACCGTTGCAAAAAACATGGTCATTAGTGGTGCAAGATTAAGACATCCACAAGGCTACTTGGGTATCCCCTGATCAAAGAACGAAGAACCAAATTGATCACGTGATAATGGATGGAAGGCACTCATCCAGCATATTGAACGTACGAGTGGTCAGAGGTGCTAACATCGATTCTGATCACTACCTGGTCGCAGCAAAGGTTCGCACAAGATTAAGTAGAGCGAAAATCGTACGAAACCAGACGCAGAGAAAGCTAGACATCGGAAAGCTGCAATTACGAGAGGTAGCCAAAGCGTACTCAAGGAAGCTGTCGCAACTTTTGGCACCCGCCCCCTCCCGATGACGATCCTGAAGCGCAGTGGAAACCCATTTCCGACTCTATAAAACCTGCCGCAACAACCGTACTTGGGTTTGAAAAATCGCTTCGCAGCAATGCTTCAGTCAATTGGAACGCGAGCTGCGACTTAGCGGTATAGGGAGAAAAGAATGGAGGTAAACCGGCTCTTTAGGCGTAAGCAACGGCAGTGGAGAAAGCGCGAGAGTGAGAAAATTGAGACATACAGAAGGGAAAACGAAGCCCGAAAATTCTACAAAGAAGAAGTCAAAAACGGAACTAATGGACATGGTTCAGGGCCCCCCTTCTGTAAAGACAAGGATGGAAATCTCATCGCAGATGTGCAGAGTATGTTGGGAATATGGAGAGATCAATTCTCTGCGCTATTGGTACCTGAGCTATTCAATGACGAGACAATCGATCAAAATTTGGACGACGACGTCAATTGCCCCCCTCCTAACCAAGACGAGGTTAGAACAGCTATTGCCCGGCTTAAGAACAACAAAGCTGCAGGAGCCGATGGATTACCGGCGGCGCTGTTTAAGGCTGGCGGCGATGAGCTGATAAGGTGCATGCATCAGCTCATTAGCAAAATTTGGTTAGATGAATGCACTACTATGTGTACTATGTCTTATATTTAAAAAAGGTGACCCGAGTCTCTGTGCCAACTACCGTGGAATAAGCCTTTTATCCATAGCATATAAGGTTCTATCAAGCATAATGTGTGAAAGACTAAAACCAATTATCGCTGACCTGATTGGACCATACCAGTGTGGCTTTAGGCCTGAAAAATCGACAACTGACTAGATTTTCACGCTACGCCAAATTCTAGAGAAGACTCACGAAAAACAAATCGACACCTATCATCTAGTTATCGATTATAAGCCGGCCTTCGATAGCCCGATACAGGAGAAACTCTACGCAATGTCTGAACTTGGTATTCCTGTAAAACTCATACGCCTTTGCAGGATGATCTTGACGAACACCAAATCCGCTGTGAAAGTTGGTAAGGATCTTACCGAACCTTTCGAAACCAAGCGAGGCCTTAGGCAAGATGACACCCTATCGTGCGATCTCTTTAACATCTTAATAGAGATTATTCTGAGAAAAGCTGCAGTCAACATGAATAAAACCATCAGCAGCAAAAGTCACATGCTGCTCGCCCATGCTGATGATATAGATACCATTGGACGCACAGTTAGAGAAGTTACTGCGGTGTTTTCGAGAATTGAGAAGGGATCAGCAAAAGTGAATCTGAAAGTAAAGCAGGACAAGGCACAATTAATGGTTTCAACGAGCAGGGCCTCTATGCGATTAGACCAAAGTGTGAACGTTGATAACCGATATAATTTCGAGGTAGTGGACGAATTTATATACCTCGGATCTGCCGTAAACAAAAACAACAACGTCAGCCTTCAGATCAAGCGGAGAATTGTGCTTGCGAATAGATGTTATTTTGGGATAAGCAAGCACTTTAGAGATAAAGCCCTCTCTCGAGTAACAAAAGTCCAACTATACCAGACTCTCATACAACCTGTCTTGTTTTATGGTCTTATCGCAAGCAGATGAAACATCTGTGGGAGTCTTCGAGAGAAAAATACTCCGAAAAATGTATGGCCCTATAGTGCACAACTGCGAGTATTGGCGACGCATGAACCATGAGCTGTATGAGCTATATCCCGACATTGGCATAGTTAAGCGGACTAAAATAACGCGATTGCACTGGCTAGCCCGTGTCAGCAGAATGGATGAAGACGTAACAGCACGGAGGGTTTTCGAAACCGAATTCGAAGGAAGACGAAAAATAGGAAGACAAAGACTCCGCTGGAGGGATCGGGTCGACGTATCCCTGCGTACACTTGGTATTGCCAACTGTAGAGATAAGGCAAAAGATCGAACTGGTTGGCGAAATATGTTATCTTCGTTTTGTAAGGTCCCTGACCTCTCAGGGTTCTTCGAGACCGGATAAGTAAGTAAGTATTGCAATGTTTAAGCGATGAAATTGTGGAAAAAATACCGCATTTGGCGAAAAAGAAAGTGTTGTTTCATCAGGACAATGCTCTAGTTCACACGTCCACTATTGCGATGGCAAAAATTTATGAATTAAAGTTAGAATTGCTTCATTACGCATCTTATTCGCTAGATTTAGCTCCCTCGGACTATTGTCTATTTCTAGACTTGAAAAAATGGCTCGGTTGTAAAAGATTTTCCAACAATGAAGAGCTGGAGTCTGCGGTTGATGGCTATTTTAAGGAGTTTGAAAGTTCTTACTATAAACGGGGTACCGAAGCTATTGAATATCGCTGGAAAAAGTGTATCGAGCTAAAAGGAGAATATATTGAAAAATAAAGAAAATTTTTCCCGTATTTTTTTGTCTTCTAGTTAGGTCGGCTAGTTTAGGACCGCCCTCGTATTTTCAACATTAAATAGAATTTTTGTATTTCAACTAAAATAATTTTAATTGATTTTGTTTGAATTTTAATGTGTTAAGGGCATTAATAGCATAGACTAATACATACCTAGATAAACTTATTCTCTCATCTGACGTTTCATTTCACACTCTTCGTGATGCGGTCGGTGTGATAGAGAGATGTTTGACGAAAAGTGATATACACCAGGTGGAATTACAATAACTTCTTGCTTTAATTTTTCATGCCATTTTGGTGACAAACTGTGAAATTTAAATGTGTTTTAAACTATTTTATTGACTGTTATTGTGAGCATACATTTGTGTTGTATTTAACACATTAATTTTAACACACAAAACGAAATGCCGTTGTTGTTATTTTGTTCGTTGTTTTGAACCATTGCCTCTATCTGGTATTAGTAAAGCAATTCTTTTCAACATCAAACGTATACATCACACGAGGACAAATGTCAGAAATTTGGTGAGTGAAAGATTTTCTCTACCCATATTTACTCTATGATTAATAGTTTCATTATCAAGTCGTCTAGTGTGGTGGACTTCCTTGTTTTTGGGTTAACGTGGTGAACCTCTAGGGTTATCATATAGATGTTACAACAACTGACATTCAAAAACGTTGACGTACGGCATTTGACATATGGTATGAATCAGTTGATTACGTTTCGAATTTTCTAGTGCTAATAAGATACATGGTTTTTTGTTTATGAGCAAGTCAGTAGTACTTCTACTCCAATCGACACCAAGTCTTTGATTCTATACTCACATGCAAATCCATAAATAAATTAAAAAAATTTCAACTGTTTCGATTATTTTTTTTTATTTTAGGTTTTATTATTCATCTTCAGTCTATTTAAAAAAAAAAATCATACAAAATTTTCTTTTACATTTCTAATACGGCGAATTCTCAAAATGTATGAACTTAAACCTGGTACCGCTAAAACGGGGAAAAGTGTCAAAATGGGCGGGATACACAGTAGAGGTAATGCCACGCTTTGAGCCAGGAGTTCACGCATCGAGAAGTCGTCGTCTGGTTGGTTGTGATAAAACGAATGGAATGTGATAATCAAAAGTAAACAAAAATACATATGTATGTTTATATATATATTATATAGAATATCGATCAATTGCATTTGCCAGCGGAATTACAAAATTATATGTTGTACACAAAAAACCTAATCATATCATATCATAATATCCTTATCGTATGAAAAGAAAAATAATAAAAAAAGACTTTAAGATTACAAATAATACAGTGGGCTACACAATTAAAGATACAAATTATGCATATAATTTTCCGATTGCGTGATCTGCTTAATTATAATTATAAAAATATAATTATTTTTTGTTTTATTATTTATGTTTCTGTTTTATATCAATAAGTATATTGCTTTTGTTTGTGGTTCGGTTCTAACCAAACTAAATTGTATGCCATCATATTGGTTTGTCCTTGCTTTGTTTGTTTGTGGGCGTGTCGGTTTGGTGGGGGGTGGGCGTGGTATCTGTAAGTTGGGTTCGTTGTGTGTATGTTGTTGTATTTGTGTGTGATATTGTTGAGACGTTTGGGGGTGGTACTTGTACAGGTGTATGTATGGTTGGTTGGGGGGTTTAAAAATAAGTTTGAATATTTCAATTATCACTGTACTATTCTATTACATTGTTGACGTCGACATCCATATTTATCCTTTCAGATTTCTTGTGATCTTATACCTTTTTCTATCATCTAAAGTTGCGTTTTGCTTTGTCTATGATATCCTGGCGGTCCCTGGTTTGTCCGTTATTTTGAATAATTTTTATGATATTGTCTTTTTCTTTCAATCCTCTCTTCCATTTTTAAGATTTGTTCTTTATTTACTTTACAACTAAAAATAACTAACTAATTTTAAACTTAAGAATTGAGTTTAAATTTCAAGATTAACCCCCCCCCCAGACGAAGGGGGAAAACTGAAAAATATTTTTCGTATTTCGAGGGGAATTTGGGGAATTCATGTGGGGATTCACGGGGTTACGTTAGTAAGGGTATTCGAAGTTTAAATTCTAAGTGAACCTTAAGCGTTTGTTTATTTAATTCATTTTAAATCTAGTTGGACTTGTCTTCTTTCGATTCATCAGATTCTTTTGATTCTTCGGATTCTTTAGATTCAGCTTCAAGTTTTTTGCTTTCATTAGATTTTTCCTCTTCGGTGGCCGAGTTGTCTTCAATTTTCTTCAGGTTCAAGGGTTCGGGCTTCTTCTCCTCTTCAGCTTTGGTTTCAGAGGCGGGGGCAATGGCTGCTGGTTTGACAGCTTCGGCCAAGGGGGCTTCATCGATTTTCTTAGCTTCAGCTGGTTTCAATTCTTCCTTGGGCTTCTCATCGGCACTCAAAGCAGGTTGAGCCAATTCTTCGGGTTTCTTTTCGGCAGCAGCAGCATCTAAAGTTTTAGCTGCGGCAGCTGCAGCAGGCTCCTCGGCTTTAGGTTCTTCAGCGGCCAGGTTCTTAACTTCGGGCACTACGGACTCAGAGGGAGCGGCGGCAGGAACGGCAGCAGCAATAACTTGAGATTTCTCTTGAGCTTGCTCTTCAGTGGTGCGTTCTTGGCGTGCTGGCAATTCTTCGCTTTTCTTTTCTTCAGCCGACAATTCAGGTTTCTTCTCTTCCTTGATTTCGGGTTTAGCTTCGATGGCAGAGAGTTCTTCTTTCTTTTGCTCTGAGACTAAAGCAGATTTGCCTTCGGGTTGGATTTCTTGGACAATTGGTTTGATTTCTTCGGCAATAGGTTTAGGTTCTTCCGAGAGTCCAGCTACGGGAGCAGCAACGACTGGCAAAGCTTTAGCTTCCTCAACAACATCTTCGCTGCGAATTTGTTTTTCAGCTGGCAATTCAAGTTTCTTTTCTTCTAATTTCTCTTCTTTGGGAAGTTCGTCTTTCTTTTCAGGCAACGCTTCAGCAGCGGGTAATTCAGGAGCAGCTACTGGCAATTCAATTTTAGCTTCCTCAGCGGCTTTTGGCTGTTTCTCCTCTTCAATCGTTCTTGATTCGGGCTTTGCGACATCCACCACTTTGTTATCGACATTTTGTATAACTTCAGGTTTGACTTCAGGCACGGGTTGCACGGGAGATACTTCTTCATCCGGAACGGGTAGAGCAAAAGCGCTCACCAGAAGGACGGATAAAATGACTAATTGGAATTTCATGCTGCAAAGAGAACGAGAGAGAGAGAGTGAAAGGAAATTAGTATTTAAGTTAAAGTAAAAAAATAAATTAGATTAACTAATTTTAGTAACAAATAAATATAAGAAATGGTTTCCCATTACATTCCATGAAGGAATTGGCGAGAGCTTCTCACAACCAGTGAGTTGTGTGCTTTACAGTTTTCCACCGGTTCCGAACGGTATTTTGAGAAGCTTTTTCGTGGCTAAATACTCGATATTGTCGACGTCACCATGCGAGGTGACCGCCGCCGAAAGAAATTTAAGGTTGTCAGAGCAGGGATCGAACCCAGGTTCTCATGTACAAGAGGCGCGCACACTTACCATTGCACCACCGATGGCCACAACATTTTAATAACAACTAGATCGAAATTCGCGGAAAGAAATTGTTAATATCTGACTGGTATTTTAGTACAAAACATTTTTGTTGCTCGATGTCTTCAAAATATAAATGGAGATTCCAAGCAAATCGTTGCAGTAAGTGACGAGTAAAAGTTTGATTTCCATCAAAACTCACCAGTATCGGAATTCTGTAACTTTTTAGCGATAAAAATCGGTAGTTAAATTGACAAACTCGGGAAATTTTGTATTGAAATGTTGGGATTTTGACAATTTAAGTAACGATTCTTACCTTTAAAAGGTTACAGAATTCTGGTGCAGATGGTCGCGTTTTGAGGTGATATAAATGTCATTCGGTGGGGGACTGGCAAAAGGTTACTTCCGTATTCCCTGGTATGTACAAGGAATTGGAGGTGGATAAGCAGCCAGTAAAGTTAATTATTATTGTTTTCATCTACAGTATCTAGTTAATTGCCTAAACTTAAAAATACATGTGTCTGTTGTAAAACTTTATACAAATTGCATCTGTTAAATTGTTGTGTTCATTCCTAAATGCCACCACATCTGTAATTGAGCCGTTGCTAATCGATTTCACAACCTCTATCTAACATTTTACCTAATCTTGTTGGTATTCTTCGAATGTTCTCACATATTGAAGTTTTAAATTTTTGTGGTTAAAATCATTAATTTCAATTATAGAAAATTCTTTTGAATGGCAACACTGTGCCCTCTACCGCACAAAGGTCAAACATGGTATCGGAATATGAACAACAACGAAGCTACAAATCTGCATGACTTAACATTCTGCCAGGCACGAGTATCAGCTAATCATTGTCATGATTATGGTTGGTGGTGACTTTTAGGTGGTGGCACGTTGAACATTTTAAAAAATGTGCATCAGCTAAGGATTGCGCAACTGTGATAAATGCAGATAAAAGTTCAGAAAACCAACAACAAAATAGGGGGGGGGGCTTGTCCACCGCAAATTAATGCAAGGGGGAGGGGGGTTGCATCAAGTGATTATTAAGTAACTTACAACAATCATTCACAATGTTGCACAAGTGTTGTAGATAATGTAACATGATGATGATGGTAATGAGTTTATATTTTTAGCTTAATTATCATGTTGGCAATTTCACAAATTTCTACATGATTTGAAAATCAGTTGACAGTTGTCACCAGTTGTAGTCAGCAGTTAATTCGATTAACGTATTTTTTCGTCACATAATTGAAATGTTTGTGCAATTGGCTGACTGAATGACCATAGCTGGTGCGATCTCTCCTCCACTTGACAATCCCTCCAATTTTACTTGGTGATCTTTCACAATGGCGGAAGTCTTTTGTAGTCGATTCGACGTTGGGTCGTATGTTTTGTGGCGATAGTTCTAGAGTTTTCTTGTTGTCACCTCATTCATCCGTTTCGAGATACATGTGTATTACAATATCGTAGTCACAGTTCTATAGTCAACAAGTTTAAGTTCAACGTCTTTTATATGAGACACCAGAAATTGGGGTGGGATTTTTAGTCTGTGTCGTCGTCGTTGTATTGGATTAAATGTAATCAAGAATGTCATCTTTAAATTGTGGATAATTTGTGTTGGACGATATTATTACTGGAAGCTGTGATGAAGACTCATGTAGGTAGATACAAATAAAATTTAAGAGGTCAGTTGTACTGAGGGTTTGTCTGAATGAATGTCGGAAGGTCCGCGAACTACACTACAAACGTTTTTAGATGGCTTGAATATAGACATTTTCTGATTTTCACGCCTAAAATTATGCTTTATCATATTGATACTCAGTCTAGTGATTGTAACTCTAAATAAATAAATAAATATACTTATATTCCCATTTCATTTCATAAAAGGCACAGAAGTTATTTTCTTTAGCTTCACACCGGTTCGGAAAGATGCCTGAAGAAGCTTTTTTAAGGCTATTTACTTTTTTAATGCGAAATTAGACCGCAGAACCATAAGCCGCCAATTTAATTTTTCTGTTGTGCCACCGACTTCGATAATTTGGTCTGGGCACGAAGTTGCTCTAAAGTGGTCTAAGCACAAAGTTGTCACCTGAAATGACAATTTAATTTTAAATTGAGTGGTGCAAAAGGCAAAGATTAGACAGAAGGGTTATGGCTAACCTGCCCGCGATAAACTGCGATCTAAATGCGACACTATACGGCATTTACACTGACCAAGATTAGAGCATTTCGAAGGTTAACTGCGTTAAACCACGCAAACCCAGAAGTTTACTCATACAATTTTAATCTGTAAAAACTGAAGTTTAATGGTTAACCTCATTTTAAACTGGTGTACATTTTGATGCAACACTGTTACTAAAAAAACGCAACCATATTAAAATAGGATATACACAGAAAATCAACTGTTTGACAGACGGACAAAAACGATGTACAGGTAGACAGTTAAAATTTCTCTTCACTCAAATGCCAACAAACAAAACGAGTGAAACCCTAGTACTTCTCTACTCTCTGTCTTACTCTCTTCATTTTATATTTCAATACACGAGGAGCTTTTTGATAGTGACTATACAAATTCCAACGATGTTTTTTTCCGAATTTTCCGACGCGTCGTTGCCACCAAAAATTTTTTTGATGTTCACGCCGTCGACGATGTTATTGGTTCTCATCGGTTTAAAATGGGTGCCGATTTGATTCAATTTTAAAGATTCAGTTATTTCAATTACATCCCAAATTTAAAAAAAAACCTGGTAATTTAATTTGTCTGCTGTGCCGCCGTCTTCACAAATTTGGTCTCGGCACGCAGTTTATGCAAAGACGATCAAGAAGTAGACAAACAGAAGATGTGCGCAATTTGGCAACCCTCGTAAAAGAGAACCAAAAAGTGGTCCCAATTCACTCAAACGCATTTCTCTCTTATTTCATTATCTTGATTATTTCATACTTTTTGCACAGTTTATGTAATTTTACTTCAACATTGTTGGAATTTGTATTGTTATATAAAATAACACTATCAAAAAGCTGTTCGTGTATTGAAATATTCAATGAAGAGAGTAAAATAGAGAGCAGAGAATGTTTAAGGTTTCACTCGTTTTGTTTTTTGGTTTTCGAGTGAAGATACATTTTGACAGTCTACTTGTACATCGTTTTTTGTTTATGCACAAAGTTGCCACTTGAAGTGTTAATTTAATCTCAAATTGGGTGATGTAAACGGCAAAGATTAGGAAACAAGGTTATCGGTAACCTGGCCGCGATAAACTGTGGTCTAAATGCGACATTTGTGTCCAAAATAAACCTATAATTTTTGGCATCCTTCTACTGCTCATGAATGGAAAACCCAGGATTGAACGATAGGATCATATAAAATAGTGCACCGATTCCAAAACAGGCTTTCAGCACGTACACCTGTTTTACTTTAAGCTGATATACAGTAGTGGACTAAACTGGATACATGAATGCGGATAAAAGAATGTGGACAAGAATTTGAAGGCTGGTATTAATTTTTGCAAAACCCATAAAAACTGGACATCTTATTGACTGGAAACGAGTGATTTGATCGGATGAAAGAAAACTTAATCATTTCCACTCTGATGGAATACAATATTGTTGGAACAGGCCCGGGGAAACCATTCAGCAACACCATGCCAAGAAAACACGGTGGTGGGAGTGTAATGGTGTGGGGAGCTTTCATTGGTCCTCTAGTGAAAATGGAAGGTATTATCAATAAGTATTTTGCAGAACAATTTGCCCATTTTTATTGAAGAGTGTGCCTACCAACGGCAACAGAAATAACTTTTCGGCAAAATTTGGATTCAAAACACACTGTCAAAATTGTACAAAATGGCTTGCTGAACAAGAATCCCACACAATGAAGTGGGCAGCTCGAAGCCATCGAATCCCATCGAAAAATTGTGGACTATTGTCAAAAGCAGACTCGCCTAATACGAACGACCACCGACTGACTTAGCTGATCTTTGAGTAAGATTTTCAGCGGAATGGGCTAATATTCAACCTGAAACTTTTAAAAATCTCTGGATAGCATGGCTGCTCGCATAAAATGAGTTTTAAACAACAAAGGACTTTGGACAAAATACTAAAGGAAAAACTTGCCGAAATTTTCAAATATGGACAATACTAGATAAAAGCGGTCACAATTTGCAATATGTTTTTTACTAACTTCTTAATGACAGTGTACTGTATTTAGATTTTTTTATATAACAAATTTCGTAAAATCTTGAATTAATGTATCCTTCCACTTTAGTCCACTACTGTAAATAAGCTAATACCGTTAACAATAACACGTCTTTGTTTACATGAGAATGCTTTCGCTTTGACACATATAGATGGCGCACATGTTCTATTGTAATGTACTGATCATAATAAAATTGTAGCATGGCAACGCTGTGTAGTTTTAAGCTGCAAGTTGTGTTAATCAGAAATAAATAAGGCTGTTTTTTTATTCCCTTAAGCTACCGCCACTTACGACTTGCAAAATAAAACGATCCACACTTAATACTACGCAATGTGGCAACATTTGCTGTAATGGGTGAAAAAAATGCGATACGGCAACACGGTTGTAGCCAGTGCCAACAAACACATAGTAGCAGCAGATGTTGTTGTAATTATAAGCAGCAACAACAGACATGTTATTATTTTAGTTCATTCGTTTCAGTTGTCAAACTCTAAATATATATATAACAACAATACAAGAATACAAAAAAGGATAACAACAAAATACATATGATTTTGACAAGTGAAACTAAAAATGGCATGGAAAAAATGTCATCACCTGTTTAAACGACTATATCTGGTAGATAATTCTACTATGATCAATAAGTATAACATTTACTGAGCGTTGTTGTGAACAATTTATTTCCAATTTTGTTTTCAATCGGAAATAAAAATCTATCCTTAAAATTTAGAGATATAAAAGTATACGTACTCTTCCATTAAATAAAATAATTTAAATGAACTGACCATGTGTTAGCCATTTTGCAAAATTCTGCTTTTGAGTGTATCCTTGATAACATTGTCATTCGCAAAAAATGATAACAAAATTTATCTAAGATAAATTTTTGTTGACATTTCTGGAAATTTAACATGTGGCAACATTGTCATTGCTCAAGTCGGAATTTAAATGGGAAATTGAAATGCCACTTAATATCGCTTAGCTGTCCCGTACAAATTAAGCTATAATTAACTTTAGCGGGGTAAAAAAGACACGCTTAATATGAAACAATTATTAAAACTTAAAGGCGGTCGGTGTGTGAATAGAACATGAGTTTTCATGTACAACACTTAAGCTCGGTATTTAGTTTTTATGACATTTTCGTTGTCATAAGAAGTACGTGTATAAAAAATAACGAAAATTTCATGAACCGAAAATTTCGCTCACTTTACATTTGTTTGGTACTCAGCTCTTCGCGAAAATTTCGTAGGCAAAATCAATTACAGGGCTGTTACGCCAAAGCTGTTTCGTACGAAAACAATTGTTTGGTATTTGTTTGGGACCGGAAATATGACATTTCTATAATCTTAACAACCAAAAATAACACCACGTGTATTAAAAGTAAAATGGAGTGCTTAGAGGAATTATACATAAATGTAATATTTGCCAGGTAAATCAAAATTTCGCAAGAACTGAATACGGGTCATTACACTGTGACACACTAATTATCGCAAAACCGACAATCAGAGAAAAATAGATATCTTCATAATGAAAATCTTATCACAATATAGTTTTTAACTAGTGCTGTTTACCAATGAATTATCACATATCTAATTGAATATGAAATTTCAAAAATTAACTACACCAATTAACTACGAATTAATTCAAAACCAATTTACATATGCAAATCAAGATTGAATAGAAAAATATATGTTAGTGTAACTACTGTCCAGTATACTTCATATATCCCCAGTGGAAATGGTCATTAAATTGATTATAGCCATGCAATGATGCTATGCTGGCTAAGCTAAACCCCATGCCAAAACCTATTAACCCAATTTATATGTAAATTATACTCTATTATTATAACCGTCCGTCGTCGCTCTAATATTCATTCCATTACTAATGATTTGAAGCTGATACTCGTATTGATGAGTATAGAAGCAGACAAAAAAAAACAACGGCTAGAAATGATGATAGTTATGATTATCATAATTTGTTGTTCAAACAATTCATTTCTATGTGCAATTTAATTTTTATAATAATTTCATATCATTTTCATGGAAACAAATAGAATTCCCAGAAAAATAAGAACTATCAACATAAGTACAATGAAAAAAAATCTGCACTGCCACTTGAAAAAGCCTCAGGGTTATCACATCGATTTGGTCGCCTCGTTAGTTTATGCGAAATTAGGCAAACACAATTTCAAATTAAATACTGTTTTGCCATAGATGTGTATGCAAAATTGAATTTTTAATTAATTTGTTGATTTAGTAAATATACATATTTATTTAATATATTCTTCAGTTTGACATCTTGTTTGAAATTGTTAATTAAGAAAAATATCTGATAAGCGACACTTTTTTCTTGGCAAATTTGTTGTTATAATGTTAATACCTTCATCGATTAGGTCGAAACAACGGATTTATGCATTTTTATGGTTAATAATTTCATGCGAATCGGTTGAGAAATGATAAATGATTTAATTTATTTCGGCAAGAGCAAAACATGTAGTGACGCCATAACGATGTTGAATTATAATTTGGAAACTGAGTACAATTTAAGGTCCCACTCACTCAGTGAGTTTAAAAATAGAAAACGCACTGTTGCCTAAAGCTTTCCGCGTGCCCCTTACTAGATGGAATGGATTTGAACTGGAATTCGCTTTTTTCCTTAAGTCCGGTATTCAGTTTTTATGAAATTTTCGTTGCCATAGGAAGTACATGTATACAAAATAACGAAAATTTCATGAACCGAAAATTTCGCTCACTTTTCATTTGCTTGGTACTCAGCTCTCTGCGTAAATTTCGTAGGCAAAATCAATTACAGGGTTGTTATGCCAAAGTTTTTTCGTACGAAAACAATTATTTTGATAATTGTTTGGGACCGGAATTTTGACATTTCGATCATTTTAACAATCAGAAGTTAAAAATAAAATGAACTGTGTAGAGGAATTATAAATGAAATTTATTTATAGGTTATTCAAAGATAGATGGTAACTAATTTTTCGCAACATAATTTTCCGTTTAGAGATAAATGACAAAATTTCTTATGGAAATTTCGCAAGAACTGAATACGAGGCATTAGCGGATTTTATCTAATCTATCTTACTACAATTCATTCAAAATTCTTTTTGTTTTTAATTGGTTCGAATTCATGTTGAGCTGATTTAAAGATTTCAATTAAAATTTCAAAGCCAAAGTATAATCAAGATCTTTTTTATGTCAGTAAACTTTTCGACCAACAGCATTAGCAGAAACATATTCAACTTTTTCCAACAAAATATATGAACATATTTGAATTTCAAATGGTTGTCGCAGAATTGCGAAAACAACATAACAAATGTCATAATTTATACCGAAATTTTGCAACTATTAGGATTTGCTTTCACCAATCGCTGCGCTGCAGTGAATTTAATGTGCGAAATATTAAAATTCAAGCAGCATGTACATAGTATTTGTAGATTTGAAATTCAAACACGTATCGAGAATCAATTTTGGTCACATTAAATTCGAAACTATTTTGTGGATAAGTTCGAAACTAAAAGATACTTCTTGAATATTTTTCTGAGTTTTAAATTAGCATTTTTATGATAGTGGCTTGTGAAAATTGCAGTGGTTTGAATATTTTATATATTCTCAAAATTGTGACAAACATCGAAATGTTAGAATACTAAGTCAAATTCAATTTCATACAAATTTAAAACTATAGATGTTTTTGTAAGATTAAGAGAAAATCAAGTTACGTACGACAATCGAGGAGCCACGATCTAGTAGTATAGTTGAAAAAAACTTCGGCTGGAGATAAGTTTGAACAGTCAATACGGCGGCTTAACAGGTTAGACGCTACTCTATGTGACCTTCACAAACCTCGACACGATCTTCTATCGAATATGAGTTCGAAACCTATTCACGACAGTTTCAAATTTTTTCACAAACCGAAAAACTGATTAACAAAGCTTTGTTTGCTGAAATACCATCATACTTACATATTTTCACGCATGGAGACTATTGTTGTACAACAACCACATATTATTTTCAATGCTAAGGCTGCATAGCTTCGATGTAGATAACGCTGTGTGCTAACGCTGTGTGTTGTTTGCTTGGCTTGACTTTGTTAGATTATACCCTATCCGTGCCTATAGATGTTAACACATCGAAAGTTCTCATTTGAGCCATGATATCCTATTTATTTTCGTTTTAGTTTTGGCCGATTCGTTCGCTTTTTCACATTCGTTTTATGAAAACAGGCAGTAAAATGAATTACAAGTCCCTACAAAATAACTGGGATTCAAGACAAGGAAAATTAACTTGCTTAGTTATCAAGATATTGACAGTTACAAATTGAAATTTTATTCGAAACAGGCTTCGTAAACCAAAGGTTTTTGCTTGATTGTGCCTCATCCCAAGAGTGAATGTGTTCATCGCCTCGGCGAATATTTTTTTTTATAGAAAATGGCCTTACGTTTTTCTTGCAGTGTAGGGTATGTTCACCACCGGATTCACGACTTCCGCATCGCCTTCGCAAAGTAAAACCTTTTGCGCCATGTTTTTTTTTTTTATCTTTTTCGGCTTTTTAAGTTTCAACTTCCGATGACTATACGAATTACCGAAACATTTTATTTAGATTGTCGATTAATTTCTGGGATTCCACAATGAAACAAATGTTATTGACTTTTTCACGCTTCAAGCCCGGTATTCAGTTTTTATGAAATTTTCGCTGCCATAAGAAGTACGTGTAGAAAAAATAACGAAAATTTCACTCACTTTTCATTTGCTTGCAAAAAGGATGTACAAGAAGAGAAGAAGAAACCGGCGCAATTTGGCAACTCGCAAACGCTTTCTCAACTCAAACTCATTTCTTTCCAGCGTCATATCTTGATTATTTCATTCGTTTTACATACTTTATACAACTTTATTTAAACATGGTTGAAATTTCTATAGATAGATTCAATAACATCATCAGAAAACTGCTCGTGTATTGAAATAATCAAAGAAGAGAGTAAGAGAGAGAACAGAGAAACGACGCGCTTCACTCGTTATGTTTGTTGGCATTCCATTCCATAAGTAAATTTTCTTCTCTATACCATAGTTGCTTATGTTGATGGTACTCAGCTCTCTGCGAAAATGTCGCAGGAAAAATCAAGTACAGGGTTGTTACCCCAAAGTTATTTCGTACGAAAAAAATTGTTTGGGACCGGAATTTTGACGTTTTGATTATTTTAACAACCAAAAGTACCACCACATGCGTTATAAATAAAATGGAGTGCAATGAGTAGAGGAATTATACATGTTATATTTTCAATGTAAATCAGAGATAGGTGGGAACTCTCCGTAACGAAATTTTCCGTTTCGAGATAAATGACAAAATTTCTTACGAAAATTTCGCAAGAACTGAATACGAGGCTTAACATATAAAGCGTAACTATAACGCTAACTATAAATAGGCCTACCATCATTAAGCCCCGTAGTCTATTCTTGCGAAATTTTCGTTACCATAGGAAGTATAAGTATAAAAAATAACGAAAATTTCGAGAACCGAAAATTTCATGTACTTGGGGTACTCAGCTCTTCGTAAGCAAAATCAATTACAGGGTTGTTATACCAAAGTTATTTCGTACGAAAACAATTGTACGAAAACAATCAAAGATAGGTGGTATTCGAGAGAAGTACTGGGCCGGTCAGTGGACTCAATTGGCACTAGACGCTCAGACTAACGCTTACTTTTTCGTGCACATGGTTTAGACCGGCCAGGAATACCACTACAAAATTCACGCTGAGTTAAATCAACAGATCGGAAATTGGTCAAACATGTAGTATTTCAGGTGCGTATCGACCCATCGTTTGTTGGCAATAATTCTATATCTGTCTGCAATATAAAACTCAAACAATAATAACATCATTTGCAAATAGTGATATAGTAATATGTTGCTGGGCCATTTCAAAGTAAAACAAATTTATGTTGCACATATTTTTCAGGTGGACGATATTAGTACTCGGCTTCAAAACGCTGATTCAATCTCTGCACTGAACATATTTACTTTCTTTCAGTGCATGTCACTCGCTTAGTTGATCGAATAATTAGGCATGGTTTGGTTTTAAACAGACATGATTTGTTTTTGTTTTGTCATTTTTCCGTAAGGGAAATGGTGAAAGTTGACGAAGAGCACCGCGAGCTTGAAACAATAACATTGTTGATGGCAACCCTCTGTTTTGTTGTTTTTGTAAAGTTCCGTCATTTACTTTGCGTTTAACAGCTGTTCAAAATATACAACCTCATGCATTTTTTTAAAAATGGAAAAAAGTGAATTTCGAGTGTTCATTAAACATTATTTTTTTCGAAAAAAACCGTCAATCAATCCAACGAAAAGCTTGATAAATACTATAGGGACTCTGCACCATCGATTTCAATGGTAAAAAACTGGTTTACTGACTTTCGTTGTGGTCGCACAAGTACAAATGACGCTGAACGTTCTGGTCGGCCAATTGAGTTCAGTACACCCGAAAATATTGAAAAAATCCACGATATGGTGTTGGCTGATCGAAGAGTGGCAGTGTGGTTTCGGTGTTAAATGATCAGTAGGGTTTAAGAAAGCTGTCTGCAAAATGGGTGCCGCGTTTGCTTTCAATGGACCATAACCGTAATCGTGTGATAACTTTAAAGGATTGTTTGCAATTGTTTAATTGGGCTACGAATTGGTACCTCATCCGCCATATTCTCCGCATTTAGCCCCCCCCAGTGACTATTTCCTATTTCCAAACCTAAAGAAATGGCTCGGTGGAAAGAGATTTAACTCCAACGATGAAATTTTTGATCAAACAAATGCCTATTTGATTGACCTCGAAAATCCAAAACAATACAAAAGGTGGAGAAACGTTGGACTAAGTGTATTGAGCTAAAAGGAGATTATGATGAAAAAAAATTTTTTTTAAAAAAAAAAAAACTGTATTTCATACAAAAAGTCACGGGCTTATTGATCCACCCACGTATATACAATGCCACTATAAAAAGGCTGCTCGTGTATTAAAATATTCAATGAAGAGAGTAAGAGAGAGAGAGCACAGAATGGCTCGCGTTTCATTCGTTTTGTTTGTTGGCTTTCGAGTGAAGAGAAATTTTGACTGTCTACTTGTACATTGTTTTTGAGATGTATAAAAGTAATTAATAAATATATTGAATTGAATTGCTTTGTCACATGCAGATGGCGTCTATGTTGTATTGTTATGTATTAACGATGGTAAAAATTTAACATGGCAACGCTGTGTAGTTTTAAGCGACATGTTAATCTTATATGCATTTAATTACCCAAGCTAAACGAAAATCCTCTTACGAGTTAAACTAATTGTTAAACCAACAGATTAACAAATAAATACCCTACGTTTAAACTGCGCAATAATTTGAAAATTAAATGATATTTATTGCACCAGCTGTCGTTTCGTCAGACATAATGAAAATACAGATCAGCTGATAATCTTTCTATTTTAATTTCACTTAGTGCTTTGTGTGTCTCAGTATAACAGTTATCCTAAGTGCCTAAGCCGTTAGTTAAGTGTTGTAGAATTTGTTTAAGATTTTTTTAAGTGTATATTAATAGCATATCATCTGTCTAGATACGTATGTCACTTCAACATAACCAACCGCTGGCGGTTTAAGCATCCAGGCAGGCACACGTTTTTGTGGCTTTTATGATTTTTTTCCCCCAACATGTACGTATTTTCTTCAATCCCATAAAAAAAATAAAAATGTAACCAATAAACCGTTATATAATAACGGCGACCGCTTACAAATCAACTCTTTAGTCTCACATACCATTGAAACCTGTTCCAGTGGAACTTGCCACATGTTTCTTCTGTTTGTGTTTGCCATTTTTGCAACGTCACTTAACATTTAGCCAAGGATTTCTTTTGTGGTATACGAGTACAAGTATAGATGCTTAGTGGTGGACGGAGACGGAGACCACTTGTCTGTCCCAAGAAGACACAACAAAAATTAAATAATCAATATAGGAGAGCAGGTTTATGCATATATTTTTCTTCTTCTTCTTACTTGCTTCTAAAGACTCGTGCTTAACGGACAATGACTCCTTCTAAATTTAAAAAAAAAAATAAACTTGCTTATTGAGATGCCCGAGAACAAGGATACCTACACATGTAGGGGCACGAGTTTGTATCTCTGTAGGAAGTACTTGAAAATGTTGAACTTATATACATGTGAAAAAAAGGATTGTGTGGCTTTTTCTATTTTTCTTGTTTATGTGGCGTTTTATTCTTTTGCTGACTTTCGTGGAAATCTTCAAGTGTCAGATTGAGATAAGGCACAATTGCAATTATTGGCGAGGCAGTGTATGCAGAGATCTAACGTTTAAAGATATTCAAATTCAACTTGGCCTTTATTAGAAATTATGTATGTAGATGATTAGAAAAAAAACAGTGGAAGGAGGACAAGATTAATGCACATAAATTGGCGGTGGTTCGGCTGATGTGCAATGATAATTAACATATCGCACCCTAACTACAAAAAAGTCATAACTGAACATTTTCAGATTTCAAATTTTTGCTTAAAAACAATAATCAAGAACCATTTCTGTCTGCTCTAAAACTCTGTCACCAGTTTGTCTTTCCTTTCGTCAAAAAAAAAAAATAACGTCTAAATATACATATCTAATGTTGAGAATTTTCAAACATTTTGTAACTTAGTAAAACCAGTTTTTTGCCTCGACTGAAAATTTTTAAATTTTGAGGTATTATGACTCTCAGGGTGCAATATTTTAAATATCTGGCAAATGTCACTAAATAAATAACAAGTTTTCGAGACATTTTAAATTAAATTTACAATTTTATATTTTCTTCCAACAATTTGTTTGGTCAATACATTTTGGTTAGAAACATTCAAATGTTGCGTAATGCATGTTTCTGATATGTTGTGCAACAATGTTGACATTAAATTTTATACGTCATACTACTAAACTGTCGGAAAGTTTTCGTCAATATTTCGCCAGATTTTGTTTGCCGAGTTTGGATTTGGCTGGATTTTCCGAGTACTAAGATCGTTCTCGTTAAAACTATTAAAAATGGTTTCCCATTACATCCCATGAAAGGAAAGGTGAAAAATTTGCCGAAAATTTTTTAATTTCATTTTTTTTATTTGTTCTTTATGACAAGAGCTATAACTTTGCCTCAGAGAGTAAATCGAAATTCTGAACGGTTTGCAAGATATGAGCCTGAGAAAATGATCACATTTTACGAAAATGATACCGAGGCCCCAAATCTTTGGCGGCCCATAAAAAAAAAGTGCATGACTTTGGGAAAAATTGGGAGACACGGGTCTTTTTTTTATAGTCTTTTATCACGTAGTGGTGTCCGTATATGGTTATTTTGCCATGACTTAAAAAATTACACACAGTGTTATTAATCACATCTTATTAGCACATCTTCCAATATTAATATTAATCATATCTTCATACAATTTTATTGCTACACAAATTTTTCTTAGAAACATTAAAATGTTGCTTGATACATGTTGCTGATATTTGGAGCAAATAATATGCAATAATTTTGTAAAATTTCACATGAAATGTTGATATTACTAAGGGTCTTATGGAGTTTTATGAAATTTCACGCGAAATATTAAAATTGCTACAGACCCTAAGCCGCTGTTGTTGCATTGAAAAAAATCTCGAAACACAATGTTTCATATAAACATCATATTTAAAACAATGCAAATGCGAGAAATTTCGAAACGCCAGATTTCGTTTATAAAGTTAACGAAATTTACATTCAATTTAAATTACTGCTAATAAATCCATTCCAATTTAAAAATAATTAATGACTACAGGCAAGTATGTTTAGCCCAAGGGTTTTTGACAACTATAATCAAAACATAGGAGATACAGCAAATGTACACGCTGAATTTGCGTGTTTCAAACCAAACATCCATATACTTACGTCGAAGCATTTGGTTTCTGCCTCCCAAAGGAACTTTTGACGACTGAGTGCATGAAACTAAAACGCAAGAGATCACTCAGTACAAAAAACACTCAAATCATTTACACCTGAATATTTTCCTAAATATTTACAAATCACTGACTGAAAGAATAATTCAAAAAAAACACTTGCAATACAATTAACTTATGCTGAAATCAAATCTCTCTTTTATTATTTTTCTCCCAACAGAGCAATGCGCATAAAAAGTAAACAGTGCACCAAACACAGCTGTGTTTGTATCATGAACAACGCTGTATTTGGATCACAAAGAAATATAGTATAACATATTAATCATTGTGTCTCATACATGTAATATTGGATAGCAAACACAATGTGTTTGGGCACAAGTATACACTATTTTTTAGACAAGCTCCATATATATTTGCATTCGAACAAAAAGACACTGATTTTCAGCGTGAATCCATGGGGGTAATGGCAGAATAGGGTAATGGCAATAATAGTGTAGTAGCCATCAAATCTCTAACTGATACGCTTTGACTTTCATAAGTCATTAAAGTTGGTCAAAAAGTGGTCTTAGTTCAAAGAGATACAATGGGTCGAAAAAAGGGGCGCACGTGGAGTAATCCTTAGGTACGTTTAGAGCCCATACCTTACCTTTTAAAAAATGAAAGGTCGAATGAGTTTTCATTAGGTTAACCAATTTGCATTTTCCAGCCAACACAATTATTCGACCTCTGCTTATTGAAATAAATCTGCTTAAAATCGCTAGGCTCCCCATACAAAGTAGTCGGAAAGTTCATAAATTCATATACCAAGACTGTGCAACACCTGTTTTTCTTTGACCGGATATCTTTGAAACTCACGGGAATAGTTGATTCTCATAGATGGCAAAACAAGCATCAAGCATAATTTAAAATACAGTATCAAAAATCAAACAGAATTTAAAATGCATTACCATCAATCAATGGCTCATAAATATGTATTTAAATGTATTTAAAACACAGTTTACTCATAGAGTAATACTTAAGAGTTTCCATTGCTCTCTTCTATGCCTCTTCATTTCATAGAGTTTTATTTGCTGCTGTATATTACCAATTTTACACTTTCGTTGGACATAAAACCGACAGAAATCAAAGGGAATGCGTATTTTCGTTCAATGCAAACAATATGAAATATAATTTAGCTGTCAATAGTATCAATAAACACTATTTAAAATTAGGTCCTGTCTTCTTGGCTCTCTCATTCTCCATCATCGGCCTAGTACCTTTTCGATCAGCAGTGCCATGGAATCCCCCTGGTTTACTTCCAGTCACTTATCGCTTCTTCTATCATTACACTCTATTGTCTACTTGTACTCTAAGTACCAAGTCGAACCTGGGGTATCCCATAGATAAATACTTAAGAGTTTCCATTACTCTCTTCGTTGCCTCTTCATGACAACTAGGCAGTAGGCCATTTCATAGAGTTTTATTTTCTGCGGTATTTTACCAATTTTACATTTTCGTTGGACATAAAACGGACAGAAATTAAAAGGAATACGTATTTTCTTTTAATACAAACAACATAAAACATAATTTAGCTGTCATTAGCATCAATAAACACTATTTAAAATTAGTTCCTGTCTTCTTTGCTCTTTCATTCTCCATCATCGGCTTAGTACCTTTTCGATCAGCTGTGCCATAGCATCCCCCTGGGTATCCACGACACAGCTGATCGACTATGTAGAAGTAAATTGATAGAAAACAGAGTGGATAGGCGAGAGACCAATAAGCAACCAGAAGCAAACCATGCAGCAAATTAAGTTAAAATAATGTTTGATTGATACTTGTGATAGGTACATTTTGTTGTATGTTGGTTGCATCGATCGATAATTCACATTGCCTTTTATTTCTGTCCGTTTTATGTCCAACCAAAGAGCAACACTCAACTCGAACTCTATGAAATGGCCTACTACCTCGTCGTCATCGCGAGAACGTAAAGAGAGGGATAGACTCTTGTCTATTGCTCTAAGGTCGACCATGGACAACGAAAATGTACCAAAGCAGTAGTCACCACACTTGTTAAATACACCACTGTTTTTATTACAATATGACAACGTTGGCAAATGACAAAACCATTTTATTTTAATTTTAATTCCCATGAAGGAAAAGAGAAGCACTTTTCATAGTCAGTTGACTATACGCTTTCTGGTTTTACACTCACTGATTGGGACCTACAGTTTTAAACCGGTTCCGAACGATTTTTTTAGAAGCTAAGCTAATTTAGTTGCGGGGTTAAGTTGTATTTTTTAGGGAAAAACTTTGTACAATTTTACAAAATGCCTATTTAAATTAATTTCAATTGGACCTAACTCATGTTTGCTATCGAATGTTATCATTCTTTGTGAATGAAAACATAACGATGAAGAAGATGTGGAAAACGCAAAGTATGGTGCAAAGAGAAAATGTACGTTATAAAAAATGTTGCCAGTATTCTCATATACTCTGACATATTACAGAATATGCCTTCATTTTTCGAATGGGAATTAAATGTTGCTAGTTAATCTGCTCAGATATAGATCCAATTCTAATATTTATTTACTTTAGCGTAAAATATTATTTCTGTTAATTTTCCATTTAACTTTATTGTTGTTGAGTTTTTATTAGACTCTCGTTACGTTACGTTGCGTTACGTTATTAATTGCCTTAATTGTGTCCACAATCTTGAGGTGTCAGTTTCGTTTCATCTATAAACTGGTTTAAGGGCGGCTATAAATTATCGTTAAACTTATATATATAGTTAAAGCTAACTAACTACCATAACAGCAATAAAAACAAAACAAATTAGTATCGGAAACGAAAAAAAAAAATACCAACTATTCATTAATTATTCTGAAAACATACACGAACCGTACGTTTCAAACATTTGACTGTGTCGACGTTTGCGTAGGTCGTACAAAATCAGTAGTCAATTGTTAAACATTTATAGAAGTAAAATGCGTTGTTTGGAATTCATATTACTTGTATTTGCAAAAAAATGCAATATAAGTTTAATATTTATTTGTATGGATGATTTATTTATTGTAATAAAATCGTCAGAAAGTTTCGTTTTGCAAAGACTGACGAGTAGGGAAATGTGATATTTCGAGATATTAGGGATATTCACCAAAAATGCAGTTCTGAATAAGGAAGTCAAATTTTACAGTTTTGAATTTTAAAAATAGTTTTGTCAATTTATCTTGAAATAACAGCTATTTATTTTCATTGTACTTGTTTGTCAATTACTTTCATGTAATACACATTTGGGCGGCAAATTTACATTCAAACATTATACCAGTATGTAGGGGGACTTAAGACCATCACCAAGAGTGTGAATGAAGGAAAGCTTTTGCAAAGATGACCTTTGCTACCAATTGGATTTCTGCCAATTGCTATGTCAGCCTTTATAGCACAAATGTAGAGCATTTTAAGCGTTTTCAAGTGCAACAATGGCCTTAGGCTAAATGCATGTGAGGCAATCGCCCGTATTTTAGAAAAACAGCAAAAAACTTAATCACCAAGAATTAAGCTTTTCACCATACGTTAATGCAATGTATGATTTTTATTTTATGTTTAAGCAAGTTATTATTTTTTTCTTCCACTTCGCTAATCATTGTCATATTTCTCTCAGTGTAAAAGTCCCCTTAGGTCTTTTCTTTTTGTGTGTAATAAAGTTTGTGGTACAGATGTTGTTTTCGAATGTTAACTGCTTGTCAGTTATGGTTTATTAGCAACATGTTGTGAGGTCTTAATAACTGGATTGACATATAGCGTGTACAAATCTTTACAAGATCAATGTCAAGTTTAAAGTGTTTGCACTTGTTCGTAACCCAGCATAACTGTTTGGTTACTAAAATAATTATACCCTGAATGTGATATAGATTTTTCCACTTATGTGAATTAGAGGACCAGAAGATGTGCGCAATTTGACAACCCTGGTAAAAGAGAAGCAAAAAGTGCTAGAAATTCACTCAAAGGCATTTCTCTCACGCGTCATATCTTGATTATTTCATACTTTTTGCATATTTTATGTAATTTTACTTCAACATGGTTGGAATTATTATTATATATTCAATGTATTATTATATACAATACCACTATCAAAAAGCGGCCCGTGTATTGAAATATTCAATGAAGAGAGTTAGAGAGAGAACAGAGAATGTCTAGGTTTTCACTCGTTTTCTTTGTTGGCATTTGAGTGAAGAGAAATTTTGACTGTCTATGCAAACAGAACCAGATACGCTTCAGATGACGACGAAAAAAATCTCTAGCGTCTAAACGAAATGGACGAGAGAGTGTCTGGCGACTTTGGTTGGTTATTTTCTCTCTGCGTCGTATATATTGGCGGCTCTATTCTGGAGTTTGTTTGAAAGTTTGGAAAAGTAATATTATAGTTGTATAGGAATTAAATTGTTTTCACCAGGGTGTTTCTATGGCGCAGCTGATCGAAAAGGTACTAGGGAAATGATGTAGAATGAGAGACCAAAGAAGACAGGAACTAATTTTAAATAGTGTTTATTGATGCTAATGACAGCTAAAGTATGTTTTATGTTATTTGCATTGAACGAAAATACGCATTGCTTTTGATTTCTGTCCGTTTTATGTCCAACGGAAGTGTAAAATTATTAAAATACAGCAGCGAATAAAACTCTATGAAATGGCCTACTACCTCGTCGTCATGAAGAGGCATCGAAGAGAGTAATGGAAACTCTTAAGTATTACACTATGGTTTTTACTGTTTTTAAAATTCTATTGTTTAACAATAAATTATTTTAAACCCTTTTCTTTAATTCTCTTTTGCATTCATATGCTGGCTTCATGCTTCATGAACATGTGGCAACTTCATTCTCTCAACTGAGAGATTTCGTGAGAGCGCCGCCAAGAAATTTGAAGAAAAAAACAGCGTGACAGCTGACTCTTCAGGGTTATTAAAATTTGAAGTCTAATTGAAAGAACGACGCGTTTCCATTATTTAGAAATATTTTAAAAATTAAGAATTTTCGAACAAAATCATTACCAGGGATGATTCGCTACTCGTCCAAATTGTCGCATTTTGGGGTTTATATATATCGAGTGATTGTTGAGAAACAAATGCATCAACATTGTGCCACTGTTTGGTCTGAATTTTGAGCTGAAGCCATCATCGAACCATATTTCTTCGAAAATGCAGCTGGTCGGGTAATAATAGTTAATGGTGTTGTGTCGCGACATGACAATCTAGTTTTGTTGTTCCAAAATTGCATGATATGTTCCAAAATTGCATGATCAACACAATGCCACATGCTACATATAAGTATATATCGCGAGAAGAATGAAATTTCAATTAAATCTTGCCTGAATTTCGGGACACCCTTTACAATGTAGAATTTTTTAGTTGTGATATCTACTATAAGAATGAAAATATCGCGAAACGGCGTCAAGAGTATATTAGTGACTAAATAGTTTCAGAATGATACAATAACAATTTTCCAAATAATACCAATAACCTATTTTGTATATGTATATATCGCTGATGCAGAAGAAAATCGTCACAAGTCTATGCTCATTTTTTAGTTATTTTTACCAAACATTGTAAAACATTGTTCTTGAAAACAGACTTAAGTGTAATTCACGTGTATTTCGAGATTCGAGATTTGAACCCAATAAAAAAAGTACATCGACGAAAAAAAAGGCAGTACAATTAAGAATTGGTCATCGGTGGTGCAAAGGTAGTGTGAGCGGCGCTTGTGCATGAGAACGTGGGTTCGATCACTGCTCTGACCACCTTAAATTTCTTTTGACATCGGTCACCTCGCTTAGTGATGGCGACACTATCGAGTATTTAGCCACGAAAAAGCTTCTCAAAATACTGTTCGGAATCGGTGTAAAACTGTAGGTCGCAATCAGTGCGTGTAAAACTAGAACGTGAACAGCTCACTGGTTGTGAGAAGCTCTCTCTAATCCCTTCATGGGATGAACGGGAAACCATTTTTTTTATTTTACACATCTATTTTTGTTTCAAAAATTGAATGACATTAGACAACATTGATCATATCTTACTTCAATTTGATTGGTGGTTGAATTTTTCTTTGCAACATTAAAATGTTGCTCAACACATGTTGCTGATAATTCGCGTGAACAACTTAGTACTACACGTGCGGAAATATTTCGTCACTATTCCGCAAGCATTATTTTTGTATGGAGTTTTGTAAAATTTTACGTGGAATGTTAATCTTGGTACAGGCATTTAAATAAAAAATTAACAAACTAAGAAATCACAAATATTTGTTTGTAATAAAAATTACAAATATTATTTTTAAAAAGTAAATTGAGTGTAATCTATTTTAGATTAATATTTTGGCGTAAAATACGTCTTACCTTACGGTATAGGGAGTCATGTCAGATTGTTATTGTTGTAATCTCTATTTCATTGATTATGAGGAAACGGCGAGATAACTTTTTTTAAAAATTTTTTTGTAGGTAAATGAAGATGTTATCTTTCGGTTGATATACATTTCATATTGGTTGATACTTTCTAATATTTAAAATTCTCAAATGAAAATTGTTTAAACACATACACTCAAACATATGTGTGGTGTTTGGTTGAGTGTTTGAGTTTGTAGCGTGAACACAAACTATGCTGCTGTTTCAGTGTGGACACAAACCTTCGGCTGTTGTTTTGATTGATGAAATATTGAAATTTCGTATGGATATTATGTCTTATCGGATGGCGTATTCTACGTTAAACTTAATGGCTCTCTGACACAGCCTGCTGGGACAGTCCGTGGCCGAAGGCCTCGGACAACTGTCTGCTGTTTTTTTTAATACTGAATATAACCTTCTTGTTTTAATTATTTAGCAATCAAAGATTGTATTTTACAACTTTTTTAAATAACTTCAAATATTTATATTTATTTTAGGCCCGTACTAAAATTATCATTACACGTGAAAATTTACAAAACTCCATGAAAAAAATGCCTGTGAAATACATATTAACAAAATATTTCCGCATGTGTAGCACTACGTTGGAAGCACAAAATATCTGCAACATGTTTCTATGAAAAAATTTGAAAAGAAAAAATTTTGAAATTGTAAAGGGAATTTTCAATGTTTTTTGTAGTCTGAAAAACCCCTGAAAACAGATAAATATAATCTTCAACACTAATATGTTGCCGTACAATTTTACGGCAAAACAAATTGATGTTGCTTAATATTTTCCCTGCAAACGAATTTAGTACCAGCGTTAAAGGCTGTAACTCAAATTGTTGGCACGAAAAACATTGAGTGAAATTAATTTTTTTAATGTTCAAAAGAGCACCCTACTAAAATCAACAATACTCGTTAAATTTTACAAAACTCTAGTAAAAAAAATGCAGGGAAATATTAAGGAAATATTTCCGCGCGTGTATTACAAGTAATTCGTTTAGCAACATGTATCGAGCAACATTGTAATTTCTAAGAAAAATGTAACGATCAATCGAATTGTAGGAAGAAATTATCAATGTTGGTAACTCTCATTCAGTTTCTCAAAAAAGAGAATTTAAAACCGCAGAAAAATATAGCCATCAAACGGTTATGCTAAAGGCCAGTCGAAACAAATTCATGCTGCTCAATATTTTTCCTTTAAACGAAGTTAATACCAGCCTTAAAATCTCTAAGTCAGTTTGTTTGCAGGAAATACATTGAGTAGCATTAATTTTTTCCACGCGAATTTCCTCAGTAATACATCAGTGTTGAGTACTATATTTTTTTTTACCATCCCGTTTATAAAGGCCTGTACTTTTAATAAAGGCCTGTACTATATCATCATTTCATCTGAAATTTTACACAACACTATACAAGAAAATATGCCTGCGAAATATTGACGACAAAATTACGCCAGTCAAGTAAAATTGTTCACGCAAAATATCAGCAACATGTATCTAGCAACATTATAATGTTTCTCAGAAAAATGTAACGATCAATCGAATGGTAGAAAGAAATGATCAATACTGTCAACTGTCATTTAGTTTCTCAAAAAATTTGATTTTTAGTTTAACCAAATCTTAAAAGCGTAGAAAAATATAGTCGTCAATACTGTTATGTTAAAGGCCAATCGAAACAAATTGATGCTGTTCTATATTTTTCATGCCAACGAAGTTAGTACCAGCCTTAAATGCTGTTACTTTTAGTTTGCTTGCAAAGATAAACATTTTGTTTTGTATATATTTTTATAAAACTTCATGCTTCTTAATATTTATTTGGGTACAAATCTTAAATTGCACAAAAACTCAGTACAACATAATGCCGAGTGTTATCATTCATGGTGAATGAAAAACTAATAATTGTGAATAATTTATATTAAATTGATCTTTTCAGTTTGGCTGTCTAAATTTTGCTCTACTTTTAAGGGTTTTTTGATAGAATGAATAAAAGTTTTTCATACGATTTAAATTTTCATTGATATTTCGCTGGAATTTTTTATATGGGAATTTTTATAATTTAGCAAAATATTGAACTAAGTGCAGGCTTTAAAGGTTAATACGAATATTGAGAAAAATGTTCGATAATTTATTTAAAAAAATTAATTAAAATTGATCTTGAACCGGAATAATTATTAAAGAAAATAACATCTTAAAGATCGAATAATAAAACTAAAATGGAAGAATACGCAGACGGTACACTGTACGCCAATCTTATGGCAATCGTTGTTTCTTTTTTTGAAACAACAACATCTATGCAATGGCTTTCGATGAAAGCCTGCATAGGAAAGAAATGTAGTGAATATTGATGGTTATGCCAAAGTATTTTTGTGGCAGTTTTCGCACAAGTAGGAGTTTTAGACAATTCTCGCTTACTTGAGATTTGTTTATCCCTACAATGTGTGATGATATACCTAAATACTTGTGGAGAAGGCAGCTGATGATATGCCTTGGTGGGCATTGAAATAGCTATATTCCCAACCATCCACCATAATAATCAATTTCACATTATTTCTTTAATAATACATTCTATGAAAATGTAATTTTTGTTATAAAAGTACTTTTTCATAGAAATTGATCTTGAACCGGAAAAATTTTAAAGAAAAAAAAAACAAATTAAAGTATACAAAGTATCCTGGATGTTCATTCTGATCCTTGGCTATTTTTAAAAGACTTTTATTCGCAATCAAAATTTCGATGCAAATTAATTATTAAGGATGGCAGAAAATAAGTGTCCACTCTTGAATACAAACATCTCTGTAATGGATTTCATAAATTAAATAAATTATGAAAACAAATAAATCATTCGAGATAAAACCATAAATATTTATCCCAAAATTCAGCACAAAAAGTTTTAAAATATTTACAAACTTCAGTACTAGTTAACAGAACACAAACTTAACCTTACAATTTTTTATTTGAAATTTGTAAATTGATATTTTACTTCTTCCAAAATTCAACACAGAAAGTTTTAAAAGTATTTACAAACTTCAGTACTAGTTAACAGAACACAAACTTAACCTTCCAGTTTGCGATTTTGTAATTTTGAAATTTGTAAATTGTTATTTTCAATATTAATCCAAAAATTCAGCAAAGAAAGTTTTAAAAATATTTAAAACCTTCAATACTAGTTAATTAAAAACAAACTTAACCTATGAATTTGCTATTTTGTAATTTTGAAATTTCTAAATTGATACTTTGAATATTTCTCCCAAAATTCAACACAGAAAGTTTTAAAAGTATTTACAAACTTCAGTACTAGTTAACAGAATACAAACTTAACCTTACAATTTTTAATTTTAAATTTGTAAATTGATATTTTGAATATCTATCCAAAAATTGGACACAGAAAGTATCAAAAATGTTTAAAAACTTCAATACTAGTGAGCAGAACACAAACTTAACCTTCCAGTTGGCGATTTTGTAATTTTGAAATTTGTAAATTGTCATTTTATCGGTGGTGCAATGGTTAGTGTGCGCGGCTCTTGTACATGAGATCCTGGGTTCGAACCCGGCTCTGACCACCTTAAAATTTCTTTCGGCGGCGGTCACCTCGCATAGTGACGGCGACACAATCGAGTATCTAGCCATGAAAAAGCTTCTCAAATTACCGTTCGGAATCGGTGTAAAACTGTAGGTCCCAATCACTGAGTGAAAACTGGAAAGCGCACAGCTCAGTGATTGTGAGAAGTTGATATTTTGAATATTTGTGCCAAAATTCGACACAGAAAGTTTCAAAAATATTTAAAAACTTCCAATACTAGTTAACAGAACACCAACTTAACCTTCCAATTTGAGATTGTGTAATTTTGAAATTAATATTTTGAATATTTCTCCCAAAATTCAACACAACAAGTTTTAAAAACTTCAATACTAGTTTTATAGAACACAAACTTAACCTTTCAATCTGCTATTTTGTAATTTTGAAATTTGTAAATTGATATTTTGAATACTTCTTCCAAAATTCAACACAGAAAGTTTTAAAAATATTTACAAACTTCAATACTAGTTAACGCAATACTTCCAGTTTGTAATTTTGAAATTTGTAAGTTAATATTTTGAATATTTCTCCCAAAATTCAACACAAAAAGTTTAAAAAATATTTAAAAACTTCAATACTAAGCTTAAACTTAAAATTTGAGATTTTGTAAATGTGAAATCTGTAAATTGATATTTCGAATATTTTTCCCAAAAATTGGACACAGGTTTTAAAAATATTGAAAACCTTCAATACTAGTTAACAGAATACAAACTTAACCTCACAATTAGTAATTTTGTCATTTTTTATTTATTTGTAATATCCTGCACAGCCTTGCACTGGATACTACAACAAAACTAAAAAAAATTAAACAATCGAATTTAAAATATTTGAAATTCAGATATGAATTAAAAAAAAACATTTAAGTAGTGGAATTTTCAAAACAAAAAAAAGAATTCTAAAGACCAGCACCTGGATTTCTATAACTTTTTAACGGTAAAAATTTGGTAGTTAAATTGACAAAATTCGAAACTTTTGTATTGCAATTTTGTGAATTTTGACAATTTAATTCCGATTTTTATCGTTAAAAAGTTATGGAATTCCGGTGTAGTTAATTGTTTTTAAATCATAGAATTTTTTTACACGGGAAAACTATTTGAATGCCCTCAAAATCACTTTGCTCTTTTTAATGAACATTTTAATTTGTTAAATTATTTTGTTTAAATCAACTCTTCTTCTTCACTTACCTTAAAAGTTGCACGTTCTGTTTAAACTTGGACTTCAGAAAATTTGTAATTCTTTTATTTAATTAAACTGACAAA
The DNA here is from genome assembly GCA_963931995.1 of Phaonia tiefii. Classification (NCBI taxonomy): domain Eukaryota; kingdom Metazoa; phylum Arthropoda; class Insecta; order Diptera; family Muscidae; genus Phaonia; species Phaonia tiefii. The sequence goes on from OZ008370.1 coordinate 257,638,114, forward strand.
ATCTTTGTATTGTCGCACAAAGATTTGTTTCTTTTCTATTTAGAAAAATATCACAAGAGTTTTTCTTTTTTCAATTTGTAATTCCACAGATTTTGGAATTCTATAGACGTTTTTTTTTTTGAGTTTTGCGTGTTCACACTGTTTGTTCTTCCTTTTGTCAAATGGAATTAACACTTTGTATAGAGTAGAGAGTCTTTGAACAGAGAATTTTTAACTGAGTTTTGTGTGATTTGGTGAGATTTTTATGCCGTTGCGATGCGTTGCGTTGCGTTGCACTGCGGTCAGTAACAGAAATCACTTTGAATGGCTGCAGTGATGCTCAACTGCTTTTATATCCCTTTCAGTGGTGAATAAAGAACAAATTTACTTTTTTGTTGTTGTATTATTATTTATTTTGTGCTGCTCTGTGTTGTTATCGGTCGATGGCGGTGGTGATGATGATGGTGGTGGTGGTGGCGGTTAATTGCTATGTAGAGTTCTTCTTGTTTTGCCGGTATAAGTGTGTATCTGTGTGAGTAAATGTAAATGTGTGTTTAGCTGTTAGTTTTACATTTGAGTCGCTCTCTCGCCGTTTAAGCTTTTCCTAACCTTTGTGTTAAGGAAAATAGATAAGTAGTAGAACATACAAATATACTCGTACCTATATGATGATTATGCTCAGTAATTGTGTGTGATAGTGTGAGGGGAGATGATATTTTTTGTGTGCTTGTATTTTACTTTGATGTTATGACGGACCACTGTTAATTTCTGATGATGACGATGATGATGATGATATAAAATGTTATGTGAACATACATTTAACAGTTGCTTACAAATTCATAGTTATGTTTTTATACATTTGTATGCATGTGTTGGTTTATTGATTGATCTAACATTTTTGCTCTCTCGTTTTAGAAGTTGTTTTTTGTTGTTGTATCTTTCATTTAATTCAATTTCTAATCTGTTTTTGTGTTTTTTTTTTACTGTGATTGTTGTATGTGAGTTTAGTTTAAAAGACCGGTACGTGTAGACTACTGACATTCACTAATAGAATGTGGTGAATTGTTCTCTTCTGCTGGCTGTTATTTTCTCGATTACTTTTTTCCTTCAGAAGTTCATTGCAGCAAAAAACAAAGAAGATAAAGAAAAAAAAACAATTTAATTCCATTTTATGTATTGGATAAAATGACCAGAAGAGATAGGTTGTTTGCCTTTTACTATTATGGTTAAATGTAAAAAAAAAGTAAATTGGAAATTCTTAGATATTTAAAGATCAAAGGCTGGAGAAAAAAAAGGAAAGCAGGGGAGGGAGGACAAAAGGGACATCTTCGTAGACTTGCTCAACATAAAGTAAATTTGTGGAGGGGCTTGAAAGAATTACAATTTTTCTTTTTATGTTGAAATGGAAAAACAAGATCCGAAATTATGGAATTTTAATGAAGTAAAAGGTTTTATCTGTGATAGACTGATAAAATCAAAGTTATTAATTCTGTTTTAAATTTTCATTATTGAAATTCTTTTTTTTTATAAAATTTAGTTTTATAAATATTGTTTTTTATTAATATATAAAGTTTTCCACGATCTTCAATTGAAATTATTCTTATCTTTAATGATTAAAACATAATATTTGTTCCCTCAAGAAGTCGCCCAATGTGGAGACGAAATATTGGAAATAAATAAGCAAAACAAATAAAAAATCTTAAGCTCGTTTAAAGTATAAGAATTGTTTATTATTATTATTTAGTTTTATAAATATTTTGTTTCTATTTTTTTATTTTTACAATGATTTAAGATTTTATTTTATAAATATTTTTTGTCTTTTTTTATTTAATTTTTTATTTATGCTTTTTTATTTATTTACTTTTTTTTTGTTTATTTATATTGTTTTTATTTATTTTTTATATTTTTTTTAATTTTAAATTTTTTAAAAATAACTTTGTAATTAGCGCCGTATGAAAAAGACTTAATCCAGTTTCAACAAATTTTAAATATTGATGGAAAACACATAAATACATACATATGTACATATTTACATAAGTATATAACCTAGATAAATTATGGTGTTTGTGTCAAAAAAAAAAAACAAAATTAAATAAAAAAACCTTTGATTTATACAAACTATTTGTGAATAATATTAAGGCCCTGTTAGCCTGTTAGAGGAATCGTTGAATATGTCAAAATTTTCATTTGGTGACAGCGAATGGAATATGTAGTTTAAACTTGAGAGGAATGATTCGTAGACAATATTTTGACAGGTCTGTTAGATTTCTCTCATTTTTTGATTTTGCTCAAAACATGATGCGATCAGGGTTGCATTTTTAATGAAACGAATAAAAACAAAGAAAACGGCAATAAAAGCTTTTATTTCGACACTTCTGCACAGGTTTAGTCTTTGCTCACAATTTGTTGTTTTCTGTATTCTATTTTTATTTTATAACTGTTCAGGGCACACTAATCACGGTAGTAGCAGTAAATATGTGTGTAATCATGTGCAAAATCGCACTTGGCTTCTGTCAAACTCAGCTGATAAAAATGTAAACAAAATGTGCACTTTTGAATCAGTTGTGATATAATTGGAAAGAAATATTTGCCAAATTAATGAAGATTGAAATTAATAATTGAAATTGTTTGATGCTGCAGTTGAATTGGTTTTTCCCGGTGTGAAACTCTAACTCGTATTCGAGTCTGTTGTTTAATTCCGCGTCTGTAAACAACTTATAACCAACAAATGTAAACAAATTTGACATTTCCCAAGTGCGTCAAATGAATCAGCTGTTCTAACGATACAACCTTGTCTTTCATCCATGTAACTGTTGTATTTAGTCAGGGTGTATCCATGACACAGCTGATCGACTATGAAGTATGAAGTTGATAGAAAACAGAGTAAATACACACAGAGAAGAGATTCATTCGTTGTCACAACTAAATTTACAGCCAACTAAAATTTGGTCGTCCCTTGGACTAACACATTAGGCGTGTTTTCGTTACAAGTTAGCGATTATCGCTTGCTTGCTAGTAACCAAAACTCCAAACTAGCGATAATTTAATATAATATATATGTACATATAATCGTCTTGCTAATCAGCAAATTTGTACTTAACTAGACTCCCATACAAAAGCTAGGCGATTAACCAAGTTAACCGCTTTAATGAAATCTGTTTCCGTTTTTTAAACTTATTAAAATATTTAGTTAGACGTTTGAACCGTCTATTCGATTTTAACCAGTAATATACTTAGAAGCAAATTCAAATTTATTTTTGTTTTTTAGGGTCATATTCTCCGTACATCAAATTTAATGAAATTGCAAATAATAAAAAGTGTACACCAACATACGTTTGCAGTAAAGGATTTTTTAAATGCCAACTTGCGTCCATGATAATTCTATATATGGGCATTTCCACAGAAAGGTCTACTACCTTTTGTCACATCACGTCAACCTCGAAAATTGCTTATATTTCAGGCCCAGTTGGTTTAATTATTTCCTCTTATTTTACTATATATGGAGCTACTTATATTCTGTATTAAGTAAAAGAATGGAAAACAATTGAACTACATGGACCTAAAATATAAGCAATTAACGAGAGTGACGTGATGTGACATAGGGTGGCACTTTCTGTGGAAATGGCCATATGTTATAATTCCTGGTTGAAAGTAAGCATTATTTCAGACTTCTATTCTGAAAAACAGCCATACATACATACACAAAAATGCAATTTATCGACAAAAAGTGCTAAAAATGAAGCAAGAAACGTCAAAAGTTAGCAAAAATTGTCCAAAAAAGTGCTAAAAAGCATTTCGCATGTTTTTTCAGGAAAAAAGTGCAGAAGCCAAAAAAAAGAAGCTAGAATTGCGCTTGAAGTGCTAAACTGGCAACACTGCATTATTTATGACAGATAAATTATATTTATGTTGGTTGCATTGAAAAAAAATACGCATTCCCTTTTATTTCTGTCTGTTTTATCTCCAACCAAAGACTAACATACAACAGCAACTCGAACTTGATGAAATGACCTAGTACCACGTCGTCATCGGGAGAACTTAAAGAGAGGGATGGCGACTCCTATCTATTGCAATATTATTTAGTTGATCGCTGTGTAGACAGATCTTTTTGCATTCTCCAAAAATAATAGTGTAAATCGAAAGCAGAATGATCGTACGATTTCTTTTAAATGGGAGAGAGTTTCATTTCACTTCTCTCTCAGCGAATCTCCGCATTTGCACTAATAGTCTACGATAACATGGGCTTAAAGTGCAAACGTACATAGATGCATTTATTCTCTCAATAAATTAAACGTCATAGGTACGGTGGAAAGTAAACATTAGATGGTGGAAAACATGGGTTCAATAATACCATGTAGAGGCAATAGTAAACAACGTCCAACAAAGGAACAACAACCGAATTTCGTGTTGTGTTAAATACAATAAAAATGTATACCAACGATAAAAGTCAACACAAAAGTGCAAAATACATTTAAATTTTTCAGTTCTACACCAAAACGACATGAAAAAGATAAGTGAACATATTTTGTAACTCCACCTGGTGGAAGTTAATTTTAAATTTAATTGCTCTCATTTCCACAAACATACGATGGAGAGTGTGAAATGAAACGTCAGATGAGAGAATAAATGTATCTATGTATGTATTCGTCTATGGTATAACCACAATCAGGACGATAACGATGGTGTCCATTCAAAAAACGTTGTCAATAAACACAATCACTTGGCGTCAAAAGTACATATAAAAGCACTTTTAAAAACAGTTTCCCGAAGTCAAACAAAAAGAATTTCCATATGTATTGAATGTGGCCGTCGGTGGTGCAATGGTTAGTGTGCGCGGCTCTTGTACATGAGATCCTGGGTTCGAACCCGGCTCTGACCACCTTCAAGTTTTCTTTCGGCGGCGGTCACCTCGCATAGTGATGGCGACACTATCGAGTATCTAGCCATGAAAAAGCTTCTCAAATTACCGTTCGGAATCGGTGTAAAAACTGTAGGTCCCAATCAGTGAGTGAAAACTGGAAAGCGCACAGCTCAGTGATTGTGAGAAGTTCTCCCCAGTCCCTTCATGGGATGTAATGGGAAACCATTTATTTATTTTATTTATTGAATGTACTCCATGTATTTGAATTTTGTCTGAGCAAGTGGAAGTGCAAAATGTCTGAATTGTAAAGGGTGTCTCAGTAAAATTGAATTTTTTAAACTTAGAGTAATTTTTTTTGTGCATACGTTTCACATACGTTTATTCCGGATATTAAAAATGAAGAGCCCTATGCAAGGCTGATCTAGTAGAACAGCTGATTTTGCTTTCATATGACCCTATCTGCCAAATTCAGTGTATTTTGTTATTGTATTTTTTTGCATACTTTGTTTGGTCGTATGTATTTGTGTTGAATTTGACAGTTAGAGTCATGGAACAAAAACAAAATACCAAAAACAAGTACAACAAATCCTACTTCGTTAACCTGTACTAGATCAGCCATGGCCTTATGAAAGTACAACGTGTTACGGGAATAATTGTGAAAACTTATTACAAAAATTTGGAAAGTTATGCTGAGACCGCTCGCAAACTTCGCAGAATTTTCAGTTGAAATTTGAAGAAACTAGTCTTGCCGAAAAACAGAAAACATCAATTCAGCATCGTTCTCAGCAACTTCAAATTTCACGAAGCACTACGCAGCGAATTTTGACAAAAGACCTCCATCTTCATGCGGACATAATTCAGCTTACTCAGGAGCTCAAACCAGCAGATCACGTAAAGCGCCGGCAGTTCGTTCAATGGGTAATGGAGCAACGTGAAGTCAATGCCAATTTTTCAAAAAAAAAGTCATCTTCTCCGATGAAGGGCATTTCCATGTGAATGGCTTCGTGAATACCCAAACTTTTCGAATTTGGGGCTCAGAAAATCCTCATGCAATCCATAAGAAACAAAGGCACCCACAACGAGAAACTGTCTGGTACGGATTTTGGTCAGGCGTCGTGATTGGGCCTTACTTTTCTGAAGATGATGCCGAAATTGCAGTGACTGATCGGCATTCGTTACAGGAGCATGATAACGGAGTTCTTGTGGCCTCAACTGGACGGCATGGATCTAGACAACATGTGGTTTCAGCAAGACGGCGCCACCTGCCACACCGCGCATGAAACAATCGTTTTATTCCAGCAACGATTTCCAGAATAAATTATTTCATGAAATTCTGATGTCAACTGGCCACCAAGATCATGCGATTTATCGCCTTGCGATTTCTTTCTTTGGGATTTTGTAAAATCTCCGGTTTATGCGAATAAACCAGAAACAATTACTGAACTCAAATCCCAGATCCAACTCGTCATGGGGAGATACAGCCACATCTCTGTGAAAAAGTCATGGAAAATTTCATGAAAAGAGTAATGGCCTGTCATCTGAGCCGTGGGGGCCATTTGACGGATATTTTATTCCATACTTAATCGAAATATATCTTATTTACAATCCAAAAAAATCACTACTATCTCAGAAAATACGTGTTTTTATTTTAAAATTAAAAAGTGCATTCTTACTGAGACACCCTTTAATTTGGATCCTTTTTGCACTTACATTAGATAAAGTAATGCAAATTAAAATCCAATGAAAATTAATAACTCGCAACGCTGATATATGGTGATTGCGTTAAAAACAGTGTGCAGGTTTTTTTCTATTTGCCATAAATCTGGGGTTTTCACCCAATTTTTGAGTGGAAACTCATCTTTGACAAACAATTGAAGTAAAAATAAAATTTATTATCTTACTGGAAATAAAACTGAAAACATATAATTAAACTCGTAGTGTAGTTGCAACTGCAGTTCTACTCAAATATTTTAGAATTTCATTAAATATTGTTGGTTATTGATTGTTGACCTTCTCCAAGTCTTATGATGTGTTGGGTTTGTTCGACATTATTTTTCTTGTGAAAATGATAAATATATGATGATCAGCTGATAAATATATGAATACCGGTTATTTTTCGTGACCTTTAACAATAAGTGTGTTTTTTTTACCCCGCTAAATTTAATTATAGCTTAATTTGTTCAGGTCAGCTAAGCGATATTACGTGGTATTTCAATTTCCCACTTAAATTCCGACTTTAGCAATGACAATGTTGCCACATGTTCAATTTCAAGATATGGCAACAAAAAGTTATCATAATTAAATTTTGTTATCATTTCTTGCGAATGAAAATGTCATCAAGAAGAGACTCAAAAGCTAAAATTTGCCAAATGGCTTACACATTTTAACTACATAAAAATTATTTTATTTAATGGAAGACTAAGTATACTTTTATATCTCTAAATTTGAAGGATAGATTTTTATTTGCGATTGAAAACAAAATTGGAACTAAATTGTTCACAACAACGCTCGGTAAATGTTGTACATATCGAACATGGTAGGTATAGTCTATCAGGTATAGTCGTTTAAACAGGTGATGACATTTTTTCCATTACATTTTTCGTTTCGCATGTCGAAATAATAGGTATTTTGTTTTTATACTTTTTTGTATTCTTGTACTGTTGGTATACATTTGTGTAGAGTTTGGCAACTGAAACGAATGAAGGAAAATGAAATGTCCGGTGTTACTGCTTACAACTACAACAACATCTGGTGCTACCATGCATTTGTTGGCACTGGCTACAAACGTGTTGCCGTATCGAATTTTTTTCACCCATTACAGAAAATGTTGCCACATTTCGTAGTATTACGTGTGGATCATTTAATTTGGAAAGTCGTAAGTGGCGATAGCTTAATGGAATAAAAAAACAGCTGTTATGTTGCCACACAAGCAGCAAGATTATTTGACAAAACACTGAAAAACTATTTCACATTTAAAGTCAGATTAAATAGAAATTAAAATGAATTGATTACGTATTTAAATAAACGCCCAAAAATTACACCCATTATCACCATCTCCAGTTATCATACAGCACAAACTAACTAATTGTTTTAGCTGTCAGTTTGTATGGAATTTAAAATGGTAACTGTTAGTTAGCTCTAACCAGATTAGACCTATACACCGCCGCCGTTTATAGAGCTTTTTGCCGCGCCGCCGCCTAATTACTCATAAATCGGCGCGGCGCCGGCGACGACGTGGTCCAGTCCACACGCTACAACACCAACAGCCAGTCCCACTCCCTAACAAGTTATAGCACACATTACACCTGTAACAACAAGTGTGTTCGTTTACCTGCAAATTCTTGCAAATTGTTGCTAGTTTTCTGTTCGTTTACTCCAAAAAACCAGCAAAAGAGAGCTAGATAACGTAAATTTTGACAGTTCGATATTAGAGAGTTAAATTTAAATGGATAAACTTTATCCAACCAAAATTTGCAAGATAGAAGAAAATCGGCTGTTTTTTAAACAAAGCAAATGAAAAATTAATTATCATAGACAAGTAAGTAGAACCATGTTTGTGTTTTTTCTTGTTTTCTTTAATATTGAATTTCTTAATTCAACATTTGAAAAAAAACATATACCCTTTTTATTACATACTTTCTGTGAATACTTACCAATTGAAACTTTTGAAAAAGTACCTGGAGAACACTTTAAAAGTAATTGCTTCCTTTCCATTTTTTAATCACAATTAAAAAACAAACAAACTCATCAGCTGTTTTCTTTCCAAATTTTTGTTGGATGCTTTTCGTTTACGTTTTCTGTAAATTTTCAAAAAGAGCGTAAAATCTTTTTTACTCTCTCAAACTACAATCTTGCAAATTATTGTTGGGAAAGTTAACGAACACAACTAACAGCAGGTTAAATTTCCTAAAAATGTAACTCTGCACAGCAGCAGCCGGGTCAATTTCCTAATAATTAGGAATAACAACCAGAGTATTAAAAACACCGGGTTTTCAAAAATGTCGGCATTCCCATTTTGGGGCAACCGATTTTCGGTTAAAACGCGGGGTAATAACCGGTTTCGGTTTTATTTCGAAATAGAAAACTATACGTTTTATATCATTCGCTTATTTTTAATTAAATCTTTATGATATTACAGATTGATTTTATTAAGGGTTGCATTTTATGTTTCGGGGTTTGGCAACCCTAGTGTTGCAATCTGGCAACTGACAGCTCTATCGTAAAGTTGGACATTTTTGAGGTTATGCGTACTCAGAACGTTTTGACATACGAGCGCTATTTGTGTTGTTTACAGTAACTTAAAAGATTCATCTCGGCCCAAAAATGGAATTAAATCGTGAACATTTTCGTACCATTATTTTTTACAACTTTCGACGTGGATTAACTCAGCAACAGTGCATGGATGAACTTAATTCAATTTTTGGCGATGAAGCTCCATAAAAGACCCAGTGTTTATCGATGGTATGGTGAATTCAATCGTGGTCGTAGTTCACTCCAAGACGAATTTCGTGAAGGTCGTTCAAAATCAGCTGTTGTTCCGAAAACCATTGATGCTGTGCGCGAACTGATTTTGCACGATCGTCATGTGACCTATCGTGAGATTGAGACAACCTTAGGACCAGCATACATTCAATATTGCATAAACATTTGACTGTCAAAAAATTTGTTCGCGTTGGATCCCACACAATTTGTCAATCGCTCAAAAAAAAAAAAGACTCGTATCGATTGGTCGAAAGAAATGCTCCAAAAATACGATCGCGGTGCTTCGAAACACGTCTATGACATCGTGACAGGTGATGGATCCTGGATTTACGCGTATGAGCCCGGAAGTAAGCAGCAGTCAACTGTATGGGTGTTTCAAGATGAGCCAAATCCAACAAAAGTTGTTCGCGCCCGAAGCACTTCCAAGCAAATGGTCGCCTGTTTTTTCGGAAAAACCGGACATGTCGCAACCGTACCACTAGAACAATGCAGAACAGTGAATTCTGAGTGATACGCAACCATTTGTTTGCCAGTTGTCTGCCAAGAAATCAGGAAAATCAACCGCCGAAGACAGATCACTCAGCTCACCACGACAATGCGAGCTCTCACACATCGGCTGAAACAACTGCATTTTTGAGCACCCAAAACATCGAGTTGATGGTATAGTCCTGACTTGGCACCGAATGAGTTCTTTTTATTCCCGTACGTAAAAAACAAACAGAGGTCAACGTTTGTCGACACCTGAAGAAGCGGTTGCTGCATTCAGAATGCATGTTTTGGAGATACTTCAATCAGAGTGGCAAAAGTGTTTCGACAATTGGTTCAAACCCATGCAAAAGTGTATAAATCTTCATGGGGAATATTTTGAAAAACAATAAAGTGATTTTCGACGATTAATATTTGTTTTTGTTTTCTAATCCCGAAACATAAAATTCAACCCTTATACAAATCTGTAACAATTTTTTAAAAAACCATAAAAGATAATATTTTTTTCTGGCTGTAACTTAAAACATTTTTCATATGCCAAGAAAATTTCTTTAATTGATTAATTTTTTCACTTTGTTATTGTTGTTTTTTCTAATGACATAAGGGAAATTTTTTGTTTATTAATTCATTTCATTTTTAATTAATAATTGTGTTTATCTTCCTGACGATACTACCCAAAGGGCAGCGCAATATTGGAGAATGCAATTATTTAAAACAAAAAAAAAAACGACTAAACGATCGAGCAATTTAATTTTGAAGATAATTTTTCATTGTTAAATAATGTACGTGTTTTGATTTTAAATGACTTCTTTACTTTTTTTAATGACAGCTGAAATTTAAAACACACTTTTGCTGAAAGTAAACGTTGGGCTAATTGCATTTTCTGATAATATTACACAGTTTATTCAACCCTGGTTAGGTTCAGGAAGAAATTAGGCAGAAATTACCTCATCCCGATATTCTAGGATCTGGCTGAAGAAGTGACATACAGTAGTCCCTGGTGATCCAAGTATTACTCTGCAAAAAGTTCTTAAGAGGATTCAGTTTAACTCCCTCCAACATGAAGTAAGATCCTAGATATTGTCTCATATTCATAAAAAGGACGGCAGTAGCATATGCATTCTTCATCCCCCCAACTTCTGCAGTAATCATGTAATTAGATTCGAAGTCTAGACGCTAGTCTGCCTATTAAACAGTGACCAGTGATCACAGCTACTAGCATAGAAATATTTTGTCTAGGGATGGATACCAAGTTTAGTGTACGATTCAGGTCAAAACGTGGCCATACTTGTCTGGTGGTCCTACAGTTTGTGCATCAGGACCATCTATCATTCGCATGTCTGAGAGCTTCGGTTTTAAGCATACCCACATGCTCCATATCCAGTGGAACAAGTAAGGTAGTCCCTAATCTCACCAGCTAACCCTCTTTATAGTTCCCTGGAATGTTTATATGCCCCGATACCAATATGCGGTGAATACGGGGCTGCATGTTATAGATGCGCGGCTGTTCTTGAGATCAGGAATACAGATTCTTGGAATAGATCTATAAACTCCAGGCGGTGATGACGTTTTGACCAAGATTAAAGGCACCTTCTTAGATTGCCATTAATTCAGCTTCAAAGACATTACAATGATCTGGTAGCCTTTGTGCAAGGTTTAAACCCCGCTCTTTAGCATAGATTCCAAATCCTAATTTGCAATCTAGTTTGGAGCGAACAGTATATAAGGCTAAAAAGCTTCTAGAACCTCAAAGATAGATTCTAGAACCAACAGTATAGAAGGCTAAAAAGCTTCTAGAACCTCAAAGATAGAAGTGGATGCCATAATCAACCCTTATTGTGAATTGACGCAGATTCGTTAGAATCGTCCCATGCCCTGATCCATCTGCTGATCCATCGCGAAGAATGTCTTCGGCAGATTCCCGACGCTTTAGCCATTTTCCTTGCCAGCAAATTTACGGGTTATATGAGGAGGATAACCCCCCAAATCCCCAAATGGCACCCATGATACCCACCATTGTCATTTTCTGTCCAGTACGACAATACTGTATGCTGTATATAACCAGTAGTTTATTTACGAGGATAGGCCCCGTCATCCTCCGATGGTCCTTTTAGTGTTTGACATGAAACAAAGCTTTCTGTCCAGAATCACACCTAGATGTCTCTACCACATTAATACAATGGCTGAATAAAAGGAAACTTCTGCTTCCCGGTAAAGAGTATGAGCTCAGTTTTCTGTGGTAAAGTCCTGGAATGTATCTCTGTATTTACCTTGCACAGCAATTTCCAGGTCCTCAGTGAATAACTGTCAGACTTCGCCACCTGATTCCGCCAACTATAACAAAATACTATCCAGTGCTAAATTCCAGAGAAGTGGAGGTAGGACGATGTCGTTGTTGTCCATCGCCCAGTTTGTTCCTTCAGATATCCTAGAGATGCGAGAGTCGTCGACAGGATTTTGCGCAGTCTGGAACTCTCAGCCGCATTTTCAATGCCTTCACAGGAATGATTCCAAGAACTACTACTATTTGAAGATCTTAACTCTTTCTTATATTATTTATATCGAGTTTTGTATACATTTCAGTCCCACTCCGGTACTTCATCAACTTGTGTGGTGCACAATGACGTTCGCACAAAGGACGAGAGCCATTTTAAACTTCTCTGTGACGACCGTGGTCCAGTATCTGCATAGGGCAAATAGGCTGACGCTAAGTTCCATGAACTACTTGTATTGTCAGTAGTTCCTGAACTAACATCTAAATCGGAGTTGGCATATATATCTTCTATTTCTTTGGTCAATTTATTTCGAGAAACAGGCGGCGAAATAATTCGTTGGCAAAGTATTTTTTGTCTGTCTGATGGGTTCAGTAGCCATTTGAGCAATTGAACAGGCTTTAGGTTTGTTGTTCTGTGTTGTAATATTAGTTGCGTGAAAGGTCTTTAAAAACCGAAATCCGTTTGAAAAAAAAACAATTCCCTTTACATCACATGACGGGATTGGGGAGAGCTTCTCAAAACCAGTGAGCTGTGCGCTTTCTAATTTTTCACTCACTGATTGGGACCTACAGTTTTACATCGATTCCGAACGGTATTTTGAGAAGCTTTTCATGGCCGTCGTCGAAGGAAATTTTAAGGTGGTTAGAGCAGGGATCGAACCCACGTTCTCATGCACAAGTGCCGTGCACACTAGCCATTGCACCACCGACGGCGGACGGATAACCGGTTAATCGATTTAAAATAACCGGTGAAACCGGGCCTTCGAGGATAGCAATTTTCACAAAACCAAAGCACGGTCAATTGGCCGAAATTCGGTTAACCGGTTTCGGTTTTGAATACATTATCCACTGTAATATCTAGGGTTTTTCCGTTGTATAGCTATTTCCCTTAACCTTTAAAATATAACTGGGCATGTGTATTAAATTTGTCAAACTATGTTTAAGAAGAAAAGTGAATTACTGTAAACTGAACTCCTTACAATAATTTATTAAATCAATTGTGTATTTCTGAATTTCAAATTATCAATAAATATATGTGTATACATACATACATACATATATGTAAATATTTTCAAATAGATAATCACATTACATTGAAAATGGTTGTCATATTAAAGGCCTTGCCGCCGCCGTTAGCCGCCGCCAGACAATCGGCGTAAACCTCTAAACCAAATATTAAGCGTGTTTTTTTTTACCCCGCTAAAGTTAATTAAAGCTTATTTTGTACGGGACAGCTAAGCGATATTAAGTGGCATTTCAATTTCCCACTTAAATTCCGACTTGAGCAATGACAATGTTGCCACATGTTAAATTCTTAGATAAAATTTGTTATAATTTTTTGCGAATGACAATGTTATCAAGGATAGACTCAAAAGCAGAATTTTGCAAAATGGCTAACACATGGTCAGTTCATTTAAATTATTTTATTTAATGGAAGACTACGTATACTTTTATACCTCTAAATTTGAAGGATAGATTTTTATTTCCGATTGAAAACAAAATTGGAATTAAATTGTTCACAACAACGAGCGGTAAATGTTATACGTATTGATCATGGTATAATTATCTATCAGGTATAGTTGTTTAAACATGTGATTACATTGTTTCCATGTCATTTTTCGTTTCACTTTTTAAAATCATGTATTTTGTTTTCATGCTTTTTTATATTCTTGTACTGTTGGTACATATTTGTGTAGAGTTTGACAATTGAAACAAATGAGCGAAATTAAAATGTCTGTTGTTGGTGCTTACAACTACAACAACATTTGCTGCTGCCATGTATTTGTTGGCACTTGGTACAAACGTGTTGCCGTATCGCATTTTTTTCACCCATTACATCAATTGTTGCCACATTATGTAGTATTAAGTGTGGATCGTTTTATTTGGAAAACCGTAAGTGGCGATAGCTTAATGGAATAAAAAAAAACAGCCTTATTGTGACCTTATAAACAGTTTTTATGTGGGACATTCACCATTGGATAACTTAATAGTAATTGCAAGTTAATTAGAGGTTAACATTAGATTTTGTTTTTCAGTGGCAAGTTAATGTTAGCCGTTATATTGTTCACGATAATGGCAACCCTTGTATTCTTATTGGAAAAACATCTATTTTGGGCTAAATTCCAAAACTACGAAGAGGAATAACCAAAGTGAAATAAAGAAAAATGAGAATTAAATGCATAAAATCGAAGACTTTTTAACAAAAATGTATAGAAAACTAAAAAGGCGCAACAATTTGACGATCAAGGGTCAAAGTATGTGTACAAATACTCAAAACAGAAACATTAATTTTGTACAATCTTACATTTCTTATTTTGACAGTCAGTAATGTGATTGCCAAAATCATATGGTTCTGACTATAAGTTAACCTACCAACATTGGGTGGTTAAATCATTGTTAACGACTGACTGAAAAACACAATACGATGTGTAACGACATTTTAACTAAGAAACCAAGATCACAACTAATTGAAGAACTGGCTATTAGTGTTCTATTGTGTAAAAGGTGTTGCTGTTGTTTTCCTTTCTACCCAATATGCCCTCTTAACGAACAACGGGGCTAGGAAATCAATGATGCTGTCTGTACCCAAGTGATTACGTATTTGTCTTATGTGTAAGATATTTTTTAGGTTAACAAAAATATGTAAAAATCTAAATTTTTCTTAAACGTTTTTAACATACAATCGCTAGAGCCAAAATATTTTCTAAATAATCTTCACTTTCATTTCAACTTTTTTTTAGACTCCAATATAAATGAGGGAACTACTTTACATACATATTTAATATATGCATAATTATGTGTGAATAATTTTTTTAGATTTTTTTCTTAAAAAAGTTTAAAATTAAATAATTTTATATTAATTTTCTATTTTCTGACCCCAAATTCGAGTGGATAAAGAACTTGTTTATGCCACAAAAAAATAAATGACTAATTAGTTAATACAATATGTAACTGTGTATCTCGATCAACTGGAATATGTAAATGTTTGTGGGTGATGAATCACATTAAATTTTATAACTGTAAAGATAACACAGGCCAACAGAAATATTCCATTAATTTGTAGACGAATGTAAAGTTAAGTCTCTTATGACATAAATCATAGTTTATGACAAATCAGAAGACAAAACAAACTAATAAAAAATTTTTTTTTAAAAAATTCAAATATATCATGTTAAAATAGTAAATATGCCCTGATTGGAACAACTAGGAAAATTGTTCGTCACCTTCAAGAATACTTTAATCGAAAAAGTATTAATAAATACTTACTTACTTATCCGGTCTCGAACAACCCCGGGGAGTCAGGGACCTTACAAAACGAAGATACCATGTTTCGCCAACCAGTTCGATCTTTTGCCTTATCTCTCCAAATGGAACTGCCAAGTGTACGGAGGGATTCGTCAACCTGATCCCTCCAGCGGAGTCTTGGTCTTCCTTTTTTTCGTCTTCCTTCGACTTAGGTTTCGAAAACCCTTTGTACTGGTTTGTCTTCATTCATTCTACTGACATGGCCTAGCCAGCGCAATCGCGTTATTTTGATCCGCTTAACAATGCCAACAGCTCGTAGTTCATGCGTCTCCGATACTCGCCGTTGTGCACTATAGGGCTATAAATCTTCCGGAGTATTTCTCTCTCGAAGTCTCCCACAGATGTTTCATCTGCTTGCGATAAGACCCAGTATTCTTTTGTTAGCCCAAAATAACATCTATTCTCCAGCACAATTCTCCGCTTGATCTCAAGGCTGACGTTGTTGTTTTTGTTTACGGCAGATCCGAGCTATATAAATTCATCCACCACCTCGAAATTATAATTTACTGTCAGACCCACTTTTGCTGACTCCTTCTCAATTCTCGAAAACACCGCAGTAACTTCTCTCAGTATGCGCCCAATGATATCTATATCATCGGCATACGCGAGCAGCATGTGACTTTTGCTACAGATGGTTTTATTCATGTTGACTTCAGCTTTTCTCATAATGATCGGCATTAAGATGTTAAAGAGATCGCACGATAGGGTGTCGCCTTGTCGGAGGCCTCGTGGATATTCTCCAGGATTCGGTGTAGAATGAAAATCTGGTAAGTTGTCGATTTTCCAGGTCTAAAGCCACACTGGTATGGTCCAATCAGGTCAGCGATAATTGGGTGTAGTCTTTCGCACATTATATTTAACAGAACGTTATATGCTATGGATAAAAGGCTTATTCCACGGTAGTCGGCACAGAGACTCGAGTCACCTTTTCAAAATGTGGGACATACACTCACAGAAAAACTCAGTTGAGAGCCGAATTAGCCTTCTCCGAATTTAGAGGTTGTCACAATCTCACACGAGGTTGTCACACCTCATTAGAGCTTTCCACAACCTCATTAGAGGTTGTCACACCTCATTAGAGGTTATCACACCTCATTAGAGGTTGTCACACCTCATTAGAAGTTGTCACACCTCATTAGAGGTTTCCACAACCGCATTAGAGGTTGACACAACGTCATTAGAGATTGGCCCAACCTCATTAAAGGTTGACACAACCTCATAAGTGGTTGTTACACCTCATTAGAGGTTGCCACAACCTCATTAGAGGTTGACACAACCTCATTAGAGGTTGGCATAACCTTATTAAAGTTTTACACAACCTCATTAGATGTTGATACAACCTCATTAGAGGTTAATACAACGTCATTTGAGGTTGATACAACCTCATTAGAGGTTGACACAACCTCATTAGAGATTGGCCCAACCTCATTAGAGGTTGACACAACCTCATTAGAGGTTTACACAACCTCATTAGAGGTTGACACAACCTCATTAGAGGTTGACATAACCTCATTAGAGGTTGACATAACCTCATTAGAGGTTGACATAACCTCATTAGAGGTTGACATAACCTCATTAGAGGTTGACACAACCTCTTTAGAGGTTGAAATAATCTCATTAGAGGTTCTGACAACTGAATTTAGATTATGCCGCAAATGAATTTTGAAGTTTTTTGTTATTAAATAATTATATATTTTCCTGTATTCTTATAAAAACATAAGAAAGCGAGAAAATAAAGTAATCCGTATAGAGTAATCTTTAGGGTAACACATTTGTATTATATGTCACTGCCGACCTTTATTGAAATATCGGTCATCATGGGTCATCGTACCAATTCTGACGTATTGTATCTGTTCCGCCCTAAATCCATTCGGTTACTCCAACCGAATTTGGTACCAATTTCAGTCTCTGCATCCGAATTATTTCCACATTCGGTTATTCCAACCGACATTTTAGAAAATTTAGTTGACAACGAATATAACTCAAGATTTAGTTGTCACAACCGAATCTATTATGAAATGAGGTTGCTTCAACTGAATTTCAGTTGTAAGAACTAAATTCGGTCATAGCAACCTCAATTCGGTGGTAATAGCCGAATTTGATTTTGCTACAACTTCTTCTCAACCAATTAGTTCTCTGAGTGTAGTACTCTGAGACTCCAATCGCCGGGCATGCATTCGTCTAACCAAATTTTGCTACTAAGCTGATGCATGCACCTTATCAGCTCATCGCCGCCAGCCTTAAATAGTTCCGCCGGTAATCAATCGGCTCCTGCGGCTTTGTTGTTCTTAAGCCGGCCAATAGCTGTTCTGACATCGTCTTGGTTAGGAGGTGGGGGGCAATCGACGTCGTCGTCCAATTGTCATCGCCATTGGATATCTGAGGTAACAGTAGCGCGGATAATGAGCTCTTCATATTCCCAACATACTCTGCACATCTGCGAGTTTCCGTCCTTGTCTTTACAGAAGGGGTGCCCTGAATCATGTCCATTTCTGTTCCCGTTCTTCCTTCTCTATGTCTTAATTTGCTCACTCTCGCGCTTTCTCCTCTGCCGTTTCTTACGCCTAAATATACGGTTTACCTCCTTTCTTTTGTCCGTATACAATTGACTGAAGCATTGTCATACTTGCAGCGTTCTTTTCATCATTTGCTATGCGACACTTCATCGTACCATGGTTTGTTGCGAAGAGGTTTTTCAAAACCAAGTACGGTTGTGGGTTCTGTGCCAAAATCTGCGAGAACTTCCTCGAGTAGGCTGTGGCTACATCTGGTAATTACATCTTTCCGATGTCTAGCTTTCTCTTAATCAGAATCGATGTTAGCTCCTCTGATCACTCGTACGTCCATTACACTGGATGAGTGCCTTTCATCAATTACCACGTGATCAATTTGGTTCTTCGGTCTTTGATCAGGGGATACCCAAGTAGCCTTGGGGATGTCTTTATGCTGGAATCTTGTACCACTAATGACTAATGACCAATGGCCGCGGGCAGCGGTCATACGTTTCCTCTAGGAGCTCGTAGAATATGTCTTTAGCATCATCATCTTTCCCTTCTGTCGGGGCATGCACACAAATTAGGGAAATATAAAAATATGTCGCTTTTATGCGGGTTGTGGCTATACGTTCACTCACACGAGTGAACCTAGAGACTAGATGTCGCAGTCTCTTGCCAACTACAAATCCGCAATCAAATTCAATAAATAGTTCGGCAACTCTAGGAGCCCAATGGATGTGAATATCTTCACGGATAGCCAGATGACAATTAAGGCAATATTATGGGAAATTGTCAAATCTAGAATGGTCCTTGACTGCAAAAATTTGTTTAATGATTATTCCACGCACGGCAGACATAACATCATCTGGGTGTTGGGACATAGTGGAGTTATCGGCAATGAACGTGCGAAACTTCTGGAAACAAAAGCTAGAAAACTTCAAACGGTGAGCCAGGAGAGCGCGAAACCTTTCGAGGCGGCGAAGGCTGTGTTGGGCCAATGGGCGGACTCGGCCCAGAGAGCCATGTGGAGTCAGGAAACAGCGGGCAGGATGACAAAGATGCTATGGGGAGACCTCGGTGGGTTGAAAACAAAAGGCTTGCTGAAACTAAGAAAGTCTGAAATGAGAAAAATTATGGGAGTCTTAACGGGCTACTCAGGCTTACGAGCCCACCTATACCATATTGACCATGTGACAAGCAGTGAGCTTCATCAACTTTATGAATTCATTCCTCAATTTGATGAAACAATTCCTCATTTTCCAACCTTCGACACATTTCATTGAATTGATGGAGGGTATTTCATCAATAGTTAACGTTGATTCAACGACAATGCTACATCAAGTTGATGTAAATTTTTCATCAGTTTTATGTAAGTTTGTCATCAAGTTGAAGTAAAATTTTCGTAATTTTGATGTGAATTGTTCACCAATTTGCTGTAAATTTTTCATCAATTATATGTAAGATTGTCATCAATTTGATGTAAGTTTGTCACCAATTTGGTGTAATTTAGACATAATTTTTCTGTAAATTGTTTGTGAATGAGCAGACAAAAAACTCTTTTGACTACTTTTCATCCTAAAAAATTTACAATAACAGGGTACAATACCACATAAAAAGTGCTTATAGCGGGGATAAAGTTTTCTCTCCATTGCACTATTTTCTATTATTTGTTTCTTTTTCTCTTTATTTTTTCAATACTACGTTCATATTTCGAATCGATCCTTTTAATTATTTCCAAATTCCAATGATGAAGATTGAGTTAAAAATTATCATCAATTCAATGATGGGAAAAAGTTGTCGAAACGCAAAATTTTCAAATTAAAGAACTTTCTCATCGAATTGATGAAATTTGGCATCAATTCAATGAAGAACAATTGATGAACATTTATCATAGATTTGATGTAAAGATTTTCTTTCAGTGTAGGGAGAATGATGAGACGATAAAGCAATTCCTGTGTCAATGGCCGGCTTTCACACTAGCCAGATACAGGTACCTCTCGGTCAGTAAAATACCGGATCTTATGGGAATAGACTGGAATATCTTAAGAAACTTCGTGATTTGATGTAAAGATTTTCAGTGTAGGGAGAATGATGAGACGATGGAGCAATTCCTGTGTCAATACCCGGCTTTCACACTAGCTAGATATAGATACCTCTCGGTCAGTAAAATACCGGATCTTATGGGAATAGACTGGAACATATTGAGGAACTTCGTGCACTGCACCGAATTGTAGGGCAATTAGTGACTTAGTAGCGCAGTTTGGGAGCGTACAATAGGTCGAATCAGCAACTTAAGTGTCAGTCTACGCACATGGGGCGGGTCAGAGAATTTTCTTTTTTATTACTTCTCTATCGTACCCGTCTTTTCGAATTAACTAACTAAGGCGAAGCGATATGTTTCTGACAACTACACTGATGAGTAATTTTTAAAATCCACAAAAGAGAAAAACTTTTGCTATTTGTGTACGATAAAGTTCAAATACATATATCGTATCCATATTGTCTCGCTTGAGCATGAAGTATTTTCGTTCATTGTGTCCGCCATATTTTCGGGGCTGTCGCTGTGATCTGTCGAAACAACCATTTCTAAATATTCCTTTGAGAAATGTGTTGGTATTTTTTTTTTGGCTTCGACGTAAGGCCCATTAGCAAAGGATCGGAAGTTAGCAGCAAACTATTTATAACATCCCTATTGCAGGCCTCTCTTGAAAACTTTCGGGTATAGTTTTGACTGTATTGGCGTAAGTTTTTATTTCTGGCCCCAGCGGCTTCTTCGGACAGCTGACCTATAAGTAGTAGAGCTTTTTCATCACAAGTTGTCCAGGTATCAAAATTTTGTGCATTGTTGGACACATCGGATACCAGTGGTACAAACTAACATACATTTTTGCTGTTTCTATTTGTTGTGTGCGCGATTTGGTGACGAAGTTATGTTTTTCAGTATTTCAGCATCATCTCTCTTTCCGTTTGTTTGCAACTTGATTTGCGTAGCTGCAACCAATACACGCTGGATTGCCGTAAATCCTCAGTTTTGCGCCTTTGGGTACTCTCGGTCGACTCTTCGAAATACACAACTAACTGTATTCGGTATCGAAAAGCATCCCGCGATCCATGAATGATTATTTTTGATAAAATCTTTGGGGTTTTTTGGACTTTAAGCCATTTTGCTTTCAATTCGCTTTTTAATTTCCCAAAACTACTGTTTACTAAAGCTCGCTTTTCTTTAGAAAAATTAAGTAATTGCAGCTCACGGTTTTTGGTAGCGTCAATGTTAGCGTTTGTTGCAGAAAAATTGCTTTTATCGGTAACTTGTAAAACGTCTCCACGAACTACATATGCACTTTGTTTTCGAAGGACCAACATTTGGAATAATTGTTTTTTTCCGATATACAAAACCGAATGTTTAAATTCATACAAATTTTCAGCTCTGACGGCCGTTTTTATACAAAAAAAGGGTTTTTCCCATATATCACCACACCACAGTAATGCAGCAGAAATTATGGTATATTTCTACACCAAAACGACTTGAAAAAGTTAAGTGAACATATTTTGTAACTCCACCTATGGTTTTTCTTCTCTCATCAGTAGCTTTCATATTTTTTTGGTCTCAAGCGTATCAAATTTTGAGTGTCTCACTGTGTTATCGGCCTAGTACCTTTTTGATCAGCTGTGCCATAGAATCCCAAAGACGATTTACAATTAGACGACCAGAAGATGTGCGCAACTTGGCAACCCTGGTAAAAGAGAACCAAAAAGTGCTAGGAGTTCACTCAAACGCATTTCTCTCTCGCGTCATATCTTGCTTATTTCATACTTTTTCTATAGTTTATGTAATTTTACTTCAACATGCTTGGAATTTGTATAGTAATATACAATAACACTATCAAAAAGCTGCTCGCGTATTGAAATATTCAATGAAGAGAGTAAGAGAGAGAGAAGAGAAGTACTAGGGTTTCACTCGTTTTGTTTGTTGGCATTTGAGTGAAGAGAAATTTTGACTCTCTAACGATTTAGAATTAGACGACCAGAAGATGTGCGCAACTTGGCAACCCTGGTAAAAGAGAACCAAAAAGTGCTAGGAGTTCACTCAAACGCATTTCTCTCTCGCGTCATATCTTGCTTATTTCATACTTTTTCTATAGTTTATGTAATTTTACTTCAACATGGTTGGAATTTGTATAGTAATATACAATAACACTATCAAAAAGCTGCTCGCGTATTGAAATATTCAATGAAGAGAGTAAGAGAGAGAGTAGAGAAGTACTAGGGTTTCACTCGTTTTGTTTGTTGGCATTTGAGTGAAGAGAAATTTTGACTGTCTAACGATTTAGTATTAGACGACCAGAAGATGTGCGCAACTTGGCAACCCTGGTAAAAGAGAACCAAAAAGTGCTAGGAGTTCACTCAAACGCATTTCTCTCTCGCGTCATATCTTGCTTATTTCATACTTTTTGCATAGTTTATGTAATTTTACTTCAACATGGTTGGAATTTATATAGTTATATACAATAACACTATCGAAAAGCTGCTCGTGTTTTGAAATATTCAATGAAGAGAGTAAGAGAGAGAGTAGAGAAGTACTAGGGTTTCACTCGTTTTGTTTGTTGGCATTTGAGTGAAGAGAAATTTTGACTGTCTAGAATCCCCCTGCTTGAACGCAACAAAATAGTAAATGCTCAATTAGCAACATGGTAGAATTATCTATTAGGTAGTCGCATCAGCAATCCGTCGTTAAGCTGTCAAAATTAGCTGAATAATGAAAACCACTATGTACACAAAATGTGAAAATGTTTTTAAATTTGTGTTACTTGATACAAAGTCTATGGTATTAAATTGCATTTTGGTTGAAATTCTTTGAAGTTTAGTAACAACCAAAGAGAAACAAAATCGAATTTGACAGCTTACCGACGGAAAAGATGAAAAAACCACAAATCAGCTGGGCTGACGCGTTTACCCGATAGATAATTTTACCATGATTAGCAACAAGAAACTTTGACAGCGTGTAGAAAACGGATGTAAACAAAAAGGAATGAAAAAATAACGGAATCTAGTTAAGCATTCTATGCTCTTTACCCTACAACCGGTAATTATTTAAAACGTTGACTTTTGAAAAATTGAATTTTAGCCGTCCAGATTGCCGTCCACGTGCGTCGTATTGGAAAAATAAACAGAAAAAGGAAACAAGGCGTATAAAATTTAAAATAAATTCATAATAAGGGATGATTTATCCGACCTTTCGTATTGTATTCAAAAATTAAATTGCTCGAGCGTTTGGTCGTGTTTATTAATTAATTATATTTTTCGATATTTCGCTACCCTTTGGGTAGCATCGTCACGAAGATTTATTATTAATTAGAAATGAAAAACAATTGATAAACAAAATTTGTTCATGTCATTTGGAAAAAAAAACAACAATAACCAAATGTGATTATATATCCCGAATTAACAATATTGTAGGGGATACAGATAAGTACAAACTGATGGATAAAGATCCTACCAGCAAACTTCAGAAAATGAACAATATATTGTAGAAAAACTTTATAAATCAGGAAACATATCGCACCCTAAATACAAAAGTGTCAACTCAAAATTGACAAATTTTCAGTAGCGGCAAAAAACTGGGTTGGAAAGTTAAAAAAAGAATGAAATGTCCCAAACATACACATATTAATACTGGATTTTTTGACTAAAGGGAAGAGAAACTGACGCCAGATTTTCGCAGCATATAGAAATGGTCCTCGGTGATTGTTTTTAAGCAGAAAACTAAAATCTCGAAATTTTGAGTTGTAACGCTTTTGTATTTAGGGTGCGATATGTAGATCAAATTGAGAAGAACAAACTTAAGACAAATGTGTCCACAGCACCTAGGTTGTATGGAGTCCCAAAAATATACGCAGAAGATTTTCCGTTGAGACCAATATGTTCTTTTGTTAATTCACCTTCTTATGAGTTGTGTAGGTACATTACGAATATACTGAAAAGGATTACAGAAGACTCCAAATACAATATTAAAGACTCACTGCTGTTTAAGGATAAAATAAAAAAAACTAAGAATACAAAATTGTGAAAAATTAGTTTCATTCGATGTAGTTTCTTTATTTCCGAGTATACCAGTAGACTTAGTTAGCACTTCGTATTATCGAGGTAAAATGGCACAGAATAGAACAGCATAGAAATATTAATAAATCATTATTCCTCTATATTTTAAAGTTTTGTATAGAAGACAACAGGTATTTCCGATATGATGACAAGGTACATTTTCAACAAGAAGGACTTAACATGGGATCTTCTCCAGCTTCCCAGATTGTGGCTGATATTGTTATGAAGAATCTACGTGATTCCTGCATAGAAGAGATGGCCATAAAACCGAGAATCATTACTAAATATGTGGACGATTTATTCTGTATCGTTACAAATAATGCTATAGATAATATTTTGACAACATTTAATAATTTTCATCCTAATATTAGGTTTACAATTGAAGAAGAGTGTGGATCAAGACTCCATTACTTGGATACCATGGTAATAAGAAATGGGGAGAATTTATTAGTGGATTGGTACCAAAAACCAACTGCTTCTGGTAGTGTTATCAAGTAACACTCCAAACGCCCGAAATTAATGGTTGTCAATACGGCAATAGATTAGTCAATAGATTGGTAAGGCAATATGAAAATAAGGGGCAAGATAACCAAAACCCAACGGTGGAACCGAAAAAGTTCAAATCATTATCTTATGTGCCAGGATTTTCTGAGAGATTGGACAAATCGAAAATATTTGATACTGATAATTACAAAATGGCCCATAAAACAGCACACACACTAGGTAGATTGTTTAGTAAAACCAAAGATAGAATAGATACATTTGATAGATCTAATATAGTATACAAAATACCTTGTGGAGGAAATAATAGTGAAAGTTGCAATATGGTATATGTAGGTACAACTAAAAATAAACTTAAGACTAGAATTGCAGGACACAAATCAGATCAAAAATATAGACAAGCTTAAATCATTTTCCAAACTTTCAAGATACGTCAGTTTTGAATAGGGAAAATAATTATAAACGTCGTTTTATGTTAGAAATGTTACAGATAATAAGGACTCCAATAGCGAAGAGAATAATCTTTAAAGTAGACACGGATAATGTAGCACAGAATTATAGACATTTAATTAGTAAAATGTAGAGCACTCCATCGAAAATTGTTTGATGTACACTGCGCGTCATTAGAATAGCACCCCCCCCAATGACTCTCTTATAATTGCTCTTATTTTTTTGTCTTCGTACATGTAGCAGCTTTAGTTGTTTTTTGTTTTTATCATCTCCGTATGGGCTCTCTCTGAGAGAGAAATTATGTACTTTAAAAGTACCGTTATATGAGTATTGATATTTTCGGTCAAAGATCTTGCACTGTTTCTGGGTCATTGGAATAGCAGCTCCAATATCAAGTTTAGTTAACTTTGGTTGTTGAGGAAGTACGATCAGCAAATTTTGTATGCAGTTAATTTCAATTGTGTTACATTAAATAACCTTAAAATGGGTAGAGGAAAATCGCTGTCGTTAGAGGAAAAATCAAAAATTGAAACTTACAAGGAGTGCGGGCTATCTATTCATAAAATAGCTGAAAAAATCGGTAGGAGCAGAAAAGTAATAACCATGTTCCTTCGGAATACTACGGAATATGGGAAAAATTTTAAAGACGGTAATCACAAAGTTATTTCCAGTGCCGATAGAAGAGCTATTTTGAGAGAAGCTTCTAACTCTCACGACTCGACCGCTAAAATCCGAGCAAATACCGGTGTTCAAGCCAGCCTATCAACCGTACAGCGAGTAATAAGAAATGCTAAACACCTAAAAAGACTCAAATTAAAAAAAAAAGCACCACTCAACATGGCTCGAAAAGAAATGCGCTTGGAATTTGCTCGCACCCATATGACTTAGAATACTGAGTGGCGAATGTGGTATTTTCAGATGAATAGAAATTTAATCTCGAGGGGCCAGATGGATACCATTACTATTTCCATGACCTACGCAAGGAAGAACATCAATTGGATCGCCTACATAGTCGGGAGGGTGGTGTTATGGTGTGGGGAGCCATCTCCTACTACGGCACATGTGAGTTGCACTTTTTGTCAACGAATATGAATGCAAACAATTACAATGACGTTCTAAAAACCGCATTTCCGCACTTTAAAAACTTGTTCGGTGATTTGTCTTGGCATTTCCAGCACGACAATGCGTCAATTCATACAGCCCGTGTGGTAAAATCATGGATTGAACGCCAAAACGTCAATGCTTTACATTGGCCACCGTACTCACCTGACCTGAACATCATTGAAAATATGTGGGGATGGCTGTCGCGAAAAGTGTATGAGTCCGGCAAACAATATTCTACTAAACCGGAACTAATCGAAGGCATAAAACGAGCCTGGTCGGCCATTTCCCTAAATTATATTGAAAATTTGTATAATTCCATTCCGAATCGACTATATGAAGTTATTTCAATCAAGGGCGGTTCTACCCATTATTGAATCACTTTATAAATGTTAAGACTTAAATATAAAAATAAAATAAAAATATATCCGAAACTTAAAATAGTAACAATCATGTTTTAATAGAGGGGGTGCTATTCTAATGACCAACTTTTCATTGAATTTTATTTGGATATTTTCACTTAAAAATTAAATTAAATTAAATTAATTACTATATGTATCAGAGGAACAAATAGACTATAAACAATACAAGTTGCAGGTTCCTAGCCTTAAACGCTGATGTTGTACTGAGCCTAAACCGATGATGTTAAGGGGGCGCTATTCTAATGACGCGCAGTGTATCATTGAATTTGTCACTAGGTAACATTTTTAATATATTCGGATGTAACTTGTTGAATTTACCATTATGTATATATTTTTATCATCCAAATTATTTTTCTGGCTGTAAATTAGAGAAACTAATTCTACACAAAAATTTTTCTGGCTGTAACTTAGAACATTTTTCATATGACAAGAAAATTTCTTCAATTGTTTAATTTTTTGTTATTGTTGTTTTTTAATAAATAATCAATATTCTTCGAGCTTGAGGTCAGATTTGCTGTTGTTGTATTTATTTTCCTCGATATTTCGCTACTCCTTTATGTAGCATCATCAGGAGATATAAACAACATTTAACAATTAAAACAAAATAACAATTGTGAAAAAATTATGTCAATTTAAAAATGTTGAAACAAATTTTCCCGCCTTTTTTCAAAATTTTCTGAAGTTACACAAACAAAAATAATGTTCGTAAAAAGTTCATATAAATTAACCCAAAGAAAAATATTAGATTGTTAAACAATTTGTGCTTAAATGGTTCTACTTTTTGCTAATTAAATGTCTGTAAATTTGGGCTACATAATCTGTATCTGTTATATAGTTAATTCTTTTCAAAGTTGGTGTAGTAATTATTTGTAGCATTTCTAACATATAACGACGTTTATAATTGTTTTCTTTATTTAAAACCGCTGTATCCTGAAAGTTTGGGTAATGATT
Organism: Phaonia tiefii; assembly: GCA_963931995.1. Lineage (NCBI taxonomy): Eukaryota > Metazoa > Arthropoda > Insecta > Diptera > Muscidae > Phaonia > Phaonia tiefii. The sequence continues at coordinate 257,665,741 of OZ008370.1, forward strand.
TAAACTAGCACAATGGGATGTTAATGCTGTTTTCTGTGTAGAAATGTGCCTGTATTTCTGATCTGACTTGTGTCCTGCAATTCGTGTTTTTAGTTTATTTTTTGTAGTCCCTACATATACTTTGTTACAAACCTCGTTGTCATTTCCTTTACATGGTATTTTATATACAATATTACACATATCAAATTTGTCCAAACTATCCTTTGTTTTACTAAATATTCTGAACCTATCTGTTTTGGTTTTTTTTTCAAATGACATGAAAAAATTTTGTTTATCAATTGTGTTTCATTTCTAATTAATAATAACGGGGTTTTAAATAAGAGCGCTACAAAAGTTTTTTTTAAATAAAACAAAACCGGTTTTAGATACCAATGAAATTCTTTACTCCTGTGAAAGTACGTTCGATGCCATTATGTATGGAACTCGATTTCTTTTGCATGGCCACCACGGGCACGCTTGCAGAAGTCCAGACGCTAAACCCAATTTTCGATGGTTTTCAAGCATAAATCGGCCGATACTGCTGCAATTTCACGTTCGATATTCGTACGAAGTTCATCAATCGTCGCTGTCTTATTGGCATAGACCATAGACTTGACGTAGCCCCACAGGAAATAATCTAACGGCGTCAATTCGCTCGACCGAGGCTGCCAATCGACTGGGCCATTTCGTGAGATAACACGTTCACCAAACTTTGTTTCCAATAAATTGATTGTGATTCCAATAAGTTGATAATTGAGTGTGGCTTGTAGCGCCGTCCTGTTGGAACCACATGTCCTCCAAGTCCATATTATCCAATTGGTGCCAAAAATATTCGGTTATCATTGAACGGTAGCGATTCGCATTCACAATAATGTGCCGGTCTTGATCATCACGGAAGAAGCACGGCCCAATGACGCCGCCGGCCCATAAACCGCACCAAACCATAATTTATTCGGGATGCAATGATGACTCATGGATTACGTGTGGATTGCTGTCTGACCAATAACGCATATTTTGCTTATTGACGAAGCCATTCAGCCAGAAATGAGCCTCATCGCTGAAGATGATTTTGCGATGGAAATCCGAATCATTTTCAAATTGTTGCTCAGCCCAATTCACGAACATACGACGCTTATGGTTTCAGTTCTTGCGTCAATTTGATCTTGTAAGGATGTAGGGCAATATCTTTTCGCAAAATTCGCCACAACAACGTGACAGAGATGCCCAACGCTTGAGAACGACGTGTGAGGGACACATTTGGGCTTTCTTGAACTGAAGACTCAGCGGCAGCAATATTCTCGACACTACGGGCACTTCTTTGTCTCACTAGCACGGGAACATTTTGTACTGTGGCCGTGGATTCAAATTTTTCCACTAGACGCTCAATTTTTGATCTGGTAGGACGATTATGACGACCATAGATTGGACGTAGCGCTCTTAAAGTTGCGGCCACTGACTCCAAATTTCGGTAGTAAATTTTAATAATTTCGACTCGTTGTTGGCTCGTATATCTTTGAAATAGCAAACCTTACTGAAGAGAAATGTCAAAAGAGCGGGAAAAAATATGGCGTCGTTTGCTGTCCCTACCGATTTACTTTTGTAGCGTCTCTGTTGAAAAACCCTTTATATCTTCCTGACGATGCTACCCAAAGGGTAGCGAAATATCGAAAAATATAATTAATTAATAAACACGACCAAACGCTCGAACAATTTATTTTTGGAATAAATTCATAATAGAAAATAGAGAAATGGCCAGAAAACATTATCCACGCTCTGAGCAGTTTTCATGTGGCCAAAGAGTTTGGCTACTCATTCCCAAACAATTTACATCAAAATTATGATCAATTTACATCAAATTGATGACAAACTTACACCTAATTAACGAAAAGTTTACAACAAATTAGTGAAGAATTTACATCAAAATGGTGAAAATTGTACTTCAACTTGATGACAAACATACATCAAATCATTGAATCATCAAATCATGAAATCAATTCAATGAAAACCGATTGATGAAAATTTATCATCGATTTGATGTAAAGATTTTCTTTCAGTGTAGTTACCATATTGTTCCCAAAAACGAATTTGTTACCTTTACTTATACGAAAAACATCCATTGTGTGCTGCTGTTAACTTTCGTCTGTATAACCTCTACGAGTACCTGGGAATACATCACACACATGACAACGTCAATTGTTCTGGGTATGAAATTATTCTAAATTTAGCCAATAAGGATGGCATTTTATTTTTAAATATGCAATGTCTATTATTGTACATGGCCGGCCAGGTTGGCAGACAGCAAATGAGTCAATGGTCTTTTCGGTTGTGCTAACATATGGAAATTTCCCTCCCTGCTTAGGCCAGGGTTTGAGTATTTACGATTATAGTTAGTTGTTACTATGTACAAAACGATGTATCGACTACACACATAAACAAAACTGACTATCTTTGGTTAAGAACATGTGTGTGTGTGTGTGTTATTAATAGAATCCCTTAAATCAGTCTGATTCTTTATTTTATTTTTTTAAAATTTATTTCATTCTTTTCAAATGCGTCCAAGTATGGTTAGTTATACGACGAGTATACATACTTGTGTATATTTCTTTTAGTTACGTGCGGATTGGCGATCGAAAAGAGAACCGGTTCCATTTTAACCACTGACCACTGACCATCATCGTCATCACCACCATCATCGTCATCATCATCATGAGCGCCGTCAACGTTGTTCGTATTCCTTTTGATGTTATAGCCAACATAATATACTACTCGTATACGGCCTATAACTACAAAGCCAAGTTAACTCAGATACGTTGATATTCAGCCGATACGTGATTGCTTTTATTGCCAACAATTTGGATCTTCTATTTTTGTCTTCTTCAACTTTGGAGTTGTGGAGTTTGTCGTTGTGGCCAATGTTCCGTGCTGTGTTGTGCTGTGATGTTCTGTACTGGTTGGTTGGTCTCTTCTTTGTTTGGACGGTTGTTATAATTTTGTTGCTGTTGCTGTTGTTGCTGTTGTTCTTGTTGCTTCGTTTAATGGCAATATGTATTTATGTTTTTGTTGGACTTGTTGCATGCAATTACAAAGAACTTGAATAGATTTTGTACTTTTTCCTTCGTTCCTATGTGTTGCAGATGGTACGTACCCTGTTCAACAACGATGGACACCAGACCATCATCCAACCTATGTTTAGTTAGAGACACACACACACACAGGGAGACAAGGGCTAGATACACCGATCATTTGCAATTCCAGCCAGGTTTAAATGTAACGTCTCTAGGCAGCGGCAATACCAACAACTTTACCATCAGTACAATAGCAATGGTCAAGAGTGGCCTGGTGTGGCCGGTACTGGACAGGCTCAATGTATGATATACATAGCTTTGATTTAAACCAATATATGCCGCCACATTCTAGTACCAATATTTTTCTATGGCTTGAAACGACACAAGTGCCTTTTTGGCCAAGATGTAAAAAAATACTAGTATTCTACGTTTTGTTGTTATTGTTTTATCATTTTCTTGTTGACAATCTCAATCGTTTCAATTCTTCGGTTGTCTTGATATCATACCATTGCAAGAAGACCAAACCAAACCTGGCCTGCATCAGGCAATAAACCAACCAGTGAGCCAGCCAACCAGGTCCGGTGGTTTGGTAATATAGAAAATATATGAGCTATTGTAGGATATTGGTTAACTACAATTTACTTAAGTCGCTGATGATGATGGAGATGATAATGATGATGATGATGACGACGATGATGATGATGGTAATTTTCTTGAGTGCCTGTTAAACTTTTCTTTAACTCGGACTTTGGTGGATTTAGCTGCTTGAAAATTGTTTCTTATTTTCTAAGAGCATCTACAGTTTTGTCTTCTTCTGCTGCCGTATTGTTGTTGTCGATGTTACTTTACTATTGACACTGCTGTGGATATCGTTGTTGTTGTTGTTGCTGCTGTAGTCAAAGATTCTGGTTTTCTAGCCTTTAGCATTATAAAAAAGTTTTTCCTATTTTATGCTAAAATAAAACAGCAAAAAAAGCCACAATTTCTAAAGACATACTATCAACAGTGATGACAATTTGGCGATTTTATCTCAGATAATACGGGGAATTTAAGAGATTCTTTAATTAAATAAATACATTATTTGAAACATATTAAAAAAAAATTAAGCCTTTGAGTTAAATACTAGAGTGTTCTCCCCGATTCCTTCATGGGATGTAATGGAAAACCATTTATTATTATTTATTTGTTCAAACAAGCGGTTATTCATCCAAGTCTTCAAGAGATTGAATTCAAACGCCGGACGATGAATGAAACACTCGGCCGGGATCTGGTGTCCATTGTTGAATGGGGTCGAAAGAATAGAGTAGATTTTAATGCGGGTAAGACCCAGTGTTGTTTGTTGTCGCATAAACGGATTGCTGACCCAGATGCGCCGTCATTGTCTATGGACGGTGTGGATATTGATGAATCAGACGCTCTTGATGTTCTGGGCATGAAAATGCAATGCGATGTCCGTTGGGCAAAACATGTATTTGAAGTGTCGAAAGATGCATTCAAGTGTCAAAGTGGTGCAACAAATACTTCACTCCATTTGATCTTCAAAATATCTACACCACCTACATCACGCCAAAGATGGAATATAACTCCCATATATGGGCAGGTGCTCCTAGGACCTCTTTGGAGCTTCTCGACCGTGTCCAGAGGAGAGCGACGGTGTTAATAGAGGACAGTAGGGTATCCAACTCTATTGCCTCCCTTGAGCATCGTCGAAATGTGGGTTGCGTGTCGCTGTTCTATCGATACTTCCGCGGTATGTGTTCTTTGGACATCCGTCACAGACGTGAGGATATTTAGCCGAAGTACGCGGCTTTCCAGGAATTCTCATCCGTTTTTTTATCGAGTGGCCTATTGACCGCACTACACACTATAGAGAAAATTCGTTCTTTAGCCATACAGTCCGTATGTGGCATAAACTTCGGTCCAGTGTATTTCCCACCAAATGTGACATACAAAGATTCAAGGCAAATGTCAACAGACACTACTCCCTTTTTCCACCCTCCACTACTTCAATTTTCCTTCGCCAACACAATGCACTGCATTTATAGGTGGCATCCCCTGAGTGTTGGTTTGATAAAAAAAAATCCAATTCAATTCAATTCAGTTCAGTTCACTTCTGTTCAATTCAATTCAATACAATTCAACTCCGTTCAATTTAATTCAATTCAGTTCAGTTCTGTGCATCACTAGTAATAAATCAAGTCATAAGTGGAAATATGACACAATTCACATTTTTCGGTGCTTTTGAACCCGTTTTAGGTTCTTTAAGAACCGTTTTCTGTTCATTTAGCTCCGTTTTCGTTTAATTTAGAATCGTTTTCGGTTCATTTGGACCTGTCTTTCTGTTCTTTTGGAACTGTTTTCGGTTCTTTCTGCGGATCCAGTTCCTCGGTTCTGTGCATCACTAATGTGTACTCCATCAACAGTTTTGTTCTAATCAATCTGCATAATTGACACATAGAGAGCACTCTACCTCGAATTTTATTTTCAAACGAAGGAATATCAATGGAAAAGTATACAAATTTTTTTAAAAAACATAATTTTATCTGTAGAATGTGTTAATTGCAAATATTTCATATATTTCAATATTTTATTAATATTCTAAATACAACACTGTATGTGGCATTCGAAGTAAATTGTTGCTTGCATTGTGGTTAGTTACTGGTTTTTATGAGTACATTTTCAAGATATTCAAAAATTTAAAACTGAAAAATGTATATTTGGAACGTATTTCAAAAATTTTCAGAATTTCTTTCAGATTTTATTGAATTATCTATCGTCATCAAAAAGACTACATGTATAGAAGATGACACAAGACTAAATGTGTGGAGACACCTAGACCAACTGGCCCACTGATGAATACTGTCTTAAGTACGCATTGTATATATGTCGCAAGGTGATCACCACTATTTTGCAAACTGTTGAAGATTCCTGCTGACTTTTAACCAAATGTATGAATATGCCAGGGGATGCCATGAAGTTTTTTGTATGCGAGGGTATCAGAAAGTCAGCAAGGAAAATTGATATGCCATTTTGTACTCACTGATGATGTGTTTGGGAAATTTCTAACTGGGTTCCGTTGTCTATTTGCAATAATAGTTTCAATGTGAGTTGGAACATTTTCAAGACCTAAGCCAAACTGATTTCATCTAATACGGTGTAAAAATTGACGAACAAATTATTCATTTCGAAAATGTTGACTTTTGATAGAAATGCTTCACTAGGAGTCGTCAAAATTTGTACGTAATATCCCAGACTCCGACTCCACAACACAGTAAGAAACTACCTTAAAGTAGTATATATCCACATGATCAAATTACCATTTTCCATGGACTACTTTTGTTATTTTTGGACAGCAAAAAGTCAGTTACATCGAATCATTATCGTTTCTTGAAATAGTCAGTGGCCGATAACAAATTCAACTCATGTTTATAAAATAAAATAAATAAATGGTTTCCCATTACATCCCATGAAGGGACTGGGGAGAACTTCTCACAATCACTGAGCTGTGCGCTTTCCAGTTTTCACTCACTGATTGGGACCTACAGTTTTACACCGATTCCGAACGGTAATTTGAGAAGCTTTTTCATGGCTAGATACTCGATAGTGTCGCCGTCACTAAGCGAGGTGACCGCCGCCGAAAGAAATTTTAAGGTGGTCAGAGCCGGGTTCGAACCCAGGATCTCATGTACAAGAGCCGCGCACACTAACCATTGCACCACCGACGGCCAACTCATGTTTATAACCGATAAAAATCCCAGTAAATCTTCTGCATTTTAGCAGTTAAGAAGAAACCGAATGGTTAGAGTACTTATGAACGCGTAACTCAATTGTTTTCGAGCCGATTGTAGTTTTCTTCACAATCTAGGTATTATTTAAATTATACAATTTTCTTTCTAATCTCAAGTTAGATGGAAATTTCAGTGTTTACACCAATGCCGATCCGTCATCCTTAAGCACTTTTTCATTAAAAGTTATTTTGATAGTGATGTGCCGCTTTCTCGTGTACGATATGTAGGTTAGGGTGTCCCAAAAAATGTTTCTTTTTCGATTTTCATGGTTGCTCAAGCTTAATTGGTAAGCTTATAGGGTAAACTATTTTTGAGCTTTTTTTCCAGATTTTTTGGAAGAGGTTTAGGGGTCGCGCAAGTCGAATTCACACCAAAAATCGGGTATTCCGGACGTTTTTGAATGTTACTTCAAACTCGGTCAATGAACCCGATTTACTTAAATTGTAAGGCAGCACTTTTAAAGCAAAACGTCCAAACTTTTATTGTATATGCATAAACCACCAGTTTTGGCAATTATTATACTCAATAAGGTAACATGTATTACATTTTTCCGCAAATTTTGGAGAAATTTTGTAAATAACGCTTTATACCTTTTAAAATTTCTCTGAAAATTTAAAAAAACGAATGGTGCATTTTAAATGACAGACAAATTCCAAGCAATTTTGTTAAAACAAAGTTTGAATTTGCAGTTACTGTTCCAGAGTTATACCATTTTAAACTTTTTACCCTTTGTATGAATAATAAATGCCAAAAAATGTTGTAGAAAATAATTTTGAATTTGCAGTTAATGTTTCAGAGTTATGCTATTTTAAAACTCTTTACGCTTTGTATGAACCTAAAAATATTATAAACTGTTTGCCATTTTTGCATCGGAATTGTTTTAATTTTCTATGTAAATTTAAAACACTAATGATGCACTTTAAAAGACGAATAAATGCCAAGCAATTTTGTAGAAAAAAATTTTGAATTTGCAGTTACTGTTCCAGAGTTATACTATTTTAAAACTCTTTACCCATTGTATGAAACTAATAATACTATAAACTGTTTGTCATTTTTCCATCGGATTTGCTTTAAACTTTGTATTCACGAAAAAATCTGCATGCACTAAGTAGCGACAAAGAGTTACACGCGGAAAAAACCGACCCCAAGAACATATTGCAGGAACCATAGATATGTTTGCAAGCAAATCGGCCATTGACTGGAACAGTAATTGCAAATAATTTTAGTAATATTTTTTACAGAATTATTTGGAATTTATACATCTTTTAAAGTGCATCGTTGGTACTTTAAATTTCCCTAAAAATTTAAAACAAATCCGATGCAAAAATGGCAAACAGTTTATAATATTATTAGTTTCATACAATGGGCGAAACGTTTAAAATGGTATAACTCTGGAACCGGAACCGCAAATGCTTGGAATTTATACGACTTTTATAGTGCATCATTTGTTTTTTTAAATTTTTACAGGAATTTTAAAAGATGTAAAGCGTTACTTACAAAATGTATCCAAAATTTACGAAAAAATTTAATACATGGTACCGTATTGAGCAAAATTATTGCCAAAACTTGTGGTTTATGCATACTATACAATAAAAGTTTGGACGTTTTTCTTTAAAAGTATTGACTTACAAACTAAGAAAATCGGGTTCATTGACCGAGTTTTAAGTAAAATTCAAAAAACCTTCGGAATACCCTATTTTTTGGGGAAATTCGACTTGCGCGACCTCTAACCTCTTCCGAAAAATCTGGAAAAAATCTCAAAAATACTTTACCCTATAAGCTTTCAAATAAAGCTTGGGCAAAAAAAAATTATATGCGGTGTCAGGGGACACCCGGTTGGAACGAAGTTCCTTTCGCTATATATTATGTACTAGTTAGTTCCAATACACCTAAGGCGCCTGTTGAAAAATACTATAATTTAAATGGATCTTTAAGAAAAGATAAAATTTTTTTTAATGGATGCATTTTTTTTAAAAAAAATTTATTTTTAGGTCCTTTTTGTAAGAGTATGTATGTATTATATTTTCCCGAAAAGGTCCTTTCTTTCGAAAAGCTAATGTTTTTTTTTTTAAGAAAAGATACCATCTTTTAATAAGAAGTACTTTCTGTAAGAAAAACCCTAAGAGTATTAATTTTTTTTATAAAGAAGTACTTTATACTTATAAATTTACTCAAGCTCAAGACCTTTTTAAATAATATAAAGCTTTTAACTTTATATTACTTTCAAAAAAGTCGAGCATAAAAATGTTCCAATGATACCAAGGCTGTCTGTATAGCTATTTCGGATCTTGCCAAGATCTTCATCAGCAGACGTTTTTGGTATGTTTTTGGTGAATTCTTCAAAAATATATATCCAGAAACACTCATCATATTAATGAGAATTCCTTTATATACTCGTTTGAAGAATACCAAGCACTACCATTGGAACACCTTCATGCACAACTCTTTTTATCATGAAACAATAATATTGTTGATGGCAACCCTCTGTTTTGTTGTTTTTGTAATGACATAACAAAAACAAATCATGTCTGATTAAAACCAATGGTTTTACGGCATGATAAAAAGAGTTGTGCATGAAGGTGTTCCAATGGTAGTGCTTGGTATTCTTCAAACGAGTATATAAAGGAATTCTCATTAATATGATGAGTGTTTCTGGATATATATTTTTGAAGAATTCACCAAAAACATACCAAAAACGTCTGCTGATGAAGATCTTGGCAAGATCCGAAATAGCTATACAGACAGCCTTGGTATTATTGGAACATTTTTATGCTCGACTTTTTTGAAAGTAATATAAAGTTAAAAGCTTTATATTATTTAAAAAGGTCTTGAGCTTGAGTAAATTTATAAGTATTAGAAAACCGACCGAATAAAAATTCCCGTAAGGGAAATGATAGAAGTACTTTATTTAAGAACAGGTACTTGTTTTAGGAAAGGTTATTTTTTAAAGAAAATTTACTTGTTTTCAGAAAGGCTACTTATTTCAAGAAATGAAAAGGTATTATTTTATATTTAAGAAAAGGTACTTTGAAGAAAAGGAATGTTTGTAAGAAAAGGTATTTTTTTTAAGAGAAGGTATTTTTTTTGAAGCAAAGGTTTGTTTTTAAGAAATGGGAATTTTTTTAGAATTGGTCCTTTTTTCAAGAACGGGTACAATTTTAAGAGTAGGTACTTATCTCAAGAAAAGTTAATTTGTTTTACATAAAAGGTACTCTTTAAAGAAAATTTAGTTTTTTAAGAATAGTCAATCTGTTGTAAGTAAATATTCTTTTTTAAGAAAAGGTACTTATTTAAAAAAAATGTTTTTTTTAAGAAAAGGTACGTTTTGTAAGAAAATTTACTTTTTTGAGCAAAGTTACTTGTTTAAGATAAGGTACTTTTTTTTAAGAAAAGGTACTCTGTTTAAGAATATGAGTAGGTATTGTTTTGAGAAAATTTACTTTTTTTAAGAAAACGCACTTATTTAGGAAAATGTTATTTTTTGAACTTCTTTCACTTTGGCTTTTCTAAATTTACTTTTTTTTCGGTTCAAAACTGTAATAAACAGGCGCCACCTAGAAAATTTCCCATTAAACAACAAATTTCTCCCCATATGTTAGTCTAGACACAAACCAAACCAAAAGTAAGAGTTTAAGAGTAAGTGCGCTGCCAAATATACATAATTCCATGCTCGGGGTTGTATTTCATGGATTTGCCAGTCTTTTACTTTGGCTTTTCTAAATTTATTTTTTATTGGGTTGAAAACTACAATATGTAATAAACAGACTCCACGTAGAAAACTTCCCGTTAAACCAAACCAAAAGTACCCTATATAGTTGATAATAATGGGTTGTAATAAAGTAGTTAAAAAAAGTTGTTTAAAATTTGTGATATTGATGGGACACCCTAAGTAGGTGGCGATTACTTGGCAATGTGATGGCAACTTTGTCGAACAGAAATAACCTGTAAAGAAAGCAGGCGGAACAGATTATTTCTCATACATTAACTGAAATAGACTATTGTTCATAAGAAATATTCTTCCCCATCGATCTCTCATCCGATGGTATAGGAATTGCGATTTGTAAAAACTGCAAATCTAGCCAGAAGTGTCAACTTCATCGAGTATCGGTCGCCACTTCAATACCATTTCTACGTTTTTTTCTAATTGTATCACCAAAATTGTCCAAGGTACGAGTATTTGGCAATTTGCCACAATCAAACAATTAAGTCACATTACCAACACTGTTACCACAACATCCACGAAACCCATCCAGTCTACATAAGGTTGGCTAGTTGTGATTGCTATCGCCACAATATTGATGGTTGCTGTTTGCTGGTTCTTTTTGTTTATTTTTAGTTCTGCACCAACATCTCTGTGAGAGCCGTCGTCGAGTGTTTGCCATTCTAGTCGCTGTCTGAGCTGGTAACCCAAAAGGTCTATCTCTCTACGTACTAGTGTCTTTTGATATTGCCAATAAACCTTATTTGAAAATCGTGAGCTGAGCTTCATTTCTTTTGGCTTTGGCTATTTATAGTTAACTTTTTTTTGTTTTGTTTATTATTATAGGTTGTTACTGTTGTTATTGTAGTTGTTGTTAATGCTAATGTTGTTGCTGCTGCTGCTGTTGTAGCCTCAATACCATTTATGGTAAATTATAATTTCTTTGGTATTGAAAAATGTTTAATAGGTTTTCTAAAGAAGGTGGTTGAATCGATCGATCGATCGATCCATCCATCGTTCGATCAGTGGTTGTTTGCCGATGGCAGTAGTTAGTAGTGGTTAGTTAGGAGGAGGATGTGATAGTAGTGGTATCAGTTGTTCGTGGTAATGCTGTTGCTCCAAAGGTGTTGCGAGAGACGCAATAACATCAGCAACAATAGCAGCAGCATACAACAATAGAATACTAGAGATATTCGTGGCTTCTGCGAATCGAAAAATGATGACGATGTTGCTGATGGAGCCGATAATATCGATGATATTTTAAAATGGAAAATAATATTATTTTGCTGTTGTTGCTTTTTGCCCCCCTTTAATGTTATTAATAGAACAAAAACAAGTATAATGTGGTTGCAAATAATCTTTAAAAAAAAACAATAAAAAAAGTAATTCTGGATGGAGAGTTACTTCGTTTCTTTTGTTAAGGCTTACAACATAGTTCTTTATCAGTTTTGATGCGGAATGATTAATTTGTTGTAATTCTTGTAACAAGTTCATTGGGATAATTAAATAAGTGAACAGGACCAATGGTTGGATAGGGCTAAGGTGGAAGCAACCAAAGTTATATGCAACCATGGCTGAATATTTAATACGCTACACCACCGTGTGTCCGTAACCTGCTTATAGCGCCGATAGTATTAATAACACTGTGTGTAATTTTTTAAGTCATGGAAATATATAGCCATATACGGACACCACTACGTGATAAAAGACAAAAAAAAGACCCGTGTCTCCCAGTTTTGCCCAAAGTCATGCACTTTTTACGTATGGGCCCTCAAAGATTTGGGGCCTCGGTGAAATTTTTGCAAAAAACTGATCCCCTTTGTCAGGCTCATATCTTGCAATACGTTCCGAATTTTGATTTACTCTCTGAGGTAAAATTATAGCTCTTGTCATAAAAAATGTGAACATATAAAATCAAAAAAAAAATCATCTTCAAGGTCAAAATCGCATAAAACTTAAAATAATTAGAGTTTTGTTAACTTTTTCTCCCTGTTTAGTTCCATAGGTAGTAAACCGTTCAAGATTCAAGGAAACAATCAGCTAGAAAAATGTACCTAAGATCTCAATAAACAACTTTCTAGAACATATGAACTTCCTAGGAATGATTCTTATATTGTGTGCTGCGTCCCTTGTTGCATGTGCTGAGCTTACTGTTTTGCCTGTGCTGCTGCGGTCAGTGAGATAGCATAGTATCTCAATGTTGAAGTAAACGGTGTTAAGAATCATTCGTAGGAAGTTCATATGTTCTAGAAAGTTGTTTATTGAGATCTTTGGTAAATTTTTGTAGTTTATTGTTTCCTTAAGTTTTGCACGGTTTGCTACCTATGGACCTGAACAGGGGAAAAAAGGTAGAAAATAATCGATTTTTTTAAAGTTTCTTGCGATTTTGACCTTGAAGATGAAGTTTTTTGGATTTGATATGTTCACATTTTTTATGACAAGAGCTATAATTTTCCCTCAGAGAGTAAATCAAAATTCCGAACGAATTGCAAGATATGACCTTGTCAAAATGATCACTTTTTTGCAAAAATTACACCGAGGCCCCATATCTTTGGTGGTCCATAAAAAAAGTGCATGACTTTGGGCAAAACTGGGAGAGACGGGTCTTTTTTTGGTCTTTTATCACGTAGTGGTGTCCTTATACGGTTATATTTTTTCGTGTTGCACTGTGTAATAAATGGCGAGTTGTGTGTCAGAAAATATCAAAATGTTTTGTTATTTTAAAAACGGTCATCTTTGGTCCAAGCTCATATGCCGAATTTCTTTAAAACCAGTTAATGTTTGTAACCTGTAGGACTGTTAGCACCAAGTTCTTTAGAATTGTATGGTATGGATTTGCCTTATCATAAAGGGGGCAACGATTTCAGAAGTGAAAATAAGAAACAAAATTCAAAGTGAAAATTGAACCAAATTTTGAAGAAATCCGTTAAAATTTTTAACCTCTGGATTCGAAGAAATCCGTTAAAATTGTTAACCTCTGGATTCAATAATAATAAGCTTGGTGGGTACAACCTATATGGACACTATATCAAAATACCGACCGATAGTTCATTTTCAGAAGTAATTATCATTGGTATAAGAAAAGCTTATGTAAAATTTTTTTATTAAAATCAGGGATTTAAAAAAAATTCTAAATCGTGTTCTTTCATTTTCTATTAAAACTTCATATCCTTTCAATAAAGGAGACAGTGTAAAATCTCTAACAGAGAAAAAGTTAATATTTTTGTTTAAACATTCGCTACTTTGAAATTTTAAAATTGAATAACAGGGTTGTTTTATGTTATTTTTTTAAATTTCTGTAATCGATGTGACAGTTTCTGGATCGGAGAAAAATCTCCAGCCCGTGTTTCCATCATTTGAGTTTCCTTCTCTTTGTTTTAGTTGGTCGATTACGAGGCCTAGGTAAAGACATTTTTTTGAATTTGTTTTTTTCTTTGCTTTCTTTTTCTTCATTATTTTGTGGCTCACTAAAGGTCCAAAATATAACCACATCATAACCCAATTTAAGAATATGCTCCATAAAACGTATTCCGAAATGAAGAGGGTACAATCCAAATTCGTAAGCTTCCTTCAAACTATCGTCTTGTGTGGGGGGTTGGCTTGGGGATTCACTTGATGCCTTTTGGTATATAATGCAGCTTTACTATGACATTGTTTCGCTTACAACTTGTGCAACTTTTACATCAATCATTGTGAGACACATTTTGAAATTTGCTTCAATGTCTTGGTCATCAAATTTAAATATTACGGGTTGAAGTTCTCTAATTTTATCTTTTATATTTTCAACTTCTTCTCTTATGACATCTTTTGTGTTCCCTTTGAATGCAAATTTTATTGGTCTGCAATTCTTTGTTGAAGAGGGTATTTAATTTTTCCATACATCAATTTCTGTTACTCTACTTGTTGACGGATCTAAGGCGGTATACATTTTTGTTAAGTGCATTGGAACGAGAGATGATACCATAGATAAAATAGCATCTAACGAATTTTCGGCATTATATTGTTTGTATTGTTTCTGACCAAAAGATCCATCAAATCCCCATTTCGAAATTAAAGTCATGCTGCTAATCGTATTTCCAAGATTTTCAAATGATCATTATCAAGCGATTTAACAATCGTTCTGCAGTATATTCCAAAAGATATTTCAATTTTATTTCTGCTGAACTTGAAGTGACACTTGTAGCAGTTTGTGAAGGTAAGCATCCCTTTTTGACAGAAACTAAATCTCGATACTCTCGAAAAATACCACAATTCTTTCCATTCGTCCGCTTTCATAATTCTTCATACTGATTTTTAGTCAATTTCAAATCCAAAAATAGTGTGAACGCTACTTATGAAGTGAATTTCTTATCTTCAACTGGTGTGGGAATGCTTTTAAAACTCTCTTTTTGCGCCTTCGGTTCGCTTCCACTATTTTTTCAATTATTTTAAATTGTATTTTGTGTTGGTTGAATTTAGTGCATAAATGAATCCTTAATGAAATTTTTAGAAATTTCATCATTGATATTCTTAAGCTTGCGTCTTCGAGATCTTTCACTACGGGGATGATTTTTTATTAATTCTGCCTTTTTATTGGTAATTTTTTAATTTATTGCTCAAGCTATAAATAGAGATATGGTTTTTTAAAAAAGACGATGTTTTGTAAATGCATCCTCATGATTCATGGCAAACCGTATAGCTATTTCAGATCTAGCCACAGATCTCCATCAGAAAAATTCATCAAACTAAATGGAAACGAAAATTCATCTCAATTGAGAATTTCCACTATGCAAGTGTAATTTATATGTTACAAAATTTACCTTGCTTTAAAATCTCGTAAAATACAAAAGTTATAGTCATTTTAAAATTAAAATTAAAAAAATATAATTTGTAATTCTATCAAAATGCTGCGAAAGTAAATTTTGGATCACCCTGTTCTCTATGATGTAGTTGTAATAGAGCTGTAATTTTTAGGCTCCCGAGTTTCACTGGCATATGCTTTTATATTAGTAACATAACTTTAAAATCGGTAACCGTAAAAAAGATTTGTTGCCCCGGTCTCGAAATATGGTGCACAGTACGGCGGTGGTTAGACGCGTTCGGACCTATGGAGTATCGGTATGGTTGCCGGCTTTGGATAATGATAGAAAACTGTCCACAGTACAGAGAACAGCATCCGTTGGCGTGACAGGAACATTACGGGCATGTAACTCTGCTGCCCTCAATACGATGCTGAATTTATTTCCGATTGAACAACTTGAAAGTGCTCTTCGCCTTAGAGAGTTGAAATGTTAGACCCAGTGAACCTATGGGCATACTAGTATTCTGGGCATTTTTTTTAGTGAGGTCATACCTAAAAGAACGGACTATGCTAGTCCTAAGTTGA
Organism: Phaonia tiefii; assembly: GCA_963931995.1. Taxonomy (NCBI): domain Eukaryota; kingdom Metazoa; phylum Arthropoda; class Insecta; order Diptera; family Muscidae; genus Phaonia; species Phaonia tiefii. The sequence continues at coordinate 257,681,638 of OZ008370.1, forward strand.
ACTTCGGGAAAAACTTCAAAACACTCATACCGCATAGAGAAGAGTGGAGGAACCACTCATCGTTGCAGGATGTTGACATACACATTTGTACGGATGTGTCAAGACGAACAGTGGAGTGGGAGTTGGAGTTAACTAACCTTCACTTGAAATAGCAGTATCAATCGCTCTCCCTGTTTTTGGAAGAATTTCCAAGTGGCAACACCGAGACGAACAGTGGAGTGGGAGTTGGGGTTAACTCAACTTCACTTGAAATAGCAGTATCAATCGGTCTCCCTATTTTTGGAAGAGTTTCCCAAGCGGAAGAAGTAGAAAAAACTAGTTTCCAATTCATCCTGTAGCAGGGAAGAGTGTGAATATCTTCTCGGACTGCCAAGCGGCAATAATGGCCCTATCTTTGGTGGGGAATATATCGATACTGGTTCGTGAATACATGAGCCTGTTTGACGAGATCGCTGCCACGGTAATATATACCCTAGTGTGGGTTTCGGGTCATACGAAAATAGTCGAGAACGAAGCCGCTGATGAACTAGCCAGGAAAGGTTCTAGTGAAAATGCGGATGGACGAAACGTGATTGAAAGCCATCTAAGAGTGGTGTGTAACGCGATTGATCGCCACTTCCACCACGAGGCAAATGGAAACTGGAGGGAATTTACTACCTGTCTCATATCACGGCGTATTTTGCCTAGATATGACGGTAGTAGGAATTAGTTGCTGGTGAATCTAAACACGAATTCAATAGCCAGAATGACAGCTGGCATAAGGGGTTACTGGACGATTGGTAGACATGCTGCTAACATAGGAATACAATATAGACATTAGTGTCGTAGTTGCGACGACGAGCTTATGGCGGAAACCCCTGAACACTATCTCCTACAGTGCCCAGCCTTGTCAATCATAACCAGTAAAAAATTGGGGTTACCCAATTAGTACTGTTAATGTATATTTGAAGTAGATCGAGGTCAATACTCCCCTGTTCCTGCATTCCGTTAAAAAAAATCTTTCGCATAACTTTGGGAAATGCCTTTTTTGACGGAATACAGGAACGGGGAAGTATTGAACTCGGTCTGCTTCAAATAAACATTAACAGTACTAATTGGATAACCTCAATTTATTACTAGCACATTCTTTTATTTATTTTTATTTCCTCTTCAGGGTAACGTGGTTGTTTAAAACGGCATCACTGCTACTTGGGTGAGCTTCCTTGGGAGGAACTCACAATCACTCTTATGTTGGATTTAGATTAGTTTATCGCGGCCAGTTTAGCGATATCCTTGTTCTCTATTCTTAGCAGTTTACACCACCAAATTTGAGATTAAATTGGTATTTCAAGTGGCAACTCGATGCTTAGACTAACTCCGAGCCGAGACAAAATTATTGAAGGCGGCGGAAGAACAGAAAAATTAAATTTTGCGGCTATTGATATTGCCAGTTTTATAAAAATTTGGAATGTTTTTGAAATAACTGAACCTTTAAAATTGGATCAGGTCAAATCGGGACTGACTGGTCAAATCGGGACTGACTATAAAATCGGCTCATATTTTAAACCAATACGAGCCAATTATATCGGCGACGGCATGAGTTACAAAAAATTGATGGTGGCGGCGAAGCGTCGGAAAATAGTCGATTGGCTTCCTTCTGTCAAACGGTTGATTTTTTATGTATGTTTTTATTATGGTTGCATTTTTTTTTAGTAATTAACAGTGCTGCATCAAAATGTACACCAGTTTAAAATAAGGTTGGTTGGTTGAGAAGGCTGCAAGACAGCACGCTGTCTAGCACACTTAGCATATTAAACTTCAGTTGTTGCAGATTAAAATTGTATGAGTAATCTTCAGGGTTAGTGTTGAGTTACCCTTCGAAATGCGTTAATGTTGGTCTGTGTAAATGCCTTATTAGCTAACCTAACCATTCGAAAATGTACAAAGGAATAACATCTTTTTTTTAATTTAAATTTTTTATGGCCGATTTTGTTAGTTAACATGTTAATGTTTGAGAAGTTCATATTAGAAAAATGTTCCCGACCTTGTCATTTTGTAGTATGAACTTCTCATACATTAGAAGATTAATTAAATGTTGTGAAGACATTTCGTTACAAGTTAATTGGTCAGTTTGATTAAAGTAAATTTTCAAAAAGTCGCAAGTGGACTCGACGATTCAGCTTCAGCGGACTGTCGTTTTGATGTTTGTGAGACTTTATTTGATGACGTTTTGATGTTTGTGAGACTTTATCTGCAGTGGTGTTTAGTTCTCTAAGCCCTCAATTGTAGTTTCATATAGGAGTTATAATTTTTCGTTGCAGTTTCTACATTTATATTTTTGTTACAAGTATCACATCCAATAATCCGCTTTATCTCCTTCCAACGGATTCCTCTGAGTGCAAGCCATTTAAGAATAGAATTCGGCATCTTTTAATTAAAATTATTTTCACAGAAATAAAAACATAAATTAATACCCTTCATAACCAATTTATTGTAAACATTCTCTCGAAATAGTTTATTCACCTCCAGATACTTGATTTAATCTGATGAATCGGATTATAAAACCACCTCTCAATGATCTTGCTTTCAACCATTTCATGTTAATCACTTGACCTTTTGGGGTAACTCAAAACCAAATGCATGCAATGGTTTGATCCATTGATTTGATTCATTCTTTAGAGAGTTCTACTTTAAAAGAAAACTATCAATCAAGTAGATTGTAATTGAAAATGTCGACAACGACTTAAAAGAAAGGCATTGACTTTATGCGATTCGTTCGTTATCTTTTGTTGCGGTCAAAATTAGAGTGCCCTCTTCGGAACAAAAGACATAAAATAAAATCTTTTAATGTCATTAGGTGTTAAATGTCAAAAAGTTGACAGATAAGAACAAACAACATTCGAGCGCGGTGGTGCATTCGTGATCTACACGAAATGTTCAAAAAGTTGGCTGTCGATGTTCATTCTTGTTTGAGTGTCTTGTCTGTCTGTGGTGGCATTAAAGTGTTATTGTGGTCATTGGCTAAACTAACGATTTATGGAAAATTTTAAGTTTTATTTAAATTTGTGTATTTTTTTTATTGTTTACCAATGTTATCAATTCGTATAAAGTAGACACAAAGAGCTCCCTCTACATTGGGTTGATGGAGTTTAATATGTGGGCAGCAGTAATGTTACCTTCTAGAGAGATAATAAATGTATGGATGCATTAAAGTTAGCATTTGAGTTTTTGTTCTTTTCCAAGATATGTATGCATGCTCATTATTATACCGACTCACCGAAAAGTTTGTAAATGAGTCTTCCTAAAAAAACTATTAGTTTTGTATGTTTGATGGTGATATTCATGATCATTCAAAGGCTAGAGAATTTGTAAGACTCTTTTCACCTGCTTTTAAATAAAATGCGAGAATTGTTCGTCGGTTCAACGACTGCATATATTCAACGGCTCAACTAATGTTTTCATCGAAAGTGAGCTAATAACGCATTTACACCGCCGATTATCGCGGCCAGGTTAGCGATAACCTTGTTCTCTAATCTTCACCGTTTACACCACCCAATATGAGATTAAATTCAAATCTCAGTTGGCAACTCCGTGCGTAAATGAACTCCGCCCCGAGTAAAAATTATCGAAGACGGTGGCGCAACAGAAAAATTAAGTTGTCGGCTATTGGTTTTTTAAGTTTTGTACAAATTTGGGATTTTTTTGAAATAACTCAACCTTTAAAATTGAATCAGTGAGTTAAATCGGGTCAGTCGATAAATTCGGCTCACAGTTTAAACCAATAAGAGCCATTTATATCGGCGGCGGCGTGAGCTTCAAAAAAGTTTTGGTGGCGGCGACGCGTCGGAAAATTTTCAATCGGCTTCCATCTGCAAAACAGTTGATTTTTTGTGTATGTTTTTATTTTGGTTGCAGTTTTTTAGTAACTAACAGAGTTGCATCAAAATGTGCACCATCTTAAAATGAGCTTTAAAATTAAACTTCAGTTTCTACATATTAAAATTGTATGAGTAATCTTCTGGGTTAGCGCGGGTTAACGGAGTTAACCTTCGAAATGCGTTAATCTTGTTTGGTATAAATTCCGAATAATGTGCAGATACATCGCCGCGACATAATTCATTTCGCTAAGGTAAGAGATATTGCTGAAATCGTATTGATTACACTGTGGTAGTCGAAAAACGAGAGACGGCAGGAGAGGACGGTTTGTCCCTAATTCGGGTACGAGGAATCGAACTGCATTATTGTTTTTTTGCGTTATAATTACGGTTTCATACAAAATATATGTAGGGTTGCCAGACTTACTGTTTTCAACAGTACGCTCAATTTTTTTTGTTTCGTTGTACTGTCTTCTGTATAACGCATACAAAAGTAGGTGAAAGTACTTTTTTTTAAACCATTGTACTTTTGTTGTTATAGTTTTTTATGTTTTTCTTGGGTATAAAACCCAATTAAACAACGTGCTTTCATACAAAACATCTTTTCAGCGTAGAAAAAGTAAAATTAAGTGAAATTGATAATTAAGTGGAATTTGATAATTGTAAATGATGATGAGTAAATAAATATAGATATATAGTGAAAGGTTTTCTCTTATTTGGTGAAAGAATCTGATTACTGGCAATTTGTGAACGGAACGGAAACCTCACAGAAAGTCGAAAAATTACTTTTCTGCCGATGTTCTGAATCAAAGAGCTCCAAACCCTGGTTTTAGAGGTAAGCTGTGCTACAAAAAGTTGAAGCCCATAACGTTGGGAACAACTTTGTTCAAGAAAGTTTACCGGTACAACCAACCAAATAGAAGTTAGTGGCTGTCAAAAGTGAGTCAAAATCGAAAAATCAAAAACATATCCACTCTGATAGTCGCAATAAAACAAAAATTTTGCATGACATCGTAATTGTAACTCAAAAAACTAATGATGCAGTTGGATTCCCCGTACCCGAATTAGGGTAAAACGATTCTCTCCTGCCTTGTCTTAAAAATTTTTTGCCAAAAACTATCACAGCTTTACAAAATTCTTTAGTTGTTGAACGTTTTAACATTTATAGATGGTTTCAAAGGAAACGTATTTATAAAGAGAGTATTAACTATTAAACAGATAATTGACTAACAACCCTGTTTTATGGATTCTCAAACAGTTTGTGATGCTCAGACAAAAACAACATTAACGATATGCCGAAATATACAAATTATTATTTAAATTTTCTAATGCATTACACAGTGGAAGTCGAAAGTCGAGACAAAGCGGGAGAGGACAGTTTTGTCATAATTCAGATACGAGGAATCGAACTGCATCATTAGATTTTTTAGTTACAATTACGGTTTCATGCAAAATATATGAATGTAGGCTTGCCAGACACACTACAGGGTGTCTGGTAGCAGATTTATATTTTCAAACTTAAATAAAAAACATAATAATGGACCCAAAGTTTTATTAAGACCATTGAACGATAGAATGGAAATGCGGATTTTATTTTTTAAAGAGTATGTCATCCAGATGACCGAAAAAAAATGGTCCAATTATCTCATGCGTGGATAAGGCACACCAAACAGTTACCCTGAGGCAATGCAATGGTTTTTGATGTTTCAATCTAGGGTTGCGGGTTCTTGGAGACCAGTAACGGCAGTTTTGCTTGATGACGTGGCCATTTAAGTGAAAATGAGCCTCGTCGCTCCAGAAAATGGGGTTTATAGTCCAAAAACGCTCCAACATCGTTTCACAAAAATTTTTGCGTAAATCAAAGTCACTTTCTTTCAGTTCTTGAACGATTTGAATTTTAAAAGGATGGAACTTCAGATCCCTTTTTAAAATTTCATGAATAATCGCTCTTGGAAGTCCCAGTGAGGCTGCTGTTTTCCGTATTGAAAGTCGCGGATTTTCACGTAAACTGCTTTCAACCAGTTCAATGTTTTCGGGAGTCCTTGAAGATCGACTGGGCCCTGGCCGTGGGACATTCATAGCCGAAGCAGTTGCGCTGAATCTCTGCACCCACGAACGAATTAAATTTACACTCGGTCCATCACTTATTCGCCGAATACCGATCTTTGGACAAAATTGTCGACTAACAATTACGTAAGAACACACGATGCTCACTCGACCACTGCGACGTCCTGACTGACAAATCCGTACAATCGATAATTCCAACAGCGCCACCCTCCCTCCGAACCGTTTATTACTTTTTGAAATAATCGTATTTAAAAATATAAATTTGCCACCAGACACCCTGTATTTTCAACAGTACGCGTACTTTTTTTGGTCGTTGTGCTGTTTTCTGCATTTCTTATTGTTATGTTTTCTTATTTTACGAAAAAAAATCTGAAAATTATTTCGGGCATATGACCACCGCGGCTGTTCATGACTAAGCGCATTCCGGACATCCAATTTTGGGTCACTTTTTCGAGCATTGCCTCTAAATTGTCCTCCAAAGCGTCAATTGTTGCTGGTTTATCAGCATAAGTCACACATGAACTAATCGAGAGGTGTCAAATCAGACGATCTTGAAGGCCAATTGACGACAGGCCCATTTCTCGAAATCAACTTATCGCCAAATTTTGATTTCAATAAATGGAAAGTTGTGGTCGGCGTAGTGCCATCCTGTTGAAACCACATCTCACCCGGATCAATGACATCCATATTTTGAAATAAAAAAATCCAATGAGTGTTCGAACTCACGGGCGATGTGTTAACACATTTTTTCTACACGGTACCTGTTCGATTTCTATGAACACATTCGTAAATGTTACATTGGAAAATAGAAAACAGCGTTCAATCATATGATGACGTTACAGTTAAATAATATTAATACTTAAAATTATTTAAAGACCCAGTGCAAGCACATGTGTCATTATTTTCTTGCTCAATACTTTTTGTTTTATTCCCACAAAAGTCAAAGAATGCAAAGCAACAGACACTTGTACATACATACATACATTGTTATATTCGTACGATATAACCGAAGATCAACATAAAATACTTTTTTAATATTACTCCAAATTAATACTCCAAATTAAAACACTTCAATCTCGGCTCGCCGATATCGGAGCGCCTTAGTTTTTGGCCTAAACTCTTCGTCGAAACCCGCACTAGCTTTTTAATCCAAAAATTAATAAAATCGGCTATGAATTTCCGGAGAAAATCGCGTGGGAAAATTATATGAAAATCGCCCAATAATCACTTTCAATACCGACGGCCAAGCAACGAACAAACAACCGATGATAAGACAAAACCGAAGATCAACATAAAACACTTTTTTAATATTACTCCAAATTAAAACACTTAAATCTCGGCTCGCCGATATCGGATCGCCTTAATTTTTGGCCTAAACTCTTCGTCGAAACCCGCACTTGCTTTTTAATCCAAAAATTAATAAAATCGGCTATGAATTTCCGGAGAAAATCGCGTGGGAAAATTATATGAAAATCGCCCAATAATCACTTTCAATACCGACTGCCAAGCAACGAACAAACAAACGATGATTTACTCTTACAAACCTAACACTTGCGTATGTATTAAACTGATAGTTTACTGCCCTAGAGGCGCGCGTATAGATGTTAACACATCAAAAATCATTTATCATGGTGCAGTAAATATCTAAATTGACACTAACGCGAACTTCGGCTTAATTTTTCAAGAAATAGAGTCTGATGATGCCACCAGTGTGTAAACTGCACCAAACGGTGAATTTTTCTGAATGTAATGGAATCTGTAGGGTCTGTTGTGGATTGGTCTCACTCCATATGCGGCAATTTTGTGTATTAACAAACCAACTCATTAGCAAAAAATGAGCCTCATCGCTGAACACAATTTTATGGCAAAACATCGGTTCAGTTTCCAACTGCTCTAGAGCCCAATCGGCGAAAGAACGGCGCATATGATGGTATCGTGGCTTTAATTCCTGCACCAGCTGGATCTTATACGGGTATAGCGAAAATTTCCACGTAGTGAACGGAGAGAACCCAAAGTCCTGCGACCGACGACGAATTGATAAATTTGGATCTTCTTCCACATTTTCGTTTACAGCGGCAATATTCTCTTCTGGACTTGTTGGTGTTATTGCATCATTTAGAGAATAGGTGGTACGAGGTTGAATTTTATGTGTCGGGATTAGAGAACAAAAACAAATATTAATCATCGAAAATCACTTTATTGTTTTTCAAAATATTCCCCATGAATAATTATACACTTTTTCATGCGTTTGAACCAATTGTCGAAACACTCTTGCCACTCTGATTGAGGTATCTCCAAAACATGCATTCCGAATGCAGCAACCGCTTCTTCAGGTGTCGAAAATCGTTGATCTCTCAGTATGTTTTTACATACGGGAATAAAAAGAAGTCATTCTGTGCCAAGTCAGGACTATACGGCGGATGACCCATCAAATCGATGTTTTGGGTGCTCAAAAATGCAGTTGTTTCAGCCGTTGTGTGAGAGCTCGCTTTGTCGTGGTGAGCTGAGTGGTCCGTCTTCGGCGGTTGGTTTTCCTGATTTCTTGGAAGACAACTGGCAAACAAATGGTAGTGTACCACTCAGAATTCACTGCTCGGCGTTGTTCTAGTGGTACGGTTGCGACATGTCCGGTTTTTCCGAAAAAAAACAGGCGACCATTTGCTTGGCAGTGCTTCGGGCGCGAACAACTTTTGTTGGATTTGGCTCATCTTGAAACACCCATACAGTTGACTGCTGTTTACTTTCGGGCTCATACACGTAAATCCAGGATTCATCACCTGTCACGATGTCATAGACGTGTTTCGAAGCACCGCCATCGTATTTTTGAAGCATTTCTTTCGACAAATCGACACGAGCCTTTTTTTGAGGGATTGACAAATTGTGTGGGATCCAACGCGAACAAATTTTTTTTTGACAGTCAAATGTTTATGCAATATTGAGTGTATGCTGGTCTCACTAATGCCTAAGGTTGTCTCAATCTCACGATAGGTCACATGACGACCTTGCAAAATCAGTTCGCGCACAGCATCAATGGTTTTCGGAACAACAGCTGATTTTGGACGACCTTCACGTAATTCGTCTTGGAGTGAACTACGACCACGATTGAATTCACCATACCATCGATAAACACTGGTGCTTGATGGAGCTTCATCGCCAAAAATTGAATTAAGTTCATCCATGCACTGTTGCTGACTTAATCCACGTCGAAAGTTGTAGAAAATAATCGCACGAGAATGTTCACGATTTAATTCCATTTTGGGGCCGAGATGAATCTTTTAAGTTATCTACTGTAAACAACACAAATAATGCTCATATGTCAAAACGTTCTGAGTACGCATAACCTCAAAAATGTCCAACTTTACGATAGAGCTGTCAGCTGTCAGATTGCAACACGATGGTTGCCAAATCCCGAAACATAAACTTCAACCTCGTATGAAATCTATCACAATTCGACGGATGGCTTGCTCACATGGACGAGTATCTAAAATCACGAAGTCGTCTATAAGTTCCGCGGGTCGATGACTGATTTTCAAAGAAAATTTGGATAATTTGGTAGCGTTATTCAAGCGTGAAGCTATTCATGATGATTTGCCAGAGTATACTGATCATAAATGTGAAAAAGTGAGCGCAGTATGGGAGTTCATTTGACAGCTAAACCTTTCGTAAGGTCTATCTGAAGCCCGGTATTCAGTGTTTATGAAATATTTGTTGCCATAAGAAGTACGTCTACAAAAACTAACGAAAATTTCATAAAATTTCGCTCACTTTTCAGTTTCTGGTACTCAGCTCTTTGCGTAAATTTCGAAAGAAAAATCAAGTACAGGGTTGTTACGTACGAAAACAGTTGTTTGGGACATTTCGATTATTTTTGTAAACAAAACTAATACCACATGCCTTCTAAATAAAATAGAGTGCAAAGATGAATTATTAATGAAATATGTGCAAGGTAAATCATAGATATGTGGTAACTCTCTGTAACAAAATTTTCAGTTTGCAGATAAATGATAAAATTTCTTACGAAAATTTCGCAAGAACTTAATACGGGGCTTAAGCAAAAAAAAACAGCCTTTACATATAGATTTTTATTCGCTCAATAATTTTAACTTCATCGGTATGGTTGCAAGGAAATGTTGGATGTTTGAATGCCTGACTTCAATAATACCAGATAGAGGCATTAGTACAAATTATCCAACAAGGCAACAACAACGGCATTCCAAGTTTGCGTGGTAAAATATTTGTGTTGAATACAACACAATTGTACACCAATAATAAAAATCAGCAAAAAAGAGAAAAATACCTTTAAATTTCACTGTTGACCACCAATACATCAAGAAAAAGTTAAGTTGAAAAGTTCTTGTAACCACTTCACCTGCTGTAAGTCAATTTGCGTCACTGTAGACGGGACTAAAGCAAAACAAAATCACTCTTTACATATAGATTTTTATTCGCTCAATAATTTTAACTAACATACCGATATGGTTGCAAGCAAATGTTGGATGTTGGAATGCCTAACTTCAATAATACCAGATAGAGGCATTAGTACAAATTATCCAACAACGGCATTCCAAGTTTGCGTGGTAAAATATTTGTGTTGAATACAACACAATTGTACACCAATAATAAAAATCAGCAAAAAAGAGAAAAATACCTTTAAATTTCACAGTTGACCACCAATACATCAAGAAAAAGTTAAGTTCAAAAGTTCTTGTAACCACCTCACCTGCTGTAAGTCAATTTGCGTCAAACTTGCCTCATTGAGAATAACCCATGACGAAGAGTGTGAAATTAAACGTCAGATGAGCGAATAAATATCTTTATGTAAGTTTCCACTATGGTTTGATCGTCTGTGATATGTGATTTACGGGAATTTTACGAGATTCGATTATGAAGGTTTAAAATGAAACAAATGTGTACTTATATATCAATATACTTATAAATATACTAGGAATCGAACTTTAATGGTTGGTAGGGGACTATAAGTACCCTCGTATAAAAAAAGTGTTGACGTTCCCGTAATCAGCTCTTCAATACGCATCCCTTTTTCAGTACACCCTATTGTATAACATTTCTTTTGAAAATCATCATTGAACACATCAATGTCAATACAAGTTGGGTCGCCCTACTTCACAAACGTTATGACATTTAAATACGAACCCTTTTCTGATATGAATGTTGGGCTAATTGGAACTTGTATAGGTTTACTTTTGTGTATATGAACATAAAAGGTATTACAGGTTTATGGAGATTTCTTTCGTGATCTCTCCTGGACCAAACCAGTTTTTCATAAAAAATAATCTAAGGTTAAATTAAAATCTTACAGTTTTATTGGTGGCAATAACCCCGTTGATGTCTCAGGTGAAACGAGTATACACAGTTGAACTTTCTTATAGGGCATAAGAAAGTTATGCATAAAACTCATGTTGGTAGGCAATATATTTTAGATAATTACAAATGATTTGTTGTTTTTCAAATTATTCTAGAACTTGTATTACCACCTGAAATTGAGGTGGTACATGAAGGGAGTTAGTATTAGGCATAAACTTGGACGTGGAAAGTATTGTGTGTATCTTGAAAGAATGTCCTCATAGGTTTCTATTCCAGATGTGCATTTCCTAGTTCGTATGATGTTCCCAGCAAAAAAAAAACCGTGGTAACATCATTTTCATTTAGTACAATTATTGTTTTTAATAATATATTATTTTCCGATTTATTTATACTTCTATAGCAGCATCAAATTCCTAGAACTTGACTACCTTAATTGAATTTTCAATTCTGCTTTTAATAAGCGTACTAAGTTTTCTATCCTCAAATTACTTTTGTTTACAATTTAGTAACGTGTAATCTATTAACGTGTAATGCTAATTTTTCCCTACAAAATAATTATTTATTACCTTAAAGCCTTAAGTATTTTAGTCTCCAGGTAATAATAATAATAAATTACATGTGCAGGTAAAACAGATAAAATTTGCATGATGATTAACGATATCTGACCAAGGGACCTTTAAAAGGTTACAACGAAATTATCAACAAACAATAATCACAACTTTAAGCAGAAAAGTTTTGAAATAAGTCAGACTTTATTCAAAATATCATTTGTTTACATAGATGTTCAAAATCCACAGTGTTTCAAAACGGAAGTTGTGAAAGTTAAATCATGTATAAATTTTATTAACATGACAGTTCTCTTCGGTATGGAAAATTTTGCTTAAAACTTGTGCATGATTGCTTATAAATTTAGGACAAGGTGTTTCAAAAGAAGTCATCCGATGTTGTTTGAAAAACTTCGATTCTGTTTTTCGATTATGTTTATTTGAACCTTTACAATTTTATTGGTTAAGTTGAGAAGATGATATCGGTTAAATGGGCGCCATCACAATTGATTACCATACGGTCTCGTTTTATTTCATTTTTCATCACTTCGGGCGACAGATACTCGCACTCGTATCGAATGTTGACCTTGAGGGCTTTCAGGGTCTCGGGCTTGTTCACGTAAACACGTGACTTCAAAAAACCCCACAAAAAAAGTCTGGAAAGGTTAAATCGGGCGATCTAGCGGGCCAGTGCAAATCGCCAAAACGAGAGATGAGGCGACCCAGGAACGCCGCCTTCAGAATATCGGTTGTGGCTCGCGCAGTGTGTGCCGTTGCTCCGTCCTGTTGGAACCACATGTCCTCCAGTCCTAATTCGTCGAATTGTAGCAGAAAAAACTCGGTTAACATGGCCCTATAGCGCGCACCGTCCACTGTTGTCGTTCGACCAGCGGCATTCTCGAAAAAAAATGGCCCGGTGACTCCTCCCGCATGAACAGCGAACCATCATGCAGTCACTTTGAGCGGGTGTAATGGCTCCTCGTGCATCACTCGTGGATTTTCGGTGCCCAGAAGCGATAGTTTTGCTTGTTCACGTACCCGCTGAGGTGGAAATGAGCCTCATCGCTCATTATGATTTTGGTGGAAAAATCGTCCACTTCGTCCACGAGATTGAGGATGGCTTGGGCGTAGGTTACACGCGTTGGGCGGCCGACAGGCAGCAGCTGATGCACGGACTCGACTTTGTATTGGAACATGCGCAGGTATTTGACCAAAATTCGCCATAGGGGCGACTGGCTGATGGCTAATTGCGAGGCATGGCGTCTGGTCGATGTTTCCGGCGACAGCTCGACATCCTCGGCAACAGTGGCGATATTCTCGGTGGAACGGGCGCTCCGTCGCCGGCCACTTCTGGCAACGACTCTTCAAGGTTAGTGGCCAAACGGCACAGTGTTTGCGCAGTCGGTGTCGGACGGCCGGGGAATCGGCGACGGTATTCGCGTTCTTGGGGAGTGTGTCGCTCCATGTCTTGTTTACTTGTATTCTACATCTGTCTAGTCCACAAATGATTTGACATTGGCGCATCTTCCAATAGGGTGGTCACTTTTGAAACACCCTGTATATTTAACCAAATTGATTTTTGGAGGATAACCAAATTGATTTTTGGATGATAGCATCTATCTCGTGATGCTCATTAATTGAAAATATGACTGGGGAATAGTCCGAAGAAAGTCGTAGGCACGTACTCGCGGAGACGTTTATATCGAAATCAATTACATCATAAATATTTTCACATTACATACCAAGAAGGGGCGGCGGAGAGCTTCTCACAATCAGTGAGTTTAGCACTTTACAGTTTTACACTCACTGACTGAGTATGACCTACTGTTTTACACCAGTTTCGTATGGTCCTTTGTCGCCGTTACTAAGCGAGGTGACCGTCGACGAAAGAAAGAGTCGCAAGAGAGTACAAGTGTCGTGCACACTAATCATAGCACAAGAGCGAGTAAATGTCCAGTTAAATTTAAGGAATTATTTGTCGATTCTGACGTCAGTTAAAGTTTAACAAAGCTACCTAAAATCTATTTTGCTAACGAGTCGTCAAATCTGCCTTTAAATTAAACTATAATTAGTAAATTAAAAATTCTTAAACATCATTATGGATCTATGTTATCGTATAAATACAAGGTAGCATTGTCCTAATTGTCATACCTACCCAGCGAGCAATTCCTTCCGACTTCTGTCCGAATTCTGACAGAGCGTCTGCACAAGTTGCCGAGTCTGAAGCCGAATTCGGTCAGAATTCTTACAGAAAGTTGTATGAACGTTTGAAAAGAATTCGGAACGATATCTTTGTTAAAATTCGGATACTTGTGCAGATTTTTCTTACAGAATTCTGTCCGAATTCTGATGGGAAATTCGGAGGGAAATCTGACATTTTGTCCGAGAATGTGTAATTCTGAACTCTGTCGGACATTTTGTCAGAGAATGAGCAGACAATTCTGACATTTTCGGATGTTTTGTTCGAGAATGTGCAGACAATTCTGATGATTGTCGGAGATTTTGTCAGACAAAGCGCAGACAATTATGACATATTTCGGAGTTTTTTCTTATTGCTTGGCGAGACAACATTTTAAACGTGATAACAGCCTGTTTCTCTATCTCGAACGAAAAGCTAAGCAAACGAAAATCAGACACTCACATTAGACTCAAATTCGGTTTGTTTGACAGCACATTCGAAATAGAGAAACCGAAATTTGTATTGAAAGCTTTATTGTTTTCATTCGACTTGAAACGACAAGATTGTGAAACCCAAATCAAATTTCTTTCGTCTAGAACACGAACGAAAGCTTTCGTTCGAGATAGAGAAACTGGCTGTAAGTTTTCTAAAATTCACTTTATTTATTTTTATTGGACACAAATCACTTACATATGCACTTGAGTACTCACCGCTTGATTTATAAATGACTATCGATTGACACAAACCAATTGACGATTGATACAAAAAAATTGCAATGGAATGCAAGATAACGGAATTAAAAACAAACAAAAAATCGCATTAAAAACTACAATGGAATGGAAAAATAATAACAAAACCAAGAACAAATACCCTTCAGAGAATAAGCATACAACGAAAATCAAACATAACAACAAAGTTTAACACACAAAAATTCCCATCAGAGGGTGAGCAGATTTCTCGCACAGAGAGTGAGCACATTTCTCGCTCAAATCTCTCTTGTTAAATTTCCTTGCGATGTTGCAAATTTCCTTCAGAGAATGTGCAGATTTGGCTGAAAAAATAACAGAGATTTAACAGACTATGTTGCTTTTATTTACAATCGCCTTTATTACGGTTGCCGTCATCAACGTCGTTGTCGTTTTTATGTTAACATTGGTTCGTTTCAACATCGTCGTCACATTAGCGCCAATTTTGTTATTCTGTAACTGACTTGAGACGACGTCGATTGTTTATCGATAACTTATCAAAAACAAACAAGTTGTCAATGTTTGTGAATGAAAGCAGGAAGAAGAATAATGTTTTCTATTTGTACTTCAACTATTTTAGGCATAAAACTATTTTAGCAGCAATATCAGATCTCCACCAAAATTTCACCAACAGTAAAGGATTTTGCGCTGAGTTGAAAAATATTTTTTTTTTGCGCTAGGTCCAACTTCTTGAGATATAGGCCTTTAAAGCTTGAGTATATAATCGGTTATATCTCAGGTATTTATCATCGGATCTGCTTGCAATATGTATCATTACAAAGCCCTTGTGAAACTCTTTAACTCTGTATATAAATATATTTCCTTTCATTAACCCATTGAGGGCTCATTTAAAAAATGTTTTTTAACCTAACTTTTTTGGTTTAATCAACTTGTTGTTCTTGTCTTTTGGTGTTGTTGTCTTTTGTCGTTGCTGTCTTTCATTTCTGTTGTCCTTTGCTGTAGTTTTTACAGTACAGAGGGAATTTGATCACCCCGACGGAATATAAAATGTAACGATTATGAAATTTATTTCATCAGGATCGGCTAATAAATGACAGAGTTATTTATGCGCGATTATACATTCGAGCTTTGGAGACCTATATTTCGGAAAATATGGACTTCCGCAAACTTTTTTTTTTGAATCCGCATTTAATGCTCTACCAGGCAAAAAAAAAAACGAAAAAAATCCAATTTTGCTGCTAAAAGAACTTTGTTCCCTATTTAATTTAATTTAGTAAAAGTTATTGAAGGTTAAAGTAGTTAAATTTGTAATTCGATTTGGAAGTTATTGGATCTAGACGCCATATACCGCATGGAAACAAGGAATTGAGGCCATCCCTCGGTAGAGGCACTTAGCACCTTTACTGGGTCAAGAGCTATATGTACTGCGAGAGAAAGGATAAAAAGATGAGCCAGAAATGATATCATCATGTAAACCATGGAACTGTTGCCTATCTTATTTTAACTGAACGTTTCGTTACCGTCCGCTTGTTTGCAAGACATGAGTGTAAAATTGAAGAGCATCAACTGCTGGACTGAAAGCTCGCAAAGCGGACGTACACGCTGAAAAATTTGTCGTTTTTTGTTATTTGGATGCAAATATTACGTGTGTTTGGAGATTGTCGCAAATATAATATACTTGTGCCCAAACGCATTGTGTTTGCTATTCAATATTACGTGTTTGAGACACAATGATTAATATTTTATAACATATGTGTTTGCGACCCAAATATATCGGGGTTTGTGATACAAATAGAACCATATTTGTTGCACTGTTTATGCTCTCTCGAGAACAAGAGAATAATAGAGGGCAACGAGTGTGTATATATTGTAAGTGTGCGTCTGTATTTTTGCATTATTCTCTCAGTGAGTGATTCATAAATATTCCTGAATGTGCGTGATGTATTGCGCAATAAAAAAACGCTCGGACGGTTAAATGGTTTGTGATGTTGCTTTGGTTTATGTGTATATGTTTCGCATATATGTATTTATGTGTGCTACCAAAGTGAGAAACGATTTTGAGAAAAGAAACTGAAGAGGGCCTCTACTGAAAATATCGGAATGGCGGACCATTTGTGAAATATAATAAAAAAAAAGTAATTAATACACGCTTGTCTTGCATGAACTAGATTTGTATATAAGTATATTGTTCGTGGACCAACACATAATGATAACCAACGCATAGTTGAAACCTTCTGAAGATAAAAACGTGAGAGACAACAAAGATAGGAGAAACAACAGAGCAGCAGATTCAAAACAAAACAAATAATGCATTCAATGCAAGTAAATATAAAAATCATTTAAATGTTTTAAGTTTTTGTATTAATTATTTATATAAGTAAATGTGGATATACAAGGTGGCGCAAAAGCAATCCTCCTATCAGAAAATGCTATAAATTTTGCGATTGGCCCCTAATGTCAGTTCTGTTTTGACATTTGTGTAGTAAACACATGCGAAATACACGTTAATAAACACTGTTACGCTACACTGCTCCAGAACGCGGAATATTGCTGACTATTTATTTGACCAATAATCGGTCGGTGACTTTGGCACAACGTGAATTTCGTCGCAGATTTCCTGGCCGTCCAACGCCTACTGGTGAAACACTGCGACGTTTAGCCGCTCGCCTCGAAGAGACTGGCACAACACGAGATGCCGGCAGGCGTGGCAGACCCCGGAGTAGCCGTTCTGCAGAGAATATTGCTGCTGTAGCCGAGGATGTCATGGATGCGCCGTCGACATCGACCAGACGACGTGCCACGAAATGGGTATCAGTCGACGGTCTTTACAGCGAATTTTGGTACAAGATTTGAAGATGTTTCCGTATAAAGTCCAGACGGTGCATCAGCTGTTAGCTGCTGACCGCCAATCGCGTCTAACATACGCTCAAGCCATCCTTAATCACCACCAAGAGGAGGATGATTTTTCATCAAAAATAATCATGAGTGATGAGGCCCATTTCCATCTTAGCGGGTACGTAAATAAGCAAAATTTACGCTTCTGGGGCACTGAAAATCCGCGTGTAACCCACGAAGAGCCATTACACCCGCTCAAAGTGCAATGATCAGAGCGATGATCAACGAGTTCTTTTTGCCGCAACTTGATGAATTGGGATTGGAAAATATGTGGTTCCAACAGGACGGTGCAACGGCACACACTGCACGTGCCACAACCGATATGCTGAAGGATGCATTTCCCGGGCGCCTAATCTCCCGTTTTGGCGATTTGCACTGGCCAGCAAGATCGCCTGATTTGACCGCTCCAGACTTCTTTTTGTGGGGCTGTTTTAAGTCGCGGGTTTATGTCAACAAGCCTCAGACTCTTGCAGCTCTTAAAGACAATATCCGTCAAGAATGTGAGGACGTATCGCCGGAAGTTTTGGCCAAAGTGATGGAAAATGCCATAAAAAGGGCTCAAATGACAATCAACTGTGGCGGCGGCCATTTACATGACATCATATTCTCGACTTGATGTAAAAAAAATTAAAAGACCAAGTAAAAATAATCCACAAGAAGAATCAAAGTTTTTCATTTTTTTTAAATTACAGCCAAAAAACATCGGAAGTTTACTTTTGCGCCACCTTGTATATTGATAAAATTAATTATAATAAATAAAGAAAAAAGAATAATTCGTTTCTAAATATTATGTTTGGGAGAAAATACGCATATGTTTCCACGTACGTATATGGAGGTTTGGGGGAAACACGCGAATGCTTCCACGTAAGTATATGGATCTTTGTTTCCACGAAAAAGCTTACATATTTGTAAGTAAACATGCTAATGTTTGCATTTAAATACACATGAGTTTGGGACTTGAAAACATATAAATGTTTGAAGTGTGTTCCAAACATATACATGGTTGCTGCAGAATATGTTTGGGAGAATATGTTACAGATGACGTTTATTTTCAGCGTGTATGTCATACAACAGGGAAGCCACCACGGCGAAGGCAATGCATTACTTACTGGTGGACACTTGACACTGAAGACACCGAAGCCACTAGTTCTAAATGATCTATTAAGTAACTCAATACAAACAGCTAAATTTTATTCAGGGCAGAAGCCGTGTTAACCGAATAGAAAACAATTACATACCACAATAGGGACGTTGGTGGTAGCGATCGCCAAGGGCATTCAACTATAAAATATACCCAATATTATTTTTCATTCAACTATTTGTATAAGTTAAAATTATTAAAAATAACAAATTAACTTCAAAATTGAAATGTTCGATCGTTTGGTCGTTTTTTTTTAAATAATTTTATTCTTCAATATTTCGCTGCGCTTTGGGTAGCATCGTCAGGAAGATAAACACAATTATTAATTAAAATCGAAATGAATTAATAAACGAAAATTTTTTCCTTATGTCATTTGTATCTTTAAAACGAACCGTTTGTTCTTTGCAGTTATTGCCAGAAAACTGCACATACATACTCGCCATACGCATATAGCGACCTCCTTGGGGTTTTCCGTCTACCTTCAAAAGTCGTGCACTCTATATTTTAATTTTGTTAATCCAGAATTGAAAAATAAAACTACAGAAATGTTTTTCATTAAAATAAAAAATTACAGATTTTCTCCAAGTCGTTATAAAAAAACTGTGTCGACTGAAATAGAGTCATTTCAATTCAACATCGACGTAAATTCTACGCACAAAATTCCAAACATGTGTCGACAGTCGTCGTTAGTGATCGATACTCGTAATGTCTACACAAATACCGATTTTCAACCGTCGACACAAGATGGCATCATTTTATGTCGATAACAACAACCGCAATAAGAGCAAAAAATCGAATCTTTTCTTTTGTCATATAGATGAAATTATGTTTGTAATTACTTCTTTTTGTGTGGGACTACCTGCGAGGGTCAGACCAAAAATACTTTAAAATTAATATTGATAATATTTGACATCTGTAATACACATGGGTACATTTTAAAATGCGCGTGAAATTAAAATGCAATTTATTTCAAATTTAAAAGGGAAATACATTAGTTCCATTGAAAGCGATAGTAACAAATGTAATTGCTTCTCCATTTTTGGATGAAATTTGGTATGTACGTTATTTTTGAGTAAGTAGAGTCCAGTAATGGAAACCTTTTTGAAAAAAAACTACTAGTGTAATCAAGATTAAGTACTAGAGTAAATACACATAGAGTAACCACTTCGCTCAGTAAATTTACGACATTACGCTTGGTTGCATCTGGACGTTGCTTGTTGAAAAATATTGATTTAATAATATCAGATGGAGGTATTAGTTCAAAACAACCAACAACGGCATTTCGTTTTGTGTGTTAAAATTTTTGTGTTAAATACAACAGAAATGTATACCAACAATAAAACTCAACAAAAAAGAGCAAAATACATTAAAATTTCACAGTTTTCAGCCAAAACGATATGAAAAATTTAAGTTAACCGATCTTGTAACGCCACCTGGCTAATTTACGTCGGACATATCTATCGCACCGACGCACAGTGGCCAATTTTTCTTCGCTAGCGGCATTTAATACAAATTTTCAAATTTGAAAAACCGTTAATTTTGTTTTAACAATCGATAACAAATACATTCACTAGATTTGTATCGATTTTTAAAAGCTCAGCTTACAGCTGATGAACAGCTGTGACCTGTCAAAGTCAGCATATGTTTCTGCAAGTGTTGTGCAAAATATTTCCGCCTCTTTGATCATCGTTTTGCTATTCGTGTTAAACTTGCAAATTTTATTATTTTCATTAAAAGTTTTGTTATATACTAACGCCAAGGTATGTATTATATAAAAAAACTGTGGTTGTGATCTGTGTATACTCATGTTATTTATAAAACGTAATCGTGTTTAAGTGTATTAGCAACTCGCCCATTGTAACGTACACCTGTCTTTCGTGGAGTAGAACTTACAAAATTCACCTGGATTCAGTGTAATTTTAAATTTTCCTATATGTGTAAACCATTGTGTGTCTAAAATGTCCAAAATGAACTGCGAGTACCTGCGAGCCTTCAATTTATTGTACTTTTTGCTTCCTTATAATGCATCATTTTGAAGATGATTTCTCTGAATCTGATACTGAAGAATCTGATTAATATTTCTTTTATAATATGGTTTCTCTTTGAGTTGACAATTTTTTCTGGTTTTATATATGAATATATGGTGGAAAATGTTTATTGAATTAAAAACAAAATAAAAAATTAAAAATAAAAAATTAAAAATTAAAAAAAAAATTAAAAATTAAAAAAAAAAAAAATTAAATTTTTTTTCCAAAAATTGTTTGATTTTTTTCTGAATTGAGAAAAAAAAATTTGGAGATATCTTCTTTACTTTGGAAGCTATGAATAAAATGCCGCTAGCGAAGCCAAATTGGCCACTGTGCGACGGCATCATGAAGAGTTTGAAATGAAACGTCAGATAATCTAGATAGCACCTCTAGGTGTATTTACTCTATGATTATATATTCTACATGTGTGTATCTACTGTAAAAATAAACAAAAAAGTACAAAAACGAAATACAAGTGAATTTGGCGTAAGAGGGACACCAAAGCAAGAAAACAGTTCAAATCAGCTGTTCTAACGAGTTTACCTTACTTATTTTACCATGGTAGAGCCAAAAAGACTTCGCAAATTGTGGTCCAGGAATTTGCTACTATGTGGTGGGCCCAACACCAGCTAGTGCTGGGTTTTTTATATTTTCCCCTAGGGTAGATACAAAAATGCTCTACCCAACACCGGTTACTCGGCTGCAGCATAGATTATTCCAACCCTAGTGTATCTCCAACATTGTTTTTGTGAATTTGTATTTGTGCATAATAAAGCTTTCCGGGGAACTGGCCTGTAGCATAGCTTGCGGATTTCCTCTTCTGGACTTTCTGGAAATATGGAATCGTGAGATCTGGAATCATACTACGTTTTTTTAAGTTTGTAATTTTTGCATTTTTCATAGGATTGTATTCCGCATGTAGTCAATATATTTCAATTGTTTCAAATGACAAAGAAGAAATTTAATTTTTTTTTTTTTGACTGAGTATTGCTGAAATATCTCGAGAATGATAAAAGGAAGATACATAAAAAAATACTACCTGGATTATATTTTATAAAGTAAAAAAGTGCTGTCCCATAACATCCCACGAAGGGATTGAGGAGAGCTTCTCACAATCAGTGAGATCTGCGCTTTCTAGTTTTTACACTCACTGATTGGGACCTACAGTTTTTCACCGGTTCCGAACGGTATTTTGAGAGCTTTTTCATGGCTAAGTACTCGATAGTGTCGCCATCACTAAGCGAGGTGATCGTCGTCGAAAGAAATATAAAGTGGTCTGAGCAGGGATCGAACCAACATTCTCATGTACAAGAGCCGCGCACACTAACCATTGCAACACAGACGGTGGTATGACGATAAAAATATGATATCTCCGCAATATCGCTATGGAGATCTATCTTCTAATTGTTTGTAGGGACCTTGACTGGATAAATGGATTTTTAAAATCTTGGAATTTACACAAATATTCAAAACTTAAAGAGAACAATTTTTATAAAAAAGGTTTTTCACAAAATTGTAGAATTTGTCGTCTCAAACAAATACCCATTTTAAAATAATTTTTTTTATTGTTAAGGGCGGAGCAATTAATCCGTGACTTTTTGAATGAAACACAGTTTTGTTTTTCCAAAAACAAATTTATTTTTCAACATAATCTCCTTTTAGTCCAACTTAGTCCAACGTTGCTCCAATTCTTGTATCCCTTCCAAAAAATAGGATTTTTCGAGATCCATATAATAGGCATTTGTTTGATCAATATTTCATCGTTGAAGCTAAATCTCTTTCCATCGAGCCATTTCTTTAGGTTTGGAAATATTAAATAGTCACTGGGGCTAAATCCGGAGAATATGGCGGATGAGGTACCAACTCGTAGCCCATTTAAACAACTCCAAACAATCCTTTGACGTTGTCTCGCGATTACGTTTATGGTCAATTTAGAGCAAACGCGGCACCCATCTTGCAGACAGCTTTCTCAAACCCAACTGATCACTTAAAATCGGTTTTTATTCTTGGTTTGATTGACTGATTTTTTTTTCGCAAAAAATAATGTTTAATGAGCATTCGAAATTCACTTTTTTCCATTTTTAAAAAAATGCACGAGGTTGTATGTTTGTATGTACGCAAAGTAAATGACGGAACTTACTCAAAATTTGACAGAAGTCTATTAAGAGGTGGTACTTGATAGGAGCAGTGTTGCATTTCATATAAATACGAGGGAAGTTCGAAAAGTCACGGACTTATTGATCCGCCCACGTATTTTGTTGTCACAATTGTTGGCAACAAGTCATAAATGTTTTTTTTTCCTGGAAGCCTCACAACCTTTTGGGAACAACGACGTACATGGTGCGCTTTTAGGGTTTTCATTTTCATAGGACAGAGACAAATATATTCTGAATCCTCGTATAATTCTAAGTCAGTTCAGTCACTCATTTCCGTCCGTCCGCGATTTTGTTATTTGAGAACATTATAAGGGGGTTTTCAACAGAGACGCTACAAAAGTAAATCCATAGGGACAGCAAACGACGGCATATTTTTTCCCGCTCTTTTGACATTTCTCTTCAGTAAGGTTTGCCATTTCATCATGAAAAGATATACGAGCCAAAAACGAGTCGAAATTATTAAAATTTAGTACCGAAATTTGGAGTCAGTGGCCTCAACTTTAAGAGCGCTATGATTCGGATTTTCATCGGAAAATCATCTTCAGCGATGAGGCTCATTTCTGGCTGAATCTGACCAATAACGCAATCCACACGTAATCGATGAGTCATCATTGCATCCCGAAAAAATTACGGTTTGGTGCGGTTTATGGGCCGGCGGCGTCATTGGGCCGTACTTCTTCCGATATGATCAAGACCGGCACATTAATGAGAATGTGTAGCGCTACCGTTCAATGATAACCGAATATTTTTGGCCCCAATTGGATAATATGAACTTGGAGGACATGTGGTTCCAACTGGACGGCGCCACAAGCCACACAGCGAATGCCACAATCAATTTATTGGAAACCAAGTTTGGTGAACGTGTTATCTCACGAAATGGCCCAGTCGATTGGCCGCCTCGGTCGTGCGATTTGACGCCGTTAGATTATTTCCTGTGGGGCTACGTCAAGTCTATGGTCTATGCCAACAAGCCAGCGATGATTGATGAACTTCGTATGAATAGCGAACGTGAAATTGCAGCAGTATCGACCGATTTATGCTTGAAAACCGTCGAAAATTGGGTTTAGCGTCTGGACTTCTGCAAGCGTGCCCGTGGTGGAATAAAGAATTTCATTGGTATCTAAAACCGGTTTTGTTTTATTTAAAAAAAACTTTTGTAGCGCTCTTCTTGAAAAACCCGTTAGTTTAAACTCAAGGCGATATCATAGAGTAATGTCATATAGAGCTACCATCTTTCTCATCTGACGTTTCATGTCACACTCTTCGTGGTGCAGTCGGTGCGATAGAGAGTTAGTTGACATAAATTGACTTACACCAGGTGGAATTACAAAAATGTTTGACTTCAATTTTTCGAGTCGTTTTGATGAAAAGCGGTGAATGAGGGTTGAATTTTAAGTTTCGGGATTAGAGAACAAAAACAAATATTAATCATCGAAAATCACTTTATTGTTTTTCAAAATATTCCCCATGAAGATTTATACACTTTTGCATGCGTTTGAACCAATTGTCGAAACACTTTTGCCATCCTGATTGAGGTATCTCCAAAACATGCATTCTGAATGCAGCAACAACCCCTTCTTCAGGTGTCGAAAAACGTTGACCTCTCAGTTTGTTTTTTACGTACGGGAATAAAAAGAAGTTATTCGGTTCCAAGTCAGGACCATCAAATCGATGTTTTGGGTGCTCAAAAATGCAGTTGTTTCAGCCGATGTGTGAGAGCTCGCATTGTCGTGGTGAAGAGTGGTCCGTTATCGGCAGTTGGTTTTTCCTGATTTCTTGGAAGACAACTGGCAAACAAATGGTTGTGTACCACTCAGAATTCACTGCTCTACGTTGTTCTAGTGGTACGGTTGCGACATGTCCGGTTTTTCCGAAAAAAACAGGCGACCGACCATTTGCTTGGAAGTCCTTCGGGCGCGAACTTTTGTTGGATTTGGCTCATGTTGAAACACCCATACAGTTGACTGCTGTTTACTTTCGGACTCATACGCGTAAATCCAGGATTCATCACCTGTCACGATGTCATAGACATATTTGGAAGCACGACGATCGTATTTTTGGAGCATTTCTTTCGACCTTTTTTGAGGGATTGACAAATTATGTGGGATCCAACGCGAACAAATTTTTTTGACAGTCAAATGTTTATGCAATATTGAATCTATGCTGGTCCCACTAATGCCTAAGGTTGTCTCAATCTCACGATAGGTCACATGACGACCTTGCAAAATCAGTTCGCGCACATCATCAATGGTTTTCGGAACAACAGCTGATTTTGGACGACCTTCACGAAATTCGTCTTGGAGTGAACTACGACCACGATTGAATTCACCATACCATCGATAAATACTGGCCCTTGATGGAGCTTCATTGCCAAAAATTGAATTAAGTTCATCCATGCACTGTTGCTGAGTTAATCCACGTCGAAAGTTGTAAAAAACAATCGCACAAAAATGTTCACGATTTAATTCCATTTTTGGGCCGAGATGAATCTTTAAAGTTACTGTAAACAACACAAATTGCGCTCGTATGTCAAAACGTTCTGAGTACGCATAACCTAAAAAATGTCCAACTTTACGATAGAGCTGTCAGTTGCCAGATTGCAACACTAGGGTTGCCAAATACTGAAACATAAAATTCAATCGTATTAAACATATTTTGGATTTTTTTGTTATATTTTATTGTTAGTAGATATTTGTGGTGTAGTTACAGAAAAATTTTAACGCTCAAAAGGAAAAGAGGTTGTCGTTTTCTTGTTGGTTGGTTTGAGCCATTGCCTCTTTCTGGTATTATTATTATAACATGCAACGTCCATATGCAACACACCAAACTTCGTAAATTTACTGAGTCAAATCGCTTCTCTATACGTCATGTCTCAATGGGCGATTATGGCTTGACATTTGGTAAAACTATGTAATTGTAATTGAGAATTGTACCTACGGTACATTCTAAACTTAGTTAATAATATTGTTCAAAATATGTTGCGATTTATTTATGCAATAATTTTGTGCCACCTCCACGATTTATTTGTGCCACCTCCGATTGAGGTGGAGTATGTTGGATGGCCAGTAGTTTAAATTGTAACATTGAAAGTGTTCAATTATTCATGACAACGCGTTGACTTTCACTTTCATACGTTATTGTGCCAATAACTGTTTACCTTTCTACTGTTTTATTTCCAACACTGCATTGTGATGGACAATTTTTAACAGATAACATTTAACTCTACACGTTGAAAAATCTGTCTTTTGTTGTTGTTGTTTGGATGCAATTATAACGTGTTTGTAGCTTGTTGCAAATATTGTACACTTGTGTCCAAACACATTGTGTTTGCTATTCAATATTACATGTTTGAGACACTATGATTAATAGGTTATAAGGAATGTTTTTGTGACCCAAATGTTGATTTGTCTGTTGAAAACAATACGTGACAGACAACATAGAAACAAAAAAGGAGCAGATTTTCAATTCATATAAACAATGCATGCAAACATATACATCTTTCCTGCAATATGTTGCTGGGGCCGTTTTTTTTTTTCAGCGTGTAGCAAGAATCAATTCGCAACACTGTGCAAAACATTTAAAAATGTACCTAAGCAAACAAAATAATTCACGTGTTTCACATTATTTTTGCTGATCACTTTACGTACTCGCACTACTCACATGTAGAGACAGCCAGCCAGTACAAATGAGTACAATATAAAATTGTTTAACAAAATTTACCCATTAATGAAATGTAGACAACAACATACAAGCAAAAAAATAAAATTTGTTTATACGAATTCGCTGAAGTTCATAGAGTTTATTGGCAAACTCGCTTGTGTGTATTTTTATTTAAATTTAATTTCTTTCGAATTCGAAAAATGTACAATGAACCAGGAAGATGTAATTGTTTAAACATTTTTGACGGTCAATCAAACGCATTTGAACGGACGCCCATGAAAGATAAATGAGAATTCATAGAAAGAGAAAAGAATACAAACAAAAAACAACTAAAATAAATGCGTGAAAGTATGAAATAATTATGGAATCTATTGGATTAGAAAGAAAACATAGCACAATAACAACGGTGACAAATGTCTGGCATTAATAGTTACAATTAACACTTAATTAACAACTAATTTGCAGGGGGCATTTAACAAGAAATTGCTACAACGAAACATTTTACCAATTCACCACACTCGAACGTTATTCGCACCATCACCGGCAGCCAGTCAGCCTAATAACAGATTATCACACACCGGTGGTAGATGACATCCAAAGTACTTAACATTTCCATTGACACAAAAGATCTATGGGGTCGTATGTTAAAAACTCTGATTACAAATGTATGTAATTGTGTGTGGGGGTCGTTGGAATTGTGTCTGTGCACTTTTATTACAGATCTTTTAAGAATTATCCAAATTGTGATTTTGAAATTTTCCTCTTATTTCTTTTGATTTTCGCTTCCGTGCGTCTTCAATTTAGATCAGTTCATTCATTCACAAATGTCTCGCACAAATCGTGTTTATACAGCGAATTTCCGGAAAAAAGTACAAACTTCTGAAACACAGTTATTATTTTATTTACTTTATACACCTTAAAATTTGGTCCCTGTAGAAATATGCAGGAACCATGTATATGTTTGGAACATTTGGAAAATCTGTCCTCTTTTGTTATTTGGATACAAATATAACGCGATTATAGCTTATCGCAAGTATAGTATACTTGGGTCCAAACACATTGTGTTTGCTGTGCAATATTATGTACATGTTAGCGACACAATGATTAATATGATATGTTATGGTTTTCTTTAATTCATGAAATCAATACTGGCTATTAAGTACTTAGTACTTTCATAAATACTGGTACTATACTTTACATATCGCCCCGACTGAAGACATTCACTTAACATACTCTCTCTATCTTGACAGCTTTTTGACAACTGACATTTATATAAGTACTTAATTTTCGCGTAAAAAGTTGTTGGCGTCTGTTACCTATAATTACACTGTGATAGTTTTTGAATCGAAAAAAATGAACTTCGATGAATCCTTTTCGAACTATTAGGGGGGAGTCCCCTGAGTGCGAAAGTACATTTGGAAGTGTCAGATTGGCTCCAGTTTTTGAGAAATCGGTATATATGGATATAGCTAAGTCTGTGCTATTTAAACAAATTTTACCGGCCATAGACCAATTTTTTTTTTGGCCTAAAAGGGCTTAAAAAGCTTATTAAAATAGAAAAAACAAATGTTTGCGCTCGGTCCAACTTCTTGAGATATGGGCCTTTAAAGTTTGAGTATATAATTGGCCATATCTCACATATTTATGGTCCGATCTGGTTCCCATTGGGGACAAATTTAAAAAATACGATATTTTAACCTCACTTTTTTTGCTAAAAATCTGATTTTCTCAAAAAACAGCCCCAGTAAACCTATTTTCTACCTAGACTCAGGTTGTAGGCAACACTTCAGGCTTTATTTTAAGGTATAATACTTCGCATTAACCCTTCTAAGACCGGAGATATTTATGTTCAAAGTTTGAAATACAAGAAAAAATGAAAGTTTTTTTAATTTTTGCCAAAATTTTATTTATTTTCCTAGCATAGGCCTCAAGTTAAGCTTCAAAATCAAAATATTGGACTTTTATATATTTTTTTCGTTTTTTTTTAGTTATTCTTGTATTCTTGTTATTCTTGTATTTCAAACTTTGAACATAAATATCTCCGGTCTTAGAAGGGGTAATGCGAAGTATTATACCTTAAAACAAGTATTATTCCTTAATTATTTAATTGGGACATATTGTAAACCGTATTGTCGTAATTGACCTAAAAAATTATGGAATGGAAACTGGCGACATATATCAAACGGTGCAACCGCTCGATTCGTAAATTTTGTTTAACGTGCTGTGAAACTGTTTGGAGACACTGGTGGAGATGTGGCCGTCCGCGCAGTATGCGAACTACCAGAGTCGTCAAAACTTTAGAGAATCGAATTCGTCGATATCGACTCCGAAACCAAATAATAGTGCCGCGGGAGATGAATTTATCGAGGGTATCCATTTCTTGCATCATTGAATATGACTTGGTTCTAACAGCTTTCAAAAGACACACGACGCATCTACTTACGATGACGTTGAAGCAGAAACGCAAGCAATAATCAAAAACGTTGCTTCGCCAGTAGTCCGATAACGGCCACATAAGAATTATGTTTTCCGATTAGAAAATTTTTACTGTGGGGGAGTCGTTGGAAAACGTAACACTTATCTTTCACGGCAACCCCAGGCGTAATAGTCTAACGGAGTCAAATCGCAGCTGCGAAGCTGCCAATGGATTTCGGAGTTTCCGCTGAATTTTCAGTTTCAGAACACAGTGCACAAAATATCGATTGTAACGTTAGCGCCGTCTTGTTGAAGCCACACGTCGTCTATGTCATCCTCTTTAACTTTTGGGAACAACCAAGTCGCTGGGCATGGCACGGTAAAGCTCGCCATTTAAGTTAACGGCTCATTTTCGAATGCCGTACTCATCCTATGATGCCGTCATGACAAAAGCCGCACCAAACAGTCACTCGTTGTAGATGCATCGTTTTCTTCTCGATGACCTGTGGATTTTCCGAACCATAAACGCGACAAGTTTGTTTGCTAACGTGGCCCCCTAGCTGGAAATCAGTTTCATCTGAAAAGATGAATTTTCGGTAAAAAAGCTCATCTTCAGCCCATTGAGTGAAGCGAAAACGCATCGGATTGCCACGAGGTTTCGGTTTTTCGACTAATGGGACTTTATATGCCTTCATACCAGGTCGTTATAAAAAAGGCTGCGCAAATAAGTGCGCGAAATGTTCAATTGCACTTCGGCTTCAGCGGTAATATTTTCTGAACGCACTGGACGAGCACGTACACGATTTTTTTTGTTCAATATGGACAGAGTTTGAGGAACTCGCTTCACAAATTGGTCCATATTGATGGTACTCTATTATTATCGAATTTATTTCGTAGATTTCTTACTGTTTGTGTTGTAGACTCAGAACTTTGGAAGAAAGTTTCTAACATTTAACTAATAATCTGTCACTTCATAAATGTCAAATTCGGCTCCATGAAATGTGGAAATATGTTACCCCAAACCCAAAATGAAAAATGACCCCAATATTTTGTACTACCTACAACAACACGTAAGTAAAAGGCCCAAACTTTGTTGTTGTAGGTAGTACAAAATATTAGGGTTATTTTTCATTTTTCACTGGGGCCACATTTCATGGAGCCGTCTAATTCGCCATTTGCTACGAAATAAAGGGGGTTCGATATCAAAATTGTATATGGCCCATCCTTTTACAACTTACTTTTTACGAACATTGTTTTGGATTCATTTTTTATTATTGGTTTGAAAATAAATCAATGGTTCATGTAAATCACGCGTGAATGCGAGTGAGATCAAATTTTGTTCACACGAACGTGTGTTAGCATAAGTAGCGAAAATATCTTCGTGCGTGAGTGAACGTCTTCCTTGTGTGCGTGAAATTACTCACGTGTCCATCTCTAGTATTAGGTTAGAAAAATATGATGCTACTAAAGAATTATGTTTGCTTGATCTTGATATCGGGTGTACTTTTGTTGGAAAATATGTTTAAAATTAAATTTGTTTGAGTAGTCATTATTGAAGTCATAGAGGAATTTAGGACAGAGTATTTTATTATCTCATCTGAAGTTTCATTTCACACTTTTTGTCGTAGGTATATGGAAATGATAGAAACTCGACGAAAATTAACTTACATCAGATGGAGTTACAAAAACTGTTGAATTAACTTTTCCATTTGATTTTCGTATAGAACTGTGGAATTTAAATGTATTTTGCACTTTTTTCTTGACTTTTATGGTTGGTATACATTTGAATTGTATTTAACACAGATATTTTGCCCCAAAAACACGAGATGCGGTTGTTGTTCCTTTGTTGGACGCTGTGTACTATTGCCTCTATCTGGTATTATTGAACCCATGCTTTCCACCATCCAATGTTCACTTGCAACCCCACCTATGACGTTAAAATATTGAGAGAATAAATTACTCTATCCTAAATTCCTCTATGACTGAAGTTAATGTTTTTATAAATCCGTATTTACATTCCCTACAATTCTCTATTTATTTTACAATATTATATTGAACAATAACTTCGAAATAACGCTACAAAAGTAAATCGATAGGGACAGCAAACGACGCCATATTTTTTCCCGCTCTTTTGACATTTCTCTTCATTAAGGTTTGCCATTTCATAATGGAAAGATATACGAGCCAACAACGAGTCGAAATTATTAAAATTTACTACCGAAATTTGGAGTCAGTGACCTCAACTTTAAGAGCGTTACGTCCAATTTATGGTCGGCATAATCGTCCTACCAGATCAACAATTGAGCGTCTAGTGGAAATCCACGGCCACAGTACAAAATGTTCCCGTGCTAGTGAGACAAAGAAGTGCCCGTAGTGTCGAGAATATTGCTGCCGCTGAGGCTTCAGTTCAAGAAAGCCCAAATGTGTTTCTCACACGTCGTTCTCAAGCGTTGGGCATCTCTGTGACGTCGTTGTGGCGAATTTTGCGAAAAGATCTTGGCCTACATCTTTACAAGATCAAATTGACGCAAGAACTGAAGCCGCTTGACCACCATGAGCATCGTATGTTCGTGAAGTGGACTGAGCAACAACTTGAAAATGATTCGGATTTTCATCGGAAAATCATCTTCAGCGATGAGGCTCATTTCTGGCTGAATGGCTTCGTCAATAA
Source organism: Phaonia tiefii (assembly GCA_963931995.1). Classification (NCBI taxonomy): domain Eukaryota; kingdom Metazoa; phylum Arthropoda; class Insecta; order Diptera; family Muscidae; genus Phaonia; species Phaonia tiefii. The sequence goes on from OZ008370.1 coordinate 257,713,280, forward strand.
GCAAAATATGCGTTATTGGCCAGACAGCAGACCACACGTAATCGATGAGTCATCATTGCATCCCGAAAAACTTAGGGTTTGGTGCGGTTTATGGGCCGGCGGCGTCATTGGGCCGTACTTCTTCCATGATGATCAAGACCGGCACATTACTGTGAATGCGAATCGCTACCGTCCAATGATAACCGAATATTTTTGGCACCAATTGGATAATATGGACTTGGAGGACATGTGGTTCCAACAGGACGGCGCCACAAGCCACACAGCGAATGCACAATCAATTTATTGGAAACCAAGTTTGGTGAACGTGTTATCTCACGAAATGGCCCAATCGATTGGCCGCCTCGGTCGTGCGATTTGACGCAGTTAGATTATTTCCTCTGGGGCTACGTCAAGTTTATGGTCTATGCCAACAAGCCAGCGACGACTGATGAACTTCGTACGAATATCGAACGTGAAATTGCAGCAGTATCGGCCGATTTATGCTTGAAAACCGTCGAAAATTGGGTTCAGCGTCTGGACTTCTGCAAGCGTGCCCGTGGTGGCCATGCAAAAGAAATCGAGTTCCATACATAATGGCATCGAACGTACTTTCACAGGAATAAAGAATTTCATTGGTATCTAAAACCGGGCTTGTTTTATTTGAAAAAAACTTTTGTAGCGCTCTTATTGAAAAACCCTTACTTCCATAATCATTCACATAAAAAAAATAATATTTGTAGTGTTTTTATATACTTTTGACACTCACTGTATATATTGTCTCTATTTACATTCATACAAGAAGAACCGAATAATTGTATAGACATTGTATATGACAAAATTAAATACCTTTTACCCTCATGCTCTGACAGTCTGATAGTCACTATCACATTTGTATACGAGTTATCCCACAAAAAAAAAAAAATAATAATAATGATAATTTTGGAAAAATCGCGAAGCAATGATTTTTTTCTCTTTCTTTTCTTTTTGTAAAATTCTTAAGTGACTAACTATTTGTATTTCCTTACAAATGAAAGAAGAATACAACAAGTACAATAATAATCACGACAACTTGTTGTGCTGATGTTATTGTTGTCACTTAAACTAATGACAAATGTGCGGCAAATTTTTCAATTCGGTATCAGAATCACAATTAAATCGAAAACTTTTGATGTTCATTCTATGTAGAATTGTCACCTTTTTCTTACAATTACACGTCTCGTGAATTAATGAAGTTCTCGTCGTCACCCGAGAATGTTGACATATTCATTTAGTCATTCAGTTTAGAATCAGCTTTTTTTTTAATCTATTCGCGATTCTGATTTGCACTTGGAGATACATACTAAAATATTATCGGTAGTTAAGAGATACGTACATATTTAATTTTGCAATTGCATAATATCGAGGGTGTTCTGTATTCCACTTTTAACTTAATTGGATTTGAATTCATTGCCACAGAACAATCGATTCGCAAGATATGGTTCCAGAAATTTTACGGATGTTTTCCTATTTATGAGACTAAGGATTTGTTGAAACATCTTATTATGCTCAGATTTTTAATTGAATTTTTTCGGTGTACAGTGCTATTCCCGAATTCCAATTTCAAATTTTTCCGTGTTTCCAAGATTTTTAGAAAGTTTGGTACAGTTCATATCGCAAATTTTTTTCCCGAAAATCCCCAAATAATTTTACGATTGGATTCTAAAACCCTTGGAAACATGTAAAAATTGGTTAGTTTTTCGTTTGGGCGCTCCGTTTGCGAGATATAATAACGGGGTTTTCAATAAGAGCGCTACAAAAGTTTTTTTAAATAAAACAAAACCGGTTTTAGATACCAATGAAATTCTTTATTCGAAATTCTTTATTATGTATGGAACTCGATTTCTTTTGCATGGCCACCACGGGCACGCTTGCAGAAGTCCATACGCTGAACCCAATTGTCGACAGTTTTCAAGCATAAATCGGCCGATACTGCTGCAATTTCACGTTCGATATTCGTACGAAGTTCATCAATCGTCGCTGGCTTGTTGGCATAGACCAAAGACTTGACGTAGCCCCACAGGAAGTAATCTAACGGCGTCAAATCGAACGACCGAGGCGGCCAAGCGACTGGGTCATTTCGTGATATAACACGTTCACCGAACTTGGTTTCCAATAAATTGATTGTGGAATTCGCTGTGTGGCTTGTGGCACCGCCCTGTTGGAGCCACATGTCCTCCAAGTCCATATTATCCAATTGGGGCCAAAAATATTCGGTTATCATTGAACGGTAGCGATTCGCATTCACAGTAATGTGCCGGTCTTGATCATCACGGAAGAAGTACGCCCAATGACGCCGCCGGCCCATAAACCGCACCATACCGTAAATTTTTCGGGATGCAATGATGACTCATGGATTACGTGCGGATTGCTGTCTGACCAATAACGCATATTTTGCTTATTGACGAAGCCATTCAGCCAGAAATGAAATTCAGAATTCAGAAATTGTACGTAGCGCTCTTAAACTTGAGGCCACTGACTCCAAATTTCGGTAGTAAATTTTAATAATTTCGACTCGTTGTTGGCTCGTATATCATTCCATGATGAAATGGCAAACCTTACTGAAGAGAAATGTCAAAAGAGCGGGAAAAAATATGGCGTCGTGTGCTATCCCTATCGATTTACTTTTGTAGCGTCTCTGTGGAAAAACCCGTTACTAATGTGTGACTCCTTTAAGCTAAGGGTAGTATTTTAAAAGTCCCGAAAGTGAACGTAAACGCAAAAGCCAACGCCAACGCCAAAGTCAAAAATGGTAGTTTATATACCACTTCGTGCTTGCATTTGTTTACGAAAGCTGTCACTGAGATATGCGGTTTCTAGAGTTGCCAAACTAAAATAAACAATTATAGATAAGAAAAAGTTATCTTGAGTGAAATGCTCAGAATGAAACATATTAAAAAATTTAGCTCTATTTCAGTAGATCAACAGATTTTAAGATTGTTATTATTTATAATACTGCAAATACCAACAATATTCATATAAAATGTGTAAAAACTTATGTTATTTTGGGGTTCAATGTCCAATAAATTTCCCCATCTAAATTAGATTAGTTGTTTTTTTCAAAAACACGTGCCATTTGGCGGTATGTATTGATTGTAATGTATTGGTTCTTTTGTTTATTATTGTCAACATTATAATAGTTTTGCAACGCATTATTTACTTGAGGGTTCCATTTCTAATTTTATTACATATTTTAAATAAGAATTTCAGTGCGTAAATAATATAATTTTGAATTATTTAAAAAAAAAGAAGTTTGAGCTCTATCCGTCGAATGCATTTCAGCCAAAATTGGCTTTTACTTATAAACAATGAAATGCAAAATACTTCCATCTGCCTATTCTCGATCGACATTTTTCTTTAAATTTGTAATTTCTTCAACTAACGCGAAGAACTGTGGCGTGTTCAATTTGACAGCTGAAGTGATCAAAAGCGTTGCGCTGCGTTTCATAAACTACCCATTAAATAAAGTAACTGAAAGAAGGTAGTCACCTAAAAGCTGTAACGTTTTATAAACTACCAAAACGACAAAAGTAACGCGAAGTGACTGATTCACGACTTATAGAATACCACCCTAAGTGTCCACTATAGAGTTTTTTCGGTAGATTATAGAGCATAGACTATAGACACTCTACCTGTTCTGTGTACTCTACGGCGAGACTACCACCCTACTGCTATAGGTCGAGCCGCTATATAGAAATTTTAAGTAGAGCTCTACCATTCTCTCTACAGGCTGTATAAACTGCAGATACATTTTTTTTCTTTCTGTAGAGTCGCATGATAGAGCGCAGTTACCGCAATTGCCGCCATCGATTTTGACATTTTAAGCGAACCACAGTCTTGGCATTCATGGCATGAGCTTGGGCGATAACTTTTTATCTGGCTGGTGAATTTGAAGAAGTATTACCAACAATTTTTGTAAACATCATAGTGAGCGAACAACTTCGATTACATTCGTATTTGGTATCAAGAAGAGCGGTAAACCGACAAGAAACATCAACGATAGCTGATATTTATGCGCATGAATGACAAGTCTGTGGTTCGCTCTAGGTTTGTTTCTTTCTCTCGCGGAGAGACATATTTAGACAAACATATAGACAAACTGGTATTACCATAGACGAATATAGTATAGACACATTTATTCTCTCAATAAATTAAACGTCATAGGTATGGTTGCAAGTAAACATTGTATGGTGGAAAACATGGGTACAATAATACCAGATAGAGACAATAGTAAACAACGTCCAACAAAGGAACAACAATCGAATTTCGTGTTTTTGTGGCAAACTAGTTGTGTTAAATACAATACAAATGTATACCAACGATAAAAGTCAACAAAAAAGTGTAAATTTTTCAGTTCTCCACCAAAATACGTTTAATTTCCACAGCTTTTAATCAAAACGACAAGAAAATTGTAAGTCAAACATTTTTGTAATTCCACCTGGTGTAAGTCAATTTAAGTCAAATAACTCTCTATCGCACAAACTTGCGACGAAGAGTGCGAAACGAAACGTCAGATGAAAAAGATGGCAGCTCTATATGACATTACTCTATGGTATTTACATTCAAATTTTGATTAGTTCCAACCATAGACGAATATAGTATAGACACATTTATTCTCTCATCTGACGTTTCATTTCACACTCCTCGTCGTAGGTTTGTGGAAATGAGAGAAATTAAATTTAAAATTAATTACAAAAATTGTTGACTTACATTTTTCATGTCGTTTTGATGAAAAACTGTGAAATTTAAACGTACAAACGAACACAAAAAAGGCACTTTAGGCCAATGGGCAAAAAAAAATTTTGAATTTTTTGTCGGAAACGAAATCGCCATTAATTTCACGCTTTGGCCATGTGATGTTACACCACTAGACTTTTTATTTGTTCCAAAGTCTACATGTATAAGCGGACTACAATTGGGGATATGGAAGCAAGCATTACTCGCGTCATTTGCCACATACCTCCCAAAATAATCGAACGCGTGATCGAAAATTGGAACTTCAGAATGGGTCATGTTAGCCACGTTTACGAACAAAATTTGAAAGAAAAAATCTTTAAAAAATATTACCGTCTGTGGTGCAATGGTTGCTGTGTGCAACTCTTGTACTTGAGATCGCGGGTTCGACCACCTAACAGTTTTTGCAAGGAAAATTGAGTTGATGCAGCGCAACATAACAATGAAAGGTGTACAAATTCGTGCGTGTTTTTTATTGCAGCAATTTAAACATGCAAAAAATAACGGATCGTTTTATTTTCAGTGTTGGAACTAAATTTGTTTGTAAATTTCAATAAATATTTCCAGTTTGTAATGTCAAAGGTTTTAACGCTGACAGATGCCATTAAACAGAGCCTATCAACACTTTTTATACACGCTGTAAAATAACGGCCTCTCTAACATATTCTCCCAAACATATTCTGCAGGAACCATGTATATGTTTGGAACACACTTCAAACATTAATAAGTTTTGCAAGTCCCAAACTCACTTGTGTTTAAATGTAAACAGCATCATATTTACTGGCAAACATGTATACTTTCACGTGGAAACATGCGTATTTCGCCCCAAACATAATAATGTTTAAAAACGAATTATTCTTTGATTTCAATATATATGTATGTATTATGTATTATAATTAATTTCATCAATATAAATCGACATTTATAAATAATTAATACAAAAAATTAAAAGATTTAAAATGGTATTTTTCACATTTAGGTGCATTGCATGCATTATGTGTTATTTCTCATGAAATGGGAATCTGCTGCTCTTTTGCTTCTCCTTTCCTTGTTGTATCTCACGTTTTTGTTTTCGGAAGGTTTCAGCTATGCATTGGTTATCACTATGCGGTGGTACACAAAGAATATATTTATATACAAATCTAGTTCATGCAAGCCATGCGTTTTTTCCACAAATGGTCCGCCGTTCCGATTTTCTCAGTAAAGGTTCGGACAGACAAAGGGCTTCACGTTGTTGCCCTTGCCAGTTTCTTTCCTCAAAATCGTTTTTCACTTTTGTAGCACGCATACATATATACGAAACAGAAACACAAAATCCAAAGTAACATCACAAACCATTTAAGCGTCCGAGCCTTCGTTTATTCTTTTTTCACTGATCAAGCGCTTTTGATATCCTCTGTCCGATGAACCATTGACGACTGAATACATGAAACTAAAACGCAATATATCAGCCAAAAAAAAAAAGAAACACTGACTTCATCTGCAATTTGCACGCACATTCAGGAATATTTATGACTCACTGACTGAGAGAATAATGCAAAAATACAGATACAAACTTACAAGATAGACTCTCTTGTTGTCCCTCTTGTATTCTCTTGCTCTCGAAAGAGCATAGACAGCGCAACAAACACTGCTGTATTTGTATCACAAACATAAATGTATGTGGGTCGCAAACACATATGTATATTCTAACATATTAATCATTGTGTCTCAAACATGTAATATTGAATAGCAAACACAATATGTTTGGGCACAAGTATGTTATATTTGCGACAAGCTCCAAATACACTTTATATTTGCATCCAAACAACAACAATACTACAGATTTTTCAGCGTGTAGTTATTAAGCCATAAAATTCTTCTTAAACGCTGTAAAACTGTAATTTAGAATATTTCACAATCACAATGAGTCCCAGGAAAAAAAAACAGCGAAACAAATCAAAACGAATTGGCAGGTCTATACTTAACTTGAAATATGCGATACAGGTTAAGCAATTTTAAAACCTGATGATTGATAAGAACTTATTTGTGCATTTTAAAATACAGGTTGTTCAGGTAGAATAACGTTAACATTCAAACAAAAGGAACGTATTGTCCTTAGGTTTTCAAATAGCAACAATGTACACAGATCAGTAAAAGTCAAACAGATACATGTTTTCAAACGAATCGCAGGTAAACCGCAACTAGTAACTATAAATTTTAAATATCAATGTTCTATTGAGATTTTATGATCATTGATAAGAATCCCTGTGGTCATAGTAATCCATGTGTACATTCAACACAACAACCATATCATAAATAAATATAAAAATTAATTACTCACAGTGGATATCAAACATAAAATTATGCATGAAATTATGATAATTACCTGCATCCCAATAAACGACTTGAGTAAGTGACTACTACTAGACGTGATTCTAGGAAAATCATCGCTCGTATGCAAAGAATATTTAAGCCGTAATAAACCGCGCAATTAGTTTGAAGAGAAACTAACAAAAAAATTAAAATTAATTACTTGATGTTGTTGCTGCAGTTCTATCTATAGCCACAACACATCGGCAAATTGCAACTTCCAGGGGAACGTAATTCATCACATCGTATAAGTATAATTTACTTTGGCAATGAAATATTAGATCTCAATGTTATATAGAACATTTGCTTAGGAATAGAAAACTAATATTTTGAGATTTATTTTAAAACTACAGATACGTGCTAGATATCCTTCAGAAATGTCATAATAAAAAAAGCAACAACATTTTCAAGACTGAAAGGTGGACCACCTTCACCACTGGATCTTATCAACCAACCAAGGCGTCAGCTGCGCAGAGTTTAATTAAATAACATCCAAAGAACAATTCGGTTGAGGTAAACGAATTAGTTACAACCAAATTTAATGGTTGTCACAAACACACTAGAAGTCATCACAACCGTATTCGAGGTAGTCACAACCGAATAAGAGGTTGTCCACATAATTAGAGGTAGTCACTGCCGAATTTAGAGGTTGTCACAACCACCGAATTTAGTGGTTGTCACAACCACCACTAACTGAATTAAAATTTGCCACAAATGAAGTAGAAATTATCACAACCGAATTTTCTATTAATTAAAAATACATTTATTAATAATTGGTTAATGTTTTATTGATAATTTAATTTCATATAATCTCATAAATAGTTACGAAACGAAGAATTAATTCACTATAAAAGGAGTAATATTTATTTAAATAATTAAGTCCCATCCTTCGTTTGTCACAGCCCCAATTATGAGGTGTCATCAAAACTGAATTATATCACAACCGAATCCACTGGTTTTTACCAAAATTGAAAACCGAAAATAGGTTTCTTAAAAATTCGAACAAACCGGCAAAATGCTGTTGGTTTCGAACTCTAGTCATCACAACTGATTTAGGCGTTGACACAATTGAATTAGAAGTTGTCACAACCGAATTAGTAGTTATCACAATCCAATGAAAGGATATGTCACAACCGACTTTAGATGTTATCACAAACTAATCAAATTTTTTTCTATTAATTAAAAACGCAATTAAGGAGAATTTGTTAATTTTTTTTTATTGATAATTTAATTTCCTACAAATTAATTTCCTTGAAAGGAATTGAATTCCTAATTACAAAACTAGGCATCACTGCGCTTATACGGGGTAATATTTATTCAAATAGTTCCAGCCTTCATAGGTAACAGTTAGAGTGTTAAACAACCGACATTTTCGAATAACCGGGTTTCGGTTTATTCGCAAAATGAATTTATCGAAAATCTGGGGTTTGGTTTCATAGAATGAAAACACCGGTGAATTTTCGGTCTTTTCGTTTTGAAAGGTAAACAATTTGTTTAAACTTGTATAGAAAAATTATTACAAAATCAGCACAAAGTGTAATATTCTTGTCTTTTCCTGTGCCCGTAAAAAGAATTACTATTATTCAGAAAATATAATACTATTATTCAGAATTTTAATAATATATTTAAACTCTCTTCAACAAAAAAAACACGCTAGTAATTATTTTTCTTATGAAGAATTCAAACTATATTAGATTGAATTGAATTGAATTGAATTTTAATGAACTGAATTGAATTGAATTGAACTGAATTGAATTGAATTTAAGTGAATTGAATTGGATTGAATTGAATTGAATTGAATTGAATTGAATTAAATTGAATTGAAGTGAATTGAATTGGAATGAATTGAATTAAATTAGATTGAATTTAACTGAACTGATTTGAATTGAATTGATTAAATTGAATTGATTTGAATTTAATTGAGTTTACTTGAATTGAATTGAATTGGATTGGATTGAATTGAATTGAATTGAATTGAATTGAGTTGAACTGAATTCAATAGAATGTAATTGAATTGAGTTGAATTGAATTGAATATAATTGAATTGAACTGAATTGACATGAATTCAATTGACTTGAGTTGAATTGTATTGAATTGAATCGAATAGAACTGAATAGAATTGAATAGATTTGAATATAATTGAATAGAATTGAATAGAATTGAACGGAATTGAATAGAATTGTATAGAATTGAATAGAACTAATTGAATAGAATTAAATTGACTCGAATTGAGTTGAATTGAATTTCATTTCATTTAATTTAATTGAATTGAATAACATTGAATTGACTTGAATTGAATTGAATTGAATTGAATTAAATTGAATTAAATTAAATTGAATTGAATTGAATTGAATTGAATTGAATTGTATTGAATTGAATTGAATTGAATTGTATTGAATTGAATTGAATTGAATTCAGCTGAATTTAATTGAATTGCTTTGAATGGCTTCTATGAATTGAATGAATTGAAGGAACTGAATGAATTGAAATGAAATTAATTGAATTGAATGGGAATGAATTGAATTGAATTGAATTGAATTGAATTGAACTGAAATGAATTGAGTTGGATTGAATTGAATTGAATTGAATTGAATTGAATTGCATTGGATTGAACTGAACTGAATTGAATTGAATTCAGTTGAATTGGATTGAATTGGATTGAGTTGAATATTATAATTCGTTCAAATCTCAAATTTTCAGAGCCGTAGTTAAATTTGACAATCACGTTTAATTTTTAATATATAGTGTAAATCATATTCGAATTTAGAATGCGTGTTTAATATAAAATTGAGAACTTCAATTGAAATTCACATTAAACTCATTTAAATTTGAAAATCAAATTCAGCATCTGCTTGTGCTGCACGCTAATAAATATGGTCATTATCTGCAAGTTAAGACTTTTTAAAGCAAAATCCATAGTTACAACATTTTTGCTGACTGTTCTACATAAACAGAATTTTTTTTTTGTTAAAACCTCGGCAATAATAGTTCTATGTTCCTTTTTCTAAAAGACAATAAATGTTTATAGAATTAATTTTAAACGTCAGTTTTGAAATAAATGGAATTATGTTATGGTAACCGAATGGAAAGTGTGTTCGGTTGTATCAACAGAATTCATGAGATCTTCGGTTTCGGAAACATAGTTTCCAAAAAAAAAATACCGTTGTTTTTGGTCATTATTACCTTGAGCTTGAATTTTTGAAGGAAAACAGTTATTACAAAATTATTTACAAATATTATATAAATTTCAATTTTCATTATACATATATTCAAAATTTTCATAGTTTTTATGAAACCCGTCTTAGAATAACTGAAATAAAATTATTCTTAATTCGCCTTCTTCAACTAAGAGAATAAATTTCAATACATGAATAAAATCCGTTCATAGCATCTCGTTTCCAAGAAACATTAATAAAAATGAAGGAACAACATTTAGGATATTCACAAGATTAGCATGCATTATCGTAAGTACTACATTACAACCTATGCAGATATGTTTTTGCAGTGTACTATCAGTAACAGCTGTTTTGTGTTTAGTTTTAGTCAGTTATTTTTATCGGTGATTGTAATTTCGACTTTTTGTATTTCCAATGAAAATTAAGAAATAAATATTTGCAACTTATTTGTAATAAAATTGTAGGAGTTAGGGATATTCGGGTAAGTTTTGATTTTGACGTTTTTCGTCTTTACAATACGATAATATAACGAGGTGCTCACAAACTATTTTTTTCAAATACGAGTTTACGACGTATGACTTTAAGACACCTTGTGAATACCCTAATTTCGTATTATGAAATGAGTTGTATGCACTGAACAAGTTCAGTAACATAATAGGTATAAGTATTTTTGTAGTTCGCCCGTTTTTTTTTGTCTTCCAGTGTAATTTAGCAAACTTCTACAACAAATCGTGTATGTAGACTTTCATTCCCGCCTCCCAAGACTTTCTATGTACATACATACATATTTAAGAAGCTGTAAATTTAGCATTTCTATGAAGGGAACAAATAATAATTATACACGTAAAGACAAAAACGTTGGGTGTAAAAATATATTAATTTTGGCCCAACAATATTTTGTTTGATACTTCGTCTCATGATTGACGGCAAAAGTTGGGGTTAAGGGTTTTTGTCGGGCAACGCAAGCGATGGGTCAGTTGATAGACGCGCGGTATTCAATTCCATTTCAGGGGAAGTACAAGTACTAAAATAAATTTGTATTTAAAATTCAAATCCAAACCATACAAAATAAATCAAATGCAATGAAATATAACCTGCTTTCATTAAACGAAAAATCAGTTTATCGCAAAAATTTTTCTTTCCTCGTAACATGTTTTTGAGTTTGGAGGCAGTATAACTCTTTTGCGGCAATCGAATTAACAGTTAATAGAAACGTTTTTATTAGTTTACAGTTATATTTGGATGTGTCAGTTGCCAAAACGATTAACACCATCGAAAAAAAAACCTGTAGAAACTGAAGTTTCCGGAGTGTTTTAAAATTTCGCTTTCATTATAAAATCAAACTAACATTATATATTATTTCACTACAGCTGTATATCTATGAAAGGGTGTCTCTGTAAAATTGCACTTTTTAAATTTGGTGTAATTTTTTTTTGTGCAATTGGCAACTCTGAAATTTTTCAGCTGTCCGATTATTAAAACTTGAGCGCTGTACGAAAGAACAACGCGTATAATTGTGAAAACTTATTACAAATATTTGGAAAGTTATGCTGAGACCGCTCGCAAACTTCGCAGAATTTTCAGTCGAGAAAGTGCACCTATGGCGTCAACTATTCTATGAGTGGTCAAAAGATTTGAAGAAACTGGGTCGGTTATAGACAGTAAGACTTCTGTGCGTCAACGTACTGATCGGTATCTTGAAATCATTGCTGCTGTAAATGAGAGTGTTACCGAAACCCGGAATAGTCAATTCGGCATCGTTCTTAACAACTTCAAATTTCACGAAGCACTATGCAGCGAATTTGGACGAAAGTTCTCCCTCCACCTTCATGGGTACAAAATTCAGCTTTCTCAGGAGCTCAAACCAGGAGACCATGGGAAAGAGCCGACAATGCGTTCAATGGGTTGTGGAGCAAAGTGATATCAATGCCAATTTTTCAAAATTAGTCGTCTTCTCCGATGAAGCGCATTTCCATCTGAATGGCTTCGTGAATACCAAAAATTGTCGAATTTGGGGCTCAGAAAATCCTCATGCAATCTATGAGAAACAAATGCAACCACAATGTGCAACTGTTTGGTGCGGGTTTCGGTCAGGTGGCGTGATTGGGCCTTACTTTTTTGAAGTTGAGGCCGAAATTGCAGTGACTGTGAACGGCATTCGTTACAGAGCATGATAACGGAGTTCTTGTAGCCTCAATTGGACGGCATGGATCTGGACGACATGTGGTTTCAGCAAGACGGCGCCACCTGCCACACCGCGCTTGAATTAATCGATTTATTGCAGCAACGATTTCCAGAACAAATTATCTCAAGAAATTCTGTTGTCAACTGGCCACCAAGATCATGCGATTTAACGACGTGCGATTTCTCTCTTTGGGATTTTCTGAAATCTCGAGTTTATGCGAAGAAACCAGAAATAATTCCTGAGCTCAAATCAGAGATCCAACGCGTCATCGTTGAAATTATGATTATGGAAATTGTGGAAAATTTCATGAAAAGAGTAATGGCCTGTCATCAGAGCCGAGGTGGCCATTTGACGGATATTTTATTCCATACTTAATCGGAATATGTTTTCTTTACAATCCAATAAAAAATTCACAACTATCTCAAAAAATTCGTATTTTTATTTTAAAATGAAAAAGTGTATTCTTACTGAGACACCCTTTATAAAGATAAATTCAAAATGTACTGGATACATTAATTTAACCCACAGACACTAATATGCCAATATATTTATATATTTATATTTATTTATTTAATATTCTGGAAAAGTGGAGTTTGGCTTCTAAACATCTCATTTATCGGTTGTTGCAAACGTTTGTCGGTTCTCGTAAACGATTTTATTTATTCAAGTTTAGTTGTCCTAGATCCGAGTTATTTTTAAAGTTGTAATTTCCTTTAAGGTTAAGAGATCACGTTTTCTCCGGTAAATGAAAAATATTATTTATTTATCACAAAGGATTTCCTTATTCTCCCCCAACGAAGTTCATTCATATGAGACATTGATTTCTTTACGTGTAGGTTTTCATTCATATACAACACAAATATAATAAATTTGAAAATTTAAATACTGACTCGTAATATAGAATTCAATAATTTGTTTTTACAACAGAAGTGTTAACATTAACAAGTTTGTACATGACCAGCCTGATGAAGTTCAATTGCGTTTTCAAGTCGTGAGATGCAACTTTGGCAAAATAATTGCTTTCGAGAAACAAATATCGAAACGAAATAAAAAATATATAAAGAAAATCAATTTAAACCTATGAAGGTTAAGTATCTTCCAACTCATAATAACACAGAGACGCCTTTGGTTCAAAGTTTTCCAACGTTTAAGGTTTTACTCGTGGTGGTGGCGTTTAGACAATTACTGGCATTTAGCGCTGCATCAATAACGTTGTGAAAGATCAGTTTGTTAAGGCGCTACCGAGCGCGCTCATCTAACTATCGATCTATCTCATTCATTTATCAAAGAAGCTAGAAACTGTAGACTCACAACATCATCAGCGACAGCAGCAGCAGCAAAATGCTCATGCAAATCGTTTATAATTGCCAATGGCGTTTAGTCATTAACACAGAATTGAAATAGTACAAATTTAAGTCTATTCTTCCATCTGATCAGGCAATTTGTTGGTGATTCTTGAGTTTTATTTGTTTTCTTGTTTGTAAATAATGATAAATAGTATTAAATTAACTGTAAATTTGTACTGAAAACTAAGTATTGTGGAAGGTATTTTAGATGGATTATGTCGTATGTGCAAATTGTACTCTCCTACGTATAACATTGCTAGGATTTTGTTATATCTAAGATTTTGATGCATCTTGGATATTGGATCACCTAAGCGATAGTACACGATGAAAATTCTGGATTGTTGTTGTTGTTTGGATGCAAATATGCCGACTTGTCGCAAATGTAGTGTATGTATTTATTTGTGTTCCAAAACATTGTGTTTGCTGTTTAATATGACTCGTAGGAAATATAATGATTAATGTGTTGGTTGTAATATATATTTTTCTAGCCCAAATATGCCTTTGTTTGTTGAACACTGATGAAAACAAAAACGTGCGCAACAACAAAGAAACAAAAAAGCAGCAGATCTTCAATTCATATAAAAATTGCTTGAACGTAAGTTTATGGATCTTCCAAACATATACATTAGGGTGGCAATGCCAGAACAACTTTGGATTTTTAATAAACTCCAGGCGGATTCTTGTTCCTTATGGTCTAAAACTGACTTGGTGAAAATTTGAGCCGAATCGGACAACTCTTAGCCGTGCCGCATTTTAGTCAAAGTTTTCGGATTTTGGCATTTTTGCACATTGATTTAGTTTAACCTGAATATAAACTGGATAAAGTTTGAGTAAAATGAGACCACTTTAAGGGTTCCAATTTTTAATTTGAAAAAATTTGCATTTTTAACTGAAATGAAAATTTGGGTTTTTCGTTTTTTTTCCCAAAAATTGTATCTAAATGAAAAAAATATTTAACTTGGATTCCAATACCATCTAGCGGAAGTCTATACGCTTCCAATAAGCTATAACACGATATATTCATGCAACGGTTTCATGGTGTTATCGTGCGGCAAAATAGACTATCTCGAGGAAAAATCGCCAAGATGGCCTTATAAGGGTACCACATTATAAAAATTTCAAATTATAAGTAAGAAACATAAGCTATGTGCTCAAACCGATTCTATTAAGTATGATATGACAGTTGGTTACAAAAACCGGGTTTAAAAAACCGAGTTTAATACCGGGTTTAAAACTCGGTTTATCTCTCCAGGTTTATTAAAACGAAACGGTTAGCAAACCATTTTATATAAACCGAGTTTTAATTGCGGGTGTTAAACCCGGTTTTTGAACTCGGTTTTTTAAAACCGGGGTTTTAAACCCGGGTTTATAACCCGGTTTTTATAACCGGGTTTTGTAACCAACTGTCACACCAGATTAAATAGAATCGGTTTGAACACATATCTTATGTTTCTAACTTGTAACTTAAAATTTTTATAATGTGGTACCCTTATAAGGCCATCTTGGCGATCTTTCCTCGAGATAGCCTACTTTGGCGCACGAGAACACCATGAAACCGTTTCGTTATCGTGTTATAGCTTAGTGGAACCGTATAGACTTCCGCTAGAAGGTATTGGAATCCAAGTTAAATATTTTTTTCATTTAGATACAATTTTTTGAAAAATAACCGAAAAACCCAAATTTTCGTTTTTGTTAAAAATTGAAAATTTTCAAATTAAAAATTGGAACCCTTATTGTGGTCGGATTTTACTCAAACTATATCCAGTTTATATTCAGGTTAAACTAAATGAATGTGCATTTTTTTTTTACAATCCACAGAGGAGTGAAGATTTTCTAGTGTATGTATACGAATTTTCACCCAAAATGCCAAAATCCGAAAACTTTTACTAAAATGCGGCACGGCTTAGAGTTGTCCGATTCGGCTCAAATTTTCACTAAGTTAGTTTTAGACCATAAGGAACAAGAATCCGCCTGGGGTTTATTAAAATTCGAAAATATATTTTCCTCCATACATTTCATTGCCACCCTAATATACATGTTTCCTGCAGAATGTTAGTGGCTGATTGGTTATGCGTCACTGATGTGTCTCAGGTTCAATAGGTAAACCTTAGATAGGGTCGGCCTCCATTCAAAAAAAAAAAAAAAGTTGGGCGAGTCGCACCCTAGAATTAAAGATTAAGCCATAACAAATCCGGGACCACAAAAAAAATTTTTTTCCGCGCACCCTAAATACGGCCGAATTGGTTTTTTGTGCTGCGTCGTCATTTGAAGTCCGATTCGAACGAAATAAAAACCATTGTTTTTGTTTTCACAATAGCTACAAAGTGGGTACAGTAAAAGAGAAAGTTTCATTATTTTAAAATGTCTTTATTTATATAATAAAAATTATCCCGCTTAGGGTGGTAGAAAACGCTGTAGAAGAAATTACAGGTAGAAGTTGACGTCAAAGGAAAAAGTTGTGTATGAAGAAAATGTAGCTATTGTGAAAACAAAAACAATGGCTTTTATTTCGTTCGAATCGGACTTCAAATGACGACGCAGCACAAAAAAAACCAATTCGGCCGTATTAAGGGTGCGCGAAAAAAAATTTTTTTTGTGGTCCCGGATTTGTTATGGCTTAATCTTTAATTCTAGGGTGCGACTCGCCATACTTTTTTTTCCGACCCTATCTAGTGAACCTGTCACTGAAGCTCTTGGAACTAGCGGCAATATTCTTCCGCCACCGTTATGTTTACAATGAAAATACAAAATGAGCATGAGAAACATAAAACACCCCTATTTGTTATAAACGTTATAAGGACAACGATTTAAGGATATGCCTTTGGAATGTTGGTACACTATACAGATCCGGTGCCACAATCCAACAGGCAGGGGAGAATTCTAAGGCTGGCATTACTGCTATCCAGAAGATGCTATGAACAGGTCATGGCTATACAAGGAAGATGAATTGCGACATATACTACAGCTGTCATGAGAAAAAGCATGAATTTGGTTGCGGATTTGTAGTTGGCAAAAGACTGCGACATCTGCTCTCAAGGTTCCACCTCTTGAGTGAACTTGAATTATCGCTAATTTGTGTACATGACCCGACGGAAGAAAAATACGATTACCCCAAGGACATGTTCTATGAGCGCCTAGGGGATACATACGATCGCTGTCCTGGCCATGACATTACGATTGTTCTAGGTGATTTTAATGCTAAAGTCGATAGGGTAAATGTCTTTGAACCAACCATCGGTAAATTCAGTCTACTAGCCGTCACTTCCAATAACGGAATCAGACTGTTGGATTTTGCCGCGACGAAAAACATAGTTGGATATCCCCTGATCATCAAACGTAGAACCAGATTGATCACCTGGTAATTGATGGAAGGCACTCTACTAGTGTAATGGACGCACATGTGGTTCGAGGAGCTAATATCGATTCGGATCACGACCTCGTTGCAGCAAAGGCTCACACAAGTTTAAGCAGAGCGAAAGTGGCACGAAACCAAAGACATAGAAAGCTGGACATCGGAAAGTTGCAATTACCAGAGCTAGCCATGACCTACGCACAGAAGCTGATTCAGATACTGGCGCAAGAATGCACCCCCGCCTCGTGATCCTGAAGCGAAGTGGAAGTACATTTCCCACTCTGTGAAAACAGCTGCAGATACCGTAGTTAGTTAATAGTTAGTTAGATGAAGAGTGTCATATGGCAAGTGATGAAAATAACGCTGCACGTATGGCAATGCGTCAGTCAGTTGCCACACGAACCGCAACGGAGCGGTATAAGGAGAGGAGGAGAGAGGAACCCCGTTTATTTAAGAAATAAAAAAATGTTGTGGACAAAAGTGCGAGTGTTAGAAAATGCAATATTACAGTCAGATCAAGACCCTCCTTTTGTAGAAATTTAAAAAAGTGGTTGCCCATTATATCCAATGGAGGAATTGGGGAGAGCTTCTCACAAACAGTGAACTGTGCATTTTCTAGTTTTATACTCACTTATTGGGACCTGCAGTTTTTACACCGATTCCGAACGGTATTTTGAGAAGCTTTTTCATGACTAAATACTCGATAGTTACCATGCGAGGTGACCGCCGCCGAAAGAAATTGAAGGTGGCCAGAGCAGGGATCGAACCCAGGATCTCGTGTACAAGGGACGCGCACACTAAACATTGCACCACCGGCGGCCACAAATAGAAATAAGAACGGTAATATTGTCATAGGTGGCCGTCGGTGGTGCAATGGTAGTGTGCGCGGCTCTTGTGCATGAGGATGTGGGTTCGATTCCTACTCCGACCACCTTAAATTTCTTTCGACGGCGGTCACCTCGCTTAACGACGACGACACTATCGAGTATTTAGCCATGAAAAAGCTTCTCAAAATACCGTTCGGAACCGGTGTAAAACTGTAGGTCCCAATCAGTGTGTGTAAAACTAGAACGCGCACATCTCGCAGGTTGTGAGAAGCTCTCCCTAATCCCTTCATGGGATGTAACGGGAAACCATTTACATATTTAATATTGTCACAGATGTGCAGAGTATGTTGGAATAATAGAGAGATCACTTCTCTGCTTTACTTGTCCTAGGAGACTTCAATGTAGATGAGGGTATTGAGCACATACAGGACGATGGCGACGACTACCCCCATCCTAGCCAAAGCGAAGTTAGAACTGCAATTTCCCGGCTTAATAACAACAAAGTCACTGGTGCTGATGGACTACCAGGTGGTCAGAGCAGGGATCGATCCCCCGTTCTCATGCAAAAGAGCCGCACATCTTAGCCATTGCACCACCTACGGCTACAGAATGACACTGGCCGACACGAAATCCTCAGTAAAGATTGGTAAAGATCTTACCGAACCATTTAGTACGAGGCAAAGTCTCAGGCAGGCATCCGCCTTTAGCCGTTAGTATCGGTTCATCTGCCATCAAAGCACAAAAGAATATGTTCACTAGTTCGAAGAGCTTCAGTGACAAGGTCATATTTTTAACCTGAAACGCATCAGTGATTGCATAACCAATCAGGCTGCTCATTCGTTTTTCCTTCTAACTCGAGGTAGCTTACAGAGGGTTGTAATAAAGCCATTGCCGGGGGTATACTTCAAGGGAGTACTGAGCTGCTTTGACTGCCCTACACTGTAACAAAAAGCTTCATTAAATTTATGAATTCCTTCATTAATGTGATGAAACTTTTCCTCATTTTCCAACCTACGACACATGTCATTGAATTGATGAACAACATTTCATCAATCTTTCATATTTATTTATTTCATTTCATTTGAAAATATTTTCATATATATTTTCATATATTTCATCAATAGTTTACGTTGATTGAACGGCAACGTTACATCAAGTTGATGTAAATTTTTCATCAATTTGATGCAAGTTTGTCATCAAGTTGAAGTAAATTTTCTACCATTTTATTTTAAATTTGTTATCAATTTGCTGTAAATTTTCATCAATTAGATGTAAGGTTGTCATCTATTTGACGTAAGTTTGTCTTCAATTTGATGAAAATTGGTCATAATTTTGATGTAAATTGTGTGTTAATGTGTAGCCAAACTCTTTGGACTATTTTTCATTGTTAAAAATTCAAAATAACAGGGTATGAGGCCATTTGCACTATTTTCTATCATGTATTTATTTTCAATTTTCTACCAGTTTTTTTTCTCTTTATTTTTTCAATACTACGTCCATATTTTGAATCGATCCCACTTATTATTTCTAAAGTCCGATGATGAAGATTGATGCAAAAACAGGTCATCAATTCAATGAAACTTAAAAAGCTGAAGAAACGCAAAATCTTGAGACTGAAGAAACTTCTCATTCAGTTGATGAATTTTGTCACCAATTCACTGAAGAACAATTGATGAGCATTTATCATCGATTTTATGTAAATATTTTCTTTCAGTGTATGAAGTAATCATTTCTGGTCACTGCCAAATGAGTGGCTACCAGAAACTTTCCACCTCCACGGTCAGTCCCATGCCCCAAATCTTCATTATTTTTAAAATATTGCCCTATACTTAATAACCCTGATCTATCAACTGTCACGCTGTCCTCGTCTATAAACAGGAATACTTCGCCGCATGAATGGCGCGAAATTCAAATCTTGCTAAATTTTCAAAATTTTTAGCATTTTGTAAGAAAAACGAAGCAAAAAGTTATTCTTTATACTACAAACAAACTTAAATCGTAGCAACTAAAACTATGAGCGTGCCAAATTAGATCAGGACCAAAATTGTTTAGATTCTCTGCGGGATCGATAATTTTTGTGCCCTAAATGTAATAATCACGAATAAGTCCAAACCTACTCATGTGATTTTCCTGTGTTGATTTTTCAATAATATTTTATGAATACTCGTTCACATTTAATTTCTCTCTAAACCTCACGTAGGGTATTCGTAACCAAATTTCAGACCTGTCTCTCTATATCCCTCTGCATGTTTGATTTATGATGTGTTCGTTCCATCATAATGATAATGAACATGATTTTGCAGTTAAAATTGGAGTTGGTCATAAAAAAAACATAAACCAACAAAACTACGAAAAAACTGCAAATTTAGCCAAAAAAAAAAGAGACTTAATTCTTTGATTGTGAAATCGCAAATGAAGAACACGTCTAATGTATACGATGACATTCACTTATATGTATGTTTGATGGTCTGGGCTATTAGCCACAAAGGTTCTTTGAAGAATAACAATCAGTTGTACATACAAATATAGATACATCCATACATACTTATATGTATATACCACTCGTAACTGGAGAAAAAGCCAAACTTAAATCAATCACAAGAAGAAGAACAAGAAGAAAAAACACAAAACGAATTCAAGAAAATGTTGTAAAGCTAAAGACCCTTCGGGCTACAAACGCCAGACAATGATACTCCCAAGTTGGGATCGAGTATGTTGACCATAATCAAGTACATGATTCGGACAAATGTACATACGATTATATTCAGAAAAAAACAAAACATTGGTTAGTTTATGATTGCACAGTGGTTTGGCCAGTTGATTATTTAATACTTGATTTGCAGAAGAACATAAATGTAGTGATCGATGTAACGTACAAATATTACAGAGAGATAATTACTACTTACTTACTTATCCGGTCTCGATCAACCCCGGGGGATCAGGGACCTTACAAAACGAAGACAACATATTTCGCCAACCAGTTCGATCTTTTGCTTTATCTCTCCAGTTGGCAATACCAAGTGTACGCAGGGATTCGTCAACCTGAACCCTCCAGCGGAGTTTTGGTCTTCCTATTTCTCGTCTTCCTTCGAGTTCGGTTTCGAAAACCCTTCGTGCTAGTTCGTCTTCATCCATTCTACTGATATGGCCTAGCCAGATCAATTTAATATTAATTTGATCCGATTAACTATGGCAATGTCAGGATAAAGCTCATGCGTCGCCGATACTCGCCGTTGTGCACTATAGGCCCATTCATTTTTCGTAGTATTTTTCTATCGAAGACTCCTACAGATGTTTCGTCTGCTTGCGATAAGGCAATAATGCTGGTATAGCTGGACTTTTGTTGCTTGATAGAGGGCTTTATCTCTAAAGTGCTAGCTTATCCCAAAATAACATATATTCGCAAGCACAATTCTTCGCTTGATCTTAAGGCTGACGTTGTTGTTTTTGTTTACGGCAGATCCGAGCTATATAAATTCATCCACCACCTCGAAATTATAACGGTTATCAAAGTTCACGCTTTGGTCTAATTGCATGGATGCCCTGCTCGTTAAAACCATTAGTTCTGTCTTGTCCTCATTTACTATCAGACAAACTTTTGCTGGCTCCTTCTTAATTCTCGAAAACACCGAGTTAACTTCTCTAATTGTGCGCCCAATGATATCTATATCATCAGCATACGCGAGCAGCATGTGACTTTTGCTGCTGATTGTTTTATTCATATTGACGGCAGCTTTTCTCATAATGATCTCCATTAAGATGTTAAACAGATCGCACTATTGGGTGTCGCCTTGCCTGAGGCCTCGCTTAGTTTCAAATGGTTCGGTAAGATCCTTACTAACTTTCACTGCAAAGGCGTACGAGTTTTGCTGAAATACCAATCTCAGACATTGCTTCGTAGAGTTTCTTCCGTATCGGGCTATAGAAGGTCGCCTTATAATCGACAAATAGGTGGTAGGCGTCGATTTGGTTTTCGTGAGTCTTCTCCAGGATTTGGCGTAGCTTGAAAATATGGTAAGTTGACGATTTCCCAGACCTAAAGCCACACTTGTATGGTCCAATCAGGCCAGCGGTAATTGGTTTTAGACTTTCGCCCATATTACTTGATAGAACCTTATAGAACCTTGATTATAACCTCTCCTCGTCATTGCATATCTGTGGTATATGGATAAAAGGGTTATTTCACTGTAGTTTGCACAGAAATTCAGGTCACCGTTTTTAAATATGGGGCATACTACACTGAGACTTCAATCGCCGGGAATGCATTGACTTTATCACTATGTACCTTATTAGTTCATCATCGCCAGCCTTAAACAGCTCCGCCGGTAATTCATTGGTTCCTGTGGCTTTGTTGTCCTTAAGCAGGGCAATAGCTGTTCTGACCTCGTCTTGGTTAGGAGGGGGCAATCGACGTCGGCGTCCAAATTGTGATTGATTGTCTCATCGACATCCATTGATTGTCACCTCAAATGATCTCTCCATATTCCCAACATGTTCTGCACATCTGCGATGAGATTTCCGTCCTTGTCTCTACAGGAGGGGGGCCCTGAACCATGCCCATTAGTTCCGTTTTTGACTTTTTGGTAGAATTGTCGGGTTTCGTTCTTGCTTCTATATGTCTCAACTTCCTCACACTGCCATTTCATGCGCTTGAAAAGGCGGTTTACCTCGTCTCTGTTTTTCCTATACCAATTGGCAATTGGCTGAAACATTGCCATACGTGCAGTGTTGTTTTCATCATTTGCTATGCGACACTCTTCATCGTACCATGGTTTGTTGCGAAGCGGTTTTTCAAAACCAAGTACGGTTGTTGCGGCAGTTTTTATAGAGTCGGAAATGGGTTTCCACTGCGCTTCACGATCGTCATCGGGAAGGGTTGGTGTCTGTGCCAAAAGTTGCGAAAGTTTCCTTGAGTAGGCTGTGCCTACCTCTGGCAATTGCAGCTTTCCGATGCCTAGATTTCTCTCCGTCTAGTTTCGTACGATTTTCGTTCTACTTAATCTTGTGCGAACCTTTGCTGCTACCCGTTAGTGATCCGAAAGGATGTTAGTTCCTCTGATCACTCGTACGCCCATTACACTGGATGAGTGCCTTCCATCAATTACCACGTGATCAATTTGGTTGGTTCTTCGTTCTTTGATCAGGGGATACCCAAGTAGACTTGTGGATATCTTTATGCTGGAATCTTGCACCACTAATGACAAAGTTTTTTGCCGCGACAAGTTAATCTGTCTCATACCGGTATAAGGACCATGTAGACTGAAATTTCCAATAGTTGGATGAAACATATTTTGAAAATCTTGAAATCTTCTTTTAAATCTCCTATTTTTCTGATTTAAATGTCAGATTGGAGTAATTCTAAATATTCTAAATTTGGTCCAGATCACCTCGGCAAATGTATTACCCTGATTCCCCTGACAAAAGACAAGAATTGGTACCTATTTTGCCCTGTTTGGAACGTAAAGTTCCCACCGTATTGAATTTCAGGTAAACCGCGAACTTGTGCGAATTTCCAAAAAGCTGAAACACGTATTTACTTAAATCGACTGAAGATTAAAATGTCAATTCGACATTTAAATCAGAAAAATCTTCGTATTAAAAACCGGTTCTGTCCACTGATCTATTTTTTTAATGTATTTATTTTAAATTTTCACTACTTTTTCTTTTTCGCTTTATTTTTTCAATACTACGTCCATATTTTGAATCCATCCCACTAATTATTTCTAAATTCCAATGATGGAGATTGATGTAAAAATGATCATCAATTGAATGAAACTGAAAAATGTGAAGAATAGCACAATCTTCAAACTGAAGAACCTTTTCATTAATTTGATGAAATTTGTCATTAATTCAATGAAGAACAATTGATGAACATTAATCATCGATTCGATGTAAAGATTTTCTTTCAGTGTAGTCATCGTCAAAGTTGTGCCAGTCTAGTCTTGTGTCTGTAATATTTCGAGCTGCAAGTTTCTGCCACATCATATGCTAGGTAAAACACTGTGCCATGGGGGAAACAACTTGGTTAGGTTCAGAGCAATCAGCGACAGCAGCAATTGCCTTAATACGAACATAAGCATTGACTTCTTTTTCCTGGTCAATTCTAGAGTGAGGAACGCATTTCGGTTTGTTCGGCCGATTGCGTCTTTGTTGTGGTTACTATAAATATTTGTGTTGTAAGCACAATAAATTTTAAAAGTCTTCCATCTTTCCCCCTATTTTGGGATAATGATAGTAGTTGTGGTACAATTTATACATAATGTTGTACTGCTCAGGTCGACACAAACAGATAATCGTAACAACAATGATGTTGTTACCACCGTTGATGAGGAGGATGATGATCATGATGACGATGACGATGACGCTTGACGATGATGGTGATGGTGATGACTTGACTTTAACTTTGGTCAACAACAGCAGAAGCACTGATAGCCGCCGCTCAAGTCTTTTATGTTGCTGAGCCATAAAGCCAAAGAAATCAGGCAGAGAAGATAGCAAACCAAAGCAGCCATCTAAGCCAATAAAGGTAATTTGGTCTTAAGTTGGAATAACCAAGCAAGCCAAGCAACACAAGCCACCAGCCATCCAACAATTGCAAGAAGTCGAAAGGCACTGCGTGCGGTTGATGTTGCGTTTTTCTGAAATGCGAAGAAGTGCAGTCAGTGATGGTGGTGGTGGAAAAATCTCAGTTCCTTATGTGCAGCCAAACCAAACCAACCCATCCATCCAAAGATATGGCAAATATAATTCTTGGTTATTGGCCTTGAAGATCTAAAGCACGGAAAAAGAGGTCATTGTCATGGCATTACAACTTCTCGGCCACGTTGATGATGGCGATGGTGGTCATGAACATAATGCCATCAGTGTTATAGGAGGTAGGACAGAATTCAGGAATGGGGAGGTTGGCAGGAGAACAGGCTTAGTATGTACATACAATTGTATGGGCAAACTATGCATTTACTTTGCATGGAAGTAAGCCATGTTTCAATTGATGTTTATGGTAGTTGGGCTATTTGCTTGGGGATGGTTGAATTTACTTTATTAAAAAGGGAAATCATTTAATGTTCCTTTCCATTGTCAGTTTTCTTAGGAAGGAAGTTGGGAAAAATGTGGTAAATTTAAAATGTTTAAAAAAAAATTTTAAAATTAGAGGAGAAATATTATCTGACTGGATTTAATTTTTTTATTGTTTTCAAAAAAAAAATCAAATCTATTTTCATTGTATTTTATAGAGCCATACAAAACGAAGGTATCACATTTCTTCATCCGGCTCAATATTTCCTTTTCTCTTCAGTTGCTAATACCAAACTTTCGCAGAGAGAGAGAGAGAAAGATCCACCCAGTCCTTCCGGCGAAATAGTGGCCGTTCTATATTTCGGCTTCCTTCGAATACCTTTCTCTCAAGTTCATCCTTATCCATTCTACTGGCCAGCGTAATCGCGTTATTTTTATTCGTTTAAATACGTCAATGTCGGGTTACAGTACACAGAACAACTGGCGGTTCATGCGACATCGATACTCGCCGTTGTCTGTTACACTGTGTAACAAAATGAAACTTTTTCGAAAATAACAAGGTTCTGGCAACGGATTCTGGAAGAGGGGGTAATCAAAAATATACATATATCGGCGTTTTGAAAGTTTACGTCTAAATTTTGTTTTCAAAATTATTCATTCATTATCCAAAACGTTTGCAATTGCCCCATTTTTGGATAATTATCCAGAAAGTGGCAACACTGATAAAAGGTTAATTCAACGATGGTTGGTATTTATACTCGGGTCGAATTTTTTGAAAACAGGACACAGTATGCTAAGGCTCCCATCGTCGGGAATTCATTGGTCTAGCCAGATTTTGCATATTGCATATGAGTATGCACCTGGAGCTGGGCTCTGGTTGACTTCCGTTGGCTTGCCTTTGTACTTTTCGGGAGAATTTACAGGCCTCATTCTTCCTTCTATAAGATTTTCATTCCTCATTCTTGCGCTTTTTCCACAACCGTTTTTTCTTCTTAAACAAACGGATTTCTTTTCTCCTCTTCTTCTTTTACAGCTGTGTCGCATTTCAACTGACTGAAGCATTGCCATGCGTGCAGCGTTCTTTTCACCACTTGCCATGCGACACTCTTCATCGTACACTGAAAGAAAATCTTTCCATCAAATCGATGAGAAATGTTCATCAATTGTTCTTCAATGCATTGATGACAAATTTCATCAGCTCAATGAAAAGTTTCCACAGTTTGAAGATCGTGCGTTTCTTCACCATTGTCCACTTCATTGAATTGCTGATCTATTTTACATCAATCTTCATCGTTGGACTTTAGAAATAATTAGTGGGATCGATTCAAAATATGGACGTAGTATTGAAAAAATAAAGAGAAAAAGAAAAAATGAGATACCATCACTAAATTGTGAATTAAACAAAAATTTGTCAATAGATTTTATTGAAATATGGCTACTTTTATTTGTAACATATGTATGTTTATAACAAAAGATTAAAAAATAGCATTTGGGAGTTTTTTGATTTTTTATGAATTTTAAAACAACAAAAAATTTTAATTTTGCATGAAAAAATTTTTTTTTTCGGAAAACGTTTCTGAATATTTTCGAAACTATTGACTTTATCAAAAAATATTGTAGGTGTAACTTGAAGGTAATTTAGCTGCGGATTTTAAAATTTTTTACTTACTCAAATCGGACAAACTGTTCTTGAGCTATGCTAAAATGTGTATTGAAACCTCCTTCATTTGTAAAATAGCGGTTTATCTCGAGAACCAGAGTCAATTCAAAAAAAGTGAATTATAGGATAAGAACATCACTATCTCATACATCTAAATTGACTTCAAAAAGTTGAACCGCAGAAAAATTCTTCATTTTGTCACCCTGTGTTATTGATGAAATATAGATGAAGATTGATGAAATGTGTTGTAGCTTGGAAAATGAGGAAATGTTTCTTCAGCAATTTGATGAAGTTTTTTCTTTCAGTGTGGGAAATGTACCACCACTGCGCTTCAGGTTCACAAAGCGGGGGGAGTTCTGCGCCAGTAGCTGAGCGAGCTTCTCTGAATAGGCCGTGTCTATCTCTAGTATTTGCAGCTTTCCGATGCCCAGTTTTCAATATGTCTGATTTCGTGGTACGAACCTTTCGCTCTGCTGAACCTTGTGCGAACCTATGCTGTAAACAGGTAGTGATCCGAATCGGTATTAACCCCTCGAATCACACGTACGTACATCATACTAGTAGAGTGCCTTCCATCAACTACCAAACCGAAAGAAAAAGCTTTATCAAATTTATGAATTCCTTTATCAATTTGATGAAACATTTCCTTATTTTACAACCTACGACACATTTCATTGAATTGATGAAGAACATTCCATCAATCTTTCATCCACATTTCATCAATTGTTAACGTTGATTCAACGACAATGTTAAATCAAGTTAATGTACATTTTTCCTCAATTTGATGTAAGTTTGTTATCAAATTGAAGTAAACTTTTCACCATTTTGGCGAAAATTGTTCACCAATTTGCTGTACATTTTTCGTCAATTAGATATAAGGTTTCTGGCCGTCGGTGGCGCAATAGCTAGTGTGCGCGGCTCTTGTGCATGAGAACGTGGGTTCGGTTCCTGCTCTGACCACCTTATATTTCCTTCGACGACGGCCACTTCGCTTAGTGACGGCAACACTATCGAGTACTTAGCCATGAAAACGCTTCTCAATTACTGGTGTAAAACTCTAGGTCCCAATCAGTGAGTGAAAAATTAGAAAGCGCACAGCTCACTGGTTGCGAGAAACTCCCCCCAATCCCTTCATGGGATGTAATGGGAACCGGGTTCTTAGATGTAAGTTCTCATCAATTTGATGTTAATTTGCCATCAATTTGATGTAAATTGGTGATCATTTTGATGGCAACTGTCTGTTAAAGTGTAGCTGTGTGTTATTATTATTTCATCGAAAAAACTCCACAAGAACAGGGTATAAGACCACATAAAAAATTCTCATAGCGTGGATAATATTTTCTGTCCATTAATTAAGTATTTATATTCAATTTTAGTCCCTTTATTTTTTCAATACTGGGTAACTCCAAAAAAAATCGACACAAAAATCAGTATTTTTCGAACCCGACCACTTTTGCTTGGTATAACAGACAGTAGTTTCTCCTCGTCCATACGAATTCTATGACACCAAAATTGAATCAAAATTCAAAGTCGTTCCAAATTTCATACAATTCAATAGGGGTCGGGTCCTGGACTGCATATTTTGAATCGATCCCACTAACTATTTCCAAATTCCAATTATGAAGATTGATGTGAAAAGATCATCAGTTCAATGAAGCTTAAAAAGGTGTAGAAACGCACAATCTTCAAATTGAAGAACATTTTCACTGAAGTAATGAACTGAAGTAATGAATCAATGAAGAACAATTGATGAACATCTATCATGGATTTGATATAAAGATTTTCTTTCAGTGCAGGTGATCAATCTGGTTTTTCGTCTGTTGATCAGGGGATATCCTAGTAGCTGGGACTACTTGTCAATATAACGCATCATTTAATTTTCCCAAACAATTTAAGCAGTATACTTTTGTTATTTTACTGGAATAATTAAATGCACAACTAATAAAATTTCTCGCATAATTTCCATACCTCCCTCAATTGCTATACTCCGTTTTGATAGGGTTTTCTTTGAAGCTCCTTTTGCTATCTATGATAGCAATTAGTAATTAAAGTTTGCTTGCAAAGTGTTTAGAGCTTGTTTTCCCGCATGTTTAAATAGCCAAGAAGTGCAGATATTTAGCTTCTGTTCTATTCTATTTTCTGCACCACGTAGCTGAGATTGTCCCTGTTGTGGCAACTGAGAACCACTAAATCGTACATACCCATTTCAAGCGTTCCCAACAGCACAAGGGACGTTTGTTTTCATCGCAGTTGGATGTTGTAGTTGTTTGCGATTCGCATTAATTGAAATTTGCATTTACGCGTTTTTTCCTGCTGGTCTTCTAGACGGGTTGGATTTTTCCTTTAGCTGATATTGCTGGTGTGGCATTAATGCCAGTGTTGTTAGCTCTGTTGGCAGTGCAAGTGGTAGTGGTGGTTGCGTTGCACTAATGTCCTCCTCCAGTCGGGTACACCATCATTTACATGGTCGTGAATATTTAGATACGATTTTTAAGATAAATTAAACTTTTACACATGAGTTCTTGTTTTGGACAATCTTTGTTTTCGCTCCCTTGCTTTTTTACTTAATTTAGTTTTTGTTTTTTTTTCTTTTAACCCGTATGGTCTAAACTTGGTTAATTCTTGTTTTTCTTGTCGTTTTTTTGTTTGTTTCTTGCTTCACTTTAAAGCCTTAATTATCGGAATTTTATAGTGAAGGCATTTGTTAAGTGTTTCGCGTATTTCACGCTTATTATCGCGTATTTTTCGGTACATTAAGAATTTGGTTTTGTTCGGAAGCGGAATGAATGCAGTTTGTCATAAATCTTGTGTTTTGTTTAATGACGAATTTTTAAGACACAATTTAAAACTGACGGAAGAGGAAAACATCATTATTAAAATATTTTGTTATTTGAGAGAAGATTGTAACAATCACAGAATCTGCTCCTAACAGAGGTGTGGATTCTGAATTCCGACTCTGACTCCAACTCTACAAATAATGTTTTTTTTTTCAATTTGTTCAATCAATTATGAAGAAGCACTTGAATGTTGGTTGGTTGGTTGGTTGAGAAGGCTACAAAACAGCACGCTGTCTAGCACACTTAGGCTAAAGAAGCCCATTGTGATACCTGCAGTTTCCTCCATAGCAGCTATTGACTAGTCGTCTAGCCAATTTGCCCTTTCAATAAATTTGTCTATAAGACCTACAGGAATATCCTGTAGGGCTACGGTGCTAACTAGATGTGTTCCGAATATCCTACTTCTCAGTCCTGCCAGAGCGGGGCAATCCAAGAGAAGGTGTTTCGTCGTTTCCTCGCCCTCTTCCATGCAGCATCTACAGAGAGTGGAGTTACAATATCCCAATCTTAGGTCGTGTTTCCTACAAGACAATGTCCTGTAAGTGTTCCTATCAATGTGGATAACCTGCCTCTCGTTGAGTTAAGTAGTTGCCTCGTTCTCTTCCTGTCCTTGTTTGCAAGTTGAAGTAAGTCTCCACTTGTCCTTGAACATATTATCGGCCCACTGCCTGAACTGCAAACTGCAGGTAGAGATTGACATACTAGCACCTTCTTTTGCCGGAAGAACCTGTGCCGTAGTGCCCTGTCTAGCTAACGCATCCGCTACGCAATTGCCTGGAATGTCGCTGTGTCCCGGTACCCAGATGAGCCTGATGTCAAAATACTCTGCCACCACCCTAAGTGATGAGTGGCATTCTTTCACCGTCAGCGACATAGCAAACATGGCTTCCAGGGATTTTATGCCAGCCTGGCTGTCCGTGTAGATACATATTTTCCGGAGGGTTGTGACACTACTTTTCAGTAGTTCAGCAACCTCCAGTATGGCGGTAACTTCCGCCTGAAATACACTACAGTGATCAGGCAACTTGAAGGAGATATTTACGTTTAGATCCGGTGAATGGACCCCATAGTACTACTGGTATCCCCTTCCAGTGACTTTTCCCAGGTATTCCTGTTCGGAATAGAAGTCCTTAGATTTGTCTCTGGTAGAAGGTGGGGGATACAGTAGTCCGTTTTTACGGGAATAGCGTTGATCCGGTGTAGTAATTCAGTGTGTCCGGAATGCCCCGATATCAAAACGCCACAATCTCTGATTCACTCACAGAAAAATTCGGTTGAGACAGTCGAATTAGCCGTAACCGAATTAAGAGGTTGTCTCAACCGAATTAGAGGTTGGCACAACCTGATCAGAGTTTGACACAACTTCATTAGAGGTTGACACAACCTCATTAGAGGTTGACACAACCTCATTGGAGGTTGACACGACCTCATTAGAGGTTGGCACAACCTCATTAGAGGTTGCCAGAACCTCAGTAGAGTTTGACACAACCTCATTAGAGGTTGATATAACCGCATTGGAGATTGACACAACCTTATTGGGTTGAAGCCAGATTCGGTTACTCTAACCGAATTAGGTACCAATTTCGGTTGTTGCATCCGAATTAATTTGAAATTCGGTTGCACCAACCGAAAATTTTAAAAAAATTTAGTTGACTGAACGTATATAATTGAAGATTCAGTTGTCACAACCGAATCGATTATGAAACGACGTTGCTTCAACCGAACTTCGGTTGTGGGGACTAAATTCGGTCGGTAAAAACCTCAATCTGGTTGTGGCAACCTCAGTTCGCTTGTGGCAACCTCAATTCGGTGGTAACAGCCGAATTTACGGTTGCTACGACCTCTGTTCAAACAATTAGTTCCCTGCGTGTTCTCACCAGGGATGTAGCGGATGCCGATTCGGCCATGATATCAGGAGTACAGATGTTCAGGATAGCACTGAGTGCAGTACCTGACGTCATGCCCATTGCTTTGAATTTTCATCAAGGAATTCAGAATATATTTCTTTTGGAGGGACCTCCACCAAACTACGATGCCATAGAGAAGTATTGGTCTGACTATTGCCGTATAAATCCACATGGTGATCTTAGGAGACAGTCCCCAGCGCTTTCCTATCGCCCCTTTACAGCAGTAAAGAGCGACAGACGCCTTTTTCACCCTCTCCTCCACATTCGGTTGCCAAGACATTTTTCTGTCGAGAATTATTCCCAGATACTTGACCTTTTCCGGCAACTGTAATTAAGCACTTGAATATAGAAATGTCTAAATTACTAAATAATTTTCAACGTATTAGCGCTTTAATTTTTGCTAAGAAACATTAAACGAAGTGTTGTCCTTTTCAGAGCTGTAAATGAATCATTCTGTTTTGATTTCAATTCATTACGAATTTGAATTGAATTTGAAACGAATTTGGGAGAAATGAATTGCAATTCAATTCCAATTCAAATGAATTTGGCAAAAGTTAATTGCAATTCATTTGAATTGAATTGATTTTGACTTAATTCAAATGAAATAGAAAAATGAATTGCAATTCATTTCCAATTCATTTGAATTGAATTGATTTTGAATTAATTCAAATGAATTAGATGAATACGATTTACGAGTACTTACACTAGTCTTTTTTCAAAATCAATTCAAATTATTTGTAAATGAATTACATTTAATATGATTTAATTCAAAATCAATTCAATTCAAATGAATTGGGAATTAATTGCTATTCATTTGAATTAATTCAAAACTAATGCAATTCAAATGAATTGGAAATGAATTGCGCTTAATTTGATTTAATTCATTTCCAATTCAATCCAAATGGATTGCGATTCATTTGAATTAATTCAAAATCAATTCAATTCAAATGCATTGAAAATGAATTGCGATTCATTTTGCCAATTCAAGTTTGAATTGGATATGAATTGCAATTCATTTGAATTGGAACTGAATTGCAATTATTTTTTGCCAAATTTATTTGAATTGATTCAAATTCCATTCAATTCTTTTTTTTTTGTGAAAAGAATTAATTAAAAATTTTGCTAATTCAGTGCATGAATGATTCAATTCAAATGAATTCGAAAGGAATTGCGATTCATTTGAATTAATTCAAAATCAATGCACTTCAAATGAATTGGAAATGAATTGCGTTTAATTTGAATTAATTCAAACCCAATTCAACCCAAATGAATTGGAAATGAACTACGATTCATTTGAATTGATTCAAAATCAATTCGATTCAAATGCATTGGAAATGAATTGCGATTCATTTTGCCAATTCAAATTTGAATTAGATATGAATTGCAATTCATTTTGCAAATTCATTTGAATTGGAATTGAATTGTAATTCATTTTTGCCAAATTCATTTGAATTGATTCAAATTCCATTCAATTCTTTTTTTTTGTGAAAAGAATTAATTAAAATTTTTGCTAATTCAATGCATGAATGATTCGCGAATTAATTCAAAAAAGAAAGATTCGTTAACAGTTCTGGTCCTTTACCCTACCAAAAAATCTCCATGTTTGGAAATTGGCATACACTAACTGATAGCAGTACCGAAGTGCAGGTAACTGCATTATAAGAAGTTCGAATTTGTTGATATTCGAAAGTCGATATTCTACGTCCCAAAAAGATTGTTTATGGTAAAAGATACATATGAGCAGAAAATTATTATCCACAAAATTATGTGTCTCTCTAACTAGTACTAATTAAAAAAAATAGCCATTAATAAAATTTATGTTAACGTTTTCCGAGATATCACCAATACTAGACGTCAATGACGTGAATCACGCGATGATGGTCGCAATATTACGGTCAATGGATCAAGGTACCGTTCGATGATTCGGGACTTTTTTTTTGCCCAAACTGGAAGAAGAACCCACGAAAAGCAAATCGATACATATCACCTTTTTTACAAAACACCTTTTTTACAAAACTGCTTTCAAGTGCCCTATACTGGGAAAACTGTACGAAGCTATGTCTGCACTTGGGATTCCGGCAAAACTGATAGGCCTCTGTAGAATGACGCTGACCAACACCAAATCAGCAGTGAAAGTGGGGAAGGACCTCACTGAACCATTCTGTATCAAGCGAGGACTTAGACAAGGCGTCACACTTTCGTGCAACCTCTTCAACAACTTAATGGAGATAACAATGAGAAAGGCTGCAGTAAATACGAACAAGACCATTAACACAAAAAGTCATATGTTGCTGGCGTATGCTGACGACATAGACATCATTGGGCGAAATTTGCGAGAGGTTACTGGAGTATTTTCAAGAATCGAAAAGGAATCAGCGAAGGTGTGCTGTTAATGAGGGCAACACAAAATTGATGATGTCAACCTCTCGACTTGATCCGAACTTGAACATTGACAACCGATTTAATTATGAAGTGGTAGATGATTTGTCTACCTTGGATCCGCCTTGAACAAGGTTAACAACGTCAACCTGGAGATAAATAGGAGAATTGTGCTTGGAAATATATGCCATTTTGGGCTCAGCAAGCAGTTTAGGAACAAACGGACAAAAGTCCAGCTATATCAGACTCTCTCATTTACCTGTATTGACATATGGCTCCGAAACTTGGGTCATATCGCAAGCGGACGAAAAAGATCTGGGAGTATTCGAGAGAAAAATTCTCCGTAAAATATATGGTCCTGTTAGAGAAAACGGCGATTACCGACGTCGCTGGAACCAAGAACTATATAATTTATATTCTGACGTGGACATAGCTAGGCGGATCAACTTAAGCCAATTGCGTTGACTAGGCCATTTTGTCAGAATGGATGAAGATGAACCAGCGCGAAAAGTTTTCGATAACGTACCCGATGGAAGCAGGAAAAGAGGACGACTAAAACTCCGCTGGAAAGACCACGCAGATTAATCCCCCCGTATCCTTGGTGTTACCAACTCTCGGGACAAGCCAACCACGATTGCTGCCTTGGAAACAACAATACACTTTTCATTGTTGAGGTACAGGCCGAAATTTTAGACAAAGTGCGCCAAGATTTGACTTTCGAAATGGACTACGTGAAGCGTAGCCGTGGGCAACATTTTCACGAAATAACCTTTAAGAAGTAAATGGATTTATCGATCCAACTAAATATTTCATTCATTTTGTACAAAATTTCTTAATTTTCTTCAATTTTCAAAACCCAAAAAACAAAAACATCACCTATTACACAGTGGAACAAAATGAAACTTTTTCGAAAATAAAAAGGTTCTGACAACGGGTTCTTTTATGGGGCGGGGGGATTAAAAATTTCTGAGTATCGGCGTTTTGAAAGTTTACGTCTGAATGTTTTTTAAAGTGGGGGTGAAATTTTACCCCTTTTGCACATTCTTATGATGAATTGGCATAGGAAACCATGTTATCCTTACATTTTAGGTATAGGATGTGTTCTGCAATTTTATGCAAAAATTTTCGAGATACATTTTTGTGGAATACTTTAACCCTCTACCGCCTCAATATATGGGTCTTTTTTTTTGTTCTTTTTATCCCAAAGGGTAAAAAACGCAACTAAAACAGGGGTGTAACGGGTTAAAATGTACCACAAATATATTCCTTATATAATTCCACTTTAAGTTTATTAACACACAGAAGCTCAAAACTCAACTTGAATGCCAAAAATAAGTCAAAACTGGAAATCCATTTAAGGGTTGATTTCGTACTTATTCCGAGTTGGCGCTAAAATGAACCACAAAACTGCCTTTTAGGGGGTTGATAAATATTGGAAAAATATTCTTCGTAATATTTCACAATAACTCACCGAACAAAAGAAAATTTGGGTATTTAAGCAAGAATTTATTTATTAAATTTTTCTTTTAGCTCTCGGCAATTCTCAGTCGTTATCAAACAAAGCCCAGCATATGTATGTCAGCTACAAGAGAATGAATACTCTTCCCTGTATAGCGTCATTGAATAAGTGCACATATTTGATGAAATCGTTCACCGTATTCATCATGACATATATTCGAGCAGTAGGGGAACGATGTTTGCTTAGAATGTTGTAAGCAACTTCGTTAATGCTTCTCCATGCGGAAAGTTCGTTTGGTGAGAGTATTTGCTCAAATTCAGAGTTTTGCATAAGTTTTCATATGTCCGGTCCAACAAAAGCACCTGTTGTAATGAAAATACACAATTCTAAAAATGTATTTGTATGAAACAAATGACAACAATTAAAGTTTAAAGCACTCATACCTTCTTATGTCTTTGCTTCTCTAAGTTTTATATGCAATGGTTGTAAAAGAATACAGCGTGGATGAAGGATATTGTTCTCGTCTAATGTCCCCTCAACTCTTGGCTGCCATTGTTTTTTGAAATATTGGTTCCCCTTCCATCTGCTATGTCAGTTGCATAAAAAGCATCCATATTTAACGTATCCATCTTGCATACCCAAGAGAAAGCGAACAACTTTTAAGTCACAACAGACCCGACATTTGTGCTCTTCATATTTTACTGCATCCAATATCGAATATCGATGTCGATTCCATACGCAATTGGAATACATAGGAATCTTGGAATTTTCGTAATATACACTCACAGAAAAATGCGGTTGAGACAACCGAATTAGCCGTAACCTCATTAGAGGTTGACACAACCTCATTCGAGGTTGACACAACCTCATTGGAGGTTGCCAGAACCTCATTAGAGGTTGACACAACCTCATTAGAGGTTGATATAACCGCATTGGAGATTGACACAACCTTATTGGAGGTTCATCAGAGGTTGTCGCAACCATATTTGAGGTTGTCACAGCCGAATTAGAGGTTGTTACAACCGAATTTAGATATTTTCACAAAAGAATTTTGAAATTTGTTTTAATTACTAACTGATGATTTATTTTCAAGAATTCTTATAAAAAAACTTACAAAAGGAGAAAAACAAGTCATTTATAGAGTAATATTTACGGTAATACATTTGATATACATACCTGCCACTTCTGACTTTTTTGAAGTCCCGGACATCACAGGCCATCGCACCAATTCCGACGTGTAGTATCTGTTAGTTTACCTAAACCGTTTTATATACAGACGATTGCAGCACATCTCAAACGCCCGACCTTGAAAAATTTCAAAACCGTTGATATTTTATTGGACATTTTCTGCAAAATAAAATCCGTTTTAAGACAAACTATAAATATATTGTCACCTTTGTTAATAATTACAAAAAAATTTTGATATTGACATAATATTTCTATGTAAATATAATTTTAAACGTCAGGTTTGCAATGCATAGAATTATATTGTGGTAACCGAATTGAAAAGTAATTCAGTTGTACCTACATAATTCATTACAAATTTGGTTACAGCAACCGAATTGATGCCAAATTCGGTCGTTGCAACTGACTTAAGGCTAAATTCGATTATTGCTAAATTGATAAAAAAATCGATAGTTACAACCGAATTGATAACAAGTTCGGTTGTTGCAGCTGAATTGGTGCCACATTCGGTTACTCCAACAGAATTTAGTACTAATTTCGGTTGTTGGATCCGAATTGGTTCCAAATTCGGTTGCTCCAACAGAAATTTTTATAAAATTTAGTTGACAGAGCGAATATAGTTTAAGATTCAGTTGTCACAACCGAATCGATTATGAAACGTGGTTGCTTCAACAGAATTTCAGTTGGGGGGACTAAATTCGGTTGTGGCAACATCAATTCGGTTAAGCAACCGAAATTCGGTGGCAAGAGCCGAATTTGCGGTTGCTGCAACCTAGTTAGTTCTCTGGGTGTAGGAGTACAGTTTTAAGACTATTCTTGGATGATTCTATAAAGATACGCCAGTCTTCGGGGTTATATTCGATATTGATTTCCGCCATTAAGCCTTCAATATCGTTGAAATTAGTAAACGTGTTGGATTCGTTAACTGAAAAGTATGGTAGAAAAGTAACATTAACTCCAGGTTCAAGCAGATGAAGACTTTTGAAGTCTGCAGATAATAAAGGGTTTTCAATAAGAGCGCTTTTAGATACCAATGAAATTCTTTATTCCTGTGAAAGTACGTTCGATGCCATTATGTATGGAACTCGATTTCGTTTGCATGGCCACCACGGGCACGCTTGCAGAAGTCCAGACGCTGAACCCAATTTTCGACGGTTTTCAAGCATAAATCGGCCGATACTGCTGCAATTTCACGTTCGCTATTCGTACAAAGTTCATCAATCGTCGCTGGCTTGTTGGCATAGGCCATAGACTTGACGTAGCCCCACAGGAAATAATCTAACGGCGTCAAATCGCACGACCGAGGCGGCCAATCGACTGGGCCATTTCGTGAGATAACACGTTCACCAAACTTGGTTTCCAATAAATTGATTGTGGCATTCGCTGTGTGGCTTGTGGCGCCGTCCTGTTGGAACCACATGTCCTCCAAGTCCATATTATCCAATTGGGGCCAAAAAAATTCGGTTATCATTGAACGGTAGCGATTCGCATTCACAGTAATGTGCCGGTCTTGATCATCATGGAAGAAGTACGGCCCAATGACGCCGCCGGCCCATAAACCGCACCAAACCGTAATTTTTTCCGGATGCAATGATGACTCATGGATTACGTGTGGATTGCTGTCTGACCAATAACGCATATTTTGCGTATTGACGAAGCCATTCAGCCAGAAATGAGCCTCATCGCTGAAGATGATTTTCCGATGAAAATTCGAATCATTTTCAAGTTGTTGCTGAGCCCAATTCAGGAACATACGACGCTTATGGTGGTCAAGCGGGTTCAGTTCTTGCGTCAATTTGATCTTGTAAGGATGTAGGCCAAGATCTTTTCGCAAAATTCGCCACAACCTCGTCACAGAGATGCCCAACGCTTGAGAACGACGTGTGAGAGACACATTTGGGCTTTCTTGAACGGAAGCCTCAGCGGCAGCAATATTCTCGACACTACGGGCACGTCTTTGTCTCACTGGCACGGGAACATTTTGTACTGTGGCCGTGGATTCAAATTTTTCCACTAGACGCTCAATTGTTGATCTGGTAGGACGATTATGCCGACCATAAATTGGACGTAACGCTCTTAAAGTTGAGGTCACTGACTCCAAATTTCGGTAGTAAATTTTAATAATTTCGACTCGTTGTTGGCTCGTATATCTTTCCATTATGAAATGGCAAACCTTACTTAAGAGAAATGTCAAAAGAGCGGGAAAAAATATGGCGTCGTTTGCTATCCCTATCGATTTACTTTTGTAGCGTCTCTGTTGAAAAACCCGTTATTTCTGACTTCTTTTTAGACAGACACAGCTACCGTGCCAATGCATTTAAATGCTCTTGCGACATTAATATTGCGCTTGGGGCTGCTTCATTTCCTGAGAAAACACTGCCAATGGCTTCTGTTCCAACGCATTTAGTATTGAAAGTCTTTCATTCTTATTGTGCCTCGTAGTGCTTGTATAACGCAACAGTTTTCGTGAATGGGTTGATTCGATGTGAAGAACTTTTATATCTACTAAAGTACAGTTAAGCCAAATATGAACAAATTTGAGAAAAATTATTTTTTGGGTGGCCGCTTCACGTGAAATGCCTCAAGTGCAATGCAATTCGAACAGGCAATTGATTTTGCTTCTTCATAGTTTTTGTTGCAGACCGACGGATCTTATCAGCCAAAGTGCAGCTGATATAGTATGGCGCGCCAAATTAGCGCAATGTGAATAAACTGCAAAATTTTCTCTTATTTGTTATTTATACATATTAATCTATAGCGTTCTTTAGTTCGATGACTTGTAGTGAAATTTTACGTGTAATAGTTTTTCAATACACTCCTACCCCGTAAAATTAAATTTTGTCCGACATTTAGCGCCAACTCTTAAATTGATTATCAGTTTTGACTTATTTTTGGCATTCAAGTTGAGTTTTGAGCTTTGGTGTATTAAGAAACTTATAGTAGAATTTACGATGAATATTTTTGTGGTACATTTTAACCCTGTTATAGGAGTGTTTTTACCCTTTCAAGAAAAGAACAAAAAATACCCATATATTGAGGCGGTAGAGGGTTAAGTATTCCACAAAAATGTTTCTTGTACACTTTTACATAAAATTGCTGAACACATCATATACCTAGAATGAAAGAATAACATGGTTTTCCATGCCGATTCATCAGAAGAATGTGCAAAAGGGGAAATATTTTACCCCCTTAAAAATGCAGATGTTATGTTTTCATATGATATTTTTTTTAAAGAAAACAAGGCGATTCATTTATTTTGTTGGTTTTTTTTTGTCTTTATTATTGATAAACAAAGACTTAAGGAGTTCAGAAATTAATAAAAAAAAAATTAAAATTCAGAAACATTTTACGTCGCAAATCTAAGTGGACAAATCTATAGCACCTCCCTCCTAAGTTTTAAAAAAAAATATTGAAATCAATATTTCGTTACGAATCCTTTATCTGGAGAACTCTACAATTATAAGTTATATCCGGTGATGCTGCTTCCCAGGCTATTTTTACGGCTTCAAAAATAGCTGCCATTGTTTTACAATTTTCTCGTTTGATTTCCATGTTAACGATCTCGCACAAGTTCTCAATTGGGTTAAGTTCGGGCGATTGGGCGGGCCAACGAAGAACTGCTATCCCAGGCCTCTGGGACCAATCCTCAACCATTTATGTTTTGGATCGTTATCAATCTCCATTGGAGTGGCATCTCTTCAGCAGCATATGGCAACCATCACGTCCTTTATTATGTCGAGACACTTGAAACGATCCAAAATTCCATCGGTCTTATGAATTGCCCCAATCCCTTGTCCAGAGAAGCAATCCCAGACCATTATGTTGCCTCCTCCGTGCTTTACAGTTATGACCACTTAGATTTGCGACGCAAAATATTTTTTTGGATTTTAATTTTTTATTTATAAATTGCTGAATTCCTTAAATTTTTGTTTATCAATAGAAAAAGATATAAATAGATAAAAAACACAACAAAATTAATTAATATCTTCGTCTTCATAAAAAAATTATCATATGAAAAAATACCAAGAAGGTTGGTTAAGTTTTGGCCAATACTGTATATTTTTTTACTCCCTCAACTAGAATCCGTTGTCAGAACCTTGTTATTATTTTGTGTTCCACAGTGTTACTATTGTTTAGACATCTCAAACATTCCGCGATAGCCCTAACCTCAACTTAAAAATAGTGTCCCGATCAGGAAGGCAAAGGTGCTGCTTATCATTTAGGTCCTCGATTGTCATATTCCTGTTTTTCCATCCTTCCTAGATCCGTGTGTGTAGTAGTGGACACATCGCTCTAATTAAAAAATTGCTTAAATATTTCTAGTAACTTAAATACCTAAGTTTCATAATTTTGAAAACACAATGGTTCACTCTACAAGTACAAACATATTTCTACCCAGCAACGATTACTTGAGTTACAGCAGGCCTTTGACGTCAAGCGTAATATCACGCAATTCTTAGTGCCTCGGGTTATCATAAATCTTAGTAAGTGCGTAAAGTTTTTTGTTTTTAAATATAATCTGCTGCTGCAAATGTTTTCGTTTTTATCTCAACATTATCTGAAGTTTATAGTGACAGTAAGAATAGATTATTAGCCCTATTTATTTTCATCATGAAGAGGAGTGAAAGACATTATAACACATATAACACTTGACAATGGCTGTGACTATGGGGTTATGGCGTGTCCGAAACACAATTATGATAAAGAAGATAACACATAACACATCCTCATCCTCAACCTTATCCTAGCATACAGCTCCAAGAGAAAAGTAATATAAAACTTTGCGCAGGCGCATGTAAGACACGCAATAATCATAAAATACATCACATGTTGGTATGTGTGTTCATACAACAAACCAACAAAATTCGCATAATGTTAAGGTCTAGGCCGTCATTTCCTTCAGAATAGATGCGAACTTTTGTCAGCAACAATGCAGGAGGGGGAACACGAATTAATATTGGTAGGCCGCATGCAACATGTGAACGAGTGGTGCACGAGTACGAATACCTTGCATTCATATGCAGATGTAACGTTAATGTGGCTTTTGTTGTTACGTTGACTTTGAATGTTGTTTAATTGCAAAAGTATAATAAATATGTAAATAAAACACATTGTACAATTTATGGCAACATACGAGGTAGGATTTGAAAGGATGGACAGTGTTTTGGAACTGTATTAGGGCGGGGTAGTTACAAATAATACTCTTCTTCTCTAGCTTACAAAAATAAATAAGAGGCATTATAAGGAAACATCCAACAAGAAAACTACAACAACATTTGTATACTAACACTAAAAGATAACAAAAAAGTTGAAAATATATTCAAACAGTTCAAGTAACTGCGGCTGGTGTAAGTCAACATCTCTCTTTCACCCCGACCTCAGCACGAAGAGTAAGAAATGAAACGTCAGATGAGAGAAGTTTTCTCCCATATTTGTTTACTCCATGGAGTAATGTCACATAGAGCTGTTATTCTTCTCAGCTGGTGTTTCATTTCACACTCTTCGTGGCGCGGTCGGTGCGATAGAGAGTTATTTGACGTAAATTGACATACACCAGATGGAATTACAAAAATTGTTGACTTAAATTTTTCATGTCGTTTTGATGAAAAACTGTGAAATATAAACACATTTTGGACTTTTTGTTTATATTTTATGGTTAGTACATGTTTGTGGTCTATTGCAACGTCCGTATGCAACCACACCAAAATTCGTAAATTTACTCAGAGAAATCGCTACTCTAGATGTCATTACTACTCTAGGTGACATGGTTTACTCTAAGGTATACATTTCTAATTTACACGAAACGACACAATCGGCCATTGCTTAAAACTATACTGTCTTTATAACTGGCTGGGCGCCTACGTCATACAAAGAACTTTTGTCTTTTTGAGAACAAATTTATATTGTCAACTGTCTTGTGTCGAACTGTCACGTGTAAACGCACCGTAAGGAAAGATCTTCAAGATTTTCACCAAAATTCTCTGCAGAGACGAACGTGTAAAGATCAAATGCGTGGCCACAGTGGGAATATTTTCATCGAAACGAGTATTGCGAGGCCTAGCGGCACCTCTTTTGTTACATGTTGTTCCAGTCTCTTCGAGGTGAGCGGCTAAACGCCGTACTGCTTGACCAATTGGCGTAGAACGGCCGAAATTCTCATTACGTCAAAATCTCTAACGAATAATTCCGTAATTAGTCACCTATTAAACAGAAAAGTTTCCCTAATTTTGTTTTTTCTATATTCTAGGCGTTGTTTATATTATCTTAATACTTCATTTATTAGTCCGACTTCAATTAGCAGTCTTTAAAGGTTACAGCCTTTTTATAATCGTAAAAATTATATTATAAAAAATATTCTTTTTAAAAAATATAATACATATAAAGTATATAAATTAAAAGTATTTAAATATTTTAAGTAATGTAGAATTTTATATTTTCATATTTTAAATGTATTTTTTTAATTAAATATAAAAACCCCGCTTTTTGGCCCATAATCCCGCTTATCGATCAATAATATCACGCCCTTCACATTTATTCACAATTATCATACCATCCTGACTCCCCCATCACACAGATGTCAAGTTGTAGGCATATAACTTTTGACAAGAGCAACACAACGTCATGGCTGTTGTAAGTTTTCCTTCTGAGCTGCATAACAAATTTAATTTTACGTACCCTACACTTAATAGACAAGGAAATGGGGATATGTTGTGAGATACGAAACGACGAATGGTTTAATTTAAATTTTGAATAATTTCGAGTATTTTGAACATAACCCCGAAAATTATAAAGACAATTTAAAAAAAAAATTGAAGAAACAATTTCAGCTGTTTGAATTTTTTCTGTAGAAAATTAAAATTTAATTCCCGAGAAAGAAATTAAGATACAAGTTTTTTTCGGATAATTTCTATATAAAACTTAACATTTTTATTGTTTGAGATTTTTCAAACGCATTCGTTTTTAAATATATATTTTTAATAATTTTTTTAATGAAAACTCAATTCATAAGATTTTGTTATAAAAACCGAAACTGGTTGGAACCGGGGGAACTGACCGACAAACCTGTTTCTAGGATTGACCGGTTTTTTGAATATTCCAGTTATGACTCGTTTGTAGTTAGAGTGCGATCTGTTCTCAGCATGTAGTTTATACAATAGGGTGTACTGAATGCTTCGTTTTTGGGAATTTCATGGGGGTCTCAAAAGATGCGCATTAAAAATCTGTTCCCTACCGGCGGTGAAGTTTCGATCACTAGTGTATTTTGACAAAAAAAAATTTTTTGGTCAATATGAGACTCAAACGCCGTGTTATGATGAGCCTAGATAGGAAAATATATTTTCAAAATTTTGACAGAGTATTTTTTTCACGGTGGCATATTGAAATCTTGATTAATCTTGACATAAGAATTTATATTAGACCGACTCACAAAAAAAAATATTTTTGTCCACCCCTTAAAATTCTTAGAAA
The DNA here is from genome assembly GCA_963931995.1 of Phaonia tiefii. Lineage (NCBI taxonomy): Eukaryota > Metazoa > Arthropoda > Insecta > Diptera > Muscidae > Phaonia > Phaonia tiefii. The sequence continues at coordinate 257,757,175 of OZ008370.1, forward strand.
AACTAAAAAAATACCTGTTTAAAAATAGTCCACCTCACGGGATCTTAATGCTAGACCCGAAATATTTTGGGAATCATCACAAAACAAATCAAGGTACATTTTGAGGGATGGACATTTTCCCCCACCATACAATGTGAGTCGGTCTAATGTACATTAGGGTGGATCGAAAAAAATGTTAGGCCCCTTAAAAATTACCTTTACATCTCGACATTAACCAGTTCAAATGATTTTGCGATATTCGATTGTTTAACGGTCCTAATCTTAACCTCAAAATGACGGTTTCTCATTCTGCTACGATAAAACTTTTTCAATCTGGTAACAATATCTCATCTGTCAAAACGTGCACATTCCTATTCAATTGAAAAATTGAGTCAAGCATTAAAAGGTAAATTCCTCTATTCAAATGCAAAACTTCAGTTCCTCCAAATGGGGAACTAGATTATCTAAACATTTTGGGTGACAATGCAATTTATGCCGATTTCAGAATGGATCACCAGAACAATATTGAAAACGGGGAACTGAAATGTCCAACCATAGGCTCACTAGTACCCCTAGATGAGAATAAACTTCCCACCTGTAAAGATTTACTTTCTTTTTGTGAATATGTGCGTCTTAAATTTAAGCTGGGAAAAAGTTCGGTCCCCCGTTGAAAAAAGTAGCGAAGGATGTAATGTCCAAGTTGAAATTATTAGAAATTATTTTTATAGAATCAGATAAGATATTGTTACCAGACTGAAAAACTTTTATGGTAGCAGAATGAGAAACCGAATGAAAGAAAGAGAGAAATATATGTGATTCTTAAGAATGTGTTATAATTATTATAATAGATTCCGATGAGATATTGCTACCAGATTGAAAAAGTTTTATTGTAGCAGAATGAGAATCCGAATGAAAAATCGTCATTTTGAGGTTAAGATTTTGATCGTTAAACAATCGAATATCGCAAAATCCTTTGAACTGGTTAATGTCGAGATGTAAAGGGAATTTTTCAGGGGGCTAACTTTTTTTCGATCCACCCTAATGTGCATATATGCCAAGATGTTGCAAGGAGAAAATGATGATTTCCATTAGGTGGCTGAGGATAGAAGATGAATTTCTGTAAAAAAGTTGACGATATGTCATGTATGTGGTCTGCCTTTTAGGCTTGCCAAGTTCTAATTAAATTAAAATTGCTAAAAATATATTTCTGAAAACAATTAATTCACGTTTTTGATTAAATAGTATTGTAAAACAAATTGACCTCACACAGTTACAGACAGTTATATGTAAGTAATACAATCAAAAAATACTTCCCGATTTTAACACAATATATGTTTTATAATGAAATTGCTGTTTTTCGTTTCCTGTGGTGATGACAACTCTGTACACCTATTTCATTTTGTCACTGTTAGGACACATTTAATACACCATCTAACGCTAACACCATCTAGATCAAGCGGACATCTTGAAGTAACAATTTGCCATTATGCAACATCTGTGGTTGAGTTTATATATTATGTTCTTTATCTATGATATTAGTCAGCAGAATATCTTAATCCGTAAAAAGTGGAATGATGCGTTTTTTAGTAACTGGATTGAATCCGCAATTTATATCCTCACTCATAGGAATGGGGGTATATATCATTTAATACGGAAACAAATTTAATGCCTAGAAGCAGCTATTTTGGGCCCTTAGTATCTTTGGACGAAATTCGTTTCATGACTTTTTACGGCGATTGAGCCATGTCCGTGAGTCTGTCTGGCTGGCTGGCTGGCTGACTGGGCAACACGATGACTGTCGTAAATCTTTACAGATCACAATGAAATTTTCTCGATGACTATTATTTGTAGAAAGTTAGTTTGGGACTGAAAATATGCGTTTTGACCACGCCCCTTCTGGTACCTCCCATACAAATCGACACATTAGGACAAAGTCATATTTCTTCTAAAATTTTTTTCTGGTAGATGTGGTTAGCTTCAATTCCAATATTGGTTAATAATCTATAAATGTCTACTTAACTGGAGGAAATAGGCGAGATTGTCACGCCCATACTGGTACCACCCATACAAAACTGGGTTTTCGTCCGGATTGTCAATCGGATAAATAGCCTGAAACACTTCCGACCTTAATGAAATTAGGTATAAGGCTTCATCAATCGCGAATCACCGATTAAACCAAGGTGGCTTTTACCACGCCCATTTTGGTACCTCCCATACAAAAGTTGTTTGGCCGTCGGGTTGTTCGGCATGAGAAGTCTCGCAAAACCGAACCAAATTTTGTACTAGTCTATATTTAGTCAAATACCACTCTCCTATAGAAAATGAGCGGTTTTGCCACATCCATTTTGGTAGCTCCCATACAAAAGTTGGGCGGAAGACCTGTTGGTCGACACGATAACTGTCGTAAACTACAACGGATCTTAATAAAATTCGGTACTATTCACTATTTTCCTAAAAGTTACTGTGTAGTTAATAATTGACTACTGTGCCACTTCCAGTTTCATACCTCCCATACAAAAGTTGGCCGTATTTCCGGTTTGCCGACTCGATATTTCCAATAAAGCACCACCGATTTTAATATAATTTGGTACTGATCAACATTTTGGCAATAACTTTCGATGCCCATTTTTGTACCTCCCATATAAATATTGGGATAGCAATGGGCTGGTAGTCAAAAAATTGCCCAAAACCACTTAGGATACTAACTAATTTGGGTATTAAATAATATTTAGCACAATGTCAGTCTGCTATTGAATATGGTCACTTTTGAATACAGACGATTTTTAACAGAAATCCCACGCAATGAATGATTTACAGCTTTATTCTGGCAGGGTTACAAAAGTCACCACGGTTACTAACACATTTTTTTGCTGACAAAAGCATCAAAAACTGTTACCTCGAAAAGAGTAGATAACAAGCTATTTTGTTTGCCGGAAAGTTGATTCAAACACCTTTTATAAATTCTACAAGTAAACAATAAAGTGTATACGGGAAAATATAAATAATATATTTTGTACCAAAACGAAAAGAGGGCATAATTAAATGGAGGAAGGGTTTTTGTTACTTTGAAATGGATCAGAAGGAAAAAAGGACTTGTTTTTGTGTTAGAAAGATTGAACAGCGGCAAATGTATATCAACATTTTTAACGTAAATATCTCCGGTCTTTGAAGGGATATTGGTGAGTATTATACCTTAAAGAAAAGGTTAAGGTCTTCTCTATTATCAGAGTCTACCAAAAAAATTTATACAATAGGGCAATTTTTTGATGAAAATAAATTTTTATCAGAAAAGTTAGGTTATATAATCGTTTTTATGTTAGCTCCCAATGGTTTAGTAAAAATAAATATCTTTATGCACTGATTTATAGAATCTAGAAAGACATTTGTAATAATAACCATTTCAACCAGACCGGATTATAAATACCTGAGATATGAGCGATTATATAGTCAAGCTTCAAAGACCTATATCAAAAGAAGTAGAACCGATCGCGTGGGGGGGACTGTTTGAACTCAGCTCAGAAGCTTTTGTCGGTTGCGAAATTTTGATGTAGATCAAAGAGTTGGTGCTAAAGTAAATTTTTTCTTCTAATTGCCGCGGATGTGCAGGTGTATACTATCCGCTTAGCATCTCTGGATGTTCCTTGAGGAAGACAATATAGCATTCCAGCTGTGCTCAAATTTCTTAAGTAATAGTGTATTAATTTTAATTCAATAAAACATAAATATATAAAATACCTACGGCCTTATTCATAAAAAGTTACGATAGGTTTGAGAGACAGTTTATCATACAAAAAGTCTCTCAAAACTCTCACAACTTTTTATGAATAAGAGTCTGTGCCAATCGGTATCAAAGTGCACAGGTTAGAAAAAATATGACATTTGCGCGGTGAATAAAATTTCACAAGCCCATGGGGCTAGGTAAATTTCTGACAAGTGAATGGAAATTTTCGACGTTTAACAAAAACACACCAGCGGACAAACAAGTTCTGTAAAGCGAAACCGTACTGCGGTTTGATTTAGCAGATTGATTCCACCCCGTTCGAAATTTTTGTCGGGCGCCGCCGCCAAGTTTTTACGTCGACTTGTATCTCTGTTCATCAAACAAAGAAAAACGAATAAATTTGTTAGCAATTTGGAAGAAATTTTGCAGAATGAAATGGATTGTAAAGATCGTATTCGAAAAATAATTGGAAAATATTTTTTAAAAATATTCACTGTGCAAAATTATATTTCAATTGCGTCTTAAGACTTCTTCTTATGATGAAGCTGTCAAAATTTACTATTGTTAAAAGAGATATCGATTTGCACAGCAAAAATGGGAATTTTTCTCACCATAACAAACTTTTGTTCACCATGGTACTGTGATACCGATTGACACAGGCTCTAAGAGGATAATTTTCATCTTTTGCCTCTTTCATTTTGTGCAGAAGACCATATGTTTTTGTTTTCTCTGCTTTTAACAACCTGTTATTGTGAGGTGAATAATTTGTTACGTGGTGAATTGTTCGTTGTCACCGTTTTGCCAGAATACCATATACAAACAATGATGACAACTTTGTAACAATTTTGTGGTTATAACTTGATTGTTACCACATACACAGAATAGGGTTGTAGGGTGAGGGTATGATTAAGTCGGTTCACCCAACTGAAATTTACGTACTGGTTTAACTTTACAAAACCAGTGTTTTGCCTCTACAGAAAATTTTTAAATTTTGAGATATGACTCTTTTGTAGTAAGGTTGGGATATGTATTCCTGTACCTTACACAATAAATGTTTAATAGAGCAAGACAGTTATAGATCTACGAAAATACCATGATATGGTCATATTGCCAATAAAGTAGCCGAAAATTTATTTGATTTGTTTCATGTATTTTAAAAATAACAAACAATTGTGTTTGACAAGTGTTGAAAAAATATTTGTTTTTTAAGTGATATTATAACGCATTTACAGCGCCGTTTATCGCGGCCAGGTTAGCGACAACCTTGTTCTCTAATCTTTGCCATTTACACCACTAAATTTGAGATTAAATCAAGATTTCAGTTGGCAACTCCGTGCTTAGAGAAACTCCACGCCGAGACAATATTATCGAAGACGGCGGAACAACAGAAAATTAAGTTGGCGGCTATTTGTTTCGTCAGTTTTGTACAAATTTGGGATGATTTTGAAACAGCTTAACCTTTAAAATTGGACCAGTGGGTCAAATCGGGCCAGTCTATTAAATCCGTCTGTCAAACAGTGGATTTTTTGTGTATGTTTCAAAGACGATCTAGAATTAGACGACCAGAAGATGTGCGTAATTTGGCAACCCTGGTAAAAGAGAACCAAAAAGTGCTAGAATTAACCCATTTTGGGCTAGTGGTCGAGTACTCGACCCGCAACTTTCGACTTTTGCCTAGGTGAGCCTGAGAGTGGTATTACCTGCACCGCAGCGAATTTGTTGGTTTGGTGTTTTGTCAACTCACATTAAATTTGGTTTGCCACGAATCGGTCATTTACCTGGTAGTTCGCACCTTGAAGCGGGGCAATTTTCGCGTTTTTAAATTTTTTCGTCCAAAAAATCAGGGAAAATATTTCCAATCGGCTAAAAAATAAATCCTCTCAATTTTAACTATGATTTAACGTATATTTGGTGTCAAAAATACTACGGGCGCGATCCGCCATTTTTCCCGCGAGCCGTATGCAGACGAAGGTAAGTGGTCGAATACTCGACCACCCGCCGGTGCCGGTGTCTGAAAATGCAAAACAACTTCACGTCGGTTCGCATTCACAATGAAATGGCAACACAGCCCATGTGTTTGGCCGCTATGACATTTCCCGCGTATTCGGCGTCATTTATGACGAAGGTGGCGATGCCGCTGGGCCGAGCAAATCGAAAAAGAAGAAAAAGGAATCGTACACTGCCAAGTGGTCCAAATCGAAGAAAATATCGTTTTTTCGGGCACCAGTCAACGTGGAAAAGGAGAAAGTAGCAGCGTTGTTTACGAAATACGGTTCGTTGTTATGATTGCAATCCATTTAACAGGTAGATTATCACATATTTCTTACCGCATTACAGGCACTTTCTCGTGGACTGTACCATCGACTACGCTACCACTGATTGCAATGACTCGACGTTCAGCACCGAAGCCAACGAAATACGTAAATTCATTGGGATTCTGTACTTGACGGGCTACAACACACGTCCGCAAATTGCAAATTATTGGTCATCGAATGCATCGTTGCAATGCCAATTTATTCGAGGTATAATGCCGCGAGATCGTTTCAAAGGGCTTAAACGCTTTTTCCATGTGTGCAACAACCGACAGTTGGATGAAAACGACAAGTTCTCGAAGGTGACGCCGCTCAATGATATGCTGAACAAGGATTTTATGCAATTCGGCGTGTTTTCACACAATCTTTCAATCGATGAGCAGATGATTGCTTACTATGGGCGACACTCGTGTACGATGTTCATACGTGGAAAACCCATTCGGTTTGGGTTCAAGTACTGGGATTTGTGCTCGGCCGAGGGCTACTGTTATGCTTTCATTCCGTATGGCGGCGCCGGTGCGACGAAGGACCCGCAATACGACGGCTTTGGCTTGGGCGAAACGGTGGTGCTGAAGCTGTTGGCAAATTTACAGAATCCATTGCAACATTGTGTCGCCTTCGACAACTTTTTTACGACGCACGCATTGATGTGTCGTCTGTCTTCTCACAGCTATTTTGCAACCGGCACGATACGCTAGAATCGAACGAACAAAGCCACTCTCACGGAGCCACGAACGATGCGAAAGAAAGATCGCGGTGCGATGGATCACGCGTTTGACAAAAACAACGAGATATTGATGGTTCGCTGGAACGATAATGCTGTTGTCACGGTTGCATCGAACCATGAGCCGATTGAGCCGATGCATCGCGCCAAACGTTGGGATAAAAAAGCAACTCGGGTGGGAACATTTGAAATGCCCCATCTTATTCACGCATATAACTCACGAATGGGCGGCGTCGATTTAATGCATAATTATCGCATCCGCGGAAAGAAATGGTATTGGCCATTGCTGACGAACGCACTTGATGCAGCAATGGTCAATGCGTGGAAATTTCATTGCGTTCTGCGAAAATTTGAAGCCGAAAAACAGAAAGGACGAGAATTTAAAGGAAAGGTGGTCCCGCTAACCCAACTCGAATTCCGCGTATTTGTCGCTGAGTGTCTATGCCGCCAAATCAAAACTCCAAAGATCCCAAATCCTGCCAAATTGACAACAGCAATAGCGTTGAATGAAATCCGCATGGATAAGGTGAATCACTCATTGGAGAAAATTCCGAAGCCTCGTCGTTGCCGACATTGCCATAAACATGCCTCATTCAAATGCAAGAAATGCGAAGTTGTTTTGCACCGAGAATGTTTCAATATATTCCACAATATGTAAAATGTAAAATATTTATATATGTAAATAAAATAAAATATAAAATATATATATAATAAAAAATATATATATATAATAAAATATATATATAAATAAAATAAAATAATATATCTATAAATAAAATAAAATAAAATATATATATAAATATGTAAAATATAATAGCAATGGCTTTTTTCATCATTAATAATGCAACCTCACACAATAAAACATTTTCCTGGTTTTTTGTTCAATTTGCATTTTCAGACACCGGTACTGGCTGGTGGTCGATTACTCGACCACCGTGCAGTGCCCCAAACCTGAACAGGTAAAAAAAATTATAAAAAACGGTGTGTTATAATTGCCTAAATAGCAGCAGGTAGAAGTTTCATCGATTTTGGCCCAACGGTTCTATGTGCCGCCCAATATAGGTTAATTCATACTTTGATTAATTCATACTTTTTGCATAGTTTATGTAATTTTACTTCAACATGGTTGGAATTTGTATAGTTACATAAAATAACACTTTCAAAAAGCTGCTCGTGTATTGAAATATTCAATGAAGAGAGTAAGAGAGAGAGAGTAGAGAAGTACTAGGGTTTCACTCGTTGTGTTTGTTGGCATTTGAGTGACGAGAAATTTTGACTGTCTACTTGTACATCGTTATACATCATCGTGTTGCATCAGTTTAAAATGAGGTTAAATATTAAACTTCAATTTCTACCGATTATAATTGTATTAGTAATCATCTGGTTTAGCTGGGCTTAACGGAGTTAATCCTCGAAATGCTCTAATTTTGGTTGATGTAAAAGCCGTATTAGATACAACAATTTTTTAATCCATAAAAAGTGACATTGATGGTTTTTATTTTTTTTTTTTGCAACTGAATTAAATCCGCAATTTCATTTTCGTTTTAAGTTTTCTGAAGAAAGCCAACACGTGTTTGATTTCACTTTCGAAAGAAATTGTGCTCTGTGAAATCGCTGAATGTAAACGAATTTCCTAAAGAAAACAACACAACATTTCGACCAAATCGTGATTTAGGACAACAGTGATTTAGGTTTCAGTTTTAACAGGGTACTGCGGGAGAAGTAATTGACATATGTACGTAGGTAATCCGTGTAAACGTTTAGTGATGTAGTAGATAAGTTATGTACCATAGAGGAAATTAGCATAGAGTATTTTATTCTCTCATCTGACTTTTCATTTCACACGCTTCGTCGTAGGTTTGTGCAAATGAGAGATATTCAATGAAAATTAACTTACACCAGGTGGAGTTACATGAACTGTTGACTTAACTTTTTCATGACGTTTTGGTATAGAATTGTGGAATTTAAATGTATTTGACACTCTTTTGTTGACTTCTATTGTTGGTATACATTTGTATTGTATTTAATACAACTTTTTTGGTACACAACCACGAAATGCGGTTGTTGTTTGTTTTGTTGGAGGTTGTGTATTATTGCCACTATCTGGTAGTATTGAAACCATTCCTTCAAATATCCAACGTTTACATGCAACCAAACCTATGAAGTTAAAATTATTGTGAGAATAAAATACTGTATTCTAATTTCCTCTATGATGGCAATCTTGAATACAACAGACGCCGTTGGTAAATTATATCAATCGAAATTTCTTATTAAAATATATGTACATTGTTTCTCAACGTTGTTTGTAAAAATGTTGTATTTTATTTATTACCAACAGCTATAAGAATTCTTTGAATTTTCTGAATTTCGTATTAACATACAAAATGCTTTAATTTCATACACCTCTTGACGTCAATTGAAATCCCAATTTTAGATTTGACGAAAAACATGTTTCCAGTACAAATTTAACGTTTTCTATAGAATAACTCTAGTAATTGTAGATTTAGTGAAATTGTGTTTAACGAATAATAATAATAATATTAAATTATACAGAAAATACACACAAAAAAAAAACAATACATTGTTCATTTATTTCGCTTGTCGTCTTTGAGTATTCAATTAATTTAGTTCAATTTGCATGCATTAGCGCCTCCAAAATGCGGTTACCATTATTTCACCGATCGACGATGAAAACAATTGCATGAAGTGAACTGAAATGGAGTCTGTCTGTCAGTCAGTGTGTCTCTCGGGGATTTGAATTTTGAACTTATAAATAATTTATGAGTCGACTTGTATCCACTCGTAGTGAGCCGTCGTCGTAGTCGTTGTGAGTGAGTCAAATGATTCATTCATCATTATTGTTTCTTTTCAATTTCGTTTTTTTCCCCTTTTTGAGCTGCTGTAGTTTTATTTTTTTGCCCGGGTTTTTCTGTTTGTTTTCTCTCTACGATAAGTATTTGCGTAATTACTAAAAATGATAAGTCGAATTTGCATTAAACAAAATCTGAAATAGATTGTGCAATGACGTTCGTTTCGTTGTGCGCTGTAAAATATAAGGAACTAAAGGAAATGCCTTAAGAAAGTTCAAAATATTACGTTTTACAATACAAATGCATTTACGTATTTCGCTTCTAGTAAAATGTAAAGAAGTTGAACTGTTGTTATTTTTAGTTGGGCTTTTGGAACTGATTATGAAAGTGGTTTTTTTAAATTGGATCTTAATAGGGCCATTGTATTGAGCGCTTAGATAACTTAATTACAGAAGATAAAAACTTTGGATGTTTCTATAAACTTGTAGAGGATGCGGATCAATAAGTCCGTGACTTTTTGTATGAAAGTTTTGAAAAAAATAATGTATTTTTCAACTTAATCTCCTTTTAGCTCAATACACAGAGTGTGAAACTCGCCCTTAGTCCAACGTTTCTCCAATTTTTGTATCTCTTCCAAAAATATGATTTTTTTGATCAATAATTTCATCGTTGGAGCTAAATCTCTTTCCACCGAGCCATTTCTTTAGGTTTGGAAATAGGACATAGTCACTGGGGGCTAAATCTGGAGAATATAGCGGATGAGTTACCAATTCGTAGCCCAATTAAACAACTCCAAACAATCCTTTGAAGATATCTCACGATTACGTTTATGGTCAACCGAAAGCAAACGCGGCACCCATCTTGCAGACAGCTTTCTTAAACCCAGCTGATCGTTTAAAATCGAAACCACACTGCCATATGAAATGCCTATGGCATCAACAATCTCACGCACTTTTACTCTTCAATCGGCCAACACCAGATCGTGGATTTTTTCGACATTTTCTGGTGTATTGACCTCAATTGGCCGTCCAAAAGGTTCAGCGCCATTTGTACTTGTGCGACCACAACGAAAGTCAGTAAACCACTTTTTTACCATTGAATCGATGGTGCAGAGTCCCCATAGTATTTATCAAACTTTTTCTGTATTTGATTGACGGTTTTTTTTCGAATAATAATTCACTTTTTTCCATTTAAAAAAAATGCACGATGATGTATATTTTGAACAGCTGTTAAGCGCAAAATAAATGACGAAACTTGCTCAAAATTTGACAGTAGTCTATTAACAGGTGGTACTTGATGGGAGCAGTGTTGCTTTTCATATAACTACGAGGGAAGTTCGAAAAGTCGCGGACTTATTGATCCGCCCTCATAGTAACAATAATTCCACGTTCTCCCGAGTGTTTGTTGTTAAATTATTCCCTAACTTAAATTATTTAATTATTCCCAACATAGATGTCGAAGCACAATGACATTTGACGTCATATGCAAATATTAAAGCACATTCACATTATAACATTACTTTTGCGCCATCTTGTACTGTAGCCGACATCTTCCCATAATTCGCAGGAACACCTTCTGCTCTGTCTACTGGCTGCACATTATGCAATTTTTTGATACACTTGATGTACTTTTTCGTATATATTTTAGTAAATTTATGTACTTTTTTGGTGTAGTTTATGTACCTTTTACTACACTTAAAATACTTTTTAGTATATTTACAGTGCAATTGATGTAGTTTGTTGGTACTTATGTACTTTTTTTTAAATTTTTGACGAAATGTATGTATGTACTTTCTGGTGGAGTTTATGTTCTCTATGGGACATGATAAGTACTTTGTGGAAAATTGTATGCACTTTTAGGTACATATAAGAGTTGTATATAGTTTCTTAGTTTCTTTCACATTCATTACTTGATGCCATTTTCTCTTGTCTCCCTACACAATGGCGTTTTATGTTTCGCTTCCGGTACGCGAGCTGCTCCCGAACTCTTCGTTTTACTCGTTTGAGACCTAAAAGAGCGTGCAGCAATGATTATAAACAAACGCATGCGTCTTGTTCGTGGACGCCAGCGGTTTTGTGCTCTCGAGTCGTATATGTTGACTTTGGCTCATACCTTGCAAACAGTTCGGAATTTTGATTTACTTTTTCAGGGAAAGTTATAGCTCTTGTCATAAAGAACAAAAATTGTGAACATATAAAATCAAAAAAACTTCATTTTCGTAAATTCTGAACGAATTGCAAGATATGAGCCTGACAAAATGATAAATTTTTTGCAAAAATGACTCCGAGGTCCCAAATCTTTGGGGGCCCATAAAAAAAAGTGCATGACTTTAGGCAAAACTGGGAGACACGGGACTTTTTTCTGGTATTTTATCACGTAGTGGTGCCCGTATATGGTTATATTTCCCTGACTTAAAAAATTACACACAGTGTTTGGAGATTTCAGAATTTAATTTACTCGAAATCTCCAAATGAGAAAATCATGCTGCAATGTGAATGCAGAATAACCACCATATCTTGTTTTGTGTTTGATTTTTAAATAAACAAATCATAGACGAATTTAGTACAGACACATTAATTCTCTCATCTGACGTTTCATTTCACAGTCTTCGTCGTAGGTTTGTGGAAATGATAGAAATTCGACAAAAGTTAACTTACAGCAGGTGGAGGTGCAAGAACTGTTTAATGACTTTTTCATTTCATTTTCGTATCGAACTGTGAAATTTAAATGTAATTTGCACTCGTTTTTTGACTTTTATCATTGGTATACATTTGTATTGTATTTAACACAACTATTTTGCCACAAAAACTCTAATGCGGTTGCTGTTACTTTGTTGGACGTTGTGTACTATCTGGTATTATTGAAACCATGCTTTCCACCATCCAATGTTCACTTGCAATCATACCTATGACGTTTAATTTATTGAGAGAATTAATATGTCTATACTAAATTCGTCTATGAAACAAATTGACAAATAAAAGAGGCAAATCATTGGTTGCGTTTTTTTTTTCGTAACAGTTGATGTTAACTTATATACGTTATGAAAAAACATAAATAAATAAAAGGCATACATATACATATATAAAGGGTAAACCGTGTTAGGTCTGGAATTTACTTTAATTTCGCTTTAAAGAAAAATTAATAATAGACATTATTTTGACGTAGAATACGTCTTACCTTACGGTATGAGGAGTCATGTCAGGTTTTTATTGTTGTAATCTTTATTTCATTGAATTTGAGGAAACGGCTAGATGAATTCTTTTAAAATTTTTTTTGTAGGTAAATGAAGATGTTATCTTTCGTTTGATATACATTTCATATTGGTTGATATATTTCTAGTATTTTAATTTCTCAAATGAAAATTGTTTAAACACATACACTCAAACATATGTGTGGTGTTTGGTTGAGTGTTTTTGGTTGCTCAACATTGCTTAGGAACATGTATCTAGTAAAAAGTGAAACGAACAGCAAGCTAATGTTGCTTGGCAACATGTATCTAGTAAAAAGTGAAACAAACAGTAAGCTAACGTAATAAAGCTTTTTTGCGAAAGCTTCAATAAAGCTGTTGTAACATTAATTTTGAATTGTAAAGCGTAAAGCTTTCACACAACGCTCGAATGCTAATGCGAAGACTCGATAAGGTAAACCTTTTTTAATATTAGGGCGGCCCTCTCAACATTCGCAGAACTTATTTCAATAAAAATATTAATTAAAATACATAAATTAAATTAAGTTTAAAAAAATTGAACATAATATTTTTTTTTAAACGGACTTGAATCAAATGCCGTTGGTAAATATAAAAATTACAGCAGACAGTTGTCCGAGGCCTTTGGCCACGGACTGTCCCTGTAGGCTGTGTCAGAGACACGGCCATTAAGTTTAACGTAGAATACGCCATCCGATAAGACAGAAAACATATCGCTTATTTGCCGGAATGTTGTATTAACTCAAAAAACATAGTTTCGAGTAAATCGACTTTGAAAGTTTTATTTTGTATATTTAACACAGATTTAGATATAGGAATTAATCCATCTGAAAGAACTCGGTCAGGAGAATATTTTATAGTACTTAGTCCAAAAATTAAGAATTTTGAGTTAATACAACATTCCGGCAAATGAGCGATATGTAACAATAAATGATAAATAATATAAGCAAATGAATTTATTGTTATATATGTTTTATGTCTTATCGGATGGCGTATTCTACGTTAAACTTAATGGCCGTGTCTCTGACACAGCCTGCAGGGACAGTCCGTGGCCGAAGGCCTCGGACAACTGTCTGCTGTATTTTTTAAAATTGTGATTTTATTGGTAGGTCTATAATGGCTTCCACGACTTGCGTTACAGTACCTCATTCGATCTACCCACTTTTTCAGTACATTTTCGATTGTGCAGGGCCCCTCGTGAACGACAGCGTCGATTTCGTGTTTTAACGCATCAATGGACACCGTGTGAATTTTCCGAGTCGCAAGGAAACAATTTTGATTATTCATCGGAAAGATGACTTTTCGGTAAAAATTCTTATCTTTGGAACTCGAAATTTTGGAGAAAAGTTTTTTATATTTCACAATTTTCTTGAACGGCAAAGCGACTTGTTGAGTAAATTTCTAACTTTTAACTAATAATCTGTCACTTCATAATTGTCAAATTGGTCATCTGCTTTGAAATATCGAGGGTTTAAACTCCAAATTTTACATGGCCCACCCTTTTTAAACGATACGTGACTGGAAGTATTTCTGGTGGTCCAATGCGTTTTTACACATTTGCAACCATGCATCGAACCAGTAGTATAAAGCTCATCAACTAAGCGTGTTGTCATTGGAAATTGTAAAAACTGGAATAAAAAGTAAAACAAAAATAAAAGAAAATTAAGTATATGTGTAAAATTATTTAAATATAAGTATAATATTCCATTTAAAACTCAAGTTGTTAAAACTACAGTTTTTTGTAATTGTCCATGAAATCTCCAACTATTCCAGTGGCTTTACAACGTTTCCGGTGACAGAAAAACAGCTGTTAGACTGTTTTTATGTACTACTCTATAGTTATTAGCAGCGGGTAATAAAATCCGAAAGCGAGCTGAAGAGACACTAAACCAAATTGGAAAATTATACAGTTGCATATATGTACATACATATAGTTATACTTATACATACTATACGCCATTAGAGTGTTCAAGAACTCAGCATTTTCGAATAACCGGTTTTCGGTTTATTTGAAAAATCACTTTCTCGGAAACCCGGTTTTCGGTTTCACAGAACGGGGAAAACCGATGAAACCGGTTAATTTTCGGTTTTTCATTTCGTATGGAAAACAATTTGTTTAAATTTTTTTAAAAAAAATGAATATGAAATTTTTTTAAAAATTTTCTTGTCTTGTTTTGTTTCCCAGTAAAAAAGAGTTTCCCAGTTAAATATAGCAGCATTTGTCAGATTTTAATATTTTTAATTTTTCCGTTTAAGAACACATCAATTAATACAATTCCATTTAGTGCAATTCAATTCAGTTCAATTCAATTCAGTTCATTTCATTTCATTTCATTTGATTTCATTTCATTTCATTTCATTTCATTTCATTTCATTTCATTTCATTTCATTTCATTTCAATTCAATTCAATTCAATTCAATTCAATTTAATTCAATTCAAATCAATTTAGTTGAATTCAATTCAATTCAATACAATTTAATTCAGTTCAATTCAATTCAAATCTATTCAGTTCAGTTCAGTTCAATTCAATTCAATTCAATTCAATTCAACTGAATTTAAGTGAATTAAATTCAGTTGAATTGAACTGAATTTAATCCAATTCAATTCAGTGCAGTTCAATTCAATTCAGTGCAGTTCAATTCAATTCAGTGCAGTTCAATTCAATTTATTTAATTTCATTTCAATTCAATACAATTCAATTAAGTTCAGTTCATTTCAATTAAATTCAATTCAATTCAATTCAATTCAATTCAACTCAACTCAATTTAATTCAATTCCATTCAATTCAATAGAATTCAATCCAATTCAATTCAATCCAATTCAGTTCAGTTCAGTTAAGTTCAATCCAATTCAACTCAATTCGGTTCAGTTCAATTCAAATCAATTCAGTTCAATTCAATTCAATTCAATTCAATTCAATTCAATTCAATTCAATTCAATTCAATTCAATTCAATTCAATACAATTCAATTCAGTTCAGTTCAGTTCAGTTCAGTTAAATTCAATTCAATCCCATTCAATTCAATCCAATTCAATTTAATTCACTTCAATTCAATTCAATTCAATTCAATTCAACTCAATTTAATTCAATTCCATTCCATTCAATACAATTCAATCCAATTCAATTCAATCCAATTAAGTTCAGTTGAGTTAAGTTCAATCCAATTCTATTCGGTTCAGTTCAGTTCAATTCAATTCAAATCAATTCAGTTCAGTTCAGTTCAGTTCAGTTCAATACAATTTAATTCAGTTCAATTCATTTCAATTCAATACAATTCAATTCAATTCAGTTCAGTTCAGTTCAGTTAAATTCAATTCAATCCCATTCAATTCAATCCAATTCAATTTAATTCACTTCAATTCAATTCAATTCAACTCAATTTAATTCAATTCCATTCCATTCAATACAATTCAATCCAATTCAATTCAATTCAATTCAATTCAATTCAATTCAATCCAATTAAGTTCAGTTGAGTTAAGTTCAATCCAATTCTATTCGGTTCAGTTCAGTTCAATTCAATAAAATTCAATTTAATTCACATCAGTTCAGTTGAATTCAATTCAATTTAATTCAATTCAAATCAATTTAGTTGAATTCAATTCAATTCAATACAATTTAATTCAGTTCAATTCATTTCAATTGAATACAATTGAATTCAGTTCAGTTCAGTTCAATTCAATTCAATTCAATTCAATTCAATTCAATTCAATTCAATTAAATTCAATTCAATACAATTTAATTCAGTTCAATTCAATTCAAATCAAATCATTTTAGTTGAATTCAATTCAAATCAATTTAATTAAATTCAATTCAATACAATTTAATTCAGTTCAATTCAATTCAAATCAAATCAATTCAGTTCAGTTCAGTTCAATTCAATTCAACTGAATTTACGTGAATTAAATTAAGTTGAATTGAATTGAACTGAATTTAATTGAATTAAATTCAGTTCAATCCAATTCAATTCAGTGCAGTTCAATTCAATTCATTTCAATTCAATACAATTCAATTCAGTTCAGTTCAGTTCAATTCAATTCAAATCAATTCAATTCAATTAAATTCAACTCAACTCAATTTAATTCATTTACATTCAATTCAATACAATTCAATCCAATTCAATTCAATCCAATTAAGTTCAGTTGAGTTAAGTTCAATCCAATTCTATTCGGTTCAGTTCAGTTCAATTCAATTCGAATCAATTCAGTTCAATTCAGTTCAGTTCAATTCAATTCAATACAGTTCAGTTCAGTTCAGTTCAATTCAATCCCATACAATTCAATTCAATCCAATGCAGTTCAAATCAGTTCAATTCAATTCAAATCAATTCAGTTCAGTTCAACTGAATTTAATTCAATTAAATTCAGTTCAATCCTCATTTCAATTCAATTCAATTAAATTCAATTCAATTCAATTCAATTCAATTCAACTCAACTCAATTTAATTCTTTTCCATTCAATTCAATACAATTCAATCCAATTCAATTCAATCCAATTAAGTTCAGTTGAGTTAAGTTCAATCCAATTCTATTCGGTTCAGTTCAGTTCAATTCAATTCGAATCAATTCAGTTCAGTTCAGTTCAATTCAATTCAATACAATTCAGTTCAGTTCAATTCAATCCCATACAATTCAATTCAATCCAATGCAGTTCAGATCAGTTCAATTCAATTCAGTTCAGTTCAACTGAATTTAATTCAATTAAATTCAGTTCAATCCTCATTTCAATTCAATACAATTCAATTAAGTTCAGTTCAGTTCAATTCAACTCAACTCAACTCAACTCAACTCAATTTAATTCAATTCCATTCAATTCAATACAATTCAATCCAATTCAATTCAATTCAATCCAATTCAGTTCAGTTCAGTTAAGTTCAATCCAATTCAACTCAATTCGGTTCAGTTCAATTCAATTCAAATCAATTCAGTTCAATTCAATTCAATTCAATTCAATTCAATTCAATACAATTCAATTCAATTCAGTTCAGTTAAATTCAATTCAATCCCATTCAATTCAATCCAATTCAATTTAATTAATTTCAATTCAATTCAAATCTTTCAAAATTCAGTTCAATTCAATTCAACTCAATTCAATTCAATTCAACTCAATTAAATTCAATTCAATTCAAAACAATTCAATTCAAGTCATTTCATTTCAATTCAATACAATTCAATCCAATTCAGTTCAGTTTAGTTCAGTTTAGTTCAATTCAATTCAATTCAATTCAATTCAATTCAATTCAATTCAATTCAATTAAATTCAATTAAATTCAATTTAATTCAAATCAGTTCAGTTGAATTCAATTTAATTCAGTTCAGTTCAATTCAAATCAATTTAGTTGAATTCAATTCAACTCAATTTAATTAAGTTTAATTGAATTCAATTCAATACAATTTAATTCAGTTCAGTTCAATTTAATTCAAATCAATCCAGTTCAATTCAATTCAACTGAATTTAATTCAATTAAATTCAGTTCAATCCAATTCAGTTCAGCTCAGTTCAATCCAATTCAATTCAGTTCAATTCAAATCAAATCAAATCAATTGAGTTCATTTCAGTTCAGTTCAATTCAATTCAATACAATTCAATACAATTCAGTTCAATTCAATTCAATTCAATTCAATTCAATCCCATTCAATTCAATCCAATTCAATTTAATTCAGTTCAATTCAATTCAAATGAATTAAAATTCAGTTCAATTCAGTTCAACTCAACTCAATTAAGATCAATTTAATCCAATACATTTCATTTCAATTCAACTCAATTCATTTCATTTCAATTCAATTCTATTCAATGCAAGTCCAAGTCAATTCAATCCAATCTAATTTAACTATGTCTAATCTAGTCTAATTCAGTTCAATTCTTTTTATCTTCTTAATTGAATTGAACTGAATTGAATTGGTTTTAATTGAAATGAATTGAACATTTTTATTGGCTTTTCAATCTCAAAATTTCACAGCTTAAATTTAAATTTAACAATAACGTTTTATTTTTAAATTAAAATGTAACTCATATGCCAATTTGCAATGCCTGTTTAATATAAAATTGACAAGTTTAATTTATATTCACATTAAACTTATTTAAATTTGAAAATCATGTTCAAATTTGAAAGCAATTTTCATGAAGTATAATCTTATAAAATGTAAAAAATTAATTGATATACTAATTTAAATTTTTTATTTGTTATTCGAAGGATGAAATTGTTGCGAAATTAAAAACTGTTTAAACTCTTATTATTATTATATTTCAAAATAGATGTCGTGTTACTTAATTCAAAAAAATAATTAATATATGAAAACTATATCTTTTATTTGGTTAATTATTAAAAGCTGGGTAGAACTTTTAACACAAATTGAGTATAAACCGGTTAACCGGCATCTAATAACCGGGTTTCGGTTTTTTCGATTTTTTTTATGTGTTTTAAAAAGCCGGCACGCGGTTAATTGCACGAAAACCGGTTAACCGGTTTCTCCGTTTTTTCGATTTCGGTTTTGAACACTCTATATGCCATATTATCGCCGATTCGATTTATTAAATATCATTCAACCAACAGAACACCTAACCAGATTCTGGTTAATTAAACACTCCTAACTAATCGTAACTACCTTTTGCGTGCAGTCAGCCAGTGAAGATGATGCGTATATGCACTCGATAATCGACTTCAATGGCACTTTCTTCAAGAATTCGAACCATAAAATAAGCACTCCAAGCTAAACATAGAACGCTTTATTCCAGTTAAATAGTAGCCGTAAAATATACGCAAGCAATCATTTTCTGCTGCAGAAGTTATCGACTTGGTGATAGTGGTGGTCTTGAAGTGGTCGTTGTTTTAGTTGTTGTTGTGCTTAACCAACATGGCAATTAATAATTTTAAGCATGTTTGAGTCCTCTTCATGATGCCATAAAATATAGACGACTATCATACAAAAATAGATTTTCCACTTGTTGGCATGATGCACTTATAGCTCCTTCTTGTTCCTCATTCTTCCTTAAGAAAAAAGAATGACCACAAATGCGAGTACGTACCATCGCAACATGACAAACCACTCTGGTAGGAACAAAAAAAATAAAAAATCGATAAAAATAGCTGCAATCGTTGTTTTTTCCTCTTGTTTTCTTCTTTCTTGTTAGCAACGATAGTTGGTAGGAAAATGAAAAAGGAAGTTTCGTTTCGTTCCATTGTCGTAAAGAGTTTCAATCTGCAGCAGCAGGTGCAAGAATACACTTGCAGATATAGAAATACATACTATAGATACGAGAGTACCTTTCCAATATATTTAATAAATAATATTTATCATCTTTGTCTTTTCAGAGTCCGGATATTAGACAATTTATAACCGTCACTTTGCCAAAGCATTTGCAACCCAACGATAGTGTGGACAATGCTGTTGCGCATTTAGGAGAAGAGGATGCGGAATTACCTCAGAATCCACTTAAAGATATTCGGGAATACTTACCCGAAGAAGTTCAATTCTTGCCCCATGAAGGACGGGATGTTTTAGAGCGTCTCCTAGAGTTCGACGGGCATAAACGTTTGCATTCTGTTAGAGCTTTACAAAGAATCGCCATGTATAAAGATTTTAAAATAGAAGCTCAGTGTATTAAAAAGGTAAGATCAAATCGGAGAAAATTTTTCGCTTAAATGTTATTTTTGATTAAACCTAACAAAGAGATTCGGGAGGACGCTCCTTTTTTATTACGCAAACTGAACAGGACCTAAATTTTTACATCGACTTCGAATGGTTGTGCTTTACTAAATTCATAATTGGATAGATTTTATTCAGTTCATACAGTCTATACAGTAGGGTGTTATA
The DNA here is from genome assembly GCA_963931995.1 of Phaonia tiefii. Lineage (NCBI taxonomy): Eukaryota > Metazoa > Arthropoda > Insecta > Diptera > Muscidae > Phaonia > Phaonia tiefii. Next base: position 257,777,737 of record OZ008370.1, read on the forward strand.
TTTCCATTTCAGCACAAAAACGTCAATTAATTGGCGAACGTCAACTTTATGTTATTGCTTTGAACTACAACCACACAAACATAAGTAAAACCATGCGAACGACAAGTCGAAAGATAGTGACTCGCTTTTTGAAGCGAAAGCGAGTGACTGGCTTCGTTCGCTTGGATTTTGTAGGAGAGGGTGTAAGTGGGGTCCGATTTTGTACTGAATTGTTTATGTTTTCGTTCGCTTGTTAGTGACTCCCAAATCAGCTGTTTGTCGCATAGAAAGGAAGCGAACGTTAACGTTCGACATTGTGACTCTTTGGCTGTTAAACTTCAAAATATGAATTATATTCAAATACAAATAAATACAAATATGTAGTTTCAAAATATAACGGCAATCTAAATCATGCATTGTTATTAATACAGACATAATTTTCTATACCATTTTCAAATGAAATTTAAAAATAAATCAATAGGAAAATAATAATTCTATTTAAAATTCAAAATTGGATTAAATGGATTTTAAAAAACAACAATTGAAGTTCGACATATAAAAACCTAACATATAGAACCAGTTAATAATTTTTGAATATCAGTTACTCTGGGTAAACCATTATTATTGCCGTGGGAAATGCGTAGCTATCGTTAACCCATTACCCACAGGGTACAGAGAAAATGATGGGTAGCTACCCACGACAATGGGGTGTTACCCATCACGATTACCCATTAAATTATAAAATAAATAGTTTCCCATTACATTCCATGAAGGAATTGGGGAGAGCTTCTCGCAACCAGTGAGCTGTGTACTTTCTAGGTTTATACTCACTGATTGGGACCTACAGTTATCACACCGATTCCGAACGGTATTTGAGAAGATTTTTCGCCGCCGAAAGAAATTTAAGATGGTCTGAGCAGGGATCTAACCAAGGATCTCATGCACCAGAGGTGCGCTTATCATTACCACCCACATGATAATGGGGAAAATAATGGGTAGTTACCGTCCGTCCGGGTACGTCCGTAAGAGGCTTTAACTAATGGATGTCATCACATTAAAAAAAAATTGCCAAAATGCCCTTATGTCTATATCTCGGCACTCGTAAACGGTGCGACTAATCGCAAATATAATGATAATAATTGTGTATCCCCGTCAGAAGCTTTAGTCAATGAATGACTTTAATACGGCATCACTTTTTTTTTTTTTAAATCGCAAAGACCAAAATTTTTCAAATAAAAAATCTCTAAAACGCCCATGTAACTATATTTGTGATTTTTTATAAAAAAAAAGTGATGCCGTATTAAAGACTGTGGTTAAAGCCTCCTTTGGAGGTAAACAAATTTATTATGTTTGCGATTGGATGCACCGTTTCCGAGTTACAGCCATTTTTATATTTTAGCGATTTTCTTATTTTGGTGCTTTAAAAAATAAAGAATTATTCCATACGAAATGGACCAGTTTATGAAAAACCCTTAAAAATTAGTTACTGTGTCGATTCAACGACCTCGTTTCCGGGAAATAGACGTAAGGGCGTTTTAGCGATTTTTTTTTATTCGCAACATTTTGGTTTTTGTCGTATTAAATACTATTTTTTGAAAGAAAATTATTCCATACAAATTGGACCAGTTTATGAAAAACCCTTGGGTACCCTTCTAGGAGATTTTTTGAAAATCATGAGGCTGTAACTGGAATCACTGGAATTGACAATGAAATCGTGAAAAGATTGGGAACAATCTTGAATGTTTTAAACTGCAAAGAAAACGTCAATTCAACAAAATATGGAGAATATGCACCGAAAACTGCACCACTTTTAACGGAAATATGTATATCCACAGAAGATGTTGGTCCCGACAGTCCATAAAATATTGGCACATGGCAAAGACATAATTGAATATCAGTCTTTGCCAATTGGAGAGCTTTCTGAAGAAGCACTTCCGTGCTCTCTTAACAAATTGTATAAAAAATACACGTTCAAAGCATCAAGGGTAAGGCAAAATGAAGACCTCTTCAACAAGTTGGCAGCATCTTCCGAACCACTTATTTCTTCCCTGCGGCATGTGAAGTCACGAATAGAGTTAGAAAATAATTATGGTTTAGAAATGAATAATAGTCTTTTAGATTGTGATGAATATTTTACAGAAAATTTAAAAAATAAATGTTAAAAAAAATATTTTTTTTTTAATTTGTTGGGTAATAATTTTAAAACATAAAAACTTTAAAAAAGAACTCAAAAAAATCTAAAATTGGTAAAAAATAATTAGTTTTAGTTACCATAAAATTGATTTTTTTACAAATTGTATCTACCATATGTCATTTAAATTATTTTTTTATCTTATTCGGTTCAAAAGTTATGATTTTTGTAACGAAAAAACTGAAATGGAGCCACAGTGGGTCGTCGAAAGGAATGTAAGGTGATCGCAGCAGGGATCGAACCCACGTACAAGAACCGCGCACACTAACCATTGGACCACCGCCGGCCATAAAAAACAAAAACTATGTACTAAAGTAGACAGTCAAAATTCAAAACGAAGTCAATCGTATCCAGGGAATGCAAATTCCCGGACTTTTTCATTTCCCGGGAAAGCGGGAAAAATAAATAAATTTCGCAGGATCCTATGCCATGCTAAATCACTAAGACTATCAATTTAGACGAAAAATCTTCAATTTCACCAGACACCCTTAGGATTGCATTACTGTACTTAACTCGTTGATCAGGATCTTTCGGTAGCAATTTGAGGAATTTTGTACGGGAACATTTTCAAATGAGTTTTCAAAATTCGCCTTAAACTGCGTGCAGAAATGAATTGATGTTTCTGGAGACAACACTATCGCGTACCAGAGCCACATTTTCAGCGTTATGAGACGTCCGTTGTCTTCCAGAACGAGGCCTGTCTGCTGTCGTACCGTACTGTCGAAAATTCGAATACAAAAATAAATAAATAAATGGTTTCCCATTACATCCCATGGAGGGACAGGAGAGAGCTTCTCACAATCACTGAGCTGTGCGCTTTCCAGTTTTCACTCACTGATTGGGACCTACAGTTTTACACCGATTCCGAACGGAATTTTGAGAAGGCTATATACTCGATGGCTATATACTCGATAGTGTCGCCGCCGAAAGAAATGTTTTTTAATGTGGTCAGAGCAGGATTCGAACCCAGTATCTCATGTACAAGAGGAGTGCACACTAACCATTGCACCACCAAAATTCGCATATAAACGATAAATTGTGGTTTTGTGAGGCGCTGGACGATTAGGATATTTTTGACGCAATGAACGATTATTTTCAATAAACATTGTCACTATTTCTGCTCGTTCTTGTGGCGTATATTTGTTCATAATAAAATTTGGACATCTACACAACACAAAGCTAAACGTGACATAACCAAGATGGCCCGCAATCAAAATGGTAGCGAGACTTTTGCCCCAGCCTTTATAAGCGAATGCGCCTGTCATAGAACCCTAAAAAATTTAAGTTTTTTTTTTTAAATTTACATTTTTCCTGCGTAGAGGATTGAGTTGCAAAGAGGTTCTAAAAGATTTGAAAATAGTTTTTTTTATTATATATGATTCGATCTAGAATTATTTCTTAGAAGAATATTTTTCGATTTCCTTTGAGCTATCCAGATCAGGGTTTTTGCAATTAGAAAAAATGTGAACAGTCGGAACCAGTTGGCGGACCATTGTTTCGAAGTTTCTAACTCTTCCCATCAGCGCACAGTGGCCAATTTGGCTTCTTACTTATCCGGTCTCGGACAACCCCGGGGGGTCAGGGACCTTACAAAACGAAGACAACATATTTCGCCAACCAGTTCGATCTTTTGCTTTATCTCTCCAGTTGGCAATACCAAGTGTACGCAGGGATTCGTCAACCTGATCCCTCCAGCGGAGTCTTGGTCTTCCTATTTTTCGTCTTCCTTCGAGTTCGGTTTCGAAAAGCCTTCGCGCTGGTTCATCTTCATCCATTCTACTGACATGGCCTAGCCAGCGCAATCGCGTTATCTTGATCCGCTTAACTATGTCAATGTCAGGATAAAGCTCATACAGCTCATGATTCATGCGTCGCCGATACTCGCCGTTGTGCACTATAGGGCCATAAATTTTTCGGAGTATTTTTCTCTCGAAGACTCCTACAGATGTTTCGTCTGCTTGCGATAGGACCCAGGATTCTGCGCCATAAAGCAAGACAGGTTGAATGAGAGTCTGGTACAGCTGGACTTTTGTTACTCGAGAGAGGGCTTTATCTCTAAAGTGCTTGCTTAGCCCAAAATAACATCTATTCGCAAGCACAATTCTCCGTTTGATCTCAAGGCTGATGTTGTTGTTTTTGTTCACGGCAGATCCGAGGTATATAAATTCGTCCACTACCTCGAAGTTATAACGGTTATCAACGTTCACGCTTTGGTCTAATCGCGTGGAGGCCCTGTTCGTTGAAACCATTAATTTTGTCTTGTCCTCATTCACCGTCAGACCCACTTTTGCTGACTCCTTCTCAATTCTCGAAAAAGCCGCAGTAACTTCTCTAATTGTGCGCCCAATGATATCTATATCATCAGCATACGCGAGCAGCATGTGACTTTTGCTGCTGATGGTTTTATTCATATTGACTGCAGCTTTTCTCATAATGATCTCCATTAAGATGTTAAAGAGATCGCACGATAGGGTGTCGCCTTGCCTGAGGCCTCGCTTAGTTTCGAAAGGTTCGGTAAGATCCTTACCAACTTTCACTGCGGATTTGGTGTTCGTCAAGGTCATCCTGCAAAGGCGTATGAGTTTTGCAGGAATACCAAGCTCAGACATTGCTTCATAGAGTTTCTCCCATATCGGACTATCGAAGGCTGCTTTATAATCTATAAATAGATGATAGGTGTCGATTTGTTTTTCGTGTGTCTTCTCCAGGATTTGGCGTAGCGTGAAAATCTGGTCAGTTGTCGATTTTCCAGGCCTAAAGCCACACTGGTATGGTCCAATCAGGTCAGCGATAATTGGTTTTAGTCTTTCGCATATTATACTTGATAGAACCTTATATGCTATGGATAAAAGGCTTATTCCACGGTAGTTGGCACAAATACTCGGGTCACCTTTTTTAAATATGGGACATAGTACACTGAGACTCCAATCGCCGGGCATACATTCATCTAACCAAATTTTGCTAATGAGCTGATGCATGCACCTTATCAGCTCATCGCCGCCAGCCTTAAACAGCTCCGTCGGTAATCCATCGGCTCCTGCGGCTTTGTTGTTCTTAAGCCGGGCAATAGCTGTTCTGACCTCGTCTTGGTTAGGAGGGGGGCAATCGACGTCTTCGTCCATATTGTGATCGATTGTCCCATCGTCATCGGATATCTCAGGTACTAGTAGCGCGGAGAAATGCTCTCTCCATATTCCCAACATGCTCTGCACATCTGCGACGAGATTTCCGTCTTTGTCTTTACAGAAGGGGGCCCTGAACCATGTCCATTAGTTCCGTTTTTAACTTTTTGGTAGAATTTTCGGGCTTCGTTCTTCCTTCTGTATGTCTCAATTTTCTCACTCTCGCGTTTTCTCCACTGCCGTTTCTTACGCCTAAAGAGACGGTTTACCTCTTTTCTCTTCTCCCTATACCGCTCAGTTGCAGCTCGCGTTGCAATTGACTGAAGCATTACCATACGTGCAGCGTTCTTTTCGTCATTTGCTATGCGACACTCTTCATCGTACCACGGTTTATTGCGAAGCGGTTTTTCGAAACCAAGTACGGTTGTTGCGGCAGTTTTTATAGAGTCGGAAATGGGTTTCCACTGCGCATCAGGATCGTCATCGGGAGGGGGTGGGTTCTGTGCCAAAAGTTGCGAGAGCTTCCTTGAGTAGGCTGTGGCTACCTCTGGTAATTGCAGCTTTCCGATGTCCAGCTTCCTCTGCGTCTGGTTTCGTACGATTTTCGCTCTACTTAATCTTGTGCGAACCTTTGCTGCTACCAGGTAGTGATCAGAATCGATGTTAGCTCCTCTGATCACTCGTACGTCCATTACACTGGATGAGTGCCTTCCATCAATTACCACGTGATCAATTTGGTTCCTAGTTCTTTGATCAGGGGATACCCAAGTAGCCTTGTGGATGTCTTTATGCTGGAATCTTGTGCACCTGATGACCATGTTTTTTGCCGCGGCAAAGTCAATCAGTCTCATACCGTTGTCGGAACTGTCAGCATGAAGACTGAAATTGCCAATAGTTGGATTAAACACATTCTCCCTTCCTACTTTGGCATTAAAATCTCCTAGTACAATCTTAATGTCATGGCCAGGGCAGCGGTCTTTGGCATCATCATCTTTCTCTTCTGTCGGGGCATGCACAAATAATAAGGGAAATATAAAAATATTTCGTTTTATGCGGATTGTGGCTATTCGTTCACTCACAGGATTGAACCTAGAGACTAGATGTCGCAGTCTTTTGCCAACTACAAATCCACAACCAAATTCATGTTTTTTTTCATGGCAACTGTAGTATATATCGCAGTTTCTTTTTCTTGTGCAGCCATGTCCTGTCCATCGCATTTCCTGGATAGCGGTAATGTCAGCCTTATAACTTTCGAGGACATCTGCCAGTTGGATACTTGCACCGGATCTATATAGAGTTCTTACATTCCAAGTGCATATCCGTAAATCGTGGTCCTTATAACGTTTGCGGGGGTCGTCAACAAATAGGGGTTGTTTATGTTTTCTGTTTCGTTTTTGTATTTTCACTGCCATTATGAACTGTGGCGGGAGGCAAACCCAGCCCACCGGGTTTTTGCATTTTACCTACTGCCAGGATATTTGATTGCAGCCGCCCATTATGGATCAGACGCTGACCAGGATGCGATATGTTGAACCTGGATTTTCTTCTTTTAGTTTCTATCCGCCGTTGGCCCGTATGTTTGGCTCATCCGCCTTCTAAGGACAAAAGAATATGCCCGATTGTTTGATGAGCTTCAGTGACATCAGTCACCTACTATACCTGATTTGATGCTCATTTGTTTCGCCTTCTCACTCTAGCTAGCTAACGGAGGTTTCCGAAAAGCCATTGCCCAGGACATACTGCGTGGAAGTAGTGAGCTGCTTGGACTGCCCAATGAAGGAATCATTTCTGGCCACTCCCAAGTGAATGGCAATCAGAAACTTTCCACCTCCACGGACAGTCCCATGGCTTCGCTAGCGGCATTTAATTCAAATTTTCAAATTTGAAAAACCGTTAATTTTGTTTTAACAATCGATAACAAATACATTCACTAGATTTGTATCGATTTTTAAAAGCTCAGCTTACAGCTGATGAACAGCTGTGACCTGTCAAAGTCAGCATATGTTTCTGCAAGTGTTGTGCAAAATATTTCCGCCTTTTTGATCATCGTTTTGCTATTCGTGTTAAACTTGCAAATTTTATTATTTTCATTAAAAGTTTTGTTATATACTAACGCCAAGGTATGTATTATATAAAAAAACTGTGGTTGTGATCTGTGTATACTCATGTTATTTATAAAATGTAATCGTGTTTAAGTATATTAGCAACTCGCCCATTGTAACGTACACCTGTCTTTCGTGGAGTAGAACTTACAAAATTCACCTGGATTCAGTGTAATTTTAAATTTTCCTATATGTGTAAACCATTGTGTGTCCAAAATGTCCAAAATGAACTGCGAGTACCTGCGAGCCTTCAATTTATTGTACTTTTTGCTTGCTTATAATGCATCATTTTGAAGATGATTTCTCTGAATCTGATACTGAAGAATCTGATTAATATTTCTTTTATAATATGGTTTCTCTTTTAGTTGACAATTTTTTTCTTATTTTATATATGAATATATGGTGAAAAATGTTTATTGAATTAAAAACAAAATAAAAAATTAAAAAAAAATTAAAAATTAAAAAAAAAAGTAAAAATTAAAAAAAAAAGAAAAATTTAATTTTTTTTCCAAAATTTGTTTGATTTTTTTCTGAATTGAGAAAAAAAAAATTTTGAAGATATCTTCTTTACTTTGGAAGCTATGAATAAAATGCCGCTAGCGAAGCCAAATTGGCCACTGTGCAGCGCCTAGCGTTCTAGGCCAGATTTGAAAATAGTTTTAAATTATCTCTTAGTTTGGTAAAATACAAGTTTAATTTGTTCTTTATAAAATTTTGATAAAAGTATTGCTTAGACATATACGAAGATACATCAACGCAACGAAAATGATTTCATTAACCTGGAAACTTTCGTCGCTGCTACGAATATGTTTCATTACTGTGATGAATATTTTCCATTGTTGCTGGTTGGAAAATTTAATCATCCCTATATGAATTATGTCCAATCAATAATATCAAGAACCCTTTATTGGCTATTTTATAATATTTGCAACTTTGCTATTTCGTGGAAAATTTAAAATGTATTATTTTTATTTTGACAAATTACGCAGCATATAGTTTCTCACAATTTGACAGTTATATGGTGGAGCATTGTTGCTAAAAAGCTAGTAAACATTGGTGGAAAAACAGAGTTGTCCCTATTCGATACAAACCATTTGCGACGCTTTAATGACTGATACGTTGCAGTTTCCTTTAGTTATCTTTAAATGTTTGACTAAATACAGTAATAAACAAATAAAATATTGAAAAAAGCATAGATGTCTAAACCTCAAGGCTTAACAATTACATTATTAAACTTTTTTTCTCCAAAATTAACAATTGACGTATTCGTTGCAGGAACAACAATTGAGTTGCTGGAGCAACGCAACGATGTTCATTCAAAAAATCTTGTAAAACATGCTATATTGCAGCAACGATACAATCGTGTGGAGTATGGAACTTTTCATTATAGCAATGTAAATCAACTAACGAAAATGTCGCATCCGTACGAATACTCATTTCTATTTCAGTGAACTGACACTAATATTTTACGAAAATATAATAATTTAAAACATATAGAATATCCTAGTGGAAGAAGAGGTTGCTAAATTACACTGTTTTTGCTAAAATATTCTACTGCTATCTTTTGGAAATTTCCGGATAAAATTCCCGGAAAGCAGAAATTGAAAATGGACGAAATTCCCAGGATGCATTCTCTAATCGTATCCAATACAAGGCCGCGTCCAATTTCTGATATGTGTACATTAGCGTGGTTTTTAAAAAAATTTCGATTTTTATAGGTGCTCACGTTTTGAATTATTCCATTACGTGTAAGAATACAAATGCAAAAGTCTTAGCTCTGAAGTTTTAAAAATTGCCGTTTTTTCACGAAATATCGTAAATTTTCTAATAAATAAAAACTTACATAATTAATAAATTTTGTTAATTTCATATCTTCCTATGTACTTGTATTATAATTAGTTCACCGCGCAGGTAAAATTAATATTTTTATCAAATATGGTGGAATTTCCAGCATTGCTTCGAAGTGCATACCAGAGGCGTCTGAACCAAACTTGACCCGTTAAATGTTGAATATCGTCTAAACCGTATATTTTTGTGGAAAATGTGTTAGGGTGGAATTTAAAGTCAATAAAGTAACCTTTCATTTAATACATAAATTATTGTAATATGTTTAATCAACCATCAGCTAAAGCAGAAAATTTACGATATTTCGTGAAAAAAATGCAATTTTTAAAACTTCAGGGCTCTTTCGGGCCGGGAAGACATAGTCCGATTGAGCTAAGACTTTTGTATTTGTATTCTTACACGTAATGGAATAATTCAAAACGTGAGCACATAAAAATTTCACAAAACAAAAATTTTTGCCCTATTCACTAAAACCACCCTAGTAGTGTACATAGTAGGGTAACCATTCGGTTCGTTATTCTGTTAATCGATTTATCGTGTTATAAAATTATCCGAACATTTTACTAATTAATTTTACGATTAACGATTAACTCGAACATATCAGTGAGATTAATCGATTAATAAAATATAAGTACGTGTTTATGGCAAGCAGTCCGTCTTGAAACACTCCTACAATGTGGCAACTCATATGACAACGATTTGCGAACAAATTTCATAACTTTACACACATTTCGAACAGATTTGACACGAGGACGGATCAATAAGTCCGTGACTTATTGAATGAAACACAGTTTTTTTTCGCAAAAAAAATTTATTTTTCAACATAATCTCAAAAACTTAGTCCAACGTTTCTCCAATTTTTGTATCCCTTCCAAAAAAATAGGTCCATAAAATAGGCATTTGTTTGATGAATAATTTCATCGTTGGAGCTAAAATAGTCACAGCGTGCTAAATCCGGAGAATATGGCGGATGAGATACCAATTCGAAGCCCAATTAAACAACTCCAAACAATCCTTTGAAGTTGTCACACGATTACGTTTATGGACAATTGAGAGCAAACGCGGCACCCATCTTGCAGACAGCTTTCTTAAACCCAACTAATCATTTAAAATCGAAACAACACTGCCATATGAAATGCCTATGGCATCAGCAATCTCACGAACTTTTACTCTTCGGTCGGCCAACACTATATCGTGGATTTTTTCGACATTTTTGGGTGTATTGACCTCAAGTGGCCGTTAATAACGTTGAGCATCATTTGTAAAGTCAGTGAACCACTTATTTACCATTGAAATCGATGTTGCAGAGTCCCCATAGTATTTCTCAAGCTTTTCCTTGGTTTGATTGACGGTTTTTTTCGCAAAAAATAATGTTTAATGAGCAATCGAAAAACAATTTTGTTTTATGTTTTGAACAGCTGTTAAACGCAAAGTAAATGACGGAACTTGCTCAAAATTTGACAGTAGTCTCTTAACGGGTGGTACTTGATGGGAGCAGAGTTGCATTTCATATAACTACGAGGTAAGTTCGAAAAGTCACGGACTTATTGATCCGCCCTCTAGTTTCTTGAGAGAAAGCGTCGCACAGTGCTTTGGCTCATAGACATAAATAAAAAAATTATCTCAAAATTGGTTCATTCAAATGGATGTAATAGTCTGATGAAATTTCAAGATCCCCACTGGTCACTTTGTATGGGGGTACCAAAAAGCCTGGTCCGATTCTGCTCAAACTATGTACAATACGGCTAATAGTCAGAAAATTTCGTTTTGCAAAATTTGGTCAAAATCAATCATTCCAATAGGGTGTTATAGTGTGATATAGTTTCAGGGCGGCTCGAAGGCGTTGCACTTTTGGGTCCAAATTTTGAGATTTTCTTAATTTTGGCTTATTACCAAATTCACCAATTTTCATGTTGCTGCAACTACGATTTGTGAATTGTACCTATGTGCATAAATTTTATATAATGAAGTTGCTTTGGTTACGTTGTGCTTTGTTTTAATAAATGTGTCTAGTACAATGTTTGAACACTGTTTTCTTCTTTCTTTTTAGTTTTATTTTATACGAATAATCGAATAATTTTATTGCGTTTCGTTCAATTAATTGTCAGATTGAAATTTACGACTAACGATTAACCGATTAATCAAAAACCCCGATTAAATGAGTACCCTAGTAAAGTGCATAGTCTGTAAAAATCTCTTGGCTAAACATAATCGGCAAATGTTTTTGACTTAAAACTGAATACAAGTACTGAAACATAATTAATTGGATTTAAAATCTTGAAAATCCAATTTAGCTATTTCTATTCCCCAACCGGCATAGAATCAAGAAGATAAGAAATCAGTCTCGAGTTTTATAAAAATTAAGAAAATATTTTATAATGTGGGCCAGTTCTATAAATGATTTGAGGAAACCAACAACTGCATTAATTAGATAATTAAGAATTGTTTAAATTTAATTTAATTTTTTTTAAATTCATTTATTTATTATTCGAGTAAAATTTTAACGTTTGGTTTGTAACATTTTATATAATTTTAGATTCATCCACTGGATATAATTGCAGCCGATAACATCACTCTTTACAACGATGATGACCAATCCGAGCAATATGGCATTGATGTGGAAAAAGCATTTAAGAACTTCTGACGTAGAATCTCAAGTGTCTCGTATAATTATTATGCATTCCAAATGCATTCCAATTCAAATTTTATTATCAGGATAATGGTGTCATATAGTATGTTTAATAAAGAATTTACCTGAAATTGTAAACTTATTTCGTTCGTATTTTATATTACATGTGTTAAAGAACGTTAAAACGTAAAGCGAACCACAACTTGTCATTCATCAGCTTGGTCGATAACTTTTTAACTGGCTGATGAATTTGAAAAAAGATTACCAAAAAATGTTGTCAACATGATAGTGTTGGGAATAACTTCGATTACATTCCTATTTGCTATCAAGAAGGGCGGTAAACCGACAATAAACATTAAAAAAAATGGTTTCCCATTACATCCCATGAAGGGATTAGGGAGAGCTTCTCACAACCAGTGAGCTGTGCGCGTTCCAGTTTTATACTCACTGATTGGGACCTACAGTTTTACACCGGTTCCGAACGGTATTTTGAGAAGCTTTTTTATGGCTAAATACTCGATAGTGTCGCCGTCACTAAGCGAGGTAGGTGACCGCCGTCGAAACAAATTTTAGGTGGTCAGAGTAGGGCTCGAACCCACGTCCTCATGCACAAGAGCCGCGCACACTACCATTGCACCACCGACGACATTAACGATAACTAAAGTTCATGCTCATGAATGACAAGTCTGTGGTTCGCTTTAAACCTCAAAGTAAGCAGGAAAATGTAATAATAAAAAATCGCTTATCTATCGAGGTATCCGAAGCTTTTATTTGTTTTGGGGTTTCTGTAAGAAGTAATTTTATTATTGATTTTTTAACTTTGAATTAAGGAACGAGGAGGAGGCCAACAATTTAAATTAGTTACTTATACATTTGAACAAGACCTCCGTCCACTGGCATAGAAGGCTAAAGCGAACCACAGACGTGTCATTCAAGAGCATGAACATCAGCTATCGTTGATATTTATTGTCGGTTTATATCAAATAAGAATGTAATCGAAGTTGTTCATATTACTATCATGGTTACATCACTTTTTAGTAATATTTTTCAAATTCATCAGCCAGATTAAAAGTTATTATCCAAGCTCATGCTCATTCATGAATGAGAAAGAAAAGTCTGTTGTGGTTCGCTTAAGACGCCGATGAGAAGAGTCACAAACTTCAAAACGATCGTCCGCCAATGTGAATTCAAATCCTAGTTTTAACTGTTTTTTGAATTTGAAAAATATTACCAATAAATTTTGTAAACATGATAATTAATAATTAATTAAAATTACTTCGATTACAATGATATTTGGTATCAAGAAGAGCTAACAAACAAACACTACGACAAATTCAAGTCAAATAATAAATAAATAATAAAACCGACAACGAAAAATTCAAGTCAAATAATAATTCAATCATCATTGGCGGTACACTACCAGGCTTATTTTTAAACCACATTAGTTGCTTGACCCGGGCGAGGAAATTATTTGAAAATGCGCCGCCGCTTTCGCTCGCTCGCTGCTCTGCTCCTTCAAATCCCCAAAATGGCAAAAACTCAAATTCACCATAACACTAGGAACCCAGAAATAAATAGATGGCATCTATCTCCTTTATCATACTAAAACCAACCGCCTAAAAGTATGCTGTTTAAATTTTCAAAACATTTATTGTGTCATCCTGTTTATTTACCTGTATTATGATGCACCCTATTTTCAAATGTACTTTTTACAGATCAGGACACCCTGTTATGGATTTGTGTGTACATAGCTCCTAGATGTATGCTTTGATTTAATGACCAAAATTGACAGGGCGTCTCAAAAGTAATTAAGTTCATGCATCTTTAGCGTTATAATCAGTGTTACCATGCTGGAATAATTTGTGCCGTTTTGGCGTAATTTTTTGGGTTTCGGCACTTGTTTTTTGAAAAATTATGCCAAGTGCCGTTTAGCGCAATTTCCCCGGAATTTTTCAGGTTTCTTTCAATTTTAGTTAAATTTTTTAGCACAATTTTTTTGCAAACAGCATAAGTTTTCATATTTATCGGTATCTTGTAGAATAATATCACATATGTGCAATACAATTCCACTCGATGACTATATGTTCACATAACTGACAGGAATTCTGAATTGTTTTGCGTATACTTTGCTTCTGTGGAATTTATATGTCTCAACGAAAAGACAGACGCTCGCATGTGGTTATTTTTTTTACCTGCAGGTCAATTCTGTAATTCTCCTAGCTAAATCTCTAACTCTATCGCTAAAATGCTAAACAAAATTTCAAGGCAAATTTCTTAGAGATTTCTCTAAATCCGTATTCTGTAACTGCAATCTCTTAGCTAAAATTTCCTATTTTTGCCGTAGCTAATTTGCTAAAAGTAGTCTATACTACTCACTCTGCTTTGATACAATGCTGAGAAAAAGAGACAAACATATTTTGCATACATTTGACACTTCATATTAGAGCTGCCAAGCTTCATATTTTGTTATCCTCAAAAACATATAGAATTTTCCTTCATAAAATTGTAAAAAGAACTTGTAATTTGCTAATTTTTAAAGGTAAACTTGAAAGTTCTTGTCAAATTGTATTTAGGTTTTGCAACATACGTTTAGTATTTTGCCGAAAAACCACCAATTATTGATATCCTCTAAAAGTTTGCAAAATATGGCAGCTCTATAAAGGCTTAGTTTATTTTATGTAAAAAAGTAAACAAACAGTTTATAAAATTTGTGCTGTGTAAAAACCACTCCATGTATTGAACTAAAATGAATTTCTGCTCCTTTGTTATTCTTTTGGTGGTTTCCTCTATTTTACTGCTGAAATTGCAATAATTTTAACAAATTTTTTTTCAATTTACAATTACTTACCTTTTAGCGGCTTCAATTTTTGCTTGCTAAAAATTCTTCATTTAAGAGACAATTAACAGCTGTTTATTGCGTACAGAATACAAAATAAGAGTATTTTAGAGATGAACGATTAACGCTAAAATTACGGCGAATTCCATTTTTAAGAGATAGCTAAATTTAGATACACGTTACAGAATTGCATTTGATGCTAAAAATCTCTAAATTCATTTTAGAGTTTTTTAGCGATGGAGATTAAGCTTTAGCAACTTACAGAATTCAGCTGCTGGAATCAAAATATGGACGATTATTAACAAATTAAATGAGTCGGTTTCGACAGTAAGTACAGTGCCTTCAATATCAAGATATGATTTTTGTAAAATCGACTAAATCCGGTGGAAGCTCTTCCCGCAGCTCCAGATATAAACCCGAGAAAAAAATCTTCGGGTTCATTAGGAGAGAAAAGTCCGACAAATAGAATTTAAAACAAGAGACGATTTGATCACTTTTCTCTAGGACAAGTGGAACGCATTCAATGCGAAATTATCCTAAACTTTGGAAATTATATTCGAAAGGGTTTGAAAGAATTTGTTACTTTTTTTATTATTATATTAACCGCCATCTCACAAGTAAAAGTATGTTAGTACAAAAGTATGAGATACTACATAAATAAATGTATTGCAACAAATTAAAACTAAAATATACACAAAAGTTTAATTCTTTATTGAAATTACATTTAAAGGCAAAAATATAGGAAAAACCTTCGAATTTGTTAAAAACAATGAATCTCAAACAAAATAATAAATACATTTTTTAACCAAACCAAACGCTCGACCATTTCAATTTTGAATATTTCAAATTGTATGTGTTTTGTACTCAGAGTTACAAACAAGCTAATTTTAGCATAATGGTTTTGCAAACGGCACAATTTTTGAGGACATTTGGCATAATTTTTTAGTCGGTCTCTGGCAACACTGGTTATAATGTGGTGTAATGTTATAGCTTTCCTGAGTCGTAGTAAATGCTCTAGTAAGTTTTTGTTAATGTTTCATTTGATATCCGATATACATATTGAGAATCAGTATCTCCGTCTATTTGAGTGCCTTTGTATGTATTTTTGTTCTTCATATTAAATTAAGTAAATATTAACTAAATTTCATCCATGTTCTACCTTCCGTTTGTAAGTCAAAACGGAACGTTTTCACGAGACCATGATCCAACTTCCGCATTCACGAAAAATCTAGTGTAAGGGTTTCACTGTCCTGTGACTCAGTGGAAGTAAATTAGAGACACTTTTTAGGTATTAAAATTATCTTTATTCAAAAAATGCACTTACCGGATGGTAATTTAACGTTTTTTCTATTGAGTTACATATTGCTTAAATTATTTCAAGTGATTATTTTTAGTTCATGAGGTACCCCGCTACATAGAAGAATCTCTCAATGACAAATAGTACAATACTGTCTGCATGCATAGATAATGAGGGAGCTTTCAACCATGTCCGGGCCGAAACACTCATCCAATCCTTAGACCTCATCATGGTGGACCGGGCAATAAAAGACTGGATCAATCATATAGCTAAGGAATATATGGATAAACATAAATATAAGAGACAGGGTATAACGTGGAACACCACAAGGGGGGTCCTCACAATGCACAGTCTCCTAAGGAAGCTTACCGATAAAGGACTTAAACCAGTCTGCCATGCTGACGACGTAATCATACTTCCTAGATGAAATGATCCTAATCAATTGTGCAGAGAGCTCGATAGGGCACTACATATAGAGTAACAAATGGGCACAGCAAAGAAGCTTGTGGATTCACAAGGAAAACGAAAATCTCCGAGTTTGAAGAGCCACTATCTCTGGTAAAGACGATTAAAATATCCGATAGGGTTAAATACTTAGATCTTAGATCGGAAATTAAATTGGAAGCACCACATAGAGGGCAGGGCTAACAAGGCCTACAGATGTAGGTCACTATGCAGAAGGGCTATAGGATCCAAATGGGGCCTCAACCCGGTAATAGCACACTGCCTCTATAGAGGCGTGGCCGTCGGTAGTGCAATGGTAGTGTGCGCGGCTCTTGTTCATGAGAAAGTGGGTTCGATCTTTGCTCTGAGCACCTTAAGTTTCTTTCGATAATGGGCACCTGGCTTAGTGATGGCTGCACTATCGAGTACTTAGCCATGAAAAAAGCTTCTCAGAATACCGTCCGAACCAGTGTAAAACTGACGGTCCGAACCAGTTTATTCTATTTTCTATATATATATTTCTATTAATATATATTCTAAACTTCAATACATTTTCTACGAAATTTTTCAAGCTCAAACAAAATACTTGCCCGTAAATGAGACCATAAACACATCTCCATTAGTGTTTCAAATTTGTATATAGTAAATAGGCCAGTATTGTACCCCATACTCCACAATTCGAGTGAAAGAACTATTAATTTCAAATAAACAACAATTTTAAAAATTAAATTGGCTCGAGTTTTTAAATTCTTTAAACTCGGATTGAGAGTTTTATATTGAGGAGGAGCTGCATTTTTCGGCTCGCGAGCGGAATTTTTACTTACTCTGTAAAAAAAAACCCACATTTATCCATTAACAAGTTTTGTTAAGCTTTAAATTTAAAAAACTAAACATAAAATCGAACAAATATTATATTGTTTTACACAAATGAGATTTTTCTTCAAATATGATACGAGGGCGGATCAATAAGTCCGTGACTTTTCGAAATTCCCTCGTAGTTATTTGAAATGCAACACTGCTTCCTTCAAGTACCATCTGTTAATAGACTACTGTCAAATTTTGAGCAAGTTCCGTCATTTACTTTGCGTTTAACAGCTGTTCAAAACATACAACCTCGTGCATTTTTTTTAAAAATTAAAAAAATGAATTTCTAGTGCTCAATAAACATTATTTTTTTCAAAAAAAACCGTCAATCAAACCAAGAAAAGCTTGATAAATACTGTGGGGACTCTGCACCGTCGATTTCAATGGTAAAAAGTGGTTTACTGTCTTTCGTTGTGGTCGCACAAGTACAAATGACACTGAAGGTTCTGGACGGAGAATTGAGATCAATATACCCGAAAATGTCGAAAAAATCCACGATATGGTGTTGGCCGATTGAAGAGTAAAAGTGCGTGAGATTGTTGATGCCATAGGCATTTCAAATGGCAGTGTGGTTTCGATTTTAAACGATCAGCTGGGTTTAAGAAAGATGGGTGCCGCGTTTGCTCTCAATTGACCATAAACGTAATCGTGTGACAACTTCAAACGATTGTTTGGAGTTGTTTAATTGGGCTACGAATTGGTACCTCAACCGCCATATTCTCCGGATTTAGCCCCCAGTGACTTTATCCTATTTCCAAACCAAAAGAAATGGCTCGGTGGAAAGAGATTTAGATCCAACGATGAAATTATTTATCAAACAAATTCCTATTTTATGTACCTCAGAAAATCCTATTATTTGGAAGGGATACACAAATTGGAGAAACGATGGACTAAGTGTATTGAGCTAAAAGGAGTTTATGTTGAAAAATATTTTTTTTTGCAAAAACAACTGTGTTTCATTCTATAAGTCACGGACTTATTGATCCGCCCTCGTAGATATACAACATATTTTCTTTAATTTCCGAAAAAACGGTTAAACAGGTTTTCATATCGATCGCTAATTCGAAAACCGGGTTTTTAAAAAACTTATATTTTCGAATAACTCGAAACCCGGCTTTCTGAAATAGTCGAGTATTTAAACACTCTGAAACATTTTTTGTAAGTGAAAAATGGTTGAATAACAGGCCAGTCATTTAACCCTTCTGCACTCCTTTGGTCAAAATGACCCAATTTTATATTTCAAATACAATTTTTATACTCTAAATTACAAGTTATCCAGCTGAAACTTTATGATATCCTCAACTATGGTTTGGCAAGAAAAAGATTTAGTTAGTTATTTTTGGGGTTTCTCTGCATGCAAATATGTAAAATATATACATCTATTGTCCTGTGGGTCAATTTGACCCAAAGGTAATTACGATTAGTTATGCTATATTTAAATATTTTTGTTACCAATTTGAATGAGTTAGCGTTCCAGAAATGGGAAACATTTGAACTCCTTATCGCTAATTCTATAATTCGGGAACACTCTGCCTAATGTCGTATCAACCATTGTTACAGATGAACTTTCCCATACAACCACCTTCCTTCCTTATGGGACCTTAGACAAACCAGAGGGATCAAGTGCCTTACAAAATGAGGATAACATATTTCCGCAACCGGCTCGATCTTCAACCACCTGCTTCATTTGGATTTCTTCATAATCAGTATGATAGATTACACTGTGAGACAAAATTAGATTTTGGAGTAGTTCTCTGCGAGTTTTCAAAAAAAAACGTAAAAATTATGGTTATACGTGACAGTTAGAGGGTTAATTTGTTCCACAAAAATGTTTATCTGAATCTTTTCTATAAAACTTCTGAACATATTTGGTACCTCAGAAGTAAGGAACACACAATTTTGCATGCCGATATGTTGCAGGAAAATTCCGAGGGGCGGAAACTTTGACCCGCCTAAAAATAAATTCTTATCAGATCTGGCAAAACGCCGATACACGTATATTTTTTTTAGACCTTCTACCAGAATCAGTTGACAAAACCCCATAATTTTTTTTTTGGTGTTCGGATTTTGGATAAAAATTCGTATACACTAGAAAATCTTCATTCCTTGGTGCATTTGAAAAAAAAATTGCACATTAACTTAGTTTAACCTGAATATAAGCTGGATAAAGTTTGAGTAAAATCCGACCACTCTAAGGGTTCCAATTTTTAATTTGAAAAAATTTTCAATTTTTAACTAAAATGAAAATTTGGGGTTTTCGGTTTTTTTTTCCAAAAATTGTATCAAACTGAAAAAAAATATTTAACTTGGATTCCAATATCTTCTAGCTGAAGTCTATACGCTTCCAATAAGCTATAAAACGATATTCATGCAACGGTTTCATGGTGTTATCGTGCGGCCATCTTGGCGATTTTTTCTCGAGATAGCCTATTTTGCCGCACGAATTGAAAATAAATGGTTTTCCGTTACATCCCATGAAGGAATTGAGGAGAGCTTCTCACAACCAGTGAACTGTGCGCTTTCTAGTTTTATATTCACTGATTGGGACCTACAGTTTTTACACCGATTCCGAACGGTATTTTGGGCAGCCTTTTCATGCCTAAATACTCGATAGTGTCGACAGTGCGAGGTGACCGCCGCCGAAAGAAATTTAAGGTGGTCGGACCAGGGATCTGACCCAGGATCTCATGTACAAGAGGCGCGCACACTACCCTTGCACCACCGACGGCCTCATTTTTTAGGCTTAGTCAAGCGTTGATTCTTCTCTCGAACTCTAATATAAACATGTCTGTTTTAACAAAATGCAACCCTGATAGTCATTACTGTCCTTAGTAAAACGACAGCTGGTCATCAAAAGCTAGAATGGATTCGTCCACGGCGTAGCCACTCGATGGACACAGTTTAGTTGAAATTTAATGGAAATGATCAATACTCATCGTCAAGCGAAAGTATTGAAGGCGTGATTGTGGAAGATCAAATCAACAGAAAACGCTGCAATCCCATTTCATATTTATGAAAACATCATAGTGCTCTTTGTCAAGAGTAACCACGGCTTTAAGCTGGTAGGCCCAAGAAAATCAAATTTTAACAAATACCCCTGGGCCTACCAAAAATATTATATCACGGATATAAACCAAAATTTATTTTTCTTTCCAAATAAAAAAACTAGTTATTCAAATAACCAGTTGGGAAAACATTGATTTGATTGCACGACATAAGAATGAAATAAATCCAGCTTGAAATCCCAATAAAACTTTCAGGTGCATGATTTATCTGCTGGAACTGCAGGTAATACCGTAAAACAAAAAATATTGTGTAAATAGATGTTATGACATTGTTAATCGCTCATTAAAATTTGTAAAACATACTTAAGTTTTAAAACATTGTAAATTTATATTCGCACATTCTAAGAACAGTTCCGCCGAGTGTCCTACAAAATAAGAGACAGTAAAACCTAAAAACTCAAAATCTATGTGTCAGTTTGTTTTCAAACTTCAACAAAAATAACTAAGTCTGCTATTACACGGGCAATTATAATTATCGCAATTGTTGTGTTCGTTGGAGAGAGAGGTAAGAAGTATGGAACGGGGATAATACTTGCCAGTACTCGCAATTCTTTCAGTTCTTCTCATTTGTATTTTTTTTAGAAATGGCGGCTGCAGAATAATTTTACATTTCTTTTCATTTACTTATTCGTAAAAATTTCACACGAATAGTCTACATATGACTCACATTTATACGAATGTCAGAAACAGCAATTCTTTCAGTTCTTCTCATTTGTAATTTTTTAGTAATGGCGGCTGCAGAATAACTTTACATTTCTTTTCATTTACTTATTCGTAAAAATTTCACACGAATAGTCTACATATGACTCACGTTTATACGAATGTCAGAAACAGCAATAATAAAAATCACAACTGCGAAAACAGAATTGCCCGTCTAATAACGAATGGCAATTCCAAAAGAGAATTAAAGAGAATTTCGACAATTATAATTGCCCGTGTAATAGCAGACTAATTAATATACATATGCTTATGTTTCTAATTGTTTCCATGAAACGAAATGGTAATTATTAGATTTCGATACAGTGATACGAGTAGATAGTGAATTAGTTATCAAGTGATTCTCTATTTTTCTTTTATGTATTTTTCTGTTGTGGTAAAAAACTAGAATAATAAATGTCGTGTTTTTTAACAAATTATGATGTTGGGTCAAATTGACCCAAGGATCATAGGAGGGGTGCATATGCAAGGAATGCAGAAGGGGTAATTAATTTTAACCTTTGTCAGCATTTTAAAATTTTTTAGCATTTTAGCATCTTTAGCATTTTATCGACAACAAATTCTGGCAACAGTGACTGGGCGCAACATTTATTAGTATTAAATCTATATGTGTATGTATGTTTTTCGTTGAAGAAAATATAAATGATTATAATAAAATAATTACAAATTTAAAATTATACCAAAGTCAAGGATATAAATGATAAAGAATTTGAATAAATTACTTTTTTTTAATTCTTAAATTACTAAAGTGAATGCGAAACCATATGATTTTCATCCCTTTTATTAACAACCCTGCAAGTCAGCTGTGCTTCATAATACCGTTATCTCCCTTATGGCAGTGGGTTAACAGCTTTTGTACTGTTGCTATTTGTACAAGTGGTGGATAATTGTGTGTATGTGTGTGTGTGTGTGTGTATTGGTCAAAGGAAATCGAAAGTGTAAGAGTGATAAAATCTAATGAAAAATTTACAAAATAGTGTAAATTTGTACAAAGCTCAGAAGAAATATTAAGATTTATTATACGATTATTAAATAAAACTAAAGTGAAGAATGCAAAGAAATTATTGAAAACATATAATAGCAATCATCGATTTATCGAATGTTTAGAGTTATGAAAAAACTCGTACTTGTGAAAATTCCGATACAGATTTTTTCCTCCTCTCCAAAATTATTGGAAAATCTAAATTTTATTTAGTTAAATCGATTTTTAAGTAAAGCAATAATGCAACAGGATCCAGCAAAAGTTTTAAAACTAAGGTTTTCATTTAATTTCGATATTTAGCAAAAAGTGAAATGTCAGGAGTTCCTTTGTGGCCCTAAATGTCGTGCAGTTAAGACCGCGTCTCTTACTCTGTATAAGTATATGCAGTAGTAGTATCTCGCCCACTCGTATTTATTATTCATGTTGATGCACAGCTATGGCAGCTGTTGAACATACCTTTAACGGTACATGGGAGGTGAGTTTCCTCTTCGGAATAATAAAGCGCCTTTTGTCTGCCGTTTCAAGGGAAATCATATGAAATGTGTCCGTTTTTTTTTTTGCTTTCAGATTGTTTCCTGTACGTTTGAAGGCAAAAAGGAAATATCCGGTTTGGAAGGGTGAGTATTTGTGGGTGCATAATATTGAATAATAATAACTGCAATGTAGTGCAAGGTGTTAAAGGAATTTATCTCGTATCGTACCAGTTTGTCAGTTGCATACAACTTTTCGCTTTTCGCTGTTATTTTTAG
Organism: Phaonia tiefii; assembly: GCA_963931995.1. Lineage (NCBI taxonomy): Eukaryota > Metazoa > Arthropoda > Insecta > Diptera > Muscidae > Phaonia > Phaonia tiefii. The sequence goes on from OZ008370.1 coordinate 257,800,559, forward strand.
TATAAAGTTCCGTTTGGACGATACCAGTGATATAACGTGGTACAATGATTTAGTCAGTCCGTTGCCGGAAAACAAAGACTGTGGGAGCTGTTGCGATTCGGCCAGTGTACTCTTTAGCTGTGAAACATTTGAGGTTAATGAAATTAATCCGCGTTTGATATTTGGTGCTTTTGCTGGCCATAGTATTGAGTTTAATGTAAGTAATGTAATTTAGCTCCCATAACTCCCTCCCATGATTAATCAAACTGTTAACACATTTTCACAGACCACTACTTTAACACCCTCTGATACTCTGATATTATTTTGCGAAAACTGGTATGCAGTGGAGTGCAAACGTCTTAAAGAGGGCCAAGCTGCTGGGCAAGAAAAGGAATTCTCGTTTGGTGAAGCTCTCAATGAATCTTACTTTACCGATGTCATCATCAAGAGTTCTGATGGATGTGATGTAATAAAGGGTAGCTGCTGTTGTTTTCCATATTATTTCTCAAATTGTTTCATCTCTTACAGTATCATGTTCATGCGGCAATCCTGCGACTCAATGGCTTTGATTGCAGCATGTGTGCTCATCATAACAGCACTATGGCCATACCCCAAACTATTTGTCGCAATCATGATTCGCTTATGGTAAAATCCAAAGAAAATGCAAGTCTACCCAATTCACCGAATCCTATAAAAATTTCGGTAACACTACCAAACACTAATAGCAACACTCCAGCACTGAAGCTAGAGGATCACCAGAAATCATTGCCCCGCCTAAATCTATCACCTATTTACCTGCAACCACCCACAGAGTATCCGGTGAACAACTCACTTATCTTTAAAACACAGCATCATCATCATCAGCTATCATCCTCCTTCAATTGCCTTTCCACCAAGCAGCCACAAGCCGGTAGTTCCCTTAATCTTCTCAATATCGATGGTGGTGTTGTTAGTGGCATGCGTCGTTTTCCTCCCACCTCACACTCGGACTCCCATCTAGAAACACGCAATCTTCAACCGCAACCAAAGAATATTTTCAATTTTTGTCAAGATCTTATGTTACAGCCGACTTCGGAGGTGTGTAGCGCTAGTGGATGTAATACTCGGAAACCTCCTTTGTCGCCATTTCGTGCACGAAGTCCATCACCCTTCCCCAGTTCTATGGATACACCACCGTCATCTCCATTGACCCCAGTGGGTGTTTTGTATGATCTGCCCGCATTCATGTTGACACCCATATTACATTGGCTCTACACGGAATCACTGATGCCCGACATGAACGAGGATGTGTGCGAGAAGTTGATCAATTTCGCCGAGGCTCAACCGTCGCTAATGAAATTGGCTGAACCAGCAAGGAAATATCTAAAGATGATTAAGTTAAAGAAATGTAAGTTGATTTGTTGTTGTTGTGATAGGGAAGACAAATCATCGTACGTTTTTGATTAAAATTATCAAATGACTGACATCGGTTTAAACTAGAAGAGCTTTCGAACACTCAAAAAATTGAGTTTGCTATTAATAGCCAACAATGTATGGTACTTATCAGCAGACAATATGTTTGTAATTATAGCAAATGACCTGCAATAACAACAAACTTTTTGTAGGGTTGATAAAATAGCTGGCATACTGTTTGCTGAAACAACAAACCAATTTTTGCTGTAATAGCAAATTTGTTTGCTTTCCCCTTTTCAGCAGACTTTTCTGCTGTGTTTACCAACATATTTTTTTGAGTGAAGAATTTATGAATAAATTTAGAATAGTCCTTTGTTCAAATATTCCGCTAAAAGATAATATATTCGTTAATTGTTTTTTCCTTACAGTCGTTGTCAATATATTAATGGACTTGCACAGTATTTTAAATCGAGTCATACAAACCATAAATCCAGTTACAATATCACATGAACCCGCCTTACTTTATGCCACATTTAAGGATAGTTTAAGAGAATGCTCTATAGGTAAGTAGGATTCAACTGTTTCACAAATGCAAACTTTCTATAGACAAAAAAAAAAAAACAAAGTTGGGGTAAAAATTAGAACAAAAATACAAGTCATTGAAAACGTCTTAACGCGAAGTTACACTACTAGATTAAATTCAGTGATTTGCGTAAAGTATAATGGAATGAAAGGCTGTTTAATTTTAGAGGGATCGTATACTTAATGTAGAAACACAACTAAACGAAGGAAAATTTAAAGAGAGCTACGACAATGAGCGACAGAGTTGTAAATTTTGGTTAAAATTTTTTCGTTTTGTGTTAACTGCTGCGCCACGCCTAATGATCATGAAGCGCAGTGGAAGTACATTTTCCATTCTATGAAAACTGCTGCAGAGACCATTCTTAGCTATGAAAAACCGCTCAAAGACAAACCATGTTACGACGAAGAGTGTCGCATGGCAAGTGATGAAAGGAACACTTTACGTATGGCAATACTTCAGTCAGTTGCAACGCGACTCGCGTCACAGCAGTATAAGGAGAAGAGGAGAGAGGAAACCCATTTGTTTAAAATGAAAACACGGTTATGGAAAGAGCGCGAGAGTGAGAAAATTGAATCTTACGGAAGAAAGAATGAGGCCCATAAATTCTACCGAAAAGTACACGGCCAAACCAACGGGAATCTTGTCACTTCTCTGCTTTACTTGTCCTAGGAGACTTCAATATAGATGAGGGTGTTGAGCACATACAGGACGATGGCGTCGAGTGCCCCCTCCTAGCCAAAGTGAAGTTAAAACAAAAAATCACATGAGGTGTCAGGGGACACCGGGTTGGAACGAAGTTACTTTCACTATATATTATGTACTAGTTAGTTCCAACACGGCTGAGGCGTCCTTTGAAAAATACGATAATTTAAATGGATCTGTAACAGCCTTTTCACACTAACGTACATTTGGGGGAACGCATGGAAGATGTTGAAAAAATTAAACATGCGTTCACACTTACAACATCTTACATCTTCCATCTGTCATCTTCTAATATTCATTTATTAATATGCCATATTACTGTAGGGAAATTTTTGAGATCAAGAATAAACGGATCTAAAATGGTTTAGGAAATATTATTAAGTGTGGTTTTTTACCCCGCTGAAGTTAATTATAGCTTAATTTGTACGGGACAGCTAAGCGATATTAAGTGGCTTTCAATTTCCCACTTAAATTCCGACTCGTGCAATGACAATGTTGCCACATGTTAAATTTCAAGAAATGGCAACAAAAAGTTATCTTAGATAAATTTTGTTATCATTTCTTGCGAATGAAAATGTTATCAAGGAGATACCCAAAATTATTTTGTTTAATCGAAGACTACGTGTACTTTCACATCTCTAAGTTTGAAGGATAGACTTTTATTTCCGATAGAAAACAAAATTGGAAATAAATTGTTCACAACAACGATCGGTAAATGTTATACATATTGATCATGGTAGAATTATCTACCAGGTATAGTCGTTTAACAGCTGATGAAATTTTTTCCATGTCATTTTTCGTTTCACTTGTCAAAATCTTATGTATTTTGATTTTATCCTTTTTTGTATTCTTGTATTGTTGTTATATATACATACATACATATATGTAGAGTTTAACAACTGAAACGAATGAACGAAAATAAAATGTCTGTTGTTGGTGCTTATAATTACAACAACATCTGCTGCTACCATATGTTTGTAGGCACTGGCTACAAACGTGTTGCCGTATCCCATTTTTTTCACCCATTACAGCAAATGTTGCCACATTGCGTAGTATTAAGTGTGGATAGTTTTATTTGGAAAGTCGTAAGTGGCGATAGCTTAAGGGAATAAAAAAAACAGCCTTATTGTATAGAAGATGTATATTAGGTGGTGTTATTGCGACAACGACAAAAGCTGTTTTATATCCGTTTGGTGTCAGACCACTGCCAAATTCAAAGCAAATTTGGTAACAATTGCAGTACAAAAAAGAAATACATATGAATTTAACAGTCAGTTGAGGCAACGATTTGAAAACATTTAAATCAGCTGTTCTAGCGCTACCACCTGATATAAATATATATTTTGTTTTTGTGTTTGAATTTCTGTCAGTTTTTCTAGCTTTAAATTCATTTATTGCCCATATTCAGTTATGCAAATATCAGTTCTCATATATACGTTCATCTTTTCCCTAGCGTCCAGTGACAATTCTAGACTTACAATTCTCTTGGATAATTTAAATATAGGCCAGCCCATTTACTTCATTACATATTTTTCTTTAGTACCTACAGTTTTTCTAGAAACTCAATTTTTTTTTATTGAATGATGTGGGCTGAAACGTATTGAGATAGGAACACTTCAAAGATGTTGAGCTCACAAAGTGTCAAATTTGTATGGGGAAATGTTAACATCTTTGGCAAATTGATTGAAGATGTAAGATGTGGCCTAGTGTGAAAAGCCAATAAGAAAAAATACTTTTTGTAACATGAAAAAGAAAGAATTAAGAACATTTTTTTTTTTAGAATGTATTTTTTTTAAAGTGTATTGTTAGGTCCTTTTTGTAAGAATTGGTATTATATTTTTCCGAAAAGGTAATTTTTTAAAGAGAGGTACTTCTTTTATTAAAAGCTAATGTTTTTTTAAGAAAAGGTACTATTTTTAAGAAGTACTTTCTGTAAGAAAAAGTCATAAGAATGTGCATTTTATTTACAAAGAAATATTTTTTTTAAGAACAGGTATTTTTAAAGAAGTGATACTCTTTTTAGGTAAATGTTTTTTTTTGAAGAAAATGTACTTATTTTCAGAAAGCCTACTTATCTCAAGAAAAGAAAAGAAAAGGTATTATTTTATTTTTAAGAAAATGTACTTTTAAGAAAAGGAAATTTTAAAAGAAAAGGAAATGGGAATTTTATTTATAATTGGTCCTTTTTTCAAGAATAGGTACATTTTTAAGAGTAGGTACTTATGTCAAGAAAAGTTATTTTGTTTCGCAAAAAAAGGTACTCTTTAAAGTAAATTTTGTTTTTTGTTGTAAAAAAATTTACTTTTTTATGAAAAGGTACTTATTTAACAAAATTTTTTTTTTAAAAAAGGTACTTTTTGTAAGAAAATTCAACTTTTTTAAGCAAAAGTGTTTCTTTAAGATAAGGATTTTTTTAAGAAAATGTACTTTGATTAAGAATATGAATACATAGGTATTCTTTTGAAGAAAAATTTCCTTTTTTTAAGAAAAGGCACTTATTTAAGAAAATGTCCTTTTTTAAACTTCTTTCAATTTGGATTTTCTAAATTTACTTTTTATTAGGTTAAAAACTACAATATATACTAAATATTGGTAACAGATTCCACCTACAAAACATCCAATTGAACAAGAAATTTCCCAACATATGTGAGACATCTAGTTAGTCTAGACACAAACCAAAGCAAAAGTAAAAAATATAGCTGCTAAGAGTGGGTTGTAGCATAATAGTGTTAAAACAAAAGTTTTTAATTTTTTTTTCATTAAGCCCCCATCCCGCAAAGTGCGATAAGGAACTTCGTTCCAAAAATAAATGGTTCCCATGGCATCCCATGAAGGGATTGCGGAGAGCTTTTAACAACCAGTGAGCTGTGTGCTTTCTGGTTTTGCACTCACTGATTGGGACCTACAGTTTTTACACCGGTTCCGAATGGTGTTTTGAGAAGCTTTAGTGAAGTTGGAACAGCCATTTCCCGGCTTAGGAACAACACAGCCGCTGGTGCTGATGGACTACCTGCTGAGCTGTTTAAAGGTGGCGGCTATGAGTTGGAATGGTGCATGCATCAGCTCATATGCAAAATCCCGTCGATTGGAGTCTTATCATACTGTGTCCTGTTTTCAAAAAAGTCCAGCCGAGTATACATATGTACCAAATATCCTGGAATAAGCCTTTTAACCATCGCATACAAGGTCCCCTCGAGCTTAATGTGTGAAAGACTAAAGCTGTTTGTTGAATACCTGATCAGACCTTATCAGTGTGGCTTTAAGCCTGGAAAGTCAAATATCGACCAGATACCCACATTACGAGAAATCCTGGAGAAACCGCACGAAAAACAAATCGACACCTACCACCTCTTTTTACATTACAATACTGCCTTCGAGTACAATACTGCCTTTAAAGGACAATATTCGTGAAGCCATTGGTGAAATACAGCTGCAAGCAATCGATAATGTGCTTAAAAATTGGACCGATCGTGTAGGCTACTGCATGGCCAACCGAGGCAGCCATTTGGATGAAATTATTTTCCATTATTAACCGAAAGGATTGTACATTCAAATAAAAAAAGAAATTTGAGGAAATATTCAGTAGTTTTTTTTTATAGCATTTTCAAAAAAAAAAGTTATTTGGCGGACCCTTTAGTACGATTATTTGACAAAGCATTGAAAAACTCTTTTGGAATTTAAAGTCAGATCAAACATAAATCAAAATCAACTGATTACCAATTTAAATAACCAGTCAAAAATTGGGCCTAAGAAAGCAATATCGCAAAAACACACATTGAAAGAGAATCAAAGGCAACTTTGTTTTGTTGTATTTTTTTTTTGTTTTGAAAAAAAGTGTAATTACGGCTTTTTGGTTTATGAAATTGTTGAAGTTGCAGTTACGCCCTTTTGATTTTCGCCAATAAAGTCGTTATTTTTGGACGTATACATGTAAAATTTGCTGTGTAGATGTGTTTCGCTTAAGTACATCATAATCAATCAAAAAGTCAAAGACCTGTTCCTAAAAAAAGTACTTCTTTGTAAAAAAAAAATTCATACTCTTAGCCTTTTTCTTACAGAAAGTACTTATTATTAAAAATGGTACCTTTTCTTAGAAAAAACCATTAGCTTTCAATAAAACAAGTACCTGTCATTAAAGAAAGGGCCTTTTCGGGAACATATAATACATATTCTTACAAATAGGACCTAAAAATATATATTTTTTAAAGAAATAGATTCAAAAAATAAAAAATTCCTTCAAATTTAGTCGTTTTAGATCCTCGTTATGTTTAAAGTTGTAATTTCCTTTAAGGCTGTAAGAGATCATGTTTTCTCCGGTTAGTGAAAAAAATGTAAATGCCGCGGGTGGGATTCGAACTCACATTCGCTGGACGATCGTTTCGATCTTTGTGAAGCATCATCTTCAGCAGCGTCTAGCCCGTTAAGCCACTGCGGTGTGTATTTACACAAGTCACTAACCGAAGACATTTATTGATTGTGTGCAGAGTGATTGTTGTCGCTACTTACACATTGCTTTCCTAATAAGTTGATCATTTTACAAAAAGTATAGTTTCTTAAAGATCCATTTAAATTATAGTATTTTTCAACAGACGCCTTAGGCGAGTTGGAACTAACTAGTACATAATATATTGCGAAAGGAACTTCGTTCCAACCAGGTATCCCCTGACACCTCATGTAATTTTTATTTTATTTTAAAAAGCCAGTCTAACAAATCAACTAATTGCAATAAGAACAATTTTCTTGTTAACCGGCATTTGAAGTCGGCGACTACAGTGTATTTCGTCACCTGAAATGCAAAAGGCCGTAACTAACAACATTTTCAAAATTGACTTTTTGATTGAAATTGGTACATAATACCAAACTACACGTCCTCGCAAATTTTTAGCCTTCTCCCACTAAAAACACCGACATTATTAACGAAATTCTTAAAAGATTTACGAACAAATGTGAATAAATTTATTTTGTTTTTTGCTTCTCCTGAACAATTTTGAAAATGTTAGTTACGGCCTTTTGCATTTCAGGTGACGATTTGAAAATAGTTTGTTTTAAGATTATTATATTATATTATATTTTTGGCCCTTAACAAGCATTGAATTCGCCACCCATCCGACGATAAAATATTAGATATTTCAGATTAATGTGAAGAAAAATCGACAAAAACAAACTATCAAATTATTTCAGTTAGTGACACTTTTGAACTAAAGAAGTTCCCAAACTTCGAAATCCCAAACTTCGAAATCCCAAAATTGAAATCATGCTTCCGACTGTTGGAAATTTTTAACAAAAACATAACTTCCCAGCTAAATTATACTTTACTAGTTTTAAAGACAAAAACGTCATAAAGCGCGACTTCTCTGTAAACAGCGGAACTGTAATCCGAGGCGTGATAAGACGTCAAAAATCGGGATGTTTGGTCAGGTTACCTATGGCATACGATACGGCAAGTGTGTTAAAGTTGAGATATTTATTGCAAATAAATTAAGATAATTTTATAACATAAAACAGAAATATACATGGAAAAATATTCCGAGGGTTTTCTACTTGTGATTTTTGTGAGATATGTCTTTGTCCTTTACCATATGGCATGAACAAACTTCTAAAACATCTCCTTTATGCACATCATCTGTTTGCAAATTTGTATGACAGTTTCCATGTGCTGTATTGCCTTTGCCATTATGCAAAGGACAATATATTTCTATTTCACCATGAATTGTTTGATCTTTTTCTGGATTATTGAAAACATTTTCGAGTAGATCTATTAAATCGAAGTATTTTCTATCACCCAATGCTTCCTTGGAGTTGTTAGACTTTGTATGTGGTAAAGATTCTATCTGTCCTTGGTGGCTGGAGGATATTTGTGCCAAAGCATAAGTCGGACTATCAACGAACTCTTGTGGTAAAGGGGAATCAAGAGAATTAAATTCTATAGGACTATTGGCATTTTCCGCTGTATCATCTAAAGAATGAAAGAAGAGTGATTATAAATCTGAACTCGTGATTTGAGTTTTCATACCCATGCCACCTTTATAAAACAGCGTATTAGCAAATCTCATCATTTGCTCAATTGGAGCAAAAGGATAGAACGTGTGAGACGACATTAGATACCGGGGAGGAATAATTACGTGAGCACCAACGATATTGGCAGCTTCGTGGCCAAACGATGGTAAAATTATATTATCTTCAGATTTATTTCGAATGCTATTCTGACGATCTTTCAGGTCTTCCAAATTATTGTAAGACTTCGCTTTGTGAGCAGGCAGTTGCATAGAGGCTCTTTGTGTATCATTGAGATTTTCTGCTGGTTTTTGATCCAGATTTCTTAAGACATAAGCTAAAGGACTGGCAATAGTTTGCTTTTTTATGGTTTCAAACTCATCGGTATTTTGTTCATTGTTGCCATGATATCCCTTGCTCTCCTGACCATTGAAACTTTTAGTAGTTAGAGCAACCAAAGCAGCATCATACAAGGATTTGTTATCTGAAATTTGGATATTTAGCTTTAACATTTTTCACAATTTTTTTTTTTTCAAACCTTTTTTGGTGGTGGATTTTATTACTTTATTTTCCAAATTCTTCTTACTTCCCGCTTTGAGCACCACAAAATCTTCTGAAATGTTGGTGTGATTATGGTTATCATACACATCGCGCCTTATGCGTTTTGCAGACGAAATTTCCAAGATATTAGAAATTACTAAAGAGAAAATTTAATAGAAACCTCTTAGATTATTTTCCCAGTTGTCTTACCAATTATGGACACAAAGACGATAAGTAAATTCCTCATTTTTCTAGAGATATCGTAAATTAAAGATATGATTCGATAGGAAATATATATTCAAAATATGTTGTTTTCCTCTCCAATTTTTCAATTGTTGATTGACTGGTAATTCTTCGATTGAAAAATATTTCAAGGAATTAAATTTTAATAAACTATATTTGAAAAATTAAAAATTTTTATACAAACTACAGTAAAGCATACATCGCGATATTTTGGTCCGCTTAACTATGCCGATGTCGAGATAAAGCTCATACAGCTCATGGTTCATGAGTGGTCGATACTGGCCGTTGTGCACTATAGGGCCATAAATCTTCCGGAGTATTTTTCTCTCGAAGACTCCCACAGGTGTTTCATCTGCTTGCGATAAGACCCAGGATTCTGCGCCATAAAGCAAGACAGGTTGTATGAGAGTCTGGTATAGCTGGATTTTCTTCATTCGAGAGAGGGCTTTATCTCTAAAGTGTGTGGTGAGCCCAAAATAGCATCTATTCGCACGCATAATTTTCCACTTTATATCAAGGCTGACGTTGTTGTTTTTGTTTACGGCAAATCCGAGGTATATAAATTCATCCACTACCTCGAAATTATATCGGTTATCAACGTTCACGCTTTGGTCTAATCGCATGGAGGCCCTGCTCGTTGAAACCATTAAGTTTGTGTTTTCCTCATTTATTTTCAGACCCACTTTTGGTGATTCCTTCTCAATGCTCGAAAGCACCGCAGTAACTTCTCTTATTGTGCGGCCAATGATATTGATGTCATCAGCATACGCGAGCAGCATGTGACTCTTGCTACTGATGGTTTTATTCATATAGACTGCAGCTTTGACTTCCATTAAGATGTTAAAGAGATCGCACGATTGGGTGTCGCCTTGCCTGAGGCCTCGCTTGATTTCGAAAGGGTCTTTAAGATCCTTACCAACTTTCACTGTGGATTTGGTGTTCGTGAAGGTAATCCTACAAAGGCGTATGAGTTTTGCAGGAATACCAAGCTCAGACATTGTTTCGTAGAGTTTCTCCCGTATCGGGCTATCGAAGGCCGCTTTATAATCGACAAATAAGTGATAAGTGACAATTTGTTTTTCGTGGGTCTTCTTCAGTATTTGGCGTAGCGTGAAAATCTGGTCAGTTGTCGATTTTCCAGGCCTAAAGCCACACTGGTATGGTCCAATCAGGTCAGCGATAATTGGTTTTAGTCTTTCGCACATTATACTTGATAGAACCTTATATGGCTATGGATAAAAGGCTTATTCCACGGTAGTTGGCACAGAGACTCGGGTCACCTTTTTCAAATATGGTGACCCGGTAATCCATCGGCACCTGCGGCTTTGTTGTTCTTAATCCGGGCAATAGCTCTGCCGTGCTTATCAAGAAGGAGTCAAGTTCACTTTCCTAAATTTCTGAATTCTGCTTGGAGATTCAATTGTAATAAGAAACCCGTTGTTTTTTATAATGAAATTAATAACATTTATGTAGGTTTGCCGCAATTTCCAACCATAGCGAAAGGTGCAAAATGTTGCTAACTTGAGCTTAAAAAAAATATTTGTTTTTTTTAATATTTTGGAGTTGAGTCTTTCTTAGTAAGCAGGGTAGAGCTGTTCTGACCTTGTCTTTGTTAGGAGGGGCAATCGACGTCGTCGTCCATGTTGTGATCGATTGTGCCATCGCCATTGGATATCTCAGGTGCCAGTAGCGCGGAGAAATGATCTCTCCATATTCCCAACATGCTCTGCACAACTGCGATGCTATTTCCGTCCTTGTCTTTACAGAAGGGGGGGGGGGGCCTGAACCATGTCCATTAGATCCGTTTTTACTTTTTTGGTAGAATTTTCGGGCCTCGTTCTTCCTTCTGTATGTCTCAATTTTCTCTCTCGCGCTTTCCTGCTGTTTCTTACGCCTAAAGAGACGGTTTACCTCCTTCTCCAACTTGCGTTGCAATTGACTGAAGCATTGTCATACGTGCAGCGTTCTTTTCATCATTTGCAATGCGACACTCGTCATCGTACCATAGTTTATTGCGAAGCGGTTATTCGAAACCAAGTACGGTTGTTGCGGCAGTTTTTATAGAGTCGGAAATGAGTTTCCACAGCGCATATGGATCATCTGGAGGGAGCGGGTTCTGTGCCAAAAGTTGCGAGCGCTTCCTTGAGTAGGCTGTGGCTACCTTTGGTAATTGCAGCTTTCCGATGTCCGGCTTCCTATGAGTCTGGTTTCGTACAATATTCGCTCTACTTAATCTTGTACGAACCTTTGCTACTACCAGGTAGTGATCAGAATCGATGTTAGCTCCTCTGATCACTCGCACGTCCCTTACACTGGATGAGTGCCTTCCATCAATTACCCGTGATCAATTTGGTTCTTTGATCAGGGAATACCCAAGTAGCCTTGTGGATGTCTTTATGCTGAACCATGTTTTTTGCCGCGGCAAAGTCAAGCAGTCTCATACCGTTGCCGGAACCATAGATAACGGAAATAATAGATATAGCGCGCCCATTGTCAACTTTGTTCACTAGGTGCTGTCCTGTACTAGTGTCACTATCACTGAAGTTTCCCATAATTCTCATTGACGTTTATTCAAAATTGTGGGACATTTTTCTTAAAATAATTTAAACCATAGATAAAGTAAACAAATAGATGAAGCACAAGTGTTGGAAAAATTTTAGTGTAATGGGTAATTTTCTAGATGTCGTTGAAAGTAATAAACGGGATATTTTTTGTTCCCAAAAACAAGTCAAAAAATATGACATTAAAATTCTAAAATTTCATATCAAAAGAAATATAATATATATAAAATATATAAAAATATCACTTCGAAACAGGAATACAACACGTTACTTAAAGTCGAATATTTCATGGCAATCGAATTGCAAAGCCATGACACCACCGACTAAATCCAGTAAATTGGTTCTTCCTCCGGTTCAGCTACCATTCCTTGTTGGGAGTCCTCAGACACTCTAACGGTTTTGGCATCTGCGACCACAGAAGTTGATACAGTTTTGCGCGGGGAAGTTTCTAGATTAAAAATGCGTTCCGGCATGTTCATCTTTGGGCGGTGTTACGGGTTTTCTCTTATAGATATACCAACACCGGCCTCTTGACTTTGAAATTGATTTTTATATAAGAAACAAATGGTATTATATAAAATCATTTAAATTTTGTCACATTTCCGTTGTTTAAATTACTTTAAGAAAAATTTCCCACAATTTTGAATAAACGTCAATGAGAATTATGGGAAACTTCAGTGAAAGTGACAGCAGTAGTACAGGACAGCACCTAGTGTACAAAGTTGACAATGGGCGCGCTATATCTATTATTTCCTTAATCTATTATTTAAACAGGTCGGAACCATAGATAAAGTAAACATATAGATGAAGTACAAGTGTTGGGAAAATTTTAGTGTAATGGGTAATTTTCTAGATGTCGTTGAAAGCAATAAATGGGATTTTTTGTTCCAAAAAAAAAGTCAAAAAATATGACAATAAAAATCTAAAATTTCATATCAAAAGAAAAAATTATTTTCAGCAAAAATATCAAGAATACAACACGTTACTTAAAGTCGAATTTCTGCTGGAAATCGAATTGCAAAGCCATGTCACCACCGTCTATGTCGTAATAAATTGGTTCTTCCTCCGGTTCAGCTACCATTCCTTGTTGAGAGTCCTCATGCACTCTAACGGTTTTGGCATCTACGACCACAGAAGTTGATACAGTTTTTGGGCGGGAAAGTTTTTAGATTAAAAAGGCGTTCCGGGATGTTCATATTTGGCCGGTCTTACGGGGTTTCTCCTATTTATATCCCAACACCGGCCTCATGGCTTTTAAATAGTTTTTTATATAAGAAACGAATGCTATTATGTAAAATCACATAAATTTTGTAACATTTTCTACTGTTTAAATTACTTAAAAAAAATTTCCCACAATTTTGTACAAACATCAATGAAAATTATGGGAAACTTCAGTGAAAGTGACAGTTGTACAGGACAGCACCTACTGAACAAAGTTGACAATGGTCGTGCTATATCTATTATTTATCTATGGTCGGAACTGTCAGCATGTAGACTGAAATTGCCAATAGTTGGATGAAACACATTCTCTCTTCCTATTTTGGCATTAAAATCTCCTAGCACGATCTCATACGTTTCCCCTAGGAGCTCATAGATTATGTCTTTGGCATCATCATCTTTCTCTTCTGTCGGGGCAAGCACACAAATGAGGGAAATATAAAATTATTTCGCTTTTATGCGGATAGTGGCTATACGTTCACTTACAGGATTGAATCTGGAGACTAGTTGTCGTATTCTCTTGCCAACTACAAATCCGTAACCAAATTCATGATTTTTTTCATGGCAACTGTAGTATAGATCGCATTTCCTGGATAGCGGTAATGTCAGCCCTATAACTTTCGAGGACATCTGCCAGTTGGATACTGGCACCGGGTCTATATAGAGTTCTTACATTCCAAGTGCATATCCATAAATCGTGGTTATAACGTTTGCGGGAGTCGTCAACAAATAGGGGTTGGCTATGTTTCTCTTTCGTTTCTGTATATTCACTGCCATTACGAACGGTGGCGGGAGGCAAACCCAGTCCACCGGGTCTTTGCATTTTTCCTACTGCCAGGATATTTGGTTACAGCCGCCCATTATGGATCAGACGATGACCAGGATGCAATATGTCGAACCTGGATTTCCTTCTTTTGGTTTCTATCCGCCGTTGGCCCGTATGTTCTGCTCATCCGCCTTCTAAGGATAAAAAAAAATGCCCGATTGTTTGATGAGCTTCAGTGACATCAGTCACCTACTAAAACTGATTTTCTGCTCATTTTTTCGCCTTCTCACTCTAGCTAGCTAACGGAGGTTTCCGAAAAGCCATTGCCCATGACATACTGCGTGGAAGTAGTGAGCTGCTTTGACTGCCCAATGAAGGAATCATTTCTGGCCACTCCCAAGTGAATGGCTATCAGAAACTTTCCACCTTCACTGACAGTAAAGTAATGCAAATTAAAATCCAATGCAAATTAAAAGAACCCATGTATGTCATACATGGGGCAAATTAATTATATGACAATTATAATTTGTAGTTTAATTTGAATTTTCTTTCGAAATGCAAATTCAAAAAAAGTTCAATACCATCATAGAATAACACATACTATAGAAGAACTTATTCTCTCATCTGACGTTTCATTTCACACTCTCTCGGTAGGTCTGTGGAAATGTTTACATACACCAGGTGGAGTTACAAAATATGTTCACTTAACTATTTCCTGTCGTTTTGGTGTAGAACTGAAAAATTTAAATGTATTTTGCACTTTTTTGTTGACTTTTAACGTTGGTATTCATTTGTATTGTATTTAACACAACTAGTTTGCCACAAAAACACGAAATTCGGGTGTAGTTCCTTTGTGGATCGCTGTATACTATTGCCACCATCTGGTATTATTGAACCCATATTTTCCACCCTCCACTGTGTAATTTCCATAGAGTAAATATGAAGTAGAGCCGCCATTTGTCTCATCTGACGTTTTCTTTCACACTCTTCGTGATGCGGTCGGTGTGATAGAGAGATGTTTGACGAAAAGTGATATACACCAGGTGGAATTACAATAACTTCTTGCTTTAATTTTTCATGCCATTTTAGTGCAAAACTGTGAAATTTAAATGTGTTTTAAACTTTTTTATTGACTGTTATTGTTAGCATACATTTGTGTTGTATTTAACACAATAATTTTAACACACAAAACGAAATGCCGTTGTTGTTATTTTGTTCGTTGTTTTGAACCATTGCCTCTATCTGGTATTAGTAAAACAAATCTTTTCAACATCAAACGTATACATCACACGAGGACAAATGTCAGAAATTTGGTGAGTGAAAGATTTTCTCTACCCCTATTTACTCTATGGTAATTTCCATCGTACCTATGACGTTTAATTTATTGAGCGAATAAAACCTTCTACGTATGTGTTATTCTATGAATACCATTGGCAATTGTTCTTATTTCGAAGCATTTCCTTCATATCTGGCACTTTTGGTTTTCAAATGCTATTTTACACAGTGCAGGTTTATGAATTTGAAAGTACTATGAGGCAATAACTATCAAAGCCTCAAACCTCTACATATACAATTCTTTAAAAACAGAATTACCAGCATTCAAACTAATTCAAAACATTAAAAGCATTCCCATATTTCATTACATTTGCATTGCCTGAGCAAATACAAATTCAAAATTTTGTAATTGCCATCGCGAACAATGGTAATTCTTTTGCATTTGCATTAGATAAAGTAATGCAAATTCAAATCCAATTGTATTTATTTTATTAATTTCAATAACCAAGCTATTAAGGCCAATTACGGTTACAAACGGTTAAAAATTTAGTATTCAAGGGAAAGTAATCCAGTAAAAATTGGGGGCATTCATGAATACCATAAACGCTTTTATTAAATTTTTTTACTAACACGATTTTTATCTCTTTTTTGCCTCTAGGATGTGCCAAAATTTTACAATTTTGCAATATATTTATTAAGGATGCCGCCGATATTGCACGTTATCAAAAGAATGAAATAATTAAATATGTACGCACACGTATACCTATATTTATGTCACAACTGCATCAACTACTGCGTAATATATTGAATGTATTTTTAAGTCTAACGCCTGATGAAAAAGATGAATTAGCTAATTACTTAGTACCTGAGGTAAGTTTTCTGAAAATGTTTAAAATAAAATGTCCTTGCATACTGACTAGAGTGTTCTTCGAAAAATCACCTTTTCGGAAAACCGGGGTTCGGTTTCAAAGAATGGGGAAACCCAGTGAAATCGGTTAATTTTCGGTTATAATTACGGTTATTTTCCGGTTTTTTCGTTTAAATAACATTTTCTTGTCTTGTTTTGTTTGCCCATAAAAAGAGTCATTATTATTCTGAAAAGATATATAAATTTTAATATTTTTAAATTTTCCGTTAAAAAACACATCAGTTAATTCAATTCAATTCAATACAATTCAAATCAATTCCATTTAATTCAATTGATTTCAATTCAATTTAATTTAATTGAATTCAGTTTAATTCATTTCAATCCAATCCAATTCAATTCCATGCAACGCAATTAATTTAAATTCAATGCAATTTAATTCAGTTCAATTCCATCAATTTAGTCCAAGTCAATTCAATCCAAGTCAATTCAATCCAATCTAATCTAACTAAGGCCTAATTTTTAAATGGAAAATCATATTTGATCAAAGATCAAACATAATTTAAACTCTGAATTCACTTTTTAGGTTAATAGTTAATTGCTGTTTAAACAACCAAAGTTGGGCATTTAAACTATGATCAAGTGACCATATGACTTTGTCAGAAAACAACAAGAGGAACAAACACAAAGTTTCTTTAATTGGTAATGTGACCAATTATAATCACTATCCGAGTTGAAATAACAATAAAAACGTATCATTTAACTCGTAGTGCAGTTAGAACTTTATTTCTGCTCATATATTCTACAATTTCATTAAATATTTTGTGATTTATCACTTCACTTTTCTTTTGCAAATGGCGTCAGTTTGATGCATTGTAACGATTAGCCGATAAATGTATGAATACCGGTTATTTTTCGTGCCATTTGCCACTGTTGCTATATGGTAGTAAGATTATTTGACAAATCACTGAAAAACTCTTTTCGTATTTAAAGTCAGATTAAACATAAATCAAAATCAACTGATTACCAATTTAAATAACCAGTCAAAAATTGGGCCTTAGATCAACGTCTTACCAGGTACCGATTTTGCATTGATATGACAACGCCGTCGTTAACAGGTGTCCCCGACTTTGAGACGTCGACGTCTTGGGCGACGACTTACAGGATAGGGATGATTATTATTATATTTCAAAATAGATGCGTTACGTCAAAAAAATAATTAATGTATGAAAATTATATTTTTTGTTTAATTATTAAAAGTTTGTAAGAACTTTTAACACAAATTGAGTATAAATCGGTTAGCCGACATCTAATAACCGGTTTTCGTTTTATTCAAAAATTTATTTTTTTAAAAAACCGGCACACAGTTAATTTCACGAAAACCGGTTTCGTGTTTGAACACTCTAATACTGACTCAAAGTGAACTAACTATTTAAAGTACACAGTGAAAATTACCCATAATATATTATTAATTTAAGTTATTTAAATATATTTTTCTTTTAGATTGAAAAAACTTTATTGATTTTAACTAGTGTGATAGAAGAAATCAAAAACTCCTTAGAGAAAATGTGTAAAGTAAGTATACATAAATACATCAACTCTAGGCAATATCTTTCACCACATTGAATAATCCGAACAAATTAATTTGTTTTTAATTCTAGGACTTAAAATGCTCACATTTAGATTTGTCTATGAAATATGCCACAGATGATGCTGTTGCCATGCAAATACAAAACAACACCTTCATAACAGCCAACAATCCCATGGATGATAGTACGGTGACGACGCTTTTTAGCCAGCCACCACTGTCACCAAGGCCTCGTCGAGGTCCTCCCATAGGATTGACGCTGTATGAGAATCCTTCGGATAAACAACGTTTAATGAGTGCAGAAAATGATTTAAAATTTGTATTGTATATGTATGAAGTACGCAAGATGAGAGATATATACGGTCGCATATCAGCTGCCTTGGATGTCATTAGAGATAAAAAGTATTATTTAATATTTAATAAGTAGCTAAGATCTTATTTTCAACACAAACTATATCTTTTTTTATTCAGAACCACTTATTGTGAAATGGACTTCTTCAGTAAACGAAGCACTATTAATCAAAATCTAGAACAGCTGATCGTTGACATACCCACGTATATTTTGATAATGGAAAATCTGTCGGATCGTTTGGAAGAGAAATTGGGTTGGAAGGAATTCAAGTTTTGCTTTAAATTAGCAACATCACAAATCGTAAGTTTTTTATCTTCTACAAAGCCATTGTATATGAATTTCGAAGGGTTGTTTTTACAAATGTACACCACATTTTTGGGTGAAGACTGGTGATTTGTTTGTGTTTCTACATGAAGCATAACATATATTATACATACATTAAAGTATACATATTCATACATGAACCATATATAATAATTATATGCATACAGTTTATATCAAAACAAATGCAACGCTGAGTTCTACGATCTTCGAGTGCATGTCTGTGCTTATAAATTCTTGCAATTTATCGATTACTTTGGTTTTTATATTATAAAATTATACTCAACTAAATTAAGTATTAGAGGAAAAGGTATTTATTTTGTGCGAGCAAAAAGGAATGCAACTTCGTGTTATAATTATTTTTATTAATATTTAATTGGTATTTATTATTATACTTAAAACTAATATTGAGTGGCATAGCCCTTATTAGATATTACTGCACTTAATCTTGAACGCAAATAATCAACTAATGATATAATGGTATCCAGAGATATTTTTTCGCATTCTGGTTTCAATATTCTTTCTAAATCTTTTAAATTTGTGGGATTTTTATACCCTCGCCCATAGGGATGGGAGTATATTAATTAACCGAACATTTTAATAATTACATTTTTCGATTAACGATTAACTCGAACAAATCATACCGATTAATCGATTAATAAAATATAAGTGCATGTATATGGCAAGCAGTCCGTCTTGAAACACTCCAACAATGTGGCAACTCATATGACAACGATTTGCGAACAAATTTCATAACTTTACACACATTTCGAACAGATTTGATAGTTTGTTGAGAGAAAGCGTCGCACAGTGCTTTGGCTCATAGACATACATACATAAAAAAAAAAATTGTCTCAAAATTGGTTCATTAAATTGGGTGTAATAGTCTGATAAAATTTCAAGACCCACTGGTCACTTTGTGTGGGGGTATCAAAATACCTGGTCCGATTCTGCTCAAACTATATACAATAAGGACAATAGTCACAAAATTACGTTTTGCAAAATTTTTGTAAAAATTAATCAATCCAATAGTGTGTTATAGTGTGATATAGTTTCAGAGCGACCCTACCCTTTGTGTGGGAGGTACCGGAAAGCGTGGCACTTTTGGATCCAAACTTTGAGACTTTTTTTAATTTTGGCTTGGTACCAAAAGTCACTAATTTTCATGTTGCTGCAACTACGATTTGTGAATTGTGTAACGTGGTTTTGTCTAGGGCTGAAGTAAGCTCAGCCATGTCCAGAGTCTTTCATTAGGATCCACCAAACCTTTCGAAATAAGAACAGAATAGTTTACCCTTTCTGGGGGGTTCGAATTCAGATTCTTTATTGATATTTAATTTACAAAAGTAATTTGATTTGGTTGATTCGGGCACTTAGTGCGTCGCACCTGACTTTTCGGATTCGCTGCGTAGATCGGTATCGGATATGCGGGATGCTGGCTCTGTATGTGCTTCGAATGTCCGGTGGAAACGGTTCGGTATCGGTTATCGTCGGGTGAGTTACATAGGAACAGTGAGCCGAAACTCCTGTGTAGCAAATGTATGTATACCGCCTTTACTACAGAACGGATCCCAAAATTTGCTCCTGTCCTTTAAAGAACTAGAGCCCCAGGCAAAATGCTATAATCTTGTCTGGTTGTTCGGTCGGAGGCGACGACTCGAGTCTAGTTTACCTTAACACTAAGTACCTTCGCTGTAATGACGCAAATGAGAATTACATTCAAGCACTCATTATTGTGCGGTCATTAAACTAATTCGCCGCTACCATGTACACAACGTCGACTGAGTTTGTGTGTTTTCAAGTGAGTATGATTGTTCGCGGTGGTTAGTGCGACTGATGGATGTTGTGTATGCTTAGGTGACGGGTAGACCAGGGAAGTATGCGGGTGGGAATGGCGGTGAGTGTTTGTTATTATGTACGGACGGATCATGACGTCACGTTACAATTGTACCTACATATATTTTATACTTAATAATGAAGTTGCTTTTGTTACGTTTTATTTTAGTAAATGTTCCTAGTACAATGTTTGAACACTGTTTTCTTTATTTGTTTAATTTTATTCGAATAATCGAATAATTTGATAGCGTTTTCTTCGGATAATTGTCAGATTGAAATTTACGATTAACGATTAATCAAAAAACCAGATTAAATGGGTACCATTATAGACCCTTGGTATCTTTCGACGAAATTGGTTTTAGAACTTTCTAAGACGATCGAGCCATGTCCGTCTGTCTGGATGGCTGATCAACACGATAACTGCCGTAAATCTGAACCGATCACAATGAAATTTTGTCAGTGACTATTATTTGTCGAAAATTAGTTTGGGTTTGAAAATTGGGGTTTTGACCACGGCCCTTCTGGTACCTCCCATACAAATCGACACATTTCTTACAAAATCATATTTCTTATTAAACTGTTTCTGGTAGATGTGATTAGCTTCAACTCTAACATTGAATAATAATGTGCAAATGTCTACGTAACTGAAGAAAATGGCCGATATTGCCACGCCCATTCTGGTACCGCCCATACAAGTTTGGTGGTCGTCCGGGTTGTGAATTCCATAAATCGCGTGAAACACTTCCGACCTTCATGAAATTAGGTATAAGTCTTCACGTCATCAAATACCAATAACCGATAAAGACAAGGGGATTTGCAACGCCCATTTTGGAACCTCCCGTACAAAAGTTGTTTTGCCGTCTGGTTGTTTGGCACGAGAAGTCCCGCAAAACCGAACAAATCTTTTTGAAATTTGGTGCTACACAATATTTATTCAAATGGATATTGAGCGGTTTTGCGCACCCATTCTGGTACCTCCCATACAAAAGTTGGGCGGATGACCGGTTGATCGACACTTTATCTCTCGTACACCACAACCCATCTTAATGAAATTCGGTACTATTCAATATTTTGCTAAAAACTGTTGTGTATTTAGTAATAGACTATTGTGCCACGCCCAGTTTCGTACCTCAGATACAAAAATTATGCGTATTTCCGCTTGGCCGACTCGATATCTCCAGTAGGCCACAACCGATCTTAATAAAATTTGGTACTTATCAATATTTTGGCAAAAGCTTCTGTGTAATAATAAATTAACAACGTAGTGGTGCATAAAGGCGTTTTTATCAGAACTCAGACACAATGGATGACTTAGAGTGAGGGTATGTTTAAGTCGGTTCATCCGACTGAAATTTATGTAATGGTTCTTTTTTACTTCCCGATCTAGAAGCTCTCATAGATTTTCTGAGGTTGAGATCAGGGGAGTAGGAGGTTGTGATACTTTGCCTTGCATATACTTATACATCTAGCCGTACTTATCCACAAGCTAGTGCGGTGCCCAGTGATCAGCCAATTACGGCAACACCCTTGCCGAGCTACCGTTCGGATTCGGGTCGCTTCACTCTTACTTACTTACTTATCCGGTCTCGAACAACCCCGGGGGGTCGGGGACCTTACAAAACGAAGATAACATATTTCGCCAACCACTTCGATCCTTTGCTATATTTCTCCAGTTGGTAATACCAAGTGTACGCAGGGATTCGTCAACCTGATCCCTCCAGCGGAGTCTTGGTGTTCCTACTTTTCGTCTTCCTTCAAGTTCGGTGCTGGTTCGTCTTCATCCATTCTACTGACATGGGCTAGCCAGCGCAATCGCGTTATTTTGATCCGCTTAACTATGTCAATGTCAGGATAAAGCTCATACAGCTCATGATTCATGCGTCGTCGATACTGGCCGTTGTGCACTATAGGACCATACATTTTTCGGAGTATTTTTCTCTCGAAGACTTCTACAGATGTTTCGTCTGCTTGCGATAGGACCCAGGATTCTGCGCCATAAAGCAAGATAGGTTGAATGAGAGTCTGGTATAGCTGGACTTTTGTTACTAGAGAGAGGGCTCTATCTCTAAAGTGCTTGCTTAGCCCAAAATAACATATATTCGCAAGCACAATTCTCCGCTTGATCTCAAGGCTGACGTTGTTGTTTTTGTTTACGGCAGATCCGAGGTATATAAATTCGTCCACTACCTCGAAGTTATAACGGTTATCAACGTTCACGCTTTGGTCTAATCGCGTGGAGACCATGTTCGTTGAAACCATTAATTTTGTCTTGTCCTCATTTACCGTCAGACCCACTTTTCCTGACTCCTTCTCAATTCTCGAAAACACCGCAGTAACTTCTCTAACTGTGCGTCCAATGATATCTATATCCTCAGCATACGCGAGCAGCATGTGACTTTTGCTGCTGATGGTTTTATCCATGTTGGCTGCAGCCTTTCTCATAATGATCTCCATTAAGATGTTAAAGAGATCGCACGATAGGGTGTCGCCTTGCCTGAGGCCTCGCTTAGTTTCGAAAGGTTCGGTAAGATCCTTACCAACTTTCACTGCGGATTTGGTGTTCGTCAAGGTCATCCTGCAAAGGCGTATGAGTTTTGCAGGAATACCAAGCTCAAACATTGCTTCATAGAGTTTCTCCCGTATCGGACTATTGAAGGCCGCTTTATAATCGATAAATAAATGATAGGTGTCGATTTGTTTTTCGTGTGTCTTCTCCAGGATTTGGCATTTTGACATAGTGTGAAAATCTGGTCAGTTGTCGATTTTCCAGGCCTAAAGCCACACTGGTATGGTCTAATCATGTCAGCGATAATTGGTTTTAGTCTTTCGCACATTATACTTGATAGAACCTTATCAGCTATGGATAAAAGGCTTATTCCACGGTAGTTGGCACAGATACTCGGGTCACCTTTTTTTAAATATGGGGCATCGTACACTGAGACTCCAATCGCCGGACATGCATTCATCTAACCTAATTTTGCTAATGAGCTGATGCATGCACCTTATCAGCTCATCGCCGCCAGCCTTAAACCGCTCCGCCGGTAATCCATCGGCTCCTGCGGTCTTGGTTAGGAGGGGGGCAATCGACGTCGTCGTCCAAATTGTGATCGATTGTCCCATCGTCATTGGATATCTCAGGTACTAGTAGCGCGGAGAAATGCTCTCTCCATATTCCCAACATGCTCTGCACATCTGCGACAAGATTTCCGTCCTTGTCTTTACAGAAGGGGGCCCGGAACCATGTCCATTAGTTCCGTTATTAACTTTTTGGTAGAATTTTCGGGCTTCGTTCTTCCTTCTGTATGTCTCAATTTTCTCACTCTCGCGCTTTCTCCACTGCCATTTCTTACGCCTAAAGAGACGGATTACCTCCTTTCCTTTCTCCCTATACCGCTCAGTTGCAGCTCGCGTTGCAATTGACGGAAGCATAACCATACGTGCAGTGTTCTTTTTGTCATTTGCAATGCGATACTATTCATCGTACCACGGTTTTTGCGAAGCGGTTTTTCGCTCATAGAATATGTCTTTGGCATCATCATCTTTCTCTTCTGTCGGGGCATGCACACAGATTAGATTTTTTTTTTAAGGTGGTCAGAGCAGGGTTCGAACCCAGGATCTCATGTACAAGAGCCGCGCACACTAACCATTGCACCACCGGCGGCCACAAGTCTTTTGCAGTATTTTGCCAACTAGAAGTCCGCAACCAAATTCATGTTTTTTTCATGGCAACTGTAGTATATATCGCAGTTTCATTCTCTTGTGCTGCCATGTCCTGTCCATCGCATTTCCTGGATAGCGGTAATGTCAGCATATCCGTAAATCGTGGTCCTTATAACGTTTGCGGGGGTCGTCAACGAATAGGGGTTGTTTATGTTTTCTTGTTCGTTTACGTATTTTCACTGCCATTATGAACGGTGGCGGTGAACGGTGTTTTTGCATTTTACCTACTGCCGGGATATTTGATTGCAGCCTCCCATTATGGATCAGACGCTGACCAGGATGCGATATGTCGAACCTGGAGTTTTTTCTTTTAGTTTCTATCCGCCGTTGGCCCGTATGTTTGGCTCATCCGCCTTCTAAGGACAAAAGAATATGCCCGCTTATTTGATGAGCTTCAGTGACATCAGTCACCTACTAAACCCGATTTGCCGCTCATTTGTTTCGCCTTCTCACTCTAGCTAGCTAACGGAGGTTTCCGAAAAGCCAATGCCCAGGCATACTGCGTGGAAGTAGTGAGCTGCTTGGACTGCCCAATGAAGGAATCATTTCTGGCCACTCCCAAGTGAATGGCTATCAGAAACTTTCCACCTCCACGGACAGTCCCATGTCTTCCCTCAATTGCCTAAAAACGCGGCACCGAGAGAGCCAATGCCGCCCCTAACACTCACCACAATGTGGGGTCATTCCTGGAGCAGACCTCAAGACAGTGGTTGGACCCCAGCGGATGAATTTCCATATATATAAAGGGTGTCTCAGTAAGAATGCACTTTTTCATTTTAAAATAAAAACTCGTATTTTTTGAGATAGTTGTGATTTTTTTATTGGATTGTAAAGAAGACATGTTCCGATTAGTATGGAATAAAATATCCCTCAAATGGCCCCCACGGATCTGATGACAGGCCATTACTCTTTTCATGAAATTTTCCATAACTTTTTGCTTGTGGCTGTATCTCACCGATGGCGCGTTGGATCGCGTATTTGAGTTCAGGAATTGTTTCTAGGTTATTCGCATAAACAAGATGTTTTCGGGTTTTCGGACACAATGTTTCAAGAGCCGACCCGTAAGTTGACGCACAGCAGTCCCTTTGTCCATAACTGACACAGTTTCTTAAAAATTTTTGACCACTCTTCGAATGGTTGACACATAAGGTGCACTTTCTCCATTGAAAATTCTTCGAAGTTTCCGAGCTATCTCAGCATTTCAGGTCTCAGTTTTCACAATTATAACGCGTTGTAATTTCGTAAAGTGCTCCATTTTTAATATTCGGAATAAGCATTTGTGACAGCTGCCAATTTTCAGAGTTGCCAGTTCACAAAAAAAATACACATAATATATCTCATGGAGCTTTATTTTGAGGTATCGGAATTACCTGTTTCCTCAGATCTCACGTAACGAACTTAACAAAATGACAGCAATGAAGACAACGTACGTTGAAAAGAGGGGTGCGATGTAGTGTTCAAAAAGAAATCCCTCTAATCCTGCCCAAGTCAGTAGATATACACTTAAACCGCTGATTCGACCTGTTGTGCGCTCTCAATTTACCCTACAAAGTCACTATACCTCTCATAGGAATTAGGTGATATTCACGAAATTCCTTAAGTTATTCCAGTCCATTCCCACAAGTTTGGTAATGTCCGGTATTATACTGTCCGAGAGATACCTGGATCTAGCTCGTGTGAAGGGCGGGCAGTGGCATAGGAAATGCTCCATTGTCTCATCGTCCTCCATGCTTGCCCTGCACTCCCTATTCGCCACTAGCCATATACGTTATAGGTGGGCCCGTAATCCCGAATGTCCCGGTAAGACTCCCATCAACTTGCTCATTTCAGATTTTCCCAGTTTCAGCAAACCTTTTGTGTTCGATCCATCTGGGTCTCCCCATAGGATCTTTGTCATCCAGCCTACTGTTTCCTGGTTCCACTGGGCTATGAGTGCCGATTCCGCCCATTTACCCAACTCAGACTTCGTCACCCCAAAGGATTGCGCGCCCTCTAGGCTCACCGTTTGGGGTTTCCTGGCTTTCGTTGCCAGGAGGTTCGCACGTTCGTTGTCGTCTATTCCACTATGTCCCGGCACACAGACGTTGAGTCTGCCGTGCAAAGAATAATTGTTAATCACTTTGTTACAGTCAATGACCGTTCTATATTTCACAATTTCCGATGATATTGTCCTGATTGTCATTTGACTAACCGTGAAAATATTCGCTTCGGCTGGGTTTGTATTATCACCGAGCCATTTGATACACTCTTCAATCGCCCGAACTTCCTCTTGAAAATTCGTATTATGCATTCAGTAAACTCCGATACTCTTTAGAGCCAAAGTAGGTTGATTCTACGACAATAGAGAGAGCGAAATACACTAAATTGATATAGTTACAATCATATACAGCCCAATTCTAAATATTCCCAGGGAAATGAGTTCGCTGGGAATTAATTTTTCCCGGGAATAAAATCCTCCTATTCGGGGAATAGAATAATAAGGGAGAGAGAATTACGAATTTTCGAAGTCAGCTGTTTTGCTTTATGACGTTTGGCTTTGGTTGTTAAATGCAAATCATTTTAAGCAAATAAAATTTAATTAATAATCAAAATAAGTGAAAATGTACACCATAGCCTATAGAATGACAACAGAAGAACGACCGGGAGCAGGAGAAGCAACTACAAACGTTTGCAAGGAGATACGCGATGCGACTAATTCACTTGAGCTGCCGCAAACTTTGTAAGTACCATAAGGGAACATACATATTTGCTTTAGCACCAAATGCCCTTTTTTTGCCTGATAGGACATGAAACGGTGATAAAAAAGATAAAATAAAGGGCGCTGGCCCATATTTTCCGAAATATAGACCTCCAAAGCTTCAATATATAATCGGGCATAAGTCAGCCATTTATTATCCGATCTAGTTGGAGTCGGTACCATTACAAATGTCTTTCTAAACTCTATAAATCTGTGTATTAACATTTTTATTAATATTAACCTATTGGGGGCAAATTAAAACAATTTTTTTTAACCTAATTTTTTTGATAAAAATTAATTTTCCTCTAAAAAATGGGCTTTTATATTTATTTTTTGGTAGGCTCCGATAATAGACAAGACCTTAACTCTTTTTTAGGGTATAATATTCATCTATAACCCTTCAAAGACTGGATATATTAAAGTTCAAAATTAAAGTTCATTGTATTTTTGTGTTATAAAGCTTTCTGCGTGGCTTAGGGATTTTCTCGTCTGGTGCGAGTCCAACACCCGCATAGTGGCTTTGGCATAGTATTTTTGTGTTAAATAGCGCGATTTTTTATACATAATTTTTTTTTGGTGAAAAAAATGGCAAATGTATTTCAAAACTTTGAACTTAAATGTCTCCGGTCTTTGAAGGGTTATTGGTGAGAATTATGCATTAAAAAAAGGGTAAAGTCTTGTCTATTATCGGTGTCAACCAATAAATAAGTATAATGGGCCAATTTTTTGGAAAAAAAATTTTATTAAATAAAGGAGTTTAACAAATATTTTTTTTAATTACCCCCCATGGATTAATAAAAATAAATATGTTTATACACAGATTTATAGAATTTAGAAAGGCCTTTGTAATGATACCCTTTTCTACTAAATTTGATAACCACTTTTAAAACTTTTGAACTCAGTGCAGACGCTTTTCTCGGTGGTGACATTTTGGTGTAGATCAGAGAGTTGGTGCTAAAGTAAATTTATTCCGTAATAATAACGCCATAATAATGATTAAAATAAAAGTAATTGATAAATTTTTTATAGAAAATATTAAATACTTACATTTTTGCGCAGCACTCCCTAGCAATTTTTTGGCGGAATTACTCCTAAAAGTTGTTTTCCATTCTCCATTTTATTGACATTTAGAATGCCTACTTTTTTCCCGGGAAAAATTTCCCTTTTTCGAAGTTCGTTTAGAATTAGGGAAAAGGGGAAAAACTCCCAGGGAGATTTTTTTTAAGAATAGAGGATTAGGGAATAGGGTAAAAACTCCCAGGGAATTGCTTTTGAGAATTGGGCTGATAGACTGCATTATTAAATTGTCATAAATTTTGCTATTTTGGTAAAATGGTTCCTAATAGTTTTGTCTCTTGCATTTAGTGTGAAGGCAAATAATTTTGTTAGAGCCATTTTATTATATTTCATCTGTTCATATTCATTAAAGTTAAAAATTTAATGTCGTACTCTAGCTGTCACGAAGAGGCTGGTTTTGGTCAGAAATTCCGGCAGCTAACTAATTCTATATGCTGTCGTCTTGTCTGTGTCCTCTTTTATTGAGTTTCGTTTTGAGTTTCTATAAGAATTTTCATATCAAAATGACTGATTCCAAGATGTTTGGCTGAATGGGTATGATTTCGTTCATCTGAACAGGATATATTTATTTATTTATTATGAACATATTTTACAAAATAATTTATAAAATACTTAAAACAAAGCGCTGGGGAACTAAGACCATGTGCGCTCAGCAAATGTTAAATTGTTTTTAATGTTACAACAATGATTTTGATAATTACTGCAATTGTAAGTTAAAATGGGGATAATAAATTTATCGGAAGTAAAATTTCGGTTTCTCGGTTTAAATATCACATATGTTATGTATACGAAGTGAATGACGCATTTTAGGCAATCTATCTTTCAAAATACAAGAGAGTACCTCAGCTATCGGTTCGTCAATCTTTGACACTTGGCAGTCAGTTTTAATATGCCCTACAGAGATTACCTCGTCGCAAAAACGGCGGAATCTGTTTTCTCATACATAGTAGTGCTTTGTGTTAAATAAAGCCTTGCCAACTCTCAGGCGAGCAAGCAAAATGCAATCGGATCTACCTAAACTGTTATTATATTTTGGTCTTTTATAGAGTGAATTAATTTGTCTAAGAAAAACGTTAGACTGGTCCCATGTTTGTTGGCGCGTAATTTTTTTCAATGTTCTGAAGGGGTTGTAGAGCGCCTTTGGGTGGCATGGCTTCTCCGATATGTGGGATAAACCTAATGCGTCTTTAGCTTCTATGTCCGCTCGTTCGTTGCCTGGGATACCCGTATGGGCTGGAATCCATATACTTCTAATCTTATCGTAAAGAGTTGGAGGTAAAGACAAATAATCATAGTCTCCTTTACGATTTTTCTGAATAGCCTTGGTGACACTGAGGCTATCAGTACATATAATAGTTCTCCCCTGTTGATTTATGGCAAAATCAACAGCTGTCTGTATTGCGGTCAGCTCGGCGAAAAAAATTCTTGATTTCAACACCTTGATTTCAACACCGTCTCAAAACGGCATTCTGAAATTTGTCTTATTATCGAGTAGGAATTAGATCCATTATCGAAAGAACCATCTGTGTAGAGAATGTTGATCGGTTTGTGCATGGACAACTTATTGGCCAACAGAGTTTTAAAGCAGATAGGATTTACTCCATCCTTTTTGTGCGCAATAGAAGCTAACGTCTATAGGGACTGGTACTCGTTTACCGACATGTGCATAGGGTTTGTTCGGAAAGGATATTCCAAACTTGCTAAAGAGATTTATTATTTGACTAATAGAGGACTTAGGTGACCTCGAGTGTATATCTATGTGACTCCAAAAAACGTTATGGAGACCATCTGATGGATTTGTTATAGCTTTTGATGCCATTTTTATTGAACTATTTTGAAGTAGAGTATCAAAATCTTGAAAACTAGCCTCGACTCTCAATGACTCAATGGGCGTTGCACGTAAAAGACCTGAAGCAGTTCTGAAGCATTTATTAATAGCGGTGTTTAGTTTGCCAACATTTGACTTCGAGGTCCACCCGTAAATTGTAATACCATGCATAAGAATACCCATTGTTAATATCGTCGTACCGGAGTTATCTACACGTACATCCAAAAAAGTTTTTTTTGGGAAATTGAATTTAAAGTTTCAGAAGGGTATATCAAAAAAATGGTATGAAAAAAGTGGTCCAATATTTTTTTTAGATATAATGGTGGGGATTATTCATTGTTATATGGAAAAATATCAATGGTCATGGAGACAATTTTTCGAGTTATGGCAATTTTTTCCTTCAGAACAGTTTTGTCATTTAATCGTATACGCCACTTTTTGTGAGAAATTGTTCAAAATGTGGGATATACGTGGCAATGAATTAAAAAAAACATGTTAAAAAATTATTACTTTTACACTTGTTTTTTAAAAACACTAAGATTCGTATTTATATTATTCGAAATTAAACCTCAGTAGGTATTTAGTATTACTGACGTTACAGTGTTTTGGGTAAGATATGACCCAGTAGTAGAATCTTACTTTCTGAATTGATTACACTGTGCAACAGTGAGTTTCGGGTCTCAACCAAACCAACAAATTGTGAAAGTACTTGGACGTGGTATCACAAAACCCCGCTCGGTTTTTCCTCTATACGTAACAATTTCTTTTTACAGGTCGAAGAAAATTTTGGAGGTGGGTCAGGGTCCTATTTCAGATGTTACTTCAATAAATCCACAACAGCTTGAAATATTGCATTACAACCTGTGACAATATTATTGCTAGTTACCCATTTCACAATTCCCTCTAATATATTTTTAAGGACAAGTACACTGTTAATCGATTATTTCACCTTTTTGCCTTTTCAAACTGAAATTACTCCTACTTCGGCCACTACAACCCCCCCCCCCCCCCCCCCCCCCCGCAAAGTTACTCTGAATTCCAAGAGTATTTTGTTGCGCATCTTATCAAAAATCAAGCCGATCGGATCATTAGTTTAGGAGTTATTGAGGTTTTAGTGAGAATAGTACGCGGACGTGTGAATAGGTCCGTAAGGACCTTGTACTGAATTTCACTAATAAATGCATGTCTTTGGGCATCATTATAATTTTTTTATTGTTTCAACACATAATTTACTTGTTGTGAACACAAAGACCTAAACTCAAAGACATTAGGGATGATGATAAAAACAAAAAATTCTAAGAAAAAATTCTAACAACAAAAAGTAAAATCGTGTGTGATAGAAACAAAAATATAAATATGGCAGATGCAAGTAATTTGGACGTTGCTGAAATTGTTGTACGCCGTAGTAATTAGTATTTAAAAAAATTTAAAAAATTAATTTTTGTATGTCGAATTTAGTTATAAACAATAAAAACAAAAAAAAAATTTTTATATGAAAAAAACATGATTTACAAAAAAGGTCCGTAGGGACCTTTTCACACGGCCGTGAAGTTCAGAACTGTCACTCATCGGAGGGTTAATATCTGATTAATAAGAGAAAAATTTCCTTTTTTATTTTTTTTATTATCTATTTATATCCAGACGAATTTTTATAATGAAAATTTGTGTTCGAGTGATACAAATTTGTCTTTATATATTGATTTTTATAAATAGTTTAGTTTATAACGATTATTGTTCTATGGAGTATTGAAATTGAAAAATTAATTAAATTTATGATTAGAATTCAGTTTTTTTTTTAATTTATAATAAAGTCGTTAAAAGAATTTTTTTTACGCACATACGTGGAGATAACGTAACAATTTTTGAATTCGCAAATTTCATATATTTTTCATTGTATATCCACCATATTGTTATATACGATGTTATAACGCGTTTTATTTTTTGTTTTTATGGATATACAATTATAAAACGCCTAAATATTTCATAATCTGTAAGAGGTAGCGAGCTGGGGACTAGACAGATCGATAGATCTTGAAAAATTACCATAGAAAGTGTTCTTATCTCAATTTTTAGGATTTTGTGATATACGTGCAGATAACTCCGGTACGACGATATGTCTAGAGCAGTGTCGATATGTCGTCCCTTGGTCTTAGAGCATATGAGTTTCATCAGATTATTAATTTTCCCTAGTTTCGTAGTAAAGTGCTTAATTATCATGTTCGTTCATTAGCATATTCTTTGAAAATGTCAAGCCTAATATTCTCATCCTACATTGTACAGATATTGCCGCTCCGTTTAAGACAAAAGAGTCGATGAGGCCATTCCTTTTCCTACAGACGTGAAGTATTTCAATTTTGTCAGTTGGCACCTTAGCTCCAGTGGACGTTGCCCACATCTGAACCTTATCGCACAGCGCTTTAACACCCAATGAAGCTTCACCCTGATTCCCAGACGCTATCGCAAAAATGTTGTCTGTTCTAAAACTCTAGCCAAGGAGTTAGCATAAGCATTTTATAGAACCACTGAAAGTGGGGAACCTTGCGGAATACCATTGTCCAAAGGATATGGCCCTGAAAAATATCCGTCGATTTTAACTGATATTTTGCGGTTTGTTAGAAATGACTTCAGAACGCTTAATATCTTCTTCGGAATTCCCCAACTATGAAATTCCATTGATTCCATTATGATAATTGCTAATTGTAGTACTTTTATTCCCATTGCCACAGATTGAGAAATTGTGTTAGGGCAGTACTTTAGCAATATGTAATGTATGTTTCTGATCTGGCCTCTGTTAGGCTTGGTTAAGAACAAACATCGACGACCATTTTGATTTGAAAGCATTTCATTGCGGTTAATGTATTCGTTAAATGTAAATTGTAATTTTAAACATAATCTTAATTATTCTTTAAATTATAATAACAATATTAACAATTAATTTCAGTTTATGATTCTTATTTCCATATTTTTTTTTAAATTTAAAATTCAAAATAAATATTTTTGGATTATGAATTTAAATCTTTATTGTAAAACATTATGGTAACTACTTTTCAAATTGTAGATTCAAATTCGAATAACAGTTTTACTTTAATTAAAATTCTTAGTCTAATTTTATATTTTCAAAGCGAATATTGAAGTTCAATTTGTATTCAGATTTAATAATTATTTGCGACATGATGTGAAAGTATTTCTCTGTACTTAAACTTAAACATTAGTTTCAATTTCAACTTATTTCAACATGATATTTTGACTATTTACACATGAATTAACCTAAAATGTGTATGCACAAGACATGTAGATGAGTTAAATTTAACTTTACCCCTTAACCAGTTTTAATTCCGTGTTCCATTTGCTGGTGCTCATAAAAACGTGCGGGTACTTTGAATAGACAATGCGGACAAGTGTAAAGATGTTCTCCTGTGTCATATGTTCAAGGGGGGTCTTGACAGTTCTTTTGCAGATTTCGCACTTGTGTATATATTTTGCCTAATCATATAACCATATATGTCGGCTTAAGGGAAAACAAGCTGGAATTATTTTTTCCACAATCAGAACAGGTGTAACTGCTTCTGGGCTGCAGCTGTAATTTTTCATCAAAGTCGTCATTAAATGAATTTAAGCAAATGTTCGAAAAAATGTTTACCCTCTCCAGGATGATGCATAATTATATGACGCTTTAAATAATGTAGTCTTACGTAAGTTTTGCCACACAATACGCAGGATAAAACCATTTGACCAGTATGGGACATCAAATGCGCTGATATGGCTTTAAGACCTGTGTGCTTACGATTACAACATAAAGCCGACTGTATGCTCTCAGACGGATGCATTCGATCAAAATGTTCTCGTAAAATGTAATATCTGTAACATGATTCCAAGCAAATGGCACACTGCAAATTTTGATTCCGTTTAGTTGATAGTGTATTCATCTCCTCGTTGGATTCTTTTTGAATGAGATTATTAGAACTCGGCGATTGTGATTCAGCGCTTTGTCTAATGTTATTAGCCATCTTATCAAATCTATTATGCGGATTATTGTCATTAGTTTCAGATGCAGATAAAGTCTCTGAGCTTTTAATCTTATTATATTCTGCCAAACTGAAATTTGAATCACTGTCTATATCGATTAATTCTAAATCTGGTTGAGGTATGATTTCATTTTCATTGGTAAATTCGCCGCCTATAAAAACGCCTACAGGGTCATCGTACTCGTCATCGGCCACCTCATCAGGGTCCACATTCGATAAAACTACTACATCAGTTGTATCAATTTGAGTATCAATTGCTGCCTCGCTTTCTTCTGATTCTGACAGACATATGCAATCTACCTTGTCATCCGCCGTAGAGTTATTATGCTGTAAGTCTTGTGTCCCATCCTTAGCTACATTCGAATCATCTATTTCAATTGGTGCAGCAATTTCCAGTTGCTTAATAGCTTCTAGATTCGATTGTGCCACATGTACAGCTTGCTGGAAGTTATTAAAGTCCCATATGTGTTCCCAGCACTGCAAACATATCATGGTAAGATGTTTGGCTTCATCTAGGTTTATTATCTAAAATAGGTGGAAACATTTTCAAAAACGAATGTGATTTAATGTATGTTTGTAATTTTTTTAAGTTGAGAAAGTATTTCTCCGTTAACACTTTTCCATTAAGAATTGATTTAATTAAATTTCGCAAAATAAACCAGATTTTCGGAATTTAATAATATATATTATAATAATTCTATATACACACATTGTTGTAATTTTTCAGACATGTTCTGAACTTATCATTCGATCAAAGTAGGACCTAATTCAACAAGCACAAAATCCATACATAGAAAAAAAAACATTTATCTAAAATATTTTTCTACTTTTCGACCAGCACAACTTCTTTACGAATTTATACGGAAACTTTCATGTAAAGTTGTAATAGGCGAAATAATGAATTCTATAGAACAGAGACGTTACTACAAATAAAATAAACAGTTCCTGGGGAGAGATTTAAAACTTTAGCGCACTAAATTTTCCACTTACATGAGAGGATCTTGTAATAATGTACTGTAGTATAACTAATCACCCATGTACATACCAAAGGAAACCAACACACAATTTCTACTTACGAACGTCCACAGATCTTATTGGTTGCTATACGTTTTAAAACTTAAGTGCTTGACAATTGAATATTAGTTGAGCAAAAGAAATCGGCATAAATAGGGTTTTACCGCCTCTCAGCAAAATTAACCAAACTCTGTGCATAGTTTAAAGTGTCCACGCTGAGTCCAATAAGATAGCTAATTTGATTCGCAAAACCTCTCTTTTTTGCCTTAGAGTTGAAAAGGAGTTTCCATAATTTAAACAAACAAATTACACAAATTTTAACAATTCTTCCAACTATTTCTATCCTTCGCCTTTTCTCGTCAGTTGGTAACTACAAGGATACGGAGAAAATCTTCGATCTGGTCTTTCCAGCGGGATCTTGGTCGCTCTCTTTTCCTGCTTCCATCGAGTAAGTTATCGACAACCTTTCCCAGCCAATGCAATTGCCTAATTTGATTCCGACGTAGACATAGCTAGACATGTCTACGTCGGAAAACAAATTATAATGCTCGTGGTTCATTTTCCATTTTCCCTAATATGACCATATACACTCCGGTTCACTTTTTTAAAGTCACTAAAAATTCCATATTCAGCAGCCTGTATCATTTGCAATTTGTAACCGATTGCAGAACTTTACAATGGAAATGGAAGCTAGACATCTTGAGATATAAAACAAATCACGACAATAGTAGTTTCTTAACTAAAAAACTTTTTTTCAGCAATTTATAAAAAAGTCAAAAAATGTGCTATTTTTTTGGGTTCACTTGAGTAAAGGCACTTTATTATTTTTAAATTAAGCGATGATTTTTTGTAGAGAGCGTTTGATTATTACAAAAAAATTTTTTAATCTATCGGAAAAAATTAAAATCGATGTTTACCGTTCTGAAGGATATTCTAACCGCGCAATAGCTAAAAAAAAGTTGGACGGAGCCCAACAGTTGTCTACAATTACATCAAGGACCCCGAGGGGTATGGAAAAAAATTTAAAGGAAGGGTTTCATTGTCTTTATCTACGTATGAGAAAAGAAAAATCATCAGAATTGCTTCTAATTCTGCCTTATCCTTGTCAAAAATAAGAGCTCAAGCTGGAGTGGAAGCGAGCAAGTCATCAGTACGCAGAGTAATTAAGAGCTGTGAGTATTTTAAATACCTGAAATTACAAAAAACCCCACTTAATGCTCTCGTAAGGAAAAGCGGCTGCAATTCGCAAGAGACTACATGGTATGGGATGTGCAGCCAAGAGGTCATGTAAATGACTGGAGAACCGTTGTATTTACGGATGAGAAGAAGTTCAATTTGGATGGGCCTGATGGCTACAACTATTATTTCCATGATCTGCGCAAAGAAAGGCTTTTTTTTAACCGACATCACAGCCGAGATGGCGGCGTTATGATGTTGGGTACTATGGCACCATTGATCTTGAATTTCACAGTGCAAAAATGACTGGTGCACGCTATGAAACGTTATTGGAATCTGCTTTTCCAAAGTTTAGTGAACTACTTGGTCCCATATCTTGGATATTGCAACAGGATAATGCCTCTATACACAACGCCAGAGTAGTAAAGGAGTTCATTGCAAGCCAAAATGTTAATATTCTTGACTGTCCACCCTATTCACCAGACCTAAACAGTATCGAAAATGTCTACGGTTGGTTATCTCGTAAGGTCTATGAAGGAGGTAGACAATTTGATGACAAGCAGTCACTAAGCCATTAAGGATGCTTGGAATCAAATTTCGTTGGATTATATAAATTCTCTTTATCTCTCAATGAAAACCCATCCCTAATAGTTCTTAAATAAAGTAAAATAAATTAAAAAACACAAGAAAAACAGTTTTTCATTAAAATTAAAGTGCTTTTATTCAAGTGAACCAAAAAAAAATAGCACATTTTTGGATTTTTTTTTTATAAATTGCTCAAAAAAAAGTTCTTTAGTTAAGAAACCACTATTGTCATGATTTTTTTTATATCCCAAGATGTATAGCTTTCACTTCCATTTTAAAATTTTGCAATCGGTTACAAATTGCAAAAGATACAGCCTGCTGAATATGGAATTTTTAGACCAGAGTGTATTTTACGGAAAATTTTTCTCTCAAATACTCAGTTATTTTCCATCCTCCTGCGATATGAGCCAAGTTTTGAAGCCATATCCAAGGACAGGTAAAATGAGAGTTCGGTATAGTTGGACTTCTGTTTGCCGAGAGAGGGCTTTGTATTTAAACTGCTTGCTGAGCCTAAAATAACAGTTATTTGCAAGCAGAATTATCAAGTTCGCCTATTAATCTCCAGGCTGACGTTGTTGTGCTTGTTCACTGCGGATCCAAGGTAGATACATTTATCTGCCGCTTCAAAATTAAATCTGTTGTCGACCCAGTCGAGAGGTGTGTCTAGTCGTCGACACCATCAATTTTGTTTTGCCTTCATTAACAGCAAGACCCACCTTCGACAAGTATTTTTCAATTCTTGCAAATACTGTAGTAACCTCTCGCAGATTTCGCCCAATGATGTCAATTAGAGTTGTATAGTTCACGAAAAAACTAGTTCATTTGAACGGTTCACTCTTGTGAACTAGATGAACTAGTTCATACTGTTCCGCTCTTTTATTTCAGTAGTACCTTTGTTTAAGCAGTTTTTGTATTTCAGTTCATGCTCTCTTTTGTACAATGACTACAGTGCTAATCACAAATTTTGTTGCAAAATATAAACACATTACAGAAACACCAATATTTCTGGAACGGAATAACCCATTCGTAAACCGATATCAATTTCTATCTCCTCGTAGTTGAATGCCTTCAGTTATGGCGATTTAGTATAAAAGGATATCACAGTATCCAA
This sequence comes from Phaonia tiefii, assembly GCA_963931995.1. Taxonomy (NCBI): domain Eukaryota; kingdom Metazoa; phylum Arthropoda; class Insecta; order Diptera; family Muscidae; genus Phaonia; species Phaonia tiefii. Next base: position 257,838,047 of record OZ008370.1, read on the forward strand.
AACACTTTGGAAATCTGAAAAAATCAAATCATTAAACAAAAATGAAAACTTTGGCTCACAGTTGATATGAACTGTTAAACTGAAATGATACAATGAACTAGTGAACTTCATTCTGTTGAGCTGGCCTAAAAACAGCCCTCACTTGAATGAACTAAAATTCCCAACACTAATGTCAATGTCATCAGCATATCTGAGCAACATATAACTTTTTATGTTGACGGTTTTGTATATTTATTATCTCAATTAAGATATGAAGAAAAGTGTTTCGAAAGTGTATCACCTTATCTAAGTCCTCGCCTAGTACAGAATGGTTTGGTGAGGTCTTTCCTACTTTCGCTGCTTATTTAGTGGTGGTCAGGGTCATTTTGCAGAGGCGAATCGATTTTGCCGGTATCCCAAGTTCACACATTTATTCTTTATTATTTATTATTCTTAAGCCGGGAGATTGCCGTTCTAATCTGGACTTGACTGGGTGGAGGACAATCTATACCATCTTCCACAATCAATATATCCTGACCTTTTCTGGAAAATTCCGAGTGGTGTAGAGCTGGGAAGTGTTCTCTCCACATTTTAAGCACACACTACTTATTTGTCAAAAGATTCCCATTTTCGTCTTTGCAGGAGGGCAGGACAATTTTTCGGGATTCGTTATTTATCTTGCATATTTCGATCCTCTCACTCTGTCTCTCTGCTCCCACTGCCACTTTCTCCGTATAAACTGTTGGTTTTCCTCCCTTCTCAGCCCTTTATTCCGCTCATTACATTTTGTCAGTTTATAAGTCATGATTTACAATAATTTTGCATCAAAAAATCAATTACATTTTGGCATGCTAATGAGTTTTTATGGTTCACACCTATTTTGAAATGTTGCTAAACGTTTCGAAAATCTTAAACTTGGCTCATAGCGGGTTAAATAAAGTGATCAATTTAGTAAGCTACATACTTTAACCACCTTTCCAAATCTATACGGATTCTAATTGGATTAATGGTCCCAAAGAAATTAAGGAAACTCCCTCCAAGGAGCAACATTTGCTACACAAAATACCGAGTTTATTCGAGTCAGCGTAGACAACTGAATCTATGAACGTAATTTTGTAATTTTTTAAATTTCATACGCTTTAAATGTGCACTTACTGATGAATCGAAATATTGGGTGATGAGTTGATATACATTATTGACCTGGCCGTGTTCATCATAAAGACTCTTGAAGTCTAAGCCAATATTAACACACAATCGACAATAGTTCAGGCAAGACATTTTCAAATGTAAGAAATTTGTAATAATAGCAGGAGGAAATTTGTAGCAAAGGTAGGACGTCGCATGACCAGCAGCAAGGATAATGTTTTTTTAATTTAACTTTTTGTTGAAGCCTTTATAAATTAGTGATTGATTGATAATAGTGTCCTGAACGAATACGAAACTGTGATGTACAACAATTTACGAAAACTAAATAGCAAATTTGTGTATAAAGCGGAGAAGAAAATTTGTTTTCACAGCTGTTCTTGTTTAATAGTGTTGCCAGATTGTTTGCGACACAAAACAATTTCTCCTCGGGGGGAAAATAATATGGCGTTTACACAGACATAGATTAGATAATTTGGCGGATTATAACATTCATATCATATTCGTGGCATAACTCACATTCACATCACTTGGCATTTTTGCGCCACATAATAAATAAACTAAGTACTTGTTGTAAGATTTTAGCACATTTTATATATAAATCATTGAGGAAGAATACATATATTAATTTAGTCAAAGGATGATGTCGAAAAATAAGGTGAATTTGAACGTGACTTATGCCTTGTTCACTCTGCCACGAAATTGATAATTCCGAATTGCAATTGTCGAACGAAATTTAAATCCTTCACACTGGCATTTCAGCAATTTCGTTGCAAATGACAATTTTTGTGTTTACAAATATTACTATAAGTGAAATTATCGTGCCTGGACACAATAACCAAAATTTTGTTAGGAAATGAAAAAAAAGCAACAAACTTAATAAATGGTGCATAAAAGCTTTCCTTTATCATGATAATGTCGTGATTATCATACTAAGCCAAAAAGGTGTTTACATGAATTTTTAGTCGATTTAGTTTTGACAGTTTTGTATTTCATGGTGGCGTTATGGAATTATACCAGGTTATGGTGGGAGGATTTGTATGTTTTAGTATCATACAATTCTTTAGTATCTGTATTCTGTATTTTTTTCTATTTCTTTATTTGTAAAACTGACTTTATATTTAATTAAAATTTTTCTGTGTAATATATTTAAAATTTTTCGAAATTTTATAACTATTTAGAAAATAAAGAATGTAAATCCTACTGTTCTTATAACACTACCTCTTATATCAATCATTTTGTTTGTGTTGTCATTAATGTTCATGTTCAGTGAAGTACGTTTACTTTACATTCCCATTTCCTTTTCATGTTCACACAGTCTCATACAGAAAGTACGTATACAACTCTGCGGTTGAAATGATTTGCGGCAGGATTAAAACATTATCGAGGTATATGCGCTCGACGTTGAGAACAAAAAATTTATGAGAAATCATATGATAATAGTGTGACCAAACCAAAAGTACAAGAGTCATCAACTGAGAGTGTTTTTGTGATAATTAAATCGAAGAAAAAGGGGGTAACAAGTGAAATAAAGCAAAATGTATGAAGTGGTAGAGTAAAATTATTTATAAAGATTTAATATTTATTTATTAAAATATAGATTTTTCTCATTCTGCATGGGTTGCCAAGTTCCAAAACTCTGTGCTCCAACTTTTCCAGTGACTTTTATTGGTTTCCCGTCCAAGAGAAACAGCTGTTGCAAACTCTTAGTATATTACTCTATGGATTTGTCGAGTATCGAGTCGATGTGCAAGATCGAGTGCATGTAAACGCCCTATAAAGCCCAGCATTCAGTTTTTATGAAGTTTTCGTTGCCATAAGAAGTACGTGTATAAAAAATGATGCAAATTTCATGAACCGAAAATTTCAGCTCTTCTCGAAAATTTCGTAGGCAAAATCAATTACAGGGTTATTACGTCAAAGCTATTTCGTACGAAAGCAATTGTTTGATAATTGGTTGGGACGGAAATTTTGGCATTTCGATAATTTTAACAACCAAAAGTAGCACCACGTTTTTTATAAATAAAATGGAGTGCGTAAAGGAATTCTAACTGAAATATTTGCAAGGTAAATCAAAGATAGGTTGTAACTCTCCGCAACAAAAATTTTCGTTTAGAGATAAATGACAAAATTCCATACGAAAATTTCGCAAGAACTGAATACGGGGCTTAATCCATGTCGATGAAAACTTACATTTTCATTTTGATGAATGAGGCGGCATACAATTGTTTTGTAATTTTTGGTTGTGATTTTGGCGCAACAAAACAATGAACATGCGCCGCCGACTGAGTTTTTATTATATGTGATTTTTTGACAGATGTTACTTTTAAAGTAATAAAAACACCGTATTCAGCTCTTGCGAAATTTTCGTAAGAAATTTTGTTATTTATCTCTAAACGGAAAATTTTGCTGCAGAGAGTTACCACATATCTCTGATTTACCTTGCAAATATTTCATTAATAATTCATATTTGCACTCCATTTTATTTTTAACGCATGTGGTATTACTTTTGTTTACTAAAATAATCGAAATTTCAAAATTCCGGTCCCAAGCAATTATCAAACAATTGATTTTGTCCGAAATAAGTTTAGCGTAACAACCCTGTACTTGATTCTGCCTACGAAATTTTCGCAAAGAGGTGAGTATCAAGCAAATGAAAAGTGAGCGAAATTTTCGGTTCATGAAATTAATTTTTTTTACACATACATCTTATAGCAACGAAAATTTCATAAAAACTGAATATCGGTGTTAACTCGGAAATTTAAAATTGGCTTAACCTGTAATTTAGGCCGATGCGAGCCTTAAATGACGGCAGCGTGAACTTCAAGAAATTATTTACGACGGCGCCGTACCATGCAATTTTCTACCGGCTTCGTTCACGTCCATATATGCAAAAACAAATACTATGTTCAGTTTGTGGAGTAAAAACAGCGTTCAAATTGTCGCAAAGGTCTTAATTTCATAGTTATCAAAAAGCCCAAACCTCGAAAGATTTCATTACATGATCAGGCCCTAATGTCGCATTTAGACCGCAGTTTATCGCGGCCTGGTTAGCGATAGCTTTGGTCCCTAATCTTTGCCGTTTACACCATCCAATTTGAGATTAAATTAACATTTCAGGTGACAACTTTGTGCATATACCAATTTAGAGCAACTCCGTGCCGAGGACAAATTTTGAAGACGGCTATATAACAGAAAAATTAAATCGGCGACTCTTGGTTTTGATAGTTTTTTTTTTTAAATGTGGGATGTATTTGAAATAACTGAACCTTTAAAATTGGATCAGTCGGTCATATGGCGACGACGCGTCCGAAATTTTTCGATCGGCTGCCGTCTGTCAAACAGTTGATTTTTTGTGTATGTTTTTATTATGGTTGTACTTTTTTTGTAAAGAGCAGAGTTGCATCACATTGTACAGCAGTTTAAACTGAGGTTAAAAATTAAACTTAAATTTTTTAAGATTAAAATTGTATGAGCAATCTTCTGGGCTTGCGTGGTTGGATGAAGTTAACCTTTGTGATGCGCTATTCTTGGTCGGTGTAAATGACGTATAAATGTCAAATTTCATAAGAAAAAATCACCGTTATTCAGATAATGGAACAATCGAGTTATTGTCGGACAGATTAGCGATATTCTGTTTATACGACATTTACACCGACAGCTCGAAATGCGTTATTATTGCTCTCAATGGTTTAAGCCCCGTATTCAGTTGTTGCGAAATTTTCGTACTCATAAGTACGTGTATAAAAAATATCGAAAATTTCGTGAACTGTAAATTTCGACCACTTTTCATTTACTTGTTACTCAACTCTTTGCGAAAATGTCGTAAGCAAAATCAATGACACACCAAAGTTATTTATTACGAAAACAATTGTTTAGAAGTATTTGGTGGTTACTCTCTGCAAGAAAAATTTCCGTTTAGAAATAAATGACTAATAACCCATTTACACCGCCGTTTTACATCGACCAGGTTAGCGATAATCTTATTCTCTAATCTATCTAATTTGAGATTAAATTCACATTTCAGTTGGCAACTCCGTGCTTAGACAAACTCCGAGCCGAGACAAAATTATCGACGACGGCGGCACAACAGAAAAATTAAGGTGGCGGCTTTTGGGTTTCCAGTTTTGTTCAAATTTGGGATGTTATTGAAATAACTGAACCTTTAAAATTTGATCAGTGAGTCAAATTGGGATAGTCGATAAAATTTGCTCACAGTTTAAACTAATAAGAAGCATTTATATTGGAGGCGGCGTGAGCTTCAAAAAAGTTTTGGAGATTATACATTAAACTTCAGTGAATGAACAATTTTAATCTGTAAAATAAAGTATGACAATCGGAAGCCGATCAACGATTTTTCGACGCGTCGCCGCCACCAAAAATTGTTTGAAGCACACGCCGCCGTCGATATAATTGGATGTTATTGGTTTACAATTTGATTTGACTACAATTGATTACAATTACAATTTGACTGATCTAATTTTAAAGGTTCAGTTATTTAAAAAACATCCCAAATTTGTTACAAAACTGGCAAAATCATAGAATAACACATACGTAGAAGGTTTTATTCGCTCAATAAATTAAACGTCATAGGTACGATGGAAATTACACAGTGGAGGGTGGAAAATATGGGTTCAATAATACCAGATGGTGGCAATAGTATACAGCGATCCACAAAGGAACTACACCCGAATTTCGTGTTTTTGTGGCAAACTAGTTGTGTTAAATACAATACAAATGAATACCAACGTTAAAAGTCAACAAAAAAGTGCAAAATACATTTAAATTTTTCAGTTCTACACCAAAACGACAGGAAATAGTTAAGTGAACATATTTTGTAACTCCACCTGGTGTATGTAAACATTTCCACAGACCTACCGAGAGAGTGTGAAATGAAACGTCAGATGAGAGAATAAGTTCTTCTATAGTATGTGTTATTCTATGGGCAAAATCAATAGCCGCCAATTTAATTTTTTTATTGTTCCGCCGTCTTCAATAATTTTGTCAATTTTGTTATTTACCTCCATACGGAAAAGGTTGTTCCATAAAGTAACTATGGTAATAAAGAAAACGAATGGAATGCCAACAAAGAAAACGAGTGAAGCGTGTCGTTTCTCTGCTCGCTCTCTTACTCTCTTCGTTGAATATTTAAATACAACGAGCAGTTTTCTGATGATGTTATCCTATCTATCTATAGAAATTCCAACCGTATTTAAATAAAATTACATAAAGTATGTAAAAAATATGAAATAATCAAGTTATGACGCGGGAAAGAAATGCGTTAGAGTGAATCGTGTCGACTTTTTTTGGTTCTCTTCTACCAGGGTTGCCAAATTGGAGGGTTTTTTCTTCTCTACCTGTACATCCTTTTTGGTTGTTCCGGAGAGTTACCATCTATCTTTGATTTACCTTCTAAATATTTAGTTTATAATTTCTCTACGCACTCCACTTTAATTCTACTTACTTTTGGTTATTGTTGAAATGTCAAAATTCCGGTGCAAGCAATTGTTTTCGTACGAAATAACTTTGGCGTATCAACTGTCATTGATTTTGTCTACGAAATTTTCGCAAAGAGCTGAGTACCAAGCAAATGAAATGTGAGCGAAATTTTCGGTTCAAAAAATTTTAGTTTGTTTTTATGTACTTCTTATGGCACCGAAAATTTACTAGAAACTGAATACCAAGCTTTAAGGGTGAATGGTTTTCGTACATTAACTTTGACATAACAACCCTGGACTTATATTGGGTATTTTGGTTATGCCAAGATTTATTCAATCATTGTTCGTGCCTAATATGTCAAAGTTTGTTTACATTTCTGTTTTTGTTTACATTATTAGTTTGTTCACAAAGTATTAAAGAATGTGTAATAAAGTAAATGGATTTATATGCGAAAACAATTTGTTAAATATTATAGGGCTTTACAAAAATCAGCTTGAATCTTCATTATGAGCACTAAATTTAACACAACTGAAATTAAATTGCACTGCTGACATTAGCTGTGTTCGAGTACTTTTCCAGTAAAAATTATCAAGTAACTAGTTTTCGGAGAGTAAGAATTATTTTGCTCTCTGAGTAAAAAATATAACAAAAAGTACGCGAACGACATCCAGTAAAAACTTGCAAGAAATAAGAACTTTGTATGTAAACAGCTGATATGCAATGTAAACATTGGAAGAACCAACAAACGCAGTTCGAACAAAATATTACAAATCACCAAAACTGTCTTCTTTTTTAAAAGAAATACTTAAAAATTAATAACAAAGAATTCAAAAATCATATTTTCTCTTAAAAACTAAAATTCCAATGATTAATTTTTTATTTTATATTCTTTATACGTCTTAATTTTGTTTGTTTACATAAAACATATGTTTTAAAACATATGTTATTACTTGCAAATTCTTACGGGCAAAAATTTCTCCAATAAAAACTTGTAAGTTCTCTATCATTGAACTGTCAAAATATTCTCTCTGGCTCTCTCGTTACTGGCTTTTTGGAGTAAACGAACACTATCAAGTAAGAAATAGTAATAATTTGTACAAATTATCATGTTCTCGAACACACCTATTGTGTTTACATCAGCTGACTTTTACATATTAGGCACTATAATTTCATCAACAGCTGCTGCCATAACCTGAACTTATTTGACTTGGCACCGAATGAGTTCTTTTTATTCCCGTACGTAAAAAACAAGCTGAGAGGTCAACGTTTTTCGACACCTGAAGAAGCGGTTGCTGCATTCAGAATGCATGTTTTGGAGATACCTCAATCGCATGCAAAAGTGTATAAATCTTCATGGAGAATATTTTGAAAAACAATAAAGTGATTTTCGATGATTAATATTTGTTTTTGTTCTCTAATTCCGAAACATAAAATTCAACCCTCGTAGTATGTCAATGACGCTTGTTGACACTCAATTTTTTTGGTTTATGATTTCCTAGAGTTTTTGGATGGGATTTAAGTCTGGTGATTGTGGTGGCCATTCCATAACCGTAACTCTATTTTCACCAAACCACGATTTAACCACTTTCGATGAGTGTTTGGGGTCGTTGTCTTGCTGGAAGACCCACCACAATGGCATATCGTACTCGGCATATGGAAGCAGTACCTCTTATAAAATGTATTTTTACACAAATCGGTTCATAATGCCATAAATTTTATGCAGTGGACCAACACCAGCACCAGAAAAGCAGCCCCACATCATTACACTTCCCCCTCCATGCTTGACCGTCGTTTTGCAGTAAAGTGCTTCAATGCGTTTTCCAACTAGTTGTCGTACGTAACACATGCCATCGCTGCCAATAATATTAAACAAGACAGACCTTCATTTACTTCCTAGCTCATGTAAATAGTCTTTAAGCAAACTACAAATGCCTTTTCTGATTACAATTTGATATAAGCGGTTCTTTGCAGGACTTCGTTCGAGTAGAGATGCCTGCAAAGGACGTCTACAAATTGTATTTTATTTTTATTTGAATTTTGCAGTTATTTAGGAGGAAGAGATAAATGGGTCTTATTTCACGTGTCTGATGATTAAATTATCCGTCTGATCACTTGTCTTGCGCGGTCGACCATCTCGGTGTATAATACAAATTTCTGAAGAGTTTTTTAAAGTAGCAATAATGCGAGACATTGAACTTTTGTGAACATTATACTTCTCGGCAATGTCTTTCTGTGATATTCCACAAGAATAAGCATTCAAAATTTTCCGTCTGAGCTCAAATCCGGATTTTTCGGGCGCCATTTTAAAGCGAACTCTATTTTAGCTTCAATAGGAAAAAATAGAAAAAAAGCGATCAAAATAATTATAAAAACGACGTTATTTAAAACAAAATTGGAGAGTTCCATACGTTTTGTCCACACCGATTTTAATATTTATCGATAAAAATGCCGATAACATGGAAATGTAAACAAAAGCTGTACATTCTGAACTTTTTTTAAATTTCTTAACCTTTCTTTGCATAGTGATGGAAATTTTCATCATAACATTTAGTAAATAAAAAAAGTCACACAAAAGAGACGTATTGTAATTTTTTGTTTCTAGCAACATTTTAAAAGACTATTACATGGAATGGAACTCAGCTGTTTAAAAACAAAAACAAACATCATTATAATTTAGTTGTTTTTTAGCATATAAAATTTGTAGTGAGCGATAACAATGTTTGTTATTTATGTTTCTGTTCCTTCTGTGTAAGTGATATTCCAATATCTGTTGTAAATTTATCAAAACCATGTGACAGAAATTTACATCGCCATGCAGTAACGTATGGTGAAAATGTGATTATAATATGTGTTTATTGTATGTTGATCTTTAGAAAATAAAGGACGAAAGGGCTATTGAAGCTTACTTGGTTGATTTAGAAGACGGTTGGCTATTAGAAGTAGGTTTTCATGTTGAAAATTCTTCGATTGTATATCAAAAATTGCTCAGGAAAAGAATAAAGCAAAAATAGTCTGCTACCATTGAGCCAATTCAGGAACGATCTGCCATTAGTGCTATGCAATATCTGAACCACTAAAGGTGCTAAAATAGGTCGTCCTAGCAGCAGTGCCCTTGAACAAGTACTAGAATCAAAATTATGAAAAGATTCTACTGCCCCTCCACCCCCTAAAGACATGAGGAATGGTGGTTAGAACATTGACCCTACGTAGGTTGTTCACTCAGGTGCAAATACCCAAAGTGCAAAGGTTATTGTACAATTAATCTGTGCCTTGATAAGAATAATAATTGTTTTTTGAATTATCATCAGGAATAAAAATGAGACAAGGCTACTTTACTTTTTATTTATTTGATATTGAAAAAGCGATGTAAGTTTGCATGGTGATGGAAATTTACATCACATTATTTTGTATTGTTTATTTACACCAGGAATTTTTTAAATACTTTTTCTTTAATCTAGGGCGTGAAATATATCATAGTGATTTATTTCACAAAAAATGGAAAATTCACGCAAAGAAGGGTTAATGCGGTATATTATTTATTGAAATATCATTGTCCTTTTTGTGGTACAATTTTACAAACTTATAAACCCTGGCAAAAGCAACCAATCTTAGTTGTATATGTTTTGCCCATCACTGTACTTCTTATGGCAATGAACATTTCATAAAAACTGAATACCGGGTTATTACACAATGCAACAAAATTGAAGCTTTTAAAAATCCCACCGGGTTTCTGTGGTTATCCACAAAGGAACATTTGTAGATATACAAATTATTTTTAATGTTTTTAAAATTACTGAAATAGTGTTCTATATAAAAAGCATAAAACTTAAATTTTTTGAAAAAAAATGATATAAACTTAAAAAAGAATTAAAAAAATTAGGAACAGACCTAGTATAGATCGGCAAGTCCAATTTTTTTGCTTTTTTGTTTGGTTGTAGGGATCGCTATTTTAAGTAAAAAAAAGTAAAATAAAAAAATCGGGGGGAACCCCTATTTTGGGAGTTACGGGCCAAGTAGCCCTGGCAGGGACCTATGTTGCTCGTACCGTGTGGTAGAACTTTTGGAAAATCGTTAAATTTATATTGCAATTAGTCGCCCGGCCGTCCGGCCGGGCTCAGGCAGGGGGGTTAAAATTCCCTCTGTACCTGAAGTCGATGTGTGGCAAAATCCAAAAAATCACTCGATTGCTTGAAAAAAAAATATTTTCTGGATATTTTTAAAAATCCGATACGTGGATAACTAAGCAGTTATCGAAAAAATTTATTTATTTATTTTTGTTTATTTCGACTCGTTTTATACAAAAAAGTTGTGAAATCGGTCCCATAACACGGCACCACACTCGTAGTATCATCCTGTATGTCCGAACTTTGGGTGCCCACAACTCCGAAAATAGGCGTTGCCCCCGATTTTTTTATTTAATTTTTTTTACTTAAAATTAAAAGTTCTATCCAATGGTAATAGTTTGGAGCCGAAGCGAGTTGCCGACCTATTCTAGGTTTAAGCCAAAAATTATTTCAAACATATTTTTTGGATTCCAATAAATTTACATTGAATAAAATTTGTTTTTAAAATAAAATTGGTATAAAATTCACTAAAAATCTGAAAATACATGAGTTTCTATTCCATGAATCTAAAAACCCTTTAGATACGAGTACACCATTTTGTGTTCCTTTGTGACCAAACCACATACTGTAGGGAAAGCTGGGGTGACCTGTAAATTCGGATTCATCGGACATAAATCACTTTAGAAGCTATTAAGAAACCCGCTGGGATTTTTTGGGACTAATCCAATAAAAATATTCTTTTTTTTGTTTTTGAAAATTGGAGTTTTCGAACAAACTGGAATTCCTTTTACACAACGGTTCTTCATAGAAAGTGATACAATTTTTGTGAACTGTTAGTATGCTGAATATATCTAAAGTAATGAGACCAATATCGCATCTGCTTTGTTGAAAAACTGGATATAATAACTAATTACAATTAGTTCCACATACTTCCTTCTGCTATGGTATCGATAAGCAAACATGCATGCCACAGTTCCCAATTAAAAACCACAACCATTTTAATTTCAGTTTACATTTATTCTTCTTCTCAATAACCAAGTCTTTAAGACTTTAGAAATTCTTTCTTTGCTATATGAAGTAAAATTCAATACAGCTTCACACGTCACACGTCTTAATTACAGTAATATGTTTGCAATTATAATCTAGAGATATTTTTTTTATTCTTCAAATATCGTTGAGTTGAAATGTAATTACAGCAATTGTAAGTAAACTTATGATAAAAACTTAGTTGTAAAATTGATTTGAATATAACCTCATACGGTTTCATTAAATAAATTTCGAGCTCTTTCTAAATGTTAGGCTTTTAAACCTCTGGCTATTAATATAACTTTAGTTCAACGGGATATTTTGGATTAAAATTCAGTTGGTAATTTATAACCTACATCTACGTATTGTGGTGTTATTCAGAATTGGTATTCATTTGGGTTACTGTCTGAATATGCATTGGACATCTCTGTGGGGGTGTGCAGCAACTTCTGCCACTCTTTATGCCATGCATATCTTTTTGATGATTTAAAAGCCCGCTGCGACGTAAAAATGTGTTTGGGCAATTTGGACACGCATAAAGGTGCTCTCCCGTGTGTTGTATGGCCATGTGTTCCCGCCACTCAACACGCTGCTGAAAACTTTTCCCACAAAAAGAGCACTTGTGCTTATGTTCGGCCCGATGGTGGTACCATGTGTGTTTGCGCAAAGCTACAATATTTGTGCACACCTTTTCGCAAATGTTACACACGTAATCTCCAACCTCGCCTTGAAAGAACTGACTACTGGTGCTTGGAGCCTGCCTCGGTGGCTGATCAGTGGAGGACGAGGAGGTGCCGGCGCGATCCCCATTGCAAGTTTTCATATGTAGCTTCATGAAGTACTGCAAAGCAAATGCTTGTCGACATTTCGGACAGTTGTGGGTACGTGCATGACGGATCTCAGGGTGGCATTGCATTATATGTACGTTTAGGTATTTCTTTAAAGAATAGGATCTGTCACATAAATCGCACTTGAAATACCTGGGGTTTTTGTGGTTTCTAAAATGCCCTTCAACGCACCCGCGATTTTTAAGTTTAAGATTACAACATTTTAAATAGAATTCTAGTTTCGGATGTTTCTTGCGAAAATGTGAGCGCATTGATGAATAACTTGAAAAATCTTCGAGGCATTCCCTACAGCTTATGTTGGGCATAAATTCATGTACCAAGGCATCCAATTCCTTATTTGATGTCTTTTTGTAAGAGTTTAAATGCTGTCGACTAGTTAAGTTACTATTTGATGCTGCAGCATTGGGACTTTGATTAGTTCTTACTGCACTTGCCTTCCATTGAGCAGCAGTTTTAATGGATCCACTATTTGCGTTTGGTGTTATAATCATTTCTACATCAGAACTGTGACTGCTGTCACTGCTTTGAACATCAATTAACTCCGGATCATTTTCTGATTTTACATCGAACCCCAAGAAATCAGTTAAAGGATCATCTGAATCTTCCGCAAATGTATTAGTGTTGTTATCATTGGTTGCAGTATCCTGAGGCAATAAAGGATGGTTTATGGTGTCGTTTTCTGCATCACTTGTTTGGACACAATTCTCCTCCACAGATTGACTGCTAGGGATTGACTCATCTTCTATTGTTATGGGAATGTTGTCGTGAAGTCGGTGTTTAATCTCCTGTTTTGCTACTAACTCAGTTTTTGGTTCATGTTTACCAACATCGGCACCCAGTTTTTTCTGAGCTAAAATCACACATTGTTGAAAATTATGAAAGTCCAAAATATGATGCCAGCACTGTGAACATATCACTGTTAGATGTTTAGCTAGTTCCAAGTTTAGTATCTAAAACTTTAAAGTTAATGCCGTTCTTGAATATCATGCTGTTTCTTGACTTACTGTGTCATTTAAATATTTCTGTATGAGATTGGTTTCATCAGTGCAGTGGCCATTTTCTTTGTAGAGTTTCTTAAAATTAAGACATTTATTTATACACAGCCGACAAACAGATGGTGGAGGCATTTTAACGTATGAAAGCGCTAAAAATGGAGACTTCCTTAATTTTTGAGTGTGATTTAATTATGTTACCTAGAAAAGGAAATACTGTTTGAGTGAGTATGAGTGAGAATGTCGCAAATAATAGCTGCAATGGATCTAATTTTTCTGGAATATAAAGGAAAAATCCAACTATCCAAAAAACTTCAAGAATAAAAAAGGGTACACCATCCTCTTGAGAATATAATAAAAATAATATTTAGAAATAAAATTAATTACATATAACGGTATCTACGTTGGGTATTTGTAATCAAAATATTCACGAGTTCAAATATGCATTTTAACCCGAATTTCACCTGTCTGTATGCATGTACAAGGTGTTTCAAAAGAAGTCATCCGATGTTGTTTGGCTCTCATTTTTTTTCTAAATGAAAAACTTCGATTCTGTTTTTTGATTATGTTTACTTGAACCTTTAGAATTTTATTGGTTAAGTTGAGAATATGATATCGGTTAAATGGGCGCCGTCACAATTGATTACCATACGGGCTCGTTTTATGGCATTTTTCATCACTTCGGCGAGAACTTCGGGTGACAGATTCTCGCACTCGTGTCGAATGTTGACCTTGAGGGCTTCCAGGGTCTCGGACTTTTTACAATCGCTTCAACGCCAGCGACTGGTTCTTTCCCATGCGATTTTGCAAAGAAGTTCCAATCGAACCATTTTTCAACATAAAATAACAAGTTCTGAAAATATATTTGTCAACATAAACCAAATACTATGCCCAAGCCGCGGAACCGGTGTTGGACCTACACCATGAGTGAAAATGCCTAAGCCCGTCCGAAGACCGACCACACGCAGAAAGCTTTATGACACAAAAATACTATTTTATATTTTATAATATTTTCTTATCGAAGTGTAAAAAATAAGAAGAAAACATTAAACAACCATATTCGATAACTAGCTAAGTTAGTGAGTTATCAAATGTTAACAAAGCTATAAAAAAATAAAGGTTGACTTGTGGGTTTATTTTTTTTTACTTAAATATCTCCGGTCTTTGAAGAGTTATTGTTGAGTATTATACCTTAAAAAAATTAATGTGAGTCCTATCACAGGGGAGATGTGTAAACATCTAGTAAGAAAAATTTTTTTTAAGTTGGAAGTACTTATGCTTTTAGTATATTTTTTTAATTAAGCAATTAAAAGTATCCAAACTTTCAATATTGTAAATACATAGGAATTTGCTGGTTTTTGTTTGTTTTATTTAACTTATTTGGTTAGTAAATGGGCACACTGCAGTATATACATATGTATGTACTGCATTAAAAATTACAGTAAGCAGTAAATTTACTGATTACTGAAAAAATTCAGTAAATTTTTACTGATAATGAAATTTAATTTGCATTACCAGTAAAATCATAGGGCCGTATTCATAATAATCAGTAATCGGGCATTACTGATTACTGAAAATTCAATGCACCTCATCGTAATCATGTAGGCACTTTATAAAAATTGCTGAAAAAAATTTTAGTAATCAGTAAAAATTTACTAGTTAAAGAATTATTTTTACTGAAATTTTAGTAGTACTGCAAATTGCCCATCTATGGTAAATCCCTTAAGTACAAATAGTTAATATTGGCTTATGGTAACTAAAATAAGATATATAAATTTTTGATTCGATTGTATTTAAACATCTATGGAAAACTGCATCTATAGTAGTGGAATTGTTAGTTGTGGGGGTTTGTGGAGAATTTCTCATATGCAAGTGGAAAACGTCAAATAAAAATTTTGATAAAGCTTGCGACTGTGGGTTTGCACAATTTGTATTAAAATCTCCACCCATAATAATTGGCATGAGATGGAGATTTATACCCAATTGTCGTGCACCAGCTTCAGTGTAAGGCAACAGTACGTAATGAAGATATGTTATAATCTTAATTTATATTGGAATCTAATAGAAATTTTATTAGAATTAACATTACCTCCATTCAGCTTTGATACACTTTGTGTTGTTTTATGTTCTGAGTTATAATTTTTTTTGGTGTTTTGTAAAATATTTTATTATTTTGTATTTGTTGCGGTTGACAAGTTATTAATCAGCTGTTTACTGAAATGTAATGCATGTAGTTATTTTACAGCAATGGTTTTCGAAAATTAGTAGCTACTATTGCACACTAGATGGTGCTTATATGCAGCTGTTAAGTATGAATGACAATCTCAAAGACGAAGAAGACTTATAGTTTGACAAGTTTAGTTTTCCTTATTTTGCTTTGTTTTAGTAACTTTCTTATTAAAATGTCAAAAAATCTTTTTAAAAGCTATTAAAATTAAATGTCTTTGTATTCATTTTATTTATTTGTTTTCATTTGCCTACGATAACATCTTTGACGTTTGGGAATAAGGTCTTAAGTCAGAAACTGTAGTTTTTCGTAATTTTAAATTGAAAATTATTTATATATGAAATTTTCTGACTTATTGCCTAAAGAGCAAATGATTACGATTGGATGGAGTTGTGCTAGATTTAAGTTATTAATACCAAACGAAAGAGAAAAAAAAATTGAGTTAAACCCAATCAAAAACCCAAAATGCATTTTTTTGACTTAAGACCTTATTCCCAAACGTCAAAGACATAATGTACGACAATTAGTTAAAATTAGTCGCTACTATTGCACACTAGATGGTGTTGAGTATATTGTATGCATGAGTATGAGTACACTAATACACTCCTACATAGCTCACACCGATTTGATAACGCTTTACGATTGGTTAACGATTACATCGCACATCTTACTCTAAATTTGGGATTGTATTGTGAAAAAGATTTTTACCCCCAGCCTATAGATGTTTACACATCAAAAAGGTTGAAGACTTGTGTATTATCGGAGGCTAGGTAAGGTTAAAAATCCTTTTTACTACTAGACTTCAATGAGTTAATAAAACCTTTCCACTGAAATCAATTTCAACAGGATCGCGATTTGCATTCAGGCTTTGGAGGCCTAAAGTTCGGAAAATATGGATTTGCGGCCAATTTTCGAATTTTTATTAGCGTCTATCAGGCCAAAAAATTAAAAAATATGAGAATTCCGAATAAAGTAAATTTGCTCATTTGTACATATATATTTTTTTTCTTGTTTTTTGCCTGACAGGGCATTAAACGCTGATTAAAAAAAACAAAACAAAGAAAAATTGGCCCCTGGTCCATATTTTCCAAAATATAGGCTCTAAATCTTGAATGTATAATCGTGCATAAGTCAGTCATTTATTATCCGATCTGGTTGACATGAGTATCATTACAAAGGTGTTTCTAAGCTCTATACATCTATATGTATTATTATTAACACATTGGGAAGCTATTGAAGAAAAACGATTTGTTAACCTCACTTTATTATATATCAGAAAAATGCACTATTGTACTTATGGTAGGCTTCGAAAATAGACAAGATCTTAGCAAATTTTTTAAGGTTTAAAATTCACCAACAACCCTTCAAAGACCGGAGGTATGAAAGTTCAAAATTAAAGTTCATAAATTTTTTGTGTTATAAAGCTGTGGCCGTCGGCGGTGCTATGGGTTCGATCCCTGCTCTGACCACATTAAAATTTCTTTCGACGGCGGTCACCTCGCATAGTGACGGCGACTCTATCGAGTATTTAGCCATGAAAATGCTTCTCAAAAATGCCGTTCGGAACCGGTGTAAAACTGTAAGTCCCAATCAGTGATTATAAAACTAGAAAGCGCACAGCTCACTGGTTGTGAAAAGTTTCTTCCCGATTCTTTCATGGGATGTAATGGGAAACCATTTTTTTTTTATAAAGTTTACTCCGTTACCGGCCTTCGGCCAGATTTAGGGATTTACTCCCCAGGAGTGGATTCAACACCGGCTTCGCGGCATCGGCATAGTATGTTTAGGATTTTATCCTCTGGAGTGGGTCCAACACCGGCTATTGTACAGTATTTTTATCTTATAAAGCCGACTCCATGGCAGGTCTTCGGCCGGATTTTCTCCTCTGGGGTGAGTCCAACAATAAGCGTGTTTTGGTTACACCGCTTGCTTATATAATCGCTTGTTTTATATGAAGCACTTAGCGAAGAAAATCATTTTCGCTAAGTTTAAAAAAATTTTTTTTTACATATTTTACCATTTTCTACACTTTGTCATATTTTTGAATAAAATTACTTTTCGCTAAAAAGGCGTTTTCTTTGCAACTTAGCAAGCGATAATCGCTTGCTTCTAACCAAAACACGACTAATGGCTTCGGCATAGTATTTTTATATTATAAAGCTGTCTCCGTGGCCGGTCTTAGGTATTTTCTCCTCTGTGGTGGGTTCGACACTGGCTTCGGCATAAATTTTTTTTGTTATAAAGCTTACAGCGTGACCGGCCTTCGGCCGGTCATAGAGATTTTCTCCTCTGAGGCTTCGCGGCTTTTGTTTTATAAGGAATAATGTTAAATAATGAAAAATGTTTTGAAATAATCTTTTATTTTTATTTTATGTAGAAAACTGTGTTATGAAACGCGGCTCAGACAAAAGTTTCTTTATTTTTATTTTATGTCGAAAATTTATTCCAAAACTTTGAACGTGAATATCTCCGGTATTTGAGGGGTTAATGCGTAGTATTACAACTTACAGTCTTGTACATTATCGGACCCTAGCAAGGAAATAGGTATAGTAGGAGTTTTTGAAAATAGTAGCTTTAACAGAAAAGTGAGGTTTAAAATTTTTTTTTTTGATTACATCCCCAATGGGTTAAATAAAAGAAATATATTTATACAAGGATTTATCGAGTTTAACAATACCTCTGTATTGATATCCATTTGAACCATATTGGGCTATAAATTCCTGAGATATGACCGATTATATACTCAAGTTTTAAAGGCCTATATCTCAAGAAGTTGGGCCGAGCGGAATGAAAAAAAAAAACAACTTTCTGAACTCCGTGCAGCAAACTCTATCGGTGTTGAAATTTTTGGTGTAGATCACAAAATTGCTCTTAAAGCAAATTTATGCCACACAACCAATTGACGTTATCTTCAAAAATTGGAAGAGGGTTCAAAAATTCATTTCGAATTGGATATTGTGTAGTCGAATGTAAACCCGGATATTGGGTTGTTTCCTCACTGTTTTGATTTTACATACATCACTATGTAAACAAGAGTTCATTAAATTTGTAAAATTGGGATGGAACTATTTGGCGGCTTTGCAAAATAATGCAATCTTATAAATGCTGCAAATATGGTCTAAGTAATTCCACGTGTTCATGTTGCATCAATTTTTGTGTATTGCACGCGAGAAATGCTAACACAAATTAATTCTTTTGTATATAGTTTCGGATAAAATAGCCTTAAAGGGTAAAACGTTCAACAAAAATGACAAACTTAGTGAACTCTTAACAGTGGCATATTCCGGTGATGAGAACAACATTTTTGTGATTTGACTACGTAAAGGCCGTAAGACCACAAAAACAAATATTGTCATAATAGGAACCTCTGCAGGACCTGTTATCAAACACCCTTGGACACACGTCTTTTAGACCAAAATTGTGCAGGAAAGTTGGGTGATACTACAAACATTCACGAACTTCTGTTACTCTTGGGCTAACAAATTACCTACCAGCAGTAAATGTTTTAGAGGAATTCACCTCCTAAGGACAAAGTACTTTTCCGCCTTGGGCAGCAGGCATGTATTCTTTTATTACTACAGTAATTCTATATTCCACCTACATTCATACGATATGTTCACTTTTCATTTTGTTTTACTTAACGTTATAATTCAGTCAATTAAGCCTTTCACTTTTAAAAATTGCACATAAAATCTATTAAAAGTTCTAACATATTTTTTAATTTTTGTTATTATTGTGTGTGGAAATCCAAAGGAAAATCTCGTCTACTCAATTTAATTTGCTGACAACTAAACGATGTTGCCATATTAAGTTAACTCCGAATATTTGGCTGTGTTCATTATGGGACATTTCCCAACTTGTGTAGATGGCGGTTGGAATGTGTTTAAAAACACTGAAGCTAAACACAGTTGGTGTGCTGGTCGACGTTATGCCGCATTTACTTGGCGTTTACAGTCTTGCGGAGAAATAACAAATACTTAACAGGGACTGTAACACGGCGTCTACACGAGAGATAAAACGTAAAATTTTTATGTTAGCAAACGTCAAATTCAATTGCTGAGAGAATTATGTTACGTGTAGACTCCAAAAAAATTTCATAATATATATTATGAAAACTCTTGGAAGCAATTTTTAATGGCAATCATTTTATGAAATCAAAACTGTCAATCGATACAAAAAGGTAAACAACAGCGCGAAAAAGGTAAACATCGTGAACAAAAACATAGACAAGGTGAACGCACAATCAACAAAATACAAAAACACACCCACTTAACCCTTTTACAACAAAAAAATAACAAACAAGAAAATACACAAACAATTAACTCTTCGAGCAAAGAACATATGTGTTCTCTATGAGAGTCAGACAATTGTGAAATTTCATAAAATAAACGTAAATACGTGTTCCCCCTATCTACCATTACCATTAACAGCAGCAATATTTTTTCATTATTCTGTCGACGTTATCTCTCATATTATTTTACGTTTTATCTGTCGTGTAGACGCCGTGTAATCATTATGAGTTTGAATATAAAAATTACATGTTAATTATTAATTATGTTATGAGTTTTAAGGATTTTCTTCAATGGTAATGATTAATTTTGAGTAATGATACAAAAATCAGACCATAATCATTAAATTTGAGTAAAAAAATTTTAAGTATATATAATTATTATTTTTGAGTTTTATTTTTTTTGCTCAAAAATACAGATTATTGGCCGATTTTGGCACAAATACAGAACCAGGGCAGACTGGCAGGGGGTTCAAATTCCCTCTGTACCTTAAGTTGAATTTGGTGCAATTTTTTGGTGACACAGCCATCGGAGGTGTGGCAAAATCAGAAAAATCGTAGGATTTCTTTTAAAATTTTTTTTATTATTCTGGATGGTTACCATAACCAATATCATGGTCACTGTATGTACAAAAGTGGACTTATATGGGTTTACAGACATCCCACGAAAAAAAGAATGCCACCGCGGAATTCGTGACACGAATACCTTTCGTAGAAGTACCCACACCATAGAGTAATATACTAAGGGTTTGCAACAGATGTATTAGTTGGACGGGAAACCAAGAAAAGCCACTGGAAAAGTTGGAGCACAGAGTTATACAAACTTGGCAAACCATGAAGAATGAGAAAAATCTATATTTTAATAAATTTGTGTTGGCAAATTGAAAGCTGAATGCATATCTTGGCAGGATGGTTGAGTTTTTTGCTGATTGGCATCTGAATTTGAATGTCCAAAAGTGTAGTTATCTAATCTTCAATTGCCATAGTGCAGAACAGTGACCCTCTAAAATACTTAGAGGTTATGTTACGTACTCTGAACATGTTGGGTATATTCTTGGTATTTTTGGTTTGTACGCCAGAGCTTTGTGTGGGTGAAGGGCTCTGAGTATGAAGGTAACATGGCAGTCTACAAGCGGATTGTGAGGCCCGCCATAGCGCATGCATTCCCAACATGGTTTGCGATATCTTCGCACCTTTTTTGTATGATAAATCGTCTCTCAAGCCTCTCATAACTTTTTATGAATAAGGTCATAAGCCTATAAAATCAAGTAAACATTGTAAAGGTTAACCAGTTACTATTAAATTAACTATTTGGAATTTTAATTTGTTTTAATGACAATGACAATAATACACTTTAAATTAAAATTTTTACTTTTTTCTAAACTTTCTATAGAACGGAGTTATCGTCAAAATATTCGATCACAAGTCAGCCTTGAAGGAAGCGATGAGCCAGGTAATTTAAATATGTTTTCCTTCAGCTAATTTATAATGACCACATAAAATGTGTTCAGATTTGTAAACTAGTGCAAAAACAGGAATTTACCCACACGCTTATAGAGTTGGGCCTTCTGGAACCTTCCAATATTTTGGAAAGCGAACTGAAATCTCTGCAAAACGAGGACACTTTCGAATTGAGTTTAGATCCATTGCTAATGGAACGAAAACATGATTATGATTATAAAAATATTAAGGTAATTTTCTATTGAAATTAAAGAACTAATACAATACTTATATTCATCAACATGTTTTAGTTAAATCTAATACGTCACCTTTGCGAACCACCCATTGCGGTCAGTAGTAATTTGTCGAAGAATGCATTACGCCTCTTGCACTCTGCCCAATTGTCCGATATGGAATTTGAAGTTCACACCTATGCACCGCAAACTAATGTACCCGACATTACAGTGATCGATAAGAACGCCATGGATATACCATCGATGGAAACTCATAAATCTTCAATACAAGTTCATACATTCCGGGCACACCGCGTTATTGTCTCGACCAGATGTGAATGGTTCAAGAAGGCTCTGATGTCGGGCATGCAGGAAAGTTTGACTAGGTAGGTGGAAACTCTTTCTGCACGAACCCCCCGTATTCATAACGAAAAGTTAGCCATCGGCTATAATCTGACTAACGATTTTTAATTCATAACACTTTAATTAAACGTTGTCCAACGATTGGCTACGATGTGAACGAATGCCTATAACAATTTGACGAACGTTTTACTAACGACCATCATAATTATAAGGGTTGCTCATGTTAGAGTTAGACAGTAGACAGAAAATTATTATGCATTAATTCCTGACTAACAAATGACTAAGACTAAAAAAATTATATTTGGACACTCATTGTACGTACTGTACATCCAGTGACTAACTTTTTGTGATGAAGTGTTTAAATTATGATGTTGCATTAATTTCCAATTGCAGGAAAGTCATTATTACGGACTGTTCCCCAGTAATATTTCGCCGATTGCTTCTGTATTTATACGGAGCTCCTATTGATAAGACCGTGGGAGCTGAACAAATCTGTGAACTAATGTTGTTAGCTGATAAATATTCAATAGACGACTTAAAGGTTAGTTGGAAAATATTCTATACATATTTGTTTTTTGTATTAAAATCTACATTATACGTATTGTGCTTTTCTTTACTTAAGTCAGGTATTCAGTTCTTGCGAAATTTGTTATTTATGTATCTCTAAACGGAAAATTTTGTTACACAGAGTTACCACATATCTCTGATTTACCTTGCAAATATTTCAGTTGTAAGTCATCTTTGCACTCCATTTTATTTTTAACGCATGTGGTGTTACTTTTGTTTACTAAACTAATCGAAATGTCAAAATTCCGGCCCCAAACAATTGTTTTTGTACGAAATAAGTTTAGCGTAACAACCCTGTACTTGATTTTGCCTACGAAAGAACTGAGTACCAAGCAAATGAAAAGTGAGCGAAATTTTGAGGTTCAGGAAATTTTCGTTATTTTTTATACACGTACTTCTTATGGCAACGAATATTTCATAAAAACTGAATACCGGGCTTTATACTCCATTCACACTGCAGCATGATTCTCTCATTTCAACTAACAGTAATTAACACCTGATTATTGCATTGTATAACAGATGTTTGGTTAATCGAAATCTCCAAACACAAGATTTCGATTACAATGTGTCCTGGGCTTTATTGGACATTTCAAGTTGAAATGTTTTACAATTCATTATCTGGTACGAGGTCAAATAACTATTCCAATTTTTTTTTAAATAGAAAAATGTAATATCGTATAGTTTGAATCCAAATTACAAATTGAAAAACATATCAACTTAAAAGATCGAATAGGTAAACAATACCGGATTTAAAACGCAGACGTTACCATGGAACGCCAATCTCACTGGGAAACCATTGTATCTCTTTTGAAACAGCAATTGCTATGCACTGACTTTCAATGAAAGCCTGCATAGGCAGGAACTTGTGAAAATTGATGTTTTTTTGGGAAAAGTATTGTTTTGGATGTTTTCGAACAAGTATGTAAGTGTTAAAACAATTCGCATTAACTTGATGTTTGTTTACCACTATAAGATGTGATAACATACCTACGTAAAGGGTGTCCGAAATTTCACGTACGATTTGAATTTCATGCCATTTGTGCAGTAGGGTTTTTGTTGAATAATATGATAGCGTGACAGCTGAGAGTTGAGGGTTATTAAAAATGGAGCACTACATGAAAGATCAATATTTTAAAAATAATGCAGGGTTTTTGAACAGAAGCATCTTCAGCGATAAGTCTCAGCTGGATCTTGATGGGTTTGCTAATTGTCACATGTGGGGTTCAGAAAATCTACTACGAAACGAATACATCTGCACCGTGTACGAATTTTGGACTGGCGACTTCATCGAATCATTATTATCCGAAAATGCGCCTAGTCAGGAATAATAGTTAATGATTGCGTCATGATAATCCAGTGCTTGGTGCCTAAATTGGGTATGGGCGCCATATCTTTCATTAAGACGGTGCCACTGAAAATGCAGCCCGAGAAACAATTCAAATACAAATCCGTCTTGCATGACTTTCGGACACCCTTTACCTGTGTTGAAGGGAGCTGATGAAATCGAAATAGCTATGTATTCCCAGCCATCCAAGAAATGCATCAATTTCACAAGTTTTTGAAATAAATTTTTTCTATTAAAAAAACTAAATAATTGTTAATAAAAATATCGTATGATATCAAACTACATTATAAACTTAAAAATATAAAAATGCATTACTTTATATCGATTTTGATTATTTCTAGGAATTGTGTGAGAATACTCTAAATTCCCAAATTGATGAACATTCAGTTTTATGTTTGTTGGGTATAGCTGATCATTACATGGCTACGGCTTTGAAATCCAAGTGTCTTTCGTTTCTATCACAACACTCACATCTTACAAAGGCTGCTATGTTTAAGGAATTGTCGAGACCATTACAAGTGAGTTAATAAAAAAACATGTCTATTTGAATTATAAGAGGGTTCAATAACATACTACATATAACTATCGTAGATTTATATGATAATTACGCTTAATATTTAAATCATACGGCGTTGTTAATCTCGTATTTTGACATCCAGTTTCAGGCAGCACTGATTATTCCATAAAACAATCATATTACTTTTTTACAACATAGTATTCCGTAATATTCTTAATATTTTTATTTATTTTTTAATATTACAGCACGATACTGTCCCATGCAACATCTGTCTTTTCAAACTCCAGTCAGCTGTTTTCTTGATTAACCAGGGGGTCTCTGTTGTACACATGATCAAAATACTCATGATAGACGCAGGAGGTGTTGTTGTATTTAATGGCAACAACATACAGTTTGTTTTTGCTTCTCACTTACGATGTGTCAAATCCAACACATACGTCTACTAACAATAAATGTAAACAAATACGTACAAAATACATGTGAACTTGACAGTTCGAAAGTGGTTTCCAATGTAAACAAAAATCAGTACATAAGTTTCAGTCGAGTGAACCGACTTAATCATACTCTCACCCTTAGTCATCCATTGCGTGGGAGTTCTGTTAAAAAACGCCAACACTCAAAAGTGACCATATTCAATAGCAGATTGACAATGCGTTAAATACGAGGTTGAATTTTATGTTTCGGGATTAGAGAACAAAAACAAATATTAATCATCGAAAATCACTTTATTGTTTTTCAAAATATTCCCCATGAAGATTTATACAGTTTTGCATGCGTTTGAACCAATTGTCGAAACACTTTTGCCACTCTGATTGAGGTATCTCCAAAACATGCATTCTGAATGCATCAACCGCTTCTTCAGGTGTCGAAAAACGTTGACCTCTCATTCGGTGCCAAGTCAGGACTATAGGGCGGATGACCTATCAAATCGATGTTTTGGGTGCTCAAAAATGCAGTTGTTTCAGCCGATGTGTGAGAGCTTTCATTGTCGTGGTGAAGAGTGATCCGTCTTCGGCGGTTGGTTTTCCTGATTTCTTGGAAGACAACTGGCAAACACATGGTTGTGTACCACTCAGAATTCACTGTTCTGCGTTGTTATAGTGGTACGGTTGCGACATGCCCGGTTTTTCCGAAAAAACAGGCGACCATTTGCTTGGAAGTGCTTCGAGCGCGAACAACTTTTGTTGGATTTGGCTCATCTTGAAACACCCATACAGTTGACTGCTGTTTACTTTCGGGCTCATACGCGTAAATCCAGGATTCATCACCTGTCACGATGTCATAGACGTGTTTCGAAGCACCGCGATAGTATTTTTGGAGCATTTCTTTCGACCAATCGACACGAGCCTTTTTTTTTGAGCGATTGACAAATTGTGTGGGATCCAACGCGAACAAATTTTTTTGACAGTCAAATGTTTATGCAATATTGAATGTATGCTGGTCCCACTAATGCCTAAGGTTGTCTCAATCTCACGATAGGTCACATGACGATCTTGCATAATCAGTTCACGCACAGCATCAATGCTTTTCGGAATAACAGCTGATTTTGGACGACCTTCACGAAATTCGTCTTGGAGTGGACTACGACCACGATTGAATTCACCATACCATCGATAAATACTGGTCCTTGATGGAGCTTCATCGCCAAAAATTGAATTAAGTTCATCCATGCACTGTTGCTGAGTTAATCCACGTCGAAAGTTGTAAAAAATAATCGCACGAAAATGTTCACGATTTAATTCCATTTTTGGGCCGAGATGAATCTTTTAAGTTACTGTAAACAACAAAAATAGCGCTCGTATGTAAAGACGTTCTGAGATTGCAACACTAGGGTTGCCAAATCCCGAAACATAAAATTCAACCTAGTATTATTGAATATCCCAAGTAGTTAGTTTCCCTCCCAATATTTAAATGTGAGGTACAAAAATGTGCATGGCAAGTTGTTGCCAAAGTTTTGATCAGTATCAAATTTTATTGAGATCGGTTATGATTTATTGGAGATATCGAGTAGGCAAACCGCAAATAAGCCCCATTTTTGTATGGGAGGTACGAAACTGGGCGTGGCCCAATAGTCAGTTATTATTACATAGTAGCCTTTAGCAAAATATTGCTAGAAAGGTTTGAAAGAAATATAATTTTGTGCTAAATGTGTCGATTTGTATGGGAGGTACCAGAAGGGGCGTGGTCAAAACGCCCATTTTCAATCCCAAACTCAATATTGGCAAATAATAGTCACTGACACAATTTCATTGTGATCTGTAAAGATTTACGGCAGTTATCGTGTTGACCAGCCAGCCAGACAGACAGACAGACGGACGGTCATGGCTCAAACGTTTTAAAAAGTCCTAAAACGAATTTCCTCCAAAGATACTAAGGGTCTAATATCTCCTTCTATATGATACATTTTTTTACATATTAAATGATATATCACCCCCAGCCTATGGGTGAGGGTATACAAATCAGCTGTGCTTATGCGTTCACCATCTATGAATCCATCTTGGTTGTACTCTTTCCTTTTTCCTTTAATAGGGCAAAGTGTTGAAAATACATCGTTTGCGAAATTTGAGTTTTCTTTTTCAAATTTGAGAGTTTTTTTTGTCCAGTCAGTGCTACTTGTTATACGGCGTATAAAAAATAGCGGGACATGTGACTATCCGTGGAGGTGGAAAGATTCTGATGGCCATTCACTTGGGAGTGGCCAGAAGTGATTCGTTCATTGGGCCCAAGCAGCGCACTACTTCCACGCAGTATATCCTGGGCAATTGATTTATCGGAAACCTCTGTTAGCTAGCTAGAGTGAGAAGCCGAAACGAATGACCAGCGTGATTAGTTATGCGATCACGTATACGTATCACGCTTATTAGGTGACCCTGTCACTGAAACTCTTCAAGATATTGGGTATATTCTATTGTCCTTAGATGGCGGATGAGCGAACATATGGGCCAACTGCGGATAGAAACCAAAAGAAGGAACTCCAGGTTCGACATATTGCATCCTGGTCAGCGTCTGATTCATAATGAGTGGATAGTGAGCGGCTGCAATCAAATAACCTGGCAGTAGGTAGAATGCGATTGGGCTTACCTTCCGCCACCGTTCATAATAGCAGTGAATATACGAAAACGAAAGAGAAAACATAAACATCCCCTATTTGTTAACGAACCCGTAAAAGTTATAATGACCACGATTTACGGATATGTACTTGGAATGCAAGAACTCTATATAATCCAATTGGCAGATGTCCTCGAAAGTTATAAGGTTGACATTACCGCTATCCAGGAAATGCGATGGACAGGTCATGGCTGCACAAGGAAGAAAAACTGCGACATATACATACTACAGTTGCCATGAGAAAAAACATGCATTTGGTTGCGGATTTGTAGTTGGCAAAAGTCTGCAACATCTTGTCTCTACGTTCAATCCTGTGAGTGAACGTATATCCATAATCCGCATAAAAACAAAATAGTTTTATATTTCCCTAAGTTGTGGGCATACCCCGACAGAAGGAAAGTTGATGACGACAAAAGAAACGTCAGTCTACATGCTGACAGTTCCGACAACGGTATGAGACTGATTGACTTTGCCGCGGCAAAAAAATGGTCATTAGTGGTACAAGACAAGCATAACGACATCCACAAGGTTACTTGGGTGTCCCCTGATCAAAGAACGAAGAACCAAGTTGATCACGTGGTAACTAACGGAGGCACTCATTCAGTGTAATGGACGAAGGAGCTATCATCGATTGTGCTCACTACCAGGTAGCAGCAAAGGTTCACACAAGATTAAGTAGAGCGAAAATCGTACGAAACCAGACGCAGAGAAAGCTAGACATTGGAAAGCTGGAATTACCAGAGGTAGCCACAGCCTACTCAAGGAAGCTCTAGCAACTTTTGGCACAGAACCCACCCCTCCCGATGATGATCCTGAAGCGCAGTTGAAACCCATTTCAGACTCTATAAAAACTGCCGCAACAATGGTACTTGATTGGGGAAAACCGCTTCGCAACACACCATGGTACGATAAAGAGTGTCGCATAGCAAATGATGAAAAGTACACTCCATGTATGGCAATGCTTCAGTCAAATGTAACGCGAGCTGCGACTGAGCGGTATAGGGGAAATAGAAAGGAGTTAATCGGTCTTGTGGCCGTCGGTGGTGCAATCGTAGTGTGCGCGGCTCTTGTGCATGAGACCACCTTAAAATTTGTTTCGATGGTGGTCACCTCGTTTAGTGAAGGCGACACTGTCGTGTATTTAGCCATGAAAAGCTTCTCAAAATACCGTTCGGAACCGGTGTAAAACTGTGGATTCATATCAATGAGTGTGAAACTAGAAACCGCACAGCTCACTGGTTGTGAAAAGCTCTCCCTAATCCCTACATGGGATGTAACGGGAAACCATTTATTTATTTATTTATTTAAACCGTCTCTTTAGGCGTAAGAAACGGGTGTGGAGAGTTCGCGACAATGAGAAAATTGAGACATACAGAAGGAAGAACGAAGCCCGAAAATTCTACCACAAAGTCATAAACGGAACTAATGGACGTGGTTCAGGGCCTTCTTCTGTAAAGACGAGGACGGAAATCTAATCGCAGATGTGCACAGTTTGTTGGGAATATGGATATATCATTTTCGGCGCGCTACTGTTACCTGAGATATCCAATGACGAGGAGATAATCGATCACAATTTGGACGTCGGTTTCGATTGCCTCCTCCTAACCAAGACGAGGTCAGAACAGCTATTACCCGGCTTAAGAACATCAAAGCCGCAGCGGCCGATGGATTACCCGCGGAGCAGTTTAAAGGTGGAATCACACGATTGTCGCAATACACCAATTTGGAACAATTTTTATTGTACTGAATTGGGCAACAATAAAAAAATTGTCGCAATCAATATTTGTACAGTCACATGATTGCCTCACATCTCATAAATTTGATTGTCGCAAATTGGTGCAAAACGATTAGGTGGCAATAATTGGCGGCTTCCAGTCACACGATTGGTGTAGTTTACGGCAACTCTGAGAAACAGCTGTTGTTGTACTGTGGTAAATTGCAAATTTTGATTTGTTTATACGCGTACAATATACATAGATTTTAAAAACTTTAATTTACTGCAATAAACATGATGTGTTCTCTAAAGATAAAGATTCAAAATCCATATAAAAACTGCAAGTGAATAATAATTACAACATTTAGAACAATAAAAAATGCAATGTACTTACAAATAGAAATGCTGTTCCACGGTCACGAGAAAAAAATCTATTAAAAGAACAAAAATTGGCACGTATTGCCTTATTCGATTGCCGCTCTAGAACACAATAAATATTTGCGCATTTCTCACATTTATATTGGTGCATGGTTGCCCATCGTGCTTTCACACGATTGCCGCACCAGGGTTGCATTTGATTGGGACAATTAAGCACAATATTGTAGTGGGTTGCCGTATGTGCCAATAAATTGTGAAATCACACGATTGGAGTATAAAATACACCAATAATTGATGCATTGCGACAATAGTGTGATCCCACCTTAAGGCTGGCGGCGATGACCTGATAAGGTGCATGCATCCTCTCATTAGCAAAATTTGGTTAGATGAATGCATGCCCGGCGATTGGAGTCTCAGTGTACTATGTCCCATATTTATTAAAAATGGTGACCAGAGTCTCTGTGCCAACTACCGAGGAATAATCATTTTATCCATAGCATATCGTATATCAGTATAATGTGCTATAAAGACTAAAACCAATTATCGCTGAACTGATTGGACCACCAGTGCGGCTTTAGGCCTGGAAAATCGACAACTGACCAGATTTTCACGCTACGCCAATTCCTGGGGAAGACCCTCGAAAAACAAATCGACACCTATCATCTAGTTGTAGATTATAAGGCGGCCTTCGATAGTCCGATACGGGAGAAACTCTATGAAGCAATGTCTGAGATTGGTATTTCTGCAAAACTCATACACCTTTGCAGGATGACCTTGACGAACACCAAATCCGCAGTGAAAGTTGGTAAGGATCCTACCGAACCTTTCGAAACTTAGCGAGGCCTCAGACAAGGCGACACCCTATCGTCCTATCTCGTTAACATCTTAATAGAGATTATTATGAAAAAAGATGCAGTCAACATGAATAGCAGCAAAAGTCACATGCTGCTCGCGTATGCTGATGATATACATAGATATCATTGGGCGCACAGTTAAAGAAGTTACTGCGGTGTTCCGAGAATTGAGAAGGAGTCAGGAAAAGTGTGTCTGATGGTAAATGAGAACAAGACAAAATTAATGGTTTCAACCAGCTGGGCCTCCACGCGATTAGACTAAATTGTGAACGTCGATAACCGTTATAATTTCGAGGTGGTAGACGAATTTATATACCTCGGATCTGCCGTAAACACAAACAACAACGTCAGCCTTGAGATCAAGCGGAGAATTGTGCTTGGGATGTTATTTTGGGCTAAGCAAGCACCTTAGAGACAAAGCCCTCTTTCGAGTAACAAAAGTCCAACTATACGCGACTCTCATACAACTTGTCTTGCTTTATGAAGCGAAATCCCCGCAGCAAGCAGACGAAACATCTGTAGGAGTCTTCGAGAGAAAAATACTCCGAAAAATGTAAGGTCCTATAGTGCACAACGGCGAGTATCGGCGACGCATGAATCATGAGCTGCATGAGCTATATCCGGACATGGACATAGTTAAGCGGATCAAAATAACGCGATTGCTCTGGCTAGATCATGCCAGTAGAATGGATGAAAACGAACCAGCACGAAGGGTTTTGGAAACCGAACACGAAAGAGAACGAAAAATAGGAAGACCAAGACTCCGCTGGAGGGATCAGGTTGATGAATCCATGCGTACACTTGATAAGGGAAAAGATCGAACTGGTTGGCGAAATATGTTATCTTCGTTTTGTAAAGTTCCTGACCCCCCGGGGTTGTGCGAGACCGTATAAATAAGTACGAAATGAATTTCATTTTCGAGAGAAGTGGAATCTGTATATTAGAACCGGAGCGGTAATAAACGTCTTCTAAATTGTCTTTGATATCTTTACTTGTTTTCTTCTTTAAAATTGACACTAAGTTCGTAAAGAAGGCAAAGCTCTTGCGTATTCGAACAGAACGGAATAACCCACTAACAGTTAATGGTTCGTTAATTGAAAACGTGGATTCAAAGAACTATTTAGGAATTAAGATTACCAAGGAAGGTGGATCTGCGACGAACATAAGTGAGCGGATAAATATGGCAGATAAATCTGATGCAATAAGAGGATATCGGTAAGGACGTAGTCGCAAATATTCAATTGTAATGTGAAGTCTGTACTGTTGTACGGTTGAACTGCTTGAAGTTTAACGAAGCTGACAGTAAAGAAGGTCCATACGCTTGTCAATCATTGTCTGAGACAAAAGGGCTGTTTTTTATCCCGTTAAGCTATTGCCGGTTATGACTTAAAAACACGGCAACACGTTTGTAGCCAGTGACAACAAATACATGGTAGAAGCAGAAGTAGTTGTAGTGATTGACAGCAACAACAGACATTTTGCTTTTGTTCATTTGTTTCAGTTGTCAAACTGTACACAAATCTATACACAAAATACAAAAAAGTATAAAAACAAAATATATCAGAGTATGACAAGTGAAACGAAAACTGGTATTGAAAAAAATTAAATCACCTGACTAAACGACTATACCTGATAGATAATTCTACCATGATCAATATGTATAACATTTACCACGCGTTGTTGTGAAAAATGTAATTCAAATTTTGTTTTACAAATCTATCCTTAAAATTTTAAGATATTAAATATACGTAGTCTTACATTAAATAAAATAATTTAAATGAACTTACCATGTGTAAGCTATTTTGCAAATTTCTGTTTTTGAGTCTCCTTCTTGATAACATTTTCATTCACAAGAATGTTGACATTGCTTGGAATTTAATATGTGGCAACATTGCCATTGGTCAAGTCGGCATGTAAGTGGGATATTGAAATGACACTTAATATCGCTTAGCTGCCCCGTACAAATTAGGCTATGATTGATAAACTATAAAACTCCGTAACTACTGGTTTGATAATTGATAAATTATAAAACTTTCGACTATCAAAGAACCAATTTAAATCACTAGCCAGAGACAGAATTCGATGGGGGAGCATTCGTTGACGCTCCATGTTCTTCGAGAACCTTTAATTTAAACTTTGTACTGTAAGATTGTTTTATATTGTTATTTTGTTTCAATAAATAAAGGACATATATGAGTGTAATCGTAAGATTGCAATCAGTAAAATGCACTAAATTTAGGATAGTATTCTAAAAGTCCCGAAAGTGAACGTAAACGCAAAAGCCAACGCGAACGCCAAAGTCAAAAATGGTAGTTTATATATCTCTTCGCGCTTGCGCTTGTTTATGAAAGCTGTCACTGACATATGCGGTTTATACAGTTGCCCAACTAAAGTAAACAATTAGAAATTAGAAAGAGTTATCTTGAGTGTAATGCTCAGAATGAAAAAGATTAAAAAATTTAGCTCTATTTCAGTAGATCAACAGATTTTAAGATTGCTATTATTTATAATACTGCAAATACCAACAATATTCATATAAAATGTGTAAAAAACCTATACTATTTTTGGGTTCAATGTCCAATAAATTTCCCCATCTATATTAAATTAGTTGTCTTTTCAAAAACACGTGCCATTGGGCGGTATGTATTGATTGTAAAGTATTGGTTCTTCTGTTTATTATTGTCAACATCAACTGATGTCTATAATTTTTATATATAATTAATATAATTATAAAAGTTTTGCAACGCATTATTTATTTGAACGTTCCATTTCTAATTTTATTATTGTAAATAAGAATTTCAGTGCGTAAATAGTAAAATTTTGAATTATTTAAAAAAAAAAATTTCAGCGCTATCCGTCGAATGCATTTCAGCCAAAATTGGAAACTACTTATAAGCAATGAAATGCAAAATACTTCCATCTGCCTATCCTCGATCGACATTTTTCTTTAAATTTGTATTTCTTCAACTAACGCGAAGAACTGTGGCGTGTTCAATTTGACAGCTGTAGTGATCAAAAACGTTGCGCTGCGTTTTATAAACTAACCATTAAATAACGTAACTCAACGCAGGTAGTCACCGAACAGCTGTAATGTTTTATAAACTACACAAACGACAAAAGTAACGCGAAGTGACTGATTGACGACTTATAGAATACCACCCCTAGTATTTTGTTTTGGGCAAGTGGCAATTGTGAAATTTGGCAGCTGTCACATATGATTATTCCGATTATTACAAATGGAGCCGCTTTACGAAAGAACAACGCGTTATAATTGTGAAAACTTAATACAAAAATTCGTTCAAGTGAAGTCAATGTCAATTTTTAAAATAAAAGTAATTTTCTCCGATGAAGCGCATTTCCATCGTGAATACACAAAATTGTCGAATTTGGGGTTTAGAAAATCCTCATGCAATCCATGAGAAACAAATGTACCCACAACGAGCAACTGTCTGGTGCGGATTTTGGTCAGGTGGCGCTATTGGGCCTTACTTTTTTGAAGATGAGGCCGAAATTGCAGTGACTGCTAACGGCATTCGTTACACGAACGGAGTTCTTGTGGCCTCAACTGGATGGCATGGATCTGGACCACATGTGATTTCAGCAAGACGGTGCCACCTACTACACCGCGCATAAAACAACCGATTTATTGCAGTAACGATTTCCGGAATAAGTTATCGCAAGAGACTCTGATGTCACCTGGCCACCAAGATCATGCGATTTAAAGCTGTGCGATTTCTTTCTTTATGGTTTTGTGAAATCTCGGGCTTATGCGAATAAACCAGAAACAATTTCTGAGCTCAAATTCGAGATCCAACGCGTCGTCGGTGAGAAGCAGCCACATCTATGTGAAAAAGTCACGAACAATTTCATGAGAAGAGTAATGGCCTGTCATGCGAGCCATTTGGGATACTTACAATCAAATAAAAAATCACTACTATCTCAAAAAATACGTATTTTATTGTTAAATTAAAAAGTGCATTCTTACTGAGACACTCTATATATAGCTCGTGCGCATTAAAAAATGTGAGCCACATCATTTTTTTCAGTGCGAAATTGACTTTTATATTTTTGTCTGTTTTGAAGTCTATTTATGTCGATAAATTGATTGAGATTTGACAATATTGTGTGACACTTCTCACACAGTTTGAATAGTGGTTTCATTGTCCCTATCATAGACGAATATAGGTATAGATACATTTATTCTCTCAATAAAATAAACGTCATAGGTACGGTGGAAAGTAAACATTAGATGGTGGAAAATATGGGTTCAATAATACCAGGTAGAGGCAATAGTAAACAACGTCCAACAAAGGAACAACAACCGAATTTCGTGTTTTGTGGCAAACTAGTTGTGTTAAATACAATACAAATGTATACCAACGATAAAAGTCAACAAAAAGTCCAAAATACATTTAAATTTTTCAGTTCTACACCAAAACGACATGAAAAAGTTAAGTGAACATATTTTGTAACTCCACCTGGTGTAAGTTAATTTTAAACTTCATTTCTCTCATTTCCACAAACCTACGACGAAGAGTGTGATATGAAACGTCACATGAGAGAATAATAAATAGCCTGTTTTTGTAACTTAATTTTTGATCATTCGTTCGCCAAATGACTAGCGCCGATAGGTTTTGGTTTTTGTACGCTTTGTTTTGAGTGAAACGAGAAGAGCTTCCGTTTTGCTTAAAAAATTTGGTTCAGCGAAATCAAACACGAACGAAACAAAACGTCAGATTAGACAATCAGAAAATATCAATCGTTTAGTTTGTTTGCAAATGTGTTTCTTTACGCATTTATAAGAAAAATAATTAAAATTGTTGTTTAATATGGATATTTCTAACAAAAACATATCAATGAGTGTTCGAACTCACGGATGATGTGTTAACACCATTTTGCTACACGGTACCTGTTCGATTTCTATGAACACATTAGTAAATGTTACATTGGAAAATAAAAAATAATAGTTTATTGAATTAAATTTTATTTCTTTATTTTTATAATTTATAAATGTTAAGTTTTCAACACAGATAAAGTTGGTCTGTGATAGCTGAAATATGAGACATTAACTTTAGATTCTATCCTATCTAAATATCGTGAGAAAACAGCGTCAATTGTAGTTCCTTGGATAGTAGTTGGAGACTCTAATGAAGTATTAATAGTAAGCTTGAATTTATCGTAGAGGAATTCGATAAGTGGCAGTGCTTCTGCGGTTGAAAAATTCGTGTTAAAGTCACCACCCATTATTATAGGCATTGAAAAATACACCGGGCAATGCTGAACATCAAATGACTCGCTTTGTTTGGCCATAGCAACAACAACGAAACAACCAAACACACAACATCACACATACTTTGTCCGAAGTAGCTGACGTATACGTGTGTCAAATAACTACATGTTTGCCATATCAACAGCAACGAAACAGCCAAAAACACAACATCACACATACTTTGTACGAAGTAGCTGGCGTATTAGTGTGTCACCATAACGTCGACTGCGGCTTGCAAATAAAATTTTGCGTGGCTATGCTTTATATCTCCGTTCAACAATAGCAACAGACACATGTACATACATACATTATTATGTTAATACATACGCTATAGACACAATTTCGTTTGCCTCACCCCTGCCACACCACTCTTTCATTGCTCTCTTGCTCGCTCATTTTTGTTTAACACGTCATTATTCTCTTTCGCACTCGCAGAAAATCTGGTTTTAGCAGCAGCATAAAATCTGGTTTTAGCAGCAGTGTTGACTTTGATAGATTTAGTCCCTATACGCCGCTATAGATGTTAACACATCAAAAAGTCACTACATGTGGCCCCAAATGCCACGGATGCATTGATTTTAAAAACACTTTAATTACCTCACTTCACTAACTTTAATTTTTCCCACTTTTCTTGCAATTTGTTGTTTGTTCATTTTATTTTGTCTGCAATCAGCTGCTTCTAATTAAACAGCTGATAGAGCAGTGTTGCCTGTAGTTTGCTAAATTTTGGTATTTTCCAATAGAAAGAGCTTTTAAAATCAACAAGAATAACACATTGGCAACAATGTACTTTGGCATAAGAGCAGCTAGTAAAATGAGCTTTCACTCCCGAACGAAAATGGAACAAAAATTCAAATATAAACTTGATCGCCTGGGTAGCAATCGCACGTCTGCTTAAACAAAAAAGTTCGCTGAACAGGCTATAAATGTATCTATACCTATATTCGTTTATTGTCCCTATGCTACGTTCAGGGGTTCGAATTTTCTTGCTCTAAAAATTTCATTTTTATGCTAAATTGAATGATCATTGAACAATAATTTTTTTTACAATATGATTGGACGTTTGAGTTTCCGTAGAAACATTACAATTTTGCTCGGTACATATTAGGTGGGTTCTGTTACACCCTGCTAAACAAATTTTCGGCGACTTTGTAAGAGCAGATGCTTAACATCGCCATACAAAGAGGTTGAAAAATTGGTATATCAACGGATCACATGAACAACTTAGCAACTACATTGGTAGACAAATTCGTCGATATTTAAAAATTTGCAAAATGTCTGAAATATTGAACTTAGTATAGGCACTGTTAGGAGTAGAGAAATTTACTTAAAAGTGAAATATAATATATGTCAGTGTATTTTAATGGGCCTCTTTTTTTATGTCCTGCTAAACTAATCGACCATTTTGTATGGAGGGCTAAGCGATATTAAGCGATTTTAAGCGGCTCCCTATAAAAAGTCGTCGAAAAATTAGTTTAGGGGGAAATAAAAAAACACGTCTAATATTTAAATGCCAAATTGCTTAAATCTATTATTGTTTATTTCTCTTTGACTTAACTTACAGCTTGAAGTTATGGATCTAATTCACTGGTATGGTCGTGTTTCGGAGCCCTGGACAGATTCTGGAGGTTTCAAGCCACGCAGCACATCCAGACACAGTCTGAAGAGTCCTTCAAAACCCCGCTCACGTTCCAGAAAATCATCACCCTCTTTTATGTGACACTGACTCTTAAGAAGTTGTGGTCGTCAGTAAAATTAAGCAAATGGATTAAGGAAACAAAATTGAAAGATTACGGAATAAAGTTGTGGAATTCAGACAACTTTTGTTCAATGCGGTATATTTTAGTGGATTTTCAAAAGAAAATCATAGGTGTCATACAATTTTGAACTTTATTAATATTTTTACCGCCTTTGACTAGAGAAGAAGCCGGTATCTCTATAGTAATGCAAAGGTTACAGGTTTTAAGCTAAAGCAATTGTATTGGAATAATATACCTTATGTATCGTATACTTTTTTTCAAAATTGAGTTTATTCGATGTTAAAATTACAAAATAATATAAATTTTTCTAAAAACATAACCCAAAGAAATGAAAGAAACATTTTATAATAGGTGACAACAAATGATTCAAATGTTGAAAATTATATTTATTGATTAAATGAAAAAAACAAATATAACGAATTAAATTCATTGTTCATGCACATTTTTCGTTGGTTAACGTGTAACATGATCAAAACAAAAGGACAAGCATATAGAATAGTTAAAAGGACATTTCATCTCACCTCATCTCATCACACCTCACATGAAAATCATTCGCATTCAGGTACATGTAACCTATACACATACATGCATACATTCATACATATCCTGTAAATGAAAATTTCACATAAATTGATGTACCTTAAATTTGAACATTTTTGTCATATGTATTACAAATTTAATTGAATTTATATGTGAACTTTATTTGACTATTTAAAAACTTTACACACATACATATATAGACATACATTATTTATACTAACTCATTGAATTTATTTAATCGAAATTGAACAACAAAATAGTCTCTTTCGGTGTCATTTTATCCATAACTAAAAAAAATCTTCGAAACGAATCTTTGTCAAACAAAATAAGTATATTTATTAAATCAAATTGATATTATTTTTCCCTTCAATTTGACTTCGAACTATTTATTTACTAAAAAAAATATATATATTTAAATTACTATTACTATTAGGTGTATTTATCAAGGAAAAAAAAACAAAGTATTTAATATATATATATATTTTACTTAAACACAATAAGGGTACTCACTCTACCGTGTATAAGGGCGGCGCACCTTGGGGCAGCTCCACAGAGACCAGTGCGCAAAAGGTCACTTTAAAATGTTGGGTAAACAGGAAAAGACTGTCACTTT
Organism: Phaonia tiefii; assembly: GCA_963931995.1. NCBI lineage: Eukaryota > Metazoa > Arthropoda > Insecta > Diptera > Muscidae > Phaonia > Phaonia tiefii. The sequence continues at coordinate 257,876,754 of OZ008370.1, forward strand.
TCACTAAGTCTAAGGTATTTTGGATAAGAAAAATTATATTATTTTTGTTTTTATGTTTTGCACTAAGTAAGTCAAGCGATCAAAGTTGACAACTTCATTGTGAAATTTGCAATTGGGAAAGTGTAAAAAAAGTACCTCCAACTAATTTGTCAATATCTTTGTTATTTATAGTGCGATTAAAAATATAATATATGTCATTAGTGACATTTCAAAAGTTTTTTTTATTGTATTAAGCTCAGAATCAATAACTGTTCGATTTTAATTTTATTTTTTATGGTTCTGAAGCACAAAATCATGAGTGTTTAAGAAAACAACTAATTGATGTAATTTTCGCCAGTGAAAGAAAACCTTTAATGCCAAATGTTTGGATGTTGGGGCTTTCCGTCAACGTAAGATTTCATGCAGCGAAACTCATTTCAAACATCAGCTAAAAACCAATTGTGAACGATCAAATTGAATAAAAATTCTTTTTCTTTCTTCAGACTTAAAATGGCTCAACGGATTAATTTCTTTGAAAAAAAATCCAATAAGTGTTCGAACTCACGGGTGATGTGTTAACACCTTTTTGTTACACGGTACCTGTTCGATTTCTATGAACACATTAGTAAATGTTACATTGGAAAATAAAAAACAGCGTTCAATCATTTGATGACGTTACATTTAAATAATATTAATACTTAAAATTATTTAAAGACCAGTGCAAGCACATGTGTCGTTATTTTCTTGCTTAATACTTTTTGTTTTATTCCCACAAAAACTAAAGAGAATTCAAAGTAACAGAAACATGAACATACATTGTTATGTTCGCACATGCGCTACACAAGTTCACACAATTTTCGTTGCTCTCTTGCTATCTCGTTTTTATATACATACGTAAAACCACTCTTGCTATCTCATTTTTATATACCTAGAACCACGTCATTATTCTCTTTGCTCTGAGAGTGCTCCGCACCCACACAAGGCAACTATTCGCTGCCGGTACATAAGTGGGTGTGTGTGTTTTTATCGCAGTCTGACAATCTGTGTTTCGCAGTCGGACAAATCTGTGTTCTATATAGGTGTGGGTCGCCCTTATCATTTACGGCTATGCAAAATAGATGTTGGCCGATTCTGAGACCTACCCGATATGCACATACAATTTCATACAAATCGGTCCAGCCGTTTCGGAGGAGTTTAACACCAAAAAATCTGCGTGATCGCAGTCGGACAATCTGTATGATCGCAGTCGGACAAACTGTGTTTGGATGTATTCACTTTCTGAGTTAAGTCCCTACCCGCGCCTATAGATGTTAACACATCAAAATTTCTCCATCTTCTGGACGTCCATCGATATTTTTCGAAACATGCAGTGAATCAAAAAAAACGCAAACGAACTGCGGAATTAAGAAATACGGTTCCTACAAATGAGCTTGTTTATGCTGCCCAGATGAGTTTACCGGCTTCGGGTCAAAAGCAAGCAGCAGATTTGGTAAAAGAAGCAACAACGTCTCAAAGTTTCTTAGTTTTGATGAACCAAGAAAGATGTCATCATTAGAAGCCTTGTCTAAGATGATTGAAGCAAAATTGTCAAGGCACCAGCCAGCACAACATTACAAGAACCTTTGCAAAAAATGTGTTCCCTTCTTATAAAGAGGTTCAAAATGAAAAGAAAAATTATTACCCTCCTGAAATTAAAATAACCGAACCTAGTGCTGATGTACTTAATCACACTAGCGAAAAAATACTGATCAATCAAATAAACGTTTTGGAATTTTTTCAATCAGACACAGAAATCGAATTAAAGTTAGTGTCAAAGTGGGGGCAGTTCAGGTCATAGTCAATACAATCAAAAATATTTAGAGAGCCATGAGAGTAATGATAATTTTATTTTTGTAAAGTGTCTGGACCCACTACAACTTTCATTTAACCAAAAAGTTCGGTGGAAAAACCCTTGTTCTTCATCTCAGCGTTATTGCCGTGCATTAAAAATTTACTTCCAAAAAGAGGGTGACGAACTTGTAAGGATCGAAAAGGATATAACAGAAACACAAATCCAAAATCCTCATGGGTCAAATATAACTATCAACAGCAAAAATTTTGTTGTGAAACATGAATTGGTACTATCAATGATTGAATGCAAGCTTTGCAACAGTTTATCCGCTACAAAATCTTCCATGAGATGTTATTTATGCAATGGTACATGCAATATCCACTGACACTGTTTCACTAATTTTACATTTTCTTGTCTCCATTTTAACCGATCTTTCTGAAAATTGGAGTGATATATCGTAAGATTATAACAAACAGTATGTAAATTTTGATTTATTAAAAACTTATAATATGACAGCAACTAAGCGAACTTTTGTTAGCCCCCCCGTATTATGTAGTATTAAGTGTAAATTATTAATTTTATTAATTACAAATCATTGTTAATATAAAGATTTGGTTCAAAATTAAAAATTCTGGGTACTAAGTTTTCATATTTATTTAATTCTTTGTATATTTATTATTAACAACACATTTGCTTTTGAGAAAAGCTTAATCATAATTGATAATAAACACCAAAAAGAAACCATTGATTTTCTTGATGTAAACATGCAAGTTCATCTTTCAACAAACCTCCAAATTTGTCTTTTCTTAATATAAATTAAATTTGAACTCGTTTGTACTCTTATGAAAGCCTTTAAGACACAAAAAGTCACTTGAGACTTTTCAAAATAATTTATCGTGGGATAGACCCACCTTCGCTGAATCTTGAAAATACTCCAGTAACCTCTCGCAAATTTCGCCCAATGATGTCTATGTCGTCAGCATACGCCAGCAACATATGGCTTTTCATGTTGATATTCTGGTTCGTATTTACTGCAGCTTTTCTTAATATTGACGACGTTGCACGAAAGTCAGTGTTGGTCAGCGTCGTTCTACGGAGGCGGATCAGTTTTGCCGGTTTCCCAAGTTCAGACATAGCTCGACAAAAGGATGGTATGTATCGATTTGCTTTTCGTGGGTCTTTTCCAGGAATTTTCGTAGCGTAAATATTTGGTTAGTCGTGGAGTTCCCTGGTCTAAAACCACACTGATATGGGCCAATCAGGGTTTCAAAAACTGGGTTTAGTCTTTCACATAATACGCTCGACAAGACCCTATACGGGATGTATAAAAGACTGATGCCGCGATAGTCGGAACATACACAGGGATCAACCTTTTTGAATACAGAACATAATACACTGAGACTCCTACACTGTCTTCCGCATTCATTATCTCCTGATTCTCAGTGGAAGAATCTGAGTGGAGTAGTGGTCTTTCCGTATTTTAAGCACAAACTGCTTATCAGTCACCAGATTCCCATTCTTGCCCTTGCAGGAGGGCAGCCCATTATTATTCGGCTCGTTATTTGATCTTCTTACCCTCTGGAAAAATTTTCGGGATTCATTGTTCATCCTGCACATTTCGGTATATATACTCTCACTCTCTGCTCCCACTGCCATTTTTTCCTCCTAAATAATTGGTTTTCTTCCCTTCTCAAACTCTTGTACCTCTCATTCGGAGCACGCGTTGTAACTGACTGTTTCGTTGCCATGCGTGCAGTGTCTTTTTCATCAGTTGCAATGCGACATTCTTCGTCGTACCCTTCTACGGTTTTTGGTAGCCAAGTTCAGTCCTTGCAACGGTTTACAAAGAATGAGGGATGAGCTTCCACTGAGCTTCTAGGTCCTCAGGAGGGGAAGGAGAGGTAGCTTCTGCTGATAGGGCTTTGATATATCCGGTATTTTCAGCTTATCATCATCTAGCTTTCCCGTGTTCGGCTTCTAGGGCCTCAGGAGGGGAAGTATTCTTCTCTAGCAGGAGAGGTAGCTTTTGTTGATAGGGCTTTGATATATCCGGTGTTTTCAGCTTGTCATCATATAGCTTTCGCGTGTTCGGCTTCGTACATTTTTTTTTGCCTGCTTAGTCTTCTGCGAACTTTCGCAGCTGCCAGATAATGATCCGAGTCGATATTGGCACCTCGAATCACACGTACATCCATTACACTAGAAGAGTTCCTGCCATCTATTAGCAAGTGATCAATCTAGTTCTTTGTTCTCTGATCAGGCGACCTGGATGCCTAATGTATGTTCTCAGCGGCGAAGCCTATAAGTCTTATTCCATTATTGGAGGTGGTATAATGTAGACTGTGATTACCGAGGGTTGTGTCGAAAGACACTTTTCTTTCCCAACTTGGCATTAAAATTGCCTAGAATAATCTTAATGTCGTGGTCAGGGCAGCGTTCGTATACTTCCTCCAGACGCTCATAAAATGATTGTTTGACCTCATCGTCTTTATCCTCTGTCGGTGCGTGCACACAAATGAACCAGATATTGAAATATTTCGCTTTGATGCGAATTGTGGCTATGCTTTCAGTCACTGGTTGGAACCTTGAAACTAGGTGTCGCAGTCTCTTGCCAACTATAAATTCGCACCTGCATTCGTGCTCGCTCATGGCTGCTGTAGTAACTATCGCAGTGTTCCTTTCCGGTGCAACCATATCCTGTCCATCGCATTTCCTGGATAGCTATGCTGCCAGCATTATATTTTCCGAGGACATCCACCAGTTGGAAAGTGGTACCTGTCCTGTATAGTGTTCGCACATTCCAGGTACATATCCTTAAATCGTGGTCCTTATCACGTCTGCGAGGGTTGTCAACAGTTTTCGGTGTATTTTCATTGCCAATATAACGGTGGCGGAAGGCAAACCCAGCCAACCGTGGTTTGCATTTTACCTACTGCCAGGATTATTATGTTTCAGCCGCCCATTATGGATCAGACGTCGGCCAGAATACAGTGAGTCGAAACTGGATTTTGATTTCTTCAATTTTGATCCACCGTTGGCCAGGGGGTGTTGGCTAATCCACCTTCAAAGGACAGAACGGAGGTTTCCGATAAAGCCATTGCCCAGGACATACTGCATGGAAGTAGTGAGCCGCTTGGACTACCCAATGAAGGAATAATTTCTGGCCACTCCCAAGTGAATGGCTATCTTTCAAACTCCAAAGACAGTCCCATGCCCCTAAATATCGGGATATAAACATCGTTTATAGTTAATTCAGTCATTTTGAATTTGAGATCTACCATCGAGTACATTGCTACGAAAAAGCTTGTCAAGCTACCGTTCGGAGTCGGTGTAAAACTACAGGTACCAATCAGAGTGTGTATGCCTATGCCTTAATTGGATGTAATGGGAAACTAAAGGGTGGGCCATGTAAAATTTGGAATTTAATTTCGCTTTAAAAAAAATTTAATAGATATTTTTTTTTAATTATGATTTTGCTGGTAAGGCCCATCATTGATATTCATGAATGAAACACAACATCATTCAAATGCCTTACAATACCTACTTTACACTACCTACTTTACACTATCAATACCTACTTTACACTATCTCATTCGATCAACCCAATTATTCAGTACATTTTCGATTTTTTGGGCCTCTATATCGTGAACGACTGCGTCGATTTCGTGTTTTGAGGCCTCAATGGACTCGTGATTATTTGCGTAACACTTATGTTTCACGGTGCCTCAAATATGATAGTCTAAAGGCGTCAAATCGCAGCTGCGAGGCGGCCAATGGTCTTTCAGTTTCGGCTGATTATGCGGTTTTTAGAACACAGTGCGAAATATATCGATTGTAACGTAGCGCCGACCTGTTGAAACCATACGTCGTCCATGAGATCCTCTTCAACTTTTGGGAACAATAAAGCGCTGGGCATGGCCATTGGCGCTTGCCATTGACAGTAGTGGCAGCTCTTTGCTCGTTTTCGAAGTAAAATGGCCCTATGATGCCGCCATGACAAAAACCGCATCAAACAGTCACTCGTTGTGAATGAATCGGCTTCTTCTCGACAAGGTGTAGATTTTCCGAGCCCCAAATTCGAGAATTTTGCGTGTTAACGTAGCCCCCGACGTGAAAATGGGTCTCATCGGAAACAATGATTTTTCGGTAAAGATGCTCATCTTCAGCCAATTGATCTTCACACCATTCAGTGAAGCAAAAACGCGTCTCGAGGCTTTAGTTTTTGGACGAATTGGACTTTAAAAGCCTCTATCCCGAGGTCTTTAGGGGAAATTCTGGGCAAAGAATTGCAAAAATGTTCAATTGCTGCGATCGGGGGCGAGTTGATAACTGTTCGAGCACACTTTCAGCAAATAATGGCCCCTCTAACATATTCTCCCAAACATATTCTGCAGTAACCATGTATATTTTTGGAACACACTTCAAACATTAATATGTTTGCAATTCCCAAATTCACTTGTGTTTAAATGTAAAGAGCATCATGTTAGTGGCAAACATGCCCTTTCCAGATTCTTTCCTCAAAATAGTTTCTCTCTTTGTTAGCATAACACGAAACACATATACAAAAACCAAAGTAACATCACAAACCATTTAAGCGTCCGAGCCTTCGTTTATTATTTTTTCACTGATCAAGCGCTTTTGATATCCTCTGTCCGATGAAGGATTGACGACTGAATACATGAAACTAAAACGCAATACTAACTTCATCTGCAATTTGCACGAACATTTTGGAATATTTATGACTCACTGGCTGAGCGAATAATGCAAAAATACAGATGCACACTTACAAGACAGGCTCTCTCGTTGTTCCTCTTTTATTCTCTTGCTCTCGAGAGAGCATAGACAGTGCAACAAACACAGATGTATTTGTATCAGAAATATAAGTATATGTGGTTCGCAAACATATTTATTCTAACATATTAATCATTGTGTCTCAAACATGTAACATTGAATAGCAAACACAATATGTTTGGACACAAGTATATTATATTTGCGACAAGCTCCAAACACACTTTATATTTGCATCCAAACAACAACAACAAGACAGATTTTTCAGCGTATACAGCAGCAATATTTTCCACTGAACGCACTCGACAAGCATGTACACGAGTTCTTTTGTCCAATAAGAACCCAGTTTGGGGAACTCACTCCACAAATTGATCCACATCTGCATTGATGGCACTTTATTTCTATCGAATTTATTTCGTAGATTTCTTAGAGTTTGAGTTGACGGAAGACTCAGAATTTTGGAAGTACGACTCATTTCATAAATTCTCCCCCTTTTGCACATCTTTATGATGAATATGTTATCCTTACATTTTAGATATAGGATGCGTTCAGAAGTTTTATGTAAAAATTTACGATAAACAGTTTTGTGGAATACGTTAACCCTCTACCGCCTCAAGATGTGGGTCTTTTTTGTGAAATAGAGTAAAAATCACCCCTAAAACAGGATTGTATTGGGTTAAAATGTATTATAAATATATTTCCCATAAAATTCTACTATAAGTTTCTTTACACACCAAAGCTCAAAGCTCGACGTGAATGTCAAAAACAAGTCAAAACGGAAAATCCATTTTAGGGTTAATTTCGTACCAAATTTATACCAAACATTTTTTTTTGATAAAGTGAATGGGAGTTGTTAGAAATCCATTCTAATTCAGTTCACTTTTACAACACGCATTTAAAAGTTACCCGATTTTTGTAGTAGACCAACGGGGTTAAGGCTGGTACTAACATCTAACATTCAGCAACATAAACACATTTTGATTGATCGATACATTTGTCTTACAAACATTAAAATGTTACTTGGTACATGTTGCTGAAATTGGCGGAAATATTGAGACGATATTTTACAGTCATTTCAGGCATTTTATTATGGTCGTCGGTGGTGCAACAGTTAGTGTGCGCGCCTATTTTACTTGAGAATGTGGGTTCGATCCCTACTCTCACCACCTTACATTTGATTCGACGATGGCCACCTCGCATTGTGACGGCGACACTATCGAGTATTTAGCCGTGAAACAGCTTCTCAAAATACCGTTCGGAACCGGTGTAAAACTGTGGGTCCCAATCAGTGAGTATAAAAACTAGAAAGCACACAGCTCACTGTTTGTGAGAAGGTCTCCCTAATTCCTTCATGGGATTTATTTTATATTTATTTTGTTTATTTACTTTTTATTTTTATTTTACAAGCATTTTTTATAAATTTTCGCGCTATACATGGAATTTACTACGGGCCTTAAAGCATTTTTGTGACATTTCAGCCTTTGCATGAGAATGAGTGAGTACTCTTAATGGTTTACTTGGCAAAATACTACTGCAGATGATCAAATATAGTTTTAATATATATGAAAAAAATGTGTATTTATTGAAAATATCTAAAGAATTGAAAATATTATTAAGATGTTATGATTTATTTTATATTTTACAAAAACAAAAAAACCAAAACTTTAGAAGGAAAGAGTGGTTAACATTTTTCGAAACATTAGCCGCACTCGATGAAAAGTTTTCTTTTGAGTGAAGTGAGAGGACATTTTTGTTCGTAATTCCTGGACACATACAAATTCAAGACTTCAAACTAAATTTCCTTTAAAGTCACAATTTAAAAATTTGATGATTATTTTTTCTTTTGGAAAGGGGACATATGAAAATGAAGGATTAAGTACTCGTGTCACGATAATCCCTAGTGAAACTAATTCTACAATAAATCTGTGGAATATTTTGACTCTCTGGCTGTCCAGTTTGGTATAGTTCTTCAGACCCGTAGTGAAAAAAAATTTACCAAACATTCCTTAGCTTTCACTCTAGCTTTCGTATTAATTAAAGTTTTAAGCCACTTATAGTAGTACTTTGGACGATATGGCAACTCCCAATACATTTGATTGCAAATTTTAGAGTCAAATACATTATCCCACATTCAGATCTTGCAAAATTTTCTAAAAGGAAAATTGTATCTCTAATTGTATCTCTACATTTATCTCTAAACGGAAAGGTCAACCATTTTCGATCGGCTTTCGACTGTCAAATAGTTAATTTTTTGTTTATGTTTTTATTATGGTTGGATTGTTTTAGTAACTATCAGTGTTTACTCATACATAGAAGATTTCTCATACAATTTTAATCTTTAGAAACTGAAGTTTAATTTTTAGCCTCATTTTAAACTAGTGTACATTTTGATGCAACACTGTTAGTTACTAAAAAATGCAACCATAATAAAATCATACACAAAAAATCAACTGTTTGACAGATGGAAGCTGATCGAAAATTCTCCGGCACGTCTCCGCCACCCAAACTTTTTTTTGAAGCTCACCCCGCCGACAATATAAATGGCTCTTATTGGTTTACACTGTTAGCAGATTTTATTTCAAAAACATCCCAAATTTGTACAAAACTGGCAGAAACTTAATTTTTCTGTTGTGACGGCGGTCTTCGATAATTTTGTTTCGGCGCGGAGTTTGTCTAACCTCAGAGTTACCAACAGGAATGTGAATTTAATCTCAAATTGGGTGGTGTAAACGACAAAGATTAGACAACTAGGTTATCGCTAACCAGGCCGCGATAAACGGCGGTGTAAATGCGTTATTAGCATTCTGTGTCGTATTTTCAAAAAAGGCGACCCGAGTATGTCGTCAGCCAAAATCCAGAAATACGTAACAACGTTTTCATCACTTTACAGGAGAGGCAACAAATAGTTAGATATAGAATCGGAATTTTGTGAATAAAATTACTATTTTGGGTCGTAGATGCCTAAAAGTTTGTGGGGATATGTAGTTTAGTCAATTGTAAGTATAGGGGCATCGACATTTTATATAAAATCACAGTTCAAGAAAAAAAACGTGGATTTATCAAAAACTACGTATATTTAATCTTTTTAATAAAATCGTTGATTTTGAACTTTGGTGTTTACAACATATCAAACATATCTTAATAAATCAAAAAGAAAATTTTTGAATTTTTTTGTTACGTCATTTTGGATTTTACTTGACGATATGTACAAACTATCGTGGAATAAGCCTTTTATCTATAGCATGCAAGGTCCTTCCCGAGCGTTATGTGCGAAAGCCTTTTGTTGCAGACCTGATCGGACCTTATCAGTATGGCTTTAGGTCTGGAAAGTCGACTATCGATCAGATATTCACATTACGAGAAATCTTGGAGAACACCCACGAAAACCAAATCGACACCTATCATATATTTGTCGATAGCCCGATACTTAGGAAAATCTACGAAGCAATGTCTGAGCTTGGTATTCCAGAAAAACTCATACGCCTTTGCAGGATGGCCTTGACGAACACCAAATCCGCAGTGAAAGTTTGTAAGGATCTTACCGAACCTTTCGAAACTAAGCAGGGCCTCAGGCAAGGCGACACCCTATCGTGCAATCTCTTTAACATCTTAATGGGGATCATTATGAGAAAAGCTGCAGTCAACATGAATAAAACTATCAGCAGCAAAAGTCACATGCTGCTTGCGTATGCTAATGATATCGATATCATTGGGCGCACAATGAGAGAAGTTACTGCGGTGTTCTGGAGAATTGAGAAGGAGTCAGCAAAAGCGGGGCTGATAGTAAATGAGGACAAGACCAAATTAATGGTTTCAACGAGCAGGGCCTCCATGCAATTAGACATAAGCGTGAACGTTGACAACCGTTATAATTTCGAGGTGTCGAATGAATTTATATACCTCGGAGCTGCCGTAAACAGGAACAACACCTTCAGTCTTGAGATCAAGCAAAGACTTGCTTGATATCAACCTGTATTGATTTATGGCATAGAGTCCTGGGTCTTATCGCAAGCCGACGAAACATCTCTAGGAGTCTTCGAGAAAGATACTCCGAAAAAATTATGGCCCTATAGTGGTCAACTGCGAGTATCGGTGACACATAAACCATGAGCTATATCCCGACATTGACATAGATAAGCGGATCAAAATAACCCGATTGTGCTGGCTAGGCCATGTCAGTAGAATGGATGAAGACGGACCCAGCACGAAGGGTTTTCGAAACCGAACTCGAAGGAAGACGGAAATAGGAAGACCAAGACTCCGCTAGAGGGATCAGGGTGACGAATCCCTGCCTACACTTGGTATTGTCAACTGGAGGGATAAGGCAAAATATCGAACTGGTTGGCGAAATATGTTATCTTCGTTTTGTAAGGTCCCTGACGCGCCGGGGTTGTTCGAGACCGTATAAGTAAGTAAGTAAGCAAGCACTTCAGAGATAAGACACTCTTTCGAGAAACGAAGATCCAAATATATGAGACTCTCATACAACCTGTCTTGCCTTATGGCGCGGAACCCTGGGAGTCTTCGAGAGGAAAATGCTCCGAAAAGTATATGCTCCTATAATAGACAACGGACAGTATCGTTGATGGATAAACCACGAGCTGAATAATCTGTATCCCGACATCGACGTAGTTATTCGCATCAAAATAGAGCGTTTACGCCAGCAAGGTCATGTCAGTAGAATGCATCAGAATGGACCAGTGCGAATGGTATTCGAAGACGTACTCGGAGGACATCGACAAATTGGACGACCAATTAGGACGATTGACCCCGTGAAGCAGACGCTTGATCCGTCTGGGTTGTTTGCGGCCACCTAAGTAGGAAAGTAAGTACGAATGAGTAATTTATGTAAATATATGGACATCGTGAATGCACAAAATTAAAAATGGAGAATTTTCTTCAATGTTCGCACAATTTAGTGTTATTAAATAGAAAAAAAGCTGACAGATGTTCGATTACTCTCGGAAGAAGGCCAAACTGGAAAGTTAGACGAGACGAAAGACATCTCGAGTAAGTTTTGTTTATGTTTTGAACGATTATTTTACTCTGGAAATGACAACAAAAACAATGTCCGAAGTTGGTGTATCGTCCAAAATACAACTCAGTAACGAATGTGGCAACACTGAGGTTTTTTATAATTTAATTTCGGACTCATAAGAATTGACACCGAACATTAGGGCTGTTTTTTATTCCATTAAGCTACTTCTTCTTCTGACTTTGTAAATATAACGATCCACACTTAACAATACGAAATGTGGCAACATTTGCTGTAATGGGTGACAAAAATATTCGATGCGGCAACACGTTTGTAGCCAGTGCCAACAAATAAATGGTAGCAACAGGTGTCGTTGAAGTTGATGGCAACAAAAACAGACATTTTGTTTTTGTTCATTCGTTTTAGTTGTCAAACTCTTCACAAATGTATACAACAATACAAGATTACAAAAAAGTTAAAAAAAAAAAAAAATGTGAGTTTGACAAATGAAGGGGAAAATAACATGGAAATAATTAAATCACCTGTTTAAGCGACTATACCTGATAGATAACTCTACCATGATCAATATGTATAACATTTACCACGTCTTGTTGTGAAAAATGTAATTCCAATTTTGTTTTCAATTGGAAATAAAAATGGATCCTTCGAATTTAGAGATTTAAAAATATACGTAGTTTTCCATTAAATAAAATAATTTCAATGAACTTACTATGTGTAAACCATTTTGGAAATTTATGTTTTTGAGTCTCTCCATCTTGATAACATTTTCATTCACAAGAAATGATAACAAAATATATCTAAGTTAACTTTTAGTTGTCATTTTTGAAATTGAACATTTGGCAACATTGACGCTTAATATCGCTTAGCTTCCCCGTACAAAGGAAGCTATAGTTAACTTTAGCGGGGTAAAAAGTACACTTATTATTGGATTCGAACATGTTATTGGATTCATTCCTTGCGTACTTTTCCTAAGAAATTTTGTTATTTATCTCTAAACGGAAATGTTTGTTGCAGAGAGTTACCTCCAAACTCTGATTTACCTTGCAAACATTTCGTGAATATTTCCTTTTCGAACTCTATTTTATTTTTAACGTCAAAATTCCGGTTCGAAATAGTTATCAAACAATAAACGTATTTCTTTATTTTCCGCTAAAATCATTTTTCGACGACTTTGTATGGGGAGACGCTTAAAGTCGCTTAGCTCCCCATACAATGTGGTCCGAAACTTAGTTTAGCAGAGAATAAAGAAACAGACCCAATTGTTTTCATACGAAATATCTTTGACATAACAACCCTGTAATTGATTTTGCTTATGAAATTTTCGCAAAGACCTGAGTACCAAGGTAATGAAAAGTGAGCGAAATTTTCGGTTTATGAAATTTTATTTGTTTTTTACATGTACTTCTTACGGCAACGAAACTTTCATAATAACTGAATACCGGGCTTATGGGACTGAAAATTTCATAAGAACTGAATATGGGTCTTTAGTGTGCAAAGTCTTACATTTTATTCTTAGCATACTGTGGACAAAATATGGGTATGTGTGTTTAACTTATAATATCAAACGAGTTTATGACTCGACTTTTACATGTTGTGTAAGCTAGTGACTAGGATTACACAGTGAAAAACGAAAAAATATAACCATATACAGACACCGATACGTGATAAAAGATTAAAGAAAGACCCGTGTCTCCCAGTTTTGCCCACAGTCATGCACTTTTTTTTCATTTTTGGAAAAAACCGATCATATTGTCAGGCTCATATTTTACAAATCGTTCAGAATTTTGATTTACTCTCTGAGGGAAAGTTGTAGCTCTTATCATAAAGGAAAAAAATTGTGAACATATAAAATCAAAACAACTTTATCTTCAAGGTCACAATCGTAAAACACTTTAAAAATTTTATGGTTATATTTCCATGACAAAAAATTAAACACATTGTTATTAAAGACAGGAGAGAGTATACAAAAATATTACTTGTATTTATTAAAAGTTATATACTTTTACCGCCTTTTCGAACTTGCACCGCTACAGAGTGTTACGGTTTCGCTAAAATCCATTAACTTTATTATTTTATTGCATACATTTTTTAAATTTGGTATGCAGGGACAGAATAATATTTCAAATTCTTCCTGATTAAGGGATTGGAAGATATTTATGGGTAATTTCTTGAATGACTTAATTTCATCCCACATTTCTTTTTACACTTGAATAAAATGAATGATGTTCATCGTTTATTTGCTGACAAAAATTCGCTGCTTCGTCTAAATGTTGTGGATTTCTGAAAATTTTTTTTAAAAAAATGTATTTGAAAAAAAAATGTTAACATTTCGAACCACTATGCTAATGAAAAATCAGTTTTCTTTTAAATTCTATTTAAATTCAAATTATATTTATCATAAATGTATTAATTACTGTTTGTATTTATTGTTGTCTTTTTAATTATCTTAAACAAATTGCAAAAAAAAAATTAAATAAAACAATTGTGGATATTTACAAAAAAAAAACTGAGTTGCATTTTCTTTTTCGAAGGATCAGTTAGATTGTTAGAAGGTGGATATTTACAAAAGAAAGTCAGAGTTGCATTTACTGTTTCTTATATCAGTTAGATTTATTTTGAGTTGAGGTCATATGTGAGAAAGAAAACAATATGTGATTGTCTTTTTATCACGATTTTATTATTCACTTCCAACATTTTGAACAACTGATCATTTTCAAGGATATTGCAGGATAACACACAATGCGTGTAAACTTTTCTGCAAGCTTGTGTCAACTATTATTTTAGAATAATATGGTATGCACATTGTTTGTTGGGTTAGTTTATATGCAAGTTTGCTGCTACATAAAGTGTTTGCTGAGTTGCAATAAGTCAAAATCGTATGCGTAGAAACACATTCATAGCAACTAAAGACTGATGTAATAATCTATCATGTAAATTCTGAGCAACAGGTCGCTTCGTTGGAATGGATTGTCATTTGTGCGCATGCGATTGCCTTAAATTTATAATGGTCTATTAATAATAATAGTACATCTACAGGGTGGCGCGCGAATCGTATTACAAAAATAGGTTACAGGTTATTTTGCAGGTTACTATTTAGATTTATTAAAACGAATACTTGGGATACCGAAAAGAGGATTTGGAGAGTGCAGCGATATCACACACAGGGACAAGATTAGTTGGAAATCAATTCAGGCATTGCAAATTCCATGATAAACTCATTATTTTGATTAGAATTAGTAATTGTCATACATCAGATTCCTTTGTCGATTTTATTAACAGATTGCAAATAGGTCTTACTAAATAGAAGTTCTTACAACAGAAAATTATTTGTATTAACCAATTTGAGTATTTCTAAAACCCCATTCACCTGAAATGGAATATATAACTAATAAAAAGTACAATATTAGAATTCGCTTTCGAGTATTAGTCACTGTAATCATAATTTAGTTTCTGTTATACAAAAACACTTGTTACAAAGTTATGTATTCGATTTTTCTAAGAGGCTTTGGTGTCATAGATAAACTATATTTGAAAGTTACACGAGGACTTTTCAGAAAGACAATTATTTTAAACAGAAAGTGATAAACAAATTTGTGAAAAAACAATGAAGTATATATATGTAAGTCGATATCTTCCACCAAGAAGTATGGTAAGTATAGATATTCACATTTTACGCCATATAAACCCAGAATTTGTTGTGCTTTGGACAAAAATAACAGTTGACATAAATTGTTCTATACGAAATCAAAAGGTCATTAAAGCCCTGTATATTTTACTGTTATCGACAAGACGAATATACCCACTTGATATATCTCACCTCACTAGTTTCTGAATCGTATGCATTTTTTTATTTTACCATAAATTGAGGTGAAGTGTCACTTTTAAGGCGGCTACACACGTGCACGCAGAACTGTCCGGCCGGCCTATTCAGGCCGCTTTTTCAGTTATAACGGGTTTTTCAATAAGTTTTTTTTTTAAATAAAACAAAACCGGTTTTAGATACCAATAAAATTCTTTATTCCTGTGAAAGTACGTTCGATGCCATTATGTATGGAACTCGATTTCTTTTGCATGGCCACCACGGGTACGCTTGCAGAAGTCCAGACGCTGAACCCAATTTTCGACGGTTTTCAAGCATAAATCGGCCGATACTGCTGCAATTTCACGTTCGATATTCGTACGAAGTTCATCAATTGTCGCTGGCTTGTTGGCATAGACCAGTGGTAGGCAAAACCGAACGCACGCACTCAAACGTATTATGTGCTTGAGTGCGGTCGCAAACCCACAGCCATAGACTGATGCTTCGAATCAAACAAAGTTGTTGTGTACATGTGAGTTGCCGATCGTGTGTGTGTGAAAAACACGAGAAAAATACGATTATTGGCTTCCACGCGTGGCTATGGAGTGGCAATCACTGACATAGACCATAGACTTGACGTAGCCCCACAGGAAATAATCTAACGGCGTCAAATCGCACGACCGAGGCGGCCAATCGACTGGGCCATTTCGTGAGATAACACGTTCACCAAACTTGATTTCCAATAAATTGATTGTGGCATTCGCTGTGTGCTTGTGGCGCCGTCCTGTTGGAACCACATGTCCTCCAAGTCTATATTATCCAAATGGGGCCAAAAATATTCGGTTATCATTGAACGGTAGCGATTCGCATTCCCAGTAATGCGCCGGTCTTGATCATCACGGATTACGTGTGGATTGCTGTCTGACCAATAGCGCATATTTTGCTTATTGACGAAGCCATTCAGCCAGAAATGAGCCTCATCGCTGAAGATGATTTTCCGATGAAAATCCGAATCATTTTCAAGTTGTTACTCAGCCCAATTCACGAACATACGACGCTTATGGTGGTCAAGCGGCTTCAGTTCTTGCGTCAATTTGATCTTGTAAGGATGTAGGCCAAGATCTTTTCGCAAAATTCGCCACAACAACGTCATAGAGGTGCCCAACGCTTGAGAACGACATGTGAGAGACACATTTGGGCTTTTTTGAACTGAAGCCTCAGCGGCAGTTCTTTGTCTCACTGGCACGGGAACATTTTGTACTCTGCCTGTGGATTCAGTAGGACGATTCTGACGACCATAAATTGGACGTAGCGCTCTTAAAGTTGAGGCCACTGACTCCAAATTTCGGTAGTAAATTTTAATAATTTCGACTCGTTGTTGGCTGGTATATCTTTCCATGATGAAATGGCAAACCTTACTGAAGAGAAATGTCAAAAGAGCGGGGAAAAATATGGCATCGTTTGCTGACCCCATCGATTTACTTTTGTAGCATCTCTGTTGAAAAACCCTTTACCTGAACGTGTGTATGATAAAGTTGTCAGTTATTTTGGCCTGAACAGGCGGCCGGAGAACAATCGAAAATTCAATAGATTTGCCTGTTGAGGCCGACTGTTCAGGCCGCTTGTTTGGATAACCGGAGTGTGTGTACCATCAGGCCGTCAGTTGATATTGAAAATAAATTTACAGGAGCGTTTCGTTTAAAATGCCTAAAGAGTGAGTGGAAGAATTCGCATATATCGCAGTGAACCTTGTTTGTGGAATATAAAAAGCAAGGAATACCACGAACGTGGGAAAAGACAGGCCAGGCCGCATACATATGTGAAATTGGTGGAAATATTAAAAAGAGTTGAACCATCGGCAAATAAAGAGACAGTATTAAAAAAATCAACAACATCCGTAGCAGTTATCGGAAAGAGGTAAAAAAAGTATAATCTTCATCGAAGTCGGGGTCGGGTACAGATGAGCTATATATACCTAAACTGTGGTACTTCAATCTCTTGACTTTTTTAAACGACCAATGCGAACCTCGGAGTTCTAGTTCAAACATTGACAGCGAAGGCGAAGGAACATAAGTTGAGGTGAGTATCTTAATATTTATTTACCCTCATCCCTGATTCACTGACGTTGTCACGCTTTGTATACTTAGACGAATTATTTTTTTTTATAATTAATATGTATTTAGCATCGAATAATTTTAAAAAAGTAAATTTTCTTAAGAATTAACTTTTCTTAAAAAAGTCCGTAGATGCCATGTTTACTGCACGACGAAAACACAAAAACTGATGTGCATCACGTCAATACCCGAGCCTGTGTATACGCTATGGCGCTCCGGTATAACTGAACAGGCGGCCTGAACAGGCCGGCCGGACAGTTCTGCCTGCACGTGTGTAGCAGCCTTTAAACACAATCGTTGAATCTGACGCTACTATTGACGCCTTCACAAACATGCAAAAAATTGTGGACACTTGTCTGGAGGAACTATTATTGTTGTCATCCACAAACTTAAGCACAAATATGATATTTTGGGGCAAATTTACTAATATCACCTATTTCTTTTTGCCTGATAGGGCATTTAGGAAAAAGTTCATTTAAATTAACACCGGCTTCGTGGCTTCTGCGTAGTATTTTGGTGATATTAATTTGGAGGGATTGGAAGCGACGCAGGCAAAAAAATTATTTCAAAAAAGTCGCGCGAATTTATTTGTTATGTAATTATACCTTTGATTGTTTTTAGTAGTTTATTGATTTGGATCCGCAAATTATTTCATATAATTTTTTTTTGAGAAAACAAATTTCAACGTAAAAATCCTCGCTCTTTGTGAGGTTAATGCAAAGTATTATACCTCTAGAAAAAGCTTGAAGTCTTGCTTATTATCATATTCTAGGAATCAAGTAAGTACACAAGGGATTTGTTTCAAAATACAGTACAAGCTCGATTTTCGCGACTAACTAAAAGCCAGACCTGTCGCGAAAACGAAATTTTCGCGATAACAGAACACACAATTTTATTGAAATATTTTATGTAATTTTTAAAATTAGAATTGTTTTTGTTGATATACATATTTATATTTTAAACATTTTTAAAGAAATTAGATATTTGGAGTTGCTTTTTTGGCAAATTATTTTTTAAAATAACAGCTGAATCACGTAGTTCATATAATGCTGTTGTCGGCTTATCATTTTCCAAAGCCCATTGTATGCATATGTTTATCGATGTTATAGCATCGTCCACTTTAATTTTGTTTACTTCATGACCACTTTCGTATAAATCCTCCGATTCCGTATCTGATAATTCCATTTGCTCCTCATTACTTTCCACATGAAATTCTTCTTGAATCCAGTTGTTTATGTCAGCATTCGTGAAAAGATGTTCCGTACTAATTTGAGTTACAAGTGTACCAATAGTTGAAAGATCTTCGTTTTCTTCCTGAATTATATTTTGTAAAATATTTAAGGGCATGTTATCCTCTTCACTCCATTCACTTCCGAATTCGAGCAAGTTATTCCAGGAATTTTGGATGTTGGACACTGATATTTTATCCCAGGACGTAGCTAGAATCTGAACTGCATTTTTGAGACTGAAGTTTTTTAGTTTGAGCTCTAAAACGGTTCCCTTCTCGCCAAGCAAGTGGGTGAGCAGTTGTTTTTTATAATTTAATTTGACCAAGTTGATAACGTTTTGATCTAACGGTCGAATAAGCGCAGTGCAATTGGGTGGTAGATTCATTGCTATAATTAAACCGTCATCACTTTTTAGTTCCTCAACTGGGTGACACGTCGCGTTATCTAAAAGCAAAATTGCTTTTTGCGGCAGACCTTTTAAAGCCAAAAATTCTCGGACATAAACAATTTTTACTTATAAACAACTTACTTTTACTAATTAGTGAAAATTAACTTACGTGGGGAACAAATTCGTGATGGAACCAGTCCTTGAATAGAAATGATGTCATCCAGGCGTTATTACTGGACTTGTATATTACAGGTTTATTGATAAAGCATTTAAAGACGCGTGGGTTTTTCGATTTTCCAACAACCAACAATTTCAGTTTGTCTGTGCCATTCGCATTTGAACAGGGCAAACAAGTTATTCAAGTTATTCATTACATGTGACAAGAGTGTGATTTGGAAGCATCCTATAATATAAACCGGTTTCGTCGGCATTGTAGATTTGGTTAAGACTCAACCCATGCTCATCAACGTAATCCTTAAACTCTTTCACAAATGGATCAATAAGATGAGGTTTCGAAGACAATTTCTTGCCCGTAATTTTTAAAAATCTAATTACATGTCGACGCTTAAATTTCTTCAACCATCCTTCACTGGCATTGAAACCTGAATTGGTTTGATAAATTTTGGAATACAAATGGCTGGCTTTTGATCGTAAAATCTCTGCTGATATTGGAACATTTTTTCCCCTTTTGTTTTTCAAACCACTTATAAAGCATTTTTTCCATTCTTGGGTACTCAGCATTCTTTAAGGTGCAACGTTTGCCAGGGCCACATTCTGTTGTACGTACGAACTTTTTTAATGAATTTTCTTACTTTATAATGCGGTAAACCGAAGACTTATGCAACTTGTTATTCAAGCAAATTGAATTTATGGAATCTCCACTTTTAATTTTTTTTAAATCTCTAATTTTTGAGAAATCGTTGGTTTTAAAATATGTTGAACTTTCCCATTTTAAGAGATGTACATATTTACACAACAAATCATACGAATAAACTGACAAAATTCAAGATCAAAATCATCCAAAAGACAGGGATTCCCCTTTTTTGGTTATAGGCACCCTGTAGGAAGTCTGGGGACAAGTGTCTCCATGTCACCGCTTTTGTCAACTATTATGGTGACATTGTCGACAATTTGTCTACACATATTTGTCTGGCTTTGATGTGCAGAGAAATTTATGAAAAATTGACGTCAATGCTTCTTCTTTTCCATTGTTTCGCTTTGTTTGGTTGTGAAAACACGTGGTGTCGCGTACATTTAGTTGGAAATAATTTAAAAAGAAAAAGTGAGTTGTAAAAGACTGATAACATTTTTTTTAATGTAATTAGATAATAAATATGATTTTAATTTTGAATTTTACGTCTTTTTATTTGGTAAAAAAATGTCAAATGTTGACAAAAATAGCGACAATGGACTACTGATTCACTGGTTCCAATGCCTCCATATGGTTCCAAAAGTACCACCTAGTCAGTAGTTCTTGTGTCAGTAGTTCATTCTCAATGACAAGCACATGTTAAATGTCAATAGAATTTTACATTGCCTGGGATATATTTGGTCAGTATTACTGGTGACACAGTCAATAGTAAGTCAGTACTGTTTCACTATAGACATTTCCTACAGGGCAGCTATGGGCACCACTACAGTGACGTGCTTGTGTATGTGTGTATAAAATCGCAGAATGAGACACACGTCTTGCTTGCTTGCTGTTTCAATCCAACTAACACAATTCGCAGCTTGCTTGCTCTCTTGCTTGTTTTATTTGCTCTCATTTTCATATACGTATACACAGTCATTCGCTCTTGAAGCTCCTAGAGAGCTCCTTATAGACATTGTAATCAAATTTAAAAAAACAGATAAAAGTCGCGAAAATAGAACCCTGTTTTTCGTAAACTGTAGCGATTATCGAACCTGGAATGTTAAAACTTAAGCCGTCGCGATAGCCGGGCCGTCGCGATAATGGGTAGTCGCGAATACCGAGCCAGCACTGTACTACATTTGAACAAAAAAAAGTGAGGTTAAAAAACCTTATTTTTAAGTGGTGAGAAGCATTTGAATTTTTTAGAAATATCACAAATTTTCTATGAGTCAGTGAGTTATGGCCGCCCCTTATCCTATTAATTATCCGCTCAGTAGCCTTCATGACCGGATGCTTGGATATAAATTTAGAAGCAAGAGCAGCCTGGTGCATTATACAATGCAAGGTATAAACCTCAATTTATTTTTTTTAATCTGGCCTACAAATCCATCGCGTTTGCCTGCCATAGTGTTCGCACCATCCATTTTCGTTAACGACATCGAACAATAATATGCCGGTTACATAGCCATAAAATGTTTCAACAGAATATATTGACTGGAAAACATTGTAATCTGAATCAACGCATCGAATGCAGATTACAGGTTGACAAAGGTCATTAATATCGGTGCTCTCATCAATACAGAATGAAAAAAATTCGCAATTTTTTAATTTTTCCCTTAATGCCGATTCCACAATAGCACCCAAATAAAGAGAACGCCGGGTTATACTATTGCGGGACAAAGGTAATTTTTCAATAAAATTAGTTTTATAATGAAGTTTTCTAAAAACTTTACTCAATTTATTTTTGACAAAAGGCCCATCTGAAAATGGCCTTCGCTTTTTTACAATGTCTAAACTTACTTAGTTAGTTAAACCCATTTTTAAATTCTCCTCCACCATATCTTCATCATTTTCTTTAGATTGATTTACCCATTCCTTCAACTTTTCAATAAAAATTTTGTTAAAAATTTTAAATTGTTTTTCTTTTTCTTCCCCCTGCAAATAATTCATGTCTTTGTGAACATCTTCAAAATGTTTTTTTAAATTATATTTCTCAGTTTTTTTAAATGTCTTATGTCAAATAAGACATTGCATGTCATCCAAAGCATTTTGTAACATAAAATACTTTTCGGCTGACATCATTAATATATCGCAATAATTTCAATTTATGTGTTCACTGCAGGGAAGATAATGTTGGTACAATTGTACCATTTTTGGTACAATTGAGTCCATAAAAGTACGATGGTACACCAATGACATAATTGGTACAATTTAACATTTACTCCTTTATGTATTTTATTTTCAGTTAACATCGATTTTTACATCGCGTAGTTACATGATGAAGAAAACTTTATCCTGATTTGAATTAGGAAAATCAAAAGAAATCGATTTATGAATGAACAATACATGAAAAGTGGGAGTCGCTTTTTTAATTTAGTATAATTTTTATTTAGTAGATTTTGAGGAATATTTCAAGCATGAAAAACTTAATTTCAGTTATTCTGGATTCAAAAACCCTCTTTATAAACTATCAATTTTATATTTACAATACGTACTTAAAATAATTAATAATGTTAATTTAGAAATGCAGTCCGAAGACGCCAGAGCACAAAGAAAAAGTCTCAATGTGACAACTGTGTCAAGCTTGAAACGAAAGACCTTTTAAAAACATATAATTCTTGCTGCTATAACTTTAAAATAGGTAGTGATTTGTGACAATAAAATTTATACATATTTTTCATTGATCTCACTTTTTTAAGAACGTGTGCCTCGTGTTTTGTTTATTCTTAAAAGAACCTACGTTATTATAAAATGAAATGTATAAGATTGAATTATTATTTGTTAATTTTCCGATATTTGTTTGAAAAATTGTTTATAACAAACTTACAGCTTGTTATTTTTTAAATTTGGTACAATTGGTATTAAAAAAGTACAGTTTTGGAAGCTTGATGGTACAATTGAAGAAGTTTAATTTTTCATCCCTGGTTCACTGACAGCAGTCTCGATGACGATTAAAATGTAAAATAAGACACAGAAGTTCTGCATGTGTAGTTTGTCTCTCTCTCTCAACATGCTGATTTTCTATTGGTTGATTGACGATCAAACAAAAGAGCGTAAGTATACGTGTGAGTTTAATTTGCTGATATCAGCCACTACTGGGCATCTTTGATTTATAGTCAACGTAAGCATTTAAATGGGAAATATTTTTTTTGGGTTATGAATAACTATTATAGCAACCAAAAAAGTTATCTGGTTACAAATAACCATTATCGTATATATCGGAATATGCTTACATATGTATATAGTATTTTTGATATAATGGATATGTATTAAAATATGTGTTCAAGCTCAGAAATAAGAAACGGTAAATTGTGTACAAATGCCTTTACTTCAAAATATACAAGAATAAGTCCATCGAAGTGTAAATAATCAAAAAAAAAAAAATTACAGCAGACAGTTGTCCGAGGCCTTCGGCCACGGACTGTCCCTGCAAGCTGTGTCAGAGACACGGCCATTAAGTTTAACGTAGAATACGCCATCCGATAAGACAGAAAACATATATAACAATAAATTCATTTGCTTATATTATTTATCATTTATTGTTATATATGTTTTCTGTCTTATCGGATGGCGTATTCTACGTTAAACTTAATGGCCGTGTCTCTGACACAGCCTGCAGGGACAGTCCGTGGCCGAAGGCCTCGGACAACTGTCTGCTGTAATTTTTATATTTACCAACGGCATTTGATTCAAGTCCGTTTAAAAAAAAAATATTATGTTAAATTTTTTTAAACTTAATTTAATTTATGTATTTTAATTAATATTTTTATTGAAATAAGTTCTGCGAATGTTGAGAGGGCCGCCCTAATATTATAAAAGGTTTACCTTATCGAGTCTTCGCATTAGCATTCGGGCGTTGTGTGAAAGCTTTACGCTTTACAATTCAAAATTAATGTTACAACAGCTTTATTGAAGCTTTCGCAAAAAAGCTTTATTACGTTAGCTTACTGTTTGTTTCACTTTTTACTAGATACATGTTGCCAAGCAACATTAGCTTGCTGTTCGTTTCACTTTTTACTAGATACATGTTCCTAAGCAATGTTGAGCCACCAAAACCACTCAACCAAACACCACACATATGTTTGAGTGTATGTGTTTAAACAATTTTCATTTGAGAAATTAAAATACTAGAAATATATCAACCAATATGAAATGTATATCAAACGAAAGATAACATCTTCATTTACCTACAAAAAAAATTTTAAAAAAATTCATCTAGCCGTTTCCTCAAATTCAATGAAATAAAGATTACAACAATAAAAACCTGACATGACTCCTCATACCGTAAGGTAAGACGTATTCTAAGTCAAAAAGTTTGCGTCGAATTGGCCACCAATAACCAAAAAAATAAATTTCCTTTTCATAATGGTTATTGGTAACCAACAAATTTCTTTGTTTGCTAAGGGCGGATCAATAAGTCCGTGATTTTTTGAATGAAACACAGTTTTTTTTTCGAAAAAAAATTATTTTTCAACATAATCTCCTTTTACACTTAGTCCAACGGTTCTCCAATTTTTGTATCCCTTCCAAAAAATAGGATTTTTCGAGGTTCTTAAAATAGGCATTTGTTTGATCAATAATTTCATCGTTTGAGCTAAATCTCTTTCCACCGAGCCATTTCTTTAGGTTTGGAAATAGGAAATAGAAATCCGGAGAATATGGCGGATGAGATACCAATTCGCAGCCCAATTCGTGGAATTCTGCATTGAGACTACACACGTGTGCACCAGATAATGACAGAATGCCCATTAGGAGTACTGTTGAAGTATTAGCGGCCAAAAATGTACAAGTGTGAAGAGTATACGATCAAACCAGACACCATACGCAACATATTCGTACCAACCACAATTTGAGTAACTACAAATGGATGCCGTCGATGTCCAGTATCCGCACATACTCGTGCATGCATAACTACAAGTGATCACAAGTGTCGGATGCGTTGGGTGCTAGTTATACTTATCGAAAGTAAACACAGACACTCTAAAGTATCGGGGTACACATAGAGTACTCTCAGTACTTCTTCAAAACATGTGAAATATCTTCTTTACAGTTGGAACCACATGTCCTCCAAGCCCATATTATCCAATTGGGGCCAAAAATATTCGGTTATCATTGAACGGTAGCGATTCGCATTCACAGTAATGTGCCGGTCTTGATCATCACAAACCGTAATTTTTTCGGGATGCAATGATGACTCATGGACTACGTGAGGATTGCTGTCTGACCAATAACGCATATTTTGCTTATTGACGAAGCCATTCAGCCAGAAATGAGCCTCATCGCTGATTATTGAGGCCTCTTAAAGGCCACTGACTCCAAATTTCGGTAGAAAAATTTTAATAATTTCGACTCGTTGTTGGCTTGTATATCTTTCCATGATGAAATGACAAACCTTACTGAAGAGAAATGCCAAAAGATCGGAACAAAATATTTCGTCGTTTGCTGTCCCTATCGATTTACTTTTGTAGCGTCTCTGTTGAAAAACCCTTTATGTATAACGCCGATTGGGAAAAAATGGAAATAATATCAGAACATTTCATAATTAAAGCAGGGTTCATATTTCGTGGGTCATGGGTTACCCAGTGTAACCCATCCCCATTTTTGATCGAAAATATGAAAAGGTTAGGAAATTTTTCTATATCTCGGAAACGGAGCGTCCAATCGAAAAAATAACCAATTTTTGCTGGTTTTTAAGGGTTTTTCATAAAGTGGTCCAATTCGTATGGAATAATTGTTTTTCAAAAATCGCCAAAATAAGAAAATCGCTAAAATAAAAAAGTTGCTATAACTCGAAAACGATGCGTCTAATCGAAAAAATAATTAAAATTTTACTGCAGTAAGAGGCTTTAACCAATGGGTGTCTTCAATATGGCATCATCGCTAAAACTAAAATTTCGGGAACCCGGGATTTTCCGGGATTTTTCGGGATTCTATTTTTAATATTTTTTTTGGGAACAGGTCTATTGTACGGCTTACACTCCAAAAAACAACCACAAGGGGGTAGAATACGTTATTCTAAACTAAAAAAGTAAAATGACAAAATCGGGGCAAATGCATAGTTTCGGAGTTATGGGCCCCGAAATTTCGGATATGTGGGAGGGATATGGCGTTAACGTACCGTGTAAAGCCATTGATATCAGTTTTTTGTAAAAAAGAATTCAAAACAAACTCATAAAATAATGTAGCACTGTTTGATAAGTCGGTCGCTTAGTTATCGAGTTATCGGATGTTGACATTTAGAAAAATTACCAAAACAAAAACAAAAATTATTTTGAAAACATCGCGCGATTTTTCGATTTTTTTTTTCAAACAAAACAAAAATTAAAAAAAAAATATTAAATTTACATTTTTGTTTGAGAAACATAAACATCCGATAACTCGATAACTAAGCGACTTATCGAAAAATGCTACATTATTTTTTGAGTTTCTTATGACTTATTTTATAGGAAAAAGTGATATCAATGGCTTTACATGGTACGTTAGTGGGAAAAGTATCCGAAATGTCGGGCTCCATAACTCTGAAACTATGCACCGATTTTTTTATTTTGCTTTCTTTGCTTAAAATAACATGTTCTACCGACGCAATACATTTTATAATTGTTGGAGAGTAAGCCTTATAATAGACATTCATATGCCAAAATTAACTTACGTTAAGATGAGTTATTAAACCTTTTGTAGAACCGCCATTGGTTTAAAAATTCATCATTCCCGAAAAATCCCGGGATTTTGGCATTTCCCGTTTGGCATCCCTAGTAGTCATGCAGATTTCAGCGAGTGTTACAACATTCGTACTTCTATGAAAGAAAATAAGTTGGATATGTATAAATAATGTCGGGTATAATATGGAGTGTTGGAGGTATTCGTGGTGCCACAAGTACAAGTGTACGCAAGTATGTTAATTATAAATATGTACATGGGTATAATTTTTTCCGAGTACTCGAAGTTATTCTCTGGTGTTCACCCGTGAATTATCTTGAAGAAAAATAACTTTTTTCTTGGTCATATGGGGTCGCTTTTTTAAATCCTCGTTAAATCGGTGCAATTCACCGTTTATAGTTTTCCCCTTTTGAAGGTAATCGATGCGGATTATCCCGCGTGCATCCCAAAAAACTGTTGCCATCACCTTATTGGCCGACAAACTTACCTTGGCCTTCTTCGGAGCCGGTTCACCCGGAGAAACCCATTGTTTAGACTGCTGCTTGGTATACGGAGAGTTGTAATGGATCCATGTTTCATCCACAGTTACAGAACGCCGCAAAAACTCCTTCGAATTGCGGTTAAACAACTCCAAACAATCCGTTGAAGTTGTCACACGATTGCGTTTATGGTCAATTGAGAGCAAACGCAGACAGCTTTCTTAAACCCAACTGATCATTTAAAATCGAAACCACACTGTCGTATGAAATGTCTATGGCATCAACAATCTCACGCACTTTTACTCTTCGATCACTATATCGTGGATTTTTCCACATTTTCGGGCGACCTGAATTGGCCGTCCAGAACGTTCAGGGTCATTTGTATTTGTGCGACCACAACGAAAGTCAGTAAACCATTTTTTTTTACCATTGAAATCGATGCTGTGGAGTCCTCATAGTATCGTATTTGTCAAGATTTTCCTTGGTTTGATTGACGGGTTTTTTCGCAAAAAATAATGTTTATTTAGAACCCGTAATTCACTTTTTTCATTTTTAAACAAATGCACGAGGTTGTATGTTTTGAACAGCTGTTAAACTGTTAAGTAAATGACGAAACTTGCTCAAAATTGGACCAAGTACGGTTGTTGCGGCAGTTTTTTAGAGTTAGAATTGGGATTCCACGGCGCTTCAGGATCATCATCGGGAGGAGGTGGGTTCTGTGCCAAAAGTTGCGAGAGCTTCGTTGAGTAGTCGGTGGTTACCTTTGGTAATTGCAGCTTTCCGATGTGTAGCTTTCTCTGCGTGTTTTTATACCCTCCACTGTAAGTGATAGAGGGTATATATTAGTTTGTCATTCTGACTGTAACATATAGAAATAAGGCTTTGCGACCCCATAAAGTAAATATATTCTTGATCCTTATAACAACCGGAGTCGACATAGCCATGTCCGTCTGTCCGTCTGTTGAAAACATTCTCACGACTTCAATCGGCGATAACGCGGTTTGGTTTTTGGCCAGAATGTTCCACATATTCCTGAGCAGTTTGGTATTGAAAATCAGCGAAATTGGTCCATTGGAAAAAATTTTATAATTGGAAACGTAAAAAAACTCATAAAATTTTCACATTAATTTTTGTAGTTTTATACTAAACTACTCCTTTTGCCGTGTGGTGAATTTCCATGTTGAAAATCTTTGTTGTTCTTTATAATAGGTAAGTACTTTAGAATGTTTAGATGTACTTTCATGTGTTCATACATTTATATAAATTTTGTCAAACTTCATCTAAGGTCGCTGTGGCCTGATGGGTAAAGGGTTGCGCGTTGGAGTCTGAGGGTTGTTGGTTCAACTCTCGTCCCAGCTTGTATTTTTTTAACAGTTCTTTAAAAAATGCTTTTTTATTTTTAAAAAATGCCTTTTTATTTTACTTGTGAACAAGTAACTTATTTTTATTTTTTTTTAAAAGTAAATTTTCTTAAAAGAAAGTACATTTCTTAAGAACGTTTCAAAGTACATTTCAAAGTATATTAAGTACATTTCAAAGTATATTTCTTAAGTACATTTCATTAAGTACATTTCTTAAGTACATTTCTTAAGTACATTTCTTTCTTAAGTACATTTCTTAAGTACATTTCTCAAGTACATTTCTTCTTAAGTACATTTCTTCTTAAGTACTTAAGCATGTGAGCATTTGAGCATTGTGAGCATTCGTGAGCATCCTGCATTTGTGAGCATTTGTGAACAAGTAATTGCATTTGTGAACAAGTAACTTATTTTTATTTTTTTTAAAAAGTAAATTTTCTTAAAAAAGGTCCTTTTTAAAATTTAATATTTTGCTGGTTAACACTAAGGTGGAGGGTATCAAAGATTCGGCACAGCCGAATTTAACACTTTTACTTGTTTCGTATGGTTTTGCTCTAATTATACCCAAGTAGCCTTGTGGATGTCTTTCTGCTGGAATATTGTACCACTAACGACTATGTTTTTTTTTTGCTACGACGAAGTCAATCAGTCTTGTTGTACCGTTGTCGGAACAGTCAACAGGTAGACTAAAATTGTCAATAGTTGGATGAGCCACATTTCCCATGTTCGCCGGTCTTTGTTTAAATTATGTACGGGCGGATTATGATGTCACGTTACAGACTCTATTGCATGTCTATAGAGCGGTAGGTCCAGTTCTGTACTAGTCTATTCGATTTTCTTGTAATTTGTTGTATAATTATTTATTAGAGTACAATTGTCGTTATGCTGTTGTTTTTGTTGTCGTTTGTAGAATTAATTTTCGGTAGGGGATTTGAGTTCGGTCGCACCATAGCCCCCAATAGCACGGTAAGAACTTGACCGACAGCCTTGTTACTCACTGAGGCGCCCAGGTATCAGTCAGGTACTGTTAAAATACAGTCAGATACCCCGACTACAAACTATCTGTAGACACGGTACGCGTGACACCCCGTATTGGGGGAGTTAGTTTTGAGTAGAACCACTACTGTGATAAACAGCCTCCCCTAATATGGAGAACAGACGCTGACCAGACAACCGCCCACTATGAGCAGAGACGATTCTGGATTTAATGCTGCATTGCATGGTAAACTTGTCGGCCAACTGAATCCACTAGCACGATCTTAATTTTATGGATAGTGGATAGATGTCTCTGCCAGGCGTCCATAATCAATATTTTCTACTCATTTGTCTTCATCTCCGTCTTTAAATCTACTTCCCTAACATTTTTCTGAAACTATTATTTTACTTAAATTAAAACTTAAAGATTCATAACAAATTTAAATATCATTCGCATAAACAAAATTGGTGTCATTGTCGGCAGTCGTTACTGACCCAACGTCACCGCCATATCCTTACAAATACCACCTTCCAATCACACCCACATATTTACAATAGCAAATGTGTTTGTTTGCACACTTTGTCAAGTGGAGCCTCTTAACTCTTTGCTTGTCCGTCAGTTCATTTTCTTCGTTTTATAGTTGTATTTGTTGTTACTGAATGTGTCTCTATTGTTGTTGTTGACGTTGGTTTTGTTGTAGCCTTTCATTATGCTGTAAGTCAACTAATGATGCTTATTGTTGTTAAGACGTGTTGTTATTTGCACTCCCTAGCCACCCGATTTGTTATCTTTTATCATACTCATTTGTTTATCTATGTATGCATATTCGGTTGTGAGTGTTGGTGGAAAAGGGAGAATAGTTTTGTAGGGCCTTTTTGAAAATCCCTCAAGGTATTTCGCGTGGTTTGATCTAGTACAAGTTGTAAACGATAGTCTACATTAGACTTGTGTCGAACTCGTTCACTAGTTCTCGAACTCGTTCATTTAAGGTGCCCGGTTGTAAAAATAACGAACATAGTCGCCGTATCGAACATGCGCATTATGTTCATTAGCGTAATGTCTGGCCACCCTAAATGAACTAGGTAGTTCATGAACTACCCAACTCTAGTCTACATACTAAAGAGCTGCATGAATTCAATTGTACTGTGAATTAATGAATATTTCATTCATGAATATTTCTTGTTCCTCAGTGTGCAATAATACCTTTGAATGAATGTGTATGACTGCAACCTCTGAAATTGTGTTGTACTTCGTTGTGACTCGTTTGCCGAAGATTGTATTCATTCGTCCCATAAAATGATCAAACTCGAACTCATAATATTCAATAACAGAGAGAGTAAAAAGGCAAGAGCTACTAGCGATCAGACCATTGAGGGAGTGAGAGAGCACAACGAAGTATAACACAACTTCAGTAGCGGCATTCATGTATGAATACTCGTATTCGCATTTTCGTTCGATGCAACCAACATAAAACATAACATAAACACGATTTAAACTTAGTTTGCTGCAGTGTTTGCTTCTGGTTGCTTAACGCTCTCTCGCCTATCTATTTTCCTACTTTATAGTCGATCAGATGTGCACATGTTTAGATCCAACACCGTTTTGGTAGGGAATACAGTGTTTTGGAATTTAAATATCAATTAATAAAGGGTGTCTCAGTAAGAATGCACCCTTGCAAAAACACGTATCTTTTGAGATAGTAAAGAGGACATGTTCCGATTGCGTATAAAATAAAAAATCCGTCAAACGACCCCCACGACTCTGATGACAGGCCGTGACAC
Organism: Phaonia tiefii; assembly: GCA_963931995.1. Classification (NCBI taxonomy): domain Eukaryota; kingdom Metazoa; phylum Arthropoda; class Insecta; order Diptera; family Muscidae; genus Phaonia; species Phaonia tiefii. The sequence goes on from OZ008370.1 coordinate 257,907,982, forward strand.
TGTTCATGAAATTTTTCGAGACTTTTTTTTACAGAGTTGTGGCTGTATTTCACCGATGACGCCTTGGTTCTCGGATTTGAGCTTAGGAATTCTTTCTGGTTTATTTGCAAAACCCGAGATTTCAAAGAAATTTTACGGCATTAAATCGCATGTCTAGGTGGACAGTTGACATCAGAATCTCTTGAGATAATTTGTTCTTTGAATCGGTGCTGCTAAAAATGTATTGTTTCATGCGCCGTGTGGCAGGTGGTGCCGTCTTGCTGAAACCACATGTCGTCCAAATCCATGCCGTTCAGTTGAGGCCACAAGAATTCCGTTATCATGTTCCTGTAACGAATGCCGTTCACAGTCGCTGAAATTTCGGCCTCATCTTCCAAAAAGTAAGGCCCAATCACGCCGCCTGACCATAGTTCGCACCAGACAGTTACTTTTCTGAGTCCCGAATTCGACAATTTTGTGTATTCACGAAGCCATTCAGATGAAAATGCGCTACATCGGAGAAGATGACTTTTTTTTTGAAAAATTGGCATTGACTTCACTTTGCTCCGAATTGCTGGCACTTTCCATGGTGTGCTGGTTTGAGCATCTGAGTAAGCTGCATTTTGTACGCATGTAGTGCCAAAATTCGCTGTGTAGTGCTTCGTGAAATTTGAAGTTGTTGAAAGGGTGCCGAATTGATGTTGACGGGGCTTCGGCGACACTCTCGTTTACAGCAGCAATGTTATGAAGGTACGTAAACCGTTTCTTCAAATTTGTTGACCACTCTTCGAATGGTTGACACATTAGGTGCACTTTCTCGACTGATAATTCTTCGAAGTTTGCTAGCGGTCTCAGCATAACTTTCCAAATTTTTTAATAAGTTTTCACAATTATAACGCGTTGTGCTTTAGTAAAGCGCTCTATTTTTAATAATCGGAATAAATATATGTGACAGCTGTCAAATTTAAGAGTTGCCACTTGCACAAAAAAAATGCCACTGATTTTAAAAAGTGCAATCTTAACGAGACACCCTTTATTTAAATTATTTTGGTTTTTTGTTAATATTTAATATACTTATTTATGAATGGAATATTTACTTGGTTTTATGTTATATACTTTTTTGCTGTGTTAACATCTATAGGCAAGGGTAGGGCAATCTATCAAAGTGAGCAAATGCAAACAACACACAGCGTTAGCATCACACACGTGGCTGTTGTACAACAATAGTCTCTGCCTGAATGTAAGTATGGTGGTATTGATGTAGCGGCAGCGAACAAACGAGCAGGTCGTAGTCGCCAAAGAGTGTTGAATAGTATAGAGATCTCATGGAACGAATTGTATGACTCAAAAGTAATTAGCGACATCTGGCGATTGATTCAAAACGTATTATTTACTTTTGTCATAACTTGGTACATTCATAACTATGATGTGAAACATTGATGCCTTTTGAAATATATATGCTTTTTGTATTGTTTTATGTAATAACAATGTCGAAATGGTGCATTTATAGTGAAAATTTGGTGCATTTATATTGCAATATTATATAAAGAGAATAAAACTCGTTTATGCCTTTATACTCAGACTCTCTACATGAGAGCGGAAAAAGAGTGAAATAAGTTCTCTATACTATTCAATACTTTTTGTCGTCGCTCTTTTTATGACAAAACAAAAACAATTATTTCAGTGAGATAAATATTGCTTTATTTATTTTAACAATATTACATCTAATGTTAAAGCAGATGTAAAAAGGAAAGTGCAATAGCAAAATAGCCTTCAGCACAAAAACAATTCTTTTGTTTATTTTCCAATTTAACATTAACTAATGTGTTCATAGAAATCGAACAGGTGCCGTGTAACAAAGTGATTTCGAACACTCATTGATTTTTTTTGTTTTATAGATGCATTTGCATCAAAAAATTACAAAGAAATTATTAAAAAGTTTAAAAAGGTAAAAACTATGTTTTTCCTTTATATAATTTCATAGATCAATCGGGTAATTCGAATTATTAGAATAATATAGTACAATATATAACGAATGAAACAAAACTCTGCTCAACTCGCTACACGTACAACATTCGTTCATATCAAAGCGAGCATATTCTATACTTACCGAGTGGTGTTCGAGTATGAATCGTAATTTGTGTGAATGACACAAGTTAAACGTGTTTGATGCTCTCATGCTTTAAGCAACTCAAGTTTTATTGATTCTCATTGAAAGTGAAGTGAGTGAATGAGTGTAATTACTGTTTATGTTTCTCATGAGTAGATTTTTTGCATTCATGCAGATGTTTACTACACCCCTAAGCCAAAACCACATTAGTCACATAAAGTGGTATTCAACGGATCATGGAAGATTCATGGGATTCATAGGAGATTCGTGGGAATCACGGGTTGCTGACCAGTGATATAAACGTTCTCTGATTACAAGCATTTCTAAGGGTGTAATGGAAATTCATTTAGCTCCAAGAAAAATGTGTCGGCTAACCGCGAGTACTTTTTCTATATCAAACAGTTATACATACCAACGGGTTCTGTTGGTTTATTCAGGATATAGTACAAGGCCGTCGGTGGTGCAATGGTAGTGTGCGCGCCTCTTGTACATGAGATCCTGGGTTCGATCCCTGCTCAAACCACCTTAAAATTTCTTTCGGCGGCGGTCACCTCGCATAGTGACGGCGACACTATCGAGTATTTAGCCATGAAAAGCTCTCTCAAAACACCGTTCGGAATCGGTGTAAAACTGTAGGTCCCAATCAGTGAGTGAAAACTGGAAAGCGCACAGCTCAGTGATTGTGAGAAGCTCTCCCCTGTCCCTTCATGGGATGTAATGGGAAACCATTTATTTTTTTTTCTGTTCACAGTGAAACTCCCACAATACGTCAGCCGGAGCTGTACCATCAGTTTCGTTTCAAAATATTTACTATATTTGTCTTACAAAATAGATATCTGAATAGTGACTTGAATCCCCCGGGCCCTGGCAGTTATATTAGCTTCTTACAATTTGTTTAGAAGAGCCCATCGATTGTATGCCCTGTAAAGTTCGTCCCTGTGCCGTGCGTTGGTCTGCATGGTAGCTGGGAATGTTTGCCTCTGTGACTGAGTGATATCTTGAGTCATTCTTCATTATTTGCACTTAAGCATGATTTGTTGTTAAATACGTGTTATGTGGACAATTTATGAATATATAAATAATAAAAACAAAAGCAACAATATTACATCACATCTCTCGCAGTCACTTCCTCTCTTCCAGTGTGAATAGATGTCCACAATGTGAAAGGGTTTCGGGCTGTTGATTGTTTGTTGGCTCTGCTACCTTAAGTTTTCTACGAGGACCAACATAATGACAAATTATATTTAAGAAGGACATTTTCATTGATAATGAATATTTAATCGGAGTATAATGTAAAACGATTGTAGAACGACTGCTACTTGAGCAGGCGTAGTTAGTTAGTAGGCCATAATCGTGAGTCACACAATTTTCAAATTACCAAAAGTCATTAAGATAAACAATGAAAATTTAACAGGAGTAATCGTTTGGATGGAAGGACGCCTAAAGTTTCCCCTTAACAAGGCTTTCCTTAGCACTAGGAAAGTTTGGATTATGAGGTAAAAAAGGAAATTTATGGTTTTATTTAAGTTTTTAAGAATAACACTAACAAAAACAGAAAATTCTTCAATTTGTCATGAATAATAATATTTTAATATTTATTTGCTCACTTTTTAATGATATTCATGTAAACGCGCAAGAACCTCAAAATCTCACAAGCCCCACAAAATGTCCACAGCAACAAATTTTGTCATACAAAACGACTTGCACAAATGTAGAAAAGTTTCGAGTCAATTTTCGATATCATATATTTTGACAAAAGATGCACAGATACCCAGAGCTTCTTGGTTTGGTGCCTGATAAAATGCTTCGGGGAAAACTTACACGCTGGGGAAATACTAGTTGGAGATCAATTCAGGCATTGCAATTCCATATATTTTAATTAGAATTCTTAACTATCATGCATAAGAATTATTTGTCGATGTTATTGATAAATTAAAAATGGGTCCTACTAAATAGAAGTTGTTACTACAGTTGTATTAACCGATTTGAGTATTTCTAGAACCTCATTCATCTGAAATGGAAGATACAACTAATAACAGGTACAATATTAGAATTCGTGTTCAAATATTAATCACTGTAATCAAAATTTAGTTTCTGTTATAAAAACACTTGCTACAAAGTTATGTATTCGATATTTCATAAGAGGCTGAGATTTCAAAGAGAAACTATATTTGAATGTTATACGACAACTTTTCAGGAACTTTTATTTTAACCAGCACCGAAATTCTATAACTTTTTAACGATAAAAATCGGTAGTTAAATTGTCAAAATTCATAAAATTTCAATACAAAATTTCTGAATTTTGTCAAATTAACTACCGATTTTTATCGTTAAAAAGTTACAGAATTCCAGTACAGAAGGTGAGAGAAACAAACTTGTGAAAAACAATAAATTATATGGGCAATTCAGTGTGACACACGTTACAGTTTGGCACATTTTTTCAATGTTGAATTCCATGTCAATCAAAGGCATATTCATATTTTTAAATGAAAATATGCATATACACTCCGGGTTCACTTATTTAAAGGCACTAAAAATCCCATATTCAGCAGCCTGTATCTTTTGCAATTTGTAACCGATTGCAGAATTTTAAAATGGAAATGGAAGCTCGACATCTTGAGATATTAAAAAAAGTCATGACAATAGTGGTTTCTTAACTCCTAATTCTGCCTTATCCTTGTCAAAAATAAGAGCTCAAACTGGAGTGGAAGCGAGCAAGTCATCAGCACGCAGAGTAATTATGAGCTGTGAGTATCTTAAATACCTCGAATTACAAAAAAACAAGTAAAAGTGTTAAATTCGGCTGTGCCGAATCTTTGATACCCTCCACCTTAGTGTTAACCAGCAAAATATTAAATTTTAAAAAGGACCTTTTTTAAGAAAATGTACTTTTAAAAAAAAAAAATAAAAATAAGTTACTTGTTCACAAATGCAATTATTTGTTCACAAATGCTCACAAATGCAGGATGCTCACGAATGCTCACAATGCTCAAATGCTCACATGCTTAAGTACTTAAGAAGAAATGTACTTAAGAATAAATGTACTTGAGAAATTTACTTAAGAAATGTACTTAAGAAAGAAATGTACTTAAGAAATGTACTTAAGAAATGTACTTAAGAAATGTACTTAAGAAGAAATGTACTTAAGAAATGTACTTAAGAAGAAATGTACTTAAGAAATGTACTTACGAAAGAAATGTACTTAAGAAATGTACTTAAGAAATGTACTTAATGAAATGTACTTAAGAAATGTACTTTGGAATGTACTTAATATACTTTGAAACGTACTTAAGAAATGTACTTTTTTTTAAGAAAATTTACTTTTAAAAAAAAAATAAAAATAAGTTACTTGTTCACAAGTGAAATAAAAACGCATTTTTTAAAAATAAATAAGCATTTTTTAAAGAACTGTTAAAAAAAAAACAAGCTGGGACGAGAGTTGAACCAACAACCCTCAAACTCCAACGCGCAACCCTTTACACATCAGGCCACAGCGACCTTAGATGGAGTGTGACAAAATTCATATAAATGTATGAACACATGAAAGTACATCTAAACATTCTAAAGTACTTAGCTATTATAAAGAACAACAAAGATTTTCAACATGGAAATTCACCACACGGCAAAAGGAGTAGTTTAGTATAAAACTACAAAAATTAATGTGAAAATTTTATGAGTTTTTTTACGTTTCCAATCATAAAATTTTTTCCAATGGACCAATTTCGCTGATTTTCAATACCAAACTGCTCAGGAATACGTGGAACATTCTGGCCAAAAACCAAACCGCGTTATCGCCGATTGAAGTCGTGAGAATGTTTTCAACAGACGGACAGACGGACATGGCTATATCGACTCCGGTTGTTATAAGGATCAAGAATATATTTACTGTATGGGGTCGCAAAGCCTTATTTCTATATGTTACAGTCAGAATGACAAACTAATATATACCCTCTATCACTTACAGTGGAGGGTGTAAAAACGGCACTTAATGCTCCTCGTAAGGAAAAGCGGCTTCAATTCTTAGGAGACTACATGGTAAGGGATGTCCAGCCAAGAGGTCATGTAACTGACTGGAGAACCGGTGTATTTACGAATGAGAAGAAGTTTAATTTGGATGGGCCTGATGGCTACAACTATTATTTCCATGATCTGCGCAATGAAAAGCGTTTTTTGAACTGACATCACAGCCGAGACGGTGGCGTTATGGTGTGGGGTGCTATTACGTACTATGGCAGCATCGGTCTGGAATTTCAAAGTGCAAAAATGACTGGTGCAAGCTATAAAACGTTATTGGAATCGGCTTTTCCGAAGTTCAGTGAACTATTTGGTCCCATATCTTGGATATTGCACACGCCAGAGTAGTAAATGTTAAAATGTTAATATTCTTGACTGGCCACCGTATTTGCCAGATCTATACATTATCGAAAATGTCTGGGGTTAGTTATCTCGTAAGGTCTATGAAGGAGGTATACAGTTTGATGACAAGCAGGCCATTAAGGATGCTTGGTATCAAATTTCGTTGGATTACACACACAGGGAAAATATTAGTTGGAAATCAATTCAGGCATTGGAAATTCCATGATAAAGCCTATATTTTGATTAGAATTCATAATTGTGAAACATCAGAATTATTTTTCGATGTTATTGATAGATTACAAATAGGACTTACTAAATAAAAGTTGCTACTACAAAAATTAAGTTGTAACGGGTCCGCCAAATAACATTTTTTTGATGTGTAAACATCTATAGGCTGGGGGTAAAAATCTTTTTCACAATACAATCCCAAATTTAGAGTAAGATGTGCGATGTAATCGTTAACCAGTCGTAAAGCGTTATCAAATCGGTGTGAGCTATGTATGAGTGTATTAGTGTACTCATACTCATGCATACAATATACTCAACACCATCTAGTGTGCAATAGTAGCGACTAATTTTCACTAATTGTCGTACATTATGTTATCGTAGGCAAATGAAAACAAATAAATAAAATGAATACAAAGACATTTAATTTTAATAACTTTTAAAAAGATTTTTTGACCTTTTAATAAGAAAGTTACTAAAACAAAGCAAAATAAGGAAAACTAAAAACTAAACTTGTCAAATATAAGGAAAACTAAAAACTAAAAGTTTTCTTAATCTTTGAGATTGTCATTCATACTTAACAGCTGCATATAAGCACCATCTAGTGTGCAATATTAGCTACTAATTTTCGAAAACCATTGCTGTAAAATAACATTACATTTCAGTAAACAGCTGATTAATAACTTGTCAACCGCAACAAATACAAAATAATAAAATATTTTACAATGTAAATGTAAATGTAAAAAGGTTAATTTTAAATATTTTAATTTTTTGTATTAATTATTTATACATGTGGATATATATTGATAAAATTAATTATAATATTTTTATTCTGTTGTTCGACCTTTTCCTTATCAATAAATAATCAATATTCTTCGAGCTTGAGGTCAGATTTGCTGTTTTTATATTTATTTTCCGCGATATTTCGCTACTCCTTTGTGTAGCATCATCAGGAGATATAAACAATATTTAACAATTAAAACAAAACAAAATTAACAATTGTGAAAAATTATGTCAATTTAAAAATGTTCAAACAAATTTTCCCGCCTTTTTTCAAAATTTTCTGAAGTTACACAAACAAAAATAATGTTCGTAAAAAGTTCATATAAATTAACCCAAAGAAAAATATTAGATTGATATGATAAATAATTCTTGCTTAAATGGTTCTACTTTTTACTAATTAAATGTCTGTAAATTTGGGCTACATTATCTGTATCTGTTTTATAGTTAATTCTTTTCAATGTTGGTGTATTAATTATCTGTAGTATTTCTAACATATAACGACGTTTATAATTGTTTTCTTTATTTAAAACCTCTGTATCCTGAAAGTTTGGGTAATGATTTAATCTAGCACAATGGGATGTTAATGCTGTTTTCTGTGTAGAAATGTGCCTGTATTTCTGATCTGATTTGTGTCCTGCAATTCGTGTCTTTAGTTTATTTTTTGTAGTCCCTACATATACTTTGTTACAAACCTCGTTGTCATTTCCTTTACATGGTATTTTATATACTATATTACTCATATCAAATTTGTCCAAACTATCCTTTGTTTTACTAAATATTCTGCCTATTGTGTTATATGTTTTGTGTGCTATCCTATAATTCTTGTCGTCAAATATTTTTGACTTCGCCAACCTATCTGTTATTCCAGGTATGTACGTTATTGACTTGTACATTTTTGGCTCATCTGTAGTAACCCTGTTCGGTTGTCGTTTATCCTCAAATTGTCTTATCAGTCTGTTGGTAAGATGGTTCGGGAAGTCGTTGTCCTTGAGAATGTTCCTTATCCTTTCCTTATTGACCTTGTGGAATTCCACATCACTTATAGTCAAAACGCGGTTTATTAAATTTTTCGCCGTATTTATAATCACACGTTTGTGATGTTTCGAGTGGAAGTTGATTATTCTTCCTGAAGACGTTGGTTTCTGGTACCAATTAATTGATAAATTTTCCCCTCTCCTGACCACCAATGTGTCCAAATAGGGAAGTTTTGAATTTGACTCTTTCTCCATTGTAAATTTAATACTGGAGTGGAAACTGTTAAAAACATCCAAAATTGCATTTATTTCGTCCTCTGAAACGACACAAAATAAATCGTCTACATATTTTGTTAAAATTTTTGGTTTTATATCCAATTTTTCGATGCAAGAGTCCAGTAAATTTTCCATAACGATGTCAGCAACTATTGGAGAAGCTGGTGAGCCCATTGGGAGTCCCTTTTGTTGCAAATATATCCTCCCATCATGTTGGAAATATCGGTTATCCACTATACAAAATCTTAATATATCTAAAAATAAAGATTTATTAATGTCTGTATGTTGCTTTAATGTGTTCCATTTTTCCTCTATGATACTGATAGCTAAGTCTACGCGAACACTCGGGAATAGAGATACTACATCAAACGAAACTAAAATGTCGTTACTATTAATCTTCTGGTTCTTTATTCTGTCCTTAAATTGTATTGCATCTTTTACATTATATTTTGAATTTTCCGTTATCTTTTTAAGGATGTTTGTAATGTATTTACACAGTTCATATGATGGTGAGTTAACAAAAGAGCAAATTGGTCTTAATGGAAAATCTTCTTTGTGTATTTTTGGAACTCCATATAATCTCGGTGCTGTGGATACTGTTGTTTTAAGTTTATTCTTCTGTGTTTGATTAATAATTCCTACTTTTTGAAGTTCGTCAACGAATTTATTATTCTTCCTTTCCAGTGTACTCGTAGGATCTTTGCTCACTAGCTTGTATTCTGCTGTATTTCCAACAATGTTGCCTATTCTCGAGTCATAGTCACATTTCCTTATAGCTACTGTTGCATTTCCCTTATCAGCATTAACAATTAAAATATCCTTATTAATTTTAAGGAATTTCTCTGCCTTATTCACTTTATCTAAAAAGAATTTATCTGTACTCGTTAGTTTCATTTTATTCTTTCATTAAAAAAAAAAGAATAATTCGTTTCTAAATATTATTATGTTTGGGAGAAAACACGCATATGTTTCCTCGTAAGTATATGGAGGTTTGGGGGAAACACGCGAATGCTTCCACGTAAGTACATGGATGTTTGGGATGAAGCACGCATATGTTTCCACGTAAAAGCATACATATTTGTCAGTAAACATGCTAATGGTTATATATACCTGTTTTTGGGACTTTAAAAATAAATGGTTTCCCATTACATCCCATGAAGGGACCGGGGAGAACTTCTCACAATCACTGAGCTGTGAGCTGTGCGGACTTTGCAAACATATAAAAGCATATACATGGTTCCTGCAGAATATGTTTGGGAGAATATGTGTTGCCATTAAAATACAACACTACAACCCAAATGTAATAAAACTTGCAATACTACTAAACTGTTATATTAACACATTAAGGTAATAATGCAACTTTACTTGTTATATTACCTCTTGTTAGTTAAGTACATTTCCTCTTGTAATAAATCTTTGATTTGACACAACGTGGTTTTGCTTGCCTTTGGTTCACGCATATTACAAAAAGGGAATACCGAAATAACTCCAACAATATGTTACAGAGGCCGTTTTTTTGGGTAACAAATTACCCACGAAATACGAACCCTGGTTATAAATAATAATAATTTTGTTTATATTTAAATATAAAATACACAATTTTAATAAAAAATTATTTTTATTTCTATAAAATTCATAGAGTTAAAGCATCACCAAATGGTTGTGACAGCCATCAAATTCATGTAATTAGTTGATTATTATATATTATTTGGTACAACGGAATTATTTTTTAAATTTTTCGTTGATCCAACTAATAGAATATTCACCACTACTGGATAATTTGATTGATAGAACTAAAACCCGATTCACAGATCACATTTATTTATTGTTACTCTGGCTTCAACTAAATATTTCAGTTCTTGCAACCAAAACTGAATTACAGATCAATTGATGTGCACAACATTTAGCGATACGGAGCACAATTTTTGGAAATCACACCTGAATAATGTGATAGTGCAAGGAACCGCTAAATTTTAGTTGGCTGTAAATATAGTTGTGACATCGGTATCAAAGTACTATGGTGAAAAAAAATTCCATTTTTGCTGTGCCAATCTATCTTTATCTTTTGTGGCAATAGTACATTTTGACAACTTCATCATAAGAAGAAGACTTAAGACGCAATTGAAATATAATTTTCGCACTGAATATTTTTATAAAATATTTGCCATTGCTTTTACCAATTCTTTTGCGAATACGATTCTTTTCATTCTGCAAAATTCTTCCAAATTGCTAGAATATTTCATCCACATTGCTTCCAAATTCCTTTACCTTTCTTTGTTTTGTTTACAAATAAATGCTGAACAGAGCTACAAGGCGACAGAAAAACCTAGCGGCGTCGCCGGGCAAAAATTTCGAACGGCGTTGGATCAAGCCGATGATTAAAAACACTTTTAAATACAAAATTATATTGTTACAAAATATAAATATGCATGTTAATGCGAAAACGCTGACAAATGTATTTATTAAAATTGATTGAGTCATCGTAATGCAAATTAGTATCTAAAAAACTTCGGTGGCGCCTCACCGCATTTGCGAAAATTTCGTAGGCAAAATCAAGTACAGGGTTGTTACGCTCAAGTTATTTCGTACGGAAACAATTGTTTGTTAATTGTTTGGGACCGGAATTTGGACATTTCTATTATTTTAGTAAACAAAAGTAATACCACATGCATTAAAAATAGAATGGAGTGCAAATACGGGGTTTAAACGTCAGAAAATGCTCACATTTATTAGCGTGCACTACATGCAGATGTCAACAGTTTTGTTTTTCAAGTTCGGTTGTTTGAGATGTGCTGCCATCGTGTTTTTACACAACATGTCAGAATTGGTGCGTTGTACCTGATAGCCGGGATTTGGAAACGGGTCGAAGGTGGATGTGAAATGAATTATTTCCTTGGTTTTTAAATATTTATGAGAATAATTAGGGATTTATGAATAATAAATCATAAATAAAATAATCACCCTCATTACGGTTGTCGTCGTCGACATAAAATGATGTCGTCTTGTGACGACAGTTGAAAATCGGTATTTGTGTAGTCGTTATTGATCACTAACGACGACTGTCGACACACATTTGGTATTATGTAACTAGAATTGACGTCGACATTGAATTGAAATGACTCTATTTCTGTCGACACAACTTTTGATAACGACTTGAAGAAAATTCGCAATTGTTTTTTCCAATTAAAGAAATTTCCAGTTTTATTTTAGAATTATGGTTTAACAAATTACAATTGTTAGTTCGCAACTTTTAATGGAGGACGGAAACCCCCAAGGAGAGTATGCAGGAGTGTTCCAGAATAGGATTTACTTTATACGTATGCAAGTGCAGTTGTCTGTCTGACGGTAAATGCAATGAACATAGGGTCCGTTTTAATGCTATTTTATTGGACATATTTTTTATAATTTTAACTTATACAAACAATTAATGAAAAATAAAAATAAAATAATAATAATACAGTCATTGCCTGAAACAAAATTAGCTGCTGGAATTGAGTTCCATCAGGGATCACTTAGAACTACAGACTTCGGTGTCTTCAGTGGTAAGTGCCCACCAGTAGATGCATTTCTTAGGCAATGGTTGTTTTCTTGTTGTAACATATATGCCTGCTCTGCGCCCTTTCAATCATGCAACTGGTGTCTTAATTTTAGTCTGATATCTTGCAAACACGCCGCCGATAACAAAACGTACAGTTCAAATGCTTTAAGATAGCCGAATGGTCGGTCCGTCCATGGTGAATTTAAGGAGATTTCTTGCTCATCATTACGTCCTTGTCTCCAATACATGCAGCTCTGGGGCCAGTAAAGGCTGGATGTGCGTCTCCATGTAGAGCACGTCTCAATTCACCGCTTCCATTCGCCTAACCTGGTGATATGGGGTGACTACATCGAATAACTTCCAAATCGGAGTCCATATGGTTTACCAAATAAAATAAAATAATAGAAGTAAAAAATTTAAAAAGTTCTTCTTCTTCTTGCATTCATTCACTACTATTGACAACTTTGTTTATGTTTTTAATAGGTTATTGATAAACAGTCGACGTCGTCTCAAGACAGTTTCAGAGTATCAAACTAGCGTTGATGTGACGACGATGTTGACATAAAAACGACAACGACGTCGATTATGACAACCGTAATAAGGGAAAATATACAAAAATTTTAAAAATCGACTGTGACAACCTTTATCTCAGCCGTGACAACTTCTAAATCATTTAAGGCAACCTCTGATCTGGCTGTGATGATTGATCTCTCAACCTGTAAATTCGGTTACGGCTAATTCGGTAGTCTCAACCGGATTTGTCTATGAGTGTGACAACATTTTCTACATTTGAGTTTTTGAACTTTTGCGTACACTTTTTCTACTTTCTAGAACATAAGAGGCTCCCTATCCCGGTTTAAATACCTCCCCATAAAAGGTTTTACTTCAAAAAACTTCGTTTGTTGGTCATTGCTAAATTTTCGTTGCCATAAGAAGTACGTGTTTAAAAAATACCGAAAATATCGTCAATCGTACTCAACTAGTTGCGAAAATTTCGAAAGCAAAGTCAAGTACAGGGTTGTTATGCCAAAGATATTTCGTACGAAAACAACTAAATATTTTAATAATTTTAAATATTTTTAATACCAAAAGTAACAAAATGAAATATCTGCAAGGTAAATCAAAGAAAGGTGGTAACAATATTTCCCGTTTAGAGATAAATGACATCATTTCGTACGAACATTTCGCAAAGCAAGTTTGAATTGAAAACAAAAATTGTAGGAGCATTTCACGAAAAAGTGGAATTCATAGCCGTTTGTGAAATACTAATTTGTTATATATGGGTAATTCCACAAAAACTCGACATAAAAACAGTACTTTTGAAACCTGACCACCTTCGATTTCGATGAAATTTCAAACATATATTCTACTCGTTTCTGTCGTTACAATGACGTTTAGTCTAGGTCGAAACTCCACAAGGTTCATGTTTTATAGCTGCCTAAAGTTGGCTATCCGCAGAGTTTTTGTGACGAGATAGCTGCGTTCATGTGGGAATAACTTTCGAATGCGGGATCAGATTGTAACGATCTTAGTATCACCTGATAGATTTTAACCTCGGTGTTAGAAATAAAAAATAGAAATGGCAGGTCCTTGTGGGCCAAGGACATCAAAATTTAGAAAATGTCTTTTGTCCTTGAATATCCTGGAAACGTATTCTTTAATTTTCTTAATTTTATTTTTAAAGAATTGCGCATACTTTTTTCTAAAATATGTACAAATTTCAGGATGGGTTCATTAGGGGTTTAGAAATTATTTGCGTTTTTATAATGCAATTATCATACTAGACTGACAAAAAAGAATAATTTTTATGGGGTTTTCATATATTTTACACATACGTATTTGTGAATTTTGAAAAAAAAGTATATTATATATGCTTCGGATACTAGCTCGTGAAACTAGTCGTTTGGGTGTACCACCAAGACCAAGAGGGCGGATCAATAAGTCAGTGACTTTTCGAACTTCCCTTGTAGTTATATGAAATGCAACACTGCTCACATCAAGTACCACCTGTTAATAGACTACTGTCAATTTTTGAGCAAGTTCCGTCATTTATTTTGCGTTTAACAGCTGTTCAAAACATACAACATCGTGAATTTTTTAAAAATGGAAAAAAGTGAATTTCGAGTGCTCATTAAACATTTTTTTTGCGAAAAAAAAACTTCAATCAAACCAAGGAAAAGCTTGATAAATACTATGGGGACTCTGCACCATCGATTTCAATGGTAAAAAAGTGGTTTCCTGACTTTCGTTATGGTCGCACCAATACAAATGACGCTGAACGTTCTGGACGGCCAATTGAGGTCAATACACCCGAAAATATCAAAAAAAATCCACGATATGGTGTTGGCCGATCGAATTGTAAAAATGCGTGAGATTGTTGATGCCATAGGCATTTCATATGGCAGTGTGGTTACGATTTTGAATGATCAATTGGGTTTAAGAAAGCATTCTGCAAGATGGGTGCCGCGTTTGCTCACAATTGACCATAAACGCACGGGTGCACACGTGTGTAGTCTCAATGGCAAAATTCCATGAATTGGGCTACGAATTGGTACCTCATCCGCCATATTCTCCGGATTTAGCTCCCACTGACTATTTCCTATTTCCAAACCTAAAGAAATGGCTCGGTGGAAAGAGATTTAGCTCCAACGATGAAATTATTGATCAAACAAATGCCTATTTTAGGGACTTCGAAAAATCCAACTTTTTGGAAGGGTGTATTGAAGTAAAAGGAGATTATGTTGAAAAATAATTTTTTTTTACAAAAAAAAAACTATGTTTCATTCAATAAGTCATGGACATATTGATCCGCCTTGTAGTTCAGATTTTTCGTATTGCATTGTAAAGAAGACATATTCCGATTAAGAATGGAATAAAATATCTTTCAAATGGCCCCACGGCTCTGATGATACCCCATTACTATTTTCATGCAATTTTCCATGACTGTTTCACAGAGATGTGGCTGTGTCTCACCGATGACGCGATGAATAAATGATTTGAGCTCAGAAATTATTTCTTGTTTATTCGCATAAAGCCGAGATTTCAGAAAACCCCAAACAAAGAAATCGCACAGCTTTAAATCGCATGATCTTGGTGGCCAGTTGACATCAGAATGTCTTGGGAAATCGGTGCTGCCATAAATCGATTGTTTCATTCGCGGTGTGACAGGTGGCCCCGTCTTTCTGAAACCACATGTCGTCCAGATCCATGCCGTCCAGTTGATGCCACAAGAACTCCGTTATCATGTTTCTGTAACGAATGCCGTTCACAGTCACTGCAATTTCAGCCTCATCTTCAAAAAAGTAACGCTCAATCACGCCACCTAACCAAAATCCACACCAGACAGTTGCTCGTTGTGGGTGTATTTATTTCTCATGGATTGCATGAGGATTTTCTGAGCCCCAAATTCGACAACTTTGTGGATTCGCGAAGCCGTTCAGAAGGAAATGCGATTCATCGGAGATGATGACTTCTTTTGAAAAATTGGCATTGTCTTCACTTTGCTCCATTAAGCCCGGTATTCAGTTTTTATGAAATTTTTGTTGCCATAAGAAGTACGTGTATTAAAAACCGAACCGAACCGAAATTTTTTCTCACTTTTCATTTACTTGGTACTTAGATCTTTCCCAAAATGTCGTAGGCAAAATCAATTACAGGGTTGTTACGCCAAAGTCATTTCGTACGAAAACAGTTGTTTGATAATTGTTTGGGACCAGAATTTTGACATTTTGATAATTTTACCAACCAAAAGCAACACGACATTGGTTAAAAATAAAATGGAGTGCGTAGAGAAATTATAAATTAAATATTTGCAAGGTAAATCAAAGATATGTGGTAACTCTCCGCAACAAAATTTTCCCTTTAGAGATAAATGACAAACTTTCTTACGAAAATTTCGCATGAACTGAATTTACCCATTTCAACGAATTGCCGCCCCCTTCCATGGTCTCTTGGTTTGAGCTCCTGAGTAAGCTGAATTTTGTACACATGAAGGTGGAGGTCTTTCGTTAAAATTCGCTGCCTAGTGGTTCGTGAAATTTGAAGTTGTTGAGAACGATGTCGAATTAATGTTTTCGGGGTTTTGGCGACACTCTCGTTAAGAGCAGCAATATTTTCAAGAGATTTCAGTCTCACCGTCCATAACCCGCCCAGTTTCTTAACATTTTGTGACAACTCTTCGAATGGTTGACACATGAGGTGCACTTTCTCGTCTGAAAATACTTCAAAATTTGCGAGCTGTCGCAGCACTTCTTTCCAAATTTTTGTAATACACGCTGAAAAATCTGTATTTTTTAATGTTTTGATGCTAATTTATCGTGTTCGTATCTTTTCGAAAATATACTTGAATATATAACATGTTTGAGACACAACGATTAAACATGTTTGAGACACAACCATTAATAGGCTATAATAGTCGTGTTTTGGTTACAAGCAATCGATTGTCGCTTGCTAAATTGCAAAGAAAACGGCAATTGAATAAGAGTTGAAGAGTTGCATATGAATAAGAGTTGAAAACGGTAAGAGATGTGAAAAAGTTTTTGATGTGTTAACATCTATAGGCGCGGGTACGGCCTAAATTCACAAAGTGAATACACCCAGACACAATTTGTCCGACTGCGCTCACACAGATTGTCCGACAGCGATAACACATTGTTTGCCGTTAAACTACTCCGAAATGGATGGACCGATTTTTATGAAATTTTGTGTGCATATCGGGTAGGTCTCAGAATTAGCCAACATCTACTTTTCCTACCCCTAAATAATAAGGGTGACCCACCGCTATATAGAACACAGATTTGTCCGACTGCGAAAAAACACACACTGATATAGCGGCAGCGAATAGTTGTATTGTGAGGGTGCGGAGCACTCTCAGAGCAAAGAGAATAATGACGTGGTTATACGTATATAAAAATGAGGTAGAAAGAGAGCAACGAAAATTGTGTGAAGTTATGTAGTGTATGTTCATGTGTCTGTTCCTTAGCATTCTCTTTGTTTTTTGTGGGAATAAAACAAAAAGTATTAATCAAGAAAATAATGACACTTGTCTTTAACATTTTTAAATGTTATTAAGTATTAATATTATTTATATGTAACGTTTTCATATGATTGAACGCCTTTTTAAATTCTTTATATTAACTTCACCTTGTCTGTATGCATGTCTGTCGCAAAAATTTTGGATTGATTTTTAACCCTTTTCCCGTGATCCAATCGAGCTGAAACTTCGCACGCAAACTAATTTCGATGACAAAAATAAACTACCAAAATGTGGCCGGGATTGGATAAAGGGGCGTGGTAGATCCCATACAAATCACAAATTAAAAATCCATTATTTGTCCTCCTGTTAACGATATATGAACAAAATTGGGGATGTTGGTTAGGTGTATATATTCTAAGATCTGCTGCAAATATGGGCGGGATTGGACAAAGGGGCGTGGCCATATATAAAGAATTTTTAGTCAAAAACAATGTTTTTTACGGGTTGGTTTTTTATTATTGTGAAAGGCAAGTCAAATAAAATGTGGGTGCGGAGCACTCTCAGAGCAAAGAGAATAATGACGTATTATACGTATATAAAAATGAGATAGCAAGAGAGCAACGAAAATTTTGTGATCATGTGTAGCGTATGTACGAATATAGCAATGTATGTATATATATACAAGTGTCTGTTGCTTTGCATTCTTGTGGGAATAAAACAAAAATTATTGAGCAAGAAAATAATGACACATGTGCTTGCACTGGTCTTTAAATAATTTTAAGTATTAATATTATTTAAATGTAACGTCATCATATGATTGAACGCTGTTTTTTATTTTATTTTCCAATGTAACATTTAGTAATGTGTTTATAGAAATCGAACAGATACCGTGTGGCAAAAAGGTGTTAACACATCACCCGTAAGTTCGAACAGTTATTGGATTTTTTTTTAAACTTAGCGAAAATGATTCTCGTCGCTAAGTTCTCGCTTAGTCTTCGCTAAGTGCTTCATACAAAACAAGCGAATATATAAGCAAGCGATGTAACCAAAACACGTTATTTATATGTTTTTGAGACCAAACTATGGTTTTCCTTGTTGAAATCCGCTAAAACCAAAAACGAGTCAGATAACCAAGTAACAAAAAAGCAGCAGATGTTAAATTCATGAAATCATTACTTGCAAACATGTACTTGCCACTTGCACAAAAAAAAAATACTAAATTTAAAAGTGCAACCTTACTGAGACAGCCTTTATTAGCAAGATTGTATTTTTTATCTATAATAATTTATACAAATTATGAGATATGGCTTACTTTATTTTAAATATTCACATTTGGTTAGAGTGCAAAAAAAAAATTAATTTAATAAGTTTTTATGCAATTAGTGAACAAAATTTGGCCTGCAGCGCCCTGGCAAAATACAAAAAACTTCCATTTTATTAAAACTATGGA
Organism: Phaonia tiefii; assembly: GCA_963931995.1. Lineage (NCBI taxonomy): Eukaryota > Metazoa > Arthropoda > Insecta > Diptera > Muscidae > Phaonia > Phaonia tiefii. The sequence goes on from OZ008370.1 coordinate 257,926,648, forward strand.
GAAAGTTGTGGAGTGCAGAAAACATAGTTTATCTCCGGACTAAACTTTGTTGGACTATTGATCATTAGTCCATATTTTATTGATCTAAGTTCAACGTACGTGACGCGACCTCTCTGTACGTGACAATATATAAAACCTATTTTTTATTATAAATAAGTATGTCATTTAATGAACATTTTGTTTTCCTCGGCAGCAAGACTGATCATAGAGAAATATACTAAGAGTTTGCAACATCTGTTAATGCTTTGGACGGAAATCACGTCGCAAGTTGGAATTTCATCGAGTTGGAGTTGCAAATGACAAAACTAACATCAAACATAATTTAAAACTCATTATCCTCAGTCAAACATAATTAAAACGCCATTAGTATCAATTGAACATAATTTAAAAGACATTAGTATCAATCAAACATAATTTAAACATTGGTTCCTTATCGCTCATTCCTTCATCCACTTTCTTTTGCACGATTTTCCAACTTAATAGTCGATGAACTGTGGCATTCTTGAGATTGATTCTTATTTATAATTTGGTTCTTAGACAATTTTTCTCCATGTGTAATAGATTCGCTGGAATTTGGATTCAACTCTAACAATTTCGAATGTTGGTTGACTGCACCCGTCCCGTACGTGATGAGATTTCTTTTACTTGTTTTCTTTCGTATTTCAAGAATTATCAAAAAAGTTTCTATATACAATTAAAGACTAGTATGTAATCTGTTAAATAATTTAAATTAAATTATATAAATAGGTATAATACAAACATTAAAAATAGTTGAATTTGTCTGTACGTGACCGTGGAATGCTCCTGTAACACACGATAAATATCTCAGACACTAACAACAATAAGAGCTGCCTAAACAAAGTTTTGCGAAATTGAAAGAAAACGAACAATAACAACAACAACGGAAAGGTAGACATACTTATATACATACATATGTAAATGTATACTACATAACCGAATGATAGACAGCAGTTTTTACGAAATCATAATCTGGCGAATTACGAAATAAACCAAAAACGACAAATTCATTCATGCACAAGGAGACACGATTAAAATTACGAGAGCTTAACACGACACGAACAGTGAAACTGGAACGAGAGAGATAGAGAAAGAGATTTATGGGTCATGTGAAATGCGGCTGATTGAGTGCTCGCTCCAGCTGGAGCAAATAGTTGTAAACAGTTGTGAGAAAACAACAGTTTTAAGCATAGTTGCCAGATGTGTGTAATTGCCAAAACAAAACATGTCAAGGGTGTATTGAATATGGGGAACATTTGTTTATTAATAATGTTTTTTTTGCATAGGAAATTTTCATAAACTATTTTCTGACCCATACACAAGTGCGCATTTGGACTGAGGCCTAAGATTCCGTATTATTAAAACCGTCTTGTACAACTTAAGTCAAATTATGTTGTTTTCCCAAAATAAAATCATTAAATCATTATCTTATATGTCAGAATTGTCCGAGAGATTAGAAAAATCAAAAATATATGATACTAATAATTACAAAATAGCCCATAAAACACACTAGGTAGATTGTTTACTAAAACCCAAGATAGAATAGATAAATTTGACATATCTAATATAGTATAGAAAATACCTTGTGGAGGAAATGATAGTGAAAGTAGGTACAATTAAAAATTAACTTAGGACTAGAATTGCAGGACATAAATCAGATCAAAAATATAGACACATCTCAATACAAAAAACAGCATTAACATCACACTGTGCAAACTTAAATCATTTTTCAAAATTTCGATATACTTTAGTTTTGAATAGGGAAAATAATTCCAAACGTCGATTTATGGTACAAATGTTACAGCTGGTAAGGACTCCAATAGCGAAGAGAATAAACTTTAAAGCAGATACGGATAATGTAGCAAAGAATTATAGACATTTAATTACTAAAATATAGTAGAACTTTTCACCGAAAATTGTTTGATATTTCATTGAATTTGTCACTAAGGTAATATAGGATGTAACTTGTTGAATTTACCATTACACGAAAAAAATATAACCATATACGGACACCACTATGTGATAAAATACCAAAAAAAAAAGTCCCGTGTCTCCCAGTTTTGCTCAAAGTTATGCACTTTCTTTAATGGGCCCCCAAAGATTTGGGGCCTCGGTGTAATTTTTGCAAAAAAAATGATAATTTTGTCAGGCTCATATCTTGCAAACCGTTTGGAATTTTGATTTACTCACTGAGGGAAAGTTGTAACAACGTTTTCATATAACCGCGTGGAGGCCCTGCTCGTTGAAACCACTAATTTCGTCTCCTCCTCATTTACTGTCAGACCCACTTTTGCTGACTCCGTCTCAATTCTCGAAAACACCGCAGCAACTTCTCTCATTATATTCCCAATTATGAGATTATTGCTGCTGATGGTTTTATTCATGTTAGTTGCAGCTTTTCTCATAATGATCTAAATTAAGATGTTGAAGAGATCGCGCGATAGGCTGTCGCCTTGCCTGAGGCCTCGCTTAGTTTCGAAAGATTCGGTAAGATCCTTACCAACTTTCACTGCGGATTTGGTGTTCGTCAAGGTCATCCTGCAAAGGCGTATGAGTTTTGCAGGAATACCAAGCTCAGACATTGCTTCGTAGAGTTTCTTCCGTATCGGGTGATCGACGGCCGCCTTATAATCTACATGAGAGATGATAGGTGTCGATTAGTTTTTCGTGGGTCTTCTACAGGATTTGGTGTAGCGTGAAAATCTGGTCAGTTGTCGATTTTACAGGCCTAGAGCAACACTGATGTGGTCCAATCAGGTCGACGATAATTGGTTTTAGTAGTTCGCCGATTATACTTACTAGAACCTTATATGCTATGGATAAAAGGCTTATTCCCAGGTAGTTGGCGTTATTATCACCTTTTATAAATATGGGGCATAGTACACTGAGACTCCAATTGAATGGCATGCAGGCACCTTATCACCTCATCGCCGCCAGCCTTAAACAGTTCCGCCGGTAAACCATCGGCTCCTGCGGCTTTATTATTCTTAAGCCGGGCAATAGCTGTTCTGTCCTAGTCTTGGATAGGAGGGGGGCTATCGATGTCGTCGTCCAAATTGTGATCGATTGCCTAATCGTCTCCGGTACTCAGGCACTAATATCTCAGGTACCTCAGGTACCAGAAGCGAGGAGAACTGATCTCCCTATATTCCCAACAGGCTTTGCACATCTGCGATGAGATTTCCGTCCTTGTCGTTACAGAAGGGGGCGCCCTGAACCATGTCCATTAGTACCGTTTTTGGACATTTTAGTAAAGATTGTAGAGTTCGTTCTTCTTTCTGAATGTCTCAATTTTCACATTCTCGCGTTTTTTCCACTGCCGTTTCTTGTGCCTTTACTTTTCCCCTCTACCGCCCAGTCGCAGCTCGCGTTGCAATTGACTGAAGCATTGCCATACGTGCAGCGTTCTTTTCATCATTTGCAATGAGACACTCTTCATCGTACCATGGTATATTGCGAAGCGGTTTTTCGAAACCAAGTACTGTTGTTGTGGCAGTTTTTATAGACCCCGAAATGGGTTTCCACTGAGCTTCAGGATCCTCATCAGGAGGGGGTAGGTTTTGTGCCAAAAGGTGCGAGAGCTTCCTTTCCCAGTCCACCGGGATTTTGCATTTGATCTACTGCCAGGATATTTGATTGCAGCCAGCCATTATGGTTCAGACGCTGACCAGGATGCAATATGTCGAACATGGATTTTCTTCGTTTAGTTTCTATCCGCCGTTGGCTCATCCGTCTTCTAAGGACAAAAGAAAATGGCCGATGGTTTGATGAGTTGCAGTGACATCAGTCACCTACTAAACCTGAGATGCATCAGTGATCGCATAGCCAATCAGGCTGTTCATCGGAAACCCTTGATTTTAGCCGCTAGAAAAAAATATTCTACCGCTGCCCGGGAACCACCACTTGGAGGAAAAAGTCATAGGCACATGATGGAGGATAGAAGGATAGAAGGCTCCCAATCTTTGGCATGGAAACTGCACATGAGTAATTTTTCTTTTAAGCTCCGTATTCAGTTCTTGCGAAATTTTCGTAAGAAATTTTGTCATTTGTCTCTAAACGGAAAATGTTATTGAAGAGAGTTACCACGTATCTATGATTTACCTTGCAAATATTTCATTAATAATTCATCTTCACACTCCAATGTATTTTTAACGCATGTAGTGTTACTTTTGTGTACTAAAATTATCGAAAAGTCAAAATTCCGGTCCAAAACAATTATCAAACAATTGTTTTCGTACGAAATAACTCTGGCGTAACAACCCTGTACTTGATTTTGCCTCTGAAATTTTCGAAAAGAGCTGAATACCAAGCGAATGAAAAGTGAGCGAAATTTTGGGTTCATGAAATTTTGGTTAGTTTTTATACACGTACTTTTTATGGAAACGAATATTTTATAAAAACTCAATACCGGGCTTTACATTTGATAGCGCGCCAAAAAGGATGTACAAGTAGAGAAGAAAAAACCACCGCAATGTGGCAACCCTCGTACAAGAGAACAAAAAAAAAAACAAGTGAAGAGCCTCATTTCTCTGCTCTCTCTCTTACTTTCTTCGTTGATTATTTCACCAGCTTTTTGATAGTGTTATTGTATATAACTATACAAATTCCAACCATGTTGAAGTGAAATTGCATAAACTATGGAAAAAAATATGAAATAGTCAAGATATGACGCGAGAGAGAAATGCGTTTGAGTGAATTGATACCACGTTTTGGTTCTCTTTTACGAGCGTTGCCAAATTGTGCACATCTTCTGGTAGTCTTCTTTTTTATCGTCTTTGGTATGACAATGCCATGATCGAACACAGTTTTGTGATTGACTTTGTAGTTTGTTGCTTGTTCTGGTTGCAACAGAGATGATAAAGGAGTAGACGACTAGAAGTAGTGCGCAATTTGGAATCCTTCGTCAAAGAGAACCAAATTTTAACGAGATTCACTCAAGCGCATTTCTGTCTCGCGCTATATCTTGATTATTTCATACTTTTGACATACTTCATGTAATTTTACTTAAGCATGGTTGGATTTTCTATGGTTATACATAATAAAATTATCAAAAAACTGCTCGTGTATTCAATGAAGAGAGTAAGCGAGAGAGAGAGAGAAATCTAACGCTTCACTCGTTTTCTTTAGTGGCATTCGAGTGGAGAGAAATGTTGACTGTCTAATTTATGATCGTTTATGGTTGCAATGTGTATTGTAAATCAGGACAATGCCATTAATTGATCGATTATATGAAAGTTTTAAACCCCGATTTCTACCTAATCAGGCGACGGCGCGGCAAATCTAAAAAAAACGATAGCGGCGGCGTAAAGGTCTAATATTAGTCAGATGATATTGGAATTTCTATGCGGCTACCTGATAGATAAAGAGTTGTATCATGTTTCTTTAATTCTTTGTTTTTTTGACGTCTGCGGTTTGAAATCGCTGTAAAACTAGTTATCCAAAGACGATCAAGAAGTAGACAACCAGAAGTTGAGCGCAATTTGGCAACCCTTGTAAAAGAGAACCAAAAAGTCGACAAGATTCACTATAACGTATTTCTCTCTAGCGCCATATCTTGATGACTTCATACTTTTTATATACTTTATGTAATTTTACCTAAATGTGGGTGGAATTTTTGTTGTTATATATGTACAATAGCTTGATAAAAAAACTGCTCGTTTATTAAAATATTCCATGAAGAGACTAAGAGACAGCAGAGCGTCGTAACCACCGAGTAACATTAATAAGAGTTTGCAACAGCTGTTTTTTTTACTAACCGAAGACCGCGACAAAGACGATTTACAACAAAAACGATGTACCAGTAGACAGTCAAAATTTCTCTTCACTCAAATGCCAACAAACAAAGCGAGTGAAACCCTAGTACTTCTCTACTCTCTCTATCTTACTCTCTTCATTGAATATTTCAATACACGAGCAGCTTTTTGATAGTTTTATTGTATATAACTATACAAATTCCAACCATGTTGAAGGAAAATTACATAAACTATGCAAAAAGTATGAAATAAGCAAGATATGACGCGAGAGAGATATGCGTTTGAGTGAACTCCTAGCACTTTTTGGTTCTCTTTTACCAGGGTTGCCAAGTTTCGCACATCTTCTGGTCGTCTAATTGTAAATCGTCTGTGTTTAGAATATCCCTGAATATCCCTTTTTTTAATCGATTTAATTAACAAAATTTACCCCAGTTGATGTGTTTTGTACTTTTGACTTGACACGCGGCAGCAAAAGTTTAAAAGCGTCTTCTCTATTTGTTCTCCAAGAACTAACTTGATCAGCTGTCTCATCGATACCCCTTGGTCGTAACGATTCACTCGTTTTGTTTGTTGGCTTTTGAATCAACATAAATGTTCACTGTCTACTTTATGATTGGTTTATGGTAGATCACGTTCAGTGAAAATAATGGTTGTGAGAGAAGGGAAGATTGTTTATGGCAACACACAGGCTAATTTTTAGCATTTGTATTGCAGCATTTCCAAAAATCTTCTATAAGATGGGAAACTCTAGTTTATGGCACAGAAATAGAGGACAACATAAATAAAAAAAGAAAATAAAGTAAAGAAGAAGAAAAAACGGAACCTAGACATACATTTGCATAAGAAGGACGACGGTTCAAGTGAGGAAGGAGGATTTAGTATAAGAGAATTTGCAAAATCACATGTCACTGAGTGAGGCATCCGCCCTAAACAATTCTGTTGCTGAGAAAAAACCGTTATATTTGAGAGAGAATTAGAGGCAGAGAGATAGCAACACACACAGAGAGACAGAGAGTGAGAGTGAATGAGAAAAAAGAGGTACATTGTATATTGAGTCGTAAAGGTTTATTTGCGAGGTCAGTATATAAATTGAGGAATATAGTCTGAAAATATTATCGCTTAAATTTGCATGATTTTCTTTTTAACATTTTAAAAGCATTTAATAAAAAAATTTAAATGAATCAAGACGATGGTGAATATAATCCAATTACATCACATGAAGGGATTGTGGATAGCGTTTCACAATCAGTGGGCTAAGAGCTTTTAATTTTCAGACTCAATGATTGGACTTACACTTTTACACCGATTCGAAGTGTTATTTGGGAATTGTACTTCATATGGCAACTTAGCTCTGCGTTTACATGATACAAGATAGTGAGAATGTGTATTTTTTGTCAAAGAAGAGCAAAAATCGTTGGCCTTTCTTGGAATAATAGACAATTCAGTTATGTACACTCACTGGCATGACTAGTTTCGAACTCCTTGTCAAGTTCATCATCAGATGACTAACTACTGTGCCTGAATTCATACCCACGGTTGACCATTAATCGTATATATACAAACTGAATTATGCAATTTACATATGCGAATTAGTATCGTTCGAAGATCCCTAAGTATCAACACACACTGAAGGTCTATAATTCCAACACAAGAACAGACGGTTTTTTCTTCCGTATTCTTCTTTTCCTCTTGCATACTAGCATTGTTCTAGTGCTTTGAGGTGAACTTTTACTGTATCACAGAGTTGTGTTTTTCGGTGGTATAGATTTTTCGATGACTAGTCTAGTGTCAGTTACGTTTTTGAATTTTCAATTACAAAAATTTTCCTAAAATTTTAAGCTTCTAGTATGAACTTCTTACACATTAACTAAAAACTAACAAAATTGGTCATAAAATTCAAAAAAGAAATACACAAATGCTTCTGCAAATTTCGTCATTTAAAAGCTCTCAGAAAATTTTCATATTAAATGACATTTAAGTACATTTAAATGGAGAATTTTCCTCTGTGAAACTGGCCATTAGGCACCAAGATAATTTTAAAGACAATACACTCTTAAGAAATCTCATTTATCAAAAACTACAAATAAAAATAAACTTTTCCAAATTGTGTGGTCTTTTGCGATTATGTTATGCTTCTTTTCCTCAAATTACAACGAAACTTCACCGAATTAACAGCTCACAACAAATCATTTGCCAAATTTACTGTCCATAGAATAACACATACGTAGATGAACTTATTCTCTCATCTGACGTTTCATTTCACACTCTCTCGGTAGGTTTGTGGAAATGAGAGCAAATTAAATTTAAAATTTACATACACCAGGTGGAGTTCCAAAATATGTTCACTTAACTATTTCCTGTCGTTTTGGTGTAGAACTGAAAAATTTAAATGTATTTTGCACTTTTTTGTTGACTTTTAACGTTGGTATTCATTTGTATTGTATTTAAGACCACTAGTTTGCCACAAAAACACGAAATTCGGTTGTTATTCCTTTGTGGATCGCTGTATACTATTGCCACCATCTGGTATTATTGAACCCATATTTTCCACCCTCCACTGTGTAATTTCCATCGTACCTATAACGAGTAAATTATTGAGCGAATTGGTGTGTCTACATTAAATTCGTCTATGTTACTGTCTTTGAAAAGTCAGAGACAATGACGAAACCAAAAACTATGTACTAAAGAAGACAGTGAAAGTTTCTCTCGGTTGGAATGCCGATAAAGGAAACGAGTGATGCGTTGTATTTCTCTGCTCTTTCTCTTACTCTCATCATTGAATATTTCAATACATGAGCAGTTTTGATAAGGAATTTATATATAGAAATACAAATTCCAACCATGTTGAAGTAAAATTACATAAACTATGCAAAAAGTATGAAATAATCAAGCACTGTCTTTGTCTCTGCAAAACTGTCTCGTGTAAACGCCAAGAAACTACAAAAGTGCCGTTTACAAATTTATACATACATTTTCGATAGAGTCAAAAAACTGGATTCTTAATTAAAAATATTTATGAAAATACCAGGGGTACAATGCCACACCTGACCAACTAAGTAGTGGGAATTCTGATAGAGAATTAAGTATCCCAGAGAAAAAGCAATTGATGACGCGAAGAGTTCGATTGCGTATTACTATTGAAAATTGTGGAAAAAAATCAAAATGTAATGAAATGTTATTGCCTATTCGCACTAGTGTACATTTTAGGGGAACGGTTGAAAGATTTTGAGAAACTGAAACTCTTGCAACATCTTATATCTTCCATCATCAATTTCATGAATTGCTAAGTCACATCGTCGTAAGCGTAAGTTTTGTGGCAAAAATAGCAATTAAAGGGATTTTAAATATACTATAATCTAAATATAAATAAAATATACTATAATGAGAATGACTTTCGTCAAACGTATTTTTATTGAATTTCGTATTCATGATTTTTGTATTCCTCTTTTCTACATATATTTTTATCAAGATGTATTTCACCAGGTGAGGTGGCTTTTACGACAACAAGATCATTAGTTGCATTTTTCTCAACTCAAAATTATAACAACAATACAAGCAAACTGTAAAAATCTACAAAATCGAAATACATATGCATTTTAAAGGCAAGGTTAAGTCAGCTGTTGTATCATTACCACCTGCTATAAATACATCTTCTGTTTTGTTTATATATTTTTTGAATTATTTGACATTTTTTCTAGCGATCGACTTAAATTTATCGAATACTGTTCGGTGAAACAAAATGAGATAGGGACATTTTCCAAAGATTTTGAACTTCAAAAGTGTCAAATTTATCTGAGCAAATGTTAACATTCATGGAAAACTGATTGAAGATGTAAGATGGGACCTAGTGTGAAACGGCTATTACAGTAAAATTTATTGTTTTGATTGCAATTGTAACGGAAATTTTTAGAATTCAGTGTTTTTCTCATTCGCTATAAGTTTTAGGTCAATGTAAAACAGCTGATGCACACTCATAGTATATTTCAATGACGATCAAGAAGTACACGATTAGAAGTGATGCGCAATTTGGAAACCCTTATAAAAGAGAACCAAAAAGTCGATACGATGCACACAAACGCATTTATCTCTAGCGTCATATGTTGATTATATCATACTTTATGTAATTTTATTTAAACATTGTTGGAATTTGTATAATTATATACAATAATATCATCAAAAAACTACTCGTGTATTGAAATATTCAATGAAGACAGTAAGAGAGAGCAGAGAGTCGTAACGCTTCACTCGTTTTCTTTGTTGGCATTCGAGTCAAGCTACATTTTTAATTTCTACTTGTACATCGTTTTTGGCGTGAGTGAGTTAGTAAAAAAGTTTCAATGCACTGTTTTTGTCTACGCAAAACTGTCTCGTATAAACGCCAAGTAACTACAAAATAAAAAATTTATGAAATGTATGTATGTATGTATGAAAATATGAGGGTCTTCCATGCCACAGCTGATCAACTAAGTAGTTTGAATTCTGGTAGAGAATAAAGTATCGAAGAGAAAAAGCGACAGATGGCTCGAAGAGTTCGGTTTGACCTGCACGATGTTCATACATTTGCAGCAGCGAATCGAAACAAAATTCAAATTGAAAAACAATTAATAACAACTGAAAAAAATCAAAATGTAATGAAGTGTTATAGCGCGTTTACATGCACTCTTTTATCATGATAATGTCGTGATTATCATACGACGCCAAAAACTCGATTCGATTTAGTTTTGATGTTTTTGTATTCCATGATGACATTATGGAATTACACCAGGTAATGGCAGGGTGATTTGTATGTATTAGTAGCATACACCTTTCCCTATTTCTCATTTTTCCTATTTCTCTATTAGTAAAAATAACTTTTTAATTATTTATCGACATTTTTATGTGGAATTTGTTTAGAATTTCTCGACATTTTGTAAGTATTTAGAACATAAAGAAATGAAGTTAAATCAGCTGATCTTATAGCACTTCCTCTTATGTCAATCATTTTGTATGTGTTGTCATTAATGTAAATGTTCAGTGAGGTACGATTCCTTCACATTCCCATTTCCGTTTCATGTTCACACAGTCTCATACTGAAAGTGCGTATACACGCACTATGCGTATACGTTGAAATGATTTGCGACATGAGAATAACATTATCGTGATAAATGTAGTCGATCTTGGGTACAAAAAATGTATGAGAAATCATATGATAATAGTGTGATTTCTCGACTATCGAGTCGATCTGCAAGATCAAGTGAATGTAAACGCCCTATTACGCATATAACCATACCCGACAAGTTGCTTTTATAGTTTCATCTTAAAAAATAGGAAATGTTTCCCTCTATCTCTAATTTATTCACATTCACCACACATTTCATACCACCCTCATTTTGATAGAGAGAGAGATAAAAATTGACGTTTAAGATTTTCTACTACACTTTGCCTCAAACACCAAATGTTACCATGACAAATTTTATCAACTAAATAGAAAAAATCTGATAGATACAAACATTTTTCACCACAGAGCTTTTATTTATATGAATCAAGAGAGTGAGAGAGAGAACACGACCGTTGTAGAGAAAGTGAGTGTGAACAATGAGTAAATAACCCGTTATTCATACAAAAGGAAACATACGCAAAACAGCCAATGCGTTGAAACATTCGTGGCAAACACTTTGATTTAGACAAGGCTTTGACTTTCGTCCAAACGGCGGACGTCCTTGTCGTGCGTGAATTTCTCGATTCGATTTATTATTTTCTTTTGTTGAAATAAAAACCTCAAAAACGCAACGCTATGTAACGTTAAAACTGAAAAAAAAGCAAAATATAAAACAGCAAAACGCACTTTATCCCAAAGGATAAAATAAGAAAATAGAAGAAATTTCGTAAATATTTTATACAAAACTAAAGTAACTTAATCATTTGGACACACACAAAAGTTTATACTACAAATTTTCATCATAAGAAGGGGGAAAAAAGGTTGGTGTATGTAAATGAAAATTTCACTATGAAAGTTAAATAACGCAAATCGAAGTCAAAGTGATAGATAGTGAAAATACCCAAAATTCGTGCAAGATATTTAAACAAATTTCCAATACGGATAAATATTTTGTTGAAAGTGCTGCAAAGGAAATGAAAATTTCATTTCGATTTTTATTTAAGTGTTGAAAGAAATTTGTGCAAATGATAGAAAAAAAAATGTGAAATGTGAAAAATAGTTTCCATTAAATGCGCATAATTTTCAGTGTTTCCCCATTTTGTTCACCTTTTCCTGGAACACCGAAAGAAAAATGGAAAACAGATACTCGCTTTTAACGCAATGCGTCGTTGTGTTGGTATAAGTGTTTTAGTTGTTCGTTGTTAGTGTGTGAGAGTGAGCGAGTGCACGAGCGAACGAGGGAGTGAAGAAGTGCGTGCGTGAGTACAGACACACATTTATACACATGTTTGTTTGTGGGGCAACTGAGTAAAACTCTAATACAAATAAAACAAACGAAAAAACAAAACAAAACAATAATTCTAATACAACAATTTTTCCCGAATTTTATCGCTTCCCAAAATTAAGAAAAAGGGAACAGCAAAACCACCACAAAACACACAGCGGTGAAATTTTGGTAGACACTTTGTACTAGTTTTGGTAAAAAGGCATTAATGTTTAGTATTTTGAAATATTTAAACCAAAAGTGAAAAATTGGAAACATTTAGTATAATTCACTGTTTACACTAAGGATGGGAAAAAGTTAAGTTCTGCAAGATCCCCAAAAGCAGGGATATTTTAAGGTACGACTGATCTGTCTGTATTTTTGTTGCTTTTTTTTAAGCCTTTGGCATTAATTATAAAACTCACAACCTAGATTTTGTTAGGAAAATCCTCTACAACTGGGAGGGTGGAATAAAAAACCTACTTAGTAAATTTAAAACTAACTAAGGTATCGAAAGTAATTTGTACCCATAATAATTTATACCCATGTCCCCTTTGAAACACATGACTATTAGGGATATGTCTTTTTAATATTTTTAAAAGATTATGGCCGTACGTTATGAGAAGTGCAACAAAATTATATAAAATACTAGCTAACCCGGGCAGACGTTGTCCTGCATAATATTTCATGCGATTTGTGTCGGAGGTACCACGCCCCTTTGTCCAATTGGACCGAATAGTAAATCTAAACCACCCAGGACGCCACCCAAACGCATACAAAAAAATTTATTCAAATCGGTCCAGAAGTTTAGGAGGAGTTCAGTCACAAACACACGTGCAGTAGAATTATATATGTATATAAAGACTAGTCTTGATTAACTTAGTGACAACAACTTTCCCCATGAAACCGAACAAAGTTTTCATAATTTGGATCTAGTTCCGGAACTTTTTGGGAATTGATGAAGCTCAATATAATTATTAAATGGTGGAAGATTTAACAAACGCCAACAAGTCTAAGTATTCCAAATTAAAATTTGAAAAAGAAGTCAGTTTTTGAAAAAAGTGAAATTTCATAGCAAAACTGGATTTAGATTAATTACAAAAAATTTCTTATTATTGCCAAAAATAGTTTAGATATTTAAATTATCTAACATCTGAGTCACAATCGCCATCTGCAGTTTCTTAAACTAACTTGGGAATGTTAATTGAAAGTGTGATATGTGTTAAGTTAACATTGGAATGCTAACGAACAGCTTGTGGCAAGATGTGTCTCTAACAGGTGGAACCGTTAGAACAGCTAGTTTACATTTTTTCCTGTCGTTGTGGTCCGATCTTGTCAAATGTTGTTTATACTAATTCCAAGATGTATTTAGTACAGGTGGTAGCGTTAAAATAGCAGGCGAATTTTTTTTGTCCTTGTGGTTGTTGCCGAAAATTACAATAATTCCTCCTGATATAACCTGAAATAAATACATCTTGACAATTTCGATCGACTGAATTTGACAAGGTCGGCTCCTGAAATATAAACAAAATGCCTTGAATTCCTACTGCTTCTACCTTACTTATTTTGCCATGGCTTGTGGTGTATGTATATTGCGGCTTGAGTGTTCAAACACTTAGTCAGATTAGTGAAGTTCAATATTATCCTGCATTTATGCACAACTAGATTGTAGCACTATTCGGATTAAATGAGTTTGTTTTTGGTATGTTATTTGATATTTTTAATCCTCCCAATGCGTTAATCTCCGTCTGTCTTAAAGCCGCATTAGATGGCATTAACTATTTCACCACGAACGCTTGGTGAATTCGCTAAGGAACTGTTTGAACGAATCGACAACTAGATGGCGCTATTGTGAAATTTTTCGGTAGAGGTTTAAATGACGCTATGAGGAGAGTTGTAACTGATATCAATAGACTATTATCAATGCATTTCGAGTCAATCTGTGTTAAACATAGAGTATTTTAAAAACTAACATATTCGAATACTCCGATTGTCATTTACTATCTCACCACTAACGCTTGGTGAATTCGCTAAGGAACTGTTGGAACGAATCGACAAGTAGATGTCGCTATTGTGATGTTTTTCGGTAGAGGTTTAAATGACGCGATGAGGAGAGTTGTGGCTGATATAAATAGACGATTGATTATCAATGCATTTCTAGTCAATCTGTGTTAAAGATAGAGTATTTAAAAAACCAACATATTCGAATAATCCTGTTTCGGTTTCATGGAATGGAAGGAACCGATTCGGGTTTTAAATTTTTCAAGGGGAAAATATAAATAAATGTTTGACCAACAATTAAAACAAAATCAACACAAAATAAAAATTGTGTGTCCCTGTAAAATTATCATTATTATTCAGAAAATAGATTTTCAGACTTTTTTTTAAATTTGAATTATCATTATTATTCAGAAAATAGATTTTCAGACTTTTTTTTAAAATTTGGATTTAAAAATCCTGCACATGATTTCAATTTATTCCATTGAATTGAATTGGATTGAATTGAATTGATTTGAATTGAATTGATTTAAATTGAAATTAATTAAATTGAATTGAATTTAATTGGGTTGAATTAAATTGAACTGAAATGAATTGAGTTGAACTGAATTGACTTGAACTCAATTAAATGAAATTGAATTGGATTAAATTGAAGTGAGTGGAATTGAATTGAAATTAACTAAGTTAAATTGGATTGAACTGAACCGAATTGAATTGCATTGAATTTAATTGAACTGAATTGAATTAAACTGAATTGAGCTGAATTGAATTGAAATAAACTGAATTGAGCTAAATTGAATTGATCTTAAATTAATTGAATTGAATTGAACTGAAGTGAAATGAATTGAATTGAATGGGTGTGAATTGAATCGAAATGAAATGAATTAAGCTGAATTAATTTCAATTGAATTGAACTGACTTGAATTGAATTGAACTGACTTGAATTGAATTAAATTGACTTGAATTGATTTTAATTGACTTGAATTGACCTAAATTGAATTTAATTGAATTGAGCTGAATGGATTGAACTTAAGTTAAATGAATTGAGCTGAATTGAATTAAATTGAATTGAATTGTTTTAAATTGAACTGAATTTATTTGACTTTAACTGAATTGAGTTGAATTTATTTGAATTGAATTGAATTACATTGAATTGAATTGAATAGATTTGAATTAAATAGAATTGAATTGAGGTGAATTGAATCAATTTGAATTGAAATGAATTAAACTGAATTGAATTCAAAGCAATTGTATTGACTTGAATTGAATTGCATTGAATGTAATCGAATTGTATTGAATTAAATTCAATTGAATTGAAATCAACTAGATTGGACTGAATTGAATTGAATTAAATTAAATTAAATTTAATTGATTTGAAACGAATTGAATTGAGCTCAATTGAATTGAGCTCAATTGAATTGAACTTAAGTTAATTGAATTAAAGTGAGTTTAATTGAATTGCATAGAAATGAATTGAATTGAATTGAATTGAATTGAATTGAATTAAATTAAATTGAATTGAATTGAACTGCGTTGAATTGAGCTGAATTGAATTGAATTTAGGTTCATTGAATTGAAGTGAATTGAATTGAAATAAATTGGATTCAATTGAATTGAATTAAATTAAAGTGAATTGAATTGAGTTCTATTGAATTGAATTGAATGTAATTGAATTGAATTAAATTGAACTTAAGCGAGTTGAACTGAATTGAATCAGATTAAAATGAATTGAATTGAATTAAATTAAATTGAATTGAGTTGAATTGAATTGAGCTGAAAATGAATTGAATTGAATTTAAGTCAACTGAAATTAAGTGAATTTAAGTGAGTTGAATGGAACTGAATTGGATTGAGCTGAAGTAAATGAATTGGAATGAGTTGCATTTATTTGAAGTGAGTCGAATTGAATTTAACTGCACTGACTTGAATTGAATTGAGTTGAATTGAATTGAATTGAATTGAACTGAATTGAATTAACTGAACTGAACTGAACTGAATTGAATTGAATTAAATTAAATTAAATTGAATTGTATTGACTTGAATTGCATTAAATGGAATTGAATTGATTAATTAAAATCAAAATTAAAGTGGATTGAGTTGAAGTAAATTGAGTTGAATAGTTGAGTAGTCGACTGAGATGCCCGCATAAACCGTACACTGGCCGCAACGGGAGCTTCGTTGATACAAGACAGCACTCATTTTAATAATAAGGATTTATCATTGACATCACCGAAAAGACTAGGCAAAAGAGACTCTTTATTGTCTGGAAAACAAAGATAGGAAAATGACCAAAAAAATAATAAACTACATCACCGCCATGATCTCTCAAAAACTAACCGCTCCTATTGAAAATCTCACTGGACTTGTTTACGGAAACTTCCTGCAAAGTGAAATATAAGATTTTACTGTTTTTTGGAACTTAAAAGAAAAAAATGGTTTCCCATTACATCCCATGAAGGACTTGGGGAGAGCTTCTCTTTGGAACTTATGAAGAATTATTTCTAATATTTTTCTATGGAGTTCATAGGGTATTTATTATGGTCGTAGTTAATATGACCTTGTAGTATGGACTTATGGTACACTTTTATGTAAACTAACAAAAATCGGTAAAAAAAATATAAAGTAAACATCAGTGACATTAGCCGGTCATTACAACTGTACTCACAAAAAATGCAGCACTGTGTGTTATAGATTAATCTAACCTCAAAACACTGAAACTCTATGATAATGCAGGACGAAAGAAGAACATAGACAAAAAAAACTTTGTGCTCTTGTGTGGGAATAACCGAATTTTTAGTGTGTGCTTTGGCACTTAGGAATCATCGATCGATACTAGATCGGGCATTTAAGTTTCATATACAACTTTGTATACAATTGATGATACACATACTGATGGTACAAACTTGGGTACAGAAGTTGCGCATCTGATGATGAACTTGTCATGGATTTCAAAACTACCACAGAGTACAAAAAGTGCAAATATGAGTTATTTATGGTACGTTTTTTTATCATCCCTGAATACATCTTCAACGGAGAGAGGATAAGCAAGAGAGCGAGAGAGAGGGGAGATAGAATGAGAGAGAGGTTAAGAAAAAAGAGTACCCGTGACAGTCAAAAGCTGTAGAAGAGAACACATCTTGCTATTGCAATAGACGGAGACGTAAACAATTTGTTTATTGCGAATATGAACCACTTTTTTGTAATATTAAAGTTCGCATACATTTTTAGTAAATTTCGTAGAAATTTGTCGTGTTTTCTTCTTCTTCCCATTTCACAATTGTTGTTGCTAAAAAGGTTTACTAAAAATTGAAAACGTACTTTGAAATTGAAAAAATTTAATTTCATGATTTTCGGTAAATTTTCATCTGTGTTTTTCAAAGTGCTTTTTGTTTGATATTCCAATATTTCCCGAAGCATTAGCAGTGTTGTATATTTTTACATTTTATTAATGTTGTTGTTACTTTTCCATTCTTTGCTCTATAGTTTTTCTTCCCTTTTCGTTTACCATTTTTGTTGTTATTGTTTTTCGTCTTCTATTATTTGTGCCTAGGTTGGTGGAGTACATGACAAGGTCGTTGAAGATTTTTGTTTTGCACTCTTTTTTTGTTGTACACTTGTTTACTTGTCTGCTCTTTGTTCTCCGCATCGTTGTTTTCCCTTTTGTGGAACATCTTCCGAATTTTGGTTGGCGAATGTGCATGTGTGGTGTGTGTGTGTGTGTATGCTTGTGCTATGAATGTAATTGAAATGTAATTTATCACTATTGTGCCAGAATTTGCCTGTATTGAGTTAAGTGTTATTGGTTGGAATTTTTTAAATAACACAGTGGAGGCAAGTGGAAGTATTACGTGATTGCGAGGGGTATAGGTGAAAGTTCAATATAAAAGCAAAGTTCGTAAATCCCTTAAAGTTTGCAAAAAAAATTAAACATTGCTGAGTAATTTCTTCACATTCTGCCGCGATGTGGCTATTCATTTTAGGTTAGCGACAAAACTAAATCAAACGAAAAGTTCATGGAACAGATAAATTATTATTAATGGTCATGGTAGTCAAACTGTAGTTGGGAACTTGTGGTCATAGAACGCCAAATTTTGTTTTGTACATTCGAAACCCTTCGCCATCTTCTTTTGCCATCAATCTTTAAGTAGCCCATCACATCAGACGAATTCTCTCGGATGACTGCGTCTTGTTAGGTGGCATCAAACACCCTAGTGGGGCCAACAGTCTTACAAAATGCCAAAATACTCGATCTTTAGATTTTCTCTTCCAGTTGGTACCATAAAGCTCTCGCTGGAATTCCTCCACCTGATCTGCCAGCTTGGTGGGCCTATTTTGCGATGTCCTTCGAGTACGTCTTCGAATACTTTTCGCTCTAATTCATTCTGATCAATTCTGTTAACGTGTCCTAGCCAGCGTACACGCACTAATTTGATACTCATAACTACGACGATGTGGGTATATAGATTTTACAGCTCGTGGTTCATACGTCGTCGCCACTCCCCGTTCTCCTATATTATATATAGTGACATAAATAAAACAACCGAAAAGACTAGGCAATAGATAAATTATTATTAATCATACGTCATGGTTGTCAGACTGTAGTTAGGAACCTGTGGTCATAGACCGGTAAATTTAATTTTGTATATTTTAAAACCATCGCTCTCTTCCTTTGCTATCAATCTTTAAGTTGCCCATGATATTAGCTATTGGATGACTTCTGCTTCTTAGGTGGCTTCAAACAACCCAGCGGGGCAAGTGCTTAAAAATATTTTGATAACACGTTTCTCCAACCGGCTCAATCTTCAGCCTTTCTCCTCCACTTGGTAAGACCCAGCAATATTCCACCTGGTATTTCCAGCGAAGTCTTGGTCCTCCTATTTTCGATGTCATTCGAATATGTCTTCGAATACCTTACGCATTGGTTCATTCTGATTCATCCTGGTGACATATGCTAACCAGCGTATATGCTCTATTTTGATACGCAAAACTACGTCGATGTGGGGATACAGATTGTACAGCTCGTGATTTATAAGTCGTCGCCTCTCGCTATTCTCTATTATAGGACCATATATTATATATAGCGGCAAAACTAAAACAAAGGACAATACCATGGAATAGTTAAATTATTATTATTAATCATACGTCATGGTTGTCAAACTGTAGTTAGGAACTTGTGGTCATAGAACGGCAAATTTAATTTTGAATATTTTAAAACTTACGCTCTCTTTCTTTGCTATCAATCTTTAAGCTGTCCATTACATCAGCTATTGGATGACTTCAGCTTCTTAGTTGGATTCAAACTATCCAGCGGGGTCAAGGTCCTTACAGAAATGTTGATAATATGTCTCTCCAACAGTCGCAATCTTTAGCTTTTATCTTCCAGCTGGTGACACCTTTGAATACGCATTTTGTCCGCCGGCGTCTACTACTTCGAGGTGGGGATAGAGATTGTACAGCTCGTGGTTCATACGTCGTAGAGACCCGTCGTTATCTATTATAGGACCTTATGTTATATACGACGACAAAACTAAAACAATCGAAAATACTATGGAATATATAAATTATTATTAATCATATGCCATGTTTGTCAAACTGTAGTTAGGAACTCGTGGTCATAGACCGGCAAATTTAATTTTGTATATTTTAAAACCATCTCTCTCTCCCTTTGCTATCAATCTTTAAGCTGCCCATGACATCAGCTATTGGATGACTTCTGCCTTATAAACATATTGATAACATGATTCTTCAACCAGCTCGATCTTCAGCATTTCTCCTCCACTTGGTAAGACCAAGCAATATTCCAGCTGGTATTTCCAGCGAAGTCTTGGTCGTCCTATTTTCGATGTCCTTCGAATATATCTTCGAATATCTTACGCATTGGTTCATTCTGATTCATCCTGTTGACGTATCCTAGCCAGCGTTTATGCTCTATTTTGATACGCAAAACTACGTCGATGTGGGGATACTGATTGTACAGCTCATGATTTTTAAGTCGTCGCCCCTCGCTGTTCTCTATTGTAGGACCATATATTATATATAGCGGCAAAACTAAAACAAAGGACAATACCATGGAGTAGATAAATTATTATTAATCATACGTCATGGTTGCCAAACTGTAGCTAGGAACTTGTATTCATAGGACTGAGAAATTAATTTTGTATATTTTAAAACATTCGAACTCATCTTGTGCTATCAATTTTTAAGTAGCCTATCACATCAGACGAATTCTCTTGGATGACTTCGTCTTGTTAGGTGGCGTCAAACAACCCATCGGGTCCAACAGCCTTACAAAATGCCAATAGCCTTATCCAACCGGGTCGATCTTTAGCTTTTCTCTTCCAGTTGGTACCACAAAGTTCTCGCAGGCATTCTTCCACTTGGTCTTTCCAACGAAATATTGGTCAGCCTTTTTTCGAAGTTCTTCGAGATCGTCTTCGAATGCCTATCGTGCTGGTTCTGTCTGATCCACCTTACTGACAGCGTATATACGATATTTTGATACGCCTAACTACGTCGATGTGGGGATACAGATTGTACAGCTCGTGATTTATAAGTCATCGCCACTCGCTGTTCTCTATTATAGGTCCATATATTACATAGTATAGCGACAAAAGTGAAACAAAGGACAATACCATGGAATAGATAAATTATTATTAATCATAGGCCATGGTTGTCAAACTGTAGTTAGGAACTTGTGTTCATAGGACGGAAAATCTAATTTTGTATATTTTAAAACCTTCGCTCTCTCTTTTGCTAACAATCTATAAGCTGCCCATCACATCAGCTATTGGATGACTTCTGCTTCTTAGCTGGCTTCTAACAATCCAGCTGGGTCAAGGGCCTTACACACATGTTGATAAAATGTGTCTCCCACCGGCTCGATCTTTAGCTTTACTACTTTACTTGGTAACTCCAAGCAATCACAGGCAATATTCCACCTGCTCTTTCCAGCGAAGTCTTGGTCGTCCTGTTTTTCGATGTCCTTCAAGTACGTCTTCGAACACCTTTCGTACTAATTCATTTTCATCCATTCTACTGACATGGCATAGCCAGCGTAAATGCGCTATTTTGATACTCATGACTACGTCGATGTTGGAATACAGATTGTACAGCTCGTGGTTCATACGTTGTAGCCACCCGTCGTTCTCTAATACAGGACCGTATATATATATAGCGACAACACTAAAACAATCGAAAATACCATGGAATAGATCAATTATTATTAATCATACATCATGGTTGTCGACTTGTAGTTAGGAACTTGTGTTCATAGGACGGCAAATTTAATTTTGTATATTTTAAAACCATCGCTCTCTTCCTTTGCTATCAATCCTTAAGAAGCCTATCACATCAGACGAATTCTCTTGGACGACTTCGTCTTGTTGGGTGGCGTCAAACAACCCGGCGGGGCCAACAGCATTACAAAATGCCAAGAGACTTCTCCAACCAGCTCGATCTTTAGCTTTTCGCTTCCAGTTGGTACCTTAAAGCTCTCGCACACATTCCTCCACCTGATCTGCTAGCGAAATCTTTGTAGGCCTATTTTTGGATGACCTTTGAGTACGTCTTCGAATGCCTTTCCCACTGATTCATTCTGTTTCATTCTGATCCATTCTGTTGACATAACTACGCCGATATGGGGATACAGATTGTACAGCTCGTGGTTCATACGTCATCAACACCCGCCGTTCTTTATTATAGGACCATTTATTTTTCGGAGTGATGTTTCATCAGCGTGCGATATGACCTAGGAATTTAGAACCATAAAGCAAGACAGGTTCTATAAGAGTCTAATAGAGATGGACCTTTTCGGGTCTTATCTCTGAAGTGCTTGCTTAGCCCGAAATAATACCTGTTTGCAAACACAATTCTCCTTTTGATTTATAGGCTGCCGCTATTGCTTTTGTTTATGACAGATACGAGGTAAATGAGTTTGTCCACTACCTGGAAACTGTAACCATTATCAACGTTTATCAGATGGATGTTCACGTTCTCGAAACCATTAATTTTGTCTTGTCCTCATTTACAAAAGTGGGTTACAGAAATACAGCAAAAACTTCTCGCACATTTCGCCAATGATATCTAAATCATCACCATACGCGAGCAGGATGTGGATTTTATCACCGATAGTTTCATTCGTGTTGTGCAGCTTTTCTCCTGATGATCTCAATGAATATGTTGAAGAATCGCAAATGTTTCGGTTAGATCTTTACCTATCTTTAATGAGGATTTCGTGTCAATTAGTGTTATTCTACAAAAGCGTGTCAACTTAGCAGGATTACCTACCGCCGACGTAGATGCGTGCAGTTCCCCCTGTATCAATCTATCGTGGAGTTTCTCAAGGATTTCTCGAAATCTGAATGTATGTCTATATGCGCAGTTATACCATTTTGCTCGACGCAAATGGTGTTGAAACGCATACGTCTTCGGTGCAGTTCTAAGTAAAAAAAACCTTCGTCAATATATTTAAATGACACAATGCACCTTGATGAAACTGCGGACCACATAGTGACTCCATCTGGGTGCGGTTCCGTATCATGGAGTATTTATGGATTAGATTTACTCCATATACGGCAAATTTGCTTCATTATATTGCAGTTTAGATCAAAGTGGGCCACATCAGATTTATCAAGTTATTGTCTTCCTCGGCCAATTCAATCAATTTTTTGCAAAAGTCCAGGCGCATACGCAAACCCAGAGGGTTTAATTTGGACTTTGTGGACTTTGTACGGAAACAAGTTTACGTCATAATGAATTATCCGTTGTAATGACCGTCTGCTAACTCGAATTTGCGCCGATAAGTTTCGAGTTGAAACGCTTGGATTTGTCTGAATTGACGACGCTACAGTAGCGATTGTGTCTTGAATCCGAACATAGGGGTCTAGTTATTTCGGTCTATGTGTGATGCTTCCAAATCCTCGAATATGTTTACCCACCTCATAATGGCCCATCTAGTCGGGAGAGTGCCTTTGAACGGAAAATCCCCATTTCGGTATCCCAAGCATTCATTTTCATAAATCTAAATAGAAGATTGCTACTAATATTTCGGGTCCTGGCAGTATTGGTGTTGCCATATGCAAACTGGAACTTCCATTGGAAAGTTTGAAATGTTTTAGCATAAACATACATATCCCGTTTTCGCTTAGGAGCACTGTTTGTTGTATATACCGTGTGTTAAAAAATTCACCTCGGTCAACAAATGGAACTAACCCGTGAAAATGTTAGTGCAATGAATTTCTACTAGTCTCGACGTGGACTATTGAGACAAGTGCGTCTCAATCAACTTGTTTCGACTTTGATTATGAAGCTCCATCAAAAGCCACTGTAAATCGCTGGTACCAAGAGTTCAGTCTCGGACGCCGTTCGCTCCGGTGTGAATTTCGTGAAGGTGATCCAACTTCGGTCGTTTTGCCGGAAACCATTGATGCTGTGCATGAACTGACAAAGCAAGACCGACATGTGACATACCGTGAGATTAAGTCATCCTTGGGCATTAGTATGACAAGCATCAATAAGATATTTCATGTTCATTTGGCCGTGAAAAAAATTTGTTCTCGTTGGATCCCACATGATTTGACGAATGCTGGAAAAAAAGGCTCATTTCGATTGGAGCAACGAAATGTGGGAAAAAATACAACCGCTGTAGCTAAAATGCGGTGTATAACATCGTCACAGGTGAAGAATTATGGAACTATGCATATGAGTCTGAAACAAAACAGCAACAACAAGACGAGCTAAATCCAACAAAAAAAAAAAAAGTGAATCGATGCAAATAGTTGCATTTTTTCCAGATTGACTTTACTGACAAAGAAATAAGGAGAAACAACAAGACAAGATGGATAATTTAAATAACATGTCGAATTGATAGTTTATGCGCTGAACAGCCCTGATTTGGCACACAGAACTTCTTTTTATTCCCTCATATCAAGGAAAACCTACGTGGTCAACGGTTTTCGACGCCCGCAGCAGCTGTTGAAGCATTCAAAATTATGTTTTGGAGGTGTCTCAATCGGAGTGGTAAAAGTGCTTCGAAAATTGGTTTGATCTTCAAGGGAAAATTAATAAAACCATTTCCGATGACAAATTATTGTGATTTATTGCTGGACCCTAATTAGAAAATAGCAACCTTCCAGTACCATTCAAAATACAAAAAAAGCTGATTACTGACACAGAAAAAAAAATGATTATTTTTTGTTGTTGTAGCAAAATTCGCGCGCTACCCTGTATTTAGCCAACCGCCAAATATTTTTCAAAGCTTAAACAAATAATAATATAGATTTAAATAATTTAATTTAAAAAATTGTTTTAAAGTTATTTTGAAAAATATATAAAGTTTTTCACGATCTTCAATTGAAATTATTCTTATTCTGTAAACGAGCTTAAGATCTTTTATTTGTTTTGCTTATTTATCTTCAATATTTCGTATCCACATTGGGCGACTTCTTCAGGGAACAAATTTTTTTTTTGTTTTTTTTTTTTTTTTTTGCAAAAAATGGTTAATGTTAGCGAGTTTTGTAGAAATTTCGAATTCAAAATCAATATACTACTAACTCTACTAATCTATAGTGACTGAATAATAAATTTCTACTACTCTACCATGATTGAATAATAAAACTTTTTTTGGAGCGCCACAACGTATGATTAATATTATTTACTGGTTATTTGTATATACATTGTAATATCTCGATAACCACCAGAGATTTTTCAATGCATTAAAAATAATAATATAGCTTTGGATCATAAGTACATACTGCAATTATGAGGTAATTTAGAGATGTCTTGAACCTTTTTTACACATATAATCGTCTAATAAAGCCCTCGTCAGGATTATATATATTTCGCCCACTGTGTTTGTAATTTATAACTTTAAAACATCTTTTTGCGTGATATCGTTGTGAGAAGATCTCCACAAACCCCTCATAATATGTAATGGGAATTAATTTTTTTGAAGCAATATTTAAATTAAATTTAATTTAAAAATATATCAAGAAAAAAATTTAAAAAGGTTACTAAAAATTTAAAAATGTTACTCGATTTGTAGTAATTTTGAATTTTGAATCAACATTCTAAGTCCATTGGTTAGCAATGATTGCATTTTTATTCCTAGGTGGAATCCCGAAATCTTGTAAAGTTATTCCCGAAAATCCGTAATATTCATCCCCAAAAATATGTTAATCTACACGGGCCGTATTAATATGGCGTTTACAAACAACCAAATCATCACATTATCACTGGCCTAATTATCGCATCCGTTTCGTATGGTAATCTAAATTACGTAAGTCCTTTAAAAGAGTCAATTTCATGGCAACTTAAAAAAAAACTCATATATTGAAGAAATCCTATTCCTTTATTTACTTGATTAATAAAACTGTTTCTTAAATTTTAATTCAGGTTTCCATTTCATCGGACTTCCAAACTACACGCAAAGAGAAAACTCGTTCCTCCCAAACGAAATCTCAGATAACTGAAGTTCGTTTGGGGGCTGTAGTTGGGAGAAACGAACTTCTGTTAAGCCATACATGCCATGTCGTTTGGGAGAACCGAAAACTGTTGGCAGCAAACGAGTTTGAAAAATATAAGCTGAGAAAAACGTTTGCGATAAAGGAAACACGGTTCCGCCAACTGTTCCTTCGGTTACAGCAACCGAGTTGTATTTTCTCCAAACTAAAAAGACGTTTTCGAGAACTGAAAAACGTTTGTAATAAACGAGTTGTGAAAAATTGGAGCTGAAAACGTTTGTGAAAAACGAAAAACGGTTCCACCAACTGTTTTTTCGGTTACTGCAACCGAGTTGTAGATACTCTAAACTAAGAAACAGTTTGCGAGAATTGAAAATAAATATTACTTGTCCATTAAATCTTTTATTTATGGCTTCCATCAGCTCTTTTTTGTTTAAATTTCCAACTTTTGTTATTTTGTTTTTACCCATAAAGTTTGTTTTAAAAAACTTGCCAATTTTTGTCTATTTTTTCCCTGTCTACTTACACGAATACAACTAAAAGCTCAGCAAACTACAACGCGTCAATTGTCCATACAAGACATATTAGCAAGGTAGAAGCATTAGAGTGTGTGATCACACTTTTGTGTGTATGCGTGAATGTGTATGCCAAACGAGGATAAGACTGCGTATACAGTCGACAGAATGCGAGAATGAGAGAAATATACGTTCTTTGTAATCTGTGATCTCATGAGAAAAATGGGTAATTTTAGTTATCGCAAACGTTTTTTAACTTTGCAGCAAATGTAATTTTGTACGTGTTCGATGCAAACGAGAACGTGAATACCAAATACTTAATTCTTGTCAGATCCCCAGATTCCCCAATCAATAAATGTATCCCCATTTTTAAAACGAAATCCCCAAATTGGGAAAAAATCCCATCAACTGGCAACTAGTGCTGTGGAGTCTGACCAAAATGGATCGACTCCGACTCAAGCAATTTGAAAATCCAGGACTCCGCTCCGACTCCAGAATTTTAAAAATACACAACTCCGCTCCGAATCCAATATTGAATAAAATCATTTTCTGATGTATTATTTGCATTAACACCGAATACATCAACTTTTGGGCCAGCGGAATTTTGTATGGGAACACTTTCAAGACCACTGTTAAAATGCGGCGCTCGGAAGGCCACGAAATGTGCAATTGTTGACCAAGTTTTCTTGTGGATGTTTTGGGTTCGTCTTTACACATTTCTACGCACTGCTTTCATGCTATCAGACGAACGGTCGGTCCAGGGACTTCAAGTGCTTCAGGACGCAGAATTATTTGCGCTGTGAGCGCTACATGATTGTGATAAAGGGTTTTTCAACAGAGACGCTACAAAAGTAAATCAATAGGGACAGCAAACGACGCCATATTTTTTCCCGCTCTTTTGACATTTCTCTTCAGTAAGGTTTGCCATTTCATCATGGAAAGATATACGAGCCAACAACGAGTCGAAAGTATTAAAATTTACTACCGAAATTTGGTGTCAGTGGCCTCAACTTTAAGAGCGCTACGTCCAATTTATGGTCGTCATAATCATCCTACCAGATCAACAATTGAGCGTCTAGTGGAAAAATTTGAATTCACAGGCTCAGTTCGTAATGTTCCCGTGCCAGTGAGACATAGAAGTGCCGTAGAGTCGAGAATATTGCTACCGCTGAGGCTTCAGTTCAAGAAAGCCCAAATGTGTGTCTCGCACGTCGAATTTTGCGAAAAGATCTTGGCCTACATCCTTACAGGATCAAATTGACGCAAAACTCAAGCCGCTTGACCACCATAAGCGTCGTATGTTCGTGAATTGGGCTGAGCAACAACTTGAAAATGATTCGGATTTTCATCGAAAAATCATCTTCAGCGATGAGGCTCATTTCTGGCTGAATGGCTTTGTCAATAAGCAAAATATGCGTTATTGGTCAGACAGCAATCCACACGTAATCCATGAGTCATCACTGCATCCCGAAAAACTTACGGTTTGGTGCGGTTTATGGGCGGTACTTCTTCCGTGATGATCAAGACCGGTACATTACTGTGAATGCGAATCGCTACCGTTCAATGATAACCGAATATTTTTGGCCCCAGTTGGATAATATGGACTTGGAGGACATGTGGTTCCAGCCAGACGGCGCCACAAGCCACACAGCGAATGCCATAATCAATTTATTGGAAACCAAGTTTGGTGAACGTGTTATCTCACGAAATGGCCCAGTCGATTGGCCACCTCGGTCGTACGATTTGACGCCGTTAGATTATTTCCTGTGGGGCTACGTCAAGTCTATGGTCTATGCCAGTGATTGCCACTCCATAGCCACGCTTGGAAGCCAATAACCGTATTTTTCACACACATACACGATCGGCAACTCATATGTACACAACAACTTTGTTTGGTTCGAAGCATAAGTCTATGGCTGTGGGTTTGCGACCGCACACAAGCACATAATACGTTTGACGACTTTGCCTACCACTGGTCTATGCCAACAAGCCAGCGACGATTGATGAACTTCGTACAAATATCGAACGTGAAATTGCAGCAATATCGGTCGATTTATGCTTGAAAACCGTCGAAAATTGGGTTCAGCGTCTGGACTTCTGCAAGCGTGCCCGTGGTGGCCATGCAAAAGAAATCGAGTTCCATACATAATGGCATCGAACGTACTTTCACGGGAATAAAGAATTTCATTGGTATCTAAAACCGGTTTTGTTTTATTTAAAAAAACTTTTGTAGCGCTCTTATTGAAAAGCCAGTTATATTCGACGATATTCACGTTGTATTAACACCGGTGACGAATTATTGTGCCCAAACATTGGCACAGTTATAAATAAATACCTAAATAAATAAAGAAATAAGTTTATAAGTAAATACATATTTAATAAATTATCGCGTGTTCTTTAATCGTATAACGATTCATTGTTATTGACTATAAATTTCGCATGTGTCTACGTCACGAATGTCAAATCCAAATTCACATACGCTGATTATTGCCTTCCCCTATAAATTTCTAGCGCTTCCTTTGTATATTTTCAATAATATTGATTTAGATGTAATTTGGAACATTTTTAATCATACCAAGAATTTAACAATACATCGAATTTGTTGCGAGATATGACCAACATAAATTTAGCATTCTCACATGTCACACCAAGAAACCCCTGACAATCTGATTTTATCTAATACAGTATCAAAATATACAATAATCGAAAAAACTTGGCAACAAATTATTCTTTTCGAAAATGTTGTCTTTTGATGGCTAAAATTCCAAATATCCCAGACTCCGAGTCCAACACCAATCCCACAACACTGCCGGCAACTGTTTAACATTTTTGATACAGAGAGAGAGAGACGGAGCCAGCGGCGAATTTGGTTTGCAGTTCCCTTATTTAGAGTGCAAGAGGACCAGAATGCAATATGACTTCGCATTCGTATAGTATATAAACTAGGCAGGGGTACTGTGATCGTCACTATACCTGTCTAATATATTGTTACGAATTTCCTTATTCGTCCTTTTTGCGTTGTTTTATTCCCAATAATAAAACAAGGTTCGTTTCAAATTACGATATTTTTACGATATTTTCCATTTATTTTACTTATATAGCACAACAGTTTACTTTATTTATAACACTTTAACAAGTCTTGTATTTTACTACCAATTCGCGTTGCTTACTTGGGGTTTAATCACAAACTGAACTCTCTATTCCAAAGACCTCCGCTATTTATACCAACTCACCATACTCAAATGAAGGTAGATCTAGCGAATTCAAGAACCTTCTAGAATCTAGATGTAGAACAATCTCGAATGGCGGAGAGTTGTCTGAGCTGGTATGTTGTTACAATGCATACTTTCAGGCGCAGCACTAACCGCCTGTTATTTACATACTGTTAGTAGAGTCATTAACAGTAAGCAAAAGCTTTTACTTATTCGTAACAATATGTTTGTTATTGAATGGCCGCTTGTGTGGGTACAAACAATATAGCATACAAAGTATATGGACATGTTTACAAAGTATATGGACGTATCTGGTATACAACCTGAAGCTGCATTGTTTATTGTAATGTTTACAATTCTGATGAAAATGTATGGTAGAATGGTATGAAATCAGTACTTAAAGTTTAATTAAATTGTATATAGAAACGTTTTTAGCGTAATCCTCAATGCTGAAGGTAAAATATAAAGAACTGTGTATAATCACTCAAATTATTAACGAACAAATAGAAGTTTTGGATTTTTTATTAATACTTTTTAATATGTATGTACATTAAAATGTTTATTCCATTTTATAACACACGTGCGGACGCGTACACGTAACAAACTCTACTGAGAATGGAATAGCACACAATCAACCAAACTAAGGGTTAATTACGAATAAACACATTATCAATGTTCACGCTTTCAATAAACAATGTCTCCATTCAAAACAATGTATCCATTCAAAATTATCATAAAATTGAGTCAAAAATTTTAAGCTTCGTCAATGTACACTTTTTCAGTAAACAAAGTATGTGATGATGTATGAAGTTAAATTAGAGACAAACACAAATTTGTCATCTTCATGACTGCATATGCACTCTATATACAAATTATACGAAGCTGTGTGGACTTGTCCTTTTTGTCTCATACACAATCTCTGTATACTTTCCAAAGTATTCAGGTAAAATTGTATTGGGTTATGTATCCCTTTGGTCACCAGCAATTATAGATGGGTGAAAATGGCACATTATGACAAAATAGCAATAGTGTCAAAATGGCACAATCTAGTGTTTAATATCTTAACGGTCCGAACTGGTTTGATACACTTTCATAGTGTAATGTGTAAGATTTTCAAAAAATTTAAAGCGAAATCTGTCGTACTTCCATGTTATTTCTCTTCTAACCGTGACAAAAGTATCAGGAAATTATACAATTCGTGATATATATTGGTTAATTTGGCAGGTTCGTTTTACTAAAACACGTTTAAGTACATACCTGCATGTTTTAATTCTCAATGCTACGTCGTTACCGAAATATTTTCATCCTATATTTTGCGCCTCCGGTCTTTAGTAGTTCCTTATATTGTTTATAAATGTTATAGTGTACGTCAAAAATAAAAATCACATTAGGTGTCAGGGGACACCCGGTTGAAACAAAGTTCCTTTTGTTATATATTATGTACTAGTTAGTTTCAATACGCCTAAGGCGCCCGTTTAAAAATACCATAATTTAAATCTTTAAGAAAAGATATTTTTCTAAAGTGATAAATTTTTTTAATAATTTTTTTTAAGTGTTAACATCTATACGCACGGGTAGGGCATTCTTACAAACGGAACATAGTTGTTGTACAACTATAGTCTCACCCTGAAAATAAGTATGATGGTACTGGTGTAGCGACAGCGAACAAACAATCATGTCGTCGTTGGGAAAGAGTATTGAATAGTATAGAGAACTCATGGAACGAATTGTATGACTCAAAAGAAACTGGCGACATCTGGTGAATGATTCAAAATGTTTTACTCTCTTTTTGTCATAACTTGGTCCATTCATAATTTTGATGTGAAACATTGATGCTTTTTGAAACATTTATGCTTATTGTTTTGTTTTATGTAATAACATTGTCGAAAGGATGCATTTATATTGAAATATTCTATAAACAGAATAAGATTCGTTTATACTCTTTTACTCAGACTCTTTATATGAGAGCGGAAAAAGAGTGTAATAAGTTCTCTATATTATTCAATACTTTTTGTCGTCGCTCTGTTTATGACAAAACAAAAACAATTATTTCACTGAGTTAAATATTGTTATATTTACTTTAACAGTATTACATCTAATGTTAAAGCAGATGTAAGAAAAAAGAAAGTAAAAGCAAAAGAGCCTTCAGCACAAAAACTATTCTTTTTATTTTCAAATGTAACATTTACTAATGTGTTCATAGAAATCGAAAAGGCCCGTGTGTTCGAAGAACACACATTAATATTTTTATAGAATGTATGTTTTGGTAAGAAAATGTATATTTTTAGGTCCTTTGTGCAAGAATATGTATTGTATTTTCCCGAAAAGGTAATTTTTTAAAGACAGGTATTAACTTTTATTAAAAGTTAATGGGATTTTGAAGAAAAGGTACTATTTTTGTGAAGAAGTACTTTCTGGAAGAAAAAGCGATAAGAGTATTACATTTTTTTTTACAAAGAAGTAGTTTTTTTTAGGAACAGGTACTTTTTAAAGCAGTGGTACTCATTTTAGAAAAAGGATATTTTTGTAAGTAAATGTACTTATTTTCAGAAAGGCTACTCATTTTCAGAAAGACTATTCAAGAAAATTAACGAAAAGGTATTATTTTATTTTTAAGAAAAGGTACTTTTAAGAAAAGGAATTTTAGTAAGAAAATGTATTTTTTAATGAATTTTTTTTTAAGAAATGCGTTTTTTTGGAATTGCTCCTTTTTTCAGGAATAGATACATTTTTAAGAGACGGTAATTATCGCAAGAAAAGTTGTTTTGTTTCACAAAAAGGTACTCTTTAAAGAATAGGTAGTTTTTAAGAAAAGACAACTTTTTGTAACATAAAGTGGTTTTTTAAGAAAAGTTAAAAAAAAAATACTTTTACTAAGAAAGGTACTTTTTGTAAGAAAATTTACTTTTTTTAAGCAAAGATACTTCTTTCAGATAAGGTATTATTTTAAGAAAATATACTTTGTTTAAGAATATGAAAAGGTATTTTTTTTGAGAAGATTTACTTTTTTTTAAGACAGGCACTTTTATAACAAAATGTTGGTTTTTTAAACTTCTTTCACTTTGGTGTTTTAAATTTACTTTTTATTGGGGTCAAAACAACAATATATACTAAATATTGGTTACAGGCTCCACCTAGAAAACATCCCATTAAACAAGAAATTTCCCAACATATCTTAGTCTAGACACAAACCAAAGCAAAAGTACACAATATACAGCCATGTCACATATGTAGGGCAATTTCGTTCGAAAGTGAAATCAATTCGTTTTGTCCCTCTACAGAAAATCAAAAACGCAAAAATATTACGTGTTCAAACCGGTTGGTAAAACTGCAGTGAAACAGACAAATGTAAAGAGAAAACACTAAAAAACACTGCTTAATATATTTTTTATTGATTAAGGTATTTTTTCTAGTTTAATAGTATTTTGTAAAATATAATTTCCAACATTTTTTTTTAAGAAAACATTTTTTTTTAAAGATTTACTAAAGAAAATTCGCGAAACGCAAAAAGTTGTCATACTTCGGCGTTGCCACGTACGATTTGTCATATATGTTGATATTGTCATATATTGTCATATATGTTGATGCGTCTCTTAAACTTCGCCGGTTCAATTTCTGAACAAAATACTGACTACTTTGGTGCTCGATAACTGCTACTATTGACACTCCTGGCATACTACTTTCTATGTTTAATACAGCACTTGAAGTAATTTAATTGTTCACATTCGTCTACAGTTATTTTTTTCTTTAAGTTTCTAACAAATTTTTTCGTGGTCCCTAATTTTGTTCTTCTTGTTTATGTTTTGTCTATTCTTTTCTCATGGAGCTGCCAGATGTTCGTTCGAAAAGAATAAATTAATTTTTTTTTCGTTTTTACCAAAACGTATCATAGGAGCAAAAGCAAAACGGTAAGAAATGGTATTTACGAAATCCATGACAGGGCTAATAGTGGGATATAACGGGTCCGCCAAATAACTTGATTTTTTGAAAATGCTATAAAAAAAAAACTACTGAATATTTTCTCAAATTTCTTTTTTTATTTGAAAGTACAATCCTTCCGGTTAATAATGGAAAATAATTTCATTCAAATGGCTGCCTCGGCTGGCCATGCAGTAGCCTACACGATCGGTCCAATTTTTAAGCACATTATCGATTGTGTGCAGCTGTATTTCACCAATGGCTTCACGAATATTGTCCTTTAAAGCGTCAATTGTCTCTGGCTTGTCGGCGCAACACTTATCTTTGAGGGCACCCCCCAAATAATAGTCCAACGGTGTCAAATTGCAGCTCCGAGGTGGCCAAACGACATCAGCTCTGCGGCTGATAATGCGATCTTCAAAAACAGGGCGCAAAACATCGAGTGTAGCTTCGGCTGTGTGGCACCTAGCGCCATTTTCAAAGTAATGTCGCAATATTGCCCAGCGTTGTTCAAGCGTATACACAACCATATTCGTTCAGCGGAAGGATAAAACTAATTATCTGTCAAATCAGACATGAGCTAAGTGTTACCATTCACGAAATAAGCACTAGTTGAAAAAAAAACGTTAGATGGCGGACCCTTTAGTATAATAGTGTTAAAACAAAAGTTGTTTATTTATTTTTCATTTAGCCCCCATCCAGCAACATGCGATAAGGAACTTCGTTCCAATAATTTTTTACTAATATAATGGAACATTTTTATTTATTAGAATGAAACAAATGTATCCCTCCTAATTACATTCTGGTTACATCAAATTTTCACCAAAAATATTTCAAGTTAGACCCGCTCTCGAAACAAAATCCTGCGTACGTGCCTGACTTATTGTATGTGCAGTGATGATAAACAATTTTCAATTTTCCATATGAATGTTCGGACTTTAAAGTTTGATAAATGCTTCATAGGGGGCGAGTGTCCTTCTCCTTTAGTAAAAAAAAAACAAAATAGATTTATTTGCTATACCATTGTAAAACCTTTAACTCTTCATACAGAAAGCTTTTATAAAAGGCTTCCTATTCCACTTTACTGCAAATAAAAGACGATTTTAAATAGCTAAGCAATACACCAGCCAATTTCCCCTCTTACTGCTGTACAGCTGTTGTCATAAAGATGGATGTAAACTGGAAAACGTTTCCTTTCTCACATGAAATTTAAAAAGTAATGAAAATTTCAAACTTTGTCATAAAATGTAACGACTCCATTAACAGCGAAATACGCATACATACATACATACATACGCACGCAGAATCGCATGGACACTCGCATGCACACCCAACACACACACACATACACTCTCCTAGGTACACACACACACACACACACACACAATAAAATCATATTTTTTTCAATCTTTCACGATTCTAAGTCTGTACGTGATTTTGCAACAATTGCATTGGGATTTTTCCTAATCCCCAGGATTATAGACATTTGTTGCCATTACATGCACACATACAAATAAATATAAACGAACAATGGCATACATACATATATACACATATATAGAGACACATGTATGCGTGTGTATACATATATAGAAATTGGTGCGATTATGCTGTAGTATAGGTAACATAATTGCAAAACAATCAGAACTAACTAAATGTTATACGAGTATTCAACATAATTATTAGTATTTACTTGTAGGTGGCAAAGATCCTGTGTACATTGTAATACCCACGTGTTTGAAAATGTGCTCGAATGTACAGTATTCAGACAACAACATTATGCAGCAAATTAATACAAGCAGTCTACAGGTTGACAAAAGTATATGCGTGATTTATTTCCTCCATAAGAACAAGCGAAAATGTGTTAAAATAATTCTCAAAAAGGGATGAAAGACAACTTGATGCACGTAAGACGAAAGATTTACTTTAGAATCTGAAGAGTAATGTATGACAATATTCTATTTAATAACATAAGTTATGTGAATTCCTAGGGAAGACAGTGCAGGAAGATTTGTATACCATTTTGTATACAAATTTAATACTAAATTCAAATTTACACGCAGAAGTTATGCCAGAAAATAATCGTATACTATTCGTATACTATTAAAAGAAGTTTTGGAAAAATAGTATATTCTATATTTCAAATAAATTACACATTTACGCGCAACAAGAATTTTTTGTCCTTTAAATCGAATATTCCCCCACATTTACTGACTGTTTTCTACGTGGAAAATACTAATCCCAATTAGCAACATCACCAGCTATCATGCAGTTAAAGCTATCTAAAGAGTGTCTCAGTAAAATTGCACTTTTTAAATTTAGTGACGTTTTTGTGCAAGTGGCAACTCTGAAATGTGGCAGCTGTCACATATGTTTATTCCAATTATTAAAAATGGAGCGCTTTACGAAAGAAAAACGCTCTATAATTGTGGAAACTTATTACAAACATTTGGAAAGATATGCTGAGACCGTTCGGAAACTTCGAAGAATTGTCAGTCGAGAAAGTGCACCTTATGTGTCAACCATTCGAAGAGTGGCCAAAAAATTTAACGAAACTGGGTCGGTTATGGGCACTAAGACCTCTGTGCGTCAAAGTACCGAGCAGTCTCTTGAAAACATTGCTGGTGTACACGAGAGTGTAGTCGGAAACCCGAAAACATTAATTCGGCATCGTTGACAACAACTTACAATTACAGCTTACTCAGGAGCTCAAACCAGCAGACCATGGAAAGCGCCGGCAATTCGTTCTATGGGTTATGGAGCAAAGTGAAGTCAATGTCAATTTTTCAAAATAAAATCATCTTCTCCGATGAAGCGCATTTCCATCTGCATGACATCGTGAATACACAAAATTGTCGAATTTGGGGCTCAGAAAATTCTGATGCAATCCAAGAGAAACAAATGCACCCACAACGAGCAACTGTGTGGTGCGGATTTTGGCGGAGGAAGATAAGTACGAATACCTTTCGTACTTATCTTCCTTAGTTTCAACTAGTAAAACTCTTTATCAAAATAGAGTTGAATATTCGTAATTTCGTCAATTGTGAGATCTTATAATTTCGTCAGATTTTGTGCAGATGTAGAAATTCAACAGGGACCTTGTTTATTCCATCATTTATATCCGTTGCGGAGTCACCATCCTGTCTAATCTTACATCCCAAATAGTTGACTGTTTTATGTAGCCAGATAATTGAGATCAGTGTCAAATATGAGGCTACCATTGTAGCAAAACGCCTACAGGAGATGGGTGAATGCATAAACAGGGATCACAAGTCGGAACACCAACGAATAATGGTGGCATTGGCCGGTTATGCGCTAGATGCGAGTGAATCCGACCTTATATAGGAAGTAAGGATGACGGCGAACTTCTTGATTATAACACAATTGGCAGGAAGGAACCCTGGCACAAACATCCGTTGGAATCTGCTGTTATACGGATGTCTTAAAGTTAGGGGAACGAACAAGTCTAGGTTTTTTCATTGAAAATCCGGCGACCGAAACCAACCTACGCCTCCAGAATCACAATACGAACTTTCGAGCGGAAATTCGTGCGATGACGGAGAACATTAAATCGTCCAGGTGCAGGGACACAGTGGAGTTATCGGTAATGAGGGTGCGAACATTTTGGTAACAAAAGCCAGCAAACTTCATACGCTGAGCCTGGAGAAGGCGAAACCTTCCTAGGGCGACGAAGGCTGAGTTGAGGTAATGGACGGAATCGGCCCACAGAGCCCAGTGGAATCATGAAACAGTGGACAGGATGACAAGGTTCCTATGAGGAGACCCCGAAGGGGGGTGAAGACAAAAGTCTAGCTGAAACTGAGGAAGTCTGAAAAGAGAAAGATGATGGAAGTCTTAACGTAACACTCGGGCTTATGAGCAAACCTATACCGTACTGGAGAAGTGGAAAATGGTGAACGCAGGATATGCAGGGAGGACAATGAGACGATGGGGCATTTCCTGTGCCAATATCCGGCTTTAACACGGGCCAGATCCTAGTATTTCTCGGATAGTACAATACCGGGCATAACAAATCTTATGGGAATAGATTAAAACTTTCCGAGGAACTTCGTGTTTAGCACCGATTTCCTATGTGGGTGTATTGACTTAATAGGGAAAATTTAGATCGCACAATAGGTTGAATCAGCGGCTTAAGTTTATGTCTACGGACATGGAACAGATTAGAGAGTCATTTCTCTACAATATCCCTCTTTTCAAACTAACTTAGATTGGAACATTAGTACGTATGATTAATATTATTTATAAATTATTTTTACATACAAATTTAATACCTCGACAAACCACCATTGTTTGGCTGGTTGGTTGAAAAGGCTGCAAGACAGCACTCTGTCTAGCACACTTAGGCTAAAGAAGCCCATTGTGATACCTGCAGTTTCCTCCATAGCAACTATTGACTAGTCGTCTAGCCAATTTGCCCTTTTAATAAATTTGTCTATGAGACCTACAGGAATATCCTGTAGGGCTACGGTGCTAACTAGATGTGTTCCCAATATCCTACTTCTCAGGGTAGAGTTTCTATGTCACAATCTTAGGGCTTGTTTTCCTACAAGACAATGTCCCGTAGGTGTTCCTATCATTGTGGATAACCTACCCCTCGGAAAGTTAAGTAGTTGCCTAGTCCTCTTCCTGTCCAACTGTGGCCAGAGGACCCTGGCTTGTTTGCAAGTTGAATTTTGCAAGTTGTCATTGAACATATTATCGGCCCACTGCCTGATCTGCAAACGGCAGGTAGAGATTGACATACTAACACTTTCTTTTGCCGGAAGAACCGGTGCCCCGTCTAGCTAACGCATTCGGTACGCAATTGCCTGGAATGTCGCTGTGTCCCGGTACCCAGATGAGCCTGATGTCAAAATACTCTGTCATCACCCTAAGTGATCAGTGGCATTCTTTTACCGTCAGGGAAGTAGCAAACATGGCTTCCAGGGATTTTATGGCAGCCTGGCTATCTGTGTAGATACATATTCTCCAGAGGGTTGTGACACTACTTTTCAGTAGTTCAGCAACCTCCAGTATGGCGGTAATTTCCGCCTGAAATACACTACAGTGATCAGGCAGTTTGAAGGAGATATTTACATTTAGGTCCGGTGAATGGACCTCGACAACCACCCCCGACAACCACCATAAATTCTGAATTTGAAGGTGGAAACAGATAGAAAATTGCATATTAGTTTAGCCTCAGTTGCATGCTTCCAATTTTTCCTTGAAATTGGTAACGCTCACAAATGTTCGTAATACAAATTTGTGTCAAATACATTCTTTAAAGTTGTTGCTTGAAATATGTATGGGGTTTTCTTTAGTTGTTTGCTTTTTTGACATGAAAATTGCCGATGAGAAATGTCAAGTACTCCGGGAGTTTTTATAATCATTGGGAAGCATTGGCTGAGTGTCAGAAGGCGTGCCAACAAGTTGCGGGTAGTGGTCATCTTTGTTATACGGCAGCTGCTTTGGGCGGCCGCGGACGGTTCATCGGCGGGAGAGGAGAGTTTCGATATGAGTCTATTTGTTGATCAGTGCTACATAAATATCGATTGTCAATGAAGCTTCTCTGATGTGGCGAGTGCCACGGGTACCTATATATTTCCAATATAGAGTACAAACTATTTTTAGGAGGACCTCAATGGTCAGTTAGTGTTACAATAAAGGCAATATTTGCTGGAAATTCTGATAGATAAACTGAGTAACTAAGCTTATCTGGATCTGACAGCATAGATATAGTAGTGGCTGTGGTTACTGTGCCGCATACTGTGGTTTAACGGCGTTCTTTGCTGATACCTGAACGCCTTAGCATCCAGGCTACCGCATGGCATACGGGGCCGTTATCTCAATAAGTACGTCAACACATGCAGCCCTATATGATAGCATATGGTGATCGGACCATCTGACACAATAGCGTAATTCCTTTTTAAAGACAATAAGCTCTTGTTTTCTGTTGTGCCTTTTTCGTTATGTCGAAAGTTTTTGTGCTTCCAAGCTCGTATGTAAAAATGCCCATCGCCTGATCATTATTTCGGCCAATGAGCCGGAAGATCCCCCCGTCCGACGAGTTACAAGCCCGGCTACCGCATGGCATGCGAGGGCGGGCGCTCAATAGGTGCGTGAACACATGCAGCCCTATATGAGAACATATAACCTATATAATATATGACGATCGTGCCATCTGACATAACGGTCATCTGACATAATCCTTGTCAAATTTTGAGAACTATGACGTGAACGGCCTTCCTACCTCCACCACTCGTGGGACCAAATGTGAACGATAAACAACAAAAAAAAAAACGAAAAATTACTGGTAGGACTATGGACACGGAAAACGGTTTGACGACTAAAACGAAGACGACGTCGACGACTAAATGCACACAGGGATAAAAACCTGTGCCTGACAATAGACTGGGTTTTCCAACTTCTTCCATGGCGATTGTAGTATCTGGTACTTTGATTGCTGATTGTAAGCACTCCCGTCCTTGCTAATGGTAGTCACTCGCGTCCTTCTCCTTCCCGAAGAAGGTCAACGATGCAATGTGATAACAGACCGGGTTATCCAACTTCTTTTATGGCGGTTGTACTACCTGGTACTTGGGTTTCATATGGTTTCATACTCCCGTCATTCAAACAAGAATTACTACGATACAACGAAACCTATGCCTGACAACATGCCGGGCGATCCATCATCAATGACAGGCCGTGCGATCCACCATCATCCATCTTACAGGCACAGGAACCGAGGTACCAGATAGTAGTAGTTGAATAAGCCGGTCTGTTGGACTCAGCAACGGAAGTACCAAGTAGTACAACCGCCTTGAAAGATGATGGATCAAACGATGGATACAACCGACTTCTATCTGGTACTTCGGTTCCTGTGCCTGTAAGATGTAAGATGTTGGATCGCCCGGCCTGTTGTCAGGCACAGGTTTCGTTGAATTTCTTCGTTGAAGGACGGGAATGGCTACCATGATCAGCCGAAGTACCAGGTAGTATAAACGCATTGGAAGATGATGGATACAACCGCCTTCTACCTGGTACTTGGGTTCCTGTGCCTGCCAACAGGCTGGGGGAACTTACAACGAAACCTATGCTTGCCAACAGTCCAAGTGATCCAACTTATTCCAAGGCCATTGTACTACCTGGTACTTCCATTCCTGATAATAATAACAGGCTGCGATCGCCTGATGAACCGCTAGTTTTCAAGGACAGAAGAGTTTAGTGGGAACGCTGGTCCTAGGTCCTTTGCTGACATCGCTAAGGAGAGCTTGTTACTGGGGGTCATGAAGAGTGGCAATGAAGACGGCAACTTCCCTAAGGATAAATGGAGCCCCCGGTATAATCTGATGTTCGCGAGAAGCTGCCGACTATGACGACGCAGGCTGGTATTAGGAGTCTCATAAAATTATTGCGCTTCAGCGATGAGCATCCAGTTAAGTGCTATCGCTACGATCTGAGGAAAATAGGTGAAATATGATGGGATGCGTCACTGGATGTTGTCAAACTGTTTCTAAAGAAATTTGTTCACAATATTTACAAACGTTTTTAAAATGTGAACTGATGTGTTTCATTGTGTGGATTGACGCCGGAGTTAGAAGAGGAGCTTACCTTATTATACCTACTGCATTTTCAAAAAAAATTCAGACTGATGTCAGACTGTTTTCCTCATACGAAGCCCTTTCGTTTTTTTTGGCGGAAATAGCCAAGAATTATTTTTCTCGTCAATAATATTCCAATAATGCAAATAAAACCTTGAAATTATTCATTAAATCTCAAAAGTGTTTTCATTAACAAAAATCACTAAGCTACAGTTTGCGTTTCCATTTGTTCAGCGATAATCTGTATATAATTGGTTATCGGCAACATCTGAACAATCGAGCGACATGATTCCATACAGATTACCGTGATCCAAAAATCAACAATTCTATCAGAATAAGTCGGTAACGGCACTCGTAATTAGGCTCCTGCGTATGTCCTCAAAGTAAACGTTAAACCTCTACCTGTCATGATAGTTTGTAATGATACTGTATAATTAATTCTCAAGAAGTATTACATCAAATTAGCTATAATTTCCAATTCTACACCGCAGCAGCCGGATTAAAGCACTACAATTTGAAAGCAAACACAAGTGCAGCAGAAACCATTTTTGATTTGAGATACTAAAGTGTAGGAGTTTATTGGTCTGATAATACTGAGTTGTACATAAACTGAATGCAAGCACGTACACCTTTCAACGGTAGTGTGGGTGTAAGTGTGTGTATGTATGTGTGCGTGAGTGTTTGTATTCAACACAAATACAAAGATCCAGGGTATATTTGAAATTTGTGACGTTTGGGAAAATTGAAATTGAAAACTTGGCAGATAAAGGCATAGAAAATGCAATTCAATTCCATCTCTTGTCATGATTCTTTAAGTATTTTAAAACTTTCCAACTTTTCTTTTTTAGGTAAAAGTTTTGTTTTTGTTCACTATTCTTTCATCCTCTTTTGGTTGGGTTGCTGATGGTTGGCGAGAAAGGGTAATGGGGGACAAGAATAAGTTACAAAGATGCTGACATTCGAAGAGCAATTCAAATCGTTGATTGCATTTAGTTTTTGAAATTGTTAAGTGAAGAGGGAGATACAAATTACATAAAGGGTTTGCAAAAGAAATAGATCAAACACTAGAAAAAATAGTTGGGTACAACTTCATTATCGTAATGGAATTTCACAATT
This sequence comes from Phaonia tiefii, assembly GCA_963931995.1. Lineage (NCBI taxonomy): Eukaryota > Metazoa > Arthropoda > Insecta > Diptera > Muscidae > Phaonia > Phaonia tiefii. The sequence continues at coordinate 257,968,639 of OZ008370.1, forward strand.
ACAGGGAACTGCTTGTAAGTTCGAAGAACTCATTACACAAAGTCGATGCTTTACCCTGTGAGCCGATATAGTTTTCTTAAGCTCAATCCAATTTGTCCAGTGTTGCAGTTACTATTTAAAACTAATCCCTTCTCATAAAGGAATATTTGTATGGACCTGAATCGACATCATCTGCTTGTTCAACATGAACACCAGTACGCATAATTAATATTATTTATAACTTGATTTTATATACATTGGAATATCCTAGTGTTATTGCTCCAGCGGTTTACAATTTCGACCCAACTCAAAACCCTGATTTCGTTATCACTTAGTACCATTATATCTTTGTTACTCAATAACTTAATATCGTGATATATCGAAACTTCTAGAATGTTATAACTTCATTACCTGCAAACTTCATAAGATTAATTTTTAAAATTTGCATAACTTGATATGTTGTTAATGTGATAACTGTGATAAAATATATCGTAACTTGTTCACATGATAACTAAATATTTTAATATCTTTTAAAATTGGAAATGCGATATCTTGATAATGTCACATGAGAGAGAAATGAAATATGAAATTAGATTATTTACTTGACATAGTAATAACTTGATATCGTGATATCTTGATGCCCTAATAACATGATTAATTTAAAAACTGATAAATTGATATGTGATTATATCGATATCGTGATGTATTGCCATTTTGATAAATGGATATCTAGATATCGATGGCTAGGAAGGAAAACCTGTAGTCGATAAGGTGTCATCTGGCAGAGGCCACAGCAACATACAAATATTAACTACACATGTTTGCTACCCAGAAAAAACCGTTTTATTTTCGAGGCAAACAACAAATTTTTCATTATTCATTTATATTCTTACTAAACAGTTTAATGCAGAAAACGAGAGAAAATGTGATTATAAAGAGTTTTGTTGCCTGATACGTTGATATCTTGGTAATTTGACGTCTTAATTTTCTTTACATCTTGATAAATTGATATGTTGATATATTGATACCTTGATATCTTTATTACTTTATATGTCGATACCTTGATACTTTGGCAGCTTGATATATTGCTATTTTTTTTTGTTTTTGATATTTCAGAATTTTGATACTTTAGTGTTTTAATATTGCGATATTTTGATGTTATGATGTTCTCAGATTTGGATATTGTGATATTTTGATACTATACCTGATACCAATACTTTGATATTTCAATATTTTGGTGATTTGATATTACGATATATTGATATTGTGATATATTAATATTTTTATGTTTGATATTTTGATATTATGATGTTTTGATGGTTGATTTCCTGGTATTATGTAAAAATCTTGTGGCCGTCGGTGGTGCAATGGTTAGTGTGGGCGGCTCTTGTACATGAGATCCTGGGATCGAACCCTGCTCTGACCACCTTCAAATTTCTTTCGGCGGCGGTCACCTCGCATAGTGACGGCGACATTATCGAGTACTTAGCCATGAAAAAGCTTCTCAAAATACCGTTCGGAATCGGTGTAAAACTGTAGGTCCCAATAAGTGAGTGAAAACTGGAAAGCGCACAGCTCAGTGATTGTGAGAAGTTCTCCCCAGTCCCGTCATGGGATGTAATGGCAAACCATTTATTTATTTTTTTATGTACAAATCTTAATACCTTGTAAGGATCTTAATGTCTTGACATTTTATATATGGATATCTCGACATGTTGATATCTTGATATATTCCGAACTTTATATCCTGATACCTCAATATATTCATATCTTGATAACTAACATCTTGATATCTTGATAGTTTGTATCTCGTATTCTTGATATTTTGATGTCTTTATATTTTGATGTATTGATGGCTTGATATTTTGATATCCTGATATATTTGTATCTTAATATCTTGATATTTTGAAAATGTGGTATCTTGACATCTTAATATTTTGATACCTTGATATATTGATATACGTATATCTTGGTATCTTGATATCTTGGTATCTATATATCTTGATATCAGGATATATTGACACATTCATACATTTACATCTTGGTATCTTCACACTGTCACACTAAACTCCTCTGCCGCCAATATTCGCCTTGCAGTCGCACTAGCCTCTTCGCTCGTTGTCTCTGCTGTTGTTGATCCCTGGCCAACTGCTGGTGTGCTTGTCGCTTTCTCTAACGCGTAATTGACGGGATATGTAAATAACGATAGCAATGACTGATCGACGTCTAACTTGGCTCACGAAATAAAACCTCAGGTTTGTATAGACGTGTGAAACTAGTTGCATTAGACCGATGCATTCCCTTAGTCGGAACAGTTAACGAAACGGTGGGAGTAGAATAATCACCACCATCGCTCTCGCGGCAAGAGATCACGATAGAGGGAGTTTCAGTTATAGGGGGTCAGGTACCTTACAAAACGAAGATAACATATTCGATTTCTAAATATCGTGTTGTTGATATCCAGTGGCCGTCGGTGATGCAACCGTTAGTGTGCGCGGCTCTTGTGCGAGAGAAAATGGTTTCTATCCCTGCTCTGACTGCGTTACATTTCTTTTGACGACCACCACCTTGCAAAGTGACGGCGACACTATCGAGCGATAAGCCATGAAAAGGATTCTTAAAAATCCGTTCAGAACCGATGTAAAACTGTAGGTCCCAATCAGTGAGTGAAAACTGGAAAGCGCACAGCTCAGTGATGGTGAGCAGCTCTCTTCTATCCCTTCATGGGATGTAATGGGAAAATATTTACCTATTTAATTGATACGTATTTTGATATTTTGGTGTTTTGATATTGCGATATTTTAATATTTTGATGTATTGAAAACATGATATATTAATAAGGATAAGGTCCGATTAGATCTGCAACAAACTGCGTTAGCTATTAGCACATTACGGGACACAGTATACTGAGACTCCAATCGTCGAAGATGCATTCGTCTATCCAAATTTTGCATATGAAATGATGCATGCATCTTTCCCACTCATAGCCGCCACTCTTAAAGAACTCAGTCGGTAGTTCCTCAGCACCAGCGGATTTGTTGTTATTAAGCCGTTAAATTGCAGTTCTAGCTTTGCTTTGCTAGGAGGGTGGCTGTCATCTCCCATGTCCAGTACACGCTAAACACTCTCATCTATATTGAAGTCTCCTGGGACAAGTAAAGCAAATAAGTGATCTCTCCAAACATGTCCTGCATATCTGCGACAAGATTTCCATTCCTGTCTCTACAAAAGGAGGCCTTGCTCTATTTCCGTTGGTTTGACTTTGTTATTTTCATTAGAATTTATGGGCCTCATTCTTTCTTGTGAAAGATTCAGTTTGCTCACTCTTGTGCTTTTTCCACAACAGTTTGTTTCTTAACCAAGGATACTCTTCGTGGTATCGTGGTTTGTCTTTAAGCGGGTTTTCATAACCAAGTAGGGCATATGCAGCTGTTTTCATTGAGGGGCAAATGTATTTCCACTGGGCGTCAGCATCATAAGACGGGGGATGCGTTCTATGCCAGTAGCTGCGAGAGCTTTTCTGCATAGGCCGTGTCTGTCCGTGGTAATTGTAGCTTTCTGATTCCCAGCTTTCTATACCGGGGTTGCTATTTATATTTTGGGTAGTGTCAATATTAGTGTTGTTAGATGTAAACTGGGTGACCGTCGGTGGTGCAATGGTTAGTGTGCGCGGCTCTTGTACATGAGATCCTGGGTTCGAACCCTGCTCTGACCACCTTCAAATTTCTTTCGGCGGCGGTCACCTCGCATAGTGACGGCGGCACTATCGAGTATATAGCCATGAAAATGCTTCTCAAAATACCGTTCGGAATCGGTGTAAAACTGTAGGTCCCAATCAGTGAGTGAAAAACTGGAAAGCGCACAGCTCAGTGATTGTGAGAAGTTCTCCCCGGTGCCTTCATGGGATGTAATGGGAAAACCATTTTAGATGTAAACTGGAACATCCATTGGAAAGTCTGAAATATTTTTAACATAAACATGCATAGAATATTTTCACAATTTGTTGTATTTCAGTGTGTTGAAAAATTCATTTCGGCGAAAAAATGGAATTAACCCGTGAACATTTTTGTGGGATGATTTTATACGATTTTGGGCGTGGATGACCGAGCCAAGAGTGTCTCAATCAACTTGTTTTGACTTTTGTTAAAGAAACACCATCAAAACCGCTGTAAATCGCTGGTACCAAGAGTTCAGTCTCGGACGCCGTTTGCTCCCGTATGAATTTCGTGTAGGTTGTCCAACTTCAGTCGTTTTGCGGGAAACCATCGATGCTGGGCGTGAACTGATAAAGCCAGATTGACATGTGACAATACCGTGAGATTGAGTCATCCTTGGGCATTAGTATGACAATTATCACTCAGATATTGCATGTTCATTTGGCCGTGAAAAAGATTTGTTTTCGTTGGATCCTACATAGTTTGACGAATGTTGAAAAAAAGGCTTTTGTCGATTGGAGCAAAGAAATGGTGAAAAATACAACCTCGGTAACTCAAATTACATCGTCACAGGTGTAGAATCACAGATCTATGCAAATGAGCTCGAAACAAAACAGCAATCGACCGTATGGGTCTTCTAAGACGAGCTAAATCCAACCAAAGTTGTTCGTGGATGAATCACATCGAAGCAAATGATCGCGTTTTTCTGTCGGTATAACCGGTCATGTGGCCCTTTATTGGAATGTAGGACGGTCAATTCTGAGTGGTAAGGTTGATTAGTTGATGCACGTGGTTGCTAAATATACTATTTAGCAACAATTAATGTCTTGGGACACCGTTTTGCATACCACAACACTCCGGACAGTCTAATGTACAGTGTCTACATCCAATATGTTAATCGGAGATACCTCATTAGGTCTCGTGTATCTCAGTGAGGTTGTGTAGGAAGAGACGACTTATAGTCTTTAGGTATCTATTCATTAGAGCCGCACAACTGCAGAGGAGGTGTTCCATCGTCTCCTCCTCTTCGGCGTTTTCGCAGACACTACAGTGGTCATTATATGGATGATTCAGCCGTATTGCATGATTACCGATTGGCCAGTGCCGGGTCAGCACGGCAATTAGCCTTGATATGTTCCCCCGATTTTGGCTAATCAGGGAGTTAGTTCGGTGAATGTTATGTTCTGGCCATGTGTTTCTGGATATCCCATCTGGCCTTAGCTCGTTCAAGGTAAGGCAGGGAAATACCTCTTTTGACCGGCCCTATAGGCATTGCGACTGCCACCATATGAAGTTCGAAGGAAGAGGATCCTGGCCTGCCTAGTTCGTCCGTCCTTTCCTTCCCAAGGAAACCCTTGTGGCCTGGTATCCAAGTAAGAACCACGTTGGCCAGTCGACCTAGCTCGAAAAGTTTTTCCCTACATTCAGTAACGAGTTTAGATGCAGTTTTGCTAGATTTAAGTAGCAGGAGGGCCGCTTGGCTATCAACAAGTAATCCAATGCGCTATTTTCTCCGTTGTAGTATAAGTTTGGCGCAGGCTTCCTTGACGGCCTGTACCTCCGCTTGGAAAACGCTTCACTTGTCTGGGAGTTTGAATGATAAATTGAGGCTTGCCTCTTCAGAGAGACACTCGAGCCGGTGCCACATTCCATTTAGGATCCATCCGAAAATACTTTGGTGTCAACATCTGTCAGTGGTTCCCCTATATCCCACTCTATTCTTCAAGGAAACCTGACATAGAATAGGTTAGCGAACGTGAATAAGGAGTGCATTAATCGGTGATTATATTGAGTTCGCTTGAAATTGTCTGTAGTATTCTCGCATGTCCATATGCGTTGCTCTTTCAGAGTCCAAGAGCGTTTAGTCGGGTGGCACTCCAGGCCGCACAAGCTGTAATGTGAAGGTCGATTGGTATAATATGAAGCATTGCATTAAAGGCTTCAGCTGGACACGTCCTTATTGCCCCTATAATTCCGATGCAAGCTGATATGTGTACTCTATACACCAGTTTCATGGTGGACGTCTTCCCCGCGACAGGCTACCATATCATTGCTCCGTAGAAGAGTATAGGTCAGATAATACGAGTATACATTCATAGCACCATTTCCGGTCGAAGACCCCATCGGCTTCCGAACATTTTCCGACAAGCGTAGTACACAATGGTTGCTTTCTGTGTGCGGTGCTCTATGTTACGCTTCCAGGTTAGTTTAGGGTCTAGAGAGATATTAACATTTGTGTAATCTCTTCTTCTTTCCAAAAAAAAAGTTGTCAAATTTAAAAGTTAAAAACAAAATTAGATTCGAAAAGTGAATTTCGAATTTTTCCTGCTAAATGTCGATTTATCGAACGTCAACTTCTAGAACCCCAAATTCGGAGTAAAGCTTTAGGTCGTGACCAGTAAGAGTACAAATTAGGGCAGAGGGCACTGATTAAGGAAGCTTTCCACTTGTGTCTGATAGGGTGTATTCCACTTAGCCGAGGACGATTAAAACTTTGGTATATTAGTCTTCGTGGTAAAAAGCATGACCTCAGTTTTCCCTGGATTCACTCCAAAACCAATCCGAGTGGCCCTGTCGTTAAGTGATTTCAAGGCCCCATTCATGATTTCGCTCAACACGGATGGGAACAAACCAGACACCATTATTACCACGTCAGCCGCATACGCCACGGTTTTGATCCTCATATTGTCCAGTTTTAGTAGTATTTTGTTGATCATGAGTAACCAAAGTAGGGGAGAGATGACTCCACCCTGAGTAGTTCCTCTATTCACTCGCTTTGATGACTCGTTGTTGCCCATAGAGGCGTTGATAATTCTGATCTGTAGCATTGTCACTATCCAACTCTTAAAGAATGTTTCTACGCCTAGATCTTCAAGTGATTCTTATATAGCCGCTGAGCTCATATTATTGAATGGACCCCCTCTATATCCAAGAAGTCCGTGAGGTTATATTGTTTGTGTTCTAAGGTTGTTTGTGTTCAATAGTTCTGACGACTTCGTGCAGGGCTGTATCCGGATGAGCAGCCTTTTAGATATACATGTTGACTGCATGATGTGTTGGGCGATCCATCCATTTTCGTGCGGATGTATGCATATACCACCATCTGTTTGCCAACAGTGTTCGAAGAAATGAGAAAAAGCAATAAGAGAGGGCGGATCATTTTGCATCAGGACACTGCGAGCTCTCACACATCAGCTGAAACACTCGGCTATTTGAATACTTAGCACGTCATCCGCCGTATAGCTCTGATTTGGAACCCAATGACTTGTTTTTACTGCGTGGTCAACGTTTTTCGACGCCCGAAACAGCTGTTGAAGCGTTCAAAAACCATGTTTTGGGGGTTTCTCAATCGGAGTCGAAAAAGTGCTTCGAAAATTGGTTTGAGCGCATACAGAAGTGTATTGATCTACACAAGGAAGATTTTGAAAACCAATAAAACCATTTCCACTGATAAATGACTGTTTTTTTTCTTGCTGGACCCGAAATATACATTTCAACCCTCGTATGTGTTGTTTTGTACGACTTTCGGTCTGATTCACCTTAATATCTTAATTTCTTGATAACTTTATTATTTGTGTTGTGATAATTCGATAATTCGATAACTCCAATACTTGATAAATTTGAAATTCAATAAAGAAAATAATGAATATCTTTGGAAATTCTGAATTTTACGATTTTATACTTCATCACATCAAAAAATGTTTATCCTTTTTTACCATCGTGTCAATTTGTTAAATCCATTTCGAAATTGAATTAAAAAATATTGACAGGTTTTGATTATGTAGGGCATTTGGTAAAGGAAATGTAAATTGCTTAATACGACCAACCGGATGTGCCTCGTAATGGTTATTGGGGAGGGAATTGAATGATTTTCATTCTATCTTGTAATTGTAGGAGCAGAATACCCCACCCCCCCCCCCCCCACTCCATGCTGGAGATGCTATCCAGCATTCCGATGCGGGTGACTTTAACGATTATAATTTTCTTAGATTTTTCTTGTCTTTTATGTTTTTACACAGTTTGTTATGGGATATTTTTTTGTTTGCTCTTGCTCTATTTGTGACTGCGCATTAGGAAAAATGTTGCAAGAAAAAATATTAGGAAAATACCGGGAAATTTTTAAAGAGAGAAAAAATACCCACTCTCGCTCTCTGGTCGCTGGTGTTGTCTTTATTAAGGGTAAATTACGAAGTTTTGTCTATAATGGGGGAGGAAAGAAAAAAAAAGTCAAAGTCATCAGCAGGAGAAGCAGCAGCAGCAGCTAACAAATCATAGACATTTTGCAAAAGTATTACACGAAGTCCATGGGTCCCGTGAAATGAACGCGCAGTGCTTTGCCTGCGTCCGTCCACGAACGATTTGAGGAATAACTGATGAACGCAAAGACGCTTGAAATTTATTGAAGAAAATTACAAAAAAAGCAATGAAATGAAATTTAATGAAATTTAAAAAAAAAAGTTATAACATGTAAAATATTCAAATAAATAATTCTCTACTTCCCAGTGATATTCAAATAAACTAAAAGAAAAACATGTTTGTGTCAAATAATGTACAACGCGAGTGCCGTACAATTCTGCTTGTGAAGAATCAGCATACAAAATGTGTGGGCCGCTATGGCCATATAGATTAAATGGCAAACAAGTTTCCCAAAACTACACTAAACAACAACAACAACACAGTGGTAATGGTTAAATCGAAACGAAAAATTAAAGAAAAAAAAGCAGCTACTAATCTGCCAAAGTAGTTTTTAGTGTTAAAACCTCAAACGGGAAAAAGTCTAATTTATAACTTTTTCTTCTTTTCTGGTCCAAACTGGTATAACTGACACAACCGAACCGCAGCAAACCAAAGCAACCAACAACCATCATCACAGACTCGGTGCTTGTGACTTTAAAGAGTTTGTGTGTGTGTGTATCTGTGTGCATGTGTGTGTATGTATTCGTGTCTGCAAATCTAAGTGTAAGGGTATCTGTGAAAAACTCCATGGAAATCTTTTGCTCTTGGCCATATTATTATTTTTGTTGGTGTTGTTGCTTTCGGTTTTGGTTAGCATTCGGTTTAATGCTGATAACGCATTTCACTCTCTACATTTCTCTGTGGTGCGTTTGAGTGTGTGTGTGTGCGTGTGATGTTGTTTATCTTTTGCGATGCAGGCAAACGAAAGTTAGAAAAATGAAAGGAACCAAAAGTTAACCCATAAAAAGTAGAATTGGAATTTGGGTCTTTTGTTTTTGGAGCGAGTTATTTTATATTTTCTTGACACTCCAGTGGAATCTGATATTAATGATTATATGTCACGGGGTGTTATGATTCCTTTTTTTTTTAATACAATTGATAGACCTAATTGTGAGTCGACTTAGGTAACAATTAAAATTTACCCTTTTTGCCATTTTTGGTTCTAAATAAATAAATAAATGGTTTCCCATTACATCCCACGAAGGGACAGGGGGAACTTCTCACAATCACTGAGCTGTGCGCTTTCCAGTTTTCACTCACTGATTGGGACCTACAGTTTTACACCGATTCCGAACGGTGTTTTGAGAAGCTTTTTCATGGCTAAATACTCGATAGTGTCGCCGTCACTATGCGAGGTGACTGCCGCCGAAAGAAATTTTTAAGGTGGTCGGAGCAGGGTTCGAACCCAGGATCTCATATACAAAAGGCGCGCACACTAACCATTGCACCACCGGTTGCACCGGTTCTAGGAAACGTAAATGCAGAATTTTATTTCTCTTGGACATTTAGGTTTAAAGTTTATGAGTTTTGGAAAAAATTAAAACAAGGGTTCATAGATTTCATTATGAAGGGTGAATTTTTTTCTATCTGGTTTTTGTAAATTGAAGAAAACACAGAAATGATGTTCTGATGTTCGGCCTGATGTTCTTGCTCTATGTCAAACCCAGGTGCATGAGGTGTCTGATTGACAGGATTTTTAGCTTCCCGGATACCACACTCTATCCTTTTTTGTTTTCCACAGAGGCCTTGTGGTTTATGTAACAAATGGCATAGTACTCCAGAGGCAGCGACATTTCGACTCACAAGATCCAGAATTTAACTCTTTTTGGGTTAAATTCAAGATTTGAACACATGTCATACTTTACTATTATTGACTATTTTATAACCTTATGAGGACAGATGAAACAAACAAATAAACAGATTTTAAAAAATTTTTCCAACTGGCTCTCTTCTTCGCCTTTCCTCGCCAGTTGGTAATACCAAGGATACGGAGGAATTCTTCTGCCTGGCCAGAGGAGTCTTGGTCGTCCTCTTTTCCTGCTTCCATCGGGTATGTTATCGAAAACCTTTCGCGCTGGCTCTTCTTCATCCGTTCTCCGAACAAGGCCTAATAAACGCAATTACTCCAATTTGATTCGCCTAGCTATGTCCACGTCAGAATACATTATAGCTCTTGGTTCTAACGACGTCTGTACTCGCCTATTTTTTAATAGGACCACACATTTTACGGAAAATTTTTCTCTTGAATATTTTTATTTCATCCGATTGCGATATGATCCAATTTTCGGAGCCATATGTCAAGACAGGTAAAATGAGAGTCTGGTACTGCTGGACTTTTGTTTGTTGCGAGCGGGCTTTGTTCTTAAACTGCTTGTTGAGCCCAAAATATCATCTATTTGCAAGAAAAATTCTCCTATATATCTCCAGGCTGACGTTGTGGTCCTTGTTCACGGCGGGCCCAAGGTAGATAAATTCATCCACCACTTCAAAATTAAATCGGTTGTCATTAAACCTATGCCAGACGTGAGGATATTTAGCCGAAGTACGCGTCTTTCTAGGAAGTGGCCGGTTGACCGTACAGTCCGTATGTGGAATAAACTTCCCACTAATTTCCCACCAATTGTGATATACAAAGATTCAAGGCAAATGTCAACTGGCACTACTCCCTCTATCCACCCTCCACTATCTCAATTTTTCTTCGTCAACACAATGCACTGCATTTATAAGGGTCATGCACTGAGTGTTGGTTTGTTAAAAAAAAACCAAAAATATTTTCAAGTAAAACTTTGTTATCAGTTTTAAGTTATAGTCTGTAAAGGATATCGAATGTCCATAGATTGAATTAAATAAATAAACCTGCTTTATTTCGATCGATGAATAAATATTATTTCTTACAAATGTTGATACGGCTACGCTTCACGTGGTCCATTCTGGACGTCACATTTTTCCCAACATTTCGGTCGGTATCTTACAAAATGACACGTGTAATATTGACTCCCAAGGCAGCAATTGTGGTTGGCATGATCCTGAAGTGGCTCATCTTCATGTGCCCCCACAAAAAATTATCTAGTTGAGTCAAATCGCACGAACAATGCAGCTAATTGACAGCGCCACAATGTGCAAATTGTTGCTCTCCAAACTCGTCTCCCAATTAGATCATTGTATCGCGTGCACTGTGGCGTGTGGCATCCTGTTGAAACCATATGTCATACATTACATTATCAGGTCTCGAATAACCCCGGCGGGTCAGAGACCTTACAAAACGAAGATAACATATTTCGCCAACCAGTTCAATCTTTTGATTTATTTCTCCAGTTGTCAATACCAAGGGATTCGTCAACCTGATCCCTCCAACGGAGTCTTGGTCTTCCTATTTTTCAACTTCCTTCGAGTTCGGTTTCGAAAACTCTTCGTGCTGGTTTATCTTCATCCATTCTACTGACATGGCCCAGCCAGCATACTCGCGTTATTCTGATCCGCTTAACTATGTCAATGTCGGGATATAGCTCATAAAGATCATGATTCATGCGTCGCCGATACTCGCCGTTGTGCACTATACGGCCCTATCAGGGAAATTTTCTGTAGAAGACTCCTAAAGATATTTCGTCTGCTTGCGATAAGATGCAGGATTCTGCGCCATACAACAAACAACAGGTTGTATGAGAGGCTGGTACTGTTGTGGGGTAAAATCGACACTGCTTTCCAGTATCATTACCTCCTGATCTTCAGTGGAAAAATCTGAATGGAGGAGTGCTGAAAAGTGGTCTCTCCACATTTTGAGCACACACAGCTAATCAGTCACCAGATTCGGGATTAACTATTCACCATTCGTCTTGCACAATTAGGTAATTTCACTCTCCCTCTGCTCCCACTGCCATGTTTTCCGCTAAATAATTAGGTTTCCCCCCTTCTCAGCATCTTGTACCGCTCACTCGCAGCACGCGCTATAACTGACTATTTCGTTGCCTTAGGTGCAGCGTCTTTTTCATCAGTTGCAATGCGACATTCTTCGTCGTACCTTGGCTTATCCCTCTGCGTCTTCAGTCCTTGCAGCGTTTTCCAAAGAATGGGAGATATGCTTCCACTGAGCATCTGGGTCCTCTGGGGGCGGGGGGGGGGGAGTTATTCTGCCCTAGCAGGAGAGAGAGCTTTTGTCATAGGACACATGTCTTACATTTCGGTTTTCTTTATAGGAGTCCTAATGCGGGAACGAAGGCATCCTTTAATGTCTTTTTCCGATTCCATTTCTAAGATATTGCGGAATTATCCTGACAGTGACATCATTGTTGCTGATGACTTTAATTTCCACCACTCCTATTGGTTAACGCATTCGAGCCATACAACTACGGAGGACTAATATGCTGAGTTCTTCCCGCTCTTACTGACTTGACGCAATTAGTGAATGAACCGACGAACATTCCGTGTGTTCAAGGGCACAACCAAAATTTACTTCACCTCTTCTTAACTTCGCACTCTGAAAAGTACGAAGTTAACAAGCTTGCACCTCTTGGCAAGTCGGACCACTGTATCATTTCAGTGTCCTTTTCGTATTCAGCTCTTCATCTCGCTTCAAACACAGCCCTGAAGCGAATAATTTTTTTATACGAAGAGGCACATTGGGCTGAGCGCAACAACTTTTATCAGCATTTTAACTGGAAACTTTGTTTTCCCGACAATGACATAGACGCTGCTGCTGAAATGATCGAGAAGATAATTTTGATTGGTATGAATTCATTCATCCCGACGAAAAATATTAGTTCGGTTAAACCAACGGAAAAAAATTGCTGTAACCAGACATGCAAGAAGGCGGTCAGACCAAAGAGGACGCGGTCAGAGACTGACGTTCTAACAAAAACATTACTACTGAACTGCTACGCCAACAGGCAAAATTCACGTGTGGAAAAGTACTTCGACGCCAAAAGTTTCTTTACGAACAGTGTATTCGTGCTAACGTCCTTTATTTCCTTAGAGGAAGTGAGAGCACTTGGTTATTTGCAAGAAGAGTAAAGAATAGTTCTTCCTCTATCCCAACTCTTGTTAAAGATGACATAACATTCACTAAGCTAAACACCTGGCTGAAATGTTTGCAAGCTTGTTTAATGCGGTTAAGACACAGTGTTGTTTATTCTCGCATAAGCAGATTGCTGATTCAGGTGTGTCGTCATAGTCTGTGGAAGGTAAGGATATTGCTGAATCTGACGCTCTTGATGTTTTGGGCATGAAAATACAATGTGATGCCCGTTGGGAAAGATATGTATTTGAAGTGTCTAGGATTTTTAAAGCGGTGCAAGAAATACTTCACTCCATCTGATCTTCTCAATATCTACTACAATATCTACAGCTAAATCAGGCCAAAGATGGAATATAACTCCCATATATGGGCAGGTGCTCCTAAGACATCTTTGGAGCTCCTCGACTGTGTTCAGAGGAGAGCGACGGTGTTGATAGGGGACAGAAGGTTATCTCCCCGTGTCGCTGTTTTATCGATACTTCCACGATATGTGTTCGTCGAACATCCGTAAACCTATGCCAGACGTGAGGATATTTAGCCGAATACGCGGCTTTGAATGGACTGTCATCCGATTTTTTTCGAGTGGCCGGTTGACCGCACGACACACAAAAAAATATATGGTTTCCCATTACATCCCATGAAGGGAGAGGGTAGAGCTTCTCACAATCACTGACCTGTTCGCTTTCCAGTTTTCACTCACTGATTGGAACCTACAGTTTTGCACCGATTCCGAACGGTATTTTGAGAAGCTTTTTCATGGCTATATAATCGATAGTGTTGCCGTCTCTATGCGAGGTGACCGCCGCCGAAAGAAATTTTAAGGTGGTCAGGGTGGGGTTCGAACCCCAAGACGCACGCACACTAACCTTTGCACCACCGACGGCTACTGCACTGCAAACTATTCTCGAATTTGGATTAGGGGTTTGTGACATTTTTCCGTTACGGGTTGCTACATTTTTGAACTACATTGTGAATCGTTAAAGAACACGTGCCGTTATATAAAATGATAATTTTGAAATTGATTTATTGTTTTCTTTCTGTGTTTTCTTTATTGTTACCTGAAAACCTTATAAAAGAAATGACTTAAAATCTTTGGTACAGAATTCCTAAAAATCATAAAGTTATTTCAAACTTAGAAAGAAGATATATCAATAGAGTTATTTTCGTTTAATGATTTCGCAATTAAGTATATGAGTGTTTTTAAACGAAGAACGACTATTGAGATGAGAAAGAGAGAGAGAAAGAGAAAGGGGAGAGAAAAATCAGAAAGAAAACTGCAAATAGAAATAATTTGAACAAGACCACTACTGGTCTAGAGCTATGGCGCTACTGAGTAGAGTCGGAATCTTCGAATCGATGGTACGCCAAACGTGACTTCAAATCCAAGTTCTGGCTGTTCCAATACTTTTTCCTATTTGCAGAACATCCTGTTCTGTTTGCTCATAAGAAATTGAAAATATTCTTCTAAGAATACATTTGTTATGAAGTGGACAAACTTTCTTTAAGCGTTTGCCTGTATTTGACACATGCATAAAAGCAAACACACACATGCAGAAAGAGAAACGTTATATCATTTTGTATCTAATATCATATTTCATAACCTATTCATTCCAGCAGATATTATTTCGAATTATAAAAGAAATATTTCCAATAGCAACACAAAAAAAGTGCAATCGAGAAATCTAAAAATATACGTAAAATTTCTTTTATTTCTGACCAGCAAACAAAAAACAAACAACAACACTTGGCCAACATTTCGTTTTTCCCATGTTTTGGTTGTTGTAGATTTTCCATTCACCAAACAAAAGGCGGTAACAATCAACAGCAGCTGTACGAGTAAAAACTGAACAACAACTTTCAACAACAACATCCTAGGTAAGTAAGAGAAATCATAAATTCTTTTAAAATAAATTTCAAAACTTTTATATAGATTCAAACTTTTGTAAAGATTCTGGGAAATCCATATACATCCATACATATGTATTCATAGATGTGGTAAAAGAGAGTGTGGATTATTTTGAATGTTTCCGAATTGAGTGAATAGTCAATTCTATTGACGTAGTTTTGTCGAATGGTGTGATAAATTGCATAGAAAGGTGGGATGAGATAGAGTTTGGATGCAATTCTTTATATGGGCCGAGGTGCGTATGATTACTTTTATTTTATTTTATTGGCCAACATCTGTAATACATATATTTTTGTAGCTACAGATATATTCATGACTTTTTGGGGGTTCTAACGGTCGACTTATTAAATAAATATATTAAAGGTATATTTTACACAGTTGTTAACAATTTTTCCTTCAAAATATGGGGACACCATAAACCCCTGATTTGCATAATTGACTTTCTAGACACTCTAGCCGAAACGTCAAATATATGTGGTAACTATATCCCATACTAAAAAAAATTGAAACCAACTATATTCAAATGTTGATAATTGAGGGGCCTAGATTCAAAAACGGTCAAGTCCGTTTTTCGCTTTTGTGAATAAAACCAAAAAAAAAAAAACTAATACACAGCATTTAATTTTTCAAAATTCAAGACGAAAATAGTAGTTATGATTGTCGTCGAATGTTCAATTTGCATACCACTTTTTGACGATTTTTTTCTGATAAATTACAGGTTTTATCGTTAAAAATTGATTGGACTTGATTAGTTTTGAAACTCAATATAAGGACTTGACAATTTTGAAACTGAAACCGTTGGACTTGACCAGTTTTGATTCAATAATGATGGAGTTGGTCAAATTTGAAAATGAATTATTGATTATGACGAGTTTTGATAGTAAATAATTGATTTTGGACAGGTATATGTGAAATAGTTTAAACTAAAAATTAATGAAAATATTTTAAATATTTTGTCAAGAATTAACAAATTTTATAATTTATAAATAAAATTTTTGACACTTTTACAAATTTGACTGTTCGAACAACTCTCTATACAAATTGAGATCATGGTTTTCACTCCAGTTTTCATCAAAATGGTTTTCCAGCAACTTTTTCAAGTCCTTCAGTTTTGCAGTTTTTGCTGGAACTCCAACTTCTTTTCTTTCTCACGGAAATTTCGTCCTCTTTTGAACAGAGACTTATCATCACCGTTGTCTGCAAGATAGTAATGTTCTCCACGTATGTTAATTTTGTTTCTGTTTTCAGTTACGATTAGACGTGTAGAAACTTGGCTTCCTTGAAGACATCTTAAGTGTCTGACTTCCAGTCGAAGACCTTCCAAACACGTTCTACTTGAAGCATATTTGTGTTATTCATTGCCGTGGAGTACATCGAGGGTTTGACGACTGTTTCCATTTTTGGGATCTTCTTCTCGATGACTCCAAACACACGATCCGCTGATAAAAACAAAAGACCCGTGACGGGATAAATGATTTCTACTTTTTGTATATTACGCGGTGCATCGTTTCCTAGCCAGCTCATCACCATCCCAAACAAGGTTCGATTTTCGTTTTGACCGGGGCAACCATCGCACATCAAACGCACCGTATGCAAGTCAATACAATCCAACTTGCGCACAGCCTATCATGTAGAGCTGACGATATTTCACTAGACCCTTTTAGTTGTTCATGTTTCAACCAAGTATAAGAAAATGTGTTGTCAGGTCTTAGTGGGTCGCTTGAAGTTCCTACTACTACACAGAAATTGTACAAGTACAATTGTCGACTGTAATAGGCAGCTTGATCAGGTACTCTGGGAAGTGGGAGGTTTTTCACACAGTCAAAGAACAAGGTAATCGAAAGTTTAGTTTGTTTACTTTCTTATTTTCAACAGGATTTTTAGCGCTAAATTGTTTGTTAAATTGTTCGAAACAAACTTTTATAAGAAAAAACGTTAAGAAATATAAAGTAATTGATATTCGAGGAATTTTATTGTTAAAGAAACAATTACAGCTTTAGTGTTTTCTCATCCTAATTTAACTTTTAAAAACAAGATTTTTTGAATAAATGGACTTGACCACTCGCTGGACTTGACCAGTTTTGATTTCCATTACTTTTAAAAACTAACAATTTCAATGAAAAAATAAAGAAAAATATTTTTATTATATTATAACAGTTAGAAAAAGAAAATATTTTTTTTTGCAGAAATATCTCGAATTTTTATTTTTTTGGACTTGACCACTTTTGAATCTCAGCCCCTTGATTATTAATGTCAGAATCCGAGGTTCAGCAACTTTTCGGGTTGCTGGCAACACTAATTTAAACTTTTATAAAATTGCATACAAGTGCTGCCGCTCGGCCAAAGAGCCGCTACGAGTTAAATGTGTTTGCGATTTACTTGTTCAAAACATGTCTACTCGTTGACGTCTATGCTTCCCGGGCCCTTGTCTATTCTCTTGAAAAATTAAGATTTTCCCTTGTCGACTGAAAGTCGTATAATACTGCTCTTGGTAAGAAAGCCAATTCCAATACTTTCCAAAACCTGAATAAAGGAGAACAATTTTTATTCTTCAGTCTAACACCTTGGT
This sequence comes from Phaonia tiefii, assembly GCA_963931995.1. Classification (NCBI taxonomy): domain Eukaryota; kingdom Metazoa; phylum Arthropoda; class Insecta; order Diptera; family Muscidae; genus Phaonia; species Phaonia tiefii. Next base: position 257,986,275 of record OZ008370.1, read on the forward strand.
GTTTTTCTTTTGCTGAACAGTCTCTGGGAGAAATATTACGAATTCTGATCAATATTTGTGGCCCATTGGTGTAAATATCTTATTTCAATCCCTAGAAAACGCTCGTCGCACTTTGAGCATAAAATTCCTACGTTCATCACTAGAAAATAAAACTCAATTAAAAGCTGGCGTGATCCTTTACTATACGAATACATAGAACAAATCCAGTAGATGTTAACAATTCAAATACGGAATGGTAGAATCGTGAACAATTCTTATTAGGCATAAGTGGCGTATGATTAATATTTATTAATAGTGTAGTAATGTAGGAAATTTGTACTGATGCCTAGTACAAGGGCGGTCCCAAAACTAGCTGACCTGACGTATAGATGGTGCTAGTAGTATGAAAAAAATATTTTTATTTGAGACATCAAAATTAAACGATCTCAGTGAATTTGTAAACATGCTAAAAATTGCTCACCGTTATGTAACTCAATATTTTCGTTTAAAAGGTCTCAGTCGAGTTGATTCCGAGCTAGATTCTACTCTGGGGAGTCTGCTCCTACAGTTACGATTATAAAATATTGGCTAGCAGAGCTTAAACGAGGCCGTGTGAGCTGCCAAGGCGAACACCGTAGTGGCCTAACAATTGAGGTTCCCATGCCAGACACGGTTAAGAAAATCCATAAATCGTCGACTGAATCGTCCTCAAAGTACGATAGCTGGAGGAACAATAATAGTTCCTCCAGCCAAGTGTCCACAATTGTTTGCCAGCGAGTGTGAAAGCGTCAATAGTGGCGTCAGATTGAATGATTTTGTTTAAAAGTCTCACTTCACCTCAGTTTATCATAATATGTATTCTTCGCACTCTAATGTTTTTTCGCAACTTTGTTTATCACTTTCTGTTTAAAATAATAGTTTTTCTGTAAAGTCCTCGTGTAACATTCAAATATATGTAGTTTTTCCTTAACACCAAAGGCTCTTGTGAAAAATCGAATACATAACTTAGCTACAAGTGGTTTTGTGACAGAAACTAAACTATGATTACAGTGACTAATATTTGAACATGAATTCTAATATTGTACTTTTTCTAATATTGTACTTGTATCTTCCATTTCAGATGAATGAGGTTTCAGAAATACTCAATTGGTTAGTACAACTTAAGTTCGGTAGTAGTGACTTGTATTTAGTAAGACCTATTTTGAATTTATCAATAACATCGAGCAATATTTCTGATGTTTGACAATTATGAATTCTATTCAAAATATGGACTTTATCATGGAATTTCCAATGCTTGAATTGATTTCCAACTAATCTTTTCCCTGTGCGTACTGTAACTTTATAGAACAGCATTAAATGCTTTTTCAGAAATGGAAGTTGTATTTTAAAATAATTTTGGGATAGGTTTAGTGACATTTTTTTTTATATATTTTAAAAATTCTACAAACTTGTAGATTACTAGTTAAAATACAAACAAAGTCAGTGACATGTGTAAAATTGTTAATGAAAATACTTAAATACCATGATATTAAATGTGAAAAAATATTCATCATACGCCACATATATTATACCACTACAGTTCTAAAAATATTAATCATACGTACAGCATACGGAAGTTTTAATTCCCCGCGTAGCTTTAAATATTAATTTTATTATATATAAATAAATATTATTATATAATAATATAACTGTATAAAATATATAAATAAATGGTTTCCCGTTACATCCCATGAAGGCATTAGGGAGAACTTCTCAAAAACCAGTGAGCTCTGCGCGTTCTACTTTTACACTCACTGATTGAGACCTACAATTTGACAAGGGTTCCGAACGGTATTCTGATAAGCTTTTTCATGGCTGAGTACTCGATAGTGTCGCCGTCACTAAGCGAGGTAACCGCCGTCAAAATGGGGTCAGAGCAGGGATCGAACCCACGTTCACATGCACAAGAGCCGCGCACACTGCCGTCCAATCAAATGTATGCCAATATTTAATAATCGTACGTATTGAGAATTATCTTTTAGTAAGCTGAATGTTGTACACTGTGATAGTTTTTGGCAAAAATTTCGTAGACAACGCCGGAGAGGACGGTTTTACCCTAATTTGTGTATGGGGGTTCGATCTGTATCATTAGTTTTGCGAGTTACAATTACGGTTCCATACAATTTTATTTTAGTTTGACTAATAGAGGGGATTTTTTTTGGATTTTGAGTTTAGAAACGATATTCTCCGGCTTTCTTTCACAAATTGCAAGTAATCAGATTCTTTCGCCAAATAAGAGAAAGCCTTTCTGTCTATATCTATATTTATTTACACCTCTTCATTTTCGGTATCAAATTGCACTTAATTATCAACTTTCTTTACCTAATTTAAATTTTTTCTACAATGAAATTTTTTTAAAATAAAAACCACTAGCTGGGTTTTGAAGCAAAAAAAAAAACATGAATAACTGCAAAAAGTGCATAAAACAGTGCAATGAACAAAATTTACAAAAATTTGAAAACAGTACGGCAGGCTAGCATACATATATTTTGTATGAAAACGTAATTATAACTCAAAAAATTATTGATGTAGTTCGATTCCTTGTACCGGGATTGTCTCATTTTCGACTACCACACTGATATTAACAGATGGGGTAAGTGGAAAATATATATTGATTATAAAGTATGTTTTGTGCAGGAAAGTTTAAACTCCCCGCTTAGTTTACAACAACAATAAATGTTAATCATACGCATGGTATGCCAAATCAAGTTTATATAAATGTATGATTTGGCTGTCGGTGGTGCAATGGTTGGTGTGCGCGCCTCTTGTAGATGAGATCCTGGCTTCAATCCTGCTCGTAAAGGACTTTCGGCGATAACCCCCGCATAGTGATGGCGACACTATCGAGTATTTAGCCATGAAAAAGCTTCTCGAAATATCGTTCGGAAACGGTGTAAAACTGTAGGTTCCAATCAGTGAGTATAAAATTAGAAAGCGCCCTGCTCAGTGGTTGTGAGAAGCTCTCCCCAATTCCTTCATGGGATGTAATGGTAAACCATTTTTTTTATGATAATCATACGTATTGAGCATTATTTTCTAGTGAGCTGCATTTATTATAAGCAGTCGGATTGAGTGGTCAGTACAAAAACATATTGATTATTTTTACCGTAGAGGGAAGTTTAAGTTCCCGTTTATCTTGCAACATCAATAAGTGTTAATCATACGCATGGTATGCCAAATCAGTTTTATAATTATAAATAAATGATAATCATACGTATTGAGAAATATTTTCCAGTGAGATAAATTGATCATAAACAGTCGGGTTGAGGGAACAAGTGTACACAAAAGGAATTGATTATTTTTACCGTAGAGGGAAGTTTAAGTTCCCGTTTATCTTGCAACATCAATAAATGTTAATCATACGCACGGTATGCCAAATCAGGTTTATAATTATAAATAAATGATAAGCATACGAATTGAGAAAAATTTTCTAGTGAGATAAATTGATCATAAGCAGTCGGGTTGAGGGAACAAGTGTACAAAAATGTTTAAATTCCCGTTTATCTTGCAACATCAATAAATGTTAATCATACGCACGGTATGCCAAATCAAGTGTATCGAGATATATGTGAATCACACGTCTTGAGCATTATTTTGAGTTAGTCGAATTTATCCTAAACGAATGTAAAACTGTAGATCCTGATAAGTGAGCTTTCGATGTACCAATCGCACAATTCGCTGTTCATGAGAATCTCTGTCATCTCCTTTCATATGTTGTAATGGAAAACGATTGCGATAGTAAATCCACTTCCAACAACCTTTTAGCAGTCTTAACTTGAAAAACAAAATACTTTAGAAATGTAATTGACTTTTCTGGCAATAAATTATTTATTTTTTATTAAATTTTTATTTATTAAATATTATATATATTAAGAATTTTAAAAAATTGTATTTATTAAAATCTTATTTATTAATTTTCATTAAAACAAATAATTGTTACTATTTTATTTGCTTTATTCAAACTCAAGACCATTCTGTATCTCTACTAATACAGATATAGTTTCTAGAACGATACTGTCGTTATATCGAGTATTTATCCAAGATAGAGCTTCCCAAAATGCCGTTCGGATCCGGTGAAATCTGTCGGTCCCAATCAGTCAGTTTCAAACTACAAAGCGTGCGGCTCATTTGTTTCGAGAAGCTCTCCCCTATCCCTTCATTAATGACGATAGAGGGGAGAGCTGCTAACAGCGAGTGAGCTGTAAGATTTCTAGTTTTACTCGCTAGTCCGGAGCTACAGTTTTACACCGGTTCCGTTTGTTTGTTTAAGAAGCCTTTCGATCGCTAATTACTCAGTAGTTTGTGAGAATCTCTCCCTATTCCCTTCATGGGATGTAACGGGAAACTATAATCATTATTTGGGTTTTATTTGCTCAATAGTGTCGCCGTCAATACGCGAGGTGGCCGTCGTCGAAAGAAATGTAATATGGTTAGAGCAGGGATCGCATTTATATTCCCAATATACGAATCCACACTAACAGCGACAACCATAAGAATAATGCGACACACAGCGACAGCCGTAAGAATAATGTCATTAATAACTCCGCCAAAAATTATATTTGATTTGGTCAACATTTGGTTTAAATTGTAAAGGAATGCAGCAACAAATTTTTGAGAATTTTTTTAACCATCACAGAGGAGTATTTTGCTACAACATTCAATTGCGTGCATTTTAGATACGTTCATGTAGGTCTCACATACCATTTTCGTTAATTTCCAAAATGACAGCTCGCATCTACTAATGATTGGGTGTGATATATGTGGTATTTCCTGTTGGTGAATGCTTATAAATCTAGTGCAATTTTTAATTATCAGAAATTGCGTTTGTTGAAATTGCAATATAATTTTGATTTTAAAGAAATTGTAATGTGGAAATTATATTGAAATATATTTCAAAATTATTACAACACTAATACATTACTACTACAACTACTACTTACTAATACAACTAAATTTTTTTCTATTGAATGTAAATATATTTATTATTTCATATTCGTAATTGCATTAAATAAAATAAATTAATTGCATTAAGCTATTGGAAGAAATTATTTAAAAAATTTATCTATGTGAACATTTTTAACTTGCACATATTTGCACATATTTTATTAGTTTTGACATTTCTTACCTAACGGTAAATAAATTGCGGTAGCGGTATTCAAAAGAATTCCAAAAATTCAAAAGAATATTATTAAACAAATTACAAATTTATATATTCTACTGTCCCTGACCTCCAGAATTTTCTTCGGCCTTTATAAAAACATTGTTACTTATAGGAGCAAAACCGAGTGGGGTTTTGGGATACGACGTCTAAGTACTTTCACAATTTTTTGGTTTGGTTGAGGCCCGACACCCACTGTTGCACAGTGTTATCAAAAGTGTTGGAAAAAATTATTCAGCCATGAACACAATTTTGCGACGAAACATCGTGTCAGTTTCCAACTGTTCGAGAGAGCTATCGGTCAAAGAACGACGCATACGATGGTCTCGTGGCTTTAATACTTGCATTGGCGGGATATTGTGGTAGACAAAGACCTTTGCGCAAAATTATCTACGTAGTGGGCCGACAGAGCCCAAGTTCCTGCGACGGAAGACGAATCGATAAATGTCGATATTTTTCCACATTTTCGTTTACAGCGGCGATATTCTCTTCACCATAGTTCAACGTGTTGGTGTTATTACATCATTTGGGGAGTATGTGGTATAAAATCTATCCACAGTTCGAAGGCTGGCTTGCTCAGATGGACGATTATGTGCGCCATAAAAGCCACGAAGTCGTTTATAATTTTCACGGATCGTTGATTAATTTTCAATGTAAATTTGTACATCATGTTGACACCACATCGCGCACTGATCAATGTCATAAATATTTTCGAACAACAAATGTTACCACACTATGAGGTAACGATTTTATTCTGTGTGATATTTTTTACAATTAAAATTTATATTGGGCTTAAAAACACTCTTTATGTTATATCGCATCAGTTCAAAAAATATTAATCATACGTACCGTAGAGGGAAGTTTGAATTCCCCGCTTAGCCTGCAATATCAATAAATGTTAATCATACGCATGGTTTTAAACTATCAATTATTTCGTGCAAGGCCACGTAAAGTCACTGCATTATGCTGATGAACTAAAAGTAATTGACGCCTTGGAGGTCAAAATTATTCGTGTTATTCGTAACATACGTCCAGCAATTTGACTCAAAATTGGGCGTCCAGAATGCGCTTCGTCATAAACCAGTGTTTTTTTTTCTGGATGTAATGGAGTCTGGTCATAAACCAGTGTTTTTTTTTCTGGATTTAATGGAGTCTGTTTTGGATTGGTCTCAATCCATACGCGGCAATTTTGTTTATTAACAAACCCGTAGAAAAAAATAAGACTCGTGGATGAACATAATTTTGCGATAAAACATCGGGTAAGTTTCCAATTGCTCTGGGGTCCAATTGGCGAATGAAGATCATGGTCTTGCAGATCATGGTCACGCGGCTTTAATTCCTACATCAGCTGGATTTTATACGGGTGTAGGCCAAGATCATTGCGCAAAATTATCCACGTAGTGCACAGACAGATCCCAAATTCCTGCTACCGACGACGAATCGATAAATTTGGATATTCTTCTACACGTTCGTTTACAGCGGCGTTATTACATTACTTGGAGAGTATGTGATATGAAATCTATCCACAGTTCGACGGATGGCTTGCTCAGATGGACGATTATGTGCGCCATAAAAATCACGAAGTCGTCAATAAAGTGCTTGATTCGATGACAGATTTTCACAGTAAATTTGAATGTATTCATGATGATTCGCTAGAGTTTACTGGTTATAAATGTTAAAAAGTGAGCGCAGTATGACAGTTCGTTTGGCATCTAACCCTTTCGTAAGTTCTGTCTGAGCAGAAAAACCACCCTTTATGTGGCGTATGATGAATATTTATTTACAATTTTTTACATGTGACGGTCTTTGTTTGTGTTTTAATTAATAATTTACTAGTTTGTAGAATTTTTTTTCTTATTTTTTAATTTTTATACAATCAATATTTCTAATAATTGAAATTCTAATAATTGAACTCGAAAATGAAATAATCCACAATGAAATAACCCCCAAAATCGAATGAAATAACCCCCAAAATGAAAAATTAAATAAAGCCCAAACAAGACGAAAATAACTCCAAATTAGAAATGAAAGAACCCTAAAAAGGTATCGGTACTACCGCCTAATGATATAACCCCCAAAATAGAAAAGAAACTTGCCCCAATGAAGCAAGCCCCAAGTAAATGAAATAATATTTTTATTAAAGAATTTAGAGCAATTCATTATTGTAAAAAGGGTAATTTCTTGCGGAAATGCAATAAACCCCAAATAAGATAAAGTAACCCCAAAACCAAAACCACAATGAAACTATTCCCAAAAAAATTTCATAATGAAATAACCCCCAAATTAAAAATGAAATAACTCCCGTAAAGTATGAAATTATCCCCAAATTCGTTTTTCATAATTTTTTTGGGGATTATTTCATTTTCGAGTTTGGGGGTTATTTCGTGGCGCCATTAATTAATAACACTGTGTGTGATTTTTGCACTTTAAAAATCTGAATTGAGTGAAACATAGCGAACCTGCATAATTTTGATACGCTCAATCTAATGGCATTACCCGTTTTTCTCTACCACGCCAAAATTTCGAGATATTTGACCCCAAAGTTTGCTGGGATGTCAACAACTGTAATATTTTTGAGACTGAATTAGAGGCAGAACGCTTCAAAATTGAAGTTTGACTTCTGAGTAAGAAATGTAGAGGACCATAAGAAGAATACCAACTTCAAGTTTGTACCCCCTCTCCTCCCCCCTTACCCCTAATAACACGACAAAAACATTATTATGCCATTATTATGACGATGCTACCCAATGGGTAGCGAAATATTGAAGAAAAAAAAGTATTTAAAAAAGGCCTAAGGCTCGAACATTTTAATTTTAAATAATTCCCAAAATTATTGAAATACAAATGTTAACGGCAGTGTCATCTCCAGTAGCGGAAATAAAACTTTTCAAAATTATTCCAAATACCGGTAGGAGTTGAGTCAATAGGTCATAAAATGCTCTGTACCAAATGCGAGATGTATGACTTAAGGATGCCATGAGAATTTGTATTGACTTAATAAGTAAATCTGATTATTGGCTTCGGACAGTATGATTGACTTTAGATTAAATTGACTTTAGATATGATTGACTTTAGATTAAAAGAAATTTTTCTCCTGAAACCTTTAACGATTTCGCCAAGATACCATGTGAGCTTGTCCGGTAGTCTTTTATTTAGATTTTGATGGATTTCCGAGTGGTCGCTTTCTACTCCAACAAATACATTTTATTGTTCCAATTTGTGTCAATACATCCGTACAAATTTGTCTATCAAAACATTTATAGACCATAAAAGTAAAGTTTTCGACATAAAAACAATATAAATATAAATCAGACTTTCATGATACTCAGACCCCCCGACGTTTTCACAATGAAATAATGAAAATCACCAAAGTTTTTGCAGGTTATCATATTGAATTGTATGGTGTTTTCCCATTACTAGTATAAGGCAAGGCATGAAGAGAAACACGTCAGCAAAATCAAATCAACTTTATATACTTTCTGCATGTATGTGTGTATGTATTTCATATGTATGTATGTGTGCAAAAGTTATAGCTGCAAGTGTGTGTAAAACATCAAGAAATATAGCAAATATAAATTCACAGTTATTGGGAAAATTGTATAGTGACCAAATAAATTTTATTATGTTGTTTTTCTTTTAATTCTATTATTTTACTTTTACGTTGTTGTTGGTATTACTAAGACTCCAGAGGTTCCACAGCCAAACAATAATAAAAACAACAAACTATAAAATTATCTACGACTGAAATTTGTACAAACAAACAAATCGCAGACAAACAAATGGTTGGAGAAATGGTTAGATAGAGGGGCGTTCACGGGCTGAGGTAGCAAACTATCAAACAGTGAATAAATTTGCACACACAAAACATCAGCGATGAGATGGCCAATATGCTCATGCCATGTGGCTCCTGGTGGAAGTATTTGGCAAATACTCGATGATATTTGAATTTCAAATAAAATTTCATTCAAATCAATCGTTTTGGGGGAATGGAGCAAAGATCGAACGAAATCTTTAAAACGCAAATTTACTTACGTACCCCCCCATTTGTTTACACTCCGATGTCTGGAGGTATTAGGCGACGTAAATGTGACGTTTAAACAGTGTGCAGCGACAAATGTATAAAGCAGAATGTAATTTAGTGTCCAGTGAAAGTTCCTCTGTATTACCGTATACAATGTTCAGGTTAAAAGTACGATCTTTAGGTTATTATTTACAAGGGCTTGTAATCATAATCCGTCCGTACATAATAGCCTATATCCTCACCGCCATTCACACTCTAATAGTTCCCTTGGTCTACCCATCATCATAGAGTACCCAACATCCATCGCTTATCCCAAATACCGCAAACAACCAGACTCACTGACAAGCACACATGCTTTGTCGACGTTGTGCAAATAGTAGCAGCGAATTAGTTTCGATGGCCACACAAGAAAGAGTGCTTTGATGTAATTCTCATTGGCTTCATTCCAGCCATGGTACTTAATGTTAAGGTCGACTAGTCTCTGGGTCGCTTCCGAGCGCAAAAACTGATAAGATTATAGCATTTTACCAAAGGACTGGAGCAAGTTTGGGATCCATGCTTTAGTAAAAAAAAACGATTTCCCATTACATCCCATGAATGAATTGGGCAGAGCTTCTTACAATCAGTGAGCTGTGTGCTTTCAAGTTCTATACTCACTGATTGGGACCTACAGTTTTTACACCGATTCCGAATGGTATTTTTGAGATGCTTTTTCATGTCTAAATACTCGATAGTGTCACCGTCACTATGCGAGGTGGCCGCCGCCGAAAGAAATTTAAGGTCGTCAGTGTAGGGATCGAAACCAGGATATCATGTACAAGAGGCGCGCTCACTAGCCATTGCACCACCGACGGTGCTTTAGCAAAGACGATGTAAATACATTTCTACACAGGAGCTTCGGCTCACCGCTCCTACACAGGTATTTCGGGGCTCATCGTAGGTTCTAGTAGCGCGGAGAAATAATTTCTCCATAATCCCAACATTCTTTCTGCGATGAGATTCACGTCCTTGTCTTTACAGAAGGGTTCTGTTCTTAACTTTTTGGATGATTTTCAGGGCTTCGTTTGTTTCAACCTTCTCACTCTCGCGTTTTCTCCACTGCCGTTTCTTACGCCTAAAGACACGGTTTGTGGGATCCATGGTTTCGTAAGACGGTGTAAATACATTTCCACACAGGGGCTTCAGTTCACTGTTCCTACACAGGAGCTCCGGTTAACTGTTCCTACACAGGGGCTTCGGCTCACTGTTCTTACACAGGGGCTGCGGCTCACTGTTCCTACACAGGGGCTTCAACTCATTGTTCCTTCACAGTGGCTTCAACTCACTGTTCCCACACAGGGGCTTCAACTCATTGTTCCTACATAGGGGCTTCGGCTCACTGTTCCTACACAGAGGCTTCAGCTCACTGTTCCTACACAGGGGCTTCGGCTCATTGTTCCTATACTGGGTCTTCGGTTCACAGTTCCTACAACGTGGCTTCGGCTCACTGTTCCTATACAGGGGCTTCGGGTCACTGTTTCTACACCAGGGGCTGCAGCTCACAATACCTGCACAGGGGCTTGTCGGCTCAATGTTCCTACACAGGGGCTTCAACTCTGTTCCTACACAGGGGCTTCAACTCATTGTTTCTACACAGAGGCTTCGGCTCACTGTTCCTACACCGGGGCTTCGGCTCACTGTTCCTATCCCAGGGGCTTCGTCACACTGTTCCTACACAGGGGCTTCGGCTCACTGTTTATATACAGGAGCTTCGACTCACTGTTCCAACACAGGGGCTTCGGCTCACTATTCCTACACAGAGGCTTCAGCTTACTGTTCCCAAGCAACCCACGTCAACATTATCTGCACATCTGCGAAGAGATTTCCGCCTTTGTCTTTACAGAAGAGTGACCCATGTCCATTAGCTCCGTTTTTGACTTTTTGGTAGAATTTTCGCGCTTCGTCCTTCCTTCTGTATGTCTCCATTTTCTCACTGTCGAGCTTTCTCCACTACCGTTTCTTACGCATAAAGAGACGGTTTACCTCCTTTATACCTCCTTTTTTCCTATACCTCTTAGTAGCAGCTCGCGTTGCAATTGACTGCAGCATTGTCATACGTGCAGCGTTCTTTTCATTATTTGCTTTGCGATGCTCTTTATCGTACCATGGTTTGTTGCGAATCGGTTTTCCAAGACAAAGTGCGGTTGTTGCGGCAGTTTCTATAGAGTTGGAAATGGGTTTCCACTGCGCTTCCCGACCTTCATCGGGAGTGGATGGGTTCAGTGTCAAAAGTTGCGAGAGCTTCCTTGAGTAGGTTGGGGCTACCTCTGGTAATTGTAGCCTTCCGATGCCTAGATTTCTCTGGGTCTGGGTTCGTATGATTTTCGCTCTACTTAATCTTATGCGAGCCTTTTCTGCTAGCCGGTAGTTGTCAGAATCGATGTTAGCTCCTCTGATCAATCGTACATCCATTACGCTAGATGAGTGCCTTCCAGCAATTACCATATGAACGATTTAGTTTAAATTAGAAATATTTCCCTGACCTTGTAGGCTTGTAGTATGAACTTCTCATACATTAACTAAACCTAACAAAAATCGATTAAAAAATACAAATTGTAAAATAAATAAATTTTGGTCTTCGTTCTTTGACCAGGGGATACCCACTTTCTTGTCTTTGTGCTGGAATCTTGTGCCACTTTCTCCGCAGACTTTGCTCTTTCATACCGTTGTTGGAACTGTCAGCATGTAGGCTGAAATTGCCAATAGTTGGATGCAACACATTTTCTCTGCCTACTTTAGCATTAATATTTCCTTGTAAAATTTTAATGACATGGCCCTTGCAGCGGTCATACGTTTCCTCTAGACGCTCATAGAACATGTCTTTGCCATCATCATCTTTCTCTTCTAAGGGGTAAAAAGAAAATAAAAGGAGAAAAAAAGAAAGCATAATTTGGTAATGTTAAGGCCTGATCACGTAAATCACTTTCACATGCACCTAATTTTTCAACATCATCCCTTGACTAAATTAAGAACCTGACTTATGATTTTTGTTAAAAAATGTATTCCTTGAGTTCATTTATACATAAAAATGTACTAAAATATTACAGAAAGTACTTAGTTTGTCCTGTGACGTCAAAAATACTAAATGAAATGAAGGTGATTTGTGCGATTAGGCTGTTAATTTCACGACCACTGTTGCGTATGATACATATTGTATGGGATAATTTATGACAGTGACTACGTGTCATATAATTATTATTTATTTCACATGTATAACATATTGATATTTCTTCCCAAATTGGATAAATGTATTTGCATTTTTATAACTGTCTTGATTGATTGTCTAATGTATTGGTTAGCGACCGGAGGAAACGAATGTAGGTTCAGCAGTAAAGTATAGGGCGCAAGCCCATTTTACTATGTAAACCAGAGAAATTATAGAAATATAAAATAACGTGTGTAAAATTTGTACAATTTCCCTTGGTACACTTTGTATACATTTATTTATGTACTTTATTCATTTAAAGAAAAAATGTCAGTATAAACAATATTAGAATCAAAAGTTAAAGTAAACACTTCAAAGGGCGTCAACATGTTCACTGCCTTGATTTTGGTCTCTTGATTTCATGTATTTGTTGGTCGATCTGGCCTGCGATACCCCTGGAGGTTCCATTCTAATCACAGTTTTTGGTACTTTTTAATAAACTTCGTAATAGATTTTTAAAAACTGTTTCAAAAATCTTGAATTTTTCATATCCTTTTGTTTATATACATGTGATTATTTCTCAATTACTTCAATCATCCTTCATAATTTACAATCTCTCTACTGTAATTATTTTTCGATTTCCACCATGTGTTTTAGTCTGTGCGGTTCTTGTGTGTTTAGAGGAGGAGTTGCAGTGCAGTGTAGTATTAGTCGAAGGCGTCAGAGGTGGAACTTTTCACCTCCTTCTTCTTCTTCTCCGCATGACATACTAAAAATTAAACTAACAAAATATTTGGAAGGATGGAAGAGAAGGAACCACCGAAGACGTAACAACAAAATGAAAACAAATAACAAGTGCAACTGTTGTTATTTCGTATTTTATCGTACTCGAAGTAGTGGCAGCGAACTCGTGGGTCGTCGTACTTTGTTTAATTTAGTTCCCGTGAATGATAAATAAGCAATTTTTGGGGGTAAACACGTAAAAACTTAGGGTGAGCGACTGTGCCCACTGTATCGGATGCACACTTGAATAAATAAAAAATTTAAATTATTGCGATGTTGCCCAGTGAGTGTTGGTGGCAAGAGACCACAAAAAAGCCATTTGGGGCTATTGCTCCGCTGAGGAAGATTGAATGAGTTTTCAAACTGATGTATTGGCAGTAGCGAATAACTTGTAGATGGTTGGGTAAGAACTTTGGGTTGGGAAGAATAATTCCTTTCATTTTTCTTTGTAAACTGTAAAATTATTTGAATTGTGGTGTGTTATATATTATAAATGTTTTGAGCAAAGAACGTGGAAAAGAGAGAGAGAGATAGATGATGTTTTCTCCTCAATGTTGTGAGACTGACAATGATTGAGATTCGCATCACTTCCTTGAATAAGTGAAGTGAAAACAGAATTGCGTTTTCTTCTCTTTACTTGTGTTCAATTATACAAACAAATGTATTGTCAACACCACAATATTTGTGGAAATAATTCAGTTTTAGCTAAACGGTTGGTTGGATGTTTGTACAATTGTGCGATTCAATTTTTAAATTTCAAGTGTTGATTTCTTGGTAACTACTCGCTTTCGTTGATCAACATGTTTAGACCTTAAAGTGATTGGTAAAATTTATACTCAAATTGACAAAATAAGCAACAACATCAAGTTCGACAACAAAAACGGAAGATGTTTGCTCGATTATATATGCGACGTCTTTTCAGCATAATTGTTGACGAGTGACTGTGTTTCCTGATTAATAGGTTATGTTTCACACCCTTGTAGCTCATGGATAAATAAAAAACATGCAAAATCTTATGAAAATCGATATAAATATTGGTATGATAAATATTAGGAACTAGTTTTCCTATATTTGTGATTGTAGTTATGATCAGGGTGACGTATGATAAATAATATTGAATAATAATAATGATCATGCCAGAGTGGCGAATGTTTGTTATTAAATGCTATTAAATAAATAGGTTAAATTTTACATCGTTATAGGCCATGATTAAATAAAAAAGCCTCCAGATCCAATGGAAATCGATATAAATATTTAAATATTTATCTTATTTGGAATTAGTTTTCGTATATTTGTGGTTATAATTATGATAACGGGGATGTATGATAAATACTATTTAATAATAGTAATGATGATGCCAGAGTGGCGTATAATTGTTAGTAAATGCCAATGATTAGAAAAGTGTAAATTTTTTTTGGTTTGTAAACGCTACCGTTTACTGTTTAATAGGTTAAGTTTTATATATTTATAGGTTATGATTAAATAAAAACACCTCCAGATCTAATGAAAATCGATACAAATATTGAAATATTTATCTTATTTGGAATTAGTTTTCGTATATTTGTGGTTATAATTATGATAACGGGGATGTATGATAAATACTATTTAATAATGGTAATGACGATGCCAGCGTGGCATATAATTCTTATTAAATGCCAATGATAAGAAAAGTGTAACAATATTTTTGGATTGTAAACGCTACCGTTTACTGTTTAATAGGTTAAGTTTTATATATTTATAGGTTATGATTAAATAAAAACACCTCCAGATCTAATGAAAATCGATACAAATATTGAAATATTTGTCTTATTTGGAAATAGTTTTCGTGTATTTGTGGTTATACTTTTGAACACAGTGACGTATGATAAATAATATTTAATAATAGTAATGATGATACCAGCGTGGCGTATAATTGTTATTAATAATAATTAATAAGAAAAGTGTAATAGCGGTTTTTGTTTTGTAAAACTAAAAATAATTGAAACTAAGTCTAATGCCTTTCAATAAACATTCTGAAAAGCCAAATCAATTATGGTTTGATCCTCGATGATGAATGTAGGCTGACAACTGATGTAGGATCCATTGTTTTGTAATTTCTTGTCAAATAAAAACAGCCGAATCTAAAACGGGGATAGGTAGGATTTTATTAATGAAATGAGATACGTGTTTTGATTTTTTCAAAAATAATTGGTTTCCCATTGCATCCCATGAAGGGATAGTGCTGAGCTTCTCACAACCAGTTGTATCGCATGCGCGATGGATAGAATATTGTTGAACTAGAAAGAATAACTGCGATATTCACTATAGCTGCCATAAGCGGAAGCACGAATTCGGGTGCGGGTTCATTGTTGACAGGAGACTGCAACACCTAGTTTCAAGGTTCAATCCAGTGAGTGAACGCATAGCCACAATTTACATCAAAGCATCAACATCTCGTCAATTTGTGTACACGCACCGATAGAGGATGAAGACGACGAGGCCAAATAATCATTTTATGAGCGCCTGACCACGAGATTAGGTTTATTCTAGGTGATTTTAATGACAAATTGGGATTATTATAGGTGATTTTAATGCCGATAATGGAATAAGACTGATAGACTTCGCCGCTCGAATGAACATTGTAGTTAGTAGCACACAATTCCCATGTAAATATATGTATATATGACAACTTGGTTATGTCCTGATCAGAGAACGAAGAACCGGATTTATCACTTGGTAATATATGGCAAGCACTCTTCTAGAGTATTGGATGTATAGGTGATTCGGATCATTACCTGATGGCTGCCGAAGGTTCGCATAAGACTGAACACTGGAAAAGCTAATATTGACAAGCTGCAAATACCAGAGATATCAAATTCCTATCACCAAAAGCTCTTTCCCCTCCTAAGGACCCAGAAGCGCAGTGGAAGCACATCACAGATACTTTGGAAACCACCGCAAGGACTGAACTTGGTTATCAAAAACCGTAGAAGGATAAGCCACGGTACGACGTGCAATCAGTTACGACGCGTGCTGCGAATGAGCGGCACAAGAGGCTAAGAAGAGAGGAAAACCAACTATTTAGGCGGAAAAGTGGCAGTAGGAGCAGCGAGAGAGTGAAAAGACTGAAATGTGCAGGATGAATAGTGAATCCCGAAAATTTTTGCAGAGCTTAAGAAGATCAAATAACGGGCCGAATAATGGATTGCCCTCCTGCAAGGAAGAAAATGCAAATCTGGTGGCAAATTAGCTGTGTGTGCTTAAAATAAAGAGCGACCACAAAACCCCACTCAGTTTCTTCCAGTGAAGTTCAGGAGTTAATGATTTTGGAAGACAAAGTTGATTATACCCCCTCCCCCAGCCAAGGCTAGATTAGAACGGAAATCTCCCGGCTTGACAATAATAAAGCCCCAGGTAAGGGCAACCCAGTGAGCTTTTTAAGGCAGGTGCAGAAAGACTGCTAGCCCACGTGCATCAACTTTTATGCAGTATATGGTTTTGAAGAATCTATGCCTGACGATTGGAGTCTCAGTGTATTGTGTCCTGTATTCAAAGAGAATGATCCGTGTGAATGTTTCAACTATCTTGGTATCAGTGTTTTATCCATCACGTAGACGGTCTTGTCGAGCGTATTATGTGAAAGACTAAAGCCAATGGTCGAAAACCTGATTGGACTTTATCAGTGTGGCTTTAGATCAGGGAAATCCATGACTGAACAGATATTCACGCTACGCCAAATCCTGGAAAAGACCCACGAAAAGCAAATCGATACATACCGTCCTTTTGTGGATTACAAAGCTGCTTCGATAGCCCCATACGGGGAAAATGTTACGAAACTAACTCTGAACTTGGGATTCTGGCAAAACTTATCCGCCACTGTAGAATGACGCTGACCAACAGAAAATCAGCAGTGAAAGTGGGAAAACACCTCACCGAACCATTCTGTACCAAGCGAGGACTTAGACAAGGCGACACACTTTCTAGCAACCTCTTCAACATTTGAATGGAGATAATAGTGAGAAAAGCTGCAGTAAATATGAGCAAGACTATCAGCATGAAAAGCCATATGCTGCTGTCGTATGCTGACGAAAGACACATCATTGGGCAAGGTGAGAGGTTACTGCAGTATTTTCAAGAGTTGAAAAAGAATCAGCGAAGGTGGGTCTTGCTGTTAATGAGGGTACGACAAAATTGATTGTGTCAACGACTGCAAAAACCTCACCAAGTCCGCACTTGAACGTCGATAATCGAATTAATTTTGAAGTGGTAGATGAATTTGTCCGCCTTGTATCCGCCGCGATCAAGGACAACAACGTCAGCCTGGAGATAGATAGGAGAATTGTGCTTGCAAATAGATGATATTTTAGGCTTTGCAAGCAGTTTTAGAACAAAGCCCTCTCTCGACAGACAAAAGTCCAGCTATACCAGACTCTCATTTTACCTCTCCTGATATATGGCTGCGAAACTTGGGTTATATCACAAGCGGTTGAAAAACACATGGGCGTATTCGATAGGAAAATTTGCCATAAAATATATGGCCCTATTAAAGAAAACGGGAGAACCGACGTCGTTGGAACCAAGAGCTATATGATTTGTATTCTGACGTGGATATAGTTAGGCGAATCAAATTGGGCCAATTGCGTTGGCTAGGCCATGTTATTAGAATGGATGAAGATGAGCCAGCTCGAAAGGTTTTTCATAACGCATCCGATGGAAGCAAGAAAAGAGGACACCGCTGGAAAGACCAAGCTGAAGTATCCCTCCGTATCCTTGTTGATACCAACTGGCGATAGGATAGGATGGGATCAGCTGGAGTAATATGTTAAAATTTGTTTAATTTAGTTACTTGGTTGTTTCATTAATAAGGCATCTGACCTCATGACGTTGTTAAATAGTCAATAAGGTAAAGGGTCCGATGATACCACCAGTGGGTAAACCGAACCAAATGGTGAATTTTTCCGGATGTAATGGAGTCTGTAGGTTCTGTTGGGGGTTGGTCTCACTCCATATGTGGCAAGTTTGTTTACTAACAAACCCGTTAAGCCAAGAATGATACGCATCTCTAAACACAAATGTGGGGATAATGCATTGGATCAGTTTCCACCTGCTCTGGGGGCCAATCAACAATAGTGCGACACATGTGATTGTCTCGCGGCTTTAAGCCCTATACCAGCGGAATCTTATACGGGTGTAGGCCAAAATTTTTGAGCTACATTTTGCATGTACTGGACGCCCAGATTCCCAAGTCCTGGGACCGACGACGAATCGATAAATTTGGATCTTCTTCCACTCTTTCGTTTACAGCGGCAATATTCTCTTGAGTACGCACATTCTTTCGACGTGTTGGTGTTACTGCAGCATTTAGAGAGTATGTGGTATGGAATCTATCCACAGTTGGACAAGTGGCTTTTTCATGTGGACGATTATGTGCGTCATGAAAATCACGAAGTCGTGTATAAGTTGACCGAATCGATGACTGATTTTCAAAGTAAATTTAGATAATTTGGTAGCGTTATTCAAGTGTGAATTTATTCATAATTATTTGCCGGATATTGCCAATAATCGAGCGCAGTATAACCGTTAACTCTCTCGAAAGATCTATCTAAGCACAAAACAAAAACACTAATTCCTGTGTCATATATTTCTAATCAGAAACAATTTTAAAATCTTGCCAGACTGAAGTTTCACCACCTTCAACTAATAAAGAAATTGCTGTCGCATTATTATGGTCGATGAGTTTTATCAGTTAATTTCTACTAATGCTGTTGATCTCTTCCTTAACAGTAGACACTTTAATATCATGATAAATACATTTATTGAAAATAGACGAAGGTGCGGTAACCATCGTTCTTAGAGTCCTTGATTGGAATCTCTGAAAAATTTAGAAATTTGATTTAAATGTGGTTCCCCACAGTTGACATCTGTCGGCATAAGTTGGCTTTATGTGCAGAAGTTTGAATTGCGTCCACGGGGCCGTATGATTAATATTATAACAAAACTGGTGCAGATGCTGACCTCATAGTGTATACTTGATATTTAACTGGAGATGTTGTATTGCCATTTATTTTTGCAACAATAAGGCAAGTTTCTTTGGGCCAATAATTATTTATTCAAAAACTTATATTCTCACAGGTTTCAGTTCAAAGAAAAACGGTCCAAAGTTCATTTAAAAGTTTCTGAGAGTCCTTGATTGTAATGTCTGGAGAATTTTGAAATTCGATTTAATTGAGGTTCCCCATAGTTGACATCCGTAGGCATAAGCTGGCTTTATCCGCAGATGTTTGAATTGCGTCCACGGGGCCGTATGATTAATATTATATAAACACTAGTGTAGATGCTGACCCCATGGCGAATACTTGTTATTTAACTGGAGATTTTGTAGTGCCATTTATTTCTGCAACAATAAGACAAGTTTTCTTTCAGCCAATAAATATTTATTCAAATAATTATATTCTTAAAGATTTCAGTTCAAAGAAAAACGGCCCAAAGTTCGTTTCAGAGATTCTTAAAATCCTTTATTGGAATCTCTGAAGAAATGTGAAATTCGATTTAATTGAGGTCCCCATAGTTGAATCTGTAGGCATAAGCTGGCTTTATTGCAGAAGTTTTGATTGCGTCCACGCGGATTTATGTTTAATATTATTTCAAAACTAGTGCAGATGCTGACCTCATGGCGTATATTTGATATTTAACTGTAAATTTTGTACTGCCATTTATTTCTGCAATAATAAGACACGCTTTCTTTAAGCCAATAATTATTTATTCAAAAAATTGTATTCTCAAGGGTTTCAGTTCAAAGAAAAACGGCCCAAAGTTCGTTTAAGAGATTCTTAGAGTCCTTGAGTGGAATCTCTGAAGAATTTTGAAATTCGATTTAATTGAGGTTCCCCTGCTCCACGAAATACCCCCAAGGAAATAATGCCCCGGAAATAGCACCCAATGAAATAAAACCAAAAAAAAAGAAACAACATCCAAAAACAAAGACTGAAATAAAAGCCAAACAAAAATGAAAATATCTCCAAGACAAAGTGGAAGCAAAGGCGAAAAAATTTTCTTATAAAAGGCCAATTTGGAAACCCCGATTGGAAAACGAAATAATTTCAAACATTAAATGACATACTACCCAAAAAAAATTTGGTTGTTTTTTCATATGAAATAACACCCAAAAATTTGGGAAAAACATTGGATATTATATCATTTCTCGTTTGGGGGATTATTTCCTTGGGGGGTATTTCGTGAAGTCGTTCCCCGCTTTATCTGCAAAAGTTTGAATTGCGTCCAAGGGGCCGTATGATTAATATTATATCAAAACTTGCATAGATGCTGACCTCATGGCGTATACTTGTTTTTTAACTGGAGATTTTGTAATTATAATTATATTTCCACAGGTTTCAGTTCAAAGACAAACGGTCCAAAGTTAATTTTTATAAACTTCGTTTAATATTTCATACATTTTGTCTATAAACATGATATGATGCAACAATGAAAATATGCAAAAATTTGAGCAATTTAAAAAACAAAATTAAATTATATGCAATAAACGGTAACTACAGTTTTCAATATGGATTATTTTTTTCCGATTCAAAACTTAATTCGGAAAATACTGAACAATCCAATTTATTTGTGTTAATTTTTCCCAGCAATCAGCTGGGTTGGTTGTGCATTAAACTCTCTTGGCTTTTCATACTATGTGACTAAGTGCTGGTATTATTTTCAATGAATATTTCTATGAATATTTGCTGCCCTTTCAGTTGTCTCTTCGTTGTAATGTAGTTTTTGTTTTACGACTATTTCATGTTAAAATCCAAAGAGCTTTTCACATGACAATTTTTGTTTTTCTCTTCTTCTTCTATATATGTATTCTTTTAAGGATATTATCATTGAATTGAATATTTTTGTGTATCGATGATGTAGGTTTTGAGCTGGAGATTATTTGTTGAAAATGTGGAGCTGCAAAGGGTCATATTTATCAGAGATTTTGAATATTTTATTGGAAACACAATTTTTGTTGGGAGAGAATTGAATTGGTTTTTGGGCAGATTTGCTGCACAAAATAACCAAGCGTTTTGTGTTAAATTATGGTATTTCTAAAACGTTTCACGGGTTAGGTAAGATTTTCAGGAAGGAATAATGTTTGCTAAAGTTCTGGAAATGTTCGGATTTTTTTCAAGTTTTAAGTTGAACTTCCACGATCGAGACAAAACTTTAAACAATTTAAAATCTGTATTCAAATTTTAAATTCAAATTCCCAACCAGTTTAAACACGATCTTTACTATTTCGTGCACAGAAAATAACGTCAACGGCCACATGTTGTAAGCAAAAGTATCAAACGTCTATTTATTTGAACGTTATAAAGTACCACATTTTTATTGGTATTTTGTTTGGCTTTTGTCTGTGTGTGTTTTATGTTCTTTCTTTTTGGTTTCCATGTCCTTTGCAAACGGAAACTAATTTGCCAGTTGTTTTCACAGAATCGTCCGGTGTAACAGTGTCATTAAATATGAGTTTGAACTTCCGTTGGACATAAACCCAAACACTCGTACAGTAACAAAAATCAAACAGTTGCAAACCAACTGGCAACTAAACTCGACCAGCACTGGTGTCCGTCAGAAACAAATGAAAACCGTAATGAGTAAAAGAAAAACCCGGATACAATGCCAACACGAACTAAAAAAATGAATGTAACTTATTCGTTGTATACACAAACACACACATTCATGAATTAACATTGAGGCAAATACACAACATCAGTTGCATTAGGGTGTGCCTTTTTTCTCTTAAATTTTTTTTCCCAATTCCATTTTTGTTGCACTCATTCTATGGTGCGGTATTAGTTTCAATATTTAAAAGATAAATGTGCCAATTAAACCATTTAACTCTTTATAACAGCATCAAATTTTACGACTTTAAAGAGACAAATATGTGCAACATGTTAACGCTTTGGCGACCATACATTTTCGGCCAAAGCGATTTAATTTTTTCAATTAGAATAAATGCGACGCAAAAAATGAGACCAAATTTTTTTTTAATTTTAGTAAATTTTTTTTCCATTTTAGGTAAAACACACACATGTTTGCCAATCATATGTTCGGTTTATGTAAGCACGTTGAAATTCAGCCTTACTTTTCCTATAACTTACGTTTCCTAAAACGTACCTGACTTTTCCCCTAACTTTAGAATTTTTTTCAACCCGTTGCATCCCTGTGTATTAAAGACTCTGTTTGACTCACTTTGATGTCGCATAGGGATCAGACTGGATCAGCTAGAGAATTAACGGCTACTACACTATTGTTACCCAGATATACCCTATTCTAATGGGTATCTCAGTAAGATTACACTTTTTAAATTTAATGTAATTTTTTTTTGTGCAACCGGCAACTCTGAAATATGGCAGCTGTCACGTATGTTTATTCCGATTATTAAAAATGGAGCTCTTTATGAAAGAATAACTCGTTATAGTTGTGAAAACTTATTACAAAAATTTGGAAAGTTATGCTGAGACCGCTCGCAAACATCGAAGAATTTTCAGTTGAGAAAGTGCAACTAATGTGGCAACCATTGAAAGGGTGCCAACTTTGAAGAAACTGCGTCGGTTATGAACAATAAGACTCGTGTTCGTCAACGTATCGGTCGGTTTCTTGAAAATATTCCTGCTGTAAACAAGAGAGTCGTCGAAAACCCGAAAGCCTCAATTCGGCATCGTTCTAAACAACTTCAATTTTCATGAAGCACTGCGCAGCGTATTTTGACAAAAGATCTCACCAACCGACCATGGAAAGCGCAGGGAATTCATTCAATGCGTAATTGAGCAAAGTGAAGTCAATGTCAATATATCAAAAAAGTTCATCTTCTCCGATGAAGCGCATTTCTATCTAAATGACTCCGTGAATATACAAATTGTCAAACTTGAGGCTCAGAAAATCCTCATGCAATCCATGAAAAACAAATGCACCCACAACGGGCAACTCTCTGGTGTGAATTTTGGTTAGGGGGCGTGATTGGGACTTACTTTTTTTTGAATATGAGGCAGCAATAGCAGTGATTGTGAACGGCATTTGTTACAGGAACATGATAACGAAGTTATTGTCGCCTCAACTGGATGGCATGGATCTGGGCGACATGTAGTCTCAACAAGACTGCGCCACCTATCACACCCCGCATGAAACAATCGATTTATTGTATCAATGATTTCCAGCAAAAATTATCTCGAGAAATTTTGACATCAACTAGCCACCAAGATCATGCGATTTAACGCAGTTCGATTTTTTCTTTGGGGTTTTGTTAAATCTCGGGTTTATGCGAATAAACCAGAAACAAATCCTGAGATCAAATCCGTGATCCAACGCTTCATAGGTGAGATACAGCCACATCTCTGTAAAAAAGTCATGGAAAATTTCATGAAAAGGGTATTGGCCTGTCATCAGAGCCGTTGGGGCTAATTGAGGGATATTTTAATGGGAACATATCTTCCTTACAATCCAGTAAAACAATCACAGCTGTCTCAGAAAATACGTGCTTTCATTTTAAAAGAAAAAAGTGCATTCATACTGAGATAGATACCCTTTATAAAGTAGCGATAAATAGCAGATAGACCAAAGTTGCCAAAACAAAGAAATATACTTGCTTAGGGTTAAGGATAAAGCTTGAAATTAAACTAGATTCCTAAGGAAATTTTATACTAATATGTTACTGACGCCAAAACCGAGGTATTGGTAAAAATCTTATGATTACGAAAATAGAAAACATATATTAAGAAAAATGTACTATCTCTTGCCGCTATATATACATTTTTGGCGACACCTTGCAAATATTTTGCGAAACTTTGGGTTCGTATTTACCCCCCCCCCCCATATGTTACCCATACACATCGCCGTGGGGAACTGTAATGAACGTGTACCCATTACACACAGGGTATGGGGAAAGTAATAGGTAACTACATACGAAATGGGGGAATTACCCATTACGATTACCCACAAGGTATGGGGAAAGTAATGGGTAGCTACCCATGAAAATGGGAAATTATCCATCACGATTACCAATTTCTCACAGGGTAATGGGGAAAATAATGGGTAGCTACCCACGACACTTCGAATTACTCATCAAGATTACCCATTACCCTCAGGGTAATTGGGAAAATTATGGTTAGTTAAAAATCCCCATTTTTGATCTCGGAAACGGAGCGTCCAAACGAAAAAATAACTAATTTTTGGCGATTTATATGGGGGTTCCAAACGTGTCCCAATTCGTGTGGAAGAATTTTTTTTAAAAAAATAACCAAAATAAGAAAATCGCTAAAATAAAAAGGTGGCTATAGCTCGGAAACGGTGCGTCTAATCGCAAAAATAATATTTTTTTTGCCTCCACAGGAGACTTTACCCAATGGATGTCTCCAATGTGGCATAACTTTAAAAAAAAATCCCTAAATCTGAAATAGTTCGAAAAAAAATCGCTAAAACGCCCTCATGTCTATATTTCGGAAACGGAGCGTCCAATCGAAAAATATGCAATTTTTGGGGTGTTCTAAGGGCTTTTCATAAATTGGTCCAATTAGTATGGTAGATTTTTTTTCCAAAAAAAACGCCATAATAAGAAAATCGCTAAAATAAAAAGTGGCTATAACTTTGAAACGGTACGTCCAATCGCAAAACTAATAAACTTTTTACCTCCTTTGGAGGTAAAGAGATATCTTTAATACGGCATCACTTTTTTCTTCAAAAATCGCTAAAACTAAAATGTTTTGAATAAAAAATCGCTAAAATGCTCATATGTGTTAGCGATTTTTTAAACAAAAGTGATGGCATATTGAAGAAAGTACTTTTAATATCGTAGTTACTGATTCTGAAACGGAAAAGTAATCAAGAAGAAACATCTTCTGTTCCAGGATCCCGGATGTGTTCTATAACACATCACCTCCAACTCTATCACCCTAGTTTGATACACCTTACCACGTCTACGTCTACACACGTTGAACAGACTCTGTAACACATTCTGCAGTAAACATATATATGTTTGAACACACTCCAACATATTTGCAATTTCAAAACTCACTTACCGTGTCCGAGTTACAACATTTTTATTTTAGCGATTTTCTTATTATGGCGATTTTTTGAAGACAAAAATTTTCCATACGAATTGGACCACTTTATGAAAAACCGAAATATAGACATGAGGCCGTTTTAGCGATTTTTTAAAGACATCCATTGGTTGAAGCCTCGCATAGAGGTAGAAAATTTATTATTTTTTCGTTTGGATGTATAGTTTCCGAGCTATAGCCACTTTTTTATTTTAACTATTTTCTTATTTTGGCGATTTTTTGAAAAAAGATTGTTCCATGAGAATTGGACCACTTTCTGAAAAACTCTTAGAAATCGCCACAAATTAGTGATTTTTTCGATTGGACGCTCCCCTGCGTTTCCGAGATATAGAAATGTTTTCATATTTTCGTTCAACAACTGAGGATGGGTTACCCTGGGTAATACATTACACAATGTCGCGAGTAACTCCCCATTATTTTCCCCATTACCCTGAGGGTAATGTGTAATCGTGATGGGTCATTCGCCACTATCGTGGGTAACTACCCATTATTTTCTCCATTACCCAGAGGGTAATGGGTAATTCCTCATTGTTGTTGATAACTATCCATTATATTCCCCTATTACGCCCTGGGTAATGGATAATCGTGATGGGCAATTCCTCATTGTGGGGGTTGCTAGCTATTATTTCCCCCATACACTGTGGGTAAAGGAGAGAAGATCGCTACCCATTCTTCACGGAAATAATGATGGGTTACACAGGGTAACCCAGGACAACCACGAAATACGAACCCCGGCTAAACCCTACAACATACAAATACTGTACTACACGTCGTATACGTATTTACTATCACTGTGCACAATACCATATTACTCATACGTTTAGGTGTAATATATATTGGTTACATATTAGTTGCATTACCTCTCGAGAAAATATTCTAGGTATCGGAATTTTTGAGAGCAATGTGATTGGGTGTACGATTGGCATTAACTTTATTGAACTTTATCCTTATACATGCTGATTTTTTTTCATGTTTGGATGCAACCATAACGTGTGTGTGGAGCATGCCGCAAGAACACATTAAGTTTTCTCTTAAATAATACGGGTTTGAGTCACAATGATTAATATGTTATAATATTTATATTTGTGACCCACATACAGCTTTATTTGTGCCACAGATACACATGTGTTTGGGGCACTATTTACTTGATTTTTCTGTCGCTATGCCCTGAAGGGATGAAAATAATAAAAGAGGGATGAGGAGAGATTACTCTCAGCCTACTTATTCTTACATACTTATCCGGTCTGGAACAACCCCTGGGGGCAGGGACGTTACAAAAGTAATATAACATATTTCGTCAACTAGGTGGGTGTTTTGCCTTATCTCTCTCGCTGGTAATACCAAGTGTAGGCAGAGATTCGCTACCCTGACTTCTCTAGCGGAGTCTTGGTCTTCCTATTTTTCGTCCTCCTTCGAGTTCGATTTCGAAAACCTTTCGTGCTGGTTCATGACATAGCCAGCGCAATCGCGTTATTTTTATTCGCTTAACTATGTCAATATGGCGATATGGGGATATAGTTCATACAGCTCATGGTTCATGCGTCGCCGATACTCGCCGTATTTTTCTCTCAAAGACTCCTGCAGATGTTTCGCCTGGTTGCGATAAGACCCAGGATTCTGGGCCATAAAGTGAGACAGGTTTTATGAGAGACTGGTATAGCTAGACTTTTGTTTTACGAGAGAGGGCTTTATTTCTAAAGTGCTCAAGCTAATGTAATTGCAAGCGTTATTATTCTTTCAGTTAGTGATTCATAAATATTCGTGTATACCTGTGTAAACGAATTGCGAGTTGCTTATGTTGACTGATCTGTTTGGATTTAATTTTACGGACTCAGTCGTCAATAGTTCGTCTGGGAGGAACACACACGAAATCCTCGACTTAAGTGTATCGATGTTTGGAATAAAAATCACATGCATTTTTGCAGGTATACATGCTAGTATTTGCATTTAAATATAAGTAAGTTTAGAAATTGCAAATATATTGGAGTGTGTTCCAAACATATACATGTTTACTGCAGAATGTGCTTGAGAGAATATATTACAGAGGCCGTTTTTTTTTGCGTCTAGATGGAGTGGGGTGTATCAAATAAGAGCGATAAAATTGGAGGAGATGTGTTGTGGAAGTAGTTAAAATAGTCCTCATGACTGCCGGGATCCGGTAATGGAAGATGATTCTTCTTGAATAATTTTGCGGTTCAAGATCAGTAACTACGATATTAAAAATTACTTTTTAATATAAAAAAAGTGAGTTTTAATAGAAAATTTCAAAACGATATTCTTGTGAAATTGATTATTATGGTGTATATAGCTATTGGGAATATAGCTATTTCAATGTCCACGAAGGCATATCATCAGCTCCCTTCCCCACCAGTTGCTAAGTATATCATTATAGGGATAAAAATTAAAGGAATAAAAACATGTCTGTTAAATCTTTCTGTAAATTTTTGTTATTCCTAAGTGGTAAGGAGAATTAAAATATCACATCCGTTGGGAATATTGCTGTGAGAGTCTTCTAATAGGAACAGAATAAAGGGATACAAACAGGGATATCAAGGTGAAGCTTTAAATAGATAAGAAAAATGAAAAGGTTACTGATGCCATAACCTGTTTATTCGCAGAAATCTGATGATTATGGAAAAAATAAAATATAAAAAATTTATCTCTATTAATAGAGATATAGAATGGTATTGAGCTTGAATAATAAAATAAAAAAGTACCAATATGAATGCCGAAGAAATAGAAAACATTTCTGATGATTCCGAACGTAAAGCACATCGAAACTGAATGCAATTGTTATTACATGTACGAATAATTGTGTTGTTTTTTAGGCAACATCAAAAATCATGTGTAATGGGAGCGATGGTTCTCTGGAGATGAAAGAAGTTTTTGCAAATGTTTTCTTATGTCTTTTGATTGCGATGTGGTTTGAACACTGGCCGTCTGTGAGAAAACCAGGTTTCGTTGCCTGCTCTGAATAAAATGTCGTTCACCTCGCATAGGGACGGTGACACTATCGAATATTTAGCCATGAAAAATCAGATGAGGTGTTACGGAACGAAGTTCCTTTTGTACTAGTTAGTTCCAGCACACCTAAGGCGCCTGTTGAAAAATACGATAATTTAAATGGAGCTTTAAGAAAAGATACGTTTTGTAAAATGAAGCACTTTTTTAAGATTTTTTTTTATAGAATGTATTTTTTAAAAAAAAGTATATTTTTTATTTCCATTTTTTATTTTCCAAAAAAGGGCATTTTGTAAAGAGAGGTACTTCTTTTATTAAAAGCTAATGTTTTTTTAAGAAAAGGTACTATATTTAAAAAGATGTACTTGATTTTTTTTTTACAAAGAAGTAAATTTTTTAAGAACCCGTACTTTTTAAAAAAGTGGTACTCTTTTTAGGAAACGGTTATTTTTTTTAAGAAAATTTACTTATTTTCAGAAAGGCTACTTATCTTAAGAAAAGAAAAGAAAAGGTATTATTTTATTTTTAAGAGAAGGTACTTTTAAGAATCGAAATTTTTGTAAGAAAAGGTATTTTTAAAGAAAAGTTATTTTTTTAAGAAAAGTTTTTTTTTAAGAAATGGGAATTTTTTAAGAATTGATCCTTTTTGCAAGAATGGGTAAATTTTTAGGTACTTATCTCAAGAAAAGTTATTTTATTTCACAAAAAAGGTAATCTTTAACGAAAAGGTATTTTTTTAAGACAAGGTAATTTGTTTCAAGAAAATGTACTTTTATAAAAAAGGTACTTGGTGAAAATCAATTTCGTTTTTTGAAGAAGATGTACTTTTTGTAAGAAAATTTACTTTTTTTAAACTTCTTTAAGATAAGGTAATTTTTTTAAGAAAAGCAACTATATTTTAGAATCTGAGTAGGTATTTCTTGAGAAAATTTACTTTTTTTTACGAAAAGGCGCTTATTTCTTTTTCTTTTTTTTGCACTTCTTTCACTTTCGGTTTTCTAAATTTACTCTGTATTGGGTTCTAAACTACAAAATATATGCTAAATATTGGTTACGGGAACTTCCCATTAAACAGGAAATTTCCCAACATATGTTAGTCTAGACACAAGCCAAAGCAAAACTACCCAATATAGTTGGTAATGCTGGGTTGTAACATAATAGTGTTAAAAAAAGTTGTTTAATTTTTTTTTCATTTATCCCCCATCCCGCAACGTCGTTCCAAAAGCTTCTCAGAATACCGTTCGCAACCGGTGTAGAATTTTAGGTCCCAATCAGCTAGTATGAAACTAGAACGCGCATAGCTCTCTGGTTTGTGAGAAGCTCTCTCTAATCCCTTCGTGGGATGTGACGGGAAACCATTTTTTTGTGTTTTGAACACTATTATAGTGGGAACACTATTATCAGTTTGATAAATTTTTCAATACCATTATTCCAAACCACCGCTGACGAAGATCTGTGTCTAGATGTGAATGGCTTACCGTCTGCCAGGAATCATAAGGATGCATTTTGTACAACTTCTTTTTTTGAAAGCTATATCTCTATTAATAGAGTATTGAATGGTATTGCTGAAACGATAAGTTAATAAATTAAAATAAAAAAATTACAGCAGACAGTTGTCCGAGGCCTTCGGCCACGGACTGTCCCTGCAGGCTGTGTCAGAGACACGGCCATTAAGTTTAACGTAGAATACGCCATCCGATAAGACAGAAAACATATATAACAATAAATTCATTTGCTAATATTATTTATCATTTATTGTTATATGTATATGTTTCCTGTGTTATCGGATGGCGTATTCTACGTTAAACTTAATGGCCGTGTCTCTGACACAGCCTGCAGGGACAGTCCGTGGCCGAAGGCCTCGGACAACTGTCTGCTGTAATTTTTATATTTACCAACAGCATTTGATTCACGTCCGTTTAAAAAAAAAATATTATGTTAAATTTTTTTAAACTTAATTTAATGTATGTATTTTAATTAATATTTTTATTGAAATAAGTTCTGCGAATGTTGAGAGGGCCGCCCTAATATTAAAAAAGGTTTACCTTATCGAGTCTTCGCATTAGCATTCGAGCGTTGTGTGAAAGCTTTACGCTTTACAATTCAAAATTAATGTTACAACAGCTTTATTGAAGCTTTCGCAAAAAAGCTTTATTACGTTAGCTTACTGTTTGTTTCACTTTTTACTAGATACATGTTGCCAAGCAACATTAGCTTGCTGCTCGTTTCACTTTTTACTAGATACATGTTCCTAAGCAATGTTGAGCAACCAAAAACACTCAACCAAACACCACACATATGTTTGAGTGTATGTGTTTAAACAATTTTCATTTGAGAAATTAAAATACTAGAAATATATCAACCAATATGAAATGTATATCAAACGAAAGATAACATCTTCATTTACCTACAAAAAAAATTTTAAAAAAATTCATCTAGCCGTTTCCTCAAATTCAATGAAATAAAGATTACAACAATAAAAACCTGACATGACTCCTCATACCGTAAGGTAAGACGTATTCTACGTCAAAAATATTTAAGAAAATTTGAAAATTTGTTCGGTGAGGCGACTACTAAATATTTTTGAAAAGTTTGCATAAGGAGATGATTGTTACGTGAAAACTATTTAAACAAATCGGATAGAATAATTTTAATCCCAAACTTTTTTCAAAAAGACCACATATAAAAATGTTTTTTTTTATTTAAAAAAACAATTTGGAAATTTTATAAATTTCCAATATTATGTCTGGATAATCACTAATCCTTTTTTTTATTTCTCCCGAAATTATCTAATTATTCCCCATCGGTTGATATTTCTCTTCGACGAGACACCCTAAACAATATATATGTACAAATGTCGACAGTAATACAAAACTGTCAAGAAGTTCAAACGCAACAAAGGATTTCGAAACCCCCAGTTAAACAGTTATATAAGAATAACAAACCATGGACAACTTTACGTATACACACACAGAGAGACATACATGGGATAACGATACTTATTTACACAGGCACACACACATAGAGTTCCAAAGGATATTTAACACAGTCGAAAAAGAGAGGGAAATAAACAGAGAATTAGAACAACAGGAAAAATATTGCAAATTTATAAGCAACCAATTAATTAAAAAAATCTCAGAAACAGCAGCTAAATAGTAAAACAAAAATGAAGACAAGTTATGATCTCTTAACAGTGGAAGGGAACTGGGTTATCTGATACTTTTTAAGCTTCCTTTTTGTGGTACTGCGGAAAAAAGAGGGAGAACTGGATTATCATAAAATGAAAATTGTGAAATTCACTTGTCACAAATTTAAATTTAGAAATTTAATAAGAATTATTTTCAGTTTATGGCAACTTGAGTTTATTTTCTTACTTGATGATTCATTTTACACATCGCACCACATCGAACTCGGTCGGTGGCCGTCGGTGGTGCAATGGTGAGTGTGCGCGGCTGTTGTACATGAGATCGTGGGTTCGAACCCTGCTCTGACCACCTTCAAAAAATATTTCTTTCGGTGGCGGTCACCTCGCATAGTGACGGCGACACTATCGAGTATATAGCCATGATAAAGCTTCTCAAAATACCGTTCGGAATCGGTGTAAAACTGTAGGTCCCAATCAGTGAGTGAAAACTAGAAAGCGCACAGCTCAGTGATTGTGAGAAGTTCTCCCCGGTACCTTCATGGGATGTAATAGGAAACCATTTATTTATTTACCACATCGAACTACAAAGAAATCATAACTAACATAACCAACTGGTTGTGACCAAAAACTGGATACAATGGGTATAATGGGTACAAAATCTGCATTGTTTGGTTTCAAATAAAAAATTACATAAAAATTCCTGAATTTGATGAAAAATAAGACTATATATATAAAATAGTGTCCGTGGGTGGTACAATGGCTTGTGTGCGCGGCTCTTGTGCTTGAGAACGTGGGTTCGATCCCTGCTCTGACCACCTCTCTTAGTGATGGCGACACTATCGAGTATTGAGCCATGAAAAAGCTTCACAAAATACCGTTCGGAACCGGTGTAAAACTGTAGGTCCCAATCAGTGAGTAAAAAATTAGACAGCGCACAGCTCACTGGTTGTGAGAAGCTCTCCCCAATACCTTCAGTTTAGATTGAAGTCGGGAGGAGACACCAAAAACCGAGACACTCCCGCGAAAAGCGGGACAATCCTGCTAAAAGCGGGATGGTTGCTCAGATTAGTCACAACTCAAAATTTATAAATTTTCACTAGAGGCAGAGATCAGCATTAAATTACAAACTAAATGAACATTCTTACTAATGTATGTACAAATTCATACTGGATATTTTTGACGGAGTGAAAGAGCAAATGACGCCATCTATTTAAAGAGGAGAGAAATTTTTCTGGTTATTGATTTTAAGCGACACCTAGTTTCAAGGTTTAACCAAGTGAGTGAACGCATAGCTACAATTCGCATCAAATCGAAATATTTCGACATCTCATTGATTTGTGTACACGCAGCGACGACAGAAGATAAAGATGATGAGGTCAAAGAATAATTTTATGAGCGTCTGGAGGAAGTATATGAACGCTGGCCTGACCACGGCATTAAGATTATTCTAGGCGATTTTATTCCCAAATTGGGAAAGGAAAGTGTTGTTCGACCAACCATCGGTAATCACAGTCTACATGATACCACCTCCGATAATGGAATAAGACTGATACACTTCGCCGTTTCAAAGAGCATGGTAGCTAGTAGCACACGATTGCAGGATAAGGACCTGCTTACACATAAGGCGAGTTGGTTATGTCCTGATCAGAGAACGAATAACCGGATTGATCACTTGGTAATAGATGGCAGGCACTTTTCTAGTGTATTGGATATACGTGTGATTCGAGGTGACTCGCAGAAGACTGAGCAGGGCGAAAAACGTACGAAGCCGATCACGGGAAAAGCTGGATTTTGACAAGCTGCAAATACTGTAGATATTAATGGCCAAGAGCTCACTCTCCTGCTAGAATACTCCCACTCTCGGGGACCAAGAAGTGCAAGGGAAGCACAATTTCCGTTCATTGGAATCCGCTGCAATGATTGAACTTGGCTATCAAAAACCGCAAAAGGATAAGCCATCGTACGACGAAGTTTGTCGCATTGCAACTTGTGAAAAGACGCTGCACGTATGGCAACGAAACATTCAGTTACGGCACGTGCTACGAGCGAGCGGTGCAAGAGGCTGAGAAGGGAGGAACACCAACTGTTTAGACAGAAAAAGTGGCAGCAGGAAGAGAGAGAGAGAGTGACCGTCGGTGGAACAATGGTTAGTGTACACGGCTCTTGTAGATGAGAACGTGGGTTCGATCCCTGCTCAGATCACCTTATATTTCTTTCGACGACGGTCACCTCGCTTAGGGTACTTATGCACAAAATGCTTCTTAAAATAGCGTTCGGAACTGGTGTAAAACTGTACGTCCCAATCAGTGAGTGTAAAAACTTGAAAATTTACGTCTCACTGATTATGAGAAGCTCTCATCAATCCCTTCATGGGATGTTATGGGACACCATTTTTTTAGGAAGAGAATGCATAATGAATCCTAAAAATTTTTTCACAACGTAAGAAGATAAAATAACGGGCTGCCCCCCTTTGAGGACGGCAATGGAAATCTGGTGACATATGGGCAGTGTGACCTTAAAATGTGAAGATACCACTTTCCGGCACTACTCCACTCAGATTCTTCCTCTGAAAATCAGGAGGTAATGAGGTCAACCAAGGTCAGCCAAGGTGATATTTGAACGGAAATCTGCCGGCTTAAGAACAATAAGCCACTGGCGTTGATGGGCTATCCATTGAACTTTTTAAGGCAGGTGGTGAGGGACTGCTAGCCCACATGCATCAACTTATATGAGGTATTAAAAAAAATGGTTTCCCATTACATCCCATCATGGGATTGGGGAGAGCATCTCATAACCAGTGAGCTGTTCGCTTTCTAGTTTTTCACTGACAGATTGGGACCTTTAGTTTTGCACCCATTCCGAACGGCAGATTACATGGTTAAGTACTTGATAGTGTCGCCATCACTAAGCGATGTGGTCAGAACCGGGATCGATCCCACGTTCTCTTGTAAAAGAGACGCGCACACTAACCGTTGCTCCACCTACATCGGTATATGGTTGGGGGAATCTATGGAGTCCCAGCGTATTATGTCCTGTATTCAAAACGGGTGATACGTACATTTGTTTTTACTATCACGGTATGAGTCTTTTATCCATCGCGTATAAGGTATTGTCGATCGTATTATGTGAGAGACTAAAGCCAATTATTGAAAACCTGATTGGACCGTATCAAAAATGGGTTTATACCAGGCAAGTTCATGACTGACGAAATATTCACGCTATGCCAGATCCTGGAAAAGACCCACGAAAAGCAAATCGATACATACCACCTTTTTGTCGATTACAAAGCTGCTTTTGATTGCCCCATACGGGGAAAACTGTATAAAGCTATGCCTGAACTTGGCATTCCGGCAAAACTGATACGCCTCTGTAGAATGACGCCTTCTAGCACTAAAGCAGCAGTGATGGTGGGGAAAGATATTGATCTCTCCATATTCCCAACATGCTCTGCAAATCTGCCATGAGATTTCAGTCCTTTTCGTTACAGAAAGGGGCCCTGAACTATGTCCATTAGTCTCGGTTTTTACTTTTTGGTAGAATTTTAGGGCTTGGTTCTTCCTTACGTATGTCTCAATTTGCTCACTCTCCGCTTTCTCCACCGTAGTTTCTTACGCCTCAAGAGGCGGTTTACCTCCTTTCATTTTTCCCTATATCGCTCAGTCACAGCTCGCGTTGCAATTGACTGAAGCATTGCCATACATGCAGCCAGCGTTCTCTTCAATGCGACACTCTTCATCGTACCATGGTTTAATTGCGAAGCTGTTTTTCGAATCCAAGTACGGTTGTTGCGGCAGTTTTTATAGAGTGGGAAATGGGTTTCAACTGCGCTTCAGTATCGTCATCGGGAGGGGTGGGTTCTGTTTCTAAACTGCGAGAGCTTCGTTGAGTAGGTTGGGCTACCTAGAGGTTGGGGCTACCTCTGGTAATTCTAGCTTGCGGATGTCTAGCTTTCTCTGCGTCTCGTTTTGTACGGTTTTCAATCCACTTAATCTTGTGCGAATCTTTGCTGCTACCAGGTAGTGAACAGAATCGATGTTAGCTGCTCTCATCTGTCGTACGCCCATTACACTGGATGAGTGCCTTCCATCAATTACCAAGTGATCAATTTGGATCTTGGTTCTTTGATCAGGGGATACCCAAGTAGCCTTGTGGATGTCTTTATGCTGGAATCTGGTACCACTAATGACCATGTTTTTTGACGCTACTAATTCAATCAGTCTCATACCGTTTTCGGAACTATCAGCATGTAGACTGAAATTGCCAATAATTGGATGAAACACATTCTCCCTGCCCACTTTAGCATTATAATCTCCTAGTACCATCTTAACGTCATGGCCAGGACAGGGGGAATTCGTTTCCTCTAGGCGCTCATAGAATATGTCTCTTTGGGACTGTGTGGGTTGAAAACTCTTCCACCTCTTGTTTAGCATTTTATGTATGGTGAGATTATTTAAATCCATCTCTAAATATTGAAGTCACCTTTTACTATATTTGAGGTCGATTTTACCATATTCGGTAATCTTTCAGTTTGAGATAACGAACAATTTAGCTGTCAGTTTGAATGGAATTTATAATTTTTAACTTCAGTTAGCTTTAAATTTGTTTGGTGAAATTGAGCGTTATTCATTCCATAAAAAAAATATTCTGTACAACTAGAGTTATTATATTCTTTAAAATCGTGTGTCTCAAAAGTTGAAACCGGTATCAAGATGAACGTTTTGTAAAACCCGACACACTGAGACAAAACATAATGGTGGAGCGAAGAACTTCCCTTAAACTACGGCTTGGGTATTGCTGTAAAAAGTTACTGTGCTGGCTCAACAGCAAAGGTGCAAAATATTATTTATCATTGGTATCATTTATCATATTATTATCATTGGTAGTTAGGAGGTGCCCAGGCAACATACAAATTTGAAGAAATTCAAAAATTCCGAGAAATATTGATTTTTTCCTGATAGTAAATGCTAAATACGGCCTTTGACTTTCTTATAAGTAAATTAAGTGACTATTATCGCTCCAGAAGATGCTGTATTTCAAAGCAAATACACAATTTAAAATATATTTCCTGTTTTGAATACATTTTCCGAGCGAGCATTATTTTAAACACAAATAATAGCGCCATTCCAAGGAGTTTAGGTGTTTTATTATACATATTACAAAAATACTTCTAAACAATGCAAACAATTGTTTCCAGGAATAATATAATCTTTTTTGGATATATAAAATAGTATAATTAGTAAAGTAGTATATTTTTTTTTCAGTTCGGTTACATTGGGGCACATCAAAACGTTATCATTATGCCATTAGAAAAATACCAAAAATCTGATACTTTATCGCTCCACCCTACTAAACATGTCGATCTTGTTATTTTCTGACCAAATCTGTCTAAGCAACTGCTACATTCATCTTGTAATCTTTTCGTCTACAATGCTATAAGACGTTGCCGGCCAACCACCACCTTCTTTGGATTTGTTTTGTTATAAAATTCCACTGAGTTGAGTTTACGACACCGAATAAATATTCAACCCCATTGCAGATATTGTACAACACGTCGTATACGCATTTATTATTACTGTGAACAATAATATATCACTCATACGTTTAAGTGTAATTTATATTCGTTACACGTAAGATAGATTCATTATGTCTTGAGCAAATTTTTCGGAAGTTTAAAGTATTCAAACTTTATCCTTTATATACGTAATAAGGCGTATCAACATAGAGCGATTGCGTTATATGTGATTTCCTATAGAAGTGGTAAGAATATTCCCAATGACGACCAGGATACTTTAACAGAAGAATTTTGTTGAATTCTTCCGTAACTTTTATTTATTCCCAAATAGTAAGGAAAATTATAGTACCACATTCTTAATATTGATATGGGAGTCTTCTAATAAAAAGAGAAAGAAAAGGAATAAGAGTAAGAATATCGAGAGGAGAATCACATATAGAAGTAGAAACAGAGAAACTAAAATAGAATAAAACGATATTGAAACGAAATGAAAAACCCGAAGAATAGTACGATCAAGGACCATTTTCACAACGTCTGGTTACAGTTACAATGGGCAAATTCAATACAACCTATCATAAAACAGATACTACCCGATAGGATAACCAGAGATGGTGATAATGGGGGTAAGAGTTATAATAGAAAGACCAACAAATAGTGAAATAATAAAAATAATACAAAAATTAGCAGCAAAAAAGATGAGGATGTAGTAAAATGAGAATTGGAATTAGACGATTAAAAAGAGAAAAAGAAGAAAGAGGAAAAATTTGATACATAATTATAAAAATAATATGGGGACAGACAGAAAAATTGGAGGGAAAAAGATGGGAGGGAAAAAGTAGAATCTGGTAAAAAATTAAGCTATTGAAAAAAAGAAGAATTAGAGGGATAAGAATATGAGTAGATTATTGAAAGAAGGCAAGGGGAAATATAAAATTAAAACCACAGTAACAATTAAAAAGCACGGCAAGTGGCCAGACAAGAAAAGACAGGCAAGACAAAAAGATATTTTTTTCACAATAATCTTCTTTCACAATAATCGTCTTTCAAAACTTTTTAAAAATTAATCAGATTAAAAGAATTATCAAAAATATATTAAGGAATTGAATTTAAAGAATACACATAGGAGAAGGTCACCAAGTAATTACAAATATATAAAGAAGATGTACAAAATCAAAATAAACTGGAGACAAGAATTCGAAGGAGATGAAGGCACAAAAGAATTTAAGAAATACAAAAATTTATTTTTCTATTTCAGTACTTTATTATTTTTAGACCCACTAAACCAGACCTTTAAGGAGATACACTAAAGAAGACTATAACACCTAGAAGAGTGCGAAAAAAATAGAAATGATTGGATTAGGAGGAACAACAATAAGTTTTATGGAAAATAATTAGAAAATAATTAGAAAAAGATAAAGAAGAAGAAAAGTAAGACACATCAGAAAAAGAGGAAGAAAAATGGAGTAGAATAAAATTAAGAAAACAATGAAGCGAAAGAAAGAAAAAAATCAGATTCTTTTATTGTTGTATTTATTTAGTGGCCGTCGGTGGTGCAATGGTAGTGTGCGCGGCTCTTGTGCATGAGGACGTGGGTTCGATCCCTACTCTGACCACCTAAAAATTCTTTCGACGGCGGTCACCTCGCTTAGTGACGGCGACACTATCGAGTATTTAGCCATGAAAAAGCTTCTCAAAAATACCGTTCCGAACCGGTGTAAAACTGTAGGTCCCAATCAGTGAGTATAAAACTGGAACGCGCACAGCTCACTGGTTGTGAGAAGCTCTCCCTAATTCCTTCATGGGATGTAACGGGAAACCATTTATTTATTTATTTTATTTATTTCCGTATTCATATTAAAGTTCTCCTTCTTTTTCCAAGCAATAAAGACAAAAATTAAGACTATGGAATCAAGAAAGAAGAACAAGTAAAAGGAAAAGAAAAACAAAAATTCAAAATGAAAAGCTAAAGAACAGCAGAATCGGTAGTAAAATAAGTACTTATGGAAGAAAAGGTAACAGGTTAATAAGAAGACGATGAAGACCGAAAGATAAAAGAATTGGGTGGAGGAAACGAATATGGAAACGAGGAGAAAAGAGATAAAACGAAAATGGCGTAGATGACGTAGAGGAAATATAGCAAAGAGAATAAGAAGAGTAATGAGCAGAAAATAATAAAAAGAGGAAGAGAGAGGAGGAAAATAAAAATAAGAAGAATAACTATAAGAACAAGTATTAGATGACAGAGAAGAAGAAGCAGCAGGACAGAAAAAAAAGAAACAGAAGAAGAAGATGATGGATAAGAATAATAAGAATAAGAATAAGAATAAGAATAAGAAAAAGAATAAGAATAAGAATAAGAATAAGAATAAGAATAAGAATGAGAATAAGAATAAGAATAAGAATGAGAATAAGAATAAGAATAAGAATAAGAATAAGAATAAGAATAAGAATAAGAATAAGAATAAGAATAAGAATAAGAATAAGAATAAGAATAAGAATAAGAATAAGAATAAGAATAAGAATAAGAATAAGAATAAGAATAAGAATAAGAATAAGAATAAGAATAAGAATAAGAATAAGAATAAGAATAAGAATAAGAATAAGAATAAGAATAAGAATAAGAATAAGAATAAGAATAAGAATAAGAATAAGAATAAGAATAAGAATAAGAATAAGAATAAGAATAAGAATAAGAATAAGAATAAGAATAAGAATAAGAATAAGAATGAGAATAACAATAACAATAAGAATACGAATTCGAATAAGAATAAGAATATGAATAGGAATTGGAATAGGAATACGAATACGAATACGAATACGAATAAGAATAAGAATAAGAATAAGAATAGGAATAAGAATAATAATGAGAATAAGAAAAAGAATAAAAATAAGTATAAGAATAAGGAATAGAAGACGTAAGGATAAAATTATAAGATGCAGAAAACGATGAAGAGGAGAAAAGAAA
Organism: Phaonia tiefii; assembly: GCA_963931995.1. Lineage (NCBI taxonomy): Eukaryota > Metazoa > Arthropoda > Insecta > Diptera > Muscidae > Phaonia > Phaonia tiefii. The sequence goes on from OZ008370.1 coordinate 258,026,096, forward strand.
AATAAAAAGAAGAACATGACAAATAAAATATAGGGGAAGGGACAGAAGGATATGAATGAGATGATGAAAAGATTAATAGAAGAAGAGTGAGAATCATAAAAAATGGTTACCCGTTACATCCCATCAAAGAAGTGGGATGAGCATCTCACAGCCAGTGAGCTGTGCGTGTTCTAGTTTTACACTCACTGAGTGGGACTTACAATTTTACACCGTTTCCGAACGGTATTTTGAGAAGCATTTTCATGGCTAAATACTCGATAGTGTCGCCGTCAGTAAGCGAGGTGACCACCGTCGAAAGAAATTTATGATGGTCAGAGCAGGAATCGACCGCTCGTTCTCATGCACAATAGCCGCGCACTGTACCATTCTAACACCGACTGTCAAGAATGAGAAGCATACGAAGAAGAATAAGAAGACGAAGTATAAGAAGGAGGAAAAGAAGAAGCAAAAATTAGTAGAGGGAAGATAAGAAGAGAAAAGAAGAAGAAGAGTGATCTTAAAAAAATAAAAAAGCTGAAAAAGAAGAGGCAGCAGACGAAGAAGAAGTAGGAGGAGTAGAAGACAAAGGACAGGCATATAAAGAAAAAGACAATGAATAAAAGAAGATGAAGAAACAAAAGAAGGAGGAAGAAGAAGTAGAGGAATAGGAAAAAAGAGGAATTAAAATAACAGGAATAAGATGAAGAGTAATGAGAAGAAGAGGAATAAGTTAAAGGAGATGAGAACGAAGATGGAATGGAGAAGAATAAGATGAAGAAGAAACAGGAGTAGAACGTGAGGAGGAAGATACGAAGGAGAAGGAGAAGAGGAAAAGGAAGAAGAAGAATAAGAATAAGTAGAAGAAGAACAAGAATAAAATGAAGAAGAAAAAGACAAAGAAGAGGAAAAGAAGAGGACGAAAACGTACTAGAAGATGAAGAAAAGTGAGAAGCAGACGAAAACGAAGAAGACAAAGAACAGGTAGAGGAAGAGGAAAAGAAGACGAATAAGAAGATGAGGATGATGAAGGAGAAGAGGAAAGGGTTTTCGAAAGGGATGAAGAATAAGAAGACGAAGGAGAGGTAGGAAATAAGATGAAGAAAAAAACGGAGAAGCAAAAGAAGACAAAATCAATAAGAATAAGAAGGAAACGGAGAAGAAGAAGAAAATAAAATGAAGGAGAGAAGGAGGATGTTGAATAAGAAGATAAATTAACGAAAAGAAGAAGTTGGAGAAAATTAATTCAGAAGCGGAAGAAAAATAAGAAAATGAAAAAGGGAACAGGAAGATGGAAAAAAGAAAGATGATAAAGGAGAAATGAGAAATTGAACATGAGGAAAAAGTAGAATTAAGAAATTGAAATTAAAAAATTAAGAAAAAAATTAAGCAGAAAACATTGACGAAGTATTGAAAAAATTTCAAATTTAAAAGAATGAAAGAAAGAAGCAGATTTAAGGAAGAGGATTTTTTTGTTCGAACATTCATTTTATTTGCTTTGAGCGCCAATAGGCAAAAAAGTAGAAAATGAAGAATAAAAAGTAAAAAGAAATGTGGTAAATTTTTCAAAATATACGTATGTATCTCTGTAATGACGTTTATACCTTTTTTACAAAATTCGTTACTTTTTGAAATTATCAGATTTTCCTAAAAGTAATTTACTCTATATTTCTAATAACCATAAAACTATTTTTAGGCAAATCTACAATCTCTTTGATGTTTTCATACAATTCCCATAAAAACAATCTAAAGTTTTGCCTAACGATCTGTATCTTGATGCCTCACAAAGATGCCTAGAACATCTTCAAAAACACTGGAGTTGACTACATCTCGTACCGCACCCAAATAAATGAAGGGACAAAGTAAGAAGAGAGTTCTTGAAAAATCCCAAACACAATAATAGCAACAATATAGGTTGTTGTTGACAGTACCGATGCAGAAGGAAAAAACATATTTATATAAAAAAAATAAGGATACGCAATAACATAAATGTCTATTCATTACCCCATAGTCCTACCTTTCGACTTCACTATCCTGTATGGGAAATGGCTGGAACAACATACCATCTTCAGTTTGGGAGGGGGTAAATTAAGAGGACGACTACTGGATGCTAAGGACATTGTTACCTTGTGTATCGTTGCCAAATGGATGTCTGTGTCGGTGATTGTTGGGGAAGTGTTTTGTTGTTGCTTTCGTTTAACTTCCATACGATGTTATTTACGAATATTAAAAACATTGCTGCTTAACCAGCAAAAAATAAGTTTTTTTTATGACTTCTGAGAAATTAAGGTTAAGGGGGTCGATTGCTGGTCCAAGAGTGGGAGAGCTGAAAGTGACAGAGATGGTAACACGGCCACCACCACGGACCCCCCCCCCCCAAACAACGATACTGGCAATACCATAATGTCGCCTTTAAGACGCGACATTATGTTCGTATTTAGTCATTCATGTAGACCCACTTAAAGCTCCCGCGTAACTAATATTTGATTTTGCTAACACAGCCCAGACAGCGAGACGTGTATTACTTTGGATACCAACATGTATGTGTCCCCACGAAAAGGTATAAGTATCGGTGTCCTGGAGCTTAATATAGGGGGGAGGAAGATTCATTAACATTTCTCGTTGAGAGACGTGCAAAAGTTTAGGTTTCCTCTTCCAGTAGAAAGTCAAGGAAGGTGCAGAAAGAAAAAAACGGAAAATTACCGAAAAGAGTAGGGAACACAAAAATAATAAATGTCTAGAAAGAATCAAAGCCCTTGAAAAAAAAAAATTCAAACTCAAAAGACCAAGTTAATGCCAACAGTTTCCATAAAATATGCAAAAACTTTTCTTAAACCATTTCGTGTCCGAGGAGAAGATGGCGGAGAGATGAAACCTTCTGTGTAATCCAATCAAATTCTACAGCAACAGCAACATTTAAATTCTCGTGCTATTTTAAAAAAGTCATTGGCGATAAAAGCAAATGTAAACAATTTGAGACATTTTCGTGTTGAGAATCATTATACAGGGTGAGGCAGAAGGAAAGAATGGTTACAACATCGTATCAAATAGTTAGTGATTCCATTGGTAATATTCTGAGATATGGATTTTACACTTTAATGGAAAAATGTGTAGAGCTGGTTTGTTGCAAAAATATTTCCTTTGCTCCAAACATATTTCGTTTGCTACTTGGTATGGCAATGTTATTACCAAGGTTGATTCTTTTACCGCAAAAATTAAATTCCTATGCTATTTTATTAAACGCGATATTCATATCCTATCTATATTCCTATTCTATCTATATTCATAAAATAGTTTGTGATTCCATTGACAATATCCTATGTGTTGAATTTTACACGCAAATAAGAAAAAATGAGTGGGAATCGTTTGGCTCAAAAATATTTCCTTTGCACCAAAAATATTTCGTTTGCTACTTAGTCCCATGGGTGACCGCAAAGGTTGTTACTTTTACAGCAAATATTAAATTCTCATGCTATTTTACGAAGTTGTTGGAAATAAAAGCAAATGAAAACAATTTGAGTCATATTATTTTTGAGAAATATTATACAATATTATCTTCTTATAAAATTGTTTGTTATTCCATTGGATATATTCTGATATGTTGATTTTGTGCACAAAGAAAAAAATGGTTGGAGATCGTTTGATGCAAAAATATTTCTTTTGCCCCAAATATATGACCGCAATTGTTGATACTTTTAACGAAAAAATTAAATTCTAATGCTATTTCATGGTCATTGGTGATAAAACCAAATGTAAAAAACTTGAGACATTTTATTTTTGGGAAATATAATACAGGGTGGGGCAGAAGTTAAGGTTGGTTACAACATCTTCTTATAAAATAGTTTGCAAATTCCTGTGGTTTTGATTTTAAATGCCGAGCAAAGTTTTGTGTGACAGGAATTGATGGGAAATTAAGAACTCATTCGGGGCGAAAAATTATTTGTTTGGCCGAAACGTATTTCGTTTGTTACTTTGTCTAATGGTTGACCGCAAAGGTTGATACTATTATCGCAAAAATTAAATTCTCATTTTATTTTATTAAGTTGTTGGAGATAAAACCAAATGTATATAATTTGAGACATTGTATTTTTGAGAAATATTATCCAGGGTGAGGCAGGAGTAAAGAATGGTTACAATATCTTCTCATAAAATAGCTTGTGATTCTTTTAGCAACAGTCTGAGATGTGGTTTGTACACGCAAAGTAAAAAAGGGAAGATATCGTTTGATGTAATAATATTTCCTTTGCTCAGAACAAATGTCGTTTGCATCTTAATATCATGGGTGATCGCAAAGGTTGATACTTTTACCGCAAAAATTAAATTCTCATGCTATTTTATTAAAATGTTGAATTTTACACGCAAATAGAAAGAACAGGTGGAGGTCTATTGGTTCAAAAATAATTCCTTTGTCCCAAAAATATTTAATTTGCTACTTAGTTACATGGGTGGCCACAAAAGTTGTTACTTTTACCGATACTTTTGTGATTTTTAAGAAATATTATACAGGGTGAGGCAGAAGTATAGAATAGTTGCATAATTTGTTCATAACATAGTTTGTAATTCCTCCGTAATATTCTGAGATGTGGATTTTATACACAAAGAAAAAAATGGTTAAAGATCGTTTGGTGCAAATATATTTCCTTTGCACCAAAAATATTTCGTTTGCTACTTGTTATCATAACTGATGCCAAAGGCGGACATTTGTACCGCAAATCCAAACGATTTGAGAAATATTATACAGGGTGTAACAGAAGTAAAGAAATGTTATAACATCTTCTCTTAAAATAGTTTGTGATTCCTCTCGTAATATTCTAAAATGTGAATTTTATTCGCAACGAGAAAAAAATAGGTGGAGATCGTTTGGCACAAAAATATTTCCTTTGCCCCAAAAATATATTTCGTTTGCTACTTGGTATCATGGGTGATCGCAAAGGTTGATACTTTTACCGCAAAAATTAAATTCTCATGCTATTTTATTAAGTTGTTTGTGATAAAACCATATTTAAACCATTTGAGACATTTTATTTTTGAGAAATATTATACAGGGTGAAGACACAAATTAAAATGTGGGTGGGAATCATTTGGTTGAAAAATTTTTGTTTTGCTCCAAAAATATTTTGTGTGCTACTTAGTCTCATGGGTAACAGCAAAAGTTGATACTTTTATCGCAAACATTAAATTTCTATGCTATTTTATAGTCATTGGTGATAGAAATGTAAGAAATTTGTGACATTTTACTTTTAAGTAATAATTTACAGGGTGAGGCAGAATTAGGGAATGGTAACATCTTATAAAATACATTGTGATTCCATCGTAATATTCTGAGACATAGATTTTACACGCAAAAATAGTTAAAGATCGTTGGTGCGGAAATATTTAATTTGCTACAAAATTATTTCGTTATTATTATCGCAAAGGTTGATTCTTTTACTACAAAAATTAAAGTGCAACTTTATTTAATAAGGTCGTTGGTAATAAAAGCAAATGTAAACAATTTGAGAAATATTATACAGAGTGAGGCGGAAGTAAAGAATGATTATTTCTTTGATGTCTTTGGAAATATTCTTAGATGTGGATTTTGCACGCAAAGAAAAAAATGGGTGGAGATCATTTGGTGTAAAAATACATTCTTTGCCCCAAAAATATTTCGCTGGCTACTAGGTATCATAGGTGATCATAAAGGTTGATATTTTTACCGCAAACGCCTATGCTATTTTTGGAAATATTCTTAGATGTGGATTTTGCACGCAAAGAAAAAAATGGGTGGAGATCATTTGGTGTAAAAATACATTCTTTGCCCCAAAAATATTTCGCTTGCTACTAGGTATCATAGGTGATCTTAAAGGTTGATATTTTTACCGCAAACGCCTATGCTATTTTTTAGTTGAGGCATTTTATTTTTAAGAAATATTATGCAGTGTGAGACACAAAGTAAAGAATGGTTAGGACAACTTCTTATGAAGTAGTTTGTGATGTTTTGGTAAATTCCTGTGGTGTTGATTTTAAACATCGAGAAAATATATTTAAGATTTCCTCCAGCGCAAAAAAGTATTTTTTGGGACAAAGATATTTCGTTTGTTACATAGTTAACCGCAAAGGTTGATACTTTTACCGTAAAACTGAAATGTTCATGCTTTTTTACATATAATTACTGATACAACCAAATGAAAAAACTTGAGATATTTTATTTTTGGGAAATATTATACAGGGTGGTGCTAAAGTAAAGGATTGTTACAACATATTCTCATAAAATAGTTTGTGATTTCTTTGGGTAATATTCTGAGATGTGGATTTTACACGCAAAGAAATAGTTGGGTAGAGATCGTTTGGTGCAAAAATATTTCTTTTGCGCCAAATACATTTCGTTTGCTGCTCATGAGCGACCGCAAAAGTTGATATAAATAAAAAAAAAAATAAAAAAACTGTTATCGTACAAGCCCTTTATTTGCTGTAGTCGAATAAAATTTATTTACTTCAACATTATCGCAATTAAATTATTTTTCAATTAAACAAAATTGTTTATTGTAAACGAAAAAGTGTATACACCTACCCATACACTCAAAGGTGATCACTCTCGTGAATTGCTTCTCTCTCTTTCTTAAGAGAAAATAAGTTAATGCAGACAAACACATACACATACACTACAATTTCTCTTGAACTTATTCTGTCCTCGTAATCCTAATGTGTAGGTTCATTCCGTCTTCGTGCAACTTCTGCTCAGATTTGCAGTAGCGGTATCTGGGTTCAACTTAATTTGAGGCGAATTTGTACTTCAAATTCAATAAAATACCTTTGCTATTGACGGTACAATTCCATGGCTTAAATGTCCTATTCAATTAAATATATTTCGTTTGCGTTAAATGAAAAAGCAGTTTGTCACAAACATGTTTCATTGACTTTTCAGTATGTGAGTTGTTTCTTACGGATCTTCGATCGGTTCTAATTCTTATATATAAATTCTCATATACCAATTTGGCTATACACGATTGATGATCTGCAGATGACATCAATTCGGGCACATAGTCGGGCACCTGATAGTGAACTTGTCACGGAGTTCGAAACTAGTTATCTCAGTGATTGCGCTTTTCTGAATGGTCCATTATTTATTTATTTATGTCTATGGATTAGGAGAATTTGCAAATTTATCATCCCAGAACATTGATGACGGAAAATCACTGCTTCTACTTTTAGCTTTTATGAAGTGCCAAAATGACTGTGGATTACTAACCATTTTATTTTCAAATTGTAAAGGGGTTTTCAATAAGACCGCTACAAAAGTTTTTTTTAAATAAAACAAAACCGGTTTTAGATACCAATGAAATTCTTTATTCCTGTGAAAGTACGTTCGATGCCATTATGTATGGAACTCGATTTCTTTTGCATGGCCACCACGGGCACGCTTGCAGAAGTCCAGATACTGCGGCAATTTCACGTTCGATATTCGTACGAAGTTCATTAATCGTCGCTGGCTTGTTGGCATAGACTATAGGCGGAGGCGGCCAATCGACTGGGCCATTTCGTGAGATAACACGTTCACCAAAGTTCGTTTCCAATAAATTGATTGTGGCATTCGCTGTGTGGCTTGTGGTGCCGCCCTGTTGGAACCACATGTCCTCCAAGTCCACATTATCCAATTGGCGCCAAAAATATTCGGTTATCATTGAACGGTAGTGATTCGCATTCACAGTAATGTGCCGGTCTTGATCATCACGGAAGAAGTACGGCCCATAAACCGCACCAAACCGTAATTTTTTCGGGATGCAATGATGCCTCATGGATTACGTGTGGATTGCTGTCAGACCAATAACGCATATATTGCTTATTGACGAAGCCATTCAGCCAGAAATGAGCCTCATCGCTGAAGATGATTTTCCGATGAAAATCCGAATCGTAGCGCTCTTAAAGTTGAGGCCACTGACTCCAAATTTCGGTAGTAAATTTTAATAATTTCGACTCGTTGTTGGCTCGAATATCTTTCCATGATGAAATGGCAAACCTTACTGAAGAGAAATGTCAAAAATGCGGGAAAAAATATGGCGTCGTTTGCTGTCCCTATCGATTTACTTTTGTAGCGTCTCTGTTGAAAAACCCTTTATATAAGTAAAATAAAAGGAAGTTAAACCGTTGTAATTATCGTAATTTAAAACGAACCTTGTTTTATTATTGGGAATAAAACAACGCAAAAAGGACGAATAAGGAAATCGCTAAGGAAATCGAATAAATCGTTAAAGTTATTTTGAGTTTGCAGTTTGCGGCAAACGAATGAACAATTAGTGGGAACGTTATTCGATTCTAGATTTATTGTTCGAGTTTAAAGTTCTAAAATATCGACTGCTGTAAACGGTTTGTGGTTCTCGTAAATTGAGCGATTTTTTTATGACAAAGGAAAAGTTATATTTGGTTCAACAAATAACAACTGCATTCCCCGAACGTAATTAATTTATCTGAGAAATCTGAATTTCGTTTGGATGTAACGACATTTTTCTTTACGTGTAGGTGTTACATATTCTAGAAATTGCTAAGATATTTTAATGGTGTCCGCTATGGTCTATTATTTCTTATGATTGATTTATATGAATTTATTTATTATGATTGATGATCTACCGATGGTATCAATTCGGGCAAATAAGTTGGGTACCCGATGGTGAACCTATCACGCAGTTCAAAGCTAGTCATCCCAATGAGTGTACTTTGGGTGAAGTAGTCATCCCAGTGAGCCATCCCAGTGAGTGTTTAATCAAAAACCCAAAAATTTTCAATTAGAAAAATGTTTCTGATCCTGTATGCTTGTAGTAGGAACATCTCATACATTTACATATAATGCATATTTTTTTCGTTTCACGTAAAAGTTTTTTTGAGTTTGCAGTTTGCGGCAAGCGAACGTACAGTTAGTGGAATCGTTATTCTATTCTCGTAGATCTTTTGACTTTAAATTTATCATATGTATATTGACTGCTGTCAACTTTTTTGGGTTCTCGTAATTGACTTGATTGTTTTTATCACAAGGGAAAGATCACATTTGATTCAACAAATAACAATTACATTCCCCAAACGTAATTAATTTCTCTGAGATTTCGTTTGGACGTAACGACATTTTTCTTTACGTGTAGGTGTTACATATTCTAGAAATGGCTAAGATTATATAATGTTTTCCTGAATGTTCTATTACTTCTTTTGATTGATTTTTATGATTTCATTTATTATGATTGATCATATATCGATGGTTTCAATTCAGGCATATAGTTGGGTGTCTGATGGTGAACTTTTCACGGAGTTTGAAATTGATCATCGCAGGGAGTGCTCTTAATTGAATTATCCATTATTCCAACAAAAACCAACCATTTTTCGCCCAGAAAAATTTTGCTGACCTTGTAAGCTTGAAGTAAGAACGTCACATATAATAACATATAAAGAAAATATTTTCGTTACTCGTAAACGTTTTTTGAGTTTGCAGCAAACGAATCAATAGTTAGTGGAAACGTTATTCAATTAATTTTGTTGAGTCTTAAGTTATAAACGTTGTGTTTGGTTCTCGTAAATGATTTGATTTATTTACCACAAAGGAAAGTTCATATTTAATTCAACAAATAACAATTACACAATTAAATTATGTGAGATTTTGTTTCGTTTTTAACGACATTTTTCTTTGCGTGTAGATGGTAACATTTCTGGAAATAGCAAAGACTTTTATGACATGAATTGATGCGACATTCGAGAGACTGGAATAACTACAATGTTGAGTTAAGGCGATATACGAATGCGCCCAGACCCAAGAGAAACTTGCGAATGCTCTACTGTAAATAAATAAAAGATACATCCAAGGTGTTGAATTTAAGAATGCTAATATTAGCGTCGGCCAATACTACCGTAAAATACCTGACGAACTCTTCTCCGTATTTTTCGTTTCTTGTAAAGCCTTTTTGAGTTGGCAGTTTGCAGCAAACGAAGCAATAGTTAGTGGAAACGTTTTTCGATCCTTTTATTTTTTTTTGAGTTTAAAGTTATCATATGTCGATTGCTGTAAACGGTTTTCGGTTCGCGTTTATCACACTGGATTGGTTATATTGGCCGTCGGTGGTGCAATGGTTAGTGTGCGCGGCTCTTGTACATGAGATCTTGGGTTCAAACCCTGCTCTGACCACCTTCAAATTTCTTTCGGCGTCGGTCACCTCTCTTAGTGACGGCGACACTATCGAGTATATAGCCATGAAAAAGCTTCTCAAAATACCGTTCGGAATCGGTGTAAAACTGTAGGTCCCAATCAGTGAGTGAAAACTGGAAAGCGCACAGCTCAGTGGTTGTGAGAAGGTCTCCCCGGTCCCTTCATGGGATGTAATGGGAAACCATTTATTTTATTTTATTGGTTATATTTAATTCAATAAACAACAATTACATTCCCCAAATAAAGTTAATTCATGTGAGATTTCGTTTGGACATAACGACATTTTCTTTGCGTGTAGGCGCTAAATCTTCCGGAAATAGCAAAGTTGTGTATGTCATGAATTGATGGAACATGTCTCGGATAATTACACAGTTTAGTTGAAGCGATATAAGAATGCGCTAAGGCCCAAGATAAACTCGTAAATGGTCTTCTATAAATCAATACTTATAGAATATACAGTTTAGGCCAATACTTCCTTCCGGCACTACCAATGATAATATACTTCAAGGACTTTCCTGGCTAGTGGATATTCACTCAATCTGCCTATGGATACCCATTTCTCTGACAACTCGCTGAACGAGGAAATCGCTAGCATTAAACATAGTCGCAAATTGCCTTAGAAATTGTTAATAAATCTAGGAATAAATGAATTATGGGAAGATTGATACATGGTATCACCGGTGCAACGTCAGGTGTGGCCGATCTATTGATCTCCTGGCTGATAAAGTTATATGTACATGGGGTGTGGAAACTTGAGATATATTCCCATTTGGCGGAGGAATACAAGAGTGCAGTTTCTTTCCATAGCGGGAAATACCTTTCATACTGTTCCTAAAAACTTTAGACCTATAAACCTGTCAACGTTCCTACTGAAGAATTTGGAATGGCTGAGAGATGGACACTCGACGACAAGTATTGATGTAAACTTGCTCTGTGAATCACAACATGCGTACTGCAAATACCGATCTCAACTGTATGAACTGGTAGGATACATAAAGAAATCGTAGATTACTAAGGAGTACGAGTATACGTTGGTAGCGTTCCTTGACATTGAAGTTGCGTTCAATAATACTACGGATACTGTGGTTCAATTTAATTTGAACGTGTATGTTATGGGGCTACTCACCAGGAATACTCACCTTCTTACAATCAAAAGCTTTGCGCTTTCTATTTATTTATTGTTTCTATTTGGGACAGTTTTACACCGGTACCGAACGGTATTTTGAAAAGCTGTTTCATGGCTAAATAGTCGATTGTACTGCCACTAAAGTGGTCAGAGCAGAGATCATGTACAAGAGCCGCGCACACTAACCATTGCACCACCAACGTCCACATCGACCTCGAACTCTACCAGGTATATTAACAGAGGCACAGCTCAAGGTCGGCTTTTTTCTAAACTTCTATTGAACCTTTGCCGAATGGAACAATAGCAACTCTTGAGAATGTGGGTGCGAAAATGTTTGCTTATATGGACAACGTGGCAATAGGGGCAGCATCCGAGTGCTCTTAGGAACATTGTCCAAGGTATATTACGAACTTGGGGAAGGTAGGCGGGTGAAAATTGACTAGGTGTAAACCTAGTTTATCCAAGGTGTAAACCTAAACCTAGTTTATCCTTGTTTTATCCAAAGTTATAAAATACCTGTAAAATACATTTTGTTGTTGTTTGGATGCAAATATAACGTGTTTGTGACTTGTCGCAAATATATTATACTTGTCTCCAAACACATTGTGTTTGCTATTCAATATAACATGTTTGAGACACAATAATTAAAGCTTATAATATATGTATTTGACGCCCAAATGTGACCTTGTTTGTTGAAAACTGCTGAAAAACTCACAATGACGAAACTAAAAACAACAGATATTTTAATTTACGAAAGCTATGTTTGCAAACGTGTACAAAGTACATGCAATATGTTGCTGGGGCCGTAATTTTTCTGCGTATGCCAAATACCTGACCTTTATTTTGTACAGCTATATTAGTTCCCGACACAGCATAGTGGAAAGGGCGAAAACGGCGACGATATCCGTGTATACCTGCAACAGGGCTATAGGTTGTAAATGTGGTCTACCTTACAGGTTCCACAAGAATTGGAGCGGGTTGGCATGTCCCGTATTCTGGAAGAAGCTTCTATATTATGACGATGAGGAAGAGGAAGAATCCAGTGAACATCTTCGTCAGATGTGTCCAGCATTAGCTGTCAGGAGGATGACTTCCAAGTGATCCTACATATTTCGAGACCTGGGACAACTATCTCAGATAGGCGTGGACAAGATCTTGTGCTGCCTGCAACAAACTAAATGGTTCTCCGGTTCTGGAAATGATTAAAATCGTTAGCTCGTGGTAAAACTATGAACTAATATAACTAAGTGAGTCTTTCACCTACTGCCAGTTAGAGATCTGCAAGACACGCCTTGAATGGACATTCAAGACAATAGTTTTTTTTCAAGACATCGTGTACTGTATCGAAGTTGCGGCAACCAAACACGTTAGTGTTCTGAAGCTGTACAACACACAAATACAATACTACTAATTCCATTACGCTTTACATCATATTGTGTTTTTGTGTACATACACTTGCACATATATATCAACGCTTTGTCGCCAGTACTTGGTTGTTACAACTCTGCTACAGTACATGGCTTGAAAGAACCGCAAATGTCTTGAATAACACTAAACATAAAAAAATACCCGTGTCTCGCAGTTTTGCCCAAAGGCATGGACTTTTTTTTATTGGGCCCCCAAAGATTTGGGTTCTCGGTGTCATTCTTGCAAAAAAAAGATAATTTTGTCTGGCTCATATCTTGCAAATTGTTCGAAATTTTGATTTACTCTCTGAGGGAAAGTTGTAGCTCTTGTCATAAAGTACAAAAAGTGTTAACATATATATTCAAAAAAAACTTCATCTTCAAGGTCAAAATTTATTAAAATTTTATTAAAAAAAAAAATAAACAAATTCGATGGTTTTTACCTTTTTTCCCCTGTTCAGGTCCATAGGTAGCAAACCGTTCAAAATTCAAGGAAACAATTAACCACAAAAATGTACCTAAGATCTAAGTAAATAATTTTTTAGAACATATGAACTTCCTAAGAATGATTCTTAATACCATTTAGGTAGCGCTTAGGTAGCGTTTAGGTTGCCGAAAAAGTGAAAAATTTTCCGAATATGTTTTAATTTCACTGTGTGTAATTTTTTAAGTCATGGAAATATAACCATATACGGACACCATTACGTGATAAAAGACAAAAAAAAAAAACCCGTGTCTCCTAGTTTTGCCCAAAGTCATGCACTTTTTTTTATGGATCCCCAAAGATATGGGGCCTCGGTGTCATTTTTTGCAAAAAAGTGATAATTTTGTCAGGCTTATGTATTGCAAGCCGTTCGGAATTTCGATTTAGTCTCTGAGGGAAAATTGTATCTCTTGTTTTGTGCTGCTGTAAACGGTGTTAATAATCATTCCTAGGAAGTTCATATGTTCTAGAAAGTTGCTTATTGAGATCTTAAGTACATTCTTGTAGTTGATTGTTGCCTTGAATTTTGAACGGTTTGCTTCCTATGGACCTGAACGGGGGAAAAAAGGTAAAAACAATCGAATTTTTTTATTTGTTTTTAATAAATTTTTTTTATAATTTTTAACCTTGACGATGAAGTTTTTTTGACTTGACAATTTGACAATTTTTGTTGACAATTTTTGTTCTTTGTGAGAAGGGCTACAACATTCCTTCAGAGAGTAAATCAAAATTCCAAACGGTTTGCAATATATGAGCCTGACAAAATGATGACTTTTTTTTGCAAAAATGATACCGAGGCTCCAATTCTTTGGGGACCCATGAAAAAGTGCCTGACTTGGGGCAAAACTGGGAGACTTGGGTCTTTTTGTTTGGTCTTTTATCACGTAGTAGTGCCCGTATGTGGTTATATTTTTTCGAGTTGCACTTTGTAATCATTCAAAATGTTTTGTTTAGAACCTAACGCAACTTATGCGTCAATCAGATGTTGAATATCAAATTTAATGAAATAATGGATGCAATAAGTTTAATTTGTGTGGGAATCTTTATTCAGGTGGAACCAGTGAGAAGTCTGACATTTTTCGGGACTTAAAAACAAAAAAAGAAAATGGTTGCCTTTTACATTCCATGAGGGGATTGAGGAGAGTTTCTTTTACACTCACTGATTGCGACCTAAAGTTTTACACTAACTGCGAATAGTAGTTTTGAAAAGGTCTTTCATGCCTAAATACTCGATAGTGTCGCCATCACTAAGGGAGGTAACCTATTTGGTGGTCTGAGCAGGGATCGTACCCACTTACTCATGTATAAGAGCCACGCAAACTACCACTGCACCACCGGCGGCCACTTTAACGATATTTAAAAGCATTTGGTTAACAAGGATTAGACACCCCTGAATATGTGTGCTCTTTATTGTCATAACACTTGCAATTGTGTTCCACTTTTATCCCATCAATTGTTAGCATATTTTTCCCCCGACGCAAATTTCAAAGGTCCTTTCGCAAACTTTTCTCTCGTTTTTTGTTTATTTGTTTTATTATTCAAACTTTGTAAATAGATAATTTACAAAAAAAAGGAAAAAATTGTATACAACTTTTATTTTGTGGTATTAACACAAAATCCCAAACTGACAAGGTAATTGCCGAAGTTTTTCCTTTATTTTATTTTTTTTTGTAGCAAGATTTATTTGAATGGCGCGAAGGACCTGTGAAGGAGCATTCTGTCTTTTGTTGGATCCAATTTTAAATCCAAAGTACTTTGAGGTGACTATATGGAAAGGTGTTGAATGAGTGATTTATGTTCAACCTTCATTTGAGGTTGTATTTAAATTGTATTGTATCGTTGTGTTTTGTTTTTTGTAAATATTTTACATTGTCAGCTTCTGGCTAATTGCTGGTGACCAAATATGGCGCGGTTGAATTAAAGTTGATGTTCGAATGCGAACATTGTCGATAATTAGTGGTGAATACTGTGGAATATTTGTATCGTTATTGAATTGAAGTAGAATTAATAAAACCGACAATGAGCAACAATTATATGACTACGGTTGGAGAACAGTTGGAGAATCTGTAAATTTTTGCAATCAAGTTTGTTCACTAATATTGCCTATTAGATTTTTGATATACTGGAATTTACAATTGATTTTCTATCGTGGATGAAACACTCTAATTCTTCTTTATCTCCATATAGTCAAAAAAATGATTTCCCATTACATCCCATGAAGGGATTGGGACGAGTTTTTCCCAACCAGTGAGATGTGCGCTTTCTAGTTTTACACTCATTGAGAGGGTCCGTTGAGAAGTGATCGTTGTCAAAAGAAATGCAAGTTGGCTAGAGCAGGGATTGAATTCATGTTCTCCTGTACAAGAGTGGCACACACTAGACATTGCATCATCGACGGCGACACATACATATTAATAGTGAATAATATTCACACAAATCAGGCTTCTGGATAATCTCTTCAACATCTTAATAATTTCGTCAACTTTAGAATACGCTCTATGCAATGAAATCATTACGTTAATTGTCTTCCATGGAATCTCTTAAGGATCGTCGCTTTATCAAGCGGTTGATAGGTTCAGACAGTATTGACGATAACTTTTCCACGAAAAAAGATTTTTTTTAAAGTTTTTAATATTTCTAACCTTGAAATTATAAGGTAAAATATATGTAAAGACATTTCTTGTATATCCTTCTAAAATCTTAATAGATGTATTTAAACTTATGTTGTAAATCCACTAACATAATCAGGATATTTGTAATAATTTGTATCTTTTCTTTTGTTTTAGTTGTGGCTTTCCAAGGTAAGTAATTTTATGCAATTTATTGTTGAATTTTGCTGTTAATAAAGGGTTTTCCAATAAGGACTTGACAACTTTTTTTAAATAAAGCGCAAACCATTTGAGATATTTCCAAAACTTTATGATCGACTTGAAACACAATCAAAACATTTATGAATAGAACTCGACTTGGTTCATATGGCCTTCGCGCGCACGTCGGCAGCGGTCGACTCGTTGGACCCAATTTTCGATACACATTTCGGCCGCTATTTCGCGTTCAATGTTAGCTCTGAGTTTTTCCAACGTCGTCGGCTTATTGGCACAGAACAATGACTTGACGTAGCCCCAAACAAAAAAGTCTAGAGGCGTTAAATCGCACGAACGAGGCGACCAATTGACTGGTCCATTTCTTGAGATAACATGCTCACCAAACTTACTCTTCAATAAATCGATTGTAACGTGTCCTGTGTAGCTTCTGGCACCGTCCTGTTGAAACCACATGTCGTCCTAGTCCATGTTTCCAATTCAGGCCAAAAATAAACGGTAATCATGGCGCGATAACAATCGCCATTCACAGTAACGTGACGATCGTTATTGTCGACGAAAAAATATGGCCCAATGACGCCGCCGGCAAACAGTTATTTTTTGTGGATGACGTGGTGATTAATGAAGCACATGTCGATTTTCACCAAACCAATAACGCATATTTTGCTTATTGGCGAACCCATGAAGCCAAAAATGAGCTTCGTCACTGAAGATGATTTTGAGATGAAATTCATTATCTTGGCACATCTTCTCCAGAGCCCAAGCGGTTAACGTACGTTGCGTTAAATGGTACATCGGCTTCAATTCTAGAGTCAGCTTGATCTTGTATGGGTGTAAATCAAATCGTTATGCAAAATTCGCCATAAAGTGGTCTTGGCGATGCCCAGTTGTTGAGAACGCCGCGGAATCGACTGATTTGGATCATTTGCTACGGACGCCTGAACGGCAGCTATGTTTTCGTCACATCGACGGCACGGCAGCATCACACAATGAATATGTAGACTCAAATTTTTACACTAAACTTGTTATTGCTTGTCTAATAGGGCGAGAATAACGACAGAAAATTGCGAACCGAAGTTGCGGTCACCGACTCCGAATTTCGGTAGTACATTTTTATAATTTGCATACGTTGTTCGTTCGTAAAGTAGGGAAGGTAACAGTTAGATGATCAGTGAAATAGTGCGTTCACAAATTAAATTCCAAGTTGTCAAGTACCTATTGGAAAACCCATTATTATGTGATTAATGGTCTGAAAGTGGAGCACAAGTAAAAACACCATATTTGTAATGCAAGGTGATTATCATTTGTATACAAGCTGCATCAAGCTATCCTATATTCTCGTTAGGTGCGGAGAACTCAAGGCGGTATTCATTCCGAAAGCGGTAAAATTATGGCACATAAGTCCAAAAAATGCCATCGGAACGCCCAATCGAAAAAATAGCAATTAACGTCTAAACTTCTATATGTCCTAATTTCTAAATGTATTGCAGAGGATGATTGACTCTTATTTCCGAGCGACCGTAGCTACTTTTTAGCTGCCCACATGCAAGCACGCTAACAACAAAGTCAAATCTACGGAAACGACTCTGCACCACGCTCTAGTGAGGTCCATAGATAAATCATTTTATCAAAAGGCATATAATCCTGTAAGGGGTGCCTTCAACGACACACAAAACGACCGATGTTGTACAATCTTCACGAAATTCATCCTAGAGCGAACGACGTCCGGGACTGAACTCTTAGTATCAGCCATTTACAGTGCTGTTGATCGCTTTTGATTGATACAAGTGCTTTTGATTGATACAAGTTGATTGAGACACTCATGTATAGATAATCCACGCCGATAATCGTAAAAAATTATCGCACGAAAATTTGCATGGGTTAATTCCATTTTTTTGACCGAGATGAATTTTTCAACACAACAAATACCAACTTTCTTTGTATGTTTATGCATAAAAATGTTAAACTTTCCAATGGAAGTTCCAGTTTGCATCTGGAAATGCTAGTATTGCCAGGGACAAAAAATATAAATAGCACCCTCGGAATCAGTCTAGTGAGCAAACAAATTCGTGCAGATATTGATCGTGTGGAGCGAAGACAATCCTCAAGCCGTTAACGGATCACCATTCCATCCATTAAAATTGACTCTTTGGTGCGGTTTACATGGTGGCGGCATCATCTGTCCTTATTTCTTTCGAAATGAGCATTGTTGTATAGACCTCCTTAGTTTCTCATATTGCTGATGCACTTGAGATTGCTGTTCAATGTCATAATCTAAGGCAGGTTGTCAATATATTTTAGTAGCCAACAATTGTGAGCTATTAATAGCTGTGTTTTCTCTCGTAATCCTATTGATGGGACTATTTATAAGGCGATCTATGAAAGATTCGAGTATTAACGATAAACACTGGCCATACATTTTATACTTAACTTTATACTTTAACTTGCCGTTGCACCTACGCTATTTTGGTTTACGTTAGGTGTTGAAAATTCTCTTAAAATTACTAAAGCGTACAATATTACGTGTGTGTCTGTATGTCCTATTTGAGTCAAATTGTTTAAGAAGTACGCCCAAGGATCAAAATGTTGAACACACAAGCACAGATGACACCCACGCGCCACCATCTCATTCTCGTCTATATTTAGTTTTATTTATTCAATGACACATGTTGGTTCTTAATACAGAGGACTTTATTGCTTGCAGCGGTGACTGATTGAACAAATTTGATTTCATCCACAGTTTTGCCAACGGTGGGAGGGAATTCTTAATTTAATTGCATATGGATGAGGTGGAATTTATTTCTGTTCAATATTTCACAGAAACTTGTGGTATGAACTGCTCAAACATTAAAACGTAAACTACCAAAATCGGTCACAAATATATATGTAATTCAAGCACTTTGGATTTTATTTAAAAAAAAATATTGGGGGTTTAAAATCACTATTTTATTTCTTGTTTTCAACACAGAATTTTATGCAGCTTGGGCATATTTGCATCTTACGTGTGTGTAGTTTACCCTATCACAGAGTAACAATTTTCTGTAACTTTTCTGTATTCAATGACATAATATAGATGTAGCTTCGAATAACTTTGATCTAGCTACAACACTCAATGTTCTATAAATGATGCGAATGCTTAATAAACATCGAGGTTTAATCCCTATATAAATGATGCGAATGCTTAATAAACATCGAGGTTTAATCCCTATATCGTTCATTCCATGTCAAACCGGACACCTTTTTTACACGACCGTTTCAGATTTTTATGAAACTTGGCAATATTGCACAACTATTAGCCAGGGTGTTCACACTACAGGGTGTTCACACTATAGATTTGCAGAGTTGTAGTACTTTTGGTAGATATATTTTCGAGGACTACATTAAGTAATTAATTTTTTTAAAATATAACGCATTATTTCTCCAAGCTAAAATTCTCAGGGTTTGTTTAGAATCGATAGAGAAGTATGCGTGTATTTTTGTTAATTTGGAATATTGGTGCGAAAATAGTGAAAATCACGTTACAAAATTAATTTCACAAATATACAATTGTTCGGCACCCTGTATAACAAAATTAAATTAGATCGGCAGAAACTACGCGTCAAGACCTTTAAAATAAGGTAATGCTTTTTAAAATCCACCATCGCGTTGTGATCCTATTCCCGTTTCAATGTAGCCACCTCGGCACATTTTTCATGATTTTGAACATTGTAAAAAGCATATAACTCCTTAAAAAAAATTTATTTTTTTTTCTGACAACCACAAATTAAACAGTGCTAATAGTAGTGCAGTATTGCCAAGTTTCAAAAAAATCGGAATCATCGATGTAAATTTTTTCAGAAAATCGTCCGGTTTGACATGGAATGAATGATATGTGACCCTGCAGAAGAAAACCCACCTAACACGTTTTTGGGTAAAACGCAATTAAAATTCCTCCCTCTGTGTTGCATTTTCATAGTTTTCTGTTTTATATAATTGCATTTTTACAATACTTTCCGATGTTTTTGAGACTTGCGAGCGGTTGCATATGAACATTCAAGGTTTTTACATACAAATCAAAAAAAGTGAATTCATGAAATTTGACACACTACGTGGGTTTCAATTTATGGATTGACAATATTTTTTATACCTGCGAATATTATCAACGATACTCAATTAAGTCGTTTAGTATCCACCAACTCCCGATCATCCTAGGGTTGATTCTAATTCAAAGATAAAAGTACTGCAACGAATTTAATTTTAAGTGAGAAATAATTTTGTTATCGTACCATGTGCGTATGAGTGACATATGAGTAACACAACATCACGTATACGCACTAGATTACGGCATAGAATATAAAATATAGCAAGGATTCCTAGATTTCTTTACACTTAAACGAATTTTAAATGGTCAATATTTGTCATTTTAATGCAAGTTAATAAGAAAACTGTCTGTGGCCTTTTAAATGACGATAGTGAAACTCGCCTTTAAGCAGTTATCTGTGAACTTGACGAATTGGGAATTTTTGTTTGAGGATCAGTTACTTTTATGCTACTATACTTAGAGTGGCCGTCGGTGGTGCAATTGCTAGTGTGCGCAGCTGTTGTATATGTGAACGCGGGTTCTATCCCTGCTCTGACCAACTTACATTTCCTTCGACGAGGGCTACCTTGCTCAGTGATGGCGACACTATCGAGTACTTCGCCACGAAAAATATTCTTAAACAACGTTCTGAACCGAAGTAAAGCTGTAGGTCTCAATCAGTGAGTGAAAAATTACTAAGCGCTCATCTCACTGGTTGTGAGAAGCTCTCCCCAATCCTTTCATGGGATGTAATGGAAAACGGTTTTTTTATACTTAGATTCAATCATTGGAGCATGACTAGTGTATTAAAAACGCCGGGATTTAAAAAATTTCGGTTTTCATGGTTGGAATTTTTGTAGTTATATACAACTACTATAACAGTATCAAAAAGCTCTTCGTGTCAATGGAGAGAATAACAGAGAGAGAGAGAGCAGAGAATGGCTAGGGTTTCACTCGTGTCCTTTGTTGGCATTCGCGTGAAGAGAACTTTTGATTATCAACTTGTACATGATTTTTGCTTGATTTTTAAATAAAATAATTGAATTGAATGTGATAAAATGTCTTGAACTGTTATCTGTTTCTTTTGAGTTTCGATAATTTCTTTTTTTCATTTCAATTGATTTGATTTGATGACCTTTTAAGTTCAATTGATATCATTTGAATTGCAATTGGTGTCTTATCATTAAAAGATTTACGAACTGCAATACGAGTCTTCAATTTCCGTTGCCTAGAAGGTACTAGTTTTCATGAATTTGCCAAAGCAAAGCCAAACTCACAGTAAAAACAGCAGAATTAGCCGTAGAATAAAAGATTATCACAACCGCATACATTGAAAGAAAATGCTTCATCAAATTTATGAATTCATTCCTCAATGTGATAATTTGATGAAACAATTCCTCATTGTCCAACCTTCGACACATTTCATTGAATTGATGAAGAATATTTCATAAATTTTCCATCAATAGTTTACGTTGATTCAACGATAATGCTACATCAAGTTGATGTAAAGTAACAGGGTAGAAGGTCGCAAAAAAAAGCTTTTTTATTTTCTCTTTCTCCTAATTTTTTCAATACTATGATCATATTTTGAATCGATCCCACTAATTATTTTCAAATTACTATGATGAAGGTTGATGTAAAAAATATGATCAACTGACAATGACGCTGATAAAGTTGAAGAAACGCACAAGCTTCCAAGTGAAGAACTCGTTCATTGAATTGATGAAATTTGGCATCAGTTCAATGAAGAGCAATTGGTGAACAGTTATCGTTGAATTGATCTAAAGATTTTCTTTCAGTATAAGAGGTTGTCACAACCTATTAGGGGTAGTTAAATCGAATTTCAGTTGTGGGGACTACATTCGTGATAAACGTCGTTCTAGCAACAGCAGGTCTGTGGCAGTAGTCGAATATTCTTGTGGTTGTGTGTTACCACAAATAAATTTATTAATTATTTATTTATTTAACGTTACGTAAGGTTACAAAGATTAATTTTACGAAGCGCGAAAATAACTCTCCGTTTAAATCGCGAAAAGAACTAGAAAAAAGTAAAAAGAAGGAAACAAGTTGGAAGTCTTCATAAAGAAGGAAGTGTTGAGAAATGACAGATTTGGGATTTCTTTTTTATATATATATATGCCCTTTATTCATTTAAAAAAATACTATACAATTATACAATTAAAATACAATCTTAAAATAAAAGGTTCACGAAGAACATAGGGCATCAACAAATTCTCTCCATTGATTTCTATTTCTAGCAAGTGATTTAATTTGATTCCAGGATAGTCGAGTTTGGTTGTATTCCTTTTCCAGGTACTGCTTCCATGTATTTGGTGATCGTCGTTTCCTTCGATACCCCTGGGGGTTACACTATAGTGCCGCTCTAGCAATATCCGATGTTGGAGTCTAAGTATGTGACCGATCCAGTTCCATTTTCTTCTACGTATATCGAATTCAATAGGGCTGTTATTTGTGCGTTGCCAGAGGTCTTCATTAGAAACTACATTCGGCCAGTAAATACGTAGCATTTGCCTCAGACAAGGATTGATAAACGTTTGGACCTTCTTCATAAGCATCTTCGTCAAGCTCCTAGTAGTACAACCGTACAATAGTACAGATTTTACGCTGCAATTAAATATTCGCAATTTCGTCTTTTGCGAGGTCGTCTTATTACGCCAGATTTTGTGCGGGTTTAGGAATGCAACACGAGCTTTATTGATCCGATCATTTATATCCATTGCGGAGCCTCCGTCCTTGGTAATTTTGCATCCTAAATAGTTGAACGACTCCACGTCTTCAATTAACGAACCATGAACTTTTAGTGCAGTATCACGTTCTGTGAAAATACGCTTTAACTTCGTCTTCTTAATATTTATCTTCAATCCTACTTTTTTTGCATTTTCGGAGAGTTTGTGTAGCTTGGCCTTGATGTCGTAAATTTTATGGGCCATAAGATATATGTCATCTGCGTAGTCTACATCTTGTAGGTGTTCATACATATTCCACTGAATGCCGGACGGCGCTTCTGCATTGTTTGCCTTCATTACCTCGTCCATAAGCAGAAGGAATAACGTGGGGGACAATACGCATCCTTGTCTAACCCCCGCAGATGTGGTGAAATGCTGGCTTTCCTTTCCATTAAAACGAACTTTATACGCTGCATCCCTGTATAGTTCCCGAATCATGGAGACTATCTTGTCCGGTATCCGTTTCCTGGCCAGGGTGGACAAAATTGAATCACGGTGTAATACTATCGAATGCTTATTCAAAATCAGCGAAAAGTACATACAGAAGCGATTGCAATTCAACCGATAGCTCAATGATTATCCGGAGCGTATTAACGTGGTCGGCACACGAACGACCAGGCCTGAAACCCGCTTGCTCCTTGCACAGAATTTGCTCCACCACTGGTGAGATCCGCTGTAGTATAAGGGTCGCAAATACTTTGCCAATTGCATTGAGCAATGTGATACCCCACCAGTTCCCGCACAGCGTTAGGTCACCCTTTTGTGGGATAGTGATAACCACTCCCTCTTTCCACTCCGTAGGGATTACATCGTCTATCCATGCACTTCTGATGACCGGCATAATGACATCTGCTAACACTGATGCACCATATTTCAACAGCTCCGCTGGAATGTTATCTGGGCCAGTAGATTTGTAATCCTTCAGTTTACCCAGAACGGCCTCCACTTCCGTTCGCGTCGGGGTTTCCGTTGGAATATCCTTTCTTGGGTTGCGACGTGAGTATGTTGCCGAAGTGGTACTGTGATCTTCATCATTTGGAGGACTAGACTGTGCCGTAAAGTGCCGTATTCGTACCATCCATCGCTTTTAAAGATGCAGTACTTCTTATGTTGATGCCGGTTAGTAGTTTTATTGAAGTATATACTTTACGTAGATTGCCCGTGTTTGCAGCTCTTTCGGTTTGCTTCGCTATGTTGTTCAGATAGTTGTCGTAATCGCAGCGGACCATGTGTCCCACTCTTCTCGCCGATTGCCGATTGTCTGCTCTTAACTGCCTTTTCACTGTTGGTGCCTTGGATCTTATACGCATATTGTGCAAGCGTTCACGATTTTGAATCTCGGCTAAAGATCCTGCACTAATCCAAGATTTATTCTCACGTCTTTTCTCACCAAGGACATCCTTGGCAGTTTCCTTCAGCACTCAAACAATGCCCGGCCCGATATTCCGACCGTTCTGTGTCAATTTAGCTCGTAGAGTTTGATCATACATCCTTGCTGTGAATGAGTCATGCAGACGGTCTGTGTTATATCGAACGATTTTGTTACGAATGCCGTTGACAGCCGCTGGACGTGCCCACTAAGAGATGGTGGTCGCTATCAATATCAGCACCACTCCCTGCCTTGACGTTCAGCAGGGAACCCAAAAACATTTTGCTGACAAGTATATGATCAATTTGATTGAATGTTTGACCATCGGGTGATTCCCATGTGTACTTGTGTATATTTTTATGGGGGAATTTCGTTCCACCGATAAACAAGTGATGGCGAGTACAGAAATCTATGAGCCTGTCATTGTTAGTTCTCAGATTTCCAAGCCCATGTCTTCCGATAACTTCCTGTAGGTTATTGTTGTCGTTACCCACTTTGGCATTGAAATTTGCCATACATACTTTTATGTCACCAACTGATAGGGAATTTACAGCAAAATCTAGTTGGCTATAGAAATCGTCCTTAGCACTGTCCTCATCAGGCTCGGTGGATGCATACGCCTGTACCACAGAAATCCTGCGGATCCTCGCAGTGACGATGCGATCAGATATAGTATTGTGCTCAATTAGAGCACTTCTAGCCTTAGGAGAAAGAAGAAGGCCGACTCCGTTTCTTCGCTGTACGTCACTTCCGGAATATGTAGAGCAAAGTCCAGATGGAATTTGGGTTTTGCCACGAACTTTGGGTTTTGCCAACGAACTTCGCTCAGACCTAGGATGTCCACATTGTAGGATTCCATAACCCGTCTAACCTGCTCGAGTCTCGATTTTTCGGAGAGAGTTCGCGACATTCCAGGTACCAATCATAAACCGTTGTTTAAAGCCAAATGTCGTTATCGAGGGGGGATCTTGATTCTTGAAATTTGCTGACGTTTCTGTAATGATAGAATTTTAAGATGGGCGATTCATTAGACCTCCGCATCCGATCCTAGTGATGGGGCTGCCAATAACCTCTAGGCAGGCGTACAAGTTGAGTTACAGCAACTATGTTGGGTGTTGAGGTTGCCTTATTACCTATTGTGCATCGGTGTTAGCATGCTAGACAGGTTGCTCAACCAATCGCCTTCTCACTTTAGCTACCATCAAACGCGGGTCTGATGGCATTACCAGGGGATACGTGGCCTAAAGCCGGAAGTAGTGAGCCGCTTGGGAATTTCTCAAAGGAATTGTTACAAAGAGCTTTGGACACAATGAGAAAGACCCCATCCCCCCATTTTATGCAGTGTTGTATTATGTGGTGCTTTGAGTATGCACCACATACTGTTGGTACAACCCCATTTCAAGCAATTAGTTCTTTGGCAGAAATCACTGGGCAACTTTAGTGTTTCCATTCTACTTTCTTTGAATATTTTTTTATATATTAATTCTGTTGGGTATTTTAACCATTTGTATTTAAGATCTCAGAAAAAATTAATTGCTAATAAATTTAAATAAAGTTTCCGCCATCTAACGTTTTTTTTTTCAACTAGTGCTCATCTCTGATTTGACAGTTAATTAGTTTTATCCTTCCGCTGAACGAATATGGTTGTGTATACGCTTGAACAACGCTGGGAAATATTGCGACATTACTTTGAAAATCATGGTAATGTTGCAGAATGTGTGCGAAAATTGCGTACGGAAAAATCATCTTTTCAGTTGAAGCTCATTTTGCTCTTGGCGGGTATGTAAACAAGCAAAACTGTCGCATTTGGGGCACAGAAAACCCGCACGCATACATTGAAAAGACAATGCACCCAAAACGAGTCACTGTTTGGTGCGGATTTTGGTCCAGAGGCATAATTGGGCCATTTTTCTTCGAAAATGAGCAAGGAGTGGCCCGTTACAGTCAATGGCGATCGTTATCGGGCCATGTTGTACAAATTGTTGTTCACAAAAATTGAAGAGGAGGATATTGACAACATTTGGTTTCAACAGGACGGCTCTACGTGCCACACAGCCGTAGCTACACTCGATGTTTAGCGCCCTGTTTTTGAAGATCGCATTATCAGCCGCAGAGCTGATGTCGTTTGGCCACCTCAGAACTGCGATTTGACACCGTTGGACTATTATTTGTGGGGTGCCCTCAAAGATAAGTGTTACGCCGACAAGCCAGAGACAATTGACGCTTTAAAGGACAATATTCGTGAAGCCATTGGTGAAATACAGCTGCACACAATCGATAATATGCTTAAAAATTGGACCGATCGTGTAGGCTACTGCATGGCCAGCCGAGGCAGCCATTTGGATGAAATTATTTTCCATTATTAACCGGAAGGATTGTACTTTCAAATAAAAAAAGAAATTTGAGAAAATATTCAGTAGTTTTTTTTAATAGCATTTTCAAAACAAAAAAGTTATTTGCCGGACCCGTTATTTAAAAAAGAAATTTAATTCATAAAGCTGAACACCTAACTGCTCCCAATGAATTGACCTCGAAAACGATTATACCAAGAATATTTGAAAGTATTGAAATTTCCAAGAAATCACCGCAACCGCAAAATGCCATGGTGAATTTTTTCACTTAACCATCAATTAAAAAATTAATTTTTAATTGTACATTACCATACTTTATGTAATTATAGAAGAAGAAAAAAACGATAACGAACTAATTCCCCTTCAAAATTAAAACTCACTCCTTTTGTACAGTCAAAATTAATTCTTCTGAATAATTCTCATATTCACGCGAAAGTTGACTTGTCAAAAGAACAAAACCCATGCAATTGTTCTCAGAAATCGATAGGGGAAAATCAACATGCAATGTTCAATCTGTCTTTCTGTTTCTCTGTCCCTTCTCTTCGCCTACAGGACACCACTATCTTGTTTTGCGAGAGTATACGAAATTGCATGTGTGTTTCTCTGCAATGCAACAACAATTAATTTCAATTAATTATAAAGTTTAATATGACTTTTGAACTCGTTACGAGAAACACATTGTATTTTTAATAATTAATTGCACAACCAAATGTGGGATTTTTTATTATGTGGCAAATGATGATAATTGCAATACAATTACATTCACATTCACAATTGCAGCACAATTGCAGGAGCATTACCGGACATACTCATACACACCCGAATGAACGAATGCTCACCTCTACAATGGCAGTGCATTTTCGCTGCAATGGATTTTTATTTCATTGTATTTTTCTTTTATTCTTAAGGCTCAACAGTTGCAATTGTGTGCGTGTATGACTGTAGAGAGAAACTTTCTATATAATTATTGTTTTAAAATCGCATAAAAGTATATGGCATAGGGTGGACATTAGGCAATATGCCCATTTCAAAAAGAGGGTATCAAATTTTTCCAATATATTTGACAACTTGCAGTACGTGTTAGTAATTTAGCAGACAAGTGTTATCAAATTTTTACACACATTGTTCAAAAAGGGGAGCGGATCGAAATCATAACACAGTGATACGAAAATAAATGGAGTAGAAATAGCTGGGAAGTCAGACTATTTTTCTTGTAGGTTTTGTCGAGTAAAATAAGAATCTATTTGCGAAATTTCCCAAACAACCCCAAAATCTTAACTTACTGGTAGCCTCTATAAAGCCTTTTAGGCGCTGGGGCTCTTATATAAACATTGAAATTATATAAATACTTTTTGTAATAAATAAATAAATTTAAAAAAAAAACCCGAGTTTTCGTAACTTTTCCGGTTATAAGGTTTTAACTTAGTTAATTATCAACCGATTTTTAATTTCTCACAGAATTTGGAAAGAAGGAAGTTAGGTCTTGCACATTGTTTCGGACCACTGAAGAAATCTGTGTATACTTGTCCAAGAAACACAATGTTTCTCTGATTTTTTCAACTTTGGCATTATTTTTACAAATTTTTTTGTAAGGAAACCCTACTACTTTTTCATTTATTAAAAAAATACATTTACTAAGCAGTAAAACGGAACTTATAAATGATGTCTCAGTAAGGTTGAACCTTTTAAATTGAGTGTAATTTTTTTTGTGCAAGTGGCAAGCCTGAAATTTGGCAGCTGTCATAACGGGTTTTTCAATAAGAGCGCTACAAAAGTTTTTTTTAAATAAAACAAAACCGGTTTTAGATACCAATGAAATTCTTTATTCCTGTGAAAGCACGTTCGATGCCATTATGTATGGAACTCGATTTCTTTTGCATGGCCACCACGGGCACGCTTGCAGAAATCCAGACGCTGAACCCAATTTTCGACGGTTTTCGAGCATAAATCGGCCGATACTGCTGCAATTTCACGTTCGATATTCGTACGAAGTTCATCAATCGTCGCTGTCTTGTTGGCATAGACCATAGACTTGACGTAGCCCCACAGGAAATAATCTAACGGCGTCAAATCGCACGACCGAGGCGGCCAATCGACTGGGCCATTTCGTGAGATAACACGTTCACCAAACTTGGGTTCCAATAAATTGATTGTGACATTCGCTGTGTGGCTTGTGGCGCCGTCCTGTTGGAACCACATGTCCTCAAGCCCAAAGTATCTAATTTGGGCCAAAAATATTCGATTATCATTGAACGGTAGCGATTCGCATTCACAGTAATGCGCCGGTCTTGATCATCACGGAAGAAGTACGGCCCAATGACGCCGCCGGCCCATAAACCGCATCAAACTGTAATTTTTTCGAGGTGCAATGATGACTCATGGATTACGTGTGGATTGCTGTCTGACCAATAAAGCATACTTTGCTTATTGACGAAGCCATTCGGCCAGAAATGAGCCTCATCGCTGAAGATAATTTTCAGATGAAAATCCGAATCATTTTCAAGTTGTTGCTCAGCCCAATTCGCGAACATACGACGCTTATGGTGGTGAAGCGGCTTCAGTTCTTGCGTCAATTTGATCTTGTAAGGATGTAGGCCAAGATCTTTTCGCAAAATTCGCCTCAACGACGTCACAGAGGTGCCAAACGCTTGAGAACGACGTGTGAGAGACACATTTGGGCTTTCTTTAACTGAAGCCTCAGCGGCAGCAATATTCTCGACACTACGGGCACTTCTTTGTCTCACTGGTACGGGAACATTTTGTACTGTGCCTGTGGATTCAAATTTTTCCACTAGGCGGTCAATTGTTGATCTGGTAGGACGATTATGACGACCATAAATTGGACGTAACGCTCTTAAAGTTGAGGCCACTGACTCAAAATTTCGGTAGTAAATTTTAATTCGACTCGTTGTTGGCTCGTATATCTTTCCATGATGAAATGGCAAACCTTACTGAAGAGAAATGTCAAAAGAGCGGGGAAAAATATGACGTCGTTTGCTGTCTCCCTATCGATTTACTTTTGTAGCCTCTGTGTTGAAAAACCCTTTATATGTTAATTGCGATTATAAAAAATGGACCGCTTTACGAAAGAGCAAGGCATTAAAATTCTGAAAAATTTAGAAGTTATGATCCGAGTCGATATTGGCACCTCGAATCACATGTCCATCCATTACTGTTGAAGACTGCCTGCCATCTATTACCAAGTAATCGATCTGGTTCTTCGTCTTCTGATCATGAGATATTCACGTCGCCTTATGTATGTATATGCTTATGCTGGAATCGTGTGCTACTAACTACCATGATCTTTGCAGCGGCGAAGTCTATCAGTCTTTTTGCAGTATCGGAGGTGGTACGGTTGAATTTTATGTTTCGGGATTAGAGAACAAAAACAAATATTAATCATCGAAAATCACTTTATTGTTTTTCAAAATATTCCCCATTAAGATTTATACACTTTTGCTATCCTGATTGAGGTATCTCCAAAACATGCATTCTGAATGCAGCAACCGCTTCTTCAGGTGTCGCAAAACGTTGACCTCTCAGTTTGTTTTTTACGTACGGGAATAAAAAGAAGTCGTTCGGTGCCAAGTCAGGACTATACGGCGGATGACCCATCAAATCGATGTTCAGCCGATGTGTGAGAGCTCGCATTGCCGTGGTGAAGAGTGATCCGTCTTCGGCGATTGGTTTTCCTGATTTCTTGGAAGACAACTGGTAAACGAGTGGTTGTGTACCACTCAGAATTCACTGTTCTGCGTTGTTCTAGTGGTACGGTTGCGACATGGCCGGCGAACAACTTTTGTTGGATTTGGCTCATCTTGAAACAACCATACAGTTGACTGCTGTTTACTTTCGGGCTCGTACGCATAAATCCTGGATTCATCACCTGTCGCAATGTAATAGACGTGTTTCGAAGCACCGCGATCGTATTTTTGGAGCATTTCTTTCGACCAACCGACACGAGCCTTTTTTGAGCGAGCGACAGTCAAATGTTTATGCAATATCGAATGTATGCTGCGCCCACTAATTAAGGTTGTCTCAATCTCTCTATAGGTCACAGGACAACCTTGCAAAATCAGTTCGCGCACAGCATCAATGGTTTTCGGAACAACAGCTGATTTTGGACGACCTACACGAAATTCGTCTTGGAGTGAACTACGGCCACAATTGAATTGAGCTTCATCGCCAAAAATTGAAATCCGCGTTGAAAGTTGTAGAAAATAATCGCACGAAAATGTTCACGATTTAATTCCATTTTTGGGGCGAGATGCATCTTTTAAGTTACTGTAAACAACACAAATAGCGCGCGTATGTCAGAACATTCTGAGTACGCATAACCTCAAAAATGTCCAACTTTACGATAGAGCAACACTAGGGTTGCAATTCAATTCAGATTGCAACACTAGGGTTGCAATTCAACCGTATCATGTAGATTGTGTGGCCGTCGGTGGTGCAATGGTTAGTGTGCGCGCCCCTTGTACATGAGATCATAGGTTCGAACCCTGCTCTGAGCACCTTAAAATTTCTTTCGGCGGTGGTCACCTCGCATAGTGACGGCGACACTATCGAGTATTTACTTACTTACTTACTTATCCGGTCTCGGACAACCCCGGGGGGTCAGGGACCTTACAAAACGAAGATAACATATTTCGCCAACCAGTTCGATCTTTTGCTTTATCTCTCCAGTTGGCAATACCAAGTGTACGCAGGGATTCGTCAACCTGATCCCTCCAGCGGAGTCTTGGTCTTCCTATTTTTCGTCTTCCTTCGAGTTCGGTTTCGAAAAGCCTTCGCGCTGGTTCATATTCATCCATTCTACTGACATGGCCTAGCCAGCGCAATCGCGTTATCTTGATCCGCTTAACTATGTCAATGTCAGGATAAAGCTCATACAGCTCATGGTTCATGCGTCGCCGATACTCGCCGTTGTGCACTATAGGGCCATAAATTTTTCGGAGTATTTTTCTCTCGAAGACTCCTACAGATGTTTCGTCTGCTTGCGATAGGACCCAGGATTCTGCGCCATAAAGCAAGACAGGTTGAATGAGAGTCTGGTACAGCTGGACTTTTGTTACTCGAGAGAGGGCTTTATCTCTAAAGTGCTTGCTTAGCCCAAAATAACATCTATTCGCAAGCACAATTCTCCGTTTGATCTCAAGGCTGATGTTGTTGTTTTTGTTCACGGCAGATCCGAGGTATATAAATTCGTCCACTACCTCGAAGTTATAACGGTTATCAACGTTCACGCTTTGGTCTAATCGCGTGGAGGCCCTGTTCGTTGAAACCATTAATTTTGTCTTGTCCTCATTCACCGTCAGACCCACTTTTGCTGACTCCTTCTCAATTCTCGAAAAAACCGCAGTAACTTCTCTAATTGTGCGCCCAATGATATCTATATCATCAGCATACGCGAGCAGCATGTGACTTTTGCTGCTGATGGTTTTATTCATATTGACTGCAGCTTTTCTCATAATGATCTCCATTAAGATGTTAAAGAGATCGCACGATAGGGTGTCGCCTTGCCTGAGGCCTCGCTTAGTTTCGAAAGGTTCGGTAAGATCCTTACCAACTTTCACTGCGGATTTGGTGTTCGTCAAGGTCATCCTGCAAAGGCGTATGAGTTTTGCAGGAATACCAAGCTCAGACATTGCTTCATAGAGTTTCTCCCGTATCGGACTATCGAAGGCTGCTTTATAATCGATAAATAGATGATAGGTGTCGATTTGTTTTTCGTGTGTCTTCTCCAGGATTTGGCGTAGCGTGAAAATCTGGTCAGTTGTCGATTTTCCAGGCCTAAAGCCACACTGGTATGGTCCAATCAGGTCAGCGATAATTGGTTTTAGTCTTTCGCACATTATACTTGATAGAACCTTATATGCTATGGATAAAAGGCTTATTCCACGGTAGTTGGCACAAATACTCGGGTCACCTTTTTTAAATATGGGACATAGTACACTGAGACTCCAATCGCCGGGCATGCATTCATCTAACCAAATTTTGCTAATGAGCTGATGCATGCACCTTATCAGCTCATCGCCGCCAGCCTTAAACAGCTCCGCCGGTAATCCATCGGCTCCTGCGGCTTTGTTGTTCTTAAGCCGGGCAATAGCTGTTCTGACCTCGTCTTGGTTAGGAGGGGGGCAATCGACGTCGTCGTCCATATTGTGATCGATTGTCCCATCGTCATCGGATATCTCAGGTACTAGTAGCGCGGAGAAATGCTCTCTCCATATTCCCAACATGCTCTGCACATCTGCGACTAGAGTTCCGTCTTTGTCTTTACAGAAGGGGGGCCCTGAACCATGTCCATTAGTTCCGTTTTTAACTTTTTGGTAGAATTTTCGGGCTTCGTTCTTCCTTCTGTATGTCTCAATTTTCTCACTCTCGCGTTTTCTCCACTGCCGTTTCTTACGCCTAAAGAGACGGTTTACCTCCTTTCTCTTCTCCCTATACCGCTCAGTTGCAGCTCGCGTTGCAATTGACTGAAGCATTACCATACGTGCAGCGTTCTTTTCGTCATTTGCTATGCGACACTCTTCATCGTCCCACGGTTTGTTGCGAAGCGGTTTTTCGAAACCAAGTACGGTTGTTGCGGCAGTTTTTATAGAGTCGGAAATGGGTTTCCACTGCGCATCAGGATCGTCATCGGGAGGGGGTGGGTTCTGTGCCAAAAGTTGCGAGAGCTTCCTTGAGTAGGCTGTGGCTACCTCTGGTAATTGCAGCTTTCCGATGTCCAGCTTCCTCTGCGTCTGGTTTCGTACGATTTTCGCTCTACTTAATCTTGTGCGAACCTTTGCTGCTACCAGGTAGTGATCAGAATCGATGTTAGCTCCTCTGATCACTCGTACGTCCATTACACTGGATGAGTGCCTTCCATCAATTACCACGTGATCAATTTGGTTCCTAGTTCTTTGATCAGGGGATACCCAAGTAGCCTTGTGGATGTCTTTATGCTGGAATCTTGTGTCACTGATGACCATGTTTTTTGCCGCGGCAAAGTCAATCAGTCTCATACCGTTGTCGGAACTGTCAGCATGAAGACTGAAATTGCCAATAGTTGGATTAAACACATTCTCCCTTCCTACTTTGGCATTAAAATCTCCTAGTACAATCTTAATGTCATGGCCAGGGCAGCGGTCATACGTTTCCTCTAGGAGCTCATAGAATATGTCTTTGGCATCATCATCTTTCTCTTCTGTCGGGGCATGCACGCAGATTAGGGAAATATAAAAATATTTTGCTTTTATGCGGATTGTGGCTATTCGTTCACTCACAGGATTGAACCTAGAGACTAGATGTCGCAGTCTTTTGCCAACTACAAATCCACAACCAAATTCATGTTTTTTTTCATTGCAACTGTTGTATATATCGCAGTTTCTTTTTCTTGTGCAGCCATGTCCTGTCCATCGCATTTCCTGGATAGCGGAAATGTCAGCCTTATAACATTCGAGGACATCTGCCAGTTGGATACTTGCACCGGATCTATATAGAGTTCTTACATTCCAAGTGCATATCCGTAAATCGTGGTCCTTATAACGTTTGCGGGGGTCGTCAACAAATAGGGGTTGTTTATGTTTTCTGTTTCGTTTTTGTATTTTCACTGCCATTATGAACGGTGGCGGGAGGCAAACCCAGCCCACCGGGTTTTTGCATTTTACCTACTGCCAGGATATTTGATTGCAGCCGCCCATTATGGATCAGACGCTGACCAGGATGCGATATGTTGAACCTGGATTTTCTTCTTTTAGTTTCTATCCGCCGTTGGCCCGTATGTTTGGCTCATCCGCCTTCTAAGGACAAAAGAATATGCCCGATTGTTTGATGAGCTTCAGTGACATCAGTCACCTACTATACCTGATTTGATGCTCATTTGTTTCGCCTTCTCACTCTAGCTAGCTAACGGAGGTTTCCGAAAAGCCATTGCCCAGGACATACTGCGTGGAAGTAGTGAGCTGCTTGGACTGCCCAATGAAGGAATCATTTCTGGCCACTCCCAAGTGAATGGCAATCAGAAACTTTCCACCTCCACGGACAGTCCCATGTCCGTGGGAGTATTTAGCCATGAAAAAGCTTCTCAAAATACCGTTCGGAATCGGTGTAAAACTGTAGGTCCCAATCAGTGAGTGAAAACTGGAAAGCGCACAAGCTCAGTGATTGTGAGAAGCTCTCCCCTGTCCCTTAATGGGATGTAATGGGAAACCAATAATAATAATCATGTAGATTGTGATTACCATTGGTTGGTCGAAAGACACTTTCCTTTTCCAATTTGACATTAAAATCGCCTAGGATAGTCTTAGTGTCGTGGTCTTGGCAGCGTTCGTATACTTCCTGCAGACGCTTATAAAATGTTTCGTTGTCCTCATCGTCCTTAGCCTCTTCTCGGTGCGTGCACATATATTAACGAGATGTTGAAATATATATAATATTGTGCGTTCACTCACTGGGTTGAACCTTGATAATAGGTGTCGCATTCTCTTGCCAACTATAAATCCGCAATCGTATTTGTGCTTTCGTTCATGGCAGCTGTAGTATATGTCACAGTTTTCATTTCTGGTACAATCATATTCTGGCCATCGCATTTCCTGGTTAGCTGTGATGTCAGCTTTATATTTTTCGAAGACATGCGTCAGTTGGAAAGTGGCATCCGTCCTGAATAGCGTTTTGACCTTGCAGGTACATATCCTTAAATCGTGGTCCTTATAACGTTTGGGAGGATCGTCAACAGTAAGGGGGTTTCTTCGTTTATTGTAGTTTTCGTGTATTTTCATTGCCTATATAATTGTGGCGGGAGGCAAATCCACCCCACCGTGTTTTGCAATTTATCTACTTTCAGGATGTTCATATTTCAGCCTCCCATTAGGAATCAGACGGTGATGAGAATGCACTGAATAGGAACTGGATTTTGGTTTCTTCAGTTTTGGTACGTCGTTGACCAGTGGTGTTGGCACATCCGCCTTAAATGGACAGAAGAATTTGTCCACTAGTTCGAAGGGCTTTTGTGACACGGTCACCTAATTAGCCTGTGACGTATCAGTGTTGGCATAACCAATCAGGCTGCTCATTCGTTTCATCTTCTTACTTTAGTTAGAAAACGGAGGTTTCTGATAAAGCCATTGCCTAGGACATACTGCGTGAAAATAGTAAGCTGCTTGGACTGCCCAACAAAAGAATCATTTCTGGCCACTTCCAAGTGAATGGCGATCAGAAACTTTCCACCTTCACGGTCGGTGCCATGGTCCAAATCACACGATCTTGGTGGTCAATTAACAGGATCATTACGTGATATTATGTGTTCATTGAAAGTTTTTTTGAGTAAATTAATTGTAGCTTGCTCAGTGTGGCATGTGGCTCCATCCTGTTGGAACCAGATGCCAGCAAGATTAATGCCAGCTAATTGAGGTGCGAAAAAACTTATAATCATTTCTCTATTCCGGACAGTAATAATCTGCCCATCATCGTATTTGAAGACATATGGACCAGTGACTTCGCGGTCCATAAAGCTCGCTAGTGGATGTTATGGTGTTTGGACAAAGGCTTGTGGATCCATTCAACCAAAAAATTAGCTTTATCTCTGAACAAAATTTTGTAAGGAAAATATAAATCAATGTCAATTTGTGCTTCAGCCCATTTGCCAAATTTACCCAATTGGCGGAGCATACGATGGTTGTTTGGTCTTTATTCTGGCTCAAGTGGAATCTTAAAACAAAGTAAACCAAGATCTGGTGTTTTAAAGAGCAAAAATACCAACAAATTAATTTAAAATAAACTGAATTTTTATTCCATACTTGAAATGTTTTACTTCAAAGCATTTGACGCACATACTTTCCAACAAGACGCATGCTACATGTCACCAAACAAAATAGCAAAAAGCTCTTTTTCAATTTGGGCATAATTTTTCTGAGTTTCCGTTAATGATACTGAAGCATACGCAATTGGCTGTCTGTCATGTAAAATCGCTGCACCAAGGGCGAACTTCGAGGCGTCAACTGATAGAATCAACTTCCTCCTAGTGTCAAAATACGTTAGGCCGGGATCCATAGTAATTTCCTTTTTTAAACTGTCAAATTCCTTATCATGTATTCGTGACCAATGCCACTGAATATCATTCTTCAAAAGTTCCGTTAATTTGTGGTTCTTTGAAGATAAATTCTCAATAAATGGACCTAAGTAATTGATCATCCCCAAAAATCGTTGTACTTCCTTAACATTAGTTGGACTACGCATGTTATGAATAGCCTTAATTCTTTCGTCATCGGGTCTCACTCCCGTTCTATCAAAAATATGTCCTAAGAACTTTATCTCGGTTTTGAAAAACTTGCATTTGGATTTATTGAACTTTAGTCCAACATCCCTAGCCCTTTTAAAAACTGACTACAAAATTACCGTATGCTTTTCTATACTCGATGAATAAATTAAAAAATCATCAATATATATCACCAGACCAGGTATGTCACCAAAAAGTTTTACCATTTCAGAATGGAATATTTCCGGCACAGCATTGATGCCAAATGACAATCTCAAGAAACGGTAACGACCAAATGGCGTATTAAATGTGCACAATTTCGATGATTGTTCATTTAACGGAACCATCCAAAAACCACTATTAACATCTAAAGCTGTGAAATATTTAGAACCATTTAATTTCGCCTTACAGTTCTCAATATTCGGAAATGTGGCCTTAAGATTGCCTTATTTAAATGCCTGGGATCTAAACAAATTCTCAGATTGCGGTTTGGTTTAGTGACAAGTACGATAGAATTCACCCATTCTGTTGGTTCGCTTACTGGAGAAATCAATCACTTTCAAATTCAACATTCTGTTTAGTTCTCTTCGTAAACTTTCATATAATTTAAACGGAATTTTCCGAGGCGGTTCTACAATGGGTTCAACATCAGCTCTATTTTTCAAACTGCATTCGTTTTGCAAAAGACCAAGACCATCTAACACATCAGAATATTTCTCAATTAATTTATTCACTGTAATGTTATTCATATTTTTAACTAATTACATTCTAATAGCTGTTTCAATACCAATAATATTCTTACAGGCTATATTTACAATAAAAACATTTTCATTAAAATATTCTTTATTATAATAAAAAACTATCTTAACTGTTCCCAACACCGGAATCCTCTCCCCACTAAATGTGAAGATTCTACTCGAAGTTCTATTTATCTTATATTTGATTTCTAGCAAATCTACCGCCTCGTATGACATTATATTGGCTCGTGCCCCAGTATCAATTTGGCATAATATATTCTGCTTGTCTACTGTTACCTCAACTTTCCATTCTGTTGCAGTTTTGATCTCCTTGCTTACAACTCCAATGAATAAGTCTTCTTCTCTTTCTTCCTCATCTTTATGGTCTGCATACATTTGTTTAACATATTTCGTCTTGGATAAACACATTTTGGCAAAATGGTTCATCTTTCCACATTCATCGCATTTAACGCCGTCAGCAGGACATTTGAATTTGTGACTCTGACCGCATCTGACCGTTGTTGATGTTGCTGCTTCTGATGTTATTATTTCTGCTATTGTTGTTGATGTAGTTGCTCTGATATCTGCCACCGCTATTTTTCCTCGTCACTGCGTTGACAGCACATTCTAAACCACCACCTTGTAAAATTGTTGCATTTTCTTTTGCCATTACCATATTTTTGGCAATAGTAAGGGAGTTGTTCAATTTAATAGCTCCCTCTGTTAACATCCTTTCTCTAATGTTGCCCATATTAGCTGATAACCCGCAGATATCTTCACGCAAGCTTAAATTTTTTAAACCTGTGACATATTCGTCAATGGTTTGATCTTCCTGTAGCTTGCACGTAAAAAATTTGAATCTCTCCATTACAATGTTAATCTGCGGGGTGAAATACGTTTCCATATTTTTTACTAAATCCACAAACATCACTTGGTCAATATCCATATTAAATGAATTGAACACATCTAGCGACTGGCTTCCAAGATGATGCAACAACAACGCCACTTTCCGTTGATCCGATTGGGTTTCCAGGTTGGACGCTCTTAAAAATGAATTTTGAATTTTGTGTGCCATGTCTTCCATTCTTTGGCAAGATTTAGAGCCTTAAAATTCATTGGCGGTATAGAGGCGGTAAAAACTCGACCACTTGCGTGTGACTCCTCATCGTTCTTCATATTTGTTCCTTTTTTTCCTTTAATTGATATTAAATATCATCCACATCTGACACCATGTTAAGTAAAACACTTGTGTTTTCTTGCCGTACTTTCTTATAGTGATGACTTTACTAATTTGTATATGATAAAATGATGTATACAAAAATATGATGTATACAAACATATAGCAGGGTGACACACATAACAATTAGGGTGCGTGCCAACCTATATAATGCGTAAGATCATTATTTTAACTTATACAACATTTACAATTTTGAAAATGTAACCCAATTATTTAAAAATTTTCCAAAATGTGAAATTGCATCTCGTTTTTGCTTCAAGTGCTTTGCGGGACGTGAAGGGGTTAATTGATTTTTCTGCATTTTTGTGTGTATATTCTACTTGACCCATAGAACAATTTTTGTTTGCTAGCCAACTCCTGTAGCTGCAACTTTTTTTTCGTCCCGGTGTACTGCACAGTAGGTTGGAGTGAAATTCAAAAAAAAAAAAAAATACATGAGGTGTCAGGGGACACCCCGTTGGGACGAAGTTCCTTTCGCTATATACGATGTTATGTACTAGTTAGTTCCAACACGCCTAAGGCGCCTGTTGGAAAATACTGTAATTTAAATGAATCATTAAGAAAATATACTTTTTGTAAAATGGTAAACTTTTTTTAAGAAATTTTTTATTTATTGAATGCATTTTTTTTGTTAAAAGTATATTTTTAGGTCCCTTTTGTAAGAATATGTATTATATTTTCCCGATAAGTTCCTTTCTTTAATGAGATGTACTTCTTTTATGAAAAGTTAATGTTTTTATGTAAGAAAAAGCTAAGAGGATGAATTGTTTTTACAAAGAAATACTTTTTATAAAAACAGGTACTTTTTAAAGAAGGTCGCTACTTACACACAATCAATATATGTCTTCGGTTAGTGACTTATGTAAATACACACCGCAGTGGCTTAACGGGCTAGACGCTGCTGAAGATGATGCTTCACAAACATCGAAACGATCGTCCAGCGAATGTGAGTTCGAATCCCACCCGCCGCATTTACATTTTTTCACTAACCGGAGAAAATATGATCTCTTAGCCTTAAAAGGAAATTACAACTTTAAATATGACGAGGATCTAAAAACAACTAAATTTAAAAGTTATTTTGTTTTACAAAAAAGGTACTCTTTAAAGAAAAGGTAGTTTTTTTAGGCAAAGGCAATATGTTGTAAGATAATGTACATTTTTAAGTAAAGGTACTTATTTAAAAAATTACTTTTTTAAGAAAAGGTACTTTGTGTAAGAAAATTTACTTTTTTAAGTAAAGGTATTTCTTTAATATAAGGTATTTTGTTAAGTAAAGGTACTCTGTGTCAGAATATGAATAGGTATTTTTTTTTGAGAAAATTTACTTTTTCTAGACACAAACCAAAAGTACGGGTGTAGGGTAAAAGTGCTGCCAATGTAAAGGGTAAAAGTGCTGCCAATGTAATTCCATTTTCAGGGTTGTACTTCATGTATTTGCCAGTCTTGCACCATAGGTAAAGGAAATAAGTAGATATCGCACATACCTTGGGAAATTTCTTGGTCAATAGATAGAGCTGAAAGCAATAATTATGACATTTGGTCCCAAATAAACTTGCACGTTGGCTTTTCTAAATTTATTTTTATTGGGTTCAAAACTACAATATGTAAAACACAGGCTCCACTTAGAAACCTTCGCTTTAAACCAAACCAAACCAAAAGTACACAATAAGTTGATAATAAAGGGTTGTAATAAAGTAAAGGGTTTTTAACAGAGACACTACAAAAGTAAATCGATAGGGACAGCAAACGACGCCATATTTTTTCCCGCTCTTTTGACATTTCTCTTCAGTAAGGTTTGCCATTTCATCATGGAAAGATATATGAGCCAACAACGAGTCGAAGTTATTAAAATTTACTACCGAAATTTGGAGTCAGTGGCCTCAACTTTCAGAGCGCTACGTCCAATTTATGGTCGTCATAATCGTCCTACCAGCTCAACAATTGAGCGTCCAGTGGAAAAATTTGAATCCGCAGGCACAGTACATAATGTTCCCGTGCCAGTGAGACAAAGAAGTGCCCGTAGTGTCGAGAATATTGCTGCCGCTGAGGCTTCAGTTCAAGAAAGTCCAAATGTGTCTCTCATAGGTCGTTCTCAAGGGTTGGGCATCTCTGTGACGTCGTTGTGGCGAATTTTTCGAAAATATCTTGGCCTACATCCTTACAAGATCAAATTGACGCAAGAACTGAAGCCGCTTGACCACCATAAGCGTCGTATGTTCGTGAATTGGGCTGAACAACAACTTGAAAATGATTCGGATTTTTATCGGAAAATCATCTTCTGCGATGAGGCTCATTTCTGCCTGAATGGCTTCGTCAATAAGCAAAATATGCGTTATTGGTCAAACAGCAATCCACACGTAATCCATGAGTCATCAAAATTACGGTTTGGTGTGGTTTATGGGACGGCGGCGTCATTGGGCCGTACTTCTTCCGTGATGATCAAGACCGGTACATTACTGTGAATGCAAATCGCTACCGTTCAATGATAACCGAATATTTTTGCCCCAATTGGATAATATGGACTTGGAAGACATGTGGTTCCAACAGGACGGCGCCAGAAGCCACACAACCGAATGCCACAATAAATTTATTGGAAACCAAGTTTGGTGAACGTGTTATCTCACGAAATGGCCCAGTCGATTGGCCGCCTCGGTCGTGCGATTTGATGCCGTTAGATTATTTCCTGTGGGGCTAAGTCAAGTCTATGGTCTGTGCCAACAAGCCAGCGACGAGTGATGAACTTCGTACGAATATGGAATGTGAAATTGCAGCAGTATCGGCCGATTTATGCTTGAAAACCGTCGAAAATTGGGTTCAGCGTCTGGACTTCTGCAAGCGTGCCCGTGGTGGCCATGCAAAAGAAATCGAGTTCCATACATAATGGCATCGAACGTACTTTCACAGGAATAAAGAATGTCATTGGTATCTAAAACAGGTTTTGTTTTAGTTTGTAAAAACTTTTGTAGCGCTCTTATTGAAAAACCCGTTATATGTTGTAGCATCTGTTTGTAATAGGGATGCCAAGCCCAAAATCCCGAATCCCAAAATTATTATAATTATTATGGCCCCAAATTGTAAGAGGGAAACAAACTTATTCTGCTTCGAAATAGATGTCTATTATTTCAACGGTTACATTTTGTCGAAAAAAAAACAGCAGACAGTTGTCCGAGGCCTTCGGCCACGGACTGTCCCTGCAGGCTGTGTCAGAGACACGGCCATTAAGTTTAACGTAGAATACGCCATCCGATAAGACAGAAAACATATATAACAATAAATTCATTTGCTTATATTATTTATCATTTATTGTTATATATGTTTTCTGTCTTATCGGATGGCGTATTTTACGTTAAACTTAATGGCCGTGTCTCTGACACAGCCTGCAGGGACAGTCGGTGGCCGAAGGCCTCGGACAACTGTCTGCTGTAATTTTTTAAACTTAATTTAATTTATGTATTCTAATTAATATTTTTATTGAAATAAGTTCTGCGAATGTTGAGAGGGCCGCCCTAATATTAAAAAAGGTTTACCTTATCGAGTCTTCGCATTAGCATTCGAGCGTTGTGTGAAAGCTTTACGCATTACAATTCAAAATTAATGTTACAACAGCTTTATTGAAGCTTTCGCAAAAAAGCTTTATTACGTTAGCTTAATGTTTGTTTCACTTTTTACTAGATACATGTTGCCAAGCAACATTAGCTTGCTGTTCGTTTCACTTTTTACTAGATACATGTTCCTAAGCAATGTTGAGCAACCAAAAACACTCAACCAAACACCACACATATGTTTGAGTGTATGTGTTTAAACAATTTTCATTTGAGAAATTAAAATACTAGAAATATATCAACCAATATGAAATGTATATCAAACGAAAGATAACATCTTCATTTACCTACAAAAAAAATTTTTAAAAAATTCATCTAGCCGTTTCCTCAAATCCAATGAAATAAAGATTACAACAATAAAAACCTGACATGACTCCTCATACCGTAAGGTAAGACGTATTCTACGTCAAAATATATAAATTGAGTTAACAAAAGCTTTTGCAGGTTTTTCCCTCAAATAAAATGAAAAATCACCTTAAATCAACTACAAATTTAAAATCGAAATATCTCGTTATTGTGAGCTAACTTTTTAAAAGGGAGTATACCACTGGATTCTATGACCCAAAGATTAGTTGGGCTGTCTCGGTGTTTTTGTGTGTCATTTCAAAACTTCAAATTTTACTTACAGTGTTATTATTAAAAGTAAACGTGGTGCAAAATCGATCTATAGTTATTCAAATGGACGATGTGCACGATAAATTTCGCTGACAGAACCATTATTTTGATAGAAAATTTCAATAATTTGCAAGCGTTGCTCTCGTGAATGTTTATACATGATGAAATGGCAAACAAAACTAAAAATATCAGCTATCTGAGTGGTTTTGTCGGTTGTCAAATAAAGCTGTGTTGCCAACTCAGAGTTGTCAACCTGTTAAAATACACCCTTTTCATGATAATTGTAAAACTGAAATCAATTCATCTTGGAGACATTTTAATGTTGTGCTATTTTTCCTGTTTTCAAATGCCATAGTTTATTTATTACTTTTCATTTAGACAATCAAAATTTTTCTGACATCTAATCTACTAATCCAATTGTGTTCATTTTGACATTTCTTTCGTCTAGTAGTTGGTCGATTTTACTTTATCTATATGTAGGATTAATTGCGCAAATCTCTTTTTGGCATTGAGTTTTGTTATCACAATTTATCATGTGGTTTTATCTGGATTTTATCACAGACATGTGTGTATGTGTGGAGCAATTTTTGCTGCTGCACTGCTTCGTCTGCCATTCCCTTGTCATCCCCTTCCTTGAGGAAGGCAAAAATATCCCCAAAAAAAAGTCAATTAAATGCTACTGAACGTAGAATGAAAGAGAACTTTCAATGTAGGTTATAAACCTCAAATGGTTTTTTGATTGGGAAATTCTTGAATTTATTACATTTCATTTGTCAACAGCTCAATTTTCTATTACAAAGGCCAAAGGGGGGGGGGGGATTGATGCTAGAAAATCGTAAAGAAGAAAACAGTTTTCCTCTTCCCACAACTCACACTTGGAAAACATCTAATAAACAACAAGAAACGTGTTCCTTTTTTTATGCTACTCCTTCGAATCTGTTGTGGGAATATCTGTGAAACAATAATACAATTCATCGGTTGGTGAGAAGCTACGATATGTATGTATGCACTTAGCAGCTATGTAAACCATCAATTTGGAAACTACATAACAATTTTAAACCCTTGGGTGTGTG
Source organism: Phaonia tiefii (assembly GCA_963931995.1). NCBI lineage: Eukaryota > Metazoa > Arthropoda > Insecta > Diptera > Muscidae > Phaonia > Phaonia tiefii. Next base: position 258,070,106 of record OZ008370.1, read on the forward strand.
GCGCTACAGATGTGTGGCTGGAAAGCAACGTAATAAATGTGATAGTATTTGTAAATGCCTGAACTTTGTGGTCATGGAAGCCAACACTCAAGTGTATATAAACACAGGCAGACAGACAGACGGCCAGCCAGAGGAATACTTGAAAAGTTGAACGGACTGACAAACAAGTTGGACAGACGAATGGATGGACGGACATGCAGCTACATACTATATCTATTGTTATAAATTGTTTATTATTCATGTACTGCCACTGCCACTGCCACTGCCACTGACACCGCCACCGACTGCGATTTTTCCATCGCCGCCTTTGTGTTGCATTTTGATTTCACTTCCCATCCCCCCCACTAGTTTTTTGCGGCACTAAAAGTTCAAACGTGCGGTGTTTTTCAAAAATCGTATGCACATCTTTGTGCGGAATGTCCATTTCATGGATACGAATGGGTGGATGGGTGGGTGTGGCATATTGTGGTGTATTTGTCGATGGAAAAATAGAATTTTATTGTGAGATGGAAGAATAGTAAAATTTGCCAATAAATTACATGGTTTATGGCCATAAACACTCACGCATACAAGCACACAAATGCAATCACATACGGACATCAAAGGATAACCATTGTATAGATGATTTCCTGAATTACATGCAGATGCACAGTAGGGTGTATTGAAATCATTTTTTTCGACGGGGGTTCCAAAAGATGCGAATTTACGGGAATGTAAAATATTTTTTATACGAGTGTACTTATAGTCCCCATCCGACCGTTAAAGTTTGATTCCTAGTTTATTTTGGAAAAAAAAATAATTTTTGGTAAATGTGGGGCTGAAATAGAGAAATAGAGTAAATATACCGATATTTTCGAATAACCAGGTTTCGGTTAATTCCAAAAATCGGCTTCAGTTTCATTTACGGGTTTTTCATTTTACCTTTAAATTTCTGTAGACAAACCAATACTCGTACCAATCTTGTTTGTTTGTTTGGCCCGTAAAAAGAATTATTATTATTCAGAAAATATAACACCATTACACAGATGTTTAATGTATCGGGTTTTTCAGTAAGAGCGCTACAAAAGTTTTTTTTTTTTAAATAAAACAAAACCGGTTTTAGATACCAATGAAATTCTTTATTCCTGTGAAAGTACGTTCGATGCCATTATGTATGGAACTCGATTTCTTTTGCATGGCCACCACAGGCACGCTTGCAGAAGTCCAGACGCTGAACCCAATTTTCGACGGTTTTCAAGCATAAATCGGCCGATACTGCTGCAATTTCACGTTCGATATTCGTACGAAGTTCATCAATCGTCGCTGACTTGTTGGCACATACCATAGATTTGACGTAGCCCCACAGGAAATAATCTAACGGCGTCAAATCTCACGACCGAGGCGGCCAATCGACTGGGCCATTTGGTGAGATAACACGTTCACCAAACTTGGTTTCCAATAAATTGATTGTGGCATTCGCTGTGTGGCTTGTGGCGCCATCCTGTTGGAACCACATGTCCTCCAAGTCCATATTATCTAATTGAGGCCAAAAATATTCGGTTCCCATTGAACGGTAGCGATTCGCATTCACAGTAGTGTGCCGGTCTTGATCATCATGGAAGAAGCACGGACCAAACCGTAATTTTTTCGGGATGCAATGATGACTCATGGATTACGTGTGGATTGCTGTCTGACCAATAATGCATATTTTGCTTATTGACGAAGCCATTCAGCCAGAAATGAGCCTCATCGCTGATTGTTGAGGCCTCTTAAAGTTGGTCTCTTAAAGTTGAGACCACTGACTCCAAATTTCGGTAGTAAATTTTAATAATTTCGACTCGTTGTTGGCTCCTATATCTTTCCATGATGAAGTGTCAAAAGAGCGGGGAAAAATATTGCGTTGTTTGCTGTCCCTATCGATTTACCTTTGTAGCTTCTCTGTTCAAAAACCCTTTATTTAAATAGTTAAATATCGTCCCTGATGAATTTAAATTTCAATTAAATTGAATTCAAATTAGTTGAATTGGATTGTATTGAATTGCATTGAGTTGTATTGAATTGCATTGAAATGTATTGAATTGAATTGAATTGAATTGAGCAAAATGGAATTGAATAGAATTGAACTTAGTTGACTTGAATTGAGCTAATTTGATTTGATGGTTGAGTTGAAATAAATTGAATTGAATTTAGTTGAATTTAATTGAATTGAATTGAGTCGATTTGAATTGAATTGAGTGAAATTGAATTGAATTGAATTGAATTGAATTGAATTGAATTGAGTTGAATTGAATTGAATATAATTTAACTTAATTGAATTTAATTGTATTGTATTGAATCGAATTAAATTGAATTGAATTGAATTGAATTGAATAGAATTTAACTTAATTGAATTTAATTGTATTGTATTGAATCGAATTAAATTAAATTGAATTGAATTGAATTGAATTGAATTGAATTGAATTGAATTGAGTTGAATTGAATTGAATTGAATATAATTTAACTTAATTGAATTTAATTGTATTGTATTGAATCGAATTAAATTGAATTGAATTGAATTAAGTGGAATTGAATAGAATGGAATTTAATTGAATTGAGTTGAATTGAATTAAATGGAATTGAATAGAGTTGAACTTAATTGAATTTAGTTGTATTGAATTGAATCGAATTAAAGTGAACTGAATTGAATTAAAAGGAATTGAATAGAGTGGAATTTAACTGAATTGAGTTGAATTGATATAAATGGCATTGAATAGAATATAAGTTAATTGAATCGAATTAAATGTAATTGTATTAATTTGAATCGAACTAAATTGAATTGAATTGTGTTGAATTCAATTGAGCTGAAATGAATTGAATTAAATGGAACTGAATAGAATTTAACTTAATTGAATTTAAATGCATTGAATTCAATCGAATTAAATTGAAATGAAATGAGTTGAATTGAATTAAATGGAAATGTATTGAATGTAATTGAACTTAATTGAATTGAATTTAATTGTATTGAATCGAATTGAATTGAAATTACCTGAATTGAATTAAGTGGAATTGAATAGAGTGAAATCGAATAGAATTTAGTAGAATTGAATTGAATAAAGTGGAATTGAATAGAATAGAATGGAATTGTATTAAGTTGAATTAAATTAAATGGAATTGAATAGAATTAAACTTAATTGAATTGAATTGAATTGAATTGAATTGAATTAAATTGAATAGAGTAAAATCGAATAGAATTTAGTAGAATTGAATTCAATAAAGTGAAATTGAATAGAACAGATTGGAATTGTATTGAGTTGAATTAAATTAAATGGAATTGAATAGAATTAAACTTAATTGAATTAAATTGAATTGAATTGAATTGAATTGAATTGAATTGAATTTAATTGAATTGATTTGAACTGAATTGAATTGAATAGAGTAAAATCGAATAGAATTTAGTAGAATTGAATTGAATAAAGTGGAATTGAATAGAACAGATTGGAATTGTATTGAGTTGAATTAAATTAAATGGAATTGAATAGAAGTAAACTTAATTGAATTGAGTTGAATTAAATTGAATTGAATTGAATTGAATTGAATTGAATATAATTGAATTGAATTGAACTGAATTGAATTGAATTGAGTTGAAATGAATTGAATTAAATGGAATTGAATAGAATTTAACTAAATTGAATTGAACCGAAATTAAGGTTATGTAATTGATTATTATTTAGTTGAAGTGAATGGAACTGAACTTAATTGAATTGAATAGAATAGAATTGAATTTAATGGGATTGAATTGAGTTGAATTAAGTGGAATTGAATTGTGTTGTATTGAATTGAATTGAATTGAATTGAATTAAATTGAATTTATAGAATTGAATTCAATTTAATTGAAATGAGTTGGTTGTATATTATTTTAGGTGTTCGGTCTCAAAATTTCACAGATGTGTTTAATGTTTTTCAATAACGTTTAATTTTTAAATTTAAATGTAAATCATGTTCAAATTTGCAATGCGTGTTTAAAATATAATTTTGAAATTTAATTTATATTCACGATGAACTCATTTTCGTGTACGAAAATCTTATAAAATGTAAAATCTTAATTTATATACTAATTTAAATTATTAAATTGTTATTCAATTTAGAAATTTGGTTTGAAATAAAAAAAATTCAAATTTTAGATCTAATTCTAACTATAAAATTATATTTTAAAATAGGATACAGTGCTCCTTAATAAAAAAAAAAATTCAGTAAGATTTGTTAGTTATATCATTCTGTGTTTAATTATGAAATTTTTGTAAAAAGATTTAACACAAATTGAGTAAAACCCGGTTAAAAAGGAGTCAAAAAAAAACCCCGAAAAGCCTTTCGAAAATTAAATTTTACAATAAACCGGCACACGGTTAATTGCAAGAAAACTGGTTAAGCAGTTTCGGCGGTTTTTCGGTTTCAGTTTTGAATACTCTACTCTAGAGTGTATATTTGTGGTGTATTGACACAAAAAATTTTAGCGCTCAAAACGAAGTGCCGTTGCTGTTTTCTTGTTGGTTGATTTGAGCCATTGCCTATATTTGTTATTATTAAAGCAATAATTTCCAAGATGCAACAGCCCATTTGCAACACACCAAATTTCATCGATTTACTGAGAGAGTTGGCTACTCTCTACGTTATTACTCTATGGCAATATCATTCATGAAGTCAATGTGTGTTTATGAGTAAAACTGTATGGTTTTGAAATTTATAAGTAATTTTATTTCTTGGAAATTATATTGTATTGGAAGTTAATATTATTTTTAGTATTTTGTACTCTTTTTGTGTATGTGGGTTTTTTTTTATTAAATTAGTATACAGGGACTAAAAGTACCCTCGTATAAAATACGTTTCCGTAATCACCCCTTTATTACGCGTCGGTTGAGACCACCCTCAAAAGAAAATTTTTCAGTACACCCTACTGTGCATAGGAATGGATTATTTCCAAAAAATTTTTTGTAATTTTTTTCCTAATATGTACAGGTTAACCCATGCAAAATGACAACCTGCATATTGACATGTATAATTTTAGCAGTTGTGAATAATAAGTTTGACTTTTTTGTATGGAAAATACAAAATGTGTGCCATTCCATTTCTTATATTTCCACAAGTTTTCCAAAAATATGATGGAAATATAAGGGGCAGTTAATTTGTTTTGTGTGCCCGTCGGTGGTGCTATGGTTAGTGTACGCGGCTCCTGTTCATGAGAACGTGGGTTCGACCATCTTATATTTTATTCGACAACGGCCACCTCACTTAGTGATGGCGGCGCTGTCGAGTACTTAGCCATGAAAAATCTTCTCAAAATACCTTTCGGATACGGTGTAAAACTGTAGTTCCAATTCAATGAGTGTAAAATCCAGAAAGCGCACACACCACTGGTTGTGGGAAGCTCTCCCCAATCCCTTCATGGGATTTAATGGGAAACCATTTTATTTGAATGCGGGAGTCTGCCTGTCCAGTGCCACGATAAATCTTTCCCTAATTCTGAGTCATACAAAAATATTTGTGGAACGAAGCAACTGATGAACTAGCAAGGCAAGGTCCTAATGGAAATGCGGATGACCGAAGCATGATTGAAGGCCCTCTAAGAGTGGTGGCTAACGCTACTGAACGCCTCTCATATCACGAGACAGACTTAAACTGGAGTCGCTGGAGACTTAAACCTGTGGCTTACCACGGGGTATTTGGCATAGATGTGACATTAAAATAGCCGAGTTCCTGATAACGGAACAGAAATGCAATAGCTAAACTAACAGCTGTTATAACCGGTCATTGGACAATTGGTACACGCTGAAAAATCGGTATTTTTTGTCGTTTGAATGCAAATATAACATGTTAGTATCTTGTCGCAAATATGGTATGTTTGTGTCTAAACACATTGTGTTTGCTTTTCAATATTACATGTTTAAGACACAATGATTAATAGGTTGAAATGGGTTTCTCACGTGTTGTTGGGTTTGTCTGTTGGGTTTGTTTATCGAAAACTGCTGAAGACAAAAACGTGATAGACAACAAAGAAACAAAAAAGCAGCCGATTTCCAATTCATGACACCAATGTTTGCAAACATATACATATTTCCTGCAATATGTTGCTAGGACCGTTTCTTTTCAGAGTATATAGTTGTCAGATAGGGAGAAGTATCTAGATGTAATTATGGATCCGAAACTCCGCTGGAAACTTAATAGTGAACACACAGTTAAGCGGGTGCAAGGTGCCTTCTACGCTTGCACGAAAACATTTGGCAGAACTGAGGGTCTAAACCCAAGGATTATGGATGTACTTGACGGTGATTAGACCCGTTCTGAGCTATGAAGAAGCCAGACACCATGGCTTTGGAGGAAAATGGAAAACTATTTATGGTGTAGAGAACAGATTGCGTTGGCGTGGTAGTAACATTACGATTATGACCCTCTGCTGCTCTCAATAGGATGCTGAATTTACTTCGGACTGAACAATTTTCTAAGAGTGAAGCGGTTTAAAGTGCTCTGCGCCTTAGAGATCTGAAATGCTGGACCGAAAGAAACTATGGACACAGTAGGCTTCTGTGCATTTTGCATATTGAGGTGAGATCTAAGCTAACCTTACCAGTTAACGGACGGTTGGTGAGGACGGTTGATCAGGTTACTCATACCTGTTACAACGGACTATGCTAGTTTGAAGCGGAACTTCTGAAACCACTTGAGAACAATGATAACGCATAGAGAATAGCGGAGCAACCACTCACCATTGCAGGATGTTGATATTGAAATTTTAACGGATGGATCTAAGGGTCTTCTAGACTCTCCTTGGTGTAACACTGTCAATCTGTCTTCCTGTTTTTGGCATTATCTTCCAAGCGGAAGATATATAGAAGATATATATGACAATATCCGAGGCGTGTCATCTGTTACGACATCACGCAATGTTAGGGAAGACTGTGCAAATCTTTTCGAACAGCCAATCTACCATAAGGGCTCTATCCTCAATTGAGAATAGATCGATACTGGTTTGAGAATATATGACCTTCCTAGCCGAGATCGGCGCCATGACAATGCATTTCCCCAGTGTGGGTTCCGGGTCACACAGATATAGTCTTAAATGAAGCTGCTGATATGCTAGCAAGGGAAAATTGTAGTGGAGATTCGGATTGACAAAGCGTGATTGAAAGCCCTCTGAGAGTGGTGTGTAACACGGTTGATCGCCACTTCCTCCACGAGGTAGATATAAACTTGCGAGGACCCACTAGTTATGACGGTAAATTAACCGACTTCGTGATGACTTTGAACAGGACTACAATAGTTAAAATAATGTCGTAGTTGCGACGAGAAACTAATAGTGGAACTCCTAAGAACTATCTTCAGGAGCGTCCAGCCTTGACAGATATATGGGGGGCAAGTTTGGGAAAGCCCTATCATTTTAGGCCCTATCAGCATATTTTCTGCCCATCCATGGTTCGTATTACTAATTAAATAGTTGTGTGTACTAACTTATTTAGTTGTATGTTGTAGCACAATATTGTCCGTATATGCATTCGGTGGAATTTCAACTTCATTTCCGTTTTGTTGCAAGTAAATAAATTGATGTACATGTTGACGTGAACGTTTTGTAGCAAAACGACAATTGTTGTTATTGTTGACGAAGTAATAATATCGAATGTTAGTATAACATGCACATTAGGGTGGCAATGAAATGTATGGAGGAAAACATATTTTCGAATTTTAATAAACCCCAGGCGGATTCTTATTCCTTATGGTCTAAAACTAACTTGGTGAAAGTCAAGGTTTTCAAATTTTGGCATTTTGGGTGAAAATTCGTATACACTAGAAAATCTACTCCTCTGTGCATTGGAAAAAAAATTTGCACATTGGTTTAGTTTAACCTGAATATAAACTGGATAAAGTTGTAAGAGATCATGTTTTCTCTGTACGATCGTTTCGATGTTTGTGAAGCATCATCTTCAGCAGCGTCTAGCCCGTTAAGCCACTGCGGTGTGTATTCACACCAGTTACTAACCGAATATATTTATTTTATTGTGCAGAGTGATTGATTGTCGCTACTTACACATTGCTTTCCTACTTACACGCACTGATGCCGATGTTTTGAAAGTTCTATTTATAGAACGAACTATTCTAATTGTAGTTGTATCGTTCTCTTTTGGTTTGGCCCTACCATATTGTTCAAATTTAGTTGTCTTGGATCCTCGTTATACTTAAAGTTGTGATTTCCTTTAAGGCTAAGAGATCATGTTTAACCTGGATAAAGTTTGAGTAAAATTCGACCACTCTAAAGGTTCCAATTTTTAATTTGAAAAATTTTGCAATTTTTAGCAAAAACGAAAATTTAGGTTTTTCGTTGTTTTTTTTAAAAAATTGTATCTAAGTGAAAAAAAAATTTAATTGGATTCCAATACCTCCTAGCAGAAGTCTCTACGCTTCCAATAAGGTATAACACGATATGTCCATGCAACGGTTTCATGGCGTTATCCTGCGGCAAATAGGCTATCTCGAAGAAAAATCGCCAAGATGGCCTTATAAGGGTACCACATTATAAAAATTTCAAATTATAATTTAGAAACATAAGCTATGTGCTCAAACCGATTCTATTAAATCTGATGTGGCAGTTGGTTACAAAATCCAGTTTTAAAACCCGGGTTAAAAACCCGGGTTTTAAAAACCGAGTTCAAAAACCGGGTTTAAAACCCGCAATTAAAACTCGGTTTATATAAAACGGTTTGCTAAACGTTTCGTTTTAATAAACCTGGAGATACGAACCGAGTTTTAAACCCGGTATTAAACTCGGTTTTTAAACCCGGGGTTTTAACCCGGTTTTTATAAAAGTTTTTTGTTACCAACTGTCGAATCAGACTTAATAGAATCAGTTTGAGGAAGCACTTATTTAATGTGTTATAATGTTGTACCCTTATAAGGCCATCTACGCGATTTTACCTCGAGATAGCCTACTTTGCCGCACGATAACACCATGAAACCGTTGCATGAAGCGTATATACTTCTGCTAGAAGGTACTGGAATCCAAGTTAAATATTTTTTTCGGGCAAAACACGAAAAACCCAAATTTTAATTTTTGTTAAATATTGGAAATTTTTTCAAATTAAGAATGGGAACCCTTACAGTGGTCGGATTTTACTCAAACTTTAGGAGTAAAGATTTTCTAGTGTATACAAATTTTCATCCAAAATGCCAAAATTCGAAAAGTTTGACTAAAATGCGGCTAAGATGGGTCCGATTCGGCACAAATTTTCACCAAGTCAGTTTTAGACCATAAGGAACCATAATCCGCCTTGGGTTTACTCATAATCCGAAGTTGTTTTTTCTTTGTCACCCTAATGCACATTGATACACACAAAGTTTTACATATGGATATAGATTTGTTGCATGCTTGTTAGAGTGGTTTGATTACGAATTTCTTTTGTGGTTCTTTTAGTTTGAGGATGTAACGAGGTTTAGACTAAACTTAACCAAACCTTTACAATTAGATTTTGACCCTATCATTAAGTAATTTCCCCATATATCATCACGACGCAATCCCAAGTACAAGTACAAATTAATCCGCAATTTGTTTTTTAATTATTGTCTAAGCGGTTGTTTTTTGTATGGCAAAATGAAAACAAATCTGAAAAATTCAAACCTTTCTAATGCACTATAGTTCAGCCTGAAAGAATCCAATTTTATTCCAAACGTATGCGTATACTTTATATTTATTACGAAATTACAATTAATATCACGTATACGATGATTTGGTATCGTGTGTTTTTTTTTTTAAAGGGAGACATTGGAAATTGCAGGCTTATTTCTAAGATATTATTTGTTCGTGTTCATATTATGCAAATGACTTAACTACTTTTGTACAAATACATAAAAATTGCGAAAGCGCGCCACTTTAATATTCAAAGCATTCATTCATTTATGCATGTATATTAAACCGACTCACAAAACAAAATCGTTTTGTCAAAACCTCAAAAGGCACCTTGATTTGTTTTATAACGATTCCCAAAATATTTCGTGTCTAGCATTGAGATCCTGCAGCTGGACCATTTTTTAAAAATATATTTTTTTAATTTTCAAAGAGATGTGAAATGCAACTATGCACAATGCAGACAATATTGTTATCATGTGAAAAGCTTTTTTCAGGCGCGTCGAAAGATATATAAAATATGTTAAAGTGTGTCCTGACAAGTCCTGTTTTCATCGACATTCTGCAAAAAATAGCATTTTTATCTTTCTGGTAAGGAGGTTTTTTCTGATGTAAATATCATATTGACATGTTTTAATCTTTATCAGATTTACGTAAACTTCTTTCAGCTTTTTTTTTAAATTCGCACAAGTTCGCGTTTTGCCAGCAATACAATATGGTGGGAATATTACTTTCTAAACAGGGCAAAATGGGTATCAAACCTTTTCGTTTGACAAGGACATCATTGTTGTATATTTATACTTTTTTATTTTTTAATACATTTTCCGAGGTGATCTGGACCAATTTTTGAGTATTTAGAATTACTCCAATCTAATATTTAAATCAGAAAAATCTCAGTACTAAAAACTTAAAAATGGTTTTTGGAACGACGTTCCTTATCGCACGCTATTATGCTACAAACCAGTATTATCAACTATATTGGGTACTTTTGCTTTGGTTTGTGTCTAGACTAATATATGTTGGGAAATTTCTTATTTAATGGGAAGTTTTCTAGACGGAAGTTACTTATCGCACATTGCGGGATGGGGGCTAAATGAAAATAATTAAACAACATTTTTTTAACGCTATTATGCTACAAACCAGTATTATCAACTATATTGGGTACTTTTGCTTTGGCTTGTGTCTCGGCTAATATATGTTGGGAAATTTCTTGTTAAATGGGAAGTTTTCTAGATGGAGCCTGTAGCCAATATTTAGTATATATTGTAGTCTTGAACCCAATAAAAAGAGCATTTAGAAAAGCCCAAGTGAGAAAAGTTAAAAATAAGAAAATTTTCTTAAATAAGTGCATTTTTCTTAAAAAAGTAAATTTTGTCAAAAAATACTTATTCATATTCTTAAAGAAAGTACATTTTCCTAAAAAATACATTATCTTAAAAAAGTACCTTTGCTTAAAAAAGTACATTTTGTTACAAAAAGTACTTTTTACTAAAAAAAAGTATTTTTTTTAAACAAGTACCTTTTCTTAAAAAAGTACATTCAGTAAAATTCAATCTCAAATAAAATTCAAATTCAAATAAATGGAACTGACACTAGCACGGTCTTCAAAAAATGATAGACCACGGAAAAATACAACTGTGTGATATAAATAGATTAAAACTCACCTCAAAGCAGTGCAACAATGCGAGAATGCATGAGGAAAAACAAGAACATGGTGGAAAGGTTCTGTCTGTTCTTGTTGTTGGAATTATAGGCCTTTCAGTGATGTTGATATTTAGGGATCTTCGATCGATACTAATTCGCACATGTGAATTGCAGAATTGAGTTTGTAAAATACTTTTTTTTAGTAAAAAGTACTTTTTGTAACAAAATGTACTTTTTTAAGCAAAGGTACTTTTTTAAGATAATGTATTTTTTAGGAAAATTTACTTTCTTTAAGAATATGAATAAGTATTTTTTTACAAAATTTACTTTTTTACGATTGAAGATCAACCGATGGTATCAATTCGGGCACAGTAGTTAGGCATCTGATGATGAACTTGTCACGGAGTTCGAAAGTAGTCATGCTAGTGAGTGTGTGTTGAACTGAATTGTCGATTTTTCCATTTTCAAATAGAAAAATGTTCATGACTTGTAGGCCTGAAGTATGAATATCTCATACATTAATCGAAAAGTAGATTTTCTTATAATAACTCTTCTTGAGATAAGTACATACTTTAAAAATCTACATATTCTTGAAAAAGGACCAATTGTAAAAAAAAAATCCAATTTCTTAAAAAAATCATATTTAAAAAAAATACCTTCTCTTTAAAAATTCCTTTTCTTACAAAAATTCCTTTCTTAAAAGTACCTCTTCTTAAAAATAAAATAATACCTCCTCTTTTATCTTCTTGAGGTAAGCAACCTTTCGGAAAATAAGTACATTTTCTTAAAAAAATAACCCTATCCTTAAAAGAGTACCACTTGTTTAAAAACTACATGTTCTGAAAAAACTACTCCTTTGCATAAAAAATCATACTCTTATGGCTTTTTCTTACAGAAAGTACCTTTTCTTAAAAATAGTACATTTTCTTAAAAACAGCATTAGCTTTAAATAGGAAAAGTACCTGTCCGTAAAAAATGACCTTTTCGAGAAAATATTATAGATTAAAGGACCTAAATATATACTTTAAAAAAATACATTCTATAAAAAAATAAGTTTTCTTAAAAAGAGTTTGTCACTTTCCCAAAAGGTATCTTTTCTTAAAAATCCATTTAAATTTTCATATTTCTCAACGATCGCCTTAGTCGTGTTGGAACTAATTAGTACATGATATGTAGCGAAAGAACTTCGTTCCAACCGGGTGTTCCCTGACACCTCATGTACTTTTTTTTTTTACAGAATATCGCTGGGAAATGTATACGTTAGGACATGGTTTGGCATGTTTTTTATACCTTTAAACGCGCCACCAAAAACCCTTTCATATGATACTAATATTGTATACAATGTCTTTAGATAAAATAAAAATTTCTTGGAAAAACTAAAAACAAAACCTTTCTGAAAAACTGCCCAGCTCACAGGATCTTAATTTTAGACACGAAATATTTTGGCAATCATCAGAAATCAAACCAAGGTTCGCTTTTATGAGTAGACAAAAAAACATTTTTCCCCCACCATAAAATGTGAGTCGGTATAATGTACATATGTACATACCGCACAACAACAATTAAATATTTGCCTATAATTACAATTTCACTAAATGCCCGAAATAGACTCCACGTCATCTTGAACGGTGTAAAACTGAAATCTACCAGAACTGGGTGGGAGTTTTTATTAAATGTAAGAATTGACATTAAATGTTTCCGGTAATTTGACTTTCTTTTCTTTTCATTTGATTTGAATTGAAGTATTTATGAAGGGTAGCTAGGATGCCAGGTTATTACAAACACAAATTAGCGGATACATATACTACGTATACGTAATATTTATTAAGAAATTTAAATTAAAATCACGTATACGTTGTGGTATCATTTGTTAGTTAAGAGCTAGGGATTTGACTAAAACTGTGAGATAGAATTAAAATTAGATGGAGCAATGAATAGGGGTTACAAATAGAAAACACACAGCTTGTTGATTGTGCTATGCACGCCCTCTTCATGAAACGTAAATCGAGAATGGGATTTTCAAAGTATGTGAAGGACTGAAGCTGACTTTGAAAGTGACGCTGTTTTCTAACCCTTCATAATGAGGAAAAGGTTTTTTTTTTAATAAGAGGAGGACTGTAGTCTACTTTGAAGGGGGATGCCATTGACGCCATTGATTGTTTGTTAAAGATATTTGTTCCAGCTAAATCTAAGATTTAAATATTTATTTGTAAATAACTTGTTGGAAATAATTAATACTGCTACATATACAACAATTTACTTAAATTCAAAATTAGTTCAAACGATATAATAAATATTTAAAAAAAATAACTTTTGTATGGTAATTAGGGCCTGCGGAACTCAAATCCGTAGTCAGAATTACGCTATTCGTCATCGGCATCTGCTGTTCGAGAGGTCGAAAAATTGCTATTTGAAAGATCTAAAGTTTTTTTCCGACCGGAACCGTCTGGTAATAATTAATACTACTATATTTACAACAATTTATTTAACTTCAAAATTGGTTCAAACGAAGTTGGTTAAAGTGCAGATTGCCTATTTAATCCATTTTGAGCCGGGTTGCAAAAAGTTTTGAATTTTTTATTGAAAATTACTTTTCTATGGTAATTACGCTATTCGTTATCGATTGCTATTTGAACGACCTAAAGTTTTTTTCCCGACCGGAAGCATCTGGTACTTCAACGAAAACTTATTTGTAACTTTTTCTCCAAAAGTAATAGAAATTGATCTCAGTTGATCTTGAACCGGAGAAATTATTAAAGACAAAAAAGACGAAAAAAAAATATTTTTGAAAAAATAATAATAAATAAGACACATTATCGTTTTAGAAATTTGGTTAAAATAGAAGGGGAGTTTCAATACCCTCCACATCCCATAAAGGGATCCTACAATTACATAGCAATGTAATTATTATTTGAAAACCGACAAAATGTCCTCTAGCAGTGCATCATTGCGTTTAGCTTCGTGTATATATATCGGCATAGAAAAAAAAAATTGGTTTGAAAATAGTGGCTCAAAATGGGTTAATGCATCGATGTGTGGAAATTGCACATGCTATTATTTTCGATGAAATACTGTATTGTCATACTAATTAAAACATATTTGTAAGTTAAATTTAACAAGAAATTTTAATTGATAACACGTATGTGGTGTGTTATATTATTCTAGCTAAATCAACAGAGACTACAATTGAACCAGGAGGAGTGTACATCCTATTCCAAGCAAAGATAGAAAGTAGAGATTTCTATTTTATCTAAAGGATTTGGGAAAACTACATGTAGTTTCAGTTCAACGAGTATTTGCCTCACTGTAAATGTACCAAGAACAATAATGCTAGTACTGCATTTGAAATAAATTTTGTATAAATATCAAATAAAATATACTATGTATCCTTGTAGCTTTGAAACTATTAAACCACAGGCAACAAACAGAATGCAGTACTACGATTTGCATGATTAACAACTTCTAATTGGTAATAAGTATTTCCATTTTTGGCAGTAGCTAAAGATAACTGACTAGAAAACGGGTCAGTATAAACTTTTAGATTATGTCTGTGGTCACAAGGCATAACTGCATAACTCGAGTTATCCTCAAATTTAAATTTTGGAGAACCGGGCTGTTATAAAGGGTCCGCCAAATAACTTTTTTTTTGAAAATGCTATAAAAAAAACTACTGAAAATTTTCTCAAATTTCTTTTTTTATTTGAAAGTACAATCCTTCCGGTTAATACGGGAAAATAATTCCATTCAAATAGCTACCTCGGCTGGTCATGCAGTAGCCTACACGATCGGTCCAATTTGTAAGCACAATATCGATTGTGTACAGCTGTATTTCACCAATGGCTTCACGAATATTGTCCTTTAAAGCGTCAATTGTCTCTGGCTTGTCGGCGTGACACTTATCTTTGAGGGCACCCCACAAATAATAGTCCACCGGTGTCAAATCGAAGCTCCGAGGTGGCCAAACGACATCAGCTCTGCGGCTGATAAAACATCGAGTGTAGCTTCGGCTGTGTGGTACGTAGCGCCGTCCTGTTGAAAAAAAATTTTGCCAATATCCTCCTCTTCAATTTTTGTGAACAAAAATTCGTTCAACATGGTCCGATAACGATCGCCATTGACTGTAACGGCCACTCCTTGCTCATTTTCGAAGAAAAATGGCCCAATTATGCTTCTGGACCAAAATCCGCACCAAACAGTGACTCGTGTTGGGTGCATCGGCTTTTCAATGTATGCGTGCGGGTTTTCTGTGCCCCAAATGCCACAATTTTGCTTGTTTACATACCCGCCAAGATCAATATGAGCTTCATCGGAAAAGATGATTTTTTTTGGCAAAATCGGCATCTTCTGTAAGTCGATCGCAGGCCATGATTTTCAAAGTAATGTCGCAATATTTCCCAGCGTTGTTCAAGCGTATACACTACCATATTCGTTCAGCGGAAGGATAAAACTAATTATCTGTCAAATCAGACATGAGCTAAGTGTTACCATTCACGAAATAAGCACTATTTGAAAAAAATTGTTAGATGGCGGACCCGTTAGATCGTACTGCACACTATATCAATTTTTGTGAATAATGTAATTTGTAGTTCAAAAGATATTAGACAAGATTTATTAGCAGATCTCGATCAGTCACTACATTACAAATGCAATTTTAACCTTTATAATGCTCTCCTAAAAAGTTGCAAAAATAGAAATATGCTGTTATGCCTTGTGACCACAGATACATTCTTGCTTATTTTTCATCTATATTTGTTGTTTTTTAGTTATTTTTTTAGAAGAGTACATATTCCGTAATTTGTGTATGCGTATACGTTATATTATCTTAGACACTTTGAATTAATATTACTTATACGTAAGTGTAGGGGTTACAATTTTACATTTTGCCGAATGTGCAGAAAAACGGATGGTGATCCGTTTCGGCTCCGTTACGAGTCCTAAAATGCATTAAAGAGCGAAATATGGATGGTCGAACCCATGTCGAACCGAGTCCGAAACTAAAACATGTAAAGCGAATCAGTGAAATTGCTATTTGGCGGATCCATTTCGTACCAGTTACGAATGCGTAAAGACGTCAAAAACCCAAATCAGTGAAACAGTGTTTCAGAGAACCCGTTACGAAACGGCAAAGGCACAAAAATCGAAATACATGACTGGAGAAACAAATTTGAAAATAATATGTGAGTATTTTGGTCAAGTGGAATGCTTTCATCAAACCAAATTTTGTTCATGAGCTGATGCATGCATCTTAACAGCTAATCGCTGCCAGCCTTAAACAGCCCGCCTGTAATCCATCGGCTCCTGCGGCTTTGTTGTTCTTAAGCCGGGCAATAGCTATTCCGACCTCGTATTGGTTAGAAAGGGGCAATCGACGTCGTCGTCCAAATTGTGATCGATTGTCTCACCGTCATTGGATATATTCTCGATATGCTTTGCCCAACTGCTATAAGATTTCGATCCTTGTCTTTACAGACGGGGGCTCTGAACCACGCTCATTAGTTCTATTTTTTACTGTTTGGTAGATTTCTGGGCTTCGTTCTTCCTTATGAAAACTCTCGCGCTTTCTCCACTGACTTTTCTTACGCCTAAAGAGACGGTTTACCTCCTTTCTTTTCTACCTATACCGCTCAGTCATAGCTCGCGCTGCAATTGACTGAAGCATTTCCATACGTGCAGCGTTCTTTTCATCATTTGCTATGCAACACTCTTCAACGCATAGTGGTTTGTTGGGAAGCGGTTTTTCAAAACCAAGTACGATTGTTGCAGCAGTATTTATAGAGTCGGAAATGGGTTTCCAGTGCTCTTTAGGATCTTTGTCGGGAGGGGCTGGGTTCTGTACTAAAAGTTGCGAGAGGTTCCTTGAGTAGGCTGTGGCTAAATCAGGTAATTGCAGCTTTCCGATGTCTAGCTTTCTCTGCATTCGGTTTCGTACGATTTTCGGTCTACTTAATCTTGTGCGAATCTTTGCTGCTACCAGGTAGTGATCAGCATCGATGTTAGCTACTTTAATCACTCGTACGTCCATTACACTGGATGAGTGCCTTCCATCTATTACCGCATGATCAATTTGGTTCTTCGGTCTTTGATCAGGGGATACCCAAGTAGCATTATGGAGGTTTTTATGCTGGAAATTTGAACTATGTTTTTTGCCGCGACAAAGATAATCAGTCTCATATAGTTGTCGGAACTGTCAGCATGTAGACTGAAATTGCCAATAGCTGGATGAAACATATTTTCACTGCCTACATTAGCATTGAAATATTTTAGTACAATCTTTATGATATGGCCAGGGCAGCGGTCATGCATTTCCTCAAGATGCTCATAGAATATCTCTATGTTATTATCATCTTTCTCTTCTGTCGTAGCATGTACACAAATTAGGGAAATATAACAATATTTCCCTTATGCGGAATGTGGCTATACTTTCAGTCACAGAATTGAACCTAGAGACTAGATGTTGCAGTATTTTGCCAACTGCAAATCCGCAACCAAATTCGTGTTCTTTCTCAGGGAAATTGAAGAATATGTCGCAGTTTTTTCTCCTTGTACAGCCATGTTCTGTCCACCACATTTCCTGGATAGCGGTAATGCCAGTCTTAAACTTTCGAAGACATCTGGATACTTGAACCAGATCTATGTGGAGCTCTTGCACTTCAAGTGCATGTCCGTAAATCATGGTCCTTATAATGTTTGCGGCGGTCGTTAACAAATAGGGGTTGGTTGTGTTTTGTTTTTCTTTTTCGTTTTTGTATATTCATGGTCATTATGTGGTAGGCAAACCTAGTCCAACGGAATTGTGGATTCTACCTACTGCCAGGATGTTTGAATGCAGCCGCCCATTTTGGATAAGACACGGACTAGAAAGCAATATGTCGAAATTGGATTTTCTTCTTTTAGTTTCAATCCGCCGTTGCACAATATGTTTTGCTCATCCGCCTCCTAAGGACAAAGGAATATGCCCAATAGTTTGATGAGATTTTGTGACATCAGTCACCTACTAAACTTGAGACACACCAGTGATCTCATAACCAATAAGGTTGCTCATTTGTTTCACCTTCCCACTCTAGCTAGCTAACGGGGCTTTCCGAAAAAAGCAATGCCCAGAACATACTGCCCAGGACATACATACATACTCGTAAGTGAATGACTGTCAGAAAGTGAATGGCTGTCAGAAATTTTCGACTCCACGGACAGACCGTATATTTAACGGAGAATTTTTCACTCGACTACTCCCAGGTGTTTTCATCCGTTTGCGATATGACCCAAGTTTCGGAGCCATATGTCAGGACAGGTAAAATGAGAGTCTGGTATAGCTGAACTTTTGTCTGTCGAGAGAGGGCTTTGTTCCTAAACTACCTGCTGAGCCCAACATAGCATCTATTTGCAAGCACAATTCTCCTCTTTATCTCCAGGCTGACGTTGTTGTCTTTGTTCACGGCAGATCTAAGGTAGACAAATTCATCTACCACTTCAAAATTAATTACGTTGTCGACGTTCAAGTGCGGACCAAGTCGAGAGGTTTCTATAGACATTCACACCATCAGTTTTGTCTTGCCCTCATTAACAGCAAGACCCACCTTCGCTGATTCTATTTCGATTCCAGAAGATACTGCAGTAACCTCTCGCAAATTTCGCTCAATGATGTCTATGTCGTTAGCATACGCCAGCAACATATGGCTTTTCATGTGAGTGGTCTTGATCGTATTTACTGCAGCCTTTCTCATTATTATCTCCATTAAGATGTTGAAGAGATTGCACGAAAGTTGTCTCAGTACTCGCTTGGTACAGAATGGTTCGGTTAGGTCTTTTCACACTTCCACTGCTGATTTGGTGTTGGTCAGCGTTAGTCTACAGAGGCGGATCAGTTTTGGCGGAATCACAAGTTCAGACATAGCTTCGCAATATTTTCCACGTATGGGGCTTTCGAAAGCAGTTTTGTAATCCACAAAAAGATGGTATAAATCGATTTGCTTTTCGTGGGTCTTTCTAGGATTTGGAGTAACGTGAATATTTGGTCAGTCGAGGACTTGCCTGGTCTAAAAGCACACTGAAGGTCCAATCAGGTTTTCAATAATTGGCTTCAGTCTTTCACATAATACGCTCGACAAGACCTTATACGTGATGGATAAAAGACTGATACCTCGATAGTTGGAACAGACACACGGTTCACCCTTTTTGAGTACAGGACATAATACACTGGGACTCCAGTCGTCAGGCATATATTCCCACAACCATATACCGCATATGAGTTACTGCATGTGGGCTAGCAGTCCTTCGTCACCTGTAGTAAAAGTTTCGGCGGGTGGATCATCCACACTAGCGGCTTTATTATTTGCAAGGCGAAAGATTGTCGTTCTAATCTCGACTTGAGGGTTGGGTACAATCTACATTGTCTTCCTCAATCATTACCTCCTGATCTGGAAGAATCTGACTGGGGTAGTTCTGAAAAATTGTCTCTCCACATATTAAGCACACACTTCTTAGCAAACACCAGATTCCCATTCTCGTCCTTGCAGAAGGGCAGCCCTGTATTCGGCCCGTTTTTCGATCTTGTTGCACTCTGAAAAAATTATCGGGATTTATTGCACATATCGGTCTTTTCACTCTCTCTCTGCTCCCACTGGCATTTTTCCTCCTAAATAATTGTACGGCTTATTTATATCGCACGTTGTAACTGGGTGTTTCGTTACCATATATGCAGCGTCTTTTCATCACGTGCAATGCGACATTCTGCGTCGTACCATGGCTTATCTTTCTGCGGTTTTAGATAGCACAGTTCAGTCCTTGCAGCGGTTTCTGCAACTATTCTGCTCTAGGAAGAAAGTGAGCTTTTGTTTGTAGGCCTTTGATGAATTGCAGATTGCCAATATCTTTTCCTTTACGTATGAGTAATATTAAATTAAAAATTTCAATGCAAGAAAAGTTTATCTCTGGAATGTCATCTCTTATCGCATCTCTGCTCCCACTGCCATTTTTTCCTCCTAAATAATTGGTTTCCCACCCTTCTCAGCCTCCTGTATCTTTTATTTATATCGCACGTTGTAACTGGCTGTTTCGTTACCATATGTGCAGCGTCTTTTTCATCACTTGCAATGCGACATTCTTCGTCGTACCATGGCTTATCTCAAGTTCAGTCTTTGCAGCGGTTTTGGCAACTACTCTGCTCTAGCAGGAAAGTGAGCTTTTGATTGTAGGTCTTTGGTATCTCCGGGATTTGCAGCTTGTCAATATCTTTACCTTTACGTATGAGTAATATTAAATTAAAAATTTCAATAAATGAAAAGTTTATCTGCGGAATTTCATCAAAATCAGATGCATATAAATACAGTTTGCAGTTTGAAAGCAAATATAAATCAAAAATCATTTTTTCTGAAAGAACAAAGTTTAGCTAATCAAATCCTGTAGCTCAAACTTTTTTGTCTTTGGCCCGGCCTAACTCTCACCATAGCGTATGAATTATATTGTATTTAGATTTCCCAGAAAAGTAAAGGATTAAAATACCTATGATATAATAAATTATATTACTTTATTATGGAAATACTAAATTGTAAATCATATAATTTTCTTGGAAAATTAAACTAACTGTTTAAAATGCCGTCTTTTAGAATTTTTTTTGAATAAATTACATACATATATGTTGAATTGTATTGTATTTTCTTTCCTTCTTTGTATTTACTTTCAGGTATGTCTGCACTACTTATCACACAGTCTTTGTAAGGTAAATATGAATGACCATTTAAATTGGCTACTGCTAAAAATTGGCCCACTGCTACACTATGTAGTATGAGACACTACTATGTATTGCTCAAAGGCTGCTCGAAATTATTTTGTACACGTTGTATATTTTGAAATTATAACTTGAATTTTAAAAGGTATTTTCTAAAAATGCTGGGGGGCCCTATTTTTTTTACCATGAAGTCCATTTTATAGAAACAAAAATGTATGTGCATATTTATGCGTCTCCTTTTCTGTATAAACAGACGATTGTTGGAAATCTATGTAACTCATACGACCAGTTGTTCATTACAAAAGTTTTTTATTACTAAAATTCATTTATTAAGAAAGCTCGACAAACAAATGTCTAAACCATTCATTCTTTGAATCGTCCCATAAGTATTTAAGGCAGGATACTGTTTAAAAATATGAAGAAACATTTCAAATAATCCTGAGTCCTTATGGTTTACATGTGTATGTATATCACACATTTTGTTGTCACAAATTCTTTATTATATTTGCAATGAAATCGCAAAATATAAAATATCATTTCACCAATTGCATATATTTATTTATTAGAAGAAATGTTACGCATAAAATTCATAAAAACAAAACACTTATAATCAAAACAAAAAAAGTTAAACCCCCCCCCCCCTTCTCTCTATTCGCACACGAAACACTTATATGCGTACACACATAAACACCACTCAATTCTGGGAAACCTAAATCTGTAAAACATATACATACGCACTCACACACACAAAGGTTCAAGGATATTAAGCGCACAAACAACAGCAAGGACGCCATCTAGTGTATAAAATGTAAAGGGGAGCAGAAAAAAAGGACCAAAAACCACTGGAGTTAAATGAATAAATGAATCAGTGAATGTATGAGTGGCTTAGTGTATGTTAGCGTATTTTTATGGACAAAAATCAAAAATAAACACCAGGTAAATACCTCTGTCATGAACAATACAAAAGAGGTCGCATTATTTGCTCAATACTCGACTTTGAATTAAGGTGAAATTATATATAAATTAAAATTAAAAATAAATTTAATTATTTTTAATTTTTTTTCATTTTTTTTACCCTCTGCAATACCGTCCAAGACAAACCGTACCTCCTAAATAATTTAAGACCAAATTTGAAACGAACATTTGTTTGGGGACTATATTGAAACGGAGACCAAACTAATGTAGCTTTGGCCTACGTATTTGATGTTCCATTCTATAACTATACTTGTATGACAACTAGATCAATGTTCCAACTTTTATCTAGACAAGAGGTTTCAGATGCCCCTTTGCAAAGGAGGAGGTATATGGGATGATTAGGATATGGAATGTCCTTGAGAATGCTTCTATCTTTTGGCACCAAAGTAGCCACGAATATTTTTGTAGCATTTTTTATAACCTAAGGCCATATATTTTTAATATTTTTTTTAAAAACTTAAAAATTTATATCCCTAGTAGACATTACATAGATTCATTAAGTGCTGTTTATTCCCAAAGTGTGAATGGACTCTCACCCAGTGTCCAAAGCTTTTAGGCCTATAAGCTTGTAATCTTTGCGGACGAAAACTTTGGAATGACTTCCTTGGAAAAAATGGTTTCCCATTACATCCCATGAAGAGATTGGGGATTGATTCTCACAACCAGTGAGCAATGCGCTTTGTAGTTTTACTCTCACTAATTGGGACCCACATTTTTACACCGGTTCCGAACGATTTTATGAGAAGCGTTGTCATGGCTAAGTACTCGATAGTGTCGCCATCACTAAGCGAGCTGGCCGTCGTGCGGAGTTAGCCATTGGTGGCAAGTAGTGGTTGTGATTTCTCGATAAATTAAACTTCTCGAGAAATCGAGAAAAAAATGCTTTTTCCGAGAATTCTCGAGAATTTTCGAGAAAATCTGATAATTAAAAACAAATAAATATACCCATGAAAAAACTAAGAAATATTTAATATTTAACACTATTTATTAAAACAATATTTATTTTGAACCAAAAACAAACGAAATTCATTATAATTTAATTTAAAAAAAAAAAGAAATTCATTATAATTTTGCAAAATTCTTATATGCATTAATTTTTTTAATTTTAGTAAAAAATAATTTATTTTTTATTCAAAGAATAATTCTTCAAAAAGCAGAGACTATCAATTGATCGATCTAAGAGGCTTGTTCTTTTCTTCGAAACGAAATTTCCTGCAAGTGAGAAATTCCTTTCGTTTTGCGTAGAAGTTGGTTTCACCGTTTGTAATGCTGCTTGCAATAACGCCAAGTTTTGAAAAAGTTGGCCATTGATAGAAAATATATTAATATCTTTCGACAATGTTTTAATGTCTGTATGTGAGATTTGAGAACATTTGTTTGGTTTCACGAATTTGCTGCTTTTTTAGAATTTCTTCATTAGTAATAGTAGTATCCTGCTGATTCATATCATTCAGTTCGAATTCTGAATCTAGCATTTCCATTATTTCTGAATTTTCTGCACGTACCACAAGAGCAACATTTTCATTACCACGCGATTCATCAGGTGGTGCAGGAAAACGCCTTGTCATCAAGTTTTTAGCTTATTTTGTAATTTCATTTTTACTAGTCATGCTCATCTTCCACATTTTCGAGAGAGGATGGGTCCTGTAAAAGTTTCAAAAGAGACACTAGTGATTTATCCCGTCTCTTTCCAATACGTTCTTTTAATGCATCCAACAACTTTAAAGCTAAAACCTAATGATATTTTTCTAATGCTTGAAAAAGAAATTTCAGGACTCCTTCCGCTGTCAATAGGGTAGTATTATTACGACTTAATGCCTCTATTGCTATATATCTGGCGTTAGTAATATCATCATTGATCAAAATATAAGCCATATTACGCTAAAGCCTTTTTATAGGACCAATTATTCGAAAAAATCGTTGTACTATTGACTCTAAGGTATTCCTCCTAGTCTTAGAATACAATAAAAGGGCCAGCTCCGTTTGCTCTGCGGCTTTAACGTGACTTTGCAACACAATATTTCTCACCGGTGATTTCCTGAAAAGTTTAACCATATTCCAAATCTTTTGAATTGTGTCCTTTATATTTATATCAGGATTGATTACCGTTTGGACAAATTAGATATATCTGATTATCTTCTGTGCCGTAAAAATGGTCATCCTGTTCATCTTCGTTTGAGTCATTATTGTTTTTTTAGTTGTATACAAAGCCGACTTAATCACCAAATGGACACTATCGAGTACTTAGCCATGAAAAAGCTTCTTAAAACTACCGTTCGGAACCGGTGTAAAACTGTAGGTCCCAATCAGTGAGTGTAAAACTAGAAAGCGCACATCTCACTGATTGTGAGAGCTCTCCTCAATCCCTTCATGGGATGTTTTGGGACACCATTTTTTTTAATCGCCAAATGGATAGCGTGATTATAGCACATTTGTAGATGAACAGGTGATAATTTTCCATACTTCACCATAACGCTTGCACCATCTGATGTTGTGGCTACAATATCGTTGAAAAAACAGATGCCAAACGATTTCAATTTGAATAATTTTTTAAACACCGTTGAGAGAATTATAGCTTATGCATTGTGCAGGTCCGTTATTCGTTGGTAGATCGAGAGCGAAAAAATACGTCACCCTTTCAAATTTTCTTGTTTACTCTTTTAAAATAAATAAAAAAAAAATTTAAGATTTATTTTCTCAACCGTGGTCTTTAACTGAAATTCTCGAGAATCGAGATACAGTAAATTGTTGAGAATTCTCGAGAAATCGAGAATTGAGAATTCTCGATCACAACCGCTAGTGGCAAGTGCTTGAAAAGCCCACATGTTGTGCACTGTGTCACGGTTGCCCTGCGTACCACTCCCTTTGATGCACAGAATGGAATGTTGCAATTGCTGCCGTTGGACATTTTAGGAAGGCAGATTGCTTCTACGTCTGCCATAAGTTTAAGACATTGGGGTCGATCATGGAATCATTCTATCGTCATACCTGAATTTGTCTACTACTAAAAAAGGTGAACAGCTATTCCATTGGTAATAACATACTCTCATACCGGAAAGGAATTCTTGAAACAATGAAGTTCCTGGTATAAAGGGATATGAGAATTTCTTCATGAATGGTTCATAAATGGTAGGTACGGTATGGGGTGTAATCTTGGGAACATGGGTTGTTAATTTCTCATGGACTATCTGGACATTGTAGCGTTAATAAGAAGGAAATTTTTGCGATTAGTAAATATGCCGAAGGAGTAATTGGCCAACAGTCGTAGGTATCGATATTTTCTCTGACAGCCAGGCGGCCATCAAGTCCATGAAATCAGTATTTCTGAACACAACATCTTCACATGACGATCGCAGATCTCTAAACGAAATACACTCCGGCTCACTTATTTAAATGCACTAAAAATTCCATATTCAGCAGCCTGTATCTATTGTAATTTGTAACCGATTGCTGAACGTTAAAATGGAAATGGAAGCTAGACATCTTGGGATATATAAAAAAATCATGAGAATAGTGGTTTCTTAACTAAAGAACGTTTTTTAAGCAATTTGTAAAACAAGTCCAAAAATGTGCTAGGTTTTTTGGTTCACTTGAATAAAGACACTTTAACTAATTTTAATGAAAAACAGTTTTTCTTGTTTTTCTAAACTATTTAACTTTATTTACGAACTATTAGTAACGGGTACAACCCCCTTTGTTTTTAATAACTTGAAATATTCGGGTTTTCATTGAGAGATTTAGAGAATTTATGTAATCCAACGAAATTTGATTCCAAGCATCCTTAATGGCCTGAATTAGTGACTGCTTGTCATCAAATTGTCTACCTCCTTCATAGACCGTACGAGATAACCAACAGCAGACATTTTCGATAATGTTTAGATCTGGCGAATAGGGTGGCCAGTCGAGAATACTAACATTTTGGCTTGCAATGAACTCCTTTACTATTCTGGCGTTGTGTATAGGGGCATTATCCTGTTGGAATATCCAAGATATGGTACCAAATAGTTCACTGAACTTCGGAAAGCCAATTCCAATAACGTTTTCTAGCTTGAACCAGTCATTTTTGTACTTTGAAATTCAAGGTCAATGGTAGCCATAGTACGTAATAGCACCCCACACCATAACCGCGCCCTCTCGGCTGTGATATGGGTTCAAAAAATGTTTTTCTTTGCGCAGATCATGCAAATATTAGTTGTAGCCATTAGGCCCATCCAAATTAAACTTCGTCTCATCCGTAAATACAACGGTTCTCCAGTCATTTACATGACCTCTTGGCTGCACATCCCATACCATGGAGTCTCTTGCGAATTGAAGTCGCTTTTCCTCACGAGGAGCATTAAGTGGCATTTTTTTTGTAATTCGAGGTATTTAAGATACTCACAGCTCTTAATTACTCTGCGTACTGATGACTTGCTCGCTTCCACTCCAGCCTGAGCTCTTATTTTTGTCAAGGATAAGGCAGAATTAGAAGCAATTCTGATGAATTTTCTCTTCTCTTACGTATGTAAAACAATGAAACCCTTTCTTTAAAAGTTTTTCCATACCCCTCGGGGTCCTTGATATAATTGTCTACAACTGTTGGTCTCCGCCTAAGTTTTGTAGGTGAAAATATCCTTTAGAACGGTAAACATCGATTTCAGGTTTTTTTCCGATAGATTTAAAATTATTTTGGTTTACCATTTTGACTAGTAAAATTATTAAGATTTAATAAATTGTAATAAACAAACGCTCCCTACAAAAAATCATTGCTTACTTTAAAAATAATAAAGTGCCTTTATTAAAATGAACCAAAAAAATAACACATTTTTGGACTTTTTTTTAAAAAATTGCTCAAAAAAGTTCTTTAGTTAAGAAACCACTATTGTCATGATTTTATTTTATATCTCAAGATGTCTAGCTTTCATTTACATTTTAAAATTCTGCAATCGGTTAGAAATTGCAAAAGATACAGGCTGCTGAATACGGAATTTTTAGTGCCTTTGAATAAGTGCACCGGAGTGTTCATCACCAGTATATGTTATTCTGGAAAAAACGCATTCTTAAGATTTTAGTACGGTAGATTTTCTGATTCATAAGTCAGATTCGAATAATCCTAAATATTCAAAATTTGGTCCACATCACATTGGAAAATGTATTTAAAAATAAAAACTGTATATCTATACAACAATGAAGTCCTTGTCAAAAGAAAAGAATTGATACCAATTTTGCCCTATTTAGAATGTAATATTCCCACCGTATTGAATTTTTGGAGAAAGCAAACTAGTGTGAATTTCCAAAAAAACTGAAACACGTATTTACTTAAATCGACTGTAGATTAAAATGTGTCAATCTGATATTTAAAAAAAATACCGTTACCCAATACATCCCAGGAAGGGATTGGGGAGGTTTTCACAAACGAATATTTAAGTTAAAAAAATCTTCGTACTAAAAATGTTGAAATTATATTGCTTTTGCAGAAAATCCCTGAAAACAGTTGTGTCAGGATATGCTTTTCCAAGTTTTATCTACCGTTGGGGGCGCCTTAAAAAATTCTTTTAATATGGTATCAATATTGTATACATTGCCCATGGATAGAGTACAAAATTCTTTGAAAAAAAAAAATAAAATGAATTATTACGAAATGGTCCAGCTCACAGAATTTTAATGCTAGACACGAAATATTTTCGGAGTCATCAGAAATCAAACCAAATTTTGAAGGCTGGACAAAATGAACTTTTTTGTGAGTCGGTCTACAAGGACCGTGTTTTCAGCCTATAGAACCAGATCTATGAACCGTACGTTACTAGGTAGGACCAAGGCATCAATACGAACACGGTCTGATTAGTATGTATGCGGTGTGAATAAATGTCAGGCCAAATGACCTCTATAGAAACTGTATCGATGAGGAAGAATCCACAGAACATCTTCTCTGCATATGTTCACCCCTCGCCGGTATGCGAAGGTCTACTATGGGATGCTATCAATTTCGACTATGAGATCCAACCCAAGAGAATTATCTCAGATATGTGTACACAAGCTCTTGAGCATCTTGGAGCAAACTAAATGTGTCTGGTGCTTAATCTCGTTCACAATAAGCTAACAAGTTTAAGTGTGCTACCACCAAGATCTAACTCTACCCAACTAGGCTTGTGCTAAACTTTCCAGAATTGGTAGATCCAAGAACTTAAGAGCAAACTTGGAGAACCAGTAGTTCAGAACTTAGCAATTTTAACCTAGTACCCTCCGACCGCCAATCCAAAAATTTGCAAACCGCTGCCATTTCACCCCTTGCATTTTCGGGAATGGTCGTTGATGGACATATTTTCATGAAATAAGCCAAGGAATACGCTGGTGAAATTTGTCCAGTCGTGACTGAACCACCCTGTATATCAAAGTGGTGACCGATATATCTCATTTTCAATTGAGTTCAGTTTTCTTCACCCTATCAAAGACTATATATTATTTCCGTCAAATTTATTATTTGCAAGCATAAACACACAAACAGGTGGAGAAATATTCCGGTGTCTTTCCTATTCATTTGTTCATTTTATATTTTCTAGCGAACCATATTTCCCTCGGGTAATTTTATTTGCGTTAAAGTTGAATATATTTCCCCTTTTTTGGATAATTGAAAATATTTTCCACTAGATCTATTAAATCTGTTGATTCAGACAATGTTGTAATGACTTGACATTGAATATGGTAAATATGTCATTTGTCCTTGGTGGCTGAAGGATATTTGTGCTAAAGCCTTAGTGGAACTACCAATTCACACATGTTGCGAAGGGGAATCAAGAGAATTGAATGCGATATGACTAGTGGCAATTTTCGCAGTACCATCATATATAGAATGAAAAAGAATTATTATATTTCGTAAATATTATGAACTCGTGATTTAAACTTTCAAACCCATTGAAACTTCATAAAACAGCGGAGAGGAATGATTGCATTGGAACCAATGATATTGGCAGTTCCTTGACCAGACGGATGCGAATCTCATTTAACTTGAGATTTATTTTGAATGCTGTTCTAACAAGCTTTTAAGTCGTGCATAGAGTTGTAAGATATAGATCATCAGTACGAAGGGGGGAGTATATTATCCGACCAATTAAATGAGTGAAAACGATTAAACTCGATATGGAGATATGGTGGATTGCAATTTAGAAAAATTGTTCTTTTTATTGTACCGGAAACGAGAAAATCCCTAATTTCGGCCGTAAATCGGCAACGCTGACAGCTTTACGTATTATATCTGAGGTTCTTAAAGGGTTATTGGTTCAAGCAATATCTCAGAAAAGTTGTAGATATTTAAAATATTAACGCCTTATATCTGGATAACTAAGAGAATTCTTTCTCCGTTTGTTTATAGTTGCTCTACTAAAACAAAATTATGGGATTAAGGGGTCTAGGAAATCGTGCTCTAGCCGCAGTAAGTTGAACGGATTCTGTTTGTATATCATGGCGATTTTCTGGTGGTTGCTTATTCCGGTTTCTTGGGCTTTAATCAAAAGGATTGCAAACAGTTTGATTTTCTGTGGACTCCATCTAAGCGGTATTTTACCAGGGTTGCTATTTATATATCTATGTTATATTTGATTGAGACTAAAGAGAAATCGACTGGATGGGTCTTTCAAGGGGAGCCAATTCCAATATAAGTTGTTCGCGCAGATAGCAATTCGAAGCAAATGGTGGCCCGTTTATTGGGCATAACTGGTTTTATGGCAACAATTCCGTTGGAGCACCTTAGGATGGTCAATTCTAAATTGTACACAATCCTTTGTTTGCCAGAAGTTTTCAGTGCACTAAAGAAATCTAACTCCCAAAGAAGAATCATTCTCCATAACGACAATGATAGCTCCCACAGATCGGCTCAAACAAAAGCTCATTTGACCTTGATTTGATCCGCCTAGCAGGCTCGATGGGGCACATAATTGCTTTTTGTTGATTCAAACCTTTTTTTGGTCATGGATTTTATTCCTTCATTCTCTAAATTCTTTTTACTTCCACAATTGAGCACCACAAAATATTCTGGAATGTTGGCGTGATTATGGTTATCATTTACCTCACATTTGATGCATTTTGCGGATGAACTTTTCAAGAGATTAAAATTACTCTTGAGACAATTTAGTAGAATATAATTAAATTTCTTTTCCCAGTCGTCTTAAGGAATTATGGATACAAAAAAGATACGAAAATTATTAATTTTTCAAGAGATGTCGCAAAATAAGGATGAGGTTCTAGTTTATCAGTATTTATATCTCCTAGGTTTTCAGTTCAAAATTCCCAGAATGAAAAATATTTTAATACATCGACTTTAGTTTTATTAAAGTTTCTGTAACAATCAAACTTTAAGTTTTGAAATTATAATTTTGTTGTTACAAATATTTTTCCAACACCTTCAGGTTTAGGAGGGAAGTTTCCCTTTGCAATTGTTGACAAAATCTGTTTAACAAACGTGATTAGTAACTATGATGAGTCATTTGAATTGTATGGAGTGGTTGGAATGAAATAGTTTTTAAAGTAAACAAGAATATGTTTGAATAGTTGATAAATAACTACAAAGATTGAATGGATAAAAAAATCAATGAGTGTTCGAATTCACGACGAAGTGTTAATATGTTCTTGTTACACGGTACCTGTTCGATTTCTATGAACACATTAGTAAATGTTACATTGGAAAATAAAAAAAAGAATAG
This sequence comes from Phaonia tiefii, assembly GCA_963931995.1. Classification (NCBI taxonomy): domain Eukaryota; kingdom Metazoa; phylum Arthropoda; class Insecta; order Diptera; family Muscidae; genus Phaonia; species Phaonia tiefii. The sequence goes on from OZ008370.1 coordinate 258,100,746, forward strand.
TTTTAGTGGTGAAGGCTCTTTTGCTGTTCCAGTTTATTTTTTCTTACATCTGATTTAACATTATATTTAATATTGTTACAATAAATAAAACAATATTTAGCTCACTGAAATAATTGTTTTTGTTTTGTCAAAAACAGAGCGACAACAAAATGTATTGAATGGTATCATGGTACAAGCAATTGGAAGAAGTACTAGCCCAGTTGATTTTAACCTTTTTTCGAATGAGTTTTTCTCTTATGTAAAAGTTTGTCTACTTTTCTTTGTATGCAACCACCATTCGCCTAGAACTGCTGTTTTTGAAATGATTTTTCAGTCGTTTGCTGCTGTACTGCATCTACCATTACATTTCTACCATGAATAGTATGGAGAACTTATTGCACTCTTTTTTCGCTCTCATATAGGGAGTCTGAGTAAGAAACCATAAACGAGTCTTTTTCTCTTTACCGAATATTTCAATATACTTATAAACGCACCATTTCGACAATGTTATTTATTACATAAAACAATGCAAAAAGCATAAAAGTTTCAACAGACATCAATGTTTCTATACTATACTATACTATTCAATACTCTTTGGCGACGACGACCTGCTTGTTTGTTGGCTGTCGCTAAATCAATACCATCATACTTACTTTTAGGCAGAGACTATGGTTGTACAACAACCACGTATGGGATGCTACTGCTGTGTGTTGTTTGCATGTGTTCACTTTGATAGATTGCCCTACACGTGCTTATAGATGTTAAGACATTAAAAAAAAACAGAAGACCACTTTGTCTTACAAAATTAATAGACTGCATTTCCTGGAAATCCCTAACTTCAATGTTAATGAGACCGATAAGAAGAAGAATCCCTGAAAATACCCACGTATGTAATGATGTGGAAACGATATACGAAGGGCTTGTAGAAGGAGATATTGCGGTGAAGGAGATCTAAAAAAATTGTTTCCCATTACATCCTATGTAGGAATTGGGGAGAGTATTTCACAACCCGTGAGCTGTGCACTTTACAGTTTTACACTCACTGTTTGGGACCTGCAATTTTACATCGGTTGCGACCGGAATTTTAAACGTGCGTTCGTAGCCCTGAAAAAATTTCTCCAGGAGATCTACATCCACAGACAAATTCGGTTGAGACAACCGAATTAGTCGCAGCCGAAATTGTTATAACTACATTACATTTCATCATTACCGATTTAAAGGTTGTCACAACCGAATTTGGGGTTGGCACAGCCGAATTAGAGGTTGTCACAACCGATTTGGAGGTTGATATTACCGCATTAGAGGTTGTTGCTGCCGAATTAGAGGCTGTCAAGGAATTTATGTTATCAAGATTTTTATTATATTTTTATTTTTGTTATTGGTTTTCTTTTTGTCTATGTTTCAATCTGAATTATTTTCTAATTGAAGATTTTATAAGCAGTATTTCTTATGAGCTAACTCGCATTTAGTGTAAAATTTAAACAGTCCGTACTACCATTGCAACTAACATTGGCTGAGAATGGATTCGAAGTTTGTGACTCTTCTCAGCGCCTTAGCGTTCGAGGCTAGACACCATATTGCTAAATTGTGTCACTTATTTCAGTTTTGGTTTTTGGTTCCGTCCCCTTTCTACACTCTGAAAAATCCGCCTACGTAACATTATTTACGAACCATGTATATGTTTGGAACATCCATATACTTACGTGCAAGTATTTTTTTTCTGGAATTGAAGATCAAAAGCAGCCGTCATGGATCACAGCCCCAATGTGTTGTATCTGTCGATTTGGGTCTTAAGCCCGTCCATTCGACCGTTCTATATCAAGGGGATGTTATACGACCATAACTTTGGCGAACATATCGGCACATCTCAAACGACCGACCTTGAAAATATTCAGAACTTATGATATCTGCTTATACAGTTCGCTTATAAATTTGAATATTTCCTGAAAAGTAAGACGATTTAATGTAGAAACCATAATACAATATTTTGGCGTACCTGTTTCAATACAAATTCTAATTGAAATGCTAATTAAAACGACATGAACAATTCTTCTTTCAATTTAGTTGTCTTTGATCCGAGTTATTTTTGGAAAAGTTGAAATTATTATTAAGCTAATAGATCATGTTTTTTCCAGCTAGTGAAAACATGTAAATCGTTTCAATGTTTGCGAAGCCTCATCTGCAGCAGCGTCTACGACCTTCTTGTTCTTTAGCATAATAATTGTCTTTAGAATTTTAAACGTCATAATTGAAATACTTAGAATTATGTTGTGGGAACCGAATTTAAAATAAATTCGGTTGTACCAACAGAATTCACGAGAAATTCGGTTGAATAATTTCGGGCAAATTGGTTGTTGCAAACGAAATGATTTCAAATTTTATTGTTATAACCTAAATTATAGAAAATTTAGTAGATAGAATAAATATAAAGAATAAAATGGTATTCAGTTGACACAACCAAATCGATTAGAAGAAGAGGTGGTTTCAACCGAATTTCAGTTGTAAGCACTAAAAGCAGTCGCGACAAACTCAATTCGGTTTTGGCAACCACAATTCGGATACAACAGCCGCTGCAACCTCTTGTCGAACAATTGGTTCTGTGAATTTATGAACCATCTGTGTGAACCTAGGTACAGTTGTGGTTGAAACAGTCCTTTTTTGATTAGTCCTACTACCTCCTAGTTTGATATTCAAAATTGAAATTTATGGTCATAATATTACCACAACAAATATTTTGAACAAACCTAGAGGCATTTTTGCAAAGTAATGGAGAAAAATAAAGAGTTTGGACAATAAATCGTACGTGATTGTAGTATCAGACCGAGCATAATTTGAGACCAATTATTTTTCAAATGGTGATACTCTGACCACCTTAAATTTCTTTCCGCGGCGGTCACCTCTTTTAGTGACGGCGACAGTATCGAGTATATAGCCATGAAAAAGCTTCTCAAAATACGGTTCGGAACGGGTGTACAACTGTAGGTCCCAATTAGTGAGTTTAAAACTAAAACGCGCACAGTTGTGAGAAGCTCTCCCTAATCCCTTCATGGGATGTAACGGGAAACCATTTATTTTTTGACTGCATAATGGATGGCAGAAACATATTCCCTAAAAAGCTGTTTCAAGAAATGGTGTACGCCAAGAGTTGTTTACCCTGTGTGGGATCAATTGGACCAAATTCTACAAAGTTCGTTTATTTTTGACAATTGTATGGGTGAAATTATGGGAAATATTATGCGTGAAAAATCAGAATTCAAAAACAATCTAATCTTCTTAGCTCCGATATTGGGTTTTAAAAAATAATATTTTACGATATCTGTAACATGTTCTCTCAAAAATATTCTGCAGGAACCATGTATTTGTTTGGATCACACTCCAATCATTCATATGTTTGAAATAACCAAACACACTTGTATTTAAATGCAAACATTGAAATGTTTACTGACAAACTTGTATGCTTTTACGTGGAAACATAGGTTTCTCATTTTTGACGTAGAATACGTCTTACCTTACGGTATGAGGAGCCATGTCAGGTTTTTATTGTTGTAATCTTTATTTCATTGAATTTGAGGAAACGGCTAGATGAATTTTTTTAAAATTTTTTTTGTAGGTAAATGAAGATGTTATCTTTCGTTTGATATACATTTCATATTGGTTGATATATTTCTAGTATTTTAATTTCTCAAATGAAAATTGTTTAAACACATACACTCAAACATATGTGTGGTGTTTGGTTGAGTGTTTTTGGTTGCTCAACATTGCTTAGGAACATGTATCTAGTAAAAAGTGAAACAAACAGTAAGCTAACGTAATAAAGCTTTTTTGAGAAAGCTTCAATAAAGGTGTTGTAACATTAATTTTGAATTGTAAAGCGTAAAGCTTTCACACAACGCTCGAATGCTAATGCGAAGACTCGATAAGGTAAACCTTTTTTAATATTAGGGCGGCCCTCTCAACATTCGCAGAACTTATTTCAATAAAAATATTAATTAAAATACATAAATTAAATTAAGTTTAAAAAAATTGAACATAATATTTTTTTTTAAACGGACTTGAATCAAATGCCGTTGGTAAATATAAAAATTACAGCAGACAGTTGTCCGAGGCCTTCGGCCACGGACTGTCCCTGCAGGCTGTGTCAGAGACACGGCCATTAAGTTTAACGTAGAATACGCCATCCGATAAGACAGAAAACATATATAACAATAAATGATAAATAATATAAGCAAATGAATTTATTGTTATATATGTTTTCTGTCTTATCGGATGGCGTATTCTACGTTAAACTTAATGACCGTGTCTCTGACACAGCCTGCAGGGACAGTCCGTGGCCGAAGGCCTCGGACAACTGTCTGCTGTAATTGTTTTCTCATGTTTTTGTTTTCAGAAGGTTCCAATTTCGCCAAATGCTACAATATTTTAAATCACGATTATCACTATGAGTTGGTACACAAACAATGTACTTATGTGTAAACAAAGCTCGGTCATGCAAGCCAAGCGCGGTTTAAATACTTGTGGTCTTTTTATTACATTTTATGAGTGGTACGCCGCTCCGATTTTCACAGTAAAGACAAGAATAGGATTCACGTTGTAGCTCTTTTCAGTGTCATTCCTCAAAATCGTTTATCACTTTGGTATCACACATATTTACAAAAACCATAAACAAATGCCAAAGCAACATCACAAATCATTTAACCGTCCAAGCCTTTATTTATTATTTTTACTGATCACAAACATTTTCTACCAAGTGCCGACCAAACGCATTTGATATCCTATATCCGATGAGCCATTGACGACTGAGTGCATGATCTAAAACGCAATACACCAGCCACAATAAGAAGCACTCACTTCATCTGTAATACCAGGGATACTTATGACAGAAAGAATAACGCAAAAATACAGCTACACAATTACAAGAAAGGCTAATCTCTCTTTGACCTCTTTTATTCTCTTACTCCAGAGAGAGTAAATACAGTGCAACAAACATAGCTGTATTTGTTTCATAAACAGAGAAATATTTGGATCACAAACACATATATTACAACATATTAATCATTGTCTCTCCAACAAGTAGTATTGATTAGCAAACACCAAAACACAAAAACCAAAGAACAGAAAGAAAAGACAGATTTTTTACAGTGTAAAGTAAATTTTTTTCACCGCATGATTACTTAATCAACCAAGCTCATTTGCTATCCTCTGTCCGATTCGCGATTGAATACATGAAGTTAAAACGCATCAGATATACGAAATATTCACTTTCATTCAGGAATGTTTATGAATCACTGGGTGAAAAATAATTCAAAAATGCCGTTACACACAAACTACTTTGACTCTCTCTCCTTGTACCTCTTACATTCTCTTGCTTTCAATAGAGAGTAAATAGTGCAACAAACACAGCAGTATTTGTACCGCAAACACAGCTATACTTGGGTCACAAACCCATATATTAAATAAATAAATAGTTTCCATTACATCCCATGAAGGGCTAGGGGAGAGCTTCTCACAATCAGTGAGCGTTGCTCTCTCTGTGCACTCACTGATTTACACCGATTCCGAACGCTATTTTGAGAAGATTTTTCATGGCTAAATACTCGATAGTGTCGCCATCACTAAGCGAGGTGACCGTCGTCGAAATACATATAAGGTGGTCAGAGCAGGGATCGAACCCACATTCTTATGTAGAAAAGTCGCGCACACTAACCATTGCACCACCGGCGGCCATACAAACCCATATATTATAACATATTAATCATTGTTCTCCAATACGTAATAGTGAATAGAAAACACAGCGTGTTTGGACACAAGTATACTATACTTGCGCTTGCATCCAAACAACTAGAAAATATAGATTTTTTCTGCGTGTAGGATTCATATTTTTAATCTTTCTAATTTTCAACCATAATGATATATAATTAATCGTTGAAAAAAGGCAAACTCTAAAAGTACAAAAAAGAAACATAGAGCGCACATTTAAAATTCCTTTGAGGATTGAATTTTATGTTTCGGGATTTGGAAACCTTAGTGTTGCAATCTCGGCAACTGACAGCTCTATAGTAAAGTTGGACATTTTTGAGGTCATGCGTACTCAGAACGTTTTGACATACGAGCGCTATTTGTGTTGTTTGTGGACAACAGTTCATGGATGAACATAATTAAATTTTTGGCGATGAAGCTCCATCAAGGACCAGTGTCTACCGATGGTATGGTGAATTCAATCGTGGTCGTAGTTCACTCCAAGACGAATTTCGTGAAGGCCGTCCAAAATCAGCTGTTGTTCCGAAAACCTTTGATGCTGTGCGCGAACTGATTTTGCAAGATCGTCATGTGACCTATCGTAAGATTGAGACAACCTTAGGTATTAGTGGGACCAGCATTCATTCAATATTGCATAAACATTTGACTGTCAAAAAAATTTGTTCGCGTTGGATCCCACACAATTTGTCAAGCGCTCAAAAAAAGGCTCGTGTCGATTGGTCAAAAGAAATGCTCCAAAAATACGATCGCGGTGCTTCGAAACACGTCTATGACATCGTGATAGGTGGTGAATCCTATATTTACACGCATGAGCCTGAAAGTAAACAGCAATCAACTGTATGGGTATTTCAAGTTGAGCCAAATCCAACAAAAGTTGTTTGCGCCCGAAGCACTTCCAAGCAAATGGTCGCCTGTTTTTTCGGAAACACCGGACATGTCGCAACCGTACCACTAGAACAACGCAGAACAGTGAATTCTGAGTGGTACACAACCATGTGTTTGCCAGTTGTCTTCCAAGAAATCAGGAAAACCAACCGCCGAAGACGGATCACTCTTCACCACGACAATGCGAGCTGTCACACATCGGCTAAAACAACTGCATTTTTTAGCACCCAAAACATCGATTTGATGGGTCATCCGCCGTATAGTCCTGACTTGGCACCGAATGACTTCTTTTTATTCCCGTACGTAAAAAACAAACTGAGAGGTCAACGTTTTTCGACACCTGAAGAAGCGGTTGCTGCATTCAGAATGCATGTTTTGGAGGTACCTCAATCAGAGTGGCAAAAGTGTTTCGACAATTGGTTGAAACGCGTGCAAAAGTAGACAAATCTTCATGGGTAATATTTGGAAAAACAATAAAGTGATTTTTGCTGTTTAATATTTGTTTTTGTTCTCTAATCCCGAAACATAAAAGTCAACCGTATTTCTATTTCCAGACCTGAAGAAATGGCTCGGCAGTGTGTCAAATGAAGACGTTAATACTGAAAGAAACGCATATTTTGGGGACTTTGAGAAAAGCTATTATTTGGAAGATCTTACAAATTTTAAAAAATTATGGACTCAATATATCAGTCTAAAAGGAGACTATGTTGAGAAACAAAATAAATTTTTGCCGAAAACATATTTTTTATTCACAAATTGACGTAGTTGTCAAACTGCATTCGTATGTAACTTCAAAAACTCTCCTTAAATACATAAAATAAAACGCTCCAAAACCATAAATTTGTATTAAAAAATAAATGCTCGAACAGTGGAAACCTGTTACCTTTAATAAAAATATCAAACAAAATTCCAACAAAATATTTCCTCTAGTAGGTCTCTTAGTTAGTTTGATGGCTTTCCAAGATATTATTTACATCAATGTTGATGATCACATATTAATTGTAGAATTTGTCATTGGGTTTTTTCCGAAAACTATTCAATTTGTAATTTCCAATAAAACCATTACTAATCCGACTCCTTCTGGCATCATTAGGGCCCACACGTAGAAGATTTTATATCTGACAGGGGACACCGTAACACGCTATAGGACCAAACCCTAATTTTGATGGTACCTACACACAATAACATAAAAACGTTACATATGACAGCTGTTAATTGCAAGTCAAAACTTGTAGTATAACTGGGGCTTCATTGTAAACTGTAGGCAGCGACAGTTCTACACTTAATCCAATGTTAATTCACGACACATCAACAAAACTGTGCGTGATTTTAAACCGTTTGAATATGTACGATTACTATTTTTAAATATGCACACACTTATACCCTACACTGTGGTGTTTGTGTGCAGTACATCAAGCCAGCGTGTTACACTTACACGCACAAAAATAATGAAATTAAAATAAATAAAACCGACTCTGACATGTGAAAATGAGTGTGTGTGTGTGTGCGTATGTGTGTAAGTGCATGTATGCTCTTGTTTGTTTATTAACATTTTCTGTCATAATAAACAAATTTATGCCCATAAAAACAAACAGGCAGAAAAACAGTAAAAAAACGCACATCACAAGAGAGTGCACAGCAAAACAAAATCCTACATGGTTGACATTTATTCCAAGGGTTTACGGTGGCATCGCACAGTGGTTCATTCAAGGAGAATGTTGTCAAAAGTAATGTTTTATTGTGCCCGCTAATTTTAAAATTGTGCTATACATGCGAAGGATTATACTATGAAACCTCGCAGGCAAGATATAAAACCTCTATTCTAACATTTATATTACGAGGAGGGTGATTCAAAATATAAATAAATGGTTTCCCATTACATGTGGGTGAAGGGTCAAGGGAGAGCTTCGCTTCTCACAGTCACTGAGCTGTGCGCTTTCCAGTTTTCACTCACTGATTGGGACCTACAGTCTTACACCGATTCCGAACGGTATTTTGAGAAGCTTTTTCATGGCTAAATACTCGATAGTGTCGCCGTCACTGTGCGAGGTGACCGCCGCCGAAATAAATTTTAAGGTGGTCAGAGCAGGGATCGAACCCACGATCACAAGTACAAGAGGCGCGCATATTACCCATTGCACCACCGACGGCCACGGATTCAAAATATATTTCAGCAATATTTGTCTGAAAGTGACTATATTTTTTGAACCTCCATAAATTGCATACGAAGAGTAGTTGATTAAAAAAACTACGGTAGTCATTTGTAAGTATGGATTCAGTTTTTCCTAACGCATTGTGAGTTGAACAAGTTAGTAGTGACAATAAATATTATTTAAATATTTTGAATTGTCAAAATCTACAATAAAACAATTTCACACAGAAAGTTAACTAAAACGAAATAAAATGCTCAAAATCAAAATGACATCGTGATAAAAATACATTATAAAATTATACATTATAATTTACAATATATTCCGGGTATTCAAATAACAAATTAATATGGATAATGTGTCCCGGAAAGTATTTTTTTTATACAATTCATATTTGAGTCATTTACTAGAGGAATGACAGTACGTGTGATTCGAGGAGCTAATATCGATTTGGACCTCTACCTGGTTGCAGTAAAGATTCCCACAAAGTTAAGCAGAGTCGTAGGAAATCATATATGTAGAAAGCTGGACATCGAAATGCTGCAATTAACAGAGATAGTAACGGCCTATGCAGACAATCTCGCTCAGCTACTGGCACAGAATGCAAGCCCGACTCATGATCCTGAAGCGCAGTGGACGTACATTTCCCACTCTAAGAGAACTACTGCAAAGATCGTGCTTAGTTATAAAAACCCGACTAAAGCTAAGCCATGATGCGATGGAGAGTATCGCATGGCCTGTGGTATAAAGAACGCAGCATGTATGGCAACGCTACGATCAGTTGCAGCGCGACGGAGTGGTATTAGATGAAAAGGAAAGAGGAAATCTTATTTTTTAAGAAGAACAAACGGTTGTGGAAAAGGAGCCAGAGTGCGCGAATTGAATCTTATGGAAGAAAAAAGGAGGCCCGTAAATTCTACCGAAAAAGACAAATCAACGGTCATTAATCAAGGCCGCCTTTTGTAGAGATAAGGACGGGAATCTTGTTGAAGATGTAAGGAGTATGTTGGGAGTATGGTAAGATCACTTCTCTGCTTTTCTTGTCCCAGGAAACTTGAATATAGATGAGGGTGTGGAGCAAATTCAGGACGATGGCATCGACTGTCTCCCTTCTAGCCAAAGCGAAGTTCGAACTGCAATTTCTCAGCGTCTGAACAACAACGCCTCTGGGTAAGATGAACTACCGACTGAGCTGTTTAAGGCTGGTGGGTATGAGTTGGAATGGTGCATGCATCAGCTTGCGTATAATAAAGGGTTATCCATTTTGCTGTTTCAAAAGTAAACGTAAATAAAAGACATATAAAATATTTTTTTTCCATGATGTTTCTTTTTTAGTATAAAGTTTGAATGTTGACATTATGTGTGAAACACTACATCATTTAAATGACCACCACGCGAAGTGTTGCAAGGATTAATTCTTTTGAGGTAATTTTCGACCAATTTTTGACACATATTGGGCGGTATCACAGCCGTAACTTGACGAATGTTGGTTCTTAAGTGCTCAAGAGTTAAAGGTTTATCTGCATAAATACGGTTTGTCGCGTAGCCCCACAAAAAAAAAGTCTAATGGTGTCAATTCGCATGATCTTGGTGGCCAGTTAATATCGCCACGACGAGAAATTACGCGGCCAGGAAATGTCTCTTGCAATAAAGCAAGAGAAACCACATATTCTCCAAGTCGTATTCTTCAATAGCAGGCAAAAAAAGTCGGTTATCATATGACCATAACGCTCCGAATTGACGGTGACAGTCGTTCCATCGTCGTTTTCAAAGAAGTAAGTTCCAATTATACCTTCGGCCCAAAGAGCGCACCAAACAGTGACTTTTTCTGGATGTAATGGCCTCTATTCAATTACCTGAGGATTCTCAGAACCCCAAATACGACAATTTTGTTTATTAACATACCCACCGGTGGCCGTCGGTGGTGCAATGGTCAGTGTGCGCGGCTCTTGTACATGAGATCCTGGGTTCGAACCCTGCCCTGACCACCTTCAAATTTCTTTCGGCGGCGGTCGCCTCGCTTAGTGACGGCGGCACTATCGAGTATATAACCATGAAAAAGCTTCGCAAAATACCGTTCGGAATCGGGGTAAAACTGTAGGTCCCAATCAGTGAGTGAAAACTGGAAAGCGCACAGTTCAGTGATTGTGAGAAGTTCTCCCCGGTCCCTTCATGGGATGTAATGGGAAACCATTTTTTTTATTTATTTTACATACCCACCGAGTGAGAAATATGCTTATCGCTGAAGAAAATTTTGTTCGAAAAATCGCCGTCCACCGCCTGTTGTTCAAGCACCCATTCCACGTATCTACGACGTTGTGAATGGTCAGCTAGCTTCAGTTGTTGTGTGAGCTGGACTTTATATGGATGTGGGTGTAGATCCAAATGCAAAATACGCTATAATATGCCGTAAGACAGTGCTAATTCCTGAGAACGACGAGGAATCGACACATTCGGGTCTTCGGCAACACTTTCACTTACAGCAGGGATAATTTCAGCGGAACGAGCGAAACGATGATGCAGAGGCCTTACAATATCTGTAACTGCTGCAGTCTCTTCAAATTTCTTCACAATTTTGCCAATTGTTTGCGTAGTTGGACGATTATGTAAACCACATTCTCCTGTTAAAGCACGATATGTGGCTGTGCCAGAATCACAATTTTTGTAGTAGGGTTTAATAATTTGTATGCGTTGTGTGATAGTTAAGCGATACATTTTCGTCAGTATCAGACTTTCAACTGAAAAGAAAAAAAATTGACTCGAATGTCGAATTCCAGCCCTATACTTTTGAAACCACGAAATGGATAACCCTTTATCTGGCTAGGCGAGTGTATGCCCGACGATTGGAGCTTTAGCATACTGTGTCCTGTTTTCAAAATAGACGACCCGAGTATATGCACCAACTATCGGGGAGTAAGCCTTTTATCAATCGAATACAAGGTCCTCTCAAGCGTAATAATCGAAAGACTAATGGGGTTTGTTGTAGACTTAATCGAACCTTATCTGTGTGGCTTTAGGCCTGGAAAGTCAACTGTCGACCAGATAGTCATATTACGATAAATTCTGGAGAAAACCTACGAAATGCAAATCAACACCTATCACTTCTCTGCCAATTATAAGGCTGCCTTCAATGTACGACACGGGGAAAGCTGCATCACCCTATATCGGAGGTTGGTATTCCTGCTAAGCTGGTACGCATTTGTAGAATGACACTGACCGACACGAAATTCTCCGAAAGGGGTGGAAAAGATAACACCAAACTATTTACTACGAGGCGAGGCTTCAGGCCTATCATGCGATCTCTTCAACATAATAATTGAGATCATCGTGAAAACAGCTGTAGTCAACACGAATAAAACTATCAGCAGCAAAAGTCACCTGCTGCTCGCGTATGCGGATGATTTAGACATCATTGGGCAAAATGTTCTTTGAAGTTAGTTCACTATTTTCGAGCACCGAGAAGGAATCAGTGAAATCAGAAAATCATTAATTGGGTTTAGAAATTAACGAAGATAATACAAAATTAAAGTTTTCGCCAAGAAGAGCATCCACCCGATTGGAGGTAAGGCTGAAAGTTGGTAGTCGTTGTTGTTTCGAGGTAGTGAACGAATTTAGAAATCAAACGAAGAGTTGTGCTTACAAACTGCTGTTATTTCTATCAGACTATCATACAACCTCTCTTGCTTTATATTGCAAAATTCTGGATAATATCGGGTGCTGATGAATCATCAGTGCGAGTCTCTGAAAAATATATGGTGCTATAACGCAGTACGACAAAATCAAATTTTTTTGAGTACACATGAGAAATGTCAACAGAATATGAAAATAGGCTTAAAATAAAGAAATACGCGTCTCGGCTTTTTACTGTAGCACGTCAGAGTTTTGAGAAAATCGATTTTTAAGCTTCGAAGGACCATGGAGGTTCACTTGTAATGTAATACTATTATAAAAAGTTCTATAAAAACTGAATGGGTGAACCAATTTTAATGCTTGAGCCAGTTTTGAAAGGGGAATTAAATTTTGTTCTTTTTTTATTTTTTCTCCGCTAGATGGCGCTTTAATTTCCATGTAAAGTTAAAAATAACCAAAAATGTAATGTAAAGTAATGTAATGTAAAACTACAAAAATTAATATGAAATCTTAACTATTATATTGTGTTAACAATTACATTACATTACATTTTTGGTTATTTTTTAACTTTACATGGAAATTAAAGCGCCATCTAGCACTTGTTTTTAATAAAAAAAAATTCAAATTTAATTCCCTTTTCAAAACTGGCTCAAGCATTAAAATCGGTTCACCCATTCTGTTTTTATAGAATTTTTATAATAGTATTAGGTTCAACGATCCTTGGAAGCTTAAAAATCGATTTTCTCAAAATTCTGACGTGCTACAGTAAAATGCCGAGACACGTATTTCTTTATTTTAAGCCTATTTTCATATTCTGTTGATATTTCTCATGTGTACCAACCGCTGTCGTACTGTGTTATAGATGACCCACTAGCTGTATAAACTGTGCCACGACATCGACATAGCTAAAACAAATGGTTTATCTTTACATTCCATGAAGGGATTAAGGAGAGCTTTTCACAACCAGTGAGCTGAGCGCTGTCTAGTTTTACACTCACTGATTGGGACCTACAGTTTTACGCCGGTTCCGTACGGTATTTTGAGAAGATTTGTCATGGCTAATAACTCGATAGTGTCGCCGTCACTACGCGAGGTGATCGTCGTCGAAAGTAATGTAAGGTGGTCTGAGCAGGGATCGAACCCACGATCTGATGTAAAAGAGCCGCACACGCTAACAATTGCACCACCGACGACCACATATCAACATAGCTACAGGCTGAGGAAACGCCCCTGTAATATTATGCCGGAACCATGAATAGATTGGGAACAACCATACATTAACTTGCAACCGTTGTTTTCCACAATTCAACATCTGATCCTTTTTTGTTTCTGTGTTGTCTGTCACGTTTTTGTTTTTCCAAGTTGTCAACAAACAAATCCATAATTGGGTCACAAACATATGTATTACCACATATTAATCATTGTGCCTCCAAGATGTAATATCGAATAGTTGCTTTCATATGTTTGGACACACAAGAAAACATTTGCAAAAACCTTTTTTCCATCTCCAGAGAATCATCGGGCTCCATTTGAATTGATGTTTGTTGTTGTCTAAAATACAACAAAATTCTCACAGGCAATATCAATTTCCTAGAGTGTCGTCGTGCTCGACGTTCATCAGGGATGATTTTTATTTATTCGGCCTTTTTATTGGTACTTTTTAATTTTTTATTCAAGCTCAAGACCATTCTAAGTCTCTTCTCATAGAGATATAGTTTTTCTTATGGGCACCGATGGTTCTCTGGAGATGGCAACAAGTTTTTGTTTTGGGAATACCAACACTCAGGGGATGTCCCCTATAAATGCAGTGCATTGCATTGGACTTAGGAAATGGGATAGGAGTAGGGGGAAAGAGAGAGAAGTACTTGTTAATATTTGACTTAAACTTGCTGATGTTGTAAGAAGTGGGGAATACACTTGCCTGCCGGAAGCTTATTCCACATACGGACTGTTCGGCTGAAGAACGAATTGTTTCTGTAATGCGCAGTTTGATCCAACGGCCAGGAAACAGAAAAGGGATGAGTTCCACTTGAAAACCGCGTCGTACGGTTTAATACCCTAACTTCTGGAATGAGGCCATGTAACTCGGCGGAACACTTTCCATGGAAATACCTATAAAATACCGAGACACATCTAACATTTCGTCGATGCTCCAAGGAGGCAACAGTGCTGGATACACTGCTGTCGCCTATCAGCTTCAACGCTCTCTTTTGCACACGGTCTAGAAGCTCCAAGGTGGACGCTGGAGCACCAGCCCAAATATGAGAGTTGAATTCCATTTTCGGCCAAATATACGTGGTGTAGATATTGAGGAGATCGGGTGGGGTGAACAATCTTTTACACCGCTTTAGAAAGCCCAGGCACTTGAATGCTTCTTTCGACACGTTGAAAATGTACTTATTTCAACGAATGTCACATTGTGTCTTCATGCCCAGAACATTAAGAGCTTCCGATTCACCAACATCTAAACCACCCATTGAAATCATTGGCCGGGTCGAGTCACCAGTGTGCTTGTGCGATATTCTGCAACATTGTGTTTTGCATGCATTAAATTCGACTCGGTTTTCCCTGCCCCACTCACTAATCAGATGCAAGTCCTGATTAAGCATGTCATTCATTGTTCGTCTCGTTCCTTGCACTACGAAAAGATTGGGTCGACGATCGAACGAATATGAGTGACATAAATTACTACCATCAGCGAAGGAATAGGAAATGTTTTCTTGTGTGTTTTGCTTGCGATATTTTTCAAACACTTCAACACTTCAGTGGAAAATTCTCAACTCAAAAGCAGTATTCCACACAACAGCTGATGAAGATCTATGGATATGAAGATCTATGGATATCTACGGTTTTTTGGAATGATAATATTGGTCAATGCATCAAACTAAATGCAAATTAAATCTCATTTGAATTGAGAATTCACCATTATGCAAATCTCCTTATTGAATAATAAAATTAAAAAGTATAAATAATAGATAAATAAAAATCATCCCTGATGAATTTGAATATCGACGATGAAACTGCATGCAATTGATATTGCATGTACAAAATTGTGTTGTCTTTTAGGCAACAGCAAAAAACATGTCTAATGGGAACCGATGGTTCTCTGGAGATGAAAAGAGTTTTCTGCAAGCATTTTCTTGTGTGATTTGCTTGCGATATTTTTCGAATACTTGCATCATGGTGAATTCACAATTCAAATGAGATTTCGTTTGCATTTAGGTTGATGAATTGATCAATAGCATTATTCCAAAAAACCGCTGATGACGATCTGTGGCTACATCTGAAATAGCTATATGGTTTGTCAGCAATTATCTCTATCAAGAGAGATATAGAATTGCCTCGAGCTTGAATAATAAAAATAAAAAGTATAAATAATAAATAAACAAAAATCATCCCTGATGAATTTGAATATCGACGATGAAACTGCATGCAACTGATATTGCATGTACAAAATTGTGTTGTCTTTTAGGCAACAACAAAAACATGTCTAATGGGAACCGATGGTTCTCTGGAGATGAAAAGAAGTTTCTGCAAACATTTTCTTGTGTGATTTACTTGCGATATTTTTCGAATACTTGCATAATGGTGAAGTCTCAATTCAAATGAGTTTTCGTTTGCATTTAGGTTGATGAATTGATCAATAGCGTCATTCCAAAAACCGCTGATGAAGATCTGTGGCTACATCTGAAATAGCTATACGGTTTGTCAGCAATTATCTCTTTCAAGAGAGATATAGAATTGCCTCGAGCTTGAAAAAAAAAATAATTTAGAAGTACCTATAAAAAGGCCGAATAAACAAAAATCATCCCTGATGAATTCAAAATAGTTTTATCTTAAATAATCAAAATTTCACAAAATTTTAAAAAAATTTTGATTAAACACAAAATACACACACAAAAAAATAAATTCATAAAAACTACCAACTCCTTAAAAGGTTATGCATTTTTTTACTTAATTCTCGCAAAGTTGCCCACTGTGCATCGCCTTTTTGCGCTGTGGATAGTGGTTGAAAGTGAGCGATATAAATTCTAAAAAAAATATATATTATTATTACTAATAATAATAAACCCATATAATAAAGTTCACTGTGAATACAATTTAATAAACTTTAGTTGGTTATTACATCACCTACACATACTCATAAATGTATTAACATGTAAAAGCATACATGTTGTATATGTATGTATACACGAGTACCACGCATACTTACATCAATATGTTGTTCCACATAATCATTATCATAATTACAACCTTCGTGAGAGGCGAAGTTTGTAAAAAAGTCATATTAAACAAATGACATAGGAATCACGTAAAAATATGCAATGAATGACATTCCAGCATGACTTAAAAAGCTGTCATCCACTTCGCATATGCATACTCGTACACAGTGAAGGGGGAGGTAAGTAAGGCACTCATGCGAAATGGATTTTATGGCCGAAAGGAAATGTAAACAAAGTAGCCACATTTGTAAACCACACAATATGATATTTACAAAGTTTTATAACATTTAAAATTAATAATATTCAAAATTTAAATTGAAATTTCAAATGCTTTAATTGAAATTTAAAAGTCATTCATTGTTGTTCAGAAAATGCAAATTTAAGATTTTATTAGATCGTTTGAAATTTATGAATTAATGAATATAAAAATTCATTACTTGGAACTCTAAACACATCAATTAAAATTCAAACATTACAGTTGATATTGAATTTAAAACCCTTGATATTAAAAAACAAAGATTTCGGCTGATATTCGGCCCTGTTCTACATACAGAATCATTTTGAATCAGCATTTTCTTTCAGTGTAGAACGTCTACAATTTTGATGTTCTTAAAACATGGGATACTTTTATTCTGAATTGCTTGTTTTTAAAATCACAAGGCGTTTTTATTCTAATTCAAAACATATATTTTTCTTCTGAATTGTTTAACAGAAACCCAAATATTCTGAAACGTTTTACGTTTGTCAGGATTCTGTTTACAGAACAGAGCCGATTAATTGAATTTTAACAATTCCAATTCATATTTCAAATACATTGATTGCAATTTTAAAGATGTTCAGTGAATTTAATGAAACACAAATGTAAATCTAAAACTCATCATCAAGTGGAAATCAAAATTCAGTAATTTAAATTTAAAATTTGGTATGAAATTCAAAACAATTAAAATGAAATTCTAAAACGCTACATGAAATGCCACTTTTTTTTAATTTTCAAAAACTTTAGTTTATATTGAAAATGTTTCAATTACAAATGAAAATTACACCTGCAATTTAAGCAGGATTATCATGTGTAATCCAAAGAAATCGTTGGAAATGGGAATGAAATGGAATATAGGAATGAAGACAACCTTAGTTTTCCTCCATGTCAAGGGCCTGTTGGCCTGCTTGATACAGCCGGTGTGGAGCTCGTTGAGCCGGGCCACCAGTCTATAACCCACTGCCTGTATTTTCGCCGGTGAGACATTCTCCGATCCTGGCGACTTGAAAGGTTTGAAGCTTTTTATAGCCCAAAGTAGATTAGATTCGGTTACAATTCCACTGGCTACATCCAATGGCTGAACTTCAATGGAATTTATAACTTCGCACAAACACTGCAGAGGGTTTGGGTGTTATCCAACCCCTGTTACCAGTAGATTTGCTGGAAAGGCACATGGCTGCAAAGTCGACAAGCCGCCTAGGATATCGTTCGCAGTGGATCACCAACCGATATGGCCATGGGTTGATTTTGAGAGATGTGCGACTATCCACAATAAAATTTTACTACATAAGACGCACTTCAACCTTTGAGAGAAATTTTTCCTATTTCGGACTGGTAGGACTGGAAGGAACACAAACCAGGTTAGAGAAGGTATTTAAGCTTCTATACTGATGACTCTGAACTACATGGCAAAGTAGGGTTTGGAGTCTATTACAAAGGTCTGGATCTAAACCTTGCATAAGAGCTACCAGTCCATTGAAGTGTTCTTCAGGCAGAAGCCATGACAATCAGAGAAGTTGCCCTTTGGCTGGAACAAAACTTCATCACCGCCTGGATTATCAATTTCGACTCTGTCAGTAAGGCTGTTATAAAATTTGCCACAGTTGCCGCGCATCTCTAAATGAAATGACCAAGCAGTTCTATACTCACTTTATATTTGAAACATTGCAATAACACGTAGAGCAGATGAGCTGAAAATATTAGGGACTACCTTACCTGTTCCTCGGGATGTCGAGTGTGTGGGTATGCACCTTTCTGCATGCAAGCTCGTGGTTAAAACCGAACCTCTCAGATCACTAGGCAAGTATGGCCAAGTTATGACTTGAATTGACTGGTGGTGGCACCAAATTATGACAAAAGACCTCAACCTTCATGCGTGCAAAATTCAGCTCACTCAGGAGCTCAAACTAGCAGACTATGAAGGCGCCGACAATTTGTTGAATGGGTGATGGAGCGAAGTGAAGTCAATGCCGATTTTTCAAAAAAATCATCTACTCCGATGAACCGCATTTCCATCTGAATGGCTTCGTGAATACATAAAATTATCGAATTTGGCGATCAAAAGTCCTGATGCAATCCATAAGAAACAAATGCACCCACAACGAGCAACTGTCTGGTGCGGATTTTGGTCAGGTGGCGAGATTGGGCCATAGTTTTTTTTTGAAGATGAGGTTGAAATTGCAGTGACTGTGAACGGCAATCGTTACAGGAGTTGTTGTGACCTCAACTGGATGGCATGGATCTGGACGACATGTGGTTTTAGCAAGAGCGCGCCACCTGCAACACCGCGTATGAAACAGTCGGTTTCAATAAACAAATTATCTCAAGAAATTCTGATGTCAACTAGCCACCAAGATCATGCGATTTAACACCGTGCGATTTCTTTCTTTGCGGTTTCGTGAAATCTCGGGTTTATGCGAATGAGTCAGAAATAATTTCTGAGCTCAAATCCGAGATCCCACGCGTCAGCGGTGAGATACAGCCACATCTGAAAAATCATGAAAATCGTATTGGCCTGTCATCAGAGATATTTGTTTATATTTTACTCCATACTTAATCAGAACACGTCTTCTTTACAATCCAATAAAAAAATCACAACTATCTCAAAACATGCGTGTTTTTATTTTAATATGATGAAGTGCATTCGTACTCAGACACCCTTCATTATATGAAGGAGATACACGATAGGATCGTGTGAATCATGATTATAATTGGACACTTTGTGCAGACTTCAAAATTTTTACTCTTCTCATGGGTCTGTCTGTAGTCAGGCTACGCAAATTGCTTTTTTTTTCTATGGAAATGGGACTGGCTATTCCGAGATATTCTTTAAATTGTACAGATTTAGCATCTGTCCGGAAGTTTTGCTCCCGGTTAGCAAACTGCCACTGACGATGCTTTAGTCCCCCAGGAAATATTAACATGCCATTTCTACGTATCAAGCTCGGATTCAATTAACAGTTTGTGAAAGTGGTGAAAATTTATGAATTTAAATTATTATAAACTAAATTTTCTCGTCTTAGTTATTCTAACATCAAGGAAAGAGTTTCCGTTTGCCATCAGATTATACAGCTTCCAAGATCCAACGTTTATCGAAAACCTGAATTAAAAAGTAGAAATTTATTATATAAATTAATTTATAAAAAAAAAAAAAAACCGTTTCCCATTACATCCCATGAAGGGATTGGGGAGAGCTTCTCACAACAAGTGAGCTGTGCGCTTTCTAATTTTTCACTCACTGATTGGGACCTACAGTTTTTACACCGATTCCGAACGGTATTTTGAGAAGTTTTTTCATGGCTAAATACTCGATAGTGTCGCCGTCACTATGCGAGGTGACCGCCGCCGAAAGAAATTTTTACGGTGGTCAGAGCAGGGATCGAACCCAGGATCTCATGTACAAGAGGCGCGCACACCACCCATTGCACCACCGACGGCCATTAATTTAATTTAAATTAATTTATATACATATAAAAAAATTACATCAGGTGGCAGGGACACCCGGTTGGAACGAATTTCCTTTCGCTGTATATTATGTACTAGTTAGTTGTACTAGCATGCCTAAAGCGCCAGTTGAAAAGTACCATAATTGAAATGGATCTTTAAGAAAAGATAATTTTTGTAAACTGATAAACTTTTTTTAAGAATTTTTTTTATAGAGTGTATTTTTTTAAAAAAGAAGTATATTTTTAGGCCGTTTTTGTAAGAATATATATTATATTTTCCCGAAAAGGATCTTTTTTTAAAGAGAGGTACTTCTTTTATTAAAGGCTAATGTTTTGTTTAAGAAAAGGTACTATTGTTAAGAAGTAGTACTTTCTGTAAGAAAAAGCTGTAAGAGTATGAGTTTTTTTTTACAAAGAAGTACTTTTATAAGAACAGGTACTTTTAAAAGAAGTGGTACTCATTTTAGGAAAAGGTTATTTTTGTAAGAAAATGTGCTTATTTTCAGAAAGGCTACTTATCTCACGAAAAGAAAAGAAAAGATATATTTTTAAGAAAAGGTACATTTTTTGTTAGAAAAAATATTTTTTTTAAGATTAGGTATTTTTTTGATGAAATGATTTTTTTTTAAGAAATGTGATTTTTTTAGAATTAGTCCTTTTTTCAAGACTGGGTACATTTCTAAGAGTTGGTACTTATCTCAAGGAAAGTTATTTTGTTTCACATAAAAGGTTCTCTTTAAAGGAAAGGTAGTTTTTTATGAAAAGGCAATTTGTTGTAAGAAAATGTAGTTTTTTAAGAACAGGTACTTATTTTAAGAAAAATTACGTTTTTTAAGAAAAGGTACTTTTTGTACAAAATTGACTTTTTAAGCAAAGGTACTTCTTTAAGATAAGGTATTTGTGTAAAAAATGTACTTTGTTTAAGATTATGTATAGGTTTTTTTTTGTGAGAAAATTTGCTTTTTTAAGAAAGAACGGTTATTCAAGAAAATGTTTTTTTTCAGCTTCTTTCACTTTGGCTTTTCTAAATTTTATTCTTATTGGATTCAAAACTACAATATATACGGAACATTAGTTACAGGCTCCACATAGAACACATAGAAAACATGTGTTAGTCTAGATACAAACCAAAACAGAAGCAAACAATATACTTGATAATTCAGGGTTGTAGCAGAACAGTATTAAAAAAAGTTCTGATTTTTTTTATTGGATTGTACAGACGACATGTTCCGATTAGGTATGGAATAAAATATCGGCTCTGATGACAGGCCATTACACTTTTCAATAAAATTTTCCATGACTTTTTCAGAGAGATGTGGGTTTGAAATGTTATAAAACTCTCGGGTTTGAAATGTTATAAAACTCCAAAGAAAGAAATCGCACAGCGTTAAATCGCATGATCTTGGTGGCCAGTTGACATCTGAATTTCTTGAAATAATTTTTTCGGTAAATCGTTGCTGCAATAAATCGATTGTTTCATCGCTATATGGGCGGATCAATAAGTCCGTGACTTTCTGAATGAAACACAGTTTTTTTTGCAAAAAAAAAAAAATTATTTTTAAATATACTCTCCTTTTAGCTGAATACACTTAGTCCAACGTTTCTCCAATTTTTGCATCCCTTCCCAAAAATAGGATTTTTCGAGGTCCATAAAATAGGTACTTGTTTGATCAATAATTTCATCGTTAGAGCTAAATCTCTTTCCACCGAGTCATTTCTTTAGGTATGGAAATAGGAAATAGTCACTGGCGGCTAAATCCGGAGAATATGGCGGATGAAGTACCAATTCGTAGCCCAATTCATGGAATTTTGCCAGTGAGACACCACACGTGTGCACCCGTACGTTTATGGTCAGTTGAGAGCAAACGCGGCACCCATCTTGCAGACATGTTTCTTAAACCCAACTGATCATTTAAAATCGAAACGACACTGCCGTATGAAATTCCTATGGCATCAACAATCTCACACACTTTTACTCTTCGATCTGCCAACACCACATCGTGTCATTTGTAGTGGTGCGACCACAACAAATTTCAGTAAACCAAGTTTTTATCATTGAAATCGATGGTGCAGAGTCGTCATAGTATTTAAGAAGCTTTTTCTTGGTTGGATTGACGGTTTTTTTTCGCAAAAAATAATGTTTAATTAGCACTCGAAATTCACTTTTTTCCATTTTTAAAAAAATGCCCGAGGTTGTATGTTTTGAACAGCTGTTAAACGGAAAGTAAACGATATACTTGCTCAAAATTTGACAATAGTCTACACCCATCGAAATAATTATAAAGGCAATATATTTTTTCTCGGTACTCTCAATGCACTGCGTTTTTAGTTTAGAATTTTAATGCATTTATGAGTCATTAGGTATAATATGTCAGAGAATGTCTCCATTCGATCTCTTTTACAAGTTATATCTGGTTCGAGATATATCTGTGGTCACAAGCAATAACAGCCTAACTCAAGTTAGGACAAAATTGAACAACATTTTTTGAGAAGTCACCGTGCTCAAATAAGCAGCCCTTTTTTGTTAAGAAGTAACTAAAAGTATTCGTTTCCATGTTATCTGTAACAAAGTTATCACAAAAACTCCGACTCCTGATTTCCAGTAAAGATATTAATCTTTGAACTGCTCTCCCTGAAAAATTTTAGAATCGACTTAGGCTGTTATTGTTTGTGACCACAGATATATAAAGGCAACATGGAAAAGAACCTGAATTCGAAAAGTAGCAAATAGAAATTTAACCACAAGTGAGTTTTCAATTTTATAAAATAGTGTGGCCAATATGGAAACACAAAACGACCAGGAAGGACACCGCTGATCAGTGAAAGCGCCAAAACAGAGATCAAAAGGGTTGCTGTTAAAGAAAAATTCGGTGATAAGGAAATTATTGCTGAATTGAGCGTGGGAGCAGGGCTGGGTCGTGTTCAATAAATAACGAAAAGCGACTTGAAACTGTACTATGGGAAAAAGTATGCAAAACTTGGTCTCAAACTAAGACACGAATTAGCTAGATTTATATTGGCTGAAATATACAGATTTTTGTATGAGGAATAATATTTACCGATGGAAAAAATTAAATTTGAATGGCCCTGATGAATCGGACAAATATTGGCGTTCCAGAGATTTTTCCAAAATTATGCGTCAGCGGCGAAATTTTGGCGGTGGGTCACTTACGGTTTGGGCAGGTATGAAATAGACAGGAACCACTCCAATATGTCTAATTTTCACAAAAATGGACTCCGTGTATTATGTTCGACTATTGGATGTCGTCGTAGTTGATTCTGGAAAGGAAATTTGTGTCCCAGAATTTATCATGCAGCAGGACAACGCAGCAGTACATCGGTCAAAGAAAACTCCAAAGTTTCTGGCGTCCAGAAATAATACCAATTCTTGACTGACCTGCACTTAGTTCTGATCTTTATCCGATCGAGAATCTGTGGTCTATTTTACCTACCCAAGATTACCGCTACGGGCGCCAATTGAAGTATGTCAAGGATCGAAGAATAGCAATTCAAGAACATGGGAGATAACTGATCCTGCGCATATTCCTTCGTCTATAAACTCAATGCCAAGACGCTTAGTAGAAGTTATAAGCATTAATGGAGATCATACGACTTAAGAAACTTGTTAAAATATTTAAAAACAACCTTTTGCCTTTTTAAATATTTTGCACTAGTAATTAGTTTAATTTTGTTTGTTTTGGTGAAAAGTATTTTATTTTGAAAGGCCTAATACAATATAAATTAACATCTTGAAAATTCATCTCAACATTTGGAAAAAACAAAAAATGGTGTTGCCTTTATATTTATTTCGCTGGGTGTATTAACAGGTGGTACTTAGAGATTGCGATTTCCCGACATTTTTCATGTCTCGAGACATCGAGACTTTTTTGTCTCGATATATTTGTTGTCTCGAGAATTCGAGATTTTTTTTCTATGTCTCGAAAGTTTCGAGATTTCCCGAGACTTTCATTCATTTTTTACAAAAAATCTTATAAAATTATTTTTATTAAAACAAAAGTAACAAACCAAACAAACATAAAGAAAATGAAAAAACATAAAAAAATACGTGCGTCTTGGCGTTTCTTTCTTTCTTTTGCATTTTCATTCACAAAAGTTTGCAAATAAAAATTTGTGTGTGTAAAAGCATTCGGAAAGACCAAAAGAGAAAAGAAGAAACCAAGGCGAATTTATACATGGTGGCCGCACTAGAATTCGCCTTGAAGTCTAATGTATTTTGTTTTTGCTTTTCGAGTGGGTAAAGTGTAACAACATTAGTTTGCCTTGAATTCGCCTGTTGTGAAAATGCCAAACTCGTTTGTGTTAGTGGCTATTTTGATGTGATTTTTGCTAAAATTTCTCGAGACAGAAAAGAAAAATTCTCGAGACACGAGAATTCCCGAAACATTACGTATTTAAATTTCTCGAAACACGAGACATTAAAATGTGTGAAAGTCTCGAGATTTCTTGAGATGAGAGTTCTCGATCACAATCTCTAGTGGTACTTGATGGGAGCAGTTTTGCATTTCATATAACTACGACGGAAGTTCGAAAAGTCACGGACTTATTGATCCGCCCTCGTATATTTATATACGGATTTAGGAAGTAATTTTAGATAAGAATCTGCAGGACCCGGCAGTTGTATTACTTTGGCAAACCTGTGTGATTAAATTTAATAATTAATGTAAACTTAAAAAATTACAGATAATTTGAAATTCTGGTTTAATGAAAGATTTCAAACAGTCGGAGGTAGGAATTGAGTTCATGTTAATTGGTTGATCTTCACGAAGATTGTGACTCTTCTCATGACTTTCTTTACGTTCTAGGCCAGTGACCAATATCAACTGAAATAGAATATTAAACTTGAAATTCAAAAGGAATGAATTGAAATTTAAAAAACTTTATTTAAAATTCACAATTCAGCAATTAAAATTCAACAATACATTTGAATATATGGAAATTCAAATCACCAATTTACATTCAAACAAAACATTAATTAGTATTCACAAGACGGCAAAAAATTCACTTAATCTCCTTTGAAACTTAAAAAAGTGGAATTACTAAACTTCTGCATAAATTCATAACGTCTACTTTTTTTTACCTACTAAGTAATATGCTAACTAACACACACATGCACAAGATGCGCAAGTGCATGTGCGTCCTTGTTTTATGTTTTGGCACTTAAGTCCTTGAGTTTGCAATATTGAGCTTGTGGTACTTTTGAATTCTTCCTTCTTCTGTGATGTTACATATAAATGTTGCGACATTTGGTTTGCATCTGTTACCACAACAAGTTGCTGGTTTTTTTCCAATATTTCTTACATGATTTGGAACGATTTTTTTTCACATGTTATTATATGTGTTTGAGGTTATCCCGCTCCCTTCCACGCAATATGGCGTGTTGAGTTACATGTTTTTGCATATGTGTGTGTTAACAGATTTCAATATTGACACGAGTTCTGCTATGGATGTACATATGTACCGTAGTCATTGTCATTATCATCGTTATTGACATCATCATCGTCATAATCCCGACATGTGACTGTTTCTTAATGTGGAGGTCCTTAGAGTGTGTGTGTGTGTGTGTGTGTGTGTGTGTGGGGGATGTGTGTTCGACTCAGTGGTATGTGTACGTTTATGAATGTACATTAAGTACATTTTGAGTACTTCAAGTGCAAGTTGAATGAGTAAGCAAAAGTGCCTCTGAATGAACGAATAAATGAATGAATGACTGTCGTCAGGAAGAAAGGTGGGTTCGAGGGATGGGTAGTGTGCATCTTTCAAATCGTTTATACGAAAAATATCATTGTGTTTACATGAATAAAAATGTATTTTGTTACTTAAGTTGTTGGTTCTTAAGTACTATTGTATAACAACATTTCAGACATGTTTTCCCCATTCATCTTTGTTTTCCTTCCATTTTCCTGTTGAGATTAAATTTTTATTTTACTCTCCAGTAGTTTCAGTAACGTAACAACAAAAAACAACAAAAAAACAACAACAAAATTGTTAAATATTTATAATTAACAAAACCAACTAACTCTTTATGAAATATTCAAGCTCAAGACCATTATATATTTCTATTAATAGTGTTATAGTTTCTAGAAATCATTCCAAATATACAATATTCTATGCTTGGCGGGATGAGGAATTTTATGGCTTGAGGGAATTCTCGATCCGTAATGTTGAGTTAAAACCTTTCCTTCACAAGTACACAAATAACCCCTAAAAAAAAGGACACTGTAACATGTAAATGTTTAGAATACTATACCGGCTCAACCCTATTCCAGTAAAAACGTACTACTGTATCCCCTACCTTCCACCAGCGACAAATCTAAAGGCTTCTATTCCGAACAGGAATATCTGGGAAAAGTCATGGGAAGGGGATACCAGTAGTATCAGATTTTTCACGGATGGATTAAAGTTGGACGAGCAAGTAGGATATGGGGTCCATTCACCGGACCTAAATGTATTATTATATATATATATTTTCTCTATATTTCAGGTGGAACTTACCGTCATACTAGAGGTTGCTGAACTACTGAAAAGTAGTGGCAAGTTTTTCCAGAGGGTAAGAAGATCGCATAGTGACGGCGACACTATCGAGTATATAGCCATGAAAAAGCTTGTCAAAATACCGTTCGGAATCGGTGTAAAACTGTAGGTCCCAACCAGTGAGTGAAAACTGGAAAGCGCACAGCTCAGTGATTGTGAGAAGTTCTCCCCTGTCCCTTCAGGGGATGTAATAGGAAACCATTTATTTATTTTTTTAAGAAGATTGAATAACGCGCCTAATAATGGGCTGCCCTCCTCCAAGGACGAGAATTGGATTCTGGTGACTGAGAAACAGTGTGTGCTCAAAATGTGGGGATACCACTTTTCAGCACTACTTCACTCGGATTCTTCCACTGAAGATCAGGAAGTAATGATACTGGAAGATAATGTAGATTTTACCCCCCCCCAACCAAGACGAGATTATAACGGCGATCTCGCGCTTTGATAATAATAAAGCTGCTGGTGCAGATGGCCTACCCGCTGAACTTTTTAAGGCAGGTGACAGGTAGCTCACATGCATCATCTTATATGCGGTATATTGCTGGGGGAATCTATGCCCTACGGTTGGAGTCTCAGTGTATTATGTCCTGTATTCAAAAAGGCTGATCCGTGTGAATGTTTCAACTATCGTGGTATCAGTATTTTAACATTCACGTACAAGGTCTTGTCGAGCGTATTATATGAAAGACTAAAGCCAATTGTCGAAAACCTGATTGGACCTTATCAGTGTGGTTTTAGACAAGGCAAGTCCACGACTGACCAAATATTCACGCTACATCAAATCCTGAAAAAGACCCACGAAAAGCAAATAGATACATACCACCTTTTTGTCGATTACAAAGCTGCTTTCGATAGCCCCATACGGGGAAAACTGTACGAAGCTATGTCTGAACTTGGAATTCCGGCAAAACTGATCCGTCTCTGTAGAATGACGCTGATCAACGGCAAATCAGCAGCGAAAGTGGAGAAAGACCTCACTGATCCATTGTGTACCAAGCGAGGAATCTCTACTATCTCTTCAACATCTTAATGGAGATAATAATGAGAAAGGCTGCAGTAAATACGAACAAAACCATTAACACGCGAAATTTTGCGAGAGGTTACTGCAGTATTTTCAAGAATCGAAGAGGAATCAGCGAAGGTGGGTCTTGCTGTTAATGAGGGCAAGACAAAATTGATGGTGTCAACCACTAGAGAAACCTCTCCACTTGGTCCGAACTTGAACGTAGACAGCCGATTTAATTTTGAAAATTTTGAAGTGGTAGGTGAATTTGTCTACCTTGGATCCGCCGTGCACAAGGACAACAACGTCAACCTGGAGATAGATAGGAGAATTGTGCTTGCAAATAGATGCTAGTTTGGGCTCAGCAAGCAGGTTAGGAACAAAGCCCTCTCTCGACGGACAAAAGTCCAGCTATATCAGACACTCATTTTACCTGTCTTGACATATGGCTCAGTAACTTTTGTCATATCACAAGCGGAAGAAAAATACCTGGGAGTTTTCCAGAGTTTTCTCCGTAAAATAAATGGTCCTGTTAGGGAAAATGGCGAGTACCGACGTCGCTGGAACGCAGAGCTATCTAATCTCTATTCTGACGTTGAGTTGGCTAGGCCATGTTATCAGAATGGATGAAGATGAGACAGCGCAAAAGGTTTTCGATAACGTACCCGATAAAAGCAGCAAAAGAGGACGATCAAGACTCCGCTGGAAAGGAAGAATCCCTCCGTATCCTTGGTGTTACCAACTGGCGAGAAAAGGCGAAGGATAGAGCCAGTTGGAAGAATATGTTGAAATTTTTTTAATTTGTTTGTTTAATTAATATGTGTAAGACGTCTGATCTCATGAGGATGTAAAATAGTCAATGAAAGTAAAAGTAAGTGTCGCAACCCTCCGGAGAATATGTATCTACACAGAGATCCAGGCTGCCATAAAATCCCTGGAAGCCATGTTTGCTACTTCCCTGACGGTGAAAGAATGCCACTGATCACTTAGGGTGATGACAGAGTATTTTGACATCAGGCTCATCTGGGTACCGGGACACAGCGACATTTCAGGCAATTGCGTAGCGGATGCGTTAGCTACACAGAGTACTACGGCACAGGTTCTTCCGGCAAAAGAAGGTGTTAGTATGCCAATCTCTACCTGCCGTTTGCAGATCAGGCAGTGGGCCGATAAACTGTCCAAGGACAAGTGGAGACTTACTTCAATTTGCAAACAAGCCAGGGTCCTCTGGCTACAGGTGGACAGGAAAAGGACTAGGCAACTACTTAACTTGCCGAGAGGCAGGTTATCCACAATGAAAGAAACACTTACCGGACATTGTGTTGTAGGAAAACACGACCTAAGATTGGTACATAGAAACTCCACTGTCTATAGATGCTGCGTGGAAGAGGACGAGGAAACGACGAAACACCTTCTCTTGGATTGCCCTGCTCTGGCAGGACTGAGAAGTAGGATATTCGGAACACATATAGTTAGCACCGTAGCCCTACTGGATATTCCTGTAGGTCGTATAGACAAATTCATTGAAAGGGCAAATTGGCTAGACGACTAGTCAATAGTTGCTATAGAGGAAACTGCAGGAATCACAATGGGCTTCTTTAGCCTAAGTGTGCTAGACAGCGTGCTGTCTTGCAGCCTTTTCAACCAACCAACCATATGTTTGGAACAAACTCCAAACATTTATATTTTTGCAAGTCCCAAACTCAGTTGTATTTAAATTTATGTGGAAACATTTGCGTCCTCGTGGGTATGCAAACCAATTAATGCAAACCAAGCTCGGGTTAAATGCTGGTGTGTGTTTAAGTTACATTTTGTTAAATATTCGCACATGGTCTGCCGCCCCGATTTCCTCAGTAAAGGCGCGGTAAGCAAGGGGTTCGACATCACGTTGTTGCTCTTTCAGTTTCTTTACTCAAGATCGTTTCTCACTTTGGTAGCACACA
Organism: Phaonia tiefii; assembly: GCA_963931995.1. Classification (NCBI taxonomy): domain Eukaryota; kingdom Metazoa; phylum Arthropoda; class Insecta; order Diptera; family Muscidae; genus Phaonia; species Phaonia tiefii. The sequence continues at coordinate 258,130,570 of OZ008370.1, forward strand.
ATCAGCACCTGACAGTTGATCGTTGTGGGTGCAGTTCTTTCCCATGGATTACATGGGGATTTTCTGAGCGCCAAATTCGGTAGTTTTGTGTCTTTGCGAAGCCATTCAGATGGAAATGCACTTAATCGGAGAAGTTGATTTTTTGCTCCATTACCCATTGAACGAATTGCCGCCACTGTCCATAGTCTGCTGGTTTGATCTCCTGAGAAAGCTGAATTTGGTACGCACGAAGTTGGAGGTCTTCTGTCAAAATTGTCTGCTTTGTCAAAATTTGAAGTTCTTGAGAACGATGCGGAATTGATGTTTTCGGATTTTCGGCGACACTCTCGCTTACAGCAGTAATGTTTTCCAGATACCAACCGATACGTTGATCCACAGGACTCCTGCTCTCCATAACCGACCAAGGTTCTTGAAATTTTTTGACCACACTTTGAATGGGTGAATTGGTGCAATTTTGAAAGGTGCAATTTTTCGACTGGAAATTATTCGAGATTTCCGAGCGGTCTCAGCATAACTTTCCAAATTTTTGTAATAAGTTTTCACAATTATAACACGTTTTTCATTCTAAGGCTCTCCATTTTTAATAATTGAAATAAAGATACTGTCACATATTTTAGAGTTTTAGAGACGTACTTTATATTCGAAAAACAGATACAAAAACCAAAGCAAGTCCGAGTCTTTATAAATTTTACATTTTCTGCAAATATATATTTTTTTGCAGCAGAGTTACCTAAAAGACCAAGTGCTTTTGACATCCTCTGTTCGAAACTAAAACGCAATACTTCCGCCAAAATAAGACGCAGTCATTTCATATGCAATTTACGCACACATTTAAGGATATTTATTTACTCACCCATTCAGAGATATTTATGAATCACAGACTGAAAGAATAAAGCAAAAATACATACATGCTTACGACATAGTCTGTGAGTAATCTCTCTTCGTCGCTCTTTGATTCTATTTCTCTCGGTAGAGCATAAACAGTGCAACAAACACAGCTGTATTTCTATCCCAAACAAAGTTACATTTGTGTCAGAAACACGTATATAAAAACACCCCAGTTGGATATTTTGTCTTGAAGACATTGTCAGTAGTATTCCTTAAGACCATGTCCGTTGCTGATGACAATTTATATAAGATATCTTCTTGACATGTAACTAGTTTCGACTTAATGGACATACATTGTGAAGGGGCTGAAAATCTATATAAGACTGTCCTGTTGATTTGTCAGCACTATGTCATGACTGACTCTTACTACGATCAATGCTGAATGTCGATAGAGGATGTCTTCATCATATGTCACCTGCGAGTCATGTGTGAGGATTTTACAAGTTTTCAACAACTTCAAACTGAAGAGTTTATATTTCTTTGTAGTTATGAAACACATCCCAATTGGAAAATTTGTTTTGAAGACATTGCCAGTAGAATTTCCTTAGGACAGTGCCAGTAGGTGCTGACATTTTCTAGTATACATGTTCATGACATGTCACTAGTTTTGCCTTAGGTGGCATAAATTGTAAACGAGCTGACAAACTATGTAAGACCGTCCTATTGACTCGTCAGCATTATGTCATGACTGACTCTTACTAATGCCAATGCTGAATATCGATAGTGGTAGTCTTTACCTTGCGTAGAAAATTTCAAGTTATTCAGAAAACATAAAATTGAAAAATTTATATTTGAATTGTATGTCATAAATTTCCAGAAATAATTTCCAAAATATTTAAAAATTTATTCAAGAATATGCATATTTTCAGGGAATTATATGTCTGTGTGTATATATATGAATGTACACATTTGTTATTATCAATATTTGTCAATACATTTATTTTAGCGTTTTTAAAATTAGAGGGCATCCATCTCAAAGACTCTAATATAATAATTATATGACACGAGGTCACCACCTCTTTGATGAATTGTGATTTAAGGATGGCTTGTGTACATGTCATATGGTAATCGCCACTACTGACAAACTGCGAAAAATTCCTGCTGACTTTTTAACAAATGTATGAAAATGTCAGGGGCTGTCATGACGTTTTTTGTATGGCAGCGGATCGGAAAGTCAGCAGGGACTCTAACATGTCACTGCTTTGTCACTGATGATGTGTTTAGGAAATATTTTCAGAATTTTTTTTGCAAATATCTGAAATTTGTTAAAACAATTTGGAAATTTTCAGAACATTATAATTATGTATTTACACCTTATCTTCCAGATTTTATTTAATATCGTGCAAGAGATGAGACACATAGACATATATATGTAGGTTCAAATAAATAAGTACCTACGCATATACATACATATAAGATGACCAGGAAAACCATATTTAAAAACGTCGTATGCAACTGACCAACAGTTGACTGTATACTCAAGAACGTCTTGTATACATGTCATAAGATAATCGCCACTACTGACAAACTGCGGAAGATTTCTGCTAACTTTTGACCAAATGTATGAAAATGTCAGGGGGTGTCATGATGTTTTTTGTATGGGAGCGGATCGGAAAGTCAGTAGTGACTCTGGCATGTCACCTCTTAGTAACTGGTGATGCCTATAAGAAATTTCCAACTGGGATATTAACCACTGTGTCTCCAACATGTTATATTGAATAGCAAACAGGGTGTGTTAGGACAAAAGTATATTATATTTGCGACAAAGGCCGCTGGAAAGGTCGCTGGAAATTGAAATTGTAAAACTGACACAAGAAATTAGAAATTTATTCGAAAGATCCATATGTGGCATTAACATTTGAAAATGGTTTCGGGAATATGGGCACCGCGGCCGTTCTCGACGAAGCTTTGTCGTGCATTGCTGGACATATGTCAGGAATAACACGAACAATTGGGGCATCCAGGCGTAAATTTTTGTATTAGCATTTACCAGTGACTAACGTAGCCCTATAGGAAATATCATTTCTCGCATTCAACCTATCGCCAAATCTTAATTTCAGTATAACGGTGGTAGCGGTAGCCGTGCGGCACGTAGCGCCATTCTGTTGAAACCACATCTCGCCCGGATCAATGTCATCTATAGTTTCAAACAATAATGCATTGATCATGGTGCGTTAATAACCTCCATTGAACGTAACGGGAACTCCGGCTTCATTTTTGAAGAAATAATGTCCGAAACCACCAGCGTGTAAACCGCACCAAGCGGGCATTTTTCTGGATGTCTGCAGGATCTGCTGTAGATTGGTCTCACTCAATATGTGACAATTTTGTGTATTAACAAACCCGTTAAATCAAAAATCACCGCTGAGCAATAAAAAATCCGGTCTGTTTCAAACTGCTCTAGAGCGAAATCGGCGAAAGAACGACGCATAAGATGGTCTCGTTACCTTACTTCCTGTACCAGCAAGATCTTGTATGTGTGTAGGCCATGATATTTGCGCAAAATTTTCTCCATAGTGGACGGACAGAGCCCAAATTCTTGCAACCAATGACGAATCGATAAATTTGGATCTAATTCCTTCCTTTCGTTTACAGCCGCGATATTTTCTTCAGTTCGCACATTCCTACGACGTATCATGTAGAGAGTATGTGGTATGAAATCTATCAATAGTTCGACGGATGGCTGGCCCAGATGGACGATTATGTGCGCCATCAAAATCACGAAGTCGTCCATAAGTTGGGTGAATCGGTGACTGAGTTTTAAAGTAATTTTGGATAATTTGGTAATGCCTTTCAAGCGTGAATCTATTCATGATGATTTGCCAGAGTATAATGATGATAAATTTCGAAAAGAAGTGAGAGCAGTATGACAGTTCTTTTTTGACAGCTAACCCTTTCGTAAGTTCTACCTAAGTAGTAAAAAGCACTGGTTATTTGCATCCAAATAACAACAAAAAATGCAGATTTTCAGCATGCAGTCGCCTATGAACTATTTTGGATCCTCTGTAGACCTTTCCATTGAGTATCACTTAGGAAAGAGAATCAAACCGGGGGGGCATAGTTGAAGACCGAGCGACTTATAGCTTTATAAGTTATTACAATTGTCTCATTCTCCTTGCTCCACGTTGTCACTGCTAGGGCCTTTAGGACCTTGTGACGGGTGTGAGCTTTTCTCCTAATGGGATCCTCCTGCTTCGAGAATGTAAGGAGATTGTCGAAAATAAGTCCTAGTATTTTGGGGTTGCGGACTGTGGGTATAGAGCCCCCATTGACAGAGATGTCGAGCACTCTTCTTAGGAAAGAGAACCAAACCGGGCGACATAGTTGGAGACCGAGCGGCTTATAGCTTTTTGAGTCGCTGCAATTGTCTCCTTCTCCCTGCTCCAAGTTGTCCCTGCAAGGGCCTTTAAGACCTGTTACGGGTGTGGACTTTTCCCCTAATGTGATCCGCATGATTCGAGAATGAAAGGAGGTTATCGAAAATAACTCCTAGTATTTTGTGGTTGCGGACTGTGGGTGTAGACCCCCATGGACAGAGATGTCTAGCTCTCTCCTTACTTCTTTGGTCCAAAAGGTAAAAAGGGTCACAGAAGACTTGGACGGTGACAACTGTAAATTCCGTTTCTGTAGAAAGCTGGTAAAGGTGGCCAGATAGCCAGATTCTGAATCTGCTGGTAATTCTGCATTGTTCTTTAATGTACGATACTGGAAAACTCCACTTACCTAAGATTGTTGACAAAAATCAAGTCAATGGTAACGATATGTACAACGGGTGCCCTTCGCACGGAAAGACGGATGCCCTACCGGGGGTTTGGGAGTTATTCTCCACCTGTTACCACTAGATTTGCTCGGAAGGCAAATGGCTGCCATATCAGCAATTCGCCTAAGGATCACCAGCCCATATGGTCATGGGTAGAGTGTTCAAAACCGAAACTGGCCTGTCGGGTTTTCAAAAAACTTAATTTTCGAATAAATCGAAAACCGTTTATGATATGTCGGTTAACCGGATTATATTAAATTTGTGTTAAAAGTTCTTGCAAACTTTTAATAATTAAACCAAAAATATAGAATTTTCATATATTAATTATTTTTTTTGAATTAAGAACTGAATAAAATTGATTGAATTGAATTGAATTGAATTGAACTTAACTGAACTGAACTGAACTGAACTGAACTGAGCTGAATTGAATTGAATTGAATTGAATTGAATTGAATTGATCTGAACTGAACTGAACTGAACTGAATTGAATTGAATAGAATTGTATTGAATTGAATTGAATTGAATTGAACTAAACTGAACTGAACTGACCTGAATTGGATTGAATTGTATTGAATACAATTGAATTAAATTGAATTGCACTGAACTGAACTGAACTGAACTGAACTGAACTGAACTGAACTGAACTGAATTAAATTGATTTGAATTGAATTGCACTGAATTGAACTGAATTGAATTAACTGATGTGTTCTTTAACAAAAACTTTTAAAAATATTAAAATCTGACAAATTGTGACTTTTAATAATGACATTTTTCCGTGCAAAAAAACAATGTTATTTTGTGTTGATTATGTATTAGTTTTTTTCCAAAAATTTTATCACTTTGTTGTAATAAACGAAAAAATCGAAAAACAACCGTAATTAAAACCGAAATTTATACAAATAACCGGTTTTTTGAAAAACTGATTTTTAGAATAACCTGAAAAACGGTTATTCGAAAATGCCGGTGTTTTGAACACTCTGGTCATTGGTCGATTTTAAGGGATCTTGCGGCAATCCACAATAAAAGTCGACTACATGACACTCACTTAAAATTATGAGAGAAACTTCCTCACTCATATCCCGGACTGGATGGGACGCTTACCGGATTATAGAAGGTATTTAGGCGTCTATACTGACGTCTCTAAACTAGATGGTAGGGTAGGGTTTTGAGTCTATATTCCGCAGAACTGGGACGAGGGTTTGTAAAAAGGCTACCAGACCATTGCAGTGTCTTTCAGGCAGAAGTCAATGCAATCGGAGAGGTTGCCCTTTGGTTGGAACAAAACGTCATCACTGCCTGGGGTATCAATATCGACTCTGACAGTCAGGCTGGTATAAAATCCCAGCAATTTGTATTTCTGTCTACAGTAACCACTCACAACTGCCACGAATCTCTAAATGAGATTGTGTTGGATGTAATGGGAAACCATTTATTTTATTTTTTTATGGATGCCCGAAGCCCAGGACCATTCCAGGGAGCCATAGAGCAAATGAGCTGGAAAGATTAGGGACTACCATACCTGTTCCACGGAATATGGAGTCAGTGAGCATGAAAGCTCATGGTTAAAACCGAAGCTCTCAGACATGCGTAATATAGATGGCGTCATGGCACAAATTGCGGGATCACCAGGCAAGTATGGGCAAATTATTACCTGAATCGTACGCTAAACCTGATATCCATTACTAGGCAAGATATCGCTATGTTAGTAGCTGTGATCACTGGACAGCGTTTAATAGGCAATAGTGATGTGCAGTTTCGCGTATTTGAAGAACCGGTTCTGTCGAGTTCGGCTCCATGAAGAACCGTATATTTGGAACGGTTCCGGTTCTCAACAAATTGCTGTCCCCTAGAGGCTTAAGTGAAACATCGTATTATAAAAGTATACATTTTGATAACCGTTTTCGAGAAGAACCGTGTATTTAGATCGGTTTCGAGAAGAACCGTGTAATTGGACCGGTTCTGAGAAGAACCGGATATTTGGAGAGGTTCCGCATCTCAGCAAATTGCTGCCCCAAAGAGTTTTAGGTGATATCTTATTATAAGAATAAAAAATTTGATAAAAATACACACATTATTTCGAGCCCGGTTAGTTATTAGACAGGTTCCGAGAAGAACCGGGTATTTGGACCGGTTCCGGTTCTCGGAAAATTCCCGTCCCAAAGAGGTTAAGTGAAATATCTTCTTATAATAATATAGTATTTGATAAAAATACACATTTTCGTTCCCCCACCCAAAGGTTGAGACTTTTGGTTCCTTGGAAAACGAGTCCTCTTTGTATAGATCCATTTTACTGTTCTTTTCAACCCTTTTTCAGTTCCTTTAGAATCGCTTTTTGGTCTTTTTGGAACCGTTTTTTTGAACCTCATTTTTTCTTTTGAACCCCATTTGTTGGCCCTTAAAGAACCGTTTGGTCTTTTTGGAACCGTTTTTTTGAACCTAATTTTTTCTTTTGAACTCCATTTGTTGGCCCTTAAAGAACCATTTTCGGGTCATTTGGGCCCGTCTATCGGTTCTAGAAAGCCTCCGGTCCGATCGGTTCCTGTAAAGAACCGTCTCATTCGAACAGGTTCCTCGATTCTGTGCATCACTAATAGGCAGACACGCATTTAGACTTGAAATCTGAGGTCATGATTATTGCAAAAGCAGTGGGGGTGAAGAGGTGGAAGATACCGTCGAACATTTCATATGCTACTGCCCGGTGTTTTATATAGGTAGAAGGAAATATCTAAGATCTTACTTCAGGTTGGATCTAACAGGCATTCGGGAAGTTAAACTGAATGATCTAAGGACATTTCATGAATCATGAATGGGGTCTTGAAACCATTTAACGATCGGGCCACTGGGAGTGGTCTTGGAGTGAATCCATGGAAAACTGAGGTCATGATTTTTACCACGAAGACCAAGATACCAAAGTTTAATCCTCCTCAGCTAAGTGGAATAGAGATTCCATTGTCAACTCACACCAAGTACTTGGGCATGATTCTAGACCTCAAACTTTCCTGGAAGGAAGAAGGCAACCGTCTCCGTCTCCGACCCAAAATTGTGCTATGGATGTACACTAGCATAATCAGACCAATACTCTCCTATGGAGCAATGGTATGGTGGCCTGTCGCAGGGAAGACGTCCACCATGAAACTGTTATATAGAGTACAGAGATCAGCTTGAATCGGCATAACAGGGGCAATGCGGACATGTGCAGCTGAAGCCTTTAATGCAATGCTTCATATTATACCAATCGACCTTCACATCATAGCTAGTGCGGCCTGGAGTGCCACCCGTCTAAATGCTCTTGGAATCGGGAAGAGCAACGCATATGGGCATTCCAGAATATTACAGACAATCACAAGAGAACTCAATATAACAACCGATTACTGCACCCACTCATTGACGTTCGATAACCTATTCGAGGTCAGGTTTCCCAAGAGAATGGAGTGGGATAAAGGGGAACCACTTGCAGGTTTTGACACCACAGTATTTACCGACGGATCCAAAATGGAATGTGGAACCGGCTCGGGTGTTTTCTCCGAAGAGCCAGACCTCAATTTCTCTCTCTCACACAAGTGCAGCGTTTTCCAAGTGGAGATACTGGCCATAAAAGAAGCATGCGCCGCACTTATACTATAGCGAAAAATAGAGCGCATTGGAATATTTGTAGATAGCCAGGCGGCTCTCGTATCACTCAAATCTTACAACCCTGAATCCAAACTTGTTAGTGAATGTAGGAAAAACTTGTCGAGCTAGGCCGGCTGGCCAATGTGGTTCTTACTGGGATACCAGGCCACATGGGTCTCGTAGGGAACGAAAAGGCAGACGAACTAGCTAGGGCTGGATCCTCTTCCACCGACCTCCATATGGTGTCAGTCGCAACGCCTACAGGGTTGGTCAAAAGGGGTATTTTCCTGCATTACCTTGAACGAGCGAAGACCAGATGGGATAGGACGGATACGGATAGGCTAACTGGCGTACTGACCGGGCACTGACCAATCGGTAATCACGCAAGATGATTGAAACTGCCATATAATGATCACTGCCGTGCCTGCGATGATGCAGAAGAGAAGGAGACGGGGAAGCATATCCTCTGCAGTTGTCCGGCTCTGATGAATAGACGCCTGAAGTCTATGGGCCGTTCATGCATAACCGCAATGAAATACATGAGATAGATCTAGGGGATCTAATGAGTTATCTCCGATTAACAGGCTGGATTTAGACATGGTACTTTGGACCTTCCGGAGTGATGTGGTATGAGGTATCGTGTGGCTTGAACGCCCTATAACTACACCAGTTCTATTTACAGGTTCAACGATGAGGACGGAATATGACTTCCCGTGGTATCACCATAACGGTCCTCATTAGACTAAGTGTGCCAACAGTGGCCGTCACTTCTACCTAACCTAACCTAACCAGAGTTCCAAGAACGTTGTATAGAACATGTTATATGTATGTCATCATAAAATAGTTTGGGATTTATTTATTGTTGCATTCTTAAGTTGTCCCATGTAAATCAGTCAAGAATTTAGTTTGCATTAAACCAACCAAATTTTACTAATAAATTCTTTATAAATATTTACAAAATATTTATGACAAATAAACAAAGAAATAAATAAATAAATTCTCGGAACAACTGATGACGCTCGAAACAGTAAAGCAAATGTGCTGGTCATTGGGAGGCAGTATCAGTGACGCTCATGCTAGATGAGAATGAGGATGATAAGGTGACAGTGGTGGCATTATGACGAGATGAAAGCTTTTGGTATATTGTGAAGACCAACGCCACCATTACCACCACCACCACCACCACTATCTCAACATCTCCACTTTTTTCTTCTTGCATAGGAATTCCGTTTTCCAATGGACTCCTACCAGACAGACTGACAGAAGAAATGTAAACTTTAAGTGAAAAACTGTTTGAATGAATATGAAGCGAAAAGAATGTTATTATGTTGGCCAACTGTTTGGTTGGTTGACGTTTAATGTGATACAAAAGAGAAAAAAAAACATCTGCTGACGTCAAACATTAAAGTAATGTCTACAACAAAACAGGAGCTCTACTACTCTTTACAGCATGAAAATGACAAAAAAAAAGGAAAAAGAAAACGGCGAGAGAAACTCATAAAATATTTGAAAAGCCCTACACAACACAACAGCGCCATCAATATCAAACTCAAGTAAGCGAGAAAAACAGGAAAATTTAAAAACTTGTTAAATGACTAAGGCTTGACGGGGAAACTTTTTTCTTTCATCCCTCAATTGGAGCGAACAATGAAAGAATCTCCCGGTTAACTGGTATTGAACAAACACAAGCTACGAGACGAGTGATGCTATCGCTGATGATGACGATAGAAAGTCCGGAATAGTAGAGGCGGAAAATGTTTCAAGTAGACGTGAAATAAGACTCATACCCAGACATATAAAAAGTGGGAACGTTGTATTATTATGGCACAAAGACAATATTGATGCTTTCAAGTAAATGAAAATGTTTACTTATTCGCAGACAGTGGGAGATTTTGGAAAAGAACTGCTGAATTTCGGCTTCACTGTTAACATCATGTAACAGCATATAAGTATGCACTTAGGTACTTAGGGTAAATTAAATATCTGTGTTTTAAAAAACTGAATTGCCAATATCACAAATTATGAATTGCCAATATCACAAATTATGCAAATAACAAAAGTCGTCTGCTGAAATCTATTGAAAAATCCTGGCAGATTATAGTCCTGGTTATGTAATAAATCCCTGCTAAACAAATCTTTCGTCTATTATGTATGTAGACCTAAGCGATTTTAAGCGGCTCACATAACAAGGTCGTCGAAATATTAATTTAGGGGAAAATAAAAACACGCTTTTTGTTAGACACTATAGAGAAGCTTCTAAGCGGCCTCAAATGACTTTTATTGACTATTTACAACCTTAATAGGTCAGATATCTTCCACATATTAATTAAACAAACAACTAAATAAATTAAATTAATTTTAACATATTTCTCCAACTGGTTCTATCCTTCGCCTTTTCCCGCCGGTTGGTAACGCCAAGGATACGGATTAATTCTTCGGCCTGGTCTTTCCAGCGAAGTGTTAGTCATCCTCTTTTCCTGCTTCCATCGCGTACGTTATCGAAAACCTTTTGCGCTGGCTCATCTTCATCTATTCTGATAACATCGCCAAGCCAACGCAATTGGCCTAATTTGATGTGCCAAGCTATGTGCACGTCAGAATACAGATGATATAACTGTCGATTCGAACGACGTCGGTACCCGCCGTTTTCTGTAACATGTTCATATATTTTACGTGTTTCTCATCCGCTTGCGATATGACCCAAGCTTCGGAGCCATATATAAGGACAGGTAAAATGAGAGTCTGGTATAGCTGGATTTTTGTCAGTCTGTTTATCTCCAGTCTAACGTTGTTGTAGACAAACTCATCTACCACTTCAAAATCAAATCGGTTGTCCACGTTCAGGTGCGGACCCAGTCGAGAGGTTTGTCTAGAGTCTTTCTTTACTGTTTTGATTCTTGAAAATACTGCAGAAACCTCTCGAAAATTTCGCCCAATGATATCTATGTCGTCAGTATACGCCAGAAACATGTGGCTTTTCGTGTGCGTATTTACTGCAGCTGCAGTTAAGACAGGCAAAATGAGAGTCTGGTACAGCTGGACTTCGCCCAATTCTCCAATTTCGCCCAATGATCTCTATGTCGTCAGCATACGCCAAAAACGTATGGCTTTTCGTGTTGCTGGTCTGGTTCATATTTACTGCAGCTTTTCTCATTATTATATCCATTAAGACGTTGAAGAGATTACACGGAAATGTGTCCTCTTGACTCAGTCCTCGCTTGGTACAGAATGGTTCAGTGAGGTCTTCCCCACCGTCACTGCTGATTTGGTGTTGGTCAACGTCCTTCTACAGAGGCGGATCAGTTTTGCCGGAATCCCAAGTTCAGACATAGCTTCGTACAATTTTCCCCGTATGGGACTATCGAAAGCAACTTGGTATCGACAAGAAGACGGTATATATGGATGAATAATAGTCTGACACCGCGGTAGATGGTACAGATTCGCGGATCACCCTTTTTGAATACAGGACATAACACACTGAGACCCCAATCGTCAGGCACAGATTCCGCCAATCATATACCGCATATAAGTTGATATATGTAGGCTAGCAGTCCTTCGCCACCTGTCTTAGAAGATATAGCGGGTAATCTATCCGCAGGTACCAGCGGTTTTATTAGTCTTAAACAGGGATATTGCCGTTCTAATATTGCCGTTCTAATATCGCCTTGATTGTTGGGGGTACAATCTACACTGTCTGCCACAATCATTACCTCCTGATCTTCAGTGGAAGAATCTGAGTGGAATAGCTGGTCTCTCCACATTTAATCTGTCACCAGATTCCCATTTTCGTCCTTGCAGGAGGGCAGCCCTTTATTCGGCCCGTTATTCGATCGTCTTACCCTCTGGAAAAATTTTCGGAATTCATGTGTGCACGTCAGAATACAGATGAGTGACGTGCACACAAGACATTTAGGTCTTATCACTCTCTCTCTGCTCTCACTGCCATTTTTTGGTTCTAAATTGTTGGTTTCCACCCTTCTCAGCCTCTGGTACCGCTCACTCGCAGCACGCGTTGTAACTGACTGTTTCGTTGTCATACACGCGGCGTCTTTTTCATCAGTTGCAATGCGACATTCTTCGTCGTACCATGGCTTATCCTCCTACTGTTTTTGATGTCCAAGTTCAGTCCTTTCAGCGGCTTCCAAAGAATGTGTAATGTGCTTCCACTGAGCTTCTGGGTACTTAGCTTCTGGGTTTTGCCCTAGCAGGAAAGTGAGGGTTTTAGAGGTACACGCTGAAAAATCTCTATTTTTTATGTTTGGATGCAAATATAACGTGTTTGTGGGTTTTCACAAATACATGCAGTATACTTGTGTCCAAACACATGGTGTTTGCCCTTCAATATTACATGTTGGAGAAACAACAATTAGTTTGTTATACTATATGATTTTGTGACCCCAAACATAGCTTTGTTTGTTGAAAACTGTTGAAAACAAAATTGTGGCAGACACTAGAGAAACAATAAAGTAGCAGATCTTCAATTCAGGAAAACAATGCTTGCTCGTAAGTATATGTATGTTCCAAACATATACATGTTTCCTGCATAATGTTACAGGCGCCGTTTGTTTCAGCATATAGTTGAGCAGATTACAATATCAATTTCAAATTATTTAAAAGACCCTCAACTAACAGAGTTCTTACCAAAAATCCGGGTTGGGGGACCTTGAGAATTTAACTGGTTGCAATGTTGCCAGTTTACATGCAATTTCGAAATTTACAACGGATTCTGATATAGCAACGTTCGATTTTTGTAAGATTGTTAATTTCTTTGATTTTTTTTGTTGTTAAGTCATCTACTTCGACTGCTGTTCCTCTAGCTGTGTTTTCAAAAAGTTAAAAGACCGTTGTGTTGTAATGACCGATGCCGGAAACCCTCGTTTCTATCAATAACATCGAGTCTATCTGAGTATTTTGTTTGCATTGCATTTGGAAAATAAATTAAGTACCGGAAAACCTCCTAATTAATCACCGGTCAACCTGTACAAACCGTTATTGTACTATCAGCTGTCGTCGCTCTGAGTATTGGATATATACAAGGGAACACGTGTGAGAAATGGCCTGTTTTGTGAAAAGCAAGAAAAGTGAACCGATTAAAGGAGTGTGCCGTGAGAGGTCACCTTTATATCCTGCGAGTCCTTGTGTAATCCTGCGAGTCGGTGTATAGTCCTGTGAGTCTTTGTAATCTTGCGAGTCCTTAAGAATATCTTTGTATTGTCCTGTGAAAGATTGTATTGTCCTGTGAGTCCTTGGAATCCTGCGAGTCCTTAATAACATCTCTCTCCTCCGCTCTGTAGCTTCCTCATCGCTTATTCAACTTGGGCTAAATATTCACTGCTGTACATTCACCTCACCCAGCTACTCTTTCATACCTTTTTGACTTTTTCCTTATGTTGTCCTGTGGGTCCTTGCCATCCTGCGAGTCCTTAAGAACATTTTGTGGGCTAGAAGAGTGAACCGTGAGAGGTTATCCTTATATCCTGCGAGTGCTTTTGTTGTCTTGTGAGTCCTTGTGTTCTATGTACTTCGGCTAAATATCCTCACGTCTGGCATAAGTTTCCGGATGTCCGAGGAACACATTCCATGGAAATATCTATAGAACAGCGACACGGCACCCATATTTCGTCGATTCTCAAGGGAGGTAATAAAGTTGGATGCCCTACAGTCCCCTATCAAGACCGTCGCTCTCCTCTGGAGGCGGTCGAAAAGCTCCAAAGATGTCCAAGGGGAACCTGTCCCTATATGGGAGTTATATTAAATCTTTGGCCTGATGTAAGTGGTGTATATATTGCAAAGATCAGATGGAGTGAAGTATTTCTTGCACCGCTTTAAAAAGCCTAGACACTTGAATGTATCTTTCGACACTTCAAATACATGTTTTGCTCAACGGACATCACATTGTATTTTCACGCCCAGAACATCAAGAGCGTCTGACTCATCAATATTCACACTGTCCATAGACAATGACGATACTCCTGGGTCAAGAATCCGCTTATGCGACAACAAACAACACTGCGTCTTACCCGAATTAAAATCTTCTCTATTCATTCGACCCCATTCAACAATGGACACCAGATCCCTGCCGAGATTCTCATTCACCGTCCGGCGTTTGACTTCAATCTCTTGAAGACTTGGCCTACGGTCGAATGAATAAGAATGACAGAGATTACTGTCATCCCCAAAAGAGTATATTGGATTCACAGTCTGACCCAGGTGATCGTCAATGAAAATAAGAAAAAGAGAAGGAGATAGAACACAGCCCTGTGGTACACCTGCAGTCAATTTATGCTCGTCGGATGAAACCTCATCTACAACAACTTGTATAGTGCGATGGCTGAGAAAACTCGACATAAATCTTGTGATGTTATCACCGACACCAAAAGCAGCGAGCTTGGACAAGAGTGCATCGGGCCATACTCTGTCAAAGGCATTGAAAATATCAAGAGCCACACTACCTTACTCTCACCAAGCCGATGGATGGATCGACTCCACTGTTCCGAAAGGAAAGCCATCAGGTCTCCAGTATATCTCACTCTACGGAAGCCATACTGCCGATCATTAAGAAGGTCATTGGACTCAAGATATTTCACAAGCTGGTGGTTAACCATGCTCCCCATAAACTTCGAGAGCGCAGAACAAATTGCAATTGGGCGGTAATTTGCAGAGTTACTTGTATCACCTTTATTAGGGATTGGCTGGACATTAGTAACCTTCCAACGCGCCGGGAAGAGTCCCGCACGGTATGCAGGGTTGAAATGGTTGCTCAGTGGACGTGCCAGCGTCGAAGAGCACCTACTCAGGAACAGTGCAGATATGCCATCCGGGCTTGGGGATTTATTTACGACGAGATTTGCAAGTCTCCGTCTGATTTCAAGGCTTGTCGAAACCATTAATTTAGTCTTCTCCATTTTTAGTGTCAATTCCACTTCTGATGATTCCTTCTGAATCCTCCCAAATACTGTAACTGCTCGGAGATTTCGGCCAATGATATCCAAACCATCAGCATCCGCGAGCAGCAAGAGACTTTTGCTGCTGATAGTTTCATTCGTGTTGACTGCAGGTTTTCTCAGTATGATCGCAATTAACAATTTGAAGAGATCGCATGATATGGTGTCGCTCTGCCTGGGTCCTTGCCTCGTTCTAAATGGATCCGTGACATCTTTACCAAACTTTACTGAAGATTTCCGGTCAGTGACGTTCTACAAAGGCGCGCCATCTTAGCAGGAATACCAAGCTCCGACATAGCTTGGTACAGTTTTGCCAGTATCAGGTAATCGAAAGCAGCCTTATAAGAGGTGGTAGGCGGCGATTGGTTTCTCATGGGCTTTCTCCAGGATTTGTCGTAATGTGAATATCTGGTTGATAATTGAGTTTCCAGTTCTAAAGCCACCCTGATAAAATTCGATCAGGTCTGCAACAAAGGGCTTTAGTCTTTCGCAGATTACGCGCGAGAGGACCTTGTATGCGATGTTTAAAAGGTTCATTCAACAAGGCTTTCAAAACAGGATATAGTATGCTATAGCTTCAATCGTCGGGCATATGAGTTGATGCATTTACTTTTCCAATTCATAGCCGCTAGTCTCCAAAAGTCTGAGAGTAGACAGCAGTGATCATTTCTGGTGTAAATATGTGTGGTCGGCGGATTTTTCTGAGAAGCGTTCAAATGTTGATTAGTACATGATGTTGATATTTTGTCGGGGTTTGGGATATAAGGATACACATATATATTTAGTGCATTCACATGGTGTCTTAAAGTCATTAGCCTTAATGTCATATATGAAGAAAAATTGTTGTTCATTATGGTTTATATTATCGAATTATAAAGATGTAAAACATCAAAATCAAAACATACCGTAGCATCCTCGTTGCATTTTACTACAAATAAGTTGCAAATGTTTATTTATTAATTTTCATAACAAAGACAAAAAGTCCAAATTACAATCACCGATAAATGTCATTAACTAAAAGTAATCACAAAACAGCTGTTACTGAGAGTACACTGCAAAAAAATAAAATACTTCCGTAAAATGTATTGTGGTATTGTGAGGAATGCCAACAACGTACAACTGTTGTATAAAGATAGTACTTACGACAAATACAACACATAGTAAACCTTGTGAATACCTTAATTTTGTTCAATTGAACGAGAGTTGGCAATATTAATTATATTTTTCTTAGCAACATTAAAATGTTGCTTGATACATGTTGCTGTTATTTGATTCGCTTATACATGTTGCTGTTAATTTAGCACTGAAATATTTCGTCGATATCTACGACAACCACATTTTTGTTTTGTATTGAGTTTTGTAAAATTGTGCGCGAAATGTTTAATTTAGTAAGGGTAGTAATTTAGTAATTTTAGTAAAGAAGTCGCATGAAAATCATTGAGCAACATTAATTAGATTCGGTGGAAAATTTATCAACAATAATATGCCAGTGTTGACGACTATATTTCTTTGTCGTTAGGATTTTTCTTACACAACATTTTTATTTTGATCAATTGAATATAATTCAAATGTTAGTTTAGACATGTTGCTGATATTTCGCCCAAGCAACATGTTGATTTACCCTGACAACACGCAAAAATTTATCCATATACGGACACCACTAAAAAAAAAGACTCGTGTCTCCCAGTTTTGCCAAAAGTCATGCACTTTTTTTTATGGGCCCCCAAAGATTTGGGGCCTCGGTGTCATTTTTGCGAAAAGGGGAAAATTTTGTCAGGCTCATATCTTGCAAACCGTTTACTCTCCGATTTACTCTCTGAGGAAAAGTTGTAGCATTTATCATAAAGAATAAAAAATATCAACATATAAAATCAAAGAAACTTCATCTTCAAGATCAAAATCGCAAAAAACTTTTAAAATTCGATTTTTTTCCTTTTTTCCCCTGTTCAGGTCCATAGGTAGCAAACCGTTCAAAATTCGAGGAAACAATCAACTACAAGAATGTACCTTAGATCTCAGTTAACAACTTTCTGGAACATATGAAGTTCCTAGGAATGATTTTTAATACCGTTTAGGTAGCCACAAAAGTGAAATATTTCCCGAAAATTTTATAGGAAATATTTCGCCGATATTTAGTACGATTTGTGGTTGTATGAGGCTTTGTGAAATTTCGCGCGAAATAGTTAACTAATTTTGGGTTCTCTAGCTGGTGCCAACTTCCATCGGAGGGAAACCATTGAGCAATATCAATTCGATTCCCTCTTAAACTGGTCATTAAAATACTAGAGTTGAGGAATATATTTTTTTGTGTTTTGGATTTTTCTTACACGAAAATCTTTTCATTTTTTTGAACAATTGCATGATATTTAATAGCATTAATAATTTCGCCCTTTAATTGGAATGTTCTATAAATTTTTCTTAGAAACATTCAAATGTTCCTTTAGACATGTTGCTGTTGTTTCGCCCAAGCAACATGTTGCACTATCGGAAATATTGTACCGATATTTGGAAGGAGTTGTGTTTGTATGAAGCTTTGTAAGATTTCACGTGACATGTTTAACCTATTTCGGGTCCTAAAAGCTGGTACCAACTTCGTTATCACGAAAAACGAACAGCTTTGAGCAACATCAATTATATTCTCGGTTAAATACGTCTGCAATATTCCAGTGCTGGGGAATATATATTTTTTTTGTGTTTTAGATCAAATGCAAAAATCGAGCTTTTTTTTGATCAATTTATTTTTCTTATAATTAGAGTGGTTCTAGAAACCTTTAAATGTTGCTTAATATATGTTGCTGGTATTTCACGTAACAACACAGGGCGACACTGGTGGAAATACTTTGTTGATATTTCAAAAGAAATATTTCTCAAAAATTCCCGCAAAATATTCAAATTTGTTCGAGTCTACCTAATGTGTCAACACCATTCGAAGAGTGTTAAAAAACTTTGAATAAACTGGGTCGATTGTGGACACGAAGATTCCTGTGCGTCAATGTACCCGTCGATCTTTTGAAACTATTGCTGCCGCAAACAAGAGTGTCGCCGAAACCCGAAAACACTAATTCGGCATCGTTCTCAACAACTTCAAATTTCACGAAGCACTAAGCAGCGCATTTTGACAAAAGACCTCCACCTTAATGTGCACAGAGTTCAGCTTACTCAGGAGCTCAAACCCGCAGACAATGGAATGAGCCGGAATTTCTTACAATGGGTAACGAAGTCAATCCCAATTTTTTAAAAAAAAGTCATCTCTCTGATGTACCACCGTTGACAACTATAAGATGTAGCGCATTTCAATCTGAATAGCTTCGTGAACACACAAATGTGTCGAATTTGCGGCTCAGAAAATCCTCATGCAATCCATGATAAACAAATGCACCCACAAAGGGTACAGATGTCTGGTGCGGATGTTGGTCACGCGGGGTGATTGGGTCTTACTTTTTCGAATTTTGTTCAGAACACCCCACTGATCATGTGGCAACAGTGCCGATAATGCAGCGTAGGACGGCCAATTTTTAATGGTACACAAATATTTGTTTGGCAGAAGTTTTTGGTGAACTAAGAAAGACGAACCCCAGAGAAGAATCATTGTCCATCACGACCATGCTAGCTTTCACACATCGGCTCAAACAAATGCGTATTTGACCGGCAAAAATATTAATTTGACGTGCCATCCCGAGCCCGAGCCCGAGCCCGTGCTCCGAGGTAGCAGCTAATGATTTCCTTTTATTCGCATTAATAACAAATTTCGTGGTAAACGATTTGTGAAGCCTGAAGAAGCGCTTGATGCGTTCAAATTCAAGGATCTACCTAATTCGGAGTGGCGCAGTGATTCGAAAATTGGTACCAACGCAAGAAATAGTTTATCGGCCTTCATGGAGTATATTTTGAAAACTACCAGAAGGTGTATGTGGGCACTTCGATGCACAAACTGAAGACGAGAATGTTGTCACATAAATCGTTCCAAAATGCCACATTATAAGCCTTTGGAACAAATAACAGCACTTGCAGCCCACTGTATGTTAACTGGACACAAGCCAAACTTTGGCGAATTGAAAATTCTAACTGAAGTGAAGATTTACTCACGGCTTCTCTTTCAGGAAATGCTGCATATTATTGAAGTTCCATCTGAGAAATGACTAAACTACAAGTGCGATTTGGACCAATGTGCCCAAGTTTACAGACAAACAATTCACAATTTAGTTAGAAAACTAAAATTAACTGACAAACGCTTGCAGCAAAAACTAGACGTATACTTTTTCTTACCTCACAGTATAATTATATGCATAAATATTATTGATACTTCCTACTCAATAATCTCTAACAGACAGGATTGAATTTGAAAGGAAGAAAATTTGTGTTTACTGTTTTTTACTAATGTTTTATAAAATCTGTGTGGTTTTCTTACAGTAGATCCTTGAAAATTATCAGCGAAGTTGATCGAAATATTGGGGACTAAATAAATTGTGGTAAATAGAAAATTATACAACTTCGTTTCCTTTTTTTCAGTCCAAACTATGACCTCATACTGATTCTAACATTTAAAATCATAATTTTGAAATCAATTTTAATCATTTTTGTATTTTTCTTTATTAGGCTAGAAATATTAACAGCAAACCTCGCATAGCAGTTACGTTTTGAATACAATTTATAATTATATTTGAGAAATTAAAAACGTGTCGAGACAAAATAAAGTTTTAGTCCTTTTCTCAATTTATTAATAGAAAATATATGTATGTATATTTGTTTCTAATACCGGCCGGAAATTTCAGACACGTTTGCAAAAATACCTCACTGTATGTTATTTATACGCACACAATGCCTTAGGATATATACCACGCCTACGCACACACAGACACATTCACACACATATACATAAACACATACACACCCACATGAACACACAAAGCCTTATAAAGACCCACACAAGGAAAACGCGAGAGTCTTTACTTTTGCAGATAAAGGGTGTTAGTTGTCAAATTTTAACGCTTCATTTGATATACAAAGCAACGTTAGCATTTTCCATTAGAATAATATCAAACTACAGTGGCAGCAAAAACAAAATGTTTTCACTTTTTCGTAAGAAAAGTTTAATTATATAAAATACATCTAAAGCTAGTGAATGTTAGGTTGCCTACACTTAAGGAAAAATCTTTGACATATTGAAGACACTCTTTATAAAGGGTGTCTCAGTAAGATTGCACTTTTTCACTTTAAAACAAAAACACGTATTTTTGGCGATAATTATTACTTGTTTATTGGATTGTAAGGACGACATGTTCCGATTAAGTATGGAATAAGTATGACAGGCCATTACTCTGTTCATAAAATTTTTTATGACTTTTTCACAGAGACGTGGCTGTATCTTATCGATGACAAGCTGGATCTCGGATGTGAGCTCAGAAATTGATTCTGGTTTGTTCCCATAAATCCGAGATTACACAAAACCCCAAAGAAAAAATCTAGTGAATGTTACGTAGCTTAAACTTAAAGAAAAATCTATGCCATATTAAAGAAACTCTTTATAAAGGGTGTCTCAATAAGAATGTACTTTTTAATTTTAAAATAAAAACATGTATTTTTGGAGATAGTTGTTACTTGTTTATTGGATTGTAAGGACGATATGTTCCGATTAAGTATGGAATAAAATATCCGATAAACGGCCACCACGGCTTCGATGACATGCCATTACTCTGTTCATGAAATTTTCCATGACCTTTTCACAGAGTTGTGGCTATATCTCACGGATGACACGTTGGATCTCGGATGTGAGCTCAGAAATTGTTTCTGGTTTGTTCACATAAACCCGAGATTACACAAAACCCCGAAGAAATAAATCTGGTGAATGTTACGTAGCCTAAACTTAAGGAAAAACCTATGCCATATTGAAGAAACTCTTTATAAAGGGTGTCTCATTAAGAATGCACTTTTTCACTTTAAAACAAAAACACGTATTTTTGGCGATAATTTTTACTTGTTTATTGGATTGTAAAGACAACATGTTCCAATTAAGTATGGAATAAAATATCCGACAAACGGCCACCACGGCCATTTACTCTGTTCATGAAATTTTCCATGACTTTTCCACATAGTTGTGGCTGTACCTCACCGATGACGCGTTGGATCTCGGATTTGAAATGTTATAAAACTCCAAAGAAAGAAATCGCACGGCGTTAAATCGCATGATCTTGGTGGCCAGTTGACATCAGAATTTCTTGAGATAATTTTTTCTGGAAATCGTTGCTGCAATAAATCGATTGACAGGGGGCGCCGTTTGGCTACGAAGGCGGATCAATAAGTCCGTGACTTTTTGAATGAAACACAGTTTTTTTTTTGCAAAAAAATATTTTTCACTTAGTCCAACGTTTCTACAATTTTTGTAACCCTTCCAAAAAAATAAGATTTTTCGAGGTCCATAAAATAGGCATTTGTTTGATCAATAATTTCATCGATGGATCTAAATCTCAATCCACTGAGCCGCTTCTTTAGGTTTGGAAATAGGAAATAGTCACTAGGGGCTAAATCCGGATAATATGGCGGATGAGCTACCAATTCGTAGCCCAAGTCATGGAATTTTGCCGTTGAGACTACACACGTATGCACCCGTGTATTATCTTGATGGAAAATAACTTTTTTCTTGGCCATATGGGGTCGTTTTTTTTTAAATCCTCCTTAAATCGGTCCAATAAATTGGTATTATATTCACCGTTTATTTTTTCCCCCTTGGGAGGGTAATCGATGTGGATTATCCCGCGTGTATCCCAAAAGACTATTGCTATTACGTTATTGGCCGTTATTGGCCTTCTTCGAAGCCGGTTCACCCGGATAAACCCATTGTTTAGACTTCTGCTTGATCTCCGGAGTGTTGTAATGGAACCATGTTTCAACTATAGCTACAAAACGCCGCAAAACTCCTTCGAATAGCGGTTAAACAACTACAAACAATCCTTTGAAGTTGTCACACGATTACGTTTATGGTCAATTGAGAGCAAACGCGGCACCCATCTTGCAGACAGCTTTCTTAAACCCAATTGATCATTTAAAATCGAAACCACACTGACATATGAAATGCCAATCTCACGCACGTTTACTCTTCGATCGGCCAACACCACATCGTGGATTTTTTCGATATTTTCGTTGACCTCAGTTGGCCGTCCAGACCGTTGTGGGTGCATTTGTTTCTCATGGATTGCATGAGTATTTTCTGAGCCCCAATTTTTTGTATTCTCGAAGCCATTCAGCTGGAAATGTTCTTCATCGGAGAATATGAATTTTTCCGTTTACTCTTCGATCGGCCAACACCACATCGTGGATTTTTTCGATATTTTCGTTGACCTCAGTTGGCCGTCCAGACCGTTGTGGGTGCATTTGTTTCTCATGGATTGCATGAGTATTTTCTGAGCCTCAATTTTTTGTATTCTCGAAGCCATTCAGCTGGAAATGCTCTTCATCGGAGAATATGAATTTTTCCGAAAAATTAGCATTGACTTCACTTGGCTCCATTACCCATTGAACGAATTGCCGGCGCTTTCCCTGGTCTGCTGGTTTGACCTCTTGAGTATGGTGGACTTTGTATACATGAAGGTGGAGGTCTTTCATAAAATTCGCTGCGTGGTGCTTCGTGAAAGTTGAAGTTGTTGAGAACCACGACGAATTGATGTTTTCGGGCTTTCGGCGACACTTACAGCAGCAATGTTTCTAAGATACCGACCAGTACGTTGACGCTCGGGATTATTCCTGGACATAACCGCCCCAGTTTCCTCAAATTTTTTAACCACTCTTCGAATGGTTGACACATTAGATGCACTTTCTCGACTAAAATTCTTCAAAGTTTGCAACCGATCTCAGCATAACTTTCTACAGTTCTACAGTTTCACATCGATTCCGAACGGGTTTTTGAAAAGTTTTCTCATGGATAATTGCTCGATAATGTCGGCGTCATAGGTGACAGTTGTCAAAAAAAAATAATTTTTGGTTAGGACAGGGTTCGAACCCCGTTTCTCGTGCACAGGAGCAGAACTCACAACCATTGCACCACCGATGGCCAACATTTTAATAAAGTCATCTGAAAATTGCCTCTCCTAGGATTCTGGAGGCAACACCAATTCAAATTGTCAGCTCCCCGATAGAATTTGTCTTTTAGGAAACCATCGTCCACTTTTCCAAAATTTTTATATGCTAGTGTCTGTGGGTTAAGCTATTGTACCCAGCACATTTTGAATTTAAATACACAGTGGAAGATATTCCAAGGCCTGGAAATGCTAAAAGATCCCACACAAATTTCCACAGCGCTTCTATAATGAGGCCTGCTACCAGGGCTTCCCTACCGCTTCAAAATTATTTTATAGACATGCACCTTAACTTCTTGCTGTAGTAGGCCTGCCCCACACCACCAAATAGAAGTGAAATAAAAGAATGTGTTAATGAGTCCCAAGAACAGTTATAAGAAAAAAAATTAAAGTCTCTCAACAAGAATAAAAAAATGAAACCAGACCACGCGGTTAGTTGAATCAAGGACTTTATTGGAGAAGTTTGTGTTTCGTCTCTGTAATTGTTATAATAAAAGGATAAAAAGGACAATTAAAAGACAAATTGTCTTTAATACCAGCCATGGTGCCGGGTTTTGTTTTGTATATTTGGAAAAAGACATTCTGTGGAAGGTCTTACGGTCTTTCAGGCCTACTACAGGCCTCTGTGTTAATTGGACAGGAGTAGAGAATGGAACTGGCATGCCTACAGACACTAAAACAAGGCTTGGTAGAAGGCCTTTTTACCCATTAC
Source organism: Phaonia tiefii (assembly GCA_963931995.1). NCBI lineage: Eukaryota > Metazoa > Arthropoda > Insecta > Diptera > Muscidae > Phaonia > Phaonia tiefii. The sequence continues at coordinate 258,154,555 of OZ008370.1, forward strand.
TTTACCCGCTGGGTATATAATACGAGGGGCTTTTTTAATGAAACACAGTTTTTTTTGCAAAACTAAAATATTTTTCAACATTATCTCCTTTTAACTCAATACACTTAATCCAACGTTTCTCCAATTTTTGAATCCCTTCCAAAAATAGGATTCTTCGAGGTCCATAAAATAGGCATTTTCGAGGTCCACAAAATTTGATCAATAATTTCATCGTTGGAGTTAAATCTCTTTCCACTGAGCCATTTCTTTAGGTTTGGAAAGAGGAAGTGGTCATTGGGAGCTAAATCCGGAGAATATGGCGGATATGGTACCAATTAGTAGCCCAATTAAACAACTCCAAACAGTCCTTTGAAGTTGTCACACGATTATGTTTATGGTCAATTGAGAGCAAACGCGGCACCCATCTTGCAGACAGCTTTCTTAAACCCAACTGATTATTTGAGATCGAAACCGCACTGCCATATGAAATGCCTATGGCATCAACAGTCGCACGCACTTTTACTCTTCGATCGGCCAACACCATATCGTATTTTTTTTCGATATTTTCGGGTGTATTGACCTCAATTGGCCGTCCAGAACGTTTAACTTCATTTGTACTTATGCGACCACAACGAAAGTCAGCAAACCACGTTTTTACCATTGAAATCGTTGGTGCAGAATCCCCATAATATTTATCAAGCTTTTCCTTGGTTAAATTGACGGGATATTTTTTTTGCAAAAAATAATGTTTAATGAGCACTCGAAATTCACTTTTTAACATTTTTAAAACATGCAAACAATTTAGTTATACAAACAATTTAGTTATCAGCGCAAATTATTTGACAAAATTGGTCTGAAAATAAACGAGGTTATATGTTTTGTTCAAAATTTGACAGTAGTTTATTAATAGGTGGTACTTGATGGGAGCAGTGTTGCATTTCATATAACTATGAGGGCATTGCGAAATACCACGGACTTATTGATCCGCTCTCATATGTAGATACAACTATAATAGGGACATAAATATTGTTACCAAAAAAGAACATACCCATTAGACTAGTAAAATTTAACATACCTTTTTATTATCCTATGGTTTTTGACAGTTAACCTCTATAGCGTTGTCAGTAACGGGAATTTAAAATTGTGTCAACTTTCTGCATGGAGTTGTCAGATAACGAAAACCGTATCGCAGTTATAGCACTTTTTAAGTGTGGAAAGAAAAAAAAACTATATTTTCAAAACGCTCCGCCCGCTCGGCATTAGTCGCACGTTCGCCGACAGGTCCACACAATTGTTCGAGGAGACTGGAGATATAAAAGACCGTTCGGACACAGCAAGTCATCAAAGCCCTCAAAGCAAGAATTCAACGAAATGATCTCCGGAAACAGAAAATCATGGCGATTGAGATGAAAATCACGCCAAAGTCCATGAGTTGCATTTTAAAAAAAGACTTTAGTCCTGGAGCTTTCAAACCGCGTACAGGACTATGTTAACTCTAACCTAAAAATAAAATCAATGAGTATTCGGACATACGGATGATGTATTAACAGCTTTTTGTTACACGGTACCTATTCGATTTCTATGAACACATTAGTAAATGTTACATTGGAAAATAAAAATGGAATAGTTTTTGTACTGAAGGCTCTTTTCCTATTGTACTTTCTTTTTTCTTACATCTGCGTTAACATTACATGTAATATTGTTAAAATAAATGAAGCAATATTTAGCTCACTGAAATAATTGTTTTTATTTTGTCATAAACAGAGCGACGACAAAAAGTATTGAATAGTATAGAGAACTTATTGCCCACTTTTCCGCTCTCATGTAGAGAGTCTGAACAAAAGAGCTTAAACGAGTCTTATTCGCTTTATAGAATATTTCAATATAAATGCACTATTTCGACAATTTTATTACATAAAACAATTTAAAAAGCAATAAATGTTTCAAAAGACTTCAATGTTTCACATCAAAATTATGAATGGACCAAGTTATGACAAGAAGATAGTAATACATTTTGCATCATTCGCCAGTTGCCGAACAGTACTTTTGAGTCATAAGTCACAAAAAGTATTGAATAGTATAGAGAAATTATTGCATTTTTTTCCGCTCCCATGTAGAGAGTCTGAGTAAAAGAGCATTAACGAGTCTTATGCTCTTTATAGAATATCAATATAAATGCACCATGTCGACAATGTTATTACATAAAACAACACAAAAAGCATACATATTTCAAAAGGCATCAATGTTTCACATCAAAACACATTATGACAGAAAGAGAGTAAAAAGTTTTGAATCATTCACCAGATGTCGGCAGTGCTTTTGAGTCATACAATTCGTTCCATGAGTTCTCTACACTATTCAATACTCTTTGGCGACGACGACCTGCTTGTTTGTTCGCTGCCGCTACATCAATACCATTATACGTATTTTCTGGCAGAGACTATTGTTGTACAACAACGACGTGTGTGATGCTAACGCTGTGTGTTGTTCGCGTGTATTCACTTTTATAGATTGCCCTATCCGTGCCTATGGATGTTAACACATCAAAAATAGGATAGAAAAATCAAAATGTCTCTTGGTGAAGTACGCTGATAACTTTTATAGAAAAATCTTGTTTATGGATGAAAAAAATTTTACCGTACAGGAAAAATTAAACAAACAAAATGATAGGGTTTATGCACGACCATCTAAAGAAGCATGTGAGATCATCCCACGGGTTGGAAAGGGTCATCATCCAGCTGCAGTCATGGTTTGGTGGGGTGTCTCCTATGATGGGGTAACTGACTTGCATTTCTATGAACAAAAGTTTACCAAGAAACTGGTTTGGAAGCAGTTGTGAAGCCGCTTAACAATTCCCTGTTCCAAAACCAGCCGTGGAATTTCCAGCAAGATTTAGCACTATAAGGCACTCATAAGGCTAAAACGACACAAACCTGACTTCGAAACAATTTGCCAGCTTTTATGTACTCTGAATATCTGATCTGAACCCTCTGGATTACAAATTGTGGAACGTTTTAGAGGACATGGTCTGCCACAAAAGATACCCCGACATTAATTCTCGTAAGACAGGTCTGGTTCGTCCGGTAGCCAATTTTCCAATGGATGAGGTCCTTGCAACTATTGATGATTGGCCAATGCGACTTAAGGCGTTCGTGAAGGTCAGGGGTGGAGATTTTGAATGAAACTTAGCTTTTTGTATACAATACATATCAATAAATATATTAAAAAATTTTGGTCCAACAACTTTCATTAGTTTTTGTTTTAGTAACTTGCATTCATAATGAACGTAGAATTTTAAAACAGTCCGGAAAAATTAGTTTCTACAAGTTTTGTTCCCCATGGACTTAATCTATTTGGCAACCGACACATCCAATTGCAAGTAATAAAGCGATGTTAATAACACACCCTGTATAACATCGTACACTAACGCCAAAAATACACTCATACAGACACTAAATAGTCGCTCAGACTGAAATTGATGATGAGGACGAAGTGGCACTGCTGAAAATGATGGTGGCGAGTGAATGCATTAAAAATGCCATACACGTCAACAAAATAACAGAATTACCAACACAATCGTGACGAAGACGGCAAAGAGGATAATAATGAAGATGGTGGCCAACGCACATATGGCTGTGTGTGAAAGGGATGCGAATCACACACCTACACTCGCTCATTTTAATCACATATACTCATGTGTATATGCATGTTTGAAATTCCTTAACCATTCAGCCGTACCAATCATATTCAGCCAGCTGTTGTTGTTGTGTTTCTGGGATTTTACTCCTGTGCTACAGGAAATTGTATGTGTGTGTGTGTTGTTGCGTGTGCGTGTATTATATGATCTAAAGGAGAAAAACAGTCACGAATGAATTCAGAATTGAAATTACAATGCTTTTCACGCTGCTTTTGGCATCGTTATACACGGTGGGCGGTGTTTTGTAAGCTGCTTCCGATAGGAGCAGCTTCTAGCCGTAAAAGTTTATACGATTATTTTGTGATTTTTTCGTTCTCAAAAACTTTATAAACCATCTCAATTAGATACAGCTGAAGAACGAAATGACAAATTCTGACGACGTTAAAAGCGATAGTGAAGATTTTTGGGAAAGTATCGATGATTGTCCTGGGGCCAACGGATGTTTTTGTCCATGGATGACGCAGCAATTGGTGGAAAAGACGAGATATGATTTGTTTACATTATCATGCTTCTGAACAAATAACTTGATCTTAGAAATTCAAGTGCGTTATCAAGTTTTGAAGATTATGAGAATTTTGTTGCGAGTACGGAAGACAATTCGCTTCAGAATAGTCCCACCTTTCGTTTGATTGTACCAGAAGAACTATGGTCGAAGTAATCATATAGAGGGCCGATCAATAAGTCCGTGACTTTTTGTTGGTTGTTGTCGGTTTACACCAAAAATCCAATAAAGCCGAATACTAAGAACATTCACGTGAAATATATTGAGCCAAACTAATTTGTTACGCTGCGAAATGGAGCACCAACATATCTGTCAGTGATGATGGCCATATTGTCCTCTGTTTTTAAGTTCTTTTATACTAAAAATCTATTTTTGTTCTGAAGTTGAGCGACGATAGATATCACATATCTTCCTTCAATTTGCTTACTCGCTGAATTTTTCTTAGCAACATTAAAATGTTGCTCAATACATGTTGCTGATATTTCGCGTGAACGACTTAATACAGGGTGGTTTTTATATTCCATGCCGACGTTTTATGACGGTCATTTATATTTTTTTGACATTTGTCAGTTTGTATTTGTCAGTTGTGCAGAGCAGTCGATAACAATTTATTATGGAGCATCTAACGCACCAACAACGTGTTGCAGTTATTAAAAGATTTTATCTAAATAATCGTTGAATTGTAAAAGCGCGAAGAATTTTGATCGATTTAAATAATGGGGGGAGCTAGTCAACCATTCAGCGTATTGTGAAGAATTTTGAAACTCTGTATTCAATGGGAGATAAAGTGAAGTCTGGCCGAACTTGAAGCGTATATACGGCACAATATAGATTGGTATATTGAGAGAAAATGGTGGTGAAAGTCCAGACACGTGAGTTAGACACCGTCACAAGAATTATCATCGTTAACTTTGTTCAAAATACTAGAAAAAGGTTTGCATTTATGCCCGTATAGAATTTAACTGGCTCAACAACTAAACGAAAATGACCATATGCACAGACGGGAGTGGTTCAAAAAAACATATTTCTTGAACATAAAAAACACCCTGTACTATACGTGCGGAAATAATTCATCGATATTCCGCAGGTATTTTTTTGTATGGTGTTTTGTAAAATTTCACGTGGAATGTTGATCTTAGTACGGGCCTTAACTAGAGAGCGAGAGAGTTAGATCCTTGAGAGTAAGATGATGAATAACTTACAAGTTTGTAAATGAGAAATTTTTGTCAGAGAAGAAATAACATTGTTTTATGTAGAGGTGCATGGGTGGTAGTGTCACCCGCGAAATTCTCCTAAATATATGTGACCTGGTCCATGGAAAGGTACCTATGGTCAGAAATCAACTTTTCGAGAAAACAGCTGTTAAAGATTCCGAGTCGCGCTGCGTTCTTTCAAACTTCAAGTGTAATTTGAAGCAAAATAAATGATGTTAGGAGTATCCGGGTTGTGTCGTTGAAAAGAGCGTTAAATTTTCTATAAAGTTAGTTCTAAAAACAATAGTCAATTTGTCCCCTAGACCAAGTCACATATTCACAATTCAAAATTCAAAAAACTGGATAATTCCAAAAAAATCGACACAAAAATAAAAGTAGTTTTTGTTTTATGGTTCGTTGAAGTAGGTATTGAGTGGCTCTTTCTGAAAAAAGGACCTGACAACGGTCATGTCTTTGTGGTTCAATGATATTGAAAACTCCAAAGTATCCTTTAACCTTGAGTATCCTGGCATAACGTATCTTTAATATTTGATTTCCCCCACCAAAATGAAAGCCCATCATACAATTCAATATAGGGCGGGTTCTGGACTGTGTCGAAATATTTTGGAATTACGCCGCTGCCAAAATTTATAAATTTAAACTTCCATTATAGGAAACCTGTTACAATTTTTCTCGTCACTGTAAATGTATTAAATAGAACTAAGTAAATAACAGGCGATATGACTAAAAATGTCATATTCTTTTTCGTTTCAAAAAAATTATTTAACAACGTGTTGCAAACGCTCATGGTTTAAAAAACTAAAACTTTTTACTAAAATAAGTCAAATGAAAAAAATCCTTGTGTATTATGGATTCTTTCAAAATTGATTTATGCAACAAAGTTAATAGGTGTTCAAATTTAAGTTGTTACAGTTCCACAAGTTTCTAAGTGGCTCATAGAAGCTTGTGGTATCAAGTCATTGCGCCTAAAAAGTGATTGTCGAAGTTCTATAAATTTTTTTAAACACAAATTATTTAAATTTTAATTATTTAAATAAATTGAAACACATTAAATAATAGTTTTTGCCAAAATAAAATAACATATAATAACTAAAGCATAATAAACATTCAATCTTATTTTGCTCCAATCATACCTTGGTACACTTAGAACCTTGTTGTTCGAAAGTCGCGATTTGTTGTTGTTGTTTGGATGCAAATATAATGTATGTTTGTGGTTTGGTGCAAATGTAGTATACTTGTGTCGAAACACATTGTGTTTGCTATTCAATATTAAATGTTGGAGACACAATGATTAATATTTTATAATACATGTTTTTGTGACCCGAATAAGCCTTTGTTTGTTGAAAACAAAAATGTGAGAGACAATAATGAATTCACGAAAATAATGCTTGCACTTAAGTATATGTATTTTTCAATCATATACATGTTTGCTGCATAATGTTACAGTGGCGGTTTCTTTGCAGCATGTTGGCTTCAGCTCGTGGGTCAATTGAAGTCTGTAGGCGTGTACAAATAGGTGTAACTAAGGACCCACCAGTAGCAAAACTGCGTACTCAGTTTTTTATTTTGTTACCGTTTGTCCTTTATACACGACTTTTACAATACAAAGGGTATCGATTTGAAAATAATTGTCTCCACCAACGCACAATGTGGTCGATTGGAAAAACCATGGTACTAATACAAGGTGTTTCAAAAGAAGTCATCCGATGTTGATTGGCTCTCATTTTTCTCTAAATGAAAAATTTTGATTCTGTTTTTTGATTATGTTTATTTGAACCTTTAGAATTTTATTGGTTAAGTTGAGAAGACGATATCGGTTAAATGGGCGCCGCCACAATTGATTACCATACGGGCTCGTTTTATATCATTTTTGTTCATAATGATTTGAAAATCATAATCATTTCTACCTCAGCGGGTACGTGAACAAGCAATACTATCGCTTCAAAAGACAACAGTGGACGGTGGGCGCTATAGGGCCATGTTAACCGAGTTTTTTTTGCCGCTATTCGACGAATTAGGACAGGACGTAGCAACGGCACATACTGCGCGAGCTACAATCGATATTCTGAAGGCGGCGTTCCCGGGTCGCCTCATCTCTCGTTTTGGCGATTTGCTGGCCCGCAAGATCGCCCGATTTAACCATTTCATACTGTTTTTGTGGGGTTTTTTGAAGACACGTGTTTACGTGAACAAGCCCGAGGCCATGGAAGCCCTCAAGGTCAACATTCGACACGAGTGCGAGAATCTGTCGCCCGAAGTTCTCGCCGAAGTGGTGAAAAATGCCATAAAACGAGCCCGTATGGTAATCAGTTATGACGGTGCCCATTTAACCGATATCATATTCTCAACTTAACCAATAAAAGTCTAAAGATTCAAATAAACATAATCCAAAAACAGAATCGAAGTTTTTCAATTAAAAAAAAAAAGAAGAGCCAAACAACTTCGGATGACTTCTTTTGAAACACCTTTATCACCACTTTTAAAGTATTGTTCTGATTATTTTGGAAGGTACCAGATATATGTAGACGAGGCGTCAGGCTTTCAGAGTATTGTATTCAGTGGTACCCTGTGTTAACACAGTTGGTGCTACAGGATGACAAATTTGACCACTTTGGTGCTATTGAAACTTTCAAAGCCTGCTATATCTACACTTATATCGCAGGCCGGTTACAAAGATTTTTTACTTTTGTGAATCTACTGAACAAGACAAACAAAAAATATGTAAGGTTTTCGGGAATATCTTTTACCTTTATTAAGATATTCTCAATCAAAATTGAAAATTGTCAATTGTTTTCCTTGACTTTTTTCCGTTTTTCTTTAATAACTCGGCTACTTGAGGGAAACGAATACTTCTGAAAACACCACTAAATAGGGAACGCAGCTGGCTTTTATAGCGCAGAACAAATTTTTGGTGGGTTGATATCTTGGAAGCTTTGAAATCGCGGTATACCTGAACGCCACTTAGTTACAGTATTCGTATAGAATTTTTTTAACTAGTGATCATATAACGAACTGACAACCCTGATTTACGTATTCTCTGCTGTAACTGAAAGATATAGATATACTGTAACACAAAATATACAATAATAATATTTACAGAAATCTGTCGACACCATTATTTATCATTTCGAACACAAAGAGATGTTATTAAAATTAAATTTTTTAAAATTCACAATAAATTCTTTTTTTGTAATTTCCATTAATAATTTTAATGACAGCTGTCCAAAAACTATTAGGCCGGCAACCACTACACTCGTCTTTTCGGGTTAGTAAACTTTGGCCCCAGCAAAACCAGGGGAAATATTTACGGTTATCTTGTGTGCCAGAATGAAAAACATCTAAATATTTCCTCCCCCCTTCCCAAAATTATTGAGAAATAACGTTGGAGTTGTCCAAGATGCTTTTTTGTAGTTTCTTTTCTTGTCAGTATTTGTGGGTAAAAAAGTTTGTAATTTTAACGAAAATCGAAAGCCATCTGCCTGAATTTTCATTAGCCCACGCATCTTCTCCCCCCACCCCCCCCCCCATAAAAGAACATGACCAAATTGCAAAAGTTTCGTTACAACAGCTGTTACACAACATGAAAAATCGCATTGACATTTGACAAAGATTGGCTGGGCATTTTGTTGGGGCCGCATGCATGACATGGAATGGCATAGCCATTGACATGGATATTACATTGATGACTGTGGATGGGACGATACGAAACGAAATGATACGATACGATATTTCATTCTGTTGGGTCATTCATTGCATTTCAATTGAAAATTTTGTGGAGATTTCTATGGGTTTGTGTGCAAGCCGAAAAAAAGTTACTGCTATTTCAGGCATCCCATATCCGCAAACTTGAGGCTGCCTTGGCACTTCACCCCCCGACATAAGAGCCAACAGCGTCAACTAACCAACACCGAAGAGGACACAGAAGGTATAAAACTGTAATACATAGAGTTTTTGTTTTTTGCTGGAGAAAGATGCCTTCAATACATACAGAAGACAGACCATTTAGTTTCCATTTGGTTTGTATTGTATGCGTATGAAATTTCATTAAAACGTAATGAACTTTAGCCTTTTTCTCAGTTCCTAAACATTGACGCACTGTGGTGTCGAAGTGATTTAAGAAAGTCATAAATTGGAAGACAAAATTTTTAGGATTTATAATTTTTCTTTACCATTTTAGGTTGATGTTGAGATATACAACATAATTTGTAACCGAAATTGAGAAACTACAAGCGGAGTTACGAGAATTAAAGGGTGTCTCAATAAGATTAAAATAAATAAATTGAGAGAGCTTCTTACAACCAGTAAGCTGTGCGCTTTCCAATTTTTCACTCACTGATTGGGACCTACAGATTTTACAACGGTTCCGAACGGTATTTTGAGAAGGTATGTCATGACTAAGTACTCGACAGTGTTGCCATCACTAAACGAGGTGACCGCCGTCGAAAGAAATTTTTAGGTGGTTGGAGTATTTTTAGGTGGCCGCGCACACTCACTATTGCACTACCGGCGGCCGCTCTCTCAGTAAGATTGGATTTTTTAAATTTAGTGTCATATTTATATAGAGCAAGTGGCAATTCTGAAATTTGGCAGCTGTCACATACGTTTATTACGATTATTAAAAATGGATTGGTTTACGAAAGAACAAGGCGTTTTAATTGTAAAAACTTATAAAACAAATTTGGAAACTCATGCTGAGACCGCTCGCAAACTTCGAAGAATTTTCAGACGAGAAAGTGCACCTAATGTGTTAACCATTCGAAGAGTGGTCAACAAATTTGAAGAAACTGGGTCGGTTATGAACAGTAAAACTCATGTGCCTCAACGTACCGGTCGGTCTCTTGAAAACATTGCTGCTGTAAACGAGAGTGTCGCCGAAAACCCGAAAACATCAATTCGGCTTCATCAATTCTTCTCACAGCTTCATCAATTCTTCTCACAACAATTCAATTCTTCAACAAATTCAAATTTCACGAAGCATTACACAGCGAATTTTGACAAAGGACCTTTACCTTCTTGCGTCCAAAATCCAGCTTACTCATGACCTCAAACCAGCAGATCATAGAAGGCGCCAGCAATTCGGTCAATGGGAATGGAGCAAAGTAAAGGCAATAGCAATTTTTCAAAAAAGAGTCTCTTCTCAGATGAAGTGCACTTCCCTCTGAATGGCTTCATGGATACACCAAATTGTTGAATTTGGGGCCCAGAAAATCCTCATGCAATCCGTGAGAAACAAATGCACCCACATGGAGCAACTGTCTGGTGCGGACTTTGGTCAGGCGGCGTGATTGGGCCTTACTTTTCTGAAGATGAGGCCGAAATTGCAGTGACTGTGAACGGAATTCATTACAGGAACATGATAACGGAGTTCTTGTGAGCTCAACTGGGCGGAATGGATCTGGATGACCTGTGGTTTCAGCAAGACGGCGCCACCTGCTACACCGCGCATGAATTACTGGATTTATTGCAGCAACGGTTTCCAGAACAAAATTGTCTTAAGAAATTCTGATGTCAAGTGGCCACCAAGATTATGCGACTTATATCTTTGGGGTTTAGTAAAATCTCGGATTTACGCGAATAAACCAGAAACAATTCCTGACCTCAAATCCGAGATCCTACGCGTCATCGGGGAGTTACAGTCACATTTCTGTGAGAAAGTCATGCAAAATTTTATGAAAAGAGTAATGGCCTATCATCAGAGCCGTGGGGGCCATTTAAGTGATATTTTATTTCTACTTTATCGGAACATGTCTTCTTTACAATCCTATAAATAATCACAAAAATTTTAGGTCCCAATCGGTGAGTATTTACTCTTGTGTGTTTTACTTACGATAATTTTCGAAAACTTGTATGGTGGGGAATTCTCAATTCAAATGAGTTTTCGTTCACATTTAGTTTGCTTAAATTGTTCAATAGCATCATCCCAAATAAACGCCGATGAAGATCTCTGGCTAATAAAAATATGTTTTTAGATCGGAAATAGTAAAACGGTTTGCCAGGAATCATGAGGATGCATTTTGAAAAACTTCTTTTTAAAACTACATCTCAATTGATAGGGGTATAGAATCGTCTTGGTCTTTATTACACAAAATAAGAAAGTATTTAAATATTATTTAAGTTTTATGTTCGATTTTGAATGTGGATTTGCAAAGGATTTTATATATCCTGTCAACATGGATGATTTTTGTTTAAATTTGAATATCTTTATAAAATTCTCTTAATGCCTTTTCATAATTTCAATGAAAAAGATACAGATATAGCGCACTCTAACTACCAAAGTTTGAAAATAATAGAAAATTGAAGGAGATTTTCGAAGTGGATAGTCCTTAGATATTGATTTTAAAAAATTAAAATCTGAAAATTTTGACTTATGATTTAATTTATTAAAAACAAAACGCATATTTTTTGGCCAAGGTGAGGTAAGTGTATTGTGATGTAGAAATATTGCATACTAAAGCCTCGTATTCAGTTCTTGCGAAATTTTCGTAAGAAATTTTGTCATTTATCCCTAACCGGAAATTTGTCCTGCGGAGAGTTACCACATATCTTTGATTCACCTTGCAAATATTTTAATTGATTTTAGTTGTTAAAATTTTCAAAATGTCAAAATTCCAGTCCCAAAGAATTATGAAACAATTATTTTCGTGCGAAATAACTTTGACGTAACAACTCTGTACTTAATTTTGCCTACGAAATTTTCGCAAAGAGCTGAGTACCAAGCAAATGAAAAGTGAGCGAAATTTTCGGTTCATGAAATTTTCGCTATTTTTTATACACGTACTTCTTAGAGCAACGAAAATTTCATAAAAACTGAGTACTGAGCTTAACTTCAAAAGCATCGGAACTATGAATATTAAAATATTCAAATTTTGACTCCTATCCTATCCTATCCTATCTCCTATCGAAAAATCCATTTTGACTAAGTCTGTGTATTGGGAAGTAGACACACTAACTTCAAAAGCATCGTAACTAAATATTTTCAAATTTTGACTCCTATCCGGTGTAAAAATGTGGCGTAATTTTATTTTGGAATTGAGAATTTTATTTTTATTGAGAATTTTCATATATTTTTAACTTAGAAAAACCTTTTTTTGAAAACTTTTAAATTTTTTTATTAGGACACATTTGAACACCCTGAAAAATGTGTCGTTTTAATTTGTTTGCATGCAAATATATCGTATGTTTGTAGCTTATAGTAAATATGGTATATTTGTATACAAACACATTATGGTTGGTATTCAATATTACCTGTTGTAGACACAATGATTAATATGTTATGACATATGTGTTTGTGATTAAAATACACGCCTGGTTTTGGAACAATTGCAGTTGTTTTTGGTGCACTTTTTACCTAAAAGAGAGATTGTTCTCTGCCTTTGTTAATGTTATTGCAATTGTACACGCAGAAAAAACGGTCTCGGTAACATATTCTTCCAAACACTTTCTGCAGGAACCATGTATATGTTCGGAACACACTCCATATATTGGTATATTTGCAAGTGCTAAATACTCACTTATATTTAAATGTAAACATTAGATTATTTACCTGTAAAGATGTGGACTCCTATATGAGCATATTTCATCCCAAACATCCATAGACTTAGGTCGAAGCATTCGTGTGTTTCCCCTTGAACGAACGATTGGCGACTGCACGCTGAAAAATATCGGCTCTATCAACATATTGCAAGAAACATGTACATATTTGCAAGCATTGTTTTCATGAATTCATGATGTGCTACCTTTTGGTTTTTTTGTTCTCTGCCTTCTTTTGGTTTATACGATTAAATTTTATGTTTCGGGATTAGAGAACAAAAACAAATATTAATCATCGAAAATCACTTTATTGTTTTTCAAAATATTCCCCATGAATATTTATACGCTTTTGCATGCGTTTGAACCAATTGTCGAAACACTTTTGCCACTCTGATTGAGGTATCACCAAAACATGCATTCCGCTCCTTCAGGTGTCGAAAAACGTTGACCTCTCAGTTTGTTTTTTACGTACGGGTATAAAGAGAAGTCATTCGGTGCCAAGTCAGGACTATACGGCGATGACCCATCAAATCGATGTTTTGGGTGCTCAAAAATGCAGTTGTTTCAGCCGATGTGTGAGAGCTCGCATTGTCGTGGTGAAGAGTGAACCGTCTTCGGCGGTTGGTTTTCCTGATTTCTTGGAAGACAACTGGTAAACAAGTGGTTGTGTACCACTCAGAATTCACTGTTCTGCGTTGTTCTAGTGGTACGGTTGCGACATGTCCGGTTTTTCCGAAACAACAGGCGACCATTTGCTTGGCAGTGCTTCGGGCGCGAACAACTTTTGTTGGTTTTGGCTCATCTTGAAACACCCGTAAAGTTGACTGCTGTTTACTTTTGGGCTAATACGCGTAAATCCTGGATTCATCACCTATCACGATGTCATAGACGTGTTTCGAAGCACCGCGGTCGTATTTTTGGAGCATTTCTTTCGACCAATCGACACGATTCTTTTTTTTTGAGCGATTGACAAATTACGTGGGATCCAACGCGAACAAATTTTTTTGACAGTCAAATGTTTATGCAATATTGAATGTATGCTGGTCCCACTATGCCTAAGGTTGTCTCAATCTCACGATAGGTCACATGACGACCTTGCAAAATCAGTTCGCGCACAGCATCAATGGTTTTCGGAACAACAGCTGCTTTTGGACGACCTTCACGAAATTCGTCTTGGAGTGAACTACGACCACGATTGAATTGACCATATCATCGATAAATACTGGTCCTTGATGGAGCTTCAACGCCAAAAATTGAATTAAGTTCATCCATGCACTGTTGCTGAGTTAATCCACGTCGAAAGTTGTAAAAAAAATTCGCACGAAAATGTTCACGATTTAATTCCATTTTTGGGCCGAGATGAATCTTTTAAGTTACTGTAAACAACACAAATAGCGTTCGTATGTCAAAACGTTCTGAGTACGCACAACCTCAAAAATTTCCAACTTTACGATAGAGCTGTCAGTTGCCAGATTGCAACACTAGGATTGCCAAATCCCAAAACATAAATTTCAACCCTCTAGCGGTTTTCAAAAAGCAAAGCCACATTTGGGTCTCAAAAATATATATTATAGCCTATTAATCATTATGTCTCAAACATGTTATATTGAATATCAAACATAATATGTTTGGGCACAAGTATACTATATTTGCGACAAGCTACAAACACGTTCGATTTGCATCCAAACAACAAAAAAAGGCAGAGTTTTCAGCATGTGAACGCATGAAACTAAATCCCAGCAGATTAGTCAACATAAGAAATAATCAATTCATTTACACACGCATTCAGGAATGTTAGTAAATCTCGGACTAAAAGAAGAATGTAAAAATACAGTTATGCACTTGCATTTTTACTTAGGCTAACTTTAATTTGTGGCCGTCGGTGGTGCAATCGTAGTAAGCGCGCCTCTTGTACAGGAGATAAATGCTCTGACCACCTTAAATTTCTTTCGGCGGCGGCCACCTCGCATAGTGACGACGGCACTATCGAGTATTTAGCCATGACAAAGCTTCTAAAAATACCGTTCGGAACCGGTGTAAGACTGTAGGTCCCAATAAGTGAGTACAAAACTGGAAAGCGCACAACTCACTGGTTGTGAGAAGCTCTCCCCAGTTCCTTCATGGGCTATAATGGGAAACCAACTTTAATTTAAGCTAAAACCAATCTTTTTTTGTCCCTCTTTTATTGGTTTGCCCTCGACAGAGCCTAGCGGAAATAAAAATGAAGTATACAGTGCAGCAAACACAGCTGTATTTGCATCACAAACAAAGGTGCATTTGTATCACAAACAAATATAGTATATTTATAACCTAATAATCATTGTGTCTCGGATATGTACTAGGGATTATCAGACACAATGTACTTGGACACAAGTGTACTATATTTGAGACGAACTCCAAACATTCAAAACATTACACCCAAACATGAAAACAAGACAGATTTTTCAGTGTACATATCTGTATTTTAGCATTATTCTTTCACTAAGGGATTAATACGTTTTTCTGAATGCGTGTATAAATGAATTGATTGTTTCTTATGTTGACTGCGTGGTTGCATTTTAGTTTCATACATTCAGTTATCAATCGTTCGTTTGGGAGGAAACACGAGAATACATCGTCATGAGTATATGGATGTTTGGGATGAAACGCGCACATGGCTCCACGTAAAAGTAGACTACTTTGCAAGTAAACATGCAAATATTTGCATTGAAATATAACTGAGTTTAGTGCTGGCAAATATATGAATATTTGGAGTGTGATCCAAACATATACATACATGGTTCCTGAAGAAGGTGTTCGAGAGAAAATGTTACAATGGCCGTTTTTTTCATTGTGTTTCATGCATTCAGCTATCAATCGTTCGTTTGCGAGGAAACAGGTGAATACTTCGTCATGAGTATAGGGATGTTCGGGATGAAACGTAAAAGTAGACTACTTTGCAAGTAAACATGCAAATGTCTGCATTTAAATATAACTGAGTTTAGTGGTTGCAAATGTAGGAATATTTGGAGTGTAATCCAAACATAAACATGGTTCCTGACAAAGATGTTTGAGAGAAAAAATTTTAGTGTGTATCAGGGGATCTTAAATAACTGTAAATGCCTGACTTCTATCTTTTCACTGTTCATGGTCATGAAAATCATAAACAGAATCGAGTTGGCGTGACGATGGGTCTGGTTTGGTTGGTAGCTAAAAGAATCTAACAATTTTGTGCCATTTGGTTTGATTTTATTTCTGCAAACATACACAATAATGATTACAGGAGACCTGCCAATACACAGACCACCAAGAATTTAATCAAAAACAACACAATGTATTTTCAGATTTCGTTTAAGGGAGTTAAAATTCTCATGATTGATTTAAAAATCTAGGCTTCTATCAAATCAATTGCAGGCTCACTGGCCTTTAGGTATATAACGATTACAGCTGGAATTAATTCAAAGTAACTGCTGCAACAGAACTGTTAGATAATCGGTGGTGATGTTGAACCAGTGTTTCTTAAGCAACAACTGTCTACACACCAACCCTTTCTGCACAGGGGGCGAAACAAACCTAGTCGCTGTATCGGATTTCATTAAATTTGAATTGGGCTTTCACCTGAAATTAATCTGAAAATGTAGGTGAATTTTTAAATCTAACGAGTCGCCTGTGGACGTGTGAATTCCTAGCATTGCTCATCATATTTTGTGAATCCTGATGCTGATTTGACTGAAATTTGAACAATTCTGAGTAAAATTATTTATTATTTATTATTTATTTCTTCGTAATTGTCGGTTCTTAAAATAACTCATAAATGATTTTTCTTACTGTTTCCCAGATTGGTTGTTTGCCATACCACTGTGCAGCAAGCAACGTGCTTAGTACCACGCTTGGTTTTGTTTTGTTTGCTTGCTTGACGTAGTGCTTTGTTAAGGATGCCATGTGTGATGGTGTACACACTAAACACGCTCGCATTCACACACACATGTGTTTGCAATCACTTGCGTGTGTGTGCATTTGTAGGACTTTGGCGGCCCACGTTGAAAAAGTGTTTTCCTGCCGCATACAGTGTTCGTGTGCTGCCACGCAGTTGTTCTTTTCATTACAAATCTCACGAGTAAACATCTATTTTTTTTATTGTTTTATCTTCGCCCAGAGGTGTTCTTTTTTTGAGAATGGTTTCATTCGTATATGAACAAACACACACGAGAGCAAATGTATATTTGGAATAGAGTGGAAACAGGGAAACGAAGAAATAAAATTGTATTAAATGCAGCATTTTCAATTATTTACCAACATCATAAAATTTCGAATTAACAGGCACACATGGACACAGGGACACAAGTATCTCCGACGTCCTATGGCTAAGAGTTTCGTTTGAACAAAACCACAAATCGTGTACAAAAAAGTACTTTATAAAAAATTCTCGTACACTCGAGCAGGAAATGCTGCATGCGCTCCACATGATGGAGGGTGTTAGCATATAAACTATTTGTGTCGAATTTGCGAAAATGTTCATGCTTTGTCTTCTAATACTCATTTAACCAGGCAGACTAAACGCACTGTCACAGATCTCTAAGCTGGCCACGAACCGTAAAGCGAAAAGTATAGCAAGGAACACCAGGAGCTGTTGGCGTACCGTACGTGGACGTGAAGACAGGTACGCTGAGAGGTATGTTGAGAGGTAAGAGAAATTTGTTTCCAGTGATGACTTGGGATAGGTGTGGTCATTTAATCAGCATAATTTAAAAAAAAATACATATAATTTACCACAAAGTACCATAGCATGTTCCATAAAGTACAAAACCTGTAGCATAAATTGTATGAACAAATTTACTTAATTTTTGGTACAAAAAATTGTAATCTTTGGTACCAAAAAATGTTATAATAAGTACGTAAAATATACATCGAGACTATTATTGGTACAATTTAGGTACTTTGTGGTACATGCAGGTGTTATTGCATATTGCATTACGGCGTTGTTGTTTGGTAGACAGTACTGGAAAAATCCACTTACCAAAGTCTGTTGACAAAACTTCAGAGAATGGCAAGGTGGCATTTGCACAACCCCTACCGAGGTTTTGGGTGTTATCCCTACAGGAAATGAGATCTGTATAGACCAGTCACGTGATAGGTCCATTAATGATAGTGACCGGTCCCTGTATCGTCCCTTTTATATAAAATGAACCGGTAACTTTAATATGGTTTTGTCATTGGAGTTGGCAATTGATACTCTTTAGATACCCTGTGATATGTCAAAGTACTGATCTAAAACTACCCGTTACAGAATAAGTCCCAGTTGAATCCGTCACAGAATATGTCGCAATTGAACCCGTCACAGAATAAGTCCCAATTAACCTCTTAAACAAACCTTCAAAGTTGGTAAGCACCTTGAGAACGGTAAATTTCCAAATAGTCTAATAAAAACTCTAGTATTAATTAATTATGTATTTAAATTAAATCGATAACTCGCTAAGTTATCGCAAGATTAAATATGAAAAAATTTTTATCGCTTTTAATTTTTATAATCCAAATATAATTCCTAAATACACTGACTTTAATTTGAATGCCCATACTGGGTTGTTCGAGGGGCACCCGTTATTTGGAAACAAGTAGGTCCCGTGTGTCCGATCCATTTAGTCAATCTCCAATTTCCTTTAATTAGTCCCGCCCTACCAACGGCAGTTCAGCAAAATTGACTCTTCTTTAACTCTTCGGAACTAGTTTGGAGACATATGCTCTTTTGACCTATCTGAGGACAGGCACATTTAGACAATTGAAACCACATTTCCTGTAGGGATCCTACACCTGTTACCACTAGATTTGGTGGGAAGCGAAATGATTGCAAATTCGGCAATCCGGCTAAGTGTATATCAGGCAGAAGTCATGGCAATCGAAAAAGTTTCCGTTTGAATGGGAAGAAACACCTGGGGTACTATTAACACCTACTCTGATAACTAAAATCCCTGCAACTTTATGTATCCTGTATGTGATGGAAATCGATAGAGTCAAAATCGAATACGATTTGACTACTTAAACGAATTTTGTTGGCATAATTCCTGACTTCAGTAACTGACCATAACTGCTGCCCATCTCTGAATAAGATAGCTAAGTAGTCCGATATTCACCTTATATGGGTGCCGGCGCACAGAAACATACCAGGGACCCATAGAACAGATGAGGTGGCAAGATTATAAACTACCTTACCATTACCACTGGATAAGGCGCATGTAGGTATGTCCCGTTTCTGAATGCAAGCTTATGCTCAAAACCAAAGCTTTCAGATATACGAATGATACCGTAGGTGGTCTCGGGGCACAAATTGCAGGATCGCCAGGCGGGTATGTTCAAGTTGTGACATTAATAGTACGCTAAACCTTATTTTCATGTTGATACAAGATATATGAGAGTAGCTGTGATCACTGGACCGTGTTTAATAGACAGACACGGGAATTGACTTGAAATCTCAGCTCATGTTTATTTCGGAAGCTGTGGGGATGAATAGAGGGAAGAGTGCGTCGAACATCGTATATGCTACTGCCCGGCCTTTGGTATGAGTTGGATAACATATCTCGGATCTTACTTTATGTTGGATTTAACAGACATTCTTAAAGTAAGAACCTTTCTACAGAGTACTGATTGATTCGCCAGGAACCAATGTGCGTCGTTTCTTCAGTCACACCTGGAATGTTCAGATGAGTTATCATATATTTTGAGCGCTCCTTAACCATACTGGGTCAATTTACAGGTTCAACGATGGGAACGGAATATTAAGTCGCGTTGTATCACAACGGCCTTCACTGGACTAAGTGTGTCAACACAGACAGCCACTTATACCTGACCTACCTTACGTACTTGGTGGTTTACTTTAGTTCATTTGTGGGTATTCATTGTGTACTTTTTGAGAATACGTTTTGTAGCTTTTGGTAGACTTCATGTTTCTTTTGGCACACTTTATGCACTTTTTGTCACACATTATGCGCTTTTTAGAATATTTTTCGTCCACTTATGTGCATTTTTGTACAATTATGTACTTTTTGATACACTCCAAGTACTTTTTTGGTTCACTGTATGTACCCGAACAGTAAAACAGCTCGTGCAAGTACGTTTTGGTGTACTTTATGGGTTTTTTGGTACTCAGTTATTTTTCAGCCGTCGGTGGTGCAATGATGTTCACTATTGGGACCATATGAAATTTGGAATTTGTTGGGATACGGACTTTACAAAACAAAGATAACATATTTCGCCAACCGGTCTGATCTATTGTCTTATCTCGTCAGTTAGTAATACCAAGTGTACGCAGGGATCCATTCAACCTGCTACACTGAACGGAAAAGCATCGTCACACGGATGGAAATATTCATCACCCCAACAACTTTCGTCATCGAAATTGAGCTAATGTAACGTTTCATTCCTGCTATGAAAATGTGTTCATCAACTGCAAATAGTTCGTTACTGTGGAGAAAGTATGGTTGTTGCTGCAATGAATTTGTTTCATTATTGCAACGAATTTGTTTCGTTGCTGCAAAGAATTTGTTTCATTGTTGTTATGTATAGGTATTTTTCTTGTAAGAAAT
This sequence comes from Phaonia tiefii, assembly GCA_963931995.1. Lineage (NCBI taxonomy): Eukaryota > Metazoa > Arthropoda > Insecta > Diptera > Muscidae > Phaonia > Phaonia tiefii. Next base: position 258,175,033 of record OZ008370.1, read on the forward strand.
TTGCTTTATTGCTGCAATGAATTTGTTCATTGCTGCTATGAATTTGTTTCATTGGTGCAACGAATTTGAGTCATTGTTGTAATGAATATATTTCATTACTACAATGATTTTGTTTCATTGCTGCAATGAATGTTTTGAAGTGTGTTTGAAATTATTTATTGACAATCGTACATAATTACACTGTTAGTATTACATTGCAGGTGGTTTGATAACAATTTTTTTAATTTTTGTTTTCGAAAATCTATTTGCTAAATAGATTATATTCATTCCATGTTGAAACACTCGCCTGGAGAAGATTGTGGTAGTAGAGGGGTTGAGTGTTATTGTGGCCGTCAAATTCAGGTCTTGCAATTAAAAACATATACCAGGAATTTATTGTTAAGATTTATATTTAAGATATGTATGTACATATCTACGTCTGTACTTACCATGAACATAAGCTCTACTCCCTTATGCTCTACTCTTTTAACATAGAACCACATCATTGTTTTGTCCAATCATTCAATTGTTGTTGTGTTGAGGGTTTTGATATTCAATTGTAGCGCCAATCTCTCCGTCATTCATTCCGCAGTCAGCATTTTCTTCAGCTGGTTTTTTTATTTATTTCAACCGAATTTGTTAAAATTTCGATTGGATTCATTTGACTGTACGCTGGATTGTTATTTATTATGTTATTATTATGTTATGTTAACTTCTCTAAGTTTGCGCCCAATGATATCTGTATCATCAGCAAACGCGAGCAGCATTCGACTTTTGCTGCTGATGGTTTTATTCATGTTGACTTCAGCTTTTCTCATAATGATCTTCATTAAGATGTTAAAGAGATCGCACGATAGGGTGTCGCCTTGTCGGACATTCTGAAAAGGCGTATAAGTTTTGCAGGAATACCAATCTCAGACATTGCTTCGTAGAGTTTCTCCCGTATCGGGCTATCGAGGGCCGCCTTATAATCGACAAATAGATGATGGGTCTCGATTTTTTTCGAGGGTCTTCTCCAGGATTTGGCGTAGCGTGAAAATCTGGTCACTTGTCGATTTTCCAGGCCTAAAGCCACACTGGTATGGTCCAATTTGGTCAGTGATAATTGGTTTTAGTCTTTCGCACATTATACTTGATAGCACCTTACATGCTTTAGATAAAAGGTTTATTCCACGGTAGTTGGCGCAGGGACTTGCCTCAACTTTTTTAAGTATTGGGCATAGTACAATGAGACTCCAATCGCCGGGCATGCATTCATCTAACCAGATTTTGCTAATGAGCTGATGCGTGCACCTTATAAGCTCATCGCCGCCAACCTTAAACGGCTCCGCCGGTAATCCATTAGCTCCCGCGGCTTTGTCGTTCTTTAGCCTGACAATAGCTGTTCTGACCTGGTTTTGGTTAGGAGGGGGGCAATCCACATAGTCGTCGTAAGTGTGATCGATTGTCCCATCGCCATTGGATATATCAAGTAACAGTTGCGCGGAGAAATGATCTCTCCATATTCCCAATATGCCTTGCATATCTGCGATGAGATTTTCGTCCTAGCCCATTGGTTTGGGTGTGTGTACACTAGGGTGATTACAAGGTGTATGGGGAAAATTGATTGACTTCCTGCCATAAGTCTCAACCCCCTAAAATGTGACAACGGGCTTTAAAAAGGAGATTGGGAAAGTTTGAGCTCAATCTGATAACAATAGCACGTGACTCTATGAGGGTACAGTTTGCGAAAAAAGGAAAAGAAAGTTTTTCGACCATAACTTCGAATTTATTGGCTCTGATTTGAGTTTTATTCGATAGCTAGTGTAATTCTTATCAATATTTATTTTATTCATTTTTCTTCTATGTCTTATAGTTAAGGTAGTATTTAGCTTTTATTAGGTTAGAGTCAAGTGTATAGCCCCAAATGTGCATTTCTATTCAATGGTGGAAAACATTAAAAAATCAGCTGCATCTATTTTAAATATATTTCATTTATTACATTATGTAAAAATATATATTCTAATATTATAATTATACAAAATTAGAAATTAATTAGGTAAAGGCATATATATAGTAGCTTTTGAAGAGTCCGGGAAAATTTTCCTGCATTCGGCTACAACTTGTAAAAGGAATTGTCGTTGTTCCTCATCTTTTGTCAATGATAGATTATAGTCTTGTATTAACTTTACTCCTCTCTCCGCTGTCTCATTTACAACTCTAAAGCCATTTATTACTTCTTTGGCGTTTAGATAACATTAATTTTTAACCCATACATCGGGATCAGTGTTTAAAACGATGTATTTATTTCAAACCTTTTAAAAAAATGCAAAGTCCGTGGAGAAACAAAATAATCGACTTCCCTGTCTAAAAAATTATGAACTTCTTGAAAATTTATATTTGCTTTTACATCCCTATCATCAATATCATACGCATCGTTATCTACTGCTGATGTTAGTTTTTTAACCATCCTAGTTTTGATGGTTTTACCCAAATTATCGTCGGAAAATGGAAATGCAACTTGCTCTGAGTTGAGATACCACAGATGATTAAGTATTTTACTCAATGCCTTGTCTACAACTTCTTTATCAATAAGTCTATATACATATGTATTGAACCAACTTTTTTAATAACTGTAGATCTTGATTGGGGGCTAGGATGGGCTTGTGGGAATTAAACCATGCTTTTACATAAGTATTGACTATAAATAAACATATATCTTCAATACCATTGTTCTCTTCTTCTGTAAGCGGAAACTGATCTCTGAAAAGATAAATTTTAAGACAATAAATTGACTTCGCCTTCCACCTGGCATGATGTGTAGCTCCTGGTAGTCTAAAAGTAAGTTTTTCCGATTGAAAGTGTCCTACATAAATCAGGCAAAGTGGAATAAATTCTTTATAGTCATCTCTGGGGTGCAAGTCTTTTAATTCTTCAAAAAGAAAAATTGAAATATGTATGGTCTGCATATCTTAATTTAGTTCTAATGCGTTCGTCTTCTAAAACCGTTTTTTATTTTGTTTTGTCTATGTTTGACGACTCATCTCGGAATTTTCGAAATATATCCGGTTGAGGAGCAGAAGTTCTACCCATTTTATAATTGAACACTTTCTTTAAAACAATTTCTAGAATATGGTGGCAACATGCTAAATAAAGAAATTCTTTCTGGAATAATTGCTTTACGAGAATGCAAGTTCCTCTTCGGCATCCAGTTGTATCAAAACACATTGCTTGCATTTTGTCTCTTGCTCCCCACTGCTTAACTGCTGACATTAAAGCTTTAGCCTGATTTATCCCCGTACCATTTTCGAGAACTGGAACTCCTATTAGCTGTTCTTCATCGCCATAAGAGGTTAAAATCGTTAGCCTCTCTACATTTTCGTTACTTAATAAATCTGGAAGCATTTTTCCATCACAATGCACAACAGCATCCCATAAATCGGAATTTTTGAATCTACTCCTAATGAGATTCGTTCTTTGTTGCCGAAATTGGAAAAAATTTTATGATTGGAAACGTAAAAAAACTCATCAAATTTTCACATTAATTTTTGTAGTTTTATACTAAACTACTCCTTTTGCCGTGTGGTGAATTTTCATGTTGAAAATCTTTGTTGTTCTTTAAAATAGGTAAGTACTTTAGAATGTTTAGATGTACTTTCATGTGTTCATACATTTATATGAATTTTGTCACACTTCATCCAAGGTCGCTGTGGCCTGATGGGTAAAGGGTTGCGCGTTGGAGTCTGAGGGTTGTTGGTTCAACTCTCGTCGCAGTTTGTTTGTTTTTTTTGTTTAACAGTTCTTCAAAAAATGCTTTTTTATTTTTAAGCTTATTTTTATTTTTTTTTAAAAAAGTAAATTTTCTTAAAAAAGGTCCTTTTTAAATTTCAATATTTTGCTGGTTAACACTAAGGTGGAGGGTATCAAAGATTCGGCACAGCCGAATTTAACACTTTTACTTGTTTATTTCTGGCTCTGGTTCACATTGATGGAATAAATTGTAGTCAGCATCTTGCATCAGCTCATCATATGATACGCTGCTTGATGCAGATTCCAGTTCTACATATTTTTCACCTTCTGAAAGGGTAAAGTCAGTTTATAATATTAGTATTTAATAAATTTTGTTGAAGGCATGGTCCTACCTATATTTGTAATTGCTTTTTTGAGTTTTGTTATCTCAGCTGTTTGTCTTGATGCTTTTCGTTTTTCAGCAATTACATATTTCATATCATATCGACACCTCCTGTTTTTCTCTGATGCAACAAAAATTGTTTGTCTTCTTCAGATGCCTTGTTGAGAGCATCCTGATGAGCAACATCAAAAAAGTCATCAAAACTTGATTTAAAATCTACCTCTTTTTTAATTTGAGATGCGACCTTGAAGCATTTTTTTGTAGTTTCCTCCACATTTCCTAAAATTTTTCCAGTTTTGCGACACAATGCTGAATATCCTTGGTTGGTATTTTAGCTTTTTACCAAAACAGAAGAACCTCCCTAATTGTAAGGTTTGCTGCTTCTCGTTTATTTAACTTTACTGGACGCATACTATAAAATAGGACACGGAACACTTGGCAATTAGATGGCAACGTACTGCCAGTGATTTGATGAGACATAAAAAATAAATAAATGGTTTCCCATTACATCCCATGAAGGGACCGGGGAGAACTTCTTACAATTACTGAGCTGTGCGCTTTCCAGTTTTCAATCACTGATTGGGACCTACAGTTTTACACCGATTCCGAACGGTATTTTGAGATGCTTTTTCATGGCTATATACTCGATAGTGTCGCCGTCACTATGCGAGGTGACCGCCGCCGAAAGAAATTTTAGGTGGTCAGAGCAGGGTTCGAACCCAGGATCTCATGTACAAGAGCCGCGCACACTAACCATTGCACCACCGACGGTGCAAGAGTGATGAGATGAGACATGTGGCCAATTAGATAAATTTTATGGGTTTCCCTCGAATTCTTTAGAAGTTGTTGGTCGATCCATATTTTTTTTTAAATTCTAAATAAAATATAGAACGCGATTTTGTTTATATCGAAAAATTAACACTGCAATACAGATTAAATTTCTAATTTTGTATAATAATTAAATATTAATATTAAAGTATATGTTTATACATAATGTAATAAATGAAATATATTTAAAATACATGCAGTTGATTTTTTTTAATGTTTCCCACCATTGCATAGAAATTCTCATTTGTGGCTATACACTTGACTCTAACCTAATAAAAGCTAAATACTACCTTAACTATAAGACATAGAAGAAAATTGAGAATTACACTCTCTATCGAATAAATTTTGAATCGGACTTCTAGAGCCAATAAATTTGAAGTTTTGGTCAAAAGACTAAAATTTTTTCTAAAATATCACCTTTTTCGCCAACATTGCCTTATAGAGGCACGTGTTATTGTTATCGGATTTGAGCTTAAACTCTTCCAATCTAATTTTTTATTCCATTGTCACATTTAAAGGGGTTGAGACGATCGAAAATTCAAAATTATTTTTTTGTAACCACCCTAGTGTACACGTTTGAGATGAGTTTGAGTTTGAGTGAGAAAGCTCGACTGAGAAGACGATTTACAGTTTTTGTTTGCGATTACTCCGTGTGTAGTGACTCTTCGTTTACCTAACTCATGATGAACTTAATCGGGTGATAGCAGGAGGATTGTGTATGTATTAGTAATACAGAGTTGTGTCAAACTAAGTTGAGTTTTCTATTTTTTTGTTACTTTCTTTAAATGTACAAACAAATTTTCATTTAACTAACGAAATTAGTATGTGGTCAAACTGGATTTATATCGAATTTCATGAAATCTGTTAAGTATTTAATAAACAAACAAACAAATTATATAAAATTTGACAGAATTCTGTATAACGACATGAAAAAACTTCGATCAGCTGTTCTTATAACACAACCTTATGTTTCAATCATGTCTTAGCTACTGTTACAAGTTGAGTCACGTGTTTTACTCTGGTTAAGAGTTCACACAGGTATAGAGTTGCACAGTCAGTCACTCATTCACAGCCATAACCATATAAATACACATGAATAGTACTTCTTATATTGTACACATATGGAGCGATTATCCATATAAAAGTGTTAGTATGTGTGCGTGTATAGAAGTATATAACATTTCTCCACAATTCACGCACAACTCGTGCAATTCATTTATTGGTTGGCAGTCATATGCAGAAGTAATAGCATGAAATTTTGGTTTTCATAGAAATGACTGGAATGCCATTGGAAAGTGTGTTCAATAAGTGGAGTGATTAGAAATGTGATTGCAATGTATGTCATTCGATTGCAATACATATCACAAATAAATGGAAATCCTTTTTAAATATTACTAAATGCTTCATTATAATACTAGATGGTATCATAACAAGATTTTGCAATGAAATTGAGAAATTCTCCTTAAATAAGGTTTATGATTCTTCTACAAAAGTTGTAAAAAACATTTAAAATTTTCAGTTGTCGTTCCACTTAGAGATTTATGAAATTGTTTTCTCATGAAACTAAAAATGTATAGAATGTTAAGAATATAAATTATTGAAGATTTTTTAAATTAATAATAAGAATACTGGCCGCCGATGGGGCAATGGTTAGTGTGCCCGGCACCTGTACTTGAGAACAGGGTTTTAATCCCTGATTTTCTTTCGACGACGGTCACGACACGGCCGATTTCTACGTAATCAGGCGACGGCGGCGCGACAAAAAACTCAAACTACTCCCGATAAGATCATTGCACCCGATGTGATGCTTTAGGTTTGCAAAGGACAAAGAGTACTTAGTTTACTTACTTACTTACTTATTCGGTCTCGGACAACCCCGGGGGGTCAGGGACCTTACAAAACGAAGATAACATATTTCGCCAACCAGTTCGATCTTTTGCTTTATTTCTCCAGTTGGCAATACCAAGTGTACGCGGGGATTCGTCAACCTGATCCCTCCAGCGGAGTCTTGGTCTTCCTATTTTTCGTCTTCCTTCGAGTTCGGTTTCGAAAACCCTTCGTGTCGCCTCGTCTTTATCCACTCTACTGACATGGCCTAGCTAGCGCAATCGTGTTATTTTGATCCGCTTAACTATGCCAATGTTGGGTAATAGCGCATACAGCCCATTGTTCATGAGTCGCCGATACTCGCCGTTGTGCACTATAGGGCCATACGTTTTTCGTAGTATTTTTCTCTCGAAGACTCCTACAGATGTTTCGTCTGCTTGCGATAGGATCCAGAATTCGGCACCATAAAGCAAGACAGGTTGAATGAGAGTCTGGTACAGCTGGACTTTTGTTACCCGAGAGAGGGCTTTATCGCTAAAGTGCTTGCTTATCCCAAAGTAACATCTATTCGCTGCACAATTCTCCGCTTGATCTCAAATCTGACGTTGTTGTTTTTGTTTACGGCAGATCCGAGGTATATAAATTCGTCCACCACCTCGAAATTACAACGGTTATCGGTTATCAACGTTTAGCGACTAACGCTGACTATTCGATTCTAGAGGCTGCGTCTTACTCCCAATCCCAACCGTTCTCACCGAACTTGTGAAGTTCATACCGATCCGTAGTTCCCCTACCGCATCTTAAACTTCGCGTGTACAACACACTAAGTTCCCGATTACTGGTCAATTTAAGAAACTATGGAGAGTATTTCAAACCAATGCGAGTGTTCCCAGCTTAAGACAAGTGTTCCCAGAAGATTGCTGTTTAAGACCAGACGAGTATTCTTACTCCACATGGGTGATTTCAATGAGGCAATCTGTTGGTGTTGTTTTTGTAAATTAATAAATAAAATATATGAGCCACATTGAATTTTGATTTCAAAGAAACTGAAAATCAACTACGTAATAAAGTAAAAGATTTATGCAAAAATAATAGAATATAGAATATAACCGATTTATAATAAATTTTCTTAAATTTGCATAAATAGCTTTTAGAAAAGCGGCAACAAATCCCTAATCATCCCTAAGAAATTACTTTTTATAGGGCTTCAACAACAGCCCGCAACAACTATGGAACATTTTACCGTTACCCTATATTCATTTACTGCCTGAAGACTTCTTCCGAGGGTAGAAAGTATTTTGATATGTATCTTAAGTGAAAGGACAAAACGTTATTTAAAAAACCTTCATGCAATTAAACTGCAAAACAGCAGACGATTTCTACTCCATTCGATTTGCAAATGCCAAAAGAATGGTGCTGCATTCAAAGGTATCCTTTACCAACTTTTTCTACAGGTTCACACTAGTTACTCAAGTTCAGTTTGAGTGTTAGTATTTGTTCACATGCAGTTCACTATGTAAGACCTGATTGTAGTTGCATTTTACTTGGGTGCAGCCTCATGAAAAATTGAAAAGTACTTTTCCACTTGAATGCACCCATGCATGGTTTAGTGATATAATAGTCTGATTACGTGAACACATCTTAAGTTAAGTTCTCTATTCAAGAGTTGTGATTTTAATGTTCGCCTTCAGTGCTGCCAGGACCTCAACCATTGTTTAGTTTTCTTTTTATTATATTTTTCGTTCTTCCCTATAGCGAAAACATGTATGCTGTTATGTGGAAGGACGTTTGAGAATTTTCTCCAGTTTTTAATATTTGCTTCAATTTTTCTTCGTTTGTTTCTCCTTTTCATAATTTTGCTGTTGTTGCTCATTCAATCGTTCAATTGATATAAAAATTATTGTCGAAATTTCGAAATGTACCATGATATTGACGTGCACTTAAAGATGCTATTGAAAGTGTATATGTATGTGCAAGTAGATTGGGTTGTTGTATGTGGGAGTGTGTGAGCCTGGAAGAAGTTTCCGATTAGAATCAATTGTCAAAATATATTCATAATTGTTTCTGGTGAGACGTTTATTTGTTGTTAGTGGAATTTGTTTAATTATAACTAGTAAACTCTATTTTGATAAGCACTAGTAACTAATTATAATTAATAAACTCGGAAATTTTCAGAAGAAACTGTTTCCTATTACGTCCCATGAAGAGATTGGGGACAAGATTTTCACAACGAGTGAGCTGCGCGCTTTCTAGATTTACACTCACTGTTTGAGACCTAGTATTTTACAACGGTTCCGATCTGTTTCATGGCTAAATACTCAAAAGTGTCGCCGTCACTAAGCGAGATTACCGCCCTCGAAGGACATTTTAACATTCTAAAGTGGTCAAAGCAGGGATCGAACACATGATCTCATCTACAAGATACGCTCATATTACCATTGCACCACCGACGGGCACAAATTCCTATTAATTAAAATGCCAATATAGAACGAACCCGTTTCGAATCAGCAAAATTTAATTCAAACGGATTCGAATATGAAGTCCATTCTGAGTTTGAGTCGGATCTGAAAATGTAGAAAAAACTAATCACGTTTTCGAGATGAAATTCAAACGCAAACGGATATACAAACGGATCTTTAACTGAATGCGGTATGAGACAAAAAGGTTCGAACTCGAAACGGATTCGTGTGGCACATTGGCTGTATGGAATATACTTTCGGCGAATGTAGTCTTTAAGTCTTATGACATTGCACCCCAATTTTAAAAGAGTCATATCTCAAAATTTAAAAATTTGAAGTGGGGACAGAAAACCGGTTCTGCTAAGATAAAAAAATGTATGAAAATTTGCAATAATAGACAAATTTATATGGGATCTTTTTGACGTAATTAAAGAGTAAATGACGCCAGATTTTTACCTCGGATAGATATGGTCCTTGATTGTAAATTTTAAACAAAAAAATTTAAATTTTAAATTTTGTATTTTGATGCTTTTAAAGTTAGGGTGCGATATAAATGTGCTACTTTTATAGGGGTCATAGCCTGAGTGATGGTCAAAATGAGAAAAAAGAAAACCGAAGATATTCATTGAAATCAAAAAAGGCGTCAAATTCGGTGGTGATCGATTGAAATTTAATCTTTTTCCACCTTTATTCCAGATGTCATTGAATGTAATTCAAGAGGCATCTAATAATATTGCATTTGTAAGACGTTGGTTGAAGTTCAATTAAATTTGAAAGAAAATCAGTTGAAATTCAGAAGACAAGAATTGAATCTCCAGTAAATGTCTTCGGTTAGTGACTAGTGTGACTACACACCGCAGTGGCTTAACGGGCTAGACGCTGCTGAAGATGATGCTTCACAAACATCGAAACGATCGTCCAGCAAATGTGAGTTCGAATCCCACCCGCGGCATTTAAATTTTTTTCACTAACCGGAGAGAACATGATCTCTTAGCCTAAAGGAAATTACAACTTTAAAAATAACCAGGATCTAAGACAACAAAATGTGACATCAAAATAAATGAAAACATTTCATATAAGGTTAAAAATACATGAATTCATATTCAGAACGCCAACTGAATTCCAAGGGGATTACTAGAATTTGAAGAAACTTCAATTAAAATTCATTTGACAAAATAGGGTTTAAACATTTTAAGTGGAAGTTCGATTTTAATTTTAACTTTTAACTTATGATTTTTCAATTTTAATTTCAATTGCGATGTAAAATCTTAAATAAATTTTTTGTATTTTTCCTTTTAAACTCAATGAAAATTCGAATGAAAGCAGTTGAAATTCATACGACAGGAATTGAATCTCAAGTGACGCCAAATTAAATTAAAAAAAATTCATTTAAGAATCAAAGCACATAAATTCATATTCAAAACGCCTACTGAAATCCCGAGGAGATTAATATAATTTGTAGAAATTTGAATTACAATTCATTAAACATAAACTGTATTTCGAAATTTAAATTTTAGATTTATATTACAATCTTTTAATTTTAATTTCAATTGAGTTAAAAATTGAGTTAATATTCAAAACGTCAAACTGAAGTTCCAAGGAGATTTTGCTACCTTAAGGAACTGGAATATTTTGTTTGTAATGCATGGAATTAATTACATTTGTTTTTCATTTGAAAGCCCATCGAGTTGTATTAAAAACAGTTTAGTCTTAAAGATAAACGAATATAAATACCCTCCCTGCTCGCTTATGAAGGAGCGGCATCTTAACAAGAAGTTGTTCATTAATGCCAGTAAAGTTGAGGCTGGAATTGCAGCTATTGTCGATTGAATTGATTGGTTTAGTTCATCCACATTTATCGGTTGCGATTTGTACACTTCGTCTGTACAATAACCCCTCAAGAAAGAGTCCCGTGGAATTATGTCAGGCGACCTGGGGGGGCAATGAAAGATTGAGTTGGGTTTCTTGAAATATTTGCACTATCTTGTTGATACCACACAGAGTTGAAAGCAATTCTCTTTCGCCGTAGTTCCGGATAGAAGAATTCTTTTAGCATACTCAATTAACGGTCTCCGTTAAAGGCAACGCTGTGCCCGTTTTGCTCAAAGAAGTGTGACCCTACAATAAAGCGTGAAGAACTGCTCTCCAAACTGTGATCGGATGCAATTCCCTGTCATGTAGTAACGGGTTTTTCAACAGAGACGCTACAAAAGTAAATCGATAGGAACAGCAAACGACGCCATATTTTTTCCCGCTCTTTTGACATTTCTCTTCAGTAAGGTTTGCCATTTCATCATGGAAAGATATACGAGCCAACAACGAGTCGAAATTATTAAAATTTACTACCGAAATTTGGAGTCAGTGGCCTCAACTTTAAGAGTTGAATCACTACCGTTCAATGATAACCGAATATTTTTGGCCCCAATTGGGTAATATGGACTTGGAGGACATGTGGTTCCAACAGGACGGCGCCACAAGCCACACAGCGAATGCCACAATTAATTTATTGGAAACCAAGTTTGGTGAACGTGTAATCTCACGAAATGGCCCAGTCGATTGGTCGCCTCGGTCGTGCGATTTGACGCCGTTAGATTATTTCCTGTGGGGCTACGTCAAGCCTATGGTCTATGCCAACAAGCCAGCGACGATTGATGAACTTCGTACGAATATCTAACGTGAAATTGCAGGAGTATCGGCCGATTTATGCCTGAAAACCGTCGAAAATTGGGTTCAGCGTCTGGACTTCTGCAAGCGTGACCGTGGTGGTGGCCATGCAAAAGAAATCGAGTTCCATACATAATGGCATCGAACGTACTTTCACAGGAATAAAGAATTTCATTGGTATCTAAAACCGGTTTTGTTTTATTTAAAAAAACTTTTGTAGCGCTCTTATTGAAAAGCCCGATATAATTCGAATTTGAACATATATGGGCATTTCCAGAGAAAGTGCCACCCTATGTCACATCACGTCACCCTCGTTAATTGCTTATATTTTAGGACCATGTGGTTCAATTGTTTTATCTTCTTTTCCTAAATACAGAATGCAAGTAACTACATATTTAGTAAAATAAAAGAAGACAATCAAACTAACTGGTCCTAAACCATAAGTAATTATCGAAGGTGACGTGATGTGACAAAAGGTTGACCTTTCTGTGGAAATGCCCATATAGCACTTCAATAAAATTTTACGAGCTTTTAGAAAATAAACTCAAAATTTCGTCAGAATTTAACAATGTTTGTCTTCCGAACCGTATCGATGAAGAGCAGTCTTTACTAACAATGTTGATGTTTTGAAAGTTGTTTTATTTAAAGCACACATATATTATATTATGTTTCGTCTAATTTACTTTTCGATTTCCAAAAACTGTTTATTTTTTCCCGGACTTTAAAATTGTCTTTCCACTAGGATTAAAGTGACATATCTGGAAAGTGGCCCTTGGCCATAAGTTACATACTAAATAAAAAAACATGTTTAAATACTGTCAATTTTTTAAACCACCATCGTATAAAAACACTATTTGATTCCACGAAAAATCGTGAGCAAAAATATGAGATTGTCATCTACAAACATTAATTATCTCTACCACCCGTCATCTCAAACCGCCATCGTCAGTCATATCCTTCCTCCGGGCTATGATGCCACGACATTTACACACATGTATACAATCGTACTGTCATCACAACCTCCATTTCTCAAATCTTCTCCTGTCGCTCGTTGAATCGTATGTGTGTAATTTACAGTTGCCTTCAAGCAAACATTCATATATGTGTGTGCATGTGTGTGTGTTTGCTGTTACTGTTGCAGCTGCCCTTAAGGATTTTTTGGTCGGTGGAACGAAGAACAGGTGAACGCGTCATGCATAAATTATTCAAACTATGCAGGCGTTCATATCCATATCAAACCAAAGAAAAAAGAAACCCCTAAATTGAAGCCTGGATGGGGAGATGGAAGAGTAACAGCAGGGTCACCACCACTTATGTTTGCATGATAAACACAAGTAATGCTTGTAGCAACTTAAAGGGTATCCTTTTTAAGAGTAACATGTTGCCTGCCAATATGTAACGAATGCAAATGTTAACCGGCGGTCACGCGACGGTCATAACTTCTACGAAGAACACGTCACGGTCTTGCTGATGTGTTGGAAACATGTAAAAAAGACTGAAGATTCATTATGTGTTTTAAAATTGTAGAGGAGATCCTTTTTGTTTTACTAGTCTATATCCTTTACTTTTTTACTCATTGAATAACGTTATTACGACTACTATATCTGCACAGTACCTCAGTTTGTGTCTGCAGTCCTTATGTCTGCCATTTGCCTATCAGATTCATCTTGATATCACATTTATCTTGAGTCACATCTGGCAGCAGCAGCACCATATATGAAAAGTGTTGTCCTATCAAGAAGCTGCGTCACAAAAATAAAAAACTGATTTTATATTCCCATTAAATCCCATGAAGGTATAGAATAGGAGCTGCTCCCCCTCACACAATTCTTTGTAATTATGAGACTCTCTGGCATCGTTACAAATTGGATACGAAGTTTAGCTCTAAACAAATTGGCCGATCTTTTAGATGCCATCGTAAAGTTAACTCACTATGTATTTGTGTCTGGCATTTAATCACGGCATCCAACATGGCCTAATGGTACTACAATACATTTATATTTCCTTTATAAAGAGTGTCTCATTTAGATTGCTCTTGTTAAGTTTTATGTAATTTTTTGACGTAGAATACGTCTTACCTTACGGTATGAGGAGTCATGTCAGGTTTTTATTGTTGTAATCTTTATTTCATTGAATTTGAGGAAACGGCTAGATGAATTTTTTTAAAATTTTTTTTGTAGGTAAATGAAGATGTTATCTTTCGTTTGATATACATTTCATATTGGTTGATATATTTCTAGTATTTTAATTTCTCAAATGAAAATTGTTTAAACACATACACTCAAACATATGTGTGGTGTTTGGTTGAGTGTTTTTGGTTGCTCAACATTGCTTAGGAACATGTATCTAGTAAAAAGTGAAACGAACAGCAAGCTAATGTTGCTTGGCAACATGTATCTAGTAAAAAGTGAAACAAACAGTAAGCTAACGTAATAAAGCTTTTTTGCGAAAGCTTCAATAAAGCTGTTGTAACATTAATTTTGAATTGTAAAGCGTAAAGCTTTCACACAACGCTCGAATGCTAATGCGAAGACTCGATAAGGTAAACCTTTTTTAATACTAGGGCGGCCCTCTCAACATTCGCAGAACTTATTTCAATAAAAATATTAATTAAAATACATAAATTAAATTAAGTTTAAAAAATTACAGCAGACAGTTGTCCGAGGCCTTCGGCCACGGACTGTCCCTGCAGGCTGTGTCAGAGACACGGCCATTAAGTTTAACGTAGAATACGCCATCCGATAAGACAGAAAACATATATAACAATAAATTCATTTGCTTATATTATTTATCATTTATTGTTATATATATTTTCTGTCTTATCGGATGGCGTATTCTACGTTAAACTTAATGGCCGTGTCTCTGACACAGCCTGCAGGGACAGTCCGTGGCCGAAGGCCTCGGTCAACTGTCTGCTGTAATTTTTTTCTGCAAGTGGCAGCTCTGAAATTTGGCAGCAGTCACATATGTTTATTCCGATTATTAAGAATGGAGCACTTTGTAAAAGAACAACGCGTTATAATTGTGCAAACTTATTACAAAAATTTGGAGAGTTATGCTGAGACCGCTTGCAAACTTCGAAGAATTTTCAGGCGAGAAAGTGCGACTAATGTGTCAACCATTCGAAGAGTGGTCAAAAAATTTGAGAAAACTCGGACGGTTGTGGAAAGTAAGACTCCTGTGCGACAACGTACCAACGTAGCAAATTTTGACAGAAGACCTCCACCTTTATGCGTACAAAATTCAACATGCTCAGGGCCTCAAACCGCAAGATTATGGAAAGCGTCGGCAATTCGTTCAATGGGTTATGGAGCAAAGTGAAGTCAATGCCAGTTGTTCAAAAAAATCATCTTCTCCGATGAAACGTATTTCTATCTGAATGGCAACGTGAATATACAAAATTTTCGAATTTGAGGCTCAGAAAATCCTTACGCAATACATGAAAAAGCAAACGCACCCAAAACGAGCAACTGTCTGGTGCGGATTTTGGTCAGACGACGTGATTGGGCCTTAGTTTTTTGAACACGAGGCCGAAGTTGCAGTGACTGTGAACGGCATTCGTTACAGGAACATGTTAACGGAGTTCTTGTGGCGTCAACTGGACGGCATGGACCTGGACGATATGTGGTTTCAGCAAGACGGCGCTACCTGCCACACCGCGCATGAAACATTCGATTTATTGCAGCAATTATTTCCAGAACATATCATCTCAAGAAATTCTGATGTCAACTGGCCACCAAAATCATGCGATTTAACACCGTGTGATTTCTTTCTTTGGGGTTTAGTAAAATATCGGGTTTACGCGAATAAACCAGAAAAAAATTCTGGGCTTAAATCCGAGATTCAACGCGTAATCGGTGAGATACAGCCACATCTCTGTGAACAAGTCATGGAAAATTTCATGAAAAGAATAATGGCCTGTAATCAGTGTTGTGGGGGTCATTTTACGAATATTTTATTTCATACTTATTCGGCACATGTCTGCTTTACAATCCCATAAAAAATCACCACTATCTCAAAAATGCGTAGTTTTATTTTAAAATGATAAAGTGCATTATTACTGAGATACCCTTTGTAGCGGTTAGTGTCTCCTAAAAGAGGGGGTTTCTATTTCACCAAATATCGCTTTCATATACATAATCTAACAACTGGCTGCAGCAGCACCATGTACGTAAGGAGTTTAGGGGAATGGACCATATATAGAAATTTGTAATTAGGATGTTCACTCAATTACTCTTGAAGAATTTTGAAACAAGTCAACCAAACAATGAGTAGAAAAGTGAAATAAATTGGGATTGGTTTTTTTCATTCAGCTGCCTTGACCAAATAGTCCGTACTACAGACAATATTTGGATAATTCAAATTGGTCAACAAAAACATAGACTCTACTTTTAGTTGTTGCGGTTGTAGCAGATAGTCAAATTCCACTTGTTCTTCCCTGGAAGATATGAAAAACAAAATTATGGGAATTTCCCCTATGTGTCACTGGAGATGACGGTGGGGAGCTGGAGAAATTGTGCCATCTCCATGGGTCCACTGGGCACAAATCTGTACACCTATCAGGACAGTTGGTAGTGCAATGGTTAGTATGCGCGGCTCTTGTGCATGAGAACGTGGGTTGAATACCTGCTCTGGCCACCTCACATTTCTTTCGACGACGGCCACCTCGCTTAGTGTTGCCGACACTATCGACTACTAAATAAAATAGGGACTGGGAGAGAACTTCTCACAATCACTAAGCTGAGCGCTTTCCAGTTTTCAGTCACTGATTGGGACCTACAGTTTTACACCGATTCCGAACGGTAATTTGGGAAGCTTTTTCATGGCTAGATACTCGATAGTGTCGCCGTCACTATGCGAGGTGACCGCCGCCGAAATAAATAAATTTTTTTTTTTTTTTTTCGAACCGGAGCCGTTTTCGAACCCGGGATCTCATGTACAAGAGCCGCGCACACTAACCATTGCACCACCGACGGACTACTAAGCCATGAGAAATGTACTCAAAAATAACTTTCGGAACCGGTGTAAAATTGTAGATCCCAATCAGTGTGTGTGAAACTAGAAAGGGTACAGCCAAGTGGTTGTGGGAAGCTCTCTCTGAATCCCTTAATGGGATGTAATGGGAAAGGGTTTTTTTTTATCAGGACAGTTGAAAATATGAAGAGTGTCATGAGAGCTTTGTAGACAATATGGGCACTAATCTAAAGTCCCTGGGATTAACCTCAGTCTGTGTGAATTTAGAACAGAACTCCAACCAGATCTAAGCTGGGCCAGAATAGTTCTGGTGTGCCTGTGCAGAAGCCTCTCATTATTCGAAATCGCGGGTGGGGGTTCATTATGGACTCTGTTGCAGGAATAGCTATTTATGGCCTCTGACACCGCCGTGTTTTGCAAGATTTTCTTGGCTACTGCTGTCGATAGTCGGTTGACGTCAGATGGAATGACGTCTGGGATGTCTGTGCAGTAGCGTCTGATGTCATTTCGGTTGTGACGAGTACGTGGATTCTGCATCAGGATGACTGCATTCTGGTTGGGATGACTGGGCAGATGACAAGCCAAAAGGAACTGTCTCGTCAACAACACATTATGTTGTCTGCAACAGATTGTCTGCATCAGGTTGCGATTCGTACTGCCCCAAGTTGCCCCAAGGTATCTCTGCAAGGGCCTTTAGGACCTTGTTACGGGTTTGGAATTTTCTCCTAATGTGGTCCGCATGCTTTGAGAATGTCAGGAGATTATCGAAAATAACACTGTGAGTGCAGACCCCCATAGACAGAAGTGTCGAAGTCTGATCGTGATCTGCCGTAAACAAACACGACAATGTCAGCATTGAGATAAAGCGGAGAATTGTACTTGCGAGTATGTGTTATTTTGGGCTAAGCAAGCACTTTAGAGCTAAAGCTGTATTTCGTGTAACAATAGTCCAGCTGCACTAGACTCTCATTCAACCTGTCTTGCTTTATGGCGCAGAATCCTTGGTCTTATCACAAGCAGACAGAATATCTGTAGGAGTCTTCGAGAGAAAAATACTCCGAAAAATGTATGGCTCTGTAGTGCACAACGGCTAGTATAGGCGACCCATGAACCATGAGCTGTATGAGCTTAATCCTGACATTGCCATAGTTAAGCGGATCAGGATAACGGGATTGCGCTGGCTAGGCCATGTCAGTGGAATGGATTAAGACGAACCAGCACGAAGGGTTTTCGAAACCGAACTCGAAGGAAGACGAAAAATAGGAAGACCAAGACTTCGCTGGAGGGATCAGGTTGACAAATCCCTGCGTACACTTGGTATTGCCAATTAGAGAGATAAAGCAAAATATAGAACTGGTTGGCGAAATATATAATATTCGTTTTGTAAGGTTCCTGACCGTCCGGGGTTGTCCGAGACGGGATAAGTAAGTAAGTAGGTGATGGTGAGCGCTAGTGTGGGTGGCCCAATAGGTGCTAATTCTAGCGGTTATATCAGCTATGTTTACACCCGAGGAGATTGTAGTACAATCATCGGCGTGCGACACAATACTAACACCATGAGGGAGTGCAGTAGTATTCGCAAGATGAAAGGTGAAGAGTATACGTAACAGTCGTCCCCCTTGTGGCACACCCATTTTGATCTTGCGATAACGATAATTCAGGCCCTGAGCTCTATAAATGCTTATCTTCCATTGAGATAGTTATCAAACTTGGTAAGGTTGGGCAGGGAGCAAGATCGAGTGTTCGATAATGTCGAATTCTTTATACAGGTCTAAAGTTTGCGACCGCTATGCGTTCAGTGGGTCTGCTCTGATTAAGCCATTGGTGATGTGAGTAGTTATTTCGTTCAAAGCCGTCGAAGTAGCTGGCAAGAGTAGAAACTGCCAAACCTTTGCTGCTGCAGGCGATAAGACGGTAATCGGGCGGTATGATTCTCCCTGATTAGCGGGTTTATCAGGTTTTAGGAGTGGTATAACTCGAGCAGTTTTCCACACATCCGGTGTGACCAGTTGACATACCGAAAGGTACGAGTATGCACAAGATCCCGAATCCCCACTGATACTAGTTTCTGTAGCATTAAAATCGAGATGTCATCTGGACCGAGAGCTTTAGAGGGTTAAGATTTGGAGATTATGGCTTCGACTTCCTTGGGTGTGATTGAGAAGGGTACTAGATCTCTTTGAGTTTCTAAGTTATCCGAACTACAGCTCTCTTGGTTCTATTCTGCTGGGTTGGGTATGCAATAAATTGGTGGCTGAATTGGCTCATTTCCTGGCATCCATGTAATGCGTACTACCAAACCAATGTGACCCTTGTCATTTCTATCACCAGATTGATCTCTAATAGTAAACCATAGCCATTTCGAACCAATATTGCACTTTTCCAGATGTTCTAGCCATCTGTCATGACGTTGCTGGTTAGCGAGTAAATTAATCTCATCCGTCAGGGATATTATTCGTTCACTGGCCGGGTTGGTGACGCATATGAGATCACGCTGATTCGCTAGATGCGCAGCATCAGATAGGTAATTGGGTCTAAAATTAGGAATTCTACCAGCTGCAGTAAAACACTTTGCAGACTTGTGTTTGGTATCCTTAAGGACTGTCTCACCCTATCTGGCGCAAGAGGATAGCTGCAAGTGACGATGGGATTCATCAATAATGTTCGTAAAGCCAGGCCCGTTAGCTCTGTTCTGGGCTGTGCACATTAACTAAAACAAAACACATGAGTAAATTTTCTACAAAATTTTCTATATATTGTTTAGAAATTTAGACACTGCGCAATTGGTCGGGATATAGGATGCATGGCTACATGCAAAATAGGTCAAGAAATAGGAGCCCATGATTCGTTTAATTGAAGACGTATGCAAATGTACTTAAAACTTTGGATCTTAAGTCAACATTTTGTTATTAAAATCTCAAAAATTAAATAGTTATCTGGCAACTTATTGCTTTTCTTCGCGTATTCCAAATCTAAAGACAAATACTTATAATTCGTTATCCTATCACACTACGAAAATACCCTTTTACCAAATGCAAGAACTGTGAGAATATGCAAAACAGCATTTACCGAAACTTACTACTGCCTCTTCAGCGAAAGCTCTTGAAACCCTCACAGACTCTATAATGCCAACGGCACATGTGAATCTCCGCCCTCGTATATTATGCAATACACACTTAATTATCAGCATGATGTTGTTGTTGTTGGTTTTTTGTTGTCACTTATCTCATGCCATACCAAATTTGCCTGGCTCTTGAAGCATCTCCTGAAGTGCCAAATATCAGCAACACAGACCCACGCCGACATCCAGTCAACATGTTTAGATATAATGTTATTAAAAAAAATTGATTCACATTACCTTAATTTCTTAAACCTTCGTCCCACACAAATTACAAATCGAAGTAAAGTAAAAACAAAGAAAATTATACATATTTATCTGTCAAAAGAGGACGAAGTTCAAAGCAGATTGACAGACAAAGGAATGTAAGGATGGCTTTAATGTGATACTTAGAGATCTTTTGGGATTCCGGGAAAGAGATATGCCAGTTTTTGTGAGTATTATGAGACACAAGACAAAAGTTGTTATTAGTTATGATTGTTTTGCGGAGAATGGTGAAATTATTTCATTGTCAGTAGTTGTACCCACAGGAGAAACATCATTCCACCTTATACAAATGAAGTCAGAGTAATTATTGGAATTTTGTAGCAGTTGTAATATGATCAATGATGTGTATTCAAACATGGATATAACTGAAGTGGAGTGTGTTAAAATTTGGTGTTTTTAATACATGCGAATTTAAGCAGGATTTAGACCTAAGATTCCTAAGGTTTTCTATAATATCCTAGTTTCCAGTTAACTGCTATGTATATTTGTAATTAGTTCAAAGATGAATTCAATAGTTTTAGTTACGGCTTTTTGTTAGATCGCAAATGCTCGACGTATTAGTTACATTAATACGGTCTTGTGTCACTCTAACGTATGAGTGATATTAATTAGGTATAATAAAATAATTCATACGTATATAGCATATGTTACTCAATAAAAGAAAATCGATTTAAAACTTTAAAAATTTACTGTTATATGTAAATCTTTTATCTTTACTGTTATATGTAAATCTAATAGGTCTTGCCCATTAGTTACCCATAAATCATAATACGAAGGGGTTTAAGGTCTCCCTAACTATTTAAACTTCGCTCGCAGGTAATTAAAAATCAACACTGCTCCTTCACTTTTTATGTAATGTACCTAATGATTTTCACAAACGAAGGGCAAAGCCAAACAGAGCAGTTTAAAAGCTTCGTGACCATTTGAATTTCCCCTGTAGTTAGTATAAAATCATCGCTGCTCCTGTCAACTACTATCTATTAATAGACTTCAGGGGAAAAATTAACTTGGCCGGCCTCTTCCAAGTGTGGGTAGTGGGTAGTCAAACTGATATTTGGTAGTGTGGATATCCAAATTAAAGGCAGTGCTCTCACTGGGTTAATAATCCCTTTTCTTGTTTGGTACGACATCTGAGGGTCAAGCTAATATTATTTTTTACCATAGTGTAGGGGTATTAAGAATCGGAAAGTAACAGTAAGCTTTGTAACAAAAAAACTGTCAATCCTGCGAAGCCGCTATTGGACCGTCCTCAAAGGAGAAAATTACTAAGACTGGCCGAAGACCAAACACTTGTAATGCTTTAAAACAGATAGAGACTATACCAAAGCCGCGAAGCCGGTGTTGGACCCTCCACATAAGAGAATACTTCTAGTGCCGACCGAACGTCGACCTCGCACACAACTTTATTATACAAAGAACCGATTTGAGGCATTCTACGACAAAAGTTAATAAAATTCGAAGTTTTCGACAGTCATCCTTAGGCTCATGTGGGACCGACATGGTCCCATAGGCCCCATGGGACCGACAAAAAATATTTATTTTCCTTTACTTTAGAATTTTTGTATAACCATTTCGGTGGGTTACCGGCCAAGTGCAGTAGTATTGCCGGCTCCTGTCAAATTATAAGCAAGGTGTATCATTTAGTTTGTGTTTGACAGCCATTCAAATCGCACAACCACAGGAATTTCGATGAAATTTTAAAAATGTCAATGGTTAAACCGCGGTCGGTAGAATTTGATTGTGGTCGTACCAGAACAAGTAATGTTGAACTTTCAGGTGGCCCAAAAACGAGATCTTCGTGCCAGGAGTCATCAATGAAATCCAAGAAATGATATTGGATGATTGGAGAATGAAAGTAAGTGAGGTGGCAATGGCTGTAGACATCTCAACTGAGTGGGTCTATCACACATTACCCGAATATTCGTACATGAATATTGTATTACTCACACTCGAGTAGTAGCGCAACAGTGTAACCACTTCATGTTTGACAATATTCAACGGCAATCCAAAGGAGTATTTGCACCGTGTTGTAACACTGGACTAAGCATTTATTCATCACAACAGATCAAATACCAAAGGCCACACAAATCAGTGGACCTCTCCGGATGAGCGTGTATCGATGATGGCCAAGATGGGCATGACCGATAATCTTAACGTCCAGTTTTTTGGGACGCATGCGGAATCATTCAAATCAATCACCTTGAAAAGGGTAAAACAAACATCGGCAAATGTTATTCACAGCTTTTGGGTTGATTCCACAGTAATTTGTAGAAAAATCTACCAAATATAACGTAGAAAGTATTGCTTATCCACCATGACAACACATCGGCGCACAAGTGTGTAGTCGTCATGATAAAAATACATAAATTTGAATACGAATTGCTGCCTCATCCGTCATAGTCTTCGAGTGTAGCCTACATGCGCCACTGTCTATATTCAAACTTGAAGAAATGGCTTGGCGGTAAGAGACTTGGGTAGAATAAAGAGAACACATCCTCCTGTTTTGAGGGCCTTGAGAAATCCTATTATTTGGAAGGATTAAACAGAAAATTAAGGGCCTTGGGAAAACCTATTATTTGGAAGGATTAAACAGAAAATGTATTGGGAACACGATTAACTAAAGACAGTTTTTGTTAGAGTTACAGAACTGGAGTTAAGCTACTTTCGTTGAATAGATAATTTTACATGTACATGGCGCAATCTGGAACTCAGGACTTCCGGCAGTATTTCGCCAATGACTCGTCTGCTTTCAGTTGGCTCTGGTTTATCGGCGTAGATGCGTCAGTTTTCATAACCCCAAAGGAAAGAATCGAATGGTGTTAAATCACACGATTATCGACCATTAACAGTACTATTAAAAGCTTCCTCGAGTAAATTAATTGTAGGCACGTGGTTTCGTCCTATTGGAACCACATGTCAGCAAAAAAATAATTAAATGGTTTCCCGTTACATCCCATGAAGGGATTACGGAGAGCTTCTCACAAACCAGAGAGCTTTGCGCGTTCTCGTTTTACACTCACTGATTGGAACCTACAATTTTATACCGGTTCCGAACGGTATTTTAAGAATCTTTTTCATGGCTAAGCACTCGATAGTATCGCCGTCAATACGCGAGGTGACCGCCGTCGTAAGAAATTTAAGGTGGTCAGAACAGGGATCGAACCCAAGTTCTCATGTAAAAGAGCCGCGCATGCTACCATTGCACCACCGACGGCCAAATTTAAATATAGCAAAGGAAAATGCAAGTTTGTGTTGGAGTGACGAAGAATTCGAAATACAGCTTAAGGGATGCCATAGATCTCAGGACGAGGATTCGGAACATGAACATTGATGCGTATGAAATAATAGCTTCATTTGTCGTTGTCAACTTATTCTGCAGCATTCCAATTAATTTAGCTCTATGGACTATAGAGGATAACTGCGACAAAATTGGGCCATACGCAAGTATGCCACTTGAAGATTTCATGGAATTTTAACATTATGCATGAAGGACACACGCTATTTCCAGTATGAAGATAGTTTCTACGAACAGGGGAAAGATATACCCATGGATTCCCCAGCGTTAACAATTATATCTGACATATTTATGGAGATATTATTGGATACACTACTCGACCCATTGGGGGAGAACCCGAGAATCTTGACTAAATATGTGAATGATCTATTTGTTGTTTTCAGAGGAACAGAAGTGGGCAACATGATGAACTGGACACTGAATTGAATGGACAACTAAAATTCACGCTCGAAGAGGAAAGGCACAATAGGCTACCATATTTGGACAGTTTGGATATCAGGCGAGGAAATGCTCTCAAATTGGACTGGTACCACAAACCTACAGTGTCAGCGCTATTGCTAAGTTATCATTCCAAACACTCCAGAAGGAAAATTATTAACATTGCGGCAATTTTATTAAGAGAGTCATGAAGATAAGTGATGCTGAATTCCACAAGTAGAATAAGGGGATAATGGTGGAAATATTTAATAGTTTCCCCTGGAAAATAATGGGCAATTTGATACCACGGGCAGGGACGAGCAAGCCCACAGAACGCTCTAGTAAATCTGGCAGAATGTATAAAACCACAACGTATGTTCCAGGTTTCTCTGAATGATTGGAATATTTCAATATATATGACAACGAAGAATACGAATTGGCTTTGAAATCGAATTTAACTGTGTAGAGTTTATATAGTAGGACAAGGTATATTATTGACGAAAATGACGGGCCAGACGTTGTGTACGAAATTCCATGTAATGGTGACAAGTCTAACATATGCCAGAAAGTATAAGTTGGTACTACAAGGAACAAATTGAAGACTAGAATATATTGAAGGCTAGAGTCAGACCAAAAAGCTCTTTATATGACGATTAAACAAAAGGCAACACTCGCAGCCCACGGTACTAATGTACAGTAAAGGCACACACCTAACTTTAACGAAGTAGACATTATGGCTGAAGAGAAAAATTACTCGCGACGTCTGTTTCAGGGAATACTACATCCATCGGGGAAAATCGTAACTTCAAACAAGATACAGGTCAATGAGCACATGTAAAGGTTTTTGCAATTTGAGTGATATGATTTCTAAGTGACATTTCGGCCATTTGTAGTATGTCGTGATCTGTAATTTTTCTTCATTACATTGAGTAATGTTTACAATTTCATCATGGAGAGTTATACGAAAGAACAAGGTTTAGAAATTATTAAATTTTTTTATCAAAATAATCGTCATTTGTCATTATCGATTATCACCTGTGTTCGATATTTGTCGAATTGCTGTAAATTACCAGCGTACATATTCTTTACATAATGTTCAAGTGCCAATAAGACAAAGAATCGTTCGAAGTAATGAAAATATTGCTGCCGTTGCTGAGCACCGGAATTTACCGATTCCAAGACGTTGTCAACAATTGGGACTGTGGCAAACCACAACCTGGCGGATTTTGAGAAAGGATTTGAGCTTGCATGCATATAAAATTGTTATCATTCAAGAACTGAAGTCAATGGACTACCGTCAACGTCATGAACTTGCTGATTTTGTCTTGGAACAACTTGAAAAGAATAAAGATTGTTTTAAGAAAATCATCTTCTCCGATGACGCTCACTTTCATCAAATAAACAAAACTGTCGATTCTGGTGCGAAGAAAATCCACAAATTATTCATGAACAACCATTATATTCACATAAGTTGACAGTTTGGTATGGGCTTTGGTCTGGTGGAATCATCGGTCCGTACTTCTGTCGAAATGAAGCTGGTAACACGGTTATTGTCAATGGAGAGCGGTATAGATCGATGGTAACCAACTTTTTATGGCCGAAATTGGAAGATGTTGATCTTGACTAAGTCTGGTTCCAACAAGACGGGGCTGCGTGTCTCACAGCACGTGAAACAAACGAATTATTGCAAGAAAAGTTTGGAGATTCGATTGTTTCAAGAAATTGTGACATTGAATGACCTCCAAGAAGTTGTGATTTAACAGCATTAGATTATTTCTTGTGGGGTTATTTGAATTCAATGGTCTTTAGAAATAAACCAGACTCTTTTCAAGCTTTACAGATCAATATTGAACGTGATATTCATCCATATGACTTGATTTAGTGGAAAAAGTGTTCATCGAAATCGTTCCTGCAAAAGAAGACGTGGAGGCCATTTGAAAGACGTTTTATTCAGAACTTAATTGTATCGATTGTACTACATATCAAATAAAAAACATTTGAATTTCCTTAACAATTAGTGTGTGTGTTTTTTAAAGAGATGCAGACAATTGATAAATTCAGGAGAAGAACAAATCAGTCGACATAAACCAGTGGAAAACTTGAACGCGCTCTGTGTTATCTGAAAATGAAGTTACAGTTAATCGTTCTCCTTTTAAGGAAAATAATATATTTGTTTATGTTGATTGTTGTTTGAACTATTCACTAATACTTATGAATACTTTGTGTTGGTTCGTGTTTTATTGGATCCTTGAAAATGATCAATGAAGTTGCTCGAACTATTGCATTCTGCAGTTCCAATTTTCGTGTTTCTTCAATAACTTGTCGAATGTTGATTTCCATGTATTCAAAATAGTGGAATGGGGGTAAATCACATGATGTTGGTGGCTAGTTAACATCACTATTCCGTGAAATTATTCATTCATCAAAAGTTTTTGGCGTGCGCTGTGTGGCATGTAGCCTATTGGAACCACATGTCTTCAAGATTAATGCCAGCTAATTGAGGTACGATGCTGAAATGATTAGCCGTCGGTGGTGCAATGGTTGGTGTGCCCGGGTCTGGTACATGAGAACGTGGGTTCGATCCCTACTCAAACCACCTTACAATTGTTTCGACGACGGTCACCTCGCTTAGTGATGGCGCCACTATCGAGTGAAAGGCCAGGAAAAGGCTTCTCTGTTTTCCGTTTTGTACTGGTGTAAAACAGTAGGACTCAATCAGAAAGTTTACAACAAGAAATTGCACAGCTCACTGATTGTGAGAAGCTCACCCCAATGTAATGATGTAATGGGAAACCATATATATTTGTAGTGGGGGAAACCATCTATATATCTAATAGAGGTACGAAAACACTTGTAATCATTTGTCTGTACCGTTCACCGTTGACAGCAACATCCTGCCCAGCATCGTTTTTGAAGACATACGGACCAATGACTCCGCCGGCCCATAAAGTGCATCAAACAGTAGGTGTGCGCGCTTCTTGTACATGAGATCCTGGGTTCGATCCCTGCTCAGAGCACCTTAAAATTTATTTCGGCAGCGGTCACCTCGCATTGTTACGGCGACACTATCGAGTATTTAGCCATGAAAAAGCTTCTCAAAATACCGTTCGGAATCTGTGTAAAACTGTAGGTCCCAATCAGTGAGTTAAAACTGGAAAGCGCACAGCTCAGTGATTGTGAGAAGCTCTCCCCTGTCCCTTCTGGGGATGTAATGGGAAACCATTTATTTATTTATTTATTTAGTGTTTCTGGTGGATTATCTTCACTCTAAATGCGACAGTTTTCCTTATTTACTTACCCATTCCAGCAAACTGAGCTTCATCTGTGAACAAAATTTTGTATGGAAGACTAAAATCAATTTCAATTTGTACTTCAGCTCATTGGCCGAATTCGCGGAGCATACGATAATCGTTTGTTTTTAATTCTTGCACAAGTTGAATCTTAAAAGCTCGGAAACATGATCCTTTCATAAAATCTTTCATAAAGCGGATGCAAACATCCCCATTTGCTGAGAATGGCGCCGAGTTGATTGATGTGGGTCTTCTTCAATACTATGCTGAACAGCGGCTATAGCTTGTTCGGTGCGCACTGATGGACAACTATAACTACTAAAAATGGACGAAATGCACGATACGTGTGACGAACAGAACAATTATTTCAATAGAAAATTTCAACAATTTTCAGGCGTTGCTCTCGTGTAAGTGTATTCATGATGAAATGACAAACCAAACTAAATGCAAATCAACTATCAGCTATTAAATCGGTTGTCTAAGAAAGTAGTGTTATCAACTCAAATTTGGGTACCTGGAAAACTATACCTATATACAGAGCTGAAAGGTCTGTTTTGAGAAATAAATCTATGTTTTTAAGGTTGTCCTATGAACTAGCAGATCAGGGGTTTCCTGCAATCAGTAAAAAAAATTAATTAGTCGGAACTAGGATTTGGACACACATAGGCGGACGATCGTTTCGAAGTCTGTTCTCTTATCGTCAGCGCCGTAGCGATCCAGGCTACTGACCATCTTGTTCAAATGTAATTCAAGGTTTTGTTTCCGGCTTCTCTCCCCCTTTCTTTCTTACCGGAAAAAATATATTTTATTCAAAAAATCAAGGAGTTGCCCAACTATACTCGGATGGTTGTTAAAGGAATGACTAATAAAATCAGTTGTGCCATATATTAACTGGGCTTGTCGGTTTGCTTCTCTGAACTTATGTACAATTTATGTACATATTTTTAAATTTTTTGTTTCATATTTTTAGTTTTTTTTCATCCACTGTAACGTAAGAAGGCAAAAAATATTGTAATCTTTAAAACGATATATTCTCTTACAGATAGAAGAAGATTTTCTGTCGAAACCAGAAATTCAAACAATGACAAATGATGGGTATTTATTCTTATTTTTTATGTAAATTGCATAATTATAATTTAAACACATTGTAACGAAGCACTGCGTATGATTTATATTAATAGCCTCCTTGGTGTTAAATCGTATGAGTGATACTAATATGCTGTTATAAAATAACTCATACATAATAACACGGGAATACACATTTAACACATGAAATTGATATGATTATGAAGAATATTGAGGAATAATTATACTTATACAGATTTCAAAATACTCCACCGGAACATCTGTTTTTTGTGCGGGAAACCGTTGTGAAAATGCACAACGCATGAGTAATGTTAATAATTTTTGACCACAACGTATGAGTGATATTAATAAGATCATATTACTTAAACACTGGTAATTCTTTATTAAATAATTTAATACAGAATAAAATTTAATGCATACTAAAATTAGAAACAATACCAATTTAAAAGGATATCTACGAAAATTCATTTCATAGGCAATTTATTAGAAAGTTTGAAATGGAAAGATATACAACTGAATGGAAACATATTTTATTTTTGTCTACATTTAAGATAAATTCGTTATTTTTTCGTATTTCAAGTAAGGCGATTGTATGTGTGTTACATTTATTCATTTCATTTTCTTTATCGCCGCCATTGATTAAATGGAACCTTTTGATTTTTTTTGTTCCTCCGTTTTATATTCGGCATATCTGTATCCTTTTTTTTGTGGTGTATAGTATAAACATAAATATATGTGTGTAGGTGTAAGCACCTTTTGATTACACAATCGTGATAATAACTCACATGCACAGACACACAGATGCAGACAAACCAAAGGGAAAACTTAACTTATTTTCCCTTTTCAACCACAACGAATACAACAAAAGGATAATGAGCTCACAAGGCAAGACTTGAAGGTTATCTGTAAAAGCATTATAATAACGTATGGGTGAGTGTGTGTGTGTGTGATCCTTTGTATAAGATGAAATAAAAATCAACAATGAATACTATAGTGGTATATACGCTTACAAACATATTGATGCCTGTACTAGAATGACTCGTTTTATTACGAATTTCTCAGCAAGCGAATAATAATGGCTGGTGTACAAGGTGTTTCAAAAGAAGTCATCCGATGTTGTTTCGGAAACTTCGATTCTGTTTTTCGATTATGTTTATTTGAACCTGTAGAATTTTATTGGTTAAGTTGAGAAGATGATATCGGTTAAATGGGCGCCGTCACAACTGATTACCATACGGGCTTGTTTTATGGCATTTTTCATCACTTCGGCGAGAGATTCGGGCGACAGATTCTCGCACTCGTGTCGAATGTTGACCTTGAGGGCTTCCAGGGTCTAGGGCTTGTTCACGTAAATACGGGACTTCAAAAAACCCCACAAAAAAAGTCTGGAACGGTTAAATCGGGCGTTCTTGCTGGCCAGTGCAAATCGCCAAAACGAGAGATGAGGCGACCCGGGAACGCCGCCTTCAGAATATCAGTTGTGGCTCGCGCAGTGTGTGCCGTTGCTCCGTCCTGGTGGAACCAAAAGTCCTCCAGTCCTTATTCGTCGAATTGCGACAGAAAAAACTCGGTTAGCATGACCCTATAGCGCGCACCGTCCACTGTTGTCGTTTGCCCAGCAGCGTTCTCGAAAAAAATGGCCAGATGACTCCTCCAGCGTGAACAGCGCACCATCCAGTCACTTTGAGCGGGTGTAAAGACTCCTCGTGCATTACTCGTTGATTTTCAGTGCCCCAGAAGCGATAGTTTTGCTTATTCAGGTACCCGCTGAGGTGGAAATGAGCCTCATCGCTCATTATGATTTTGGTGGAAAAATCGTCCATTTCGGCCACGAGATTGAGGATGGCTGGGCGTAGGTTACACGCGTTTGGCGGTCGACAGGCTGCAGCGGATGCACGGACTGGACTTTGTATGGGAACGTGCGCAGGTCTTTGACCAAAATTCGCCATAGCGACGACCGGCTGATGGCTAATTGCGAGGTACGGCGTCTGATCGATGTTCCGGCGACAACTCGACATCCACAGCAACAGCGGCGACATTCTCGGCAGAATGCGCGCTCTGGACGCGTCGGACGGCCGGGAATCGGCGATGGTATTCGCGCTGCGCCAACACTACAGACGAATTGTTACGCAAAAAAATAGACACGATTATTTCTCGTTCTTGGGGAGTGTATCGCTCCATGGCTTGTTTACTTGTATTCTGCATCCGCCTAGTCCACAAATGTCAAAACTGATTCGACATTGGCGGCCATTTGCAAAAATAAGAGCATCTTCCAATAGGGTGGTCAATTTTGAAACACTCTGTACATAGGCGACTAATAAGGCCAACTGTTTATTAGACTGATTTGAACTGATGTTGAAAAAGATTGTAAGATTATTTTTTATTTATCGAAAGGCGAACATCACGAACTTTGGGTCTGTGTAATTACTTTGGACAGGGGTTTTATCCTAAAGAAGCATACAAATTTTATTGTTATCGAAAAAACAAAACAACAAATTAAATAAAATATGGTTCATTCTACTAAATGCTTGTATGCGAGTCGTCGTTACACATGTAACATACTGAAGCTTATGACTGATTTCGATTTACATATTATGTTGCTGCTGCTGTTTTTTTATTCCCTGTTGTATGTTAATTCCAATATAAATGAATATTGTAAAGGGCCATGTCAGAAGGGTCCAACCTATTTTGTGTTTTCTCCATAGAGTATCATATCATAAATTACGTTAACAAGTAGGAGATATATTAAAATAATTTCTGCTATTTATCAAATTATACACAAACAAACAAATTTTAATACATACATTAATAGATTTCCATAGAATTTATAAATTTATTAACCGTCCTTACGTATGATTTATCTTAATTTTGCACATAAATATCACTCATACGTTTGTGTGGTACAGTGGGCTTTTAATAGAATTATTCATACGTTGTGGTGTTAATGAAAAGGTTAGTGGTGTTGTGTGATGCAGGAAATAAACGAGTTTATGTAATGTTTGGCAATATTGTTAAAGAGTAGTGAGAAATATAGAGAAGAAAGATTTGAATGTGTATGTAAAGTACAGTGTCAAATGGTTAGATCCTTTTGTTGCGGAAACAAGGGGGGTTCTTTTCACAAATTTGTAGAGCTTACGCATTTTCTATGTCGTTGGTTCTAATGTAATCAATTGAAAACAAAGACGTCTTGTCGTCGCTTAACGAGTTGTCAAAGGACTTCTTGCTATTTGGACCAAAGTGGATTTAAAAGCATTATGTATGAATATGTATGTGCACTAAATCCTGGCATAACTTCCGTGGAAGGGATATAACAAGCAGCTAGTTATTCTGTATTTGTTCTCTTGATGTGTTCAATACACTTTTTTGTTGAATCCTTTATAAGCTGAAAGACATTGAGTTTTATACATTTAGCCAAGGCGAAATACTTTTAGATTTTTGATTATATAACTAATATGACCTAGAGTATTTTCAGAATAAAATACATTTCTTTACATTTAGCCAAGTTGGACGGTATCATAAACCTTGTAGTATATGATCCTATAATAAAACGTCAAACAAGATTCTTGTGGTTCCATTTTGCTTCGAACCCATCATTTATTCAATTCATAGTAACAATATCAAGCCGTTACACAATGGCTCAGAATCGATTTCCATCCGCCAAAATTCAATATGTTTTGATCTATTGTTATTTCTATTTTCTCTTTCTGTTTTAGAGATATTGCACTCAATTTTTCTTTGGTATAAAGAGTAATTAGTTTGCTCTAATATAGCGGCTAAGTTTTGTTTAAACCAATTACTGTTCGGTAGTACCATATATTTAGAAAAATATAGTCTTTGGAAAAAAATTTGAAATTTTTAATTTGGACCAACAGAACTCATTTGCTTCAAAAGCGTCCACTGAATATGATACACAGTTGAAAAGGCGGATCGGTTCCCCAATTTCGCAGTATAACTTTTGTTTCCGCCCGATTGAAAACAAACAAGAATGCGATAGTTTAATGAAAAAATTCTGATTTTTTAGGGCCCAAACGTGAATAACTATTTTTTCCTTAACAGCTTTGAAAAAGTAGGTACGCAGTTTAACAGGTGCTAGAATTCTCTTTCGAATTTTGGTACCTTTTATACTCATCGGATTTCATTTGCCGGAGTTATGTCCCAAACTTTCCTTACAACACAACAATTAGCGTATAAATCGAATTCCTGCCGTTGAATTGCACACAGATGGTACTGAAATTCTTCAAAGACAAACATTGGCAATATTATGGAGCTTTTATACCTGAATACTCATAAAATTCGCCTCAATAACAGCCGTGGACCAATTTAAACCCTAGTTACATTTTTGAACTTAAACCATTCTTGAAATAACTGGAAGCATTCTCTGAAAAATTGAATACAAAATGTTGAGATAACGCGGGGATTCGGTTTAGTTCGGTTTAGTTCAGGATTTGAGAAAATATTTCAATTTTAAGCAAAATTTAAAATTTCCCACATCTTGAAATATCGAGAAAAATAGTAAACAAAATATTAAAAATCTCGAAATATATTACAACTATAGATTATACCGTAATAGAATGATTAAAGTATCAATGGAGAAATTTGTTTATAAATGCAAATGTTACTCCCAGTTTAATGGATATTCCAACATTAGCATTGCCCTTATTATAATAATATTATAATAATATTTATAGAAGTTCCCAGCAAAAATAAATCGGAAGAATCGCATTTTCAGCAACTCCAAGGAAGCATAATATGCACACTAACTGCTTCCAACGAAGTAATTCTAATGTGCGTCTCAGTAAAAATTCACTTTTTAATTTTAAACTAAAATCACTTTTTTTTTTGAGACGGTTGTGATTTTTGTATTGGATTGTAAAGAAGACATGTTCCGATTAAGTATGAAATAATATATACATACGTCAAATACCCCCATGTTTCTGATGACGGCTCATTACTCTTTTCATGAACTTTACCGAGATTTCACAAACCCCTAAACAAAGAAATCGCATGGCGTTAAATCGCATGATCTTGACATCAGAATTTCATGAGATAATTTGTTCTGGAAATCGTTGATGCAATAAATCAATTGTTTCATGAGCGGTGTGGCAGGTGGCGACGCACAGTGGGGCCAAATGCATGAAAAGTGGCGATTAATTCATAGAAGTCGTAATTTAAAAAAAAAAATATTTTTTATTAATGGATATTTATAAATACATAAAAAAACAACATTTAAAAAAAAAAACAGAGTGAAAAAACACATTTTTTAACCCTTTATGGGCCATTTTGTGTTCTATAAAAAGTCCTCTTTTTTCAAATTTTTTGCTGTAACTTTGGAACGGTGCGCTATAAATTATTCAATTAAATTGCAAATTAAAGCATACTAAATTTACTTTAAGAAAAATAAGTAATATTTTTAAAAATAATAAGGAATAAATATTTTATATGTATTTTTATTAGAAAATGTTTAAATTAAAATCATACCTTTTTTCTCGAAATTTGAAAACAACAATTTTTTATTATAATCATTATTACCTTCAATGTTAGTATTTACTTCACATTCAATTTCATAATCATAAATTAATTCGTTACAATAATCTTAATCTTCATCTCCATCTTCATCATCATCTTCATCTCCATCTTCATCTCCATCTTCATCTCCATCTTCATCTTCATCTCCATCTTTATCTCCATCTTCATCATTGCTATTTTGATTGCTGGGAAGTACAAGCAACTCCAATGCAGATTTTGGCATTAGCTCTTTTTTCTTTTTAGAACTATTGTTCATGCTTGTTATAAACGGATCTGAACTTAAGAGAAATCTATTAAAGATATCTTCCATTGTTTTTTCTCGACTGCATTTACGGGCAAAATTCTCCCTATAACTTTTAAAATCTTTATTTCTGGCTTCTTGAGACTCTTCGGTTAGCTGACCAATTGGCAATGGCGATAATCATATAATTTCAGGCCCATGAATAAAATATTTGTGAAGAGTAGGAGGCATATAGTACCATGGATATTTTTTCACAAATAGCCTGGCAGTGTTATTAGCGAAGTTTGTAAATTTTTCAATGTTGACCTCAATACCACTAGAAACTACAATTAATATTGTGTGCATATTTTTGATCAACTCTAAATCAATATTAGTAATTTCAGCAGATACTTCTGCATTCTTAAAAAAACGTCTTGCAGTATTCCCGTCATTAGAGTTACCAAAACCAGGTTTTGGTTGATCAATGATCAATCCCGTTCTCTTTTTAAATTCGCGTTGAATACGACTTTTAGTTTCAGCAATAATTTTTTTTTCTTCGTCACTTCTTGCCTGCCATTTTTGAATTGGAAGTTTATATGCCAAGTGAATAAGACATTCAAAAAATCTTATCCAGCCATGTAGGACAGACAAACCGAACTCCATGAAGTCTACGTTGGAATCTCTAGAAATCATTTGTTCAATATTGTTGAACTCCTTGCTGGTAGCGCCACATATGTAGCACTTTTGTGTGGACTTTGTGTCTGTAATCGCGTTACACACTTTACCGTCAATCATAACGAGAATTAGTTTGTGGTTCACTTTTATCTTTCTTTCTCCAACTGATATCACTGTATCGATAAGAGCATTTTTTTCTGTCTCCACTCTTTCTATTTCTGTTTTAATACTGTCGACCGTTTCTTTCATAAATTCAATTTTTAATGGCCTGCAAAACCTAGTTGAAGACGGTCGAGGATTATGCCAAATGATTTTGTTTTTACAAACTAATTTTAATGGTACAATTGACGTAATAAATACAGAAGAATCAGATGCATTACTGTCATGAAAGGCTTGTTTGTAAGAACTATGCCCTGAACTTCCGTCAAAGCCCCACTTAGTATATAAAGTAATTTTTTCGATTTCTTCGTTGTCTAACGAATTTAAATCTGCATTTTTAACCGACAAAAGGCGTTCAGTGGTATGATCCAATATTCCTTGTAGGCTAACTTGCGCTGATGTTTCAGAAATTTTCATTTGTTCTCCCTTTGGGTAACATTTTTTCTTAGCTCTTTGGACCAATTTATATGATGGAAATTTCTCAGGTGCAACCTTTCTAATAACATTATATTGGTGGCGACTTAGCTTCGCTTCTACCAAAACGGACAGAGCTTCATCCGGAGTTAACTGCTGTGGTGGTACCTGTGCTATACTTTTTCGGTATTTTTTGGCTTTTGTTGGAGATGATATTATTTCCTTAACAATTTTCGACTCATCTATTTTTCCAGCAGCTCTCAAGCTCATTTGTGTGGCGTAAGCCAAAACAGGCAAAGAAATTTGATCTCTTATGTCTTTACATTTCTTAACTTTTGTTTTTTCTTTGCACTCTTCAAATGAGAGATCATTGCGACCTCTTTTTTGTTGTGGTTCTGGTGGTGAACTGAATGAGATTGAGGCATCCAGCCAATTCTTATTATTTTTTACAAAAATTTCATTCTTTCTATGACATTTTTGCCACCGAATCTCATAGCTAGAGCAAAAATTATGAAACCTTGTCATAAAATCTACCATATCCGAAGGGTCGACACGTTTTATTACTTCCCATCTCAAAAGTTTAAATTTATCCTGAAGTGATTTAGGTTCTGCACTCCTCATAAAATTATGCAACTCATGACGAGGAATGAAAATTGTTTTGGGAGATGTTCCTAAAATTAATAAGATTTCTATTCGTTTAAAATTTGCAAAAAGTAATTCCTTTAACCCTGTACCGAATAATTTACACTTTCACAACACTTTAAATATGTAACATCACATCACAAAACATTGACAGCTAAAACAATAAATAAACGTGTCAGTACCGAATCAATAATACCCTCAAATAAATGACAATAATAAATAGGGATGGGAGCGTGACCTCCTTCAATTTTTCAAAATAGTGCACTTGTGCCATATACAATTTTCTAATAATTTAAAATTAACAAATGTTTAAGTAAAATTCATTGAAATATCATAAACACATGTAAAATAATTTAATTAGTTTTATTCATAGTAAATAAACCCAACATACGCAATAACGTGAGTATGCGTGAATTAAAGTTACTCACGCCCCCATCTCTAATTAACAACACATTTTTTACCTACAATAACAACTACTATAACGAAAATAATGACAAAACAAAGTAAAAACAACTTGATGTTTTGTTTTGTTTTTTTTTTCATATCTGTGGATTTTTAGCATCTTGAGTTATTTCACAAAAACAAGCATAACAGAAAAATCGCAAAAAATCGCCAAAAAATATTTTGGGGTTTATTAGTTGAGATCTGATATTATAACACTATATAGACGATTTTACGCAAGCTCACGAACAAAGTTGTTGAAACTCCATATATAAATCAAAAATAGCCCATTTTTGGCCTAATTTTATTTTATTAACATTTAATATTTTTAAAACATTTATTTAAACAAAAAAACATGTACTATATAGTAAACTACCTGAAGTTGACGGTTCCATTATAAAAATTTAACTTTTAGAAGTATTAATAGAAAAAATTATCAATTGAAATATCAAAATTTTCACTTTTTTTCAATATGCACAAAAAAAATAACAATTATTCAACTTTAAGTGCTCACTTCAACTAAAGCAAACAACATAAAAGTAAAATTTTTGCAATTAGTGATGCAGAATTTTATCCACTTTCACCCGGTACCAAACACGATCATGAATTTTAAAGTTCATATTTTGAATTAATCGCCACTTTTCATTCATTTGGCCCCAATGTGCGACGTCTTGCTGAAACAAAATGTCGTCCAAATCCATGCCTTCCAGTTGAGGCCTCAAGAACTCCGTTATCATGTTCCTGTAACGAATGCAGTTCGCAGGCCTGCAATTTCGGCATTTTCTGCAAAAAAGTAAGGTCCAATCACGCCGCCTGACCAAATTCCGTTCCAGACATTTGCTCGTTACGGGTGAATTTGTTTCTCATGGATTGCATGAGGATTTCCTGAGCCCCAAATTCGACAATTTTATGTATTCACGAAGCCATCCACATGGAAATGCGGTTCATCGCAGTGTATGACTTTTTTTTTTGAAAAATTGGCATTGACTTCTCATTTTCCATTACCAATTGAATGACTTGCCGGTGCTTTCCATGGTCTACTAGTTTGAGCTCCTGAGTAAGCTTTATTTTTTCCGCATGAAGGTGGAGGTCTATTGTCAAAATTCGCTTCGTAGTGCTTCGTGGAATTTGAAGTTGTTGCGAACGGTGCCGAATTGATGATTTCCGATTTACGGCGACACATGTTTTCAAGAGACCGACCGGTACGTAGACGCACAGGATACCTACAGTCCATAGCCGACACAGTTTCTTGAAATGTTTTGACCACTCTTCGAATTGTTGCCACATTAAATGGACTTTCTCGACTGAAAAATGTTCGAAGCTTGCTAGCGACCTCAGCATAAGTTTCCAAATTTTTCTAATCAGATTTCACAATTATAACGCGTTATTCTTTCATAAAGCGCTCCATTTTTAATACTCATAATAAATATATGTGACAAGTGCCAAATTTCAGGGTTGCCACTTGCACAACAAATATGATATTAAATGTAAAACGTGCAAGTATAGCATAAGTTTGTCACGTTTTTAATCGTTCAACGGTATTAATCAAATTTCCTTAGGTTCAGGGGAAATAAATTATAACACAAACTCACATATACCTTTCAGTTTATGTAATTTACCTTCTTCATTTACCAGTATGAACATATGGGAGTAAGCACCATCAATTCTGCGACATCTCATATTAAGTTCACCCCTGATGACGCACTATTTCACTGTTTCTACCTGTAATAACTTGATGAGTTTGTGCTTCCTTGGATGCATTCTTTTTGCTGGGTTGTGCCTCAGTGCGTATACGATTTTATATCAGAAATAGGTTAAGTTCAAATGTTGGAATGTCCGTTAAAATATGAATATAATTTATATTTTAGAAGGAATATTTCCATGGTACCCTTAATAGCATTGTAAATGTACAGCAGCTTAAAGTTATTTTAGATTTTTAAAATTTTGTGTTCTATTGTTCCTTGAATTTCTAAAATATGTTTTTTTTTGTATGTGAGAGGTGTTGTACATATTTTGATTACTTCTCTGTATGATTCTCTAATGGATCGACTTACTTAAAAGTTAAATTAGAAATATTTTGTTGCCAGTTAATAGTTAATAACCTCTTTAATGGTACCTTAAATTTATCTGTCGGATCTTTTCATCGCAAAATAGTATGGATGGAAGAGTACTTTAACTTCCCAGAATTAATTTTTATTTCTTAAAAAATCACTAGCCTAATACATATCTATTTGATTTTTTTCGGGTAGGTTACAGAAAAATATTGTCTAAACCATAGGATAAGAATTAGTGGAGTGAGAAATATTTTTGTCGATCGATTTAGCTCAAAAATAATGAAAAAATGA
Source organism: Phaonia tiefii (assembly GCA_963931995.1). Lineage (NCBI taxonomy): Eukaryota > Metazoa > Arthropoda > Insecta > Diptera > Muscidae > Phaonia > Phaonia tiefii. The sequence continues at coordinate 258,213,770 of OZ008370.1, forward strand.
TAATGAAAAATAAATGACAAATTATGTCGTTGTTCGATGCCGTGTTATAAGGCCATAGGCAATAAAGCCATATGGCCGTATTTCTCATCACTTTGAGAAATGAGCCCATATGACTTTATTACCAACACGAAAGTGTAATAACACCGTATGAGTTTAACAATCGAAGTGGAAATAACGCCATACCCGTGCAATCCGTTGTTAAAATTGCATATTGTCCACGTAAAGAATGAGTTGTCAGAATCAACCGTTGAAGAGATATGGATCAAGCGAGAGAGAGGGGGAAGGGGGGGGGGGAGGTTTGCGCCCGCCCGCGGCTGTCCGCGCCGGCGCGCGGTGCACTACTCTTGCGCCCCGTAGGAAGCTTCCAAAGCATGGTAATTTTTACGGATTTCTGCAATTCTTCTGCATTTCTTATGCGATTTAGAAGCGACCAAATCAAGTGATTTCCCTAAAGCAATTTCCGGATGCACATTTGCATACACTGCCAGAAGTTTTTACGGAAAAAAGCGAAGTATTTTCATTAATAAAGCGATATCGACTTCGACTTTTAAGGGAGAAGAAAATAACCCTGAGTACTGTACTCGCACAGTTCTCCAAAATGAAGAAGATTTTATAAATACAATGGACAGCGGTGACGACATTGAATCAGATGCAAATAGCAGCGAAGAAGAAGGCACTGACGCAGAAATGCAACAGCAACATTATCTGTAATGTATTGTTTGTGGCGAAAACGACAGACAAATACTGTTTGATCCATGCAAACATTTTAAAGTTTGTCAGCCATGCTACCAACAAATAAAAGGAAGAGCTGAGAAAAACGGAACGCATACATTGAGTCCTATTTGTCGTGCCATCATTACGGTTGCCACATTTATATATTGTTAATTATTGTAGAAAAGAAAATACATATGTATGTAAATATTTCAATTTTCTGTTAACTGAATTAATTTTTTTTTGCCAATAAAAGAAATCAAATACACTACATAAGTAGCACATAGAAAATTATCAAAGGTGAAATAATACCATAATAGCTTTATTGCACTTGCTCTGTGGTAATAAAGCCATATGGTCTTATTTCTTAAAGTGATGAGAAATAAGGCCATATGGCTTTATTGCCTATGGCGTTATAGCACGGCATCTCGTTGATCAGAGTTCTTAATCAAGCTTTTCAAGTTCTCAAATCTAAATGCAGCAATTTTGTGTATTTGAGTGACAAATCGTTTATAAACTAATTTGAATCATCAGGGTTAATTGGCTGCTAGTTATTGTAAATTCTAAAATTGCGATAATTTTTAACATTGGATTGATCTTTATAGTTTTCCGCACAAACAGAAATTCCAATCGGGCACATTTTCACCTTAGGGTAGAGTAAGACAATGGGCTGAAAACGTTGGCTTGGTTACTGAAACTCCTCGAGCACATCGCAGTCTAACTACAAAATAGTCGTTTTAAAATATTTAGGAATATTCTCAATAATTGGCGTATTCATGGAAGATTTATTTTGATATTTCGACAAATTTTTACAGCGGATATATATATATGACCTTTATTAATTTTAACAAAATATAACAATATTCCAAAATTTGCATTTAAATTTTTATGACCGATATTGTTAGTTTTTGGCTAATGTATGAGAAATTCATACTACAAGTTTAGACGTCAGGAACATTTTTGTAATTGAAAAATGGATGGATTTTGTTGGAAATAATAGACAATTCAGTTCAACACACACTCACTGGCATGACTAGTTTCGAACTCCGTGACAAGTTTATCATCAGATGTCTAACTACTGCGCCTGAATTGATACCATCGGTTGATCATCAACCGGTTGATCATCTGCAATTCACATATGCGAATAAGTATCGATCGAACATCCCTAAGTATCAATAATACTGAAAGGCCTATAATTCCAACAACAAGAACAGACAGCTTTTCCACCATGTCCTTCTTTTCCTCATGCGTTCTCGCAATGTTGCTGTGCTTTGAGGTGAGTTTTAATCTATAGCACAGAGTTGTATTTTTCCGTGGTATAGGTTTTTAATGACCGCGCAATTTTCAATTCGAAAAATGTTTATGACTTGTAAGCTTGTAGTATGAATTTCTCATATATTAACCAAAATATTCAATAATATTTCAATATAAACTTTAAATAAAAGTTGCACGAAAGAACATAGAGCCTCAAAGAATTATCTCTATTAATTTCTGTCTATTGCAAGTGATTTTATTTGGTTCCATGATAGTCGAGTTTGCTTATGTTCCCTTTCCGGGCAACGCTTCCGTGTATTTGGTGTTCGTCCTGGCCTCTGTTACCCCTGGGGATATCATGCAAGTATAGCTTTGGCAATATCTGATATTGGCAGCCTAAGTGTAAAGCCGATACATGTATATTTTGTTTTACGTATATTATAATTCAATATGGCTGTTACTTGTTCCTTGCCAGAGTACCTCATTAGAAATTGTCTTGTGCCAGAAGATACAGAGCATTTGTCTGAGACAACGATTCACTAACGTTAAGACCTTCTTCATTGCCAGCTTCGGCAAGCTCCAAGTAGTAAAGCTTTACAGCAGTACAGAGTTCACACTGCAATTGAATATTCCCAATTTCGTCTTTTCGCGTATCTTTTTATTGCGCCAGATTTTGTGCAGATTTAGGAATGTAATTCGGCCCTTATTTATACGATCAGCTATATCAGTCACAGCGCCGCTATCCTTAGTAATCTTGCATACTAAATAGTTTATTGGGTCCAAATCTTCAATTAGCGAACCATCAACACTTAATGGAGTACTTCGTTCTGTTCGAATATGCATTGGCTTTGTCTGATTTATATTTATTCTTAACCTTCGCCTTACCAATCCCACCCGGTTGACCATTTCGGTTTTAATTCTTTAATATCGTTATTGATTTTGCTCCGATTTAGGGAAAATTTTGACTCACTGAACAAGTTCTTCAGTATTGTACAGAAATATGATAAAATCTTTATATTTTTAAAAGATTTTTTTATTTAAATTTTTAAAATTTTATTTCGAGGCTTCAATCAAAAGGCTAACCCTTTGATGGGTTTTGGAAAACGACGCACATAAAAACCTTTGGTAATGCGAGGGTTAAATCTACTTTTCGCATTTTCGGAGACTCTGTTTAAACCTGTTGGTTAGATGTGTCACCTGCGTAGTCGACATCATGTAGTTGTTCATACATACTCCACTGAATGCCAAACGGTGCTTCTGCATTAGTTGCCTACATTAGCTCGTCCATAAATAGAAGAAATTATGTGGGGGAGAAGACACATCCTTGTCTAACTTCCGCAGATGTGGTGAACGGTTGGGCTTCCTTTCCGTTAAAACGAACTTCCGGTATCCCCTTTTTGGTCAAGGTGGACAAGGTCGTCATTGAGTTACGGTGTACAAAATCAAACAGTGAACACAAAGCCTACGAAAAGTGGATACAGAGGCGAGTGCAGTGCAACTGGCTGTTCTATGATTATGCAGAGTATTTTTACGTAGTCGGCACAGAATGTTCATTAGTTATTGTTTATAAAAAATTAATAAATAAATTGTTTCCTTTTATATCTCGTTTCTACATGTTAAAAACTTGTATCATCTTCTAAATACTTATTGTAAAAAAATGGTTTCCGTTACATCCCTCGAAGGGATTAGGGAGGGTTTCTCACAACCAGTGAGGTGTGGGAGTTCTAGTTTTGCACTTACTGATTGGGACCTACAGTTTTACACCTGTTCCGAACGGTATTTTGAGAAGCTTTTTCATGGCTAAGTACTCGATAGTGTCACCATCACTAAGCGAGGTGGCCATCGTCGAATGAAATGTAATGTGGTTAGAGCAAGGATCGAACCCACGTCCTCATGCACAAGGACTGCGCACACTAGCCATTGCACCACCGACGGCCACTCCGTTATATACATATGTCACTATGTCAATATGTGTAGCAATTTCTTATTATGTTTTCAATATTTTTTTCAGATTTTTTTAAATTAGATTCAAATATAGTAAGTAAAAAACTAATAATAGAGGAAAGGGTTGTCTCAGACATAGAGAATGGGAACACAATATTGTACAACCTCTTGCTCGGATTAAAAATATTGTCAAAACTAATTTTACTGAAGGTAAATCAACAACTATGGTATTGTTGGACATCAAGTCTGCTTTCGACTCTGATTGGCACGACGCTTTAATCCACAAACTGATTAAAATTGGATTAGATACCCAAACAGTTATTATTATTAAAAGGTTTTTAACAAACAGGTCCTTTAAAGTCCATAGTGGTGATGAAGCATGTAATGTATTCACAATGCCAGCTGGATGTCCGCAGGGCTCTTGTCTTTCCCTAATTTTATATAATATTTGCACTCATGATTCCCCTTGTTACAAGAGTTTAAATGCTCTATTTTTACCAAAATATACCTTGGTTTGTTTTATGATGATTCCCAAAATATTTCGTGCCTAGCTTTAAAATCCAGTGAGCTGGAACATTTTTAAAAATGGTATTTGTTTTAGTTTTTCAAAGAAATTTTTTACTTTATCTCAATACAATGCAAACAATATTAGTATCAAATGAAAGGCTTTTTTAGGGCACATCTAGCGGTATTTAAAACATGTCAAAACAAGTCCTGACACACCCTTTTTCCAGGAATACTCTGCAACAAAAAAAAACGCATTCTTAAGTTTATAGTACGGAGGCTTTTCTGATTTAAATGTCAGATTGGAGTAATTCCAAATATTCAAAATGTAGTTTAGATCATCTCGCAAAATGTATTACAAAATAATAACGGTATATCTATACAACAGCGATGTCCTTGTCAAAAGAAACGATTTGAAACCCATTTTGCTCTACATTGAATTTTTGATAAAACGCGAACTAGTGCGAATTTCAAAAAAAAGCCGAAACAGGTATTTACTTAAAATATATGTCAACCTGACATTTAATTCAGGAAAATGGCCTTTCTAAAAACTTAAAAATTCGTTTTTTTTTGCAGAATATTGATGAAAAGAGGACTTGTCAGGACATGTTTGGCTATGCTTTTCATTCCATTGGATGCGTCTTTAAAACCCCTTTCATATGATACTAATATTGCACATTTTGTCTTTAGTTAATTTCCAAAAGCCATTGAAAAACTCGGAAAAGACCTGTCTTAAAAACGGTCTGTTTCACTGGATCTTAATCCTAGGACGTCATTTATTTAATTATCATAAAACAAGCCAAGGTATATTTTGGGGCATGGATCAAAGAAACTTTTTGACGTAGAATACGTCTTACCTTACGGTATGAGGAGTCATGTCAGGTTTTTATTGTTGTAATCTTTATTTCATTGAATTTGAGGAAACGGCTAGATGAATTTTTTTAAAATTTTTTTTCTAGGTAAATGAAGATGTTATCTTTCGTTTGATATACATTTCATATTGGTTGATATATTTCTAGTATTTTAATTTCTCAAATGAAAATTGTTTAAACACATACACTCAAACATATGTGTGGTGTTTGGTTGAGTGTTTTTGGTTGCTCAACATTGCTTAGGAACATGTATCTAGTAAAAAGTAAAACGAACAGCAAGCTAACGTAATAAAGCTTTTTTGCGAAAGCTTCAATAAAGCTGTTGTAACATTAATTTTGAATTGCAAAGCGTAAAGCTTTCACTAATGCGAAGACTCGATAAGGTAAACCTTTTTTAATATTAGGGCGGCCCTCTCAACATTCGCAGAACTTATTTCAATAAAAATATTAATTAAAATACATAAATTAAATTAAATTTAAAAAAATTGAACATAATTATAATGTATCGTGTTTGGTGGTTGAATATGGAGTGATTTATTATGATTTCAGTTTACATGTTCATTCGCTTAATAACTAGTTTGACAGATTATCTTTGATCAGATGTTGGGGGGTTTGCATTGCAACTCACACCTAGATGGCGCCACACCACAACTCCCCTCTTCAGCTGAGCAATGGAATTCATAAAATTCAATAATCTACATTTTGTTTCTATGTACAGCACACATTAGAGCTCATTTAGTTTACTAGCATAACTTTAACAATTTTGAAGGAACTACTTAATAATAAACATAAACAATTTTTAAAATATAAAACATTATTCTTTGTAATTAGGCCGTTGCAAATCTCTTAACTTACGAGTACTAGTCACTTCTATCCCCGGAGTAACACCCTGCTGTCCACCACCCTCAACAGATGCTGGCTTATCAGAGCCTGATGGATTTTTACCCAGGGACACACTTGGATCTGTTTGTTCGTTTACATCAGCTTTCCCTTTGTCGCTTTGTACACCGCGAATCATTTGATTAACATGCCGTTTAATTATTCTGTTATTTCGAGTTAAGCTACAATGATAAGATTGCGCCCCTAGACGCTCTTTAACTGTAGCTTCTTGCCATGAAGCTTTATTTGGATTTAAATAATCTCGAACAAAAACATTTTTCCCCGTATCAAAATTAATATCGCGTGCCCCTTTTTGATTTTTGATGTTAGACAACTGACTCTCAACAATCTTCTTTTTTACTAACGGTGGATTGATTATACTAAAACGTGTCTTAATCTCCTTTCCTAATAACAATTTAGCCGGCGTTTCACCAGTAGAACAATGCTTTGTTGTTCTATAATCAAACAAAAATGTATTTATAATCTCGTCAAGATTTTCACCTTCACGCAGATTGGCCACAAGTGTCTTCTTAAAAGTTTTTACAAAATTCTCCACTTGCCCATTGGTTGCAGGGTGACCAGGAGGAGTCAAAATATGTTTAATATTATTTGCCCGCATGAAAACTTGAAATTCTTCGGCCGTAAACTGACGCCCGTTATCACTTACTAGAGTGTCTATTAACCCAAACCTTCCAAAAACTTCTTGCAATTTGGTGATTGTAAAACTTGACGTTATATTTTTTGTTTTGAATACTTCGACCCATTTTGAGTACGAATCAATGATCAATAAGAAATATAAATCTTTAATAGGCCCCGCAAAGTCAATATGTAGCCTGGACCAAGCCGAATCCGCCGGAACCCATGGAATTAACGGACCTTTTTCCGGACTTGCCTGCCCTTTCTTACAGGAAATACAATTGGAAACCAACTTCTCAATATCCTGGTCTAGTTTAGGCCACCACACATATGAACGAGCCAAAGATTTTGTTTTCACTATCCCAAAGTGAGAATAATGCAATTGCCGCAAAACTTTATAACGCAATTTACGTGGAACTATCACTCTAAAACCCCATAGTATACAATCGTACTCTACCGAAAGCTCTTCCTTACGATTAATAAAAGGGACAAACTCGTCACCTTTCAACAACTCCATTTTTCCACTTTGAATAGCCGCTTTCAATTTCGCCAAAATTGGATCGCGCCTAGTCTCCCTCACAATATCTTTAAAATTTAAATTTAATTTATTGTCTTTACTAATGTAGTTTACAAAACCAAAGTCTTCATCCGTTGTAACTACTTTTCGTTGGGGAAAACGAGATAAATAATCTGCCGAATTTTCAGTACCTTTAACAAAACGCATGGTATAATTAAAACCCGATAAAATAAACGCCCATCTTTGGATACGAGCTGCTGCCATAACAGGCAACCCTTTCTTTTCTCCAAAAATGGCTAAAAGCGGTTTATGATCGGATTCTAAAGTAAAATGAATACCCAGCAAATATTGCTTGAGTTTTGTTACGCAAAATACAATAGCCAAAGCTTCTTTTTGTATAGTACTAGAATTTCTCTCTGCTTGTGTAAGCGCACGAGAAACAAATGCTATGGGCTTCTTCGACCCGTCCGCGCACATATGGGATAAAATACCTGCCACTGCGTAATTAGATGCGTCCGTAGACAGTAAAATAGGTAGTCTAGGGTTAAAATGCACCAGTATTTTATCTGATGTCACCTCCCTTTTTAACTCCTCAAAAGAATTTTGGCACAATTTAGACCATTTAAACACAACACCTTTTCGCAATAGTTCGTAAAAAGGGGCCATTTTATGGGCAAAATGAGGAATAAATTTTGAATAATAATTCAGCATCCCCACAAATGCTCTAACTTCAGACACATTTTCCGGCACTGGCGCTTCCAAAACTGAAGAGACCCGATCTTTATTTAAACTCAAACCATCCCGATCAATATTGAAGCCTAAGTAAGATACTTTATCTTTGAAAAACTCGCATTTAGCTGTATTTAGTCGCAAACCAACGGACTCCAGTTTGGCTAATACCAGCTCAATAGTTTTGACGTGTTCTTCACAATTACGACCAGTGATGATAATATCATCTAAATAATTAACTACGTTAGGAATACCACGTAAAATATTTTCAATTGTTTTTTGAAAAACAGCCGCAGCTGGCTTAACCCCAAACGGTAACCGGGTCATTTTAAAAATACCCATGTGGGTACTCCAGGCGCAAAGCAATTGAGAACTTTCATCTAAACACAACTGATTATAAGCATTTGAAAGATCTAGCTTTGTGAACAGCTCTCCTCGAAGAGAAGCAAATAACTCGTCAATCAGTGGCAGAGGATATTTAACATCTTCCAAATATTTATTAATGGTAGATTTATAATCCCCGCAAATTCGGATTCGACCATTCGGTTTAATAATGGGTACCAAAGGTGTGCCCCATTCAGAATTGTCTACGTGTACCAACACGCCTTTTTTTACTAAATCTTGTAATTGAATTTCAATTTCAGAACGCCATGCCAAAGGCACCGGCCTTGGTTTACAAAAAATCGGCTTAACGCCTTCCATTACATTTAATGCCACCGTACCCCCTGTATATAAACCTAAATCTTCTCCAAACACTTTTTCGAAGCGTTTTTTTATGGTCACTACACATTTATTCATGTCCCATATTGTGTTAACATTTGAGAGACCGACACCGAACATCGTCATAAAATCACGCCCTAATAAAGGAGGGCTACGCGTATCCGTTACTACTAATCGTAACATTTTACTTTGATCGCGAAATCTCACCGTTGCCAAAAACTCACCAATAACATTAATGCTATCTCCACCGTATGCACACAATTTTTGGGTACAGGGATTCAATTCCGTTTTTTTAAAAACATTACCAAAAGTTTCGCTCGACATCAACGAACAAGCAGCGCCAGTATCCAACACAAAACCAATACGCACATTATTTACTTCGACTTCCAATGTATATGGGGCAGCAGAATGTTCATCCGTTACACTGTAAATAGAAAACTCTTTATCATTCTCATAATCATTAAATGTTTCACAATAACTATTGTTAGGTAAATTTCTATTCGATACTTGAACCACATTAACCTGATGACTGTAGCAAACACTAGCTAAATGCCCAACCTTGTTGCATTTGTGACAAACACTGCTTTTGTATTTGCATTTATCGCTTGCGTGATTCTTCCATCCGCAATGAGAGCATTTCTTCTTTGGTTTTCTACTTCCGTTATAATCATTCACATTACTCTGCTTGCTATTTTTACTGCTACTCGCTACTTCCTCCTTGCCGTTGTTGTTAAATTTCTTTGGTCCCCGCGCATTCTTCTTTTGTACATAGTTAACCTCTTCGCTTGTACCCCGCTGTGCATACAGCTTTGCCTCCATGGTTAACGCTTTTTTAAGAGCCGATTCCAAAGTTAGGGTTTCGTCTTCCTCACAAAGCCTCTCAAAAATTTTGCCTTCGAAACCCGTCACAAACTTATTCAGCACAAATTGTTGTAACTGCAATCCAAACTTGCATTCCATTGCCAACTTTTTTAGACGGGCATACCACGCTGAAACCGATTCATCATCCTTTTTCTTGGCGTCGAAAAAAAATCTGCGCTCTCGAAAAATTATCACCGGGGGTGAATAATGTTGCTTCAGCATGTCACATAATTCACCATACTTCTTCTTAGCAGGCAACTCCGGAAAGCACAACTCTCTCAACAAACCATACGCTTCGAGACCAACAGCCTTCAATAACGTTGACGTTTTTATACGGTCTTCTTCCACCGCCGCTTCCACAAAATGAGAATCCAACACCTCTTGCCAATGGCACCACTTATCTACAACCGGCCGGAACTCCCGTATACCAGTTGCCATGGATGTCGTAAAAAGACTCTCGTTATGAGCAATTGTAGTATCCCCTGCTGGCATCTTCAGTTTTCAAAATAAAAAAAAAACGCGACCACCAAAATTCACACGATCCTTTCCTTTTCCACAGAAAATCTGCTTATCTATATATAATATTTATTATATATAAACTTTTCAATACGGTATGCAGGTATTATTTCCAAGAGAAAAGAAAAACAAACTGTTTTTCTTATGTATGTACGTATGTATCTGCTTGCACACTGTTGCTGCCGTTTTACTTAACTCGTCGCCACTATAATGTATCGTGTTTGGTGGTTGAATATGGAGTGATTTATTATGATTTCAGTTTACATGTTCATTCGCTTAATAACTAGTTTGACAGATTATCTTTGATCAGATGTTGGGGGGTTTGCATTGCAACTCACACCTAGATGGCGCCACACCAAACGGACTTGAATCAAATGCCGTTGGTAAATATAAAAATTACAGCAGACAGTTGTCCGAGGCTTTCGGCCACGTAGAATACGCCATCCGATAAGACAGCAAACATATATAACAATAAATGATAAATAATATAAGTAAATGAATTTATTGTTATATATGTTTTCTGTCTTATCGGATGGCGTATTCTACGTTAAACTTAATGGCCGTGTCTCTGACACAGCCTGCAGGGACAGTCCGTGGCCGAAGGCCTCGGACAACTGTCTGCTGTAATTTTTTTTTTGGTGAGTCGGCCTAATGAACATGAATGTACCCATTTCTTATTATTAATGTAACATTTAGTTTAGATTTTTCTAAATTAGGTATCATCCATCCCAAAGACTCTAATATAATAATTATATACTCATATATAAATATATATACACATATAGAAATGACCCAAAGTCACCACGTTTTGAATCGTCGTGGCCAACTGACCCTCTGATCAATTGTGACTTAAGGACGACTTGTGCATATGTCATTAGGTAATCGCGGAAAACTCCTGCTGAATTTTTACCAAATGTATGAAAATGTCAGGTGGTGTCATGAAGTGTTTTCTATGGGAGCTAAGGGGCAAGTCAGCAGGGACTCTGACATGTCACTTCTTAGTGTCTTTAGGATATTTCCAACTGGGTCCTTATAATAATTTATTGAGTCAATTGTGTATTTCTGAATTTAAAATTATCAATAAATATACACACATATACTTGTACATACATACATAGTAGGGGACACAGGATATTGACATGTGGAGACGTATCGACCAACATACCCAGTGATGACTAGTGGCTTAAGGACGACTTGTGTACATGTCGTAAAGAGATCGCTCTATTGAGATTCTATGGATGACTCCTACTGAAATTTTACAAAAAGCACAAAGATGCCAGGGGGTGTCATTAAGTTTTTTTGTATGGAAACAGATCGGCAATTCAGCAGGACCTGACATGCCAATTTTTATTTACTGATAATGTCTTGTTAAATTTCCAACTGGAAATTTTATAGGGAGTCAACTTTCACGCCAAATTCCTGGCGATATCAATCTTTAACGCCACCTCAAAACAAAGACTCTAACATCTTTAAGCCGCAGTAATATTGGGACCACTTGTTACCATTTGAGACGCTTAGTTGCATTATAAAATATATTATATATTTTGTTGCACAGCATTATATCTCAAAAAGACCGTCCAAAGGGTTTAATATTTATGTCCACAAAAAATCAACAATTTTGCCTCTGCGGGTCTCCTCGATGACCGAAATTACGTTTCCAGCATCGTTTTCAAGAAAGGTGTTATAATGACGCACTACTATTCTAGTCTATGTGAGCTGGACAAGCACGAACAACTCTTCTATTAAGCACTAACATTCCCATCTCATAAATATTATTCTAAAATTTTCATGCGCCAGACTTGTACATGAAATCCTGTGTTCCCTGCTGTGACCACCTTAAATTTCTTACGGCGGCGTTCACCTTTCATAGTGACGGTGACACTATCGAGTATTTAGCCATGAAACAGCATTTCAAAAATACCGTTCGGAATCCGTATAAAAACTGTAGGTCCCAATCAGTGAGTATAAAACTAGAAAGCTAACAGCTCACTGGCTGTGAGAAGCTCTCCCCAATTCCTTCATGGGATGTTATTTATTTGTTTTTAGACTGTATTTGATGCCACAGTTTAGTATTTCGTCCATATTCGGCCCACATGACAACAATTTAAATTCTTTACCTTACAACACCTAAAGTATAATCACCTTAAATGTATCAACTGTGATTACAATTTGAAAATTTGTTTGCCAGTCGACCATCACTGTTGATTAATGTAAGATTAAAAACAAAATTCATAAAATCCTTGTGGATATTAATAAAACAATCAAATTACCCATTAAATCACTTTGCCACAGGCTTGAGAAAATCTTATGGCACAACTCTGATGCCACGAGACAATACGAACGGCAAACCCTTACTCATCCATTGATACATCTTACATATCCTGGTCGTATGCTTTTCACTGTTAGGTTTTCGTATTAAAATTGTGTGTGTGTGTTTGTTTGTATGTATGTGTGTGTGTTGCTAAGTGCACAAGTGTGTTCTCCGTGTCCGTGTGCGAGAGGACATACAATTCGTGGTGTATACAATTATAAAGGGGGATTAACAAAAGTATTAAATGTTTTATTTTCATGTCATTCATACACATAAAACACGACAGATTGTTTGTCTGTTAGTCTGTTTGTTTGTTTGTTTATTTGCTGGCATGTCTGGCCCTGTGAGGGCAAATGCCCAAGATATCTGTACTGTATGTGCGTGTTGGTGTCGACAAAGATTTAAGGATCAGAGCTGAGTTTAAGGAAAAACAAATGTTTGTCAGATACACCGTTCTGTTGTCCCCCTTTCATTATTTCTAGTTATTCAAATGAAACGAACGATGACATCGTCATAATCATCATGTAGAGGGCGAAAACGGGTCTATGTTATCCGTTATGCCATCAATTTTTGAATGTTGTTAATTTAGCAAAAAGGTTAAATGCGAAAATCATGAAAAATTATACATTTTAAAGATGCTGAAGGATTCGAACATAATATGACAAGCACTCTAATGAATCTTGCCGTTTCGTTGAATATATTTCATGTATTCGTGTGCATGAATGTGGGTGTATTTGTGTGTGTGTGTGTGTGAGTGTATGTTGGTATTTCTGTGCCCATTTGTTTCTTGGCTACTATTATACTTATTAATAAGAAAGTTTTTCGTTCAGTAATTGTTCTTAATAATCCATTAGAACCCAATGCCACCGCATTTATTATTAATAAACGTTTCGGTGTGTAACTTATAAACGATTTAGGGAAACTCATATTAGGCTTATGAAAAAGCTAAAACTGTGGGCAGGTCATTTATTTACAGGGGAAGTATACCCCCAAGACATTGGTTGTTTTCAAAAATGTATACAAAGTATGATAAATGGTGTTTTTGTTATCAAGAAAAACTTGTTCTTATATGTTATTATTAAGGGATCTGATGGCAGGGAACACATTTGGATTGCTTCATTGTTGTGATTTGAAAAGCATCTAATATTTTTCATAAATTTAAACCTTTACAACAGGAACACATGTCTAAAAGACGTCCCATAATTCAAGCTTGGAAAAAGGAAATTGATATACAAACTTATGGGCATTTTTTGAGTGACAATAGAATCTTAAGACGGATGGACGGACACATGTTCCGATTTTTGTTTTGCTCCAAAGGTAATAGTTAAAAATTGAAGATTAATGTACATTTTAACGAGCCCGGTTGATATGTATCGATTTGACAGCGAATTTCAAATACTAAAGTGAAGACGTATGATTAATATTTATCTCTGTAGTGAACAATCATACGCCAAGATGCCATGAGTACATTAGTGTCTCCACGAAGTAACACCTAATGAAGTAACGTCCAATGACAAAAATAAAATAATACCCGAAGTCGAAAAATTAAATGACACCTACTGGAAATGAAATATACATCAAATCAGGAATCATATAACCCCCATAAATTAGGATTAATTTCATAATGAAATAACACCCAAGACATAAAATTAAATAAGATTCAATGGTCGGTCTTGACAACCGCCACCGTTTCTAATGGCATATAAAACATAAAACATAAAAAAAGGAAATAGTCAACTGGCCTCTTTGTAGCTGACCTTGGCAAATATTATAAGGCACACGATTTAAGGATATGTACTTTAGACCGGGTAACGAACAAAATTTCCCAAAGTCGAGGGCAAATATTAAAGATCACCTCGAGACAATTAAAAAAAAATTCCTTTCCGAGCCCGTGGAAAATAGGCAAAATCGTGTTTTATTTTAGTTTTTTTTTTGTTTGGCAATGGTAGTTTGCGCGGCTCTTGTGCATGAGAACGTGGCTTCGATCCGTGCTCTGACCACCTTAAATTTCTTTCGACGACGTCCACCTCGCTTAGTGACGGCTACACTATCGAGTATTCAGTCATGAAAAGCTTCTCAAAATACCGTTGGGAAGCGGTGTAATATTGTAGGACCCAATCCGTGAGTGTACAACTAGAACCCGCACAGCTCACTGGTTTGTGAGGAGCTCTCCCTAATCCCTTCATGGTTTGTGAGAAGCTCTCCCTAATCCTATCAAGGGAAAACCATTTATTTGTTTTATTTTTAATGTATTAACATCTATTGGCACGAGTAGGGCAATCTATTAAACTGAACACACAGCGTTAGCATCACATACGTGGTTGTTGTACAACAATAGTCTTTGCCTGAAAATAAGAATGATGGTCGTCGTCGCCAAAGAGTATTGAATAGTACAGAGAACTCATGGAACGAATAGTATGATTCAAAAGCACTGGCGGCATCTGGTGAATGATACAAAAAGTATTACTCTATTTTGTCATAACTTGGTCCATTCATAATTTTGATGTGAAACATTGATGCCTGTTGAAAAATTTATGCTTTTTGTATTGTTTCGTGTAATAATATTGTCGAAATAGTGCATTTATATTGAAATATTCTATAAAGATTC
The DNA here is from genome assembly GCA_963931995.1 of Phaonia tiefii. Lineage (NCBI taxonomy): Eukaryota > Metazoa > Arthropoda > Insecta > Diptera > Muscidae > Phaonia > Phaonia tiefii. The sequence continues at coordinate 258,228,832 of OZ008370.1, forward strand.
TCTCTCTCTCTACATGAGAGCGGTAAAAGTGTGCAATAAGTTCTCTATACTATTCAGTATTTTTGTCGTCGCTCTGTTTATGACACAACAAAAATAATTATTTCAGTAAACTTAATATTGATTTTTATTCAGTTGTGTGCTCGTCGTCGCTCTGTTTATGACAATGAAAGAAATATGACAAGATCTATTTACGGCATTAATACAACAATTTTTTCATGTTCTTTGCATTATTACCGAAAATATTGCATACTTTTTGGGGCTATCGCACAAATTTTTATATACAAATGACTTCATACTTTTTGGCGCAAGCTATTGCATACTTTTTAGCGGTATATTACGTATGACAAGATGTATTTACAGCATTAATTAAAAATATTTTTTCATGTTGGTGGCATTACTACCGCAAATTATTGCATACTTTTTGGGGCTATCGAGCAAATTTTTAAATAAAAATTATTGCATACTTTTTAGCGCAAATTATTGCAATCGTTCTAGCGCTATCGACAGATTTTTTAAATATTATCTGGGGATAATTAATTTGTAATCAAGTTACCATTGTAGAGATGTATGTCGGATGAGATCGCCATACAAAATGATGTAGTAACAGTTATATTGAAGTACCAAATGATTATTGGGTTTTTGTAACACTAAAATCGAGAGTCTTCCTAACATTTCGATTTGCTTTTTACATTGTAACATTGTATTTAAATACAGCAACAAAAACCGACTGTTTTTTGGATAGCGCCAAAAACTATGCAATAATTTTCGGTGATAATGCAAACAACATGAACAAATATTTGTAACGGGTCCGCCAAATAACTTTTTTTTTTGGAAATGCTATAAAAAAAAACTACTGAATATTTTCTCAAATTTCTTTTTTTATTTGAAAGTACAATCCTTCCTTTAAAGCGTCAATTGTCTCGGGCTTGTCGGCGCAACGCTTATCTTTGAGGGCACCCCACAAATAAAAGTCCAACGGTGTCAAACCGCAGCTCCGAGGTGGCCAAACGACATCAGCTCTGCGGCTGATAATGCGATCTTCAAAAACAGGGCGCAAAACATCGAGTGTAGCTTCGGGTGTGTGGCACGTAGCACCGTCCTGTTGATACCAAATGGTGCCAATATCCTCAAAATGGCCCTATACCAATCGGCATTGACTGAAACGGCCACTCCTTGCTCATTTTCGAAGAACAATGGCCCAATTATGCCTCTGGACCAAAATCCGCACCAAACAGTGACTCGTTTTGGGTGCATCAGCTTTTCAATCTATGCGTGCGGGTTTTCTGTGCCCCAAATGCGACAATTTTGCTTGTTTACATACCCGCCAAGATCAAAATGAGCTTCATCTGAAAAGATGATTTTTTTTTTTGGCAAAATCGGCATCTTCTGTAAGTCGATCGCTGGCCCACTTAGCGAAGCGAAAACGCATTGGATGGTCAGTTGTTCAAGCGTATACACAACGATATTCGTTCAACGGAAGGATAAAAGTAATTATGTGTCAAATCAGACATAAGCTAAGTGTTACCATTCACGAAATAAGCACTAATTGGAAAAAAAACGTTAGATGGCGGACCCTTTATTAATGCTGCAAATACATCTTCTCATACGTAACAGTTTTGTGTTTGAATAAAACTATATACTTTCAAAGCAAAATGTTTTTGATTTTGAAGGAGCATTAATCCTAGAAGAAAATATTTTTAAATTTTAGGGATAGATACTGCATTGAATAAGGCCTTTAATAGAAAATTATGTCGAACTTCAGCGACATCTACAGGAAAAATATAGTACTCGTCGAGACCTATACAACGATGTCTTATAGGTTCAAAACTAAACACAAATAAAAAAACTACGATAAAAAACGATGCCGTTCGAAACCGGAGTAAAACTTTAGGTCTCAATCAGAGAGTGTAAAATTAGAACGCGCACAGCTCACTGGTTTGTTAGAAGCGCTTGCAGTTCTAAGTTATAAATGAATCAAAATTAGTAAACAAAAATTTCGAATTTTAATTTATATTTTTTTTGAATTATAATTTGTTTATTTTTATTTGCAATTGGAGAGATAGAGTATGAATTATTGAATTATAAATTGCTTAAATTTGATATACAATTTTTCGAATTTCAACTGATATTATCTGTGGAATTTTAAGGGGATCTTTTGAATTTCAATTGATATATTTTTGAATTTCAATTGGAAATGGTGTAGTCTTAGAGAACAACTAAATTATTAGATGAACTTTCTTGCCACATGAAGTTCATTCCAACTATTGACACCCTATAACAGTTTTAATAACTTCCCCAAGAGTGATTATTAAGGATCTTGTTTAGTTCTTAAGGTCATTTTGTTTGATACCAGTTTATTAAATATAAAACAAAATATCCCATTCCTCTTGCCTTGAGACTGACTTATTAACAATTTATATGGAAAGGATCATCCCAGGATAATAAGCAAACTGCCACTTTTCACACATTGCTACCTTCCCCAAAAGTTTATAGAATGATAAAACCCCTTTTGCACATATAATTTCATTCAGTAAAACATTTTTCTATGACAAAAGTTTAAAATTTATAATTTATAGCTCGTGTTTTAATAAACTTCGTGAAAGGGTTCATTGTCGTATATGGGAAATGTCAGAGAATTTCAGTCATTGCCAGTTTCGTCCTTAATTATTCATTATTACCAAAATATGAAATATGTGAGAAGGTGTCAACTTTTCCCTTGGCATTAGTTGCCGAGTAAGTGGATGGATGTTTTCAACATACGGTTTGTGTTGTAGCTGTTTCGTTTTGTTTGCATCGAATTTCCTAAATGAAAACACGTGCATTTTGAATGTGAACGGGAATTGTAATAATAAGTACGTTTCCTGCTAAAATAATTAGACTTCCGTTGAGCGAGAAAAGTAACATCAAGAAGACATACATACATGAGTACATTAGACCGACTCACATTGTATGGTGAGGGGAAATAGTGTTTTTTGCCCACCCTTTAAAATGTACCTTGGTTTGTTTTGTGATGATTCCCAAAATATTTCGTTGCTAGAGTTAAGATCACGAAAGAATGATCACAGACATTTGTACTTTAACTAAAGGCTTACTTACTTATCAGCTCTCGAATAACACCGAGGGATCAGGAACTTTAGCAAAATTAAGATATCATATATTGCCAACCAGTTCGATCTTTTGACTAATATCTGCAGTTGATAATACCAAGTGTACGCACGAATTCATCAACCTGATCCCTCCAGTGGAGTCTTGGACTTCCTATTTGTTGTCTTCGTTCGAGTTCGATTTCGAAAACTCTTCGTCCTGGTTCGGCTTCATGCATTCTACTGACATGGCCTAGCCAGCGCAATCGCGTTATTTTGATCCGCTTAACTATGACAGGTCGTGGTTCATGCGTCGCCAATACTCGCGGTTGTGCACTATAGGCACATAAATCTTCCGGAGTATTTTTCTCTCGAAGACTTCCACAGATGTTATAAGACCCAGGATTCTGCGTTATAAAGAAAGACAGGTTGTATGAGAGTCGGGTATAGTTGGACCTTTTTTACTCGAAAGAGGGCTTTATCTCTATAGTGCTTGCTTAGCCCAAAATAACATCTATTCGCAAGTACAATTCTCCGCTTGATCTCAAGACTGACGTTGTTCTTTTTGATTATCGCTGATCCGGGATATATACATTTGTCCACCACCTCGAAATTATAACGGCTAACAATGCTCACGCTTTGGTCTAATCGCGTGGAGGCTCTACTCGTTGTAACCAATAATTTTGTCTTGTCCTCATTTACTGTGAGACCCAGTTTTGCTGACTCTTTCTCAATTATGGAAAACACCGCAGCAACTTAACTCATTGAGCGCCCAATGATATCTATATTATCTGCATACGCGAGTAGCATGTGACTTTTGCTGCTGGTGGTTTTATTCATGTTGATTGCAGCTTTTCTCAGAGTAATCTCTATTAAGATGTTAAAGAGGTCGCACGATAGTATGTCACCTTATCTGAGGCCTCGCTTAGTTTCGAAAGGTTCGGTAGAATCCTTACCGACTTTCACTGCGGATTTGGTGTTCGTCAGGGACATCCTGCAAAGGCGTATGAGTTTTGCAGGAATACCCAGCTCAGACATTGCTTTGTGGAGTTCCTCCCGTAACGGGCTATCGAAGGCGGCCTTATAATCAACAAATAGATGATAGGAGTCGATTTGTTTTTCGTGGGTCTTCTCCAGGATTTGACATAGCGTGAAAATCTGGTCAGCTGTCTATTTTCTAGGCTAAAGCCACTCTGGTATGGTCCATTCAGTTTAGCGATAATCGGTTTTAGTCTTTCCCATATTATACTTGATAGAACTTTATATACTATGGATAAAAGGATTATTTCACGGTAGTTGGCACAGAGACTCGGGTCACATTTTTTATATATGGGCCATAGTACACTGAGACTCCAATCGCCGGGCATGCATTCATCTAACCAAATTTTTCTAATGAGCTGATGCATGCACCTTATCAGCTCATCGCCGCCAGCTCCTGCGGATTTGTTGTCCTAAATCTGGGCAATAGCTGATCTGACCTCGTCTTTGTTCGGCGGGGGCCAATTGACGTCGTCGTCCAAATTGTGACCGATTGTTTAATCGTCATTTGATGTCGTAGGTACCAGTAGCGCGCAGAAATTATCTTTCCATATGCCCAACATGCTCTGCACATCTGCGATGAGATTTCCATCCTTGTCTCTATAAAGAAGGGGCCCTGAACCATGTACATTAGTTCTGGTTTTGACTTTTTGTAACATTTTCATGCTTTGTTCTTTCTTATGTTTGTCTCAATTTTCTCACTGTCGCGCGCTCTGCACTACCGTTTCTTACGTCTTGAGAGACGGTTTACCTCCTTTCTTTTCTCCCTATGCCATTCAGTCGCAGCTCGCGCTGCAATTGACTGAAGCATTGTCATGCGTGCAGCGTTCTTTTCATCATTTGCAATGCGACACTCTTCATCGTACTATGGATTTTTGCGAAGCGGTTTTTCGAAACCAAGTACGGTTGTTGCAGCAGTTTTTATAGAGTCGGAAATGGGTTTCCACTGCGCATCAGGATCGTCATCGGGAGGGGCTGGGTTCTGTGCCAAAAGTTGCGAGAGCTTCCTTGAGTTGGCTGTGGCTACCACTGGTAATTGCAGCTTTCCGATGTCCAGCTTCCTCTGCGTCTGCTTTCGTACGATTTTCGCTCTACTCAATCTTGTGCGAACCTTTGCTGCTACCAGGTAGTGATCAGAATCGATGTTAGCTCCTCTGATCACTCGTACGTCCATTACACTGGATGAGTGCCTGCCAACAATTACCACGTGATTCAGTTGGTTCTTCGTTCTTTGATCTGGGGATACCCAAATAGCCTTGTGGATGTCTTTATGCTGGAATCTTGTACCACTTTTTTGCCGCGCCCAAGTCAACCAGTCTCATACCATAGTCGGAACTGTCAGCATGTAGACTGAAATTGCCAATAGTTGGATGAAACACATTCTCCCTGCCTACTTTAGCATTAACATCTCCTAGTATATTCTTAATATCGTGGCAAGGTCAGCGGTCATACGTTACCTCTAGGCGCTCTAACAATATGTCTTTGGCATCATAATCCTTGTATTCTGTCGGGGAATGTACACAAATTAGGGAAATATAAAAATATTTCGCTTTTATGCGGACCGTGGCTATACGTTCACTCACAGGATTGATCCTAGAGTCTACACTGAAAGAAAATTTTTACATCAAATCGATGATAAATGTTCATCGATTATTTCTTATTTAATTGATGACAGATTTCATCAATTCAGTAAATAAGTTTCACAATTTTCAGTTTCAGTGAATTGATGATCTTTTCTACATCAACCTCCAGCACTGAAATTTCGAAATAATTGGTGGAAGCGAATCAAAATCATTAGTATCGAAAAAATAAACAGAAACAGAAAAAAGGCGTATAAAATTTAAAATAAATATATGAGGGAAATTAGAGAAATGGACAGAAAATATTATCCACTCTATGAGCATTTTCATATGGTGTTATAACCTGTTCCTGTGGATTTTTTACGACGAAAATAGGCCAAAGAGTTTGGCTACTCATTCGCAGACAGTTTTCATCAAAATGATGACCAATTTACATCAAATTGATGATAAACTTACGTCAAAGTGATGACAACATTACATCTAATTGACGAAAAATTTGCAGCAAATTTATTAACAATTTACATCAGAAATTTACTTCAACTTGATGACAAACACACAACAGATTGATGTTGATGTAATATGAATGAAGGATGACAATATTGATGAAATATGAATGAAGGATTGATGAGATGTTGTTCATCAATTCAATGAAATGTGTTGTAGGTTGGAAAATGAGGAAATGTTTCATCAAACTGATGAAGGAATTCATAAGTTTGATAAAGCTCTTGCTTTCAGTGTGGATGTCGCTGTCTTTTGAAAACTACAAATCCGCAACCAAATTAATGTTTTTTCTCATGGCACCTATAGTATATGTTGTACTTTCTTTATCGTGTGCACTCATGTCATGTCCATCGCGTTTCCTAGATAGCGACAATGTCAGCCTTATAACGTTCGAGGACATTTTCCAATTGATTACTTGCACCGGATCTATTTAGAATTCCTACGTTCCAATTCCATATCCGTAAATCGTGGGCCTTATAACGTTTGCGGGGGTCGTCAACAAATAGGGACTGTTTATGTTTTCCTTTTCGGAGGCAAACCCAGTCCACCGGGTTTTTGCATTTTACCTACTGCCAGGATATTTGATTACAGCCTGCCATTATGGATCACACACTGATCAGGATGCAATATGTCGAACTTGGTTTTTCTTCTTTTGGTTTGTATCCGCCGTTGGCCCGTATGTTTGGCTCATTCGCCTTCTAAGGTCAAAAAAATATGCCCGATATTTTCATGATTTTCAGTGACAGAAGTCACCTACTAAACCTGAGACGTATCAGGGATCGCATAACCAATCAGGCTACTTATTTGTTTCGCCTTCGCACTCTAGCTGGCAAACGGAGGTTTCCAATAAAAAGCCATTGCCCAGGACATACTGCGTGGAGGCAGTGAGCTGCTGGGGCTGCCCAAAGAACGAAGTATTTCGACTTAAGATTAGAATACGTCAACCTGACATGTATATCAGAAAAATTCTCCGTACTTACATTTTAATAATTCGATTTTTTGGCAGAATATCCCTGAAAGAAGGATGTGTCAGAACATGTTTTGTATACAAAGAACCTGTCGTATGATACTAATACTGTATACAGTGTCTTTAGTTAAACTACAAACATTTTTGAAAAACGTAAATAAAATAATTTTTTTATAAATAGTCCAGCTCACGGTATCTTAATGTTAGACATGAAAAATTTTGGGAATCATCGTAAAACAAACCAAAGTACATTTTAAGGATTGGACAAAAGGCAATTTTTTTTGTGAGTCGGTCTAATGAACATGCACTAACTAGCACACATGCGAAGCAATTGAAATGAATGGAATCTACTGCACTGTGGTTTGAATGTGATTCAAAAAATATGAACCCATAGGAAAACACAAATATGATGCTCAAGTGTTGTCAGCAGTATAAGATGCAATAACTCTTTCACCAAAATTCACTGTAGGTTGCTGCTTTGATAAACCTGTAGCAAGTACTGGAAATTCTTAGCTGAAACACCCGCTCAAAGTCCATGAAGCAGAAATGGCGAAACTTTTGTATTACGACCTTAAATACATTTTTGTTTGTTTTGCGTTTTGCGTTTTGTTACAATTCTTAAATGAAATCGTATTTTCGTGAATCTCATAAATTGTTGCGCAATGCTTTCAATGGGATTTCATATCCAATAAGAAAATCTATTGAAGAAAATACTTGCGTTTCTGGTGATTAATTTTACGATATTCCAGAGATCATTAATCAAAATCCGGTTCATGTAATACATGTATATGAAATGTGAATTAATTACGTTTTGCTAACGAACTGGCTAAATTCTCGCTGATATTTTAGGAAGAAAAAAAACACACAAAAAAAATAGGCGGATAGCAGGCAATTCATCTTTGTTATTCGCTAGGATAGAATACGAGTTTTGTTTGATGGAAATCAAAAGGCAGTTTGTTAAGAGATACACAGTTGATATCGATTAAGTTAGAAAACAGTTGGCTGTTTTACAGTGTTTTTTGTCATTTGTTTAAAACTTGGTATTGTCTAGTATTTCATTTTCAACTGCGAGACAGTAAATCATTTATCAATGTCTTGTAAATGCTTAATTCGATATTGAAATATAAATTATAGGATTAGCATAAACTGGTTATTGGAAAAAATTAAATGATTTTGTCAACTTCCAGTCACGCATTAGAGATTTCTACTATTGTTTATACAGGTTGCTGGAATTAGAAACAGTAATTTAATGTGACACCTCGTATTCTGTTGCAAATCATATTCTCTACCCAAAAAATCGATTTTCCCTAGTGTCACTAAGTATCTTGATATTTTTGCAAACGACTTAGTTATGGCGAAAAAATCCGTTAAATATTTCAAATCAATTAGGAAATACACTCCGGTTCAATTATTTAAAGCCACTAAAAATTCCATTTTCAGCAGCCTGTATCTTTTGCAATTTGCAACCGATTGCAGAATTTAAAATGGAAATGGAAGCTAGACATCTTGAGATATAAAAAAAATCATGACAATAGTGGTTTCTTAACTAAAGAACATTTTTTGAGCAATTTATAAAAAAAGTCCAAAAATGTGCTATTTTTTTGGTTCACTTGAATAAAGGCACTTTATTATATTTTTATTATTTTTAAAGCAAAATAATTTTTTGTAGGGAGCGTTTGTTTATTACAATTTATCACATCTTAATCATTTTACGAGTCAAAATGGCAAAACAAAAAATTTTAAAACTACCGGAAAAAACTAAAACGGAAACCGCGCAATAGCTAAAAAAATTGGACGGAGCCCAAAAGTTGTCGACAATTACATCAGGGACCCCGAGGGGTATGGAAACAATTTTAAAAGAAGGATTTCATTGTCTTTATCTACGTAAAATCATCAGAATTGCTTCTAATTCTGCCTTATCCTTGTCAAAAATATGGGCTCAAGCTGGAGTGGAAGCGAGCAAGTCATCAGCACGCAGAGTAATTATGAGCTGTGAGTATCTTAAACACCTGAAGTTACAAAAAAAGCCGCCACTTACTGCTCCTCGTAAGGAAAAACGGTTTCAATTCGCAAGAGACTACATGGTATGGGATGTGCAGCCAAGGGTGTCATGTAAATGACTGGTGAACCGTAGTATTTACGTATGAGAAGAAGTCTAATTTGGATGGGCCTGATGGCTATAACTATTATTTCCATGATCTGCGCAAAGAAAAACATTTTTTGAACCGACATCACAGCCGAGAGGGCGGCGTTATGGTGTGTGGTGCTATTACGTACTATGGCACCATCAATCTTGAATTTCAAAGTGCAAAAATGACTGGTGCAAGCTATGAAACGTTATTAGAATCGGCTTTGCCGAAGTTCAGTGAACTATTTGGTCCCATATCTTGGATATTGCTACAGGATAATGCCCCTATACACAATGCCAGAGTAGAAAAGGAGTTCATTGCAAGCCAACATGTTAATATTCTTGAGTGGCCACCCTATTCGCCAGATCTAAACATTATCGAAAATATCTAGGGTTGGTTATCTCATAAGGTCTATGAAGGAGGTATACAATTTGATGATAAGCAGTCACTATTTCAGGCCATTAAGGATGCTTGGAATCGAATATCGTTGGATTACATAAATTCTCTAAATCTCTCAATGAAAACCCGTATATTTGAATTTATTGAAAACAGAGGGGGTTGTACCCATTACTAATAGTTCTTAAATAAAGTAAATTTAAAAAACAAAAAAACCTGTTTTTCATTAAAATTAGTTAAAGTGCCTTTATTCAAGTGAACCAAAAAATTTAACACATTTTTGGACTTTTTTTTATAAATTGCTCAAAAAAGTCCTTTAGTTAAGAAACCACTAATGTCATGATTTTTTAATATCTCAAGATATTTAGCTTCCATTTCCATTTTAAATATCTGCAAGCGGTTACAAATTGCAAAAGATACAGGCTGCTGAATATGGGATTTTTATCGCCTTTAAATAAGTGAACCAGAGTGTATTACAAAATATACATTTCCATTAGAAAAGAGTTCATTGAAATACGACGGTATTCGTTAACAGTACAAAACAATTTGATAACAGACGAATCCTTATATTAAATATTCCGTAAAACCGGGTATCTCAGAATGTTTATATTTGTATAGGTGACTGCGTGAACGCACTGAATCTGAAAGTCTCGTGGGTATGCAAGTAGGTACGGGGCGTTTCAATAAGTCCGTGACTTTTCGAACTTCCCTTATAGTTTTATGAATTGCAACACTACTCTCATCAAGCACCACCTGTTAATAGACAACTGTCAAATTTTGAGCAAGTGCCGTCATTTATTTTGCGTTTAACAGCTGTTAAAAACATACAACCTAGGGCTTTTTTTTAAAAATGGGAAAAAGTGAATTGCGGATCAAATTTCGTCAACCAAACCAAACAAAAGCTTGATAAATAGTACAGGGACTCTGCATCATCGATTTCAATGGCAAAAAGGTGGTTTACTGACTTTCGTCGTGGACGCACAAGTACAAATGACGCTGAATTGAGGGCAGTACACCCGAAAATTTCGAAACAATCCACGATATGTTGTTGGCCGATCGAAGAGTAAAAGTGGGTGAGATTTTTGATGCCATCGACATTTCATATTTAAGAAAGCTGTCTGCAAGATGGATGCCGCGTTTGCTCTCAATTGACCATAAACGTAATCGTGTGACAACTTCAAAGGATTGTTTGGAGTAGTTTAACCGCAATTCGAAGGAGTATTTGCGGCGTTTTGTAACTGTGGAGGAAACATGGATCCATTACAACACTCCGAAGACCAAACAGCAGTCTAAACAATGGGTTTCTCCGGGTGTACCGGCTCCGAAGAAGGCCAAGGTATGTTTGTCGGCCAATAAGGTGATGGCAATAGATTTTTGGGATGCACGCGGGATAATCCACATCGATTACCTTCAAAAGGGAAAAACAATAAACGGCGAATATTATCCCAACTTATTATGCCGACTTAACGAGAATTTACAAAAACGACCCCATATGGCCAAAAAAAAAAGGTTCTTTCTCATCAAGATAATGCACGGGTGCACACGTGTGTAGTCTCAATGGCAAAATTCCATGAATTGGACTACAAATTGGTACCTCATCCGCCATATTCTCCGGATTTAGCCCACAGTGTCTATTTCCTATTTCCAAACCTAAAGGAATGGGTCGGTGGTAAGAGATTTAGCTCCAACGATGAAATTATTGGTCAAACAAATGCCTGTTTTGTGGACCTCGAAAATCCTATTTTTTAGAAGGGATACAAAAATTGGGGAAACGTTGGACACAATGTATTGAGCTAAACGGAGATTACGTTGAAAAATAAATTTGCTTTCTGCGAAAAGAAAGTATATTTCATTCAAAATGTCACGGACTTTTTGATCCGCCCTCTAGGTTGGTTCTTGGGAATTCAGTCACTTTGGAGCTTTTCTCGGGAGCGAACGGCGCTGAGCTTTCGGGAGTTTTACAAAAACGTTGATTTAGCGACTGTAGCGCGTGGAATATTCTGCAGTATTTCGTCAATTTCGTCACTTGAATGATGCTCCAAGTATCCCTCTCATTCCAAATAGGTTCAACACTACAAAACCCAAAATCTGGCCTTCCAAGGTCATCAAGAACGGCAGACAATTTGGGGAGTGTAAACGAGTATGTTCGTAAGGATCCTTATCTTTCGATTCGAAAATGTGGAGAGTGTAAATCAGTCTATTCTTGAGGATCCTAATCGGAAGCGTGCAAGTAAAATTTTACCGTTTGACTAAATAAATGCCGGTAACGCGAAGGTTTACATTTATATGGCATCGACACGTTCCCGGCAGTATGTGTTAAGCGACAAAATGGAAATTGTTCAGGAAACGAAAAAAACTTTCTGTCAAGTAGCTGATTTGTATTATTTTTTGGGTTAACTCATGTCGTGGTTATGCAAGGGAAATTCTCTGTATATCGAAATGTGGAGCTTGTCATAAATTTTGGGAATATGGAAAAAAGTCATTGTCGCCAAATATGTCGCTTAATACATTCTGCCGGGAACGTGTCGATATCATTTTTAACAAATATATTAGCAAATATTAAACTTTGATAAATAATAAACATTTTGTTTAAATTCATCTTTTTTTATATTTTATCGACTCACAAAATATAGACTTTCTTTTAGGACACCCTGTCAATATTGAAATGTCAATATTTTCAGTTGTGGGGACCGAATAGTGTAGAGCAGACATAAGGAGTAGGATTTGCAGAAAAACTCAGTTCCATTAAAACGAACTTTATCACCGTAGAGTTTACGGATCATGGACACTAACTTGTCGGAAATCCCCATTTTGTTCAAATTCTACGAAAACTAGGTAGAGATGAAAGTGTAGTTAAACTGATTGTTCTCTGATTATACGGTGAGGAGTGTGTTTACGTGGTCGGCAGAAAAACGACCAGGCCTGAAGTCCGTTTGCTTATTCCGTACAATTTACTCCACCACCGGCAACATACCCTAAAGTATAAGGATTGCCATTATGTTGCCTATTCCAATGAGAAACCAAATGCTGGCAGGTTAATATTTGCATTTATTATTCTCGACATATTTGGCGAAATATTAATTTATGTATTTATTTTTTGAAAACTTGCCTTGATTTTTTCAGTTATTTGTCAATATCTTGGTTAATGGAAAAACTCTATTAATTTTGGAAGTGTATTAGATTAACAACAGCATATATTGTAAAATTAGACGTACAACTAGACTGTTGTAATTCATCGTTTTTTGAGGAAAAGGCAGGCGCTTAAATTCAAAACATTAGAAAACCTCCAACATTTTTGCGCTTTGTACTCGAGGTATTAGTTTTCAAACATATTAAGGGGTTTTTATGTGTGCGAAACATAGTTAAATGTAGTTTAATTTTGTGAATACCAGAGTTTCCTATCTTTCGCACAGCTTTCTCCAGAACCCTCTCAATGCGGTCTGAAAAAATCATATGTGGCTAAAAATATCTCTACGTGCAAAGCTGCCTTGCAATTTCTTTAAGTTAATTTGTGATATCTGCCTGTTTCAACAAAGCACGTTGTAAATCTAAACTACCTATGGACAAATGTGAAAAATTCCTACAACTTTCGGAAAAAATTCCACTTTTGGGGATATTAGATTTCATTTTTGGGATTCTGGGATTGTGTTGAGAGGAATTTTTTAAAATTTTGCTGGCTTTGAATCTACATTATATGGGTAAGCATACTCGTTTTCTACCAAACCCTTTTTTCCTACTTCCTTCTCCAATTCTCGGAAATACGGCAGTAAGTCCTCGCAGATTTCGCTCAGTGATGTCGAAATCATCAGCAAAAGCGAGAAGCATGTGACTTTTGCTGCTGATAGTTTTATTCGTATTGACTGCAGCCTTTCTCGCAATTAAAATGTTGAAGAGACCGTATGACGCCCTGTCTGAGGCCTCGTCTCGCACTAAATGGTTCGGTGAGATCTTCACCAATCTTTAGTGAAAATTTCGTGTTAGTCAGTGTCATTATACAAAGGCGTGCTAGCTTAGCAGGAATACCAAGTTCCATCATAACTGGGTGCAGTTTCCCTGTACCGGGCTATCGAAGGAGTTTTAAAATCTAAAACGAGATATACTCGGGTCGGGGTTTTGAAAACAAAACACAATATGCCAAGACTACAGTCTTCGAGCATGAATTCGCCTAGCCAAATTTTGATTATTGGTTTCTGTTTTTGATGCATACACGTTTGCAACTCAAAGCCGCCAGCCTTAAAAATCTCAATCGGTTCTCCATCAGCACCAGCGGCTTGGATATTCTTAAGCCAATACTCTCATCTAAATTGAAGTGTCCTGGAACAAGTAAAGCAGAGAAGTGACGTCTACATATTCCCAACATTATCTGCACATCTGTGATCAGATGACCATCCTTATCTCTGATGTAGGGTGCCCTGATCCATTTCCGTTGGTTTAGTTTTGTACTTTTCTGTCAAATTTACGAGCCTTACTCTTTCTTCTGTAAGACTCAATTTGCTGACTCTCTCGCAATTACTTAAAAATCTAGGCGTGGAAACATTCCCAAGAGTTGGATAGTCAGAATGCTACAGAGCACAATTGAATGTGTCAGTTGCCGAATCTATTAACTCCACTTTCCCAAAATTTTGGTATGCTAGTGTCTGTGGGTTAAACTAATGTACCCCGATCATTTTGCATTTAACTATATAATAGAGTGTAGTGGATTAATATAAAATGTCAGTTTGCATTTATAATGAACGTGGAATTTGAAAACCCAGCGAAAATTTAAGTTTCTACAGGTATTTTTTGATGGAGTTAATCGATTTGACAACTGACACATTCAATTATCAACGCCTCTATGGACAGCATCAAAATGTTCGAAAGCCAATGAGGTCTCCGATCGTAAATGGTTCTATGAATGTACACTAGTATAATCTGACCTAGACTCTTCTGCGGAGCAATGGTATGGTGGCCTGTCGCGGGGAAGACGTCCACCATGAAACTGTTGTATGTAGTACAGATATCAGCATATATCGGCATAACTGTGGCAATGAGGACGTGTCCCTTAGCGCAATGCTTTATATTATACCAACTGACTTTCACATAACAGCTAATGCGGCCTGGAGTGCTACCCTACTAAATGCTCTTGGAATCTGGAAGAGCAACGCATATGGACATGCGAGAATACTGCAGAAAATCCCAAGAGATTTCAATATAGCCACCGATTACTGCACCCCATCATTGACGTTCGATAACCTATTCGAAGTCAGGTTTCCCAGAAGAATAGAGTGGGATAAAGGGGAACCACTGACAGCTGTTGACACCAAAGCATTTACGGACGGATCCAAACTGGAATGTCGAACTGGCTCGGGTGTCTTCTCCGAAGAGGCAAGTCTCAATTTGTCATTCAAACTCCCAGACAAGTGCAGCGTTTTCCAAGCGAAGGTACTTTCCATCTAGGAAACCTGCGCCAAACTTATACTACAATGGAGAACAGAGCGCATTGGATTATTTGTAGATAGATATCCAGGCGGCTCTCCTATCACATAAATCGAGCAACACTGCATCTAAACTCGTTAGGGAATGTAGGGAAAATCTTGACGAGCTAGGTCGACTGGCCAATGTGGTTCTTACTTGGATACCAGGCCACAAGGGTTTCCTTGGGATCGAAAGAGCAAACGAACTAGCCAGGGCAGGATCCTCTTCCTTCGAAATTCATATGGTGGCAGTCGCAATGCCTATAGGGTCGGTCAAAATAGGTATTTTCCTGCCTTACTTTGAACGCGCAAAGGGCAGATGGGATAGGATGGAAACGTGCCGACTATCCCGAAACACATGGCCAGAATATAACATTCACCGGACTAACTCCCTGATCAGCCATAATCGGGGAGACATATCTAGGCTAACTGGCGAACTGACTGGGCACTGGCCAATCGGTAATCATTCAAGATGGCTGCGTCTTCCATATAATGACCACTGCCGTGCTTGCGAAGACGCAGAAGAGGAGGGGAGACGGTGGAACATCTCCTCTGTAGTTGTCCGGCTCTAATGAATAGACGCCTAAAGACTATAGGCCATCTCTTCCTACACAATCTCACTGAGATACACGACATAGATCTAGGGGATCTAATTAGGTATTAACCGGTTGGATATAGACACTATACATTAGACTGTCCAGATACTAATTGATGCTAAATATTATCTTTGGAAACCACGTGAACAAACTCTGCACTGGAAGTGGCTATCTCTGGCAATTGCAAGTTTCCGTTGTCCATCTTTCCATATGTCTGGTTTGACTATGGCTCTGCTTAACCTTGTGCGAATCTTTTCTGCAACCTGGTAGTGATCCGAATCCGTATCAGATCCTCGAATCACACGTACATCCGTTACACTAGTAGAGTGTCTTCCATCAATTACCGGGGGATCATTCAGCGTCTTCGTCTGTCGATCAGGGGATATCCAAGTAGCCTTATGGATGTCCTTATGTTGGAATCTTGTACTAGTGACAGCCATGTTTCTAATCTAATCTGAATCTAAATCTAACAGTCTCATTCCGTTATCGGAAGTGATGGCGTGTATACTCAAGTTACTAATGGTTGGATGAAAGATATTTTCCCTGCCGACGTTAGCATTAAAATCACATAGATCAATCCCAATGTCATGGCTAGAGCAGCGGTTGTTTGCCTCCGCTAGGCGCTCATACAAGATGTCCTTGGTGTCATCGCATTTTTCTTCGGCCCGGGCATTACACAGTTGTTAAAGTTTTTCGCTTTTGTGCGGATAGCCACCGGCCTTGAGTTCAGATGTCGCTTAGAAAATATTTAACTTTTTAGTTCGAAGATATGTGGCCGTCGGTGGTGCAATGGTTAGTGAGCTCGAACCCTGCTCTGACCACCTTAAATTTCTTTCGACGTCGGTCTATCGAGTATTTAGCCATGAAAAAGCTTCTCAAACTACCGTTCGGAATCGGTGTCCATAGGTCCCAATCAGTGAGTGAAAACTACGCAGCGCTCTGCTCAGTGATTGTGAGAAGGTCTCCCTTGTCCCTTCTTGGGATTTAATGGGAAACCATTTTTTTTAGTTCGAAGATATTCAGATTTAATATTCGAATTTAAGGAAATTTTGGAATGAAGTTACAATCATGTCTCAAATATTATTCGATTTTTCTGTATTTGTGTTATATTTCTGATTCATAAACTATGTCATCTAGACGTTCTTTGTTCTATAGATTACTACTTCACAGAACAATTAAAAGACGGCCAGCAACGTTTTTTATTGCCCTCCATAACCATGTATAATCCTTTGTCCAATATCACCTTGTAACGACAACTGAAACTAATGCAACCATTGCCCATTTTAATTACGATTTCTCTACCGATTAGCTTTGTCATACTATTACATACGATGATATGGATACGAGAACTGAAAAAGGATAATAAATTTATAACAATTTCAGATTCTTGGTACAACAGCAACAGCGCTGAAATACAAAACACAATTTACTTAAGCAACCAAATTCCATAACATAAAGCGATGAGCAATAGGATCAATAGCAAGGGGTCGCATGGCAATAAAATAAAGAGAAGAACAAAAGGTTATTGGTTTCCTTTTCACAGATTACCCAACACGGTATTCAACTACAATGAGAGAAAGACAGAGTGAGAGAGAGACAGAGACAGAGTGGGATATATGTAACTGAATATGGTATATCATATACAGAAGTAAAAACTGGAACCAATATTACCAGTAACCTTGTAACAATACCAATTCCAATAATATCGTTCTACTTCCACATCCCCTTTTGATGTCAATTTTTATTTCTTCTTATTCTTATATATGACACAACCAGCAAGGATTTCATAACTTGAAGGAGTCACCCAAAATAAGAAATCTGTATCCTAAATGTAGGGGTATGCAAGTTCGACTGTTTTCTTATTCTTATTTTCTGTAAAAGTGTTTGTATTTAAGGATTTATAGCGGATCTATATAAGCTGCTTTTACACCCTTTTTGTTCTCTTGCCACTGCTGCCTGCTTAGCTCTTTCCCCGTGTGGAAGTAGATGGATTTCGCATCTCGTGAAGGAATACGGTTGGGGGTTTAGTAAACACTTTTCCTTTTATTGACAAAAGTTATTAATCTGATTGTCATCGGCACAATTTCACAATTTACATGAATAAATATTCAACAACCCAAAACTCATGCACACAACTCGATGCATATGCACGAAACCCCCAAATCTCAAATTAAGGCATTATAGATTTTGGACCCTAAAATATTTGGACACAGGAAACACAGATGCGGAATGCAAATAAAATGTTATTCTTGGAATTACATTAAGTATGTAAATACTTTTGTTTAGAATTGTTTCCTTATTTGATATATTTTTGGCAAAACATTCATTTTCAATTGTTTCAAATGAATCTGTTGTATCTACATATATATTCAATAGTAAAAATATATTCAATTGTAAATTGTAATGTATATGCAATAGTTGTGCGTGTATTTAGAAGTTGTGCGTGTATTTTAGTATAATGTAAAGTTTCGGCCTTATTCATAAAAATTTGTATGAGGTTTGAGAAACGATTTATCATTAAATAAATGTCTCTCAAACCTTTCATAACTTTTTATGACTAAGGCAGTAAATTGTTAAGCAAATCTGAGTTATTGTTTAATACATATTAGTATTTTGTATAATACATATTAGGAATCCTTCAGGGCACAAAACTTTAGCCAAAAAAAAAGTTCATGTTCAAGTTCATGTCGACAAAGTTGAATTTGGCGGCTCTCTACTGGCGAACTGGCACGCTATTTCAGGACCGACAGTCGGCAGATTCAACTTTGGTTTCTGACTTGACAGCCAACAGTTTAAACTTTGTCTCCCCGAATCTGGAAAATAATCAACTAAATTCATGTCTCTGGTTCCGAGAGCCGCCAGATTCGATTTTCACTCACGGCTCGCTCATGGGGCAGTACCTACCCTGACTAAAACAAAAATCCTCTTTTAGTGGAGCATAGCTCCTAAGAGTATGCTATATTTGTATGCATATTAACCATACATGGACAAATTAATTATATAACATTTGTAATTAGTAGTTTGAGTTACCTCCACAAATACAAATTCCAAAAAAAAACAATTGGCAGTTGTATTTATTTTCAAAGCGTTTCCTTCATATCTGACAGTTTTGGTTTTCAAAAATATTTTATGTACCGGTTTATGAATTTGAAAGTACTACGAGGCACCACCAATCGTAGACACAAACCTCTTCATATCAGTTTCAAAATAATTAAAAGTACTGCCCTATTTCATTACAATTGGCATCCGATTCCACAACCTACATTTGCATTGCCTGAGCAAATGCAAATTCAACATTTTTTAATTGTCTTTGCGACCAATGGTAATTCTTTTGCATTTACATTGGAAAAAGTAATATAAATTAAAATCCAATGCAAATTAATAAATCTCAACGCTGATATTAACAAAAGAAAAAAATGGTGTCCCATACCATCCCATGAAAGGATTAAGGAGAGGTTCTCACAATCAGTGCGATGTGCGCTTTTACACTCAGCGATTGGGACCAACAGTTTTGGACCGATTCCGAACGGTATTTTGAGAAGCGTTTTTCATGTCTAAGTACTCGATGTCGCCATCACTAAGATCTGCTGATATTTCCAGCCATCTCGTTTAGAGATGCGCTGTAGTTGTGGGCAGTTATTGAAGTCAGGAAAAGAGATTTGAGATATTTTATAGCAGCCTGAATCCCAGAGTAGATATTGATATCCCAGTTGGTGATGACGACGTTTCACCTCTCCGATTGCCATTCAAATGACCTCTAGTGCAGTAAGCGTGGATTACTATATAATCAGTTTATCCCCATATTACTCAAGTTCGAGTTCCGGAACAAGGGACCGATCACACAATGTTGCGAGAGGCCAGCTGCTATCTCGTAAACTTATCACTTTATTATTTCATTTTTCGTTTTCTATTCGGCCTTTTTGAATAGTTAGATCTAAATTTTTAAATAATTAGGGTCGAGGTCAATTCTTTTGTATATATTTTAAATTTGTTTCCAATATTGACCAATGGTAACCGCCATCGACAGAATTGTAAGGTGGTCTGAGCAGGGATCGATCCCCCGTACTCGTGTACAAGATCTGCGCACACTACCAATCCACCAAAGACGGCCACAATGCACACAATCCTGTACGCATCCTGAAATTCTGCTGAAGAAATATCTCGGGTTACTGTTTAATAGGTATGTGATTCTCAGCCATCGATGTAGATATAGTGATGCTACGAAGTTGCGCTGTGCTGGATTCCAACTTTTCAGTTGTTCATAACAACCATATTGTTCCTTCCCCACGCTTAAGCACTGCTTCTTCCTCATATTAATTGACTGTTGGAGGGATTTCCTTAAATCTTTAAATTATCCTCACAGTCTGTCTAAACCGGGTCTACCTGTGGATAATTAAATTTTTTTCTAGCTCTCAAATGTTCAGCACTAAGCGAACTTATGTTAGTGTAAAAATTGGCCTCTGTAACATATTCTCTCAAACTCATTCTGCAGGAACCATGTATATGTTTGGGACACACTTCATATATTCATATATTTGCCAGTTCTAAACTCAGTTATATTCAATTGCAATCATTAGCATGTTTACCTGCAAGAATTTATACCTTTAACGTCAAGCCATATGCGTGCTCCAGGCCAAATATCCATATATTTGCTTTCGTCAAGGCATTCGTGTGTTTTTTCCAAATGAACGAATGACGACTTAATGCATGAAAATAAAACCCAACGCATCATAAACATATGGAACACTCAATTCATTTACACGCGTATTCAGGAATATTTATGAACCAATGACTGGAAGAATAATTTAAAAATACAGTTATACACTTGTAATACCATATCATTAGATAGCGACAAAAAAGATAATTAAACTGTGCACCAAACACAGCAGTATTGGTATTAATCATTGCGTCTCAAACATATAATATTGAGTAGAAAATACGATCAGGTTAGACACAAGTATACTATATATGCGACAAACTCCAAACACATGTTATAATTGCATCCAAACAGGAAAAAATAAAGATTTTTCAGCATCCAGTTGCATGCTTTTATCTTATGGGAGAGCCGCACGCTGTTACTCTCAGGTTGAAGAGCTATTGGGCGATTTCTTTAGCAGATTCGGATCCTAGTTTCGGTGAGCAGGTCATTTCATCAGACATATCCTTCTCAAAACCAGAATCGTTCCATTTCGAACCAGCAAATCTACTCCGTTTCCTTCGACAATACTGGTTCTATTTAATGTCGACGACAACAATATTGAAACCGCTCTGAGTATAATCGTCACTTGTGTCCTCTTCGCTTTGGTTTTATCTGAAGCACGCACTTATTGTTGAAAGGTAATCCCGTTAATGTTAACTCAGCGATATCATACTTAAAATGAAATCTGTCAAATGAAGCATTTGGTTTGAAGGATCAGATATATCTGTCAGATAAATATCAAAATATTAGCTTCGCTTCATGATAAACAAAGTTTCCAATTTTTTAACTCTGTTTTCATGTCGCTAACCACATAGACCAAAAAAGTAGAGATCCACAAACTCGCTCTTCGTTTCCTAGTTTAACTGTCAAGAGAACAATTCTGTCACTGAGGTTTGATAAACAAAGCTGCAACTTTTACTGTGAATGTATAAATATGTAAATATATGGATTTCGTTTATGCATAAAATTACAAACGGGGGGATTTGGTTCGAAGTTACAGCAAACCAGCTGATAGACATTCGATTCCTCTCAGAAGAAGCATAATGTGAAACGTAAGATGAGATAGTTGGAGCATCTCAAATATATTATTCTATGACTAACCACGCCAATTTCATGGCCCTCGAACATTTTTTACAGCAAAAATAAGAAGCCTTATAAACTATAATGTCGCGCCTTAAAGCATGCTTTAGTATTTAGTTAAGTACACAGTTTTTCTAAGCACAAGTGGTGATAGCAAAGTTACCAGATTGCATAGAAAATTTGCTTAAAACCGTCTTGAATTATAAAATTTTCTAAAACAAAAATGTTGGACATGTGAGGAAACAAGGGGTTCAATTAACCAGCTGTTCGACTTGGTAGTTGCAGTAGAGGAAAAAATAGAGTGTAATAAAAGAGTAAGTGTTAAGTGACTGGAAGTTTTAAAGACACTCAAATGATATTTATTAACGTTTGCCTGATGACAATGCATTTTAAATTGCGTTTGATTAATGACAATGTCTCTTAAATTATGTTTGATGTTTGTTTTGCCATCTAAAAGTCGAACTCTATAAGAACTCCAACTACTTCAATGACTTTCAAAGGTTTCCGGTCCAAGAAAAGTAGCTGTTGCACACTCTTGGTACACAACTCTATGTAGAAAAGCATTTCTGATGTCTCTGAAAATTGCGATTATAAAGATTTGAGCACAATTTAATTGGGAAAATGTCTAGATTGTTGTCGTTGTTATCTTTTCTCAATATTTTGCTTTTACCTAGCCTAAGTACAAACTACGTACTTATACCCTTGTGTAATCTTATTAAGGTTCATCCTTTATATCTTCAGCAAGTGAGCATGATTTTTGCTATATGACCCCGATGTAAAAAAAAGAATCATTTCCGACTTATTATATTGACCTCGTAGTTAAGTTTTAATGCATTTGAATTTGTCTTCTCATAAATTTCTGAGTCATTTCGTAGAAGAAAAACAATAAAATATAAATTTGATTTTATTATTATTGCTATCTACATTTTTGTATATATTTATGTTTTTTAAAGGCTTCAAGGCTCCCTATGCGGAAAAGTATACATGGTAATAAAAAAATATGGTATAAAGTTTTCAAGTCAGTAATAACATCAACAAATCTAAATATTAAAAAAACTATCTCTTAAAAATTAAGTACATACTAAAAAATATCAATTAATTTAATAATCTAACTAAAGGCAATGAAAAAATCACACCATTAAGTTGGCGCCTAAAAGTGAGCATTATAAATTAATACAATAAAACAAATAGTCAATAAGTAGCCAGGAGAATTTAATTTAGTATGTATTACAAGAACGGCATAAATTGTGTTGTCTTGAAAGTGGCCAGTTGGAAGGTACTTACTTACTTATCCGGTTTCGAACAACCCCGCGGGGTCAGGGACTTTATAAAACGAGGATAACACATTTCGCCAACCAGTTCTATCTTGGCAATATCAAGTGTACGCAGGGATTCGTCAACCTAATTCCTCCAGCGGAGTCTTGGTCTTCCTATTTTGGGTCTTCATTTGAGTTCGGTTTCGAAAACCCTTCATCCATTCTACTGACATGGCTTAGCCAGCGCAAGCGCGTTACTATGGCAATGTTGGGATTTAGCTCTAACGGCTCATGGTTAATGCGTCGCCGATACTCGCCTTTGTATACTATAGGGCCATAAATTCTCCGGAGTTTTTTCTCTCGAAGGCTCCCACAGATATGTTTCGTCTGCTTGCGATAAGACCCAGGATTCTGCGCCATATAGCAAGACAGGTTGTATGAGAGTATGGTATAGCTGGACTTTTGTTACTCGAGATAGGGCTTTATCTCCAAAGTGCCTGCTTACCCCAAAATAACATCTATTCGCAAGCACAATTCTACGCCTAATCTCAAGGCTGACGTTGTTGGTTTTATTTACCGCAGATCCGAGGTATATAAATTCGTCCACTACCTCGATATTATAACGGTTATCAACGTTCACGTTTTGGTCTAATCGCGTGGAGGCTCTGTTCGTTCAATTCTCCAAAA
Source organism: Phaonia tiefii (assembly GCA_963931995.1). NCBI lineage: Eukaryota > Metazoa > Arthropoda > Insecta > Diptera > Muscidae > Phaonia > Phaonia tiefii. Next base: position 258,252,297 of record OZ008370.1, read on the forward strand.
CACCGCAGCAACATCTCTCATTGTGCGCGCAATGATATTTATATCATCACGATACGTGAGCAGCATGTGACTTTTTTATTCACATTGACTGCAGCTTTTCTCGTAATGGTCTCCATTAAGATGTTAAAGAGATCGCACGATAGATTGTCGCCTTGCCTGAGGCCTCGCTTAGTTTCAAAAGGTTCGTAAGATCCTTACCAACTTTCACTCCGGATTTGGTGTTTGTCAGGGTCAGCCTGTAAAGGCGTATGAGTTCTGCAGGAATACCAAGCTCAGACAGTGCTTCGTAGAGTTTCTCCCGTATCGGGCTATCGAAGGCCCCTTTTAGTCGACAAATAGATAATGGGTGTCGGGTTGATTTTCGTGGGTCTTCTCCAGGATTTGGCGTAGTGTGAAATTCTTCTCAGTTGCCTATTTTCTAGGTCTAAAGTCACACTGGTATGGTCCAATCAGGCCAGCGATAATTGGTTTCAGTCTTTCGCACAGTATGCTTGATAGAATCATATATGCTATAGACGAAAGGCTTATTCCAAGGTAGTTGGCGCAGAGACTCGGGTCACCTTTTTTTATATATGAGACACAGTACACTGAGAGTCCAATTGCCAGGTACACGCTAAAAAATCGGTATTTTTTTGGTTGTTTGGATGCAAATATAACGTGTTTGTAGCTTGTCGTAAATATAGTCTACTTGTGCCAAAACACATTGTTTTTGCTATTCAATATAACATGTTTGGGACACAATGATTAATAGGTTATATCATATGTAATTTTATCCCACATGTGGCTTTATTTGTTGACAACTGCTGAAAACAAAAACATGCCATATAAAAACAGAAGATCTTCTATTCACGAAAACAATGATTCCAACCATGCACATGATTCGTGCAATATGTTGCTGGGGCCGTTATTTTTCAGCGTGCATGAATTCATCTTACCAAATTTTGCTAATGAGCTGATGCATGCACCTTATCAGCTCATCGCCAGCAATCTTCAACAGCTCTGCGGGTAATCCATCGACTGCTGCGGCTTTGTTGTTCTTAAGCCGGGCAATAGCTGTTCTGACTTCGTCTTTGTTAGGAGCAGGATAGTTAACGTCGTTATTCGAAATTGTTATCGATTGTCTCATCGTCATTGGATATGTTAGGTACCAGTAGCTCAGAGGAATTATCTCTCCATACTCCCAGCATGCTCTGTACACCTCCGATGAGATTGCCGTCTTTATCGTCATAGAAGGAGGGGCCTGAACCATGCCCATTTGTTCTGTTTTTGTCTGTTTAGTAGAATTTGGGGGGGTTCGTTCTGCTTTCTGTATGTCTCAATTTTCTCATTGTCGCGCTTTCTCCACTGCCGTTTCTTACGCCGAAAGAGACGGTTTGCCTACTTTCTTTTCTCCCTATACCGCTCAGTTGAAGCTCGCGTTGCGGTTGACTGAAGCATTGCCACACGTGCAGCGTTCTTTTCATATTCTGATATGCGACACTCTTCATCTTACCAAGGTTTGCCCAAAACCAAGTACATTTGTTGCGGTAGTTTTTATAGAGTCGGAAATGGGTTTCCCTTGCGCTTCAGGATCGTAATGGGAAGGTGGTGGGTGCTGTGCCAAAAGTTGCGAGAGCTCCTGGAGTAGGCGGTGACTACCTCTAGTAATTGTAGTTTTCCGATGTCTAGCTTTCTCTGCGTATGGTTTCGTACGATTTTCGCTCTACTGAATCTTGTGCGAACCTTTGCTGCTACGAGGTAGTGATGAGAAGCGATGTTAGCTCCTGTTATCACTCGTACGTCTAGTACACTGGATCAGTGCCTTCCATCAATTACCACGTGATCCAGTTGGCTCTTCGTTCTTTGGTAAGGGATATTCAAGTTGCGCTTTGGATGTCTTTATGCTGGAATTTTGTACCACTAACGACAATGTTCTTTAAATCGGCAAAGTCAATCAGTCTGATACCCTTTTCGGAACTGCCAGCATGTAGACTGAAATCGCCATTAGTTGAATGCAACTCATTTCCTTGCCTACTTAAGAATTGAAATCACCTAGTACAATCTTACTGCCATGGCCAAGGTAGCGGTCATATGTTTCCTCTAGGCGCTCATACAATATATCATTGACATCAGCATCTTTCTCTCCTGGGAAAAATTACGGACATATAAAAATATTTTGCTTTTATGTGGATTGTGGCTCTAAGTTCACTCACAGGATTGAACCTAGAGACTAGATGTCGCAGGCTTTTGCCAACTACAAATCCGCAACCAAATTCGTGGTTTATTTGGAAGAACACATTCGAGTAATTTGCACAGTTGAACACTTTACCACAGAATAACTTACCACAATTGCTAATAATACTGGTACCTGTAAGTGTTGTATATTTTAAGGCTTACAGCCGATTATGGCATGTTCAGTTATCTTTCAGTTAGAGCTAACGAACAGTATTAGCTGTAAGTTTGTATGGAATTTATAATTTTTAACTGTCAGTTTGCTTTAACTTTGTTTTGTGAAATTGGGCGTTAGCCTTATTAATTTATGCAAGTTGATTGTTTTAAGTGTTTAACAAATTATGTATATGGCTGAGAACAACAATTATCGGAGCGCTTGGATATTCAGATTGGATGGATTCAGATTCACAGGTTTTATAAATCATTGAATCATTGGTAACGAACTCTGAAAATTTCAAATTTACCCTCTTCAAAAGTTTACACTTCATGCTGACACTTATTACTGCCCAATTATCTGTCTGAAAATATCGGAATCAATGGCTATTATCAAAATCAAAGAGGTATAGATATGAATATTTAAAATACATCCAAAACCTTCACTATTTATAAGAGTCTTCTGTATGCTCTAAAAAAATAATAAATTTTCAGGTTCTTATTTATAGACCTTTTATGCATCAGGAGAAGGAGATACTTATAAAGGAAAAATAATTAAATATTTCCAAGTTTGTTCCCATTTAAGGTATTTCAAAAAAATTTATATATTTATTTTAAAATTACCAATTTGATTGAAAATTGTGTATTGACAAAAATTAAGAAATTCCAAAAATTTATAATGTTCAAACTTTGCAATATCCAAAATTGGCAATCATATTACTAAGTTTGTATATTGGTAAATTCACAAAATTAAGAATTTCAAGACGTTGGGAAATTTAAGAAAACTCAATATTTTACAACTATTTTTAATTTAGCATTTTTTTTTTAAAATCTCTCCGTTCACAAAACTCGAGAAATTCCAAAATTTGCAAACTTTTAAATTATCAATATCCACAATTTTCATTAATATCACTACTCTGCCACTCATTCGCAATTATAAACTACCCGCCTTTATGGGATTTTTCAGTATTTACCCCCCTAAAATATACTTTAGCTAATTACTTTTTGCAAACCCTAAAAGTATGCCTCATCGCTTGAGTGTCTTTTAAAGCCTTTCACAAATTTTCAACGTTACATTCTAAGTACAGATAAGAAAAGATACATATAAAAGCAATCTTTTACTCATTCTCCCTGTGTATTACTTTTCTTTTTATTTTTAGCTTTGCAGTTGCTCATTTGTGCCACACGACGCCAACGCCAACAAACAGCTCGAATAAGCAATAAGTTTATTGGCGAAAACTTTTTGTAATGACGCATAATGGCTGGTAGCCTTCAAAGGCCGCCCTTCAACACTCCTTCATATTGCATTCGTAAATCAACTAGAAGCTATCGCAAGGAATTATTGGACTTGCAAAGCAACCACAATTGTAAACGTCACAATTGCAAGCAACATCAGAGCCAAAAACACCCTACCCAGTATAAATACCAACATCAACACCCCTCCTACTACTACTACCATCCTCACTTCTATCAACGTCAACAGAACCGTACACAGCTGCAACATCAAGAGAAACGGAAACAGCTAAACAATTTTCAAAGTTTAACTTTTCTAAAACTGTCTAACAGTTGCATTCCCTACAGAAAGTACCAGAATTTTATAACAACAGCAGCAGTAGCAGCAGCAACAACAGTAACAGCTGCTGCTACTAAATATGTACTTCGGCGAAATTTGCAACAACAGCAGCAGCAACACCAACAGTCAATCTCCACCTCCAAGCTCAAATCACGGGCAAGTGATGACACAATTTTGGTGAATCACAACCATTTGCCGAACCCAGCACTTTGCGTGGTCTTATCAAAATCAATTCAATAAAAGTTACGAAAGAAGAAGAAAAGCCGATTGTCTTGATTACCACCAAACCCAAAACCAATCCCAGAATTAACCACAACACTACCAAGCAGCACCGTTCCCGACTCCATCACCACAATTCATCCCACCAATTAGCAAACACCAAGTTCACCCCATGTCCAAATGCTCGAAAAATTGCGAGTTACGGGTGCCAGAATGCCAGTATGAGGGCTATTGCAACTATGTGAACAAGTACAACGATCAAAGCTGTTTTACCGCAGATTTATTAACTATATATACAACAACAACAACAGCAACAGCAAGAAATTACTTTACTCAAAGAAGATCATCTCATATAGAATTTTGATTATAAATAAGCCAGTACAGTGACAGAAGTATACACCATACCAAAATTACACACACACACAAAAAAGGGAAAAATGAAACATTGTAAGTATGAAAGATTTATAAATTACAAATTTCGAATGATTTGAATCAAAAAATACTCAGAAAAGACTCGAAAAATACTCACAAATGCCTTATAACCGATATGTAAAACAAGAGACTAACATCGTTATCATCGAACTCGTTCCTCCCTAACGAAATCTCAGATAACTGAAGTTCGTTTGGGGACTGTAGTTGGGAGAAACGAAATTCTGTTAATCCATACATGTCATTTCGTTTGGGTGAACCTAAAAATGTTTGCAGCAAACGAATTATGAAAAATATAAGCTGAAAAAAACCTTTACGATAAATGAAAAACGGTTCCGCCAACTGCTCCTGCGGTTACAGCAACCGTGTTGTAGTTGCTTCAAACTAAAAAAACATTTGCGAAAACTGAGTAAACGAGTTATGAAAAATTAGAGCCGATAAAACGTTTGAGGCGAATGAAAAACGGTTCCACCGCCTGATCTTTCGGTTACAGGAATCGAGTTGTAATTGAAACTTTTATTTAAAGCTTCCATAAGCTCTTTTTGTTTAACTTTCCAACTTTTAATGATGCTGGTTTTACCCATAAAGTTTGTTTTAAAAAGAGCCATTAAAGCCATTTTTGTCTATTTTTGCATTGCCTTCCACAACTAAGGCATGCAGAATGGTTCTTTTGTAACGCCTTCCTAAAATAAGATATAACCAAGAAGAAAATTTTTAAAATTTTGAGAAATTTCTTTTCCGATTCTTTCTAACCGTAATTTAATTGGAAAATTTCATACAAATTTTAAAATTATATTTTTTATTTAATATTTTTCTGGGTATTTTTAAAAATGTTCAATTTGAAGATGGGTGTTGTACAACTTTCTAAGATAGATGCATAACGGTTTTTTTAAATAAAACAAAATCGGTTTTAGATACCAATGAAATTCTTTATTCCTGTGAAAGTACGTTCGATGCCATTATGTATGGAACTCGATTGCTTTTGCATGGCCACCACGGGCACGCTTGCAGAAGTCCAGACGCTGAACCCAATTTTCGACGGTTTCACGTTCGATATTCGTACGAAGTTCATCAATCGTCGCTGGCTTGTTGGCATAGACCATAGACTTGACGTAGCCCCACAGGAAATAATCTAACGGCGTCAATTCGCACGACCGAGGCGGCCAATCGACTGGGCCATTTCGTGAGATAACACGTTCACCAAACTTGGTTTCCAATAAATTGATTGTGGCATTCGCTGTGTGGCTTGTGGCGCCGTCCTGTTGGAACCACATGTCCTTCAAGTCCATATTATCCAATTGGGGCCAAAAATATTCGGTTATCATTGAACGGTAGCGATTCGCATTCACAGTAATGTGCCGGTCTTGATCATCACGGAAGAAGTACGGCCCAATGACGCCTCCAGCCCATAAACCGCACCAAACCGTAATTTTTTCGGGATGCAATGATGACTCGTGGATTACGTGTGGATTGCTGACTGATCAATAACGCATATTTTGCTTATTGACGAAGCCATTCAGCCAGAAATGAGCCTCATCGCTTAAGATGATTTTCCGCTGTTAAAGTTGAGGCCACTGACTCCAAATTTCGGTAGCAAATTTTAATAATTTCGACTCATTGTTGGCTCATATATCTTTCCATGATGAAATGGCAAAATGAAATGTCAAAAGAGCGGGAAAAAATATGGCGTCGTTTGCTGTCCGTATCGATTTACTTTTGTAGCGTCTCTGTTGAAAAACCCTGTACATACTTATAAATAAATATGTAGAAGTTGATATTGATTTTGTGAAAAACTAAATTATTTTAATTTTATTTTTGTTCAACAAAATTAAAGTACAGTAAATACCTTCTAAGGCCTTCTACTTTGCATGCCTTCTAAGGCCTTCTTTAGGCAATGGGCAAGGAAGGCCTTGCCTCCCAATCTCATGCAATGTTATAAAGAAAGTAGGCGGTAATTTGTAGGGAAGGCCTTCCGCATTTTAAGGAAGGCCTGTTTGGTCATGATTTCTGGCCTTTTAGGTCATAAGTTGACAAGGTAGAAGCATTAGAGTGTGTGATCACTCTTTTGCGTAAGCGTGAATGTTTATGTCAAACTAGTGGATAAGACTGTGTCGACAGAATGAGAAAATCTGTAATTTTGTACGCGTTTGATGCAAACGAGAAATCGTTTGCAACAACAAGATACACATTTGCGATAGGGCGGATCAATAAGTTCGTGACTGTTTGAATGAAACACAGTTTTTCTTGCAAAAAAAAAATTATGTTTCAACTTAATCTCCTTTTAGCTCAATACACTTAATCCAACGTTTCTCCAATTTTTGTATCCCTTCCAAAAAAGTAGGATTTTTCGAGGTCCATAAAATAGGCATTTGTTTAATCAATAATTTCATCGTTGGTGCTAAATCTTTTTCCACCGAGCCATTTCTTTAGGTTTGGAAAAAGGAAATAGTCACTGGGTGCTAAATCCGTATGAGGTACCAATTCGTAGTCCAATTCATTGAATATTGCCATTGAGACTACGCACGTGCGCATCCGTGCATTATCTTGATGAATAATAACTTTTTTCTTAGCTATATGGGGTCGTTTTTTTTTTAAGTGCTCGTTAAATCGGTTCAATAAGGTGGCACAATATTCGCCGTTTATTGGTTTCCCTTTTGAAGTTAATGGATGTGGTTTATCCCGCGTGCTTCCCAAAAACCGTTGCCATCACCTTATAGGCCGACAAAGTTACCTTGGCCTTCTGCGGACCCGGTTCACCTGGAGAAACCCATTGTTTAGACTGCTTCTTGGTCTCCGGAGTGTTGTAATGGATCCTTATTTCATCCACAGTTACAAAACGCCGCAAAAACTCCTTCGAATTGCGGTTGAACAACTCCAAACAATCCTTTGAAGTTGTCACATTATTACGTTTATGGTCAATTGTGAGCAAACACGGCACCCATCTTGCAGACAGCTTCCTTAAACACAACTGATCACTTAAAATGAATCCACACTGCCTGCCATATGAAATGCCTATGGCATCAACAATTTCACGCACTTTTACTCTTCGATCGGCCAGCACCATATCGTGGACTTTTTCGACATTTTCAGGTGTATTGACCTCAATTGGCCGTCCAGAATGTTCAGCGTCATTTGTACTTGTGCGACGACAACGAAAGTCAGTAAACCAATTTTTTTTTACCATTGAAATCGATGTTGCGGAGTCCCCGTGGTATTTATCAAGGTTTTGCTTGGTTTGATTGACGGGTTTTTTTCGCGAAAAATAATGTTTAATAAGCGTTCGAAATTCACTTTTTTCCATTTAAAAAAAATGATCGAGGTTGTATGTTTTGAACAGCTGTTAAAGGCAAAGTAACTGACGGAACTTGCTCAAATTTTGACAGTTGTCTGTTACTTGATTGGTGCAGTGTTGCATTTCATATAACTACGAGGGAAGTTCAAAATGTCACGGAGTTATTGATCCGCCTCGTATATGAGTTTATTTGAGAGAACGACATTAACGGTTGCGATTCATTAATTAATTCATACACAGTGCAACACGAAAAAAAATAACCATATACGGACACCACTACGTGATAAAAGACTAAAAAAAAAAAGACCCGTGTCTCCCAATTTTTCCCAAAGTCATGCACTTTTTTTTTATGGGCCGCCAAAGATTTGGGGCCTCGGTATCATTTTCGTAAAAATGTGATCATATTCTCAGGCTCATATCTTGCAAACCGTTCAGAATTTCGATTTACTCTCTGAGGCAAAGTTGTAGCTCTTGTCATAAAGAACAAAAATTGTGAACATATAAAAAACTTCACCATCCAGATCAAAATCGCAAAAAACTTAAAAAAAAATCGATTTTTTTTTTACCTTTTTTCCCGTGTTCAGGTCCATAGGTAGCAAACCGTTCAAAATTCAAGGAAACAATCAACTACAAAAATTTACCTAAGATCTCAATAAACAAATTTCTAGAACATATAAACTTCCTAGAGATGATTCTTAACACTGTTTAGGTAGCACGCAAAAGTGAAAAATTTTTTAATTTCATTTTTTTACCTTTTTCTCCTGTTCTGGTCCATAGGTAGCAAAAATGAAATATGCCTGGCCAGAACCATGTGTTTGTCCAAGGGTTAACACCGTTTAGGTAGCGCTTAGGTATCACGCGATCATGCACCGACAGCAGCAGCACAGGCAATGCAGTAAGCTCAGCACACGCAACAAGGGACGCAGCACACAATATAAAAGCGACACGACGCTCACATCGAGGCATTACACAGCGCGATGTCAACGAGAGCTCAGCGGTGAAAGTTATAAAGTGAAAGTGAAAGTAAAAAAAGTGAAAGTGCTACAGTATAATTCGATCATGATGCAACCAGTTGCTATGCATGCGTAAATTACACATGTCGTCTAAATCGACATTCTGAGAAGAACAAAATCTATAAAGCAACTGCAACAGCCACACTACCAGTGCTTGCACCTGAAAATTTTGTATCACCAAGGCCGCCAACTCCAGATCGTACTACAGAATTTACAGCAATGAGTACAGCAAGTGGTGTTACTTATGAAGATCCATTTGATACCGATTATGAGCCCCAACAGGGAAGAGATGGACCACAACTAATAACACAAATGGAAATGGATTTCATTGTGGCCATATTGGGATTATCGCAGCGACTTGCAATATTTTTGACAGCTTTTTTAAAGCAAAGAAAACTCACACATGCTAATGTTAACTCTACGGCGTACCGCAAATGACAAGCTGAATTTCAGATGCTCTGCACTCTAAATGATGACAATTCGTTCGCTTACTGCAACGATATAAAAGCTTTGGTGGTAAAAATGGGAATGAACTACATCGCTAGTGAGTGGAGATTATTTATTGATGAGATTATTTATTCAAGCCTGAAAGCAGTGTTGTTGCATGTGTCGAACCGAAAACCTTCCATTCCGCTAGCAATGGGTATCAACATGAAAGAAAGCTATGAAACATTGAAAGATATAATGGAAAAAATAAAATATTACGAAAATAAATGGAAGATTTGCTGTGATTTGAAGGTCATCAACATTTTGCAAGGGATCATCGATAAGGGCGGCTTCCCAAAATTCTTATGTTTTCTTTGTAATTGGGATTCACGCTCACCTCTAAATCAATTCCAATGTAACTCGTGGAGGCCAAGACGAAGTGTGGATGAACAAATACAACAACATAGACTGAGGAATGCACCTTTAATTGACAATACTCAAGACATCTTGCTGCCACCGCTCCACATAAAATTGGGAATTGTTAAAAAATTCATCGAAGTGGCCGTTGTAAATTGTCCAAACGCATTCGACTATTTGAAAAGCGTTTTCCCAAAGCGTAGCGATGACAAAATTAAAAAAGGTATTGTAGTAAATTTAAAACGAATTTTTGTTCACCTAATTGTACTATTTACTCTATGTTAATGTTTTCTTTTCTGTCTTTATTTTTTGTTTTCATTTAACAGGCGTACTTAATGGCCCTGACATTAGAAACCTATTCAAGAGCAACTTTGATTCATCGCTTGATGAAAATCATTCAATGGCATGGATTTACCTTCAGCGTGTATGCACCAGAGTCTTGGGAGGGGATCGAGACGCGGAACCGGAAGCAAGAGAATGGGTGAAACAAATGCTGCATTATTTTGAGATAATCGGCGCATCGATGACATTAAAACTGCATTTTCTTCATTTTCATTTTGACGGTTTTATCAAACAACTCCCTACCGAATCCGATGAGCAAGGAGAACGGTTTCACCAAACCACAATGCCCATGGAAAAACGGTACAAAGGCAAAAACCTCGACGCATTGCTTGCAGAGGTATGTTGGTGGAGTCACAAGATCACCCTGTATGATGTTAATGAAGTATTTGAAGAAGAAAGAGCTGATGATGGAGGGCAGTCTGGAAGCAACGTGCCTGTGGACACCATAATTGCTGAATCAGAGTCAGATTCGGACGATTCGGACGACGATTTGGATCCACAACTTAAGAGAGCGCGATTTGCAAGTCCAGGGCCATCAACATTATAAACATAATACGAATACTTTTTTTTAAAATTTTTGTAATAGATAGCATAGTATCTCAATGTTGAAGTAAATAAAAACAAATGAAATTAAAAAACGGTGTTAAGAATAATTCCCAGGAAGTTTATATGTTCTAGAAATTTGTTTACTGAGATCTTAGGTAAATTTTTGTAGTTGATTGTTTCCTTGAATTTTGAACGGTTTGCTACCTATGGACCTGAACACGGGAAAAAAGGCAAAAAAAATTGAATTTTTTTAAGTTTTTTGCGATTTTGGTCTGGAAGGTGAAGTTTTTTTGATTTTATATGTTCGCAATTTTTGTTCTTTATGACAAGAGCTACAACTTTGCCTCAGAGAGTAAATCGAAATTCGGTTTGCAAGATATGAGCCTGAGAAAATGATCACATTTTTACGAAAATGATACCGAGGCCCCAAATCTTTGGCGGCCCATAAAAAAAAAGTGCATGACTTTGGGAAAAATTGGGAAACACGGGTCTTTTTCTTTTAGTCTTTTATCACGTAGTGGTGTCCGTATATGGTTATTTTGCCATGACTTAAAAAATTACACACAGTGATATCAATCAAAGTATTGTTACGCCAACCGAGCAATAAACATTTTTTTTCTTTGCGTGTATAGACCGGCAGAAAAAAATAACCGAATTAGCTGCAACCGAATTTAGAGAATGTCATAATCACATTTGATGTCATCACATCCGATTTCGAGGTTGCCACAACCTCTTTAATGGTGTTCACAACCAATTAGAGGTTGCTTCAGACGAATGTCAGTTCTTGGGAGGGGACTTAATTCAGTCATGTCAACCTCAATTCAGTTGTGGTTACTGCAATTCGGTGGCAACAGCCAATTTGCGATTGTTAAAACATCTCTTCAGACATTTATTTATCTGAGAGTGATCCTTGAATAGATACCATAGGGCTAAACGCCCATTAGCTATACCAGGTAATTTTACAGGTTAAACTATGGGGACGAAAACGATCCTCATTAGTCTAAGTTTATCAATTGTGACAGCCACTTCCATCTAAACTAGCCTGTGTTCTAGGGTGTAAAGAAAAACTACTCATCTCAAACGATAAATATTGATACCTCGCTACTTGAATGCCAAATCCGCTGTTGGTACTTGTGTTCCTTAAGGGCAATTGAAGTTTCCATTTGTAGAGTGTTTTGGTAACAATGTATGTTTTCTAGTATCTGGTCAATACGGGATTATTATAAAGTGACATGACGGGCATATTTTGTAATTTTTGGCAGTGTTTTTTCAGAAATACTGACATATTGTATTTTCTGAACCCAATACTGTTCTATTGTATGGCATATTATACGAAACAAATACTATTAGAATTATTTAAAACCATATAGTGTAATTCAAAAATATGTCCAGGACCCAACCCGTATTGAATTGTATGAAATTTGGACAGAAGTTTCTCCTCGTCCATACGAATTCTATGAGACCAGAATTGAGTCAAAATTCCAAGTAGGTTTTGTTTCATGGTTCGCTGAAGTAGGTATTGTATGGCACTATGTGATAAAAGGACCTGGCTTAAAAATGGCATAACTTTGGAATGCGTTAATGGACTTAAAAATATTGGATAACATTTTAAAGCTTGCACAAACGGCTTTGATAATAGTCCATACAACAATCATATTCGTTGTGTGTTTATTAAAACAAAAGTTAATTATTCTTTGGTTTTATAAAATTTTACCAGCTTCATGAAGCTTTAGTAAAGTAAAGTAAAGCTTTAGTTTTAATAAAAGCTCAGTCAATTAATACCGGATTTGAAAAAACAAAGTTTTGTTTTACTCACTAGGAAACGTCCCTTTTGAAAAAATTCAAGAGTATTATGGGTTCTTTTTAAAATAATGTGTGAAATCATCCCGAAGTTGAAAAATGGCGAAAAAATTAAAACCTATCGGTTTGCTGGATAAAGACACACAGACTTCTCACATTTTCTTAAAGAAGGCATATATAATTTGAAAGACATAAGTTTCTTCTTTTTAAATCCGGTGAGAAATTGGTTAATAATCAACTGACTTGCAGGCTTATAAGTGTCCAAACGTACCCAAAACCGGGTTTTTAATCGGTTATCAAGATTTTGGGCGTGTTTGGGAAATTTCGCAAGCAGATTCTTGTTTCACTGGACAATACCTACAAGATAAATACTACCACTTCCCAGGTATTTCTACTTTAGTATTTTTTGTAACTGTGTTATACTTAGTCACTACTTGGAAAATCGAAACTAAAACAGCAAACCTCGAGCAGTTTTTAACAAACCTTATGTATCAATTGATCCCATCCCATTTGCAAATTTGGCTATAATGTAGAGAAAAAGAGGGACTTTATTTTTGGCGGGGGAAATCAAAAATTAAATATACGTTATGCCAGGATATTCAAGGATAAAAAATACTTTGGACTTTTCAATTTCATTGAACCACAACAACATGATTGTTGTATGCGCTATTATTAAAGCCGCTTGCGCAAGCTTGAAAATGATATCCACCATTTTGAAGTTCACTAACGCATTCCAAAGTTACGCAATTTTTAACTCAGGCCCTTTTTTCAGAAAGTACCAAACAATACCTACTTCAACGAACCATAAAACAAAAACTACTTTGCATTTAGACTCAATTCTGGTGTCATAAAAGTCGTATGAAGAAACCACTGTCCAAATTGTATACCAATCAAAAGTGGTCGGGTTCGAAAATTCTGATTTTTTTTTTTGAATTACCCTATATAATTTGAGATTTTTGTTGTATTTCAAATATTTCTCTGTGAAAACATATTTTGAAAATTTTAACGGTCTGAGTTTCATAGTTTCAAAATGCAGACTGATAAAATTTTGAAAATATTTTTTCTATTATATGCGCGTCATGTACCGCTGTTTGTATGTCATTTTTGCATTTTGACATCTATTTTGTTTTGCCAAAATTCACTGGAATTAGAAACTTCATCCTCCGTTACGAGTTAAAAGTACCCGCGGAAAATATATAATGATGTTCCCGCAAAAAGCCAGGACATTTGCAAACACAAAACGACATTTTCTAACAAGATTTCGGAGGGTACTCTTTCTTAACTCTTTACGGACTAAAAATATTGACTAAAATCCTTTTCATTTTAAATTTATCATAATTTTAAATAAATGTTTTCTCTTTTTTTTCTCAATTCAGCAAATATTTTTATACACAAAGACATGATGGAATTTGGTTAACAAGTTAGAATTTGGTTTTGGCTACGACAACAGTAACGAGAAACAGCAAAAGTTAAAATTTAATTGAAGTAGAAATTAAAGATTACAACTCAACTATTTCTTCATAAACGAAACTTTAATCCCCAAAATATAAAAAAAAGTTGGACAAGACGGAAACATCCCCTTTTCAATGAAAGATATTTACGCCAGTTTTAATTACAAAACCAATCCTTGAAATCCTTAACAAAACTTTCAGCAACATTTCACAAACTATTTGATTTTCCCCAAACAAGGAACAAACAAGGCAGAAGAAAAATTTTTCAGCAGAAGAAACAAAGTGATACAAGCAAAAATTACACAGGACTTTTTGTGGACAAACTATTTATTATTTGGAAATCTAACAAAACGAGTGCCGCCACATTGGGTCACTCAGGGCGGCGAAGGCAACGGCGCTCACCAATCCACGTGCTGGGGCCATGGAGCCGCCTGGCGGTGTACCGCCAGATAGAGATCATCAATTAGTACTAAAGCAGATGGTAACATTTCATGAGCGACCCGAAGGCAGTCTATACGGCAAAGGCAGCACCGCACTCCCAACCACGGCGATAACGCCGAATCCGGCATTTGCCTCGACGGCAACAGCGTATTCGGCCACAACGCAGGCGGCCACTGCGTTCAGTGGCAGCTCCATAGGTCATGCCCTGATCAAACATCATGGGGTGCAACCACAACAACATACCACAGCACTACCACCAACTTCATCGGGTTCCTCACCATCACAGCATGGCGGCAGCAGTAGTAGCTCCAGCAGCATCCAGTCTACAACATCGACTGGAAGTGGATCGAGTCAGCAGCAGACGCTAGAGAAACTATCCAGACCTATGGCATTCGATAAGGTAAGTGTGTAAAAGATGAGAAATATAACAATACGACAAAAATTACTAAATCTTTATATATATAATTCTACTGCACGTGTGTTTGTGACTGAACTCCTCCTAAACTTCTGGACCGATTTGAATAAATTTTTTTGTATTCGTTTGGGTGGCGCTCTGGGTGGTTTAGATTTACTAGTCGGTCCAATTGGACAAAGGGGCGTGGTTCCTCCCATATAAATCGCTTGAAATATTATGCAGGACAACGTCTGCCGGGTCAGCTAGTAATAAATAAAATAAAAACTAAACTTTAAGGGTGCATTTAAGCCTAGTGCAAGATTGTAACCAACTTGCGTATCATAGGTTAATGGACCATTTGGGTCTAAACCTAATATTTCAGAAAGTGAGGAAGTGAACCTAATTGTTACAACTCTATTGCGGCAACGCAATAAGTACGATGACAAATACATTTATATTCTCAACAAATCGTTTGTATTATTCAATAAATGTTGAAGTTTGTTTGAATAAACATTAAAAGTCATGGACACAGATGCTATAAAACTCAAAATTATTCGTGTAATCAACCAATTTTCATTTCCCTATGCACTCAAATCCGACGTTAACATCTGACTTTTCATTCAAATCACAAGCTCGCATTACAGTTCGAATACAGTTTGTGTTATTTTGGTGATTCCCCCAATTCCATTTCATTACGCAGTCATACCTGTTCATATTAGCGTCAGTTTAGCATGCGTTGTTTCGTGTGTAAAATGGAAAATTTGCGTAATTTGGACTCGAAAGCCATTGCTGAAATTGTAGATGAAAGTGACTCAGATATTTCAATACCGAGCATTGTAAATGACAATACCGAGTACGAAATTTCCGAGATAAGTGATTCTGAAACAGAAAGTGAAGATGAGGCTGCACGCGGCACTACAGATTCGTTATATGTTCCAAAAAATAAATTGCAGTGGTGTGCAGTGGAACTCTTGCTGAGAATATTATTTGCGTACTACCAGGATCAACTCCATTGGCTATATCCAGATGCCAAGATATACTGTCTACGTTTTTGCTATTTTTCCTCCATCATTAGAGAAAATCATTATTGAAAATTCCAACATCTATGGCAGAGTCAAATTCGATGGTTAATGGAAAGGTTTTATGATACGGCCACTTTGTGTGCATATATGGCTGTAGTAATTCCTGCTGGAGTGTGGCGTTATGTAAACATATACATATTTCCGAATTTTGCTTAAGCAAAATAGTTGCCAAATTATTTTGTTTGTGGCAGCGGTAAAAATGAAGATGTGTATGCTTTGTTTGATGCACGTTTTGGTCGTCCTATTTTCTGATCAATTATGTCCCAAGACACTTTTCACTTCCTAACACGCGCGCTCCGCTTCGATGATGCTATCAGCCTGCACACAGATACAAAGTAGCGACAAGGTTGCTCCTATTCGTGAATTAGGGAGTAGTTGGGAAGTATTTCTTTCAAAGATTTACAACTGCCACGAAACTGTAACTATCGATTAACAGCTGGTGGCTTTGAGAGGGCGATGCGATTTTCGAAAATATATGCCATCAAAACTTCCCAGAGATATTTTAAAATTTTGGTTGACTGTTGAATCTAAGACAGGTTATGTATAGCATGTCTCGGAAAGGCACAAAATGAACAGCCTGAGAAATCATGTTAGACTTGACTACAGGCTTGAAAGGTCAAAATGTAACGGCCGATAATTTATTTTCTTCATTTCATTTGGCAAAACAACATTTTGCGAGGAAACTGACTTATGTGGGAACACTTCAGAAAAATAACACACTTATCCCACCGAAGTTGCTTAACTTCAAAAAGTACCCTTATTGTCTTCGACATTTGCATTTGCATGTGGCATTTTTGTGTGCGCGCCTATTGTACATGAGATCCTTGGTTCAATCCCTGCTCTGACGACCTTAAATTTCTTTCACTTCGATGCTATCCAGTATATAGCCATTAGAAAGCTTCTCAAAATACCGTTCGGAGTCGGTGTAAAAACTGTAGGTCCCAATCAGTGAGCAGAAAAACTAGAAGATGCACAGCTCACTGGCCGTGCGAAGCTCTCCCCTATTCCTTCATGGAATGTAATGAGAAACCATTTATTTTATTTGCATTCAATGAAATCGCTACATTAGTTTACATTATTAATATGAAAAAGTTGTAAATATTTACTTAGAAAAAATGTAAAATTGGGGTTTTCGGGGTTTTCCAAAAAGTTGTATCTGAACGAAAAAAAATTCAAGTCCGATACCAATGTCTTATAACAGAAGTATATTCGCTTACAATAAGGTATAACACGATATAGTCACTCAACGGTTTATTGATGTTATGGTGCGGCATAATAGACCATCTGGTGGAAAAATCACCAAGGTGGCCCTATATGGGTGCCAACACATACAAATTGCAAAAGATGAGCTAAATACACAAGTTATGTGCTCAAACTCATTCTATAAAATCGGACGTGACAATAACGGGTTTTAGAAGCCGGGTTAAAAAATCGGGTTTATGGCTCTTAATTAAATGTATAAAACTGTTGATAAATCCGGATTTGATTATTGGAACCGGACTTTTATTCCAGTGTTTGGAAACGGGATTAACAACCGCGGAATCAAACAATTGCAAGAGATGAATTAAAAATACAACATATCTGGTCAAGCCGACTGCGTTCCTCAAGCCCGGGGTTTTAAGCAGGTTTGACCACATAACTTACATTTTCAATTCATTTCTTTCAATTGTTTGATTCAGTGGTTGTAAAACCCGGCTCCAAATACTGGAATAATAGGCCGGTTCCAATAATCAAATCCGGATTTATTAACAGTCTTATAGAAACTGATTTTTGATTGCCAGTGTTAAACCCAGGTTTTTAAACCCGGGATTTTAAATCGGTTTCTACATCCGGATATTGTAACTAACCAATTGTCATATCTGATTTTACAGAACGGGTTTGAGTACATAACATATCTTTTTAGCTCATCTTTTGCAATTTTGATGATTGGTCCTTATGTCTTGGCGATTTTTCCTCGAAATGTGGTAACTTGCCGCACTATATCATCCTGAAGCCGTTAAATGGATATGTCGTGTTATACATTGTGGTAAGCGTATGTACTTCTACTAGCATCCGTTGGTATCCGAGTTGAATATTTTTTTAATTTACAGTTCATTTACACTGCAAAAGATTTTATCGATTTCGTATTAAATGCCCTAACAAAATCCGATGTGTTTGCATGGATTTTTTCCTGATTTGATTGAAAGTTAAGCCGCATTGACGAGGCAGTATTATTACGACAAAAAACGTACCAAGCCTAAAACATAAGGCATTTTGCTTTGCCTGGTATTTTTCCACAATCAAATTCAGCACAAATGTATTCGAGGAAAGTAAACAAAAAAGTATAAAAAAAAAAATATGTTTGAGAAACAATAAATACCTACGAAAGGAGAAAAATATATAAGTCGGCAATTCTAGTGGTACCACCACATCAATGCACCGTGATTGCAATGGTCGTAAACAAGCGTACTATTCGTTCATAGTGTGAGATAAAACAGCGCTGCATAAAGTAAATCAAGAATTTTTCCCTGATTCCTGGACAAATAAGAAAAAATACCCGATTTGTCTTCTGTCAAAATGTATGGGAAATCAAGCAAATTTTCTTGATTTCTGCTTAAAATCAACAAAAGTGGCAAAATCAAGAAAATCGATGCCAGTGCGAATGCTGTATTAGATACAACTTTTGGGAAAAATCCAAACTTCTACTTTTTCTAAAAATTAAATTTTTTTCATATTAAAAGTTTGAACCCCTGAAGTGCTGGGATTTTACTACAATTTTTACCACTTTATATTCAGGTCAAACTGAATCAATTTGGAAATGAAAATTTTCTAGTGTACACAAATTTGCACCCAAAATGCCAGAACCCGAAAACTGTGACCACAAGCCGGACTAGCTTAGAGTTATCCGGTTGGCCTCAACTTTTCACCACGTTAATTTTAATCAAATCGCGTAAGAATCCGCTTGGTGTTTGTTAAAATTCGAGAAAAATAATAGCTCCATACATTTCATTGCCACCCTAATGTACATGGTTCCTGCAAGAAGTTTCTGGTGTAATTTGTTTCTGCGTGTAGTCAAGATAATTGTTGTAGTTGGATAAGCGTAACTATGTCCAGACCATAATCTTATCATAATATTAACGGAAGAGGCCATAGTTAAGACGTCACCGATAACATAAATAAAACCTTTTCAATTTCAATCGATTCAAATCGGAAATTATATATGCGAATATTTTAAGGAGCACGTTCTTAGCAGCTTAGCCAAACTAGTTTCATTCATGTACTTCAGACCGACTCACAAAAAAAGTTCCTTTTGTCTACCCCTTAAAATGTACCTTGGCTTGTTTTATGATGATTCCCACAATATTTCGGGTCTAGCATTATAAACCCGTGAGCTGGCCGATTTTTTAAAATTGTATTTTTTTTTAGGTTTTCAAAGAAGTTTGTACTTTAACTATGAACAATGTATACAACGTTAGTATCATATGAAAGGCTCTTTTAAGGCGCACTCGACGGTATATAAAACGTGCCAAAGCATGTCCTGAAACATCCTTTTTTCAAGGATATTCTGCAAAAAATATAATTTGTAAGTTTTTAGTACGGAGATTTTTCAGATTTAAATATCATACTGACATATATTAAACTTTAGTCGATTTAAGTAAATACCTGTTTCAGTCTTTTTTGAAATTCCAACTAGTTCACGTTTTTTCCAAAAATTCAATAAGGTGGGAACATTACGTTCTAAATAGGGCAAAATGGATACGAAATCTTTTTTTTTTGACAAGAACATCAGTGCTGTATAGATATACTGTTTTTATTTTGTGAGACATTTTCCGATGTCATGTGGATCAAATTTTGAAAATTTATAATTACTCGTACTCCAGTATGAAATTTAAATCAGAAAAACCTCCGTACTAAAGAGCTAAAAATGCGTTTTTTGCAGAAAATCCTTGAAAAGTTGATGTGTTAGGAAATGGTTCGAAATGGTTTATATACCGTTGGATAAAAAGTCCTTTCACGTGATATTAATACTGTATAAATTGTGTTAAGCTAAAAAAATTATCTTTTTGAAAACGTGTCTTAATGCTAAACACGAAATATTTTGGCAATCATCAGAAAACAAACCAAGGAACATTTTAAGTGGTGGACAAAAAACACTTTTTTCCCCACGACACAAAATGATTCGGTCTAATGCACTTGTATTAAAAAAATAAATAAATGGTTTCCCATTACATCCCATGAAGGGACCGGGGAGAACTTCTCACAATCACTGAGCTGTGCGCTTTCCAGTTTTCACTCACTGATTGGGACCTACAGTTTTACACCGACTACGAACGGTATTTTGAGAAGCTTTTTCATGGCTATATACTCGATAGGGTCGCCGTCACTATGCGAGGTGACCGCCGCCGAAAGAAATTTTTTTGAAGGTCAGAGCTGGGTTCGAACCCAGGATCTCGTGTGCAAGAGCCGCGCACACTAACCATTGCACCATTACTTCTTCATAATTTATTTTTCGAATTAGTCAATGACAGCTAATGATAAATCGAAGTACATACAACAGCCGGCAATGTTCGCAGTATTCCTAAGATTGTACACCGGTTTACATTAGTTCCCCAGTATTATTTGCAATTGCATTTAGTGAAATGTTGTTCACCTAATCAATAATCATTAGTATGACCATCAGAGTTTGTTTAAATGCCAGAAGGCTTCAAGACTCAATTCACCTCCTATCTGTTAACCTTCTTGAAATGAAGTTACAATAAGTGCTCTCTACCCAGAGTATGTGGTGTAATCCATTTTCACTTATACCTATTAAAATCCAGCGCTATTCTCCACTTGCAGTCTGGTTGATGTATACGAAAGACACATCCGGTACTTTCTGGAAATCAATGGTAATTAAATCTCACACTACTCTTGTACGTTCAGGTTTATGACATTAACTAAGCAATGCAGCCGGCAATGCATGCAACATGCAGCATATGCAATAAAACTAATAATCAGGCATGCACATCAGCCACCATCAGTACACACATCATACCCACCCATCTTTCCAGGTCTCGTCATTGGATTGCTGCCATCAGTGTCAAACGAGTCCAAGGATACCATTGAGCGGCCACTACTATACATCAATTACTATTAATTAGGCTCCTTTCGATGTTCAAGCCTCAATCACTTTTCAAGATGTTTTGCAGCACTGGAGGCAGGGACAGCATCAACAGAAAACTGAATTAAAAAATAATACAAAAAAAATGCGATGCTTCGTTCTATTGATTGACAATAATGCGAATAACGATGTCGATGAAGAGGATGATGAGGATGACGATAACATTGATAATGGTTATGTTGGTAATAATGGAAATTTATGTGTCCTTCCATTATTATAAAAAACAGAAAATATGAAACTTTTATAGCCTTCACAGTTTTTACATGAAATTGTAATAAGAAAAATGGGGGCCGCTTCAATCATTGAATGGGGTCCAAAAATTCTTCCGCAATCACCTTTACATATTTTAGACTCCCTAATCCGAATCAACAGTTTTACAACAGTTCACTACATTGACGAAGTTTTCCTCAAAACCACCAATAAAAACAAATGCTCAGCAATGCGTTACTCGAACCCTTGTACTCATTCAATAGGTCCACACAGTTTCCAATGTATCAAACGCTGAAGGGTCGATATTATTGTCTATTTTTTGAATGCAAAAACAACATATTTATAGCTTGTTGCAAATACAGTATACTTGTGTCCAAACACATTGTGTTTGCTCTTCAATATAACATGTTGGAGACTCAATGATTAATAGGTTATAATATATGTATTTGTGACCCAAATGTATCTTTGTTGAAAACTGCTGGAAACAAAAACGTGTCAGAGAACAAGGAAACAAACAATAGCATATCTGCAATTCATGAAAACAAAACCCGTTTCCCATTACATTCCACGATGGAATTGGATAGAGCTTATAACAACCAGTGAGCTGCACGCTTTCTAATTTTTCAGTCACTGATTGCGACCTACAGTTTTTCACCTGTTCCGAACGAAAAAAAAAAAAATAAAAAAAAAAAAAAAACAAGTAAAAGTGTTAAATTCGGCT
The DNA here is from genome assembly GCA_963931995.1 of Phaonia tiefii. Classification (NCBI taxonomy): domain Eukaryota; kingdom Metazoa; phylum Arthropoda; class Insecta; order Diptera; family Muscidae; genus Phaonia; species Phaonia tiefii. The sequence continues at coordinate 258,274,157 of OZ008370.1, forward strand.
GTGCCGAATCTTTGATACCCTCCACCTTAGTGTTACCCAGCAAAATATTAAATTTTAAAAAGGACCTTTTTAAGAAAATGTACTTTTTAAAAAAAAATAAAAATAAGTTACTTGTTTACAAATGCAATTACTTGCTCACAAATGCTCACAAATGCATTGCTCACAATGCTCAAATGCTCCATTGCTTAAGTACTTAAGAAGAAATGTACTTAAGAAGAAATGTACTTAAGAAATGTACTTAAGAAGAAATGTACTTAAGAAATGTACTTAAGAAAGAAATGTACTTAAGAAATGTACTTAAGAAATGGACTTAATGAAATGTACTTAAGAAATGTACTTTGAAATGTACTTAATGTACTTAATCTACTTTGAAATGTACTTTGAAACGTACTTAAGAAATGTACTTTTTTTTAAGAAAATTTACTTTTTAAAAAAAAGTAAAAATAAGTTACTTTTCACAAGTAAAATAAAAAAGCATTTTTTAAAGAACTGTTAAAAAAAAAAACAAGCTTCAAAGCATTTTTTAAAAATAAAAAAGCATTTTTTGAAGAACTGTTAAAAAAAAACAAACAAGCAGGGACGAGAGTTGAATCAACAACCCTCAGACTCCAACGCGCAACCCTTTACCCATCAGGCCACAGCGACCTTAGATGAAGCGTGACAATTCATATAAATGTATGCACACATGAAAGTACATCTAAACATTCTAAAGTACTTAGCTATTATAAAGAACAACAAAGATTTTCGACATGAAAATTCACCACACGGCAAAAGGAGTAGTTTAGTATAAAACTACAAAAATTAATGTGAAAATTTTATGAGTTTTTTTACGTTTCCAATCATAAAATGTTTTCCAATGGACCAATTTCGCTGATTTTCAATACCAAACTGGTCAGGAATACGTGGAACATTCTGGCCAAAAACCAAACCGCGTTATCGCCGATTGAAGTCGTGAGAATGTTTTCAACAGACGGACAGACGGACATGGCTATATCGACTCCGATTGTTATAAGGATCAATAATATATTTACTTTATGGGGTCGCAAAGCCTTATTTCTATATGTTACAATCAGAATGACAAACTGATATATACCCTCTATCACTTACAGTGGAGGGTATAAAAAAAAAAAAAAAGAGAGGTGGCCGGCGTCGAAGGAAAATGTAAAGTGGTCAGAGCAGGGATCGAACCTGCGTTCTCATGCACAAGAGCCGCGCGCGCACACTAGCCATTGCGCCACCGACGACCATATTTTAATAGTTCCTCATATTTTCCAATGTATCAATCGCTGTAAGTTCGGTATTTTTTGCTTTTTGGATGCAACTACAACGTGTTTGTAGCTTGTTGCAAATATAGTATACTTGTGTCCAAACGCATTGTGTTTGCTATTCAATATTGCATTTTCGCAACGCAATGATTAATTAGCTACAATATCTATTCTTATGATCCAGATGTGTCTTTGTTGAAAACTGCTGGAAGCCAATACGTGTCAGACATTAAGGAAAAAAAGTATATGAATGTTTCAATCATATACATAGTTCCTGCATAATGTTACAGGGGAAGTGTTTTTGAGCGTACATTAATATTCACGTTATTATAAGAAATATATATTCCTTAAGCCGAAAGAAAAAAAAAAATAATATAAAAAATCAGAGACCGAAATTCGATGTTCTAATACAGATTTGCAAAATGGACCTTCCACCCTAAGATGGCACATTGGCTTTACACAGAACTTAAAATTGCACAAGTTTCAGTGGTGGTTACGTATCAGCGTTGGGATAGGAACCACAATGACAATGGACACACTAAATCCTATGAAAGTAGAATTTAATGATCACTGATCCTTTTCATCTATGTAAAAATGGCTATGACATATTTATTCAATAGAGAGAATCATGGGTATATCGTCCTCAAAAGTGCAGCGAACAAAGGATCTATTGATATTATGAAGAATGGGAGAAGAAGAATAGGATATTTTATTTCGCGGTTGCATTCTTATGATAACAATAGAAATGGAGCTAAAGAAATTCGATACGGGTGTTCCAACCAAACGCTCCACTATGAAATCTCATCTACATTGCATTGAACCACTTAACACAACAAATTAATACTGGGCGTTTGAGAAGATCATCGTAATGATGGAATATTATATCATTGACTCGCTTTCATGAAATCAGATTTCTAAAAGCTATTAGGTGATACAAAACCCAGTTTCGGCCTTCTCAGGTGAATGATTAGGAGAACAGTAAGAACATTTGACTGTAGTACGAACTTTATATGAAAAGAGACGTCTTGTTCTTGGAATCCTATGTTTAAACCCAACACAACTTGTACAGTCGGTGACTGCAATGTGAAGCTATTGAAATCATATGACGTATCGAAAATGTATGGAACCCGTTACATATTTAGACGGATATTGGAATGATGCATAATTATATGTACCAGAGAGAGCAGGAAACACCGGTGGCCTGCTCATTCTGTCGCAACTGGTTGTTAAGAAATCCACTTTTATCGAAAATATCTCTGAGTTTAATTACGAATGCCGTCAAAATGTTATACAGATGGGAAATTTCACAAAGTAGGTAATCAAATATTGCAGCACTCATGGCGGTAATGTAGTCAGTTGCAGACAGCGGAACCACTGCGGCGTGTCGCCACCTCCGATTTTTATAGGTTTTGTGCCACCGACACACACACGGCTAGAAATCAGGCGCTGATACTTCTTATGTCATTGGCTTAGATCGGATGAATATCATCAATTGGTCTTGGTTTTGTTTAATAATTTTTTCGGTTCGAGATCAATTTCTATGAAAAATTACTTCTATAACAAAAAGTACACTTTCATAAAATATATTATGTATGTATTGTATTATAAAAATAACATGAAATTCATTATAATGGTAGATGATTGGAAATATATTATTAATAATATTTTCTATGAAAATGTACTTTTTTTTATAAAACTACTTTTTCGTAGAAATTGATCTTGAATAGAAAGAAAGAATAGAAAGATTATTAAAGAACGTAACATCTTACAGATCGAATAATGAAACTAAAGTAGATATCATGGCTTTCTTCAAAATCGTATTTCAAAATTAAAAGAGCAAACAGAATCAGACACGCTGTCGATGACGACGAAAAAAACTTTAGCGTTTAAACGAAATCGAAGAGAAACGCCTGGAAGCTTCAGTTGGTTTTTTCTCTCGTACATTTTATAATATCTTGTCGACGCTCGCAATAAATCTTTCAACTGATAGAAAGAAGTTGCCACATCTTCATGAAAATTATAAGACCAACCAATACATAAATCCTCTATGGTTTGAAAAAAAAAACTAATGAAAAGAGTGTAAAAAAATCTATCATTAAACACAATATACAAAAAATCAATGACAAATTACATGAGGTGTCAGGGGACACCCGGTTGTAACGAAGTTCCTTTCGCTATATATTATGTACTAGTTAGTTCCAACACGCCTAAGGCGCCTGTTGAAAAATACTGTAATGTAAATAGATCTTGTAAAATGATAAATTTTTGTTTAAGAAATTTTTTATTTATTGAATGTATTTTTTTAAAAAAAGTATATTTTTAGGCCCCTTTTGTAAGAATATGTATTATATTTTCCCGAAAAGGTCCTTTCTTATTATTAAATTAAAAAATTAAAAATATTATTATTATTAAAATTAAAAAAAAAATGGTTTCCCGTTACATCCCGTGAAAGGATTAGGGAAAGCTTCTCACAAACCAGTAAGCTGTGCGCGTTCTAGTTTTACACTCACTGATTGGGTTCTACAGTTTTACACCGGTTCCGAACGGTATTTTGGAAGGCTTTTTCATTGCTGAATACTCGATAGTGTCGCCGTCACTAAGCTAAGAAAAAGCCTAAGAGTATAAATTGTTTTTTACAAAAAATACTTTTTTGAAAACAGGTACTTTTTAAAGAAGTGGAGAGGTTATTTTTTTCTTTTTTCAGGAAGGGTACTTATCTCAAGAAAACAAAAGAAAAGATGGTACTTTATTTTTAAGAAATGGTACTTTTAAGAAAAGGAATTTTTGTGAGAAAAGGGATTTTTTTGTAAGAGAAGGTATTTTGTCTTTTGAAGAAAACCATTTTTTTTTACGAAAGAACAGATACAATCTTAAGAGTAGGTACTTATCTCAAGAAAACTTATTTTGTTTTACAAAAAAGGTATTCTTTAAAGAAAATTTAGTTTTTTAAGAAAAAGCAATTTGTGTAAGATAATGTACATTTTTAAGAGAAGGTACTTATTTAAAAAATTACTTTGTTTAAGAAAAGGTACCTTTTGTAAGAAAATTTACTTTTTTACTTCTTTAAGCTGTTATTTTTTTTAAACTTCTTTCACTTTGGCTTTTCCAAATTTTCTTTTTATTCAGTTCAAAACATAGATAAATTAAATAATAGATATAGCGCGCCCATTATCAACTTTGTTCACTAGGTGCTGTCCTGTACTACTGTCACTTTCACCGAAGTTTCCCATAATTGTCATTGACGTTTATTCAAAATTGTGGGAAATTTTTGTGAAACTAATTTAAATAATGGGAAATGTGACAAAATTTATGTGATTTTACATAATAGCATTTGTTTGTTATATAAAAAACTATTTCAAATCCATGAGGCCGGTGTTGGGATATCAACAGGAGAAAACCCGTAAGACCGCCCAAGGATGAACATACCGGAACGCCTTTTTAATCTAAAAACTTCTTCGCCCAAAAACTGTAGCAACTTCTGTGGTCGCAGATGCCAAAACCGTTAAGAGTGTCTGAGGACTCTCAACAAGGAATGGTAGCTGCACTAGGGGAAGAACGAATTTATTAGGACCTGTACGGTGGTGACTTGGCTTTGCAATTCGATGGCCATTAGATATTCTATTTTAAGTAATGTGTTGTATTCTTGATATTTTTGTTGAAAATTATTTTTTCTTTTGATATGAAATATTAAATTTGTAATTGTCATATTTTTTGACTTTTTTTTTGGGGGAAAAAAAATCCCATTTATTGCTTTCAACGACATCTAGAAAATTACCCATTACACTAAAATTTTCCCAACGCTTGTGCTTCATCTATTTGTTTGCTTTATCTATGGTTCAAACTACAATATGTAATAACCAGGCTCCACCTAGAAAATTTCCCATTAAACAAGAAATATGTTAATCTGGACACAAACCAAAAGTACGAGTGTAAAAGTGCTGCCAAATATAATTCAATGCTGAGGATTGTGTTTCATGGATTTGCCAGTCTTGCACTTTGGCTTTCTAAGTTTACTTTTTATTGGGTTCAAAACTACAATATGTAATACACAGGCTCCACCGGAAAAACTTCCCTTTAAACAAAATCAAACCAAAAGTACCCAATATAGTTGATAATAATAATAATAATAGTTGATAATAATAATAACTTCGTTTGAGGAATATAGTTGCGTCAATAGAATATATATGTTTTCGACAACCGAGTAGCGGTAAAGACATCTGACTGGAAATCTTCCATAATCATTACCTGCTGATCATCATTGAAAGAATCTGAGTGGAGTAGTATTTAAAACTGGCCTCTCTACATTTTATATCTCACCATATTCCCATTCCCGTCCTTGCAGGAGGTCAGCCCATTATTCTTATTCTTCCCTCGGAATTTATTATTCATCTTGCACATTTCAATCTTTTCACTCTCTCTCTGCTCCGAAGGCCATTTTCCGCCTAAATAGTTGGGTTTCCTCCCTTCTCAGCCTCTTGTACCGCGTTGTAACTGCCTGTTTTATTGCCACACGTGCAGCGTCTCCTTTATCAATTGCAATGCGACATTCGTCGTCGTACCATGGCCTATACTTCTGGGGTTTTTGATAGCCAAGTTCAGTCCTTGCAGCGGTTTCCAGAGAATGGGAGATGTGCTTCTGGATCCTCGTGAGGAAGGAGTATTCGGCTCTAGCAGAGTGTGAGCTGTTGTCGATAGGCCTTTGATATCTCCGGCTTGTCGATATATAGCTTTTGCAGTGTTCGGCTTCGGACGTTTTGCGCCCTAGTCAGTATTGTGCGATCTTTCGCAGCCACCAGGTAATGATTTGAGGCGATATTAGCACCTCGAATCACACGTACTACATCCATTACACTAGAAGAGTGCCTGCGATCTATTACCAAGTGATCATTCTGTTTCTTCGTTGTGTGATCAGAAGATAATAAAGTCGCCTAATATATGACCTTGAAAGAAGCCTGAGACGCATCAGTGATGGCATAACCAATCATGCTGCTCATTGGTTTCACCTTCTCACTCTAGCTAGCTAACGGAGGTTTCCGTTAAACCCATTGCGCAGGACACACTGTGTGAATGTAGTGAGCTGATTGGACTACCAAATGAAAGACTAATTTCTGGCCACTCCGAAGTGAATGGCTACCAGATACTTTCAACCTTCACGGACTGTCCCGTGTCTTTCATAGTCAGTATTGCGAACACCTTGATCGGAGTTGCTCTACCTCTTTTTTTTATAGCATCAGCTTCATCACCGCTCTGAGTAACGGCTCTCGATTAAAGTTATTAAATGCCACATCAATTTAAATCTTTGTACTACTGTCTTTAGAAAAATCATATGTCTTAGAGCACGCTCAAAGGCAAAAAGACAAAAAAAAAAAAACCAGACATATTAAAGCTGAATGAATTTAGGGAAACCCATTTTTGTGTCTTTAGACCGATATTGGAAACACCGAAAACAGAAAACATTTTTATCAGTTTTGAATTTTAAACCAGAGAACATTTCGGCCATTTTAATTTAAATAATAATATAGAGACCAACAACTGCTAAAAAGATGCTTTTCTCCGAGGCTTGTATACGACCTAGTTGTTATAGTCAGACCTACAATATTGCTAATGGTGGCAAATAACAAATTTCCGAAGTTTGAGAAAATATTAATGTGACATTAAACCACAAACACTCATTTGGAGAATAACCTGACTGTTATAAGGCTTCTAGTAAATAGATGTGATAGACTCGCCATCAATTTGAAACAAAACTGTTTTCACAAATTATAGCAGAGTCAAGTGAGATCTCATCCGAATATTAATGGGATGGCAAAAACAACAATTAGAACTCCATATAAACTAACGATAGACGTATTGACATCTATATCCGTTAAACACTTCGACTTTCTATCAAGTGCGACATGTCCTGCTGTTCTCCATCTAAAGAGATGCAAAGTTAATTTTCTAGCCCTTAACGTGTAAATGAATACAATGCGATATGTTACGCCAACGAAAGTATGATAAATTCTTCCACCATTTGAATTTAATAGCATCGTGACTTGGTATTATTGTTGGATTCATCTTCATATCCTCTTCTGTTGTATTGTTTTTCCCCTCTCGCCAATATCGTTATGGTTGTTTCAGGGATAGCCCATTTGCTGTGTTCAATAAATATAAACTGTTTTCCAATCGCCCTTTTCATAAAAATCCTTACAAGCGGTAAATCGGGAAATGTGAATGTGTGAATATGGATTTTGATTAAAGAAAATCTATCAACCATCATTGTCTCTTCAATCGCATCATCTTCATCAGATATGGCATCATCGTCATCATTGTCGTCATGCATTTTTCCATTTAACTTTAGTTAGTATGCGGTGACACTGCAATCACTAGAATTCTTTATTACTTTTTTAGATTTCCACAAATAATGGAGAGTTTTAAAAATTAGGTTGTACCATTCAGTAGTCAAGAGGAGAACACAAGGTCATGGTCCTTATTTAATTTAGTATCCTTTGTCTCTTTTCATATTTTGTCTCGCAGATGGAATCATTGGTACGTGAAATGCAAGATCCGGAGAATGGTGTGCCAGTGAGGCAGCAGAAAATGTTTCTTACTTCTATACCGTATGCATTTATGGGTAAGTTAAGTCGAATTATTTAATTAATTAATTAATAATGCAATAAATAGTTAATTATGTACTTAACTATTCAACTATATTTAACTGATTAACTATTTAACTATGTAACTATTTGACTATGTAACCATTTAACTGTTTAACTATTTCACAATTTATATTTATATATTTAATTATTTAAATACACAGTGCAACACGAAAAAATATAACCATATACGGACACCACTATGTGATAAAAGACCAACAAAAAAAGATCCGTGTCTCCCAGTTTTGCCCAAAATGAGTGACTTTTTTTATGGGCCCCCAAAAATTTGGGGCCTCGGTGTAATTTTTGCAAAAAAGTGATAATTTTGTCAGGGTGATATCTTGCAATTCGTTCGGAATTTTGATTTACCCTCTGAGGGAAAGTTATAGGTCTTGTCATAAAGAATAAAAGTTGTCAACATATAGGATCAAAAAATTTCATCTTTAAGGTCAAAATCTCAAAAAAATCGATTTTTGTTACCTGTTTCCCCTGTGCATGTCCAAAGGTAGCAAACCGTTCAAGATTGAAGGAAACAATCAACAACAACAATTTACCTAAGATCTCATTAAACAATTTTCTAGAACATATGAACTTCCTAGGAATGATTCTTATATTGTGTGCTGCGTCCTTTGTTGCGTGTGCTGAGCTTACTGCTTTGCCTGTGCTGTTGCGGTCAGTGAGATAGCACAGTATCTCAATGTTGAAGTAAACGGTGTTGATAATCATTCCTAGGAATTTCATACGATCTAGAAAGCTGTTTACTGAGATCTTAGGTACATTTTTGTAGTTAATTGTTTCCTTGAACTTTGAACGGTTTGCTACCTATGGACCTGTACAGGGGAAAAAGGAAAATTTTGACCTTGAAGATGAAGTTTTTTTTGATCTTATATGTTTACAATTTTTATTCTTTATGACAAAACCTACAACTTTCTCTCAGAGAGTAAATCAAAATTTCGAACGAATTGCAAGATTTGAGCATGATAAAATGATCACTTTTTTGCAAAAATTACACCGAGGCCCTATATCCTTAGGGGCCCATAAAAAGGAGTCCATGACTTTGGGCAAAACCGGGAGACATGGGTCTTTTTTTGTTGGTCTTCTATCACGTAGTGGTATCCGTCATGGAAATGACTTACTAACTATTTAACTGTTACATTTAATAATTATTTAACTATTTAATTTTGTTGTTGTTGTTTTTTTGATAACTAAGACATATTTTAGTTATTTATTTATTTTTTATGGAGTAGTTTCTGACAATTTTTATTTTAACTATTTAGATATTTAACTATCTAACTAGTAATATATTTATCAATTTAACTGTTTAACTATTTAACTTTCTTACCATTTAATTATCTAACTGTTTGTTATCTAACTGTTTAACTACTAGTTAACTATTTTACTATCTAACTATTATTTAACTATTAGTTAATTAATTAGTTAACTATTTAGCAATTTAACAATCTAACACTTTAACAAATTAATAATTTAACAACATAACTATTTAAGTGCTTAACTATTTAACTGTGTAACTATTTAATTATTTAACATTTAACAATTTAATTATTTAACCAATTATATATTTAACAATTTAACAAGTTAACAATATAACTATTTACCTATGTAACTATTTACATATTTAACTGTTTAACTATTTAGTTGTTTAACTATTTAACTATTTAACTATCTAACTATTTAACTAGTTAACTGTTTAACTATTTAATAATTTAACTTTTGAACTATTAACCTATTTAACTATTTAGCTATGTAACTATTTTATTATTTAACTATTTTGATGTTAAACTATTAAACTATTTAATTAATACACTATTTAACTATTTAGCTATTTAAGAATTTTACCATTTAGTTAGTTATATAGTTATTTAGCTATTTAGCTATTTAACTATTTAACTATACAATTATTTAAGTATTTAACTATTTAACAATTTAACAACTTAACTTTTTAACAATCTATCAGCTTAACTACTTAACTATTTAAATATTTAACTGTGTAACTATTTATTTATCTAACCTTTTAACTGTTTAACGATTACTAATTTAACAATTTGACTATTGAGCAATTTAACTAGTTAACTATTAACCTATTTAACTTTTGAGCTATGTAACTATTATTTAATATTATTTAACTTTTTTTTTAAATTAATAACTTAACTATTTAACAATCTATCAGCTTAACTAACTATTTAAATATTTAACTGTGCAACTATTTATTTATCTAACTTTTTAACGGTTTAACGATTAACAATTTAACTATTGAGCAATTTAACTGTTTAACTATTCACCTATTTAACTATTTAGCTATGTAACTATTTTATTATTTAACTATTTAGACATTAGATTTTTAACTACCTAACTATTTAATTAATACACTATTAAACTATTTAGCTATTTAGCTATTTAACAATTTTACCATTTAACTATTTAGTTATTTAACTATTTAATTATTTAACTATTTAACTATATAATTATTTGAGTATTTAACTATTTAACAATTTAATAACTTAACTATTTAATAATCTATCAGCTAAACTAATTAACTATTTAAATATCTAACTATGTTGAGCAATTTAGCTATTTAAAAATTTAACTATTAACCTATTTAACTATTTAGATATGTAACTATTTAGATATGTAACTATTTTAGTATTGAACTATTTTGGTATTAATTAATTTAATGACTTAATTTTTTAACTATTTAACTAGTTAACTATTTAAGAGTTTAAGTAATTACATATTTAACTATTTAATTATTTAGCTTTTACCCTATTAAACTACTTAACTATCTAACTCTTTAACTACTTAACTATTTAACAATTTGACGATTTACTACTAAACAATTCAAAAATGTAATAACTTAACAATTTAACTGTTTAACAATTTAACTATCTACAATTTAACTATGTAACAATTTAATTATTTAACTATTTAACATTTTAACAATTTGACTTTTTAACTATTTATTTAATTATTTTAGTGTTTAACTATTAAACTATTTAGGGTTTTAACTATCTAGCTTAACTATTCAAATATTAAACCATTTATCTATTTAACTATTGAACTATTTAAATATTTAACTATTTAGCTATTTACCTATTTAACCATTTTACTATTTAACTATATACCTATTTCACTTTTTCTTTATCCAGGTTACGATCTTATTGAATGGCTAATGGATCGTCTGCTGATCGAAGAATCCGAAGCTTTGAGCATTGCCAATCAACTGTGTCTACATGGTTACTTTTTTCCTGTCAATGATTCCAAAACTCTAACTGTCAAAGATGACTCTTCCCTCTATCGCTTTCAAACACCGTACTATTGGCCCTGGCAGCACAAGGCCCCCGATAATGTCGAATATGCTATATATTTGGTTAAAAGATCCTTGCGCAATAAACAGCGTCATGCTTTGGAGGACTATGAAGTGGAAGCTTTGGCCTCGCTGCACAAAAATCTTAAGGGTAAATGGGAAATTATTTCCATGCAGGCGGAGGAACAAGTGCGTCTGGCAAAGGAACGCAAGAAAGGCGACAAAATTGTGGGTGATTCACAGGAGCGGGCATATTGGCGCGTACATCGTCCACCGCCGGGCCAGTTTACACCGCTAGAGCCATGTCCTGTACCCTCTAGGGATCGTCAGGGTACGAAGCAGAATAAGAAGAAAACGGTGGAGGACATGCAAAGGGATGTGGAATATTTGAAAAAGTCTTTGAATCGTACTCGCATGAAGATGTCGCAGGCCTGTGAATCGTTAATTGTTTACTCTGAGACTTTTTCCGATTACGATTTCTTTTTACAACCCGTCTTGCCTTCTAATCCTTGGGTCACCGAAGATATCACCTTCTGGCAGTTGAATAATACCTTTGTGGATATACCCACCGAGAAGCGAGTGAAGAGATGGGCTATTTCGATTGAAGAATTGGTGTGTGATCCTACAGGTTTGCAGGAGTTTACCAATTTTTTAGAAAAGGAATACTCTCACGAGAACATCAGGTTCTGGATTGCGGTCAATCGGCTAAGACGATCAGCTCATTCACAGGTATCGCGTAAGGTCCAGGAGATATATGAGTAAGTGTTCGTAGATTTGTTAAGAGTTTTGCACGTTTCCATGGCTTTTGTATTTCAGGGAATTTCTTAAGCCTGGTGCTCCATGTGAGATCAACATTGATGGCAAAACTATGGAAAGTGTTTTGAAGGGCCTCAAGAATCCCTCCCGTTTTACTTTCGATTCCGCTTCTGAGCACATTTATATGCTATTGCTGAAAAAGGATTGCTATCCACGTTTTATACGTTCCGATCACTATAAACGTTTGCTGGAGTCGGGAATCCAGCCGGCCCATAAGAAGCGCTTCTTCAACTTTGGAGGTGTTAGTGGAGCCAAAAAGAAAATGACTGCCGTCTTGTCCAGCCAACCCAATTTGGGTGGTAATGAGTCCAGTAGCAAAAGTACAATGGGTGCCAGTGGTAATTCTTTCATAATGTCCACAGCTCCACCACCAGGAAGTTTGACCAGACGACGAGGCAGTGATCGTAGTCTTAGCGGATCGGCCCACGAGTTGGCGGTGATAGGTGTTAACAAGGACAGCAGCTCCAAGGTGCCACATTCTCACTCACAAAGCAATTTAAGCGAGATGCCCTACAGGTGAGTTTGGCTAACAATTTTAGCCTAGTACTAACACAGTTTCAAGATATATAATGCTTTTTTCGATTGGTACTTGTATCTCACACTACGAGATTGGTTATTTTTCAATATTTGTACTTGTATTTTTTTGATTTCATTAATATGAACAATTTTCGTTTCGAATCATTGCATTTTTGATCATTAAACTAACGATTGAAAAACTCGACATTTTGTGATTGAAATCGTTTCGTTACACCCACCAGTAGTGAAACAGTTTATCGCGGCGATATGCCACCGCCCACCACCCAAGAGCGCTTTGACCAGGACTATGGAAATCTCGAAAGTAGTTTAGCCACACACCAGTAAGATTTCCAAAACATTTTGATTTTTTTTCTTCATCCATTCTACTTTGCTTCCGTGAACCCGATTTATTTTGTAAATCTTATTCTACTGTTGTCGTTTATATTTGTCTCTTTTTCTTCTGATCTCTTCAGGATATTACAGTTTTAGTGTTGTTGTATATACATATATATATATACTATATAAAGTTCCCACGTATCTGTTCCGTCTCTGAGTCCACATACAGTGCTACTATATCCTTTTCTCTAGACTATTTAGTGTATAAGAGTTTAGAATTTCTTTGTGCTGCCAAATAACTTGTATTATGCTCTTCTAACTCTAAAACACTGTCTCTTACTATTTCCATTTCAATCTACCATTTTTATAGTTATTACACTTTGGGTGTTTTTACTTGGGAGTGTCGTCGTAGTTTCGAATTGAAATAGAAGACGCAGACATGTCCAAATTACTTGAACTTTAGCCAAAGGCCACAGTTATTTACTATAGTGTGGTTACGTCTCTGCTGCAAAAGTCCAACTATTAGATTAGTTTGACAAACTGACCTGTGTTTGATTTCCATTCGGGACTACGCCACTCTAAAATACAACACCCTATAAATGTATTATGTTGATTTTGCCTCATTTGTTGAAATTTCTCATATTTTGCCACAAAATAAAAAATTATAAAAATTTAAACGAAGAAAAATATTCAATGATAATTTTATGTTAGAGGGAAAAATTAGACTGACCGTCTTTAGAAAATACAATATTTTTTCGATATTAGCCAAAACTTTCGCGGGGTTGGAATTATTAAAATGTAAAAATAAAAATTGTGTATAAAATATGCAATTCAGAATTGAAAATCGAAAAGTGATTTAACACGTTCATAACATTGAAAATTCTCCTTCGTCTTTATGTCCTTCACCAAATACAAAATCTGTCGTAACCACAACTGACTGTTCCACCTCGAACCCAAAACCAAACTTGGCTCATACTTAAACTTTTCCTTCTGCCATTCCACAAACGACTCACAGAGAAACCCCTAAAGCAAAGGCAGCACGTTTGGAGACCACCGTAGAAACAGGTGGCAGCAGTGCTGTCTGCCCCTGGGATGAGCCTGACGTACCACCTGATATACAGGCACCGAAGCCAGTACAACCGGTAGCGGTGACTGCTGCCACCACCGTAACAACGCCCGTTCAATTGTCGGTGTGCCCATGGGAGCAGGAAGAAGAGGCAGCTCCCGTGCCAGCCCTAAAAACAAGCACACAAAGATTAACTAGGTAAGTGTTGACTTATGGTTAGTTCCTGATTAAACTACATTGTACAACGAGTTGATATATACCATTTAACAGCACTTCGTCGGATAATACGGAAGTGTCCGATAGATTGCAAAGCAAGTTGGGTATACGCCACCAAAATACTGTGGACAGCGGTGAAGCGGGTATGAAACGGTTATTACCGAATTTTACAGAACAACGAAGAGCATCAGTGTCCTTTACACCGAGGTAAGTTTTTTTCAAATACCATTAAGAATCTTGCATTTAATTTGAGTTTCTCTTCATTCAGCCGCACTTCAGAGTTTCCTTTGGGGCGACCGTCCACCGGCGTAAAAACATCGGCGACTCCATCGCCCACGGTGACTTTGCAGCAGAGCAACTTTCCTGCTCTGTTTGCTCCTTTACAGGGAGCCCAATATACCACGGCTGCCGTTGCTGCCTTTGGCAGTGTAATGTCTACCACCAATGTTGTAACAAAAGATCCACCCTCCTCCTCTGATGCTGAGCTGGAAGAGGAGTTAAATAAACTATCCATTTCCGGGCGTAATAGTGAGACATCGGCTTCGGAGTTGCCAGTACTGCCGACACCCAATCCAACTCCCACACCACCGCCAATCACCAAAGTAACACCACCTCCGGCTGAAGAATATACGGTGGTTAGCACTGAAACTCAGACACTACCGCTGGACAGTCCTCGGGAAAGTTCAGCCAGTAATTCCCCACTCCCTGAGGAAGCTGATCAGCGACAAGCTTCCAATGATGGAGATTTTGGGGAAGAAGTAGATTCGGAGGTACAAGATGTGCAAATTGAATTGATCGAATCTTCTGGGGGCTATCAAAAGCTCTGCGAAAGCCAAGAGGCCCTGGAAATATCTCCACCTACAATACAAATTGATGATCAGGAAGACGAAGATGATGATGATGACAAATCTCCCCAGGAGCAAGGATACGAATGCCTAACGATTGAAGTAGATCAGGAGGAAGCTAAAACGGAAGACTCTCACAAAAGTCCCTCTCCGTCGATTAAACATATTAACGACGAGGAGATTGCAGCAGATAATTCTCTAAAACAACCTTCTTCTGCAGATTCCCCAAGGGATAGTGACGAGCCCCTACCGTCACAAGAACCCTCCGCTGAAGTGCTTCCACCAGCCTCACCTCAAGAAGAGCTTTCACCCACTACCGATGAATATCAAGAAGGCATTGAATTTGGTGATGATGGTAAAATTGATTATGATATTGCTGAATCTGAATCCACTGTGGGTTATATACCACCTGCTCCCACTCCTGCACCCTCAATGGCTCCGTTAGCGGAAATAGACACCGACACCGTAGACGAAGAGTACAGTGAAGAATTGAAGCCCAAAGAATCTGCAAAAGTGCCCATTTGTGGTACAGCCAAATGCACCGCTGAGGAGGCACGTAAAAAGCGCAAGAAACGCCACGTGGAGACAAGAAAATCACTGTCGGCCGAGGAGAAAGAGAAGGAGAAGGAAAAAGCCGGCACATCGGCGGCTATTACCACCACTGCTGTGGTGAAAGAGACTACTAGTGCCAAACCGGAAACTGATATAACGACAGTTTGTCCCTGGGAAGATGAGTGAGTATTAATACTGTTTGCTAGAGAAAACCTAGTATAGAAATCATGATTCTATTTAATTCAAGAATTTCATTAACATTTTAAAATTTTATTATACATTTATATTTAATCCTCTTAAGGATATTTAACAAAATTTGAGAAAAATCGGATAATTGACACCATATAAACGGGGTTTGGATTGGTTAAATATTAAATTTTCTGTTGCGGCTTTGGACACTCTAATTTAAACTTACATTGACGAAGGATCATTTCGAAATTTGTGTCACTCCAACTTTAGCGGCTAATATTCTAGGGTACTAAAATCTACTCAAATGTGTTTGTAATTTCCAAGTAAATCGATCGGATGAACTATAGAAAATGGCTTACAACGGTTAACTTTTGAGCACAGCTCTGATAAATATGTGATTTCCAAATTGGGTCCTAAGTTGTATCTAGGAATTAACTAAATCTGTATGCATCCTAATATAATGAAGGATAATTCAAGGCTAATCACCTTTTAAAACGGGCCAAATATTTGAACTGGTGCTCACAAAAGATTTACCAGTAAACGTGGAATCATTGGGTTTGGAGATTATGCATTGTAGCGAATTGCCTTTTTAGTCGTTGTTGTCTTTATTATTTGTGGCCATCGGTGGTGCAATCGTCGTGTGAGCGGCTGTTGAATATGAGATCCTGGGTTCGATCGCTTAGTGATGGCGACACTATCTACAATACTATTAAGCCATAAACAAAAAGCTTTTCCAAATACCGTTCGGAATCGGTGTAGACTGTGGGTCCCAAACTATTAGGACAAAACTAGTAAGCGCACACCTCACTAGTTATGATGAGCTCTTCCCAATCCCTTAATGGGATGTAATGGTATACCAGTTTTTGGTTTATTTTATCATTAGAACAATCTTTATATATTACGATGATGACAATAGTGCTCTTTATTTATTCAAAACTTAGGACTTCACTATAAGTCTATACTCAACACAGTCTCAAAAGGTATCTTGGTATCCTACTTGCATCATTTGCAACTCAACGTAACGACATTCAGCCTTTTCTCGAACCATCTTGTATTTTGTGGTGAGATTAATAGAGCCATCTCTATTTCGATCATTACAGAGTTTTCTTTATCGCATTAATCAACCTTTCGTGGTGAGATAGTAAATGGTTGCTTTCAGCTTCCGGAATTCACTTCAGTTGCTTAGTAACATGTGTATGTTGATTTAACATACTGTTGATGTATGTTGATTTGCAATACTGTGATGATTAATATCAGGCATTTTTCGTTACATTAGGAGTTTTTTTTTGTTTTCTTTGTCGTTAAAACTGTGTTTATAAAGTACAGTGGGTACAATAGTGTTTTTTATTTATTCAAAACTTAGCACTTCACAATAAGTCTATACTCAATACAGTCTTAAAATCTATTACTAGTCGCCACTTTATATCAGTTGCAACTGTCAGTAATGACATTCAGTCTTTTCTCGAACCATCCCGCATTTTGTGGGGAGATTAATAGTGCCATCTATATTTCAATTCATTTCGAATTTTCTTTATCGTATTCATCAACCATACGTGGTGAGATTTTAAACGACTGTCTTCACCTGGCAGACATAATCGGCATTTCATTAGCAGTGAAATATCCTTTGAAGGATATTTAACAACATTTGAGAAAAATCGGATAATTGACACAAAATAACCGGGGTTAGGATTGTTTAAATATTACATTTTCTGTTTCGATTTTGGACACTCTAGTTTGAACTTATATTAACGAAGGATCGTTTCGAAATTTGTGTCACTCCAACTTTAGCGGCTAATGTTCTAGGCTACTAAAATCTAGTCAAATATGTTTCTAATTTCCAAGTAAATCGATCGGATGAACACTATTGAAAATGGCTTACAACGGTTAACCTTTCAGTACAGCTCTGACAAATATGTGATTTCCAAAATGGGTCCTAAGTTGTATCTAGGAATTTACCAAATCTGTATGCATCCTAATACAATGACGGATAATTTAAGCATAATCACCTTTTAAATGGGGCCAAATTGGTTCTCATCTTGAAATGGCGTACACACAAGTTTTACCAGTAAACGTGGTTACCTTCTTAGTCGTTGTTGTTTTTATTATTTGTGGCCATCGGTGGTGCAATGGTCGTGTGCGCGGCTGTTGTGTATGAGATCGTAGGTTCGATCCTTGATCTGACCACCTTCAATTTCTTTCAAAAGCGGGCACTGCGCTTAGTGATGGCGACACTATCTACAAACATAAAGCTTCTCCAAATACCGTTTGGAATCAGTGTAAAACTGTGGGTCCCAAACTATTAGTACAAAACTAGAAAGCGCACAGCTCACTAGTTATTATAAGCTCTCCCCAATCCTTGCACGGGATGTAATGGGAAATCTTGCTTTTTGTTTCATTTATCATTAAAACAATGTTTCTAAATTCCGATAATGACAATAGTGCTCTTTATTTATTCAAAACTTAGCACTTCACAATAAGTCTATACTCAACACAGTCTCAAAAGGCTTCCAGGTATTCTATTTATATCAGTTGCAACTCTCAATAACTACGTTCAGCCCTTTCTCGAACCATCTTTCATTTTATGGAGAGATTAATGGTGCCATCTCTATTTCGATTCGCACAGAACTTTCTTTATCGGATTCATCAACCATTTGTGGTGAGATAGTAAATGGTTGCATTCAGCTTCCGGCATTCACTTCAATTGTTTAGTAACATGTGTATGTTGTTTTAACATACTGTTGATGTGATGATGAATGTAAGACAATTTTAGCTGCTGTCGGTCTGTTTTCTTACACCGCTTGCTTAGATTATAACGTATTTTGTGTGGAGAGCTAAGCGATAGTAAGCGGCACTTGAAGTTACTGCTCAAGTTTCTGTATTATGCAGGCAGAAAGCTCCCAATATTAAATTTTCAGCAATGTCATTGTGACAATGATGTCATTGTGACAATGATGTCATTGCCGTGTATTAAAAGGTAACAAAAAGAAAATTAAAGTTTACAAGAGTGACTATTTACCGTGCGCTAGTTCAAGACAATTAACAAAATTTTTTGTTAAGCTTGTTGGTACAATGCTATTTTTTTTTGAAAATGGCGTACATCGGCCCCAGTTTTGACATATGTACGTCCAAGCAATCATTGTACTATCGGGTTCAGCTGTAACAAATATTAAATGATTCCAAAGAAATTTGATTCATATGATTTTCTTAAGTCAAAGATAATAACGGGTGGGGCAAAAATCATCATCTGAGTTTCTTTCGCTCTTATGGCTATATTCTAAATGAGCGCAACAGTCTTTTTTTAACCACTATTGGACAACCTGAATTTTGTGTGGGAACAATTTCAAGTCCAATATCAAAATGCGGCGCAGGGATCCCCGCGAAATATGCAATTGTTGAGCATGTTTTCTTGTGGATGTTTCGGGCTCCCACGCACTGCTTCAGCCCAACGGCCGGTTCGGGGCTTCAGTTGTCGCGTTTGTTTGAACTACGGGCGCTGCTGGATTGGGATATTTTCACGTTGCGTTACCACCACTGACGAATTATTGCACTCAAACATTTTCACAATTGTCGCGCGTTCATGGGGCGTATAGCGATGGCCAATACAATATTTTCTTCATGCCCAATCGCACAAGATAAGAAAGGGATTTTGATCTGAAAAAGAAAAAACATTTAAATACAAAGAAGAACATAGGGTGTCAACGATTTCTCCCCATCGTCTTCTGTCTCTGGAAAGTGATTTAATTCGGTTCCATGATTTTCAGGTTTGTTTGTATTCCTTTTCCACAGACCGCTTTCATGTATTTGGTGGTCGTTCTGGCCTTCGGTACCCCTGCGGGTTCCGTTTAAGTTCAGCTCAACCAATATCTGATGCCTAAGTATACGGCCGATCTAAGTCCATTTTCTTCAACGTATATCCAATTCATTATATACAGTTAGACAGAGTACTTCATTAGACTTAGTCTTTGGCCAGTAGATACAGAGTATTTATTTCAGGCAACGATTGACAAACGTTTAGACCTTCTTCATTGTCAGCTTCGTCTGGCTCCAGGTAGTACAACCGTACAACAGTACAGACTTCATACGGAACATTTTTTGTGCAGGTTTATATCACCGTCAGTGGTGCAATGGTCAGTGTGCGCGACTCTTCTGCATGAGTACGTGGGTGCGATCCCTGCTCTGACCACCTTACATTTCTTTCGACGACTGTCACCTCGCTTAGTGATGGCGACACTATCGAGTACTTATCCATGAAAAAGCTTCTCAAAATACCGTTCGGAGTCTGTGTAAAAACTGTAGGTCCCAATAAGTCCGTATAAAACTAGAAGCAGCACAGCTCACTGGTTGTGAGAAGCTCTCCCCCAGTCCCTTCAAGTGATGTTATTGGAATATATTTATTTATTTTTATTTATATCACCATAAGTTACACTAGGCCTGTTTTTCTTATTTCCTGCTAAACTAATATTTCGGCCCGTTTATGTGGAGAGCTAAGCGATTTTGAGCGCCTCTTCATACAATGACCTCGAAAAATTAGTTTAGCGGGAAATAAAAAACGCGATTAGTATTGACATAATTAACGAGACCTCATTCAGACGTTTCGTCTCGTCTATAAAGTTTCTTAGCGAATTCATAAACCGTTCGTGGTGAGATCATATATGGTAGCTTCGTAGATAAATAAAAACCATAGATGACTCCTTTGCTTAATCATCATTTTCTCGAGAGGGCACATGCGGTTTCCGTACGACCATTTTTCACTCGAATGTGTCGAAAAAGCACTCAAAAATAGTTTTTATTTCGATTCTGTTGTTTAAATTTGAAAATAGATTATAAATAATAGAAAAGAATATCGCTTTTGATATTTGCTGACAATACAAAAGGCAAAAAAGCATGGTCTTATAGTTTTTTCAATAGCTTTTATTTCCAGGGAAATTTGGCTATATCTACCACTCTGGCGCCATCTAGAAAACTTCCGTTTACTATTAAATCCACCACTTATCTTTCACCATCTATGATTTTTGACGTAGAATACGTCTTACCTTACGGTATGAGGAGTCATGTCAGGTTTTTATTGTTGTAATCTTTATTTCATTGAATTTGAGGAAGGTAAATGAAGATGTTATCTTTCGTTTGGTATACATTTCATATTGGTTGATATATTTCTAGTATTTGAATTTCTCAAATGAAAATTGTTTAAACACATACACTCAAACATATGTGTGGTGTTTGGTTGAGTGTTTTTGGTTGCTCAACATTGCTTAGGAACATGTATCTAGTAAAAAGTGAAACGAAAAGCAAGCTAATGTTGCTTGGCAACATGTATCTAGTAAAAAGTGAAACAAACAGTAAGCTAACGTAATAAAGCTTTTTTGCGAAAGCTTCAATAAAGCCGTTGTAACATTAATTTTGAATTGTAAAGCGTAAAGCTTTCACACAACACTCGAATGCTAATGCGAAGACTCGATAAGGTAAACCTTTTTTAATATTAGGGCGGCTCTATCAATATTCGCAGAACTTATTTCAATAAAAATATTAACTAAAATACATAAATATATAACAATAAATGATAAATAATAGAAGCAAATGAATTTATTGTTATATATGTTTGCTGTCTTATCGGATGGAGTATTCTACGTTAAACTTAATGGCCGTGTCTCTGACACAGCCTGCAGGGACAGTGCGTGGCCGAAGGCCTCCGACAACTGTCTGCTGTAATTTTTTATTTATCTATGTAGCCACCAAAGATAATTAAAAAACCTAGATGGTGAAATGGAAGTGGTGGAGTTGAAAGTTCAGGGGAAATTTTCTAGATAGCGCAGGAATGTTGCATATGGGCAAATTTCCCTGAGAACAAAAACTATTGAAAAAATGATTTCACTATGCTGTTTTTTGTATTGTCAAAATTATCAAAGAAATATACCCTTTATATAAACTGTATTGTATTTTCACAATCAGACAATACAATCAAAACAAACAGTACTATTAGGGTTTTTCCGTCGTATCCAAATGAAAAATGATCGCCCGCAAACAGCCTTTGCCATCTGGTAAATAAATTATTATCTTTGTAGCAACACCAATCAAACAGCAATATCGACAACACATGCATACTCGTATCTCCGTTGTGATTTAAATCTTGATTTTGATAAACATTTTTTTTCGTAATATTTTTATCTTGGAATTAGGATATCTAAAGATTCAGTTGATACATCATAGTGAGGCGTGTCCATCCATATATGTATAAGCTCCTTCAGTGATGTCATATAAGTGTCATGTCCCAAATATATAAAATTTAGTATGGTTTATCTTTACAGAAATGTTACCACCAGTGATGGTACTTTTACCAAAACCTATGCCACCCTAGGGTATTTATGAATAAAACCCAATTTATTTCGAAATGTGGTCAACAAATTTCTAAAGCGAAAGAACTACAAAAAATGACATAAACAGCAACAGCAGCTACAGCAACAACAACAATATGAAAATTACGAAATTTTCTTCATCCAAAACCAGAAATCCATATTAATTTAATTAAAACAACAAAATTTAAAGAAATAGGAATTTGTTCATCTAACCGCAAAAGGAAGTGAGTAAAAATGTTATAAAACTACATAAAATAGACAACAGGAAATTGCTGAATCCAAATCAGAAATTAGAAAAATGATGCTAAGTTTAAGATTGAACACCTACAAAATCTTGCGAAAAGTATGACAACTATAAAAATTAATTAAAAAAAAAACGTGAGAAAAAAACAACAATTTAGTAATAAATAACCTAAATACTACTAGAAATTAAGAATATCATTGCAATTTGTGTTTGGTTTTTTTTTGTTTTAAATTTTTTAGATTTTAATCATTTAGTTTAATTGACAACAAACAAATAATAATAATATTAATTATTACGATACAAAACAATAAAAGAGAAATAAATATACATAAAACTGAGTGAGCGAATACTAAATATTATGGCTGAGTTATTTAAGATCCAGAAAGTTTGAAGCGGACAGTTGCAATGAAAATTGAAGAAGAAAATATTGTTGATAATTTTTATTTTTTGTTAAACCTGTAAACAGAGGCTGGAATATTTTGACAAAAACAAATTTAACATTTGAGAATTTCAATAGATTTTTGATGGTTTGATTAACTGGAATTTGAGTGTTTCTAAGTTGGGGTAAATGGTCGCTGCCAGTTCTTTCTGTTGTAGTTTTTAAAACTATGTTTGCTGGGTTTTTTAAGAAACTCCAATCCAAATTCTTCGAATGACATTATTTTTCTGTAATAGTTAATTTAGGCCAATTTAAGAAATGCTTGTTATATATATTTATTCTCCACAAGTTTCGTTTTAAAAGTTTGATATCTTCTAGAGGCATAGATCTAGAAATCATCTCACATAAATGTTTAGTTATTAGACAGAATGTTTTAATTTTGATTTATAAATTAACAGGAAATGAAGCAGCATGTGACAGCTTTCCCTTTCGTAACTTTAACGATTTTACAATTCAAGTGCCAACTTATGTGTTCTGCAATTCCACTCGCTTAGTCACACACAGTATTTCAAACTTAACTGGTAAATTCTTTACTGATATCCTCAGAGGCGAATTATCGTAACTATACTCTGAAAAAAAACTTCCCCATCAACATTTTACAGGAATCATGTATATGTTTGCAAGCATTGCTTTCGTGAATTGAAACTCTGCTTTGTTGGCTATCACCTTCTTATTTTCAGCAGTTTCAAACAATCAAAACCATATTAGAGCCTTAAAAACATATAGTATGACGACTTAATCATTGTATCTGGAACATATAATATGGAAACCAAACACATTGTGTTTGGACACAAGCATACTATATTTGCTACACGCTACAAACATTTTATATTTGCAGCCAAACAACAGAAAATACAGATTTTCAGCGTGTACGTAGCACCGTGTCAGCCTGTATAATGTTTACACCCATTTTCTGCGAAAAGCGGTGAGTGGGCTTAATATAAAAAATACTTAAGTAGAAAAGCCTAAATACAAAGATATTCAAATCTCATACAAATGAAAATAATATTATACACGCTGAAAAAATTTGTATTTGTTGCCTGTTTGGATATAAATATAAAGTGTGTTATATACTTGTGTCCAAACTTATTGTGTTTGCTATTTGATATTACAAGTTAGTTCGAGACAGAATAATTAGTGTGTTATAATGTATGTGTTTGTAATCCAAATACAGCTTTGTTTGTGATAAAAAAAATAGCTGTGTTTGGTGCATTGTCTACTTCAGTTTTTTGTCGCTATGCTCTGTCGAAAGCGATATAATAAAAGAGGGACAAATACAGATTATCCTCAGCCTAAGTTAGTGTTGCTGTGTTTTTGCATTATCCTTTCATGTAATATTGTAGGAATCATACATCCAAAATTTTTGAAATTTCCAATACCAAATATTTTTTTTTTTTAAATTTGACACAACTTTTATTTCCTTACAACTTTGTCATTAATTTAACAAAATTTCCCCTAATAAAAGAAAAAAGTAAACTGTATTAACAAAGTACGGGTTTGTTGAACTAATAATAATAATAAATAATACAAAATTTATTTATACCGAAATAAAACAAATACTATTGCAAAAATTAGGAATTCATCGTATAAATAGAAAAATTAAAACAATAGACAAAATTAAAATCTAGTCATTAATTAAGTATATAGATGTAATACAACCTAACTTAAAAATAGCAGCCAAATCTATTGAGACAAATACAACAGACAGTTATTAACTGAAACTATTTCAGAAAAATCATAGCTTAGAAATAAAAATCTATCGTATATGGAGGTGAAAGAAACTAAAGAAATATGGAAAAGTAC
Source organism: Phaonia tiefii (assembly GCA_963931995.1). Taxonomy (NCBI): domain Eukaryota; kingdom Metazoa; phylum Arthropoda; class Insecta; order Diptera; family Muscidae; genus Phaonia; species Phaonia tiefii. The sequence goes on from OZ008370.1 coordinate 258,298,754, forward strand.
ATTAACGTTTAAAGGTTGAATGTTGAAGCACAATAAAGTTTAAAGGTGAAGGTTTAAAGGTATTGAGATAAATCTTTATTTATTTAATTATAATTATGAAGTTTAACTTATTTTGTTTTTAAACAATTATTTATTTAATTGTAATTTTTAAATTTACTATTATTTAGGTTTAAAGTTTATTAATTACTATGGGTTTTTAATATTATTATTCGAATTCTAAAGTTAGAGTTTGGTGACGTTTCCTTGTATTGCTTGGGTAAAGAAAGTTTAGAAATATTTTCCAAAAAAACACATTAATTAATATTAAAATTTCTTCAGTTCAACTTTAACACAAGTTCCTCACTCAAGTACTTGTAAAATGGAAATTTCCCTTATACAAATGTGTTAAAGAATGACAATCCCATCCTTGGCATATACATCGTGCATGCTTTACAACAGAGCCCCAAAAGTATGCTACGAGTTTTGGGTATTTTCATTTTATGACTTTTTGACAAATGACAAATTTATGAGATTTTACCTTTGATTCGATATAAATTTAAATTTATAGAAAATAACCGACATTTATAGATCAATAATAAATAAATGAAAAATCATTATATTATTATTATTATTATTATAAAAATAAAACTAAAACTTTATAAAATTACACACAAATTAAGCAAATGTATTTTTAGTCATATTCATTGTTAAATCAAAAATAAAATAAAAAATTATAATTGTTAACAAAATATAAAACCTAAAGTATTAAATATATATTTATATATATATATATAAATTACTTAAAAGTCGGTGTCTATTAAAAAATATTAACAAGAGTATTTAACTATTTAAAGCAAACAATAAACACATAACATCCATTGATGCTTCTTATCTTTGTTATATTATTATTATAACAATATTGAAAGTTATTATTAAATAAATATTGAGAATTAAAATAAATTTGTAACAAAATCAAATTTGTTAAAAAAAATACATTTATAAAAGAATATTGAAAAAAGTTAAAAAAAAAATTAAAAAAATTAAAAAAAAAATTTAAAAGAACAAAAATTTAAAAAAAAAATTAAAAAACTATAAAATAAAATTAAATACTAAAAATATGACTAAATGTTTTTTTTGGGTTAAATTGAGTGTTATTAAATATAATGCCGTATTTATAGAACAATTTAGTTGTAACCGATCTGTTTTTTAAGACAAACTAATAACATATAATTAAAAAAATTATATGCAATTTTAAAGAAATTAAAATTTTTTTAAAAATTAAATTTTTATAAATTTAATTTTTATAAAATTTAAATTTCTTTGTTATATACGAATTTTCTATTTAAACTTAAAACGTTTTACTGTTTTATATACAAAATTTATATTTTTCTAAAATTGAAAAACCATTTTTCTTTTAAATTAAAAATTAAACATTAAAACTATTTGAATTTTTTTTGTTTTAACAGTCTTTTAAGGAACTTGTGTAGTTACTAATTTTATGTTATCAATTTAATGAAAACTGTTTCTAATCCGCCTAAATTTAAGCAATATAAGGAGAAATGTTAGAAAACCCTTAATGCTTCAAACAATTTTAAATATTATTTTTGCGGTGCTGGAAATTGATCGATTTGAATTCGTATACGTTTTCGCATTTTGGTATAATTATCAATACATATTAACAAAAGTTTTATTTTATTTAAATTTTATTCCATAAAACTATACATTTTCTGTCACATAAAAACCGAATCAAATCGTTTGATTTCCATCACATCTAGTTTTAAATAAAATAAATTTTATACAAAATAACATTAAGATTTTTATACTTAACAATATGATGCTTTAGTTTATTGGCTAAATTTTCATATAATTTGTTAATATATTTGTTCATTCTCGCGATTATTTATTTTTTATTTTTAAACTGATTTAATTTATTGTGTTTTTGGACTTTTAGTTTTATATTTAATTTTTTTTGAAATATTTTATTTTTTATTTAAATATTTTATTCTTTTTTAATATTTTTTTAATTTTTTTAAATGTTTTATTTTTTTCAAAATATTTTTTTTTAAATATATTTTTTTTTAAATTATTTAATTTTTTTTTAAATTTATTCTTATTTTTTAAATATTTTATATTTTTTTAAATATTTTTTTAAAAATATATATTTTTTGAAATATTTTATTTATTTTTTTGAAAGATTTTATTATTTTTTAAATATTTTATTTTTTTAAAATATTTTTTTTAAAATATTTTATCTTTTTTAAATGTTCTGATTGAGGTTGCCGGAAATTGAGAACACGGTTGCGTTCTATTTAAAAAAAACGAAAATTTTCAAAAAATCAAATAGCCTGGCGACCGAGTTAACTGTGTAGATTTTGCCCCATGCATTTTGGGACATGATTTTCATGAGACTTTATTGGTATTTTAAATACTCTGTTTCTTGGAAATTACTTTTTATACGGAACAGCGAATAGCTCAGATAGTGTCAGAAAAGACCCTTCCAATCTTCGGATCATAGTTGCTTCCGTAGCTATGATTTTCAAACCCCATTTATTATATAGAAGTGGATGCAATTTTAATGCCTAAGGATATGGAATTATGGATGTATTTTGTGAATAAAACAAAAATCTATATACCTTTAAATTTTAGTGTATTTTTCTGTTTTCTTATTGTAAACGCAATAAATTGGAAATGATGCGATCTAGAAACTACAACTGCAAAGAGCTATACATTCAACCTGAATAATTCAAAACTAAAAGATGATTCATCAAAAAGCTAAAAATTTCAATAAAAAATTAACTAATACCGGTTGTTAAGGACAATTTGTTTCGAGTAGAAGAAAAATTACAAATATTTATTATAAATTTTAGATCTTAGAAAAATCTCACTCACACTCAAAACTATCCTATGTAAACTTGACTAAGAAGTCTTGAACGAAAATTAAACAAAAAAAAATTCTTCACAAAACTTTTGCAGACATTAAACAAATGGCATAAAATCAAAAACTACAAAACAACTGTTGAATCTTTATGGAAGAATCAATAAACTTTAAAAAAATATTTAAAATGAAGAACAAGAAAAACAAAATGAAACCACCGTTTAAGAGAAAAACAAATATTTATTTACAGTAACAAACAAAACTTACAAACAAGAACAAAAAAAGAAAACACAATACTAAACATAATAAAACCACAACTTTTTTGAGTTTAACACATAAACAAAGAAATCTTAATCTTAAAACAATTTATTAAAATTCTGTTTCATATTTTTTACCAAATCAAAATTGTTAAATGAGGAAATACTTCAAACGAAAAACAATATATTCGATAAAGGACATAATGACAACAAACACACATAGAAAATTCAGCCAAAATATTATTAAAAAGAAACAACAACAAAAGCAAGAGCAGCACTTAAATAATTACAAAATATTGAGAAGAATAATATAACAAAACAGAAAAGAAAAAACAATATTTAAACTTAAGCTCAGTAGCAGTAAAATTATGCAAATAATTAATACTAAATATGGAATTATTTTAATTTAAACAATAAGTATTTTAAGCTAAATGAGAAAAACAAAAAATCGCCTCCCCACAAAAAAAATTAAAACTATATAAACCCTATATATAAATAAAAAATAAAACAAAAAATTAAAATAAATTGTTGTTATTCATGAATAGTTTATATATACACACATATACATTACAATTAAGACTATTATTAAAGAAAAACAAAACTCTCTCAAAAATGTTGACACAAAAATCTCCCTGAAAAGAGAAGACCTCACAAATTCCAACATCTTCTAATCCAAACAAATGATAAAACATAATAAATTTAAACCAAACTAAAAATTATGATAATAATAATCAAACCCATTAATACTAAATCTAAAGTTTTATTCTTTATCTACCCCACCCCCCTCCCCCCTTCCACTACTCCCCACTAATTTCAAAAAAACCTACCACTAAATACTAAACTTAATCTACAGTAAATAAATAAATATTTAGTTAAACAAAATACCACAAAACCGCAAAAAAAATCTTAAAAACTTTGAAAACCAAAAAAAAAATGTCCCTAAATAAAAACAAAAGATATTTAGTATAAAATATAAAATGTAGACTGTATTCAAAAACATTAATATGAAAGAAAATATTAATGAAGAAAAATACTAAAGAAAACAAAAATATTAAGGATAAAAAATATTAAAGAAGTAAATATATTTAAGAAAACAATATTAAAGAAAAAAAATATTAAAGAAAAAAAATATTAAAGCAAAAAAATATTAAAGGAAAAAAATATTAAAAGAAAAAAAAAATTAAAGAATAAAATACCTTAAAAAAAATATTAAAACAAAAGAAAAATATTAAGGAGAACAAATATTAAACAAAAAAAATATTAAAGAAAAAACAATATGACGGAAAAAAATATTAAATAAAAAAAATATTAAAAAAAATTGAAAAAAACCCAACTGCTTTAGTCACAAAAAACTGTTATTACTGATGAAGGCGATCGATAAATTTGATGAATAGAAATCTATTAAAAAATTATACATAACAAAACTATTGAAAGGAAGGAAAAAACTGTAAAATTCAAGTAATTTTATTTAACATTATGATATATAATGAAATGAGACAACACAACAAAGAATATTTAAAATAAAATCCCGAAACATGTGAAAAATTATTTAAAAAAGTACAATAAACATAAAAAGAAAGTGCGTAGCAATGAGCGTCTTTTTTGCAGGGTTTTGAGAATTGTGTCCAAAGACTCGGGTAAGTAACGGGGGGTATTCGATTCATGTTCTAAGGTAAACCATATAGAAATAATTTATTTATTAAACAAATTATATTTTGTTTGAAAAAAATCAGTGCATATTGTGTTAACACCTTTTTGTTACACTATACCTGTTCGATTTCTATGAACACATTAGTACACGCTGAAAAACCTGTATTTGTTTGTTGTTTGGATGCAAATATAAATTGTGTTTGGAGCTTATCGCGAATATAATATATTTGTGACCAAACACATTGTGTTTGCTATTTAATATTACATGTTTTAGAAACAATGATTAATATGTTATAATATATGTGTTTCCGACTCAAATACGTCTGTGTTTGTGATACAAATACAGTTGTGTTTGTTGCACTGTTTATACGCTCTCGAGAGCAAGAGAATACAAGAGGGACACGATTGAGTCTATGTTGCAAGTGTGTATCTGTATTTTTGCATTATTCTCTCAGTCAATGATTCGTAAATATTCCTGAATGTGCATATTGCAGATGCATATTGCAGATGAAGTCAGTGTTTCTTATTTTGGCCCCTGTATTGCGTTTTAGTTTCATCTATTCAGTTAACAACGTTTCATCGCACAGAGGACATAAAAAGCGCTTGATCAGTTGGTTGGTTGGTTGAAAAGGCTGCAAGACAGCTCGGTGTCTAGCACACTTAGGCTAAATAAACCCACTGCGATACCTGCAGTTTCCTCCATGAAAACTATTGACTAGTCGTCCACCCAATTTGCCCTTTCAATAAATTTGTCTATAAGACCTACAGGAATATCCTGTAGGGCTACGGTGCTAACTATATGTGTTCCGAATATCCTACTTCTCAGTCCTGCCAGAGCAGGGCAATCCAAGAGAAGGTGTTTCGTGGTTTCCTCGTCCTCTTCCACGCCGCTTCTACACAGAGTGGAGTTTCTATGTCCCAAACTTAGGGCGTGTTTTCCTACAAGACAATGTCCGGTAAGTGTTCCTATCAGTGTGGATAACCTGCCTCTCGGCAAGTTAATTAGTTGCCTAGTCCTCTTCCTGTCCACCTGTGGCCAGAGGAGCCTGGCTTGTTTTCAAGTTGAAATAAGTCTCCACTTGTCCTTAAACATATTATCGGCCCACTGCCTGATCTGCAAACGCCACGTGGAGATTGGCATACTAGCACCTTCTATTGCCGGACGAACCTGTGCCATAGTACCCTGTCAAGCTAACGCATCCGCTACGTAATTGCCTGGAATGGCGCTGTGTTCCGGTACCCAGGTGAGCCTGATGTCAAAATAATCTGCCATCACCCCAAGGGATGACTGACATTCTTTCGCCGTCAGCGATGTAGCAAACATTGCTTCCAGGTATTTTATGGCAGCCTGGTTGCCTGTGTAGATACATATTCTCCGGAGGGTTTTGACACTACTTTTCTGTAGTTCAGTAAAACCCAGTATGGCGGTAATTTCCGCCTGAAATACACTACAATGATCAGGCAGCTTGAAGGAGATATTTACATTTAGGTCCGGTGAATGGACTACTTGCTCGTCCAACTTTGATCCATCCGATACTACTGGTGCCATCTTCCAGTGACTTTTCCAAGGTATTACTGTTCGGAATAAAAGTCCTTAGATTTGTCGCTGGTAGAAGGTAGGGGATACAGTAGTCCGTTTTCACGGGAGTAGAGTTGATCCGGTGTAGTAATTCAGCATGTCCGGAATGCCCCGATATCAAAACGCCACAATCTCTGATTCTCACCAGGGATGTAGCGGCTGCCGATTCGGCCATGATGTCAGGAGTACAGATGTTCAGGATAGCGCTGAGTGCAGTACGTGACGTCGTGCCCATTACCCCACTAACGCTAATCAGTGCTGATATTTGAATTTTCAGCAAGGAATTCAGAATATATTTCTTTTGGAGGGATCTCCACCAAACTACGATACCATAGATAAGTATTGGTCTGACTATTGCACTATAAATCCACATGGTGATCTTAGAGCACAGTCCTCAGCGCTTTCCCATCGCCCCTTTACAACAGACGCCTTTTTCACCCTCTCCTCCACATTCGGTTTCCAAAACAGTTTTCTGTCGAGAATTATCCCCAGATACTTGACCTTTTCCGTCAACTATAGTTGCACCCCAATAAATGACGGCAGTTCAAATGTGGGTATTTTACGTTTCCGAGAGAACAAGGCAAGCTCGGTTTTAAGTGGGTTAAGTGATATTCCGTTGTTAGTGGTCCAGTTCGAAATCAGACTAAGTAGGCTGGTTGTACGGATGCTAAGTAAATTGAGGCATCTACCCGTATAGATGATAGCAATATCATCGGCATAGGCAAAGACCTGGCATTCGGCCCTGTTCAATTCAAGAAGCAGTTCACTGACAGAAGTTAACCATAATAGTGGAGACAGAACTCCCCCCTGCGGTGTCCCCCTGTTAACGTTCCTAGAAATTGTAACACCACCCCATTCAGCTTTGACAGATCTATCCACCGGAAGGCTGAATGTTATTGAAGGCTTCCTCCATGTCCAGGAAGGTCCCTAGAGCAAAGACCTGATTCTCAAGAGAGTTCTTAATTATGCTGACAATAGAGTGGAGAGCCGTCTCAGTTGAACTGCCCTTGATTAGTGGAAAACGAATAAACGAAGGCTTGGACGGTTAAATGGTTTGTGATGTTGCTTTGGTTTTTGTGTTTGTGTTTTGGATATGTGAATGTGTGCTACCAAAGTGAGAAACGATTTCGAGGCAACAAACTGGAGAGGGCAACAACGTGAAGCCCTTTGTCTATCCGAGCCTTTACTGATAAAATCGGAACGGCGGACCATTTGTGATATAAGTACAATAAAAAAACACAACTAATTTATCCACGCTTGAATTGCATGAACTAGATTTGTATATTCTTTGTGTACCAACGCATAGTTATAACCAACGCATAACTGAAACCTTCTGAAAACAAAAACGTAAGTGACAACAAAGAAAGGAGAAGCAAAAGACCAGCAGATTCTTATTTCATTTAAAAAAACAAAGAATGCATTCAGTGCAAGTACACGTAAAATAGGGCCTTTCAAATCTCTTAATTGTTTGTATTAATTATTTATAAATTTGGATTTAATTTAATACAATTAATTGTAATAAATAATACATATACATTGAAATCAAAGAATAATTCGTTTCTAAATATTATTATGTTTGGAAGGAAATATGCATATGTTTCCATGTAAGTATATATAGGTTTGGGGGAAACAGGTGAATACGTCCACGTAAGTATATGAATGTTTGGGATGATAAACGCATGTTTTGACGTAAAAGTATACATGTTTGCCAGTAAACATGATACTGTGTACATTTAAATAGAAGTGTGTTTGGGACTTGCAAACATATGAATATTTGAAGTGTGTTCCAAACATATACATGTTTCCTGCAGAATATGTTTGGGAGAATATGTTAGAGAGGGTGTTAATTTTCAGCGTGTGAATGTTACATTGGAAAATGAAAAAGGTTAGTATTTGTGCTGAAGGATCTTTTGCTATTGCAGTTTCTTTATAGATAACTTATTGCACTCTTTTGCCGCTCTCATGTAGAGAGTCTGAGTAAAAGAGCATAAACGTGTCTTATTCGCTTTATAGAATATTTCAATATAAATGCACTATTTCGACAATGTTCTTACATTAAACAATACAAAAAGCATAAATGTTTCAAAAGGCAGCAATATTTTACATCAAAATTATGAATGGAACAGGTTATGACAAATAGAGGGTAATACGTTCTGAATCATTGGCCAGATGTCGATGTTGCCAGATGTTTGAGTCATTGAATTCGTTCCATGAGTTCTCTATACTATTTAATACTCTTTGGCGGCGAAGACCTGCTTGTTTGTTCACTGCCGCAACATCAATACCATCATACTTATTTGCAGGCAGAGATTGTAGTTGTACATCAGCCACGTACGTGATGCTATCGCTGTGTGTTGTTTGCATGTATTCACTTTGATAGATTGTCCTACCCGTGCCTCTAGATCAGGTATCGGCAGACATATACAAACTTATTTTGTGCTTGTATGAGTGAGTTGCAGCTTTTCTCTGTCAATGCGTATCAGTGCACTCATAGAAAAATGTTAGTAAAAAATGTTGCTATATTTTAGTTACATTTGAGCTAAATTTAAGTTTACTGAAAGAAACAAATTAATCTTCACAAATCAGCAAAAAATTTGATAAATATTAGTAGACAAAAAAATCATAAAAAAATGTGAAATTTTTTAAGTTTTTTTGTTGATTTTTTTTATGCGAATAAAAACCTTGCACTTTGCACATATCAAACATTGTGCATTACCAAAAAAATTTTCGGCAAACAAGTAGTCATACTCCCATTCTATATTAAACATTTTGTCGAGTGTAAAAAAAATTTCGCAAACAAGCGATGTAAGAACCTGCTTCATTGACTGCTTGTTAGCGACTAAATGATTTTATTTATTTTTAGGTTCTATGTGTGAGCTTATGTAGGTGTGAGAGAGCGCCCATGGGCATAGGCGCTGCCGATGCCTGCTCTAGATGTTAACACATCTAAAATGCAAATCTAATATGTATGATATTAATTAGTGTTAATATGTATGATTCAAATTAATTATATTAATAAAATGGTTTCCCATTACATCCCCTGAATGGATTGGTGCGATCTTCTCACAACCAGTGAGCTGCGCACGTTCTAGTTTTACACTCACAGATTGGGACCTACAGTTTAATACCAATTCCGAATGGTATTTTTGAGATGGAGGGTTTCATGGAAAAATACTCGATAGTGTCGCCGTCACTAAACGTGGTGGCCGCCGTCGAAATGTGTGTTTTGTGGTCTGAGCAGGGATCATCAGGGTACAAGAGCCGTGCACACTACCATTGCACCACCGGCGATGTCAATTATAATTATTATGATGTTGATTCTTGAAATTTTGTATTGTCTGTTCTAAATTAGTTTGGCTCGAGTTCAGATAATGAAAATACCAACGTTTTCGACTGCTTTTTCAAGATTTATTAAATATTCCTCCTAATATTTCGATTAGAATCGCTAATCATCCTCAGCGTTCTCTATACAAAAATATTCTATTTCCCCCGTGTTCGCCGATTGTGTGTCCATATATTTGAGCGCATCGGTCAATGTGGCTCCAGTAGTTGCGTCTTTTCCCCAAGGGAACGTCAATTACCTGCAGCATTTCGGCATTTCGTGGCGACTTTGCCCTGCGAAATAACCTGCTCAGTGTACTGAGATGTCTCGACGCCAACTCGTATGATCCTTTATCATAGATATCGAAGTGTTTTAGTTCCTCGGAATAACCAGGTATACAAGTCAGGGATCGGCATATTTCCGGCCGGGTTTCGTCCGGTGAATCTTGTCCTCGTTCCACAAATTGTCCTGTATGTCCAATTGCTTCTTGTTTAAATGCACCCAAATTCGATTTGAATCAGTGCTATCCCCCAGATACAAGAAGAAATTAATAACATCGCACTTACAAGGTGCCCTGAAAAATAATCAAGATCTAATTTGATCTAATTTGATGTACAAATTATCATAACTAAGGTCAATACATGTCATACCTTATATTCGTGACCACCACTTTATATGCCCATTATTTAAACAAACTATAACAATATTATAATACACAGTTTAAATAGGAAGGTTCACGAGTAACATATGTTGGGCATCAACGAATCCTCTTCGTCGATTTCGAAGTTTGTGTTCCTTTTCCAGACACCGCTTCCATACTTGCATTCTCTGAGGGAATAAAACAAAAAGTATTACGCAAGAAAATAATGACACATGTGCTTGCACTGGTCCTTAAATAATTTTAAGTATTAATAGTATTTAAATGTAACGTCATCACATGATTCAACGCTGTTTTTTATTTTCCTATGTAACATTTACGAATGTGTTCATAGAAATCGAACAGGTACCGCGTAGCAAAAAGGTGTTAACACATCGCCCGGAGTTCGAACACTCATTGGATTTTTTTATTTTCCAATAACTCAAAAATGGTACAAAAGCTAGACTTTTTAAATTTTCCACGAATGCCCACAAGTAAATTGGCTTTAAGAAAACAATTTAAAAAAAATTTTAAATTTATTTTTACAAAAACCTTGTTTTCTTCAAAGAACTTAGCCGGTTATAGGAAAAAAGAGCCACCCTTCAGTTTTTTTGAAAAGCATTTTTCTTGTTTTGAAATTTGGGAGGTTGCTTTACGAAAATGGCTATAACTCCCTAATTTTATATACCCTACCCTTTTTTTTAAATTTTTTTTTTACTTGTGAAGATTCGGGGAAAGTTTCAATAGTCTAGCCAAAGACGATTTAGAATTAGACGACCAGAAGATACGCGCAACTTGGCAACCCTGGTAAAAGAGAACCAAAAGGTGCTAGGAGTTCACTCAAACGCATTTTTCTCTCGCGTCATTCTTGCTTATTTCATACTTTTTGCATAGTTTATGTAATTTTACTTCAACATGGTTGTAATTTGTATAGTTATATACAATAACACTATCAAAAAGCTGCTCGTGTATTGAAATATTCAATGAAGAGAGTAAGAGAGAGAGAGTAGAGAAGTACTAGGGTTCCACTCGTTTTGTTTGTTAGCATTTGAGTGAAGCGAAAGTTTGACTGTCTACTTGTACATCGTTTTTGGTCTAGCTTTTGACGTTTTCGAGTTATTTCAAAATAAAAAAAAAAATCCAATGAGTGTTCGAACTCACGGGCGATGTGTTAACACCTTTTTGCTACACGGTACCTGTTCGATTTCTATGCACACATTCGTAAATGTTACATTGGAAAATAAAAAACAGCGTTCAATCATATGATGACGTTACAGTTAAATAATATTAATACTTAAAATTATATTATTGAAACACCAATGCAAGCACATGTGTCATTATATTCTTGCTCAATACTTTTTGTTTTATTCCCACAAAAGTCAAAGAATGCAAAGCAACAGACACTTGTACATAGATACATACATTGTTCGATTCGTACGATATAACCGAAGATCAACATAAAATACTTTTTTAATATTACTCCAAATTAATACTCCAAATTAAAACACTTCAATCTCGGCTCGCCGATATCGGATCGCCTTAATTTTTGGCCTAAACTCTTCGTCGAAACCCGCACTAGCTTTTTAATCCAAAAATTAATAAAATCGGCCATGAATTTCCGGAGAAAATCGCGTGGGAAAATTATATGAAAATCGCCCAATAATCACTTTCAATACCGACTGCCAAGCAACGAACAAACAAACGATGATTTACTCTTACAAACCTAACACTTGCGTATGTATTAAATTTATAGTTTACTGCCCTAGAGGCGCGCGTATAGATGTTATCACATCAAAAAGATAGGTTTAAAAGAAAGCTTTAACACCCACAAAACCCTTACTTTCCACCAAATTTCATCAAAACCGGTGACATGTCACTTGGAAAATACTTTTTGACGTAGAATACGTCTTACCTTACGGTATGAGGAGTCATGTCAGGTTTTTATTGTTGTAATCTTTATTTCATTGAATTTGAGGAAACGGCTAGATGAATTTTTTTAAATTTTTTTTTGTAGGTAAATGAAGATGTTATCTTTCGTTTGATACACATTTCATATTGGTTGATATATTTCTAGTATTTTAATTTCTCAAATGAAAATTGTTTAAACACATACACTCAAACATATGTGTGGTGTTTGGTTGAGTGTTTTTGGTTGCTCAACATTGCTTAGGAACATGTATCTAGTAAAAAGTGAAACGAACAGCAAGCTAATGTTGCTTGGCAACATGTATCTAGTAAAAAGTGAAACAAACAGTAAGCTAACGTAAAATAAAGCTTTTTGCGAAAGCTTCAATAAAGCTGTTGTAACATTAATTTTGAATTGTAAAGCGTAAAGCTTTCACACAACGCTCGAATGCTAATGCGAAGACTCGATAAGGTAAACCTTTTTTAATATTAGGGCGGCCCTCTCAACATTCGCAGAACTTATTTCAATAAAAATATTAATTAAAATACATAAATTAAATTAAGTTTAAAAAAATTGAACATATTTTTTTTTAAACGGACTTGAATCAAATGCCGTTGGTTAATATAAAAATTACAGCAGACAGTTGTCCGAGGCCTTCGGCCACGGACTGTCCCTGCAGGCTGTGTCAGAGACACGGCCATTAAGTTTAACGTACAATACGCCATCCGATAAGACAGAAAACATATATAACAATAAATGATAAATAATATAAGCAAATGAATTTATTGTTATATATGTTTTCTGTCTTATCGGATGGCGTATTTTACGTTAAACTTAATGGCCGTGTCTCTGACACAGCCTGCAGGGACAGTCCGTGGCCGAAGGCCTCGGACAACTGTCTGCTGTTTAGTTTTTTTTTTTATCTTGGACTACCCCATATATACAATTATCGGAATGGGTTTAGCCGGAAAACGGATGACATCGCTTGATCACAATAATGAAATATGAAACTGGACATAACTCCTAGATGGTGCGTCTAATCGCAGCAATTATGAAATCACGTGATCACCAGAATTGAAATATAAAAGTGGTCATAACTGATAATGGCAAAATGACGACATCTCATGATCATCAATATGAAATATACAAATGGCCAGAACTCATAATCGATGTGTTAATCACTAAACGGACAAAATTCCTTGGTTATCAGTAAGAAATATTGAAACGGCTATAACTCCTCAACGGTGCGTGTAATCGCAAAAAGTCGGTATCGCGTGATTACCAGCAGGAAATATAAAAACGGTTATAACTCCTAAACGGTACGTCAAATCTTCAATCTTAAGTTTGTATCCGTTTATTTCTCCCGTAATCACCAAATTTTCTATGCGTCGTTTGTTTATAGTTTTTCGGTTTCAAAATATATATCTGTTGTATGCACGTGTTGCCATATTTTCGAAAGTATCTAGCAAAGACATCCAACATTACTAACAGTGGTGGCTAATACTATAGGTACATTACTCATACTGTTTTAGCAAATGTTACAACCATTTATTATTGTAGTATAACGGATATAAAATACTAAATATTTAAACAAGGCAAAAACATAGTCATCTCAATAATACAAATCGATTAAACTTCTCGAACTTTTTTTTGCTTTGTTGTTTTCAAAAAACCCAGAGGAGTTACCTTACAAGTCGAACATAGTATATTTCTCATACCGGCTCGATCTTTAGCCTTTTTGTTACATATCAATCGATTTGAAATCATTTCCAAGAAGGATATTTTTCCATTTTCTTTGAGCTAAACAGATCAGGTTTTTTCTGAAATTAGAATATGTGCAAGTAGTCGGAACCTGGATTTGAATTCACATTGGCGGACGGTCGTTTCGAAGTTGGCGACTCCAGCGCCTTACCGTTCTAGGTCAGTGACGGCGTTTTACACATTGTCACTAATTGTAGTCATCGTCATCGTTGTCTATCTCGTCTTTTTTTTTCTCGTGTGGATTTCTTTATTCTGTTACAAACCCGTTTTTCTTTTTTACTTTCAAGCCCGTGAGCTGCATTTCTTGAAAGTAACCTATTTATAGAACAGTATAACTATTTATATTTTTGTTAGTGTTCTACATCTTTGGTTGGGATCTATCATATGACTTTCAGTATATACGAGACGGATCAATAAGTCCGTGACTTTTGGAATGAAACACTGGTTTTTTTTGAAAAAATTTTATTTTCATAATCTCCTTTAAGCTCAATACACTTAGTCCGACGTTTCTCCAATTTTTGTATCCCTTCCTAAAAATAGGATTTTTCGAGGTCCACAAAATAGGAATTTGTTTGATCAATAATTTCAACTTTGGAGCTAAATCTCTTACCACCGACCCATTCCTTTAGGTTTGAAAATAGGGAATAGTCACTGGGGGCTAAATCCGAGAGAATATGGCGGATGAGGTACCAATTCGTAGCCCAATTCATTGAATTTTACCATTGAGACTACATACGTGTAAACCCGAGCATTATCTTGATGAAAAATAAGTTTTTCTTGGCCAAATGGGGTTGTTTTTTTTAAATCCTCGTTAGATCGGTCCAATAAGTTGGCATTATTGTTTTTCCCTTTTGAAGGTAATCGATCTGTATTATCACGCGTGCATCCCAAAAAACCGTTGCCACCATCCGGAGTGTTTTAATGAATCCGTGTTTCATCCACAGTTACAAAACGCCGCAAAAACTCCTTCGAGTTGCAGTTAAACAACTCCAAGCAATCCTTTGAAGTTGTCACACGATCAGGTTTATGGTCAGTTGAGAGCAAACGCGGCACCCATCTTCCAGACAACTTTCTTAAACCGAACTGATCATTTAAAATCGAAACCACACTACCATATGAAATAGCTATGGCATCAACAATCTCACACACTTTTACTCTTCGATCGGCCAACACCATATCGTGGATTTTTTCGAATTTTTTTTTGGGTATATTAACCTCAATTGGTCGTCCAGAACGTGCAGTGTCATTTGAACTTGTGTGACCCCAACGAAAGTCAGTAAACAACTTTTTTACCATTGAAATCGATGTTGCAGATTCCCCGTAGTATTTATGAAGCTTTTTCTTGGTTTAATTGACGGCATTTTTTCGCGAAAAATAATGTTTAATGAGCACTCGAAATTCACTTTTTTCCATTTAAAAAAAAAATGCACGAGGTTATGTTTTGAACAGCTGTTAAATGCAAAGTAAATGTCGGAACTTGCCCAAAATTTGACAGTAGTCTAATATCACAGTGAGACACTCAAAATTTGATACGCTTGAGACCAAAAAAATCTGAAAGCTACTGATGAGAGAAAGAAAACCATAGCTGGATTTGGTCTGATTGACTAAGGTTTTTTTTTTTAATTGGCGTTTGAAGTTTTAGGCTAAGAAATTAATTTTTGATAAGAGAACACTTTTGGTAATGCCTACATCTCGAAAACTGTTCAAGATTTTTCTTGGGTGTCTTCGGCAAAGGTGTAGCTCGTCAACTACTCTACGAAAAACGTTTATTCAAAAAATTCCACCTTCATGATCAAAAACTTTAAAAAGTAAAAAATTAAATTTTCGCCCTTTTTTACGGGTTTTGTTTATTTTTTAAATTTTAAATTTATAAGGTTTTCAACATGAAGGTGGCATTTTTTTAAATAAACGTTATAGGGCAGTTCACGAGCTACAGCTTTGTCGAAGGGACTTGAGCAAATATGTGAATAGTTTTTGAGATGTACGTATTACAAAAAGTGTTCTCTTTACCAAAAGTTCATTTCTAAGCCTAAAACTTCAAACGCTAATTAAAAAAAGACCTTAGTCAATCAGACCAAACCCATCTAAGGTTTTTCTTCTCTCACCAGTAACTATCAGTTGTTTGAGTCTCAAGCGTATCAAAATGTTTAAGTTGCCAAATGATGCATAGTGTAATAGGTGGTGCTTGATGGGAGCAGTGTTACATTTCATATAACTACGAGGGAAGTTCGAAAAATCACGGACTTATTGATCTTTACTGACGATTACATGCCGGTCTGTGTTATTCTACAAAGGCGTGTTAGCTTAGCAGGAATACCAAGCTCCGACATAACTTGATACTGTTTACCCACACCATATCGGGCTATCGAAAGCAGGCGTATAAACTACAGGCAGGTGGTAGGGGTCGAGTTGTTTTTCGTGGGTTTTCTCCAGGATTTGTCGTAGCGAAAATAGTTGACTTAGAAGATTTTAGTTTTCCTACGAGTTAACAGATCAGGGTTTTCTGCAATTAATGAAAAAATTAAACAGTCGGAACTGGGATTTGAACTCACATTGGCGGACGGTCGTTGCGAAGATTGTGAGTCCTCTCATCAGCGCCTTAGCGTTCTCGGTCCGTGACTTTCCAGGCCTAAAGCCACACCGCTAAGGTCTGATCAGGTTTGCAACAAAAGGGTTTACTCTTTGGCACATTACCCTCAAGAGGACCTGGTACGCAATGGCTAAAAGGACCACGATAGTTGGTGCAAACCCTCGAGTCGCCTTTCTTGAAAACAGAACACAGTATGCTAAGGCTCCAATTGTCGGGTATGCCAGATTTTGCATATGCACAGATGCATGCACCTTACCAACTTATGGTCGCCAGCCGTGAACTTCTCAGTCGGTAGCCCATCAGCACTTGCAGCTTTACTGTCAAGTAGCTTTAGAGACAATTCATGCAGATAAGTGAAGTCTCCATATCTCCAACATACTCTGCACATCTACGACAAGTTTAGCTCCGATTCATATCCGTTGGTTTGACTTTACATGTTTGGGTAACATTTTCGCGACTCCGTTTCTCTTTTGTATGTTTCAATCTTCTAAATCTCGCGCCACAACCGTTGTTTTTTTTTAATAATAAACGAGTATCCTCTCTCCGTTGCTCGTTATTATGCTCCGTCGCGGCTCACGTTGAAACTGACTGAAGCATTGCCGTGTGTGCATTGTTCCTTTCATCACTTTCCATGCGAAACTCCTCATTATACAATGGTTTGTCATGAAGCCAATTAAACCAATCACAATCTCTGCATCACTTTTCATTGCGTGAGAATGTCTTTCCACAGCGCTTCAGCATCATGGAGCAAGTAACTGAGTGAGCTTCTCTGCATAGGCCATGACTGTTTCTAGCAGTTTTTCGATGTCCCACTTTCAAATGTCTATTTTCGTCTAATCTGAAAGTTGTATAGCCAGTTTCAGAGTTGAAAATTCTCCATTTATATGCACTTTTTATCTGCAGGACTACAAGTAGCAACCATGACTTGACATTTTGTCTAGTAAACTGTATATTAAAGCTTACACTCAAGCTTTTATGATATCGAATATTCAATGAATTCGCATTCGTGTGTCGTTTTAGGCTCAAAGGTAGGAAAAGCTACCACTTTTTGTTGTCAAAACTTTAGAAAACTTTGGAAAGCTGCTGTCAAAACTTTGTGTAAGTTCACCTTCGAAACGAATCTGTTAGCTACGAAATGTTCAACAAATATATATTCGAAAACAAATGGCGCATCCCAAATGGAGTGCATTCATAAATGTATTGTATGACCTTCGAAGTTTCTACCTGTTATTATGAACTCCGCTGTTGTATTTATGAAATTTTTAATTTATATTTACTATACATAGGGAAAAGATTAGTTGGAAATCAATTCAGGCATTGGAAGTTCCGTGATAAAGTCTATATTTTTATTTGAATTCATAATTGTCAAACATCAGAATTATTTGTCGATGTTATTGATAGATTAAAAAAAAACACAGTTACAAAGTTATGTATACACTGAAAGAAAAGCGCTTCATAGCATCAATGAATGGGTGACATTAATGGGTTTACATTGATGCAATGAAAAGTTTCTTTGATTCTATGAAATGTTACATAACTTCAATGAACTCCTTCATTTCTGCAGTTTTTGAATTTGTGGACCGTCATTAATGCTAAGAAACCTTTTACATTGATGGAATGAAGTATGTTTTTCATGTAAATATTGGAAACTATAGAAAAAAATTTCAGACATTTTACCGACATTGTAAAGTAGAATCTATTAAATAGGCCATCCTATACATTACACACATTTTATTGAATTTTAAAATATTTTTTCTAAAAATGTACAATTTCATTAATTTTGAACGATTCCTTAATTTGGTTAAAGGATAATATGTACATATGTAGGTACGCTTTGTATAAATGTATATATGTACAGTAGTTGTGACACAATATATGAGTGCCAGTATGAGATAAGGAATAAAATAGAAAAAACAAAATGCTGAAATGCAGAATCCCGCGCCATTTAAAAAAAAAACGAAAACCGAGCAAAATAAGGGGATTGCAAAAGCCAAAATTTCATTGTCGGACGGACCTATGGGGACCCACAAGGTCCAAAATTTCTCAAAAATCAAAAAATTCCGAAAACCAAAATTTGCAACAGCGATATTCCTCTCCCTGGCCCTGTCCCAGAAAACTAACAATCACCGAAATAAAGAATCGTGCCACAAAAAGCCCGAACTAAGTCCTAAAATTGGGATTCCCTCTAACTTTTGAATTTTAAATATTTTGCTTAGAATCGTGTGTTCTAACCCCCCCCCCCCCCACAACATATTTTATCGCCCCAATCTGACCATTTTTGGACCCTATGGGCCCCATAGGTCCGGCTAACAAAAAAATTGGTTTTTGAAATCCTCTTATTTCGCTCGATTTTGGTTTTATGAAATGGCATTTTTTCCAAATAATTTACATGATTGTGGGGCAAAAGTTAAAATTGCATTCAGTTATGGAAACTGTCTTATACCATCAATGAAACATATTCATACCATCAATGAAGCCGGTTCATACCATCAATGAAACCTGTTCATACTATCAATGAAACCTATTCATACCAACAATAAAACTTGTTCATACCATCAATTAAACGTGTTATACCATCAATGAAATATGTACATACAATCAATGCAACATATTCAGACCTTCAATGAAACATGTCATCAATGACACATATTCATTTCATTAATGAAACATGCTCATAGCATCAATGAAACATGTTCATTGCATCATCATTACATCAATGACTATATTTCATTACATCAATGAAACGGTTTATAATATCAATGTAACATATTTCTTTAATACAAAGATAATGTTTCATTCCGGTTAGAAAGTTTACATTAATTTCAGGTCTATGAAACATTTTTCGTTTAATATAACATTGTTCATAGCATTAATAAAGCCCGACATTGGCTCAAAAACAATGACACTTTTCATTGATGCAATGTAAGAATTCATTCATGGTATGAAGGGTTTTCTTTCAGTGTACATATACTACACGAGGACATTAGAGAAAAACTATTATTTTAAACAGAAAGTGATACCTATTTCAATTTCCACCAAGGCATATCATCAGCTCCCTTCTCCATAACTATTTAGGTATATCATCACACGTTATACACTGAAAGAAAAACCTTCATACCATTAATGAATTATTACATTGCATCAATGAAAAGTGTCATTATTTTTGAGCCAATGTCGGGCTTCATTAATGCTATGAAGAATGTTACATTAAACGAAAAAACGTTTCATAGACCTGAAATTAATGTAAACTTTCTAACCAGAATGAAACATTATTATTGTATTAAAGAAATATGTTTCATTGATATTATAAACAGTTTCATTGATGTAATGAAATATAGTCATTGATGTAATGAGCATGTTACATTGATGCTATGAACATGTTTCTTGATGCTATGAGCATGTTTCATTAATGCAATGAACATGCTTCATTGATGGTATGAGCATGTTTCATTGAAGGTCTGAATAGGTTTCATTGATTGTATGAACTTATTTCATTGATGGTATAACACGTTTCATTGCCGGTATGAACATGTTTCATGGACGATATGAACAAATTTCATTGTTGGGATGAATAGGTTTCATTGATAGTATGAACAGGTTTACAAGGTACACAAGCCGATCGATGACTCTCATAAGAAAGCCATAAGAATTTAAAAAAAATGTATGTATGTACATACGTATGTAACAATGCTTTTGCAAATGCTATTGGGATATGCTATGAGTTTCACATTCTTTATGATTAGGTGTAATTACATATCCACACACATATGTACATACATAATGCAATTTTTTAAAGGTCCGTCTTAAACTAGAGCGTTGTCCAACGACGTTTATCCAAAAACGTCCGATGGATATTTTCTACCGAAATTCATATGTATGTATGTAGTATGTACGTCCGTCGTGCACATATGACCACAATTTTGATAATGTTACATACATATTTAGTTTCCAAGATAGTTTCCATAACTAAATGCAATTTTAACTTTTGCTACACAATCATGTAAATTATTTGGAAAAAATGCCGGCCGACAAAAAATTTTTGGTTTTTAAAATTCAATAAAATGTGTGTATGGCCTCTTTAAAATGTCTGCAATTTTTCGCTATAGTTTCCCATATTTACATGAAAAACATACTTCATTCCATCAATGTAAAAGGTTTCTTACCATTAATGACGGTCCACAAATTCAAAAACTGCAGCAATGAAGGAGTTCATTGAAGTAATGTAATATTTCATAGCATCAAAGAAACTTTTCATTGCATCAATGTAAACCCATTAATGTAACCGATACTATGAAACATTTTTCTTTCAGTGTAGGGATAAACAAAATTCAAGTTAGCGAGAATTGCTAGGAGTGTTGAGACAATTCTCGCAAAAGCTCTTTATGCACTTTCTCTTTACTAAAGCTTCATGATGCTGGTAAAATTTTATAAAAACAAAGAATAATTCATTTTTGTTTTAATAAAAATTTCAAGAACTCACTCAATTAATACCGGATTTTTAAAAACAAAGTTGCGTTTTTCTCATTAGGAAACGTCCTTTGGAATAAATTCAAGAGTATTATGGTTTCTTTATAAAATAATGTGTGAAATCATTGCCAAAGTTGAAAAACGGCGAAAAAAATTAAAAAAATATCTGTTTGCTGGACAAATACACACAGACTTCTACTATTTTCTTAAATAACATATATATCGTGTGACAGGCCTAAGTTTCTCCTTTCTAAATCCGGTGAGATAATGAAAATTGATTGATAATTAACTAACTTACAGGCTTATAAGTGCGCATAGGTAAACAAAATCTTGTTTACGCAAAACGGGTTGGTCGAAGTGACGAAAATATCGCTGCCGTTCAGGCGTCCGTAGCAAACGATCCAAATCAGTCGATTCCGCGGCCTTCTCAAGAACTGTGCATCGCCAAGACCGCTTTATGGCGTAAAGAACTTGGTTTACGCCCATACAAGACCCAGCTTACTCAAGAATTGAAGCCGATGGACCATTTGACGCGACGTACGTTCTCCGATTGGGCTCTGGAGAAGATGCGCCAAGATGATGAATTTTATCGCAAAATTATCTTCAGTGGCGAAGCTCATTTTTGGCTCAGTAACCAAAATATGTGTTATTGGTTTGGTGAAAATCCACATGTACTTCATGAATCACCACATTATTCACAAAAAATAACTGTTTGGTGCGGTTTGCATGCCGGCGACGTCATTGGGGCATATTTATAGCGATCGTCACGTTACTGCGAATGGCGATCATTATCGCGCCCTGATTACCGAATATTTTTGGCCCGAGTTGGATAACATGGACTTGAACGACATGTGGTTTCAACACGACGGGGCCAGAAGCCACACAGCACACGGTACAAACGATTTATTGAAGAGTAAGTTTGGTGGGCGTGTTATCTCAAGAAATGTTATCTCAAAAATAATGCTTCTAATATTTTTTCTTTGGGTCTATGTCAAATGATTGGTGTATGCCAACAAGCCGACGATGCACAGTGTCGTGGTTTCATATAAGAGTGGCCAAAAATAGAAGGAGTTGTCAGAAAATTCTGAAATTTGGCACACATGATTTAATTGATAAAATATAGTTACACCGTTGTGTTTACACAATGCCGCGTTTTTGAAAGCTCACTCTCACATTCATTTAGCGATTCTCTCTTATTTTACAATTGTTGTTGTAATTCAGCATTAGTTATTATAGTAACAACTGTTTTCTTGTGATATTTGGTTTCAGTTTTGTTTATTTCAATTTGTACACAGTAGTTTAGTACCAAGATGGATGCTGAGTTAATTATAAGTGAAGTGGAAAAAAGGCAATTACTATGGGATTCCAATTCCAATACTGTTTTATGTATTTGCTCACAAGCGCACAAAAAATAGCAACGTCTGTTTCTTCCATTGTCTTTAACAACACTATACGAAAAGAATCAATTTACTGTTCTTGGAACCACTGTACAAAAAAAGCATCACGGTTCGAAAACGCGCGTTGACACAACGCTAGTGTGGCACCCCCAAGCATACGCGGCGTTGAGCTTTTTTTTGGCGTTAGAGCTGTTGAAAACGCCGCGTTAAAAAAACGCTAGTGTGGCCCTACCCAAACATAAATTTTATTACTTTGTATACATGAAAACATAAATATGGGTACACCTCCTAAAACTGATTAATTATTCATACAACTGATAAAAAAGCAATACTTAAATTATTATTAAACATAAATTAATATATAGATTAATAAATTAATACAACATAACATAAATATTGTAATCATCATCGCTGGTAATATCACTCTCAGATTCCTCTATCATACCATTGCTAGACACTATGTTCGCACCATCTTCTCTTTCAATTACATACATGCTTATATCAATCTTATCGTAGTTTTTAAAAAGTTTTTTCTGACTATACATCGAAATTGATGGTTCTGACTGTATTATAAGATAAACTATTAGGTCCTTATTAGATTGAACCCTACTTGTTTTTCTCGTATGTCTTAACCTGGCATTTCTTATAATTTTGTGGATTGACTCAATGGCTTCTTCTGATAACATTCCAATGGGAATGGTAAAATACTTAACATAATCAATGCCGTGAATTAAAATTTTGTGCACTGTTACAGACATATAGTACCAAGGATACAATCTGAAGTAAAGAAGTGCAGTTTCTATTAATATTGCGCCCACATGACAGTGTACTTAAAATAATTGAAAAATGGTTAATTAATGTATTATCTACACATGTAATTTCAGCCGAAAGCTCTACGTTTGAAAAAACGTCTCATTCGGTGTACCATATCCTGTCTTAAGCCCATTTCTTTTTTAAATCTATATTGTATAATCCTTTTTTTCACGTCAACTTGATCGGTCATTTCCTTTCCTGGTTTTCGCCATGTTTTGATGGATTGTTTATACGCAATATGTAGAATACATTCAAAACACTTTATCCACGCGTGCAATGTCGACAATCCGTATTTGTAGCACCCTTCATTGACAGGCCTTTCAAAAATTGACATTCTATTCATTTCGGATGGCTTTGCTCCACACAAAACGCAAGTTGAACTACTTTTGTTTTCATTTAAGACATTTAAAACCGCACCGTCTATCATTGTTAACTTCATATTGTAATGAACACTAAAATTTTTGTTTTCCGATATGTAATTATATACATGTAAGTTATCAATTTGCGTTTGTATGTTTCTCCTCACTGTGTTTATTACATCAGGGGTTTCCTTGGTAAATATTATTTTGAGAGGTCTGCATAACCTCCAAGAAGAGTGTTTATCATTTTGCCATACTACTTTTTCATCTGCCCAATCCAAGAAACGTAATGGCACAAAAGAGGGTACAAATACAAAGTCATCACTAGCATCTTCGTTTTCAAATTTTTGTTTGTATGGACTATGACCACTACTGCCATCAAATCCCCATTTGCATTCTACAGCAAGATCGTTTTTAGTTTCAAATGCGGAGCTATTTAATATGCTTTCAAAAGTTTTGTATTAAATTGTTTGCAAAGGAATCTCTGCTGAAGTTTCTGTTATATGAATATCAAATAAATTTTTTTTTAGCTTCCGCAATTAAATAATAGGAGGGAAAACAATTCTCGTGCACAGAATTTACTACTTTTCTCATCATGTTATATTGTCTTACAGAGAGATCCATTTCAATATATAGGGGTAAAGCACTTTCTACTGATATTTTATCTTTTTTTGATACAGATACTTTGTCTGCGGCTTTAGTAAGAGCATCAGCTGATGTACACGAAACAAGCTCCTCCTCCCTTTCGCCTCCTTTTCGTTCGTTGTGATGCATTCTCATAAGAAACAGATGGCCGGCCCCTACTGGTACTTGTACTGGGTTCCTAATAGAACTGAATTATGTTTTACTAAAAAAAATCTAAGATCATAAGAATATTTACAACGCAAATGTCTTCATTAAATATCTCAGTATTAAGCCAGTTACTCAACGCAGTTTCAAACCAACTTTTCCCACGTCTGTATTTAACCCAATTACTGCTAATTTTCTTCTCTGTATTCGTTAATATTCTTCGAATACGATTTTCCACAAACTGTTGAATTGGATGGAACACATTAACTGCATTACTTTTCTTCAACTCCAATCACTGCTGAGAAATATCAAGAATCTGTAATGATGTTGACACTAAAACTCATTCACAAAACACGTAAAAGCAGTCAGAAGCAGCTGAAATTTCTATATGTTAAAATACATACTTGTAGCAATAAAATATCAAAAAATTTGGAAAGTGAAATCACGTGTTTTCTTTTAATTTACTTTAGAACTTAACTTATGTACCAAAATACTGACATTATTAAGAACTGTCATTAGGCTAACGGTATTTCGCGTATGGTTAATATTTGTAAACAAAAACAGTGTTGTAATTAGAAATACATACCTGGCTTACAACCCTGTTACAAAAATATTAGCCGTTACCAAACCAGATTTGAATTTTAGCTATAACAACCACATGTAATATTTGAGATTTTCCCCCTAAATCTACCATGTTGCATAAAATCCTTAACTTTGAACTGTAATAACTCAAAAAGTACGCAAAACTTTAACATAATATTTCACATATGAACTAATGGAAGTGTTTTCTATAAAATAAAATTAAAAACAAAATAAAATTCGTACTTTGACTTTTTTGGCCACGCTTGCGACAGTGTGCGACGTTGGAAGAACTCAGGGCCAACATTGATCGCGAAATAGCGGCCGTTGCGGCCGAAATGTGTGACCGAGTCATCGAAAATTGGGTCCAACGAATCGACCGCTGACGACGTGCTCGCGGTGGCCATATGAACGAAGTCGAGTTCTATTCATAAATGTTTTGATTGTATTTCAAGTCAATCATAAAGTTTTGGAAATATATCGAATGGTTTGCGTTTTATTTAAAAAAAGTTAGTCAAGTCCTTATAGGAAAACCCTTCATATACATGTACATATAGATGGAGCTAAAGAAGTTTTACGTCAGTAGTGTGGTCTGAAGCACACTCGTTTTTTTCAGTTAATAAAGGTGTTTATTTTCCTTGTGATGATTCCCAAAGGGCAGCGAAATATTGGAGAATGTAATTATTTAAAATTGAGGCCATTCGCTCGAACATTTTAATTTTGAATATTTACGATTATAAATAAAAAGTAAGGAAATATGTTGTAATTTATTCACATTGCGCTAATTAGGCGCGTCATACTTTGTCAGCTGCACTTTGACTTATAAAATCCGTCGGCTTGGATCAGAAACTCTGAAGAAGCAAAATCAAAACAAAACTCAACATCAGCGAGTCGACTACTGGTTGAATCATCCTGTTCGAATTGCATTATATGTGGAGCATTTCAAGTGAATTATCCACGCAAAAAATATCTTTTCTCAAATTACCAAAAACCACCTGAGCTACATCCTGCAAGTCCTAGACAATATCTATATGTCACTACATGCGTTAGAACAGAAGCCATTGGCAGTGTTTACTCAGGAAATCAAGCAGCCCCTAACTCAATATTAATGTCACAAGACCATTTAATCGCATTGGCACGGAAGGTGAGTTTTTCTGAAAAGAAATCAGAAATATTAGCTGCAGTTTTGGAAAGACTTCACCTGCTTGAACCTGCTGTTAATGTTACTTGTTTTCATATACGTTTACTACTTACTACTTGCAAAGATATTGACGGCTTAATGGCGGAAATGAATATCGAATATAACCCTGAGGAGTGACGTATCTGTATCGTTTCATCCAAGAAAAGTCTTAAAGCTGTACTTTTTTATTACGATAATTCCAAGATTCCTATTCCAATTGCATATGGAGTTGACGTAAAGGAAAGTTATGATTCGATAAGACTTATATTGGATGCAGTAAAATATGAAGAGCACAAATGTCGGGTCTGTTGTGACTTAAAGTTGATAGCTTTCTTTCAGGTATGCAAGCTGGATACGTTAAATATGACTGTTTTTTATGCAAATGGGATAACAGAAGGAAGAAGAACCAATATTTGAAAAAATAATGGGAGCAAAGATTTGAAGGGTCATTCAGCGAACAGAATGCCTTCGTCCAGTGCTGGTACCAACTGAAAAAAAATCTTTTACCACCAATGCATATAAAACTTGCTGTGGTAAAAAACTTTGTTAAATGTTTGAATACACAAAGAGAACCATTAAATTTTCTGATGACATTGTTTCCAAAACTTAGCGAATCAAAGACGAAAGAAGATATGAGTGGTTTTAACTTCAATTTTTTTCATTAGTTTCGTACAAAATATATTTTAAAAATTGCGTACTTTTTGTTTGTTTTTGTTGGGCCGAACCGTACTTGCCGCAAGGAGAAGCTTTAACGAAGTTACTTACAATTTTCTAGGCAAAAATAGCTCGCCTACTGCTCGAATATACGTCGACACCATGCTAAGTTCTTTTGAGAAACTATGTGGTCATATATCAACAAAAATTAATTTTTTGAATTCTCAAATGGATTACTTCGAGCATCAGTTGGCAAAAGAGCCCGATGAACATGGTGAACGATTTCAACAAACTTGTGCACCAATTGAGGAAAACTATAAACCGAAGAGTATCCATTCTCTTATAGCTGACATATGCTGCACATTGTTTGGTAATAAATAATAATAAATGTAATAAAATGTAATAAATAAATTCTTGCTTCAATACCCAAATTTACACTGATCTTTTAATTATAGATACTAATCTAGAGCTTGCCTTTTCGGTAACTTATAGTCAAATTTCCCGTAGAATATTTTGTCAACACATATACACCAATCCCCTGGAATGCAGTTTTGTGGGACATTTTAGCGCCAACTCGGAATAAGGACGAAATAATTCCTTAAATGAATTTTCAGCCTTGACTTATTTTTGGCATTCAAGTTGAATTTTGAGATTTGGTATGTTAAAAATCTTATAGTAGAATTTTATGGGGAAAGTCTTTGTGGTACATTTCAACCCGTTACACCCCCCCTGGGTTAGGATCTTTTTTAGCCTTTTCCACAAAAAGATCAAACAAGATCCAATATATTGAGACGGTAGAGGGTTAAAGCTTCCACACAAAATGTTTCTCGTACATTTTAACATGAAATTGCTTAACCCATCCTATACCTAAAATTTAAGTGAAATATCGTTTCCTATGCCGATTCATCATATGAATGAGCAAAAAGGGGGAAATTTCACCCCCTTAATACAAAATTAAATGTAAACTTTCGAAACGCCTATAGACATATATTTTGTTTCCCCCTCTACCAGAAGCCGTTGTAAGAACCTTGTTATTTTCGAAGAAGTTTAATTTTGTTCCGCAGTGTTATCAAAAATATGTGCGTCAGTGTGTTAACAAAATTTAAAGAAGCTGGGTACTAATTATGGTAGAAACTATATCGAGTTAATTTTTTTTTGTCGGATTTATGAACGCATGTATTTTAGATGGTACATGAGCTGTCATTATCGACATATAAGAATCGTTTGGACTATTATCGTCATACACAATTGGGGGCCTGATGTTCTTTAACGTACACTTTATATCGAATTCTATACCATTTTGTCGGTAGTACATTTTTATGATTACCTACATCTCAAATAATTCTAAGAAACAGCATTACCGACAAAATGATAATGGATTTGATAATTTTTATATGCCATGTTTGGGTTGCCAATTACCTACATTTTATCGGCCGAGTTCTACAATGCAGTTACCGTAGCATTTTAAAGTAACTATACTGCCTAACAACGTTTATAGCAATAAACATTTAAATAATTATGAATACAATTTCCATAATTATAGGTTTTTTATAGCCTTGGGTTAATTTATACAAAGCTATAACATTTTAAACTGCATTACCGATAATATTGTTTATATCACTCTCATGTTAGCATTTTGTGTAATAATTTACTGATTATGGTGTTAAATTAAGGTATGGCATGATAAAACTGTATCCAAACATAACTGAAATAATTTTATGCGATTTTGGTCATAACTAGAGGAACTTGCTGAATTAGTATTGCTGCATACGCATGAAAGGAAGTTTACAGTTTGAGACGCTTCGGTAATTTTTAACAGAATGTACGCCAAGGTTTTAGCACATAAGCTTTCATGAAAGTTTAAAACACGTAATAAAGGTTGTTATCCTTGCTAACACAACTAAGGGGTACAAAGTACCCCTCATTATGCTGCAAACTTGCGAAAGTTATTGAAAGAGCTTTACAATTTCATGTAGGAGAAATGTGAACAGATTCCACAAAAGTTAAAATGTAACTATTGGTGTTCCATTTTTTCATGTAATGTTAACCAAACTTGGTAAAACAGAAAAAAATTACAAATAAATATAGAAAATTATAATATTGAAACTTATTAGATTTAGAAAAATTAAGATTTATGTTTTTCACTCATAACCACTAAGGTTGAGTAATCGGTGCGGCAATATGAAATAACTACCAATGAAATAACTTCCAATGAAACAAGTCGCAATGAAACAATTGCCAAGAAAAATGAAATAATTTCCAAAACAAAATAATAGAATAATTCCCAAGAGCCCCATATTTAGGAACTTATTTCGGAATGAAATAACTCTAAAATAAAAAATAAAATTAATCCCAATGCAATAAATCCCAAAAAATTAAATAAATCCCAACTTTATATTCAAAATTTAAATGTTCGAGCACTTGGTCGTGTTTTTAAATAATTTAATCCCCAATATTTCACTTCCCTTTGGGTAGCATCGTTTTCTTTTGTACATTTAACATTTTAGTTTTGAATATAATACGAACGGCCAGATAAATCGTCACATGGTTTCATCCCAAATTTATTGAAATAATTGCTTTTTTATTTAATATTAGACGTGTATTACCCGATGAATTTATCCCTTCAAGAAAATTCCTGAATTTTACGTTCGTAAGACAAGAGGCGTAGAGAAGTAAGATAGGAGGAAAACATTTCATGAAATGCCCTGGCATTGTGTTTCGGGGTTTTTATTTCAATTTATCTTTGTGTAGTTTCCGTTTTTGTCTTGACTGTGACATTTCATAGTTATTACTTTTGTGATAATTTAATAATTCGAAATTTAAAAAATTCAACGTGTAATAGCTCGATGAATTACGTAGCAACTGTAAAAGAGAACTAAAAAGAATGTCCGCAAGAAATGCCATCGTGCAGTAGAGCTCTCATAGAGCTAAAATATATTCAAATACACATTTTATAAGAACTTTTCTGAACACAGAAAAGTTTGAAAAATTATAAGGAAAAATCGCTATCTCTGTGTTCTTAATGAGATTTTATTATTACTTGTACACAAATGCTCTGACCACCTAAAATTTCTCTCGGCGGCGGTCACCTCGCATAGTGACGGCAACAGTATTGAGTATTCAGCCATGAAAAAGCTTCTTCAAATACCGTTCGGAACCGTTGCAAAACTGTAGATCCCAGTCAGTGAGTATAAAACTAGAAAGCGCACAGCTCTCCGCAACCCCTTCATGGGATGGAATGGGAAACCATTTTTTTTCATACACAAATGCACACTTTATAGAATTTTTAATAACACAGCCGCTGCATCCTGCAAATTGAACTTATGACATTAATTATTAGCGTACCTTCACAAAATATTCGACATGAATCAACATGAATGTTGCATCTACCAGTATTTTCGTATTAATCTTTGGAATGTTCTTTTTTTATCAAGTTTATAATTTTTGTGACGCGAAAACGCAATAAGAAATATCATCAGCTGCAATAATTTCAATTGGCGTTTTTCGGGAAGACGCAAATAAATAGATAATTATTTAATTTTTCGTAAATGAAATAAATCCCAAAAAACCAAATAACTCCCAAATATCATTGCAACATGAAATAAGTCCCAACAAAATTTGATTGGGGCTTCTTTCATTTGAAATTTTTTGGGAAATAAAATTTAATGAAATAAGTCCTAAAATATAAATGGAATATCTCCCAAGAATTTGGTAATTGTTTCATATGAATTAACTCCTATTTCATCATAGAGGCATCGGTGCGTGGTTGGCACTATAGATATTTCGCTGACCGACAAGTCATATAAAGCTGGGATTACTTACTTGAGGTGCCTTTTTCGTAACCTTTCTAACGTAAAAATCAATGAAGGGCTGTTTTGTGGCCCAGCGGTGAAAAAGCTTTTAAACGTTGCATATTTTCCAACTTTGCCGATGCAAATTTTCCAACCAATCGAAGCTGTAGCATGACATTCTTTGAAGCTTGTGATCACACATTTTATGGGCAACCATAAAAGTCCTGACTACAAGAAAAATTTCCAGGATGTCATAAACAACTATGCAGTAATGGGTAAGTATTTATTTTCGAAGCATTCTTATAAATATTCTAATTGCTATTAAATCCACTTTCTCGATTCGCATGTAGATTTTTCCCGGAAAACTTAGGTGATGTAAGCGATGAACATGGCGAACGATTTCATGACTTTGATAAGCGAAACGGACTCTCGAAGGCTTAAAAAACACCATTTCAAAATTTCTTCCAAATCATGATATCAATATTTTTAATTGTCTTGATTTTTCTTTCAATTTATGCTTCGGATATTGTGAAATAATTTCATAAGAAATATATTTTCAAGCTTTAAATATGAATTGCGAAAATATATTGTCTTTTTTTTTTGTATTTTCGATCGTTTCAATCGATTGAATCAATCATTGGGATGTGTGATCAAGAAGAGATATCAGTTCTACGTTTGTCGATTTTCCGGTTACGTTAACTCTTTTTTGGCCGAAAGAATATATTGATATTTCGGACAGAGGTCAACAGTTTTTTTCCATAGCACGCTGTCGTAGCTGATAATATTGATGCTTTCTTGTGTTTAAGTCCAGAAATAATGTAAGCGCCTCTTTTAGTGTGCATTTCTTTTCTTCTTTCGGAGTAGGTAACACTATTCAGAATTCGTCTTGTTGTCGACGGAGTAGCAGTTGTAAAATTTTTTATAACTTTTGCTCTTATATATTTCCTTGGCGATTTGAGTTGGTGCATAAAGGATTCGTTAGTATTAGAACTTTCAATGCCGTCGTTGCGTTCTTGTAGGTTTCTTCGTTTGCTTCCTTTCAAAGGTTGTGCTATATTTATCAATGTCGTATACTTCAAACTAAATCATTAGTTCGCCTTTTAGTCACTGCTTGCACGATTTGATCAACTTTTCTTTGGAAGAACCACTTGATTTGTAGGGACGGGTAAAATTATCTACAACGTTTTTAAGTTTCACTTTAATTATATTTTTTGATTCACTGGTAGGACTGGTAAACAATCGAGCATTTATGACAGGCGGAGATGCCTATTGGCACCAGGGTCTAACTTTACCGTGAATCACCTTTTTGGTGGGACTGAATCGAGAATCGATGCGATGATGTTGAAAATTTCCCCCTTGTGCACATTGTTATGATGAATCGGCATTGGAAACTATGTTGTCCTTGCAAATTAGGTATAGGATGTGTTCCGGAATTTTATGTAAAAATTTACGAGAAACATTTACCCTCTATAACCCTCTATATATGGGTCTTTTGTGGAAAAGGGCAAAAAAGCACCCTTAGAACAGGTGTGTTACGCGTTAAGATGTACAACTAAAATATTACTTATAAAATTCTACAATAAGTTTCTTAACACATCAAAGCTCAAAATTCAACTTGAATGCCAAAAATAAGTCAAACCTGAAAATACATTTCAAGGTTAATTTCGTACTTATTCCGAGTTGGCACTAAAATGACCCACAAAACTGCATTTTAGGGGGTTGGTGTGTATCGGAAAAATATCCTACGTAACATTTTACTATAAGTTGCTGAACAAAAGAAAGCTGTAGCTTAGGGTGTCCCATAAATACCAATTTTTTTTTGGTCAAGCTTTATTTAAAAGCTTATAGGGTAAAGTATTTTGCACATTTTTCGGAAGTGGTTTAGAGGTCGCGCAAGTCGAATTTCCCCCACAAATCGAGTATTGCGGGCGTTTTTTGAATTTTAATTAAAACTCGGTTAATAACCAGGATTTTCTCAGTTGGTAAGTCAACATTTTTGAAGATAAACGTCCAAACTTTTATTGTAAATGGTGTCTTTTCAAGCCCGATAGAACTTCCAATTGTACAAAATAACACAAAAAATTAAATTTTAATAAAAAAATTGTTGCCTGTAAAGTCGGTTTTACGGGCGAAGATTTTACGTGACAACGTCTTTTTCTCGGTAGAATATTTATTGATATGAATATAATTAAATTGCACAATAGGAGTGCAATGAACTCACTTGCCCAATGAGTGTTAGAACTCACGGGCGATGTTTTAACATTTATTGAAACTTATGGTTTAGGAAAATAGAAGTAATTTCAACACCATCTAGGTACCTGTGCGATTTCTATGAACACATTATCAAATGTGACATTATAAACAATAAACATATCCTTTATTATAAAATATAAACATTTCTTTTATTATAAAAAATAAACATTTCTTTTATTAAAAACAAAAGAAAATAATTTACTAACCAAAAAGTATTTCAATTCATCATATTCGCATATCGTTTTTAAAGCCGACCGCAGCTCTCTGTTTCGTTTTGGCTACCTAATTCATATGAAAATTTCTACACACAAACATACACTACACATATCATAAAGCCAAAAAACAAAAAACAAAAAAAAAACAAAAAATAATACCTTATCCAATGCAGACTGATCTAAATCAATATTCATACACACGCACATATATACGCACATACATACTTGCTCAGTCGTCATATATATGATGTGCCAAAAAACAAAAACACTCACACCACCGACCAACAGCCACTAGAAGCCAGCAAAGCAAATCGTTTCTGGCACACAAGTAAACACATTGCGTTTACTTGTGTTCGGTGACTCATCGTAACGTTACCGGGCGTTACACTTTTTCATAAGTGACTCCCAGCCGCAACCTAATTTAAGACGTTGTCACGTCAAAATTTCTATTATTTGTTTCAGTATACTCTGGCAAATCATCATGAATAGACTCACGCTTGTAGAACGCTGCCAAATTATCCAAATTTACTTTGAAACTCAGTTGGAAACTGACCCGTTGTTTTATCGCCAAACTGTGTTCAGCGATGAGGCTCATTTTTGGCTTAACGGGTTTGTTAGTAAGCAAAATTGCCGTATATGGAGTGAGACCAATCCACAAGAGACCCTCCAGACTCCATTACATCCAGAAAAATTCACCGTTTGGTGCGGCTTACATGCTTACATGAGACCAATCCACAAGAGACCCTCCAGACTCCATTACATCCAGAAAAATTCACCGTTTGGTGCGGCTTACATGCTTACATGAGACCAATCCACAAGAGACCCTCCAGACTCCATTACATCCAGAAAAATGCACCGTTTGGTGCGGCTTACATGCTGGTGGCATCATCGGACCTTATTTCTTTAAAAATGAGGCCGGAGCTCGCGTTACGGTCAATGGAGATCGTTACCGCACCATGATCAATATTTTTCTGTTAGAAAATATGGATGACATTGATCCACACGAGATGTGGTTTCAACAGGATGGCGCTACGTGCCATACGGCGATCGCAACCATCGACTTATTGAAATCAAAATTTGGCGATAAGTTGATTTCGAGAAATGGACCTGTCAATTAGTCTCCAAGGTCGTGCGATTTGACACCTCTCGATTATTTCCTGTGGGGCTACGTGAAGGCACTGGTTTATGCTGATAAACCAGACACAATTGACGCCTTGGGGGCCAACATTGTTCGTGTTCTTCATGACATACGGCCAGCAGTGTTCGAAAAAGTGGCCAAAACTTGGACGTCCAGAATGCGCTTCGTCAAGAACAGCCGCGATGCCCATATACCCGAAATCATTTTCAAATGTTAATGCCACGTATTGATCTTTCGAATAACAAAAAGAACTTTATTAAAATTTAATTTTTTGTGTTATTTTTTTACAATTTAATGTTTTATCGGGCTTGAAAAAACACCCTTTGTATGGATAAACCACCAGTTTTGGCAATGATTTTCCTCAACAAGGCACCACGTATTACAATTTTTCGTAAATTTTTGGTAAATTTTGTAAATAAAGCTTTATATCTTTCAAAATTCATATGAAAATTTAAAAAGCTAATGATGCACTTTAAAAGTCGTATAAATTCCAAGTTATTTACACCATTTTAAAGCCTTTTACCCATTCTATGAAACTAATAATATTATAATCTGTTTGCTATTTTTGCATCGGATTCGCTTTAAATGTTCAATAAAATTTAAAATACTAATGACGCACTTTAAAAGGCGGGTAAATTCCAAGCAATTTTATATAAAAAATAAATATTCAGTTTGCAGTTATGCCACTTTAAAACTGTTTACCCATTGTATGAACCCAATAATATTACAAACTGTTTGTCTTTTTTCATCGGATTTGCTTTAAACATTGTATTATTAAAACAAAAAAATACATGCGCTAAGTAACGACAAAGAATTACACGTAGCAAAAAATAGCAGTGGCAACATATTGCAGGAACGATATATATTATTGCATGCAAACATATATATGTTTCCTGCAATATCTTGCTGGGCCGTTGTTTCTGCGTGTATCTGTTTGTCGTTAATTAGCGCATGTAGATTTTTTTATGAATACAGTGTTTAAAGGGAAATCGATGAAAAATTGGCAAATAGTTTATAGTATTATTAGTTTTTCTACAAAATTGCTTGGCATTTATACGTCTTTTAAAGTGCATCAGTAGTGTTTTAAATTTTAATAGAAATTTAAAGAAATTTCATAGAAATTTAAATTTTCATAGAAATTTAAAGAAAAACAGCCGCCAAACAGAGATTCTTCTGCGCCACGGTATCTCACTGGGCGAGCTAACCAAGTGATCTTTTGCGCACTCAAAACATCAAATAACGGGTTTTTCAATAAAAGTTTTTTTTTTAAATAAAACAAAACCGGTTTTAGATACCAATGAAATTCTTTATTCCTGTGAAAGTACGTTCGATGCCATTATGTGTGGAACTCGATTTCTTTTGCATGGCCACCACGGGCACGCTTGCATAAGTCCAGACGCTGAACCCAATTTTCGACGGTTTTCAAGCATAAATCGGCCGATACTCCTGCAATTTCACGTTCGATATTCGTACAAAGTTCATCAATCGTCGCTGGCTTATTGGTATAGACCATAGACTTGACGTAGCCCCACAGGAAATAATCTAACGGCGTCAAATCGCACGACCGAGGCGGCCAATCGACTGGGCCATTTCGTGACAGAACACGTTCACCAAACTTGGTTTCCAATAAATTGATTGTGGCCTTCGCTGTGTGGCTTGTGGCGCCGCCCTGTTGGAACCACATGTCCTCCAAGTCCATATTATCCAATTGGGGCCAAAAATATTCGGTTATCATTGAACGGTAGCGATTCACATTCACAGTAATGTGCCGGTCTTGATCATCACGGAAGAAGTACGGCCCAATGACGCCGCCGGCCCATAAACCGCACCAAACCGTAATTTTTTCGGGATGCAATGATGACTCATGGATTACGTGTGGATTGCTGTCTGACCAATAACGCATATTTTGCTTATTGACGAAGCCATTCAGCCAGAAATGAGCCTCATCGCTGAAGATGATTTTCCGATGAAAATCCGAATAATTTTAAAGGTGTTGCTCAGCCCAATTCCCGAACATACGACGCTTATGGTGGACAAGCGGCTTCAGTTCTTGCGTCAATTTGATCTTGTAAGGATGCAGGCCAAGATCTTTTCGCAAAATTCGCCACAACGACGTCACAGAGATGCCCAACGCTTGAGAACGATGTGTGAGAGACACATTTAGGCTTTCTTGGACTGAAGCCTCAGCGGCAGCAATATTCTCGACACTACGGGCACTTCTTTGTCTCACTGGTACGGGAACATTTTGTACTGTGCCTGTGGATTCAAAATTTTCCAATAGACGCTCAATTGTTGATCTGGTAGGACGATTATGACGTCCATAAATTGGACGTAGCGCTCTTAAAGTTGAGGCCACCGACTCCAAATTTCGGTAGTAAATTTTAATAATTTCGACTCGTTGTTGGCTCGTATATCTTTCCATGATGAAATGGCAAACCTTACTGAAGATAAATGTCAAAAGAGCGGGAGAAAATATGGCGTCGTTTGCTGTTCCTATCGATTTACTTTTGTAGTGTCTCTGTTGTTGCTCTCACTTGCCATATAGTTATTCTTATTAATCATACACATAGGTGTCGAGATCAACGTCTTAAAACGCTGAAAGAAGCTTTACATGCATTCAACGGTATTTCTTGTAGTTACATATTGTGGAGTGAAGGAGGAACATGACAATTTGCTTCAATTTGTCAGATGCGCCCAGATTGTGATCTCCAAAATTCATAGCAAATGTAATTGATGCAGCAACGAAACGAAGTAATGTCAACAAAATGAGGTGCAAAATTTTTCGTTGCTGCAACGACGAAATCATTGGATGTTCGAAAAGTTGCATGCAACAATTCAAAAATATTAAAGAACATATCGCTCATTTCTTGCAAGACCATCTGGAGTCAAAATGTACCAGTTTTGAACTGAGTACTATAAAGTATTGTCCGGGAGGAGTTCTTTCGTTTAAATTATTACTAATATATAAATCTATTATACTTTCGGTGTGAGAAAATTTTTAAATTAACATTTTGCATACAATCCTGTACAATTTCAAAGTCGATCTTAGCGATATTTTGTTTCTTGAGTTGTAGGCCTCTGGCAAGAAACGAGAGGTATTTCATTCCTGCGACGAATCGTTTAGCATTTAGTGTATGCGTTTCTTGTTTTGCCCAGGGTCACAGTATGGCAACTGTCGACTGGTGACTAAAAGCGAATGACATTTAACAGATCACTTGGACCAGAACAATTTTTCTGGTGCACTGTTCAAGCAGCTAACAACTTCCGGTCTTCGACCAAGTATTCCCAGGCCAATGGCTTTAGAGCAATAGCTTTAAAGCTAGCTACGTTAAAAGGTATTACACCGATGTATCCTGAATGGTCAGCGAAATGTCTCAGGAAAGTAAGCGAAAACCGCTGAAGCATGGTTACGCCGTGGTATTGGATGCACAAATAGCATTGCAATCACCAAACTACATATGATTCGAAATTGGAACATAAGAACGCTCAGAGGCAGTGATATCATCGCCACTGGTTTGAACACCAGGTACTTGCAGGCTGAACGTGAAATGTTGCGTTACGACCTTTCTATTCTCGGTTTAAGCGAAATCCACCGGACTGGTTCTGGTGAGTATTCGTTTCCAAGCTCACAGACGGTCATGATATATTTTAGAAGGGAAACAGGTAGCAATAACGAATCAGGCGTTGGAATAATGTTAACAACAAATGCACGTAAGACCCTAATTAATTGGAAACCTGTATGGGACCGACATGTTCTTGTCCGACTTGAATCTAAGGTGAGAAACATATCTCTGATACAGTGCTATGCTCCAACAAAAGTTGCCACAGATGATGTTAAAAACGTATACTGCAGTCTGCTGAATACAACGTATAAAGGTATAACACGAAGTGATATCTTAATTGTCATGGGAGATTTGAACGCCAAGGTTGGTTCTGACAATGAATCACGGAAACATCTAATGGACAGATATAAGCTTCGTACCCGGAATATTGATTTTTTTCAACGAAAGAATGTTAGTAATCGGCGGCACTGTCTTTACCTATAATAATTGTCATAAGGTAACGTGTTAACATCTTTTTTGTTACACAGTACCTGTTCGATTTCTATGAACACATTAGTAAATGTGACATTGGAAAATAAAAACAGCGTTCAGTCATATGATTACATTTAATACTTAAAATTATTCAAAGGCCAGTGCAAGCTCATGTGTCATTATTTTCTTGCTTAATACTTTTTATTTTATACCCACAAAAAACAAACAGAATGCAAAGCAACAGATACATGTACATACATACATTGTTGTGTACGTATATACGCTATACAAGTTCACACAATTTTCGTTGCTCTCTTGCTATGTCATTTTTATATACGTATATCCACGACATTACTCTTTGCTCTGAGAGTGCTCCGCACCCACACAAGACAGCTATTTGCTGCCGCTACGTCAGTGTGTGTTTTTTTCGCAGTCTGACAATCTGTGTTTCGCAGTCGGACAAATCTGTTTTCTATATAGGGGTGGGTCACCCTTATCCCCATAGAAAGTAGAAGTTCGCCGATTATGAGACCTACCCGATATGCACACAAAATTTTATACAAATGGGTCCAGACGTTTCGGAGGAGTGTAACGCCAAACAATCCGTGTATCCCAGGCGGACAAACAGTGTTAGGATGTGTTCACTTTGAGAGTTAAGTACCTACCCGCGCCTATAGATGTTAACATATCAAAAATATCTACTTGATTTCCGGAGTAAAAGAGGTGCGGATCTTGGCCTATCTCAAGACTACTACCCAGTAGTAGCCAAAATTCGTTTATGTACCAATACAGGGTAATAGGCAGAACTTTCGACCCGTAAAATGAGATATCGCTAGATTAAGGAATATAAAAGTGCGAAACAACTTTAACAGCCAACTCCGACAGGCTATGAATATCACCAATAATGAACACCCTAAAAAATCAAAACACGTTTCCAATGAAGGGGTTGGTGAGAGCTTCTCACAACCAGTGAGCCGTGTGCTTTCTAATTTTTCACTCACGGATTGGGACCTAGGGTTTTACACCGGTCCCGAACGGTATTTTGACAAGCTCTTTCATGACTAAGTACTCGATAGTGTCGCCATCACTAAGTGAGGTGTCCGTCGTCCAAGGAAATGTAAGGTGGACAGCGCAGGGATCGAACCCACGTTCTTCATGCACAAGAGCCGCACACACTACCGACGGCCCAGGATAATGAACACCCTGCTTCCAATTATTTGGAATGGTGCCATGTTGAAAACACCATACGATCAGGTGCAGATAACACAATTGGGTCAACCCCCAAAGAAAGACAAGAGTGGATGTCTGATGATACTTGGAACGTAATTACTGAACGGAAAGAGCTGAAAGAAAAAAAATTCATGAAGTATCAGGGGCCACCCGATTGGAACGAAGTTCCTTTCGCTATATATTATGTACTAGTTAGTTCCAACACGCCTAAGGCGCCTGTTGATAAAACTGTAATTTAAATGGATCTTTAAGAAAAGATAGTTTTGTAAAATGATAAACTTCTTTTAAGAAAATTTTTATCTATTGAATGTATTTTTTTGTAAAGTATACTTTTTGGTCCCTTTTGTAAGAATATGTATTATATTTTCCCGAAAAGGTCCTTTCTTTGATGAGAGGTACTTCTTTTATTAAGATTAATAGTTTTTTGTAAGAGAAAGCCTAAGGTATGCATTTTTTTTCAAAGAAGTTATTTTTTAGTACTCGTTTGAAGAAAATTTAGCTTTTTAAGGAAGGCTACTTATCTCAAGAAAATAAAAGAAAAGGTATTATTTTCAATTTATTTTATTTTTAAGAAAGGGTACTTTTAAGAAAAGGAATTTTTGTAAGAAAATGTGAAATTTTTTTTTGAACAAAACTTTTTTTTACGAAAGAACAGGTACAATTTCAGAAGTAGGTACTTATCTCAAGAAAAGTAATTTGTTTTACAAAAAAGGTACTTTTTAAAGAAAAGGTAGTTTTTTTTTTTAAAAAATGCAATTTGTTGTACGATAGTGTACGTTTTTAAGAAAAGCTACTTATTTAAAAAATTACTTTTTTTAAGAAAATGTTCTGTTTAGTAAAGGAACGTACTCTGTTTAAGAATATGAATAGGTATTTTTTTTGAGAAATTGTATTTTTTTTAAGAAAACGCACTTTTTTAAGAAAATTTTATTTTTTTAAAATTCGGTTCAAAACTAAAATATGTGATAACCAGGCTCCACCTAGAAAATTTCCCATTAAACGGGAAATATTAGTCTAGACACAAACCAAACCAAAAGTACTAGTGTAAAAGTAAGTGTGCTGCCAGATGCAATTCTATGCTCAGGGTTGTACTTCATGTATTTGCCAGCCTTGCACTTTGGCTATACTAAATTTACTTTTCATTGGGTTGAAAACTACAATATGTAATACACAGGCTCCACCTAGAAAACTTCCCTTTAAACAAAACCAAACTAAAAGTACCCAATATAGTTGATAATAATGGGTTTTAATAAAGTGGTTAAAAAACGTAGTTCAAAAATTTTTCATTTAGCCCCCATCCCGCAACGTGCGATAAGGAACTTCGATCTAAAATTTTTAAAATCAGTTAAAACATTCTCAATCCCTCTTCAACTATAATATTTTTAAACAAATTTTAGACAACAGGTGCAAAAATATACGACGCAGAGAGAAAATCAATAGAAGGCGCCACAAGCTTCCTCTCCCATTTCACTTAGACGCCAGAGACTTTTTTAGGAAGCGTGCCTGGTTCTGTTTAGACTATACAGCGACAAAAGTATGATATCTGGAGGCCCTAGATTCGATATCTTCCTTTTGGCGAAGTGCTCAATTAAGCACCAATATCTGGGGTTGAAGTTTTAAAAAATTAATATCTTTTTTTTTAACTGTTATCGATTTTGTATAACTTTCTGGCCGTCGGTGGTGCAATGATTAGTGTGCGCGGCTATTGTACATGAGATCCTGGGTTCGAACCCTGCTCTGACCACCTTAAAAGAAAAATTTTCGGCGGCGGTCACCTCGCATAGTGACGGCGACACTATCGAGTATATAGCCATGAAAAAGCTTCTCAAAATACCGTTCGGAATCGGTGTAAAACTGTAGGTCCCAATCAGTGAGTGAAAACTGGAAAGCGCACAGCTCAGTGATTGTGAGAAGTTCTCCCTTGTCCCTTCGTGGGATGTAATGGGAAACCATTTATTTATTTTTTAACTTTCTAGAATAATGCGCTCCACAGACTTGTCCATCTTGAGCATTTCACAAAGTAGGTAATCAAATATTGCAGCACTCATGGCGGTGATGTAGTCAGTTGCAGCCAGTGGAACCACTGCGGCGTGTCGCCACCTCCGATTTTTATAGGTTTTGTGCCACCGACACACACACGGCTAGAAATTAGGCGCTGATACTTCTTATGTCATTGGCTTAGATCGGATGAATATCATCAATTGGTCTTGGTTTTGTTTAATAATTTTTTCGGTTCGAGATCAATTTCTATGAAAAATTACTTCTATAACAAAAAGTACACTTTCATAAAATATATTATGTATGTATTGTATTATAAAAATAACATGAAATTCATTATAATGGTGGATGATTGGAAATATATTATTAATAATATTTTCTATGAAAATGTACTTTTTTTTATAAAACTACTTTTTCGTAGAAATTGATCTTGAATAGAAAAAATTATTAAAGAACGTAACATCTTACAGATCGAATAATGAAACTAAAGTAGATATCATGGCTTTCTTCATAATCGTATTTCAAAATTAAAAGAGCAAACAGAATCAGACACGCTGTCGATGACGACGAAAAAACTTTAGCGTTTAAACGAAATCGAAGAGAAACGCCTGGAGGCTTCAGTTGGTTTTTTCTCTCGTACATTTTATAATATCTTGTCGACGCTCGCAATAAATCTTTCAACTGATAGAAAGAAGTTGCCGCATCTTCATGAAAATTATAAGACCAACCAATACATAAATACTCTGTGGTTTGAAAACAAAACTAAAGAAAAGAGTGTAAAAAAATCTATCATTAAACACAATATACAAAAAATCAATGACAAATTACATGAGGTGTCAGGGGACACCCGGTTGTAACGAAGTTCCTTTCGCTATATATTATGTACTAGTTAGTTCCAACACGCCTAAGGCGCCTGTTGAAAAATACTGTAATGTAAATGGATCTTGTAAAATGATAAATTTTTGTTTAAGAAATTTTTTATTTATTGAATGTATTTTTTTAAAAAAAGTATAGTTTTAGGCCCCTTTTGTAAGAATATGTATTATATTTTCCCGAAAAGGTCCTTTCTTTGATGAGATGTACTTCTTTTATTAAAATTAAAAAAAAAAATGGTTTCCCGTTACATTCCGTGAAAATATTAGGGAGAGCTTCTCACAAACCAGTATGCTGTGCGCGTTCTAGTTTTACACTCACTGATTGGGTCCTACAGTTTTACACTGGTTCCGAACGGTATTTTGGGAGGCTTTTTCATGGCTGAATACTCGATAGTGTCGCCGTCACTAAGCTAAGAAAAAGCCTAAGAGTATGAATTGTTTTTTACAAAAAATACTTTTTTGAGAACAGGTACTTTTTAAAGAAGTGGTACTCTCTCTAGGATAAGGTTATTTTTTAAGAAAATTTACTTATTTTCATGAAGGGTACTTATCTCAAGAAAACAAAAGAAAAGATGGTACTTTATTTTTAAGAAATGGTACTTTTAAGAATAGGAATTTTTGTGAGAAAAGGGATTTTTTTGTAAGAGAAGGTATTTGGTTTTTTGAAGAAAACCATTTTTTTTACGAAAGAACAGATACAATCTTAAGAGTAGGTACTTATCTCAAGAAAAGTTATTTTGTTTTACAAAAAAGGTATTCTTTATAGAAAATTTAGTTTTTTAAGAAAAGGCAATTTGTGTAAGATAATGTACATTTTTAAGGGACGGTACTTATTAAAAAAATTACTTTGTTTAAGAAAAGGTACTTTTTGTAAGAAAATTTACTTTTTTAAGCAAAGGTACTTCTTTAAGCTGTTATTTTTTTTAAACTTCTTTCACTTTGGCTTTCCTAAATTTACTTTTTATTCAGTTCAAACCATAGATAAATTAAATAATAGATATAGCGCGCCCATTGTCAACTTTGTTCACTAAGTGCTGTCCTGTACTACTGTCATTTTCACTGAAGTTTGCCATAAGTGTCATTGACGTTTATTCAAAATTGTGGGAAATTTTTGTGAAACTAATTTAAATAATGGGAAATGTGAAAAAATTTATGTGAGTTTACATAATAGCATTTGTGTGTTATTTAAAAAACTATTTCAAATCCATGAGGCCGGTGTTGGGATATCAATAGGAGAAAACCCGTAAGACCGCCCAAGGATGAACATACCGGAACGCCTTTTTAATCTAAAAACTTCTTCGCCCAAAAACTGTAGCAACTTCTGTGGTCGCAGATGCCAAAAGCGTTAAGAGTGTCTGAGGACTCTCAGCAAGGAATGGTAGCTGCACTAGGGGAAGAACCAATTTATTACGACCTGTACGGTGGTGACTTGGCTTTGCAATTCGATGGCCATTAGATATTCTATTTTAAGTAATGTGTTGTATTCTTGATATTTTTGTTGACAATTATTTTTTCTTTTGATATGAAATATTAAATTTTTAATTGTCATATTTTTTGACTTTTTTTTGGGAACAAAAAAAATCCCATTTATTGCTTTCAACGACATCTAGAAATTTACCCATTACACTAAAATTTTCCCAACACTTGTGCTTCATCTATTTGTTTACTTTATCTATGGTTCAAACTACAGTATGTAATAACCAGGCTCCGCCTAGAAAATTTCCCATTAAACAAGAAACATGTTAATCTGGACACAAACCAAAAGTACGAGTGTAAAAGTGCTGCCAAATATAATTTAATGCTGAAGGTTGTGTTTCATGGATTTGCCAGTCTTGCACTTTGGCTTTCTAAGTTTACTTTTTATTGGGTTTAAAACTACAATATGTAATACACAGGCTCCACCTAGAAAACTTCCCTTTAAACCAAACCAAACCAAAAGTACCTAATATTGTTGATAATAATGGGTTGTAATAAAGTAGTTAAAAATAATTGTTTAAACTTTTTTTCCCGAAGATAAGAAATTTCCTGATTATACAGCGTGCAGTGCGTATAGACAAATGGAAAATTATAGATTTGCTTGCAAAAGAGACCAAAAATGCAGCAAGTTTTGACGACTCACGCACAGTTTTCCAGGTCACGAAAAAACTTGCTGAACGCAAGTTTACGTATACGTGATTTGGTTTGAAACCTTCTCAGCACCGACAACGAACAACTTCAATGGTGGATAGATCATTTTTCCATAGTTTTAAATAACATAACAAATTCTGTAGCTGAACCACTCCTACCCACAATACCACAACCTACATGAGTGAATCCTCACCACCAGTGTTAGCAGAAATAGAACTGCTATAAAATAACTTCTAAATGGTACACCCGCCGGTACAGATGGTATCCCTGCTTAAATGTATAAG
This sequence comes from Phaonia tiefii, assembly GCA_963931995.1. Lineage (NCBI taxonomy): Eukaryota > Metazoa > Arthropoda > Insecta > Diptera > Muscidae > Phaonia > Phaonia tiefii. The sequence continues at coordinate 258,343,493 of OZ008370.1, forward strand.
TGCGATCCGACACCCACTACTGAATTACTACATCCACTTATTATAGATACGTGGGAAATTAATTCCTGCCCTGAATAATAGAAGGATGGAATTGTCGTCAAAATTGCAACGAATTTGCAACAACTTGCGAGGCATTTCTGTTCTGTCAAACATTGCAAAGTTAATAGCAACAATAATCCTAAACCGTATAAAAGAATACCTAGAATATAGTATCAGCTCCTGCCAGGCAGGCTTTCCTGGTGGATACTTTTGTGTAGATCATATCAACATACTTCGCATTATTGTGAATCTGTGTATGGAATGCAATTCGAATCTCCATCTTCCCTAGTCAAGCAAATCTATAACCAGAGCAAATATTTTGTTCTCCACAAGGGAAGGCTCTCAGACCCATTCCATAACAGAGAACGGCATGGAGGCATGTTTTCACCGCTCTTATGCCTAGCGCCATAGAAAACAGAAGCCAAGTAATACAGTGACAAATCAGCAACAAATACCTAAATTAACAGAACAGACAACTTTATACCTCCGGGAAAAGCTGCAACATACGGGGCTTAAAATAAACTCCACCAAAACAAAAACGTTCAGCTTAGGTGTCGAAATAACAGATCTATTAAAGGAAGGTGACACAGCTTACAGTTACGCTCCTAACTATTGCTACCTGGGGTGTGAGATTCATGCTGATGGAGCTCCTAATTTAGATGTAAACGGCTGAGTAAACAAGGCAAGATTATCCTTTGGTATACTGGCCCCAATATGGTAAACCAACAAAATCAGTCTTCATACAAAGCGGTGAATTTTCGAAGCATGTGTAAAATCTGTACTTCCGTATGGATGTACAATAGGGTGTGTCAAATTGTTTAGGTGTAAAGGCGTATAGCAAAAAGGAAATGTGCGCAAAAAGTCTAAGGTCTAAGAAAATTACCCTATAAACACGGAGATCTAAAACTAAACCCTGGATTCCGCCGAGAGACATAAAGATTCCAGTTTGAAGAATTTAATAAAACTGTATTAAATTAAAACCAACGTCATATATTTTTAGTTCGGGCATATTTTTTTAATTAGATTTTGGTACCTTTCAGAATCGTCTATCAATTTGTAAAAATTGTTGCTAATAACCCTGGTTTTATAAAGATTGATCAAAAGATATACTAAACTCGCAACTACTGCCATATTATTATTAGGCCAAGAATTTACAAATTAAAATCTGAATTTAAAAAATTTTGTGCTTTTACTGAATGTTTAATGACATTACATACTTAAGATTAGAGTTAATTAATTTGCAATAAAGCTCACTAATGTGAATTAACATTTTTCCATGACAGACGACAGTTTTTGTATTTAGTAAACAGCTGTTTGTTTGTAAACAACTGTTTGTTTGTCAAGTAATTTTTTGGACTTTTACATCAGATGCAGAACCTCCGCATATCCATCACACCACGCGCTTCGCTTCTTTCCCTTGAAAATCTTAAAATGGAAAAAATGCGTTTCGATTTTAAATATTTCTCATTTTTTTTGAAAAAACAATTAAAATAACTCACCTTTGCTGACTTTGAATCCATTTTCAATTAACGATAGCAAACAATTTGACAACAGCTGATTCAAGAGTTATCAAATACATGGTGATAGCAGGGGGTGTTGTTGCAATAACATCCACTTCAGCGGTGTCAAGCATCAGTACATAAAATCAATAAAGCAAACAACAAACACAAGAAAGTTCCACTTCCACTGTGTTCTGGCTATCACCTCTATGTATACATACATCTTGAGCTGATTGATTGTCGACGGTGTTGCCATATTGAAATACCTAAATGCAGTATAAATGAACTCTGATTTCATGCATTTACGCCAAAGCTAATACACATTGGGACGGGGATAATTCACAAGTTAATTTGAATTAAGACTGCTAATGCAAATTAACGCTGTCGTCTGTCTACGCTATAAGCCCAGCATTAACGAAACATGTGGAATTTTTTCCACATAACCGCATTTTCTAAAAAACACGCTGTTTTTAAAAAATTACATTATGTGTCAGGGGATACCCGGTTGGAACGAAGTTCCTTTCGCTATATAATATGTAATAGTTAGTTCCAACACGCCTAAGGCGCCTGTTGAAAAATACTATTGGAACGAAGTTCCTTATCGCACGCTGAGGGATGGGGGCTAAATGAAAAATTTTTAAACAACTTTTTTTTAACTACTTTATTACAACCTACTATTATCAACTATATTGGGTACTTTTGGTTTGGTTTGGTTTATAGGGAGCCTGTGTATTACAGATTGTAGTTTTAACCGAATAAAAAGTAAACTTAGAAAAGCCAAAGTGCAAGACTGCCAAATCCATGAAACACAACCCCCGGCATGGAATTATGTTTGGCAGCACTTTAAAACTCGTACTTTTGGTTTGTGTCTAGACTAACACATTTCTTGTTTAATGAGAAATTTTCTAGGTGGAGCCTGGTTATTACATATTGTAGTTTGAACCGAATAAAAAGTAAATTTATAAAAGCCAAAGTGAAAGAAGTTAAAAAAAATAACATATACAAGAAATACATTTGCTTAAAAAATTAAATTTTCTTGCAAAAAGTACCTTTTCTTGAAAAAGATAATTTTTTAAATAAGTACCTTCTCTTAAAAATGTACATTATCTTACAAAAAATTGCCTTTGCTTAAAAAACTAAATTTTCGTTAATGAATAACTTTTTTGTAAAACAAAATAACTTTTCTTGATATAAGTACCTACTCTTAAAATAGTATCTGTTCTTTCGTAAACAAAAGCTTTTCTTCAAAAATAATACCTTCTCTAACAAAAAATACCTTTTCTTTCAAAAATTCCCTTTCTTAAAAGTACTATTTCTTAAAAATAAAGTACCACCTTTTCTTTTGTTTTCTTGAGATTAGTAGCTTTCCTGAAAATAGGTAAATTTTCTTAAAAAACAACTTTATCCTAAAAAGACTACCCATTCCTTAAAAAGTACCTGTTCCTAAAAAAGTATTTTCTGTAATAAAAATTCATAAAAAATAAATAAATGGTTTCCCATTACATCCCATGAAGGGACCGGGGAGAATACAACGGTTCTCCATAACTTCACTGAGCTGTGCGCTTTCCAGTTTTCACTCACTGATTGGGACCTACAATTTTACACCGATTCCGAACGGTATTTTGAGGAGCTGTTTCATGGCTATATACTCGATAGTGTCGCCGTCACTATGCGAGGTGACCGCCGCCGAAAGAAATTTGAAGGTGGTCAGAGCAGGGTTCGAACCCAGGATCTCATGTACAAGAGCCGCGCACACTATCCATTGCACCACCGACGGCCAACTAAAAAATTTCATACTCTTAAAAATTTCATACTCATACCAACTAAAAAATTTCATACTATTAGGCTTCTTCTTAGCTTAGTGACGGCGACACTATCGAGTATTCAGCCATGAAAAAGCTTCTCAAAATACCGTTCGGAACCGGTGTAACACTGTAGGAACCAATCTGTGAGTGTAAAACTAGAACGCGCACAGCTCACTGGTTTGTGAGAAGCTCTCCCTAATCCTTTCACGGGATGTAACTTGAAACCATTTTTTTTATTTTAATAGAAGAAGTACTTCTCATCAAAGAAAGGACCTTTTCGGGAAAATATAATACATATTCTTACAAAAGGGGCCTAAAAATATTCTTTTTTTTTAAAAAATACATTCAATAAATAAAAAATTTCTTAACAAAAGTTTATCATTTTACAAAAACTATCTTTTCTTAAAGATCCATTTAAATTACAATATTTTTCAACAGGCGCCTTAGGTGTGTTGGAACTAACTAGTACGTAATATATAGCGAAAGGAACTTCGTTTCAACCGGGTGTCCCCTGACACCTCATGTAATTGTTTTTAAATGGATCTTTAGGAAAATATACTTTTTCTAAAATAATAAACTTTTTTTAAGAATTTTTTTTATTGAATGTATTTTTTCAAAAAAAAAAGTATATTTTTAGGTCCTTTTTGTAAGAATATGAATTATATTTTCCCGCAAAGGTCCTTTCTTTAATGAAAGGTACTTCGTTTATTAAAAGTTAATGGTTTCTTAAGAAAAGGTACCATATTTAATAAGAAGTACTTTCTGTAAGAAAAAAACCTAAGAGTATGAATTTTTTTTACAAACAAGTATTTTTTTTTTGAGAAAATTTACTTTTTTTAAGAAATTGCACTTATTTAACAAAATTTTCTTTTTTCAAACTTCTTTCACTTTGGCTTTTCTAAATATACTTTTAATTGGGTTCAAAACTACAATATGTACTAAACAGGCTCCACCTTGAAAATTTCCCATTAAACACACAAATTTCTCCCTATATGTTAGTCTAGACACAAAACAAACCAAAAGTAAAAGTAAGTGTGCTGCCAAATGTAATTCCATGCTAAGGGCTATAATTCATGGATTTGTCAGTCTTGCACTTTAGCTTTTCTAAATTTACTTTTTATTTGGTTCAAAACTACAATACACTCCGGTTCACTTATTTAAAGGCTCTTCAAATTCCATATTCAGCAGCCTGTATCTTTTGCAATTTGTAACCGATTGCAGAATTTTAAAATGATGTAACGGAGTGTATGTAATAAACTGGCTCTACCTAGAAAACTTCCCATTAAACAAGAAATTTCCCCACATATAGTAGTCTAGGTACAAACCAAACCAAAAGTTGATAATATTGGGTTGTAATAAAGTAGTTACAAAAAAATTGCTTAACATTTTTTCATTTAGCCCCCATCCCGCAACGTGCGATATGGAACTTAGTTCCAAAAATTTTCAAATGTGAATTTTGATTTTAGACCCCTATTTTCTTGGAAAAGTTTTCTCAGAATTTTACGTAGATTACGTTTTGGATATACGCCTTTTGATAAAAACAATTGACTCACCCTTATGTACAACCTGGATATTTTTCGGTAGCACCACCAATTGCCTGCAAATAGTGTAGTCAAAAAAACGGTTTTTCAAAAGTGTCTTCGAATATTCCGATTTTGACGAAACCGGTTTTCTGTTAAACCGAGGTGTAGAAACCGGTTAATAATCGGTTTCGATTATTATGACAAAATCGTTTATTTTTAATTCGTCTCTTTGAATTTTCATATCGACTTTCGAGTACATAGCCATGAAGTTGCTTGACAAGATACCGTTCAGAAGCGGTGTAAAACTGCAGGTCCCAATCAAAGTGCTCACACACTTTGATGGGATGTTATGGGAAACTAAATTTGAAATTTAATTTCGCTTTAAAAAAAAATAGTGATGCCCAGTTTCACAGTGTAAAATTCTCCATTTAAATGAATTTTAAATGCCTGATATTTGTCATTTAATACGGAAACTTCCTGTGAGCTTTTAAATGACGAGTGTGAAACTCGCGTTAAGACATTTTTTTTAAATTATGATATTATTGGTTATCTATTCAATTTGTTTCGAGTTGTAAGACCTCCAATGACTCGGGATTGTTTGCGTAACACTTATATTTTACGGCGCTCCCGGCAAAATAGTCTAACGGGTTCAAATCGCCAATGGACTTCCAGGTTTCGGCTGATTATGCGGTTTGCGAACACAGTGCGTACACAGTTGCCCTGTTTTCAACTATTGGGAACAAAAAATCGTTGAGCATGGCACGATCACGCTCGATATTGACGGATCCTTGCTCATTTTGGAAGAAAATTGGGCCTATGATGATGCCTGGCTAAAAGCCGTGGATGCATCGTATTCTCCTCGACGACGTGCGGATATTCTGAACCCCAATTGCTACAATTTTGCTTGGTAACGTAATCTCTGAGGTGAAAATGAGCTTTATTGGGAAACATGATTTTTCCGTAAAACGCTCAAAATTTTTCGAAAAGAAGTGCGAGACATGTTCAGTTCTGCGAACGGTGGCGAGTTGATGTTGACGGCTGTTGAAACACACTTTCACCTAAAGCGGCAATAATTTCCACTCAGCGCACAGGACGAGCACGTACGCTAGTAGTTTTGTTGATGTGTTGACTGAACTCTATATCAGTCGAATTCATTTCGTAGATTTCTGGCAGTTTGAGTTGAAGACTCAGAAGTTTTGAAGAAAGTTCTTAATATTTCCCAATATCCTTTAGAGCGTTTTTAAAATGTCTAGCATTTAACAAATAATCTGTCACTTCATGGATTTGAAATGGGTCATCTTCTTCGCAATACCGGGAGGTTCAAGCTCCAAATTTTACAAGTCCCACCCCTTCTCATACACATTTGATTTAACCAATTAGGCAAAATCATCGTAGGGCAAATATTCCTTTGGACGTTCTGTACTTGTTTTTTGAATGTGAATACTGTTTTTTATGCATTTCAGCTAACATAGCACCTGTGTTGTCATTAGATCCAGAACGTAGATCTAAATCGGAGTTGGTAGACATGACTCCTAATGATATTGGACAGCCAATTCACCCAAGTCTTTTGTGTCTGTCTGATGGGACCAGTAATCATAATGAGCTTTGAAAAAGACTTTAGGTGTGTAATTCTGCGGTGTTATATCGGCTGTGCAAAAACCGAAAAAACCGGATAATCAACTTAACCGGTTAACCGGTTTCGGTTTTGAATACACTACCTGCAAACTATTGTCAAGTGGTGCCTTAGAAGTATGCTTCGCATATACTGGCCTCCGGCAATCTCAAATGTCGAACAGTTGTCGCAATCAAGTCAAATGCCGCTGGGAACAGATATTTGTAACCGTAAGTGGAAGTGGATTGGGCAGACTCTACGCCAAAATGATAAAACATGGCTAAGCAAGATCTTGAATGGAATCCCTTTCATCAGGCAGGTCGACGTGCTATCAGACCACGTATAACGTGGCGATGCTCCACCGAATGGGAAATTAATTACTTATCCTGGAACGAACTAAGATCAACAGTACGAAATCGAGTCTAATGGTGGCGGCTGTAATTGACGCCCTATTCCGCAAAGGGAGTTAGAGGAATACCACTTTGGGTTTCATAAAACATTTCACTTTTATTTAAAATCAAAAAATAAAAAAAAAACAATTAATTTTCAATCATAACGGCCTCTGCATAAAAGTGCAATAAATCATCCAACCGATTGCGATTGAAACCTTGTATCACACTTGTATGATGCGTTTGTGTGTACAAGTTTACATGTGTGTGTAAATAAAATTTCTTAGCAGTTTAAAATATTAACATTTGCCTGCTCCTCGCATTTTTTCACTCACATTTATTCACTCTCTGCTTTTTTTGTACATTTGTAAGTAAGTGCGAATTTTGTTTAACATTTCTCTTCCTTTCCCTTTTGCGCTTTCTATTTTCATTTCCTGTACATCCTGCTCTTCGTCTTTTGCTTCCTCCCCAAGTCGCATGCAATTTCAAGTTCATTACATTTTGAGTGCGTGTTGAGTTCTGAGTTCCCCTGCAGTGCAATGTTAGCCCAGTGTTTAGTTACATCACAATTAACTTAAGGTGCGGTAGGGTGGGTGGGTGCGTTCGTTGGTCGTTTCGTCGTGTACCATTTCTACATTTGTTGTTGTAGTTGTTGTTACGGTTGTCAAGGTCAACGCAGAAAATAGCAAATGAAAATTTAATAAAATTTCTCACAAACCCAAAAGAAAGGCAACATAAGAATTTAAACGAAATTATTGATGAGTACCAACGTACTCATTCCATCGTCCTGTCCTTCCTGACACAGCATAAAACCTTTTTCTTTATGCGCTAAATCGGGATAAGGACAATGTGAAGAAAAATTCTGTGAATGAGGCTGGAAAAACAATATCATTCTGACAAGGAAATGATGCAAAAAGCACATGAAGCCTAAGCCGATAACACGTGGTTTACAGACTCTGCAGGAAAACTCTTTATTTGTTTACATTCTGCTTTCCTCCTCCTCATCATCATCATCATCATCATCATCATCATTCCCGTTCGTTTGTTCTATTTTGCTTTGCATGTACGGTCAACGAACATACGAAAATCGTTTATTTCACTTCGATGAATAAGGAAAATTCATGTGTAACAACATGAAAACACGGCCGACTATAGCTGCAGCTCCAGCAGCAGTAGCAGTAGCTGCGGTATACAATCACCCGCACACTCACTAACGGGCAACACAATCACAACAAAAGACATGCAGCTAAAAGAAACCCGGAAGAAGAGAGTGTAACATTGACAATACAACATAAGGAGAGTAATATGGGGCACCATCATCAGAGAGCTAATGATGTTTTAGAGAGTATGTACAGAGAGAAAGTTCCAACAGCGATAGTAGGTTAATGTTGTTGAAGCATGTGAAACAGCACAACAAGGTTTAAGTTAGCCCACGTTAATAATTGTAGCATAAATGCAGGCGCAACAATCTGCGATGGAAGAATTATTACAGGCTGAAAAAAAACAATTTTAAAAATTAAACGAAGTGATCAGCAAGGAATGCCCCATATTATAACTTAGCTATGAAAGTTGTATGATATAAATTCACCCATTATAATTTTGATAGCCAACCGTCCTTTTTTCCCTCATGCGGCAGCCCGAATCAAATGGAAACTTATCTAAATTCAACAAACAAAAATGGAAAGAACCTCATAATTTTTGTAAATGACAATGAGTGTTAACAATAACTTACAAAGTGGGGAAACGACAACAAAAGTAAGAAGAAAATAATCATTTATGTGAATGATGACGCTGGCGATTGGTATATGGATGTCGGTGTCAGTGACTATGACTAATAGTTGGGCCGATTGGAAAAACCACGGTAATAATATCAGAACTTTTAAAGTATTGGCTTTCAGAATACTTGACCACTTTGGTGCTTTTTACATTTTCAAAGCCTGCCACTTGTACAATTATGGGCCGATCACAAAGATTGTTGACCTTTCAGAATCTACTATGCAGGACCAATCAAAATAGTGTTCCGGAATATCTATTAGCGTTAATAGGATATTCTCCATCGAAGTTGAAAATTGGCAATGTTTCCTTGACATTTTTCAGTTTTTTGTTAATAACTCGACTAGTTGAGGGAAACGCATATTTTCGAACGCATATTTGGGAACACTTCAATAAAGAATATACTGTACACATTTTGAAGTTATATCAAGCTGTTTCGAAATGAAGACTTCTCAAACTTGAAATTTTTTTTCAACCTATAAAACACGCAATATTTTCCCGAAAAGGTACCATGATTTATTCATGACTTTCTTTAATTTTTTCTAAGACACGTATACAAATTTTTAAAATTTTCGGAAAGACAATACTCCGCTAATTATATTTAATGGAAACATCATGATCATTTGGAAATACGCCCTACAATCAGTGTGCACTGAAAATGTGATAGTTTTGAAAGAATTTCATTTTCGATGTTTAGCAAAAATTTTGCTCTGGGTTTTTTTTTGGATATTTTATTTTTATTTTCAATAATACAGAAAACTATTCTTAAATACTCGCCAAAAAAGAAATAGATTCTACGCATAAAGAGCTCAGAAGAGCTTAAAATGTAAAAACAGTCGAATTTTCACAGAACATTTAGATGGGATTAAAAATTTCTACGTTTTTTGTATGTACTTTTTTGAAAAAGCAGTCGTAATTGGGTTTAAATTGCCGTGAATTTTCCTGTAATTAAATTTAAAATTAGTGAGATATCGTCAATATGTACTTATAGAGTTTAAATGAAATTTTTAAAACATTTTTCCAAAATTATTTAATTTGAGCTTTTGTCGTATTTTTCCCCAAATTGTTCAAGAAGTTTTTGAAATATGAAGATTTCTAAACACAGTTTTATAGAAGAAGAGCTAGCCTTTCCAACCGTATGTAATGTGTCTATGTGCGGTAATATAACAGGTGTAGGTGTCACTCACAAAAACAAACACTTTGATCTGATTTTGCCATTTCTGTACCCTGCCGATTGCATCGTTCAAGTTGACAACTACAGTATGGCAAACACGTCATATTTTTACCTGCTGTCAGCCGCATCGAAAAGATTAAAATGAACAGTAGAAAGTATACTAACCCCAAAATATGAGGGATCTAGAGGAGCCAATATCAAATTCTAAGGAAGGCGCTTATTAAACAACGTTAGGGCTTTTTGCCGTCCGAAATATATATTGATGATACTACTGCAAGAGCTAGGCTCTCACATCTTCTTGAAAATGCAGCTTCAAGGATTATATTAGAATTTTCTGCAGAAGAAGTTGACAAGTGCCATAACTCGAAATTTACTTTAATATAAAAATGGGGCTGTGATGGATCATCTGGGTTTTCAGAACATAAACAATGAAGAGGATGTGATGCAGATATTCAACAATTTGTTTGGGGTTACTTGTACCACTAAGACTGCACCTATACAATGTGCCACCAACATAATCAACTGAATCTTCGTTTCACGATAAATTCAACACCTAGATTTAAGTTTTTATGCCGTCCCATCTGCTTTGAATATGTAAAGGAAAATCGAAATACAACCCAACGACTGGTGGATGCTATCAATGAGCAAATCGCAGCCCTAACTCCCATTTACGTAGAAATATGCGGAAGAGTACTAAAAGTGTCATTTCAATTACATTTGGCTATGGTCGATAGAAAGGGAAAATAAGTAGGTGCACAGAATGTGCTACTGCTGGTAGAATCTGAAGACGACTTCGCCAATATTAGGCAAGCTCGACGTGTTTTATGATCCCAAACCATAGTTTCCCAAAATAAGTGACATCCGGTAAAAGTATGAAGTGTTTCTCAATACAATATTATAGTTGTTATCCTAACCAATGCAATCGGTAGGGTACATAAATGGCAAAATCAAGTCAAAGTCCTAGGTCCTAATATCGCACATAGACATGTTATATACGGTTCGAAATGCAAACTCCTCTCCTATAAAACTGTATTCAGAAATTTGCAAATTTTAAAAAATACAGTGTACCCCTGTCATATAGTTATATGTGCAATGTATTATGTTGAGTTGGTGCTTTGAAAGCTAACATTTTTTTTATTTTTATTTTATATATTAGTTTATATTTATGTGTTCTTTATAATTATAAGAAAACATATTTTTTCATTTCTTTTTTAGAACAAAAAAAAGTGTTTGATATATTCTTCACAGAAAATATTTATATATGCAAAAATGAAACATAAATTTAATTCTTATTCTTATCCAATTAAAATATGTAATTAATATGATATTGAGTTGCCCTTGCGTATAAGAACTTGTTGTAGGCTGCGTGGCATAGAACTCACTAAGTTGCTTAAAGTGGACATGTAAATTTTCTCCCATTCCTCCAATATTGCTAGTTTTAGTTCTTTAAGCGTCGGTTACTGCTTCGACTTTGAAAACACCTTGGCGGAAAGTATCCCCCAGAGGTCTTCAATTGGGTTGAGGTCGGGACTTATGGCTGGCCACTCCAGTAATGGAATATTTCGGGACTTAAAAAGATCCCTTGTGAGCCGAACAATGTCGATCGGGGCGTTGTCTTGTTGAAAAGTCCAGTTTTCTGCATATAAGTCGCCAGCAAAGTCAATTAAATTGCTGCCCAACAGATCAACTTCCCTCGTGCTCCAAATGCAGCTCATATCATAAGAGTTCCACCACAGTGGTTTCGCTTGTAACACGTTTGTCGAGGATGTCGTAAATCCCTCCAATATTTATGGTCACCATCAGGTCCGTCCAAATTAAACATTTTCTCATCACTAAATATAACGGTTTCAAATTCGTCCTCCCAAAACTTGTACTTTTCTGCAAAAGTAATACGCGCATTTTTATGGCGCTGAGTTAATCGTGTTTTGGCCATTTTGCTTTGGTACCGAAGACCTATGTCGTCATTTAGCAGTTGCTGGACACACTGTCCCAATTACACCTTTATTTCCCTACAATTCATATTCTCGTTAGCTGGTAAATGCCGAATGCCCCGCTTAGTCCTCTGGTCTACAGAAGGGATGCGTCCACTGCGCTTAATACAACCATAGTTTTCGGGGTCTTTGAGGAAATTCGAAATTCTATTGCGATGCCGATTTACCGCAGCTGCAATCTCGCCAATTCCTCTACCTGAAAGTCTCATTCCGACAATTTTCCCGCGCTCCTCATCCGTAAGTTCACTTCCACGTGGTATGTTCAACTAGAAACAAAACTGTGAATAAAACGTTTCTTAGAATATATTCATAACGATCACTTTACTCACGTACAGACAGATATTTTATACTAAACACCCGAGAAAAATAGAGTTGTGCACCTTAAAGTGTCAGGAACGCGACTGCACATATAATTATTTTCTATTGAATTGAAAACTTACAGCGATAATCATAGATAACGGGACTAAAAATAAAGTCCAAAAGAGAAAAACATCTATGATAAAGAGAGAGGGATATTATCGAAAAGTTTGTATATGGTCGCCATTAAATTACAGTTAGTTTTCAGAAGGGAAGAAAAAACAATTATTTTGCACATTTAAATATTTGACAGAGGTACAAATACATGTTGTTGGTATCTCACTAATTTTTTATGTAATATGTTATGTAATATTAATTTTATATGTTATAGACCAATGCACGGAAAATGAAACCCAATTAAGTTTTTTTTTCGAAATAATAATAAAAAACAGATTTTTAATCCCAAACAAATCATCTATATTGTTCTTTGGCGTGTACATTTTGGCGTGAACATGTCTGTAAAAAAATATAAAATCTCCGAGCGAAATTTTCAATAAATTTTTTTCGAAATTGCGAAATCAAAAATTGCGAATTTTCAGGTAACGCTGACTATAGGGTGCATTTCTAAATAATCATTCTTTTACATTAGATGTATTTCTCAGACGCTTGTCATTCAGACAAATTTTAAAATATGTATAGGTGTTTTGGAAATATCTAAAGAAAATACTGAATGAATCATGGTACCATTTCGGGAAAATATTATGTTTTTTACAGGTTCAAAAACAATACCAATTTTGAGATGTCCTCATTTCCGAGCAGCTTAAGATACTCTCCAAATTTTTTGCAGTGCATTCTTTATTGAAGTGTTCCCAATTAGGTGACGTTTTTAGAAAAACTGAAAAATGTCAAGGAAAAGATTTAAAATTTTAAATTTTGATTGAGAATATCTTATTAACGGTAACAGATATTCCAGAACACTTCACGCGTTTTGTATTTGTCTTATATAGTAGATTCCTAAAAGTAAAACATCTTTGTAAGCGGCCTATAAGTGTAGAAGTACAGGCTTTGAAAGTTTCAGCGGCACCAAAGTGGACTACTTTGACACGATGTAGCGCCAACTGTGTTGGCAGAGGATATCCCTGAATGCTACATTCTGAAAGCTTGACTCTTCTTCTGTACATATCTAGTACATTAACAAATGATCGCAACAATACTTTAAAAGTTGTTATATTATTACAGTTGTTTTTCCAATCGGCCCCATTGTGTGACGATATTATTAGTCGAGTTTTGGTTACAAGCAAGCGATTATCGCGTGCTAAGTGGCAATGAAAACGGCTATTTAGCGATAAGTGATTTTATTCAAAAATATGAAAAAGCGTTAAAAACCGTAAACGAGATCAACAAAAAATTTGTATAAACTTAGCGAAAATGATTCGCGTCGCTAAGTTGAGATCGTAACCACAGAAAAAACTTCTATCGAAGTATGGAGATTTTGAAATTGTTTCAGATATGTTGACTATAAAAAAGGCAGTGAAGTGATGCCATTTCTCAGAAATAACAAATAATAAGCCATTATGCGCCAACAAATTATTTAGTTAAATTGGACTATCATAGTTTATAAGGCCCTTCCATTAAAAAATCTGCATGGCTAACAAGACGGTGTAAGATGAAGTTTCTGGTCCGTTCCAACAAGTCGGACAAAACCGAAACTATTTTGATTTTTGCAAATTTCATTCGTTTGTGTGTGGGGAGGTGTGACCAGTATTTCTCACTTCGAATAAAAATTTAAATATTCTAAATAATATGGAATCTAAATAAAATTACAACTGAAATTACAAAAATAATTGCATGGATCGTGTCTTCTTTTACAATGAATACCAGACCTATGATAACTTGGTGGTAGCCTGAGAATAAATACAACTACTTGTCAGACTTTTTGTCCGTCATACAGATATGCTAAGTGGACCTTCTACCTTACAAGTATTTGCAAAGACAATTTTTACAGCGTAGCCAAATTTGTTAATGAAAATTTTAAATTATTCCAGCATGTATTTGTTTTAAAATCAATAAAATTCAGACAAAATATATTTAAATACATATTATCACCAAAAATCCAAAGAGATGTGTGACATTTCCAACACTTCACAGGAGAGGCAAAATATAGTTGCACGCTGATAAATCTGTCTTTTTGTGTTGTTTGGATGCAAATAATATAACGTCTGTTTTGAGATTGTCTCAAGTAGAGTATACCTGTGCCCAAACACTTCATGTTTGCGTTTATAATATTATATTTTGGATACACAATGATTAATATGTTATTATACATTTATAGCTGTATTTGGGCACTTTTACTCTCTAGAAGCAAGAGAATAGAAGAATATAGCAAGAGAATATAAGAGGTACAAAGAGATATTATTCGCAATCAAAGTAATTGGTGTGTTCTTTAATATTTCCTTTCGAATTTTATTGATTTATAAAATAACTTATTTTTGGAGTAGAAAATCAGAAATCGATGTTTTTGCTATAACACTACTTTACAAAATAACAAATGATTTCGTTGACCTCAATACTTACTTACTTATCCGGTGTCGAACAACCTCGCGGGGTCAGGGACCTTACAAAACGAAGTTGACATATAACAGTTCGAATTTTTTCTTTATTGCTCTAGTTGGCAATGCCGAGTGTACGCAGGCATTCGGTAACCTGTTCCCTCCAACGAAGTCTTGGTCTTCCTATTTATCGTCATCCTTCGAGTTCGGTTTCGAAAACCATTCGTGCTGGTTCATCTTCATCTATTCTACTGACATGGACTAGTCGGCGGAAGCCCGTTAGTTTGAACCCCTTTAGCTATGGCAATGTTCGGATATTGCTAATGGTTCAAGCGTCGCCGATACTGGCTATTGTGCGCTATAGGGACATACTTTTTTCGGAGTATTTTTCTCTCGATGACTCCTACAGATATTTCGTCTGCCTACGATAAGACCCAGGATTATGCGCCATAAAGCAAGGCAGGTTGTATGAGAGTCTGGTATAGCTTTACTTTTTTTTTACTCGAGAGAGTGCTTTATCTCTAAGGTGCTGTCTTATCCCAAAATATAATCTATTCGCAAGCACAATTCTCCGCTTGATCGCAAGGCTGCCGTTGTTATTTTTATTTACCGCAAATCCGAGCTATATATATTCATCCACCACCTCGAAATTATAACGGTTATCAACGTTCACGCTTTGGTGAAATCGCGTGGAGGCCCCGTTCGTTGAAACCATTAATTTTGTCCTGTCCTCATTTACCGTCAGACCCACTTTTGCTGACTGCTTCTCAATTCTCGAAAACACCGCAGTAACTTCTCTCATTGTGCGCCCAATAATATCTACATTATCAGCATACGCGAGCAGCATGTGACTTTTGCTGCTGATGGTTTTATTCATGTTGACTGCAGCTTTTCTCATAATGATCTCCATTACGATGTTAAAGAGATCGCACGATAGGGTGTCGCCTTGGCTGAGGTCTCGCTTAGTTTCGAAAAGTTCGGTAAGATCCTTACCAACTTTCACTGCGGATTTGGAGTTCATCAAGGTGATCCTGCAAAGGCGTATGAGTTTTGCAGGAATACCAAACTTAGACATTGCTTCATAGAGTTTCTCCCGTATCGGACTAATCGATAAATGGATAATAGGTGTCGATTTGTTTTTCGTGGGTCTTCTCTAGTCAGTTGTCTATGTTCCAGGCCTAAAACCGCACTGTTATGGTCCACTCAGTTCAGCGATAATTGGTTTTAGTCTTTTGCATATTATACTGATATATGCTATGGATGAAAGGATTATTCCACGGTAGTTGGCACAGAGACTCTGGTCACCTTTTTTTATATACTCTATGGGACATAGTACACTGAGACTCCAATCGCCGGGCATGCATTCATCTTCCCAAATTTGGCTAATGAGCTGATTTATGCACCTTATCAGTTGATCGGAACCAGTCTTAATCAGCTCCGTTGGAACTCCATCGACTCCAATGGCTTTGTTGTTCTTAAGCCGGACAATAGCTGGTCTGCCTCCTGTTGGTTATGAGGGTCAATCGGCGTCGTCGTCCAAATTATGATCGATTGTCCCATCGTCATTGGATATCTCAGGTACCAGTAGCGTGGAGAAATGATCTCTCCATACTCCCAATATGATCAGGACATCTACGATGAGATTTCCGTCCTTGTCTGTACAGAAGGGGGCCCTGAAGCATTTGCATTAGACCCGCTTTTTGACATTTTGGTAGAATTTTCGGGCTTCGTTCTACCTTCGGTTTGTCTTAATTTTTTCACTCTCGCGCTTTCTCCACTCCCATTTCTTAAGCATTAAATCCCACAATTGTGGTGGCCCGTTTCGAGAAATAACACATTCGCCAACTGTTTCCTTCAATAAGTCGATTGTATGACGTGTTGTATATTTCGCCGTCCTGTTGAAAATCTTGTCTTCAGTCAATATTCCATTTAATTGGTGCACGAAATAATCAGCAACCATGGCTCTATATCGCTCGCCGTTAATGAGAATGTGCTATCCTTTCTCATTTTTAAGGAAGTAAGTACTAATGATTCCACCGACCCATAAAGCACACTAATCAGTGAGTTTTTGTGGGTGTAACAATGCCTCCTAAATATCTCATAGATTGTCTTCACTGCAAAGGCGGCAATGTGGCTTATTGACATGTTCGTTGAGCCAAAAATGAGCCACATTACTGAACAGAATATTGGGATAAAACAGTGGTCAAAAGATGGTCATTCGGTGCATTCATGATGAAATAGCGAACCAAACTGAGCACAATTGATAATAACGGGTCCGCCAAATAATTTTTTTTTTTGAAAATGCTATAAAAAAACTACTGAATATTTTCTCAAATTTCTTTTTTTGTTTGAAAGTACAATCCTTCCGGTTAATACGGGAAGATAATTTCATTCAAATGGCTACCTCGGCTGGCCATGCAGTAGCCTACACGATCGGTACAATTTTTAAGCACAATATCGATTGTGTGCAGCTGTATTTCACCAATGGCTTCACGAATATTGTCCTTTAAAGCGTCAATTGTCTCTGGCTTGTCGGCGTAACACTTATCTTTGAGGGCACCCAACAAATAATAGTCCAACGGTGCCAAATCGCAGCTCCGAGGTGGCCAAACGACATCAGCTCTGCGGCTGATAATGCCTTGAAACTGATAATGCGATCTTCAAAATCATCGAGTGTAGCTTCGGCTGTGTGGCACGTGGCGCCGTCCTGTTGAAACCAAATGTTGCCAATATCCTCCTCCTCAATTTTTGTGAACAACAATTCGTTCAACATGGCCCGATAACGATCGCCATTGACTGTAACGGTCAGTCCTTACTAATTTTCGAAGAAAAATGGCCCAATTATGCCTCTGGACCAAAATCTGCACCAAACAGTGACTCGTTTTGGGTGCATCGGCTTTTCAATGTATGCGTGCGGGTTTTATGTGCCCCAAATGCGACAATTTTGCTTGTTTACGTACCCGACAAGATCAAAATGAGCTTTATCTGAAAATATGATTTTTTGGCAAAATCGGCATCTGCAACATTACCATGATTTTCAAAGTAATGTCGCAATATTTCCCAGCGTTGTTCAAGCGTATATACAACCATATTCGTTCAGCGGAAGGATAAAACTAATTATCTGTCAAAGCAGACATGAGCTAAGTGTTACCATTCACGAAATAAGCACTAGTTGAAAAATAAAAAGTTAGATGGCGGACCGTTTAGCATGGTTAGCACTGACCAATTTGTGACGGTTTAGTTTTTGTTGGAAAATATAACCTCTAAAAATCACCCTATGCATTTGAACGTAGTAGCCAGTTTAAAGAAATTGAGCTGTTGATGCAAAATCAATGTAAATCACAACAACTCATCGTCTAAAAGTCGTAACCGTAATAGTTACTGAGATATAAATAGTTCAACCGCAGTATTCGGCATAGTGAGTTCAAGCGCAGTAAACCACTTCCCGTCATAAAACTCACTCTTTATATTTTGCTTTAATTTCGCGTATAAGAATCCCTACATCTGGAATAATAACACGTCCTTATACTGTACACAAAATAATGACGTGATTCACATGAGTGTAATAAGATGCTCTCATAACATACATTTCATACAAACCGGTTTGTTTACAAATGTTAACTGGCTGTGAGAGTAAAAATGCACGAGAGCGAAATGTAAACCCCATCAGCCACAACACATAAACCGAGAGAGAGAGAGAGAGAGAGATAGAGAAGTTGAACCATTTGCGAGAGTAGTTAACATTTGTTGTACTACGAAAATGTAACAAAAGCCACGAACAGCATCCTTTCAGTGAACAGTTGACGACGTGTGTTAAAAGCGATAGATTGTGTGTGTGAGATTATTTGTCCGTTTGTTTAAGAAGAAACAGTAGAAAGCAAAACAAACACTGCCAGCTCTGATAAGTGTATGAGAGCCTCACGGAGTGGGTACATGAAAGTGAGTGTGTGTGTATGTATGGTGCAGTGTTATGATAACAGTTGGTACTGCTGCTGCCACTGATACTGCTACTGATTCTGCTGGCGAGCAATGATGATGATGTGCAGCAGTTTAGTCTAGTGTTTGTTTTTGGCATAGCATGGCCAATGCCTGACGGTGGAAAACTCAGCATTTGTGAATCAGTTAAGAACGTGGGCTTGAACGAGACGGTTCGCTTTTAGTCTTACATACACCGAACACACAAAATTTGAAACGATTTATCACAAAACTCAACTACAAACAAAAAAAAATACAAAATAAATAACACAAATCTGGTTCTTTTCCTCTACGGGTACTTTTGCTTTTATGCCTTTTTTCAAAATATACCAAGAAATAGTAAACGACTTCAAATATCTGTGAACCAACGAAATTTTCCAATTTCTTTCTGGCCAACTGTTTTTACTGAAAACGTTTTATCTTAACGGATTGTCGAGCGAATAAAGACGAGAAATAAAAAAACGGAAAACGGAGAAAATCGAAGAAAAGGCACACAGCACGGGCTGAGGACGACAGCACAAAAGTTGGCAACTAGGAAAATTTGTTATGGAAAAATGCAGTGATGTGTAAAATTAATTTATTTTGAAAAATAAATACATCTTCTATCCTCCATACCGAGAGTAGATAGCAGCCAGATAGCAACAAATAAAGTGGACGAAGCATAGAAATGAATTGAGAAATAAATGAAGAAAATTGTTAAACAGTGAGGAAATTTAAAGTTTTTACCAAAGAAATTGCTTTAAAGTTTTGAGGTGGCAGTTTTATATTTAATACTTGGTATTAAACAAAAGTGGAAAGTGTAACATCTGATGGGTTCGCAGAAAAGCTGCTCCAAATCATTAATTAGTTGCCCTCTAGTCTTGGGAAACAGCAGAAAAGTTTTAATAGCCTCACAACAAATTCAGTGTTTCGCAGCGAAGTATCGGGGTTAACAATCAAAACTTTTGCTTGTGCACAAACGTGTTGCAGAGTCTTTACAAATTTCGCACCGCTTTCACCTAAAACTCAATGCAGCGTGTGTAAATACAAAAATCTTCACTTCCATCTTCATCTTCGTTCCAGTGCGAAAGCAGCCTGTGAGTGCAGTGCAGTGTTCTACAAAACAAAGTGCGTATAAAACGTGTTTAAATATTTTCCAAAACCAGATACATTAAGAAAAATCAATTCTCTTAGTTGCTGTTGATTTTTGCTTTTGTGTGCTCCTTAGAGATTTTTGGCATCATCATATTTTTTCTTATCCTTGCACTGGGGCTCTTTAAAAAGGAAAAATTTCTCGTAAATTTTTGTTTTAACCACAACGTAGGGCGTGAATGAGGGTACGTACAACTTGTCTTGTGTTAAACTAAAGTTCTATTTGGGGTTTTTGGGCAAAATGAAATTCATTTGCTTGGGCAAGCAAATATTGCCGCAATGTTTACATTTCCAATGACGTCTCTGCGTAGTATGAACGTATGAGTGATGTACGAATGTTAATATCACTCATCCGTCTCGGGGGACAATTGTGGGAAAGATGTGGCAAATATTCTGTTGACTTATGTATGTATGTGAGATGTTTTTCATCACTCCTTCGTTGCTATGAGGATACTAAATGTGAGGGCACACAATACATTTGTGGTTGAAGGGAAAGCAAAACAATCGTTACTTAGATTTAAGCAGCGAGCTGTTTAACACATGGAAATTGGCACAAATTAGTTGCTTATGACTGGTTTTGATAATGAAAAATCTTGTAAATATTTCGCATAAACTTGTAACTTACATTACTTATACGTCCCCAAGGAGGAAGGTATAACAACTATTGTTTATAAGGCGTATGAGTGATATTATTTTATGATTTAACCTTCAGTGATGAGCCTAAGGCACTTCAAGGTTCTTGCGAAAATTTAAGATACTAGATATGTGTTTGGAATCTTAAAGAGGTTGAAAAAAGGAAATAGTTTAGTTTAGGAAAATAAAAGGAATGTGATTGAGGGAGAATTGTACATCGGGAAGGACTAAGAGTTAAAGTTTGTAGACCACATAAGAGATTGTATTTAAAAATAAACTTCTGGGTTATGAATAGGGTATTTCAAAGCTCTGTTGCAGCTAAATATATGTTTATTTTCTTAAGACTTTAAAGCATTTCGAAAATATTGTTGTTTCCTCTTAAGAAACTGGTGTGTTATTCTTTACGATCTAAATCTCATTTGTTACGCTTAAGAAGCTGGTATATTATTCTTAGGGAAATTAATCGCATTTATTTGCTCTTAAGAAGCTGGTGTGTTATTCTTAAGGAAATTAATAACATTTATTGTGCTTGAGGTATTAGGAATTTTGTTAAGATACTTTTAGCTCTTGCGTGTATTCAGGATTGTTGTTTAACATGAATATGGAATGAATATTGAAATGCCTTCGTAAGTCTGAGAATATAACTTTGGCAGGACATAGGAGTATATTATAACTCAGAGATTTAAATTTTAAATTCAGTTTTTTGTAATATCATCAAGGATGGTTTGCACCATTATCTAAATAAACTAGAACTTTGGTAGTGTAGTTTCAATATATTTTAAATATTCTATTTTCTACGACAGATTAAAGTTAGTTCGGAGTGCTAAAGCTTTTGGGGAAAAACCTATCATTTCCTACAACATTGCGAGATTAAGGTTTAAGGATTATAAATGTAGGCACGTAGTTTACCCACACAAATGGCCACATGTCTGAATCCTGTTTAATTAATATACATGAAATGGTTTTTTCCATTAGACGAAATATATACAAAACAAGTGTTTGAGCTGTAAGTAATTGAGATTAATGATTTTAAAAATTACAAACGAATGGGAAGGGAAATTAGTTTACCAAATCTTAAAATGCTACAAAAGATTTCATTTACAAAGTTTTAATATGACTTCTGAGCCAGTAGGGATTATTTCGACAGAAATGTGTATCGTCATCACTATTTTGTTGAAGTGGGTGTCTTCATATGATGGAAGTCTGGTAATTTATAAAATTAACAAACTGTCTTGCTATGAAAAGATGTATACCAAATTGTGAGTCTACAATTAATATTACTCATACCCTTTTAACGACCAAAGGGAAGAAAATAGGTGATTTGTGGGGCGTATGAGTAATAGCTTTTAGCGATTCTGTTTTTAATTTAACACAACTGGCAAAGATATGGTAGAGCGTAATACAACCAGAAAGCTGTTTGCTTTCTATTTTTAGACTCACTAATTGCGATATACAATTTTACACCAATTTCGGGGGTTGAGAAGATTTGTTATTTAAGCAAATATTAATTAGCCAATCCGGATTGGATTCTTCTTAGGATTTTTTGACGGTCATTTATGAATTTACAATTTAAAATAGAACATTGAAAATATAGCCTTCAGATTGATTTTATTTATTTGTACAATAAATCAAAAATAGTATTAATTAGAAACACAATTTGTGTGTCCAAGCCCAAGACTTTTCATTAACCGGGTTTGTTTTATTATTTATTAAAATTATCTGAGACCAAGTCTCCTAACCCTTTCATGACTAAATTGTCATGTTCAAAATTTTAAATTATCTTAAGTGTATGGTAATAAAAATGTTAACTTCAAAAACGTTTGAGGTAAAAAAGAAAAATTAATATAAAATATACACGAGGTAAAAAAGCAAAATTAATATTCAAATTTACATGACTTTTTTGATTTCATGAAGAAGTCATTATGTTTCTGCCCTAAAGCTAAGGTATCACAAATTGTTTAAAAACATGTATTTTGTGTTATAAATATATTATGAAGAAAAATTAAAACAATTTAATTTTGTGTAACATAATAAGTTATAAAAAACAGTTGTCATAATAGCGAAAGTGGCTGTCAGGTACAACAGCAACCAAGTGTAAAAACAGTTAATAAAAAAGTGCATAAGTGTTAAAACAGATTAACTGCTACTAACATATTCGTTAAGTAATTTTATGTTTATACAAAAAAAAAAAATTACTATGACTTGTAATATAATATAATTTAAATTTTTATTACTCATACGTACAGGTTAGTTAATAAACAAAAACTCTTGTGGGTATGAGTAATTAAATGAAATTAATATAATTTATACGTGAAAATATGAGCAAAGTGGTGGAACGAATTACTTCAGATATACACTGACGAGCAAAATTGTAACAGGCTTCACACAGTTTGGAAATAAATTTGTATATTTGAAATATTGAATAAGAAAAAAAATTAACTAAATCAATTTATTGTTCTTTCGTGAAAAAACCAATTTCAATTCTATTTTGATAAAGGGTGTCTCAGTAAGAATGCACTTTTTCATTTTAATATAAAAACACGTATTTTTTGCGATAGTTGTGATTTTTTTATCGGATTTTAAAGAAGAAATGTTCCGATTAAGTATGGAATAAAACTTTTTCATAAAATTTTACATGACTTTTTCTCAGAGATGTGGCTGTATCTCACCGATAATGCGTTGGATCTCGGATTTGACCTCAGGATTTTTTTTGGTTTATTTGCATAAGCCCGTGAACCCCAAAAAAAGAAAACACACAGTGTTAAATATCATGATCTTGGTGGCCAGATGACATCTGAATTTCGTGAGATAATTTTTATGGAAATCGGTGCTGCAATAAATCCATTGTTTTAGGCGCGGTGTGGCAGGTGGCACCGTCTTGCTCAAACTACATGTCGTCCAGATTCGTGCCATTCAGTTCAAACCACATGAACTCCGGTTATATGCTCCTGTAACGAATGCCGTTCAGAGTTACTGCAATTTTGACCTCATCTTTAAAAAAGTAAGGCCCAATCACAGTGCCTGACTAAAGTCCGTACCACACAGTTGCTGGTTGTGGGTCCATTTGTTTCTCATGGATTATATGAGGATTTGCTGAGCTTGAAATTCGACAATTTTGTCTATTCACGAAGCCATTCAGATGGAAACTGAAAATTCTTCAGTCGACTGAAAATTCTTCGAAGTTTGCTAGCGGTGTCGGCATAACTTTCCAATTTTTTGTAAAAAGTTCTCACAATTATAACGCGTTGCTCTGTTGTAAAGCGCTCCATTTTTAATAATCCGAATAAACTTATGTGGCAGCTGCCTAATTTTGTTTGATGTGCGAAATACTGTATTTTAAATTTAGAAAAAAGAACAAAATGTCCTACAACATTTGCAATGACGTGAATGAGATCACTTTTCATTGTAGTTTGTACAGAAGGATGGAGTCAGACGAAATTTGGGTTTATATGGACTAAGCAGACTGGGAGCCATTGATATCTAGCTAATACTCAGGCTGGCGGTTCGGGTTTACCTTGTACATACAATTCATACAAATTTAACACAAACAAAATTAGTTATAGACTCCCTAATCTACTGTAAAATAATCGACAAAATGGAGGTCCGCTTCTGATCATAAACAAAATTAGCAAAACTATGTGCCGTAACATTTAAAATCGGTCGTCGCTTACTGTTCGGAATCCGCCGAGTATTGCCACTTGTTCCCAACCGTGATCTAAGTTGCCATATAGATATTTATCAAACCCATTACTAATTTTAAATCTGCATCATTAGAAAAGATTTACTTATAAGTTAATACTTAAATAGTTATAAGTTATAAATTTATTCAATAGTTATTCAATTTCAGGCTGTACACCCTACGAAATGAATATAAAGGTAACAATTTTTTTTTGGTTTTTTCCAAATGTTAAGAGGAATTTTCAAGTTTTTGTTTTATATTGTATTAGTCCTTTCAAAAGTAAATACTTTTCTTGGAGTATGACTTCTTCAAGGTGATTGAACAAAAATAAACTAATTACTAGTGCGAAATATTTATAAAGGCAAAAGGTTTATTTAAATATTTTAAGAAGTTTCGTAAGACGTATGATCTCTATTATCGCTGATAACTTCTACTAAGCATCTTGGCATTGAGTTTATCAAGGTATGAATATCCGAAGGATCAGTTATCTTCCACTTTTCTTGAATTGCTAGCCTTTGATCCTTGACATTCTTCAATTGGAGCAATGGGTGGTATACTTGGGCATTTAAAATAGACCAGAGGTTCTCGATCGGATTAAGATCAGAACTTAGTACAGGCCAGATGAGAGTTGGTATTATTTCTGGACTCCAGATACTTTGCAGTTTCTTAGGACGACGCACTGCTGCGTTGTCCTGCTGGATGATAAATTCTGGGACACAAATTTCCTCACCAGAATTAACTAAGACGACATCCAACAGTCGAATACAATACTCGGAGTCCATTTTTGTGAAACGAATCATATTGGAGTGGTTCCTCTATAACTTAGACCTGCCAAACCACAATTGAGCCACCGCCATAATTTCGCCGCTGACTCACAATTCTGCAAAAAGTTTTGGAACGCAAATATTTGTCCGAGACGTCAGGTCCATCCATATTGAATTTTTTTCATCGGAAACTATCACTCCTCATCCAAAAATAGGTAGTTTTTAGCGAATTTATTTCTGCCTAATACGTATCTTGGCAAGACACCAGGTTTTACACCAGGATTCCCGTATGAGAGTTTCCAGTCACGACATTACGACACAACTCTACTCCAAAACTCAATTTAGCAATAATTTCCTTATCGCTGAAGTTTTCTTCAACAACAACCCTTTTGATCTCCCTTTTGGCGCTGCCACTGATCAGCGGTGTCCTTCGTGGTCGTTATGTGTTTCCATATTGACCACCCTAGTTTACAAAATTGTGAATGACTCTGCTAGATCTTTTCAACCGCCTCGAAATTTCCCGATTTCATGATAAAATAACCTTTCATCATGATAAAATAACAAACAAAGAAAACTCACTCCTGTTTGAATTCCTATTTACTACTGTTCGAATACGCTTTCTTCTCCATGTTGCCTTTATATATATTTCGCACCAGAAAGAGAAAAAATGACATCACTTTTCATTTAACTTGTAAAAGAGATCGAATGATTACATTCTCTGACATAATAGACAATGGCAGTACATTGAGAGTACCGAGAAAAAATATATTGCCTTTATAATTATATCGCTGGGTGTATGCATAAGTGAAGGTTCAGTACAGTCTGCAATCTCTCAAACTTAAATTTCAACAATTTACGGTAAAATTCTTTAAGGATTGACTTCTCTCTTTCTATACATCATACACTGAGAGAAACAGATCAAAAAAGTACGGCATATTGAAGCACCTCTGTTAGATTCATATTTGGGAAGATAAAATGTAGATACAAATTTCCAATTTGGAAAGTTCACAACATTAATGATAATATAATTTATTTAAAAAAAAAAAAATGGGAAGACATCTAATTTACATATAATTTAAATTTTTATTAGTCATACGTACAGGCAGACTAATATCAACAATACCACTTCTACGTATGAGTAATAAAATAATACTCGTATGACTTATGCTAATAAATATGTCCAAACTGGTGGAACAAACTACTCAACTCTGCCGTTGGGTTAGAACAATTTATGAATGAACCATTTAGACCATGCTGCAATTTTCAGACAAAATATCAATTTATTCTTACTCTCTGTATCTACTTTGGTTCAATACTACCCAAATATTAGTATTACTCTTTTTATTATATTTTGTTATGAAATTTATTCTAAATAAAATAAAAGAAAATATGCTATAGGACAAATGGTCCCTTAACCTGAAATTCGTAATTTTTTATTTTTGTCAGTCCCGTTTCAAGATAGAAAATTGAATTTTGGCACAAAATATTCAGCGTGTTTTTTTACTTCCCTCTAAAGTAATTTTTCGAAAACTCTCTATAGGGTGACGCTTAAAATCCCTTGATATCGCTTAGCTCCCCGTACAAAGTGGTGGAACAATTAGTTCAGTAGGGAATAAAAAATAGGCCTATTGTTTTATTAAAATACCTACAGTACATATCACCTTTCAAACCTTACAAAGGAAACCAGACAAAATTTTGGACCAAATGTCAGAATTAAGATATATTAGCTGCGCAGAGGCCATTTGTTCTAACTCCACAAAGCAAAAGTTTGAGAAAATTGGAAAAGTAATATGGGTATTCTTTGTACTCTCATACAATACAAGTCCAAGATCCAAAAATACTTCATGATTACAACTTTAATTTTGATGATTATAAACAAGAAATATAAATTTTCCACTTTTGTTTCCAGATAGTTAAGTTTTTCAACCTGCTTTGTTGGACCACATTCACATATCGTTCATTCCATGTCAAACCGAAGACCTTTTTTACATAACTCTTTCTGATTTCTTTGAAACTTGGCAAAATAACGTGTCTTTAAAAAGTAGATGATGTGTAGTGGGCGAAAAAAAATAGAATTTTTTTTTTGCAAGTTATGACCAATTAAAAATTGTTTAAATCAAGGAAAAAGTGACGAGGTGGGAATATTTAAAATGATGTAGTATGAAAACGCGATGGCAGATTTTAATGAATGTAGGCTTATTTAAAAGGTAAGAACCCGTACATTTTGGTGGTGTATTTAGATTTTAAGGAGTTTTCACAAAATACATAATTTTTTTTGATTTTAATTTTCTTTTGTGTTTTTCGTCATGTTCCCCACAACGCTCCAAACCAAAAACAAAATAAAAACATTGACACATCGATTCTATACAACCCATGTTAATTTAAAAGTGGACAAATTATGGGTTGTATTTTTAAAAAATTATTTACTAAATAGCAAAACCCAGAAACACTACTTTTTAAACGAATTTCTATGCACGGAAGCATCAGTTGCCCTCCCGATATCGTACACACACACACACACACACACTCACCCACACACACTTAAATTATTATGTTACCCTTTACCTAATGCATAAAGTAATAAAACAAAATAAATAATGCAGTAACAACAATATTTTAGGAATATGTATGTACTTTTATTGGTTTCAAACAAACAAAAAATTATTGTTCGAAAATAGTTTTAGCGATTGAATCCGTACTGTATGAAGTAATTTTGACTTTAATTTCTTTGTTTTCTTGTGGAATGAATGAATGATAACCTAATGTACCACGAATAGTTTTAGCCTTACTAAAACGATTTTCAAGTTTAATACTATTTTCTTTATATTGCTCTGTAGTAAAGAATTCGGTGTTTACATTTTTTATGTTTTTTTTAACCCAGGAGAAGAAAATATGAGGAGTATTAATTGGGTAATTAATATTTGTCAGACTAGCCCGTGCGGCTAATCTTTTAATAGTTCCGCCTAGGCCGTCACACGGTCCTTTTCCGTGAGAAGTTGCGAAAAAATGCCATTCCGCTTTCACACCAAAATCATTTTCATGAAAGCCCAGATTTATGAAGTTTTTCTTATTTTTGTACTGACCACTTGCACCATCTGAGAAATAAAAATTTTTTTCCAATGTACCCAAGGTGGTCTTTAAAAACGAGATAAGCCCATTCTGAAACAAGTTAACAGCTACGGTGTCATGCTTTAGACATTCAGATATTGCGACGTAATTAGTACATTTTTCTTCTCCGTTGTCGATATAATAAATCGCCATTGGGTGAATTGTGACTTGGTCATTATTCCAATGAGCTCCTTGGATTGAATCTTGTAGAACAAATGCATAGTTTTCAGAAAAATCGCAAATAACTACACATTCTCCACGATTTAATTCCTTTTTCTTTTTCATTAAAAACAGATTCTGTTGTTTCGCAATATAGGAATGTGTCAGTAAGCGACGCAACTTCTCCGAGAGTCTCAAGAGTACATCTATCAGTAGTGACCCATTGTTTATATGAAATTGAATCTATCATTTTTTCTTCGTAAATAAGTTTAAATTGTTCAATTATGTGGTCGCAACCAGGACATAACTCACATCGCTGAAGATAACAATCATGTGTTGGGGGGTTACACACTATGTATGCGAGGCAGTCATTATAAGATGAAATTTTCAAGTTGTCTGAAGTTAGTCTTACAAGAGATGATCCGTCAATCATTAGTTTGACGTTTTGGTGTATAGAGCACACACACACTGAATGAGTTCCTGCGGCTCCCGGTAGAATGCAATATTTCGGCCGCAACTGAGCGAACTTCGAGAATTGAACTTTAGCCTCAGGGTATTTTTCTTTGAAGAATACATGGGCTTCCTTTAAGTTGCACAGTACCAATCTTTTTTGAACTGATTCTTCTTCAAGGCCGCTTCTGATTTTAATGCAGTCAATTTTTCCAGGCATAACTCTAGTTATTTCCGGGGATTCATAAAATTTTATTACTTCGTTTACAACTTCTTGAGCTAAAGTTTTCCCCGGCTTTGGGTTGGGAGAAGCAAGAATGCCTTTTTCTTTTACAATATTCTTTACTACAGAAATCATGTGTCTTGTTGCACCACTGAAATTACTCTGAATTTGGCTGTAAGACCAGTCTGCGAATAATGACAAAATTTTCATCTTCAACTGTCTGTCATTGGTATTTTTATACGCATTTTTTAATTTTGGCACGATATCATCACCCTGATTTTTAGTTTCCAATAGTTCTTCCTCATCTTCCTCACTTTCTTCAAATATTTGCTTTTTGATGACGCTAAGTACTTTTTTTTTTTTTGAGGCAGCATATTTTTTTTGCACAATTTTCCGTTTACGGATAGGTGTATCACCAAGCAGCAACAATGCTTCACTCAACTTTGAAATTTTTAAAGATCTATTTGATGAAACACTGCTTCCCGATGACCCCGCGTTATTTTCCTCTGGGATTGGGGATAAATTTGTCATTGAGTCACTTTCACAATCATATTTTGGTAATTCACTCATTCGTAAACGGCAAGAGTTGCAAATTCTCATTCTTCCACTTAAAGTCTGTATCCAACGTAAACATTTTACAGGTTTTCTCCCATGCTTTGCTATTTTTAATGGGTTGCAACAGGCATCGTAACGCGGCCTCATGTTGGACAACAATAATATTTTTAGTATTTACTTCGGTTTTCACAAATAAATTGAGAGTTTGCTTCTGAATCTGGGATTACCAACGTATACTCAAGTAAAACGCGAGTTTTAAACATATATTATTATTAAGAATACACAATTTTTAAAGTTTTTGTAATTTCTTGGCGTCCAATGAAATAACGAAATAGTAAACAAAAGTCTGAGTGTAAAAAATAGTTCACTATATCCAGACACGACTGCAGTTGAAATATTTACAACTAGCGAGAGTGAGAGGTTAAAAAAACGTAAACAATGTGAATGCCAAATAAAACATACCATACATGTGGGTGTGTGCGTGTGTGTGTGTGTGTACGATATCGGCAGGGCAACTGATGCTTCTGTGCATAGAATTTCGTTCAAAAAGTAGTGTTTCTGGCTTTTGCTATTTAGTAAATAATTTTTTAAAAATACAACCCATAATTTGTCCACTTTTAAATTAACATGGGTTGTATAGAATCGATGTGTCAATGTTCTTATTTTGTTTTTGGTTTGGAGCGTTGTGGGGAACATGACGAAAAACACAAAAGAAAATTAAAATCAAAAAAAAATTATGTATTTTGTGAAAACTCCTTAAAATCAAAATACACCACCAAAATGTACGGGCTCTTACCTTTTAAATAAGCCTACATTCATTAAAATCTGCCATCGCGTTTTCATACTACATCAGTTTAAATATTCCCACCTCGTCACTTTTTCCTTGATTTAAACAATTTTTAATTGGTCATAACTTGCAAAAAAAAAATTATATAATTTTTTAAAAAAACACTTATAAAATATTTTTAACAGACGAATATGTCTGAGCAATATCAAAAACATGTGACTGGTCAACTCATTTTTTTTACGAAAATCGTTCGGTTTGACATGGAATGAACGATATCTGAATGAGGCTCAAGAAATTGCAAAGCAGTTTTGCAGGTCGATATATTTTCCACCATATATGATTTTTTTGAAATTTAGAAAGCTCTGGAGAAAGCTGTGTCAAAGATAGGAAACTATGGGATCCATCAGATTAACATATAACAGGTGGCGCAAAAGTAAACTTCCGATGTTTTTTGGCTTTTAATTTTTTTTACATCAAGTCGAGAATATGATGTCATGTAAATGGCCGCCGCCACAGTTGATTGTCACTTGAGCCCTTTGGAGCGTCAGCGTTTCCCATCACTTTGGCCAAAACTTCCGGCGATAGGTCCTCACATTCTTGACGACTATTGTCTTTAAGAGCTGCAAGAGTCTGAGGCTTGCTGACATAAACCCGCGACTTCAAAAAGCCCCACAAAAAGAAGTCTGGAGCGGTCAAATCAGGCGATCTTGCTGGCCTGTGCAAATCGCCAAAACGGGAGATTAGGCGCCCGGGAAATGCATCCTTCGGCACATCGGTTGTGGCACGTTCAGTGTGTTCCGTTGCACCGTCTTGTTGGAACCACATGTTTTCCAATCCCAATTCATCAAGTTGCGGCAAAAAGAACTCGTTGATCATTGCTCTGTAGCGCTCACCATTCGCAGTAACCTTTTGGCCCGCGACGTCTTCGAAGAAAAAAGGTCCGATGACTCCTCCAGCGAAAACAGCACACCATACAGTGACTTTGAGCGAGTACAATGGCTCTTCGTGGGTTACACACGGATTTTCAGTGCCCCAGAAGCGTAAATTTTGCTTACTTACGTACCCGCTAAGATGGAAATGGGCCTCATCACTCATGATTATTTTTGATGAAAAATCATCTTCCTCTTGGTGGTGATTAAGGATGCTTGAGCGTATGTTAGACGCGATTGGCGGTCAGCAGCTAACAGCTGATGCACCGTCTGGACTTTGTACGGAAACATATTCAAATCTTGTACCAAAATTCGCTGTAAAGACCGTCGACTGATACCCATTTGCGTGGCACGTCGTCTGGTCGATGTCGACGGCGCATCCATGACATCCTCGGCTACAGCAGCAATATTCTCTGCAGAACGGCTACTCCGGGGTCTGCCACGCCTGGCAGCATCTCGTGTTGTGCCAGTCTCTTCGAGGCGAGCGGCTAAACGTCGCAGTGTTTCAACAGTAGGCGTTGGACGGCCAGGAAATCTCCGACGAAATTCACGTTGGGCCAAAGTCACCGACCGATTATTGATCAAATAAATAGTCAGCAATATTCCGCGTTCTGGAGCAGTGTAGCGTAACATTGTTTATTAACGAGTATTTCGCATGTGTTTACTACACAAATGTCAAAACAGAACTGACATTAGGAGCCAATCGCAAAATTTATAGCATTTTCTGTTAGGAGGATTACTTTTGCGCCACCTTGTATTTAGCTATGTTTCAAACACCTTAGTAAAATTTCATTTGAAATGCTGATACACATTTAGCTGTGTTTCAAATACATTAAAATGTTTGAAAACAAATTGCTCTAGTATTGATACCAATTTGGTGGCACCTTTTTCTCAACACAATAGATGTGATTTTCTCAATTTGACTTAAAAGCACCATTCCCAACCCCCCCAAATTGCACCACATGATGTTTTGAATGTAATAATTTTCCAAAATTAATATTGGTTTTCAGTTAGCCAAGATATGTTCAAATAAGTGATAAAAATCAAGACAAATTTGAGAATTTAATCTAGATCATATTTTTTGAGAAATATTCCACTGCACCTTGTTGTTGTTGTTGTTTGGATGCAAACACAACGTGTGTATAGCTTGTCGCAAATATAGTATGCTTGTGTCCAAACACATTGTGTTGGCCATTCAATATTAAATGTTGTAGATACGATGATTAAAATGTTTAAATATACTATGTTTTTGTAACCCAACTGTAATCAACATGATTACATGAAGCTCTTCTCATCCCCTTCATGGATACCAAGATACCTCAAAAAACCATTCGGAACCGTTGTGAAACTGTAGGTCCCAATCACTCGTAGAATTTAATGGGAAACAATTTAATTTTTTTTATTACTTATTTTGTTATGTTGGAGAAGAGCTTATTTGCTCGTTAGAAAACTAAACCCAGAGACAATTTAAAAACATTGGTTTGAAAAATATATATTCGAGAGTAAATATATATTGTATTGTATTTAATATTTGAGAAGACTTAATAAAATACGAAAAATACAATTGAGCAATTCTAAATTGCGATTAGTTTTAATTAATATCACTCATACGTGTTGAGGGAATTATACAATTCATACGTATGAGTGTTTGGATTTGATGCATATTACGTACAATTCTCAAATTGTGTAAACAAATTTATCTCATTGTAATATCAATATAAGTTGGAATTTCAACAGCACTAGGTACATATATATATATATACATATATTCTTAAAGTAAATTTCCTTGAAAACAATGAAATACGTTTCTGGAGACCTAAGAAAAATCATAATGACACGAGTTGAATAAAAACCTCTCAAAGTCATCCGGAAATACTTAAACATCTGTAGAGTTAGTACAGGATTTACTACTGAAGACACTTATGGCACGCACTCTATTCTATGAAAACTCCAATTCAAAAATATACACACCCACATGTTATTGAATGGAGACGAAAGTAATTTTTTTCATCTTGAAAATTTTCCTAACATTGAAATGCAAAAGAACCTTTTGCAAAAAGAAAGCCAAAAAAATAAAATTAAATTCCCAGGCATTTTGGGACTTGTCACAATATACGAGTGACAATTTTTGTTTTCATCATTTAGACCCTGACTTGGGAAGTTTTCCGGGTGCCAAAAGATTAAGGCGAAATTTATGTTGATACAGCAAAAGTGTTGTTTAAAGGACATTGACGTGGGGTGGAAGCAAAACTTAAAGAATGTCATAAAATTCTGTAAACAACAGACAAAACGTTCGAAGGAGGGCCAGCTGGGGAGCTGTAAAGAATTTAAATATGTTAAAAATATTTAAGATTTTATGCAGAAATTAAAATTTGTCTAACACATAAGATTTTATGGTATGACAATTTAATATAAAGCACTAAGACTTTATGTTATTCGAAGAGTGACAAAGTGATTTTTAACACATCTTCAAACTTGTATTTACATCAAGTGAATAAATTAAAAATATACGAGCAACTGTTTATGTTTTAAGAGTTTTAAGAGCCTGTAAACGTGAAAAGGCAAAATGTGTGATCACTGAATATTTTCAAGTGAATGACCAAAAAGTTTTTATTTACAGGAGTCAGCAGGAAAAATTGTAAGGCTGTGTGGATTATACTTGTGCTGGGAGGAAGTGTGTGCTTCCTTAGCTGTATGAGAAAGATATGAATAAGAGTTTTACTGAACTATGAACGTTAGCACTTTGATACTGTTTAGAGTTTTGTGGACTCAAGTAAAATGTTTTAAAATATTGTTGAGGTAAATGTTTTAAAATATTGTTGAGGTATTTAAATCACAAAACAGTTTTACAGGGATAATTAAAAAAATATTATAAATGACGTATGAATGTGGCATTAAACACAAGATTTTAAACTCACTATTTTGAATTTAGTAGGGTTTTCTATGCTTTACAATGAATGCAAAATAAAAAGCTAAAATTATACAGTATAACAGTTTTATATGAAAAAGAAAGAAATTGGGTCGTTCTTTCATTGCTGAATGGTTCATTTACAAACTGTTTTGCAATACGAAAATAACACTGTCCACCAGACAGTAAAAATAAGCAGGTTCTGACCGGGGCTGTGTAGTCTTGCCAAAATTGGGCGACTTCAACTCCAGCAATTTAAAAATGCATGACTCCGCTATGACTCCGACCCTTTTACTTACTTTTATTGACCAATTTACAAACTCATGATGTCAGACGTCTTACAAAATTAAACAAATTTCAACAAGTTCTCCCAACTGGCTCTATCCTTCGCCTTTTCTCGCCAGTTGGTAACACCAAGAATACGGAGGGATTCTTCTGACCTGGTCTTTCCAGCGGAGTCTTGGTCGTCCTCGTTTCCTGTTTCCATCGAGTACGTTATCGAAAACTTTTCGCGCTGGTGCATCTTCATCCATTCTAATAATATGGCCTAGCCAACGCAATTGGCCCAATTTGATTAGCCTAGCTATGTCCACGTCAGAATATAAATTATATTGCTCTTGGTTCCAGCGACGTCGGTACTCGCAGTTTTTCCTAACAGGACCATACATTTTACGGAGAATGTTTCACTCAATCATCCGTCTGCGATATGACCCAAGTTTCGGAGCCATATATCAAGACAGGTAAAATGAGTCTGGTATAGCTGGACTTTTCTCCTTGCTTTCTCGGGCTTTGTGCCTAAACTGCTTACTGAACCCAAAACAGCATCTATCTGCAAGCACATACCTCCTATTTATCTCCAGGCTGACGTTGTTCGCCTTGTTCACGGCGAACCCAAGGTAGACAAATTCATCCACCACATCAAAACATTATCGGTTGTCAACGCTCAAGTGCGGACCAAGTGGAGAGATTTCTCTAGTCGTTGACACCATCAGTTTTGCCTTGCTCTCATTAACAGCAAGACCAACCATCGCTGATTCATTTTCGATTCTTAAAAAAACTCCAGTAACCCGGAGTAATTTTCGCCCAATGATGTCTATGTCGTCAGCATACGCCAGCAACATATGGCTTTTCATGTTAATGGTCTTGTTCGTATTTACTGCAGCTTTTCTCATTATTATCTCCATTAAGAAGTTGAAGAGATTTCACGAAAGTGTGTCGACATGTCACAGTGCTCGCTGGGTCCGTAATGGTTAAGTGAGGTCTTCCCCACAATCACTGCTGATTTGGTGTTGGTCAGTGTCATTCTACAGAGGCGTACAAGTTTTGCCAGAATCCCAAATTGAGTCATAGCTTCGTACAGTTTTCCCCGTATGGGGCTATCGAAAGCAGCTTTGTAATCGACAAAAAGGTGGTACATATCGATTTGGGTTTTGTGGGTCCTTTGCAGAAGTCCAGACGCTGAACCCAATTTTCGACGGATTTCAAGCATAAATCGGCCGATACTGCTGCAATTTCACGTTCGATATTCGTACGAAGTTCATCAATCGTCGCTGGCTTGTTGGTATAGACCATAGACTTGACGTAGCCCCACAGGAAATAATCTAACGGCGTCAAATCGCACGACCGAAGCGGCTAATCGACTGGGCCATTTGGTGAGATAACACGTTCATCAAACTTGGTTTCCAATAAATTGATTGTGGCATTCGCAGTGTGGCTAGTGGCGCCATACTGTTGGAACCCCATGTGCTCCAAGTCCATATTATCCAATTGGGTCCAAAAATATTCGGTTATCATTGAACGGTAGTGATTCGCATTCACAGTAATGTGCCGGTCTTGATCATCACGGAAGAAGTACGGCCCAATGACGCCGCCGGCCCATAAACCGCACCAAAACGTAATTTTTTCGGGATGCAATGATGACCCATGGATTACGTGTGGATTGCTGTCTGACCAATAACGCACATTTTGCTTATTGACGAAGCCATTCAGCCAGAAATTAGCCTCATCGCTGAAGATGATTTTCCGATGCAAATCCGAATCATTTTCAAGTTGTTGCTCAGCCCAATTCACGAACATACGACGCTTATGGTGGTCAAGCGGCTTCAGTTCTTGCTTCAAGTTGATCTAGTAAGGATGTAGGCCAAGATCTTTTCGAAAAATTCGCCACAACGACGTCACAGAGATGCCCAACGCTTAAGAACGACGTGTGAGAGACACATTTGGGCTTTCTCGAACTGAAGCCTCAGCGGCAGCAATATTCTCGACACTACGGGCACTTCTTTGTCTCACTGGCACGGGAACATTTTGTACTGTGCCTGTGGATTCAAATTTTTCCACTAGACGCTCAATTGTTGATCTGGTAGGACGATTATGACGACAATAAATTGGACGTAGCGCTGTTAAAGTTGAGGCCACTGACTCCAAATTTCGGTAGTAAATTTTAATAATTTTGACTCGTTGTTGGCTCGTATATCTTTCCATGATGAAATGGCAAACCTTACTGAAGAGAAATGTCAAAAGAGCGCGAAAAAATATGGCGTCGTTTGCTGTCCCTATCGATTTACTTTTGTAGCATCTCTGTCGAAAACCCCTTTATAAGTAGCTTCTGTTCAAAATTTCTCCGCCCTAGGATAATATCTTCTGTTATGGCAAGGGACGTGAAATTTAAAAAATTTTGTAAAATCGTAAAATTTTTTATTTAAAATTTTTTTTTTCAAATGTCACAGCTCTTTAGAGAAGTGTTCAAAATTGCACATATGTGTGGTTAATTACTATGCAAAATTTGACGCCCAACAGACAATATGCTCTCTTCTTGCAAGGAGCCTGAAATTTATTTTACAATGGTTTTTTGGCTGTTTCACCGTGGTATTGAAGCGAAGTTATACACTTCAGGTTTTTGTGACAAAACAAAATCTGACCAGTGTATAGTAGTATTAGTATCCTTGTTTTACATTTCAACACAACATTCAACAATTACAATTGCCATCGTCATTCCAACACAATCTAGTGATGGGATATTTTCTATTGTGAATTTGAATCCTGGATTTGTATTTGAAAGCCAACTTGGAAATATAAATTTATTCTTTATCCTTCACAATTTAATACTCGAATACTGTAAATGTAAAATACGTGTAAATAATGTTAACGATGCTTTTGCGTCATTTTGTGAGATGGATGTCTTCTTGTCCTCTGCCGTAAACACAGTTATTTATTCATATTTATTTCATATTATGGTCAGGGTCTGGGTATGGCTGGCATCAATTATTTTCCTCAATGACTACGTTAAGATGTAAGTGTTTCAGGGAATTTCTTAGGTAAACGATTATCGGCTACTTTATGGTACAGAAGTCACCACAAAATTAACTAACACCGTTATTTGATGCAGTTTGAGTGGAAAAATTATTTTGAATTCAAATCTATATCATTATTTACATTTCATAAGTAAGCGTAAAATCCAAGTTCATGTTCTAATCTATTCAATGTAGTAATGATGTCAATGAATTACTAAGCATTGAGACTCAATATATGCAGGTGTCAGAATTAAGAACACAATGAAAGATATATTTATTATAGAACAAACGTATCCAAATGTTTTTCACAATTCCTCTTCAAATTCAATTTGTAGCCAACAAAGTTATTGCTCGGCATCTTTACAGTGTCATCAATGCTTTGTCTTCTTCCCCCTAAAAAGTCCAGGGCAATTGTATCAAAACGATAGTATATAATTTATTTATGGCTTGTAATATTTTATGTACTATTAATAAATATTGTCACAATGACTTAAGTATTCTGTTGTTTTTTCCCCCTTAAAATCTTCTTGTATTTCTGTCCGGATTTTGTTGTTTTGTTTTGAATGTTTTCTTTTAAATAATTTACAAAGATTCGAAGGCAACATTTATTATCCCTCATCATTTTTTGTAAATTGTGTAACGAATCGAAAATCATTTTGTGAATGAACTGAAATCTTCTCGGATTAGAAATGATAATTTTGTGATATAAATTAAAGTCCTGACAATTGGCTGGTTCAATAAATTAAATGATAACATTTAAAAGGAATTTATGACTTTAAGGAAAATTAATAGAAAAACTTCTTAAAGAAATGATAATCTTTTATATAATAAATAAACGGATATTTTGTCGTAGAAGTTCTTATATTACGATACGATAAAAAAATTTATTTCTTAGAAATATACACTGTGTTTAAACGTAGCATGAATGCAATGAATACATTTAATTGACTTCTGAGTTAATTGACTGACTGGTGAACTGACCTACCTAGCGTATATTGTAGGTCCAGATAAGGAGATTTCAAACCCATTTTCAAACTAATCTACACAACATTGTGGCAAATATTGTGTCGAACTTTGTGTACTTAACTAGTTTCTGAGTGGAATATTTTGAGATTTTAAAATTAAATTCGGAGTGAGAACGGAAACGAATTGACTTTTTAACAACGTATATAGGCCGTATATAACGTATAGGCCGACTCGTTTGGTTTTTTCCACCCCCCAAAATGTATATTGGCTTGTTTGATGATGATTCCGTAAAAAATGTTGTGCCTAGGATTAAGGTCCAGTGAGCTAAACCGTTTTTGAGAAAGGCGTTTTGATTGAGTTTTTCAAAGACTTTTGGAATTTAACCAAACACAATTTTCTTTAAAACTCATTTCATATGATGCTAATATTGTTTACATTATCTTGAGCTAAACTACAAGTTTCTTTGAAAAACTAAAAAAAATGCCATTTTTGAAACGGTTCATCTACTGGATCTTAGAGCTAGACACGAAATGTTTTGGGATCCATCATAGAACAAACCAAGGTAAATTTTGGGGGTGGACAACCATGAACATGTCTGTACGCATTGTTTTCATGAACTTAATATGGGTATTTCCAGAAAAAGGTCAACCACGACGAAAAAATTAAAATTTGTTTAACAGCCATTTTTATACCCTCCACTGTAAGTGATAGAGGGTATATATCAGTTTGTCATTCTGATTGTAACATATAGAAATAAGGCTTTGCGACCCCATAAAGTAAATATATTCTTGATCCTTATAACAACCGGAGTCGATATAGCCATGTCCGTCTGTGCGTCTGTTGAAAACATTCTCACGACTTCAATCGGCGATAACGCGGTTTGGTTTTTGGCCAGAATATTCCACGTATTCCTGAGCAGTTTGGTATTGAAAATCAGCGAAATTGGTCCATTGGAAAAAATTTTATGATTGGAAACGTAAAAAAACTCATAAAATTTTCACATTACTTTTTGTAGTTTTATACTAAACTACTCCTTTTGCCGTGTGGTGAATTTCCATGTTGAAAATCTTTGTTGTTCTTTATAATAGGTAAGTACTTTAGAATGTTTAGATGTACTTTCATGTGTTCATACATTTATTTGAATTTTGTCACACATTATTTAAGGTCGCTTTGGCCTGACGGCTAAAGGGTTGCGCGTTGGACTCTAAGGGTTGTTGGTTCAACTCTCGTCCCAGCTTGTTTTTTTTTTTTTTTTTAACAGTTCTTCAAAAAATTTATTTTTTATTTTTAAAAAATGCTTTTTTAGTTTACTTGTGAAAAGTAACTTACTTTTATTGTTTTTAAAAAAGTAAATTTTCTTAAAAAAAAGTACATTTCTTAAGTATATTTCAAAGTACATTTCAAAGTACATTCAGTACATTAAGTACATTTCTTAAGTACATTTCTTTCTTAAGTATATTTCTTAAGTACATTTATTTTTAAGTACATTTCTTCTTAAGTACATTTCTTCCTAAGTACTTAAGAAATGTACATTTCTTAAGTACATTTGAAAGTACATTTCAAAGTACATTAAGTACATTAAGAACATTTCAAAGTACATTGCAAAGTACATTTCAAAGTACATTTTCTTAAGTTCATTTTCAATGTGAGCATTGTGAGCAATGCATTTGTGAGCATTTGTGAGCATCCTGCATTTGTGAGCATTTGTGAACAAGTAACTTATTTTTATTTTTTTTTAAAAAAGTACATTTTCTTAAAAAAGGTCCTTTTCAAAATTTAATATTTTGCTGGTTAACACTAAGGTGGAGGGTATCAAAGATTCGGCACAGCCGAATTTAACACTTTTACTTGTTTTTCCTTCATATTGTTAAAGAAGTATTTTAATTGAAAGATTTGTGAAAAGATTCTGTGAAATTTCCACAGAAACTTACAATATTTTATTTTTAATTTTTGGTGACTCTTACTGCTGGTTTTGGTTTTCGTTGTTGTTTATTATATTTACGTTTTATTATTGCAATCTTCTTTCAAAATTTTTGTACCAACAATAAACTAATACGAAAATAGAAACAGACACACAGTAGGCATTGACAAACGGTCAATTTTTGGGTTTCTTTCCCCTGCTATTTCTGTGTCACGTTATCGATGCCAAAACACTGCTTTCTATCAGTACTGTTCATCCAGTCGAAGCAGGTAGTTGCAAATTATTATTCAAACAAAGTTAATTGTGCTTAACCTAAATAAGAAAAAAATTGTGAGCTTGAGAAAGGTTTAATTTCAATCAAAAGTTTGTCGTGTTACCCATCGAAAGTTGGACATATTAGAACAAAAAGGTATTGTTTTTCATATATATACATACATATTATGCTTACTTTTTATGCAGATGGGTAAAAATAACAACACGGAAGCATCACGACGATATCTAGAACAAATTACATCAGACCCCGTCAAGCGCCAGAAGTACCTAAAAAATGTTGCAATGAAAATGAAAATATGGCGCGCAAAATTGAAGGAACTGGCGAACAAAAACAAGAAGCTTCTCGAAAGTAAGCGGGAAAAAGATCGTCTAAGGCAGCGAAAGTACAGGAAAAATCTTTAGAACAATGCAAAGCAACAAGAAGACGTCGTTAATCCTTATAACAGTAAGCAGACGTTTGGAAAAGCTTTTAAAAAGATTGAAAAGTCCTTACCTCAGGCGCTGGATAAAAAAATTATACTTTTAAAAGCGCTCTGTAAGAAATACTTTCCGCCAGAAAACCAGGTTATGGAATCGAAGCCTGAAACAAATCTTGCGCAAGTAAAAGAATTTTAGTCTCGTGAAGACATAAGCGTCCAGTCTGCATGCAAAAAAGACACTTTTATTTGTAATGGAGAGATATTTTATAAGCGTTTTATGATAATGACCGTAACAGAAGCTTTCGAAATCTTTAAAATAGAAAGAGTTGGCAGTATAAGCAAAACAACTTTTTACAATTGTCGACCTAAACACGTGAAGTTGTCAAGCGAAACGCCCACAAGATGTGCGTATGCATGTATCATGCAAATTTTTGTTTTTTAATAGAGGCTTGTGCTAAAATAATTCCCGCAATTCCAAGTAGTCATGTCAAATTTTTGCAATTAGTTTGTTGCAATATTGAAAATGAAACTTGCATGACCACTGATTGCAACAGATGTACTGATGACGTGTGCTATGAGCTGGTGCCACTAGTTTATTTAAGGCTTATAAACGATAATGTTAAATGGCAAGTTTGGAGTAGAGTAGAAATTGGAATCTCCTCGGCAAATACTATTGCACCATTGTCAGAGCTGATCAATGAGATAAACCTTCGATTGCCACAGTTCAAAATTCACTTCTATGTTAACCGAGCTCAGCACAAATATTTCGATGAGGTGAAGAAAAATGTAAAGCATGGAGAACTCGTATTGCAGATAGACTTCGCTGAAAATTATAGATTGGTCTTCCAAAATGAAATTCAAAGCGCGCATTTTAATTACAAGCAAGTATCAATTTTTACTTGCGTTGCTTGGATTTCCATGAAAACAGAATCTCTGGCTGTAATTAGTAATAGTTTGAATCATGGCAAGGCTGAAGTTTTCTTATTTTTAACAAAAAATTTTAAATACTTAAAAGAAAGTCATGGACGTTTTGAAAAAAAATTTTTGTTTTCAGACGGAAGTAGTTCGCAGTATGAAAATAAGTTCACAATTGATAGCTTAACTAATTTTATAGCTGAATTTGAATGCGATACAATTGAGTGGAACTATTTTGCATCGTCGCATGGCAAGGGTGCAGTCGATGGGGTAGGAGCCGTATTGAAGAGAAAAGTATGGCAAATGACGAAAACCAAAAAACTCTTGCTTCAAAATGCCTTTGATTTTTACGAATGCGCGAAAAACGATGTTTCTGGAATTCGTATTATGTATGTTGAGGACGGTGAAATTGTGATTTCATCAATATTAAAAAAAAAATGGGAGCAATCGCCAAATGTTCCAGGGATAAGGAAAATACATCATGTTTCTTGCGATGAGCATTTTAAAATACAAGTAGTTCAAACAGTATATTCCAAAAAAAATTTTATTTCCTAATCTTTTTTAGATTATTATACATGTATTCCTAATAATTATTATTATTATTTTACATTTGTGACATTTGAATTAATATTTTTTTTTCCAAATAAAATTTGATGAAAAAATTGTTCTCAGAAACTAGGTGGAAATTTTGTCACGTTAGCAATGTCGCGTTACGAATCACTAACAAAACTTATAAATACATAAAACAATAGTCGTAGATCATAATAAGTCTTATAAATGGAAAACTACATTGTTTTATTATGGTTTAAGGGTATTTTTTTTACAAATTAATGGCCATATTTCACTGACTTTTGAATTTTTCAATATGAAGTCACAAATGACTTCCATTTTTTGTCGCGTTATCTATGCAAGGTTATCCAAAAATTATTTGGAAACGACAAGTTCCCAAAGCTTGTCTTTTATAATAAAAATGGTGTTGATAAAATGCTTTACTCAAGTAAAAACACATTTGTGGAAATGTTGATTTTTGCCATTTATTTTTTCATTTAAAGACGTACGAATGTCGCGTTATCGATCCGGGAAATACCCATATATGTTTTTGTTAGATTTTTTCTTGGCTGTCACTTTTTTGTTTTCAGTAGGTTTCAACAAACAAAGCCACATTTGGGTCACAAAAACATATAAGTATCATAACCTATTAATAATTGAAGCCTCTGGTGGAAGATGGCGTTAACTATCTTTTTTTTTAGAAAACAATATTCCTTTTTCTTGTAATGTTTCCATGGTATTGGATGTTGTTTTAGATAAGAAAAGGCAAAAATCTGATATCTAAATTAGTAAAATTAAATTAAAAATTGTTTTTTAAAAGATGGAAAATATTGGTTTTGAGAAAAAGTGAGTTAACACCTTCTTCCACTAGGGGTTTTAATTGTGTTTCCAAATTTTAAAGGGTGTCCAAGTAAGAATTCACTTTTTCATTTTAAAAAAATTGCATGAGGTGTCAGGCGACACCCGGTTGGAACGTAGTTCCTTTCGCTGTATATTTTGTACTAGTTAGTTCCAACACGCCTAAGGCGCCCGTTGACAAATACGATAATTTAAATGGACTCTTTAAGAAAAGCTACTTTTCGTAAAATGCTAAACTTTTTTTTTTTAATTTATATTTTTAGTACCCTTTATAAGAATAGAATAGAATATTTCCCCGAAAAGGTCATGTTTTAAAGAGAGGTACTTCTTTTATTAAAAGCTAATATTGTTTTTATGAAAAGATACTATTTATAAGAAGATAGTACTTTCTGAAAAAAATACTTTTTTTAAGAAGAGATACTTTTTAAAGAAGTGATACTCTTTTTTGGAAAATATTATTTTTTTAAGAAAATTTACTTATTTTCAGAAAGGCTATTTATTTCAAGAAAAGAAAATGTATTATTGTATTTTAAAAAAAAGGTACTTTTAAGAAATGGGATTTTTGAAGAAAATTTATTTTTT
This sequence comes from Phaonia tiefii, assembly GCA_963931995.1. Taxonomy (NCBI): domain Eukaryota; kingdom Metazoa; phylum Arthropoda; class Insecta; order Diptera; family Muscidae; genus Phaonia; species Phaonia tiefii. The sequence continues at coordinate 258,387,218 of OZ008370.1, forward strand.
TAGAGAATATATTTTTTTTTGAAGAAAAGGGTTTTTTTGAGAAATGGTAATTTTTTTAAGAATTGCTCCATATTTCAGGAATAGGTACATTTTATACAGTAGGTACTTCTTTTGAGAAAAGTTGTTTTGTTTCACAAAAAAGGTACTCTTTAAAGAAAGGTAGTTTTGTAAGAAAAGGCAATTTTTTGTAAGAAAATGTACTTTTTTAAGAAAAGGTACTTATTTAAAAATAATTGGTATTTATTTAAAAAAAAATAAAAAACAAAGGTACTTCCTGTAAGAAAATTTCCTTTTTTAAAAAAAGTACTTTGTTGAAGAATTGGAATAGGTATTTTTTTGAGAAAATTTACTTTTTTTAAGAAAAGGCACTTATTTAAGATTTAATCTAATTTTTTAAACTTCTTTCAGTTTGGCTTCTAAATTGTCATTTTATTGGGTTCAATTGTCATTTTATTGGGTGCAAATTCATTTTATTGCGAAAGAATTTGCTGATCCTTACGTCACTAAACGTCTTTTTGTCTCTCTCGTTAGACCTGGAATAGAATATGCTTGTATTGTGTGGTGTCCGTATAATGTCTGTTACATAGACCGCATCGAATCGATTCAAAAACAATTTTTACTTTTAGCTTGACGTGGTCTCGCTTGGAACATTGATGATTTGCCACCTTATAAAAATCGACTGATGTTTATTGATCTTCCTACACTTGAAAAACGCAGGTATATGTTAAATGTTATGTTTATTGTAAATTTCATTAGGGGTTGTATAGATTCAAATTTTCCCCTGAGTCAAATAAATTTTAATGTTCCCTGTAGCAAACTCGATATTTCTATCCTATAAAACTACCGACTGTCCGTTATAATTACGATTACTACAATCCTTTGCGACGCGTTTGCCGCATTTACATTTTACCCGCTTCAGATTCTTTGAGTATAAAAAAGCAACATTTAATTCGTAATTAATCGGGAACTATTACCCAGCTTGTGGTGCCAACCATTTTCCTCCGATAAACCAGTCCTGCTTCTATTAATCAATCTTGCTATAAATTCTGAATTCTACAATGAATTGTAGCTGACACTGAATAGATGGTTGGATCGTTAGCGGTTGAGGTCAGATGCTGACATTCATGGCCCTCATCTTCATGTTCCCGATCTTCAAGTCCCTGTTGTTCCACTCATATTGCTGCGACGTTCCTGGTCCAGACGTGACTGTCTATGTTATCTCCTATGATTTTATCCTAAAGTTCCTGTGAATCATTCCACTCAAATTTGTGAAGTCTGTTTACCATTTCTCTTGTTCCTGCTCATCCCCCTGTTGTTATACTCCAGCTGATGTTCCTGTTCCTGTTCCTCATGTTCCAGATGTTCCTGTCCCAGCTCCTGTATTGTTACTGTTTTAATTATAAGTTATGTTTTATTTTTATTTTAATTTTATTTTATTTAATTTTTTTTTTGTATTTTGTATTATTATAACTATCATACGAGTACAAGCTAATTATAATATTTTTTAACTATTTTGTTTCATTTTAATTATTTTATGTTAATATTTTTATTTATATATTTTTTTATTTAATTTTTGAATTTTAAAAATTTTAAATGTATTTTAATTTTATTAAGTATTATATGTTATATCTACTGTGTATACAATATACATTTTATAACGTTGTTGAAAATATATTACCGGCTGTATCCTATTGAGGATTGTAGCTGTGAGATAAATAAATAAATAAAACTACAATATATACTAAATATTGGTTACAGGCTTCACCTAGAAAACGAGAAATTGCCCAACATATCTAGTCTAGACACAAACCAAAGCAAGAGTAGCATAATACTGGGTTGTAGCATAATAGTGTTAAAAAAAAGTTGTTTAATCTTTTTCCATTTAGCCCCATCCCGCAACGTGAGATAAGGAACTTCGTTCTTATAAAACACGTAGTTTTTCAGATAGTTCTGATTTTTTATTGGATTGTAAAGAATACATGCTCTGATTAAGTATGGAATAAAATATCCCTCAAAAGGCCCCACGGCTCTTACTACAGGCCATTACTTTTATCTTGAAATTGTCCATGACTTTTTCACAGAGATGTGACTGGATCTCACCGATGACGCGTTGCATCTCGGATTTGAGGTCAGGCATTGTTACTGGTTTATTCGTATAAACCCGAGATTTCACAAAACCCTAAAGAAAGGAATCGCGCGGTGTTAAATCACATGATCTTGGTGGCCTGTTGACATCACTATTTCTAGAGATAATTTGTTCTGGAAGTCGTTGCTGCAATAAATCGATTGTTTCATGCGCGGTGAGGCAGGTCAGAGAGTGGTCTTGCTGAAACCACATCTTCTTCAGATCCATGCCATCATGTTGAGGGCACAAGAATTCCCTTATCATGTTCCTGTAACGAATGCCGCTTACAGTCGCTGCAATTTCGGTCTCATCTTAAAAAAGGTTACGCCCAATCACGCCGCGGGACAAAAGTCCGCACCAGACAGTTGCTCGTTGTGGGTGCATTTGTGTCTCATGGATCTCATGAGGATTTTCTGAGCCCCAAATTCGACAATTTTGTGAATTCACGGAGCCTTTCAGATGGAAGTGCGCTTTATCGGAGATGATGATTTTTTGAAAAATTGGCTTTGATTTCACGTTGCTCCATTACCTATTGAACGAATTGCCGGCGCCTTCCATGGTCTGCTGGTTTGAGCTCCTGAGTGGGCTGAATTTTTTAGGCATTACAGAGGATGTATTTTGTCAAATTTCGCTGTATAGTGCGTCGTGAAATTTGAAGTTTGGAAGAACGATGTCGAATTGATACTCTTGTTTGCAGCAGCAATGTAATGAGGAGACCTACCATTACGCTGATGTATATGAGTCGTACTGTCCATAACCAATCCAGTTTGTTAAAATTTTAAAATTTTTAACATTAGGTGATTTTTCTCGACTTAAAATTCTTCGACGATTGCGACAGGTCTGAGCTACTACATTTGTTGAACGATTTTCTAATTTTTATAACGGCAGGCGTATCGATTTTCGGCGGCAACAATTCAATTACTCGTGATATAGTAATCATTTTTAAATTTAGTTCAAAAAGCCGCGGAAAAAGACATTATTATCAAATTTTTTGTACATATTTTCAAAATATGCGAAAAGTTCAAATTTGTAAAAAAAAACATTAAACATTTTTGAACACATTATGAATTACTACGTCAAAGCACGCAAGAAAGAAATTGTATGAAAACCACTTGAACTCTTGTTTTTTTGAAATCGAAAAATTAAAAAATTTGCAAAATTATTATTAGTTTTCTACAGAATTGGTTTTTAAAATTGTTACTAAATCAGGAGTTATTGAATTTTTGCCAAATCGAGTCGGAACTAATCTGCAGTAATGCTAATGTTAGCATGCGCGGCTCTGTTACCTGGGAAAAAAGATCCAGTTCCATTCTGACTACATTTGCTTTCTTTTGGTAACGGTTAGGTCGCTGGATTGTAACTATCAAGTAAATAGCTACAAAATGTAGCTATTTGGTTTCAGAGCAAAAACCTATTAGATAGAATTAAAAATGGAAGAATCCTTTCACGATCTGTAATGAGGAACCAAGAATTTTTTCATCGGGTTTGTGAATTTGAACAATAATTTCTTATCAATTGAGCTACACAGAGGACAATTAATCTAACTGCACATTTCAAAAATTTCGAGATTTTCATGATATAAGAACTAGAACATTTCGCACTTGGCGGATTTAATAACAACTTGGAGTAACAGAAGGAGTACTTGTGAAGAAATTTTGGGCCTCATATAAGTCTTACTTACTTACTTATCCGGTCTCGGTCAACCCCGGGGGGTCAGGGACCTTACAAAACGAATATAACATATTTCGGCAACCAGTTCGATCTTTTGCTTTATTTCTCCAGTTGGCAATACCAAGTGTACGCAGGGATTCGTCAACCTGATCCCTCCAGCGGAGTCTTGGTCTTCCTATTTTTCGTCCTCCTTCGAGTTCGGTTTCGAAAACCCTTCGTGCTGGTTCGTCTTCATCCATTCTACTGACATGGCCTAGCCAGCGCAAGCACGCTATCTTGATCCGCTTAACTATGTCAATGTCAGGATAAAGCTCCTACAGCTCATGATTCATTCATTGTGCACTATACGGCCATAAATTTTTCGGAATATTTTTCTCTCGAAGACTCCTACAGATGTTTCGTCTGCTTGTGATAGGACCCAGGATTCTGCGCCATAAAGCAAGACAGGTTGAATGAGAGTCTGGTACAGCTGGACTTTTGTTACTCGAGAGAGGGCTTTATCTCTAAAGTGCTTGCTTAGCCCAAAATAACATTTATTCGCTAGCACAATTCTCCGCTTGATCTCAAAGCTGACGTTGTTGTTTTTGTTCACGGCAGATCCGAGGTATATAAATTCGTCCACTTCCTCGAAGTTATAAGGGTTATCAACGTTCACGCTTTGGTCTAATTGCGTGGAGGTCCTGTTCGTTGAAACCATTAATTTTGTCTTACATGAGGGTAAACACACGCTCAAAACTTTGTTTTGTTTTCTTGTTTGAATGTAAATATAACGTGTTTGTAGCTTGTCTCAAATTAAGTATATTTGTGTGCAATTCACGAAAACAATCTTTGCAACCGGTTCCTGCAATACTTAGCTTCACTATATATTTTTATTTACGACAGAATTATTATATATTTTTTAAATACAGTATATTAGTGAAAAATATTTTTAATTTAATTACGAAAAATTGTATCTCGCAAGTGGTGGCAAGTGGCAAGTGGTGGCATTTTCCATAACCTTGCGTAAAACTTCAAGTGTTATGTTGTTGATTTCGGCACGTATATTGGTTTTTGATTGCTGGATCGTTCTAGGCTTACTAATATAGACATTTCCCTTCAAATAACCAAAAAAAAAAGCAGCGGTTAAATCCGGTGAATGCAGAGGCCAATTAAAATCGATTGTACGCGAAATAATTCGTTCACCAAAAATGTTGCCCAAAAGAGCCATTGTGTCCTCTTCGTACTGTTAGAACCATACTGGCTGACGGTTTTCCACAGCTGGCCTTACAACATTTTCCAACCGCATTGTCCGAAATCGAACACCAGTGCGGGAATTGGCGACACCGTGTTAATTTTGGGGCAATTATCCTTTCTGACGAAGTACCGCACCAAAGAGTACACTTCAGTGGGCGTAATTGTCGCAGTGGAACTAGTCTTGGATTTTCCATAACCGATTTTCCGCTGTTTTGCGTATTAACGAACCCATTTAATTGGAAATATGCTTCGTCGTTCATAATTAAATTAAGATTAAAAACATGATTTTCTTCTGTTTTTGTGCCGGAAATAAATTGCATATTCAAGTCGCTGCTTGTAATCTGTCGGTTACAATCCTTATAGAAGCTGAATTTTATATGGAAACATTCGTATTGAATGCATAATTCTCTTCAGCGACGTTCGTAAGAAGCCATGTTATGTCGAAAGTCTCCTGGTTGAAGTTTCTCCATCTTCCCGAATACTCTCCGGTACACGTTCAGTATTGTCATCCGTGTGCACTGTTCGTCGTGTGCACACGGGGTTCTTTACAGCCCCGTGGAACAGAAAATTTAAACCAGACTGTTTATTATTGACTTTGAGGAAGGGACGTTTGCAGACGGGTGGCCCGGGGGCTCGGGCCTCGACCGAAATTAGAATTTTAGTAGGTGATTTTTGAATTTTGTGAGAAGTTCTCCACGGTACTTTCATGGGATGTAATGGGAAACCATTTATTTATTTTTATTATTTTTGAATTTAGTGCTATTTTTCAACCTAAATATCAAGCTGGGACCCTCCCCGAAATAAAATAACGACGATATGCACGCTGAGTCAAAACAGTGGACCGTTGCACCGTTGATTGAGAAATGAACTTCAACGATTTGGGCAGGTTGTTCAATTCTGTACTGTTCCATTTTAAATTTCCCACGTCTTGTTTACGAAATACTGAAGAGAAACAAAAAAAAAATTGTAACAAAAAAGTTGTAAGGAATCCTGTATCCTGTAAGCCATCCCGTACTTTCGCCCATTTGTCTTTTAAAACACTCAAAATCAACTATTCAGGAACAGCTTGAGCGACTGTAAAATCATCATTCAAAATCGATTTAAAGAGAAAGAAAAACAATTTCAAACAAAATTGAGTTGTTCTTCATTGGTTCTCCAAAAAATTTTTCTTTTTCCCCACAATTTTCGAGTACAATTCAAACGGCCCTTTTGACTTAATTCAGCATTGAACTAACATCTTTCGTAACACACGCCGATAACCCTCTGCATCTGACTAATTGATGTCCTACATATGTTCGTAAGTTGGACCATATGGAAATCTACATCCTCCTACTTTGTATGCACATTCCACGCACATACATACGTCACAGTACGAGTAACCATTTGTTATTGAGATTCAAATTTGTGCTTGTACATCAACATCCTTCCATGATTATTGTTGTGCATATGTCCTTTTGTGTATTGTTACATTAACACTTTTCTATTTGTGCAAAAATTGTTATAAAATATCTACAGCACAGAATTGAGTTTCCATGTTCTTTGAAATTGTAATTGAAAGGTGTGGGAGGAGGCAACTTTGATGACGATGTGAGGAAGAACATTTAAATAATGGACGGAGGAGGAGAGTTTACAGGAAATTATGTATTTTCTTTAAATATCCTAAATGGGGTGAAGTGTTAAAAGAATTTGCGGTTTATTCATTCATCATTTGCACTTAGACGGAACAATTTGCGGTTTCCATTTCAAATAATGGTGATAATAATCGAGGGTATTCGGTATAGATAGATGTGTCTATTATAATTTAATTAAAAAATTTTTTCATCTTTCTCTCAAGCAAAAAGTGTTAAATTGCAGTTACAACTACACCATCAAATTAGAAAGTTTGCAGATGGGGAAATTTGACAATCAGTGTGATTTCATTTAACTGATTATATTACTACGATATTTATCTGATTAATTGGTTAGGAGATAAACAACAAAGGGGATGATCTATAACGCATTGTAGACCCAGTAGCTCAGTTTATGTCAGGTTTGGTAGAAGTGGCTGTCACAATTGGCACACTTAGTTCAATGAGCATCATTGTGATACCACGGGACGTCATATTTCGTCCCCATCGTTTGGTTATCCATATGATACTTCAGCCCGATATTTCAGTAAGACGTACATTGAATTCTGCAGAAATATCTTAAGATGATTCAGATTAACTTCCGTAATGTCTGTTAGATCCAATATGGAGTCAGATCCTATATATGTTCTCCTACTCATGCAAAAGGCTGGGCAGTAGTATATGAGATATTCGACGTCTCATCGCCCTCTTCATCCTATAGCTTCTTCAGAATCATGAACTGACATTCCAAGTATAGGCGCGTGCTTATCTATTGAACAGTGTCCACTGATTACAACTCCTAGCGTAGAGATATATTGTCTATGGATGGATATCAGATTTAACGTACGATTTAGGTCATAACTTGGCCATACTTGCCTGGTGTTCCTTCAATTTGTGTCACGAGACCATATATCATCCGCATGCCCAAGGACTTCGGTTTTAAGCGTGAGCCTGTAACAACCGTCGGTGGTGCAATGGTTAGTGTGCGCGGCTCTTGTACATGAGATCCTGGGTTCGAACCCGGCTCTGGCCACCTACAAATTTTCTTTCGGCGGCGGTCACCTCGCATAGTGACGGCGACACTATCGAGTATCTAGCCATGAAAAAGCTTCTCAAATTACCGTTCGGAATCGGTGTAAAACTGTAGGTCCCAATCAGTGAGTGAAAACTGGAAAGCGCACAGCTCAATGATTGTGAGAAGTTCTCCCCAGTCCCTTCATGGGATGTAATGGGAAACCATTTATTTTTTTTTTTTTTTTTGTAACAACCCAGATTTAGATATGTTGAATACACCCATTAACAACCGAACTATATATAAATGCCGGGTTTTGGTACCTTTTCGAACTTAACTTCTTGCAGAATGGTCAGCTTTCAAGTGATTGGAAAATTGGGATTTTTAATCATGTGTAACAATGTATCGTACCAGTCGTCGCAAAGGCAAGCGAGCAAGTAGAGAAAATCCCTTTCACTTCTCAAAATATATTTCACAGGATTTAAGGTGCATATTTCCGCACGTACAATGCTACTAGTTAGTTGCACGGGCTCTTGACTAGGTCCAAAACCAAACCATAAAACTACTCGTGATTAGGGTCGATTCCGTAAAATGTATTTGCTGATCACGTTCGGGTGGTTTATGTAACAACCCACAGCTCGAACTCGATTTAAAACCCTTATACACAAGGTAAATATTGAAAATAGTATCTACGCGAAATGGACGAAAATGATTGTGGAAATTTGTTATAATGTAAAAAACAAAAAAATTGTTGCCTGTAAAGTCGGTTTTACGGGCGAAGATTTTACGTGACAACGTCTTTTTCTCGGTAGAATATTTATTGATATGAATATAATTAAATTGCACAATAGGAGTGCAATGAACTCACTTGCCCAATGAGTGTTAGAACTCACGGGCGATGTTTTAACATTTATTGAAACTTATGGTTTAGGAAAATAGAAGTAATTTCAACACCATCTAGGTACCTGTGCGATTTCTATGAACACATTATCAAATGTGACATTATAAACAATAAACATATCCTTTATTATAAAATATAAACATTTCTTTTATTATAAAAAATAAACATTTCTTTTATTAAAAACAAAAGAAAATAATTTACCTACTAACCAAAAAGTATTTCAATTCATCATATTCGCATATCGTTTTTAAAGCCGACCGCAGCTCTCTGTTTCGTTTTGGCTACCTAATTCATATGAAAATTTCTACACACAAACATACACTACACATATCATAAAGCCAAAAAAGAAAAAACAAAAAAAAACAAAAAATAATACCTTATCCAATGCAGACTGATCTAAATCAATATTCATACACACGCACATATATACGCACATACATACTTGCTCAGTCGTCATATATATGATGTGCCAAAAAACAAAAACACTCACACCACCGACCAACAGCCACTAGAAGCCAGCAAAGCAAATCGTTTCTGGCACACAAGTAAACACATTGCGTTTACTTGTGTTCGGTGACTCATCGTAACGTTACCGGGCGTTACACTTTTTCATAAGTGACTCCCAGCCGCAACCTAATTTAAGACGTTGTCACGTCAAAAAAAAAGATTTTGCAGAAAAACTTTTTGCAATGAACGCCTTTACTACTCTGGCGTTGTGTATAGGGGCATTATCCAGTTGCAATATCCAAGATATGGGACCAAATAGTTCACTGAACTTCGGAAAAGCTGATTCCAATAACGTTTTATAGCTTGCGGTTCAAAAAACGCTTTTCTTTGCGCAGATCATGGAAATAATAGTTGTAGCTATCAGGCCCATCCAAATTAAACTTCCACTCATCCGTAAATACAACGGTTCTCCATTCATTTATATGACCTCTTGGCTGCACATCGCATTCTCTTGCGAATTGAAGCCGCTTTTACTTACGAGGAGAATTAAGTGGCGGCTTTTTTTGTAATTGCAGGTATTTACGATACTCACAGCTCTTAATTACTCTGCGTACTGATGACTTCAGCTCTTTTTTTTGACAAGGATAAGGCAGAATTAGAAGCAATTCTGATGATTGTTCTTTTCTCATACGTAGATAAAGACAATGAAAACCTTCCTTAAAAATTTTTTCCATACCCCTCGGGGTCCTTGATGTAATTGTCGACAATTGCTGGGCTCCGTCCAATTTTTTTTAGCTATTTCGAGGTTGGAATATCCTTCAGAATGGTAAACATCGATTTTAGGTTTTCCGAAAGATTCAAAATTTTTGTTTTACCATTTTGACTCGCAAAATGATTAAGACGTAATAAATTGTAATAAACAAACTCTCCCTACAAAAAATCCTCGTTTTCTTTAAAAATAATAAAAAAATAATAAAGTGCCTTTCTTCAAGTGAACCAACACAAAAATAGCACATTTTTTGACTTTTTTTTATAAATTGCTCAAAAAAAGTTCTTTAGTTAAGAAACCACTATTGTCATGATTTTTTTATATTTCAAGATGTCTGGCATCCATTTCCATTTTAAAATTCTGCAATCGGTTACAAATTGAAAAAGATACAGGCTGCTGAATATGGATCTTTAGTGCCTTTAAATGAGTGAACCGGAGTGTATTATTTGCATGAACAAAAAATATTTCTTTTATAAACATTTTTGCAATTTTCAAACACTATTTCATTTCTTGCCTGAGAACAGACAACGATTTTCAACATTTACAACCACGTAGAAATTTCTTAAACCATAAGTAAGATATATGACCTGAAACAATGAAATCTATATGAACATTAAGAATTGTAAAGTGAAATTTGAGTCGCTATGTAGTCAGCTATTATGCTCGTCCCCACTCCCAATAATATTTAATATTGCAAAAGGATTTTTGTCACAGGAGCCAACTTCCCCTACTCAATAACTTCTCGGTTTCAAATTGATGTTTCCTTCTCCTTTTACTGATAGCAAATAACAAATTAATCAAATTTATGTTTTATTACTCCCGTTGCGCTGTTTAATATCAATCAAATTTGCAACGTAATTAACCGCATCATAATTTAGGCCGAATTAATGTTAGACATGGTTATTGTAAACAGCCAGTTTTGAAATCCAAAACCAAATCCTTCTAAGGATAAGAAGCGTAACAGAAGGGGAGGAGACGTTGACTTCTGATATATTGCATATAAAATATAGAAATTTGTATAAATCTTGGTAGTAAACACATTTATTGTTCATTGTTATAATTGTATTGTATTCAAAAATGATGATGTTACCAAATCAGAGATGCCAACTTGCATTTAATTTATCATAGTGTACATTAAATGCATGTAATTAGTGGTGATTAATTTCAAATGTTTTGACTTCCACACTTGTATTAAATTGGTCTTTCTATTTCAACAATTAGGGATCGACGACGATTAACAAAGGGAATATTCATAGAGTAATGACGTATAGAGACGCATTCTCTCTCAGTAAATTGATAGCATTTGGTGTGTTGACGATGCGCGATTTGTTGTTGGAAAGTATTGCTTTAATAATACCAGATAGAGGCAATGGCTCAAAAAATCAGCAACGTCATTTCGATTTGTGCGCTAAAATTTATGTGCAAATGCACCACAAAATTTCTACTAACAATAAAAGATAACAAAAAATTCTAAAATAAATTTAAATTTCGCAGTTTTTCAGAAAACAATGACAGCTCTATACCTCATCACTCTACGGGAGCATTCGAAATTTCCTATGTATATATTCATGTTCATAATATTTTTGACAAGTTTATTGGGCAATTTTTCTAAGATAGTTTTGGGTATTAATCGATTCATATGCTTTATGACCCAAGACTATCTTTTCGTTTTACATTTTTGGATTCAAACTAAAGTTTTAGCATTTTCTGAAATCTGACGATCGAGCGAACAACTTTTGTTATGAGCAACTACGAGCCCATCCCCATAAATAGTTTACAACATCCTTTTTCGGAACAAAATCAATTGAAGCGAGCAATGCCATTTTCTTGGGTAATTCAAAATTTATTTGATGGCAGTATTGTAATGACGCATTTTATTGCTACAATGTAAAAAAGCAGAAACCTACAATAAATATTTGGTAATAAATTTTGAAATGAAAATTAAATGCAAGTATTTTAGCTTTTTGCCCGGCTGTTACAAATAAACAAAACAATAAACCGGTAATGAATAATGAACAGCAATGCCCCAGTTGCTGCAGATGTACTTTCCTTTTTGCCATTTTCTAATTAGCCAATATTTAAATCTGCCCATTAATTCAATTACTTAAAGGGTTTTCCAATTTGAGTGATATGATTTCTAAGTAACATTTCGGCCACTGGTGGTAGGTTATGATCAGTATGTATTTCTTATTGTATTCAGTAATGTTTATAATTTCATCCAGGAGAGAAATACGCAAGAACGACGTTACAAATTCTTAATTTTTTTTACCAAACTAATCGTTCTCCAATTGCAACTTTTCGTGCGGTTTTGCCATTTTAAGGTCCTAATACTCGTCCACCTGTGCTCGCTATTCATCGAATTGTTGCAAATTAAGAACGTACATTTTCTTGATATAATGTTCTAATGCTAATAAGACAAATAACCGCTCGATGTAATGAAAAAGTATTGCTGAAGAACGCAATTTATCGAGTCCAAGACGTTGTCAACAATTGCCACTATCTCAAACCATAACCTGGCGGATTTTGAGAAAGGACTTGGGCTTACGTCCGTATAAAATTGTTATCACTCAAGAACTGAAGCCATTGGACTACCGTAAACGTCATGATTTTGCTGATTTTGTGTTGGAACAACTTGAAAACAATAAAGAGTTTTTTAAGAAAATCATCTTCTTCTAAATAAACAAAACTGTTGCTTCTGGTGCGAAGCAAATCCACAAATTATTTACGAACAACCATTCCATTCACCTAAATTGACAGTGTGGGTTGGTTTTTGGTCTGGTGAAATCATAGGTCTGTACTTTTTTTCGAAATGAAGCTGGTAACACCATTACTGTCAAAGGATAGCTGTATAGATCGATGATAACCAACTTTTTATGGCCGATATCAGAAGAAGGTGATCTTGGCAACAACTCGTTCCAACAAGATGAGGCAACGTGCCACGCAGCACGTGCAACAACTGAATTATTGAGGGAAAAGTTTGGAGACTCGATTATTTCAAGAAATTGTGCCATTGAATGGCCTCCAAGAACTGCGTGTGGAATTCATTTCGATTGGTTTCGCCAAAACGTCACTAGCTCACATGTCTATACCAAATTTCGCGGAAAATTCTGCTCTAAAATCGTCGTTTTGTTTAAATAATTATTTGAAAAATATATAAAATGATATTTGTATAATTCATTTTACTTTACTTCTATTGAGTATTTTACAACCTCATGACGTCAGGCGTCTTAAACATGTTAACGAAACAATCAACTTAACCAAACTGCAACATATTCTCCCAACTGGCTCTATCCTTCGCCTTTTTTGGCCAGTTCGTAACACCAAGGATACGGAGGAATTCATCCGCATGGTCTTTCCAGCGGAGTCTTGGTGGTCCCCTTTTCCAGCTGATCGACAACTTTTCTCACTGGTTCGTCTCAATTACAATTGGACAAATTTGATTCGCCTATGTATGTCCACGTCAGAATAAAATTATATATCTCTTCGTTCCAGTGGCGTCGGTACTCGGCATTTTCCCCAACAGGACCATATATTTTACGGAGAATTTTTCTCTCGAATACTCCCAGGAGTTTTCAACCGCTTGCGATATGACCCAAGTTTCGGAGCCATATGTCACGACAAGTAAAACGAGATACTGGTCTGTCGAGAGAGGGCTTTGTTCACAAACTGCTTGCTGAACCCAAAATTTTCAAGCACAATTCTCCTATTTATCCACAGACTGACGTTTATGTCCCTGTTCACGGCAGATCCAAGGTAGACATATTCATGTACCACTTCAAAATTAAATCGGTTGTCGACGTTCAAGTGCGACGAGGTCAAGAGGTTCCTCTAGTCGTTGACGCCATCAATTTTGTCTTGCCCTCATTAACAGCGACACCCACATCCGCTGATGCTTTACGATTCTTGAAAATTCTCCAGTAACCTCCCGAAAATGTTACCCAATCTTTAATCCAATCCTTTCTAGTTAATGTTAATATTATCTCCATTATCTATGTTAAGATGTTGAAGAGATTGCACGAAAGTGTGTCGCCTTGTCTCAGTCCTCGCTTGGTACAGAATGGATCGGTGAGGTTTTCCCCACCTTCACTGCTGAGATGGTGTTGGTCAGCGTCATTCTACAGAGGCGGATCAGTTTTGCCGGAATACCAAGTTCAGACAAAGCTTCGTACAGTTTTCCCCGTATGGGACTAAAGAAAGCAGCTTTGTAATCGACAAAAAGGTGGTATGTATCGATTTGCTTTTCGTGGATATTTTCAAAGATTTGGCGTAGCGTGAATATTTGGTCAGTCGTGGACTTGCCTTTTCCTGGTTTTCAATCACTGGCTTTAGTCCTTCACATAGTACGTCCGACAAGACCTTATACGCGATTGATAATAGACTGATGCCGCTATAGTCGGAACAGATACACGGAACACAATTTTTGAATACAGGACATAATACACTGAGACTCCTGTTGATAGGACATTGATGTCTCCTTTATTTGTAGCTTGTCAATGTCTAGCTTTTCCTGTGTTCGGCTTCGTACGTTTTAGCCCTGCTCAGTTTTGTGCAAATTTTCGCAGCCACCCGGTAATGATCCGAGTCGATATTGGTACCTCGAATCACATTTACATCCATTACACTAGAAGGGTGCCTACATCAGTTACCAAGTAATCAATCTGGGTTTTGTCCTCTGATCAGGATATATCGAGGTTTCGTCCTCTGATCAGGATATATCCAGGTCGCCTTATGAATATTCTTATACTGGAATCATATGCTATGAACTACCATGTTATTTGCGGCGGCGAAGTCTATCAGTCTTATTCCAAAAACGGAGGTGGTATCATGTAGACTGTGATTACCGATGGTTGGTCGGAAGACACTTTCCTTTCCCAATTTGGCATTAAAATCGCCCAGAATAATCTTAATGTCGTGGTCAGGGCAGCGTTCATATACTTCCTCCAGACGCGCGTAAAATTATGCTCTGACCTCATCATCTTTATCCTCCGTCGGTGCGTGCACACAAATTGAAAATCACTGGGTTGAACCGTGAAACTAGGTGTCGCAGTCTGTTGCCAGCTGTAAATCCGCACCAGAATTCATGCTTTCGCTCATGGCAGCTGTAGTAAATATCGCAGTTTTCATTTCTGGAGCAGTATCATTCATACTTGTTTGGAATCGTGTAAGACAAACTCGGTACACAATTATATTTCTCCCTTGTACTATTACTACAAAACTTGAAAAATGTGTGCATTAAAAAAATCGCTAAATTTTAGTGTCTGCCGTATGAAAAGATAATTTCTACTTCTAGAATCTATGTCTTGTTTTTGCTGCGAACCACTTGTTTTTTATTAAACCTTTAGTTTTATAAAAAAAAGTAACAATATTATTAATCGGAGTATAATTTTCGAATTCCTCTGAGCTATACAGATCACAGGTTTTGTCCTGCAAGAAGAAATGGTTGCAAATTCAGTAGAACAATAGAATTTGTTTGTGGGTAAACATAAATAATTTAAGCCAGCACAATCTAAGTCGCATTAATACAATCTAAATTTACCAAACTACTGAAGAAATCTGGCAAACACATTTAAATTAATTATCAATGAAAATATAAAATGTCGGTTAGCAGCCAATTGAGTTGTTATTTCTGAAGGAATATGTGACGGCTAAGTTCTTGGTCATAACTCCTTCAATGGTAAAGCTTAATACTTAATCTTTTGTATGCAATTTGAACGTCACTCTCTTGAATAACTTAAGAAATTGTATTTTCGCAACAGTCTGCAAAATTTGTTAATATGTTCAATCAAAATATGATCTTGTCTCTCTGCTGATACTATACCGACATTTAAATTCTTTAAGCTTAATGACCTTTAATATCTTTACTTCCATCGCCGAACTCCCTCGTGCCATATAAATTATTTTAAGAATCAACCAGCAAAGCGAAATTATCTGAAAGACATTAATGAAATTGCACCTAGACAAGGACTCTCTACTCTCTCTCTCTCTCTCTCTCTCTCTTAATGTCATTGTGTGTTTTCAAATTTTGTAATTGTTAGTTAAGTTTGCTGTAATTTAATTATATGAATTGTTGTTTATTCGTTGTTGGAACGACATTAAGGCAAACAAAAACTTTAGCTAACAAATTTCCACAAATAGAATACAAGGACATGGATGTTGATAATATCGTAGAGATTTGTTAAGTAAATTCCGCACACAAAGTGTTAATTGAATAAAGATAAAAAATAAATTGTTAATTAAAAAGTTTGCCACCGCCGAGTGAGAGAGCGATAGAGAGAGAGGCGGAGCGTTTGTTTGGTAATATGTTTCATTTCAAAGTGATTTGATGTACATTTGATATAATTTACTTCTTGTGATCTATAGCGTATGATGAATATAAATTCACTTAAATTGTATTTAAAATTACTTATACGCTTAGAGTGTGTTAAAGGTGAAAGTTTTTTAATTAGCCGAAATCACATGATTTATGGGAATAAAGCAAAAGGGCTTTAATTTTGATTTAGGGATTTCAAGTTGATTTTGGTATATATATCAAATAACGTCAACCGCTGCAGCTTAAGCGGATTATGAAATAATTAAGTTTTACGAGTATTCGAGTGTGTTTCTAGCTTGAAATTATAAGATTTTTGTTGATTTTTTTTTGCAAAACATCGCAAGCAGCTTCCGCATTTGTAATCATTATTAAATCAGTATGATTAAGACTCAGTTGCTGAGTTTTGAAATACGTTAGAAATATAGAGGTACATATGTATACGATTCTCAAGTTAAAGTTTCCTTAAAGAAACAGGTAAATGTTAAAAGAGGGGAAGATAATGTTAGTTATAAAAAAAAATCAATGAGTGTTCGAACTTACGGATGATGTGCTAACACCTTTTTGCTACACCGTACCTGTTCGATTTCTATGAACACATTAGTAAGTGTTACATTAGAAAATAAAAAATATTAGTTTTTTTGTATACACCGGGCAATGCTGAACATCAAATGACTCGCTTTGTTTGGCCATAGCAACAACAACGAAACAACCAAACACAACATCACACATACTTTGTGCGAAGTAGCTGACGTATACGTGTGTCACATAACCACATGTTTGCCATATCAACAGCAACGAAACAGCCAAACACACAACATCACACATACTTTGTACGAAGTAGCTGACGTATTAGTGTGTCACCATTACGTCGACTGCGACTGCAAATGAAATTTGGCGAGGCTATGCTTTATATCTCCGTTCAACAACAGTAACAGACACATGTACATACATACATTATTATGTTAATACATACGCTATAGACACAATTTCGTTTGCTCACCCCTGCCACACCACTCTTTCATTGCTCTCTTGCTCGCTCATTTTTGCTTAACACGTCATTATTCTCAGTCGCAGAAAATCTGGTTTTAGCAGCAGCATAAAATCTGACTTTGATAGATTTAGTCCCTGTACGCCGCTATAGATAGATGTTAATAAATAAATGATTTTCCATAACATCCATTGAGGGGATCGGGGAGAACTTCCCACACCCAGTGATCTGTGCGCTTTCTAGTTTTATACTCACTGATTGTACCTACAGTTTCAAACCGGCTCCGAACGGTATTTTGAGAAGCTTTTGCATGGCTAAATACTCGATAGTGTCGCCATCACTATGCAAGGTGACCACCGCCGAAATAAATTTTAATGTGGTCAGAGCAGGGGTCAAATCCAGGATCTCATGTAGAAGAGGCGCACACCCTAACCATTGTACCACCGATGGTTATACATAAAGCATTTAAATAAAACCAGAAAATCTGACTACATCTTTACTGGGTGTTCTGGATGGGTTTACTATTTGTGAGGGGTTTGTTGTAATTGTTTGGGTAAGTTGGTAGTGCACAGCGTAGATAAAGGAAATTATAGATATAGCGCGCCCATTGCCAACTTTGTTCAATAGGTGGTGTCCTGTGCTACTGCCAATTTCATTGAAGTTTCCTATAATTCTCATTGAGGTGTATTCAAAATTGTGGAAAATTTTTCTGAAAGTAATTTAAACAAGGGAAAATGTGACAAAATTTAAATGATTTTATATAATAGCATTTGTTTCTTATATAAAAACCTATTTGAAAGCCATGAGGCCGGTGTTGGGATATCAATACGAGAAAACCCGTAAGACCGCCCGAAGATGAACATGACGGAACGCCTTTTTAATCTAAAACTTCCCCGTCCAAAATCTGTATCAACTTCTGTGGTCGCAGATTCCAAAACCGTCAGAGTGTCAGAGGACTCTTAACAGGGCATGATAGTTGAACCGGTGGAACAACCAATTTATTAGGACATAGTCGGTGGTGACATAGCTTTGCAATTCGATGGCCATCAGATATTCTATTTTAAGTAACGGTTTGTGTTCTTGTTTCAAAGTGATATTGTTGTTGAAAATTACTTTTTTTTGATATGAAATTTTAGAATTTTAATGTCATATGTTTTGACTTTTTTTTGGGAACAAAAAAATTCCATTTATTGCTTCAACTACATCTAGAAAATTACCCATTACACTAAAATTTTTGCAACACTTGTAGTTCATCTATGAGGTTACTTTACCTATGGTGCACAGGGCCAGGAAGAGTTCCTACTTGATGTGCCCTTGCTGTTTACTAAACACTACGCATCTAGACTGATAAGTCGATAGAAAGTAACCCCCTAATACAGGGTATATACCTGCCTAGGGGTTGTTGACTGCCCCAGCACTAGGATCGGATACGGTGGTTTAAAAAAACACTCGTCTTAACTTTCAATCAATAGCGAAACGTCAATAACTTAAAAGAAAATACATCCCCCACGATAATAACATTTGGCTTTAAACTACGGTGTATGATTGGTACCTGAAATGTGAGAATTTTCTGAAAAATCATGACACGAGCAGTTTAAACGATCTGGACTGACTAGGCCTAAGCGAAGTACGCGTAGATAATAATGGACAATCTCAGTTACCATCTGGTCACTTCTTTACTTACTCTGGCAATCATTCGCAATGGATAAACGGAGTCGGCTTTCTTCATTTACAGCCGTAACCGGACAGTGCTAAGTGTTAAGAACGAGTTCTATAACCAACTGTATTTCGCTGAAAGCCCCTTGTCAATTGGTGAAATATAAATATTTCTGGGATATTTTTGTATTTTATTATTCAAGCTCAAGACCATTCCACATCTCTATAAATAGAGATATCGTTTTTAAAAAAGAAGAAGTTTTGAAGTTTTTCGTTTGCATTTAGTTCGATGAATTTTTTAAAAGCAGCATTACAAACAACCGCTGATGAAGATCTATGGCTAGATCTGAAATAGCTATACAGTAAGCCAGGAATCATGAGGACGCATTTGTAAAAACATCTTCTTTTTAAAAAACTATATCTCTATTTATAGAGATATGGAATGCTATTGAGCTTGAATAATAAAACAAAAAAGTACCAATAAAAAAGCCGTATAAATAAAAATCATCCCTGATGGACGTAGAGCACAACGAAATAACAGGCAATACCAATTGCCTGTAAACATTGTGTTGTATTTTATTCAACAACAAAAATCATATCTAATGGGGACCGATGGTTCCCTGGTGTTGGAAAGAAGGTGTTTGCAAATGTTTTCTTGTATGTTTTACTTTCGAACTCTTGTTTAGTGGAAAATTATCAATTGATGAATTTTTCAGAAGCAGCATTTTAAACAACCGCTGATGAAGATCTGTGGCTAGATCCGAATTAGCTATACGGTATGTCAGGAATCATGAGGACGCATTTGTAAAAACATCTTCTTTTTTAAAAAACTATATCTCTATTTACAGAGATATGGAATTCTCTTGAGCTTGAATAATAAAACAAAAAAGTACCAATAAAATAGCCGAATAAATAAAGATCATATTTCTGGGATATTTCAATGCTAAAGAGGGTAACGACAACAAGAACCTAGAGGAAGTGATGGGAAGGCATGATCTCTAACTTTTAGGAATGAAAATGGTGACAGGCTCATATATTTTTGTACTCAACATCAACTATGTCTCGGCGAACAAAAAATAATCCGTAGAAATATACACAAGATGGTCAAACCTCGAATCAAATTGACCATATTCTTGTCAGAAATATGTTTTTGGGTTCTTTGTTGAACGTCGAATATAGACATGGTGATGATAGTGAAAACGACCACCAACTCTTAGTGATCACCGTCTGTCTCCATTCAGCGGCTGTCTACTGTGTTAAAGGCAAAATTTTAGAGTAGAATACAGACCGTCTGCAGGACCCAACCATATCAATAATTTGCGACCAAACTCACCGCTGTACTTTGGTACAGGACAATCAAAATACGTGGCCAGGCATTATTCTAACGCTGAGGGAACCAGCCAGGAGGTAATTGGTGAGAAAAGTTGTGTTAAAACCTTGAATTAGAGCAGAATCCTGGACCGAAATTCGGAATTGCGAATGCCTGCACAATATGCATATACGATCGACGACGCCAACGTTGATGAAGTATATAAAATGACATTATCGCCAATCAGCACGTAGAGTGGGTTACATGATCCGGTCAGAATACAACAATTTTCCAAACAATATAGCGGAGAAAACCCAAGACCTCCGTATTGCATATTCCTTAATAAAAAAGCTGAGCAGAAAAAGCATCAGGAGTACTACGCCGTTAAAAGCTAGTGATGATACGGAGATATCATCACCGGATCAGAAAGTGGAGAGATGACGTGAATTGTCTGCGGCACAATTTTGATTGCCGCATGATAAAGTCAGTGTATCCCTTTGACGGCATGCTTACGACGCAACCCGGGAAAGGATATTTCAATGGAACCCCCTTCGCAAGCATAGATCGAGGCGGCACTAGGTAAATGAAGGATAGCGTTTCATGTGGCCCTTATTATATTTCAACGGAGCTGTTGAAGTTGGCAGATGTCACTACGCCGAGAACTGCAGGGATAGATAACAATATGCCGACGGAGTGGAAAGAGGGAGTAGTTGTCACTATCCTGAATATAGGTGATCTACGGCTGTGCAGGATCTGGAGAGTTATTACACTGCTAGATGCAGTAGGCAAAGTTCTTCAACGGATCTCGTTGGTGGTGGACAAATTGTGCAGAGGGTGGAGGCGATTTTAAGGTCTAGTCGGTCGTTTACCGGCCACGTGAATACACTCAGTAGGATCGTAGAACAATCAGTTGAACTACACCCGTCTATGTACCTATTTTTCGTTAACTTCGAACAAGCGCTTGATTGTGTACACCGAAACTCAATGTGGACCACCTTGACCAAAAAGGGGATACCTGACAAGATAGTGTCCATGATCCATGAAGTGTACAGAGATACAGCTTATAAATGGGAAGGAATGCCAACCTTTTACCATATCTGCGGGAGTTTGCCAAGAATGTGTCTTGTCCCCACAGTATTTCTTCAACTTATGGACGTGGTAATGGAGGCAGAACCACAGCTCGGAGTTCAATGAAGTGTGATAGAACATCTACATGACATCGACTACATAGATGACATATGTCTTGTGGCCTACAAATTGGATGACATCGAAGTCAATTGAATCGAATGAATTATTGAAAAAAATTTAAATTTAAAATTAAAAAAAAAATCGTATTCGAAAATTACGGAATATTTCTCTAAAAGTTGATAGTTAGTTAATTGAAGATGTGGAGATGTGGAAGATCAGGATGCAAGATTACCAACGATTGTGGCTCTGCTACGGATATAAATGATGGGACAAATAAGGCCCGTGTTGCAGTTCTAAACCAACACAAAATCTGGCACAATAGGAGTATATAGGAGTATATAGGAAAAACCGAAATAGGGAAAATGCAATTGCACTGTGAACTCTTTACAGTTGTACGATTGTACTACTTGACGTAGCTGACAATAACGGAGGCAGTCACTCGTTGTCTGAGACGTATCCTCCAAATCTACTGGCTAAAGGCTAATGAGGTGCTCTGGCCACGTGGATTCAACAGACGTATAGGGCTGAAAGTTAACTTGGACTAGCCATATACTTAGCCGCCAACAACCAGAAATGGCTAGAGCGGTACATGAATCGAGCCGGCAGGGTTGTCGACAGTCTGGAAGACAAACAAATGTGTGAAATCGTTGCCTAGAGAATGAATACAAACAAACTCGTCTATCAAGAAACTAAATAAATCACTTTCCAGAGACAGAAGCCGGTAGAGAGAATTTGCTGACACCATATGTTCTCAGTGAACCTTTTATTTAAACTTTATATTGTAATATTGTGGCCGTCCGTGGTGCAATGGTTAGTGTATCCGCCTCTCTTACATGAGATCCTGGGTTCGATCCCTGCTCTGACCACCTTAAATTTCGTTCGGCATAGTGACGGTGACACCATCGAGTATTTAACCATGAAACAGCTTTTCAAAGTATAAAACTAGAGAGCGTACAACTCGCTGGTTGCGAGAGCTCCCCCCAATTCCTTCATGGGTTGTAATGGGTACCCATTTATTGATTTATTTATTGTAATATTGTTGTATTTTTGTATATATTCTGTTTAAATAAATAGAGCACATATATATATAATTATCAGTATGTATAAGTTGATTTATAATAACACCTTATCATATGGCAGGAACAACAACTAATTGGTTTCCAAGAGTATTGACAAAGAACAGCATTAGTATTATATCAAATAATATTCAATTTGATTCGCATACCTAATTATTATTTAACACCTTCTAGGCGTATACTCTATAATAAATAACCCTTATGAAAATAAAATTACTCATACGCACCATTATGTTTTATTTTTGAACTTCAGTTTAGGAGTGTTGCTTTGAAAGATGGTAAGGTAAATATCGTTTAATACAAAGCAAAATTTAAAAAATAACTGGTTTCTCATTACATCCCATGAAGGGAGTGGAGAGAGCAAAATAAAAACACACACTTTAAATCCACTTTAGTTCTGTGGTGTCTTCGAACTAAAGACGTTGTTGTTTCCGAACTCAAGGTATAACTTAGGGGTTGGCTATTATTAAGTCCGGTCATCCACCATATACTACGGTATAGTATTTAATGACATAAGACCAGTTATAAAACACTTGTAAAATCTCAATCGTAATAGCTCCCATTAAAGTCAACATATCCTTAATAAGTCTTGAAAGTGCCGACCCCAATTTAAATCCCCAACTAAAAGTATCACAAAACAATAATAAATTTTCATGTCTCTCAGGTTTAAATACCGCAACGCTAAGAATTCCGTATAAAATGCCTCAATTATATTAAATATTTAATTTAATTTAAGGTTTCTCCCATTGTTTACGACATTTGCCAGAAGATTTCTATAAAATTCATGGTTTTATTTTGTAATATTTAGACGTTTAAAGCTGCAAATAGGATAGACAATAATTTCAAAATAAAAATAAACTTTT
The DNA here is from genome assembly GCA_963931995.1 of Phaonia tiefii. Lineage (NCBI taxonomy): Eukaryota > Metazoa > Arthropoda > Insecta > Diptera > Muscidae > Phaonia > Phaonia tiefii. The sequence goes on from OZ008370.1 coordinate 258,410,373, forward strand.
TCCCATGAACAGAGAGAAAGAAGAAGGGAAATGGAGAAAAAGGTAAACAGAAACATCTTTACACACACATACACACACACGCAACCCACCCAACTTTAAGGTATAATAGTTTCCACAATAAATTTTAAAGGACCTAAGGATAAAATTAAATTTTTTCACTTGCTAAGAATTTCATTACGTTTTCAACTTACACTGACAAACAAACCTTTGAGAACAGAAAGACGCACAAACGGAGACCTTCATATACTAAAGAGAAGGTATATAAACACATTACGGTAGCTCGTTTTATGTAGTTTCTGTGTCTAATGTCAGGAAAACGAACAGGAGAATTTGGATGGTGAAACCAAACTAGGTGCCAGTAGAGTGAAAAAACCCAATTTCAAATTTTAAATGCATGAATTCAAATTAAAAAATCGCTACAAAATAAAAAGATATCAATTGAAATGAAACCTTCAATCAAAATTAGACAATGCAGCAATTGAAATTTAATATACTCTCACTGAAGTTCAAAACACATCAATTGAAATTCAAAAACCATTCAGTACAAATTCTTTAAAATGTTAAAATAAAATTCAAAGCTCCATTTCAAATTCAAATTGAATCAGCTTAAATTAAAATAATCCATTTGATACAAAACCAAACATCATTTATAATTCGAAAAATAAAGCAAAAAAACCTCACTTGATATTAAAAATCACACGAGGTGCCAGGGGACACCCGGATGGAACGAAGTTTCTTTCGCTATATATTATGTACTAGTTAGTTCCAACACGCCCAAGGCGCCCGTTGCAAAGTACGATAATTTAAATGGATCTTTAAGAAGCGATACTTTTTGTAAACTGATAAACTTTTTTAAGAATATATTTTTTTTAAAATTAATTTTTTTAAAATAAAAGTATATTTTTCGGTCCTTTTTGTAAGACTTGTGTTATATTTTCCTGAACAGTTAATTTTTCAAAGAGGGGTATATCTTTTATTAAAAGCTAATGGTTTTTTAAGAAGAGGTACTATTTTTAAGATGAAGCACTTTCTGTAAGAAAAAGCGATAAGAGTATGAATTTGTTTGTTTTACAAAGGAGTCCTTTTTTTAAGAACAGGTACTTTTTAAAGAAGTGGTACTCTTTTTACGAACACTTTTTTTTTAAATCTACTCATTTTCAGAAACTACTTATCTCAATAAAATATAAGGTATTATTTTATTTTTAATAAAAAGTACTTTTAAGAAAAGGAATTTTTGTAAGAAAAGGTATTTTTTTGAAGAAAAGTTTTTTTTTTAAGAAATGGAATTTTTCTTAGAATGGGTCCTTTTTTCAAGAATGGGTACGTTTTTAAGAGGAAAAGTTATTTTGGGCAACAAAAAAGGTACTCTTTAAAGAAAAGGTAGTTTTTTAACAAAAGGCAATTTTTTGTACGAAAATGTACTTTTTTGAGAAAGGGTACTTATTTTAAAAAAATTACTTTTTTATGAAGAGGTACATTTTGTAAGAAAATGTAAGTTTTTTAAACAAAGGTTCTTCGCACTTTGTGTAAGAAAAGGTTATAAGAGTATGAATTTGTTTTTCACAAAGAAATGTACTTTTTTGAGAAAGGGTACTTATTTTAAAAAAAATTACTTTTTTATGAAGAGGTACATTTTGTAAGAAAATGTAAATTTTTTAAACAAAGGTTCTTCGCACTTTGAGTAAGAAAAGGTTATAAGAGTATGAATTTGTTTTTCACAAAGAAGTCCTTTTTTAAGAACAAATACTTTTTAAAGAAGTGGTACTCTTTTTAGGAACAGTTTATTTTTTTAAGAAAATCTACTTATTTTCAGAAGAGCTACTTATCTCCAAAAATGAAAAAGTATTATTTTATTTTTAATAAAAAGTACTTTTAAAAAAAGGAATTTTTGTAAGAAAAGGTTTTTTTTGAAGAAAAGTTTTTTTTAAGAAATAGGATTTTTCTTAGAATGGGTCTTTTTTTTAAGAATGGGTACGGTTTTAAGAGGAAAAGTTATTTTGGGCAACAAAAAAGGTATTATTTAAAGAAAACTTAGTTTTTTAACAAAAGGCAATTTGTTATACGAAAATGTATATTTTTGAGAAAAGGTACTTATTTTAAAAAAAATTTCAGAAGAGGTTCTTTTTGTAAGAAAATTTAAATTTTTTAAACAAAGGTTCTTCGTTAAGATAAGTCATTTTTTAAAGAAATGGTACATTGTTTAAGAATATGAATGGGTATTTTTTTTTGAGAATATTTACTTTTTTTAAGAAAAGGCACTTATTTAGGAAAATTTCCTTTTTTTAACTTCTTTCATTTTGGCTTTTCTAAATTTACTTTTTATTGGGTTCAAAACTACAATATATACAAAATATTGGTTACGGGCTCCATTAAACAGCAAATTTCCCAACATATGTTAGCCTAGACACAAAGCAAAAGTACCCAATGTAGTTGATAATACTGGGTTGTAGCATAATAGAGTTTTGATTTAGCCCCCGTCCCGCAACGTGCAATAACGAACTACGTTCCAAGAGACAACAATTGCGATTTAATACATTGCACCAAATGCACCAATCGAAATTCAAAAAAAATTATTTACTTATTTTATTTTTGACGTAGAATACGTCTTACCTTACGGTATGAGGAGTCATGTCAGGTTTTTATTGTTGTAATCTTTATTTCATTGAATTTGAGGAAACGGCTAGATGAATTTTTTTTAAATTTTTTTTGTAGGTAAATGAAGATGTTATCTTTCGTTTGATATACATTTCACATTGGTTGATATATTTCTAGTATTTTAATTTCTCAAATGAAAATTGTTTAAACGCATACACTCAAACATATGTGTGGGGTTTGGTTGAGTGTTTTTGGTTGCTCAACATTGCTTAGGAACATATATCTAGTAAAAAGTGAAACGAACAGCAATCTAATGTTGCTTGGCAACATGTATCTAGTAAAAAGTGAAACAAACAGTAAGCTAACGTAATAAAGCTTTTTTGCGAAAGCTTCAATAAAGCTTTTGTAACATTAATTTTGAATTGTAAAGCGTAAAGCTTTCACACAACGCTCAAATGCTAATGCGAAGACTCGATAAGGTAAACCTTTTTTAATATTAGGGCGACCCTCTCAACATTCGCAGAACTTATTTCAATAAAAATATTAATTAAAATACATAAATTAAATTAAGTTTAAAAAAATTGAACATAACATTTTTTTTTTAAACGGACTTGAATCAAATGCGGTTGGTAAATATAAAAATTACAGCAGACAGTTGTCCGAGGCCTTCGGCCACGGACTGTCCCTGCAGGCTGTGTCAGATACACGGCCATTAAGTTTAACGTAGAATACGCCATCCGATAAGACAGAAAACATATATAACAATAGATTCATTTGCTTATATTATTTATCATTTATTGTTATATATGTTTTCTGTCTTATCGGATGGCGTATTCTACGTTAAACTTAATGGCCGTGTCTCTGACACAGCCTGCAGGGACAGTCCGTGGCCGAAGGCCTCGGACAACTGTCTGCTGTAATTTTTTTAAATTTAATTTCGTTTTTTATTTATTCCTTTATTTAACTTTATTTATTTTATTCATCAAATATAATTTTAAAAATTTTCTTTAAAATCTGAAACACACCAATTGAATTTAAAAAATCAATTATTAAAATTCAAGAGTCTCTAGGGAAATTCAAAAGACATCAACTTAAAATAAAAAATTGCTTATTGAAACCTAAAACTATTCAATAAAAAATCGAAATCAACAAACAACATTTTGAATCTGAAATATATTTTTTAAATTTCAGAATTGACCAGCAACAATTTATTTTCTTAAATTTAAAAAAAAATAATTTGTGGGATCTCTTTTAAATATAATAAATATTTTCCAAATAACTACATCCTTAATGGGTCAGAGGACTGCTTTTCACAAGCAGTGGGCTATGCCCTTTCTGGTTTAAAAATTATTGGTTGGAACCTATGGTGTTTCACCAATTTTTGAGAAGCCATGAAGCGTAGTTAGACCATAAAGCAACCCACGTTGTCAAGAACAAGTGTGGCACACACTATCCTTTGCATCACCTTCAACTATGTTTCTATTAACCATATCCATTTCATCACAGAAAATAATTCAAAATCAAACCAGCTTAATACAAAAATAAAAAAACATGCCATCTACATAGGAATACATATATACTACACCCATGTGTTAATGTCTATGCACATCCCTTGCCATTTCCTCCATTTCCCGCACCCTTAGTTTTCTGTGCCTTCTCTGTTATGATGTACACAAATATATTTACAAATGACTTAACTAATGAGGGTAATAAGAGAAGTATTTTTTTTTTGCTAACGGAAAATCTACCAAATGCTCCATAGATCCACAGGCTATTTGACATTAAAGCCCAACACCATCCACATCGACACTCTTCGACGCAGTGGGTGAACTTTAAAGTTGCTGGAGGGAGGTGGGGTGGAGTCCTTTTTGCACCCATTGTATGTGAAAAACTTAACTAAACTAAGGTGAACTGAATAGAACCGATGTAAATCCAACAGAGTTGTATAAAAACTTGTAAAGCTTTAGAATTTAATTTGCTGTGATCAAGGAGGGTGTGGGTAAACAAAGAATCTGTAAAAAAACAGGATATGAACAAATACAAACAATTTTCCTTTTTTTTTTCCCCATGTAGGTATTATGAGGATTTTGCGAAAGGAATCCCAAGGTAACCTTAAATCGGTAAACACCTGTCAGAAGTAGTCAAATGCTTGAATACGCAAATGAATACAAACTGAAATGAAATACTTTACACACAAACATAACTACATATACATAGACATTTTTCTCTCTCAGTCTCTCGCTCTCTGGGTCACCCCAATTCGCATTCACATTCACAGTCACAGTCTCATTCACAATCACATCCTCTTCTCGCTTTCAGGATAATATTCAACTGAATTATTTCCGCCCTAACAGATATTTTTGTAGTTCAAGTGGAAGTTGTGGAAAAACCTTTTGTTGGGTTTACCAAAAAAAAAACTATTCATAGCCCTAAGGTTCAGGATAGTTATGGACGAAGGACACACAACACTCATTGAGTAGGTTAAGTTACTATTTCAACAATGAACCATAAACGGATTTATATTTTTATATATTTTTCGATAATATTTGTACATTAAATTTTGAGTTAGAACGTAGTAAAGCTTAAGTTATTTTACAAGGATAAGTGGATATAAAGTGACAAGAGCAGTGACGTTGCCATGAGGCTGTATTAAAATCCAATCCTTTATGACAATTTTAAAGATTCTGATGTTAATGGGGTTTTTTTTCGAAAGAACTCAATTTATTTCATTGGAATAAAGTCGTTCTAATAAATGAGGCATTGCGAGAAAGCCAATTCAGGTCAACCGTCTCTTTAGGTGTAAGAAGCGTCAGTGGAGACAGCACGAAATTGAGAAAATTGAGACATACAGAAGGAGGAACGAAACTCTAACATTCTACCAAAAATTAAAAATAAACCGGACTAATGTACATGGTTTTATTACTCAAGGAAGCTGTCGCAACTTTTGGAACAGGACCCACCCCTCCCGATAACGATCCTGAAGCGCAGTGGAAACCCATTTCCGACTCTATAGAAATTGCCGCGACAACCGTACTTGGTTTTGGAAAACCGCTTCGCACCAAACCATGGTACGATGAAGAATGTCGCCTTACAAATGATGAAAAGAACGCTGCACGCATAGCAGTGCTTCAGTCAATTGCAACGCGAGCTGCGACTGAGCGGTATAGGGAGAAAGAAAGGAGGTAAACCGTCTCTTTGGGCGTAAGAAATGGCAGTGGAGAAAGCGCGAGAGTGAGCAAATTGAGTAATACAGAAGGAAGAACGAAGCCCGAAAAATCCACCAGAAGGTCAAAAACGGAACTAATAGACATGATTCAGGGCCCCCTTCTGTAAAGACAAGTGCGGAAATCTCATTGCAGATGTGCAGAGTATGTTGGGAATTTGAAGAGATCATTTCTCTGCGCTATTGGTACCTGAGATATCCAAGATATCCAGATATCGATTGCCCCCTTCCTAACCAAGACGAGGTCAGAACAGCTATTGCCCGGCTTAAGAACAACAAAGCCGCAGGAGCCAATGGATTACTTGTTTAAGGCTGTCGGCGATGAGCTGATAAGGTGCATGCATCAGCTCATTAGCAAAATTTGGTTAGATGAATGCATACCCGGCGATTGAAGTCTCAGTGTACTATGTCGCATATTTAAAAAAGGTGACCCGTGTCTCTGTGCCAACTATCGTGGAATAAGCCTTTTATCCATAGCATATAAGGTTCAATCAAGTATACTGTGCAAAAGACTAAAACCAATTAGGCCTGGAAAATCTACAACCGACCAGATTTTCATGCTACGCCAAATCCTAGAGAAGACGCACGAAAAACAAATCGATAATGTCTAAGCTTGACATGCTTTCAAAACTCATATACATTTGCAGAATGACCTTGGTGACCACAAAATCCGCAGTAAAAGTTGGTAAGGATCTTACCGAATCTATCATGCGATCTCTTTAACATCTTAATGGAGATCATTATAAGAAAAGCTGCAGTCAACATGAATAAAAAATCAGCAGAAAAAGCCACCTACTGCTCGCGTATGCTGATGAAGTAGATATTATTGGGTGCACAATGAGAGAAGTTACTGCGCTGTATTCGAGAATTGAGTGGGAGTCAGTAATAGTGGTTCTGACAGTAAATGATGACAAGACAAAATTAATGGTTTCAATGAGCTGGAGCACCTCTCGGTTAGACGAAAGCATGACCGTTGATAGCTGATATAATTTCGAGGTGGTGGACGTATACCTCGAATCTGGCGTAAACGAAAATAATAATGTCAGCCTTGAGATAAACCGGAGAATTGTGGTTGCGAATACATGCTATTTTGGGCTAAGCAAACAGTTTAGAGATAAAGCCGTCTCTCGAGTAACAAAAGTCCAACTGCACCTGACTCTCATACAACCTGTTTTGCTTTATGGCGCAAAATCCTGGGTCTTATCGCAAGCAGATGAAATATGTTTAGGAGACTTCGAGAGAAATATACTCCCAAAAATGTATGGCCCTACAGTGCACAACGGCGACGCATAAACCCTGAGCTGTATGAGTTATATCCCGAAATGGACATAGTTAAGCGAATGAAAATAACGCGATACCATACTACTTTCCGAACCTGCAAAAACCGCTGATTTTGACGATCTTACCGGTGCTGTTACCTCAGCTTTTAACAGATCACTTGATTCCTCATGCTTCACCGATTCCTACCGGGGTAAGAAGAAACCTCCGTGGCGGAACAGCGATCAAAACACTTGCAGAAAGCTCTTTAATTGGGCAAAGTCCTTGAGCAGGGATTGAGACTGGAAAGTGTAAAAATGTTGACTTAAGTAAAGAGTTAGGATCTTCTCCTACAATCACCTGGCTTCTGAAACTTGCATGAAACTGCATCAAGCTATTCCATATTTCCGTTAGAAGCATAAAATCCGAATTCCAAAAGCGGAATAATCAAAGCAAAAGATTTAAAACCAATCAGGCTCTCATCTTATAGATATATAGTTTCTAATCGTCCGATGTTGCTCAATGGTATTGTCGTTCGGGGGCCGGTAATAACCAGAGAATGACAATGGTGGGTATCACTGGGGCCCTTCACACTACCCCTGCCGAGGGTTTGGGGGTCACTTCTTCAGTTACATCGTGGAATATAGGGATGAGGTATCACACGGGTGTCACGGGTCCCCTTTGCACAATCCCATCAAGGGTTTGGTGGTCACTTCTTCAACCACATACTGGAATACCGGGATGAGGTATCAGACAGCTTATACATCTCGTAACCATACAAGGTTAATTTACAAATTGAACGATGGGGACGGAATGCAAAGTCCCGTAGTATCACAGTGGTTCTCAGGTGTTTCCGGGTTTTGCCCCTCAGTTGTACCGAGACCGGTTTCGCCAAAATTGGAATATTCGAAAAAACCGGAAACCGTCATTTTTCAAAACACGTATCGAGTACGTTCCATTTTTTCATTTCGTGACTTGTCTCAAATCTGCAGCATTATTGGTTTAGGACGAGTGGCTTAATATTACGAACTGCACTGAATTCCTTTTCATGTTATACAAAAAAGTTATCAAACAAGTTGATCGGAACGGGTGAAAACCTACAGGTTCCCATCAGTGACGATGAAACTAGAAAGCGCTCAGCTCTCTTGGTTGTAAAATGCTTTCCTCTCTCTCAATGAGATGTAAAGGGAAAGAAATATTTAATTATTTCATTTAATACTTATAGGTCCTTAGAAGTCGATGTAGTATTATCACTTTACAAGGCATTATCCCTCTGGCGAATAAAATTGCTTTGGAAAGTTGTACTTCCGGTTAAATATTCAGATTTTACATACATACCTTCTGTTTCTAAATATATAAATAATTTTCCCTTTAAATTAACCAATATATAATGGAAATTCTCGAGTTACTACCCTCCTCCGTCGCGGTCTTTTTTTATACCACTTAGCGATCAAAATCACTGAATTCAAATTGTTAATTTAAATGTCATCTCAGACTTTTTATTTCTATTAACTGACACTTCTTCATTTCCCATTTTGTTACAACAATCAAAGCCATTTATTCCCATCTATATCCATTTCAATAGCAATCACTATTGATTGTTCCCAATGTGAATTATTTTTGATTCTATTTCAGTTCAATTTTACGATACAAACCCTCAAGCGATCCCAATGATTAACAGTTTTAATTTTCTCAGGCTGTAATGGGAAAAAAGGGCAGAGACACCAGAAGGAACATCAGATCTAGTGTTAAACACAGTAACCATACAATTGTGGGGAATCTTAATGATGGTCTACATATATTTTTTGAAAATGTCTCTCTGTCTAACTCTGTGTGTGTGTGTGTGTGTGTGTGGCAGGGTTTGTTTGTATTTGTGTTAAAAATTAAATTTTTAATGAACAGTGTTAACACATCCGGTACGACAAAGTGTTTTTGCATGTTCCGCCTCAGTATAATTTGAGTTGTGTTTTCTTTTTTTTTGGTTTGTGATGATTAAGCAAATACGCTGGAAGGGGGAAATGAGGATACTCACAGCAAACATTACACTCTTACCCACCAGCATTCAGAACCCCATTACTTAGACCCAAGGACTCACACCAGAAGCGTGTCATTATTAGCCTAATAGAAGAGGATTCTTATAAAATGTTCAAAAAAGTACACACCCACACTGCTGAGACTGCTTGAAGAGGGCAAATGAATGAGGCAGACACGTTTATCGCCAACAAAAACACAGGGTTGTAATATCATCCCGACCATAATAATAACAAACACTGGAAATTTATACATTTGCACATAAAATGAAACATGAGACACAACTTGTAGCTCAACGTTATATTTACGCTAAACTCAAGAGTTTTGTGAAATCGGTACAAAAATGCTTTCGAGTTTTTCCAAAAGATTACAGCGCAGCAAAATTGCCGTCTGTCCGTGTGTCTGCAATGTAATTATAACAAGATTTTAATTAAAGGATCTGCTTACCGTATTATCCATAAATTATCAGGCACTGACCGACATAATGTGTGTTCTTGTTTTATTGTAACAACTTTAAATTTCACGAAGCTCTACCCAGCGAATTTGAACAAATGACCTCCACCTTCATGCGTACGAAATTCAGGTTTACTCAGGAGTTTAACGCAGCAGACCATGGAAAGTGCCGGGTCAATGGGTCATGAAGCCGGTTCAATGGGTCATGAAGCAATGGAAGACCAATTTTTCAAAAAAAGTCATCTCTGCCCAAAATTGTCAAAATTTGGGTGTGGGAAAATGCTCGTGCAATTCTTGAGAAACTAATACTATCCACTACGTGCAACTGTCTGGTGCGAATTTTGGTCAGGCGTCATGATTGGGCCCTAGTTTTTTGAATATGGGGTCGAAATTGCAGTGACTGTGAACTGCATTCGTTACAGGAACATGATAACGGAGTTCGTGTGGCCTCAACTAGATGGCATGAATCTGGACAACATGTAGTTTCAGCAAGAGGGCGCCATCTGCCATATCACGCATGAAAGAACCGATTTATTGCAGCAACGTTTACCAGATCAAATTATCTCAAGAAATTTTGATGTCAAATGGCCCTTAAGGTAATGCGATTTAAAACCTTGTGATTGCTTTCGTTGGGGTTTTGTGAAATATCTGGTTTATGCGAATAAATGAGAAAGAATTCTTGAGCTCAAATCCGAGATCTGACCCGTAATCGCTGAAATACAGCCACATATCAGTGCAACTTATACTTATCCGGTCAGGGTGGTCTGCGAGACAGTCATGGAAAGTTTCATGAAAAGAGTAATGGCCTATCATGAGAGCCGTTGGCGATATTTGAAGGATATTTTAATTCAGACTTAATCGGAACATGTCTTCTTTACAATTCAGTAAAAAAATCACATGTGTCTCATAAAGTACGTGTTTTTGTTTAAAATTAAAAAGTGAATTATAACTGAGATACTCTTTAAAAAAAGGTGTATTGTCTTAACGAAATTTTGTGGGCGGTGGTTTTATTACTGTCACTCTGTCGACACCCTGATCCCCTTTAAAAACTGAGTCGTGAAAATGTCTGTCGCGTGAAATAACAGGGTCTTTAGAGAAGTCTACTTGTCAAATATTAAGATTTCTAATTTAACTATTTTACATAGGATAGTAGCAATTTTACGCGCTGAGAGTACTTTGAAAAATTCCTTCTTCCTGCTCTGTAATAGGAACGTAAGCGAGGTTATACTGATTTTCTTTTTTCAAATTTAATATCAGGAGATCCAAAATGCGACGATTATTTTACATTTTCATTTCTAGCTTTGTTTAAAAAACCAGTTGCACTTTTGTGGCAAAACCGCAGTTTAAAAGATGAGTAAAAATGACAAATATTTAGACACAGTAGTGGTCTTCATGAAAGCTCGAAAGAACCTCGTAAACTCGAAAACAACGTAAACTTGCACAGCAAACGTCAAAACACACAAATTTTCCATACAAAGCGACTTGCACAAAAGTAGAAAGTTTTCGAGGCAAATTTGCTGAGCAAACCTGGAAAAAGAAACGTGAAAACTTTTGACATTTCAAAGTCAATATTTTTGTATTGAAAAAAAGAGAGGGTTTTTGATTTATGTGAAAAAAATAAAATAACGGAATAGGTAAAGCATATAACTACTTTTAATTTTACTTTGTTTATTTACTTTATCAGCCTTTTTTGCCAATTGCTGCATAGATACACTGAGCTACTTTATTTGGTGCCTCATGAAACGTTTCGGGGCAAACTTGCGCTGAGCAAAAGTTTTAGGTTTTCTTGTTTGCATGAATACCACTAGTATTTTTTGTTTAAATGCTGTATTATCAAAATCTGACTATGGAGGAATTCTTGTAATAAATATTAAAAAATCGGTTGAAATTCAAAATAATCTTTAAATTTCTACAAATACAACTAATAATTTGTATATGGCGTAGTCCAAGGTAAAAAAAATATTTTACACCGATTTTGATGAAATTTGGTGGAAAGTAAGCCTATGCCAAGAGAACCTCAACCCTAAAATTGTAGCTTTTTTGAGCTTTTTTGTGGGTTTTATAAGATTTCAAAAGAATTGGTATCGTTTTTTTCATTTTCTAATAAATCAAAAACGATGAAAGCTAGACTTTTGAAATTTTCCACGAATGTTCATAAATTGGCTTTAAAAAAATTTAAAAAAACATAACGTCAAATTTTTTGCAAAAACATATTTTCGTCAAGCAAAAAAGGGTCATCTTTCGATTTTCGAATATATGTTAAAGTGGCATTTTTTTCCAAATATTTTGCGGGATTCGGAATGTCGGTAGGGTGCAAAGTGAGGGAGTTATAGCCATTTTTGTAAAACAACCTCCCAAATTTCAACACAAAAAAAATGCTCTAAATCAGTGGTCGGCCGAAAGAGAGAGTGTGAATGTTATGTACTATTTATATGAATTTTTCACAATTTAAAGCATTTTTCTTGTATTGAAATTTGGGAGGTTGCCTTACAAAAATGGCTATAACTCCCTCATTTTTCACCTTACCGACATGCCGAACGCCGCAAAATGTTTGGGAAAAAGGCCGCGTGAACATATTTATTTTTCAAAAAAACGAAGGGTCGATCTTTTTTGCTACGCTAAGTTCTTTGAAGAAAACATGTTTTTTGCAAAAAAAAAAAATTGAAAATTAAAATATTTTTTTTTTCAAAAAATCAAAATTGATTGAAGAAAAAATGTTTTTTGTAATTGTATGGAATTTAAATTTTTTTTTTGTTAAAAAATTGTTTTAAAGCCTATTTACTTGTGAACATTCGTGGAAAATTTCAAAAGTCTAGCTTTTACCATTTGCGAGTTATTTGAAAATAAAAAAAATCCAATGAGTGTTCGAACTCACGGGCGATGTGTTAACACCTTTTTGCTACACGGTACCTGTTCGATTTCTATGAACACATTCGTAAATGTTACATTGGAAAATAAAAAACAGCGTTCAATCATATGATGACGTTACAGTTAAATAATATTAATACTTAAAATTATTAAAAGACCCAGTGCAAGCACATGTGTCATTATTTTCTTGCTCAATACTTTTTGTTTTATTCCCACAAAAGTCAAAGAATGCAAAGTAACAGACACTTGTACATACATACATACATTGTTATATTCGTACGATATAACCGAAGATCAACATAAAATACTTTTTTAATATTACTCCAAATTAATAATCCAAATTAAAACACTTCAATCTCGGCTCGCCGATATCGGATCGCCTTAATTTTTGGCCTAAACTCTTCGTCGAAACCCGCACTAGCTTTTTCATCCAAAAATTAATAAAATCGGCTATGAATTTCCGGAGAAAATCGTGGGAAAATCGCCCAATAATCACTTTCAATACCGACTGCCAAGCAACGAACAAACAAACGATGATTTACTCTTACAAACCTAACACTTGCGTATGTATTAAATTTATAGTTTACTGCCCTAGAGGCGCGCGTATAGATGTTAACACATCAAAAAAAGATACTGATTCTTTTGAAAGCTTTGAAAACCCACAAAAAGCTCTAATTTTATGGTTGATCTTTTCTTGACGTAGGCTTACTTTCTACCAAATTTCATCTAAATCGGTGACATGTCACTTGGAGAATATTGTTTTTACCTTGGACTACCCATAATCAAACTCAAGACTATACTATATCTCTATTAATACAAATATAATTTTCAAAAAAAAGCTTTGCAAAATGCATCCTCATGATTCGTGGTAAATTTTATCTAATAATCCAACGAAAACCAGTAATTTTTGTTATGCTAAACTGTATAGGAACTTTACAGCTTGTAGTATGAACTTCTAATACACCCACTGGAAAATCTGAATTTTTTGTTGTTTGGTTAGAATTATAACTATTTTGCAGCTTGTCGCAAATATGGTATACTTGTATCCAAACAGATGCGTATGGAAGAGCTGGTTAGGGGAACGTCGCTCTTGTTTTATGCGAGGGTACTTATAGTTCCCTTCCGGCCGTTGAAGTTTAGATTGCTGGTGTATTTGGGTAAAATTTATATTTATTTATTTTTTAATAAGGGACTCAAACTACGTGTCATAAACCGACAAAATATATTTTAAAAATTGTGATAGATTATTTTTTTTAGTCTCGGCAGAATTATGATGTATCCTCCCAATTTTACAATTGTATCCTCCCAATTTTACAATTTATTTAATTTCGATTTTTACATGGAAATACTATGAAATATAGCAATAAATATAATTATAAAACTAATTTGAGAGCTGCAATGAGAAACAAGCGATTCATCGAGATAAATATGTTCGACCGATACTTCAAAATACTGCCGTGAAAAAATACTCTGTCAAACTTTTGCAAATATATTTTTAGAATTACGCACATCATGATATGTCATTTTAAAAATTGTTCATACAAGAAAAACACAAAGATTTTATAAAACATTAGTAAAAACAGTAAACGCAACATTTTTCCTTCAAGTACAATATTGTCTGTTAGAGATTATTGAGTAAGAAATCACAAGAATAGTTCTAGTCTTTACTGCCGGCTTTTGGTGTCAACTAATTTGATTTTTCCGCCTAAATTTGTCAATTGTATGTCTGTAAACTTGTGAACATTGACGCGCTTGTAGTGGAGTCTTTTCTCAGATGGGATGTCAATAATATGCAGCATGTCCTGAAAGAGACGTCGTGAGTAAATCTTCTCTTCAGTTAGAATTTTCATTTCGTCAAAGTTTGGCCTGTGTCCGTTTAACGTACAGTAGGCTGCGAGTGCTGTTTTTTGTTCCAAAGGTTTATAATGTGTTTTTGGTCCCATTTATATGCTGAAATTTTCGTATTCAGTTTATTCATCGAAGTACCCATTCTGGCATATGTTGGTCTTGTCTCCGTTGCACTTGATTTCGTACACCACATTTTGCTTGTCATCCGTACCGATTCTCGATTTATTCATTATATGGGGAAAGTTAGACGTTGAAGCTAAATGGTATTTTTCCCTGTCATAAATATTTGAATGTTTGATTCTTTCAGAGAGTCCAGACACATACTTTATTTAGTTATATAGCTTCTCCGGTCTTTTTGTATCTTTTGGCGTTGGTGGTTTGAAACCTGTTCGCGTTAGCAAGACGTTAATCGTGTTGGGGGAGAAACTGTTCATTTGTAAAATCGACCGTACTTTCTCCTTAGTTCTCCCATGAAACACCATGTGGATTATTTTCAGCACTTTGTTAACGAAATTCTTGGCCGTATTAAGTTTTGTTCCTCTAGGAAGCTGTAGACCTTTGATGCCAGTTAACTTTTAAATTTCCATCTTGTCTTATAACTATGCAATCAAGGTATAGGAATTGTTGGCCCCTTATCTCTTCCACTGTAAACTGAAGATGTCGATTGAAAGAATTGATAGAAATGATTACAAATATCATATTCAGTTATAATTTTCAGTCTCCTCGTTAATGTATTGAGCGTCGTGTCAAGTAATCCTTCCATTAAAATGATCAACGAAGTTGACCGAAATATTGGCAACTAAATAAATTGTGGTATAATGAAAATTATATAACTTCGTTTTCTTTTTTCATACCAATGATCTCCAGCCGATACTAAAATCGAAAATCAAAATAATAGGATAGGTCAACTATAAATACAATATAATTGTCCATACAAATAATTTTTTTTGTCCTATTGCACTAGGTACTGAATCTTCAACACCCAATAAAGGACTATAATTACCCTGACATAAACAAATGGTACGTTCTAGTAATCAGCTCTTCGATACGCATCTTTCGAAATTTCAAAAAACTGGTTTTCAGTACACTCTAATGTAAAAGTGTTGACAGTTTTTATTGATTTCAACCCTTTTCCATATTTATATCAAGACCAACAAATAATGTACGCACTTTTGTCGACAAAACAAGGAAAATGTTCAAAATTGGTTTTACACTGTTGTTACATGATTTCGAATGAATCTGGAATTGGTGTTTTTAAAATATCTTGAAAACTAGATTTAAAATTCAAATAACTACTAAAGGCTTCGGAGATATCTTAAAACAAAAACATCTGTGTTGCGCCGTGTACTGTACGCGTAGGTGTATAGGAATTGTTTGCTCATTATAATAATGTAAATGTATGGGTAATTCCAACCAAATGTGTTAAAAGCAAATATATCCATTTTAACATGAGTCTATCGATTAAAGCGAAACTTAAAATACTTACGAACTTAGATGGCTTCAAACAACCCAGAGGGTCAAAGACCTTACAATGGCAATGAAGTGTTTCTCCAAATGGCTCGATCGTCAGCTTTTATCCTCCAGTTGGTAACACCAAGGTCTTGCAGAATGTATTCCACCTTATAATCGACAAATAGATAATAGGTGTTGATTTATTTTGCGTGGGTTTTCTCCAGGAAATAGCGTAGTGTACGCACTGGTGTGGCCCAATCAGGCCAGCTATAATTGGGTTTAGTCCTTTCCACATTCTACTTGATAGGACCTTATATGATATGGATATATGGCTTATTGCGCGGTAGTTGGCACAGTGACTCGGGCAACCTTTTCTAAATATGGTTCATAGTATACTGAGAATCCAATCGCCGGGTATGCATTCATCTAACCATATTTTTTTAATGATCTGATGCATGCACCTCATAACCGCCTGCCTTAAACAGCTCGGCTGGAAATCCGTCGACTCAGTCGGCTTTGTTGTTCTTAAGCCGGGAAATAGTTGTTCTGTCTGCGTCTTGATTAGAAGGGGATCAATCTACGTCGTGCTCCAATTTGGGGTCAATTTTCTCATCGTCATAAGATATCTCAAGTACCAGTATCACAGATAAATTATCTCTCTATATTCCCAATATGCTCTTCACATTTGCCACGGGATTTCCATCGTTACTTTACACTAGAGGGACCCTGAACCAAGTCCATTAGTTTCGTTTTTGGTAGAATTTTCGGTCTTTGTACTTCCTTCTGTATGTCTCAAGTATTTTACTCGCGTGCTGTCTCCATTGCCGTTTCTTACGCGTAAAAAGACGGTTTACCTCCTTTGTGCGCTTTACCGCTCAGTCAAGGCTCGAGTTTCATTTGACTGAAGCATTACGATGCACGTGCAGCGTTATTTTCGTCAATTGCTATGCGACAGTCTTAGTCGTACCTAGGTTTGTTACGAAGCGTTTTTTTCAAAACCAAGTATGGTTGTTGCGCAGTTTTTATAGAATCGGAAATGGGGTTCCACAGCGCTTCAGGATCCTCATTGGGAGGGGGTGGGTTCTGTGCCAAAAGTTTCGAGGCTTGTGTGGCTTTCCTCTGGTAGTTGCAGCTTTCTGATGTCTAGCTTTCTCTGCGTCTGGTTTTGTACAATTTTCGCTCTACTTGATCTTGTGCGAACCTTTGCTGCTACTAGATAGTGATCAGAAAGATGTAGTACGTCCACTACGCTGGATTAGTGCCTTCCATCAATTATAAAATTTGGTTCTTCGTTCTTTGATTAGGGTATACCCAAGTAGCCTTGTGGATGTCTTTATGCTGGAATCTTGTACCACTACCGACGATGTTTTTCGTCGGGGGGAAAATCTAGGAGTGTCATTCCGTTATCGGAAGAGATGGCGCGTAGATTGAATTTACCAATAGTTTTTTCAAAAACATTTTCCCTGCCGGCTTTAGCATTAAAATCCCCAAGAACAATCGTAATGTGATGGTCAGGGTAGCGGTTGTATGATTCCTCTAGGCGCTCGTATATCATGTCCTGGTGTCATCGTCTTTTTCTTCCATCGGGGCATTGTACAGATTAGCGACAAGTTAAAGTATTTCGCTTTTATGTGGATGGTGGTTATACGTTCACTCATGTGGTTGAACCATGAGACTAAATGTCGCGGTTTTTTGTAACTACAAAACCGAAACCAAATTCATGAATTTTTCATGGCAGCTGTAGTATTTGTCACAGTTCTTCTTCTTTATACAGTCATAACCAGTCCATCGCATTGGCTGGATAACAGTAATGTCAGCTGTGTATTTCTCGACTGCATATTCCAGCTTTATGGTGGCACCGTATCTGTATAGTTTTCTAACATTCCAAGTGCACAGCCGTATATTGGGGTCGTTATAACGATAGCGGGGGTCGGCAAAAAAATAGAGGGGTTGTTTTATGCTTCTCATTTTAAATTTATATTTTCGTTGCCAATATAACGGTCTGTCGGAATGCAAGTCCAGCCCACCGTGGGTTTTCATTTCATATACTGCCAGGATCATTATGTTTCATCCTCCTGTTATGCTTCAGCCGCTGATCAGACTGCATTGTGTCGAAATAGGATTTTTTTTCTTTACCCTTGATCTGCCGTTGGACAGTAGTGTTATCTTATCCGCCTTAAAATTTCAAAGAATAGGTTTTGTTTTTCTTACTTTCGATCCGCCGTTGGCCAGTGTCGGCTCAACCGCCTTCAAAAACAAAATACTATCTCAGCTAGTTCGAAGAGTTTCAGTGACAGGGTCACCTATATATTTAACCTGAGACGCATCAGTGATCGTATAACCAATCAGACTGCCCACTGGTTTCACCTTCTCACTGTAGCTAGATAACGGAGAGTGCCGATAAAGTCATTGCCTTGGAAATGCTTAAGTTAAAATCGAAAGTAGGTGCTGCGTGGACTGGCCTATGAATGAGTCATTTCTGGCCATTCCCAAGTAAATGGCTATTAGAAACTTTCCACCTCGACGGTCAATATAAGTATTATATGGACTCTTGTAAAATTTTTTTTGCCGTTTTCGTGATCAGTTCTTCAATTCACATTTTTTGAGACATCCCCCCTCCAAATAACTTGTTTAGTGCATTCTGGTGTACAATGTACAGTGCATGTATTGGTTTGTATGTGTTGGGATTCTCAGAAAGAACAGAAGTGTGTGTATGAGTGTATATGCACACTTTCGTATATATTAAAGATGTTTCTTCATTTGCTGCCAAAGCAATTTATGACAATTTTTGGAGAAGCAAAGTTCGTTTGCAATAAAAACTTTTCGTTTGTGGAGAAGGTATCAACTTTTGCAGCCACCTATAAGTGTAATTCGCAAACGAAATATTTTTAGGGCAAAAGAAATATGTTTGGGACAAACAGCGCCAAACACTTTTTTCCGTGTCATTAAAGTAGATAATGCCAACAATCAATGTTTTGGAAAATGAGTGTTTATTTTGAGAATAATTACAAACAGTCCTTAGGAAGCCTTTAGTAGAGACAATTATTAGCCGTTGTAACCATGGAATTAAATTCAAACGAATCCCGAATCCATTGAAAGCATGACGAATTTTATTTGAACAACCCATATGCATATTTACATTGTGCCTCTTTTTTAGCTTTTTTAATTTGGTGGAAAGCAAATATCATTAGGCCATCTCTCGGTTGAAGGTCGGACAGAAGGGAGTGTTGTGAAAAAGTGTATTCGCCATTCGCATACTTCACACCAGGTGTCATTTGCAATTGTCCTTTGCTGCTAGACCAATTTAAACTTTTCAGACAAAATTTGTAGCGGTTCGTTAAACTTGGACATTCGTTTTTTTTTGTGTTTGCAGACAATAAAAATGTCATTACACGAGAAAAAATTAGAAAATAAATCATGTCAGCATAAAAAATTACCAAGTTAAAGTGAGGTAGCAAAAAGTCAAAACAACCTTTCTGTTAATTCAATTGTGAAAATTAAACGGTGTTGCGAGGTCATTATAAACTCTCTGTTTAAAGCCACAAAAAGCAACGGTTTGAACCATAAGGCTAATGCTAGAAAGGACATTCAAATTAAAATATTACAGCAAATATACCTTCCAACTCCTTTCAAGTACGCACATGTATTAAGGGTTTAGAAGATCGATAATAAAAAATTTTGCTGGGTTAATCACAAAAGAATTAAATATTCTTCCACTGCCATTATCATAGCATCCAAATTTATTTACATTTTAATCCTTTTGAACTTCTTACCAATTAGTATTAATTCCCCTGATTGATATTTTTCGTCTCCAAAGCGCGACCAAATTAAAAATATATAAGTAAAAGTGTCAACAAAGTTGATGATGTTAAGAATTTTCTGGGACACCAAGAGCGACAACATTCTAATTAGAAATGGCATATCCGACTAACTAATTTGACAAATCTGGAAACTGATTTCATTTTACAAACATTTAGTCAAAAATATTCCAGGAAATGTTTATGTCATTCAATGCCACAATTAACAGCAATTACTCATTAGATCTAAAGTGCTTTCTAGGGAAGTTTAAAATATATTTTTTTTTAAAATATGCAGATGTTTGATGAATATTTAAAGAGATGTTTTGATATCAGCTTTCAGAGTAATTTGTTTATAAAATAGACCTTGACCTTGAGTGAAGTGATGTTTATGTATACGCTGAAAAACAACGGCCCCATCAACATATCGCACGAACCGTGTACAATGTACAAGCAATGATTTCGTGAATAGAAGATCTGCTTGTATGTCACGTTTTTGTTTTCAGGAATTTTCAACAAACAAAACCACAATTGGGTCACAAATACTTATATAACAACTTGTTAATCATTGGGTCCCAAACATGTTATTTTAAACTAGTGGATTGGAACGCGCCTATGGCGCCCGTCGAAACATGCTTTAATTTTAATCGATTTTTAATAAAAAGTAATTCTGTAAGATGCGAGAGACCTAGTTGTTGTTTGTTATTACAACAAACGTGTAAATGATTTACACGTTTGTCAGCTTGCACCTTATATATACAAGGTGGCGCAAACGTAATCCTGCTATCAGAAAATGCTATAAATTTTGCGATTCGCCCCTAAAGTCAGTTCTGTTTTGACATTTGTGTAGTAAACTCATGCGAAATACACGTTAATAAACAATGTTACGCTACACTGCTCCAGAACGCGGAATATTGCTGACTATCTATTTGACCAATAATCGGTCGGTGTCTTTGGCACAACGTGAATTTCGTCGCAGATTTCCTGGCCGTCCAACGCCTACTGGTGAAACACTGCGACGTTTAGCCCCTCGCCTCGATGAGACTGGCACAACACGCGATGCTGCCAGCAGTGGCAGACCCCGGAGTAGCCGTTCTGCAGAGAATATTGCTGCTGTAGCCGAGGATGTCATGGAAGCGCCATCGACATCGACAAGACGACGTGCCACGCTACAGAGCAATGATCAACAAGTTCTTTTTGCCGCAACTTGATGAATTGGGATTGGAAAACATGTGGTTCCAACAGGACGGTGCAACGGCACACACTGCACGTGCCACAACCGATATGCTGAAGGATGCATTTCCCGGGCGCCTAATCTCCCGTTTTGGCGATTTGCACTGGCCAGCAAGATCGCCTGATTTGACCGCTCCAGACTACTTTTTGTGGGGCTTTTTGAAGTCGCGTGTTTATGTCAACAAGCCTCAGACTCTTGCAGCTCTTAAAGGCAATATCCGTCAAGAATGTGAGGACCCTACCGCCGGAAGTTTTGGCCAAAGTGATGAAAAATGCCATAAAAAGGGCTCAAATGACAATCAACTGTGGCGGCGGCCATTTACATGACATCATATTCTCGACTTGATGTAAAAAAAATTAAAAGACCAAATAAAAATAATCCACAAGAAGAATCAAAGTTTTTCATTTTTTTTTAAATTACAGCCAAAAAACGTCGGAAGCTTACTTTTGCGCCACCTTGTATGTATTCATGGACAGAGAATAAGCAGCTCAATTGGA
Source organism: Phaonia tiefii (assembly GCA_963931995.1). NCBI lineage: Eukaryota > Metazoa > Arthropoda > Insecta > Diptera > Muscidae > Phaonia > Phaonia tiefii. The sequence goes on from OZ008370.1 coordinate 258,431,628, forward strand.
TATTCCAACTAAGAGTGGCACAACAATCTATGAAATTTATTGTTTTTTTCCGTTTTTTTTCGTTTTTTTCCGAATTTTTTTGGTTTTTTTTTCGGTTTTTTTGGTGTGTATATAAAGGGTCCGTTCAAAAAGTGTGACAAACACAAACATTTTTTGTTGTTTTTTCGTTTTTCTCCGTTTTTTCGTTTCTTTTTCGTTTTTTTCGGGTTTTTTTCGTTTTTTTGTTTTTTTTTCGTTTTTTCTTTTTTTTTCGTTTTTTTCTCGTTTTTTGTGTGTGTATATAAAGGGTCCGCCATCTAACTTTTTTTTCTCAACTAGTGTTTATTTCGTGAATGGTAACACTTAGCTCATGTCTGATTTGACAGATAATTAGTTTTATCCTTCCGCTGAACGAATATGGTTGTGTATACGCTTGAGCAACGTTGGGAAAAATGGAAAAAATGGGAATGCGATCGACTTACAGAAGATGCCGATTTTGCCAAAAAAAAATCATCTTTTCAGGTGAAGCTCATTTTGGCGGATATGTAAACAAGCAAAATTGTCGCATTTGGGGCACAGAAAACCCGCACGCATACATTGAAAAACCGATGCACCCAAAACGAGTCACTGTTTGGTGCGGATTTTGGTCCAGAGGCATAATTGGGCCATTTTTCTTCGAAAATGAGCAAGGAGTGGCCGTTACAGTCAATGGCGATCGTTATCGGGCCATGTTGAACGAATCTTTTTTCACAAAAATTGAAGAGGAGGATATTGGCAACATTTGGTTTCTACAGGACGGCGCTACGTGCCACACAGCCCAAGATACACTCGATGTTTTGCGCCCTGTTGTTGAAGATCGCATTATCAGCCGCAGAGCTGATGTCGTTTGGCCACCTCGGAGCTGCGATTTGACACCGTTGGACTATTATTTGTGGGGTGCCCTCAAAGATAAGTGTTAGGCCGACAAGCCAGAGACAATTGAAGCTTTAAAGGACAATATTCGTGAAGCCGTTGGTGAAATACAGCTGCACACAATCGATAATGTGGCTTAAAAATTTTCCATTATTAACCGGAAGGATTGTACTTTCAAATAACAAAAGAAATTTTAGAAAACATTCAGTAGTTTTTTTTATAGCATTTTCAAAAAAAGAAGTTATTTGGCGGACCCGTTATATAAGTGTTCAAAAAGTGTGACACAAAGTGTGACAGAGTCAGTGAATCTGAGAATCAGCGATGAGCGTAACTCTTTATTAAGATAGCAAACACAATGTGTTTGTACTTAAATATATTATATTTGCGACAAACTACAAACACGTTATATTTGCATCCAAACAACAAATAAATAATAAAAATTCAGCGTGTAGTAACATTTGAATTACAGTAGTTGTAAGAATAATACAATTACAGCGATTCAAATTACATATGTAAAAATGAAAATAAATAAAAAAGTACAGGCCGGTTTATAATTATAAGTAAAATTAGACTTTTAGTCCGTATGAGTTATACAAGGTGGGGCAAAAGTAATCAACCATTATTCTTTTGCTGTAATTTTTTTTTATAAAAAACTTTGGTTCTACTTGTGAACTTGAATTTCTTCCATCAAGTTGAGAAAATTATATATGGCCGGCGGCAGAGTTGATGACCATGAGGGCTATTTTTGTGGCATTTTCCATCACTCTTAAGGGCTGCAAGAGTCTGAGGCTTGTTGACATAAACCCGCGACTTCAAACAAACCCCGTAAAATGAAGTCTAGAGCGGTTAACTCGAATGATCTGGCCGTACAGGACAAATCCCTGTTGAGCACAAAAAGACAATATTAAGCGTGTTTTAGTTACACCGCTTGCTTATATATTTGCTTGTTTTGTATGAAGCACTTAGCGAAGACTTAGCGAGAACTTAGCAGCCAGAATCATTTTCGCTAAGTTTAAACAAATTTATTTTTGACATCTTTTACCGTTTTCAACCCTTATTCAAATTTTTGAATAAAATGACTTATCGCTAAATTGGCGTTTTCTTTGCAACTTAGCGACAATCGCTTGCTTGTAACCAAAACACGAGTATTGTTACTTCTAGTTCGCTTCACACACATACACGAATGTTTCGTACACAGTACCCCGAAGAACTTGGTTGTCGCAGCTTCGATATAGTACATATCTTGAAAAAATGCAAATGTCTTTAATGACCTTTCTTGACGTCCAATGCTGGATTAATGACTTTTAATTAAATGTATGAATATGACAGTTTTCTTTTTGTATGGGAGCGGCCAGTTTTTAGTACGGGGACAGGCCAGTTTTTAGTCACTTCAGGATATTTCCAACTGATCAAATTTGAAATTTTGATACTGTACATGACGCAAAACAAGAATTCGTCTCTTTTCTTCGGGTATAGTACATAATATTTGCTTCATATTCACATTTCATAACAAGTATTCGTGACCATTCATTACAAGCATATTAACAATAGTTTGTTAGTAATATCAAATTTTAAAGAGTAACATATTTTTAAGTGTTACAATTTTTTCTACAAATCTTAAATCTAACTTGACTGTGATTCAAAACTTGACCCAACAATTTTACATTTTTAGTACAACTTCAAATTAGATGAAAAACACGGCAACCGGAACTAAATGAAATCATGCTGCAATTAGACACATCTGCCGTATGAGATATTTTTTCATATTCATATTCCACATCCCTTATACGTCACTATGGGGTCCTTTGAATATTTTATGAAAATCAAAAGTTGTTACTTGTTATTTTTTTTTACTGCACTGTCACAGCCCATAAAATCTCACACGTTTTTGTCATAAAATGTCACACACACTCACTCTCACTAAAGCGAATGGTAGGTAGGTTAATGTTTGTTAGGCCACATAAATCGCATCTGTACAAAGGGAATCCAGTTGAGCCACAGCCTTATTCTGTCGTATAGTGTTAATTTCTTATTTATTTTTAATTCAGTATTAACCGCAAAGTTATGTGCATTGACCCTTTTTAAAAAGGAATATAAGTGAGTGAGACTTTATCCCACCACAAGTGTCGAACAAAAAAGAACATAAACAACAAATTTTGCTAGAGATAATGTATTTTCTCTCTTTCTACACTTACATGAAACGAGTGTGTTGTTTGAAATCCTTAAGGGTTTAACTACTAGGACATATATTTTGACAAAGATATCGTACCCAGTGGTGGGGTAGGGGGAAACAATGGCGTGAAAAAAAGGCCACCGCAGTGTAATAATATTATTTTTTTTTGTTTTCTATACAGATACAATTTTTTAAGGACATTTGGTTTGTTTGTTTAATTTTTTAGAATAGGGTTGTTCGTTACTTTGGTGGTTTTGGTGAGAGAACACTAAAAACAATACGAGTATTGAGAGGAATACTTTAACAGGATTTGTTAACATACTCGTGGCACATGAATGGGTTTCTATCTGCTTCACTTTCTTTCCAGATACTTACTCACAAGTTTTAAACGGATTAATTTTGCAGTTGCTGCCAAGTGATTGTTGATAAAAACGTTGTGAATTAAATTTTTTGAACTACAGCGAGATATATCCTGACATTACATTAAAAAAAATTAAGGAACCTGGAAGGGATTAGGAAGAGCTTCTTACAACCAGTGAGCTGTGAGCGTTTTAGTTTTATACTCACTTATTGGGACCTACAGTTTTATACCGGTTCCGAACGGTATTTGAAGGAGCTTTTTCGTGGCTAAGTGCTCGATTATGTCGCCGTCCATAAGAGAGGTGACCGCCGTCGCAAGAAATTGAAAGTCAGAGCGGGGATCCAACCCTCAGTCTTATGCACTAGAGCCGCCCACACTACCATTGAACCACCGATGGCCCTATTAGAACAAATTCGGAGCAGTGGACGTGAAAGTTTAGAATGTTGGTGTAATTGCTGTATTGGTGTAAGAGTAGGCCAAAATGTGTAACGTGACGTCATGATCCGTTCGCATATAATAATATACATTCACCGCCATCCACACCCGCATACGTCCTTGGTCTACCCGTCGCCTACGCATACACAACATCCATCACCCGCACCAACCACCGAGACCAATCGCACTCACTGACAAGTTGTGTCGACGATGTTTACATATTGGCAGTGAACTAGTTTCAATGGCCTTACGAGAATGAGTGATTGGATGCAATTCTCATTTGCGTTACTACAGCGATGGTACTTAGTGTTAAGGTTGACTAGACTCAAGTCGGTGCCTCCGAGCGCACAATCAGATAAGATTAAGAACATTTTATGTGGATATCTAGTTCTGCAAAAAACAGTTTCAATTTTGGGATCCGTTCTTTAGTAAAGACGTTTCTACATAGTGGCTTCGGCTCACTGTTCCTACTCATGGGATTCGGCTCACTATTCCTACACAGGGGCTTCGGCTCACTCTTCTACACAGGGGTTTCTGCTCACTGTTCCTTCACAGGGGCTTTGGCTCACTGTTCCTACACAGGGGTTTCTGCTTACTGTTCCTACACAGGATTGCTTTGTAAATTAAAGATCTATAAAGAATCTACAGTCGAACCCCTCGAAAAGGGTAAACTATTCTGTCGTTATATCGAAAGGCTTGGAAGATCCTAACGTACAACCCTGGACGTTGCTGAGCTTACTTCAGCCCTCGGCAAAATCACATTAAAAATGAGTCAAATCATCTGGAAACATTCGCTATTTTTTTAATGTCAATCCTGTACCCAAATCGGAGTGTAACTGAACACTACGATGGAAAAGCAAAAGCACACTGAAGAATCGCTCTGAAAAAAAGAGACACCCTAAAGCGTACACATACTTGTGTGTATGAGTGTTAGATAATTCATTTTCCATTTGTTCACACACATAGAACTCAAACAAATACGCCTGAATGTGTGTGTTTGTGTGTGTGCGTGTTTGAGGCCGAATATACATTTTCTTTGCGACAATAATTCAACATGAAAATTGGGTTAACAATGACAACAATTACATTAGACTGAGGGCAAACAGGGTTAGCATACACATTTTTAAGCCAACAATTCAGGAACATCGAACAACAAAAAATTGTACTAAAACAGCGAAATACAAAGAAGAAAAAAGCCAATAGCCAGTGTGAAGGATGACTGTGTTACTTTAGATGTATAGGAAATTAAATTGCTATTTTGCGTCTGTTTCTGTTATAGGAATGGGGGTATAAATGCGAATACAACCGATTTTTTCTGCTTACAATGACGCCACTTGAGTTATAATACACATATGGGACTATGATATGAAACATGGTTCTATCCATTCTAATGGCGAGGACTCTTGGACCGTGGACCGTGTTGCTAGATGGTTGGTAGATCATGTGGCCCCCTTTTCTGTTTAGCTTTAAAGTTTCACATTATGGTCTTTGTTTCGGTGCTTTTGTCGTTTCTATGGACTCTTAATTATATATTGGCATTCAATTTTAACTTGTTCGGCTATTGCGGATATTACATTATTATTATTGTGTTTTTTTTTTGGGGTGGCACACACACATCGCTATGCCCGTCCCATTGTATTTGTGATTCTACAGAAATATTTATTTATTTGCCATCAATATTTTTATGTATTTGCAAAACTGCTAACAATTCGTGTATATGTGTATGTGAACATATATTTAAACAATAAAACGACAGCAATGGCAAATACGCATGTATATGGGTACAATTTATTCTCTTTATGTGTGTTAGTATTTTTATTATTGGAGCGCAACACACAAAAAAAAATGTCAAGGACATTTTAATATACTTTTAGTTTTAACAATAATACATTAAACATATACGCTACACGCACACACTCGCACAACTGTTTGTATGAGACATTTCCCACAAAAGAGTTATGCAAATGTTTGACTCAAAAGTTGAGATCCCCGAGGTAATCGTTCTCTATAAATTGGCTTTTAAATAAATGCAGATACGCAAACTACTACATGGAAAAACATTTAGTGTTGTGATTATAATATAACTGCATTTGACTTGGCAGCCATGAATAGCTGATCCTTAAGGACTATCTGATTCAAGGGTAGAGAAATATACTAAGGGATGTTTCTTTAGGAATGTAAGAGTTTTTTTTTGAAAATTTACGTTTTTACGTTTTTAAATAAGTTTATACGTTATATTTAAATAGAGAAAAATACATTTGTTGGAACCGCGTACGGGAGGGGGGGGGGGGGGTGGGCTTTTTGGAAAAAACTGGGAATAATTCAGCCGTATCTATACGGCTGAATCGATCAAGATAAAATTTCACAAGGGCATAGCTGAGATTTTATGTTAAAGAAATATGTACATCCCAACGTCACAGACTCCAGTGGAGCTGCACACTTGAACCCTAAAATTGACTACCACATACGACATAAGAAACTTAATATGTTCGAAAACAACTTCCTCTAGTATTGATAAATATGTGGTGACAACTTTTGTCCATAAAGCGCAATAATGTCGGTGCTTTTTTAAATTTGTAGTTTAAAGAACAGTCGAAACAATTTTCATCTTAGTTTATGGCATAATGCTATTATAACTGTAATACCTTTGTAAGTTTATATTGCTTTTCAGTTAGTCTAGATTTTCCCAAATAACTGAAAAAACAAGGGAATATTCAAAGAAAAAAATGGATCAGGTATAATTTACGACTTTCATGCCGAAAAAACCCCAGGTGTAGAACACATTATTTTGAGAATAAAATGTGAAACAACAAAGTTGCGACAAATGTATAGTTTCGGAGTAGTGGGCCGCCAAAAGTCGGATATGTGAGAGGGTATTTTTGTTTTATTAAGATTTCAAAGCTTCTGCCGGGCTCAGAGATTTTCTCCTCTAGGGTTGATTCAACACGGGTTTCGCGACTTCTGCAGTCTTATAAAGCTTCCTGCTTTTGATTGTTTTTGTTGCGAAAAATTATTTTAAAAAACGCACTCGATGTTTTCAAAATAAGTTGTGTTTGGTTTTGAGAAAAAGGTGAAAAAATAAAACTTAAAAACCAAATATTCTATAAACACTGTGCGACATCCAAAATCGGCGGGGGTTCGGACTACCGGAAAAGTTGTATAGGTCAAAAATAGTTGTACTTGTCCCGGCGTTTCGCTGGGTCCGAAAATACCGGAATCGAAATATATCGATTTGAAGTTATTAAGTATCAGATAGGGGAATTTGTCACATTTGGGGCTCTTTTGTTTGACATATCTCGAGAACGGCTTATTCATGTTTGGCTGCAACAATCTTAGAAAAATTTAGAATTACAATTCCTTTAATCCATTCATATTCTGTTTCTCTACATAATCGATAGTTCTAAATTAAAATTATGAACAAAAATTATATTAAAACTGTAAAGGAAATAAAATAAATTTACCAAGAAAATTAAAATTTTTTGTTTTTAAAAATCATGAAAAGTCCAAAACGGGAAAAAGTGTCAAATCTTATTACTTTCGCGCAAGTCACATAACCTGTGAACAAAATCAGATGTAGATCATGAAAATCTATGAACATGTTTCGCTTTTATGTACAATTAAGAGAAAGTATCTCATTTTGACAAGAATATTGATTTTTTGTTTCAATGAATAAGGATAATCGTACTGCATCTTACAAAATCGTACAAAATTCTTTCAAAAAAATGTTGAAACTTTTTTATGATTCTCAGAATTAAAAAAAATCAACAAAAGATTATTTAATTTTTGTGATTGCGGTAGCTACATTTATGAGTGCTCATTATTTGGAAAGTTTTGAAAAATTTGGAACGCACACGCTCACAAACAAATTCATAAATGTTGCTAAATGAACGCACAAAGATAAAATGTCTGAACCCTGTTTTTATAAGGCTGAATCAGGTATATGTTCTGCCTTATCAGATGCGTCCATTCATAAGTACCTGCCAGTTAAATATTGAAAAATACATTCGGCCTTATTCACAAAAGGTCATCAGATAATTGAGGTACGACTTTTTTTTATTGTGAATCGTCTCTCAAACCTATCATAATTTTTTATGAATATGGCCGATAGTATTTATAGATGTACATTTTGATGAAGCGTATAGCAAAAACGTAATCTATAGATGGTTCTGAGAAATTTTGTTCAAGAGACCATAGCTCTAAGTCGGATTTGGAGCCCCCTAAATTTTCAAAATAAATATTAGTGTTAATAGTGTTTTTTTGTTGAAACCTTGAAAATGTTGATTTTTCAGATCGATTTTCCTACGAAAAGGAGTTCGAAAACAAAAAAACTGATCGTAATAAAAGTTGTTGGAAATTATCTGAACTTTCATAATTCAGAAAATTCAGAATTTGTTAGTTAAAAGTTCATTTTAGGCTATTTTTGGACAAAAAATTCCTAATATCTCTACTAAAAATAAAAAAAAATATTGGTATCAATACAGATTCTGAACGGTTTCAAACAAGCCCACATTGAGAAATCTACTATAATTGTATCCGATTTTATGACGAATTTAATTAAATAATTCTATGTATATATGGAAAAATATCTATTTTGAAATTTTGGGGGGCTCCAAGTCCGACTGAGAGCTATGGCCTCTTGAGCAAAATTTCTCAGAATCACTTATAGATTACGTTCTTGCTATACGCTTCATCAAAAAAAAATTAACCTGCCCTAATGTACATTGATCGATTTTTGTCATTCAGCAAGTGCCGACGAGCGCAAAAAGTGCAAGTGATTTTTCTTCGGGTTTCTAAAAGTGAATAACAACAAAACATAGTGACACAATACCGAAAGTATTAAATCGAAATGAGTGCAAATTGTTCAGAAAATCCTAATTTATTTTGTTACGTTTGTGGCAAAAGAGCTCTTTCAACAAATATCTAATGTATCATTCACTGAGTAAGTGGAGAGTGATTTTAAACTCAGTTTTGATTCCGAAATAATTCGAGGCATTTCGTGGGACCCAGACACAATTTGTAAAACATGCTACAATTCGCTTACCATGTAGATGCAAGGGAAACGTAGTTCACTATCTTTTGGTGTACCAATGATTTGGACTGATACAGTGGAGCACAATTCCGACAACTGTCAGGCTTGTGCAAACAAAGTATGTGTAGTAAATTGTAAAGGCCTCAAACAAAGAGTTTACATTTTGTCAAATATGAATTCTTACTTACTGACTTAGGTGGCCTCAAACAACCCAGGTGGGTCAAGGGCCTTACAAACTGAGGCCGGCTCAGCTTCTCCTCCTTCAGATTTTCTGCTCCAGCTGGTTATCACTAAGCTCACGCAGGCAATATTGTACTTGGTCTTTCCAGTGAAGTGAAATCTTCGAAAACCAATCACACTGGCTCATTGGATTCATTCTACTGACATGTTCTAGCCAGCGTAAACGCTCTATTTTGACACACATAACTATGTCGCCGCCGGAATACATATTATACAGCTCTTGGTTCATCCGTCGTCGATATACCGCTTTTTCTATTATTGGACCGTACGTAGGGTGACTCAGTATGAATGCACTTTTTCATTTTTAAATAAAAGCACGTATTTTTTGAGATAGTTGTGATTTTTTTATTGAATTGTAAACAAGACATGTTGCGATTAAGTATGGAATAAAATATCCGTCAAATGGCCCCCACGGCTCTGATGAAATTCTTTCCGTGAAATTTTCCATAAGTTTTTCACATAGATGTGGCTGCACCTAAACAATGACGCGTTATATCTTGGACTTGAGTTCAGCAATTGTTTGTGGTTTATTCGCATAACCCCCAGATTTCAGAAAGTCCAAAGAAGGAAATCGCAAGGACTTAAATCGCATGATCTTGGCGGCCGTTGACATCAGCATTTCTTCAGATAATTTGTTCTGGAAATCGTTGCTGCAATAAATCGATTGTTTCATGCGCGGTGTGGCACGTGGCGCCATCTTTCGGAAACCACATGCCGTCCAGATCCATGGCGTCCAGTTGAGGCCATAAGAACTCCATTATCATGTTCCTGTAACGAATGCCGTTCACATTCTCTGCAATTTCGGACACATCTTTAAAAAAGTAAGACCCAATCACGCTCCCTGACCTAAATCCGCTGAAGACAGTTGCTCGATGTGGGTGCATTTGTATCTCATGGATTACATAATGATTTTGTGATTACCAATTTAGACTATTTTGTATATTCACGAATCCATTCAGATGGAAATGAGCTTCATGGGAGAAGATGACTTTATTTGAAAAACTGGCATTGACTTCACTTTGCTCCATTAGCCATTGAACGTATTTCCGGCGCTTGCCATGGTCTGCTGGTTTGAGCTCCTGAGTCAGCTGCATTTTGTACGCATGAAGCTGCGTTTTAAATTGTTGACGACGATACCGAATTTGTGTTTTAGGGTTTTCGGCGACACTTTCGTTTACAGCAGAAATTTTTTCGAGGGACCGTCTGGTACGTTGATGCACAGGAGTCTTACTGTCCATAATCTACTCATTTTTGTCACATGTTTTGACCGTTTTTGAATGGTTGACACATTAGGTACACTTGCTCGATTGAAAATTCTTCGAAGTTTGCGAGAGGTCTCAATATAACTTTCCAAATTATTGTAATAAATTTTCACAATTCTGACGTGTTGTTGTTTTGTAATGCGACCATTTTTAATAATCGGAATAAACGTCTGTGGCAACTGCCGAATTTCAGAGTTGCCAGTGGTAAAAAAAAATAGTGGCTCCAAATTTTAAAAGTGCAAGCTTACTGAGACACCCGTCAGCATATGCGAACAGCATGTGACCTGTGCTGCTGATAGTTTTATTCATGTTAACTGCACCTGTTCTCAGGATGATATCAAATGTTGAAGAGATCACACGATACGGTATCGCCCTACCTGAGGGTCTCGCCTCGTACAAAAGCGTTCGGTAAGATCTTTGTTAATCGGCCTACAAAGGCGTGACTCTGTAGCAGGAATACCAAACTCCAATATAGCTTGGTACTGTTTTCCCGGTATCGGGCTATCGAAGGCAAACTTCTAATCAATAAAGAGGTGGAAGGTGTTGATTTGATTTTAGTGGAGTTCTGGAGGATTTGTCGTAATATGAATATCTGGTCGATAGTTGATTTCCGGCTCTAAAGCCAGACTGATAAGGTCCGATCAAATCTGGAAAAAGCGTTTTTAGTCTTTCACACAATTCGATCGAAAGGACCTTGTGTGCGATGGATAAACGGCTTTTTACACGATAGTTAACACATATACTAGGGTCGTCTTTTTAAAAACACATATGTGACCCTGCAATTTAATCCCACCTAGTGTGTCAAAACAAGTTTTTTAGTAAAACGCAGTTAAAGTTTCACCCTCTGTGTGGCATTTTCATAGTGTGCGCGTTCTCATTTCACTGTTCAATGTTTCTTTTACATTACATCCTGATGTTTTTGAGACTTGCGAGCGGTTTCATATGAAAATTGAAGTTCTTAGTATACAGAAAGTGAATTCACAAAATTTGACACACTATGTGGGTTTTAAAATATCTGGGTTACATATTTGAATTTGGGAAGTTTTTGATATATTTAATTGAAACTTATACAAAGCATAACGGGTTTTTTCAATTTCAAATTTTGATATAATAATTCTTTACGCGAAATGTGACAGTAAATTAGCTGATTTTTCTTAAACCCATTAAATATCAATCGATTTGTCGCTTGTCGCCTTCCATTCGCCATAAATCTTATGCTAATGATGACCAAAATTCTCAAACGAATATATTTTATGGCATTTAAATGATTTAAATTGTGCCTAACAACTTCCATTATAGCAGTTTAATTATATTGTTAAGCAGACCCTTATTAATAAAGACACTGGCCTGAGTAAATTCAAATAATTCAGGTCACGTCCTTATCAGGACCAAAGTGACGTTATCACTAAATTTGCCAACCAATTATTTTTATTTTATTTTACAAATGACAAATTTATTGTTAAATGATTCATACGTTTTTATTTAGCTGCAACATTTTATATTGGGTCAAAATAAATGAAAACCATGATTTTTCAGCTTTAAGGAAAAAATCGAGTAAAAGCGTTTACGTTTTACCCCGCCACGTTCACTTTCACATTCACTTGGCTTTAGCTTTAACACAAGCAGCCTGCAGTATTTACGCTTTCTGGGTTGTGAAGATTGGTGTGTGTGTGTATGTGTGTGCATGTGTGTGAATGTGTGTATGCGTGTGGTTGAGTGTGAGTTGGTGTGTTTGTATTAGAGCGAGTATAACCAATTTCTCCATTGGTAACAATGAAATTGAATTCCTTTTTTTTACTCTCATTTTGTGTCAGTTCAAGCAGCAGCAGCAAGCAACAAAGCGAAGTTTACACAGCGTAACAAAATAGCAAATGATTTATTTAGTTAACCCATTTTATGGACCCCCTTTTTAAAATCTGGGCTATGATTTGTTATGCAACTTCATTGTGGAGCAGCAATCAGTTGTAGTACTAGGCCTACTTTGGATTACGATTTTAAATTGCGCTTAATCGCAGACAGAAGAATATTCATTTGTATTTAATTTATTCAATGGTTTAAAGGTGTATGGTCACATACCGTGGTATGTGATGTGGTACATGAACTGAAACAAAACTTGAAATTTAAATAAATTGTCGAACGCCAGTAAATTGTCACTTGGAAAATACACCTATGTTTATAAAGTGGCAAATTATTTGAGATTATTCTACCAAAGTTGACATTTAGGTGATTCATGAATATGATATCCAATTATCGGGGTTTTTGCGTTTAAATCTCACTCAACCAAATTTGAATCTTCAAATTTAAATTTTCTCAACCAAAACAACATGAAAAATTGTAATCAACAGTTCATGTAATTCCACCAGGTGTAATTCTATATACCTCTTTATCGCACCGACCTCACTCACAAGAGTATGAAATCAAACATCAGATTATACAGATGGCACTTCTGGGCATATAATTATTGAGTATTGAAGTTGTCTTAACCCTGCTGTTAGATTAGAAAAAACTTACGAATCTTAGATTGAGGGACCATTTGGTCCATACTGCAATTTTCATCCAAAATAATAATTTTATCTTATCCTTTGTAACTATTTTGGTTCAATAATTTCTAAAGCAAGTATTTGACATATCAAAAACATCTTCTAAATATTTGACATGAATTTACATTCGCTTGGTAATGAAAAAATGTACTATTGACCAAATGGTCCTCTAATCTAAGATTCGTCATTTTGTATTTTTCTCAGTCCTGAATAAAGTTAGAAAATTTAATTTTCGCACATAACATTGTTTTATTAAAAGACCCCATTTGCAGAAAAATTTAGTCAGTATATATCACCGTTCCAAAGTTACAAGGGAAAACAGAAAAAATTTGGACCAAATGGTCCTAATCTAACAGCAGGGTTAAAGGATATTCTGTTCTCGAATAGTTTTATATACATACAAGGTGTTTCAAAAGAAGTCATCCGATGTTGTTTGGCTCTCATTTTTTTTCTAAATGAAAAGCTTCAATTCTGTTTTTTGATTATGTTTATTTGAACCTTTAGCATTTCATTGGTTAAGTTGAGAAGATGATACCGGTTAAATGGGAGCCGCCACAATTGATTACCTCGTTTTATTGCATTTTTCATAACTTCGGCGAGAACTTCGGGCGACAGATTCTCGCACTTGTGTAGAATGTTGACCTTGAGGGCGTCCAGGGTCTCTAGCTTGTTCACATAAACACGGGACTTCAAAAAACCCCACAAAAAAGTCTGAAACGGTTAAATCGGGCGATCTTGTGGGCCAGTGCAAATTGCCAAAACGAGAGATGAGGCGACCCGGGAACGCCGCCTTCAGAATATCGGTTGTGGCTCGCGCAGTGTATGCCGTTGCTCCGTACTGTTGGAACCACATGTCCTCTAGTCCTAATTCGTCGAATTTCGGCAGAAAAAACTCGGTTAACATGGCCCTATAGAGCGCACCGTCCACTGTTGTCGTTTGACCAGCGGCGTTCTCGAAAAAAATGGCCCGATGACTCCTCCAGTGTGAACAGCGCACCATGCAGCTACTTTGAGCGGGTGTAATGGCTCCAGAAGCAATAGTTGTGCTTGTTCACGTAACCGCTGGGGTGGAAATGAGCTTGGGCGTAGGTTGCACGCGTTTGATGCACGGCTGATGCACGGACTGGACTTTGTATGGGAACATGCGCATTTTGCTAATTGCGAGGCACGTCGTCTGGTCGATATTTCCGGCGACAGCTCGACATCCTCGGCAACAGCGGCAATATTCTCGACAGAACGGGCGCTCCGGGGCCGGCCACTCCTGTCAACGTCTCGTGGGGTCCCATACTCTTCAAGGTTAGTGGCCAAATGGCGCAGTGTTTGCGCAGTCGGTATCGGACGGCCGGGGAATCGGCGACGGTATTCGCGCAGCGCCAACACCACAGACGAATTGTTACGCAAAAAATAGACACGATTATTCCGCGTTCTTGGGGAGTATATCGCTCCATGGCTTGTTTAGTTGTATTATACATCTGTCTAGTCTACAAATGTCAAAACAGATTTGACATTGGCGGCCATGTGCAAAAATAAGAGCATCTTCCAATAGGGTGGTCACCTTTGAAACATCTTGTATATGGACTGTTACCCATCATCTTTGATACTTACGTTGAGACCCTACATTATGCAAGAAAGACGAATGGATGTACTACCATCTTTTATTTCAAAAATTTATGAACCGCTTTATTGCCATATTTTGTTGCATGAGAATATTGGAACGAAGTTGTTTACCGCACGTTGCGGGATGGTGGCTAAATGAAAAAAAATAAACAATAATTTATTAACACTATTGTGTTACAACCCAGTATTTTCAACTATATTGTGTACTTCTGCTTTGACTTGTGTCTAGACTATCATTTGGTGGGAAATTTTTTATTTAATGGGAAATTTTCTAGGTGGAGCCTGTAACCAATATTTAGTATATACTTATTTTGTAGTTTCGAACCCAATAAAAAGTAAATTTAGAAAAGTCAAAGTGAAAGACGTTTAAAAAAAATAACATTATCTTAAATAAGTGATTTTCATAAAATAATGTAAATTTTTAAAAAAAAAATACCTATTCATATTCTTAAACAAAGTATGTACCTTTTATTAAAAAAATACCTTATTGCAAAAAAAGTACCTTTGCTTAAAAAACTAGATTTTCTTACAAAAAGTACATTTTCTAAAAAAAGGCATTTTTTTTAAATAAATACCTTTTTGTAAAAAAAAGTGCATCTTCTTACGACAAATTGCCTTTTCTAAAAAACTACATTTTCTTTAAAGGCTAATTTTTCATGAAACAAAAAACTTTTCTTGAGATAAATAACTACTCACAGAAATGTACCTATTCTTCAGAAAAGGACCAATTCTAAAAAAATTCCCATTTCTTAAAAAAATCTTCCCTTCGAAAAATACTTTCTCGGGTAATTGCAAAAAAAAGCGACACTAAAATCAATATTTTCTCACCCGACCACTTTTGATTGAGATGAAATTTGGACAGTAGTTCCTCCTCGTCCATACGAATTCTGTGACACCAGAATTAATTCAAATTCAAAGAAGTCTTTGTTTTATGGTTCCTTGAAGTAGGTATTTTTTGGCACTTTCTGAAGAAGGACCTGACTTAAAAATGGTATAACTTTGGAATACCTTAATGGATTTGAAAATGTTGGATATCATTCTATAGCTTGCTATAACCGCTTTTGTAACAGATGATACAACAGTCAAGTCGTTGTGGTTCAATGATATTGAAAACTCCAAAGCATACTTTATCCTTGAATGTCCTGGTTTTGATTTCCCCCACCAAATAGAAAGTCCATCTTTTTATCTACATCATAGCCATATTTCACAATGGGATCTCCATGGGATCAATAGATACATAAGGTTTGGTAAAGACTGCTCGAGTTTTGCTGTTTTAGTTTCGATTTTTCAAGTGTTGACTACGTATAACACAGTGCTACAAAAAAGACTTAAGTAGAAGTACCTGGGAAAAAACCTTGAAAACCGGTTAAAACCCCGGTTTTGCGTACGTTTGCGTTTTTTTCATAAGCTTGTAAGTTAGTTGATTATCAACCGATTTAAAAAGGATAAACTGAGGCCTTTCAAACGATATATACGTTATTTAAGAAAATGTGAGAAGTCTGTGTGTATTTGTCCAGCAAACAGATATTTTTTAATTTCGCCAGTTTCAACTTCGGCGATGATTTCACACATTATTTTATAAGGAAACCGTAATACACTTGAATTTATTAAAAAGGGACGTTTGCTAACGAGTAAAACGTAACTTTGTTATTAGTTGTCTGAGTTATTGAAGTTTTTATGAAAACAAAAATTTTGCAAAAGTTCCTGCACTACGTTTTTTGTGTTCTCTTATGCTTGTAAAATTTTATAAAATCATAATTCATTTTTGTTTTCATAAAAACTTCAAAAAGAGGTCCTGTTCTTAAAAAAATTTACTTCTTTGTAAAAAACATTCATACTCTTATGGCTTTTTTTTACAGAAGTAAATAGTATCTTTTCTTTAAAAAAAATACAAGAATTACCTCTCTTTTAAAAAGAACCTTTTCATGATAATGTAATACATATTCTTACAAAAAGGACCTAAAAATATATATTTTTTTTAAAAAATACATTCTATATAAAAAATTTTCTTAAAAAAATTTATCATTTTACAAAAAGAATCTTTCTTAAAAATCCATTTAAATTGTCGTATTTTTCAACGGCCTCCTTAGGCGTGTTGGAACCAACTAATACATAACGTATAGCGAAAATAACTTCATTCCAACTGGGTGTTCCCTGACACCTCATGTAATCTTTATAATAATTTTGTCGCTTCCTTCGATTAACCGGTTTAAATTGCTCGATTAATTTATTACTCTAAATCAGCGGTTTTAAAGTACTCCAGTAAAGTTTTGACACAAATTGTTCGATGAATCGAACAAAGGTTAATCGATGGGATACCCTATTGAAGACTCTATAAAAATGGTTTCCCATTACATCCCACGTAGAGATAGGGGACAGCTTCTTTTAAGAAAGTTGCTTTTTATATTTTGGGTCGTGGAAATACTAGAGTTGTCACATACGAACTGGAGCTTCCATGGTAAAGTCTGACTTTTTTGAGCTTAAACATACGATACATAGAACGTTTTTACTTACCAACACTATTTGTTGTATTTACAGTGTATTGACAAATTAATCTCGGTCAAAAAATGGAATTTTCAGTGTGGATTATTGAGACAAGAGTGTCTCTCTGTTTCGACCCTTAATGATAAAGCACCATCAAAAACCACTATAGGTCGCTGGCACGGAGAGTTCAGTCTCGGACGCCGTTCGATCCGGGATAAATTTCGTAAAGGTCTTCCAACTTCGGTCGTTTTGCCGGAAACCATCGATGCTGTGCGTGAACCGATACACCAAGACCGACATGTGATATACCGTGAGATTGCGACATCCTTGGTCATTAGTATGACAAGCATATGAAAGGAGTTTTTATGACGCATCCAATGGTATATAAAACGTGTCAAAACATTTCCTGCCACATCCTTTCGTCAGGTATATTCTGCAAAAAAAACGCTGTTTTAAATTTATAGTACGGAGGCTTTTCTGATTTAAATGTCAGACTGGATTAATTCTAAATATTAAGAATTTGGTCCAGATCACCTCGGAAAATGTATTACAAAATAAAAACAGTATATCTATAAATCAATGATGTCGTTGTCAAAAGACAAGATTTGATACCCATATTGTCCGGTTTTCGTACTGTATAGAATTTAGGGTATTTAGGGTATTCATATGATACCAATATTGGTTGCATTGTCCAAAAAGTGCAAAATTCTTTGAAAATCTAAAAAACACAATATTTTTAAAAATGGTCCAACTCATGGGATCTTAATATGAGACCCGAAATATTTTTGGAATCATCTTAAAACAATGCGACAATTTTATGTGTTGGTATATTCGCCGAGACGAAAACGCCCCTCGTCAGAAAAGATGATTTTTCGGCCAAAATTGATGTCCGATTCGGTCTACTGTAAGAGAAAACCTAGAAAGCCGTAACAAAGCAGATGGTAGTTTGCCTTAAATTGTTAAGTAAATTGGACCTTGTCAGCGATTAATCCGAGATCTTTGTGCAAAATTCGTATAGTGCTGGTGCGTGAAATGCCGAGTTGTTGAGATCGATGGAGAGTCGATGTTCTTAGATGGAGTAGAACACTTTCGGCTAACGCACCGAACGACGCCGGGATCCATGAGTGTTGTCCCCAGCAAGTTCCCTGAGCCATAGGGCAGGCCATGTCCACGAACGTTTTGCACAAGCTTGCGTACAGTTTGCGCGGTGGGAGCTTCATTTCAGCCAAAACTTCTTTGCAAGAAACCAACAGTTCGGGCTATATAGAACTCACTTTGGTAATAAGTTTACTTTATTTCGCAACGTTGTTCAATCATAATACGACTCATTTTGATACTGACTGATAGTCAATACTTGGAACAGAAAAAAAAACCATCATTGTTAAAATTATATATGATTTAAAAATATACCTGTATTATACCACCTGTTACAATTACCTTGTTCTATGCGTTTAATCCCGCACCAAATTGTTAACCCTCTGAGTGAGAGTATAAAAAGGTGGGCTTAATGATATATAGGACTGTCATATGCCTACGACGTAGAAGATCCTTAAGTCGAACAGAATTTCATCCAGAGAAAAAAATTTTGCCGCCTTACATTCCATGATCATGGAATGAATTGAGGACAGCTTCCCAGAATCAGTGAGCTGTGCACTTTCTAGTGTTACACTCATTGATTGGGACCTACAGTTTTACACGGATTCCGAGCGTTATTTTGGGAAGCTTCTTAAAAGGTTCTGGTATATTTGGTATAGTATACTTGGTACATGGTATACTTGGTAGTGGCGCCACCATCACTAAGCTAGGTGACCACAGTCGAAATAAATGTAAGGCGATAAGACCACGAACCCACATTCTCCTGCACAAGTGAAGCGCACACTAGTATTACACCACTGACGTCTATCTAGAACATGGAGGTCTAAAGAAAGTCCCTAAGACATAAGAGAGTTGACATTCTACCACCTTTAGTATGTTTCCGTCATATATAATTCCTTCCCCTATATGGAGCTCTAAAATAAGTTTTATTCCTCATTTTATAATCCTCTTATAGTCCTCCGGGTCCTTAGCAAAGCACGTCAATCAAAATGTCTTCCTCATGCGAGTATTTAGGTAGAAATAAACCATGAGTAATGCAGTGGAATACATTCCTGCCTATTTGGTACATTCCACAATGGGGAAAACTTTGCGGTCATTGAACCTGATTATATAAATAACTTTTAATTGCAACAAATATTCAAAGCATCATAATGACTTGATTCCCTTGTCAGTTCTTAATTGTTAAATATTTTCAATTTTCGCTGTTTAAATATCAAATACAATAAATCCCCACTGACACTTACTTCTCCACCGAGACGTATGAGTAATGACCGTAAATCAAATATTGTTCATACCACATGTTGTACGCTTGAGCAATTATGAATTTTTAATTTCTCCACATTTAATGAAACCAAAAAAAACAAAACAACTCTACCAACAAAAAGTTCGAAACCGTTTTATTTATTGAACACAACGTTTGCTGTTTTTTTTTATAAAGCAACAATTGTTATCAGATGTAGCAAAATGGGGGAAATGAAACTTTTTTGAAAGACAAAAAAAAATTGTGTTCAAACAAATTGATCCCCAAAGATTTTGAAACATAATCAGAAAAAGATTTTCAAGGTCTGCAGGGAGCGGTGGTGGGAGGCAGTCGAAACAAAAGTTAAAGTGGCAGTAAATATTTAAATGATTTAGGAGAAATGTTGTGAAACATTTCATGTTACCACAAAAATAAAAACATAAATCATAACATTTCATGTGAACCCCAACAACCAAAAGTCAAAATCCCACTGGCATTGCACAGAGTCATGTATTCCGTTGAATATAGGTCAAATGTCTAAACTTTTGCTAACCCAAATACTGCTGGCATGTGAATGTAGTTGCTTCGTATTTGCTTTTGATTCACGTATACGTGAGTTTTTTCTTTACAAATCTAAAATTCTAAAATTAAATCTCAGTGTTAAAGTGAAACAAAAACTATTTATTACTTTTTTTGCCCTACAATAAAATGGTCATGGAAACAAGAAACAAAAATCTCATTTGAACTGTAATGTAATGCTTAGAGATGTTGGTAGGGACAAAAATCGATGACACATAGAAAAAATAGCTCCTGTGATCAGAGGAAACCCCACAGCCAACAGCTGCAACAAACTTTTCAATGCCAGGTGGTAAAGTTAAAACAGATATAAACACACTAACACCCTCATATGAAAATAGAAAAACACGTGAGGTAACTTGTCTCGTATGCAACATATCAATTGATTAGTGAGAAAAGTTCAGGTACATGTTTGGGAAAATCAACAGGAATTGGAAAAAATCTCTTAGCCTCCACCCTCTGTTCGACTGAATCAAGCAAAGCAGCGCAAAAATACAACAACGTGAAACATCGATGATAGAATGTGTCGTTTTTATATCAGAATCTTCTCCAACGAGGAGGCCACAGTATGTGGGTTTATGTGCTCGCCTCCTAGAGGGTAAATTTTGGAAGGGTATGTGCAAAAAGGCCATCCAATCACAAGCAAAATTCAAAGAATAATGGGTATAAAAAGCAAATTATGGAATGGAGTACCCAGTATCACAATATCCTATATGCTGTAGGTGCATTGGACTTCCTCGGTCATTCTCCATAACAAATTAGTTTTAAACGAGACTTGAACTCAAGTGGTAATTTTTCAATCTCATAAAATATCAGAAAGCCAACCAAAAATGCCTTCCGAATTAAGCAATTTTCTAGTATTCTGTAAGCTATCTTAGAATTTCTCCCTCCTACTATTTTCAAGATCCTGAACTTTCCCATAATTCCTCAGTGGAAAAAATTTTAGAACGAGGTTAGGGACACCCAGAACAAAAGTAGTCAATGTACTACATTATTCAGTGTGGCTATATATAGTCAAAAATTAAACCTAAATGACTTTGGAACCTCTCAGATGGAACCTCATATTTTATGAATAAATAACTATTTTCTAATTACATCCCATGAAGGGATAGGGGAGAGCTTCTCACGCCACTGAGCTGTGCGCTGTCCAGTTTTCACTCACTGATTGCGCCCTACCTTTCTACACCGGTTCCGAACGGTTTTTTGAGTAGATATTTCGTGGCTTATTACTCGATAGTGTTGCCATCACTGAGCGATTCGGCCGTCGTTGAAAGAAGTGTAATGCGGTCAGAGAACTCTCTCGCCCAACAGCTGCGCACATATCATTTCAGGCAACATCTACTACATCATAAACTCAACCAAAAATGTCTTCCTGATTATGGAATTTTATAATACTTTAAAGGGATCTTTAGACTATATCCCTCCTACCATTTTCGAGATCCAAAACTCACCCAAGATTCCTTACCGAAAAAACTTCTGCACGGGATTTGACGATACCTCAGACAGTTTTTCTCGTATTTTCTTTAAGATCCCGTATCAAACAGTATTACTTTCTTAATGAGAAATTCAAAAATAAATTTTGGAACACAATCGATTGGTTTCAACAAAGGTTCTTCAAGACCTAACCTTCTAAGTATTTTCAAAATCATAAACTTAACCCAAATGCTTTTCGGAATGTGGAGTCCCTGTAATAGACTATTGGTAATTCAGGTAATTTTTGTCACAGCAATTTCAAAATCCCACATCCAGCAGAATGTCTTTCAGAATTAGAAAACCTTAAAGGGATTTATGGCAACTTCAGGTAGTCTTCTTCCTAGAATTTTCAAAATCCCAAATCGAACTATATGAATTTCGGAATAATTAAAAATATCTAAGGGAATTGTAGACGTAACACAGCTGCGTCAGGGTCTCAAATTAAGTCCATGGAATTTCCAAATAAACATTTTTGACAATTTTCGTAGTAGCATCTGACAGTTTTTTTGAGGTTAAAGAAACATTACCCGGTTTTTATAGTAGTTTCTTAAAAATCCTAATTTACACAGAATATCAAGAGCTTCTACCGCGGTTTTGAGGACGCAATCAACTGTATTCTTCTCAGCTATTGAAGCTCTACATAAAATATATTGATTTCCATAAAAAGTCAGACACAGGTTTCTTGCTAAGATGTTTACCACCCTAACAAAAAAAAAAGGTTCCCTTTATTTACCATGAGGGATTGGAGAGAGCTTGCCACAACCGGTGAGCTGAGCGCTTTCTACTTTTGCACTGACTAACTGGGATCCGCAGTTTTACACCGGTTCCCAACGGTATTATGAGATGTGTTTCTATAGATAAATAGTGGATAGTGTCGGTGTCACTTATCGGGGTAACCACCGTCAACAGCAATGTAGGAATCGAACCCATATTCTTATCTACAAGACTCGCGCACACTATCCTTGCACTACTGATGGCCACTTAATATCCGCTTAATACCTCAGACTCAAAGTTAAGTCTTTTCTGAAAACCGATTCCTAAAATGAGTTTAGAGTCTCATCAGACTGTTTTTTAATAGCATTTTCAAGATCCCAAATCCAGCAATATGGTTTTCAGAATTAGAAAAACTTAAAGGAACATGTGGAGACTCTCTTCTTCCAAGCCTGTCCAAGGTTCCAAATCAAGAATTAACTGCGACTGAGGAGTTGTAGATGTTCCATAAAATCTTCTTCCTGTCTCCTCAGGTAGAACGTATTTCTAAATAAGGATTTGCAGAGGGGTTTACAGCTTCTTTACAATTGCTCCAAGATCCTATCCTAATACAGAATTTCTTGCTTTAAAAAAGTTCAAAGTGGAATGTAAGGTCGCATCGGAAGGATCATATGATACAGGATTTTGAATTCGTCCACGGACTCGAAATTATCACGGTTATCAATCGGTTTCCTGCAATCTGGTGGATGTTCTGCTTGTCAACACCATGAATATTTGTGTACCTCGTTTACTGCCAGACCCACTTTTGCTGATTCCTTCTTAATTCTTGAAAATACTGCAGTAACTTCTCGAATAATACAGAATTTCTTGCTTTAAAAAAGTTCAAAGTGGAATGTAAGGTCGCATCGGAAGGATCATATGACACAGGATTTTGAATTCGTCCACTGACTCGAAATTATCACGGTTATCAATCGGTTTCCTGCAATCTGGTGGATGTTCTGCTTGTCAACACCATGAATATTTGTGTACCTCGTTTACTGCCAGACCCACTTTTGCTGATTCCTTCTTAATTCTTGAAAATACTGCAGTAACTTCTCGAATAATACAGAATTTCTTGCTTTAAAAAAGTTCAAAGTGGAATGTAAGGCCGCATCGGAAGGATCATATGACACAGGATTTTGAATTCGTCCACTGACTCGAAATTATCACGGTTATCAATCGGTTTCCTGCAATCTGGTGGATGTTCTGCTTGTCAACACCATGAATATTTGTGTACCTCGTTTACTGCCAGACCCACTTTTGCTGATTCCTTCTTAATTCTTGAAAATACTGCAGTAACTTCTCGAATATTTCGCCCAATGTTGCATAAATCATCAGTATACCCGAGCAGCATGTGACTCTTGCTGCTGATCGTTATATTCGTGTTGACGGCAGCTTTTCTCATGATGATCTCAATTAATATATTGAAAATATCGGATGGTAGAGTATCGTCCTGCTTCAGGCCTCAACTCGTACCGAATGATTCGATGAAATCTTTACTGAGTATTCCATGTCACTCATTGTCATTCTGCAAAAGTGTGTCAGGTTAGCTGGTTACAGTTTTACCCATATTGGGTTATCGAACGCAGCCTAATAATCTACCAAGAAATGGTAGGTGTGGATTTCGTTTTCGTGGGGTTTCTACAGGATTTGTCGTACTGTAAATAAATAAATATTTTATCGATCACAATTTCTAATTAAATTGCCAAAATTTATAATATTTCAATACAACATTTTTTTTAATTTTGTCAATATGACTATCCATTTGTATCTAACGCAGCTAGAGAATTCCGAAGTTTGTCGATAGTTGACCTTCCAGGCCCAAACCCATACTGACAAGGTCCGACCAGGTCTGCAACAAACGGCTTTAGCCTTTTGCAAAATATGCCCCATAGAACATTGTATGCGATGGATAAAAGGTTTATACCACGATCTTTTATACACCTTGTTACGTCCCCTGTTTTGAAAACAGGACACAGTATGCTAATCGTCGGGCATGCATCCGTCTAGCCAAAGTTTTGCACATGGGCTGGTTTTAATATCCTAAACTCAAACTTAATGTCTTTCTAAATATGAACTCAAAAAGCGGGGTTATAAACACAAATTGACTGCCGGAACATTTTTTTACCTCTATCAAGATCCCAACTCAAGCAGAATGCCTTCTGAATTAGAACAAGTTTAAGGAATTTATTGCATTTCATCTTCTTCCAATTATTCCCGAGATGGCAAACCAAGAAGTCATTCAATAATTAATTACCAATGCGGCTAAATAATCCCAATATATTTCCTGTCTCCTCCTATAACCCAAGTCAAGTAGAGCGTATGTCTACATAAGGATTTGTTTATAGCAGCATCTATAAGTCTTCTTCCCATCTACATCCAGATCCTAATATAAACCCAAATTTCTGGCAGTAAAAAATTCTAAGCGGAGTTTAAGGACACAAAAAGATACAATCGTTCTTATACTTTCATCAAAATCCCAAGACAATAAGAATTCAGAGCTACCTTAAACAATATATCGTATGTGAACTCGTGAACTATTTAACATCCACGATTATGTTGTATTTTTCATAATAAATATCTCTTCATTTGACTGTCCTGCATTTGAAAATCTTAAATTCAAACTAAATGTTGAATGAATATGGCTTCGAAAAAAGAGTTCAGGGTCACATCAGACAGTCTAGCTTTTCCAAGATTTCATAGCCAGCAGAATGCCTTTGTGAATTGGGAAATCTTAAAATGATTTATGATAATTATAGCCCATTCACTACCATTTCCAAGATTCTAAACTCAACCACAATGCTTTTGTCAATAATGAATTATAAGGCAGGATTGAAGAAGAACGCAAAGATCCTGTAAGATATTTGAGGATACAGTCCACATGAGAGAGTTTTTGTGAACGGGAATTGAAACCAAATTATTAGAATATCTAAGAGATGATTGTACAAACGTCTGGAAAGCTTCTTTCTATCTCCTTCAAAAATGTAAAAGTGCCTAAACTTGTTAAAGAACATGGAGACCCTTTTTGTGCACACCAAACTCTAAATGGGCTTTGGGTTTTTTTTTACATTCAAAGTGGATTTTAGGGATCTTTCCTCTCTTAGAACAGAAGTTCGCGTCCGGACAAGTAGACGACTCATTAAGAGTTGTTACCCACAAATGTCATTATCTGACCGACTGCTTCGTCGTCCACCTAAACGGTGGACGCCATTTCGCACATTGAATAGTCTTCTGAATAGTCTAATCCCTAAGATCTTTAAATTCATTAACCTTAACGGAATACCATTTCGAATATTGAACAATAAGAGTGTTTAATGAGACATCACGCAGTCTTTTCTATGTTGCCTAAACCTTTGAGGACCACAGGCAAATATGTTTCCATAGGGATTTTGGGCACCTATAATTTTTCAGGTACGCAAAGTGTTCAGATCTTAAGGTAAACCGAATAATTTCTTTTATAAATGAATTTATAAAGTATATTAACAAAACTTTCTACACCTTTTTCAATTGTAATTCAGAAAATAAAATGAATTTAATTTAAGAATTTCTAATTCAAATTCAGATCATATCAATTAAAATTCAGAATTTCCATTTGAAAATCAGAAAATATCGGTTGAAAATCAGAAAAAATCAATCGAAATTCCGATAACATCAATTGGAAATCAGAAAATTGGAATTGCAATTCGGAAACCATCAATTAAGATTCAGAAAATATCAACTAAAATTCAGAAAATATCAAATGATGTTTGGAAAATATCAATTGAAATTCAGACAAATGTATTTAACGAGATTTAACTTCAATTAAAATTTCCCTGGATTTCGACTGATATATTCCGAATTTTGATATCTGAATTTTGAATTTGATGTTTTCTGAATTTCCATTCATGATTTCCGAATTTCAATTGATATTTTCTGAATTCCAAAGGAGTTCTTCCTGGATTTCAATTGATATGTTTTTAACTTCAATTTGTATATACTGAATTATAATTCTATTTTTCTTAATTTCAATTTAAATTTCCTGAATTATAACTAATATTTTCTGAAATTCAACTGATATTTCTAGCATTTCAATTGGAAATTCTGAATTACATTTGATCGTTTCTTAATTTGAGTTGAAAATTTTGAATTCAAATTGATTTTTCCTGACCTGCAATTGAAATAGGTACAGATTCTTTGCTGGAGATCCTAATACAAGCAGAATACCTTCTCGTATAAACTATTCTACGAGCTCGCCGAATGCATTTCTAAATACGCCAAATCTTTTAAAATATGCCATGTCCAGTTGAATGGCCTTGTAAAAATTGTTTAAATCACAAACCATACATATTATTTTCCAGACATTTAACTCCATAACACTGAAAATGTATCAGATTAAACAGGAATCTCATCAAACGTGTCTCGTTGTTCCTTGAGAAGGCCTTTTGCAGTACCATTATTTGATTTTCTTTCACCTGTTTTCTGAATATGTGTAAATGTGATGATTTTGTTTTGACTTATACTTTTTTCTACCAGCACATGATGATGATACATCACTCCTCAAATTTTTTTTTGCTCAATGGATCACAACTGTTGGTCCTGTTATTGCCAACTAAGCGTATTTTTCAGAGTTGAGAGAACAACTCTTGTGTGTTTTTCTGTATCGTATGTGGCTGAAAGAGTGGTCCGTTTTCAAACATTGTACCTTTAATAAAATACTTTACAATATATATTTTCAATTAAAATCGTTAACGAAAACCGGAATTCGTTTATAACAAAAAATATATGACATTTCAAATAAAAACCTTTACGACAAACGAAAAGTGTTTACAAGTAACAAAAACCGTTTCCATGTTAATTTATGAGAAGTTTGTAGTAGAAGCTTGCAAGTTCAGAAACATTTTTCTAATTGCAAAATATTTAGAATTTGTTGAAATCATAGGCAGGATAATAAACCACAGCCACTGGCATGACTAGCGAAGAAGTCGGTGATAAGTTCAGCATCAAATAACCAACTACAGTGCCTGAATTCAGAAAGGAACATTTTCTTTTAACTACTGTTCCGTTTACGGCAAATGTGTTCTCTCAACTCCAATCTTAGTTGATAATTTTTTGCGATAAACGAAAAATGTTTGCGACATACAGTTTTTTCGTTTAACGCAAACGCAACATATTTCACTGGATAGGATTTACTTTGGGTAGAAGTTTATAAAATAAATATTTTCCTATTACAGCACATGAAGGGATAGGGGAGAGCTTCTCACAATCACTGAACTGTGCGCTTTCCAGTTTTCTCTTACTGATTGGGACCTATAGTTTTACACCGGTTTCGAACATATTTTTTGGAGAAGCTATTTCATTGGGTTATTACTCGTTAGTGTCGCCGTCACTGGGCGAGTTGGCCGTGGTCGAAAGAAGTGTAAGGTGGTCAGAGCAATGATCGAACCCACGTTCTCTCACACAAAAGCCACGCACACTATCCTTGGCTCACCGCCGGCCACGGCAGAAGTTTTCCCTCAACAATTGCAGTATTTGATTGATTTTTTAATACAAATGTTTATCAATGTTAAAACTTTTGCTGAAAAGTAGTTGAACTCAGGCACTGTCACTGCAAATTTTCCTGTCTATTCAATGAGCTATCGCACACGATGCGTGATGACGGGAAAAGCCTTAAAATTAGAGCTGTTTGTTTGTCTCTATTACAAGAAAGCAGCAAAAATTCACGTGTATGTTTTTATAAACTAGTTTTCTCTCTAAGAAGGGAAAAGCGGTGTATGGCAGTAAATTTGAGAGCATCCGTCAGCGTACAGGGTAGTTCAAATACAAGTAACGTTTTGAAAATTAAATAAACTTAGTTCCTTTTGGTACATTATTGTTTTATTAGAAATATCAAATATTTCCATTAGTTATGGAACACTATTTAATCCATTTGGCTACCACCGCTGGCTTCGCAGTACCTCATCTTGATTACGACCATATTAGTGTTAAGGATGTTGATACTTTCTGGATTATTCCAATAGCATTTGTGTTCAACGGCACCGCAGAAGAGATACTCTAAAGGCGTCATATTGCATCTCTAAGGCGGCCAATTGAGGTAGCCAAGGCGGCTGATAACACTTAGTGCGCAAAATATCGATTGGTTGATAAATTGTGTGACATGGTTCGCCATCTTGCTCAAACCAACGACAATCCAAGTTTATATCTGATATTTCAGCCCATAAAATGTTCGTCATCATGTCTATGTAGCACTCGCCGCTCACTGAAATGGTGTTTTCTGCAGCATTTTCGAGAAAAATGGGCCAATAGTGCCTCCACTCCAAAACCCACACCAATCTGTTACTCTCTGTAGATTCATTGACATCTCAACAATGCCATTAGAGTTTTCCGATCTCCGCATGTGGCAATTTTGTTTGTTCCCCGAGATGAAACTGTGCCTCGTCAGATAAGATGATTTATCGGTAAAATGTAATCTCCGATTGGAGTTGATGTAAGGCCCAAACTGAGAAGCCGTAGTAGAGTGGATGGTAAATCAATTGAACTTTGTAAGGGAATAAACTGAGATCTTTGTGGAAGATTCTCATCATTCTCATTTCGCTTGAAGTGCCGAGTTTTTGAGATCGATGGCAAGTGGATGTTCTTGGATTGAGTTGCACACTTACGTCCACAGCAGCTACATTATCAGCGGTACGTACCATACGATGACTGGAACCATAAGTTTTGTCAACTAGCAAGTCTGGATCATTAACTTTTTGCATAAACTTGGTTTACAGCACGAGCGGAGGGTGCTTCATATCGGCCAAAACTAGTTTTCAACAAAGGCACGCAACTGAGTTGGCTCCGCGGAGATATCGCACCCAAACTACAAAACAGTCATATCTAAAAATTTATCAATTTTTAGTAGAGGCAAAAAACTAGATTTGCTGAGTTAAAAAATTCACACTGGATGGTTTGACGAGTGGGAAGAGAAAATGACGCCCAACTTTTTTTTCTTTGGTTATTGTTTTTAAGCAAAAAATTTAAATCTTAAAATTTTGAGTTATGACAATTTTTAGTAGAGGCAAAAAACTAGATTTGCTGAGTTAAAAAATTCACACTGGATGGTTTGACGAGTGGGAAGAGAAAATGACGCCCAACTTTTTTTCTTTGGTTATTGTTTTTAAGCAACAAATTTAAATCTCAAAATTTTGAGTTATGACAATTTTTAGTAGAGGCAAAAAACTATATTTGCTGAGTTAAAAAATTCACACTGGATGGTTTGACGAGTGGGAAGAGAAAATGACGCCCAACTTTTTTTTCTTTGGTTATTGTTTTTAAGCAAAAAATTTAAATCTTAAAATTTTGAGTTATGACACTTTTGAAGTTATTGCCTGATAGTACTCTTGTAGTTGAGAAATGTCTCAACGTTCTAGTAAATTCCATCGGTTAGGGGAAAGTCCACGAGATACATTCACTAAATTGTAAATAAGAGCGAAATGCGTCCATCGATCCATGTTTCATTTTGTTCGCAGGTCATGTAACTTTATACTTTTAGCAATTTCTTATGTTTCATGAATTTTTAAAGATAAACAATTAGACTTAAAAAAAAATTTATTTTTCACCCTATTTTGTTATAACTGAGAAACTGTTGATTATATTGAGTAATAGTATAAAATTTGATTGAAGGTATTGTTATTCTAAATTTTCCAAAATTTTTTCGAACAAAATCGCACACGTTTTTCTCGAGAAATTGGCACTTTTAAGATACAAAGTGGTACTTATAAGTTATTTAGGGCGACTAGCCACTTCAGATTGTAATACGAGGGCGGATCAATAAATTCGTGGCTTTTTGAATGAAACACAGTTTTTTTTTGCAAAAAAAAAAGAATATTTTTCAACTTAATCTCCTTTTAGCTCAATACACTTGGTGTAACGTTTCTCCAATTTTTGTATCCCTACCAAAAAATAAGATTTTCGAGGTCCATAAAATAGGCAATTGGTTGATCAATAAATTTATCGTTGGAGCTAAATTCCTTTCCACCGAGCCATTTCATTTGGTTTGGAAATAGTCACTGGGGGCTAAATCGTAGCCCAATTCATGGAATTTTGCCATTGAGACTACACACGTCTGCACTCGCTTAGCTTTGATTTAATATGTTTAATATATTAATATGTTTCAGCTTTAACATGTCTACTATTTAGTCAACTATTGTGAATGAAAAATTTGGAGTCCCTTGAAGTTATGCTGAAGAATGTTTTTTTTTCAAAATTATGCAGGAAAAGCTGAGAATTGGTAAAATTCCTAGACATTTTGTGGGTACCGTTCAACTCAGTAAACGTGATTCTAACCAATACAATTTACTACAACGTTGAGACAAAAATTTCGTGCCAACAACTACAACAGTGTAATCAATATTGCAAACAGAAATAATATATGCATGATTTAAAAAGACTCCTACGTGTATTTGAACCACCCGTGATAGACAGTTTTTAGTTTATCACAAACGGGGTTCTTTGTTATGAAAACTTGGGGAAACAAAATTTCGAAGCAACTAAAAGATAATTTACAATAAAAGACACAACGTTTACCATAAAAGTGTTTGTTTGTGGGAAAAGTCTCATTTTTTGAGGTCTACCATGGGACTAAGTTAGAAACGTAATATTTTCCGGGCGAAGAAAAAAACCGTTTCCTATTGAATCCCTTGAAGGGATTAAGGAGAGCTTTCGCAACCAGTGAGCAGTGCGCTTTAGGACCTACAGTTTTACACCGGTTCTGAAAATCTTTTTTACTAAGCGAGGTGGCCGTCGTCGTAGGAAATGTAAGGCGGTCGAGCAGGGATCGAACCCAAGTTGTCATACAACAAGAATACTAGCCATTGCACCAATTTATAATATTATGCACTAATTTATATTTACCATAAAATGGTTTTGATTGTGGGAAACTTTTGAGGTTAACTATGGGACTAAGTAGGACATGTAATATTTTTAGGGCAATGAATATATTTTTGCGAAAAAACGAGCCCCAAACTTGGGGGTTCTTTTGCGAGAGAGGCACATGATTTTTCTTGTGTTACTGTTGCAATATTTGGAAGACTCGTAAAAAATCTCGGTGGTGTTATACGTTCCCCATAAATACTTTGTTTGAAAACTTGAGCTACTTTAGCAGTAGTTTGCTTTAAAAACGAGCCACTCTACTCAATAGTCCAAAGAAACATATATCATTTGATTCGTTGTCAGCATTACGGTGGGGTTTTTCTCTCCACTTGTTCGTGGGCCAAACAGAACTCATCGATTTTATTTTTCTCATACACATATCTTATTTGTGCCCATGAGTGTGTAAAAGTCCAGGCAAGTGTGCAATGATTGAGGTAGCCTTTATTGGTTGAAGACAGTGGCGTCCTTTGTCAAATGTTAAGCGAAAAATTCAGAGCCATACAAATCAATACAATGTTAGTTATATTACACTGAAATAGTATTCATAGATTTTTTATAAATTGCTTACCTTTATCGCACCTTAACTTCAAAAGAGTTATAAATCAAAATTTACAATTTTTTATTAGACTCAATATGCCGGTATTGGTAAATTAGAAAATGTATGAGAATTCTATATTGTAGACATATTAATGCAGGATTTTTTGTGATGAAGGAAGAGACAATTGCGACAGATTTTTAAAAGAACTAAGTACAAATCTGTGGTCACAAACAATAACAGCCTAAGTCGGTTCTAAAATTTTTCAGGTGGAGCAGTTTAAACTTTAATATCTTTAATGGAAATCAGAAGTCGGAGTTTTTGTGA
Organism: Phaonia tiefii; assembly: GCA_963931995.1. Classification (NCBI taxonomy): domain Eukaryota; kingdom Metazoa; phylum Arthropoda; class Insecta; order Diptera; family Muscidae; genus Phaonia; species Phaonia tiefii. Next base: position 258,463,542 of record OZ008370.1, read on the forward strand.
TAACTTTGTTACAGATAGCAAGGAAACGAATTATTTTACTTACTCCTTAACAAAAAAAGGTTTGCTTATTTGAGCACGGTGACTTCTTAAAAAAATTTTTTAAATTTTGTCCTAACTCGAGTTAGGCTGTTATTGTTTGTGACCACAGAAATAAAGAAGAGAGGGTTTTTTGGCGGATAGATATAGGTCTTGGTTATTGTTTATAGTCAATAAATTTTAAATCTGCAAGTTAATGTATGAGTAATGTATAGTTTTCTTCATAGTTTGAAAGTAAAGAGTTTAATAACTTTAATAAAACTAAAACGTCAGAAGAAATTTATTTAAAAAAATCCACCAAATTTGTTCATTTACTTAAAAATATGGTTTAGACAGTTCCAGTTCAAACAAATTTAAATAAAATTAACAAAATTGTGTAATATTTCGGGTTCAGCAATAAAAAAAACCATCAATTCTCCACGAAGATTAATACACTTTTTGCGCTCAAAACAACTTCTCACCCGCGGCATTTACATTTTTTTCACTAACCGGAGAAAACATGATCTCTTACATCCTTAAAGGAAATTTCAACTTTAAACTTCGCAGCACTTTTTCCAATCCGATTTAGTCACCTCTAAAACATGGTTTTTGAAGGCTTCAACAGCTGTGTTGGACGTCGAAAAACCTTGACCACGTAATTTTTTCTTATTGTGGGGGAACAAAAAGGAGTCATTGAGTGCCAAGTTAGGCTACACTGTGGATGACCCATCAATTCGCCATGTTGAGTGATCAAATATACCATTATTTCTGGTGATTTGTGAGAGCTCGAATTGTCATGATGCTAAATTATCCTTCTTCTCTTGTTGTTTTTCCTCAATTCTTCGAACACAGTTGGCAAAGGGATGGTGATATAACACTCAAAATTTACCATCCCACGTTCCGCTGAAGGCATTGTGGCCACATGACCGGTTATACCGAAAAAACCGAGAGCATTTGCTTCGATGTGCTTCTTCAACGAACAACTTTTGTTGTATTTAGCTCCTCTGCTGCTTTAGCGTCGATTGGTGTCTTGTTTCACTCTCATATGCAAAGATTCATGATTCGTCATCTTTGACAATGCTGTACACTGCACTTGTATTTGTATTTTTAAACATTTCTTTGCTCCACTCGAGCATTCTGAGCATACGCCAAATTATTTGGGATCCAAGGAGAACAAATCTTTTTCACGGTCAAATGAACATGCAATATCTTATTGATGCTTGTCATACTAATGTCCATAGATATCACAATGTCGCTGTATATCATGTAGCAGCCTTGCTTTATGGGTTCACGCACAACATCGAGGGTTTCCGGCAAACGATCGGAAACCTGGAGTGAACAGCGTCCGGGACTGAACTCTTGGTACCAGCGATTTTCAGTGGTTTTTGATGGTGCTTCATCACCAAAAGTCGAAACAAGTTGATGGAGACACTCTTATCTCGATATTCTACTCCCAAAATCGCAAAAAATCGTCGCATGAAGAATTTCACGGGTTAGTTCCATTTTTGGACCGAGAAGAATTTTCCAAAAAACTGCGAATACTCGTACAACAAATACTGCTCTTAAGTAAAATCGTTCTAGGTATGTTTATGCTAAAAAAATTTCAAACTTTCCAATGGAAGTTCCTCTTTGCATTCATCACTGGAAATATAAATGACAACATCGTAACCAAATTATATTATTTGTTTGATGTTTTTAAATTTTTTCCAATTTTATAATTAAAAATATGCAAACCATGATTGAAACCAAGTCTATCTTATATTGTACTAACAAAATTGTTTATTTCTTATTTGATTTCAGGTGAGTTGTGGCTCTAATATAAACTAGAAAATAAATTGTTATCACAGGTAATTTCAAATTAAACTATAAATAAGATGATATAGATCACAAATAAATAGTTCGACAATATCTACCTCTCTACGCGGAATAATTGCAAGGGACAAAATCAAATTTTACGGGAGAAGGCTTTAATTGCTTCACTTTTATAGACTATTTACAACCTCATGAGGTCAGGCGTCTTACACATATTAATTAAACAAACAAATTAAGCAAATTTCAACATATTCTTCCAACTGGCTCTATCCTTCGCCTTTTCTTGCCATTTGGTAACACCCAGGATACGGACGGATTCCTGCGGAGTCTTAGTCGTCCTCTTTTCCTGCTGCCATCGGGTACGCTTTCATTGCGCTTGGACTTATAGTACCCAAATACAAGAGATCAAATTTTAAAATTTTTACCTCCGTTACCATTAGAATTAGAGCTTTTAAAATTTATCTGATTATGAGCCATATGACCATAAAATTTACATCAAAAATTCAATTTTGTAAAGTTGTCTTCTTAAAATCATTTCGCGCAGAGGAGTCAATATCATGGATTTTTCTGCAGGCTATTAATTCAACAGTCAAATAAATTTAAATTTATTTATAAAGGAAAACAGTCAAACGGATATAATTTTATTCATCTAGTCATCACTTCGTTATCACAAATAATATCGAAGAGCTTCAACAATTTAATTATAAACAGTGTCTCAGTAAGGATGGACTTTTTCGTTTTAAAATAGAAACACGAATTTTTGGAGATAGTTGTACTTTTTTTGCAGGATTCCATAAATATTGCGATTAAGTATGGAATAAAATATCTGCCTAACGGCGATCACGGCTCTGATGAAGGGCCATTAATCTTTTTATGAAATTTTCCGTGACTTTTCACAGAGATGTGGCTGTATCTCACCGATGACGCGTTGGATCTCGGAATTGAGCTCAGGTTAGGGTTTATGATTTATTCGTATAATCCCGAGATTTCACAAAACCTCAAAGAACGAAATCGTACGGCGTTAAATTGCATGATCTTGGTGGCAGTTGACATCAGAATTCCTTGAGATAATTTGTTCTGGAAATCGTTGCAATAAATCGATTGTTTCATGCGTGTTGTCACACGTGGCACCTAGGGTGTCCCATCAATAAAAATTTATTTTTGCTGAAAGCTTATTGAAATATATTTTAGAGATTTTTCGGAAGTGATTAGAGGTAGGGCAAATCGAATTTCCCCCAAAAATCGGGTATTCGGGGCGTTTTTTGAATTTTACTTAAAACTCGGTGAATAACCACGATTTTTTTAGTTTGTAAGCCAATATTTTTGACGATAAACGTCCAAACTTTTATTGTATATGCATGAACTACCAGTTTTGGCAATGATTTTCCTCAATAAGATACCACGTATTAAATTTTTTCGTAAATTTTGTAAATAACGCTTTATATCTCTAAAAATTCCTATGAAAATTTTAAAAATTAATGATGAATTTTAAAAGTCGAATATATTCCAAGCAATTTTGTAAAAAAAATTTAGAATTTGCAGCAACGGTTCCAGAGTTATACCATTTTAAAGCCTTTTACCCATTGTACCAAACTAATAATATTATAATCTGTTTGCTGTTTTTGCATAAGATTTGCTTTAAATTTCTATGAAAATTTAAAATACTAATGATCCACTTTAAAAGACGGATAAATTCCAAGCAATTTTGTAAAAAAAATTTTGAATTTGCAGTTACTGTTCCGGAGTTATGTCACTTTAAAACTCTTTACCCATTATATGAATCTAATAATATTACACACTGTTTATTTTTTTCATCGGATTTGCTTTAAACATCGTATTATTGATAAAATCTACATGCGCTAAGTAACAATTACATTCAGCAAAAATGGCCCCGGCAATATATTGCAGCAACCACATATATGCTTGCTTGCAAACATATATGTGTTTTCTGCAATATGTTGCTGGGGTCGTTTTTTCTACGTGTAACTCTTTGTTGTTACTTAGCGCATGTAGATTTTTCTTGAATACAATGTTTAAATCAAATCCGATGAAGAATTGGCAAAGAGTTTATAGTATTATTAGTTTCATACAATGGGTAAAGAGATTTAAAATGGCATAACTCTCGAACGGTAACTGCAAATTCAAAATTTTTTTTCTACAAAATTGCTTGGAATTTATCCGTCTTTTAAATTGCATCATTAGTGTTTTAAATTTTCCTACAAATTTAAAGCAAAACCGTTGCAAAAATGACAAACAGATTATAATATTCTTAGGCTCATACAATGGGTAAAAATCTTAAAAATGGCATAACTCTGGAACAGTAACTGTAAATTGAAAATTTTGTTCTACAAAATTGCTTGGAATTTATGCATCGTTTAGAATGCATCATTAGTTTTTTTTTGAAAATTCATAAGAATTGTAAAAGTTATATAGCGTTATTTACAAAATTGCTCCAAGATTTACAAAAAAAAAATTAATACATGTTACCTTATTGAGCAAACTCATTGCCAAAACTGCATATTAATAAAATGTTGGACGTTTTGCTTTAAAAGTGTTGACTTACTAACTAAGAAAATCGTGTTCATTGACCGAATTTTACGTAAAATTCAAAAATCGTCCGGAATACCCGATTTTTGAGGTGAATTCGATTTGCGCGACCCCTAAACCACCTCCGAAAAATCTGGGAAAGGTGTCAAAAATACTTCACCCTATAAGCTTTCCAACTAAGCTGGAGCAACCATGACAATCGAAAAAGAACAATTTTTTCGGGGCACCCTAGTGGCGCCATCTTGCTGAAACCACATGTCGTCCATATCCATGCCGTTCAGTTGAGGTCACAAGAACTCCGTTATAATGTTCCCGAAAATAATGCCGTTCACAGTCACTGCAATTTCGGCCTCATCTGCAAAATGGTAACGCCCAATCATTGACTGACTAAAATCCCCACCAGAGAGTTCCTCGTTGTGGGTGCAATTGTTTCTCGTGGATTGCATGAGGATTTTCTACGCCCCAAATTCGACAATATTGTGTATTCCCGAAGCCATTTAGATGGGAATGCGATTTTTCGGAGAAGACGCATTTTTTTGTGAAATAGTGGCATTGACTTCACTTTACTACATTACGCATTGAACAAATTGCAGGCGCTTTCCATGGTTTACTGGTTTGAGCTCCTGACCAAGCTGAATTTTGTACGCATGAAAGCAGAGGTATTTTTACAAAATTCGCTGCGTTGTGCTTCGAGAAATTTTAAGTTGTTGAGAACGATGCCGAATTGATATTTTCGGATTTTTGGCGATACTCTCGTCTACAGCAGCAATGTTTTCGAGAGACCGACCTGTACGTTGGCGCGCAGATGTTGTACTGTCCATAACCGACCCAGTGTTTTCAAATTTGTTGACCACTCTTCGAGTGGTTGACACATTAGGTGGACTTTTTCGATTGAAAGTTCTTCGAAGTTTGCGAGCGGTCTCAGCATTACTTTCAAAATTTTTGTAAAAAGTTTTCACAATTACAATGCGGTGTTCTGCCGTAAAGTGCTTCATTTTTAATAATCGGAATAATCATTTGTGACAGCTGTCAAATTCCAGAGTTGCCACTTGCTCAAAAAAAGAGACACTAAACTTTAAAATTGCAATCTTACTGAGATTTCAATGAGAATCAACGAGATTTCAACAACTTTGTCTTTCAACTCTAACACTTTATTAAAGTATCGAATCGTACCTTATCATTTTGCGAACCAATTAATTTGAAACAAATTGAAATACTTGAAAAAATTTCCAAATTAGGAAGTACTTTTTGAAAACTTGTAGTTCAGATATAAAGTATTTCTCTAACATGAATTGTAACTCATTTAGATTGCTGCCAACCTACTGTGCGTTCATTTCACAGAATACAACTGAGGTGAAATTTTATGTTACCTGGCCTAGAGTCCTTTTACAAAGCCATTTACGAATGTATATACATATGTAAATGTGTGTGTGTGCGTGCACATCCTTTGAATGATTGAAATGTTTTGTGAGTTCGCAAAAATGTGGTAAAATTATAGCCGCAAAACTGTGGCACAAACATGCAAACATTTACCAGCGACTCACGCCTATTCTGTGTGTGTGTGTGGTCGACATGAAACAAAGTGATTAGAGTTCAAATTAACAAGAAGTGATTGAAGACATCTCAATGCATGTGATGCTGAGATGACGATAATAGGGGAACTTTTGTGAAATGAAATTTAAAACTTAAAATTCAGAGGGTCAAGAAATTAAATAATTTTAAATAATTTGCAGCTGGACTAAAGTCAAATCTTTTATAAGGTATAATTTAGATGAAAATTTTAATCTTTTTAGAGTCTAAGACTTAAATTATATATTACAGTTTCATTTAACACATTTATTTTTTTACACAGATTTGTGTCGTCATCTTGTTGTTTCGTGTTGTTTCTTGACTTTATCCGACAGTTAACATAATCTCTCTTGCAAGTTTACTCATTACAATTTGCGGCACCAGTGAACACAATCAGGTTGGGTCCTTAGGATTTACCTGCCAATTAAAGTTTTGCAGTTTGTTATAAACATTTGTTTGCGGGAGGATTTGCTTAAGTTCTATTAACCAAGAAACAGATGAATCGAGTGCACGAGTTGAATGCCTGTTTACATTTGAGCTAGCATTTGTCAGAATTTAGTGAAAATTTAAATGTTTCAATGAAATTATTTTTTAATAACTAAAAATTAAAATTGGGAGGAGGACAAATTAAAATTGGAAAGAGGAGGAGACGACACAAACTGCAATTAGTTAGAATGTGAACAATATGGTCACTGGCCTAGAACGCTAAGGCGCTGATGAGAAGAGTCACAAACTTCGAAACGATCGTCCGCTAAAGTGAGTTCAAATCTTGATGCCGGCTATTTAATTTTTTTTCTTATTACAGAAAAAACCCCTGATCTGTGTAGCTCGTAGGAAAAAGAACACTATCCTTCTGAGAAATAATTTCAGATCGAATCATATACAGTAAAAAATAGCATGAGTTTGGTTGTCTTAGATCCGAGTTGTTTTTATAGTTGAAGTTTCCTTTAAGGCTAAGGGATCATGTTTTTCTCCGGTTAGTAGAAAAGAACTTGTTCTAACTATATTTCGAATTATTCTTGTAGAGAGGATTTTTTAAATATTTGGAAACGGAGTTTGCTCACACCCAAAATCTGTTCATACGTCGTTGGTACCTCATCAAACAGAACACATTTTAAGAGCCACTACTTTAGTTTGATCCCAAATTTGGGTAATTGATTTTTCTTATAAATATACAGAGTGGTCAAGTATAAGTATATTTTTAAAAATTAAATAAAATTAACTAAACTTAATTTCTTTTGCAATATTATTGCATTATTAGGAAAACCAATATTCCCGTTATCTATGGAACACGATTACATTCATGGGGCTGGCTTTGCAATAGCTGACCCTGTTCACACCATTTTCCCAGATTTGGTTGATTGTTTCTGGTTCTATCCCACGAATCGCTCGGCCATGTTTCTGGTTCTATCTCACGAATCGCTCGGCTTTCTGGTTCTATCTCACGAAATCGGAGCTCAATATAAAACAAACTTTGGTTTCCCATTACATCCCATGAACGGATTGGGGAGAGCTTCTCGCATCTAGTGAGCTGTAAGTTTTTAGTTTTATACTCACTGATTGCAACCTATAGTTTTACACCGTTTCCGAACGATTTTTTGAGAAGCTATTTCATTGCTAAATACTCGATAGTGTCACTGTCACTAAGCGAGGTGACCATCGTAGAAAGAAATATACGGTGGTCTGAGTAGGGATTGAACCCCCGGTTCATGTACAAGAGCCGCGCATACTAACTATTGCACCACCGACGGTCAATCGACGGAGCTCAGGGATGGCCAATTTACACAGCCATAAGAGCTGATAATTGAGGTAAATGTTGGGCAGTCAGGCGGGTATCAGTTCCCTGGAATCAGTATTACAGAATTCAACAGCATCTCCAAAGGATGACATATATCTCTTGACGAGATGACCCAGCAGTAATATATTCATCTTACCTGGGTGCCAAGGCACAGGGAACTGCTCCTGCACGCGGATGAGCTGGTCAGGCTTGGGACTACCTTATATGTTCCACAGAAATTTAAGCGTGGTTTCATGCTCCTAGTGTCTCGCAAGCATATAGTGTAAGATCGCTTCTATATGATGATGCTGGAGAGATGATCGAGGGGCACATATTGTGTACGCTCAAGACAAATCTGGTCCATAGTGGATAACAAAATATCCATAAGCCTTTTGTGTTTAGCCAGGCCCAAGGTATCAATGCTTGTTGCAGTTTTAAAGGGGCACAGTCTAAAGTGTAGACATGCGCCGAGACTAAAGGCCATAGCAAACGACTTATCTAGAAGCGGTAACGAAGAGGAAGAATCCACTGATCTTTTGCACGTGTCAAGCACTAGCCGTCAGGAGGATGGCTACTAAAGGATTCTACATATTTAGGAACTTGGGAGAATTGTCTCAGGTAGACGTAGATACGATTTTGAGCTCTTCGGTGCAAACTAAATGGCTGTATGGTTGGTCTAATGCTTGGTATTGGTAGCCTCCCGTGGTATCACCAATGGTCCAAGAAGACTAAGTGAGTCGTCGTTCATCGACAGGAACCAACTACTAACCTATGAAAAAATTGCTGACGTGGGTATGATCAAACTGTATTATTAAGAAAGAATGCGGGCTAATTTTTATTGTCATTATTTTAGTTTGTTTGATAAATTTTCGGATTCCTCATACAGATTTAATATTTACAGGTTATTTTTTATGTTCCAATCCGAAGTTTTTTGGAGCCTTTTCACTCCGCACCCATCTAGGCATATGATCATTTTCCACTAGTTTTCCAGTTGAATTTTATACGGGTATAAATGCAAATATTTGCGAGTATTTTGACCAAAGTTGACGATGACATTTTACATTTTTGTACATGGTGTCTGACTGATGTGTCTGGACTTTCATCAACATTGTCTCTCACTGCAGCAATTTTTTGTACCGTGCGTACCCTACGAGTTTGGCCAGACTTCACCTTGGCTCCCAGTGTATTCAAAGTGTCAAAATTCTTTGCAATACGCTGTTTACTTGCTCGCCATAATATTTAGACCAAAAATCTTGAAAAAATTCATCCCGTTTTTGAACGATTATTTAGATAAAATGTATTAATAACTTCAACACGTTGTTAGTGCATTAGAAGCTCCATAATAAATTGTTATCGACTGGTCTGCACAACAGTCAAATACAAACTGACAACTGTAAACCAAACAGAAATGGCGGTCAAAAAACATCGGCCTGGAACAGAAAAATCACCCTGTACTTTATGGTGTTTAACATTTTTATTAGGGGCCTTTAGCATGAAAATACCAACCAACAAATCTCTGAAATATTCGGTGACACTCCCGCATCGAATTTGTATAAGCCTTTTGAATTTGAGACAGGATAGTCGGTAAAATATGAGGTGTTTTCGCAACAATGTTCACAAAGCCATTTATTAAATTCAAAAAAAACGCAATTTCAAAGCATTCAAAATCAAAATCCTTTGAACTAACTTGGAATTGCCGATGCAGGTAGGTCAAATTGCTTTGTTTCTATCTCCATATTCTCTACATAAGATTGCCACAGAACTTTTGATTTTCCATAGACTTTTGTGGTGTGACAGGACTTTCGTACATACATTTTTTCTGGTCTCATAATGCTTTGTAATAATCAACAATTTCGGCTTCTCCTTTCCAACGGTTTCCACTTTGGGGGGCGATATCTTTTTTCATCTTTCTTTTTTCTGTCTCACCCTCTGTTATATCTTTTTGTTTACGCGCATTTTTGAGGGCTGTAATTTGTGTACAAACCGAGGAAAAGCAGACAAATTATACGAGTATTCCTGGAGGACCTGTAAAAAGGCTGACTTTTTTCTTTTTTTGGTGTACAATGTGTAACTTTGTTGCCTTTTGTATACGACGGGGAAACAACATATAATTGCATATTAGGTAAACGTCGTCCTGCGTGTGCGTTTTAAATTACCCAAAAATAAATAAGGATATCAAATATTCTCTAAGTTAACTAAAGGGAACACTTATGGGAACATATGATATGTATCCGTTTTGTTTTACAACTCACTTGACAATTGCATGTTTTGCCGGCTTAAGTATATACTATTTACAATTTGGTCAATTAGGAGTTGCTATTTGTAAGGTATAACAAATATTAAACATCATTAATGTGGAAATTTTTGTAGAAAAAAAAAATTATATGATAATACGGCCCTAAGTTTGAAAAGGAGAAAATTCCACACGAAATAGGGTATTTCAAATTTGAAAATGATGGATTTTAAAGAAAATTTTGTATTCTGGAATATTTTATAACTGGCATTACCAAAATATACTTGGCCTAAAGGGAACAGCGAGCTCCTTGGGGAATCATCCTCAGGGACCTGAAGACGCTTTGAGAAAGGCCCCATCCCCTAGTATTATTCCTAGCTCTATATATAAAGTGTGTATAAACATTAACGCAAGATTTGAATTGCATCTCATGTGTGCAAAGAACTGAAGTTTTGGAAGAAAATTAAACAGCGTGACAGCTGATAATTCGGGGTTTTTCAAAATGCTACAATACGCTGAAGAACAACACATTTTCAATGTTGGGAAATATTTTTAAAATAATGAAGGGGTTTCAAACAAAATCATCTTCAACGAGGACGCTCATCAAATTAATATTGATGGCTTCGTTAATCGATAAAATTGAGGCAGTTGAGTTTCACAATATACAAAAACAAATGCATGCAAAACTTGGCGGAATGAAGACGGGCCCCAGGAAATAACACCTGTAACGAACTCGCCATCTTGACATCGCTCCGACCGAGCTCAGGGAAATTGGGAGGGTCTTTCATGGCCAATTACATAACATATTTATAGATAGTAAAAAAGAAGAAGTAAGCTAAGAGAGTTATTTTCCGCTGGAGACAAATTTACCTGTTTTACCTCATGTATCGTCAAATTAAAAGTTTAATTAAAGATTCATTTTATGCTCAGTGATTTATTGACACAAAATTGAAAATAACTCATTATAATAAAATATCTTATTGAAAGTTCTTATTAAGTAAAGTACAATATAAATTGGTTATAATATTCAAAATTAATAAATGGGTAAACATTAGTGTATGACATTTAAAGAAAAGTTGTTATAATTGTTACTAAAAATGTAATTATATTTTATGTGATATTAGTTGCACTTACTTTTTGTAACTCTCCAATGAAGCGATCGCTGCATCGTTAGGAATTTGATTAATGAATATTATACAAAGGTTCGATTTATTTTTATCAATTAAATGTAATAATCTTTATATGTAAAAAATTATGTCTGTATATAAAAACTCGATAGTGCTGATTGACTGAAAGTTTTTCCCTTTTTTTTAAATTTCGTTAAAGAAATAAAGTGTCCAATTAATATCTTATTGTCTTTTGCACTATTATTTATTTGTTTGTTAATATATTATTTCCTCCTTTTTTGCAAATGGTTATTTAATGAATCTTATTATCTCACCTCGCATAGTGACGGCGACACTATCGAGTATCTAGCCATGGAAAAGCTTCTCAAATTACCGTTCGTAATCGGTGTAAAACTGTAGGTCCCAATCATTGAGTGAAAACTGGAAAGCGCACAGCTCAGTGATTGTGAGAAGTTCTCCCCAGTCCCTTCATGGGATGTAATGGGAAACCATTTATTTATTTTATTATCTCATAAGGGTTTTTCAATAAGAGCGCAACAAAAGTTTTTTTAAATAAAACAAAACCGGTTTCAGATACCACTGAAATTCTTTATTCCTGTGAAAGCACGTTCGATGCCATTATGTACGGAACTCGATTTCTTTTGCATGGCCACCACGGGCACGCTTGCAGAAGTCCAGACGCTGAACCCAATTTTCGACGGTTTTCAAGTATAAATCGGCCGATACTGCTGTAATTTCACGTTCCATAGACCATAGACTTGACGTAGCCCCACAGGAAATAATCTAACGGCGTCAAATCGCACGACCGAGGCGGCCAATCGACTGGGCCATTTCGTGAGATAACACGTTCACCAAACTGGGTTTCCAATAAAGTGATTGTGGCATTCGCTGTGTGGCTTGTGGCTCCGTCCTGTTGGAACCACATGTCCTCCACGTCCATATTATCCAATTGGGGCCAAAAATATTCGGTTATCATTGAACGGTAGCGATTCGTATTCACAGAAATGTGCTGGTCTTGATCATCACGGAAGAAGTACGGTCCAATGACGCCGCCGGCCCATAAACCGCACCAAACCGTAATTTTTTCGGGATGCAATGATGACTCATGGATTACGGGTGGAATTCCGTCTGACCAATAACGCATATTTTGCTCATTGACCAAGCCATTCAGCCAGAAATGAGCCTCATCGCTGAAGATGATTTTCCGATGAAAATCTGTATCATTTTCAAGTTGTTGCTCAGCCCAATTCACGAACATACGTCGCTTATGGTGGTAAAGCGGCTTCAGTTCTTGCGTCAATTTGATCTTGTAAGGATGTAGGCCAAGATGTTTTCGCAAAATTCGCCACAACGACGTCACAGAGATGCCCAATGTTTGAGAACGACGTGTGAGAGACACATTTGGGCTTTCTTGCACTGAAGCCTAACGGTGCGTTTACACGGGACAGTTTGAGACAAGATAGTTGAGAGTATGTATTAGTTGTCACAAAGACAAAAATTGTTTGTGTGACGTACGCTTCCAGCCAGTTATAAAGACAGTACAGTTTTAGTCAACAGCCGACAGTATCGTTTCGTTAAATTTCGTGCTCTGATTTTTTGTTTCTTCGCTCTTTAGCCATTGTGTTTTGTCTGACTTCTCCAAATTACAATGGAACTGATGTACTCTGCAAAATTAGACATGTATTCATGTTTATATATTTGTATTGTCAAACAATATTTCAATAAGAATTAGCAACATTTTCAAATACAAATATATTTCCCAATTTATAAAGGCGTTTGCGATGTGTTGCTTTTTTCTCAAATTACTACGAAACGTCACCGATATGGCCAATGGCTGAACTAGTAGAGGTTGGCGCAGTAGGATTTGTTGTAATTGTGTGAACCAACAACAGGCATTTAGTTTTTGTTTCATGACTCTAATCGTCAAATTCAACACAGATCCATATGAACAAACACAGTAAACAAAAAAGTACAACAACAAAATACACTGAATTTAACAGATGGAGTCATAAGAAAGTAAAATCAGTTGTTCTATTGCGCCAGCCTTTACCAGTTCAGCCATGATCTGGCCGCTTATGTCAAATCTCTTGCCGAAGTTACTGTCATTGAAAAATCAGAGACAGTGGCGAGGCAAGTGAGATAAGTGTAAGTGTGGTAGTAAAAATGTGTGAATGTATTGCTAGTGTCGGAGCAAAACTGTCCCGTGTAAACGCCAGGTAAGCGGCAGCAATATTCTCGACACTACGGGCACTTCTTTGTCTCACTGGCAAAGGGAACATTTTGTACTGTGCCTGTGGATTCAAATTTTTTCCACTAGACGCTCAATTGTTGATCTGGTAGGACGATTATGACGACCATACATTGGACGTAGCGCCCTTAAAGTTGAGGCCACTGACTCCAAATTTCGGTAGTAAATTTTAATAATTTCGACTCGTTGTTGGCTCGTATATCTTTCCATGATGAAATGGCAAACCTTACTGAAGAGAAATGTCAAAAGAGCGGGAAAACTATGGCGTCGTTTGCTGTCCCTATCGATTTACTTTTGTAGCGTCTCTGTTGAAAAACCCTTTATTTTCTTCACGACTTTCCAAAATTTAGTTCAGCGTATAAAAAAACACGTTGCTGATCAGTTTATATATTATTCTCCATACTGTAGATCCATTTAGCTTTTGCTGAATTTAACAAACTTGTCTGTACATCCTGCAATGTAATTCTGTTTTAGTAGCTCCAGTTAAAGGATTCTGCATTTTGATTTTTGCACAATGCTACTTCTTTTGTTCAAATTGTGGATCAGTCGCCTTTATCTAATATCGTATCGCCAAATTGCAGGGTTTTATTCGGTTTCATTTAAATTCAAAATTCTAAAGTTTCGATGTTAGACTTTCTCGTTTTACATTTCTAACAACAATTTCAAATTTTCCAAACTATAATTTAATAGAAATTCCAATGTTCAATTCTTTCCAAAAATACTTTTTCCTCTTAAGTACAAACACCAACAGTGCTCCTGTAAACTACAACACACCCTAATTGTAAAATGAAAATGGGCCCCAAACCAATACACGGGTTACAACAACACAATGTTTTGGAATGTTATTTCGTTCATTTGGGGTCCATTTTCGCTTACACTTAGGGTGTTTTGTCATTATGAATGTGGGCCCCAGTGAAATGGACCCCAAAACTAAATTGGGGTGTAATTTCTCGGGGTGCTATTTCATATGGCTACTATAAAACTTAATGAAAAAACACCCCATAATAACAAATGAAATTAGGCCCCAAATATTATTGGAAAATAAATTTTAATAAATTATATTTTACTATTTTAGAAAAAATGAAAAAAAATTGAGCTATTTTTTTAGGAAAAGATTTTTTGCCTAAGGCGCTTCATCACACAATCAACAAAAATTGTAATGAACTTTATGTTACTGTTTTAGAAAGATAAACAAAAAATATTTCCAAAAAAAATTCCGCGATTTTTTTGGAAAGATTTTAATGAACCTTATTTTATTGTTTTAGAAAGAAATTAAAAATCCCGCTTCAACACACGATCAACAACAATTTTAATAAATTGTATTTTGCTGTTTTAGAAAGAAGTGAAAACAATTTTTACAAAAAAAAATTGCGCGATTTTTATGGGAAAAAATTTTTGACTGCGGCGCTTCAAAGCACAGTCAACAAAAAATTTTAATAAACTTTATTTCACTATTTTAGAATGAAAATAAAAAAAATTTTCCAAAAAAAATATCGCGCGATTTTTTTTGCCTGCGGCCGCTTCAACACACGATCAACAAAAATTTTAATAAACTATATTTTATTGTTTTAGAAAGAAATGACAAAAATTTTCCAAAAAAAAAATCGCGCTTCAACACACGATCAACAACAATTTTAATAAACTATATTTTATTGTTTTAAAAAAAATTTTTAAATTTATAAAATTATTCCAAAAAAAAATCGAGCGATTTTTTGCGAAAAATTGTTTACCTGCGACGCTTCAACACACGTTCAACAAAAATTTGAATAAACTAAATTTTACTGTTTTAGAAAGAAATGACAAAAATGTTTACAAAAAATTACGTCAAAAAAGGGGAGACACAAATTTGATAACTATAGATATTCTATTCTATCTTATTTTGTTTCCTGGGGTGCAATTTCTATTCTTTAAAATTACATTTCAAGAAAATACACCCCAAAGAGCCAACGAAATTTGGCCTCAAATTTTATCAGTATAAAATAAATAATTATTCTGGGATCCTGTTGCGCTTAATGGGGCCTTATTTTAAACGGTTTAAAACAAACAAATTACAGTCGCCCCCACTAAAATATTTGGGGTCGTGCTTCACAATTTTTTGGGGCCCTTCATCATTGCTTGGGAGGTTATTTCATTTTGAAATTTGAGGCCCACCTTCATAATGAAAACAAACCCCAAATTTGGGACCCATTTTTACTTTGCAATTGGGGTCTTATTTCCTGGGGACCGCCTTCCGGCCGCCGCAAAACGTGTCACTATGCATTTTGGGCTGGTGTAGATCTCCACCCGATGCCATATCATCGAACCATTTTTTTTTCGAAACTTTGGCTAGCTGGGCAATAACAGATAATGGTGCTCTGTCGTGACATGATAACCTAGTTTTGACGTTCACGATTTCCGTGATATAAATGTGGACAACATGTGGTTCCAACTAGGAGGCACCACAGTTCCCACATCTCGGGTAATAATGCAATTACAATTCAATCTTCTTTGAATTTAGAGACAGCGTTGATAACTTTTACTTGACTTAAAATTTCCCAGTTAAGGGGCATTGTTACAATATCTAGTTAGAGTTAAATAAGAGTTAAAATTTTTATATTCCATATAAACAGACAGAGACTGAGAGACTTCGTTATTTTCAGTAATATTTATATAATAATCTAATATATAGGTAACATTAGCCACCTTAAAATTGTAATATATTATTATTCATAAAATTGCAAATTATAAACTAACAGCAACAACTTTTAGTTAGCTTTAACTGCACACTCTGAAAAATATTGGCCCTAGCAACATATTGCAGGAACATGCACATGTTTGCAAGCATCGTTTTTATGAATTGAATATCTGGTGCTTTTTGTTTCTCAGTTGTCTGTCTCGTTTTTGATTTTAGCGGTTTTCAACAAACAACGCCACATTCTGGTATGAAAAACACATGTTATGGCCTTTTAATCATTGTGGTTCAGACATGATTAATCTGCTTTTCAAAAGGCCGAATAAATAAAAATCATTCCTGATGAATTTGAGTACCATGGAGCATGATTAAACTGCATGCAATTGTTATTTTAAGTAAAAAATTTTGTTGTCTTTTAGGCAACAACAAAAAACATGTCTAATGGGGACCGATGGTTCTCTGGAGATGGAAGGAAGTTTCTGCAAATGTTTTCTTGTGTGTTTTCTTGCGATATTTTTCGAACACTTACATTATAGTGAATTCTCAATTCAAATAAGATTTCGTTTGCATTTAGTTTGATGAAGTTTTCAATGGCATCATTCCAAACAACCGCTCATAAAAGTCTGTGGCTCGATTTGAAAACTCCTTTTTTAAAAAACTATATCTCTATTAATCGAGATATAGAAGGGCCTCGAGCTTGAACAATAAAATTTAAAAAAAATTCAATGAGTGTTCCAACTCACGGGCGATTTTTGCTACACGGTACCTGTTCGATTTCTGTGAACACATTAGTAATTGTTACATTGGAAAAAAAATGGTTTTTGTGCTGAAGGCTCTTTTGCTATTGCACTTTCTTTTTTCTTACATCTGCTTTAACATTAGATGTAATATTGTTAAAATAAAAAAACAATATTTAGCTCACTGAAATAATTGTTTTTGTTTTGTCATAAACATAGCGATGACAAAAAGTATTGACTAGTATAGAGAACTTATTGCACTCTTTTTCCGCTCTCATGTAGATAGTATGAGTAAAAGAGCATAAACGAGTATTTTTCTCTTTATAGAATATTTCAACAGAAATGCACCATTTCGACAATGTTATTACATAAAACAATCCAAATCGCATAGATATTTCAAGGGGCACCAATACTTCACATCAAAATTATGAATGTACCAAGTTAAGACAAAAAGAGAGTAATACGTTGTGAATCAATCGCCAGATGTCGTTAGTGCTTATGAGTCATACAATTCGTGCCATGAGTTCTCTATACTATTCAATACTCTTTGGCGACGACGACTTGCTTGTTTGTTTGTTGCCGCTACATCAATACCATCATACTTATGTTCAGGCAGAGACTATTTTTGTACAACAACCACGTATGTGATGCTAACGCTATGTGTTGTTTGCATGTGTTCATTTTGATAGATTGTCCTACTCGTGCCTATAGATGTTCACACATCAAAAATAGTTTGGTAATAAGTGGCAACCTTATAAAACATATGTTTTAAGTTTCAAGGCGCCACGTTGTTTAGTATTTATGTTTGAGCCATCAAAAGTGAACGATCTTAGTGAATTTGTAAACATGGAAAAAATTCGTCGTTGTTATGTAATTCAATATTTCCAAGCAGTATTAAAGACGAACTATATTCTACTCTGAGGGAGTCTTCGTTTACGTCTGTAAAATATTGGGTAGAAAATCTTAAACAAGGCCATACGAGCTGCCAAGGCAAGTACCATAGTTGTCGACCAATTGAGGTGTCCAAGCCAGACACGGTTAAGAAAATCCACAAATCGGTATTGGATGATCATTCGCTGGAGGTGCGTGAGCAAGCTGAAATAATAGGCATTTCAAAAAGTTGTATACATTTCATATTGACCGAAGATTTGAAGTTGAGGAAGCTGTGCGAAAGGTGGGTGCCGGGCTTGCTTTCAATAGAGCAAAGCCAGCGTCGTGGAGATTTTTCAGTAGAGTGTTTGGCGATGTTTCACCGCAATAAAGCCAAATTTTTGCGTCGATTTATAACCATGAATGAGACTTGGGTCCACCACTGCATACCTGTGACAAAGAATCAGTCAAGAAGTGGATTAAGAAGGCGAAGACAGTTCCATCTGCAGACAAGTTCTTGGCGTTTGTTGATGGGATGCGCATGGGATAATTTTTCTCAACATATTTGTGTCTTCTTTGTTTGATCGGCTAGTTTTGGGACCGCCTTCGTACCAAATCTCATCTTCGTACCTCTAATGACTCTTCAGATATAGCCATTTCAAATTTCGAGCTGTTAGAGTTCTTCGTTTTATGGTCGGGCACTACCACATGATTTTTATTATATGTACATTATTCGATCTGAACTTATTTCTTAGAAGAAATTTGCATATTTCTCCATTTCCTATGAGCTGTACAGATCAGGGGTGTATTCTGCAACTAGAAATAATGTAAACAGTCGGCACGAGGATTTGAACCCACGGATTTGTTTTCAGGTCTGTTCTCCGTTGGTCTATGTAAGTGTAGTGTATTCGCCAAAAATATAAAAAATGGTTATTAAAAAGTCTGAACCAAAATACATTTGCAATTACGGATTTTTTAGAAGACAACTCACTTCCATACATACTTAAAATCCACAGTCTTGATAATTCCAGATACATAGAGTGGTGTGCGATGAAATAGAGTCAACACCAATCAACATTTTCAAAACAAAAAAAATTTAGAAAAATTAAATTTTGTTTATAACTTTTATTTTTAATTGTTCAATTAAGAACTAGATATAACATTTTCCAACATTAATGTCGTAATTTAAATTTAAATCATTAGGTATAAATCAAAATATTTCAAAATGCCCCGTTTTGTCTGTGAATTAAAATAGAGTCATCGCCATTCATCATCTGAACTAGAATAAATAGCTGTGCCAAATAAAATGTGTGTTTCATTAATCCTTTATATTATCTCAGTACTTTATGAAATAACTATGTATTATTTTTTATCACAGCTAAGCAACGCCTTGTCATTGAATCATCAAGTCTCCACAAGTCATGTTTTCCACGCCGATTGTACCAGTGTCATAAGCTCATTTTTATTAAATTGGTTTATTCCTTTGATAGACACTTTAATGTCCCGCCACAAATTCTGAATAGGATTTAAGCCCGGCGGCTGCATAGACCATCTTAAAACTATGACACTATTATTTTCAAACGAAGCTTTTGTTCGCTTCGATGTGTGTTTGGGGTCGATATTATGTTGAAACACCCATCGAAGCGGTATTTCCCATTTAGCACAAGGCATCATGATGTTTTTTAATACAGTGGTATAATATGCAGCGTCCATTGTCTGTTCAATTTGGAATAAAGGTTCTGTCCCAATGTAAGAGTAACAACCCCGTACCATTATGTTTCCGCTACCACGTTTAACTGTTTGGATTGTGTTCTGGGGGCTGAATTCGTTGTTGGAAGGTCTTCGTACAGGAAGATTACTCTTATCATAATTACCCAATCTCACATTAGTTTCAGCTGTCCTCAAAATATTTCGCCATTTGCGTTCGAACTATTTCACATGCTCCTTGGCAAAATGCAACATTTTTGGAACGTTCCGTTTGGATAGAAATGGAACTTTTCGGACACTTTTTGCCTTTAAATTTGTTTTTAATTAGATTTTTCTTAATGTAGAGGTGTCAACATCCCGATCGCATTGCCTTTTAAGGACGGAAGAGGTAACAAAAGTCGAACTCTACGTGGCGCAATATTTTTGGTCCTAAAGGTTCTATAATTTTCTGGGTTTTACCGTCTGTTTCCTGGATTGGGGTTATAGTTTATTCCGGTCTCCAACAGTTTCTTTGAGCATCCAATTATGTCAATAATTTGTATGTAGCTTCTGAATTCTTTTATCGTCTCTTTTATTCTTTCTTGGCGCTCATGATTGCAATATTTACATCGGCCCATTTTGGAACGTCAATAATGACAATTTATTAATGCTACTACTAAACATTGATCATATTTAGAAGCTAAAGTTTGTTTTCAAATTCAAAAATATTTTTTTTTGTAATTGGCTCTATTTTATAGCACACGTCATTACATAGCCTTTAAAATACTCACACTGACCTGGAGAACAGTAGTGTACAAAATTTATTAAAAATGACGGGATTATATTTGGCAGAGGACCGGTCAATCAGGTTCAGAATTTCTTGACATGAAATATCTTGGACCACTGATTTGCAGAGAATAAAAGTTTTGACGAGTGTGTAACTCTATTTCATCGCTCACCACTGTATATATGTACATATAAGTGTGTATTATAATTGTATGCCTTAGTAATCGTCGGTGGTGCACTGCTAGTGAGCGCGGCTTTTGTGCATGACATCGCGGGTTCGATCCCTGCTCTGACCACCTTATATATCTATCGACGGCGGTCACCTCTAGCTTAGTGCCGGCGAGACTATAGAGTACTTGGTAATGAAAAAGCTTCTCAAAATACCGTTCGGAACCGGTGTAAAATTTTAGGTCCCAATCAGTGAGTGGAAAACTAAAACGCGCACAACTCACTGGTTTGTGAGAAGCTCTACCTAATACTTTCATGGGATGTAACGGGAAATATTTTTTTATGTATTATAATACTTGGTTAAAATTACGCTTTAGTTCAGAGTTTAATCTTATTAAATAACAGAAGTAGCCAAACATTATAGAACAATCTATTAATTTATCGAACAAAAATTTTAAAAATTAAGCGAGAAAATCGAAAATTTTATAAAAATCTGTCAAAAGTAAAAAAAATCGCCCAAAAAAAGTGTTAAAAAATATTTAGCATTTTTATTGTAAAGTGATGATGCCAACAAAAAATGCTGTAATGCGCTAAAAATTCTAAAACCCTCTCCATGGTAAAATAATGAAGGTAAACTCGTTAGAACAGATGTTTTCAATTTTTTCATTGTAGTTGATCGTTTCAGCTGTCAAATTGAATGTACTTTGTTTTTGTACCGTTTTGTATTCCTGTTTTGTTGGTATACTTACGTGTATAGCTTGACAACTTATGCGATTGATACAAAAACAAAATGCCTGTTGTTGCTGCCTACAACAACAACAACGTCTACTGCTACTACTTGGTTATTTTACTATGCCCCTCTCAATCCTATAGATTTGTTGTTTTTTTTTGTCTCTACAATTACCTACTCTTTTATTTGTTTCGTTTTTGGGACTTTGGGTCTATGTATGTAAGTATGTATGTGTTTGCTAACAACTTGATGGACGCTCTTCTCCTTTAGTCAATCTCTCTTAGCTCTAACCTCTTCTTCTCATTAAGCTGCTCTTTTTATTTTATTAAAGAGTTATTACATGTTAATTGAGCATTGTAATAAATCAAGGTCATCTAATCGTTTGTCTCCAAAATATCTGCCATCCACTTACCGAATACATATGTATGTATTAACATAAGATTTTAGTGTAGTTCGCGAAGCTGCGTAAAGCAGCCGATCGGTTTAGTGTTTCGTAAAAATGTGCAATATAACTAATTCATTAAGAACAGTAGTGTAAAAATATTGTGTTCTTTCAAAGAGTGGAATAGTGAATGAAATTAATGGTTATTGTAAAAATTAACGACCAAAATGCAACGACATCGAACTGTGAGAACTGATTACTAACTACTAGGTCGCCAACGGATTAAATTTAACAAAAATTGTCAGACAAATTAAAGAAAGGTAAGTGTTTTTTGTTTTTGGTGAACCAAGTCTCTTATTTAGGGAAACAACAAAGAATTACATCTTTAGTTGTTTCATTTGGCATATTTGTTGCTTTTGCGTCATAACTTAAACTTGCTCGTTTATGTTTTACTTAAACCACAACTACAGATGTTACCGTAGCCTTTATTTAGAATAGATGACACTCCATCAATTTCATCAATTGTGACTGTTGTTTCAACTTTTTAATCCTATAGATTTGTTACTCTATCATAATTGTTTTCTTAAGCAAATTGTTGTTTTTTTGAGTTTCCTTTTTTTAACTTTCGCCATATTTTCTAATTGTATTCCTGTTATCACTTGTTATTCGATCTGAGAGTGAGACATTTTGCACCCCCTCTCTATAAGTTCTTTGTTTCTCTTCTTAAATGAGAGAGGGAGAGAGGACAGTAATAAGAATAAACATCAATGTTAATCAGTGGTCGCCAAAAAGAGAATACTGATCAAATGTGAATGTTTTAGTGTATTTGCACTGAAAGAAATTGGTGCTGGTATTCTTTTGAAGTTCACTGTGCAATTTAAAAAATAAATAATTTATTTTATTAAACACTTTAATATTTCATCTTTAATTTATGCTCAGAAACAGTTAATTAAAAAATTATAGTATAAAATACAAATTAATTAATTGTTATAAAATTTAAGAGGAGCTACATATATGCAGTCTTTCTTTTCAGCACCTGGTAATTTGCATTACCAGTCAAATCATAGGGCCGTATTCATAATACTCAGTAATCGGGCATTACTGATTACAGAAAATTCAACGCACCTCATCGTAATCATGTAGGCACTTTATAAAAATTGCTGAAAAAAATTGTAGTAATCAGTAAAAATTTACTAGTTAAAGAATTATTTTTACTGAAATTTTAGTAGTACTGCAAAGTGCCCATCTATGGTAAATGTCTTAAGTACAAATAGTTAATATTGGCTTATGGTAACTAATATAAGATACATATTTAAATTTTTGATTCGATTGTATTTAAAAATCTATGGAAAACTGCATCTATAGTAGTGGAATTGTTAGTTGTGGGGGTTTGTGGAGAATTGCTCATATGCAAGTGGAAAACGTCAAATAAAAATGTTGATAAAGCTTGCGACTGTGGGTTTGCAAAATTTGTATTAAAATCTCCACCCATAATAATTGGCATGAGATGGAGATTGTTACCCAATTGTCGTGCACCAGCTTCAGTGTAAGGCAACAGTACGTAATGAAGATATGTTATAATCTTAATTTATATTGGAATCTAATAGAAATTTTATTAGAATTAACATTACCTCCATTCAGCTTTGATACACTTTGTGTTGTTTTATGTTCTGAGTTATAATTTTATTGGTGTTTTGTAAAATATTTTATTATTTTGTATTTGTTGCGGTTGACAAGTTATTAATCAGCTGTTTACTGAAATGTAATGTTATTTTACAGCAATGGTTTTCGAAAATTAGTAGCTACTATTGCACACTAGATGGTGCTTATATGCAGCTGTTAAGTATGAATGACAGTCTCAAAGACGAAGAAGACTTATAGTTTGACAAGTTTAGTTTTTAGTTTTCCTTATTTTGCTTTGTTTTAGTAAATTTCTTATTAAAAGTGCAAAAAATCTTTTTAAAAGTTACTAAAATGAACTGTTTTTGTATTCATTTTATTTATTTGTTTTCATTTGCCTACGATAACATAATGTACGACAATTAGTGAAAATTAATCGCTACTATTGCACACTAGATGGTGTTGAGTATATTGTATGCAGCGTATGATTACACTAATACACTCATACATAGCTCACACCGATTTGATAACGCTTTACGATTGGTCAACGATTACATCGCACATCTTACTCTAAATTTGTGATTGTATTGTGAAAACGATTTTTACCCCCAGCGTATAGATGTTTACACATCAAAAATTCGTATTCCCAATCTGTAATTCCACATATCTAGTTATTACCAATTTTCCAAAACAAAGCGGCATGACCATTCTTCGTTGAAAGCTAATGTTCAACTGAATGAAATTTTCTTCTCTCATAAGCTCTTTGATATGCTTTTTGTGAAGTTCGTGTTGTGTACGTGTAAAAAGCCGATCGTGTTCGGCCCCTGGGGGCTATGGGCGGTGATGTTGATCGTCAATAGTTACATAAACATACATACATACATACAGCTTTATGTAGAAAAATGGGCGTAACTAATAATTGGTCTGTTTTTGTTTAATTCCATGCTAAACTAATTTTTCGACCACTTTGTATGAGAAACTAAGCGATATTAAGCGGCTCCACATACAAAGTTGTCGAAAAATTAGTTTAGCAGGGAACAAAAAAAAAGGGAGGGAGAGAAGATAGTAATAAGAATCAACATCAATGTTGATCGACATAAATATCCTAAGCACCTGAAATTACAAAAAAACCGTCACTTAATGCTCCTCGTAAGGAAAAGCGGCTTCAATTCGCAAGAGACTACGTGGTATGGAATGTGCAGCCAAGAGGTCATGTAAATGACTGGAGAACCGTTGTATTTGCGGATGAGAAGAAGTTTAATTTGGATGGGCCTGATGGCTACAACTATTATTTCCATGATCTGCGCAAAGAAAAGCGTTTTCTGAACCGACATCACGAAAGGGCGGCCTTATGGTTTGTGGTGCTATTTCCTACTATGGCACCATCGATCTTGAATTTCAAAGTGCAAAAATGACTGGTACAAGCTATAAAACGTTATTTGAATCGGCTTTTTCCGAAGTTCAGTGAACTATTTGGTCCCATATCTTGTATATTGCAACAGGATATAAACAACGCCAGAGTAGTAAAGGAGTTCATTGCAAGCCAAAATGTTAATATTCTTGACTGGCCACCCTGTTCGCCAGATGTAACCATTATCGAAAATGTCGGGGGTTGGTTATCTCGTAAGGTCTATGAAGGAGGTAGACAATTTGATGACAATCAGTCACTATTTCAGGCCATGCTTGGAATCGAATATCGTTGGATTACATAAATTCTCTTCATCTCTCAATGAAGACCCGTATATTTGAAGTTATTAAAAACAAAGGGGGGATAAAGTAAAATAAATTTTTTTAAAAAAAACAAGAAAAACTGTTTGTAATTAAAATTAGTTAAAGTATCTTTATTCAAGTGAACCAAAAAAAAAATAGCACTTTTTTTGACTTTTTTTTATAAATTGCTCAAAAAAGTTCTTTAGTTAAGAAACCACTATTGTCATAATTTTTGTTATATCTCACGATGTCTAGCTTCCGTTCCCATTCTCAAACCCTGCAATCGGCTACAAATTGCAAAAGATACAGTCTGCTGAATGAGGAATTTTTAGTACCTTTAAAGAAGTGAACCGGAGTGTATATAAATATCGTGAATGCACAAAACTAAAAGTTAAAGATTTTGTTCGCCGTTGCTGATAGAATTTCGTTTCCTCATTGAAGAAGAGCAAAGATAAACGTCAGATGAGACGGAGTACAAATCTGTGTATAAATTAATCTATAGAGTAAACAACTCAAAAGAGAGATTTTCATTCAGAAATCGCCAAAAATTTAAAAATTTAAGGGTTCCCTAATCAAAATACAATATTTTATTTTTCTTTATTTCTTCTGATTAGAAAACAAAAACTCTAATCATTGTATTGCAATTGGGGTGATTACATATATCGCTAATATTTTTATTTTATTTTTGCCATTTTGCCCATTCAATGTGATTCATAATTCTCATAAGTCACATTTTCAACATGTGAGCCTGCTGTTTATAGCTTTTATTGTCATTAGTATTAAATGATAACGTTTATCGCATGACAATCGACAAAATTCCGATTAGTCATAATGACATATCGTTTATGACCCTGCCACTTCAATCCTCTCGGTATTTTCTGCGTTTTCTTTTTGCCAACAATTTTTATACCGCATTAGAAACAAACAGGAACAAAGAGAGATACAGAGAGATATGCAATGGATTGGTTTATCTCGCAACTGGATAATACCTGTTCAATGATTTCCTATTAGTAAATAATAAATCATGCATGTCCTGCGACACATACCACTACACTATCCCAAACACATATGTAAAATCATATACATATTTGGCTATTTTTCCAGTCCTAACGCAATTCTTACAAATTTCCATCAGAGATAACAAATTATCCACTTTACTAATTATGCATATCGTATTGCAAATTGACGTTCATATAAAATGAATGTGTTCTGATGGATCGCCTACGCATACACTTAGGGGAAAAAGGTAGTATAATTGTAAACATATACACTGCTAACGTCATAATATTCATAATTATACAAGCAGACAGAAATGGGTGTGTGACTGTGTGTTTGTGTACAAATAGAAACACATTTATATATACATTAAATCATCATAAATTATTCCATTACCATTATCATCACCGTCGAAGCCATTTCACATGCACAGTGGGTGCGTAATATATTTGCTACGAAAATAATTTCTTTTATACCAGAGTTCGTATTTACCCCCTTCCACCCATACACATAGCAGTGGGGAATGTTTAATGAAAGTTAACCCATTAAAACTCGTAAGAAAGCAAAGAAAAAACTCGTTCCTTCCAAGGGAAATGTCAGATAACTGCAGTTCGTTTGGGGACTGTAGTTGAGAGAAACGAACTTCTGTTAAGCCATACATATCATTTCGTTTGGGAGCACCGAAAAATGTTTGCAGCAAACGAGTTATGCAAAATATAAGATGAAAAAAAAAACGTTTGCAAGAAACGAAAAACGGCTCCGCCAACTTTTGTTATTCAGTTATTGTTATGTACTCCTAAAAAAGTCAAAGGGTTATGAGAAATGGGAGCTGAAAAAAACTTCACGAAAAATGGTTCCGCCAACTGTCTCTTCGGTTACAGCAACCGAGTTGTAGTTGCTCCAAACGAAAAAAAATCAATGAGTGTTCGAATTCACGTATGATGTGTTAACACCTTTTTGCTACACGGTACCTGTTCGATTTCTATGAACACATTAGTAAATGTTACATTGGAAAATAAAAAATAATAGTTTATTGAATTAAATTTTATTTCTTTATTTTTATAATTTATAAATGTTAAGTTTTCAACACAGATACAATTGATCTGTGATAACTGAAATATGAGACATAAACTTTAGATTCTATCCTATATAAATATCATGAGAAAACAGCGTCAATTGTAGTTCTTTGGATAGTAGTTGGAGACTCTAATGATGTATTAATAGTAAGCTTGAATTTATCGTAGAGGAATTCGATAAGTGGCAGTGCTTCTGCGGTTGAAAAATTCGTGTTAACGTCACCATCCATTATTATAGGCATTGAAAAATAGTCCTTTTCTAGTTCGCGTGAACCATTTTCGGTGTAGGGCAGAAGTGAAAAATGAATAAATTTTATTATATTGTGGACAGACTGGTTTGTTGAAATGTAGATGGCAATACAAATTATTTTTTGCACTGTAGGTAATTCCAATAGAATGCTACTAATGTCACCAATCGAAGAGGTATTTTGTGAAGTTTGTTGCTCGATGGAGTTAAATTGTTCACGTGGTATATGAGCTGAATTTTTTCTATAACGAAACAAACAAACACACAACATCACACATACTTTGTCCGAAGTAGCTGACTTATACGTGTGTCACATAACCACATGTTTGCCATATCAACAGCAACGAAACAGCCAAACACTCAACATCACACATACTTTGTACGTAGTAGCTGACGTATTAGTGTGTCACTATTACGTCGACTGCGCTTGCAAATGAAATTTTGCGTGGCTATGCTTTATATCTCCGTTCAACAACAGTAACAGACACATGTACATATGTACATACATTATTATGTTACTACATACGCTATAGACACAATTTCGTTTGCCTCACCTTGCTCGCTAATTTTTGTTTAACACGTCATTATTCTCTTTCGCAGTCGCAGAAAATCTGGTTTTAGCAGCAGCATAAAATCTGGGTTTAGCAGCAGCATAAAATCTGGTTTTAGCAGCAGCAGAAAACCTGTTTGCGTGTTGTATGCATTTGCTGACTTTGATAGATTTAGTCCCTATACGCCGCTATAGATGTTAACACATCAAAAAGTTTGCGAGAACTGATAAATGTTTGCAGTAAACGAGTTGTGAATAATCAAAATCAATCAATGGTTTCCCATTACATCCCATGAAGGGACTGGGGAGAACTTCTCACAATCACTGAGCTGTGCGCTTTCCAGTTTTCACTCACTGATTGGGACCTACAGTTTTACACCGATTCCGAACGGTAATTTGAGAAGCTTTTTCATGGCTAGATACTCGATAGTGTCGCCGTCACTATGCGAGGTGACCGCCGCCGAAAGGAATTTTTTTTTTGAAGGTGGTCAGAGCCGGGTTCGAACCCAGGTTCTCATGTACAAGAGCCGCGCACACTAACCATTGCACCACCGACGGCCACAATAATAATTAGACGTTTATCCTTGTGAATAATTAGAGCTGAAAAAACGTTTGCGAGAAACATTACTTTTACAATAAAAATTTCTGGCTTCCTTAAGCTGTTTTTTAATTTTCAATTTTTACCCATAAAGTTTGTTTAAATAAAGTTCTAATTTTTGTCTATTTTTTCACTATCTACTTACACGTTTGTCTCACCTTGCATTCAAATAACTACTAAAAGCGCAGCAAGCTAAAGGGTGGAACGCGGTAATTTGCTTTTTTGCACTGCAGTCTGTGGCGGCACTGTTGTTGGAAGAGAGTGGAGAGTGTGCGTGGCTTATAGTGGCTGCTGGGAGATATATATTCGTCTGCCTTTCAGTTGCCATCATGCACTGGACACGTGAGAAGAGGTCATTTTGTGTTGAAGCGTAATTTTCAAATGCGCACTCGATTATTGCAGTGCATAGTGCTTTTCGTTTACAAATAAAATATGCGGTACTGGAGTGAAACAAACCCCAGGAAACTTCACCAGAGACCTCTGCATTCGGAGTCTGTCCCTGTGTGGTGCGCCATATCACGAGTAGGCATCATTGGCCCCTTCTTTTTCCAGGATAACCACCTTGCCGTAACTGCGAACTCCGAACAGTACTTGACTTTTTTGTCAGCCGACTCTTGAGTCAATGCAAGTAGAAGATACATGGTTCCAACCGGATGGTGCCACTGCAGACACAGCGAGGGTTACCCTGAATTATTTGAGGCAAATGTTTCCTGCACGGCTTATCTCTTTGAGGGGTGATGTGAACTGGCCGGCACGCTCACCAGACTTAGTCCCATGCGATTTTTTCCTTTGGGGTTACCTGAAGTCGAAGGTGTATATCAACCGTCCCAACACCTTGGAAGACCAAATTAACAATATTGAGGCTGAAATTGGCAGAATACCAGTCGACATGCTTGTTAGAGTTCATGAAAACTTCAGAAAACGTGTGCAGTAGTGTGTGGATAGCAAAGGTCGATATTTGCCAGATACACTATTTAAAACCATGTAATTTAAAACTCCCTTACTGTTCAACATAATTAAAATATAAAATATATTTTTCTAAGGTTCACAATTTTTATATTTCATTCCCAAATAAGCAAACATCAGCGCTCCACCCTGTACTAGTTGGAAAACATATTAACCCTGCTGTTAGATTAGAAAAAACTTACGAATCTTAGATTGAGGGACCATTTGGTCCATACTGCAATTTTCATCCAAAATAATAATTTTATCTTATTCTTTGTAACTATTTTGGTTCAAAAATTTCTAAAGCAAGTATTTGACATATCAAAAACATCCGCTAACATATCAAAAACATCTTCTAAATATTTGACATGAATTTACATTCGCTTGGTAATGAAAAAATTTACGAATCTTAGGTTGAGGGACCATTTGGTCCATACTGGAATTTTCATCCAAAATAATAATTTTATCTTATCCTTTGTAACTATTTTGGTTCAATAATTTCTAAAGCAAGTATTTGACATATCAAAAACATCTTCTAAATATTTGACATGAATTTACATTCGCTTGGTAATGAAAAAATGTACTATTGACCAAATGGTCCTCTAACCTAAGATTCGTCATTTTGTATTTTTCTCAGTCCTGAATAAAGTTAGAAAATTTAATTTTCGCACATAACATTGTTTTATTAAAAGACCCCATTAGCAGAAAAATTTAGTCAGTATATATCACCGTTCCAAAGTTACAAGGGAAAACAGAAAAAATTTGGACCAAATGGTCCTAATCTAACAGCAGGGTTAACCGGATTTAATTGCCCATGCACTGGTTCATGTCATATATAAATATTTGTAAGATACCATCGTTAGGTGCTGGTATAATTTAAATCACAGTTTTAAAAGATTTTATCAAAATTATTAAAAGTATTATGATATCTTTTCGTATTTTTCCCAAAAGTGTTAAAAAAATTTTTGAAATGTCTACATTTCTGACGAAGAAGAAGAGAAGTTTGTCTTTTGAACTGTGTTTAATATGTCAGTGTACGGTATTACAACAAGTGTCGGCGTCACTCGCAAGTCTAACATTTTGACTCATATTTGTCATTGCTATGCCCTGCCGATTGCATCGTTAAGGGCAACAACTACATTATGGCAATTGCAAACACTTTATATAGTATTTTTGCTTGGTTCAGTATTTTATGAAACTGTGGCTTCGGATCATGAAAATCTTCGATTTCTACCTGTAGTGGAAGATTATATGCACTTGTTTTAAGTGTCACAAACCGACACCAATCAATCTCTGCACTGTGTGAACTTCGCTGTACCTGCGAAATTATCTCCCCAAAATTTGTCGTGGTTTAGAGACCTTTAATATTTTTTTACTTCTACCCTACAACTGCAGAATCACAGCCATACAATTAACATAGTGTACAAGTTCCCCCACTGTGAAATGCCTTTGTTGACGCCACATTTACCACTACTACGGCAATGGCTGCCACTATTAAATAAACGCTTAACTATTTACAAACATCAACAGCAACAGCAGCCATATGTGTCGGAGTGGAGTGTGTATATGCGAGTGTTAGTGAAACCACACACACACACATGCTAACAAAATTTATGCAAACGTTTACGAGGCACAACATTATGCATAAATAAAGGTTGCGAGAGGGCGTGCGAGTGAATCAGGAAAAAATAACATCAGCCACAACATGAAACAAAACGTAAATGCTTAAAGGCAATTTGAGCAAATGCAAATTGAACTCAACATTTGTGAAGAGATGAAAAATGATATAAATATACAATATGTGTGTGCATGTCAGCGTATGCATCACGCATACACTAAAACTACTGCAGATCCAACGGGTATCAGCATCATTATCTGCCGCAGCAGTAGCATCAAATGTAATGAAAGCCATCTCAATGACGTTAATGTTGGTGTTTGCTGCTCCGTTGTTTGGAGTTTGTTGTTTGGCTGTTGCAAATGTTAATGCTGCAACGCTATGATATGCACATGAACAACACACATGCATTGTGATGAAGATACAATTATACTCACATACACACACACGCAGAGGGAGAACAATTTCAAGTGATTTACGAGCACTTGATATGCACACATCAAGAGAATACTCTTTTACATTTATATGTATTTTCTTTGCTATTATGTTAGTAAATGCTCATCTTCCCCTATCTCTCAACTATCGTATGTATTTGTTCGTTTTCACATTTTCCAGGATTGTAAACAACATTAGATTCGAAGGAAGAATGCAGTCTAATAAGTAGGACAACAATATTTTCGTCAACTTACAATTACAGCGAAACCTCTTAAAGGCGTATGGACATGAACGATAAGAAGTTGACGACAAATACAAATACGATAACAATTAAAAATGAAAATCGCCTTGAAATATGTTTGGTAAAAGAGTAAAGAATAATTCTTTTTCCTCAATGGCAAATCATATTAAAAAGTAAATAAAATGGTTTCCCGTTACATTCCATGAAGGACTTGGGGAGACCTTCTCACAACCATTGAGCTGTGCTCTTACTAGTTTTGTTCTCACTGATTGGTACATACAGTTTTACTCCCGTTCCGAGCGGTATTTTGAGAAGCTATTCATGACTAAATACTCGATAGTGTCGCCGTCACTATGCGAGGTTACCGCTGTCGAAAGAAATTTAAGGTGGTCAGAGGAGTGATCGAACTCAGAATGTCATGCACAAGAGACGCGCACACAACCCATTTCACCACGGTTGGCTACTCATATTAACGATGAACAAATATTTTCTGACCCAGTTGATAAGGCTAACGTGAAGGTGGATATGTTTGCGGATAACTCATCTTCACCGGGAAGCAGTCAGCCACTGCCAAAAATTGAAAACGTATCTTATTCATTGCCCGAAATTTTTTTTGAACACGCGCAGTTAAATGGAGTATTTGCGCAACTCAATATCCGGGCCCATGATGTATTCCACCACCTGTTCGGAAAGAGCGTTCTCAGTCGTCCAGTGCACAACTTTTACAGCCTTTCAAACCACTAAGGGATCTTCCCTCCGCACTGCAAATTTGCCAATCTCTTCAAAGAGGTGAAGAAGCTAACTAGCTTGATAGCTGCCGAGAGATGACAATATGTACTACGCTCACAAAAGTAGTGGATAGAATTACTAATTACCATCTGGAGACTAAGCTCGAATCCAATAGTCTACTAAGCGACCAACAGAGTGGGTCCGGAGAAACCAGTCTAAATGTGATCTAATGGGGTTCCTTTCCGAACAAAGCAGTCGATTCATATTTCCACGCCCCACGAATATACTAGTGGAACCATGTATATGTTTGGAACCTTGTTTCCATGAACTGCAGGTCAACTGCTTTTTTGTTTGTCTGTCACGATTTTGTTTTCACTAGTTTTCAATAAACAAAGCCAGATTTGGTTCACAAACCATATATCATAACCTAGTACTCGTGGTGTATCCAAAATTGACCATTGTATCAGTTAGATTGCACTTTTTAAATTTAATGCCATTTTGTTTGGTGCAAGTGGCAACTCTGAAATTTGGCAGCTGTCACATTAGTTATTCCGATGATTAAAAATCAAGCGCTTTACGAAAGAACAACTCGTTATAATTGTGAAAACTTATTATACAAATTAGTTCAATGGGTAATGGAGCAATGTGAAGTCAATGCCAATTTTTCAAAAAGGTGATCTTCTCCGATGAGGCGCAGTTCCATCTGAATGGCTTTGTGAATACACAAAATTGTCGAAATTAGGGGTCAGAAAATCCTCATGCAATGCATGAGAAACAAATGCACTTACAACGAAAAACCGAAAAAGTAGTGACTGTAAACGGAATTCGTTACAGGAAAATGATAACGGAGTTCTTGTAGCCTGAACTGGACGACATGGATCTGGACGACATGTGGTGTCAGAAAGACGACGCCACCTACCAAACCGCGCTTGAAACAAGACATTTATTGCAGCAACGATTTTCAGATCAAATCATCTCAAGAAATTTTGATATCAACTGGCCACCAAGATCGTGCCATTTAATGCCGTCCGATTTCTTTCTTTGGGGTTTTGTGAAATCTCGGGTTTATTCGAATAAACCAGAAACAACGCCTGAGTTCAACGCGTCATCAGTGAAGTAAGGCAACATCTCTGCGGAACAGTTATGGACAATTTCATGAAAAGAGGAATGGACCGTCATCCGAGCCGTGGCAGCCATTTGCCGGATATTTTATTTCGTACTTTATCGGAACATGTGTTTTTTCCAATTCAGTAAGAAAATCACAACTGTCTCACAAAATACCTGTTTTTATTTTAAAATTAAGAAGTGCATTCTTAATGAGATACCCTTTAAAATTGAATAGCAAATACAATACGGTTGGTCAGAAATATAACACTATATTTGCATCAAGGCAACAAAAACGACAGCTTTTTGGCGTGTAAGTAGGGTGGCAGTAATGTTGTGGTTCTGGACATTTTCAAGACGTTTGATGGAGTGTGTCGTGACGGAGTCAAATCAACGATTATTGTTTTTGGTTTCGGAAGTAACTCTCTAGATCGTTCTATACACGATGAAATATTTGTGTGTTTGTTGTTTGGATGCAAATGTGAAGTGTTAGTAGATTGCCGCCGATATAGTATTTTTGTATCCAAACACATTATGTTTTCCAGTCAGTATTATTTGTTGGAGACACAATGATTAATATCTTATAATATATTCCTTTGATACCCAAATGCAAAAGCAAAAACATGAAACACAACAAAGACAATCAGATACTTTTGATGTTTTGATCAGAACATATAGTGTGATCTTCGTCAAAATAAATATTTATTTAACGTGGTGCTGAAAGAGGCTGCCAAGTGTTTGTGCTTTTTAAAGCGACGTAGGTGAATTCCCTCTACCACTATTTGGTACTCTCAGTATACAAATCCTACTTATCTTACTTATCCGGTCTTGAGCAACCCCGGGGGTCAGGGACCTTACAAAACGAAGATAACATATTTCGCCAACCTGTTCGTTCTTTTGCTTTATGTCTTCAGTTTGTAATACCAATTGTACCCAGGGATTCGTCAACTTTATCCCTCCAGCTGAGTCTTGGTCTTCCTATTTTTCGCTTTCCTTCAAGTTCGGTTTCGAAAACCATTCGTGCTGGTTCGTCTTCATCCATTCTACTGACATCTAAATCCACCTTGGATCTTCTGGACCGAGGGCAATGGTATTAATAGGTGACAATGTATTGCACACCGATTTTATATCCTCTGTCCATGGTTGGAATTTAGCCTGCGCCACTTAGTTCTGTAGAGATTTCCATGGGAAGAGCCCCTCTGAGATCCATGACCATATACCAGCGGCCAGAGTATTCAACCGTTCGACCCGACTTTTCGGAGATGCATATCCGTTACGTGTAACTTGGATAGTAAATAGGTATGTATATAAAGCATCGGGTGAATGCATCAACTAATACTTATGATATATGCAAGTTTAATGCAAATACCAACAAGCAATATTCTCTCTACTCTTCTCTATTTTCTCTGATCTTTCCCTATCTTTATTCAGGATTTCGTGTCTGTATGTGCCATTTTGTAAAGGCGTGTCAGCTTGGTAGAAACACCAAGCTCAGTATCGGTTTATCGAAGGCAGCCATATTATCAACAAGGAGATGCTAGATGTCGATTGACTTTTGCCTGTCTCCAGGATTTTTTATAATGTGCATATTTGTCTGAGTATTGATTCTGCAGGTCAAAAGTTACACTGATATGTTTCGATCAGGTCTGCAACAAATGGAATTAGTCCTTCGCACCCTAAGATCTAAGGTTCCTTGTAAGCCACGAATAAAGGCACAGTAGATACGGAGAACTTGTCTCAGACAACGTTTGACAATCTTTTGGACCTTCTTCTTTGTCAGCTTCGCCAAGCGTCAATCCAATTATATAGTCTTTACATTGCAATTGAATATTCGTGATTTCGTCCTTTACGATATCATCTTGCTGCGGCAGATTTTGTGCAGGTTTAGAAATACAACACAGGCTTTATTTATACGGCCAACAATATCTACCGTAGAGCCACCGTCCTTGGTAATCTTGCATCCTAAACAGCTGACTGAATCCACCTCTTTAATTATCGAACCATCAACTGTTAGTGTAGTATTCGAATACGAGATATCTTTGCCTACTTTATATTTATTTTCAGTCGTACTTCTTCCCGATTTTGGGAGAGTCTGTTTCGCATGTTCTAGATGCCATCAAATTTGTGGGTCATAAGACATATATCAACTGCGTAGTCGATGTCATGCAGATGCTCGTACATACTCCACCGAATGCCGAATGGTACTTTTACATTGGTTGCCTCCAGTAACTCGTTCATTTTTAGAAGAATCAATGTGGAGGACACGTCACATCCTTGCACGCTGAAATATCGTTCTTTTTGTAGTTTGGATGCAAATATAACTTGTTTGTAGCCCGTGACAAATGTAGTATACTTGTGTCCAAACATATCCTATTTGATATTGCATGTTACAGGTTGGAGATTTACTTACTTACTTAGGTGGTGTCAAACAACCCACAGGGGTTAAGAGGCTTACAAAATTACGATAACATGTTACTCCTACCAGCCCGTTATTCACCTTTTCTCTTCCAGTTGGTAACACCAAGCTTTCGCAGGCAACATTCTACGTGGTGTTTCTAGCGAAGTTATGGTCATCATATTTTTCAAGGCCCTTCGTGTACGTCTTCGAATACCTTTCGCATTGGTTTTCTCTGATTCATTATCTTGACATGGCCTAGCCAGTGTAAAGGCACTACAATTGTTGATATGTATAACTCTCTGCAAGTTGGGATAGAAATTATACAGCTCGTGATTTTTCCGTCGTCGATACCTACCGGTTTATATTATAGGACCATATATTTTTCGGCGCAGTTTTCTCTCGAAGGCTTCTAGTGATGCTTCATCAGCATTTGATATGACCCAAAATTCTGCTCCATAAAGGAGACAGGATGTATGAGAGTCTGATATAGTTGGATCTCCGTTTCTAGAGAGAGGATCTTATCTCTGAAGTGCTTGCTTGGCCCGAAATAACACTTGTTTTACAAGCATAAGTCTCCTTTTGATTTCTAGGCTGCCGTTATTGCTTCTGTTCACGGCAGTTCCGAGGTAAATGAATTCATCCACCAAGTCGAAATTATAACGCTTATCAACGATCTCCGTTTCCTGCAATCCGGTGGATGTTCTACTTGTCGAAGTCAATATGTTTGTCATGTTGGAGACACAATGATAAATAGGTTGTAATATATGTTTTTGTGACCCAAATGTGGCTTTGTTTGTTGAAAACTGCTGAAAAAAAACGTGACAGACAAAAAAGAAATAAAAAGACAGCAGATCTTCAATTCATGAAAACAATGCTTGCAAATATATACATGGTTCCTGCAATATGTTGCTGGACCATTTAATGTGGTGCAAGATTGGTGTTCCTTTCCATTATTATAGGCTAACATTTTTATACTTAGTTACCTGCTTTAACTCTGACGTGACAACTGACTGCAGAGTTGCCATGAGTTTTGGGTTATCACCTTCGTTTGAAATGGCTTCAATTTTAGCCCAGGTCAACCGTGCAGCTCTGCGTATCTTATATCGGGCTTCATTTACTAATCTTAGACAGCAAACATGAATGGATTTAATTTCCGTGTGTGTCCTGAATACTCCTTCAATCAAGCCAAAAAGAAAAGCATTCGCTTGAACATTTCTTTGTATAGTCGGACTGTCAACTATATTGAATTCTAAAAATTGCAATTACTCCTCCCCAAAATTATTACACTCTACCCTTAAATCATTGCCTCACCCACTGAAGCACCGCATTGTCTTACATTTTTCCCGAAGGACTGCAAGGTGAAAATGCTATGGATGAATACGAAAAAAACTTGTATAGTTTTACACTAAAATAAGCCAAGCTTAGAAGAGTATGAGGATGAAGAAAGTAACTTTCGAATAATGGTTACAAGGATAATATGATAATATGTATGACTGTAACCAAGATGGATTTTAGAACGATGTCTCTACCGTCCTCTCCCCCCCCCCTCCCATAAAATAGGACAATGAGATAATGTAGGAAACAAAATTAATTTCTGCATTACTAGTGTCCTTATAGCTGGCATTCCAGCTTGGAATTTAAATGTTTCGGTGACATTCAAAATAAAACAAAAGAATTTTCATAAAAAATTCAAATTTATTCTTTGCATTAAATTGAAGTGAAACAAAAAATGTTCAAGACCCACTGGCTGTTGATGGTAGGAAGAATAATCTGTAGAGGATACTATTTATTTGATGTTCGTGGGTTTCATTTGTTTGGTGGTTCTCTCTCTCTCCCTTAATTTTTTGTAGGCAACACCGATGTATTTTGTTGTGTGGATTGCACCAAAGCGTGCCAGACCCTAAGGAGTTGACATACTCCGAATGTGTCTGCTTTACGCGGCAGTTGCACAAAGAGTGCCATGCCCACATACACATTGCACACTAGGTATTGGTTAAGGTCAGGTCATCGCGTTGTTTTATCTCTGAAACTGCAGTGCCAACTATATCTGGTGTTTCTTGTGTGCCTGGCTGTTATCCATTGCATTGAGTGTGAAAATTAAACTAGAAGGTAATCGCTTTTGCGGTCAGGTTAAGTGGTTATAATTGCGTCTTTTGTAGCTAGGAAAAAATGAAAACAGGAGGATGACACTTGGCGGAGCCTAAGTAGCACTAATGATGAAATCTTAGCGTTAAACATTAAGATGTCTATTGAGTTAAGCGCTTTTGCTAAGATACAAGGTGGAAAATGATTTGCTAATAATAATAAAAAAAAAAAAATTATATGAAAATGTGGTCGTTCAAGACATGGATGTGTCTATGATATGATTTAATTACAAGTTATAACATCAAAGGCATAAACAGATAACTCTTGGCAATGAAATGTATTCAATTTTAAAACGACTTGGGGATCTAGGATGTGGGTAAATTTGATGAAACACTTGTAAATTGAGACATGTTTTTAATATCGAACTACACGCTGAAAAATAATGGCCCCAGCAAAATACTGGAGGAATCATGAACATGTCTGCAAGCATTGCCTTTGTTTTCCTTTAGTATCTCTCACGTTTTTGTTTTCAGCAGTTTTCAATAAACAACACCAAATTTGGGTCATAAATACATACACCAGGTTGAATTTTATGTTTCGGGATTAGAGAACAAAAACAAATATTAATCATCGAAAATCACTTTATTGTTTTTCAAAATATTCCCCATGAATATTTATACAATTTTGCATGCGTTTGAACCAATTGTCGAAACACTTTAGCCACACTGATTGAGGTATCTCCAAAACATGCATTCTACGGGAATACAAGAAGTCGTTCGGTGCCAAGTCAGGACTATACGGCGGAAGACCCATCAAATCAATGTTTTGGGTGCTTAAAAATGCAGTTGTTTCAGCCGATGTGTGAGAGCTCGTATTGTCGTGGTGAAGAGTGATCCGTCTTCGGCGGTTGGTTTTCCTGATTTCTTGGAAGACAAGTGGCAAAAAAATGGTTGTGTACCACTCAGAATTCACTGTTCTGCGTTGTTCTAGTGATACGATTGCGACATGTCCGGTTTTTCCGAAAAAACAGGCGACCATTTGCTTGGAAGTGCTTCGGGCGCGAACAACTTTTGTTGGATTTGGCTCATCTTGAAACACCCATACAGTTGACTGCTGTTTACTTTCGGGCTCATACGCATAGACGTGTTTCGCAGCACCGCGATCGTATTTTTTGAGCATTTCTTTCGACCAATCGACACGAGCCTTTTTTTGAGCGATTGACAAATTGTGTGGGATCCAACGTGAACAAATTTTTTTGACAGTCAAATGTTTATGCAATATTGAATATATGCTGGTCCCACTAATGCCTAAGGTTGTATCAATCTCACGATAGGACACATGACGATCTTGCAAAATCAGTTCGCGCACAGCATCAATGGTTTTCGGAACGACAGCTGATTTTGGACGGCCTTCACGAAATTCGTCTTGGAGTGAACTACGATCACGATTGAGTTCACTATACCATCGATAAACACTCATCCTTGACGGAGCTTCATCGCCAAAAATATAATTAAGTTCATCCATGCACTGTTGCTGAGTTAATCCACGCCGAAAGTTGTAAAAAATAATCGCACGAGAATGTTCACGATTTAATTCCATTTTTGGGCCGAGATGAATTTTTAAGTTACTGTAAACAACACAAATAGCGCTCGTATGTCAAAACGTTCTGAGTACGCATAACCTCAAAAATGTCCAACTTTACGATAGAGCTGTCGGTTGCCAGATTGCAACACAAGGGTTGCCAAATCCCGAAACATAAAACTCAACCCGTACTATAAATTATTAATCGTTGTGTCCGAAACATTGTGTACTGAATAACAATCACAATGGGTTTGGGCACAAGTATTATATATGTCATTCACCAACGTTGTGTTAACAACATTTTATAAGGATTCCTGTTTCCTTTTCGCAACGATAAAGACTTACGGCCATATATTCGACATTGCACAAAGGTTACCAAATAACAGCAGTGCTATTCAGGCAGAAGTCATGGCAATCGAAGAAGTTGTACTTCGGCTAAAGCGTAACGTCACCACCGCCACTGCTATCAATATCAAGTCTGACAGTCAGGGTGCTATAAAATCTCGTCAATCTACATTATAGAGTTACCAAATGTGCCACATCTGCCAGGGATATCTAAATCAGCTGGCCCAAAAAATAGGTGCATGTGTTCTAACACACTCCAGGGAACAATAGAAAATACGACCTGGCGAGATTAAGGGCTATGTTACTTGTTCCACTAGATACGGAGCGAGTGTGATCCTTGTTTAAATTCAATGTTCTTAAGAATACGAACGAAATTTCATCATTACTAGGTGTTACCAAGTTATGGCATGTTAGAAGAACTTTATATATTCTCCTACACGCAGGAAAATCTGTCTTTTGATATTGTTTGGATGCAAATATAACGTGTTTGTAGCAAATATAGTATACTTGTATACAAACACATTATACTATGTATTTGCTATTCAATATTACAGGTTGGAAATACTATGATTAATATGTTATAATATATGTTTATGATACTAAAATATGGCATTGTTTGTTGAAAACTGACAGACAAAGAAACAGAAAAGCAGCAGATATTCAATACGTGGAGACAATGGCTGCACTTTAGTATATGGATGTTGCAAACATATGCATGGTTCCTGCAATATGTTACTGCTGTATTGATCTCTTGGATCAACAGTTTGTATCCGACAAGTAAACATTAAAAAATGTGGTAATATCAGAAATTCTAAACTGACTCTTCTGATAGTTTTGGAGTATACTAGGTATTTTGGGGGGGGGGGGGGGGAGTCATGTATTCTGAATATGGTTTTTGAAGTTTCACCATCACTAGGTAGGTGTGACCGAGTTATGACCTGAATTGTTAGAAAAACTTGATACCCTCTCCTACAAGCTGAAAAATCTGTCTTTTGATGTTGTTTGGATGCAAATATAACGTGTTTGCAGCAGATATAGTATACTTGTGTTCAAGCATATTATGTTTGCTCTTCAATTTACATGTTGGAGACACAATGATTTGTATGTTATAATATATATTTTTGTGACCCAAATATGTCTTGATTTGTGGAAAATGGCAGAAAACAAAAACGTGACAAACAAAGAAACAAAAAAGTGGTAGATATTCAATAAATGGAGACAATGGCTGCAGTTTTGTATATGGATGTTCCAAACATATACATGGTTCCTGCAGTATATTGCTGCTGTATTGCTCTCTTAAAGCAACAATTTGTCAACAATCATTAAAAACAGCAGACAGTTGTCCGAGGCCTTCGGCCACGGACTGTCCCTGCAGGCTATGTCAGAGACACGGCCATTAAGTTTAACGTAGAATTCGCCATCCAATAAGACAGAAAACATATATAACAATAAATGATAAATAACATAAGCAATAACATCCATGTTAAATTCAAATTCACATTTAACATTTTGTTTCACTTAAATACATAAGTAAATATACGAAATTCCAATATTTCATCAATCAAAACAACAGCCGAAGGTTTGTGTCCACACTGAAACAGCAGCATAGTTTGTGTTCACGCTACAAACTCAAACACTCAACCAAACACCACACATATATTTGAGTGTATGTGTTTAAACAATTTTCATTTGAGAAATTTAAATATTAGGAAGTTATCAACCAATATGAAATGTATATCAAACGAAAGATAACATCTTCATTTACCTACAAAGAAATTTTTAAAAAAAGTTATCTCGCCGTTTCCTCATAATGATTGAAATAAAGATTACAGCAATAACAATCTGACATGACTCCCTATACCGTAAGGTAAGACGTATTCTACGCCAAAAATATGGTAATATCACAAATTCTAAACTATTGATGTGATATACTAGTTTTTTTGGGAGGAGTCATGCATTCTGAATATGGTTTTTAGATGTAAGGTAAATGTGACCAAGTTGTGAACTGAATTGTTAGAAAAATTTGATCCTCTACTACACGCTGAAAAATCGTTTTTGACATAGAATACGTCTTACCTTACGGTATGAGGAGTCATGTCAGGTTTTTATTGTTGTAATCTTTATTTCATTGAATTTGAGGAAACGGCTAGATGAATTTTTTTAAAATTTTTTTTGTAGGTAAATGAAGATGTTATCTTTCGTTTGATATACATTTCATATTGGTTGATATATTTCTAGTATTTTAATTTCTCAAATGATAATTGTTTAAACACATACACTCAAACATAAGTGTGGTGTTTGGTTGAGTCGTTTTGGTTGCTCAACATTGCTCAGGAACATGTATCTAGTAAAAAGTGAAACGAACAGCAAGCTAATGTTGCTTGGCAACATGTATCTAGTAAAAAGTGAAACAAACAGTAAGCTAACGTAATAAAGCTTGTTTGCGGAAGCTTCAATAAAGCTGTTGTAACATTAATTTTGAATTGTAAAGCGTAAAGCTTTCACACAACGCTCGAAAGCTAATGCGAAGACTCGATAAGGTAAACCTTTTGATGTGTTAACATCTATACGCGCGCCTCTAGGGCAGTAAACTATAAATTTAATACATACGCAAGTGTTAGGTTTGTAAGAGTAAATCATCGTTTGTTTGTTCGTTGCTTGGCAGTCGGTATTGAAAGTGATTATTGGGCGATTTTCATATAATTTTCCCACGCGATTTTCTCCGGAAATTCATTCCCGATTTTATTAATTTTTGGATTAAAAAGCTAGTGCGGGTTTCGACGAAGAGTTTAGGCCAAAAAAGGCGATCCGATATCGGCGAGCCGAGATTTAAGTGTTTTAATTTGGAGTAATATTAAAAAAGTGTTTTATGTTGATCTTCGGTTATATCGTACGAATATAACAATGTATGTATGTATGTACAAGTGTCTGTTGCTTTGCATTCTTTGACTTTTGTGGGAATAAAAAAAAGTATTGAGCAAGAATATAATGACACATGTGCTTGCACTGGGTCTTTAAATAATTTTAAGTATTAATATTATTTAACTGTAACGTCATCATATGATTGAACGCTGTTTTTTATTTTCCAATGTAACATTT
Source organism: Phaonia tiefii (assembly GCA_963931995.1). Taxonomy (NCBI): domain Eukaryota; kingdom Metazoa; phylum Arthropoda; class Insecta; order Diptera; family Muscidae; genus Phaonia; species Phaonia tiefii. The sequence goes on from OZ008370.1 coordinate 258,506,274, forward strand.
ACGAATGTGTTCATAGAAATCGAACAGGTACCGTGTAGCAAAAAGGTGTTAACACATCGCCCGTGAGTTCGAACACTCACTGGATTTTTTTTTAATATTATGGCGGCCCTCTCACCATTCGCAGAACTTATTTCAATAAAAATATTAATTAAAATACATAAATTAAATTAAGTTTGAAATTACAGCAGACAGCAGTCCCTGCAGGCTGTGTCAGAGACACCGCCATTAAGTTTAACGTAGAATACGCCATCCGATAAGACAGAAAACATATATAACAATAAATTCATTTGCTTATATTATTTATCATTTATTGTTATATATGTTTTCTGTCTTATCGGATGGCGTATTCTACGTTAAACTTAATGGCCGTGTCTCTGACATAGCCTGCAGGGACAGTCCGTGGCCGAAGGCCTCGGACAACTGTCTGCTGTAATTTTTTTTGGTATTTGGTTGCAAATATAACGAGATTGTAGCAAATGTAGCATACTTGTTACCAAACATATTATGTTGGCTATTCAATGTTATATTTTGGAGACAAAATTATTAGTGTGTTATAACACATGTTTTTGAAACCCAAATATGGCTTTGTTTGTTAAAAATATCTGAAAACAAAAACCTGACAGACAACAAAGGAACAGAGAATCAGCAGATCTTCTATACATGGAAATAATGCCTTCACTTAAGTATATCGATGTTCCAAACATATGCATGGTTCTTGCACATTGTTGCAGCTCTTGATTTTTCAGCATTTAAGCAGAATACCTCTGCGCTGGTAGCTACCACCACTAGGCACTGTTTGATAGACGGACACCCGTTCATGGTTACTGCAGAAGCTGCGGGGGTGAAGAGGAGGATGATAACATTGAACATCTGGTACGCTTTTGCACCAGATTGTTTATGAATTTGAGACAATATTTAGGGTATTCCTTCTTTTAACGTATATTGAGGGAGATCGCTTTGGAATAGTTTTGTGGAGCACAAATTGGTTCGCCGGGGACTAATATACGTGCTTCCCATTTTGGAGCACTTGGATGATGGGATTGAATATGGCTTAATATGGCCCTATGTATCCCAACCGGCTAGATGTGCAGGTTTTCTGCACATTTATCTCGGTGTCCTTCGAGTATGTGTTCGAATACATTTCGCATTGGTTCATGCTGATCCATTCTACTGGCATGGCCTAGAAAGCGTAAACGCGCTATTTTGATACACATAACTACGCCTATGTCGGAGTTCAGATTATACAGCTCGTGGTTTATCCGTCGTCCATTGACACCTTTTTCTATTACAGGACCATATAATTTTCGGAGCATTTTTCTCTCGAACACTCCCAATGATGTTTCATCAGGATACGATATGACGCCTACGCTGTAGGGCTGGGCATTGACATAGAATGTGCTCAATTGTCTCCATGCCTTTTTCATCACCACAAGCATGATAGTAACCAACCTCGTTCACAATCCAGTTGCGAGTGAAGGTTCCAGCATGACAGAGACCCATGTTTACCCCTATGAGGAGGAGTTAGCCTTGTAAAGTCGATGAAGCGACTTATTCTCCCTGAGTCTACTGCCGGCCACATGTCTCTTGAAATCCTGCAATCCCCTCTAACCAGCGAGGCAGCGTTGATCTCGTCCAGCAACCTGCAATCGGTCACGCCATACGAGTAAGAGATCCGTGGATTTGCAGAGATAATCAATCTGAAATAAGCAGAAGTACATCCTACTCTAGCAAGACAGTCTGCTGCAATACTCCCTGCGACATCACTATGTCCCGGAACCTATCAGAGTCTTAGCTTGCCGGGCGCTACAGTTTCAAGATCAGCTTGCAATCCCTAACCAATTTGGATTTACTTATGTGCGACCTGGTCGCATTGAGGGCTGGCTTACTATCAACACAGATGATGATTTCATCCGATGGATACAAACACGAGTCCCTTATATCAGTTGCAGCTCTCATTTTCGCCTCAATTTTTGCTTGGGAGATACTGCAGTTCACACCCAATCTCATTGAAAGTCTGAGTTGAAGGTCCTCACTAAAGATCCCCGCTGCTGTGCTCGATTGCATTTTGGAGCCATCTGTAAGTATTAGATAACCAGAGAGTGAGGAAGGTGTACCTCCCACCCAGTCACTCCTATCTGGCGTCATGATCTCCGGGTATTGCCGAAAGTCTGCAGTCGGCAGCATGTAGTCAGTGGCCTGACTCAAACACTCGTCCGGATGATTCTCAATGAACTGTTGGAGAATGTTGGCATGCCCCCCTGGGACATGTCTCCAGATACGCAATTCTCTCATGCGAAGGGCACTTCTGACGGGACACCGTCTCGCATTGACATCAAGAGTAGTCAAATTCAGGATTATATATTTCCAAAAAGTATAAGAGGCTGATTGGTCCATAGTCCTTGGGAGAGACATGACTAGTCTTTCCCTACTTGGGAATAAAAATGACTAGTTCATCCTTCCATTTGTGTGGTATCAGGGAAAGTTTGAGATAAGTCCTATAGATACTCAGAAGACGAGGGGGTGAGAAAAGCGTCACATTTCTGCATCTCTGAATCACACGTACGGCCTTTATATTAGTAGTTTGCCTTCCACCAATTACCAGGTGATCAATCTAGTTCTTTGTCTGTTTCTCAGGGGCATATATAAGTAGCCTTATTATGGCTGTCTTTATGTTGGAATATCGTACTACTGACAACCATGTTTTTCGCCACGGCAGAATCAAATATTCTTATTCCGCTATGGGAAGTAATGGCATGTGGACTGAAGTTACTGATTGTTTGTTCAAAGACAAGTTCCCTGCCGACTTTGGCATTAAAATATCATGACCAGGGCAGCGATCGTATGTTTCCTCTAGGCGCTCATAGAACTTGCGCTTGGTGTCATCGACTTTTTCTTCCATTGGGGCTTGTACCCAAATTAGCGATATATTAAAGAGCTATTCTAAGAAAAGCTTTTTGTTTATTGTTTCTAGTGTTGGTTTTTAGAAAATATATTTTTTTTTTGAAAACGATTACAATTACTTTTTGAATTTATGCCTAAAGAAATTGAGTTGAGACCAGTATGTATTGGAAATCCATATTTATTTACGTTTGATTTAATGAAGATCTAAACTTCAATGCAATCTTTTCTAGCTGAAGTTAATAACTTTTATTACATCCTCTGTACTTTATACATTTATCGAGAACAATTCAAATTTATTGTTTAAATTGTAACAAATTGAGCTGATTTCCCCATACTATCGATCACATTGTTCTATTCCAATCTAATACTTTTATAATAATTTTGTATAACTTTGTTCAATTTTCATAATATTATATTTACTTAAGAAGTACATGGTTGTACTATGTACATATGTAAAAAAGTTTTATTATTAGCAATAGGCAAATAGGAATAAAACACTGAAAACCAGCAATAACTTGTAGTCTGCAGTTTTATTATCTACCACAATCATCATCGCCAGAGGCAACAGCACTATCATCGTCAACATCATCATTAGCAACACCATTACCGCTCTTCCTGCTGCAATCACAATAACTCCTTTTGAACTCATATATCGTACAGACAAACATGGTATCGTATCTCTAGCAGCTATAGGACATACTAGGATGTATATCCCTACAAGAGGGCACTTAACTGTATGGGAGTATGCAGCGAAATCAGTAGTACACATATTTACATACATCGCCATTTATATACAAGTACATATATGTATGTGTACATTAGTTTGTACATCTAAGTTTGCATGTGTTAAGTTATCTGTGCAATCAATTTATTGATATTGCAATAAGAGCCTTTTTATTTTAACTAAAAGCGCCAAAGGGTTATTTGAGTTTCTTCATCCGCTACCACTTTGTGTTGGGATATATTACAGGATTCAGGCTATGAGTGTGTGTTTGTGATTTTATGGTTGTATTAACTTCACTCTATACAAACTTAAGTGTATACATTTACACATACATATGAATATGTCTGCATGCTGGGCGTTTGGTTTGCAGAGTTTAACTGTTTATAGCTATTAGCATTCTTTTGTATACGAAACGTAGTTTTGTTGGCCTATGATAAGACTAAAGTGGTTCGCAGAATACGTTTTCAATAGATTATAAGTCGGAGGTTGAAGCGGAGATAATAATTTAATAAATTAACAGTTGGAATTTGTCTTCATCCGGTTAGTATGAAGAACCTACCTGAACCGATCATGTCCCATGCAGCTAAATGCCTAAAGAGGTTCTAGATATGCACTTGCGGAACGTCTCTTAATAGCATCTAGGTTCGGTTGCATCTAAATATATTAATGTATATACAGTAGAGTGCCCATGTAACAAAAAGTGTTATTTTTTCCGCTCCCCGTGCATTTTCTAATAGATTGGGTATATCAAATAATATCCGTGCAAAAATTTGTTCCATCGAATGCAAACCGGCTAGTCACCCACGGCCTTTAATCCTAAAATTTGAGTAAAATTATTTCAATAATTTTATCAGCTATAACTCGTAAACCAGAAGACTGTCACAAAAATACAAAATAAAACTTTTTATTACAAATATACAGGCAAACATTTTTCTCCTAGAAATTCTTGGACTTTCTTTGACCCTTCATGGTGTTCTCAGAAGTCAAAGTTCAAATTTGTGGCGCAAATTTTTTTCAAACGTTTTTTTCAAATTTAGCTATAAATCTATTTAGGTTTCATTACCGCCAAAATGTAAAGCGTTATATGTAGTTTAAAAAACAAAATACAGTTGGAAAATAAACAAGAACTCGGTCAATTCAATATTTATACTTGCTTTTTAAATTTATTTCGGGCAGTATCGGATAAGATAATTCAAACTTTGCACGCCCATAAAAAAAAGTGTAGTTACACAGCGGTCTAATTTTTTGGAGTTAGACTCTACACACCTAGTATGATAATTTGGCTTAGGAATCGTCTACCCCCAAAGCAAAACCCTACATTAGCTTGCATAGTGCTATCCTTTCTGACGACACACCACACCAAACAGGCACTTAAGTGAGTGTAATTTTCGCTGTTGAACTTTTCTTGGATTTTCCGTAGACCATATACTGCAATTTTGTCTACTAATGAACCGATTTAATTGAAAATGGACTTCGCCGCTCATAATTAAATTATGAAAAAATCATTAATTTCTTCTGCTTTTGCCGGAAATATATTGCATAATCAAGTGGTTGTCGGTTTCAATTCTTCAATTCAATTCAAGCTAAATTTTGTATGGAAACTTTTTATTGTATACAAAATTATCTGCAGCGACCTACGTAAGAGGCCAAGTTGTGTCTAACATCTCGTGGTTGATGTTTCTCCATCTTCCCAAAAACTCTCCTGTACACGTTCAATTTTGTCAACCGTGTGCACCGTTCATCGTCTGGCGACGCGAGGAAGGTTCCTTATTGTCCCTTTTGTCGAAAATTTGCAACCAGATGGTTTATTGTTGACTTTGAAGGTCCAACACGTACGATAAAATAACGACGATGCGATGAGTCAAAACAATGAACATTTGATTTGAGAAGTAAAGTTTAAAGACTTGGGTGCGTTGTTCAATTGTATACTGTTCCATTTTATATCCCCCAAGTCTCCTGTACAAAACACTGAAAAGAAATAAAAAAAAAATTATATTAAAAAAAATGTTATGAGGAATTCAAACCATAGATAAAGTAAACTAATAGATGAAGCAAAAGTGTTGGGAACATTTTAGTGTGTGTAATGGGTAATTTTCTAGATGTCGTTGAAAACAATAAATGGGATAGTTTTTGTTCTCAAAATATAAAGTCAAAAAATATGACATTAAAATTCTAAAATTTCATATCAAAAAGAAAAATTATTTTCAATAAAAATATCACTTCAAAACAAGAATACAACACGTTACTTAAAGTAGAATATCTGATGGCTATCGAATTTCACAGCCATGATACCACCGACTAAGTCCTTATAAATTGGTTCATCCGTCTGCTGAGCTACCATTCCTTGATGAGAGTCCTCAGGCACACTAACGGTTTTGGGATCTGCGGCCACAGAAGTTAATACAGTTTTTGCGCGGGGAAGTTTTTAGATTAAAAAGGCGTTCCGGCATGTCCATCCTTGGGCGGTGTTACGGGTTTTCTCTTATAGATATAGATATAGATATACACCGGCCTCATAGCTTTGAAATTGGTTTTTATATAAGAAACAAGTGCTATTATATAAAATCATATAAATTTTAAATTACTTTAAGAAAAATTTCCCACAATTTTGAATTAACGTCAATGAGAATTATGGAAACTTCAGAGAAAGTGACACTTGTGCAGGGCAGCACCTAGTGAACAAAGTTATCAATGGGCGCGCTATATCTATTATTTCCTTTATCTATGATTCGTTAAATTTGCGCCACCCCGTATTACGACTAATATTAAATTTTTATAATATTTGTGTTACGTACAGTAGTTAAGGCATTGAGGAGCGCCCAGCTATTAGCGTTATAAAATCTCTTATCTACAGTTATTTAAATGTTGAAGATATGAGTTAGATTTGACTTATGTGCATGATAACGATATCAATATATCGTTACTACTGAAATACTACACTGGGCGATAGGAACTTTGAAACGCTATAAATCAACATGTCCTCATGGTATAGCACCAGTGGAATTATAAAGTGGACAAATATTATGTCTATCTACATACATGCTGAACCTATATAAAACCTGCAAGAAGCTATCACATATTCCTTTAAGGTGCATGAAATTAAAAATGGTGGCAATTTTGAAAGCATCGAGGCCATCACAGTTTAGTCCAGCGGACTTAAGACCAATCAGTATCTCAACTTTCCTTTTACAGAGATAAGAAAAACATTCCACATCGCCGGTTCCGGACGGTATCTTTTGAGAAGCCTTTTCATGGCTGAATTCTCCACAGTGTCGCCGTCACTATGCGATGTGACCGTCGCCGAAATAAATTTAAGGTGGTCTCATGTGCAAGAGGCGCGCACACTAACCATTGCACCACCAATAGCCACCCTTCTACAGAAATTGGAATGGAATATTGACTCACGTCTGTCTAGGACCACAGGTAGTTCACAGCTGTCTACTTGTCATTACGCATACACCAAGGGCAATTGTACGGGAACCGGGCTTCGAGCTCTTGTGAGCTTCATAGAAAAATCCATAATATACATATATAAATATAGGGTGTCTTAGTAAGTTGCATTTTATAAATTCAGAAGCATATTTTTGTTGTGCAAGTCGCAGCTCTGAAATTTGGCAGCTGTCACATATGTTTATTTCGATTATTAATAAAGGAGCCCTTTAGGAAAGAACAATGCGTTATAATTGTGAAACCTTATTACAAATATGCTGAAACCGCTCGCAAACATTCGAAGAGTGGTCAATCAATTTGAAGAAGCTGGGTCGGTTCTGGACAGTAAGACTCCTGTGCGTCAACGCACCGGTCGGTCTCTTGAGAACACCGCTACTGTAAACGACAGTGTCGCCGATTCTCAACAACCTCAAACTTCACGAAACACTACGCAGGGAATTTTTGAACAAAAGACCTCCACCCTCATGCGCACCAAATTCAGCTTAATCATGAGCTCGAACCAGCAGACGATGGAAAGCGCCGGCAATTCGTTCAATGGGTAATCGACCAAAGTGATGTCAATGCCAATTTTTCAAAAAAAAAAATCATCTTCTCCGATGAAGCGCACATTTTCAAATTTAGGGTTCAGAAGACCCTCATACTATCCATGACATACAAATGCACCCACAACGAGCAACTGTTTCGGTCAGACGGCGTGATTGGGCCTAACTTTTTTGAAGGTGAGACCGAAATTGCTGTGACTGTGAAGGACATTCGTTACAGGAACATGATAACGGAGTTTTTGTGGCTTCAGCTGGACGACATGGATTTGGGCGACATGTGGTTTCAGCAAGACGGAGTCACCTGCTACACAGTGCATGAAACAATCGAAACAATCGTAACAAATCGCAACAGTTTCCAGGACAAATTACAGCGGGGTTATAATAAACCAGATATAATTCGTGAAACAATCGGCGAGATCCAGCCAGATCTCTGTGTAAAAGTCATGGAAAATTTCATGAAAACAGTAATGGCCTGTAATCAGATCAGTGATGGCCATTTGACTGTCATTTTTTTCCATACTCAATCGGAACATGTCTTCTTCATAATTCAATTAAAGAATCACAATCGTCTCAAAAAATACGTGTTTTAATTTTAAAATGAAAGGGTACATTCTTACTGAGGCACCCTTGCTGTCCCTTATTTATTTAAACAGAATATTAAAATATAAAACAGTATAATAAATCAGAGCTTAAATAAAAGATTCACGAAGACCTACGGCGTCAACAAATGCAACAAAAATACTTCGATTTCTGTCTCCGCACGCTGACAAATAACGGTCCCAGCAACATATTACAGGAACCATGTACATGTTTGCAAACATTGTTTTTGTGAATTGAAGATCTGCTGCGTATTGTTCCTTTATTGTCGGTCACATTATTGTTTACAGCAGTTTTCAACAAAGAAAACCACATTTGGGTCACAAATACATATATAATATCCAAGTAATCATTGTGGCCCAAACACGCTATATTTTCATCGGAACAGCAAAAGTAATACAAAAATTTCAGTTTGTGCATATATAGTATAGTGATTTGATTTGGTTCCATGGCAGACGAGTTTGTTTGTATTCCTTATCCAGGCACCGCTTACATGAATTTGGTGGCCTTCCTGGCCTTCGGCACTGCTGCGGATTCCATTCAAGTGCCGCTCTAGCAATACCTGTTGTAGGAAACGGAAGTATATAGCCGATCCAAGTCCACTTTTTCTACGTATATCCAATTCAAAAGGTATGTTGGATGTATGTTGAAAGAGTATTTCATTAGAAATTTGCCTTGGCCAGTAGATATGTAGTATTTGTCTCAGACAACAATTACCAAGCGTTTGGACCTTCTTCATTGTCAGATTCGTCAAGCTCCAACCGTACAGACTTTACACTGCAATTGAATAGTCATAATTTCGTCCTTCCCGATATCCTCTTATCGTGCCAGATTTTGCGCAGGTTTTGAAATCCAATACGGGCCTTATTCAGTCACCTACGTATATCGGCCGTCGGTGGTGCAACGATTAGTGTGCGAGTCTGTTGTACGAGAGAACGTGGGTACAATCCCTGCTCTGGCCACCTTACACTACTTTCGACGACGTCCAATTCGCTTAGTGACGGCGACACTATCGACTAATAAGCCGTGAAATAGATTCTCAAAAAACCGATCGGAACCGATGTAAAACCGTAGATCCCAATCAGTGAGTTAAAGTCGAAGGCGCACAGCTCAGTGATTGTGAGAAGCTGTCCCCTGTCCCTTCATGGGATGCAATGGGAAAATATTTATTTATTTTCTATCGGCCGCGGAGCCACCATCCCTAGTAATCTTGCATCCTAAATAGTTGACTGAATCCATGTCTTCAATTAACGAACCAGCAACTGTTAGTGGAGTATTCGGTTCTGCTCGAATACGAATTAGCTTTGTCTTCTTTATATTTATTTTCAATCCTACTTTTTTCGCATTTTCGGAGACCCTGTTTAACTTGGGCTCGATGGCATCAAATTTGTGGGCCATAAGACTTAGGTCATCTGCGTAGTCGATATCATGTAGATGTTCATACATACTCCACTGAATGCCGCTCGGTGATTCTACATTAGTTGCCGCCATCATCTCGTCCACAAAGAAAAGAAATAATGTGGCGGACAATACACATCCTTGTCTAACTCTATGATTCCCCGACTAACAATAGATTAGAACTAACTAATTTATCTCTGACTTGAACTGAATTACAACTTGAGGCCTCAATGATTTTTTTTATTTATGTCCTACTGGAACTGAAGTATCGTTTGTGATCTTACCTACTGTGATACAATTGTCTTAATGGCCTATTGGCTATCGGTGTTTAGCTTTCTGATACATTTCCTGATCACCCTATCCTTTGCTTGCCAATGAATATACCGTAAGCAAGCGAAATTTGTGTAGAACTGTTCAGTACGTCCAAAAATGCAAGGAACGCTGGTTATCGAAAGCCGATAGCAGTTTCCAATCCCTGTCATAGTAAATCAAGTCTTCTATATTAACTCGGGAATGATTTCTTTAGTTTCTTTAGTCTGAAATTTTCCATAAATATTTGTTCGAAAATACCGAAAGTTGTCCGCTTCAAAATGAAAGAAACAACCGAACAATTTAACTGTAGCTTAACTGTGGTGTTAGAGATATAAGGACCATATCTCTAAAACCACATATCTTTGTCCGAAGACAGCTACTGCCTTATCTATGGCATTGTAAGGGAAAGTCCGACCGTTCCAGTTAAATATCATAGCGAAACATCAAGATCTGCCATATTTAGACCCTAAAATTATTGTAATTTGTCCTTTCGTTTCCTATTCCTTGCAATTGTTTTCATACCGTAAAGTCCTTTATTGTATGTCTTGAATAGTGATAAATGTATTTGTGCATCCATTGAAACGTCTCCCATTTGCATATGTGTTTGTGTACACAACCTAATATCCTTAAATGCTTACATAATCTGTCTCTTGTTGTACATTGTACTAATAACAATATAAATTGTATTAATTCCATTCACCTTAAGGGCAATACATATTGTTCATTTAAAAATTTTTTTTTCAAAGTGTATTAAAAGGATTAGATCACAGCAGTATAAGGTCCTTTTTGTTACTTTATTGTGTGCCATAGTAAATATGTACTATTGTGTATGTAGTATATACTATCAAATATGTATGTATGCAGTAGTTTTGCATGTTATGTCAGGATATTGCCTTTGTTCTGTTGCTGTCGTTGGACATAATCTCATAAGCAAAGTTTCAATACTGCCAATTTTGTGGAAAGTTAGGAACGACAATCTTTTTTTTTTTTTGTTAATTTTATCCACATTGACATTGATGTCCAATGAGATAGATGGCTTTAGGTTATGTTTCGAACTTTTGTTCTGTGTGATAAATATTTGAGAGTAATTAGACGTGAATGGAACTTTATGTACTAGCTATATACTTATACTTACATATATACGTATTTTACGGATGAGTGTAGTGGAGGGAAAGCAATTGTGATCAAAATTTTAGAGAAGGTGGAAATTACTAAAGTTTTCGGAATTCTGCTGCTCTGGGTCATTCATTATGTTGGACTAGAATAATAGGAGAAGTGATTGCTTAAGAGCGAGAGGGTGGAATAAGGGAGTTAACTGTCCACGAGCTAAAATGAATAATTTCCTGGAAATCTTTGTTAAGTGTCTAATTTTCTGGAACAAAAAAAACGAGCAAAAATATTAAACAGAGAATTTAGAAAAGGAACTTGAATTTTTATGACCGAATTTTGTTAGTTTTTTTTTGGTTAATGTATGAGAAATTCATACTACAGTCATGAACATTTTTCTAATTGAAAAATGGTTGGTTTTTGTTTGAAATAATATATAAAAAAAATTTCAGGGGGAACATAAATAATACCTGGCAATCTTGATACATTAATAGAACAACATACAATTATCACTAACAATTTTCAATGAACTTTAGGCTAATTTTTGTACTAAACTTGACCCCAGGGTATACACCCCCCTTGAATGATATTATAGGGAAAAAATAGCTAGAGAGATCTGAAGAAAAACGTTACACTTGAGAAGTAACATGTTGAGATTATACACGAGACACTGATTTTCGGGAGATAGACTCACGTGTGATGTTTTTAACATTTTAATTGACGTTGTAGAAAAATGAAAATGTTTTTAAGGATATCTCACTAAGAATGCACTTTATCATTTGAAAATAAAATCAAGTATTTTTCAAGATAGTTGTGATTTTTTCATTGGGTTGTAAAGAAGAAATGTTCGGATTAAGTCTGGAATAAAATATCTGCCTAATGGCGCCCACGGCTCTGATGACAGGCTATTACTCTTTTCGTGAAATTTTTCATGACTCGAGCTCAGAAATTGTTTCTGGTTTATTCGCATAAACCCGAGATTTCACAAAACTCCAATGAAAGAATTCGCACGGCAATAAATCGCTTGATCTTGGTGGCCAGTTGATATCACAATTTCTTGAGGTAATTTGTTCTGGAAATCTTTGCGGTATGACAGGTGGTGCCTTCTTGCTGAAAACACATGTTGTCCAGATCCTTGCCATCCAGATGAAATCGCAAGAACACCTTTACCATATTCATGTCGCGAATGCCGTTCAAAGTCACTGCAATTTCAGCCTCATCTTGAAAAGGAAAGGTCTGACTAACACCGCCTGACCAAAATCCGAAACAAGACAATTGCTGGTAGCGGGTTCATTTGTTTCTCATGGATTGTGGATTGCATGAGGATTATCTGAACCCCAACGTCGACAGTTTTTTGTATTCACAAAGCAACTCAAGTGGAAAAGAAGGTGGACATCTTTTGTCAAAATTCGCTGCGTAGTGCATCGTGAAATTTTAAGTTGTTGAGAACGACGCCTAATTGATGTGACGCTCTCTATTACGGGAACATTGCTTTCCAGAGAACTACCGGTACCTTGGCGTACAGAATTCTTGTTGTCCATAACCGAACCAGTTTCTTAAAAGTTGTTGACCTCTCTCCGAAAATACCTTATCTCTTTAAATACCTTATCTTGAAGAAGTACATTTGCTTAAAATCAGTACATTTTCTTACAAAAAGTGCCTTTTCTTAAATTCTTTTTTTTAAATAAGTACCTTTTCTTAAAAAAGTACATTTTCTTACAACAAATTGCCTTTTCTTAAAAAAACTAAATTTTCTTTAAATACTAAATTTTATTTTGTGAAACGGAATAACTCTTAATCTACTCTAAAAAATGCATCTATTCTTGAAAAAAAGGACCAATTCTAATATATTCCCAATTCTTAAAAAAAATCGTTTCTTCGAAAAAATACTATCTCTTAAAAAAATACCTTTTCTCACAAAAATTCCGTTTCTTAAAAGTACCTTTTCTTAAAAAGAAAATAACACCTTTTCTTTTATTGACATAAGTTGCCTTTCTGAAAAAAAGGAAATTTTCTTAAAAAAATAACCTTTTCTAAAAAAAATACCACTTCTTTAAGAACTACCTGTTCTTAAAAAAATTATTATTTTTAAAAAATTCATACTCTTATGGCTTTTTCGTACAGAAAAATAGTACCTTTTCTTTAAAAAAAAATTTGCATTTAATAAAAGAAGTACCTCTCTTTAAAAGTGTACCTTTTCGGGAAAATATTATACATATTTTGACAGAAAGAACCTACAAAATGTTCATTATTTTAAATAAGGTATCTTTTCTTAAATATACATTTAAATTATCGTATTTTACAACGGGCACCGTAGGCGTGTTGGAACTAACTAGTACATAATATATAGCGAAAGGAACTTCGTTCCAACCGGGTGTCGCCTGAAACCTCATGTGATTTTTTCTTTTTTTTACTTTTGGTTGCAAATATAATGTGTTTGTTTCTTATCGCAAATGTAGTATACTTGTGTCCAAACACATTGCGTTTGCTATTCAATATGACATGTTTGGGACGCCTTGATTAATAATTTATAATATATATATTTGTGACCTAAATCTACTTGTGTCCAAACACATTGCGTTTGCTATTCAATATAACATGTTTGGGACGCAATGATTAATAATTTATTATATATATATTTGTGACTCAAATCTGGCGGTGTTTGTTAAAAAGTGCTGAAAACAAAAATGTGATAGACAATGAAGAAACAAAAGGTAGCAGAGCTTCAAGTAAGGAAAACACTGATTGCAAATGATTTCCGTAATATGTTCTTGCGCCGGTAATTTTCAGGGAGTGTCGAAGATGACACGATATCATCACAGTTGGACACATCTTGACCTACTGCCCCACTGATAACTTAAGGAATAGGGACTTAAGAAAGACGTGTATACTTGCTATAAGATGATCGCCACTATTGACAAGCTGTGGAAGATTCCTGCTGACTTTTTACCAAATGTATGAAAAGGCGGATGTCGTGCAGGTTTTTCACTTCCTAGTCTTTAGTATTTCAGAAATTCCCTGCTGAGCTTGTAGTATTAACAAGATTTAACCTATTTCTACAGTTTGCTGGACAAATTGGCTCTCTCTGCCTATTAGCCACCAAATAAAATTCGGCTATTGCTTCCTAGGTGACCGTCGGTTTTGCAATGCTAGCATGGGCGGCTCTTTTGCTTGAGAACGTGGGTTTGATCCGATCCCTGACCACATTAAATTTCTTTCGACGGCGGACACCGCGCTTAGTGACGGCGACACTATCGAGTATTTAGCCATGAAAAGCTTCTCAAAATGCCATTCAGAACTATTGTAAATTGGTACACTGAGTGTAAAACTTGAAAGCACATAGCTCACTGGTAGTGCGGAGCTCGCTATAATCCCTTCATGGGATGTAACAGGAACCATTTTATATGACTTTCTAGGAGAAATTTCCATTAAATTTTTTGTTTAGATTTGTATAATGAACTGTAGAAACCACACTGAGATTCAATGCTTTTCTATCTATATCTATACTTATATTATAAAAAGGAAGTGTTTGTGAGTTTGTTTTTAGGGGTAATCTTCTAAACTACTCATCCGATTTTAAAAATTCTTTCACCAGTAGAATGCAAAGTTTGCACTGAGTGCTATAGTTAGATATTTTTTATTCCCCCCTCCCCCCCCCACCATCCTACTAAAATTCAGGACGAAGTCTGCGGGGTTTGCTAGTATTTCTTATTTTAGAAGCGGTCACTGACCTCCTCAATATACAATTGTAGGTTCTCATATAAAATATATTCGTGATAACTTTTCCTGTTGTGTTTTTGTACACTATTTCGCATTCAATCCAAATCAATCAATATTGAATAATAGGTAACAAAAGCTACGCCTGTGGCACATAAATATCGACCATCCATCCAATCAACTCATAAAAAAAAAACTTAGTTTTCAATCCTGAACTACAAATCAAGATAGACCATAAAAGTCGAGACAGATAGACAAACAAACACAAAGTGGAATGACATGAACAATATCGAGGGAAAAAGAGACAAAAGGGCAAACCATAATACAAAGAGAAATATTGAAATATTTTCCTTTTATGCTGACTCAAATCTACAAGGGTGGGGGCAAAAAAAAATCATCCTTTTAGCCGATTATTGTTCGAATGCATTGGAGTAAACAAAACTGAAGCTCAATACTGGCAGTAGCTGTATGTCTGACTGTATATGTCTGTCGCATTCGCTGTGTTTTTTTTTGTTGTCTGCCTTTTTATGTTGTTAAATTTGTATATTGGAATAGATTTTTTCCCATGGGAAAAATCATGTAAATGTTCAAATATCCCTGTAGTCGTAGTACTGCACATCAGCCATGCTCGTAGGTTTACATTTGAAACAACATAAAATACACGTGTGCAATTTTAAAAGGACACGTTTTTTGTTGGCTCCTCTACAAATACACATACACGCGTGTGATGTAGTAGTCACACATACAAACTCACTCACAGTCTGTACTGGTATTGTCATTTATGTATAAAGGGATGTTTTGGAAAAACCCGAAGTATTCATAAATCTGGATGAACAGGAATTTTGGTGTGGTTCAAAGTTTTGCTAATTGAATATGATCTTTAAAGATCGAAACTAATTTCCCGGAGAGGTCGATTTTTAAAAGCACAACACAGTTTCATTGGGCTGATGATACCACCAGCAGCAGTTTTTGCACAGAACCACTAGGGTTTCCTCTGAATATATGTGCAAAAGATTATCCTTGCAATGAATTGATCCAACATTCTGAAAATATAACACGGGCTTTAAACTCCAAATTGAAAAATTCCGTAATAGTGCTTTCCTCACGATTTATTGTCTAATATTACATGAAAAAAGGAAGTTACACCACTTGACACTGTTTTCAGATACACACGTTAAAGGCTGATCTTTCTCACCACAATATAGTCAAAGGTCACCAACAAACTGCGCTTGATAGTAACGGCAAACAAAAGCGAACCTAACAAATGCTCAAAATTTGTCTCAAAAACCTCTAATGACAGTTAAATCTTTCGAGTAAGTGGCACTTGATGCCAGCAATGCCAACATAAGTGATAATACACATCTGTGTTCCGATTTTTATCAATGCCACCTCGTAACCTATGTTCACTTTTGATAATCATCAGAACTGAGTTTTCTTGTTGCTGTTCTTTTTTTTGAAAATGTGGCCTTACGGATGTCAGTATAACTACATACAGATTCCGAAATCCTAATATATGTAGATATGTATAAATGAATGAATGTTATATGTAGACAAATACTTATATGCATAAGTAAATAACAGTGTTTGCATGTGTATGCGTGTGCACCAATGTACCTTTAATATTCTATATGTTATGTTTCCTCCTTTTTTTGTTTTTGTTTTGAGTGTCATTGTTGTACGTACGTAGTCATACCTTTCGACTTGAATGCATTCATGTTCAATTTATGTGAGTAAATTTGGTTTGTAATACAGTGAATTTAAAAAGTAAGGAGTGCACAAATTCAAAGATTAATTTAGCCTCCGTGGTATTAATTTCTACGGTTTTGTATCGAATAAGTTTACGGGTTTTGCAATTGGAACATACCAGTTTACAGCTGCCAATTTCTGGAAAATATAATTGTTTCAGTGAATATCGTTTTTTAGAAACATAAATATTTTTATTTTTGGAACATAGTTCCTTATCGCTCGTTGCGGGATGGGGTCTAAATTAATCACTATTATGCTACAACTCAGTATTATCAACTACATATATTGCATGCTTTTCCTTTGCTTTGTATCTAGACTAACATTTGTTGGGAAAATTCTTTTTTAATGGGAAATTCTCCGGGAGGAGCCTGTAACCTATATATATTGTAGTTTGTAGTTTTATAGTTTGTATATATATTGTAGTTTTGAACCCAATTAAAAAGTAAATTTTGAAAAGCCAAAGTGAAATAAGTTAAAAAAAGAAGATTTCCTTAAATATGTGCCTTTTCTTAAATAAAGTACATTTTCTCAAACGAATACCTATTCATACCTTTAAACAAAGTACCTTTTCTTAAAAAAACACCTTATCTTAAAGAAGTACTTTTGCTTAAAAAAAGTAAATTTTCTTACAAAAAGTACTTTTTCTTAAAGAAAGTATTTTTTTAAATAAGTTTTTTGACTTTTCTTAAAAAACTCCACTTTCTTTAAATAAAGTACATTTTCTAAAAAAAAGTACACTTTCTTACAACAAATTGGGTCTTCTTAAAAACAACCATTGTGACTTTTTTTCTGAAACAAAATATCTTTTCTTGAGATAAATGCCTACTAAAATGGACAAGTTCTAAACAAAATTTCCAGTTCTTAAAAAACCTTTTCTTAAAAAAACCTCCCAAAAAGAAAACCTTGTCATAAAAAAATTCCCTTTCTTAAAAATAGAATAATCCGGCATGTGATGACAATCGACAACCGAACACGATTTGAATATTTGGAGAATTTTAATGTCATAATTCCTAATGCTGGGGAACAAATTTTTTATATATTCTTTACTTAATGGCATAGAAAGAGGAATACATTAATTGATATCCCCTATTTGCAAAAATATACACCATTATTAGGTCAAATCCTATACAATTTAAATCGATCAATTTCCATCACATACCGGAATAATTTTTCTTTTCTTTTCTTGTTATAAGCAGCCTTTCTGAAAATAAGTACATTTTCTTAAAAGAAATAACACTTTCCTAAAAAGACTACCACTTCTTTAAAAAGTACCTGTTCTTAAAAATGTACTTCGGTGTTGAAAACAATTCATACTCTTATGGTTTTATCTTACAGAATGTACTTCTTCCTAAAACTGGTAAATTTTCTTAAAAAAAATTAGCTTCTAAAAAAAAATTAGGCCGTCGGTGGTGCAATGGTTAGTGTGCGCGGCTCTTGTACATGAGATCCTGGGTTCGACCCCGGCTCTGACCACCTTCAAACAAAAAAAATTTTCTTTCGGCGGCGGTCACCTCGCATAGTGACGGCGACACTATCGAGTATCTAGCCATGAAAAAGCTTCTCAAATTACCGTTCGGAATCGGTGTAAAACTGTAGGTCCCAATCAGTGAGTGAAAACTGGAAAGCGCACAGCTCAGTGGTTGTGAGAAGTTCTCCCCGGTCCCTTCATGGGATGTAATGGGAAACCATTTTTTTTTTTTTTTTTATAAAAGAAGTACCTCTCTTTCGGAAAGTACCTTTTCGGGAAAATATTATAAATATTCTTACAACAGGCACTAACACTGTGCTTTTTTTAAAAAAATACATTCTATTAAAAAAAATACATGAAAACAGTTAGTGCAAACATATGCATGGTTCCTGCAATATGTTGCTGGGGCGCGCTTACAATGGGAACACATTTCGTTGCGAGCATAAATAATACGCACGCAAGAGAAAAAAAATACAGTGGTATCATAGAATTTGTTTATTGTTTCAAAATCAATCGATTGTTTTGTATTAAATTTCATTAGAGTTTTTGGAAAAAAAAATTAACAGTTCAGCATGTGCGAAAATGGGAGAAAATGAAAGAACCCAGTGAACAACTTTTTCCAAATATCTGACTTCCGAAAACGTCTGTAAAATCTCTGCTATTTTACTTCAGAAAAACTTCCGACATTTCTACGGCTTATTTTTCATATTTTCTGATATATTTTCAGACGGAGTCTGCTCAATCTTTGAAATTCCTTGCGAAAACTATCCGACGTCGTCTGCACTTTGTCTGATAGAAACTTCGTAGACGAGCTATGGCAGGCAATTTCTGGACATTCTTTGATGGGAATTTCGCATCCGATATTTGAAACACCATCTCTACACATTCTCGAAAGAAGTTTTTTGTTTTTGATTTCGTTATTGATTTTGCAGTCTATTGTCAGTTTCATTGTGTCATGTGATTGTGTCAATTGATCGTCACTAATAAAAAAAGCGGTTACTACATACTTATGCCAAATAGTTAGAGCCCCAGTGATTTGTTCCCAAAAAAAACTACAACGGTGTTAAATTTGATCAGAAAATGCGGAATTTGTCAGATTTATGTTAGAAAAATTGTGACCATTTCGGACCAGGCCAGTATTTGTATGCACATTGTCGGCCAAAGTTTCAGATTTATCTAAGAAATTGCCATCCGAAGTCCGCCAGGATTCTGTCCGAAAAGTCTGCCCAATCTTGCGAATACGGTAAAAATTCGGACCGAATTCGGTATCAGACTCGGAAACTTTTGCCTACGTTCTGGCAGAATTCGAAGGAAATTGTTCGCTGGCAAGATACATTCAATTTCTTTTAATATATAACTGCAGAAATTTAGTAGTATTTATAATTGACCTTTCCTATTTTACGATTTCCAATTTTAATATCGGCTTGAAATCATTGGTATGAAAAAAGGGAAATGAAGTTGTATAATTTGCCTTTTATCTCAATTTATTTAGTTTCAAACATTTTGATCAACTTCGTTACAAGTTTGGTCAACACTTCACAATAGCCTTGAAATTGATCAACAAAGTTGATCGAAATATTGGAAACGAATTAAATTGTGACAAAAGAAAAATTATACTACTTAATTTTTTTATCATACCTATGATCTCAAGTCGATATTAAAATTGAAAATCGTAAATACAGAATTCAAAATGTGCAAGACCTATTTTACATCGCAGCATCAAAACACTAACTATCTCTTTTCGGCCACTGTAATGTGCCTATTCACACAAACACATACGCACACATAAATACATATGCAGGCAGACGAACAGTGCGAACGTGCTTGTATTTCGCTGAACATGTTGTAGTCATGAACAAATTTTGCACTCCATCTCTATTCCCATTTTAAACAATTTTCGTGTACATCTTTTGGATATGAAAGCATGCATGCATGTATGTGTGTTAGTGCAATAGTTAACCCACTCATACAGATTTCAAAATCATAGTGGCATTGTGTACAATGCCCAACCAACATCAGTCCATGTTTGGGGCTTTTTTCCGGTTCCTTTCCATTCTCTGTTATTTTTACAATTAAATGTCGTCATTGCAAGTAGAATTTCTATTATGTACTTGAATATTTTTTTTTGTGCATCCACGTTTACATATCCAGTCACACATACACGTGCATGTGCATATATATACCAACATATACTCCCAGCGGGAAAAGCAATTGGCAAGAAGGCCTTCTACTAGGCCTTACTTTAGAGCCTGTAGGAATGCCAGTTCCATTCTGTACTTCTTTCAAATTAAGACAGCGTGTCATTGTCGTGCAAGGCCTTCCATTCTCGCTTCTCGTTGGAGGCCTGTAGTAGGCCTTCAAGAGCATGCCTCCTACGAGACCTTCTATAGAAACCGTTTTTACAGATATATAAAAGAACACCTGGTACCATGCCTTCTAATGAAGGCATATTTCCATGCCTGGAAGACAAGGTAATTTCGTCTTTTAGTTGTTATTTTGCTCATTTTATTATTAAAATGACTTAAGCGGAACATAACATTCTTCAACAAAATCTTTGATGCAACTAGTTTAGTTTAATTTTTAATTTTACTGGTTTAATTTTTTAATCTTTATCTCCCTCTCAAATCTTTCATTTTGTTTTTCCTATAACGGTTCCTGCAAAGTATTTTTTCCTGCTCGAATTAGCTCATAAGCACATTCTCCTCGACTGATATTTGGAGACCTGGGGCAGCCCTACAGAATGAAAAGAAGTTACATGTCTACTAGACCATTTCGAAGCGGAAGGTAAGCACTGGTGGCAGGCCTCTTTTTAGAGGCGCTGTGGGAAGGTGTGTGGGATCTTTTAGAATTGAAAGTGGAGGCCTTCTGGCAGAGATTTGTTTGCAGGCCTTGGAATTTCTCCCGCTGGGTTATTTTGCATAGAAATCGCTATATGAGTGTATGAGTGAAGTGCTTGCTAGAAAAAGGGGTGGGAATATGATGGTGATATGATGATGAGAATGTGTATGAGTGTTTTAAAGTGTTATTGTTTTTACATGAACGAAAGAGAGTTGCCCGCTCAGACGGATGGAAGCTAGAGGGGGAGAGAAAAAAATCAATGAAAATGTACAATTTATAAATTTTTCTGCTTTGCTGTTGCTGCTATTGAAGAAGGTCCTACTATACCGATGAGCACTTTAAAGTTTATTCTTATAGATATGGAAGAGACTTTAAAATCCTTTAAAGCTTAAATAACTTTAGCTTTATTAACGCGGCTTTTTTAAGAGTATACTGAATTATTTACTTTATTATTATTTACTTTACACAGTTTGCTAAGACAAAAAACTTGTACAATAAATAAATAAGTATAACAAATAGGTAAATATGTTTGTAAATAAAATTTTATTGTGAAAGTAATAATAATTTAAAACAATAATGATTTTTACAATAGTGATATCTGAGTTTTCCAAACCAAAATAAAATAAATCTTGTAAATATAAAATAAAATATAATACAGGGTGGTTCAATCACGACTGGACAAATTTCTCCAGTGTATTCCTTGGTTCATTTCATGAAAATATGTCCATCTACGACCATCCCCGAAAATCCAAGGGGGCGAAATGGCAGCGGTTTGGAAATTTTCGTGTTGTGGTCGGAGGGTACTAGGGTAAAATTGCCAAGTTCTGACCCAGTGATCAGATTTTTTATTTTTGAGCTTGTTGGAAAGGTCTTTGGGAGACCTTTCCGAATCAAAAAAAAAATATTAAAAAAGTGAAATCGCCGATATTCAGAGGTTTCGCACGATATGGTGTCGCCTTGCCTGAGGCCTCGCTTAATTTCGAAAGGTTCGGCAAATGCGAATGAGTTTTGCAGGAATACCAAGCTCAGACATTGTTCGTAGAGTTTCTCCCGTATCGGGCTATCGAAGGAGGCCTTATAATCCGACAAATAGATGATAGGGTGTCGATTTGTTTTCCGTTGGTCTTCGTGAGGGTTTGGCGTAGCGTGAAATTCTGGTCGGTTGTCGATTTTCCAGCTCTAAAGCCACACTTGTATGGACCAATCAGGTCAGCGATAATTGGTTTTAGTCTTCGCACATTATACTTGATAGAACCTTATATGCTGTGGATAAAAGGCTTATTTCACGGTAGTTGGCACAGAGACTCGGGTCACCTGTTTTAAATGTGGGACATAGTACACTGAGACTCCAAACGCCGGGCATGCATTCATCTAACCAAATTTTGCTAATGAGCTCATGCATTCACCTGATCAGCTCATCGCCGCCGGTAATCCATCTGCTCCTGTGGCTTTGTTGTTCTTAAGACGGGCAATAGCTGATCTGACATCGTCTTGGTTAGGAGGGGGGCAATCGACGTCGTCGTCCATGTTGTGATCGATCATCATCATTGCATACCTCAGGTACCAGTAGTGCGGAGAAATGATCTCTACATATTCCCAATATGTTCTGCACATCTGCGATGAGATTTCCGTCCTTCTTTTTAAATAAGGGAAGCCCTGCACCGTATCCATTATTTCCGTTTTTGACTTTTTGGTAGAATTTTCGGGCTTCGTTCTCTTTCTGTATGTCTTATTTTTGCAATCTCGGGCTTTCTCTACTGCCGTTTCTTACGACTAAAGAGATGGTTTACCTCCTTTCTTTTCTCCCTATTCCGCTCAGTTCCAGCTCGCGTCGCAATTGACTGAAGCATTGCCATACATGCAGCGTTCCTTTCATCATTTGCAATGCAACACTCTTCATCGTACCGTGATTTATTCCGAAGCGGTTTTTCGAATCCAAGTACGGTTGTTGCGGCAGTTTTTATAGAGTCGGAAATGGGTTTCGATTTTCGCTCTACTCAATCTTGTGCGAACCTTTGCTGCTACCAGGTAGTGATCAGAATCGATGTTAGCTCCTCTGATCACTCGTATGTCCATTACACTGGATGAGTGCCTTCCATCAATTACCACGTGATCAATTTGTGGATGTCTTTCTGCTGGAATCTTGTACCACTACTGACCATGTTTTTTGCCACGGCAAAGTAAATCAGTCTCTTACCGTTGTCGAAACTATCAGTATGTAGACTGAAATTGCCAATAGTTGGATGAAACACATTCTCCCTGTCTACTTTGGCATTAAAATCTCCTAGTACAATCTTAATGTCATGACCAGGGCAGCGGTCATATGTTTCCTCTAGGAGCTCATAGAAAATGTCTTTGGCATCATCATCTGTCTCGTGTGCATACAAATTAGGGAAATATAAAAATATTTCGCTTTTATGCAGATTGTGCCTATACGTTCACTCACAGGATTGAACCTAGAGACTAGATGTCGCAGTATTTTGCTAACTACAAATCCGCAACTGTATTATATTTCGCAGTTTCTTTTTCTTGTGCAGCCATGTCCTGTCCATCGTATTTCCTGGATGGCGGTAATGTCAGCCTTATAACTTTCGAGGACATCTGCCAGTTGGTTACTTGCAGCGGATCTATATAGAATTCTTATATTACAAGTGCATATCCGTAAATCGTGGTCCTTATAACGTTTGCGGAGATCGTTAACAAATAGGGGTTGTTTATATTTTCTTTTTCCTTTCTGTATATTCACTGCCATTGTGAACGGTAGCGGGAGGCAAACCCAGTCCATTGGGTTTTTGCATTTCACCTACTGCCAGGATATTTGATTGCAGCCGCCCATTATGGATTAGACGCTGACCAGGATGCAATATGTCAAACATGGATTTTCTTCTTTGGCTTTCTATCCGCCGTTGGCCCGTATGTGGCTCATCCGCCTTCTAAGGACAAAAGAATATGCCCAATTGTTTGATGAGCTTCAGTGACATCAGTCAATTACTAAACCTGATTTGCTGCTCATTTGTTTCGCCTTTTCACTCTAGTTAGCTAGCGGAGTTTTCCGAAAAGCCATACTGCGTGAAAGTAGTGAGCTGCTTGGACTGCCCAAGGAAGGAAACATTTGTGGCCACTCCCAAGTGAAGGGCTATCAGAAACTGCCCACCTACACGGACAGTCCCATGCCCCATTTCCTCTATTAGACCTGGTAAAACGAAGATAATTAAATACATATGTACGTCATCCAAATTAATTCAAAATTCGGTTTTAGCAATGGAAATTATAGAAAATTTAATTGACATAAACAATGTAATTAAAGATTCAGTTGTCGCAGCCGAATCAATTATGAAATGCGGTTGCCTAATTTCAGTTGCAGAGACTAAATTCAGTCGTAGTAACTTCAATTCGGTTGTGCCAACCGTACTTCGGTGTCACCAGCAGAAGTAGCGGTTGCTACAAACTCTTTTCAAACAATTAGTAGCATCTGGGACCGTCTGGCTGCAACGACTATCGTGTTCATCCATATGTTTCTATGTAGGAACAACAAAAGAGTATCATTTCGACACAGAGCAACATTAACCGTCATTGTCCAACCATTCGCCTTTTTGTAGAAAAATGGTTCGATTATGATTTTGTTATGTCTTTATTGTTTGTTATCTGGCATGTTATGAAGCACAAATACTTTAATTATAAGATCTATGTATCTTGTTGTGTTTGAACCGATTAAGAATTAAAAATGTAATAAAAAAAATAAAAACCCTAAATTCACACCAAACAGTGATACGAGGTTGCTATTTATATTTTGAGTCCTGGCAATACTAGTGTTGAAACTTCCATTGGAACACAGAAGGTTTTCAATTAAGAGCACTATTTGTTGTATCTGCAGTGTGTTGAAAAATGCATCTAGGCCAAAAATGGAATTAACCCCTGCAAATTTTCGTGCGATGATTTTTTACGACTTTTGATTACATACCGTCATGTGACATACCGTGAGATTGAGGCATCCTTTGGGTTTAGTATGACAAGCATCAATAAGATCTTGCATGTTCATTGGGCCGTGAAAAAGAGTTGTTCTCTTTGAATCCCACATAATATCACGAATGGTCAAAGAAAGGCTCGAGTCGATTGGAGAAAAGAAATGTTAAACAAATACAACTGCGGTCACTCAAATGGATTGCATAACATCGTCACAGGTGACGAATCATGGATCTATGCATATGACTCAGAAACAAGACATCAATCGACCGTATGGGTCTTTCAAGACGAGTTAAATCCAATAAAAGTTGTTCGAGGGAGAAGCACGTGGAAGCAAATCATCGCGTTATTTTCAGTATAACCGGCCCTGTGGTCACAGTTCCTTCAGTGGAACGTAGGATGGTCAATTCTGAGTCATATACCACCATATATTAGCCAACTGTATGAAAAGAAATAAGGAAAAACAACAAGAGAAGAGGGATCATTTTACATCATGGCAATGCAGGCTGTCACCGTACGGCCCTGATCTGACAGTCACTGACGTCTGCGTAGTCCAAAATTTTCGACGCCTGAAGCAGATGTCGAAGCGTTCAAATGACACGTTTTGGAGGTGTCTCGAGTGGAAAAAGTGCTTTGAAAATTTGTTTCAGCGCTGGTAAATATTTATTGATCCTCATGGAGAATAGTTTGAAAAACAGTAAAATCATTTTCAATGACAAATTGTGTTTTTTTTATTAATGGACCCGAAATATAAATAGCAACCCTCTACGCTGTTGATGTATTTGATACCAAACGATCATTCGTGAATTATTAGAACCCAAAATGCGTATATTCTCGCACGTAACGAAGCCCTTAAAATGGAAATGAGCCCCATCGCTGAAGATGGTATTGTACGCAAACTCGTCATTATTTTTAAAATACTTCTTCACAATGAAAACGCATGGAGGATTCGTTTTGAAGAACCCTGAAGTGGCAGGTGTCCTGATGCCTGTTTTTCTTTAACCGTAACACTTTATAATACTAAAGTCATGAAACTGAAATCGTGATTGTATTGTGGAACACCCTTTATTAATTTTACTAATCTGTCCAGAATACATGAAATCCAATTTTCATAATTACTGCCAAAACTTCACGAGGTTGTCTGCCTACAATGAATGTCAAATGGAAACGAAATGATGGAGTTTTATTGAAATTTGTGAGCAGTCAAGTAATTTTCGTGTGTTCTAAAGTGGGAAATTCAAACGATTACTCTTTCTTTGATTCAATCTCGAATATGGTTCTCATTTCATAAAATAACAACAAACTGTTCTTTAAAAACTAAATCACTTTTTAAAGTAGTCGAATATTTTCTTACCGTCAGTAGCCGTCAATAACATTCAACCTTCGGCGACTCTCAGGTCGTTACAGAATCCAAGAGTCGAGAGCTTAGTGATATGCCTAATTGGGAAGCTTCTGGTGGATAGATACGTTCTGTCTCCACTATTATGGTTAACTTCTGTCAATGAACTGCTTCTTGAATTGGACAGGGCCGAATGCCAGGTCTTTGCCTATGCCGATGATATTGCTATCATCTGTATGGGTAGAAACCTCAATTTACTTAGCATTCGTAAAACCAGCCTACCTAGTCTGACTTCGAACTGGACCGCTAACAACGGACTATCACTTAACCCACTTAAACCGAGCTTGTTCTCTCGGAAATATAAAATACCCGCATTTGAACTGCCTTCAGTTAATGGGGTGCAACTACAGTTGACGGAAAAGGTCAAGTATCTGGGATAATTCTCGACAGAAAACTGTCTTGGAAACCGAACGTGGAGTAGAGGGTGAAAAAGGCGTCTGGTGCTCTTTACTGTTGTAAATGGGCGATAGGAAAGCGCTGGAGACTGTCTTCTAAGATCACCATATGGATTTATACTGCAATAGTCAGACCAATACATCTCTATGGTATCGTAGTGTGGTGAAGATCCATCCAAAAGAAATATATTCTGAATTCCTTGATGAAAATTCAAAGACCAGCACTGATTAGCGTTAGTGGGGGCAATGAGCACGACGTCAGGTACTGCACTTAGTGCTATCCTGAACATCTGTACTCCTGATATCATGGCCGAATCGGCAGCCGCTACATCCCTGGTGAGAAGCTGAGACTGTAGCGTTTTGATATCGGGGCATTCCGGAAACGCTGAATTACTACACCGGATCAACTCTATTCCCCTAAAAACGGACTGCTGTATCCCCCACCTTCTTCCAGCGACAAATCTAGTGACTTCTATTCCGAACAGGAATACCTGGGAAAAGTCACTGGAAGGGGATACCAGTAGTATCAGATTTTTCACGGATGGATCAAAGTTGGACGAGCAAGTAGGCTATGGGGTCCATTCACCGGACCCAAATGTAAATATCTCCTTCAAGCTGCCTGATCACTATAGTGTATTTCAGGCGGAAATAACCGTCATACTGGAGGTTGCTGAACTACTGAAAAGTAGTGTCACAACCCTCCGGAGAATAAGTATCTACACAGACAGCCAGGCTGCTATAAAATCCCTGGAAGCCATGTTTGCTACGTCCCTGACGGTGAAAGAATGCCACTCATCAGGCTCATCTGGGTACCGGGATACAGCGACATTCCAGGCAATTGCGTAGCGGATGCGTTAGCTAGATAGGGCACTACGGCACAGGTTCTTCCGCAAAAGAAGGCGTTAGTATGCCAATCTCTACCTACCGTTTGCAGATCAGGCACTGGGCCGATTATATGCTCAAGGACAAGTGGAGACTTACTTCAACTTGCAAACAAGCCAGGGTCCTCTGGCCACAGGTGGACAGGAAGAGGACTAGGCAACTACTTAACTTGCCGAGAGGCAGGTTATCCACAATGATAGGAACACTTACGGGATATTATCTTGTAGGAAAACACGCCCTAAGTTTGGGACATAGAAACTCTTCTCTCTGTATATGCTGCATAGAAGAGGACGAAAACACGACGAAACACCTTCTCTTGGATTGCCCTGCTCTGGCCGGACTGAGAAGAAGGATATTCGGAACACATCTAGTTAGCACCGTAGCCCTACAGGCTATTCCTGTAGGTCTTATAGACAAATTTATTGAAAGGGCAAATTGGCTGGACGACTAGTCAATAGTTGCTATGGAGGAAACTGCAGGTATCACAATGGGCTTATTTAGCCTAAGTGTGCTAGACAGCGTGCTGTCTTGCAGCCTTTTCCACCATCCAACCAACCATCTCCACTACACCTTGATTCCACTTAAATTCCAGGAATACTTGTAACAAAATTTCAATGTATCAACACTTGACCACTTGTAATTGAGCTGCTTTACTTAAGTCAATGAAAGAAATCAAAGTATACAATTCCACTCAGACACACGCCTCCTCCATCGAGTCTCATTCAAATTGGTCTTTTAACAAATTAATCCGCCCGTTTGCTTACAATGGCAAATTAGACAATTCTCAAGAACAACCACTTATCGGATACTTCAATTAGGAAGATAAATGTCATAAATCTTTAACGACCGAAATATCTACAAAATTAATATGCTACATATATACGAGTACATATGTACATTTAGACATACATAATTCTCACATCCTACCATTTCCATTCGAAAGTCAATATTTCATTTTGTCAAAAAATAATATGAATGTAAGGAGGCCAAAAAGCAGAGCAGAAACAAATTTCAACAAAAGAATTATTTAATAAATAGTTAAAGAAATGTAATAAATTACAATTTGTACATAACTCAATGACCCCATCACATGTAAGCGCCATGGTGAGCAATGAAAAATAACGCACTTCCTGCCCCAAAACCCAAAAGAACTTACACGCACACACTTTTTCATCTTCGACTCAGTTTCTGCTCAAATATCCCCCTTTCACAGGGAATCCAGTCCTTTTCAATACAATGGAATAACTGAAAAATCTTGTATCGTACGATATCTGTGATTCAATGAAGGCGATCCAAAAAAATCACAAACAGGAATCGTAAAAACAACAAACTGACGTAGGACGTATGTTTGTTCCTTGGTTGTATTGTGTACGTGTTGTCTCTAACTACTACTGACGTCTGTGTATTAAGTTATTGTACTAGTATGCGCGTTTGCGTGTATGTGTGGGTGTGCATGTGTATCGTAGCTTAACAAGCATTTTCCGACGACCGGAAACAATTTATCATCTTTTAGTTTTTGGCACTTAAATGTGCGTTAAGTTTATGTATCATTTAGCAAAAGATTAAACACGCAAAACAAACATACAACGTACCACGTTCATTACCAAGAGACAACTACATGTGATCCCGGCGAGAGGATGTCTTGTGCAACCCCTTAAGAATGCACACGGTGGGTGAGTAGTTGACAACGTGAGTAAATGCATAATTTATGATTGTGGACAATGGAAATATCTTCTCAAAAGGATTGAACTTTTTGCCAAATATAACAAAACTGGAACCAAAAAATGAGAATAAAAGAAAGACACTGTAATCACATCGATGTGCTTCTTCTGAGATACACTTCGGTTCACTTATTTAAAGGCTCCAAAAATTCCATATTCAGCAGCCTATACCTTTCGCACTTTGTAACCGATTCCAGAATCTTAAAATGGAAATGGAAGCTAGACATTTTGAGATATAAACAAAAATCATGGCAATAGTGGTTTCTTAACAAAATATCTTTTTTTGAGCAATTTGTAAAAAAAGTCAAAAAATTTTAATGAAAAACAGTTTTATTTTACTTTATTTAAGAACTATTAGTAATGGGTACAACCCCGTTTGTTTTTAATAACTTCAAATAAAAGGGTTTTCATTGAGAGATAAAGAGAATTTATGTAATCCAACGAAATTTGATTCCAAGCATCCTCAATGGCCTTAATTAATAACTGCTTGACATCAAATTGTCTACCTCATTCATCTACCTTGCGAGATAACCAACCCCAGACATTTTCGATAATGTTTAGATCTGGCGAATAGGGTGGCCAGTCGAGATATTAACATTTTGGCTTTTATTACTCTGACGTTATGTATATGGGCAATATCCAAGGTCTGGGACCAAATAGTTCACTGAACTTCGGGAAAACCGATTCCAATAAAGTTTTATAGCTTGCATCAGTCATTTTTGCATTTTGAGATTCTAGATCGATGCTGCCATAGTACGTAATAACACCCCACACCATAACGCCGCCCTCTCGGCTGTGATGTCGATTCAAAAATCGCTTTTCTTTGCGCAGATCATGGAAATAATAGTTGTAGGCATCAGACCCATCCAAATTAAAACCTTTCTCATTGGCAAATACAACGGTTCTCCAGTAACTTACATGACCTCTTGGTTGCGCATCGCATAACACATTTTTGCACTTTTTTTATAAATTGCTCAAAAAAGTTCATTAGTTAAGAAACCACTATTGTCATGGCTTTGTATATATCTCAAGATGTCTAGCTTCCATTTCCATTTTAAAATTCTGCAATCGGTTACAAATTGCAAAAGATACAGGCTCCTGAATATGGAATTTTTAGTGCCTTTAAATAAATGAACCGGAGTTTATCATCGGAAAGGTACGGGGATTTAGAAAAAAATTTGATTTATTTCTCGTACATCCGACCGTTGGAAAATTCCAAATCAAATCCTTAAAATTGTCTCGATTTGCTTACAACTATCTAATATCATTTAAGTAAATCAAAGGGCTCCATCAAACTAGCTAAGGTGACCTAGGTCATCTAGTAATGGCGACACTATCGAGTATTTAGCCAAAAAAAAAAAAACAGTTCGTAACCCGAGTAAAACTGTAGGTCCCAATTAGTGGGTAAAAAATTGGAAAGCGCACGGCTCACTGGTGATGAGAAGCCGTACCCAATGCCTTCATGGGATATAATGGGAAACAGTTTTTTTAAATGGTATACGAGGGAGGAGAAAAGTTTGTGAATTAGTAAAGAAACTATAAGGTTTTCGCACAAAGAAAAAATTTTTATCAAAATTGCCTCCGTTTTAATTAGTATACACCGTCCAGTATCTTACAATTTGTTCATGCCTTCCAAATTTACTTTTCTTCGCTATCTTACAGCCTCATGAGATCATACGGCTCACACATATTAATTAAACAAACAACTTTTTGAATAAAACACAGCTTTTTCCAAAAAAAAAACATTTTTCAACATAATCCATAAAATGAGATTTTTCAAGGTCCATAAAATAGGCAAATGTTTGATCAATAATTTCATCGTTGAAGCTAAAACTCTCTGTCCACCGAGCCATTTCTTTAGGTTTGGAAATATGAAATAGTCACTAGGGGCTAAATCCGGAGAATATGGCGGATGAGGTACCAATTCGTAGCCTAATTAAAAAACTCCAAACAATCCTTTGAAGTTGTCACACAATTACGTTTATGGTCAATTGAGAGCAAACGCGGCACCCATCTGGCAGGCAGCTTTCTTAAACTCAACTGATCATTTAAAATCGAAACCACACTATCATATGAAATGCCTTGGGCATAAATAATCTCACGCACTTTTACTCTTCTATCGGTCAACACCCTATCGTGGATATTTTCAACATTTCCGGGTGTATTGACCTCAATTGGCTGTCCAGAACGTTCATGGTCATTTCTACTTGTACGATCACAACGAAAGTCAGTAAACCACTTTTTTTACTATTCAAATCGATGGTGCAGACTCCTCATAGTATTTATCAGGGTTTTCCTTGGTTTGATTGATGGATTTTTCCCAAAAAATAATGTGAAATTAGCACTCGAAATTCACTTTTTTCTATTGTTAAAAAAATGCACGAGGTGGTTGTATGTTTGAACAGCTGTTAATCGTAAAGTGAATGACGGTACTTGACCAAAATTTGACACTAGTCTACTATCAGGGGGTACTTGATGGGAGCAGTGTTGCATTTCATATACCCACCAGGGAAAATCGAAAAGTAAAGAACTTACTGATCCGTCCTCGTAAATTAAACAAATTCTAACATATTTCTCCAACTGTTTCTATCCTTCGCCTTTTCTTGTCAGAGGTATACAGCGGCCTTGTATTTCCAGCAGAGTTTTGGTCGTTCTCTTTTCCTGCTTCCATTGGGTACGTTATCGAAAACTTTTCGCGCTGGATAATCTTAATCCATTCTGGTAATATGTCCACGTCAGAATACAAATTAGATAGCACTTGCTTCCAACGACGGCGGTACTCGCTGTTTAATGTAACAGGACCACCCAAGTTTCGGTGCCATATGCCAGGACATGTAAAATGAGAGTCTGTTATAGCTAGACTTTTGTCTGTCGACATAGAGCTTTGTTCTTAAACTGCTTGCTGAGCAAAAAATAACATATCTGCAAGCACAATTATCGTTTTAATGTCCAGTCTTACGTTGTTGTCCTTGTTCACGGCGGATCCAAAGTACATAAATCCATCTACCACTTCAAATTTATATCAGTTGTCGATGTTTAAGTGCGAACCAATTCGAAAGGGTTTTCTAGTCATTGACTACATCAGTTTTGTCTTTCCCTCATTAACAGCAAAACCCACCTTCGCTGTTTCATTTTCGTTTCTTGAAAATACTGCAGTAAAATCTCGTAAATTTCACCCAATGATTTCTATGCCGTCAGCATGCACCAACAGCATA
Organism: Phaonia tiefii; assembly: GCA_963931995.1. Classification (NCBI taxonomy): domain Eukaryota; kingdom Metazoa; phylum Arthropoda; class Insecta; order Diptera; family Muscidae; genus Phaonia; species Phaonia tiefii. The sequence continues at coordinate 258,538,649 of OZ008370.1, forward strand.
TGGCATTTCGTGTTGATGGTCTTGTACATATTTACTCCAGCATTCCTAATTATTACATATATCCATTAAGGTGTTGAAGAGATTGCACGAAAATGTGTAGCCTTGTCACAGTCCTCACATGGTACAGAATGGTTCTATGAGGTTTTTCCTTACTTTCACTGCCGATTGGATGTAGGCCATTGTCACTCTGCAGAGGCGAATCAATTTTGCTGGTGTTCCAAGTTTTGACATAGCTTTTTACAATCATTGAAAGCTATCGAAAGCAGATTTGTAATCGACAAAAAAATATGGCATTTATCGATTGGCTTTCGTGGGTCTTTTCTACGGTTTGACGCAGCGTGACGTAGGTGATCTGTTCTGTTCTTTCTCCTTTTCCTTCTCTTTTTCTTATTTTCATTGATGATCTCCTGGGTCAGACTGTGAATCCAATCTATTCTTTTTCGGATGACAGTAATCTCTTTCCTTGTTATTCAACCGACCGTGAGCCAAGTCTTCAAGAGATTGAAGTCAAACGCCGGATGATGAATGAAACACTCGGCCGGGATCTGCTGCCCATTTTTGAATGGGGTCGAATGAATAGAGAAGATTTTAATGCGGGTAAGACCCAGTGATGTTTGTTGTCGCATAAGGGGATTTCTGACCCAGATCTGTCGTCATTGTCTATGGACGGTGTGGATATTCATTAATCAGACGAACTTGATGTTCTGGGCATGATAATACTATGTGATGTCCTTTGGGCAAAACATGTATTTAATGTGTCGAAAGATGCATTCAAGTGCCTAGGCTTTTTAAAGCGATGCAAGAAATACTTCACCCATCTGATCTTCTCAATATCTACCCCACCTACATCAGGCCAAAGATGGAATATAACTCCCATATATGGCAAAGTGCTTCTAAAACATCTTTGGAGCTTCTCGACCGTGTCCAGAGGAGAGCAACGATGTTGATAGGGGACAGTAGGTTATCCAACTCTATTGCCTCCCTTGAGCATCGCCGAAATGTGGGTTGCGTGTCGCTGGTCTATTGATATTTCCAGGGTATGTTTATTTACACTGTCTTCCACAATCAATAACTTCTGATTTTCAGTGGAAGAATCTGAGTGAAGTCGTGATGTTAAGTGGTTTTCCACATTTTTAAGCAAACACTGTTTATCTGCCACCAGATTCCCATTCTCGCGCTTGCAGGACTATAGACCATTATTCGGCCCGTTTTTCGATTTTCTTACCCTCTGGAAAAATTTTCGGGATTCATTATTCATCCTGCACATTTCGCCATTTTCGTATTATGGATTATCCTTCTAAGGATTCTAAAATCCAAGATCTGTCCTTTCAACGGTTTCCAAAGAAAGGGAGATGTGCTTCTATTGCGCTTCTGGGTCCTAGGGAGGTGGAGTATTTTGCCCTAGCAGGAGAGTGAGCTGTTGTTGATAGGACTTGAATATCTGTGGTATTTGCAGCATGTCAATATCGAGCTGTTCCCGTGTTCGGCTTCGTACGTGTATTGCCCTGCTCAGTGTTGTGTAAAATGTCGCAGCCACCAGGTAAGGATACGAAGCGCTATTGATACCTTGAATCACACGTACATCCACTACACTAGAAGAATGCCTGCATTTATTACCGAGAGAACAATATGGGTCTTTGTTCTCTGGTCAAGAGATAACCAAGTCGCTTTATGTAGGAATCGAGTGCTAGTATTCTTATTCCATTATCGGAAGTGGTACCAGGTAGACTCCCATTATCGATGTATGCTGAAAAATCTGTCATTTTTTGTTGTTTGGATGCAAATATAAAGTGTGTTTGGAGCTTGTTGCAAATATAATATACTTGTGTCCAAACACATTGTGTTTGCTACTCAATATTACATGTTTGAGACACAATGATTAATATGTTATAAAACATGTGTCTGCAACCCCAATATACTTGCGATTGTGATTCAAATACAGCTGTGTTTGGTGCAATGTTTGTGCTCTCTCGAGAGCAAGAGAATAAAGAAGGACAACGAGAGAGTCTATCTCGTAAAGGTGTATTTTTTTTGCATTATTCTCTCATCCAGTGATTAATAAATGTCACTGAGTGCGAGTGTAAATTGCAGATGAAGTCAGTGTTTGTCATTTGGCTGATGTATTACGGTTTAGTGTCATGAATACAGGCGTCAATGGTTGATCGGACAAAGGATATCAACAGAGCTCGATCAGTGTGAGAAAAGTAAGCAAAGGATCACACGGTTGAATGGTTTGTGATATTGCTTTGGTTTTTTTGTTGTGTTTCGTATATATATGTATGTGCGCTACCAAAGTGAGAAACGATCATGTATATAAGTATATTGTTTGTGCACCAATGCTTAGTGATTACCAACGCATAGATGAAACCATCAGTAACAAGAGACAATAAATGAAGGAGAATCAAAAGAACAACAGATTCTCATTTGCTAAAGTTAATCAGAATATTTATAAATAATACACATATATTGAAATCAAAAAAACAATTCGTTTCTTACCATTATTATGTTTGTAAGGAAATACGCATATATTTCCGCGTAAGTACAAGGTGGCGCAAAAGTAATCCTCCTATCAGAAAATGATATAAATTTTGCGATTGGCCCCTAATGTCAGTTCTGTTTTGAGTGTGAAAACTGGAAATCACACAGCTCAGTGATTGTGAGAAGTTCTCCCCTGTCCCTTCATGGGATGTAATGGGAAACCATTTATTTATTTTTAAATTTAGGGATGTTTGGGATGAAGCACGCATATGTTTCCACGTAAAAGCTTATATGTTTGCTAGTAACCATGTTACTGTTTGCACTTAAATACAAGCGAGTTTAGGACTTGCAAACCTATGAATGTTCAAAGTGTGTTCCAAACATATACATGGTTTCTGCAGAATATGTTTGGGAGGATACGTTGCAGACGTCGTTTTTTTTTCAGCGTGTGGTTGGTCGAAATACACTTTCCTTTCACAATTTGGCATTAAAATCGCCTAGAATAATTTTAATGTCGTGGTCAGGACATCATTCGTATACATTCTCCAGACCGCTCACAAAAATTATTCTTTGGCCTCATCGTCTTTATCCTCTATTGGTTAACGAGATGTTGAAATATTTCACTTTGATGCGAATTATGTTCACTCACTTGGTTGAACCTAGGGACTAGATATCGCAGCCTCTTGCCAACTATAAATCCGCACCCGAATTCGTGTTTTCGCTTATGCCAGCTGTAGTAAATATCGCAGTTTTTCTTTCTGGTGCAACCATATTCTGTCCATCACATTTCCTGCATTGCTGGGATGTCAGCTTTATATTTTTCGAGAACATCCGCATGTTGGAATATGGCACCCGTGATTTATAGTGTTCTTACGCTCCAGGTGTATATCCTTTAATCGTGGTCCGTAAGTATTTTCGTTTATTATAATTCGTTTTTTATAATTCTCGTATATTTTCATTGAGTAACAGCTGCGTGGGGCAAACCCAGGCCAACGAGGTTGGCATTTTACCTACTTCCAGCATGGTCATATTTTAGCCGGCCACTCTAAATCAGACTCCGACCAGAATGCAGTGAGTCGAAACTGCATTTTGGTTTCTTCAGTTTTAGTCCGCCGTTTGCCAGGGTTGTTGGCTCGTTACCCTGCAACGACAGAAGTCGATGTCCACTAGTTCGAAGAACTTTAGTAATAGGGTCACCTAATTAGACTGAGATGTATTAGACTGAGATCACAAGACCAATGAGGCTGCTGTTCCTTTTCGACTTCTCACTCTAGGTAGCTAACTGAGGTTTCCGATGCATCCATTGCCCAGGACATACTGCGTGGAAGTAGTGAGCTGTTTGGACCGCCCAATGAAGGAATTATTTCTGGTCACTCCCAAGTGAATGGTTATCAGAAACTTTCAACCTCCGCGGACAGTACCATGCTCAATGGCCTACCAAATAAATACTATGATTTTTCGAGGTCCTTTAACGATGACTCAATTGTTAGAATCGAATGGAATGAAGCAGAATTCGGTTTATTTTGGGGCCATATCTGTAGAATACGTTGAATATTCTACATTTGTGCCCACTGTATAAAAGCTTTTGTTTAAACCACAACTCAGACACGATAAATACAGTGTCTCTAGTAAATGTCATTCATATAAAATGTGCAAAAGGGAAAAATGAATGACACCAAAAGAGGGTGAGCAATTGGGCGGAGCTGGCAACCCACAAGGATGTGTGTAAATTACAGTGAATACAATAAGGCCCAACAAAAGTGTTTAGATGCAAAGGGGGTGGTGAATGTGGTGGCAGTTATGATGCTAGTGGAATGAATAATGTTGTTGCTATTAGCATTGATATGTTTAAGCCAAATATGAAACAAAGCTACAATAGCAACAACAAACATATTGTATTCAATGCAGGTCCTTTGTATTTTGGCGTCTCTGTTTACGTAGCTATCAATCTGTATTTATTGTTTGCCAGGCTGTGTGTTTGACCGTCTGTCTGCCGGTGTGTTTATTTGTTTGCGTGTTGTATTGGTGGTTATGATGCCTCCTGCAACTCGCTCTGTCCGTCTCCCCCACTCTCTCTCTCTCTCTCTCTCTAAACTTCAATTCCCATCAAAATACTAATCCTTTTAAGATGTTAGATCTCATATGTGGGAGTGTGAGCGTAAGTGTCCGACTGTGTGGGTGTATAAATGCATTTGTGTGGGTCTATTATATGCGTATGAGTTTAATTAATTGCTGGAGTTGATAGACATTATCAAGATAAATGTGGTCTTTGTGCGTTTGAATTCTGAGGCGGGATTGGTTTGAAGAGTTTATTACAATATTGATATGTTTAATATAGATTTTTGATTGTTATTCATACATTGTGATCAGAGGAGTGTTATTAAATGTATGTAATTGGAAAAATTATGGACAGCTCATCTGAAGGGGTTTTGAATAGTTAAGAGTTTATGATTGATGATATACTCGTCTGTATTAGAGAAATTTGTGAGAGTGTGTGGAAAGTCAAATGTTAATATCAGTATACAATTCGGTTGGCATGTCTTTGTCTTGCAATAGTTTAGTTATATACGCTGTTGGTGGGTGTTTCATATGTTGCCAAAAATTATCATTGTTAGGATCATTATCACAATATTTAGGTAGAGTTAACAGTTACAATTTTTAAATTCCATACAAATTGACAGCTTAAACTGTTAGTTAACTTTAACTGACTCATAACTTGAGATGGAGATAATGGAGGTTTATAATATTACTAATTAGCAGCTGTATATTATTGAAACAATATTTGGAAATTCATAGTGTATAAATATTCATCCTTAATATCGTATTAATATAAATATACGTATTTTTCGAATAATTTTGTTATCACACTATACGGTTGGTGTTGCAAGAGTCTCTTATACCTGACCACGTGAACTCAATTTTCGCTCATACAAATCTTCAATCCTTTCCCTCGGTGATGGCGAAAAGCTCATCCGTAACCCTTCATGGGTTGTAGTTAAAAAGATTTGGCTTTGTCAGCGGTTTCTATTTTTTTTCAATGCTGAAAATTAAGTGAAGTTTGTTAAAGACTTAAAGAAACTATTGGTGACCAATACATGTACGATAAAGTGAAATCGCCGACACTGTTTCGAATTGATCAGCTGATGGAAGGCACTCTACTATTGTAATGGACGTAGGTGTTATTTGAGGAGTTAATATCGATTCGGATCACCACCTGATCGCAGCAAAGAAACGCACAAGGTTAAGAAGAGCGAAAGTCATACGAAACCAGACATCCAGAATGCTTGACATTGAAAAACTGTAATTACCAGACATAGGCACTACCTATGCATATAAGCTCACTCAGATACTGGCGAAGAACGCACACCGCCTCATTATCCTGAAGCGCCGTGGCCATACATTTCCCACTCAATGAAAACTGCTCGAGAGACCGTACTTTTTTATGAAAATCCGGTTAAAGATAAACCATGGGACGATGAAAAGTGTCGCATGCCAAGTGATGAAATGAACGCTGCACGTATAGCAATTCTTCAGTCAAATGCCACGCGAGCCATGGCAGAGCGGTATAAGTAGAATAGGAAGCGAAGAAGAGAAGCAAAAACGGTTGTGGAGGAATAGCGAGAGTAAGAAAATCTTAAAGAAGTACAATGAGGTCCAGAAATTCTACCGAAAAGTACAAAGCCAAACCAACGGGAATGGATCAGGGCCCCTTTTCTGTAGACATAAGGATGGGAAACTCCTCACAGATGTACAGATTATGTTGGGAATGTGGAGAGGACACTTCTCTGCAGTACTTGTCCCAGAAGACTTCAATATACATATGTGAGAGTCAATGGCATCGACTGTCACTCTCCCAGTCAAAGCGAAGTTAGAACTGAAATTTCCCAGCTTATAAACAACAAAACCAGTTGAGCTTTTGAATTTTAGTATACGAGAAGTTCGTCCTACAAGCTTTCAAGGACAGATACATTTTTCTTAGAGAAAATTCTTGGTTTTTCGTTGGATTAATAGATAATTCAGGAAAGCACACTCATTGGAAAGACTAGTTTCAACCTACATGACAAGTTCATCATCAGATGCCTTCACACTGTGCCTGAATTAGTGCCATTGGATAGTTTGCATATGTGAATTGGTATCAATCGAAAACCCCCCAGTACCAACTCAGCCCGAAAGTCAATTATTCCAACAATGACAGATGCATTTTTTTCTCCATCTGAGCAGTTTAAGTCTACCGACTATGAGTTGGAAAAGTGCATGCATCATCAGTAAAACCTGGCGTGACGAATACATGCCCGACGATTTGAGTCTTAGCATACTGTGTTCTGTTTCAATAAAGGCGGCCCGAGTACATGTACCCGTTGTAAAAATTTGTATTTTGTTGTTGTTTGTATGCAAATATAATGTGTTTGTGACTTATGGCAAATATATTATACTTGTGTCCAAATACATTGTGTTTGCTATTCAATATAACATGTTGGGACACAATGATTCATTGGACATATTATAAGTATTTGTCACGCCAATGTGGCTTTGTTTATTGAAAACTACTGAAAAAAACCCGTGACAGACAATAAAGAAACCAAAAACAGCGGATTTTCAATTCACGAACACAATACCTGCAATGTTCTTGCATGGTTCCTGCAATATGCTGCAGTGGCCGTTATTTGTCAGCGCGTACCAACTATCGCAGAATAAGCCTTTTATCCATCCCAAACAGTGTCCTCTTGAGCGAAATGTGCGTTAGACTAAAGCCGTTTGTTGCAGACGTGATCGCACAATACCAATGGTGTTTTATGCCTGGAAAACGACAAATATTGGAGAAACTCCACGAAAAACAAATCGACATCTTCCACTGTTTTGCAGATTATAAGAGTGCCTTCAATAGCCCGATACGGGGGAAACAGTATCAAGCTATATCGGAAATTGGTACTCCCGCCTTTGTTGAATAACACTGACCGACAGGAAAATCTCAGTAAATCGCTGTATATATATCACCGAAACATTTAGTACCAGGCGTGGGCTCAGGCAGGCCGACACCCTGCGATCTCTTCAACATTTTAATTGAGGTCATTGTGAGTAAAGCTACAGTCAACGTGAATTAAAATATCAGCAGCAAAAGTCGCATGCTGCTCACGTATGCTGATGATAAACGGCTGTTATTTCGGGCTAAGCAAGAACTTCAGAGATAAGACCCTCTCTCGAAAAGATCCACCTGTATCAGACTCTCACATATCCTGTATTGCTTTATTACTCAGGATCCCGGGTCATGTCGCATGCTGATGAAACATGACTGGTGGTCTTTTAGAGAAAAATGCCCCAAAAAAATATATGGTAACGACAACGGATGAACCACGAGCTATATAATCTTCATTCCAACGTGAACGTAGTTATGAATATCAAAATAACGCGTATACGATAGCTAGGCAATGTTTATGCAATGGATTAGAATGAACCATTGCGAAAGTTATTCGATAACGTACTCGAAGGATATTGAAAAATAGGGCGGCCAAGACGTCATTGGAAAGACCAGGTGGAATATTGTCTGCGAGAGCTTGTTGGTTACCAACTCAAGGAGAAAAGCTTAAAATCGAGGCGGTTGGAGGAACATGTTATACTCATTTTGTCTTGGCCCTTGCTTGAGGCAATGTAAGGAAGTAAGTAACATCAAAAAGGAATTAAAGAGCTCTCCTTGAAATTTAAGAACTTGATACAAAACCAGTAGAGACATTGCAGTCGGGTGAACCGATTTACACATACCCTCACCCTATGTCATCTATTGGGAACGAGTTCCATTAAAAAACACACATATTCAGGGTGGAAAATGCGCCAATATTCAATAGAAGAGTGACATTGTGCTAAATATTTTTCAATACCCAACTTATATACGATCCTAAGTGATTATAGGGAGTTATCGAGAGTACAAACTAAATATGCGTCCAAGATTTATAAGGAAGGTACCAAATGGTCATGGCGAAGTTCTGCAGTTATTATTACACAAAATATTTATCAGCATCAAATTTTGTTAAGATTGGTCGTGGTATACGGGACATATCTAGTCGGCCAGCCGGAAAGCCAACCAACTTTTGCATGGGACGTACGAAAAAGGGCTTGGTAAGGTAGTTACTCGTAAAATTTTAGAAAAACACTAGCTGACCCGGCAGATGCTGTCCTGCAAATTTTGTTCAAATACCGTTAGCAGGAGCAGAAATAATGGATTTTTAATTTGTGGTTTGTATGGGAGGTACCACGTCCCTTTGTCCAATTAGAAGAATTATAGTAGAATTATATATATAAAGATTACCGAGTATCGAATTTCACTAAGATCGCTTGCAGTTTACGAGAGTTATCGCGTCGAACAACCGGCCATCCGCCCAACTTTTGTGGGCATTTGACAAAATTTTGTCTAGTCCCAAATTCCAACCAGTCTGCCGCACACCTTATGTTGGTAGGGCGTTACACGTTACGTTGTCTTATTCGGAAGTTTCATTACGATCGGAAGAGTTTGAAGCGACTTATCGCATTTACAACATGGACGACCACCAAGCTTTTGTATGGGAGGTTCCAGAATGGGAATTTTCTCCAGTTAAGTAGACATTTACAGATTATTAACCAAAGTTTGAGTTGAAGCTAATCCCACATCCACCAGAAAAAAGTTCTAAAAGAAACAATATATTGTTCTAGATGTGTTCATTTGTATGGGAGGAAAATAACAGTCACTAACAAAATATCATTGTGATCGGAAAAGGTTTACGGGAGTTATCTTGCCGAATTACCAGCCTTTGGAATCACTATTGTATGGGAGGTGTTTCTTTAGTGTCTGTCCCGTTCAGCAGTTTTCAACAAACAGGACCGCACTTGAGTCACAAATACATATATTACAACCAATTAATCATTGTGTCGTAAACATGTTATATTGAATAGCAAACACGATGTGTTTAGGTACAAGTATTACATATTTGCGACAAGATACAAACACGTCACATTTGCACCCAAACAAAAAAAAGACAAATATTTCAGCATGTAGGTAAGATCCCATAGTAGACATTAGTCGTGTATTCGTTGCAAGCAAGCGATTGTCGCTTGCTAAGTTGTAAAGAAAATGGCAATTTAGCGATAAGTAATTTTATTCAAAAATACGAATAAGGTTGAAAACGGTAAAAGATGCAAAAATTTTTTTTTAAATTTAGCGAAAATGTTCTTGTCGCTAAGTTCTCGCTAAGTCTTCGCTAAGTGCTTCATACAAAACAAGCGAACATATAAGCAAACGGTGTAACCAAAACACGCTTAATCTCTCACCGGATAGTGCTGGTTACATACATACATACATACATGGTGTCCCATAACATCCCAAAAAGGGATTGGGGAGAGCTTCTCACAATCAGTGAGATGTGCGCTTTCCAGTTTTACACTCACTGATTGCGACCTACAGTTTTACACCGGTTCCGAACGGTATTTTGAGAAGCTTTTTTATGGCTAAGTACTCGATAGTGCCGCCATCACTAAGGCAGGTGGTCGTCGTCGAAAGAAATGTTGTACATTCTCATGTACAAGAACCGCGCACTCTAACCATTGCACCACCGAAAATATATGTAGTGGACTTTTCTTCTTCCTCATCCTTAAACGATGTGACTAAATATAAATGATTCCAAAAAAAGTTGTTTACATTACATCCCATGAAGAGCCTAGAGAGCGCTTGTCATAATCAGAGAGATGTGCACTTTCTAGTTTTAGTCTCACGAATTGGGACAAGTAAATCCCAAATATTACATTGATAAGAACCACAATATTTTTTAAACTTTCTAAATTTGGAGTAAAACTCTAAATTTTATAAAAAATTTACTTCATATTGTAACACAAATTTGTTGGTCATGCTTCCGTTACGTTTCGACTTTACTTTTATGTTACCCTCAGCATTATACAGGCTGATTCTGGAAGTTCCGGACAAATTTCTCCAGCACATTTCTAGCTCATTTCATGAACAAAAGTCCACTAGGACCATGTCCGAAAATGCAAGGGTGCGAAATGGCAGCGTGTTCAAAATTTTCGGATTGGCGGTCGGAGGGTAGTAGGGTAAAGTTTCTAACTTCTTTTTTTACTTTTTTAGGGTAAAGTAGGGTAAAGTTGCTTACTTCTTTTTGTACTTTTTTTTTTATTGATTCTGAAAATTTCAATAAAATAAAATCTTAAACGTGTTAATTTACAAAAACAAATAAATGTGTGCTGTTATTTCGCTTCCAAAAACAAAAACAAACATTTTTGCATTTCAGTAAAATGGTCATAACTTTGGAACAGTACGACCTCTGGGCTTCGTTTAGGTCATTTTGGAATGGTAAGAAGTATGGCTATCTCTCAAAATCGTTAAAAAAACATAAATTACTGCCATCTGGCTGAGCAAATTGAGGTTTTGAGAATTTTTGTATCCATTTTTTTTCCAAAAGCTCTGTATCTCGGCGATTTGAGACCTTTTTGAGATCTCTTAAAGAGCTTTAAAACAAGCCCAAAAACAAGAAAATCCGACCACTGGCTCAGAAGTTAGCAACTTTAACCTGCTACCCTCCGACCACCAATCCGAAAATTTGAACCCGGTTCCATTTCGCACTGTTGCATTTTCGGACATGGTCCTAGTGGACTTTTCTTCATGAAATGAGCCAAGGAATACGCTGGAGAAATTTGTCCGGAACTTCCTGAATCACCCTGTATTTAAATACTCATCGTCACCTAAAATGAAAAACGACGTAACTACCAAAAAGTTCAAAGTTGGGGGTTTTATTGAAAATGGAAAATTTTATAAAAGGCTTTCAATGTATACAAATAATTTGTTGTGTATTTTATACAGCTGTTTGCTCCTTCTCCAAAAAGTGTTAAAAATTTATTTACGTTGTTTTGCATTTTAGCTAACGTAGTGCTTCCCCATCTTAAGGTTACTTGTGGTTTGTAAATATTTCGAATACTTCAGGTATATAACCGTAAACCAAATTCCTTACAGTGTATACGAACACAGTAGGGGATTGATGGAGATAACAAGAATTTTAGTCGCATTAAACAAATGTGTGTTATAATGTTTTTAATTAAATTCCACATACGGGTTGTTGCTAGTTTGTATTATTTCAACATTTAACTCCCTATGTACACAATAAGTGTGTTTTGGTTAGACCGCTTGCTTATATATTCGCTTGTTGTATGAAGCACTTAGCGAAGACTTAGCGAGAACTTAGCGACGAGAATCATTTTTGCTAAGTTTAAAAAGAAATTTTTTTCACATCTTTGACCATTTTCAACCCATATTCATATTTTTGAATAAAATTACTTAACGCTAAACTAACGTTTTCTTTGCAACTTAGCAAGCGACAATAACTTGCTTGTAACCAAAACACGACTAATATCTACTCTTATTCCATTTCGACTTTAGGTCTAACGAAAATTCGCACTTCTACACACCGTCATTACAATAAACACAAGGAATCGCCCTTATTTCAGTATGAAATGCCCATATAATTATGCTCTGATCTACATAATGCTGAATACCATTCAATGGCCCCTTTTGACTCGTGTTCATACATAGTCCTGACTACTCTGTAGTAGTGGGGAAAAAAATCTTACCTCTTTTGTCTTTCCTTTACACTCTGGTCGCACACAAGGGCTTAGAGGGACTCATGTTTATTGTAAAGTAAATATTGTAATAAACCTTTAAATCTCCACATATTAGCCATGGCTCTAACCAAGTACTACATGTCCCAAAGGACGTGTGTAAATTTGCAAAGGACCGTCTCACTCAACCCACTGGCTAACAAAATTGGCAAAACAAAAACGAAGAAAGCCCTTTTACAGTTTGGTGAAACTAATACTTGAATCGAAAGGAAAAGCCAAAACAAACCAATCCTTGTAAAAATCCTACGAAAGGACAATGAATGCATGAACAAGTTTGGTTTTGGTTTAATTCGGTTGTGTATATTTTGTTGGTATTGGTGGCAGGCAGATTTAAATTTTTTTATGGCTTAAACCAAAATAAAGGATGGTAAACAGCCGGAGAATACAGGAACCGGCAACGTGTCGCACACATAATGGTTGCCGACACACTCACACTATTGCCACAATGATGGCTAAACGAGTTTTGCATTTTTGAATTGCGTTAGATGGTGTTAAAGGAAGAGAAAGACAGAATAGATTGCAGGACACCGAAATCGCAAGTGTTTGGAAACTTATTATTGATTGGAATTGTTTCATGGGCCACAAAAAAAGACGCTGTTTTGGCTATTACAGAGGAAAGAGCATCTCACAACCACTGAGCTGTACGCTTTGAAATTTGGGTACTCACTGATTTGGATGCAGAATTTTACACAGAATTGGAATGGTTATAAATTGAAATAATAGGAAACGGAAGTGGAGAAAGCGCGAGAGTGAGAAAATTGAGTCATACAGAAATAAGAACGAAGCCCGAAAATTCTTCCGAAAAGTCAAAAACTGAACTAACAGATATGGTCCAGGGCCCCCTTCTGTAAGGATAAGGACGGAAATCTCATCCCAGATAGACAGAGTATGTTGGGAATATGGAGATATCATTTCTCTGCGCTATTGGTACCTGAGATATCCAATGACGAGACAACCAGATTACCATCGGAACTGGTTAAGGCTGGCGGCGATGAGCTGATAAGGTGCATGCATTAGCTCATTAGCAAAATTTGGTTAGATGAATACATGCCTACATGCCCGGCGATTGGAGTTTCAGTGTACTATGTCCCATATTTGTTTCTCTGCCAACTACCGTGGAATAAACCTTTTATCCAAAGCATATTTGGTTCTGTCAAGCATAATGTGCGAAAGACTAAAACCGATTATCGCTGACCTGATTGGACCATACCAGTGTGGCTTTAGGCCTGGAAAATCAACAACCGACCACGTTTTCACGCTACGCTAAATCCTGGAGAAGACCCACGAAAGACAAATCGACACTTATCATCTATTTGTCGAATATAAGGCGGCCTTCTATAGCCCGATACGGGGGAAACTCTACGAACCAATGTCTGAGCTTGGTAAGGATCTTACCGAAACTTTTGAGACTAAGCGAGGCCCCAGACAAGGTGCCACCCTATCTTTCGATCTCTTTAACATCTTAATAGAGATTATTCTAAGAAAAGCTGCTGTCAACAAGAATAAAACCATCAGCAGCAAAAGTCAGATGCTGCTCGCGTATGCTGATGATACAGATATCAATGGACGCACAGTTAGAGAAGTTACTGCGGTGTTTTCGAGAATTGGTCAAGGAGTCGGGAAAAGTGGGTCTGACGGTAAATGAGGACAAGACAAAATTAATGGTTTCAACTAGAAGTGCCTCCACGCGATTAGACCAAAGCGTGAATGTTGATAACCGTTATAATTTCGAGGTGGAGGACGAATTCATATACTTCGGATCTGCCGTAAAAAAAACAACAACGTCAGCCTGGAGATCAAGTGGAGAATTGTGCTTGCGAATAGATGATATTTTGGGCTAAGCAAGCACTTTAGAGATAAAGCCCTCTCTCGAGTAACACAGGTCCAATTGTACCAGACTCTCATACAACCTGTCTTGTTTTATGGTGCAGAATCATGGGCATTATCGCAAGCAGACGAAACACCTGTAGGAGTCTCCGAGAGAAAAATACTCCGAAAAATTTATGGCCCTACCGTACACAACGGCGAGTATCGGCGACGCATGACTCATGAGCTGTATGAACTTTATCCTGACATTGACATAGTTAAGCGGATCAAAATAACGCGATTGCGGCCATATCAGTAGAATGGATGAAGACGAACCAGCACGAGGGGTTTTCGAAACCGAACTCGAAGGAAGACGAAAAATAGGAAGACCAAGACTCCGCTGGAGGGATCAGGTTGACGTATCCCTGCGTACACTTGGTATTGCCAACTGGAGAAATAAAGCAAAAGATCGAACTGGTTGGCGAAATATGTTATATTCGTTCTGTAAGGTCCCTGACCACCCCGGGTTGTCCGAGACTGGATAAGTAAGTAAGAGACATCCGTTTGATGCAACCTTGTCGCAAATATATATACAGCAGTTTAATGTACTTATTTTCTATTTTGACGTAGAATACGTCTTACCTTACGGTATAGGGAGTCATGTCAGATTGTTATTGTTGTAATCTTTATTTCATTGATTATGAGGAAAGGGCGAGATAACTTTTTTTAAAAATTTTTTTGTAGGTAAATGAAGATGTTATCTTTCGTTTGATATACATTTCATATTAGTTGGTATCTTCCTAATATTTACATTTCTCAAATGAAAATTGTTTAGACACATACACTCAAACATATGTGTGGTGTTTGGTCGAGTGTTTGAGTTTGTAGCGTGAACACAAACTATGCTGTTGTTTCAGTGTGGACACAAACCTTCGGCTGTTGTTTTGATTGATGAAGTATTGAAATTTCGTATATTTACTTATGTATTTAAGTGAAACAAAATGTTAAATGTGAATTTGAATTTAACATGGATATATAATTATAAAAAATATATTTGAAAATATACATTTTTATGTTAAATGAAAGTGCTGCCAGGTAAGCAAAATAACAATGCTGCGTGATGCCGTTTGACAGCAGCTGACAGTTGACGTTTAGTAAATTAAAATAAAAACTATTCTATTGGACTATTGGATTTCGAATATAATCCAATACATTTAATTTGGATTATATTCGAAACGATGCTCCCACAACTATTGATAACACATCCATTGACGTAGTTTTTGCGAGAAATTTGAATGTTAATTTAAAAACATATTTATCCTATTTTTCCTATCATATTATCAAAAGTAACTTTCAAATAATCAAATTGATTTGCATCTGTTATTTATCATTTATCCTTTCTCTTTTAATTTAGAAACATATTTATCCTATTTATGTATATTAAGTAACATAAGTAACTATCAAATAAATAAATTCATTTGCTTATGTTATTTATCATTTATTGTTATATGTATATGTTTTCTGTCTTATCGGATGGCGTATTCTACGTTAAACTTAATGGCCGTGTCTCTGACACAGCCTGCAGGGACAGTCCGTGGCCGAAGACCTCGGACAACTGTCTGCTGTTTTTTTTTTGTGAAATTATTATTTTATCAGTTTTATGAAAATTATGAGTTATTCTCATGAACATGTTTATATCAAACTTTTGTTGTATCCAACGTATTAATAAATGCAAATTAAATAATGCCAACACGGTATGGGTGGGTTCTTTCGAACTTAAAGGAACTGCATATTTTTAGGAGTAATTATCGTTACGTTGAAAACTGTTATACAATCAAACTGCAATATACACCACCAACTATTTGTGGATATTTTAATGTTATTTTGACATAATGTAGACGTAAAAGTTTTCTAAGCCAAAAATTTTAAAAAATTTTATTGCAATAATATAATACACATTATTAAATAGCCTATATCAGTAAAATATTGTCTTTAACTTTATCTTGTTTTTGTTTTATACAATTTGTTTTTATTGAAAGTGGTATAAATTCATTCAGTGTTCAGATATCGCAAATTTAAATAATTAATTTAATTTAAACTAACAAATTGAAGCCTCAGGTGAAAGAAGGTGTTGACTCACTTTTTGCAAAAAAAATTTAAAATTTAATTTTAGTAATTTAAATACTAGATGTTGACTTTGTTCTTATCTAAAATAAAATCAGATACCATGGAATCATTAAAAGAGGGAAAATGTTGTTTCTTGAAAAAAAGTTAGGTAACACCTGCTTCAATTCTTACTACACACAAAAGTTATACCATATAAGGTCCACTTTCACAGCTGCCCATTTTCCTCTGAAACTAATTTTTAATGTCCGACGTTTGTCATAAACATGTTATTTAGTTTAAATCTTTTCTGTGAACTTTTAAGTGGCGATTGTAAACCTCGACCTAATTGTATTAAATATATTAACAGACTTCTCTAATGTTGTATAAACATTTTTAATAGAATACATCAGGAATTATTTTTATTTATTCGGGCTTTTATCTAGTAGTTTCTCTTATCTTATTATTCAAGTTCAAGACCATTCTATGCCTCCATTACTAGAGACATAGTTCTAAAGCAGAAGTCTTGCAATATGCGCCCACATGATTCCTGGCTAACCGTATATCAATTTCGCGTCTAGCCACAGATCCGCATCAGCAGTTATTCGGAATCATGCTATTGAAAAAACTCAGAAAAACAAAATGAAAACGACAGCTCACTGTAATTGAGAATTTCGCACTATGCAAGTGTTCGAAGAATAGCACGAGCAAAAGACAAATGAAAGTAGCATCATTCTAAAGAAGCGCTGATGAAGATATGTGGCTAGATCTGAAATAACTATTTCCGGTTGCCAAGATTCATGAGGATGCATTTTGAAACTCTTCTGTTTAAAAACTATATCTCTATTAATGGAGATATAGAATGGTATTGCGCTTGAGTAAAAAGATAAAAAAAATTATATGATGCGTCAGGGAACACCCGGTTGGAACGGAGTTCCTTTCACTGTATATTATGCCTAGTTAGTTTCAACACGCCTAAGGGGCACGTTGAAATATATGATAATGTAAATAATGGATCTTTAATAAAAACGTTTTGGAAAATTATAAGATTTTTTCCCCTTTTGAAGAATATGTATTATATTTTCCAGAAAAGGTCCTTTTTCAAAGAGATGTACGTTTTTTATTAACCCCCCTTCAATCACATATTCTGAAACCTTCGAACAAACACATATGCTATAAAACTAATTTATTGATTTAGTTAACTTGAAAAAAATTATATTTCCTCGTTCACACGTTAATTACTCTACGCTGCCAAATTAGAAAGAATAAAGGAATTTCAGGCCACCTAAGAGCAAACATGCGATAAAATAATCCACTCATTACTCCGTAAGGTCACCACCAGTTACCTTTTGGGCTTCTGAAATTTACTTTACCATTAGTTATCCTTTTCTCACGTGTAGCCTTGCAATAGCCTTGTAATCATTAAAGTCTTTCAGTGAAAGTTATCACTCACCATGTAATACAGTTAACGGATTAACTTAACTGAGCTATTGACCAGGGAAGTGAGAAATATGAATAAAAGACAACGAAAGGTTTAGATGTACTTTAATGTACAATGGGTACTAAAAATGGTACGAGAGTATAAATACTTTCGAAGAGAAAGAAACGAAATGCATAAAGAATATACCATTACAATGCCTGGCCAGACCCCTATGTTTTTATGTATTTGCATGGCTGGCAAAAAGGGTACCTTAACTTTGAATTTCAAAGAATGCTCGTTTTTTATTTTTTCTTTAGACATTTTTTGGTTTGTTGATATATGTAGCTACCAAAATATAAAAAAATTTATGTTCATTTTGTGGAATGCATGAAAAACAAGTATAATCAACTTTAGAATCTTGTTGGCACACAGGATTAGTGCTTTTGGTGCAGTAAAAACGTGTCTTCCTACGCAGCATTTCGTCTTGCGTGGCACAAATTCTGCAATCTTTTCTGGATTTCAGTGAACTAGGGCCGCTTTATAGCTTCCGGATTTTCTGCTACGGCTTCAACTTTCTCGGTGTAGTGCACAGTGGATAGTAGATTTACTGCTTTGCTATTCTTTGGAACGTAGCTGCACAGTGATACAAGGTTATCATAGAAACCGAACACAGATGAAAGCACTGGCCGTTTGCTGTCTTTTTTCACTTCTTTGGGATGACACCTTTTGTTGGATCTAATGATGCCAACGTATGCTAGTCCAATCGACGAAAAACGTTTAGCTGCGTCTAATGTTGTAAAGAAGTTATCAGCAATAATAGTTCTTCCACTGTTGGTGTATCGATTAGCCAAACTCATGAGCACATTTTCGCCTTGGTTTGTCTCTCATTGTTCTCCCTCTTTACCAGTGTACAGTTTCCTTGCAACGGATATTTGGCTTTCGCATCGCATGCCCACCATACCTTTGCAGGCTTTGATGGGATGTATTGAACTTTGTACTTTGTGCGCCATGGTTCAAAATTACAGGCAAGATTGTTATTCAAGAAGTTCCATATGTCGCGAATGGGAGCAGCTTTGTCGGTTTGTTGACGAAATGCGCGCGTACGACTATCGTCAAATCGAATACAGCGCATCAAAGAAACAAATCGTGTATATGCTATGGCTGCACGGAATATTGGAAGTGCATCAGTTTGCCACATCAATCTTGAGAGCTGCATAGTATTATGACTGACACCAAAAGCCAATAGTATCCCAACAAAAGCGCCAAGTTCAACACTTGTCATATCAACGCATACTCGTGGTGTGCAGTTAGCATTTTCTGCGTTCCATTTGCGTGTAACTTTTTCTCCATATAGATTTGTTTGTGTTACGATGACGAACGTAATAGTCGGTGAAAAGAAAAGCTTGAACATCTCTTTGGTTTGGTTTGCTTTTGGTCCACCTTTGAAACGCATGATGTTGTGCTGGCGGAATCTCACTGTAGCGGGTTCAACTGTACTCCACTTAGTACCATCTTTTCCCAAGCAAAAAACCGGCTGCAGCTTCAGTTGGTGCATTCTCACTTTCTCCTTCGGATTCTTCATTACTGTCGAATTTTTCATTTGCTTCAATTTCCAATTCATACTCAATGTCCGAGGCGTCATCTTCGGGCACAAAATCTGTGTTTTCACAGCTTTGGTCTTCAAATAAATCTAGTTCTTCGTCTGCTTCTGTGTGAAGTGCGAAATCCCGCTGTAACGCTGATGATAGTTGTTGTTGGAAATTATCAGTAAGGCTGCTTGTACGCAAGCGCGTATTGTACACAAATTCTAAATCCCCGGCCGTAATAATAGTAATGGGTTGTAGCATAATAGTGTTAAAAAAAGTTGTTTAATTTTTTTTTAATTTACTTCGTTCCTAAAGTAATTCAAACGCATCCTCTTAGATATGCGACTACATGAAAATATGAACTGAGACCATTTCCAATAACAACGACTCACATGGTAATGTAAAAACTTGGTATGATAGAGAAAAGGAAAACTTTTTAACAAGTTTTTTGTGAGTGTATAAACTTTTAACTCGTTTTAGCTTGAAAGAAACTGCGAAAGTTTAATTTGATGAGATGATTTATCAAACTTCCAGGCAACGTAGAAGAGAATGGAGTGAATTGTTGTACATTATCATGCTGTTGTTGTTAGTAACAGAATAGGTACATATACTTTTAAGTCCCACTGTATTTCATCGTATCGTTTGTAATCATCCATTCAATAGCAGTGTATTGAAAACGCCCTTCTATATTTTTTTGTCGATTTTCTATTTTTGGCGCAATTTTCCATTGCTAGTTATAGCACTGTATGAAATAGTGTCACACATTACTAAACCAATTTTATTTTTATTTCTCTTCTATGCTTTGGGATTTTCCCATCCCAACAGCAAAACAATCTGTACGATCACAGAGTTATGGCAGAGGCTAAAGGACCCACAGCCATACATACACTCACACATACATATACATGGCATTGTACAGATCCTGGGTCATATGTGTTGCAGTTATCCTGGCTGGCATTCACAGATGCTCTATTTAAAGTGATGAAGAGTGGAGCTAGTTTGTTTTGTTGTATAGTCTTCCCTTACTTGGGCCACAAATCGAATGTCGCTTATAATGGTTGCTCCTTTATGTGCTGTCCTTTTTTTTATTATATATGAATGTGGCTGGTATGACAATGTAGGTTAATTTGAAATATGAAGATGGAACAAGATATAATTTTTAATACAAAAATTACTTTATTTTATTTGTATTTTGAATTTATACAATTTAATATATTTATACAATCAATTTATTCTAAGCTCCAACGTGTGATGGTATTTTTGTGCTAATTTTATAATGCAGTAAATACAAGATATTAAACGTGTTTTTTATTTCTCGCTAAAAAAGTTTTGGACGACTTTGTATGGCGTGCCGCTTAAAATCGTTAAATATCGGTCAGCTCCCCATACAAAGTGGTAGAGAAATTAGCTTAGTCCACTGAAAGAATAACGCTTCATCCCAAGGATGAAACATTTTCGTTAATGTTTTTACGTTGCTGAAATAAAAAGTTTCGTATATCCGACAATTTGGTAGTCGCTACAACGACGAATTTCATACATGATTTCTTTCACAATTTTTCACTTCGATGCCTGCAACAACTTATTTTTCGTTCCTGCAACAATTTTATTTAATTTACATTTTGTAAAAAGCTGGGCTAAACATTAAAAAAAAAGTAAGTGCATGAAATTTAAGCTACTGATATTTGGTTTATCTGAAGCAACGAACGATACTTCTTCATTGCAGCAATGAAACAAAATCATTAACTCAATGAAATAATTCACGATACAAATGCATTGCAGCAACGAAAAACAAATTCGTTGAAATAATGAATCAAATTCATTGCAGCAACAATCATACTTTCATCATAGTGATGAACAATTTGCAGTTGATGAACACATTTTCGTAGCGGAAATGAAACTGTAAGTTAGCTCAATTTCGATGACAAAGTATTTGGAATGATGAACATTTTCATTTCTTTGACGGTGCTTTTCCGTTCAGTGTAGGGAACAAAAACACAAACCTTTTATCTCAACATCTTGAGCAAATAGCTATGATTCATGTATTCTCAGTTTAACGGTTGAAAAATCTCCATTGACTTTTAAAGGCCGATTTTTGTTATTTAAATGTCATTCAACTTGAAAATTTTCCGTGAGTAACAGGAGCTTTCAAATGACGAGTGTGAAACCCCTAGATAGACTTTTATATTATTACGGTCAAGGATTTCCGTGTTAGGCTTAACTAGCATGTACATACGTAAAAATAACTTTAGAAATTGGAAGAAGTTTGTAGTGTGTAATGTCACTAGATTGCCGAGTATACTTGCGCCTACAAGTATGCCATCATTGCACGTTGAAATGCTCTCTCGTACGAACTCACCACGAATGTTTGATGATATTGCGAGAAAAGTCTGGGACAATCGAGAACAGGTAGCATCTCATCATAAACCATTTAGACAATGTCGAGTTTTCAAAAACAATCTGGAGCGCTTTGGAGCGAAGTTCCTTATCGCACGTTGCGGGAGGGGCTAAATGAAAAAATTTTAAACAACTTTTTTTTAACTACTTTATTACAACCCATTATTATAAACTATATTGGAAAATTTTGGTCTGATTTGGTTTAAAGGGAAGTTTTCTAAGAGGAGCCGGTTTATTACATATTGTAGTTTTGAACCCAACAAAAAGTAAATTTAGAAAAGCCCAATGGCAAGACTGGCAAATCCATGGAATACAACCCTGAGAATGGAATTACATTTGGCAGCACACTTACTCTTAAACTCTTACTTGTGGTTTGATTTGTGTCTAGATTAATATATGGGGAAAACTTTCTTGTTTAATGGGAAGTTCTCTAGGTGGAGCCTGTTTATTACATATTGTAGCTTTGAACAGACAAAAGGTAAATTTGGAAAAGCCAAAGTGAACGAAGTTTAAAAAAATAACATGTTCTTAAATAATTGCGTTTTCTTAAAAAAAGGTAATTTTTTAAAAACAAAACCTATTCATATTCTTAAACAGAGTACCTTTTCTTAAAAATCTTATCTTAAAGAAGTACATTTGCTTAAAAAAGTAAATGTTCTTACTCAACGTACCTATTCTTAAAAAAAGTATTTTTTTTAAATAAGTACCTTTTCTTAAAAAAGTACATTATCGTACAACAAATTGAATTTTTTTAAAAAACTACCATTTCTTAAAGAGTAACTTTTATGTAAAACAGAATAACTATTGTTGAGATCTGTACCTACTCATAAATAGTACTTGTTCTTGAAAAACGGACCAATTCTAAAAAAATTCATTTTCTTAAAAAAGCCCATTTCTATAAAAAATACCTTCTCTTCAAAAAAATCTTTTCTTCAAAAAAAATACCTTCTCTTAAAATAAATACTTTTTCTTAAAAAAATTCCTTTTCTTAAAAGTACCTTTTCTTAAAAGTAAAATAATAACTTTTCTTGAGATAAAATAACCTTTTCCTAAAAAGAGTACAACTTCTTTAAAAAGTACCTGTTCTTAAAAAAGTAATTCTTTGTAAAAAAAAATTCATACTCTTAGAAAGTACTTCTTATTAAAAATTGTACCTTTTCTTTAAACAAACATTAGCTTTTAATAAAGGAAGTACCTCTCATTAAAGAAAGGAAATTTTCCGAAAAATATATTACATATTCTTACAAAAGGACGTAAAAATATACTTTTTTTAAAAAAATAAATTCAATAAAAAAAAATTCTTAAAAAAATTTATCATTTTGCAAATAGTATCTTTTATTAAAGATCCATTTAAATTATAGTATTTTTCGACACGCGCCATAGGCGTGTTGGAACTAACTAGTAGATAATATATAGCGAAAGGAACTTCGTTCCAACCGGGTGTCCTCTGACACCCCATGTAATTTTTAACTGAGCGGTGAAATTGGGGAAAGTCTCGGGTAAAAGTCGGTAATAGCATTGTTGTAAGAAGCTTTACAGCATGTTTCTCCATCTCGAACGAAAGCTTTCGTTCATGTCCTAGACGAAAGAAAGTTGATTTGGCTTCCACAATCTTGTTGTTACATGTCAAATGAAAACATAAATTTTTTCAAAACTTTTCAATTCAAATATTTGGTTCTCTATTTCGAATGTGCTGTCGTTTGGGAACAAGTATAGGGTCTGGCGAACGAAACCTTCAACTTAGAGGACCCCAATTTGAGTCGAATGTGATAGAGAGAAACAGGCAATTATTGTCAAGCGCTAAATTGTACCGCACGAGTAAACTAAAGAAAACCTTAGACCTAAAATGGCGCTAAAAAGAAGTATTAGAAAATTTGTTAAAATATGTAGAAGATTTAGGTTCTGAATACGATTTCATAATACAAAAGTCGAAAAAAATATAAATTGCTGTTATTCATTAAGTCTTAGAAGGAACCTTGCTTGACTTCCTGTATAGGTTTTTAGATTCAAATTGTGTCGTAATTTCGTATCGAGAGTCTGGCCGTTACGGTTTAGTATTTCACCAATTTAATAAACCACCAGCACTTCCTTTTTTTTTCGTTAGTCTCACTTTTCGATTATAGTTCCTTCTGGCTTAACCCCATTGTTATCTCATGGCTGTAGATGGAGGCAACTTACAGAGAGAATGCTTATTAAGTCGTCAGGGCATGTGGCTGTGGATATCGATGTGGATATGGATATGGATATGGAAGACGACTGATTTGGCTTTTCCAACGCTGCTGTTGTCCACATTTGGTCGCCTCAGAGAATAAGAGGTCATGTCGGTATATTATCACTGCATTGGGACAGAGAGCGTAACAGGCATGACAAACACAAACAAAAGAAGCAAAAAGGTTTACCAACCGCTTTTCCTCAGATGCTATTGATAATATACCCAATCACACACAAATACTAACACACGTACACTTATGCCATATAAAGCCAACATAGTACCAGACTGTCTCAAAAGTTTGCCGTTTTGTACAGGAAATTTTTTTGTTTGGTATTTTTCTTTGGTTTGCTCGTATTAAGGAAATAATTTGCATTTTCTTCTTTCTTCCGTTCATACCAAAAATATCATCAAAAATTATACTTATTTTCATATACAGGAAAGAGGAAGAAGAACAGAGAAACAAAAGTCCTTTGACTTTGTTATCGAAGGATATTTTTTGTACCGCAAGAGAAATATTAAAATATGTAAATTTCCTTTATATTTTTGATAATTTTGCGGTTCTCTTTATCGGTCTCTCTCTCTCTCTCTCTATACATATATATATCTCCCCTTTTTATCACTTTGTGGTTGCATATGCCTCTCCATTGTCCTTCTATCTGCTCTTTAAAATTTGACTTCTGTTGGGTAAATTTATGCAAAATCTTTTTCATTTCCACTTCAAGAATATAATTGATTCCCTTGACTAAAAGATGTCAACCAATTGTGGACGCTAGGGTTGTTGTAAGTTTTGTTTTGCTGACGTTTGCCGAAAATAGGGTTACACTTAGCTACAGGACTGTTAGTTATTGCATGGAGATAAAAAGGGTTTTATTTGGAATTGAGGAGCAACGTTATTTTTGTCTGAATTCAGTGAAGGGAACCTTGTATAACTATCATTCTTTGTAGTATGTTGTCGGTACAACAAATTTTTCTGAAAACAACTTGAAAACATTTCAGAATTTCCAAGAAAAATGAATAAATAAAAATACAACAAACATGAAATTCAGGAATATTATTTGAATTTTTAAAAAATATTTATATTTATATGAATATTATATAAATGCAAACTTTTCAAATCAAATTTCAAACAACCCTTTCAAAATTTCAAAGTCTATTGGCATTTGAATCAAAACAATCATAGTCAAAACGTTGTGCTTTCCCAAAACTGCACACAACATCCTTTGACACACTTCCTTTTCTACGTATCTTCACACGATATGGTAACTGGAGATGTTTCCTCAATGTTATAGAATGACACTGTTTTCTATCACACAGATACTTCTACATCTTCCTTTATACTTCAAAGATTAAAAGACATTTTAAGTTTTGGAATATAAAATATTCAGAGGCATAAGTTTTTCCCTCGTTAGGACAAAAATAAAGAAACCAACAGAGAAAAAAATTATAATCCAATTAAATTCTTATGGCGAACCATTAGGCATCCATAAAAGGAGGATAACATCGTTCTGTAAATATAAACGTATACGTGGTTTAATAATATAAAAGCCAACAAATTTGACCAAGAACAAAACCAAAAACAAAAAAATATTTATTATTAAGAACAGACTGGCGAGCTCGCCTACGTGATTAGATAATGTGAAGTTAATTGAAAATTAACCAAATGGAAGACGTCTCTCTTTATCCAGAATATAAAAAAGAAATATTTAAATCCAAAGGATACTTTGTATACTGATCCCTGGTACATTGTTGGCCATTTTCAATGGAGATGCTTCCAACAGGATGCAGCCTTATGGTTCTTCATTGAAATTCAATCTCGTTAAGTTTTATTATTATGTTCAGATTTTATGTTAATAATTCGTATAATGATTCTGGAAGTTTTAAGAGGATTTAGTTAATCAAACTGGCCAAGTTATTGTTTGCAAATGGAGCATATGATTATTATAATGGAATATTTAGCTTGGCATAAAATTGCGCAAAATCCGTTGTTAGTTTGTTAAAATTTTGAAAATTTTAGGTGAGAAATTAAATAAAATGGAAATAAACCAAATTTGCCAGCATATACCCCTTTCAGTTATTTGAATTTGTGGAAAGATGTGCGCAATGAAATAAATTAAACATGGAGTCTTGACATTAAATGAACAGGTTTTATACGTATCCTTTAAAATACGTAGTAAACATCAACGTCAAATACCGAATAAACTTAAAACTCGAAACTCCAATATCGGTACCACCTAATTAATTACACGGTGTAACAAAATCGAAAAGATAATATACTTTTAAAACGACCTGGTGTAAGTTGTAGACCTGGTAGTGTAAATCAGTTTTAAGTTTACTGAATTGTGATTACATTCCCAAAATCTGAAATTATCGGCAAAAATGGTTTGTTGCACACTTGACTAAAATATTTTTTACGAAATCAGTTTTAACCCGATTTTAAATTTTTTTAACGGTTATGCTATTCAAATATATGTATGTATATGTTTATACTTTTAACAAACCCATGTGAAGATATAATCCAAAATATTTCAAATTATCAATTTTTTCCACTTCTGCGCTCTATATTTTTCTAATTTTTATTTAAAAGTACGTTTATTTGTGAATAAAACGAGTCCTTGTTTTTTACAATCGATTAAAAATTGTTAAAGTTGCAATTTGTATTTTAAACAAAATTTAAATTACAAAATTTAAAATACTGGGTAATATCTGTGAAATTTACATACCTGAACTAGTTCAGCCATCATACGTATGTATATTTCGAACATACTGGGAGCAATATAAATTTTCTTATAAAATTCAATGAGTGTTTGAACTCACGGGCGATGTATTAACATCTTTTTGTTACACGGCACCTGTTCGATTTCTATGAACATATTAGTAAATGTTACTTAGGAAAAAAAACCAACCAGTAAAAAACATAGTTTTTGACTATAAATTCTTTATATATGACCTCGCCCCTTTGCTGCAGCATATATTAGAATATGTACACTAGGGTGTCCCAAAAAATGTATAGGGTAAAGTATTTTTGAGATTTTTTTCAGATTTTTCGGAAGACGTTTAGAGGCCACACAAGTCGAATTTCCCCCAAAAATAGGGTATTTCGGACAGTTTTTGTATTAACGTAGAATACGTTATACGGTAAGGTAGGGGTGTTGATCTGGAGCACAAAATTTTGAGAAAATGTTTGTCAACTTTCACCCACTTTTACTTAAATATTAAAACATATTTTAGCAATTTTTATATGTTACTCAGTTTTGGTAATATGTTTTGTTTCGAATTACATTAAAAAAATTGTATGTCTATATATAAAAGTTTTATGTAGTTAAGGAAATAAATATTTAAGAGCATGATATTTTAGACTTTTTTTGTACATGCCGCTGTTGTTGTTGGCTTGTAAATGCCGCTGTTGTTTTTGTTGTTGTTGTGAAATCAAATGATTTTGGCTTTGCTGTGCTTTGTTTATTTATCGAGCAGCGTGTAAATGGGTGTGTGTGTACATTTCGTTTTGTTGGATCGGTCGATTATTAGTTCGTTTGGAGGGGAACATAAAATGAAGGGAGGGGAGCGTGGCCACTTGTATGTGCTTGAAAGTTTACAGATCTTTGCTGGTGTTTGTTTACTTCTGCGAGCAGCGTGTAAATGTGTGTGTATGTACATTAATACAAAGGATTGGCGATGTATACGCTCACTATATCAATGGCGTTTTTCCTAAACACATTTCTGTGAATACATTGGGAAGTAGTTGGAAAGCAGCTAATCTATTGTGCTGCCATATCATAAAATGTATTGCTGTAGCTGTACTTCAAATGAAGATGTCGCTATAATGTAATACGTTAAACTAGATATAGTTTCATCCTTAAACATATGGCATACAGTCTTCGAGCACACAAACTAAAAAATAAATTAATAAATCTTGTTCAAAACTATTCCAATCGTTTAGATCAGTGGTTTGCAAACTTATTTGGGTTATCGCCACATTGTAGCGACATCTTTATTAGATGTACAGCAATAGGAATTACTTTTGTGATATGGCAGCACAATAGATTAGCTGCTTTCCAACTACTTCCCAATGTACTCACAGAAATGTGTTTAGGAAAAACGCCATTGATATAGTGAGCAGAAAATGAAAGAGGAAATTTAGAGAAAACGAAAGCTGCCTATAATTCTGAGTTTACACATGCAATTTTGATGGCGTTAATTATTGTGTTGGTTGGAGAGAGATGCGACGGCATTTTGTAAATATGCACTTTCTTAGATTCACTAAAGCAAGCAATGTCTTTATATGCGCAAGTTGCTTTCTTTTCATTTATCAAAAATTATATTTAATTCATATATTTTAATTGCAAAATGAGTAACGTATTCTACGTCTGACCTATGCGCCCGTGTTATCTAACACAGGCTTGTATTTTTTTTTTAATTAAAACTTTGATTTTCTTAGTTTATAAGTCGACATTTTTAAAGCAAAACGTTCAACCTTTTATCGTGTATACATAAACCACCAGTTTTGGCAATGATTGTGCTCAATAAGGTACCACGTATTAATTTTTTTCGTAAATTTTGGATACATTTTGTTAGTAACACTTTATAACTTTTAAAATTCCTATGCAGATTTAAAAAAACTAATGATTAACTTTAAAAGACGTATAAATTCCAAGCAATTTTGTAGAAAAAAAATTTTAATTTGCTGTTACTGTTCCAGAGTTATACCATTTTAAAGCCTTTTACCCATTGTATGAACCTAAAAATATTATAAACTTTTTGCTATGTTTGCATCGGATTTGCTATAAATTTCTATGAAAATTTAAAACACAAATGATGCGCTTTAAAAGACGGATAAATGCCAAGCAATTTTTTATAAAAAATTTTGAATTTGCAGTTGCTGTTCCAGAGTTTGCAAGCAATCATATATATGGTTGCTGCAATATGTTACCGGTCCATTTTTTGCTACGTGTAGTTCTTTGTCGTTACTTAGCGCATGTAGATTTTTTCAATAATACAATGTTCAAACCAAATCCGATGGAAAAAGACAAACAGTTTATAATGTTATTATGTTCATACAATGGGTAAAGAGTTTTAAAGTCGCATAACTCTGGAACAATAACTGCAAATTCAAAAATTTTTTTCACAAAAATACTTGGAATTTATACGTCTTTTAAAGCGCATCATTAGTGTTTTACATTTTCATAGGAATTTTAAAAGATATACAGCGTTAGTTCCAAAATTTACCCAAAATTTACGAAAAAAATTAATACGTGGTGGTACCTTATTGAGCAAACTCATTGCCGCAACTGGTGGTTTGTGTATATACAATAAAAGTTTGGACTGTTTGCTTTAAAAATATTGACTTAAAATCTAAGAAAATCGTGGTTATTGACCGAGTGTGAAGTAAAATTCAAAAAACGTCCGGTATACCCAATTTTTGGGAGAAATTCGACTTGTGCGACCTCTAAACCTCTTCCGAAAAATCTGAAAAAAATCTCAAAAATACCTTACCCTATAAGCTTTCAAATAAAGCTTGAGAACATTTTTTTTTATTGATGGGACACCCTAATATACACCGAACCAACATACCCAATTTTGTTCAAATATCGTTAACAGGAGCAGAAGTAATGCATTTTTAATTTGTGATTTGTATGGTAGGTACAACGCCCCTTTGTCCAATCCCGCCCATATCTTGATAGTTCATTTTTGTCGTCGCCATTAGTTTGCCTGCGAAGTTTCAGCTCGATTGCATCACGGGAAAATCAATCTAAATTTTTTCGGCATGCATGCCGGACAGTTGAAATTAATATAAAGAATTTAAATAAAGAATAGTTTTTGTGCTGAAGGCTCTTTTTCCTCTTTCCTATTGCACTTTATTTTTCCTTACATCTGCTTTAACATTAGATGTAATATTGTTAAAATAAATAAAGCAATATTTAGCTCACTGAAATAATTGTTTTGGTTCTGTCATAAACAGAGCGACTACAAGAAGTATTGAATAGTATAGAAAACTTATTGCACTCTTTTTCCGCTTTCATGTAGAGAGTCTGAGTAAAAGAGCATAAACAAGTCTTATTCTTTGTGTAGAATATTTCAATACAAATGCACCATTTCCACAATGATATTACATAAAACCTTACAAAATGCATGAATGTTTCAAAAGGCATCAATGTTTCACATCAAATGGACTAAGTTATGACAAGTGGACTAAGTTATGACAAAAAGGGAGTAATACATTTTGAATTATTCGCCAGATGTCGCCAGTGCTTTTGAGTCATACAATTCGTTCCATGAGTTCTCTATACTATTCAATATTCTTTGCCGATGACGACCTACTTGTTGTGTCCCTGCCTCTACATCAATACCAACAACAAAAAACCAATTACATCCCATGAAAGGATTGATTATTTTTCCCTCACTGATTGGGGCCTACAGTTTTACACCGGTCCCGATTGGTATTTCGAGAAGCTTTTTTCAATACCATCATAGTTATGTTCAGACAGAGACTATTGTTGTATAACAACCACGTATGTGATGCTAACGCTGTGTGTTTTTTGCATGTATTCACTTTGATAGATTGCCCTACTTGCGCCTATTGATGTTAACATATCAAAAAAAAATTTAAAAAAGAATTGAAAATTTGGAAAAATTTAAAAAACTATTTCAAATTTGAAAAGAGTTTGTGTAATATTTTCATATGGGCTTGTTAAAATATATACATATATTTGAAACGCTTAACTATTCGTCTTTCTAAAAATGTTAAAAAACTTAAAATCGGTTAAAAACTGATTTAGTTAAACATATTTTAGTTCGTGAAGTATTGAAAAGACTGTTTTTTGCCGATAACTTCAGATTTTGAGGGTGTATTCAAAATTCTGAAAATTTAAAAGTGACTTACTCAATGAAGCCTATAACTTATATTAGGTAATTTTAATAGCACATTTTCACTACGACACCAAGATATCGATAACACTTGTAGTACCGAAACAAATAAAGGAACACCACATAGTTGCAAGAACGAATATATTTCTTCCAGAGTACAGACTAAGATAAGTGCTTGGTCGATAACTTTTTAAAATTTTGAATTTGAAAAAATATTACCAAAAAATGTTGTGAACCTGATAGTGATGCGAAAAGCATCGATTACATTATTATTTCGCCTCATGAAGGGAGGTAAATCGACATTAAATTTCAACGATAGCAGATGTTCATGCCCATGAACGATAAGTCAGTGGTTTGCTTGAAAAACCTAATTTATATATCGAAACCTTGTAAATAAAAGCTCACCACAGACTTTGCTGTCATGATCATGAGATTTGTCGCTGACTTTTTATCTGGCTCACAAAATAGAACAAAAATTACCAAAATTGTTTGCAAGCCCGTTGGTGATGTGAATTCTCGTTTCTGTACGGGAGTAGTGACATGAGCACGAGCATGTTCGATAGATTTTTATCTAGCTGATGAATTTGAAAAAATATTTCCATAAAAATGTGTAAACATGGTAGTGATGCAAACCACTTCGAATACATTCTAATTTGGTATAGAGACGAGTGGTAATCACACAATAAACGTCAACGATAGCTGATGTAAATGGTCATGAATGACAAGTCTTTGTTCGATATAAGACGACAAAAAATGCCAACAATAACCGATGGTCGTAGTAGACAAATGTGCAGTCTGCAAAATGTGTCGCTGGATCTAATATGGAAGCGGGCACGTGATCTCGAATATACTCCGAACCCCTAAATCTCAGGATTTCCAATAGACCTCCGAACAAATGATGGCCGTCGGTGGTGCAATGGCTAGTGTGCGCGGCTCTTGTACATGAGAACGTGGGTTCGATACCTGCTCAGACCACCTTATATTTATTTCGACGACGGTCACCTCGCTTAGTGAGGGCGACACTATCGAGTACTTAGCCATGAAAATGCTTCTCAAAATACCGTTCGGAACCGGAGTAAAACTGTAGGTGAGTATAAAACTAGAAAGCGCACCTCACACAGATTCTGAGAAGCTCTCCCCAATCCCTTCATAGGATGTTATGGGACCCCATTTTTTTCCAAACAAATGTACGGTATTTCCTATCCTATAAAGTTGCCTCAAAACAGGTTTTGGAACCGGATCGGTCGACAGTAGGGTAGCCCTCTAGGCCTTAGGCTCAATCATCATCCAATCAGACTGCTTCTTATCCCAAACCCAAATTCAGGCGCACGAAATCACGCTCTGTTGGGTACCGGGACTTAGCAACATTCACGGTAACGAAATATCCGAAGAATGCGCCAGAACGGGCTCCCGCGTGCGATCCTGGACGGGCATATCCCGTTTGTGGAAGTGAAGAACCAAGTCGACGAACAGCGAGTAGCGTTAGCTAAGTCGAGATGGGAATTGGTACAGAACAGTAGGATAGCTCGATCTCTTTGGCCAGCCATTGATGGAACACGTACCAAAGGGCTGCTGTCCCTTGGGAAGAAAACACTCAGCACTGTCACAGATGTCATAACTGGACACTGCGTGATAGACCACATGGCTGCACGTATGAAACTTCCATATGAAGACTTCTGCAGAAGTTGTTTAGATGAGGGAGAGGGGGGGTCAGTGCAGCACTTGCTTTGTTCATGTAAATGACTGCAAGAGTATCGTCTAGCCTTCCTGGGGGCAGGCTCTTCGAAAACCTCAATGACCTAGCAGACGCTCCAACTAAACACCTGGTCAAATTCATAGAAATATCTCGCTGGTACAGCAGAGCACAAGAGGACAACTGAGAACAATTTTTTTGCGCTAGACTTTCTCCTTCAACTTACCTTATCTCCTACTTTCTTCCTCTTCTCTTCAACTAGTCGTCTCTCCTTTCAATTCTTTATTAGGCAACCACAATGGGCCCAAATGACGGCCTCGGGTGAACTCCTTTTTTTTCTAACTCAAATGATGGGCTTCCCTTTCAACCTAACCTAACCTAACCTAACAAATCCAAGCATCATGGGTCAAACGATCAATAGGAATACAATAACCAACATAATGGTAAGATTATTGGCCATGAAAAACACTGATGTTGCTTCAACTTCGTCATAATGCTCAGCTACAGTAAAATGCTGTTGCAGGTGGTGTGTGGATTATGATAATAAAAGATATAAAAAACTCGTCGGACATGCTTGCCAGTATGTGCGCCGTCCAACATATATGCAAACATTGCGACTAAGTTTCTCCTTTCAATACTTTACACTTTAATTTTCAGATTTTTGTCACGTTAATAGGAAGAAATAATACTAGAAGGTAAATGATACAAAGCGTATAAAAACATCTTATATCTTCAATTTTAATTCCCATCTTTTTACCTGAACTGAGTACAATTTGTACCTTTAATTGTCTCACATATCACCTCACACACTTCAAGACTTTTATGAACTATAATTTCAGTCTAAAATTCAAGTACCAAGGAAGTCCTTGGAATGGATGTGAGGAAGGATGTCGGTAAAGAGTTAAAACCGATGTGTTACTTTCTTATAAATGATAAGTTATATTATTGATGCAAAAATCTTTTGAAACAAGAAAGTTACCAATATTACAAATTGTAAATTCTGCCAACAAATTTACCATTACCATTTCGAATCACCCTGTTCACAGTGATATGGTTAAATTAGAGAATTTTGGCATCCTGTGTTGGTATATTCGTATAAAAATGTTAATTTCAAAATCGGCGGAAATGAAAGAAATAGGTTTTAGCGTCTTCTCATCGAATTGCCCACTGTGGGACGGTTGGGTCTGAAAAATGGATTTGAAATACTTGGTGTCTTATTATTGCTGTTTTCTGCTGATTTATACAATTTGTTTGAGTAATTTTGTATGGAAATAAGCCTATATTGAGCTTAACGCTTAAAGATTTTAGAATTAAATGACCACATTTTAACTATCTAGAGGACGAAACTACTTTTGGTTATCAGTTATAGTTACGCCAATAATCTTCCAGTCTTATTTGTAAAAAAAACTAAGGACGAACCATGAATGATTGTATTTTGTTCAGAGTTCAGTTTTTTATTACCAATAATATCAATTTAAACAAATATGTTTCATTATGTCTGAAAAATTGGATCATATGTTATAATTTTAAATCACTTTGTTATTTCCATTACCAGCTATATTAAATAATTTCCTTTCTCTTTTCTCTCCTTCCAGATAAATATACGAAATATCACGCGAAACAGTCAGTGAAGCCAGTCATATCTCCCTGACAAAAAGGTAGTCACCAGTTAAATAATTTTTATACCAAATTTAACCAACGCATTTAATACAATTTCATAAAAAAAACGTATGAATATTTAACGAAATAAATGAAAACAAATAACTCATTTATTCACTCAACTCCCAAATAAGAATTCGGTAAAAAAAACGTTAGGAGCATTTTTTTATAACAATAGAGCAATCAATATAAAACAAATTATCGTTTAAATAATTGATGGAAAAACGACAACTTAAGTTAAAAAATAATAATAATAATAAAAACAAACAAAAAGAAAACCAAATGTACATATAAATATTATTGATCATGGCAAATAGTGTGTAATACCAACAATAAATATAGTATTAAACCATAATATTTGAATACAAAATAGTGAAGTGGTCTAAATGAAATAATAGAATGAGGGGTAAATAAATATATGACAATTTAAAAGTAAAAGAATTCAGATATTTAAACGAAGGTTTAATATAACAGAAAAAATAAAATTTTATATAAAAATAAATATTATCAGCTTTTGGATATCTTAGTATTTGCCGACGCTAAGGACATTGACCGCGCTGAACAACTTGTGACCCTGGCGATGAACACCACTTTACCATTCATGGCATGTTTCGACATCTTCTCTTGGACAGATTCCTTATGTTTATTGTTACATAAATATTTAGCAGCTTATGTCTAAAGTAGCAAGTGAAGCAAAGTTGACTTATGCGGTAATGCGGAATATTAGGGTGGTGCGATTTTTTGGTACTATAGCTTAACAAAAATCATAAAGCTGGGATCACACCGATAAATTTTGACGAAGGGTCCAATAACTTCAGGTGAACTCCACTCGACTTAAAAATGCAATATAGATTACAGCTTCACATCCCAAAACAAAAATCTAACCGGGGTTAATTAAAATATTTTCTTGGGCCGATGATATTGAGTTCGAAGTCAGATTAGCGCCATCATGGCCGGTGTCAAAATTTGAATATGATGAATTTCATTTAAAAATCGAGATAAAACTGAAATTTTGAACCCGACCACCTCAGATATCAATGAAATTTTGTTCATAGCTAAATTTGATCAATACAAACAAACTCTCATTTTTAGAAATGCCTGTTTTGGGATTTTTTGGGCATGGCACAGTGGGAAAGTTTTCGAAAAAACGCGAAAATGGTCGAAAAGAGCTCCATTTAAACTACAATAACTCAGAATCGGCTGAACCGATTTCCATGATCTTGGTATCATTAAAAAGATATTTTAACAGGCTTTATGACACGTTTAAAACATTATATAAAAAAAACTAAAGAAGAACCCATTTTTAGTTTTTGATATGGTATAGGTGAAGGATAAAGCTTTCTAAAAAAATAATACACTGTAAAAAAACCCTTGATCTTTTCGGTTTTTTCGTTAGTTAAAATTTTTTTTTGTTATAAAATTTTTTACAGTGTATTTTTTTTTTAAACGTGTCGTAAAGCCTGTTAAAATATCTTTTTAATGATACCAAGATCATGGAGCTCTTTTCGAACATTTTCGCGTTTTTTCGAAAACTTTCCCACTGTGCCACGCCCAAAAAATCGCAAAACAGTCATTTCTAAAAATGAGGGTTTGTTTGTATTGATCAAATTTAGCTATAAACAAAATTTCATCGATATCTGAGGGGGTCGGGTTCAATGCATCTCGATTTTTACATGAAATTCATCATATGGCAGATCCAATATGGGGGCGAAAAATTCTAAAAGTGATGCTATCCGTCAAATGGTTTGTCCGCAGATTATCTTGAGCTCAGCGAATCGATTTCGTTGCTTCCACATTTAAAACTTAAAGTGGCGTCTAAAATAGAGCGATGAATACCATTTAATGTGGTCCAATTTGGAGAAGAATAGGTACAAACAGATAAGAGATTCGTTGTCACAACTATATTTACAGCCAACTAAAATTTGGCGGTCCCTTGTACTACCACAATATTCAGTTGTGATTACCAGTATTGTGTTCCGGATCACAAAATGTTGAGCATATCAATGAATTTGACTTCAGTTTTGGTTGCAAGAACTGAAATGTTTAGTTGAAGCCACATCAATCAATCTGATCTGTCAATCGAGTTTTAGTTCTAGTACTCAAATTGTAGTGGTGAATATTCTATTTGTAGGATCAACGAAAAATTGATCCTGTAGTGGTGAATATTCTATTTGTAGGATCAACGAAAAATTTAAAAACTAATTCGGTTGTACCAAATAATATATTGGGATGCTTAACGAAAGTAATTACTTGAATTTGATGGCTGTCACAACCATTCTTCTGCTTTAACTTATTATGTTATATGTTATAGAAAAAAAAATAAAAACAATAATTTTTTATTAAAATTGTGTATTTAATATTTAAATATAAACAAAGTTATTATTATTTGTAACCAGGGTTCGTATTTCGTGGATAGGAGGTTACCCGGGGTGACATCGAAAATATGAAAAAAATTAGAAAAAATTTCAATATCTCGGAAATGACGCGCCGAATCAAAAAAAAAATTCTAAGTTTTGGAGGTTTCTAAGGGGTTTCCATAAAGTGGTCCAATTCGTATAGATTTTTTTTAAATAGCCAAAATAAGAAAATCGCTTAAACTAAAATATGGCTGTAACTCGGAAATGGTGCATCCTAACAGAAAATTATTAAACATGTTACCTCCATAGGAGGTTGTAACCAATGGTTGTCTTTAATACGGCATGCCATTTAATTTTAAGCAATTGGCTAAAATTCAAATATTTCCAATAAAAAATGGTAAAATGTCATTATGTCTATGGATTGGAAAACGAAGCGTTCAGTCAAAAAATAACCAATTTTTCTGGATTTCTAAGGGGTTTTCGTAAGCCTCCTATGGATGTAACAAAGTTATTAATTTTGGGATTGGGCGCACCCTTTCCGAGTTAAAGCCGTATTTTATTTTAGCGATTGTTTAATTTTGGCAATTTTTTGGAAAACTGTCTTCTAATACTTTAAAAGTTAGTCATTGGAACGAAGTTCTGTAATGAAGTTCCTTATCGCACGTTGGCGGATAGGGGCTAAATGAACAAAAATTAAATAAGTTTTATTCTAACACTATAAATATTATTATACAACCCACCTTTATCAACAATATTGTTTACTTTTCCTTTGGTTTGTGTCTGGACTAACCGCTTGGATCATAGAGAGAGAAATAAACTAGATTTCTTACATATGTTGGGAAATTTTTTGTTTAATGGGTAACCAATATTTAGTATATACTGTAGTTTTGAATCCAATAAGAAGTAAATTTAGAAAAGCCAAAGTGAAAGAAGTTTAAAAAATAACAGTTTCTTAAATAAGTGAATTTTCTTAAAAAAGTAACTTTTCTCAAAAACTACCTATTCATATTCTTAAACAAAGTAAATTTTCTTAAAAAAAAATCCCTTAACTTAAAGAAGTAGTTTTACTTAAAAAAAGTAAATTTTCGTACAAAAATTAACTTTACTTAAAAAAGTATATGTACCTTGTTTATTTGAATTTTATTTGAATTTTAATTTTTATGACCGATTTTTGTCAGTTTTTCGTTAATGTATGAGAAATTCATACTACAAGCTTACAAGTCATGTACATTTTTCTAATTGAAAAATGGTTGGTTTTTGCTGGAAATAATAGACAATGCAGTTCAACACACACTCACTGGCATGACTAGTTTCGAACTCCGTGACAAGTTCATCATCAGATGCCTAACTACTGTGCCTGAATTGATACCATCGGTTGATCATCAATCGTATATAAAGGGTTTTTCAACAGAGACGCTACAAAAGTAAATCGATAGGGAAGCAAACGACGCCATATATTTCCCCGCTCTTTTGACATTTCTCTTCAATAAGGTTTCCCATTTCACCATGGAAAGATATACGAGACAACAACGAGTCGAAATTATTAAAATTTACTACCGAAATTTAGAGTCAGTGGCCTCAACTTTAAGAGCGCTACGTCCAATTTATGGTCGTCATAATCGTCCTACCAGATCAACAATTGAGCGCCTAGTGGAAAAATTTGAATCCACAGGCACAGTACCAAATGTTCCCGTGCCAGTGAGGGTTCAGTTCAAGAAAGCCCAAATGTGTCTCTCACACGTCGTTCTCAAGGGTTGGGCATCTCTGTGACGTCGTTGTGGCGAATTTTGCGAAAAGATCTTGGCCTACATCCTTACAAGATCAAATTGACGCAAGAACTGAAGCCGCTTGACCACCATATGCGTCGTATGTTCGTGAATTGGGCTGAGCAACGGATTTTCATCGGAAAATCATCTTCAGCGATGAGGCTCATTTCTGGCTGAATAGCTTCGTCAATAAGCAAAATATGCGTTATTGGTCAGACGGAATTCCACCCGTAATCCATGAGTCATCATTGCATCCCGAAAAAATTAGGATTTGGTGCGGTTTATGGGCCGGCGGCGTCATTGGGCCGTACTTCTTCCGTGATGAGCAAGACCGGCACATTACTATGAATGCGAATCGCTACCGTTCAAGGATAACCGAATTTATAACGGGTTTTTCAATAAGAGCGCTACAAAAGTTTTTTTAAATAAAACAAAACCGGTTTTAGATACCAATGAAATTCTTTATTCCTGTGAAAGTACGTTCGATGCCATTATGTGTGGAACTCGATTTCTTTTGCATGGCCACCACGGTCACGCTTGCAGAAGTCCAGACGCTGAACCCAATTTTCGACAGTTTTTAAGCATAAATCGGTCGATACTGCTGCAATTTCACGTTCGATATTCGTATGAAGTTCATCAATCGTCGCTGGCTTGTTGGCATAGACCATAGACTGGACGTAGCCCCACGAGAAATAACGTAACGGCGTCAAATCGCACGACCGAGGCGGCCAATCGACTGGGCCATTTCGTGAGATAACACGTTCACCAAACTTGGTTTCCAATAAATTGATTGTGGCATTCGCTGTGTGGCTTGTGGCGCCGTCCTGTTGGAACCACATGTCCTCCAGGTCCATATTATCCAATTGGAGCCAAAAATATTCGGTTATCATTCAACGGTAGCCATTCGCATTCACAGTAATGTGCCGGTCTTGATCATCACGGAAGAAGTACGGCCCAATGACGCCGCCGGCCCCAAAAACCCCACCAAACCGTAATTTTTTCTGACTCATGGATTACGTGTGGATTGCTGTCTGACAAATAACGCATATTTTGCTTATTGCCGTAGCCATTCAGCCAGAAATGAGCCTCATCGCTGAAGATGATTTTCGGATGAAAATCGGAATCATTTTCAAGTTGTTGCGCAGCCCAATTCACGAACATACGACGCTTATGGTGGTCAAGCGGCTTCAGTTCTTGCGTTAATTTGTCTTGTAAGGATGTAGGCCAAGATCTCTTCGCAAAATTCGCCACAACGACGTGACAGAGATGCCCAACGCTTGAGCACGACGTGTGAGAGACATATTTGAGCTTTCTTGAACTGAAGCCTCAGCGGCAGCAATATTCTCGACACTACGGGCACTTCTTTGTCTCACTGGCACGGGAACATTTTGTACTGTGCCTGTGGATTCAAATTTTTTCCACTAGACGCTCAATTGTTGATCTGGTAGGACGATTATGACGACTATAAATTGGACGTAGCGCTCTTAAAGTTGAGGCCACTGACTCCAAATTTCGGTAGTAAATTTTAATAATGTCGACTCGTTGTTGGCTCGTATATCTTTCCATGATGAAATGGCAAACCTTACTGAAGAGAAATGTCAAAAGAGCGGGACAAAATATGGCGTCGTTTGCTGTCCCTATCGATTTACTTTTGTAGCGCCTCTGTTGAAAAACCCGTTATAAATAATTCCACTGCACGTGTGTTTGTAACTGAGCTCCTCCTAAATTTCTGGACCGATTCGAATAACTTTTTTTGTATGCGCTTGGGTGGCGCCCTGGGTAGTTTAGATTTACTATTCGGTCCAATTGGACAAAGGGGAGTGGTACCTACCATACAAACTACAAATTAAAAATCTATTATTTCTGCTCCTGCTAACGGTATTTGAACAAAATTTGCAGGACAACGTCTGCCGGGTCAGCTAGTATACTAGTAAAATGAAGAAATATATGCGATTCAGAAATTAATTTGCTGAGATATGTCAACTAGGCTTATTCGTCTTGTCGATAACGGTAAAATATATATGGACTTTAATGACCTTCTTTTGATTTCGTATAGGAAAATATAAGTCAGCTGTTATTTTTGCCCAAAGCATAACATATTCTGCGTCTGTACGGCGCATAATGTGAAGATGTATTATTGCCATATTTTTCGGTGGATGATATCTAAAAATTTGACTATAGTTTTCACAAAGTTGTTCTCACTTTTTGTTTCAAGTAATACATTTTCTGAAAAGACCTCGTGTAGCATTCAAATATTGTTTCCCTTTGACAACAAAGCCTTTTATAGAAAATTAATGCATAACTTTGTAACAAGTGTTTTTGCACCAGAAACAAAATTATGTGTACATTGAACACGAATTCTAATATTGTACTTTTTATGAGTTCTATCTTCCATTTCAGATGAATGAGGCTTTAGAAATACTCAACTTGGTTAATACAACTTAGTTTCTGTAGTAACAACTTTTATTTAGTAAGACCTATTTTTAATCTATCACTATCATCAGAAAATAACTCTGATGTATGACAATTCTAATCAAAATATAGACTTTAACATGGAATTTCCAATTCCTGAATTGATTTCCAATTAATCTTTTCCTTGTATGTATGTATCAAAAATCTCTATATCTATAGTATATAAAATTCATGGTCCAGGGTTGCAAACCAGAACCCTAGTTTTCAATAAACCAATTATACCAATGCCATATGTACCTCTTTTTATCCAATGGGACTACATTAGAAAATATTGTTCCCTGGTAGCATCGAAAAGGATTCGGCGACTTCTAAATAATCCGCGTACAAAATTTATTGACGGATCGTCTCACATTTAGAAATTTAGGCCGTCATTTTTAAATATTGACAATGTACCGTGCTAATCTGACTTCGAACTTAATATCCCAACAAAATGCTTAAATATAGCCAGTTTAGGTTTCTGTTTTGGAATGTGATGCTGTATTCTAAATTGCATGTTTGGGAGGGGTTAAGTGCATCTAAAGTTATTGGTCTCTTCGCCAACAATTCTCGTAGTACGAAGTGGCCCACCTTACTGTAGATGGCGTCGTTAACTCTTCTGCACTCCTTGGATGAAAATGACCCAATTTTATATTTCAAACGCAATTTTTTCCCTCTAAACTACAAGTTATCAAGCTGAAACTTTATGATATACTCAACGGCGTGGTAAGCTATGGTTTGGCCAGAAAAAGATGTAGTTAGTTGTTTTTGGGGTTTCTCTACATGCAAATATGTAAAATATATACATCTATTGTCCTGTGGGTCAATTTGACCCAGGGGTAATTACGATTAGTTATGGTAAATTTAAACATTTTTGTTACCAATGTGAATGAGTTTGTGTTCGGGAAATAGGAAACATTTGAACTCCTTATCGCTAATAATAATTCGGGAACATCCCGCCTAACGTCGTATCAACCATTGTTACAGATGAACTTTCCCATACAACCACCTTTTTCCTTAACCTCAACAACAATTGGGGAGAGCTTCTCACAGTGTTTTACACCGACTCCGAACGGTATTTTGAGCAGCTTTTCCATGGCTAAATACTCGATAGTGTCGCCGTCAATATGAGAGGTGACCGCCGCCAAAAGAAATTTAAGGTAGTCTGTTCAGGAATCGATCCACGAATCTCATGTACAAGAGGCGCGCACACTAACCACTGTTAGGCTTAGTCATTCGATAGACAAGCGTTGATTCTTCTCTCTGACTCTAATATAAACATGTTTGTTTTAACAAAATGCAGCCCTGATAGTCACTATTGTCCTTAGTAAAACGACAGCTGGTCATCAAAGGCTAGAATGGATTCGTCCACTGCATAGATAGCCACTCGATGGACACAGTTTAGTTTAAGTTTTATGTGAATGAAATACGACATATGAATGAAATAAATCCAGCTTGAAATCCTAATACGTATAACTTCTAGGTGCATGATTTATCTGCTGGAAGTGCAGGTAATACCGTAAAACAGTTGTGCCATTGTAAATCGCCTATTAAAGTTGTAAAACATATGCAAGTTGTAAAACATTGTAAATTCATATTCGCACATTCTAAGAATAGTTCCACCGAGTGTCCCACCAAATAAGAGACAGTAAAGCCTAAAAATTCAAAACCTGTATGTTAGTTATGTAAGTCAGTTTGTTTTCAAACTGCAACAAAATTGCAAAAAAAAAACTGCAAAAAATGTTTCTAATTGTTCCCATGAAACGAAATGATAATTATTTCTATTCAGTGATATGAGTAGAGAGTGAATTAGTTATCAAGTGATTCTCCAATTATCTTTTATGCATTTTTTCGTTGTGCTAAAAAACTAGAATAATAAATGTCTCCCACAAATGTCGTGTTTTTTAACAAGTTATGAAGTTGGGTCAAATTAACCCAAGGATCATAGGAGGGGTGCATATGCAAGGAATGCAGAAGGGTTAAAGGGTACAAGAGTTAAAGGGTTTATCAGTTGCGCTCCACGATTACAAAATTAACACTAAAATAAACTTCTAAACCTCTCTGCGTAAAACAACTCAAATCTGTAGTGAAAATTAAAGAAATCACATTAAAAAGTTTGTTATAATTTAAAAACCCCACTCAACATTTCCACTTCATTGAAGACCAAAAAAAAAAACTAATCGAAATACTAAAAAAAACCCTATTGAAATCCAATCAAATTTTCTTATTTGTTTACAGAAAACAAAAGCAAAATATTATTACAAAGATAATATAAAGAAGAAGAAGAACAGCAAAAGCAAAAGCAAAAAAAAA
Organism: Phaonia tiefii; assembly: GCA_963931995.1. Classification (NCBI taxonomy): domain Eukaryota; kingdom Metazoa; phylum Arthropoda; class Insecta; order Diptera; family Muscidae; genus Phaonia; species Phaonia tiefii. The sequence goes on from OZ008370.1 coordinate 258,581,393, forward strand.
CACAAATCTTATACTTAAATCTTTAAGAAGTCTTCAATCTCTACTCGTGACAAGCAACATCAACTATTGGAAAAAAGAAACTATGAACAAGTTTTCCTTAGAACAAAATCTTAAGAAGTGGATGAGAACACAAGAGTAAAGCAAACGAACTAAAAGAAAATCTAAAGAAAAATACACACATACGTACATATAACAAAACATCTGCAACAATAGCTGGCAAAACAAAACAACCAACACATTGACAAGAAGAAAAGCAGCTGCAAAAAAAGACAGCAGTGGAATACTCCTAGGAACGACTAAGACTTTTTGCTTGCCAGACTGTAGTCAAAGAAGAGACAAGAAGAAAAACAGTTCAAAACAATTTCAACATCAGAGATATAAACAACACTCTGATAATGTTGTCATTCGCTGTTCTTATGTTAACTATCTTTTGCAACATTTCCTACTGAAATATTGTTGTTCAACATCTCTACAGCGGCAACAGACTAAAAGATTCGTTGCTCTTGTTGCCGGTATCCCCGTACCATCGGTTCCCTTAAGAGTAAGAGCTGTGGAGAGCCAAGGGATTTTTCAGCCAGCCAGACATTTTTTGCAATATGATGTAGTAGCAAATGAGATACGTTAACAGAGTCTGCAGGGGAAACACGTAGCATTCAGAGCACCAGCATTCGTCGAGAGGGAAAAGAGCTTAAAAGAAAATTGCGGCAAAATAACGCACTTGAAAGTGCATTTTTACATTAAACGTCATTACAAGAGGCAACACAATAGGAAAGTGCCAAAAACAAATGACACTTGAGTGGTCGTATGCGGTCAATGACCCCTCAACTCGCGGTTAGGTAGGCATTGAAATAAGCGGCGTTAACACTTGTTAACTGGCAACATAAGGACAGCTCACATTTTGGTCATACATATGTGCAAAAAGTGAAAGATGTAATTTTAGAAATACACACAACAACAACAAATCTATACACAAATTTGTCTGAAATTCAATTAAATTACAACAAATTTGCAAATAATCCCTTCAAGTAATTATGTTAATCTCGTTGATTCAATTAAAACAAGAACAGCAGCAAGAGCCACCACAACAACGCCACAATAATGCAACAAATATTTAATTAAATAAAAAAATTAATTAACACCTGTTTATCTCATCGCCCCCCGCGTCATACTCTATCACACTCCTTCCATCCACCTCAGCACCCCTCCCCCCCCCCCAGCCAACCAACATTCAAACGTCAGATGTCATCGTTTGAAATTCATTCGTATTGTATTCACAGCGACATTAATTCAAATTAACCAAAGAGAAACGTCATTGTTAATAACGTTAAACGAAAAACGCGGCTACTACGACTGGCAGTTAAACACAAACAACAACAACTATAACTACACAACAACAAAGAGTGGTAACAATAAAAGAAAAGTTCTTTATGCTCTGCCACAAACAACAAAGTACTAAAATATTTATAACATTTCACCAGTGTTTTCTTCACTGATTTTTTGTTGAGCTGTTTCGTTTCGTTGCTAGCAGTCGCGTTCGCGTTCGTGGTCTGGTGAAAGGCAGCAGCAGCAGCAACATCAGCAGCAGCAGATTTCTCTCCTTTCAACATAAATTATGCATTTGGTTGTGGCAATAATGAATTTCCTACAAACCCCCAAAGTAACAACAACAACAACTGCTGTCAGCTGCTGGATAGCTTATGGACTATTTGGATTATTAATAACGCTGCCAGGTGAGTTAAACTTTTGCAAGAACAACACCCATATTACACATGCCCCCCCCCTATCTGTTGCACAGTGTAGCCAAAACATTAGACTTAATTTGTTTACAAAGTTAAAGTATTTTATATCTGCGCCCCATAAAAATGATAATTTACAAGTTGAGTTATTTAACGCCATCATCAAGGGAAAGTTTCCAAGCACCTGCTCTCCCGACAAAGGTTAGGTGCTGGTGGCCGTCGGTGAAAGATTCACTTAACAGCAATGTAATACCACGGGATAGAGAGATTATGCGGGAGCATTGATTTAGCGCAAAGAAACACAAATTGTGCCAAAGTCTACATTGTGCCAAAGAGTTATAGACCTTTCTGTAGGACAACCTCAGTAATATCTGTATGAAAAAATTTCTAAAAATTTTAAACAAGTCAATATTTCTGATTGAAATTAATGAATATTTTTGAAATATAATAATATCATATAGATATTACTGAGGTTGTCCTACACAAAGGTCTATAACTGTCTTATTATTTGCTTTATAGACATGAGGGAAACGGTAAAATGTTCATACAGAACGTAGCTTTCATAAATATTTTTTTTTTTGCTGCACAAAGTTTTTTGAGAAACAACTTAATTTTTCAAAGAATTTTTAAAATCTATTTTGGTTTTTAATTTCTTTTTTCTAATACCAGTTTTGTTCTGAATATGCCTGAGAAATTTCAACATTTTAAGTTAAGCCGTTTTCGAGTTACTATCAAAAGAAAAATATGTGAAAAGCGTGGTTTTTGGTCAATAAACGCCAAAAAAAACCTCCAAAAAACATCAAATTTTGGGGAAAATTTTCTCTTATGATACTCTCCCCTTCCACCAAATTTCATCGAAATCAAAGACATGTTACTTCCAAAAGTGACTTTTTTTAGATGGATTCCCCCATATATACAAATGATTTTCAATTGTGGAATAAAAATTTTTTCAAAAAATTACCCAAAAACCCTTTTCGTTGGCGCAGCGATGATATATGTTTTAACCTATTAAAACATTGTGTCTCAAATATGTAATGTTGAATAACAAACACCAAATGTTTGGACAGAGGTATACCATATTTGTGACAAGCTGCAAACACATTATATTTGCATCATCAACATCATTATATTTTCAACATCAATGGACGGCAGATTTTTCAGCGTGTAGGTGTGAGGCAAATCAGTGAGCATACAACTAGAAAGCGCAAAATTTCCGAATTGGGAGAAGCTCTACCCAATTCCTTCATGGTCTATCAAATCTCTCGGGCCAATTACGGAGTATGAATCTTTAGTTTCCATCAGTTTACTACACGCTGAAAATCGGCCTTTTTATGTTGTTTGGATGCAAATATAACAAGTGATTGAAGCCTCTCGCAAATATAATATACTTGTGCCCAAACACATTGTGTTTGCTATTCAATATTAAATGTTTGAGACACAATGATTAAAGTGTTATAAGATATGTGTTTGCGACCCAAATATATTTGTGTTTGTGACACAAATACAGCTGTGTTTGTTGCAGTTTATACTCTCTCAAAAGCAAGAGAATAAAAGAGGGACAACAAGAGCGTCTACCTTGTAAGTGTTTATCTGTATTTTTGCATTTTTCTCTCAGTCAGTGATTCATAAATATTCCTGTACTATCGCAATATGATAAAGGCATACAAAAATATGAAGAACTGTGTCTTTAAAAACAAATTTTTAATATTTTAAAAATCAAAAAAAAAAAAAAAACCGAAAATATCTGGCTTGGGTGAAAGTAATTGCATTTGGCGAGGAAGGTTTTTTTGCAATATCAAAAATGTAAAGACACAGTTGTTCATATTTTTTCATGCCCTACATTATACTCCGAGAGCATTCGCCGCAAAAAAGTGACTAACCCTAATGTGCAGGTTTGGGGGAAACACGCATATATTTCCACATAAAGCATGCATGTTTGCCAGTAAACATGGTACTGTTTACATGTGAATATAAGTGGTTGTTGCAAACATATGAATGTTTGAAGAGTGTTGCACGTAAAGCATGCATGCTTGCCCGTAAAGATTGTACTGTTTACATGCGAATATAAGTGGGTTTGGGAGTTGCAAACATATGAATGTTTGAAGAGTGTTGCAAACATATGCTAGTGAAGCCGATATTTTTCAGCGTGTAGCTAGTGTTGGACGCATGCAGAAATGATGCTCAATGCTAATTAAGTTTCAATGCTTCCTTATCACTATAGCTTCCAGAAAAGCTATGATATCTGAAATTCAGTCTAGCCTCGGAAGAAACAGCATGTTCATAGATCCAATGTCGGTCAAATCTGTCTTGTGCCTATACAGTTTTTCGTAAAAGTCATTAAAGTTTGAAACAACTTGCAAGAGGAGCTATGGGTTTTAAATCGGAACTTTCTTCGCGAGATGTTCACTGGATCTATACAGACATGATGAGACGGATAATGCTGTATGGGGTTATCGTGTGGTGACAGGTGCTTCAGAAACCCACCTTCACGCCGAAAAAATGGCATCTGTAATTTAATCTTCCAAAATAATTCTGCAGGAACCATGTTTGTGTTTGAAACACAGTCCATACATTCATATGTTTGCAAGTCCCAAACTCATTTGCACTTAAATTCAAACGGTAGCATGTTTGTGCTTTTACGTGGAAATATATGCGTGCATCATCCCAAACATTAACACACTTACGCGTAAGCATTCAAATGTTTCCACACAAAACATCCATATACTTACGTGGATTCAAGGGCGTATTTCCTACCAAACATAAAAACATTTTGAAACGAATTATTTTTTAATTTCAGTAAATATATAGTATTTGTTATAATTACTACTACTTTAATTACTTTATTATAATTACAAATGTTAAACCGGTCCATTTTACATTTAACACATGCACTCAGGACTATTTATAATCCACTGACTGAAAGAATAATGGAAAATTACAGTTACGCACTTTCAGTATAGCCTGTAATCTCTCGATCTCTCTCATTTATTATCTTGCTCTCGAGAGAGCATAAATAGTGCAATAATCACAGCTGTATTTGTATCACAAACACATTTACATTTGGATCACGAGCAGAGGTATTACAACATTTTAATAGTGTCAATATATGATATTGAGTAGCAAAAACGATATGTTTGAACACAAGTATACTACATTTGCGACAAACTCCAAATGCACGTTATAGCAATGTTTCGTGGCACAAATACCGATCTTGGACGACCAGCACGAAATCGGTTCCTGAAGCAAATGCCGGCCCCAATTAAATTCATTATACCACTTTTCCACAGGACTGTGGGATTGTGTATTGTAGTCATATAAAGATTTCAGTCCATCAATATTCTCTTCTCTTGAAATTCCAGGTCAAAAATCGTGAAAAATAATCGCACCAAAAAGATGACGAGTTAATTTAATTTTTTGACTGAGATGAATTTTTCAAGTCATTAAAAAAACACAAATATTGCTCGCAGGTTACCACGTACTAAACACCGTTAATCTTTGAACTATAGCACTTTCCAATAGTGTTGCCGGTTTGCACCTGATAACACTAAAAATTTCACGGACCAAAAATATAATTGGTAGCCATCGGTTTAGTGTCTGGCGTTGCAAGGTAAAGATAAGTCGATTGGAACAACTCAGCTTAAAATAAAATTGTTGAATTGAACATATTCCAGCTGATAACGACTGTTTCAAAATATAAGATTTCGTAGTGAATCCCTTAAAGCCACACAAGTATTCCAAATTTCTTTGTGTTCGCAACACTGTGCAGCACAATATTTATGCTGCGCATTTAGTGCAGTCTCCTTTCGACACCATGTTGATGTTTATTTCTTCGGCTCGTCTCACAATTGTAAATGTTGTAAAATGGAATTCCCATTGACATTATTCTTAAATGCTACACAAAGTTATTGTTACTTTAAATGGAGCGTGTAGAGAGCAATGAAACGACTGCGACAGCACCAACGACAGGGACGTGATGTTGAAGTGAGTGCCAACCATGAAGTTTGACATGTATGCCAAGTAAACAGAAATGTCAAGTAATTTGTCATAATTATAAACAACAAGATTTTCAACTACAATCTGGGGACATTGGGCCCCATCTCCCCCCAATGGCAGGTACCGCGAATGACGGTGATTTGTTAGAGGGTGCAGGGGGATGTATAATACATTATTGCCACAGTTGCTAAGGATTTTGAGTGTTTCTCTCCAGATTTAAATTTATTAAATTAATTAAGTGTTATGGGTTGACAGTCTACAGTCAACAATCAACAGTCGACGGTAAATAAAGTATGAATATTTAAAATCTGTTTGTTGCCAGGATAAGCCGAAGGATTTACCCAACTTTGTGGTCATGCATAAGTGAACTGTTAAAATTTTGCAAACAAAAAGGCAATATTTTTTCTATTACATTTTGATATGAAAATTAAGCATAATGTTTATAATTATATAAAAATTATATAATATAAAGATAAAACTTATATAACATAAATATATAAACATTATATTATTTAAACATTTATAAAGATATAATATCGTAATGTTTATAATATTTATCGTTAACTTTTCAGGAATGCAAAAAAACAAAAATTTTGTTTGAACAGTTGTTCCACACCTTTGTCCTTTCTAGTACCGCCGGCAAAGCCGTCGCAATTATCAAAAAAGAGCTACGCGAGCGTGTGTAGAAATACAAATAGTTTTCAATTGTCCAATACATTTTTTAAAAAAAAATTACAAATAACCCTTTTCGCTGGAGCAACGACGAAATTGTTTTTGGTTAACGGCCTAAAACTTTGGAATCGTAAAGAAAATTCTCAAGTAATAAAGTATAAACAATTTTACAGAAAAAATATAAACTTTGTTGAAAGACTCATGGCCGAATTCACCATTGCAATGTTCAGTTAGAGCTAAGGAACAGTTTTAGCTGGCAGTTTGTATGGAATTTATTATGTTTAACCGTCAGTTCGCTTTAACTTTATTTGGAAAAATTGGGCGTCAAGGGAATTGCAAATGTGTGTACTAGTATAGAGTCGGATTCCTTTTGAAACATACAGATACTCGCATCATGTTTTCAGGCTCACTTATCAGGACGTATACTTTTACATCGGTGCATAAAGTTAAAGCTTTAAAAACCTTTCTCGTTCCCGTGTAAATGACATCAATGAAATATATACTACCACAAGAAAAATCACAACTACATTCCAAAATGTACACCATATTATAATGTACATCCTCAAATCCTTTCCGCCGCAAATTTGTCAACACAATGCTGACAGAACGTAGTCGTTTATATCAATTTATCCTTAGATAATCTTATTATTATTAGTAACATCATAAGGGAATACGAAAAGAACACCAGAGAATAATCAGCATAGCAGATGAATTTAATTTCCTCACAAACATATAAAATTCTGTAGCACAGCTACACAAATGTCCGGCGAGAAGATTAGTACAAAACAAATGACTGTGAAAAAGTTGCCTTTTTGTATAATAAATGTAAAATGGGGCACTGCCAGAATGTCATAAGTGGCAAAGCAGAGATGAAAATTATACAAGCTAAATGAAAAGCAATGAATAAATTAAAAATAAACAAAACAATTTTGGCATTAAGCTACAGAAAAACAAAAATGTTTCCCACATAAATTTACAATTTGAAAAATATGTTACAATTTATAGGTGCAATGTTGTGAATTATTTAAATCTGATATAGTCAAGATTAGTCTTATTAGCGTTGGTCAGTTACGGGAATTTTAAATTACGTCAACTTTCACCATGGAGATAAGGAAAATGTATCGCAGTTATAGATAGCTCTTTTTAGTGTGAAAAAAAACGATATTTTCAAAATGCTCCGTCCGCTCGGCATTAGTCGCATGTTCGTCTACAGGTATATACAATTATTCGAGGAGACTGGAGATACAAAAGACCGCCCCGGTCGGGCCGCCCAAGTATCGTTCGGACACAGCAAGTCTTCAACCCCGTCAAAGCAAGAATTCAACGAAATGCTCTCCGGAAACAGAAAATCAGTGAGATGAAAATCACGCAAAAGTTCATGAGTTGAATTATTAAAAAGAACTTGGGACTTGAAGCTTTCAAACGGCGTACAGGACATTTGTTAACTGCAATTTAAAAAAATGGGATAGAGATATCGAAACGTTTTTTGGTGAAGTACGGTAATAACTTGCACAATGATAGGGTTTATGCACGATCATCTAGAGAAGCACCTGAGGTCGAAAAGGGTCATCATCCAGCTTCACTCATGGTTGGGTGGGGTGTCACTTATGATGGGGTAACTGACAAAAGTTTACCATGAAACCGTTTTGGAAGCAGTTTTGAAGCTGCTTAACAATTCCCTGTTGATGATTGGCCAATGCGAAGGCCAATGGCGGACATTCTGAAGGAAACTTAGCTTTTTGTAAACCATACATATCAATAAATATATAAAAAAAATTGGTTTAAAATTATTCATTAGTTTTTGTTATATATTCCTACTAATATACTGAAAGGATAAGTTTGTCACCCGTATGAAATTGGTCATCAACATAGCGTTTATTTTCATCGAAATACACAAATTCATCGCAGCTACAAAATGGGTTCACTAACTGAAATATGTGGTTTCGTTACAGTGGCGATTAATGTTTACTTCTTTGATGAATATGAATCATGGATGTTGTATGCATATGTTATGTTACCGATTCAAAGTGGTGTCCCATAACATCCCATGAAGGGATTGAGGAGAGCTTCTCACAATCAGTGGGATGTGCGAGTTCCAGTTTTTACACTCACTGATTAACCGTGGCCGTCGGTGGTGCAATGGTTAGTGTGCGCGGCTCTTGTACATGAGATCCTGGGTTCGAACCCGGCTCTGACCACCTTCAAATTTTCTTTCGGCGGCGGTCACCACGCATAGTGACGGCGACACTATCGAGTATCTAGCCATGAAAAAGCTTCTCAAAATACCGTTCAGAATCGGTGTAAAACTATAGGTCCCAATCAGTGAGTGAAAACTGGAAAGCGCACAGCTCAGTGATTGTGAGAAGTTCTCCCCAGTCCCTATGTGGGATGTAATGGGAAACTATTTATTTTTTTTTTTTTTTTTTATGATTAAGATCTACAGTTTTACACCAGTTCCGAACGGTAGTTTGAACAGCTTTTTCATGGCAGAGTACTCGATAGTGTCGCCATCATTAAGCGAGGTGACCGTCGTCGAAAGAAATGTAGGGTGGTCTGAGCAGGGATCGAACCCACGGTCTCATGTACAAGAGCTACGTACACTAACCATTGCACCACCGACGGCCATGCCAAACCAAAGTAAACCATATTTATTTCTCTGATGCACTTGATGTCTTCTGGTATTGTTTCTTTACAGCAATGGACATTGGTTTTGGATTTACAATGTAATTGTTTCGCTATTCCTACAGCCAAACTCATGATGTCGAACGTTAACGTTCACTTTCTTTCTCTGCGACAAACAGCTGATTTGGGAGCCACTAACAAGCGAACGAAAACCTATACAATTCAGTATAAAATCGGACCCCACTTACACCCTCTCGAAAAAAATCCAAGCAAACGAAGCCAGTCACTCACTTTCGTTTCAAAAAGCGAGTCACTATCTTTCGACTTCTCGTTCGGATGGTTTTACGTATGTTTGTTGTTCATACCAATAACATAAAGTTGACGTTCGCCATTTAATTTCGGAGCGAGAGAGAAGAATACAAAGAACCAGTATCTGTAGGTGCTGCAAAGTTGGCTTTTTTGTGCTGAAATAGAAATATATTTTCCGATGGCTTCCGATTTTGTAAACACACAACCACACAATAACATTTAAAGCCAGGGATTCGAACGAAAGTGAGCGACTGGCTTTGGTTCGCTTGTGGTTTCTTTCGAGATTGTGACTTTGGCTGTTAATATTAACAAGAATCAAGGATGCAATTTTAAAAGATTACAAGTTGCTCGTTTATACTAAGATGAATACAATTTTTGCGCTTAAAAACATGTAAACATCTGGTCTGGCAACTGAATTATTCGCATGGTGGAATCTCTGTCATCTCTCCGCAAAAATTCTTTCTAATAGAGTAATAAAAAATGGAATAAAATATTTGGTTAACCCTTTTGCACAAATTGGGTCAAAATGACCCAATTTTGAAGAACAAACGGCTAAAATCATGTCTTAGGATGGCTACACGTTTATACAACTTTTTCATATCCTCAGTCAGGGCCTTCTGATGGATTTTACACTTTAAATACTTTACTACGCGTATACAATTTGTTGGTCATTTTTCACACCAATGCTCGCGAATCCTTCTGCGAAAAGATTTGTGGCAAAGATCCAGGAAGCTGTAGTAGCCTGCACTCCCAGTTCATCGAAGATCATTTCCGCTCATCCTTTTTGCGTAATTGGGAAAAAGAAAAAAAATGTTTTTGTTTGTCCACATACCAAAAACTCAAGCATGCATTCAATCCGTTCCAATACATGCAAAAATTGTTTATGCAAACAACATTATGTGTAAAAGTATAAACAGCCACAATTAATCTTCTTGACTTAAAATAAATTTTGGATTTGTATATTTTATGTCCAAAATTTAGTTTACCGTTATATGGATGTGTTTTTGATATTGGGTCAAATTGTTTATGAGGGGTATAACCTGAATTTGTGGAGAAGGGGTAAGTTAAGGGAAAGTTTGGGCAATTGGACGGGGTCAAACTTGGCAAGATTTTGTACTCTGTAATTAGAACCACCATTTGTGCTGAATTATAATTTTCTAATGAAAAACGTTGTATTAATTCCAGTGTTTGATAATGGTAAATGTTTCTGTGGGATATCTTGCTATAGTTTTTGTTCTTGAACATTTTTCCATCCGATATTAATTCCAAAATACAGTATTCTCAGTTTTTTCCTCATCAAAAAACCTAACATAGAAGTTGAAAAATCCATTCAATTTTTAAAAGTTCGGCTTGAATTCAAAAAATGTTCAAAAAGTATTTAACTTTCGTGTTCGACAAACATTTTTAACCAATGAAAGCAATAAAATAAAACAAAGAAATTCGAAAAAAAACGATTTTAAATAAAATCGTTTTTAGTCAAGTTATTTGTAATTATATTTACAATGTTAAAAAAGAATGTTTTCAAAATATTGAACGTAGAAAAGTCTACACTCCGGTGCACTTATTTCAAGGCATTAAAAATTTCATATTCAGCAGCCTGTATCTTCTGCAATTTGTAACCGATTGCAGAATTTTAAAATGAAAATGGAAGTTAGACATCTTGAGATATAAAAAAAATCACGACAATAGTGGTTTCTAAACTAAAGAACTTTTTTTGAGCAATTTATAAAAAAAAGTTAAAAAATGTGCTATTTTTTTTGGTTCACTTGAATGAAGACATTTTATTATTTTTTTTTATGCTTAAAGTAAGAGATGATTGTTTTTAGGGAGCGCTTGTTTATTATAACTTGTTACATCTTAATCATTTTACGTGTCAAAATGGCAAAACAATAAATTTTAAATACATCGGAAAAAACTAAAATCGATGTTCACCGTTCTGAAGGATATTCTATTCGCGCAATAGCTAACGAAATTGGACGGAACCAAACAGTTGTCGACAATTACATCAAGGACTTCGAGGGATATGGAAAAAGTTTGTTTTCATTGTCTTTATCTACAAATGAGAAAAGAAAAATCATCAGAATTGCTTCTAATTCTGCCTCAGCCTTGTCAAAAAAATGAGCTCAAGCTGGAGTGGAAGCGAGCAAGTCATCAGTACGCAGAGTAATCAAGAGCTGACAGAATCTTAAATAACTGAAATTACAAAAAAAAGCCACCACTTAATGCTCCTCGTATGAAAAATCGGCTTCAATTTGCAAGAGACTACATGGTATGGGATGTGCAGCCAAGAGGTCATGTAAATGACTGGAGAACCGTTGTATTTATGGATGAGAAGAAGTTTAATTTGGATCGGCCTGATGGCTACAACTATTATTTCCATGATCTGTGCAAAGAAAAGCTTTTTTTGAACCGACATCACAGCCAAGAGGGCGGCGTTATGGTGTGGAGTGCTATTACGTACTATGGCACCATCCATCTTGAATTTCAAAGTGCAAACATTACTGGGGCAGGCTATAAAACGTTATTGGAATCGGCTTTTCCGAAGTTCATTGAACTATTTGGTCCCACATCTTGAATATTAAGATAATGCCCCTATACACAACACCAGAGTAGTAAAGGAGTTCATTGCAAGCCAAAATGTTAATATTCTTGACTGACCACCCTATTCGCTAGATCTAAACATTCGAAAATGTCTGGGGTTGGTTATCTCGTAAGGTCTATGAAGAAGGTAGACAATTTGATGACAAGCAGTCACTACTTCAGGCCATTAAGGATGCTTGGATTCAAATTTAGTTGAATTACATAAATCCTCTTTATCTCTCAATGAAACCCGGTATATTTGAAGTTATTAAAAACAAGGGGGGTTGTACCCATTACTAATAGTTCTTAAATAAAGAAAAACAAATTAAAAAAATACTGTTTTTCATTAAAATTACTTAAAGTGCCTTTATTCAAGTGAACCAAAAAAAAATAGCACATTTTTGGACTTTTTTTTATAAATTGCTCAAAAAAAGTTCTGTAGTTAAGAAACCACTATTCTCATGATTTTGTTTATATCTCAAGATGTCTAGCTTCCATTATCATTTAAAAATTCTGCAATCGGTTACAAATTGCAAAATATACAGGCTGCTGAATATAGAATTTTTAGTGCCTTTAAATAAGTGAACTGTAGTGTATATTTATACACACAATCAAATAACTAATCATAACATCGTTCAAATAGTATTGCAACAACTATGCTTGGTTTGGGTTTCAGAAGTAAAATTTTATGGAGATTTTCCATTTATCAGTGTCGTGTATGCATGGTCAAAACAACAGAAAGTACACTGAAGGCTCACTGTCGCAGAAACATCTTGTGTAACTTCAGCAATTTCCTCATTTATAACTCGTGTTATTGCAAACTGCAGTACATCAAAGTGGAAACGCAGATTTTGTCTACGTTTAAATAGTCGACATTCATTTGGTGCATTTGCGTATAATACCCTGAATACGTGGAATATAATACGTTTACGTTAAACAAAATATCAGGTTGCCGCAAACATGTTTCGTTCCTCGTTAAACTCTTTTTGAGTTTGGACTGACGATAACACGTTTTATGTAAACGAAATACCAGTCAACGAAAACGTTTTCCCATATTTTTAAACGTTTTATTAGTTTATAGTTTTAGTTTTGTAAAAGTTTTAGTTCATTTATCACCATGGAAATGCCATGGCTGATTAAAGAAATTTTCGTTCACCGCAATATCGTTCCGCAAAACGGAGTTTATTTATTATAGATTTCGGTGTTGAGCACAACGAAACTTTCTTTGTATCTGTCACACATTTCGGATACAATGTACACGCTGAAAAATAACGGCCTCTCTAACATATTCTCCCAAACATATTCGGCAGGAACCACGTATATGTTTGGAACACACTTCAAACATTAATATGTTTGCAAGTCCCAAACTCACTTGTGTTTAAATTTAAACAGTATCCTGTTTACTGGCAAACGTGTATGCTTTGACGTGGAAACATGTGTGTATTTCTCCCCAAACATAATAATATTTAAAAACGAATTATTCTTTGATTTGATGTATGTACTGTTGATTATAATTAATTTTATCAATATAAATCCACATTTATAAATAATTAATAAAAAAAATTAAAAGATTTAATACTGCGTTTTTTGCATTTACTTGCATTGAATGCATTATTTGTTTTTTTCATGAAATGAGAATCTGCTGCTCTTTTGCTTCTCCTTTCTTTGTTGTCTCTCATGTTTTTGTTTTCGGAAGGTTTCAGCTATGCGTTGGTTATCACTACACATTGGTACACAAAGAATATATTTTATACAAATGTAGTTCATGCAAGCCAAGCGATGATTTCACAAATGGTCCGCCGTTCCGATTCTCTCAGTAAAGGCTTGGGCAGACAAAGGGCTTCACGTCGTTGCCCTTTCCAGTTTCTTTCCTCAAAATCGTTTCTCACTTTGGTAGCACATACATGAATAAAATGAATGATGAATGAATGCATGAATCTGAAACGCAATTCATCAGCCAAAATAACAAGCACTGACTTCATCTGCAATTTGTGCGCACATATATTTATGACTCACTACTAAAAGAATAATGCAAAAATGCAGATACACACTCGTTGTTCCTATTTTATTCTCTTGCTCTCGAGAGAGCATAAACAGCGCAACAAATACAAGTATATTTGCACCACAAACATACATATATGTGGGTCGCAAACTCATATATTCTAACATATTAATCATATTGTCTCAAACATGTAATATGGAAAAGCAAACACAATGCGTTTGTGCACAAGTATATTATATTTGTGACAAGTGCCAAACACAATTTATATTTGCAAGCAAGAAAAACAGACAGATTTTTCAGCGTGTAAGAATCGAATATGGGATCCGTACACGCTCAAGAAAAAAAGGGGCAGAATTTTAAGTGGACCGATATGTGTACGTCGAAGCAAATTTCCTCCCAAACCGAACGATTAACTTTCAATTCATTTACACACACAATATGGAATATTTATAAATAACTGACTGTGAAAGAATAATGCAAAAATACTGTTGTACATTTGCAATGACATTAATTTTGAATGAGAACAGTCTCTCTTTGCACATCTTTTATTATTTTGTTCGCGGTATAGCACAGCAGCAGAAAAATTAACTAAACAATGCACAAACAAAGATTTATTTGTGCCACAAACAAAGCTGTATTTGGATCTCAAACACATTTAGTATAACATATTAATCAGTGTGTGTCACAAGCCTGTAATATTGAACAGCAGACACAATGTGTTTGGACACAACTATACTATATTTGCAACAATCTCCAAACTGTACTATATTTGTAACAAGCTCCAAACGCAAGTTATATTTGCATGCAAACAAGACAAAAATACGAAATTGTTCATCGTGTAGCAGCAACTATTTAAAAGCCTTAACAGTGGGTGCGAGAAGAAATTATTGAATTATTATTATAAGGTGCAATAAACAATAAATAACCCAATAAAAACCCTTCCTCCTCCAGGATAAACACTTCAGGCGCTTGCAATTAAAAATGTATCTTTTGTCGCAAGTGTCTTTTTGGTTTAATTTTTTGAATTGTTTCCCCCTAGTTTAGTGTTTGACAATTCCCATTAGTGAATTTTAGCTGCCTGGCTATAGTTTATTTCCGCCATATTATTGTCTATCTTACGACAAATTTTGAGAGTCATGCACGGTCTTATATCCATTTTAAGACAAATGTTGACTTTTGAAAAAATGCAATTCTTATGCTTTAAAGTACAAAAATATTTCATATTTCACAAACTGTTTACTTTAACTGACTGTTAAAAATTGTCTTCAACTGAAACTCATTTCAAATTTTTAGTAAAATATTAGTATTCAGCTGCGGACAACATCAGCAGCTGCCGGCACATCTTAAACGTGACCTAAAAATAGAACCCTCCGCCACCCCTCAGCCCTTTCCACAACTGGCAACTTAAAAATGCAAATGCATTCAAGAAACCCCCTCTCTAGGTTCAAAACTATATAAGGGTAACATATGCAAGACATTTATGCTCCAAATTGAAACTGAATTCACAAACAACATTTCAAATTGGGACTAAACTGGCGCAAAGAGCGCAACTCGGATGCTTGCATCTATGTTGTGGTCATATTAATTTAAATTCCCTCCCTTCTGTCCCTTTTAAAAACAACAAAGAACACAATTTCCACACATATTACATTTTGAACAGAAATATTTTGATCCTTCACACACAATCTGTGATAGATTTACAGCAGGACTTATTCTTTGTCCGCACAGCCCCTAAGTGAAAAACTTGTATATGTATGATTTCTGTATTTAAAGGGATTTTAGTTGTAGTCGTCATCGTTGCTCTAGTATCCTTATCACCCTATATTCTGGTACTAATGCTTTTGATGCAGCAACATCATGTAAGGATTTGAAAAGTGATGCATGTTACCATTTGTTTATGGTTCACATATGTTTTCTCTTTTTCTTTCATTTTGATAACGAAATGATTTAGCACACGGACAGCATGAACCCTTAAAACGTCCGTCGTCCTTGGGGCAGTGTGCAATGCATTCATCATTCGATTTGGTTTGGTTCTGGAATTGGTGTGAAGCAGCAGATTTAATGCAGACATGATGCAGTATCTAGATATATTTCTCTTTAACTGATATGTGAAGTGATGTAGAATTTTGGGGGAATTTGGTTTTGGATCTCCATCATGCTATAATACTATTTACATCAGAAGAGGTCGTCAAATCGACTGTAATGATCGTAACAGTAATTTAATATCTTTTATCAGCATCTCATTCGTTATACGATTAGCAGAACTTGTGTTTATCTATTGACACCTAGAAGAGCTTTAAATACAAATGTATTGTCCATCATTTGTTATATATCCTTCAATAAAATAAATGCGTATTTTGAAGCTTAATACACAAGTCCTTTGCATGCATTTTATGGCCGGCTATTTAAAAGAAATTTGTCATGAGTTTTTATGATGCTACTTATGATAATCATTTCGTTCCTTAAGACATCTGCTAAATGTTCCATTTACCATAAAAAATAATCACCATAACAAAAAAAAAAACAACATCCATAAAATACTAACTAGCACAGAGGAATGCTTAACGAGAAAGGACATTTGGTTTATTATACAGAACCAACTTTTTCCAGTGGACCAAATCCATCTATAAATTCTTAACGAAAATCCCAAAATAATTATCAAACTATATAGGACAAAAATAAAACCCAAAAAAAAAAAACAAAATCTCATAAAAACCAACAGCAGCAACATCAAAATATGTAAATAAGTTGTATCCTTAGCAAGAGTAAATACCACAAATGATACCAATACAGACATCCACACACACCCATAGTCAGCAATTGGACTGATGGCTGAGTACTCTACTTTGAGTGAGCACCAGCAACTACTGAAAGTGATATCGAAGTCAACGTCGAATTTTTGCTGCAGTATCGCCGATACCTTCCTTAAGAGACTTTTGCCTGTGGTTATGGATTAAATGTTGGCTTTGCCTTGTACTCATCATCTATGTGTTTGTGCACAAATTTCTGTTTGTTTAAAAATAAAATGATTGTGGTCTTTGACTGATACATATATCCACACCAGACCCGATTGAGACCAAGCAACAAATTCACCCAGAAACCGTTGATAAATTCTTTGTTCGTTTATTTTCTGGTTTGGCAACCTCAAAGTTCAAGGCATATCAAAGGCTCGATACTACAAATGCAGACACAAATCAGGCTTGCATTACGAATGCCATTCATTTGGGTTGAGCTTATAGCAGAAATTGCAAGACAACCCAGCACACTGCAATAGAATAGCTTTCCAATACAATATGGAAACAGCATATCTCAAGGTCTATAAACTTTCTAAAACTTAGAAAAACATGTATTATAAATTTTGATAAACAATCATAACACTGTGGAAGTCGAAAAACGAGACAGACCAAAAGAGGACGGTATTACCCTAATACGGGTACATTGCATCATTAGTTTTTTGAGCTACAAGTACAGTTCGATTCCTCGACCCCGAATTAGGATAAATCCGTTCTCTTCGGCCTTGTCTTAGAAAATGTTTGCCAAAAACTATCGTGGTATAATCAGAGTCATAATTCGGTCATTTGTCACTGGAATCCAAACACATAAACTCGATTTAGCAAACAGAGACATTTAAAATTAGATAGGTTTACATTGATATTCCGGTAATTTAAGTAAAAGTCGCTCCCGAGCGAATAAAATATAAAAATATCATTGAGCGTTCGAACGCACGGGCGATGTGTTAACACCTTTATGTTACACGGTACCTGTTCGATTTCTATAAACACATTAGTAAATGAATGTGTCAGTTGCCAAATCGATTAACTCCATCAAAAAATACCTCTAGAAACTTAAATTTTCGCTGGGTTTTCAAATCCCACGTTCATTATAAATGCAAACTGACATTATATATTACTTCACTACAGCAGTATCTATTATATAGTTAATTTCAAAATGAACTGGGTACATTAGTTTAACCCACAGAAACTAACACACCAAAATTTTGGGAAAGTGGAGTTAATCGATTTTGCAACTGACACATTCAAATGTTACATGGGAAAATAAAAAAAAGAATAGTTTTTGTGCTGAAGGTTATTTTGCTATTGCACTTTCTTTTTTTTACATCTGCTTTAACATTAGATGTAATATTGCTGAAACAAATAAAGCAATCTTAAAAAAAAAAAAATAAATAGTTTCCCATTACATCCCATGAAGGGACTGGGGAGAACTTCTCACAATCACTTTTTAGCTCACTGATATAATTGTTTTGTTTTGTCATAAACACAACGACGACAAAAAGTATTGAATGGTATAGAGAACTTATTGCACTCTTTTTTCGCAGTTTGTATTGTTTTATGTAATAACATTGTCGAAATGGTGCTTTCATATTGAAAGATTCTATAAAGAGAATAAAACTCGTTTATGCTCTTTTACTCAGACTCTCTACATGAGAGCGGGAAAAGAGAGCAATATGTTCTCTATACTATTCATGGTAGAAATATAATGGCAGATGCTGTACGACGACAAATATAGCAAGCCAAAGACAACAAGCTTTTTATTTTTGCTCAATGCCTGTATTTTGTCAACACCGCTGATTTACAAATAATGATAAAATAAAACAAAATTTGAAAAAGTGACATTTACCAAATGAGTGTGTTTTATTTGATATTTTGAAAGTGTTTAAATATGAAAATTAAAACGTTTCTTTGTGATTTTTACGGAGAAGACATTTCAAAAACAGCAATTTTAGGTCAACAGTGGTTGTATATAAACAAAAGTAAAAATACTTTGACATATGAGAAAAAAGCACTCCAGAAAAAAGTTCAAATCAGCTGGGCTAGTGGTTCTAGCATCTGTTTGTACCATGATGCTATTCAATACTTTTTGTCGTTGCTCTGTTCATGACAAAACAAGAACTATTATTTCAGTGATCGAAATATTTCATTATTTATTTTTGAACAATATTACATCTAATGTTAAAGTAGATGCAAGAAAATTGAAAGTGTAATAGCACAAGTGACTTAAGCACAAAAACTAGTCTTGTTTTTATTTTCCAATGTAACATTTACTAATGTGTTCATAGAAATCTTCCGTCTAATAAATGAAGTTTTTCATGAAACAGGTTTTCGGTTTGTTCGAAAAATGAAGTTTTAAAGAAACCGGTTTTCGGTTTCAAATTTTGAAAAGAACCTGTGGAACCGAGGTTTTTCGGGTTTTTTTGCTGTAAGTTAATTTACACATGTACAGTAAACGGAAAGGCATCGTCACAGGGATGAAAATGTTTATCACCCCAACAACTTTAGTCATCGAAAGTGAGCTAACGTACAGCTTCATTCCCGCTATGAAAATGTGTTCATCAACTGCAAATTGTTCGTTAATGTGGTGAAAGTATGGTTGTTGCTGCAATGAATTTGCTTTATTATTGCAACAAATTTGATTCGTTGCTGCAATGAATTTGTTTCATTGCTGCAATGAAATTGTTTCATTGTGGCGATGAATAAATAACGTTCTTGTTTAATTACCGCAATGAATTTTCTTTATTAATGCAATGAATTTGTTTCATTGATGCTATGAATTTGTTTCACTGGAGCAAATAATGTGAGTTATTGTTGCAGTGAATTTGTTTCATTACAGCTACGAAATGAAAAATTGTCAAAGAAATCATGTATGAAATTTTTCGTTGCAGCGACTACCAAACTCTCGGATATTCGACACTTTTCACTATAGCAATGTAAAAACATCAACGAAAATGTTTAATAAATGCGATGAAGCATTTTTCTTTCAGTGTAGCACTTACAATGTATTTGTTTAGCGAACATTTCATATAAATACTCATTAGTGTTTAAAACTTAACATTTAACAACTCTATTTAAATAAATATTTAAATTTGACAATTTTTTTCTATTCCAATTTAGAATGCGTGTTTAAAATAAAATTTTAAAGTTTTGATCAGATTTACATTAAACTGATTTAAATTCGAAAATCATATTAAAATTTGAACGAGATTTTCGTGTATGAAAAACTTATTAGGTTTAAAACTTTTATTTGGAAAATAATTTCAATTTTTAAATTTGAAACAGAGTTTGAAAAATTGAAAATTATTCAATAATTTTTAGTTATTTCTTATTCAAGTCATAACATAATTTTGGGATTTGATTAAAAAATTCCTTGGAAAGGCCATTTAGAAAGTTTTGGAACATAAAATCATATTTGAGGATAGTAATTATATTTCTTAATTCCAAATTATATTAAAATTCAAAAATCATATAATTTATTATTAATTTGTTTAGTGGTATGAACACATATTAAGTAAAACCCGGTTAACCGACGTCAATTAACCGATTTCACCGGTTTTTCGACTTCTGTTTTGGACACTCTAGTCCAAGCAATATTAAAGCCGATCTATATTCTACTCTGGGGGAGTCTACTCCTTCGTTTCCGACTGTAAAATATTGTGTAACAGAGCTTAAAAGAGGCCGTACAAGCTGCCAAGACGAACACCGCAGTAGTCGACCAATTGAGGTGTGCATGCTCTACACGGTAAAGAAAATCCACAAAATGGTATCGGATGATCCTCGGCTGAAGCTGCGTGAGCTAGCGAAGACGTCTCCATCTGCAGCCAAGGTCATGGCGGCTGTTTTTTTTTGGGATGCGCATGGGAAAATTTTTATTGTGGCCGTCGGTGGTGCAATGGTTGTGTACGCAGCTCTTGTGCATGAGAAGGTGGGTTCGATCCCTGCTCAGACCACCTTACATTTCTTTCGACATCTGTCTCCTCGCTTTATGATGGCGACACTATCCAGTACTTGGCCATTTAAAAGATTACAATAATACCATCCGGAAACGGTGTAAAACTGTAGGTTCCAAACACTGATTATAACACTAGAAAGCGCACACCTCACTAGTTGTAAGGAGTTCACCCCAATCCCTTCATGGGATGTTATGGCACACCATTTTTATTTTTTTTTCTCCAGAAAGGAAAAACTATTAACAGCGAATATTATGCTAATTTAGAAAAGGGCTGCATTTGGCGAAAAAGAACGTGTTGTTTCATCAAGGCAATGAGCCTCCACTATTGCTTTGGCCAGAATTAATGAATTAAATTTCGAATATTTTTTCTATTTCTTAAGAGCTACACAGATCAGGGGATTTTATTCCGCAATTAGGCAAAATGTTAATAGTTGGCGGCACCAGGATTTGAACTCCTGTTGACGAAAGATCGGTTCGAAGTTTGTGACTCTTCTCATCAGCACCTTAGCGTTCTAGGCCAGTAGTCTTCTTGTTCACATTGTAACTAATTTCCAAACTTGAAAAAATTGCTCAGTGGAAAAAGATTTGACAACAATGAAGAGGTGGAGTCTGCGGTTGATCGCTATTTTAAGGAGTTTGACGGTTCTTACAATAAACAGAGCTATTGAATATAGCTGGAAAAGGTGTATCGAAATAAAAGGAGATTATGTTGAAAAGTAAAGAAAATTTTTCCCAAGTTTTTTGTATCTTCTTTGTTAGGTCGGCTTGTTTTTTTTCGACCGCCCTCTGAATATGCAGAAGTTTGGTATAAAGTGTGAGAAAACTTCGAATGTTCAAGTTATGATGTTATAAAGTAACGCGTTTTCAGGGCCCCCCTTCTGTGAGGACAAGGACGGAAATCTCATCGCAGATGTGCACAGTATGTTGGGAATGTGGTGAGATCATTTCTCCGCGCTACTGGTACCTGAGATATCCAATGACGAGACAATCGGTCTAAATTTGGACGTCGATTGCCCGCCTCGTAACCAAGACGGGGTCAGAACAGCTATTGCCCGGCTTGGGGACGATAAAACCGCAAGAGCAGATTGATTACCGGCGGAGCTGTTTAAGGCAGGCGGCGATGAGCTGATAGGGTGCATGCATCAGCTCATTAGCAAAATTTGGTTAGATGAATGCATGCCCGGCGATTGGAGTCTCAGTGTACTATGTCCCATATTTGGAAAAGGTGACCCGAGTGTCTGGGCCAACTACCGTGGAATGAGGTTTTATCCATAGCATATAAGGTTCTATCGAGCATAATGTGTGAAAGACTAGAACCGATTATCGCTGACCTGATTGGACCATACCAGTGTGGCTTTAGGCCTGGAAAATCGACAACCGACCAGGTTTTCACGCTATGCCACATCCTGGAGAAGACCCAAGATAAACAAATCGACACCTATCATCTATTTGTCGATTATAAGGCGGCCTTCGATAGCCCGGTACGGGGGAAACTCTACGAAGCAATGTCTGAGCTTGGTAAGGATCTTACCGAACTTTTCAAAACTAAGCGAGGCCTCAGGCACGGCGGTACCCTATCGTGCGATCTCTTTAACACCTTAATGGAGATGATTATGAGAAAAGCTGCAGTCAACATGAATAAAACCATCAGCAGCAAAAGTCACATGCTGCTCGCGCATGCTGATGATATAGATATCATTGGACGCACAGTTAGAGAAGTTACTGCAGTGTTTTCGAGAATTGAGATGAAGTCAGGAAAAGTGGGTCTGACGGTAAGTGAGGACAAGACAAAATTAATGGTTTCAACGAGCAGGGCCTCCACGCGATTAAACTGCCGATCTGCCGTAAATAAAAACAACAACGTCAGCCTTGAAATCAAGCGGAGAATTGTGCTTACGAATAGATATTATTTGGGGCTAAGCTAGCACTTTAGAGATAAAGCCCTCTCTCGAGTAACAAAAGTCCAAATGTACCAGAATCTCATCCAAACTGTCTTGCTTTACGGCGCAGAATCCTGGGTTCTATCGCAAGCAGACGAATCATCTGTATGGTTCTTTGAGAGAAAAATACTCCGAAAAATGTATGGCCCTGTAGTGCACAACGGCGAGTATCGGCGACGCATGAATCATGAGCTGTCTGCACTTTATCCTGACATTGACATAGTTAAGCGGATCAAAATAACGCGATTGCGCTGGGTAGGCCATGTCAGTAGAATGGATGTAGCATGAAGGGTTTTTCGAGATCGAACTCGAAGGAAGACAAAAAATAGGAACACCAAGACTCCGCTGGAAGGATCAAGTTGACAAATCCCTGCGTACCCTTGGTATTGGCAACTGGAGAGAAGGCAAAAGATCGAACTGGTTGGCGAAATATTTTATCTTCGTTGACCCCTCGGGCTTGTTCGAGACCGGATAAGTAAGTATGGAAAGTAAAGCGTTTGAATTGAATCTCTTTTCCGCTGGTTAGAATTTCTGTGTAAACCACTGGGTCGTCTTACCAGAATTTGGCTATGATTTGTATTTTTCAGCAGAATATGGCTCTTGTTATTTCAAAGGACTTTGATACTTTATGGAATGTAGTACTGTGACAAGGAGAAAAAATGTTTAAATTTTAATTGGAAAAATGCTTAGAATGTTCTTAAATAAATATGCAGATAATTGGATAATATCTGTACGCAATATTGTAGTCCGGTTCAACTAAAGTTACGGCAATGTTATGATTTTGGATAAGTTACAATTCACAAACAATCTGCAACAGTTAACTGATTGGTAGGTATTTTTGATGATTTCGGAAGAAGATCTATGTTAATAATGCTCTCAGGAGCATGTCTACTTCAAAAATTGTGCAGACAAATCATTTCATTTACTAGATTTAAATTTTTTCTAGTCTTTTCTTCTTCATCTCTGGAAGATGCCCTTGGCCAATTTATTGCAAAAAAACCTTTGACGAAAAATTCATTGTGTTTATTGGCTTATTGTACTTCTAAGATCATCACACAAAAGGTCAAAGTACTATTCTTTGGGGAACATTTTACTAACTGTTCATTTAAGTTTTAACTATTTTGTAGCAAAAACTTTTGCTGGCCAACACACAGAATGTTATGATGCTCATTTGCAACGGATGTTGCACTAAAACACCACAAATCCCCAAACACTTTTTGGGCTTGCAGGAGCTGTGGCCAGAAACGTTCATAAGTGTCGTAGCAACGAAGGAAGTGTCGGCGCACCGAGACTGCATGGCGTCCGGAGTTGTAGTAGAGGTAGAAACCTGTATTTGATAAAGATTTTCGTATTTCCTTACAGAACTCAAAACCAACACAGTAATACGCACACACACTCGTACACACACACACACAATCTAATGCCACTTGCGGCAATTTCAATTTCTGTTAAGTAATAACAGAACACTCATACACTAACACTACGAGCGAGTATTCGAGCTAGAATGTCATCGCAAGTAATAGATATGTAGACGTGTTGGAACATAAAATCCTAGGCTAAGGGATGCCTTTGACTGGGTTGTGGGTGAGGTTAAAGCAAACAGCCATAAAGTCAAACTTAGATAATCTCGCAACTTCATCATCGTCAGAGGCCATGGTGCTGGTGCTCACGATGATCATGATTGTCATCGTAGTTGACACTAAATAATCCAAATGTTATTTTCATTTCATGTTTTCTTCATCTTTATCTCTTTGGTTAGAAATTCAATTTGTATTTTTTTTATTTACTCCATGGTTCTAATGCTCTCACTGATGTCACAGTGCAAAAGGATACAACTTCAGAGTGGGATATTCATTTTGGGAAGATAGATATGTACACAGACAGATAGACCAACCTACTGACGAACAGACATTGCGAGTATTACAGAAGTCCTAAAGTCTATAAAATGCACAACTTATGTTGAGTTGGGTTCGGTTCGGTTATAGATTTTCCTCAAGATGTAGTTGACGTTTTTCCTCGTGTTTCTCTTTTTTCTCGTTTTCCCAGAAAACTTGATAGTATCGGTTGTTTGTTTTTATGAGTATCAAGTTAGGCCTTTGGGTGGGGGCGAAGGAAGATGATACAAATGTGGCAACGAGCATATACATACATATTTCGAAACGTGTATATGATGCTGGTATGGGGTGGTGCTGACTGTCTGCTGAATGTGCCATAAAGCACAGGAAATACAACATTTCAGCAATCAATAAAAATCAAAGGTAAATGCCACTAAAACGTACTACATTCGAACCTCAGGAACCGGCGTCAGTTGTTGAAATGTTTTCAGCTTTATTTTTTGTTAAAATGTTTTTCCTCTTCCCTTCTCCTTCTGTATATTCGTATTACCTGTCTGTTATCGAACTATTTTTATGCTTTAAGGGAATGCAATCAAATTGTCTTAAGTTGAACGAACGAAGAACAGTGCGGAGCTCTAGTAATAACTTTCTTTTGCGATAGGTGGGTCTTGAAGGAGACAGGAAAACTTTTTAATTGTGCTATTAAGATAAAAATAATAACAACAACATGACAATTTATGACTTTGATTTGAATTGTGAAAAGTTGTTGGTATTTGAAATACAAAGGGAGATATTTTAATGAGCACGATATTAGCGAAGTGCGCGTAAATAGAAATTGCCTTATGTTCCAATAAATCCTAGATAATCAAATGAATTTAAAATAATTTATTTTAAAGAAAAAAAAAATTTAATTGAAAGACCAATATATGGCCACCGCGGCTGACATGACAAAGCTCATTCTGGATGTCCAATTTTGGGTCACTCTTTCGCGCATTGCTGGTCGTATGTCATGAGTAACACGACCTGTTTTTGCCTCCAAAGCATCAATAGATGCAGTGAAGTCACGTAGCCCCACAAAAAATAATCGAGGGATTTTAAATCGCACGAACTTGTATGCCAATTGACAGGTCCATTTCTCGAAATCAATTCATCGCCAAATTTTGATTTCAATAAAATGATGGTTGCGTTCACTGTATGGTGTGTAGCGTTATTCTGTTGTCATCACATCTCGCCCGCCACAATATTATCCATAGTTTCAAACAAAAAATCCTTGATCATGGCGCAGTAACGATCTCCATTGACCGATACTCTAGCTCCGGTGTCATTTTTTAAGAAATAGGGTCCGGTGTTACCGCCATTTTGTAAAACGCATCTTTTGGCATACTTTTGGATGTAATAAGACTCTAGGGTCTATCGTGGATTGGTTCCCCTCCATACACGGCCAATTTTGTTTATTAACAAACCCATTAAGCCAAAAATTAAGTTCATCGCTGAACTCAATTTTGCGATATAACATCGAGTTTGTTTCCATCTAGTCTAGAGCCTAAACGGCAAAAGCATGACACATATGATGGTCGCGTAGCATTAATTCCTACAACTGCTGGAGCTTATACGGGTGTAGGTTTAAGATTTTGGGCAAAATTTTCCACGTACTGGACGGACAGGGCCCCAATTCCTGCGACCGATGACGAATCGATAAATTTCGATATCCCTCAACACTTCCGTTTAAAGCGGCGATATTCTCTTCAGTACACGCATTCCCTCGACGTGGTGATATAATTGTATCATTGAGACAGTAGAGGGTGGATCAATAAGTCCGTGACTTTTTGAATGAAACACAGTTTTTTTTTTTGCAAAAAAAAATTTTTTTTCAACATAAACTCATTTTAGTTTATCCAACTTTTGTATCCCTTCCAAACAATACGATTTTTCTAGGCCTATTAAATAGGCGGTTGTTTGATCAATAATTTCATCGCTGGAGCTAAATTTCTTTCCACTGAGCCATTTATTTATGTTTGGAAATAGGAAATAGTCACTGGGGGCTAAATCCGGAGAATATGGCGGATGAGGTACCAATTCGTAGCCCAATTCAATCCTTTGAAGTTGTCACACGATTACGATTATGGTCAATTGAGAGCAAACGAGGCACCCATCTGGCAGATGATCATTTAAAATCGAAACCACACCGCCGTATGAAATGCCTATGGCATCAACAATCTCACGCATATTTACTCGTCTATCGGCCAACAACATATCGTAGATTTTTTCGACATTTTCGGGTGTATTGACCTCAATTGGTCGTCCAGAATGCTCAGCGTCGTTTATACTTGAGCGACCACAACGAAAGTCAGTAAACCACTCTTGTACCATTGAAATCGATGGTGCTGAGTCCCCATAGTATTTATAAAGCTTTTCCTTGGTTTGATTGAGGGGTTTTTTGGGAAAAAATAATATTTAATGAGCACTCGAAATTCATTTATTTCCATTTTTAGAAAAATGGACGAGGTTGTATGTTTTGAACAGCTGTTAAGCGCAAAGTAAATGACGGAACTTGCCCAAACTTGACAGTAGTCTACTAACAGGTGGTACTTGGTGGGAGTAGTGTTGCATTTCATATAACTACTCAGGAAGTTCGAAAAGTCACGGCCTTATTGTATATGGTATGAAGTATATCCGCAGATGGACCGATATATGCGCTACAAAACTCACGAAGTATTATATAAGTTCCGCAATTCGATGACTGATTTTCAAAGTTGATCTGGATAATTTGATTGCGTTGATCAATCGTGAATATCTTCATGATAATTTGCCAAAGTAAACGGTTATAAATGTCGAAAAGTAGGCGCCATATGTCGGTTCGCTGGTTCTTTGGACAGTTTCGTAAGTTTCTATCTAAGCCATCTAAGTGATCAAGTTATATGTCTTTTTTTTGCGTGAAGGCGTAAAAAATAATTCTGTTCGCATTTCTCGTAAACATTTTAATACTAATTTTTGATTTAAAAATTTTCAAATAGTGTGACCTTTAAAATCGGGACTGAAATTCAAAATAGAATAAATAAATAAATTGTTTCCCATTACATCCATGAAGGGATCACAAGCAGTGAGCTGTGCGCTTTCTAGTTTTATACTTACTGATTGGGACCTACAGTTTTACACCGGTTCCGAACGGTATTTAGAGAAGCTTTTTCATGGCTAAATACTCGATAGTGTCGCCGTCACTATGCGATGTGACCGCCACCGAAAGGAATTTTAAGGTGGTTAGAGCAGGGATCGCACACAGGATCCCATGTACAGAAGGCGCGCACACTAACTATTGCACCACCGATGGCCACAAAATTCAAAATAGGTGACCGCTAAAAAGCATCAATTAAAGTCTATGGAGTGGGACTTATATTTAACTTGTTCATATTTCAACGGAAATAAATGCCAATATTAGGCTGTAAAAAAAAATTATTTTGTACAAAATCCAAGTTTTCAAGATATTCAAAACACACCGCTCTTGTTCTGACATACATTCTGATTGAGAAATTGGGATTATTGAAAAAGTAACATTAAATCTTCTAAAGATATCAATTATAAAATATGGCAGATTTTAGATTTTTTTAATTTCTAAAATATTGAAATTTTTGTAAATATTTTAGTGTAATGCTCACAAAATATACTTATAAAATCATTATTGGCAATTTACCTAAAAATTAAAAAGGTTCAAAATCGTATACCGCTAGATCTTTTGAGTCTGGCAACTCTACACCAACTTTACTACACACTGAAAAATAACTGCTACAGCAACATATTAAAGGAACTGTGTATAATAGACCGACTCTCAAGAGAAATTATCCTTTTGTCCACAAATCAAATGTCCACAAACAAACATTTATCATTTGTTTTATGATGATTCCCAAAATTATTCGTGTTAAGCTGGACCATTTTTGTAAAAGGTATTTTTTTTAGATTTTCAAAGAATTTTATACGTTAACTATGGACAATGTATACAATGTTGGTATCACATGAAAGGCTTTTTAAACTGAACCGTTTTTAAACAAGATATATTTTTTGGCTCTTCAAAGAATATTCTACTTTAGCTAAAGAGAATGT
Organism: Phaonia tiefii; assembly: GCA_963931995.1. Lineage (NCBI taxonomy): Eukaryota > Metazoa > Arthropoda > Insecta > Diptera > Muscidae > Phaonia > Phaonia tiefii. Next base: position 258,609,921 of record OZ008370.1, read on the forward strand.
ATCAATAAGTGTGTTGTTTTTATCCGGGTAAAGCTACTTATAGCTTAATTTGTACGGGACAGCGAAGCGATATTAAGTGGCATTTCAATTGCCCACTTAAATTCCGACTTGAGCAATGACAATGTTGCCACATGTTAAATTTCAAGAAATGGCAACAAAAACTTATCTCAGATACATTTTGTTATCATTTCTTGTGAATGAAAATATTTTCAAGGAGAGGCCCAAAAGCAGAAATTTGAAAAATGACTTTTACATTTTAAGTTCATTAAAATAATTTTGTTTAATCGAAGACTACGTATACTTTTACATCTCTAAGTTTAAAGGATAGACTTTTATTTCCGATAGAAAACAAAATTGGAAATAAATTGTTCACAACAACGCTCGGTAAATGTTATATATACGTACAAGGTATAGTCGTTTAAACAGGTGATGACATTTTTTCCATGTCATATATCGCTTCACTTGTAAAAATCTTATGTATTTTCTTTTTATCCTTTTTTGTATTCTTGTATTGTTGTTATATACATATATGTGTAGAGTTTAACAACTGAAACGAATGCACGAAAATAATAAATGCTGATGCTTACAATTACAACATTTTCTGCTACCATGTGTTTGTTGGCACTGGCTACAAACGTGTTGCCGTATCGAATTTTTGATGTGTTAACATCTATACGCGCGCCTCTAGGGCAGTAAACTATAAATTTAATACATACACAAGTGTTAGGTTTGTAAGAGTAAATCATCGTTTGTTTGTTCGTTGCTTGGCAGTCGGTATTGAAAGTGATTATTGGGCGATTTTCATATAATTTTCCCACGCGATTTTCTCCGGAAATTCATAGCCGATTTTATTAATTTTTGGATTAAAAAGCTAGTGCGGGTTTCGACGAAGAGTTTAGGCCAAAAATTAAGGTGATCCGATATCGGCGAGCCGAGATTTAAGTGTTTTAATTTGGAGTATTAATTTGGAGTAATATTAAAAAAGTGTTTTGTTGATCTTCGGTTTTGTCTTATCATCGTTTGTTTGTTCGTTGCTTGGCAGTCTGTATTGAAAGTGATTATTGGACGATTTTCATATAATTTTCCCACGCGATTTTCTCCGGAAATTCATAGCCGATTTTATTAATTTTTGGGTTAAAAAGCTAGTGCGGGTTTCGACGAAGAGTTTAGGCCAAAAATTAAGGCGGTCCGATATCGGCGAGCCGAGATTTAAGTGTTTTAATTTGGAGTATTAATTTGGAGTAATATTAAAAAAGTGTTTTGTTGATCTTCGGTTTTGTCTTATCATCGTTTGTTTGTTCGTTGCTTGGCAGTCTGTATTGAAAGTGATTATTGGACGATTTCCATATAATTTTCCCACGCGATTTTCTCCGGAAATTCATAGCCGATTTTATTAATTTTTGGATTAAAAAGCTAGTGCGGGTTTCGACGAAGAGTTTAGGCCAAAAATTAAGGTGATCCGATATCGGCGAGCCGAGATTTAAGTGTTTTAATTTGGAGTATTAATTTGGAGTAATATTAAAAAAGTGTTTTGTTGATCTTCGGTTTTGTCTTATCATCGTTTGTTTGTTCGTTGCTTGGCAGTCTGTATTGAAAGTGATTATTGGACGATTTTCATATAATTTTCCCACGCGATTTTCTCCGGAAATTCATAGCCGATTTTATTAATTTTTGGGTTAAAAAGCTAGTGCGGGTTTCGACGAAGAGTTTAGGCCAAAAATTAAGGCGGTCCGATATCGGCGAGCCGAGATTTAAGTGTTTTAATTTGGAGTATTAATTTGGAGTAATATTAAAAAAGTGTTTTGTTGATCTTCGGTTTTGTCTTATCATCGTTTGTTTGTTCGTTGCTTGGCAGTCTGTATTGAAAGTGATTATTGGACGATTTTCATATAATTTTCCCACGCGATTTTCTCCGGAAATTCATAGCCGATTTTATTAATTTTTGGGTTAAAAAGCTAGTGCGGGTTTCGACGAAGAGTTTAGGCCAAAAATTAAGGCGGTCCGATATCGGCGAGCCGAGATTTAAGTGTTTTAATTTGGAGTATTAATTTGGAGTAATATTAAAAAAGTGTTTTGTTGATCTTCGGTTTTGTCTTATCATCGTTTGTTTGTTCGTTGCTTGGCAGTCTGTATTGAAAGTGATTATTGGACGATTTCCATATAATTTTCCCACGCGATTTTCTCCGGAAATTCATAGCCGATTTTATTAATTTTTGGATTAAAAAGCTAGTGCGGGTTTCGACGAAGAGTTTAGGCCAAAAATTAAGGTGATCCGATATCGGCGAGCCGAGATTTAAGTGTTTTAATTTGGAGTATTAATTTGGAGTAATATTAAAAAAGTGTTTTGTTGATCTTCGGTTTTGTCTTATCATCGTTTGTTTGTTCGTTGCTTGGCAGTCTGTATTGAAAGTGATTATTGGACGATTTTCATATAATTTTCCCACGCGATTTTCTCCGGAAATTCATAGCCGATTTTATTAATTTTTGGGTTAAAAAGCTAGTGCGGGTTTCGACGAAGAGTTTAGGCCAAAAATTAAGGCGGTCCGATATCGGCGAGCCGAGATTTAAGTGTTTTAATTTGGAGTATTAATTTGGAGTAATATTAAAAAAGTGTTTTGTTGATCTTCGGTTTTGTCTTATCATCGTTTGTTTGTTCGTTGCTTGGCAGTCTGTATTGAAAGTGATTATTGGACGATTTTCATATAATTTTCCCACGCGATTTTCTCCGGAAATTCATAGCCGATTTTATTAATTTTTGGATTAAAAAGCTAGTGCGGGTTTCGACGAAGAGTTTAGGCCAAAAATTAAGGCGATCCGATATCGGCGAGCCGAGATTGAAGTGTTTTAATTTGGAGTAATATTAAAAAAGTATTTTATGTTGATCTTCGGTTATATCGTACGAATATAACAATGTATGTATGTATGTACAAGTGTCTGTTGCTTTGCATTCTTTGACTTTTGTGGGAATAAAAAAAAAGTATTGAGCAAGAATATAATGACACATGTGCTTGCACTGGGTCTTTAAATAATTGTAAGTATTAATATTATTTAACTGTAACGTCATCATATGATTGAACGCTGTTTTTTATTTTCCAATGTAACATTTACGAATGTGTTCATAGAAATCGAACAGGTGCCGTGTAGCAAAAAGGTGTTAACACATCGCCCGTGAGTTCGAACACTCATTGGATTTTTTTTCACCCATTACAGAAAATGTTGCCACATTGCGTAGTATTAAGTGTGGATCGTTTTATTTGGAAAGTCGTAAGTGGCGATAGCTTAAGGGAATAAAAAAACAGCCTTAATATTAGTATCGATCGAAAGGATATTTGATGTGCGCGTCCAACGGCATATAAAACATATCAAAGCCAAAAAAAACCGTCATATTTGGGAAACCGGTTTTTGGTTTGTTCGTAAAATCCAGTTTTCAAGAAACCGGTTTTCGGTTTCTAATTGGGCAAGAAAACGGTGTAACCGGGTTTTTTCGGTTTTTACCTTTAAATTTCAATTACAAATGTAGCACTCACATTACATTTATTTACCGATCATTTCATATACTTATTAGAGTTTAAAACTCAAAATTTCACAACTCTATTTAAAGTAGGACAATTTGGTTTTAATTATAAATAAAACCATTATGTAATATTCCAATTTGGAATGCGTGTTGAATATAAAATGTAAAAGTTTTGTTTATATTTACATTGAACAGATTTAAATTCGAAAATGATATTGAAATTTGAAAGATATTTTCATGGTTAAAAATCCTATTAAGTTTAAAAGATTTATTTATAAAATAATTTTAATTATTAAAATTTAAAAAAAAAAATGTTTGGTGAGTTCAATTAATTCTTAAGATGCGAGATTTCGCAATTTTTGAGATGTCGGCCGAAACGGCAACGAAATCCAGAGATTCTGCAAACATTTTCATAGTGCTGGAATCTGTGATGCCGGTCTGATGCAACGTGGTTATTTTACATCCGCTTATTATTGAGTAATATTTTTGCAGTGCTGTCTGTAACACCAAGATATTTTGTTTATATACATTAAAAAAAATAAATAAATAATGGAACGGTATGTTGAGAAGCTTTTTCGTGGCAAATACTCAATAGTGTCGCCGTCACTAAGCGAGGTGACCGCCGTAGATGGAAAGTAGACGAAAGTCGGATCGAACCCACGTCCTCATGCACAAGAGTCGTGCACACTACCATTGCACCACCGACGGTTTTCTTGAGTGGACTGCATAGAACAAAAGGTATGATAAAAGTTAGCTTTATTTCAATAGACCAGCAATTTTTAAGAATGATATTGTTTATAATATTTTAAATGCCAACAATATTTAAGAAAATATTCATAATATCTGTAATTACCCTAGTATATTTTTGGTTGCAATATCTAACAAATTGTCCGATCTATGCTAAATATGCTGTTTTTGCTAAACCACCTGCATTTGACTAGTTTTATGATGTATTGATTATTTTCTTTATAATAATTTATTTTAAATTGTTTGTTTATTGTTTATTTTAATTTTCCATTTCTAATTTTAATGTTGTAAATAAGAATTTCAATGAGTAAACAAAACAATATTTGTAAACAAGTTGTTGTCAAAATGAAGCGAAATCTCCCCGAATATCCAAATATGTAAACCTGAACACTTTAGATTTCGAAGGCGAGTCTAGAGCCGTTTGAGCTGAAATGCGGTATACATGAACATTAGAGTGGCAATGAAAAACAAACTTCGGATTTTTAGTAAACCCAGGCGGAATCTTGTTCCTTATGGTCTAAAACTGATTTGCTGAAAATTTGAGCTGGATCGGACAACTCTAAGCCGTGCCGCATTTTAGTCAAAATTTTCGGATTTTGGCATATTGGGTGAAAATTCGTATACACTGGTAAATCTTCATTCCTCGGTGCATGTGAAAAAAAATTTGCACTTTGATTTAGCCTAACCTGAATATAAACCGGTTAAAGTAAAATCCGACCACTCGAAGGTTTCCAATTTTTAATTTGAAAAAGTTCAAAATTTTTAACAAAAACTAAAATTTGGGTTTATCGGTTTTTTTTCCAAAAATTGTATCTAAATGAAAAACATATTTAACTTGGATTCCGATACCTTCTAGCAGAAGTCTATGCGCTTCCGATAAGCTATAACACGATATATTTATTTATGCAACGGTTGCATGATGTTATCGTGCGGCAAAGTAGGCTATCTCGAGGAAAAATCGCCAAGATGGCCTTATAAGTGTACCACGATAAGACCATGAAACCGTTGCATGAGCATATCGTAAAATTCGTTAAAATTCGAAAATATATTTTCCACCATACATTTCATTGCCACCCTAATGAACATGCTTTTAAATAGTTTGTAGTAATTCTTATTAAAGTCAAAAAATCATTTTGAAATTCGAATAAAAAAAATTGTTTGAAAATGTCATTTACAACTTTTGGAACATAAAATCAGATTTGAGAATAAAAATCATGTTTCTTAATTCCAAAATTTCACTGAATTTCGAAAATCATATAATTTATTTAAGGATATAAACACAAATTAAGTAAAACCCCGTTAACCGACGTCAAATAACCGGTTTGTTCGAAAATTTCGTTTTCTAAAAAACCGGCACACGATTAAGAGCAAACAGAAAATGCAATACGGTGGAAACATTACGTTCTAGCCAGGACAAAATGGCTAGCCAGGACAAAATGGCTTTTCTTTTTACAAATTCTTCACTGATACATAGATGTACCTTTTTTATTTTTTAGTACATTTTTCGAGGTGCTCTGGACCAAATTTTGAATATTTAGAATTACTCGAATCTGGCACTTAAATCAGAATATCTCCGAACTAAAAACTAAATGTTGGGGGTTTACCAGAATATCATTGATAAAAGGATGTAGCGGGTCATGTTTTGACATGTTTTATACACCTTTGGACGCGCCATAAAACAGCCTCTAGTTTGATTCTGATATTGAGACATTGCCTTTAGTTAAAGAAGAAATTTCTTTGATAAATTAAAACAAATACATTTTTTTAAAAACGGTCCAACTCACGCGATTTTAATGCTAGAAACGAAATGTTTTGGGTATCATCAGGAAACCATACAATGTTAGTCGCTCTAATGTATGTGATTGCATACATTGTTTTCATACGTTGAAGATCTGCGACTTTTTTGTTATTTTATTGTCTGTCACTTTATTAGTTTAAGCAGTTTGCAAGATTATCAATCCATGTGTGTCCAATTTTCAATATTGAAAAGCAAACAAAATGCGCTTGTTTGTATACAAGTATACTACAATTACGAAAAGCTACGAACACATTGTATTTGCATCCCAACAACAACAAAAACAGATTTTTCAGCACATTAGAAGTTTAAGGTTCGTATGAAACTTGATCAACTCTTATTTTTGACCTGGACACTTCACATGTTTCTCCCATGTGCGAAATGTTTAGGCAACTTTTGTCAACTCTTATTTCTTGATCAACTCTTATTTTTGACCTGGACACTTCACATGTTTCTTCCATATGCGAAATGTTTAGGCAACTTTTGTCAATGATTGCTGATTTCACTACATTTAGTTGCAATTTAAATTAAAACAAACCTTCCACTCTTTATGTAAAGAGAATAAAATTAAGAATTCAAATTGATATCCTTGCTCTTTATTTCTACGGAAGACACTTAAACAATCTGCGATTGAATCAAGCCATTTAATTAACCACTTAGGCGAGCGTTACGATTCCCTTATCGGTGAATTAACAGACATTCTTTTTTACGATCCCACTCGTGTGTTATTCGTAATACCCGTTTCAATATTAATTTAATTGAATATAAAGTTTAGTCCTGTAATTGCCAACTCCTTGTATGTATATAGTATGTATGGATGTAGCTACGGGTAATATGCTCTTGTGTTAACTTTTGCAATTACCACTATAAATTCAAATATGTATGTGTGGAAACATAACACAGACACATCTGAACAACAGCGAGCGTTTAAGCACATATGTTTAGGTGTGAGTGTTAATAAAATAAACTCGACTGATACCACTACAAGCATAAAGCTCAATACAACAACGGCAGCAAATGACTAACATAACAAACTACTACTACAATAATACCAAACACTAACTAACACCTACAATCGAGGATGTCCTTGTAAAATAACTAAACAGGCATTCAAAGGGAAGGATGACCTTCGAACTTGGATCGTATAGGAAAACTTGAATCAATTTGCAAACAGGATCACTTGAAAGCTAAGTGAGATTGTGTTATTGTCCCGAAAAACCCGTACAATAATTGAAGAATCTTTTAGAAAGTAATAGAGGAAAATTATATATGTTCGACGTGGCCACACTTTTAGCCATAGTCAGGATACGTAGCCTAGGTCCTTAAAAGAATAGGTATCCCTTTTTAAAGCAGCACATGATATTTTAGTCATAGTCAGGAAACGCGGTTAAAGTCACAAAAATCCTTATTTGCAGAAATTTTCACTTGAGTCGACGTAGAAATACAAGTCAGATAAACTAGTAGGAACCTACTAACCCTCCTACTGAAAGTGAAGTGAAGAAAGTGAAGTACTTTCTGCAAGAAATAGCCATAAGAGTATGAATTTTTTTATACAAAGAAGTACTTTTTTTTAAGAACAGCTACTTTTTTAAAGAACTGGTATTCTTTTAAAGAAATATTATTTTTTTAAGAAAATGTACTCATTATCAGAAAGGCGCTTATCTCAAGAAAAGAAAAGAAAAGAAATTATTTTAGTTTTAAGAAAATGTACTTTTAAGAAAAGGGAAGTTTTGTAGGAAAAGGTATTTTTTTTAAAGGAGGCATTTTTTTTAGGAAAAGTTTTTTTTTCAGAACTGGAATTTTTTTTTAGAATTGGTATTTTTCAAGAATAGGTACATTTTTATGAGTTATTTAAAGGCACTTACAATTTCATATTCAGCAGCCTGTATCTTTTGCAATTTGTAACCAATTGCAGAATTTTAAAATGGAAATGGAAGTTAGACATCTTGAGATATAAAAAAATTATGATAATAGTGGTTTCTTGGCTAAAGAACTTTGTTGAGCAATTTATAAAAAAAAGTACAAAAATGTGCTATTTTTTTGGTTCACTTGAAGAAAGGCACTTTAACTAATTTTAATAAAAAACAGTTTTTCTTGTTTTTGTAAATTTATTCTACTTTATATAAGAACTAGTAATAATGGGTACAACCCCCTTTATTTTTATTAACTTCAAATATTCGGGTTTTCATTGAGAGTTAAAGCGAATTTATGAAACCCAACAAACTTTGATTTCAATCATCCTTAGTGGCCTGAATTAGCGACTGCTTTTCATCAAATTGTTTACGTCCTTCATAGACCTTACAAGATAACCAACCCCACACATTTTCGATAATGTTTAGATGTGGCGAATAGTGTGGCCAGTCAAGAATATTAACATTTTGGCTTGCAATGAACTCCTTTACAAATCTGGCGTTGTGTATAGGGGTATTATCCTGTTGCGACATCCAAGATATGGGACCAGGTAGTTCTCTAAACTTCGGAAAAGCGATTCCAATAACGTTTTATAGCTTGCACCAGTCATTTTTGCACTTTGAAATTCAAGATCGAGAATGCTTTTCTTTCCGCAGATCATGGAAATAATAGTTCTAGCTATAAGGCCCATCCAAACTAAACTTCTTCTCATTCATAAATACAACGGTTCTCCAGTCATTTACATGACCTCTTGGCTGCACATCCCATACCATGTAGTCTCTTGCAAATTGAAGCCGCTTTTTCTTACGAGGAGCATTAAGAAAAAGCGGCTCTTTGGTGAAATGTCAGGTATTTAGGGCACTTACAGCTCTTAATCACTTTGCGTGCTGATGACTTGCTCGCTACCACTCCAGCTTGAGCTCTTATTTTTGACAAGGATAAGGCAGAATTAGGAGCAATTCTGATGATTTTTCTTTTCCCTTTAAAATGTCCTTCCTTTAAAATTTGTTCCATACCCCTCGGGGTCCGTGATGTCCGACGGTTGGAGTTATCATACTGTGTCTTGTCTTAAAAAAATGGCGACCTGATTGTACAACCAGGTACAAGCTAATGTGGAATAAGCCCTTCATCCATCGTAAACAAGGTCCTCTCGAGCGTAATGTGCGGAAGACTAAAGCCGTTTGTTGCAGACCTGATCGGACCTTTCAGTGTATCTTTAGGCCTGGAGAGATAACTATCGTCCAGATATAAACATCAACCAGAAAAACAGAAAACCCACCCACGTAAAACAACTAGACACCTACCACCCCTTTGTAGATTATAAGGCTGCCATCGGATGCACAATACGGGGAAAGGTGTACCAAGCTTTCTCGGAGTTTAGTATTCCTGCTACACTGACTCGCGTTTTGTAGTATGTTACTGACCGACATAAAGTCTTCAGTAAATATTGGTAAAGATTTCAACATTTGCACCGTTTGATGCGAGGCGGGGCCTCAGGCACGTCCCTCACCTTATCACGCGATCTCTTCAATATTTTAATTCACTTCATCGTGAGAAAAGCCGCAGGCAATAGGAATAAAACTATCAGCAACAAAAGTCACATGTTGCTCGCAGATGCTAATGATTTAAGCATCATTGTACGAAATCTGCTAGAAGTAACTGAAGCATTTTGTGTAATTGAGAAAGAATCAGTTAAAGTGGGCTTCGCAGTAACCGAGAACTAGACGTAATTAAATGTTCCGACAAGCAGAAAACCCACTCAATTGGATGAAAGGGTGAACGTTAATAATCGCTACAATTTCCAGGTAGGGCACGAATTCGTTTACCTCGTATCTGCCGTCAACAGAAGCAATAGTGTCAGCCTGGAAATAGTACGAAGAATTGTGCTTAAAAACAAACTGGTGTTATTTCGGGATAAGTAAGCACTTAAGAGTAAAGAACCACTCTCGCGAATCAACGATCCAACTATATCAGTATATCAGTAGTAGTTACGCGTGTCAATATAACCCGTTTACCATAACAGAATGAACTAGACTGAGAGGTACTCGAAGGCTATCGAAAGGTAGGACGGCGTAGAAGTCGGTGGAAATTGCCTGCAAGAGGTTGGTGATTGAAAATTGGAGGAGAAAATCTGAAGATCGAGCCGATTGGAGAAACATGATATCCTTATATTGTAAAACTTTTGCCCCCTCTGGGTTGTTTGAGGCCCCATAAGTAACTAAGTAATAAAGTAAAAATAAAAGTATAAAAGTGGACGTCGGTGGTGCAACGGTTAGTTTGCGCTGCTGTTGTTCGGGAAAACGTGGATTATATATCTCCACTACTAATTTGAACCACTTTTCGCAGAAACCGTTCAATTGGCGACCTGATGGCGTTCCTCACGGAACAGTGGAATCGGTTCGTGCATAAACTGGGTGAGAGCAAAATGGTGGCCTTAGATATTTCTAAGGCATTTGATAGAGTTTGGCACCAGGCACTCATGTCAAAGCTTAATGCTTTTGGTTTAGTTCTCTCGATTTATTTCGAGTTTTCTCAGAGACCGTTCCATACGAGTTGAAATAGACGGTATCTCTTCCGATGAGTATACAATTAATGCGGGAGTACCTCAGGGCTCTGTGCTTTTTCCCTCTCTTTGTCTTATTTTCATCAACGACCTTCTGGATCGGACTACCAATCCCATCTATTCCTTCGCTGATGATAGTAATTTATGTCACTCATATTCGATCGATCGTCGACCCAATCTTTCCGTAGTGCAAGGAAAGAGACGAACAATGAATGGCATGCTTAATCATGACTTGCATCTGATTAGTGAGTGGGGCTGGGAAAACCGAGTCGAATTTAATGCACGCAAAACACAAAACATTTCAATGGGTGGTTTAGATGTTGGTGAATCGGAAGCTCTTGATGTTCTGGGCATGAAGATACAATGTGACATTCCCTGGAATAAGCACATTTTCAACGTGTCGAAAGAAGCATTCAAGTGCCTGGGCTTTTTAAAGCGGTGTAAAAGATTCCCCCCCCCCCCGATCTCCACAATATCTACACCACGTATATTTGGCCGAGAATGGATTTCAACTCTCATATTTGGGCTGCGGCTCCAGCGTCCACCTTGGAGCTTCTAGACCGCGTGCAAAAGAGAGCGTTGAAGCTGATAGGCGACAGCAGTGTATCCAGCACTGTTGCCTCCTTGGAGCATCGACGAAATGTTAGCTGTGTCTCGGTATTTTTTAGGTATTTCCATGGAGAGTGTTCCGCCGAGTTACATGGCCTCATTCCAGAAGTTAGGGTATTTAACCGTACGACGCGGTTTTCAAGTGGAACTCATCCTTTTTCTGTTTCCTGGCCGTTGGATCGAACTGCGCATTACAGAAACAATTCGTTCTTTAGCCGAACAGTCCGTATGTGGAATAAGTTTCCGGCAAGTGTATTCCCCACTTCTTACAACATCAGCAAGTTTAAGTCAAATATTAACAAGTACTTCTCTCTCTTTCCCCCTACTCCTATCCCATTTTCCTAAGTCCAATGCAATGCACTGCATTTATAGGGGACATCCTCTGAGTGTTGGTCTACGCAAAAAAAAATAAATAAATAAATCTCAACATTAAATGACCAGAAATCAAACATTTCGGAGTTACCACTTGCACAAAAAAAAAGGACATTAAATTTAAAAAGTGCAATTTCCCTGAGACCTCGTTTATATTCCATCATTATACACTTCTAAAAACCAAGCAATAATAAAGTATATTTAGACTATTTAATATTTGATGGGAATAGATTTGCTATAAAGGGTTAAATTAGATTAAGAGTTTGGTTTTTGGTTTTATAACATTTGTATTAGTGTTAATCTAATAAATCCAAAAATACAATTAAAATTTAATTATTTCCATAATATACCGACTTTCTGGCAAATAACTGCCTCTTAAGCTTTAACATCCTGGTTTTGGCATTCATTCCCTTGCACCATGTTGTCTAAAAGTTATATGCCATAACGGAATACAAATACACACTCACTAACATACATACTCGCTGTTTTACTCCCACTTACATATCCTTTATATCCTGAAACCATACAATGGCAGGAGTCATAAAATCATGTGTGTTTGTTCTTAACTAAGTAAGCGAGTAAACACAAATTTTAGTGTTCATTAAACATTTCATTAAAGTTATTGTTGGAAATCATACGAGTATAAAAAAACCCCCCGTTACGTAAACACATCCTTTACCCAAGACTCTCTTCCCTCAGTCATACATATAAAGATGTTATGCAGACAAAGGAAGATATAGCAAATATTTACCTTAACCTAACTGAATTTACTTTGAATATAAATTAAAGCACTTTGTCGATTCCAGGACGTTATATCTTCCTACATTAGCCTGGGCTCCCTTTGTCAAGTCAGGGTGAATGTATCTTAAATGATAAGAGCCCACGGTCATGAATTAAGGCTTCCAGCAAGCAGTGGGAGGGGATGTGCATGGGTTGGGAGGGATAAAATGTTGTGTTATTGGAATAATTAATAAATTCGTCTTGAGGGTGCACTTTCTATGGATGAAGTGGATTAGGTTGAGTGTAGGATACGGATATACAAACACTTGAATTTATTATGATTTTACTAAATGCACCATAACGAACAGATTTAAAATTACCCAATGGCTGGGATAAAGGACGGGATGGTAATTTGATAGCAAGCTTAGTAATTATATTTATGAATATATTCCAAGTATATATACACATGGGTAACCAAGCAGGACAACTTTTATGAATCGAATCGAATCTTAAAGAGGTGAAACTCATGTCAGCTTTAAATGCCCATTTAAATTTGACGATAGAGGTGAAATCGCTCATTGGTTCCAGTCGGCTATAATATATTTATATCCTTCAGTCCCTATTTTCGGAACCTAAAACCATTTATTATCTAAAAATAAGAAAAAATGTACCTATATCTTCCTAAAGAGACGATTATTCGCTAACGCTACTTTAAAAAAGCAAGAGTTTTGTATACCCAAGTGTCTATTTATTTAGAATCACACGTCAGGACGAGTGCATTAACCTTTTGACGACAATACATTTTCTGCCGAAGCAATTTAATTTTTATGATTATTCTCGTGATCTATAACCTAATAATAGCTACGCCGAAAGACATGATACCAAGAAATTTTTTTGTTGGGACAGTTTTTCCATCTTAGCTAAACATATGGTCAGTCTAAATACCTACATACTTATCCGGTCTCGGACAACCGCGGGGGGTCAGGGACCTTACAAAACGAAGATAACATATTTCGCCAACCAGTTCGATCTTTTCTGTTCTCTCTTCAATTGATAAGACCAAGTTTACGGCAGGGATTCGTCAACCTGATACCTCCAGCTGAGTCCTGGTCTTCTTACTTATGTTTTTCGTCTTCCTTCGAGTACATTTTCGAAAAGTTTTCGTGCCTCTTCGTCTTCATCAATTCAACTGACATGACCTGTCGGGATATAGCTCATACAGCTTACGGTTCATGAGTCGTCGATACTCGCCGTTGTGCACTATGGGGCCAAACAATTTTCGCAGAATTTTTCTCTCGAAGTCTCCTACAGATGTTTCGTCTGCTTGCGATTAGACCCATGATTCTGCGCCATAAAACAAGACAGGTTGTATGAGATTCTGGTATAGCTGGACTTTATCTCGAAAGTGCTTGATTAGCCCAAAATAACATATATTCGTAGGTACAATTCTCGGCTTGATCTCAAGGCTGACGTTATTGTTTTTGTTCACGGCAGATCGGAGGTATATAAATTCGTCCACCACCTCGAAATTATAGCGGTTCTCAACGTTCACGCTTTTGTCTAATCGACCTGTTCGTGAAACCAATAATTTCGTCTTGTCCTCATTTACTGTCAGACCTACTTTTGCTGACTCCTTCTTAATTCTCGAAAACACCTCAATACCTTCTCTCATTGTGCGCCCAATGATATCGATATCATCAGCATTCGCGAGCAGCATGTGACTTTTGCTGCTGATGGTTTTATTCAAGATGACTGCAGCTTTTCTCATAATGATCTGTATTAAGATGTTAAAGAGATCGCACGATAGGGTGTCGCCTTGCCTCAGGCATTGCCTAGTTTTGACAGGTTCGGTAAGGTCCTTACCAATTTTCACTTCGGAATTTTCTTCGTCAAGGTCATCCGGCAAAGGCATTTGGGTTTTGCAGGACTACCAAACTCAGACATTGCTACGTAGAGTTTCTTCCGCATCGGGCTATCGAAGACCGTTTCTTCTCCAGGATTTGGCATAGCGTGAAAATCTGGTCAGTTGTCGATTTTCCAGGCCTAAAGCCGCACTGGTATGGTCCAATCAGTTCAGTGATAATTGGTTTCAGTCTTTCGCCCATTATTCTTGGTTGAACCTTATATGCCGTGGATAAAAAGCTTATTCCACGGTAGTTGGCACAGAGACTCGTGTCATCTGTTTTAAATATGGGGCATGGTACACTAAGGCTCAAACCGCCGGGCATTCATTTATCTAACCAAATTTGGCTAATGAACGGATGCATGCATCTTATCAGCTCATCGCCACCAGCGGTTTTGTTGTCGTTAAGCCGGGAAACTGCAGTTCTAGTATCACTTTGGTGTTGCCATCGTCCTGTATGTGTGCAACACCCTCATATACATTGTAGATTCCTGTGATAAGTGAAGCCGAGAAGTGATCTCTCCATATCCCCAACAAACGCTGCTCATCTGTGACAAGATTCCTGTCCATATTTCTATAAAAGAGGGACCCTGATCCTTGGCCTCTTTTGCTGGACTTTGTAATTTTTGGTAGAATTTACGAGCCTCATTCTTCCTTTTGTAAGATTAAATTTGTTCACACTTACCCTTTATTCACAACAGTTTCCTCTTAAACAAAAGGGTTTCCTCTCTTCTTTTCTCAATACACCTCATGTAACGCGGCTCGCGTTTCAGCCGACTGAAGCATTGTCATAGGTGCAGCATTCTGCGTAATTACATGAGTGCGATTCTCTGCATAGGCTGTGGCTACCTCTGGTAATTACAACTTTCCGAACTCCAGGTTTCTATATGTCTGGTCTCGAACGACTGTCGCTCTGTTTAACCTAGTGCAAACCTTTGTTGCCAGCAGGCATTGATCTGAATCGGTATTAAGACGTTGAATCACACATACGTCCTTTACACTAGTAGGCAATCTATCATCGATTACCAGGTGATCAATCTGGTTATATATTTCTATATAACATTTTCGGAATATAGTCGAAATATAAGCTGCGTAGTGATGTTCTATTCCAGTAAAACTGATCCGCCTCTGTAGAATGACGCTGACCAACACCAAAACAGCAGTGAAAGTGGGGAAAGACCTCACCGAACCATTCTGTAGCAAGCGAGGACTTAGACAAGGCAACACAATTTCGTGCAATCTCGTCAACATCGTAATGGAGATAATAATGAGAAAGGCTGCAGTAAATACGAACAAGACCATTAACATGAAAAGCCATATGTTGCTGGCGTATGCTGACGGCATAGACTTCATTGGGCGAAATTTGCGAGAGGTTACTGCAGTATTTTCAAGAATCGAAAAGGAATCAGCGAAGGTGGGTCTTGCTGCTAATCAGAGCAAGACCAAATTGATGGTGTCAATGACTAGAGAAACCTCTCGACTTGGTCCGCACGTGAACGTTGACAACCGATTTAATTTTGAAGTGGTACATGCATTTATCTACCTTGGATCCGCCGTGAACAAGGGCAACAAAGTCAGCCTGGAGATAGATAGGAGAATTGTGCTTGCAAATGGATGTTATTTTGGGCTCAGCAAACAGTTTAGGAACAAAGCCCTTTCTCGACGGACAAAAGTCCAGCTATATCAGACTCTCGGATGAAAACACCTGGGAGTTTTCGAGAGAAAAATTTTCCGTAAAATATATGACCCTGTTAGAAAAAACGGCGAGTACCGACGTCACTGGAATCCAGAGCTATATGATTTATATTCTGACGTGGATATAGCTAGGCGAATCAAATTAGGCCAATTGCGTTAGCTAGGCCATGTTATCAGAATGAATGAAGATGAGCCAGCGCGAAAGGTGTTCGATAACGTACCCGATGGAAGCAGGAAAAGATGACGACCAAGACTCCGCTGGAAAGACCAGACAGAAGAATCCCTCCGTATCCTTGATGTTACCAACTGGCGAGAAAAGGCGGAGGATAGAGCCAGTTGGAAGAATATGTTGAAATCTGTTTAATTTGTTTGTTTAATTAATATGTGTAAGACGTCTGACCACATGAGGTTGTAAAATCGTCAATAAAAATAAAGTAAAGTTAGTGATGTTCTATCGACATTTCCATCGAAAATGTTCCTATGAGGTACATGGCCTGATATCTGAGGTTATAGTAATCCACCATACAAAAATTTTGTCCAGAAATTTACGTACACTTGTTCGCACTTGGCTAGTAGGTCGAACTACAAGCTAAATTTTTTGTGTGTTCCCTATTACTTATGATATTAAGAATTATAATTCAGAGATCAGCCAACACAATTCCCCCTTTGGTCCACATTCAAGAAAATATGGAGCAGACAAACGAGCCATTTTACGAGGAGGCGAATCAGCGATGGCCTTAGGGCGTCTATATAAATTATATTACATACATTTTTGTTCAAACGCAAGAAGTGCATGGTTTCTAGATTTACACTGACTGTTTTCAACCTAGAGTTTTACATTGATTCCAAACTTGTTTTCTGAAAAGCACACTCATAGCTTATTATTCAATGGTATCGCGTCACTAAATGGGGTGGCCATTCCCGACCGAAATAGAAGGGATCGATCCCACGTTATTATATACAAGAGCCGTGGCAACTAAACTTTGTACTACCGATGTCCACACAGGGGCGTTTATTAGAAGAAAAAAATTGGAAAAATATATGGAACTATAACCGGTAGAGACAAGCATCCAAGTCGTATGATTGTCACAATAACGAAGGATTTTTGAGACACAACCCCAAAAGGCAGTTACAGAAGTTGGGTTTTAAATTCAATCAATTTGCACAGATAATTGGCTTCCAAGAAAAATATTTCCGATCATTCATACATCAAAAAAATAGAGAACCTTAAACGATCGCATCAAATGTTATTTTAAATTTTCAAAGGAAATAAGATAATGTCTATCAAATGCTATTTTGCACCCACTTAGGTGATGGTTCATCGATTACTTAGTTACAGCAATGGGCCAATAACACAGGTTATATTTCGCATATTATATATATATTTCACGCCTTTCTACCTTTTTAATATTTCTACCTATTTGAATTAATTTAATGCAACCAATTAAGCCGCAAACAATAAGCTGTCTTTATATTTGTAAAAAGGTTTACGTGCCTTGACGTGCGCACAATAAATTACAAGCGCAAATAAAGGAGACACTTTAAGTATCATCGTTACAAATAAAATACCACCTGAACGTATAAGTAATACCATTAAAATGCAAGGACTACATGAGTGCACTTAACAACGATTCACGGCAAATTGAATATTACTCATACGTAGGAGTAATATTGGTATATAATACTAATGGAATAACATTTTTCCAATTACAATCCATTAAAATGTATTAATGCCTTTATATTGCACATATTTACTGAATACCAACGTGAGAGTTAAAATAAAAACAAGTTGGTACTGATTATGTTGTTAAAGTAGAATCATAGATACCCTACTTTTGTAGATATTGTGTGCATAGTTCCAACCCGTGTTCGTAAGTAGTTGTATAGGAAGATATGGAGACGAAGTGATGCGACAAGGTTTCAAAGTTAGAAATGGCTTTCAGCTGTCAAATTGTAAAAACGCTTAAATTTCTTTGTGAGGTCGGACGTCGGTGGTGCAATGGTTATTGTGTGCGGCTCTTGTACATAAGACATGGGTTCGGTCACTGCTCTGGCCACCTTACATTTCTTTCGATGACGGTTACCTCGCTTAGTGACGGCAACACTATCGAGTATTTAGCCATACAAATGTTCTTAAAATACCGCTTGGAACCGGTGTAAATTGTAGGACCTAATCAGTGAGTGAAAAACTAGAAAGCGCACAGATCACTGGTTGCGAAAAGCTCTACCCAACCTGTTCATGTGATGTAATGGCAAACCATTTGAGGTCGAACGTCGTCATTGCAACAGTGCGCAGGCAATTCGTCGCAAAGTGGACAATTTTGAGCATAAGTACACTCTCCTGGACCATAAGCTTTCAACGAGACAGATATTGGTGCGTAGTGAAGAAAACACAGCCGCCGTAGCGGCCAGTATCGAAGGATGACCAGAAATGTCGATTCGGCGCCAATCAGCTGAATTAGGCATCGTCAGAGAGTCAACCCGACCTCTATTATGGTTGGGTTTAGACCAACATCCGTGCGAGATTGTGATGATGCATCAATTGAAGCCGGACGACGATAGATAATGCCGTGATTTGTGATTTCGCTAATTGGTCGCTGGAAGTGTTGGCTGCGGTTACTGATTTTTTGACAAAAAATCATATTCTCGGACAAAGAATAATAATAATAGAACAATAATGCTCAACGGCTATGCCAACAAGCAAAATTGCCGTTACTGAAGTGATCACAATTTACAAGAGTTCGACCAAGCAGCACTGCATCCACAAAAGAGTGATTGTTTTGTGCGGTTTATGGCATTTCCTAATCATCGGACCTTATTTCTTTCAAATTGACACAGGAACCACCGTTACCGTCAACGGTCTTCTGCAAAGATCGATGGTAACCATGTTTTGTAACCTGTGGTTCCATTAAGAAGGCGCTACATGCTTTCAAAATACCGTAACTCTCGAACTTTGAAAGGAAACATTTGTCGACTGGGTCATCTCACGGCAGGCATTCATCAATTGGCGGCCGCGATCATGCGATTTGACACCCGTTGAATATATTATATATAATATATATCGAATACATATATATCGAAACGTCAAGTCCTTAGTCTACGCTAGAATGCCTACCACTTTGGACAAGATCGAGTACAAAATTTAAGACGCTACTGCCAAAATAACGCCGAAAGTATTGAACAGAAGCATCAACAAATGAACCGACTGCTTAAAAGATTGTCAGCGAATTCGAGATGAATTCGAAACTGGAGCTACAAACTAAAGTTAGAAATAAATTGATATCTCACATCATAGTAAAGGGTTTCTCAGTCAGAATGCAGTTTTTCACTTTAAAAAAAACACGTATTTTTTGAGATACTTTTGATTTTCTTATTGGATTGTAAAGAAGAAATATTTCGATAAAGTATGGAATACAATATTCGTCAAATGGCCCCCACGGCTCTGATGACAGGCCACTATTTTTATCTGTTTCTGTATATCAACGATGTTGCGTTGGATCTCGTATTTGAGCTCAGGAATTGTTTCTGTCTTATTCGTATAAACACGAGATTTCACAAAATCCTAAAGAAGAAATCCTATAATCTTGATGGCCACTTGACATCAAAATTTCTTGAGATAATTTGTTCTGGAAATCGTTGCTGCACTAAATCGATTGTCCCATGCGCGGTGCGGAAGGTGGCACTGTTTTTCTGAATCCACATGTCGTCCAGATCCATGCCGTTCAGTGGGGGCCACAAGAACTCCGTTATTATGCTCCTGTAACGAATGGCGTTTACAATCACTGCAATTTCGACCTCATCTTCAAAAAAATTAAAGCCAAATGACGCCGCCTGGCCAAAATCTGCTCCAGACAGTTGCTCCATGTGGGTGCATTTGATTCTCATGGATTGCATGAGGATCTTCGGAGCCCCAAATTCGACAATTATGTGTACTCACGAAGCCATTCAGATGAAAATGCGGTTCACCGGAGAGTATAACTTGTGGAACGAAGTTCCTTATTTTTGTTTTTAATTGACATTGACTTTACTTTGCTCCATTACCTATTGAACGAATTGCTGGCGCTGTCTATGGTCTGCTGGTTTGAGCTCCTGAGTAAACTGAATTTGTCAAAATTCGATGCGTAGTGCTCCGTGAAATTTGATGTTGTGGAGAATCGTGTGGAATCGTTCGTGGAATTTGAAGTAGAATCGTTCGTGGAAATTTCGTGGAATTTGAAATTATTGAGAACGATGCTGAGTTGATATGGTCTGGTTTTCGGTGACACTCTCGTTTACAGGAGCAATGATTCCAAGAGGCCGACCGGTATGTTGACACGCAGGTGTCTTACTTTCCACAACCGACCCAGTTTAAACCACTCTTCGAGCTAGTTTTAACCACTCTTCTTTAACCACTGTTTTTTAACCACTCTTCGAACGATTGACACATTAGTTGCACTTTTTCGACGTAAAATTCTTCGAAGTTTGCAAGCGGTCTCAGCATAACTTTCCAAGTTTTTGTAATAAGTTTTCATAAGTATAATCCGTTGTTCTTTCGTAAATTGCTCCGTTTCTAATAATCAGAATAAACACATGTGGCAGTTGCCAAATTTCCGAGTTGTCACTTGCACGAAAAATAAATGACACTAAATTTAAAAAGTGCAATCTTATTGCTACTAGCTTTATATATATTTATCGTTCTTATTCTCTCTCTCGTGTAAAAGCAAACACCAAACACTGGTCCTTTATTTTGTAAAACCCCAAGATAATACGTTCAGAATTTACTCCAAAGCGTTTGAGCCAATCAAAAAGTGGTTCCAGTTTTTAGTATAATTTAGAAAACGATTAAAAACTGTTGACATATCCTTCGTAATTATTTATGGATTATAAAAACTGTATAGTTCTTCAAAAATTTCCTATATCCCTGACTTCCGGACCATTAAAATTTTCCCAGCGTCGCAAGCGTTGTAACAAATTTAAAACTAAATCATTACGAAAGTTCCACATCACAATTGAATGTGAAAATCTATCACACATTATATGACAGTGGGAAATGAGCTCAAGCTGCAATGGCAGCAGTCGACGGCGAAAAAGCGTAAACCCAGTTAACATTGAATAACAACTTTACAACATAATGTTCATGTTGCCACTCATAATATGCAATGTTCATACCAATACAGGCTCACATTTAGATACCCACTTGAATATGCGAACACATTTAAAGAGCACTGGCAGTGAATGAGTGAGTGTGGGCACGAGGGTACGAGTGTGTTAGTTAAAAAGTGAATGAGTATGTGTAACTTCTGAAATCACAGCATATTGTCTTGGATTTCGTTTTTCACAGCAGTAATTGTTAAGGATTTCAGAATTCTTTCCGAACCCCACGCCTAGTTGCTGAAGATGAGGAGCAGGAGTTTAAAATGATTGAACGCATACATGAACATCATTTATATATACATATGCATATATATACACACATTTGTGTTCATAGCTTTGTGTTCTACATAATAACTCATAGTTCTTTATTGTTTTTCATTTTTTTCCTTGTGTTCATTTTTTCTTTGCTCTTCCTCCAACATTTCCGTTGGCAATGAATAAGGATTATCACATTTTCCCTATTCTTTCACGTCCCTTAATGCACATATACCCATGTATGTATAAGTATATCCCTATAGATATTAAGAACATATAGGCATTCCCATGTAGTTGCATATATGTGTGGGTGTGTGGGTGTGTGTGTCAATTCTCGTGTGAGTATGTAATATGGAATATGCCTTAATACATTCAATTGCCACCACGGCCACTATCTCTTTCTCGACAAGGAGTCTGACGTTTCAGAATACTGTGGAATGAAAATATCTAGGACCTGTAAGTATTACTACGAAGGCAGTTCAATAATTAATTACAAAAATTTGAATTTTTATGACCGATTTTGTTAGTTTTGGATAATGCATAACAGATGCTTACAACTCAGCTACATTTTTCTTATTGAAAAATGGTTTGTTTTTGCTGGAAATAATACACAATTCAGTTAAATTGACACTCACTGGCATTACTAGTTTCGAAATCCATGACAAGTTCATCATCAGCTGCCTAACTATTGTTCCTGAATTTTGAATTAGAAAAATGTTCCTTACTTGCAAGTTGGTAGTATGAGTTTCTCGTACATTAACCAAAAAATTACAAAATTTTTTTAAATAATTTATCGTAATATATACGAAAATTATTTGATCGCATTGAGAACTTTGCTCTCAATGTCTTTGGTGGGTTATGCATGTACCAACTAACAGAAGGAAACTAATGAAACTGCGCGAAACTAATGATTTTCATATCGAAAACCCGTAGCTATTGATATTGCATAGATCGCATGCTTGACTAAGAATTTCAGTGATACTTTTATTCTGCAAAGAGGGTCCTTACATATATCGTATCGAATATTCATTTGATATTTTAGTATGACCGCTGATGTTGAAAAGATTGCATAATTCTATATGATCTTAACCTAATTTCAATGATGATTTCACACTAGACATCGGAATGCTTCGCGCTGATGGGTGGAAGGCATCATCACAGACATTGAAGTTACTAGTCTCTATTTTGTACCTGTCATCCATTTGTTCACATTACGACTGACTCCAGCATGAATCTCAACAAATGTGGTTTCTGTGTTAGGAGTTTCATAAATTGTATCCTATTGGCTTCTATCAAAGAGGAAAACGGGGAACTACTGCCTTGGGATAGGGACCTCATTCTGCATAGACAAGGACGAAAATATGGTGTCTGGGAAACAGTGTCGCTCAGTTGTTATTTTATTACGCTAACAGGACATGTTTCTTTCGGTTAGTGAAAAAAAGTATATGCCGCGGGTGGTATTTGAACTCACATTCGCTGGATCAACGTTTCGATGTTTTTAAAGATATATCAGCTACGTAGGATCTGTTCGGAATATACATATATTACCTGTGTCTGGATCCACTGCAGTTGTGGGAATTGAGCAAACAGAAGACGATGATATCAATTGACGGTCCTTATCAAGACGTCAGAACTTCAGCTTTCCGATCAAAAGCTGCAGATGCCAATGTACTAGCGCTACTGCTATCCTAGACTAGCACCGAAAGCCCGGCAAGGAGTTTACTCGGAAAATTGGATTATGTAAATGAATGCTCGGAGAACGGAGTCTCACTATACAATGACCTGTATTTGAAAAACGTAGCCCGATAATATGTAAATAAAAATAAATGGTTTCCCGTTACATCCCATAAAGGGATTTGGGAGAGCTTCTCACAAACCTTTGCACCACCGACCGCCAACAAAAAAAACCTCCGCAAAAAGGTCCTCAGATCATTGAACTTAACTAGCTGAAGACAGTAAGTAAGATCCTAGTATTGTCTTCTACTTATACAAGAGGCATGGTAGTAGAATATGAGACGCTCGTTGCTGTCATTCCCACCATTATCTGCAGTAATCACGAGCTGATATTCAAAGTATAGACGCGTGTCTGCGTACTAAAAAGTGTGCAGTGATCAGAGCTACTGCCATACATATTTCGTATTTAT
This sequence comes from Phaonia tiefii, assembly GCA_963931995.1. Taxonomy (NCBI): domain Eukaryota; kingdom Metazoa; phylum Arthropoda; class Insecta; order Diptera; family Muscidae; genus Phaonia; species Phaonia tiefii. The sequence goes on from OZ008370.1 coordinate 258,633,282, forward strand.
TTCAGGTCATAAGTTGGCTGGTGATCCTGCATTTTGTGCCTCCAGACCACCTTCCACCGCATGTGTCAGACCTTCCCTTCCAGTCCTACCTGTGTGGGATACAAGATGAGAAGTTTCTCTCAAAGATAGAAGTGGTTGTCAGGCAATCGATTGCTATTTGGAATTGTCGAATATTCCATGAAAGCGTCCCATTACCATATGGACTAGTGATCCATTACGAGAAATGTCATAGACCTATTTCCGATATTCCGGCCACCAAATAAAAATGGCGTAGAGCAATATCGGGCAGACGCTAGCTGTATGCATATATTAAACTATTTTCGGAGATTGGCCTCGTAGTCCTCCAACAACCACTTGACACGAATATAGGGCCGCTGTGACTCTATTGATCCTATACATAGTGCCTGACTTGAAACTAAACTTTTTGTCGAAAATCACATCCAGATATTGTATACCTCCCTATGGAACCAAATAGTCACATAGTCTGAATATACGGAACCTTCTGCTTCCTAGTAAAAACACGAGCTGCGGTTTTCCCAGTCTATTCTCCGAAGCCCACTTAAAGAGTCTCGTGATTATACCCCGAACAATATGGCTGCATGAGGATATACTACTTTTCCCTGCACTGCAATTTCTAGGTCGTCAACATATGCTACGACTGCGCAACCTAATACTTCGCAGCTCTAGCAAAATTCATCCAGTGCTAATGTCCAGAGATGTGGATATATGTATATCCCCCCCTGGGGAATTAGCCCATTCACATTCCGAGTTAAAGTCGTGTAATGTAGGGGCGATGCTATGCGCTTTTCCAAATGTAGTCCATAAATCAAATTCATGGTCCCCTGTTCAATTCCAAGTGCCTATAGGGGACATTTTATCGATCCTGGGAAGACGTTTTCAATGACACCCTTCATATCGACATTAGCGACAAGATTGGATTCCTTTAGATAAATTGATTTCCCTGTTAAGCTTACTAGATCTATTTCAATTCTAATTTAGAAAATATCAATTTAAATTTTCAGTTGAAATTAAGGAGTCATCAAATGAAATTTACAATATTTATGAATATTTTCTGAATTGCTGTACGCATGTTCTACAACTTTTTCCTTTGTAATTCAGTAATCCCAATTCCTTCATGGAATTTAATGGGAAACCATTTGTTTTTATTTATTCAATTCAGAAAATATCAATTAAAATTCAGAATATTCAATTGAAATTAAGAAACGATCAAATGAAGTTCAGAATTTCTATTTGAAATTCAGATGACCACAATTGTAATTTATAATTTCTACTTTAAAATCAGAAAATAAATATATAAACGGTTTCCCACTACATCCCATGAAGGAACGGGTGAGAGCTTCTCACAACCAGTGAGCTGTGCTCTTTGTAGACTTAAACTCACTGAGTGGGACCTACAGTTTAACATCAGTTCCGAAAGGTATTTTTAGAAGCTCTTCATAGCTAAATAAATTTAAATAATTTCTCTCATAGCCGAAAGAAATTTAAGGTGGCCAGAGCAGGGATAGAACCCAAGATTTCATGTACAAGAGGAACGCACACTAACCATTGCACCACCGATGGCCACAAAAAATACCAAATGAAATTAGAAAACATCAATTGAAATTCAGAAAAAATCAGTGAACTAAAATTCAAATTAAGAAAACATCAAGGGAAGTTCAGAAAACATTAACGGAAATACGGAAAATATCAATTGGAATTCGGAAACCCTCATTTGAATGTTTCGTCTCGTTATATACAGTTGTATGAGATTCAGTTTATATTTCCTGAACATCATTCGATGTTTCCTAAATTCCAATTGCAATTTTCTGAATTTTTATTGATGTTTCCTGAATTTCGTTTGATATTTTCGGAATATAATTTGATGTTTTCCGAATTTCAATTGATATACATATATAAATATTTCGGAGTTTCCAATGATATTTTCAGAATATAATTTTATGGTTTCTAAATTTCAATTGAAATTTTTGAATTTAAATTGAAATTTTTTGAATTTCAATTAACATTTTCCGATCATAATTTGAAGTTTTCAGAATTTCAACTGATATTTTCTGAATATATTTCAGAAAATTTCTAAATTTCTATTCATATTTTATGTTCTTCAATTGAGGTTTTCCGAATTTCAATTGAATTCTTTTTTCTTAATGAAAAAACACCCAAAAATTTTGGGTCATTGTTCATTTTTCGTTCTGGGCTATTATTCGCATAGCCATGAAAAAGATCTCCAAAATAACGATATGAACCGGTATGAAACCGTCACTGGTTGTGAGAAGCTCTCCCCAATTCCTTGATGGGATGTAATGGGAAACCATTTATTTTTATTTTCTGATTTCCAATTGATATTTTTTGATTTTCAAGGAGACGGTTTGAATTTTAATTAATATTTTATGAATTTTAATTAAAAATTCTTTAAATTAATAGATATTTTTTGAACTGCAATTGCAGTTGGAAAATGTGTAGAGTAGGGTGTCCCAAATAATTTTTCTTTTTCGATTTTCATGGTTTAAAGCTATAAAAATTTTGAATTACAAACTAAGGAAATCATGGTTATTGTCCGAGTTTTAAGTAAAATTCAAAATAACGCCCTGAATACCCGATTTTTGGGGGAAATTCGACTTACGCGACCTCTAAACCACTTCCGAACAATCAAAAAAAAATTCTGAAAAATACGTCACCCTATAAGCTTTCAAATAAAGCTTGAACAAAACAAATTTTTATTGATGGGACACCCTAGTGTAGAGCATGCAGAGCGATTTATCTAGATTTGCCCTGGCTGTAAGCATGGCGTCTATATGCTATGACAGTTGAGAAGTACCTATGGTTGTTTGCAGATATAAGTCAATCAGCCTTGAGAAGGAAAGATGAGAGACTGATTGATCTAAAGTCCGTTGGACTAATATGCGATGATTTCTCCGATTTTGGAATCAGTACTATGTAACATTCTCTCCATTTAACAGGGACATAAGATGTCTAAATTCAGCTCTTACAAAGATGCAGAAACCAGGGGCCCAATTCCATTACATTTCCTAAGCAAATGCATACAATTCGGTGTAGAAATATATTTTGTTCTTTATATAGTTGAAGCAAAAGAAACCAAATTTTAGTATTTCGTCGACTCATAGATATAACCTGAGATCTCGTATCTATACTACTATCGTAATAGTTGCTATGATGCAAATAGTTCCAAGATATACTCGTTGATAATTTTGTTCAACTTTTACTTGTCACTTGGACCATGGCATTATATCGGTTTACCTATTTGCGATACACAGCTGATTAAATTTCCACACTTATTCCACCCCTCCTCGTACAAGTGATGCACATCTACAAAAGATATTTACCGTAAATTTATTTTAAAATTTTTTGTGTGTTGAAATTTTACGCATTTAATCCTACAAATGCAACCAATATGTTCTCTACTTCGCGGTAAATCCCTCCAACACACATGCACACCCACACTCCCATCCAAAGGAAACAAAAACACATTAAGAGATATACAGACACTCATACAGGCACAGAGTGACACAGAAACGGCAGTGAATGCAGTAACTTGTTCAGCCACTCTCGGGTATTCGCAGCATAATGCTATTATAAGTAAGTGCAAGCGTTAGTGCGACAACGAGTACCGGTGCCGTTGCAGGGGTATGGGTGGATCTGTGAAAATGGTTGGAAATGTGCCTGTAGATCTGAAAACATAGTTTTCAACATTAACTGACACTATTACAATAAGCATGTGTGTATACGATACCATTCACTTTTGGAATGCGTGTGTGATGTGAGGAAAACTTTTCACCGACGTCTGAATGCTGAATGCCTGTTATATATCCCATTTAAATTTCTACAGACTAGTGTAAAAGTCTGGCACCTTCGCGTCCCCGCAGACGGCAGCAACAAATCATCTTATTGTTATGTAAAAATCAGCAAATGTGTTGTTCTCATACTACAGCGGAGCTGGATGACAATGAAATTAATATATGCGAGAAACGGAAACAGGATGTGTACAATAAACATTTGATTAACAATTTAATAAAAATTTTGCATAATGTATTAAACATTAATGGCAATAACACAAAAAGGGAGATAAATCAAAAAATAATTTTTGCTGTGACAGCATTATCAATGTCAATACGATACTCCGTGTATAAGATGAAGACATAAACCTTCAGGATTGATGACACCGTATGTGCAAGGTATCGTTTTATATTATACTAAAAATATATAAACTTTAAAGCTTCTCGAAAAATCATTTAACATCAGTTAATATTATAATCTGTTAACAAGATTTAAATGATATTATTTGTTGTATTGTTTTCGGATTATTTACTATATTTAAATTTCGTAATAAAATTTGATATGTCCTAATATTTAAAAAAACATTACATGAGGTGTCAGGGGACACTCGGTTGGAACGAAGTTCCTTTCATTATATATTATGTACTAGTTAGTTCCACCACGCCTAAGACGCCTGTTGAAAAAAAACTATAAGTTAAATGGATCTTTAAGAAAAGTTACTTTTTGTAAAATGACAAAAAATTTTTACGAAATTTTTTTTTATTGAATGTATTTTTTTAAAAAAAGTAGATTTTTATATCCTTTTTGTACGAATATGTATTATATTTTCACCAAAAGGTCCTTTTGTTTAATCAGAGGTACTTCTTTTAGTAAAAGCTAATGTTTTTGTTAAGAAAAGGTACCATTTGTAATAAGAAGTACTTTTTGTAAGAAATAGCCTATGAGTGTGATTTTTTTTTGTAAAGAAGTAGATTTTTTTAAGACGAGGCACTTTTTAAAGAAGTGGTACTCTCATTAGGAAAAGGTAATATTTTTTAGAAAATTTACTTGTTTTCAGAAAGGCTACCTATATCCAGAAAAGAAACGAAACCATATTATTGAAGTTTTAAGAAAAGGTACTTTGAGGAAAAGGAATCTTTGTAATACAAGTTTTTTTTTAAGAGAAGGTATTTGTTTGAAAAAATGTTTTTTAGGAAAAGGGAATTTTTTTAGAATTGGTGATTTTTTCAAGAACAGGTAAAATTTTAAGAGTAGGTACTTATCTCAAGAAACGTTATTTTATTTTACATGAAAGGTACTCTTTAAAGAAACGGACATTTTTTTAAGAAAATGCAATTAGTTGTAGGATAATGCACTTTTTAAAGAAAAGATACTTATTTGAAATAATTACATTTTTAAGAAAAGTTCCATTTTGTAAGAAAATTTACCTTTTTAAGCAAAGGTACTTCTTTAAGATAAGGTATTTTTTACGAAAAGTTACTCTGGTTAAGAATATAAATAGGTATTTTTTTGATAAAATTTCTTTTTTTTTAAGAAAACGCACCTATTTAAGTAAATGTTATTTTTTTAAACTTCCTTCACTTTGGCTTTTCTAAATTTACTTTTTATTCTGTTCAAAACTCCGCCTAGAAAATTTCTCATTAAAAAACAAATTTTCGCCCCATATGTTAGTCTAGACACAAACCAAATCAAAAGTAAGAGTAGAAGAGTAAATGTGCTGCCAAATGTAATTCCGTGCACAGGGTTGTATTTCATGGATTTACCAGTCTTGCACTTTGGCTTTTCTAAACTTACTTTTTATTGGGTTGAAAACTACAATATGTAATACACAGGCTCCACCTAGAGAACTTCCCGTTAATTCAAACCAAAACAAAAGTACCCAATATAGTTGATAATAATGGCTTGTAAGTAATAAAGTAGTTAAAAAAAGTTGTTTAACATTTTTTCATTTAGCCCCGATCCCGCAACGTGCGATAAGGAACTTCAATCAATTAATCAATCAATCAATTAATCAATTAATTTGAATACGAAACCAAACATAGAATATATTGTGAAACCAAAACAATAGAAGTATATCTCCTGGAGTTAGTAGAGCCATGGATTAAGTCACCAGAGCAAACACTAATGTCGCTGCTGGATACACTTTTCTCGGATAGCGGCATAGGGAATAGCGATAAATCGTCGATAGTGGAGGTGGAAGACGATGATACTGCGGTTTGTGGTTACACTGAGCAATACTGACAAAATTTCTAACGTGGCTTTGTCGAGGGCTGAGGTAAGCTCAGTCATGTCCAGGGTCTTTCTTTCAACCGAACCTTTCGAAATAAGAACAGAATAGTTTCCCCTTTTTGGGGGTTCGAATACAGATTCTTTATTATTATTTAATTTACAAAGTAATATGATTTACTGAAATAACATCAATTAATTCACTCGTCTGGATTGACGACACTCTTACGGGGGCACTTGTCTTGGCTTGACAACACTCTTTTGGGGCACTTGTCTTGGCTTGACAACACTCTTTTGGGGCACTTGTCGTGACTTGGTCGATTTAAGATGATCGAGAACTTAGTGTGTTGCCCACGCGATTTTTCGGATTCGTTGTGTAGATCGGGTTACTGACTCGGTATGTGATTGGAAAGTGAAAGAATTGGAAAGTCAGCCGAGGCCGCTATAATCAAACAGAGACATAGTTGTTGTTTGTTATTACAACAAACGTGTAAATGATTTCCACGTTTGTCAGCTTGTACCTTATATGTATGTATTCATGCACAGAGATTAAGCAGCTCAATTAAATCTTCCAACTAAGAGTGCCACAACAATCTATGAAATTTGTTGTTTTTTTTCGTTTTTTTCTTTTTTTTTGGTTTGTTTTGGTTTTTTTTTCTTTTTATTTCGTTTTTTTTTCGTTTTTGTTTCGTGGTTTTCCGTTTTTTCTTTGTTTTTTTTTATTTTTTTTTTCGGTTTTTTCGTTTTTTTCGTTCTATTTGGTTTTTTTTTCGTCTTTTTTCTTTTTTCGTTTTTTCTTTGTTTTTGTTTTAATTTGTTTTCTATTTTTTCGTTTTTTTTTTGTGTGTATATATTAACTGTTCAAAAAGTGTGACACAAAAGTGTGACAGAGTCAGTGAATCAGCGATGAGCGTAACTCTTTAAGAAGATAGTTAACCGAAGCCGGTATATGCGAATAGTCAGCCGAAGCGCTATAATTTAATAGTCAGCCGAAGCCGCTTTAATTTAATAGTGAGCCGAGGCCACTATAATCGAACAGTCAGCTGAAGCCGCTATAATTGAATAGTTAGCCGAAGCTGATATAAGCGAATAGTCAGCCGAAGCTGCAATAATTGAATAGTCAGCCGAAGCCACTATAATTGAATAGTCAGACGAGGCCGCTATAATCGAACAGTCAGCCGCTATAATTGAATAGTTAGCAGAAGCCGGTATAACCGAATAGTCAGCCGGAGCCGCTACAGCCAAATAATCAGCCGGAGCTGCTGTAATCGGTAAATTTGTTTAATCCGTCTTGAAAAATATCGTTTTCATATAGCTACTCCTGTTCTATGCAGATCTAGAGCCCCAAATCCAATGCAATGATCTTCTCGTGTTGTGTGCTCGGAAGCGACTGATTAGTAAGGATAGTCAAACGTATCATTGAGTACTTTAGCTGCCTTAACGCGAATGAGAACTATATCAATGTACTTCTTATTGTGTAACCACTAAAACTAATGCGTTGTTGCACTGTATACAAGGTTGACAGAGCTTGTGTGTTTGTCAGTGAGTGTGGTTGTACTTTTAAATATGTACTGACGTATTATACCGTCATTATTGCACATTGTGTGGGTCTTAAATAACCTTTCGCCATCAAAATCGCAAGGCCCTTACGGAATACTTTCGATTATGTTAAAAAAGGTAATAAGGTTTGTTCCCTTTACCTGAGGGTATTATTCAGGGCCAGTTCGCGAGAAAAGCTGCAGTCAACACGAATAAAACTATCAGCAGTAAAACTCACATGCTGCTCACGTATGCTGAAGATTTAGACATCGTTGGGCAGATAAGTTACTTCAGTATTTTTGAGAATTGAGAAGGAGTCAGCAAAAGTGGGATTGACAAGATAAAATAATGGTTTCGACAAGCAAAATATCCACACGATTGGATGAAAAAGTGCACGTTGTAACGACGAGGTTTCCTCTTTGAAGCTAGGATACGCTCAGGGATATCCAGAGTCCCTTACATAAAAATTTAGAGCGAGAGAGAGAGAATTATCAGTTGTATGTGCTTGGTGACTGTTTATTACACTTTAATTTGACCTTAAACTAATTTACAATTTATAGGTGTTTAATGGACACTCTGCGATATTTCACCTGGGTAACTTCTGAAGTCGCTAAGCCTTGTAGGACCCTCGGTGGGCTATGCTATAGAAGAACGTTGTTCACGCAGGAATTTAGGACGCTGCCATCAGATCTGGCGGTGTTTCGTGGAACGGTTTCTTTCGAACTGAAGCTGCTTGGGTGAAACAGGACAGATGACGGCTACATCGGAGTCCATGTTGGTGACTTGAAATTCTGCAGGTCACTTGAAAGGTACGGGAGTACGTTGTCTTCAGATGTAACACTACGGTATGCTGGGATCAGAGCGGGTAGATCTGACTATCACGTTAGGGCGGCCCAATCAGCCCCATCACTATAGGGCAAAGTATCGTCAGGATTCAAAATCGGGTTCCCACAGGCAGGATGTCCCCGATCGAGTATACAGGACTTATCGCGGTCGAGGTACTGGCTCGGATTCCCTCGTGCAGGCTATCCCCGAACGAGTAACAAAAAAGGATCACTACACAATTAAATACAAGGATAACTAGGGCTAAGGCAAGATATCATCAAGATAAACAAATCGGATTCTCTCAGGCAGGGTGTCCCCGATCGAATAAACAGGATTTATCGCTGTCTACACACTAGCTCGGGTTCCCTTAGGCAGCATCACTATAAGACTGAAACTGCTGGTGCGGAATACTCCAAGCTACTATGACTACAATTAGCGACCATGTGTCAGGGTCGCCGGCTATCTAACGACTGACCTGTGCGCGCCACTTTATATGGTCTATTCATGTGTGTGTGTGTTTATGGTTGTGCGAACAACAAATATACTGCCGCTCAGTGGTTTGTGTGGCCCAACTGTTCTCTCTCAGCTGTTGGCTGCTGACATTCTCAGCCGATCGTTTTGGGTATATCAGAGGTGCATAAAAGAGGCATTAAAAGGGGCATTTATAAAAAGGGAGTTTTATATATAAAGCTATATAACTGTATGATGTGGATGGAAACAAGCTTACGACTTCCATCATCACAACGTTAATAACCGTTATAATTTGGAGCTAGTGGACGAATATATTTACCTCGGATCTGCCGTGAACAGAAATAATAACCCCAGCCTGAAAATCACACAGACAGAATTGTAACAGATGTTATTTGGGGCTGAGCAAGCACTTCAGAGATAATACCCTCTCTCGATAAGTGAAGATCAAACTATATAAGACTCTCATACAACCTGTCCTGTTTTATGGCACAGAATCCTGGATCATATCACATGCTGATGGAACATCACTGGAAGTCTTCCAGAGAAAAATGCGCCGAAAAATATTTGAACCACGAGCTGAATAATGTGAATTCCGACATTTACGTGGGTATATGTATCAAAATTAAATTTTGACGCTCACTAGGCCATGTCAGTCGAATGGATCAATTACTGGAAACGTATTCGACGACATACTGGAAGGACATCCAAAATTTCAACCCCATGCGTACAAATTTGAGCTTTTTCATGAGAAAAAACCTGCAGACCATCCAAAGTGCCGGAAATTCGTTCAATGGGTAATGGAGCAAGGGAAGTCAATGCCAATTTTTCAAAAAAGCTATCTTCTCCAATGAAGCTCTGAATGGCTTCGTGAATCCACAAAAATTTTCGAATTTTGGCCCCAGAAAATCCTCATGCGTTCATGAGAAACAGGTGCACCCAAAACGAATTTTGGCCAGCCGGTGTGATTTGGCCTTATTTTTTTGAAGATGAGGCAGAAATTCCAGGGACTGTGAACAGTATTCGTTAAAGGGTCATGATTACGCGGATCTTATGGCTTAAACTGGATGGCATGGATCTAGGCGACATGTGGTTTTAACAAGTCAGCGGCCCCTGCCACATTCCGCGTAGAACAATCGATTTTTTACAACAACTATTTCCAGAACAAATAATCTCAAGAAATTCTAATGTCAACTGGCCACCCAGATCATGCGATTTAACATCGTGCGATTTTTACTTTTGAAATCTCGGATTTATGCGAATAAACCAGAAACAACTGCTGACATAAAATCCGAGATCCAAAGTGTCATCGGTGAGATACAGCCACATCTCTGTGAAAAATTCATGGAAATTTTCATAAAAAGAGTAATAGCCTATCATTAGACCCGTATGAGCCATTTGACGGATATTTTATAGCATACCGTCGGTGGTGCAATGGTTAGTGTGCGCGGCTGCAGTACATGAAATCCTGGGTTCGAACCCTGCTCTGACCACTTTAAAAAAAAATAATTTCTTTCGGCGGCGGTCACCTCGCATAGTGACGGCGACACTATCGAGTATATAGCCATGAAAAAGCTTCTCAAAGTACCGTTCGGAATCGGTGTAAAACTGTAGGTCCCAATCAGTGAGTGAAAAGTGGAAACCGCACAGCTCAGTGATTGTGAGAAGTTCTCCCCTGTCCCTTCATGGGATGTAATGGGAAACCATTTATTTATTTATTTTTACCTAATTGGAACATATCTTCTTTACAATCCAATAAAAAATCGCAACTGGCTCGAAAAATGCCAGTTTTTATTTCTAAATTAAAAAGTGCATCCTTATTGAGACACCCTTCATTTGAATATTGTTCGGCCTCTCGGTTTTTGTCCGGTGACTGTTAATATTCGTTCGAATGTATAGAAGTCTATGGCCGTCGATGGTGCAGTTGTAGTGTGCGCGGATCTTGTACATGAGTACGTGAGTTCGATCCCTGCTCAAACCATCTAACATATCTTTCGACGGCGGTTGCCTTGCTTAGTAACGGCGACACTTTCAAGTATTTAGGAGTGAAAAAGCTTCTCAAAATTACGATTCAGAACCGGTGTAAAACTGTAGGTCACATCGGTGAATGTAAAACTAGAAAGCGGACAGCTTAATTATTGTGAGAAGCTCTCCCCAATGCATTCATGGGATGTAATCGGAAACCATTTTTTTTATAAATGTGTGTTTATGGATGTTTTGACCGATGACTGTGAATATTCGTTCGAATGTATGTATATATGTATGTATATTGTGTGTGTGGGTGTAAACATATTCGTTGTTACGTTGCAGAAGATGATGGTTTATCGATCCTGGCTGTCTTCGTTGATATCGGGATAAAATCGGTGGGGTTCATCTTGTACAGTGAGTAATTGTGCATGTACATTGCGGATCGCATGAATAAGGAATTCAATTATACCAATCTAAGTCCAATTCAGCATCTTTGCAGCCTTCTGCCAAAGTTTATGCGCCTTACCATAAAACGTTCCTAAATCGAAACCGGCTATTAATTTGGTCTCGCTGAGATTACATTCGAGTTCAATTCTCATCCCTTGACCTTCTTCTACTCACGTTTTTATCACGTTAGTTGTTGCTCCCATTTACAGGATACACACAATGTAGCAGTCATTGTGGTCTTTGCGGTTATTCTGGATTGGTTATTAGCAATGCACATGTTACCCTAGTATTAAAAATTAATGCAATACCTATCTATGTGTGTGTGTGGGTGTGTGCATGTACATTGTATCCTTTAAACACATGTAAATAACTACCAGAGTGTGGGGCATAAATGGATTTTATGATAATCTCTCATTTTTATGCACACATGTGTGCATCTGCAGCTGTGTGTTGTACTAGTACGTGAGTGTCTGAGAGAGTATTTCGTTTTTTTTTTGGTTGTCCTATAAATTATGTATTAAATATCTTGTGACTTTTTTGTTTAACATAAATATTTGAGCTGTTCGCTGGGTGGTTCATTTTAGACAAAATAAAAATTTAAAAAAAAATAAGATTTGGGACAATGTGTTTATGGTTCAGCAACGGCAACAGCAGGAACTTTGTTACAGTATCTACAGCTGGAAGTTGTTGCATGATGCTACTGTTTATAAAAGGCAAACACTTTTACCGCTGACTGCTTATATTGTTTATCTTCATTTGGATTTTCACCACCCTGGGAGCTCAAAATAGCTGGCATCCCAAAAAACAAAAAGGTGAAAAAAGTTAAACAAAAGGTTTTAATAAATTCCATAAGTCACCATATGTTTCGATACGGTTTACATTGTCTTCTTTTTCGGGGTGAGGCGGGCGAAAAAACATGGATATTGAAATTTGTTTATGCTAAAAATAAATATTAAAATATTAAGCGTGTTGGGGTTGTCAGCGACATTTGACATTTCAGTATTTGCTAATATTGGAATCCCTTTATTTGCTGATGATGTAAAGCAAAATGTCAATATTTCTTGCGTAGAAGCGAAACGTTGGAATGGCAAAATTGGGTACAAAACCATTTAAGCGAGGCAGAACTTTAAATTCATCCACAAAAGTGATACAAATTTAATTTAAAAATTGCCTAAATCATTTAAATAGAATTTAGTTAATAACGAAATGTGATCTTATATAAAAAATGGTAATTCTATGAATTTTTTGTGATACAGCTAAGATACGCAATACACATGTTTTATCATTCTTTCCTTGTAGAAAGGAAACGTTGATTGGCATTTAACCTATTCAAATTAATACATAATGGGATTTTGAAATTATTATTCCTATATTTTATTTTTATAAAATTTTAATTTCATATATAAATATTAATTTTACATAAGTTACAGAATACAACACCTTGTCCTCGGGCGCTGCACATCAACAATTTGATTTTTATTCAAATTCACATAATTTGACGAATGCTCTGAGGGTCTGACGGCCTCTCTGGCCCTAACGGCCTCTTTGCATGCTTAATTTAAACGATATTTATTAGATGAATTACTCGTTACTGGTTTGGAGACAATGCACAGTTTTATTCACGCAAACATCTCAGCCTTAATTTGATTCCTGTAAAAGGTTCAACCATTTGTACTGCATTACCAATATTGTCCTCGATAAAAAAAGGATTCCAATTGTACTGTTTATAAACTTAGATAGTCTTATAGTCGGGATATGAAAAGAAGTGGGAAATGGTAGGTGGACGTCGGTGGGGTAATGATAGTAGGCCCCAGCCTTGTAATACATGATAACTTACTCCCTACATTCACTTCGGTGGCGGTCATTTCAATTAGTGACAGCGACACTAGGGTGTCCCAAAAAAGGATTCTATATCGATTTTCATGGTTGCTCAAGCTTGATTGGAAAGCATAGGGTAAATTATTTTTGAGATTTTTTTAAGATTTTTCAGAAGAGGTTTAGAGGTCGCACAAGTCGAATTTCTCCAAAAATCGGCTATTCCGGACGTTTTTTGAATTTAATTTAAAACTCCACAAACAACCACGTCTTTCTTACTTTGTAAGTCAACATTTTTAAAGCAAAACGATCGAACTTTTATTTAATATGCATAAACCAGCAGCTTTGGCCATGATTTTGCTCAATAAGTTACCACGTAATACATTTTTTTTTGAAATTTTAAATGAATTTTGTTAGTAACGCTTTAAAACTTTTAAAATTGCTATGGAAATTTATAAAACTAATGATGCACTTTAAGAGGGTTATAAATTCCAAGTAATTTTGTGGAAAAATAATTTTAATTTGCTGTTACTGTTCCAGAGTTATACAATTTTAAAGACTTTTACCCATTGTATGAAACTAATAATAATATAATCGGTTTGCTATTTTTGCATCGGATTTGCTTTAAACTTCTATGAAAATTTAAGGTACTAATGATGCACTTTAAAAGTCGGATAAATGCCAAGCAATTTTGTAGAAAAGCTTTTGAATTTGCAGATACAGTTCCAGAGTTATGCCATTTTAAAACTCTTTACCCATTGAATGCAACTAATAATACTATAACTTCTTTGGCAATTTTTCATCGGATTTGCTCTAAACACTATATTAATAAAAAGAATCTACATGCGCTAAGTATCGAAAACAATTGCCCCAGCAACATATTGCCGGAAACATATATATGCTTGCAAGCAATCATGTATATGGTTGCAAGCAATTAGTATTTTAAATTTTCATAGAAATTTAAAGCAAATCCTATGTAAAAATAGCAAACAGATTATAATATTATTAGTTTCATACAATGGGTGAAAGTCTTTAAAATGCTATAACTCTAGAAGAGTAACCACAAAATCAAAAATTTTTTTTACAAAATTACTTGGAATTTATACTTCTTTGAAAGCGCATCATTAGTTTTTTACATTTTCATAGCTGTTTTAAAAGACATAAAGCGTTATTTAAAAAATTGTAATACATGGCATCTTATTGAGCAAAATCATTGCAAAAACTGGTGGTTTATGCATATTAAATAAAACTTTGATCATTTTGCTTTAAAAATCTTGACTTACAATCTTAGAAAAACGTGGTTATTGACCTAGTTTTAAGTAAAATTAAAAAATCGTCCGGAATACCCGATTTTTGGGAGAAATTCGACATGTGCGACCTCTAAACCTCCTCCCGAAAATTTGAAAAATACTTTTCCCTATAAGCTTTCAAATAAAGCTTGAGCAAAAAATTTTTTTTTACTGATAGGACACCCTAGGCGACACTCTCGAGCATTTAGTTACGGAAAAGGCACCTAAAATACAGTTCGGAACTGGCATATACATAACTCTGGTTCCCTATCAGTGAGTGAAACACTAGAAAGCGCACAGCTGACTATTTTGAGAAGTTCTCCACAATCCCTTCATGGTACGTTATGGGAAGGCATTCTGTTAAAATGATCAAAATTTCAAGGGGCTGCAAGGATATTAACTTGATGCGTCTCAGGGTGTAAAGATTGACAAAAGTCTACAGTTTTTGAAACCTGCACTTTACCACTCGGATTGTCTGTTCATGTATTTTGAAATTGTTTGGTGCAGAAAGCTCGATGTATAGGCCCTTGGAAATTGAGTGATTTGAATAGGAAAGTCAGGAGTTATTGTGAATATTAAAATCACCAGCAGTTACAGCCATCAGACATGTAAAGGGTGTCTCAGTGCAAATATACCTCTACATTTTAAAATAAAAACACGTGTATTTTGAAATAGTTGTGTTTTTTTTGGTGATTTTTTTTCGATTAATTGTGGAATAAAATATCCGGCAAATGGTCACCATGACTCTGATGACAGGCCACTATTCTTTTCATGAAATATTCCCTGACTTTTCTACAGAGATGTGGCTGTATCTCACCAATGATGCGTTGGATGTCAGATTTGATCCCAGGAATTGTTTCTGCTTTATTCGCATAAGCCCGGGATTTCAAAACACCCCAAAGATAGAAATCGCACAGCGTTAAATTTGATGATCGTGGTAGCCAGTTGACATCAGAATTGCTCGAGATAATTTGTTCCCGATAACGTTGATGTAATAAATCAATTGTTTCATAAGCGGTGTGGCAGGTGGCGCCGTTTTGCTGAAACAACAGATCCATGCCTTCCAGTTGGGGCCACAATAACTGCCCAGCAAAAATACATGAAGTAGTTCTAGTAGATGTTATAATTTTTGTACATCTTCTGCAACACTATGTGCATATTTAATGCAATTTTGACGCTGATCAATAACAACTCCGAAAAATCTACATTTGCATCACATCCATTATGAGTATTATGATGCAAATTTATTAAAGAGCTAAAGGGATAGTGGACAAGTACAAAAATGCCTAAATATATTACTTGTATTTAATTTGTATTTACTTTCTTTCAAATTGATTTTCATTTCCTTTCTTTTTCACCTGTTGACAGAAGCTTTTGGAGTACTAATAAAAGGACAATTAATACAATAATTAGTTAAACCCTAAAGTTGTTGCTTAAAGTCAGAACTTTTTAAGAGCATATCACTTGTTGTCAAGTTTCAAATGACATGAAATTTACAAATTGTTGAAATAATAGTTTTGGTTGCTCGTTTGCGGACGAAATATAGCCTAAAAATTTTAGCATAAACTGCACTTCCAAACAGTCAAACTAGAAGTAGTGCTGCATTGGACAACGCAATATTAAAAGAAGTACTTCTGCACCTAAATTAGCACTACATCTTACCAAGGAGTTGTGGTGCAAATTCTACTTCTTGGTATACTCTTTTTTTGCTGGGTCCGTTATCATGTTCCTGTAATGAATTCACAGTCACTGCAATTTCGGCCTCATTAAACTGCATAGCTGGAATTCCAAGAAACACCCACTTGCATTAATACACCTTTTAATAAATTAAAAATTCGAGCAATTTATGCAAATTGCCATACCTAGTACGAGTGCCCGTATAAAGAAATTTTACCCATGAAATTTCAGCTTAATGGACCTTATTTTATAAACGACCTCGCAATTGGTGGCAATTAAGGAGTCGCATACGCATATGCATTAGACCTACTCACAAAAAAAGATCCTTTCATAAAAATAAAAATTGTCGTTCCCGTAATCCGCTCTTCAATACGCATCTTTGGAGACCCTCCCCTACCAAAAACAAAACAATTTTTCAGTACTTCCTGCAACAATTTCCTAAATTCCGAATTTAGCTAGCGAAGACTCAAACCACACTCATTAACACAACATTATTCTGTTAACGGGTTAACATACTTCTGTTAATACGGTCAAAAAGAAATATAAATCAATGAAACCGATTTTTAACCGATGGGTGTATTATATGTACACGAAAATTAAATAGTACACTAATGTCATTAAATTATTAATAATTTTTCGTGACCAACCGAAAACAGTGTTGTAAGAAGGCTTTTTTCTGCACATAAAGATGTAGGCATCGTGGCAACATTTAGCAAGATTATTTCGAAACAAAGAATTCTCCAACACTCTCAGTATCTGCAATCAGAATGTTCAAGAAGTCCTTCGAAGTATAAAAGTATTTACATTTTGTTTCAGATATCCAAATATGCGAAAGTGAGGAATTATCCCGTATTTCCACATACGTCGTCAAAAAGGACCTTTAAAAACGGTTTCTAAATCTGCAGTCAAAATATGCGAAAAATCCTTCGAAGTATCCAAGTATTTCCATTCATTTCCAGATACCCATGAAAAATTTTCGCCCATACCTCGTTGGAATAGCCTTTAAAAACACTTTCAAAATATGCAGTCAAAATGTGCAAAAAATCCTTCGAAGGGTGCAAGTATTTCAATTTAGTTCCAGATACAAATAAAATATTTTCGCGCACTGTGCGAAAGCAAGGAACTCTCCCGTATTCTCATATACATCGTTGGCTAACCATTTTAAAACCACTCTCAGCATCTGCAATGAGAATGTGCAAAACGTCCTTAGAAGGATGTAAGCATTTCAATTTACTTCCAGATACCCATTAAACGTTTTCGCCCATTGTGCGAAAACAAGGATGTTTCCCGTGTTCTCACGTACATCGTTCGAAAGGTCTTTAAAATCTCTTGCAGTATCTGCAATCAGACTGTCCAAAAACTCCTTCGAAATATGAAAGTATTTCAATTTCAGAGACCCAACAAATCTTGCTAAATATTTCCAAGCTTGTACATTAAAATTCTTGTACATTAAAATTAAGAAAAATTCCGTTTTTAAAAAATTTCCCAGCTCACGCGATCGTAATTTTTGGGAGTCATCAGAAAACAACATTTTGAGGGGTGGACAAAATACACTTTTTTTCCCCACCATACAAATTGAGTCGGTCTAATATACACATGTGGAAGTTTAATCCCGCGAGATTGATTTTACGCGGAATTATTTATAGGATACCGGACCAGCAACAACAAAAAACACAAGTCACTTTATCTGTGTTAATATTTAAACTGATTTTTTGTTTTTTTTTATGATATTGTAATATATTGAAAAGTATTTTATGTTTTTTTATTCAACAAATAAATTCATACGAATGCGAGTTTTAATGTAACTGTTGTATGCCTTCATTTATTGGGTAATTGTTTTTTTTTTTGCATTTCAAGTATTGAAATAATAAATTAAATGTTGTTCAATTATTTAAATGGTTATTCCTTTTTGTACAATATGAATTCAATGTATGACAAGCACTTCCAGATCGACAGAAATGTATGCGAAAATACATAGTGGTAGCTGCTGTGCAATACAACGTAACTACAATTTATACTTTTATTTATAGGAGAAGCAAAATGCTGCACAAAATAGTGTAAATACTGTACAAGATTTTAAAGAACACAGTAGTTTATTGAAAAACACAAACCTTTTTTATTCATATCTTTGGAGTAAAAAATTTGTGGGGTTACAACCTCCCAGTTGGAAATTTCCTATAGACATTATTAATGTCAGAGAACTGACATGTCAGAGTCACTGCTAACTTTCCGACCCGCTCCCATACAAAAAACCTCATGACACCTCCTGACATTTTCATACATTTGATCAAAAGTCAGCAGGAATTTTCCACAGTTTGTCAACAGTGATGATCTCCGTATGACTTGTACACAAGACGTCTTGAGTAAGCATTCATCAGTGGGTCAGTTACTCAAGGCGCCTTTAAATATGGTGTTTCCGTTCATCTTATAGGTACTTATTTATTGGAATTTTTGTACATATATGTTGCATAATAAATTCTGAAAGATAAATAAAATCTGAAAGATAAGATGACAAAAAGTGAGACATACGTACATAACACTGTGATATTTTTTGACCCAAAAAAAAATGAACTTTGATGAATCCTTTTCGAACTATTAGTGAGGAGTCCCCTGAGTGCGAAAGTACATTTGGAAGTGTCAGATTGGCTCCAGTTTTTGAGAAATCGGTATATATGGATATAGCTAAGTCTGCGCTATTTAAACAAATTTTACCGGCAATAGGCCAATTTTTTCTTTGGCCTAAAAGGGCTTAAAAAGCTTATTAAAATAGAAAAAACAAATGTTTGCGCTCGGTCCAACTTCTTGAGATGTGCGCCTTTAAAGCTTGAGTATATAATTGGCCATATCTCACATATTTATGTTCCGATCTGGTTCTTGTATTTCAAACTTTGAACATAAATATCTTCGGTCTTAGAAGGGTTAATGCGAAGAGTTATACCTTAAAACAAAGCCTGAAGTGTTGCCTACAATCTGAGTCTAGGTAGAAAATAGGTTTACTAGGGCTGTTTTTTGAGAAAATCAGATTTTTAGCAAAAAAGTGAGGTTACAAAATCGTATTTTTTAAATTTGTCCCCAATGGGTTAATAAAATGTAATATATTTATATGCAGATTTAAAGAGTTTTTAATGGTCTTTTTAATGATATTCACCGGAACCAGATCGGACCATAAAAATGTGAGATATGGCCAATTATATACTCAAGCTTTAAAGGCCCATATCACAAGAAGTTGGACCGAGCGCAAACATTTGTTTTTTCTATTTTAATAAGCTTTTTAATCCCTTTTAGGCCAAAAAAAAAAGTTGGCCTATGGCCGGTAAAAGTGGACGTCGGTGGTGCAATGGTTAGTGTGCGCGGCTCTTGTACATGAGATCCTGGGTTCGAACCCGGCTCTGACCACCTTCAAAAAAAAATTCTTTCGGCGGCGGTCACCTCGCATAGTGACGGCGACACTATCGAGTATCTAGCCATGAAAAATCTTCTCAAATTACCGTTCGGAATCGGTGTAAAACTGTAGGTCCCCATCAGTGAGTGAAAACTGGAAAGCGCACAGCTCAGTGATTGTGAGAAGTTCTCCCCAGTCCCTTCATGGGATGTAATGGGAAACCATTTATTTTTTTTATGGCCGGTAAAATTTGTTTAAATAGCGCAGACTTAGCTATATCCATATATACCGATTTCTCAAAAACTGGAGCCAATCTGACACTTCCAAATGTACTTTCGCACTCAGGGGACTCCCCCCTAATAGTTCGAAAAGGATTCATCGAAGTTCATTTTTTCGACTATCCCAGTGTAATTATAATACTCTGCAAATTAGCACATTCTTTTAACAAATTTCAAATATTTTGATATAAACTCTGAAAACGTTTGGCATATATTTCATAACTACAAATAAATATAAAATTTTCAGTTTGAAGTTTTCGAAAAATTTGAAAATCCACACACATGTCTCGCAGTTGACAAATGATAAAGACATCCTCACTGTCTTACATAGATTGCCAACCCCTTCACAATTTATGTCACCTAAGGCAAAACTACTGACATGTCAAGAAGATGTCATATAGAAATTGTCATCATAGTCCTAAACAAATACTACTGACAATGTCTTCAAGACAAAATTTCCAACTGGGCTGTGATGAAATTCAAAATTAAGAGTAAAACCATAGAATTTGAATTTTTTGTTACTTACGTCATTTTGCATCTCAGGTAGCATTTGAGGTAACGACGAACAGATATTAAGTAAATGTTTTAGTAATAAAACAATTATGACATAATTCTTCTCTCTCACATGCACATATGCGCATATAAATAGGTACAAATACAACAACTGTTGCAAAATGTATAGGGGGAAATTAATTAAGGGTGGACTATGGAATATTTGGCCGTGTGCAACAGTAGTGTGTGCGGCTCTTGTGCATGTGAACATTGGTCCGATCCTTACTCTGACCATATTAAATTTCTTTCGAAGGTTTAAAATACCGTTCGGAACCTGTGCAGCACTGTAGGTCCCAATCAATCAATCAGTAGGTGTAAAAGTAGAACGCTCACAGCTAACTGGTTTGTAAGAACCTCTCCTTAATCCCTCCATGTGATGAAACGGGAAACCATTTTTTTTTTATGTAAAGTTTGAATCTGAACCCCCGGTATTGCGAAGAAGTTTGCCAATTTGACATTTATGAAGCGACAAATTATTAGTTAAGGGTAAGAAATTTACGAAATGGGTCGCTCTACATTTAAAAAAATTTGGAAATTTTAAAATCTTTCTTCCGAATCTCTGAGTCTACAACCCAAACTGTAAGAAGTTTACGAAATAAATTCGTTAGAAATAAAGTGGCATCAACAAAGTTTGTGGATTAATTTGTGATGCGAGTTCGTTAATCCGGGACCTCATTGAGACAAGAAAACTCGTCTTGAGCAAACTACTGCCGCTCTAACTAAAGGTGTGTTAGAACAGCCTTTAACATCAGCTAGCCAGCGTCCGCAGAAATTGAACATTTCTCGCACTTCTTTGCGCAGAATTTTGCACAAAAACCTCGGTATATACGCTCATCAAGTTCAGTTAGTCCAAGAGCTTATGCGTCGAGACAATCCGATGCATTTTTGCTTCGCTAAATGGGCTGAAGATCGCGTGGCGGAATATGAAAATTTTTACCAAAAATCATCATTTCTGATGATGCTCATTTTCATCTCGGGGGCTACATTAACAAACAAAATTGTCGCAATTGGGCATCGGGAAATCCACAAGTTGTCAACAAGAAGCCGATGCATCCACAATGAATGACTGTTTGGTGCGGTTTTTGGCACGGCGACATCATAGGCCTATTTTTTTTTCAAAAGGAGCAAGCAGCTGTCGAGCATTAAAGTGGCATGCTCAGCGATTTGTAGGTCCCAAAAGTTCAAGACGGTGACATGGGCGACGTATGGCGCTACATACCACATATCCAACGTAATAATCGATCCTTTGCGCACAGTGTTCGAAAACCACATTATCTCCGGAAACTGGAAAGATCAATGGCAACCTTGCAATTAATCCCGTGTCAATTATGGCATTAAAACACGAAATCTACGTACTCGTTCACGACACAGGGGTCAAACAATTGATAATGTGCCTAAATAATGTGATAGATCGAATGAAACACTGTAAATCAAGTCGTGAAAGCCCCTTGAACATTATTGTGTTTCATTTATAAATGCCAAATTCAAATTTAAATGTCAAATTTAGAAAAGCCAAAGTGAAAGCAGTTTAGCTAAACAACATTTTCTTAAATAAGTGCATTTTCTTAAAAAATTAAAATTTTCCCTAAAAAAAAATACAAAGTATATTTTCTTAAAAAAATACGTTATCTTAAATAAGTACCTTGGCTTAAAAAAACAAATTTTCTTAAAAAAGTGCCTATTCTTAAAACAAAGTATTTGTTTTTATAAATAAGTACCTTTTTTAAAAAAAGTACATTTCTTGCAACCCACTGCCTTCTTAAAAAACTTCCTTTTCTTTAAAGAGTACCGTTTTGTCAAACAAAATAACTTTTCTTGACATAAGTTCATACTGTTACAAATATACCTATTCTTGAAAAAGGGACCAATTCTAAAAAAAATTCCATTTTTTAAAAAACCTTTTCTTCAAAAAAATACCTTCTCTTAAAAATAATAACTTTTCTTTCATCTACAAAAATTCTTGTTCTTAAAATAAAATAGTACCATTTCTTTTCTTTTCTTGTTCCTAAAAAAGTACTTCTTTGTAAAAAAAATTCATACTCTTATGATTTTTTCTTACAAAAACTACTTCTTAAAAATATTAGCTTTTCTTAAAACAATCATTAATTTTAAGAAAAAATTTTTTTTTTAAAAATTACCTTTTCGGGATAATATAATATTTATTCCTACAAAAAGGACCTAAAAATACTTTTTTTAAATACATTCTATAAAAGAAATCAATGAGTATTCGAACTCACGGGCGATGGGTTAACACCTTTTTGTTAGACGGTACCTTTTCGATTTCTATGAACACATTAGTAAATGTTACATTGGAAAATAAACAAAATACAAATTTTTGTTCTGTAGACTCTTTTGCTATTGCACTTTCTTTTTTCTTACATTTGCTTTAACATTAGATGTAATATTGTTAAAATAAATAAAACAATATTTAGTTCACTGAAATAAATGTTTTTGTTTTGTCATAAACAGATCGACGACAAAAAGTATTGAATAGTATAGAGAACTTATTGCACTCTTTTTCCGCACTCATATAGAGAGTCTAAGTAAAATAGTATAAACGAGTCTTATTCTTTTTAGAGAATATTTCAATACAACTGCACCATTTTGACAATTTTATTGCATAAAACAATATAAAAAGCATAATTGTTTTAATTTCATTAATGTTTCTATTCTATACTATACTATTCAATACTCTTCGGCGACGACGACCTGCTTGTTTGTTCGCTGCCGCTACATCAATACCATCATACTGATTTTCAGGCAGAGACTATTTTTGTACAACAACCACGTATGTGATGCTAACGCTGTATGTTGGTTGCATGTATTCACTTTGATGGATTGAGCTACCCGTGTTATAGATGTTAACACATCAAAAAAAATGTTCAGAAAAATCTGAGAATTGGAATCGATAATTTGTCCTGACATAGACATTTCAGGTGTATCGCTCGACTCAGTAGACTTGCTTGTAACCGATACAATTTACTAAAACGTTGATACATTTTTCAACGACAACAGTGTAATCGAACTTTTCATAATGTCAAATTTCATTTCTGTTTCAAAATAACGGGTGATTCAAATACCCACTTTAAATAGCCCACTCTTTTTATGAAAGTGATAAAGAAGACAACTTTCCAAATCGATTTCTAAAATGTTAGCAACTCGATGATGCAATGACCAGTGTGCGCGGACGTTGCCCGTGAGAACGTGTTTCACTGCACTGTCGTTCGGCGACGGTCTCCTCCTCTTAAGTGAACCACAGACTTGTCATTCAGGAGCACGAACATCAGCTATCGTTGAAGTTTATTGTCAGTTTACCGAATTTCTTGATATCAAATGAGAATGTAGTCGAAGTTGATTGCATCACTATCAAGTTCACAAAAAATTTGTTAATATTTTTTGAAATTCATCAGTCAGACAAAAAGTAATCGAGTCTGTGGTTCACTTTAGTAGCATTGACACAATCGAGGACTGAGCTATGGGAAAGGGTGTAAAAACACCATTCAGAATCGGCGTAAAACCCTCAATTCGTAAGTAACCCTCAAATCCGCATTCCCTTCATGGGATGTAATGGGTAATTATTGTCTTATTTACCTCAAATATTATTTGGAAAACCTTTGTATTTTTTTTTTATTTATAATTACTACAATTTCTTTATCAAACGATTTTGTATGACCGCTGTGATGTCAGCTATCAAGCACTCGGCATTTTGAATACTTTCCACTTTGTTCACCAATACAAAAGTTCTTCGCCTTCATTCCACGAACAATTTCTTTGTGATTTCACTCCAGTATCCGTATAACAATACAGAGCTGCAATTCCAGGATCAAGATGGATGTTATTCCCTTCAAAATATGTAATTGAACATTTAGTCATTTTTTATATAACCTTCATAACCCTATCCTACGACAAAAAAGTCCAGGTCTATAGAATGAAATAAAAAATGACATTGTGGTTTCAGAAGCAAAAACTATAATATCTTTTGTGTTATTGGTTTGTGTAACCCATTGGCACATCTTTTATTTAAATAAAATCCTTCAATAATATTTCATGACTTTTACAAAGAACATTTGTTTAATTTGTCGCCCATTCTTCTTCATATTTGCTCTATAAAAATCAAATCAATATTTGCCATATAATAAGCAGACAAAGATCAATTCTATTTGCCACACTTGATTGTCGAAAAACTAAAGTCCTTATTTAGCATAAATACTATTGATGTTTATACAAACACATGTACACTTTATAAATACATCAAATAATAATAATGATAAACAAATACACACACACTCAAAGGCAATGTGAATATGTGTGGATGTAACTTATCACTACATATGAGAGCATATGTATGCAAGGACCCAGCAAACCAAATGAGTCTGATGCCTGAAAATTGTGAACAATATAAGGGGAAGAGCTTCTCACTACCAGTGAGCGGTGCGTTTTCTAATTTTATACTCACTGATTGGGACCTACAGTTTTATACCGGTTCTAAACGTCAGTTTTAGAAGCATTTTCATGGCTAAGTATTCGATAGTGTGGCCATCACTAAGCGAGACGACCGTCGCCCGAAGAAATGTAAGGTGGTCAGAGCACGGAGCGAACCCACGTTCTCATGTCCAAGAGCTAACCACACTAACAATAGAACCACCGACGGCTACTATATGTGAGGATTTTACAATTCTATTTTAATTTTAACGAATTCTGTTGGAGTTTTCTTAAGGAAGTTATTACAATTTGTTGCGAAATGTCTAAGCGGATTCGAAACTCTGTGCCTGAATTCTTTTTTTTTTTGGTTTCCAAATGGTTTCTACACTAAAACAAAATTAACGAAATTTAATTCAAACTGAACTTAAACCAAGGAAACAAATTACATCAGGTGACAGGGGACACCTGGTTGGAACGCAGTTCCTTTCACTATATATTATGTAGTAGTTAGTTCCAACACGCCTAAGGCGTCCGTTGAAAAATATGAAAGATAATTTTTTTAGAATGATAATCTTTGTTTTTTTTTAAAAAAAATGGTCTTTTACAGAATGTATTTTTTTAAAGTTTATTTGTAGGTACTTTTGTAAGAATATGTACTATATTTTCCTGAAAAACCCCTTTTTTCTAGAGAGGTACTTCTTTTATTAAAAGCTAATGCTTTTTTAAGAAAAGGTAAATTTTTAAGAAGATGTGATGAAGCCAAAAGGGTATGAATTTTTTTAAAAAGAAGTACTTTTTTAAGAACAGATACTTTTTAAAAAAGTGGTACACTTTTTAGGAAAAGGTTATATTTTTAAGAAAATGTACTTATTTTCAGAAAGGCTACTTATCTCAAGAAAAGGAAAGAGAATATAGTATTTTATTTTTAAGAAAATTTACTTTTAAGAATAGCAAATTTTGTAAGAAAAGGGGTTTTTAAGAGATGGTATTTTTTTGAAGAAAATTTTATTTTTTAAGAAATGGGAATTTTTTTTAGAATTGTTCGTTTTTTCAAGAATAGGTGCGTTTTTATTGAAAAAGGTACTTCTTAAACAAAAGGCAGTTTTTTAAGAAAAGGCAATTTATTGTAAGAAAATGTACTATTTTAAGAAAAGGTACTTTTTTTAAATAAATTCCTTTTTTTTAAGAAAAAGTCCTTTTTGAAAGAAAATCTACTTTTTTAAGCAAAGGTACTTCTTTAAGATAAGGTTTTTTTAAGAAAAGGTGCTTTGTTTAAGAATATGAATAGGTATTTTTGTTTTGAGAAAATTTACTTTTTTGAAGAAAATGCACTTATTTAAGAAAATGTTAGTTTTACAACATCTTCCACTTTGGCGTTTCTAAATCTACTTATTATTGGATTCAAAATTACAATATATACTAAATATTGGTTACAGGCTCCACCTAGTAATCCTCCTATTAAACAATAAATTTCCCAACATATGTTAGTCTAGACACAAACCGAAGCAAAAGTACCCAATATAGTTGATAATATTGGGTTGTAGCATAATAGTGTTAAAAAGGGGTTAAAGTTTTTTACATTTAGCCCCCATCCCGCAACGTGCGATAAGGAACTTCCAACAAATAAATAGTTTCCCATTAAATCCCATGAAGGAATTGGAGAGAGCTTCTCACAACCAGTGAGCTATGCTCTTTCTAGTTTAATACTCAGTGATTTGGAACTACAGTTTTACACCGGTTCCGAACGGTATTTTGAAAAGCTTTTTCATGGCTAAATACTCGATAGCGTCGCCGTCATTAAGGAAGTCATAGCAGGGATCGAAACAGCAACTCAACTACAAGAGGCGCACCCACTAACCATTGCACCACCGACGGCCACAATATGATGGCCTCGTGGCTTTAATTCCTGCACCAGCTGGATCCAATAGGTGTGTAGGCCAAGATCTTTGTTCAACAATTTCCACGTAGTGGACGGACAGAGCCCCAATTCCTGCGACCGACGACGAATCGATAAAGTTCAATCTTCTTCTGCACTTTCGTTTGCAGCGGCGTTATTTCTGTTGAGGACACACATTCCCTCGACATGTTGGTGTTGTTGTATCCTTCAGAGAGTATGTGGTATGAAATTTTTTCACAGTTCGACGGATGGCTTGGCAAGATGGACGATTACACTATACGTAGGTGAAAATGACACACCAAAACGCCGAGAGACGTCAACCTAATTTTGGATCCAGTGGTGTACCCCGTTTTGAAAAGTTAGCTCGAAATCACGAGACATTTCGTTTTTAAATTTGTAGTAGATTTAAGGCGATTTTGGATTTTATTTGAATGAAAAAACTTTAAAAACTTGTTTAAAATCAATTTGTTTATTAATTATTTGTCAAAATTTATCTCTATAAATAATGGACGTCCATTTTCAAGCGGACATTGAACTATATTTTCTCAAATTTTGATGATTTTATAAATTTTTTTGGATTTATTAAATTTTGACTCTTTGTTTGCAATCGAACAGCAGAAATCAGCAAGCATTGAGTCTATTCTTTTTCCAGCGAAACGGTCTTCGAATGCCATTATAGTTTGATGATATCTTTCGCCAGTTTCGTCTGTTTCTGTGGACAATTGTCGTTCTTAAAAATCGAAATGTGCATGTACCATATGGGTGTTCAACGACATATTAACGCCAAGTTTGTCGAAAGACTTCATCATGTTGTCAATATAATCACGGTACTCTGGTGAGAGATTTTTGCAAAGAACGTTTTCAAATACCGCGCGAATTGAGTTTCATCTAACATTTCAGAAAAACTCGTAGACCTTAAACGTTTCCGTATATCTGCACCGTTAACTACACCTGTTAAAAAAATAATATTAATACTTAAAATAATTTAAAGACCAGTGCAAGCACATGTGTCATTATTTTGTTGCTTAATACTTTTTGTTTTATTCCCACAAAAAACAAAGAGAATGGAAAAAAACAGACACATGAACATACCATACATTGTTATGTTCGTACATATGCTACACAAGTTAACAACATTTTCGTTGCTCTCTTGCTATTTCATTTTTATATACGTATAATACTCCATTATTCTCTTTGCTCTGAGAGTGCTCCGCACATACATTTCTTTTGACTTACCTTTCACAACAATAGAAAACCAAGCCATAAAAAGATAATTTTTGACTATAAATTCTTTGTATATGACCACGCCCCTTTGTCCAATCCCGCCCATATTTGCAGCAGATCTTAGAATATTTACACCTAACCAACATACCCAATTTTGTTCAAATACCATTAACAGGAGCAGAAATAATGGATTTTTAATTTGTGATTTGTATGGGAGGTACCACTCCCCTTTGTCCAATCCCGCCAATATCTTGATAGTTCATTTTTGTTTGCCAGTGAAATTTCAGTTCGATTGGATCACGAGAAAAGGGTTAAAAATCAATCTAAAGTTGTTTCGGCATAAATACATGCATACAGAGAGGTGAAGTTAATATAAAGAATTTAAGAAGGCGTTCAATCGTATGATGACGTTTCATTTAAATAATATTAATACTAAATAACACTTAAACATATTTAAATACTAGTTTCATTATTTTCTAGCTTAATACCTTTTATTTTATACCCACAAAAAACAAAGAGAATGCAAAGCAACAGACACATGTACATACATACATTGTTATGTTCGTACATACGCTACACAAGTTCGCAATTTTCGTTGCTCTCTTTCTATCTCATTTTTTTATACGTATAACCACATCATTATTCTCTTTGCACTGAGAGTGCTTCGCAACCACAGAATACAACAATTCGCTGCCGCTACATCATTGTTTGTTTTTTTCCGCAGTCTGACAATCTGTGTTTCGCAGTCGGACAAATCTGTGTTCTATGTAGGAGTGGGTCACCCTTATCATTTAGGGGTATGAAAAATAGATGTTGGCCGATTCTGAGACTTGTCCGATATGCACACAAAATTTCATACAAATCGGTCCAGCCGTTTCGGAGGAGTTTAACCGCAAACAAGGTGTGATCGCAGTCGGACAAATTGTGTTTGGATGTATTCACTTTGTGAGTTTAGGCCGTACCCGCGCCTATAGATGTTAACACATCAAAAATTAATATAAAATATATTGCAGTCACACACTTTAAATAAATAAATGGTTTCCCATTACATCCCATTAAGGGACCGGGGAGAACTTCTCACAACCACTGAGCTGTGCGCTTTCCAGTTTTCACTCACTATTTGGGACCTACAGTTTTACACCAGTACCGAACGGTATTTTGAGAAGCTTTTTCATGGCTATATACTCGATAGTGTCGCCGTCACTATGCGAGGTGACCGCCGCCGAAAGAAATTTGAAGGTGGTCAGAGCAGGGTTTGAACCCAGGATCTCATGTACAAGAGCCGCGCACACTAAACATTGCACCACCGACGGCCACACACTTTTAGTTGCACAAAATTACACTCTTTTAATTTTTCAATTGATAATTTAGGTAGGGACTAATCTGTCAAAGTGAACACTTTGATATACATGTTGTAGCATCTGTTTATAATAGGGATGCCAATCCCAACATCCCGAATCCCAAAATTATTATAATTATTATGGCCCCAAATTGTAAGAGGTAAACTAAATCTGCTTCCAAATAGATGTCTATTATTTCAACGGTTACATTTTGACGAAAAAAAATATATAAATTAATTTAACAAGAACTTTTGCAGGTTTTTCTCTCAAATAAAATCAAAAATCACCTTAAATCTAATACAAATTTAAAATCGAAATATCTCGTTATTTTGAGCTAACTTTTTAAAACGGAGTACACCACTGGATTCTATGACCCAAAAATTAGTTGGGGTGTCTCGGTGTTTTTGTGTGTCATTTCAAAACTTCAAATTTTACTTACAGTGTTATGTGCGCCATAAAAATCACGAAGTCGTGTATAAGTTGTGCGACTCGATGACAAATTTTCAAAATAAATTTAAATAATTTGATTGCGGTGTTTAAGCGTTAATCTGTGTGCAATAATTTGCCAGATTATCCTGACCATAAATGTTAAAAAGTGAGCGCGATATGATAGTGCCTTTCATAGCTAAGCTTTTCATAAGTTATATCTTAGTAAATAAAACACACCTTACAATTTGCGTTATAAAGCAAATATAGATCAGTTTCCTAATTTTAAGTACAAACGGACACAAATTAGATAAATTTAGGGAAGTTATAAACTCAAATATATTTACAGAAACTCTTTGTTTCTGAGAGCAGGCTT
Source organism: Phaonia tiefii (assembly GCA_963931995.1). Lineage (NCBI taxonomy): Eukaryota > Metazoa > Arthropoda > Insecta > Diptera > Muscidae > Phaonia > Phaonia tiefii. The sequence continues at coordinate 258,663,243 of OZ008370.1, forward strand.
TATGTTTATAAAGTTTTTGTCTATTTGTCCAATAGTTAAATTTGAACGAATTCGTAATGATTTCTGAACTCTACGAATTAAGTATTTTTGCACTCGATTAGTTCTTGTTGATAATTCTTTTGAAAAATTGGGGTAATCGGTATTGTTTAATTGGACATGTCGTGAGATAATATCAAATAGAAAGTCAGTGTCAGTAAAATGTATGAAACATCAACAAAAATCGTTAACGAATTTCCAACAACTCCACTTTAGAGTTTGATCAAAAATCAGTAAGATATACCAGTACAAACTTCGGAATTTCCTCGGGTTTTTCATTCAGATTTTGTGCCAAGCATTACATAAGTTACATTTTAGTTCTACTAGACACGAGATATTTTTAATGTTGTAATGTAATGTAGGCTAAGAGATCATGTTTTCAAGTTGTCAAGTTTTTCGGTATGAACTCGTTTAGAATACTAACCCCATATCGGAATTTTTTTAGAGCTTCGCGTCCTAGTTGTGAGCAGTTTGTTTGCTGGGTAGTTTAATAAATGGGCATAACCTTCGCATGTAGTCGCATTTGTTCATATAAAATATAAAATTTATCAATATATTCTTTATGACATTTGCACACCAACAAAACTAATAACGACTACCAACAAAACGAGATAACATTTTACAATATTCATGCACAGATACAAATTGTAGATATATGAAATGATAAATAAATAAATGTATGTAAAGACACAGTGGTTTACGAGAAGTTCATCATTCTAATGGATATTTTATTTCGAAAGACCTAACATTAATACATGATATTGGTTGACAAGAAAGTAGCTTCGGAAAGTAAGTTTTGTTACTTTTGAAATGCGTTTGATCAGCTGGCCGTTGGTGGTGCAATGGTAGTGTGCGCGGCTCTTGTGCATGATAGAGTGGGTTCGATCCTTACTCTGACTACCTAAAATTGTTTTCGACGGCGGTCACCTCGCTTAGGGACGGCGACACTATCAAGAATTTAGCCATGAAAACGCTTCTCGATATACCGTTCGTAACCGGTGTAAAACTCTAGGTCCCAATCAGTGAGTGTAAAACAAGAACGCGCACAGCTCACCGGTTTGTGAGAAGCTCTGCGTAATTCCTTCATGGTATGTAACAGGAAACCTTTTTTATTTTTTTTCAGCTGACTAAATTCCTTGTTATACAGTTACAAAGTTGATATTTCAATCATAAATTTGTTATATATCACATTATTTTCTGTGGTCAGTTTTCATTTAATTGAGTCATGCATATGGCTGATCAAAATCAGTCATATATTGGTCTTCTATTTCCGAAAAAGCAAAGAACCGCGGAAGCACACAGGGTTATTTCTGAGGTGGATTCGTTAACTCCTGGTTCGTCAGCAGCAGAACGAAAGCTGCAATTATTTCCAAAAAATTTTACATAAAAACCTTAATACGAAGGCTTATAAAATCCAATTAGTCCAAGAACTGAAGCCTGAAGGTTTAAAGTTTGTGAACAACCGATGCGTTTTTGTTTCGCTGAATGGGTTGAGGACCAATTGGCTGAAGATGAAAATTTTTATCGGAAAATCATATTTTCCAATAAACCTCATTTGGTCCTCTGGGCCTACCTTAACGCACGTCGTCTAGAAGAAGCCGATGCATCCACAACGAGTTTTGCTATAGCGGCATCATAGACTTATTTGTCTTCGGAAATGAGCAAGGATCCTCCGTTACTGTCAATGGCGAATGTTACCGTGACATGCTCAGCTAAAGTTGAAGAAGATGAGATGACGACGCATGCTTTCAACAACATGGCTGTACGTGCAACACAAATATAATTGCAGGCCCATTCCGAAATTGTCTCTGCATATCCGCAGGCGGGTTTTTGACTGTGCGTTTGTTTGCTTGCCTCAATGTTGAAAAGGTTGCAACTTAGGCTATACACTTAGGCTAAATAAGCCCATTGTGATACCTGCAGTTTCCTGTTCAGCACTATTGACTAGTCCTCTAGTCAATTTGCCTTTTTAATGAATTTGTCTATAAGACCTACAGGAATATCCTGTAGGGCTAACTAAATGTGTTCCGAATATCCTAATATCCAAATATGGCTTCCAGGGATTTTATGCAGCCTGACTGTCTGTGTAGCTACATTTTCTCCGAAGGGTTATGACACTACTTTTCAGTAGTTCAGCAACCTCCAGTATGGCGGTAATTTCCGCCTGAAATATACTAAAGTGATCAGGCAGCTTGAAGGAGATATTTACATTTAGGTCCGGTGAATGGACCCCATAGCCTACTTGCTCGTCCAACTTTGATCCATCCGTGATAAGTGTGATACTACTGGTATCCCTTTCCAGTGACTTTTCCCAGGTATTCCTTTTCGGAACAGAAGTCCTTAGATTTGTCGCTGGTAGAAGGTAGGGTATACAGTAGTCCATTTATATATTTTATTGATATCATGACGCCACAATCTCTGATTCTCACCAGGGATGTAGCAGCTGCCGATTGGGCCATGATATCAGGAGTACAGACGTTTAGGATAGGATGTTAGAACTATGTTCTGTACCTGAGGTCGTGTCCATTGCCCCGCTAACGCTAATCAGTGCTGATCTTTGAATTTTCGTCAAGCAATTCAGAATATATTCCTTTGGAGGGATCTCCACCAAACTACGATACCATAGAGAAGTATTGGTCTGACTATTGCAGTATAAATCCACACAGTGATCTTAGGAGACAGTCCCCAGCGCTTTCCTATGGCCACTTTTCAACAGCAAAGAGCAACAGACGCCTTTTTCACCCTCTCCTCCACATTCGGTTTCCAAAAAAGTTTTCTGTCGAGAATTATCCCCAGATGCTTGACCTTTTCCGTCAACTGTAATTGCACTCCATTAACCGACGGCAGTTCAAATGTGGGTATTTTATATTTCCGAGAGAACAAGATAAGCTCGGTTTTAAGCGGGTTAAGTGATTGTCCGTTGTTAGCGGTCCAGATATAAATCAGAGTAAGTAGGCTGGTTGTACGAATGCTAAGTAAATTGAGGCTTCTACCCGTATAGATGATAGCAATATCATCGTCATAGCCAAAGACCTGGTATTCGGCCCTATCCAATTCAAGAAGCAGTTCATTGACAGAAGTTAACCATAATAGTGGAGACAGAACTTCCCCCTGCGGTGACCCTCTGTTAAAGGTCCTAGCAAATGCAACACCACCCTTAGTAAAAGTATATTCCTACTGTCCATTAATTTTGGGCCTATGAGTATTTTGTACGTTTGACTATATACTTTGCACCTATGTTGTCACCTTCTTCTACTTCCCTGTATATTTGTTCTAATTCTATACTCAGTTGTACTTCTATGTACACTTTTTGCACTTTTGTATACAATTTTTGTACTGTAGTATATACCTTTTCGCTGCTGTGCAAACTTCTTGTATGTTTGAGTACACTTTTTTACATTTGTCGACACTTTTTGTACTTTTGTGTACAACTATTTTACGCTTATGTAATTATGTGTGCTTTTTGTCAAGGGTGTCTCGGAAATATTGCACTTTTTAATTTGGTGTATTTTTTTTTTTGCGCAAGAGGCAACTCTGAAATTTGATAACTGACACACATGTTTATTCCGATTATTAAAAACGGAGCGCTTTACGAAAGAAAAAAATTTAAAAAAAGTACAGCAGACAGTTGTCCGAGGCCTTCGGCCACGGACTATCCCTGCAGGCTGTGTCAGAGACACGGCCATTAAGTTTAACGTAGAATACGCCACCCGATAAGACAGAAAACATATATAACAATAAATGATAAATAACATAAGCAAAAGAATTTTTATTTTAATTTACTAAACGTCAACTTCCAGCTGCTGTCAAATAGCATCAAGCAGCATTGTTAATTTGCTTACTTGACAGCACTTTCATTTAACATAAAAATGTATGAATTAATTTTTTCATATATTTTTTATAATTATATATCCATGTTAAATTCAAATTCACATTTAACATTTTGTTTCACTTAAATACATAAGTAAATATACGAAATTTCAATACTTCATCAATCAAAACAACAGCCGAAGGTTTGTGTCCACACTGAAACAGCAGCGTAGTTTGTGTTCACGCTACAAACTCAAACACTCAACCAAACACCACACATATGTTTGAGTGTATGTGTATAAACAATTTTCATTTGAGAAATTTAAATATTAGGAAGATATCAATCAATATGAAATGTATATCAAACGAAAGATAACATCTTCATTTACCTACAAAAAAATTTTTAAACAAAGTTATCTCGCCGTTTCCTCATAATCAATGAAATAAAGATTACAACAATAACAATCTGACATGACTCCCTATACCGTAGGTAAGACGTATTCTACGCCAAAAATTTGAAGAAACTGGGTCGGTAATGGACAGTAATACTACTGTGCGTCAACGTACCGGTTGGTCTCTTGAAATTATTTCTTCCGTAAACGAGAGTGTCACCGAAAACCCGAAAATAGCAATTCGGTATCATTCTCAGCAACTTCAAATTTCACGAACCACTACGAAACGAATTCGTTCAACTGGTAATGGAGAAAAGTGAAGTCAATGCCAATTTTTAATAATAGTCTTCTTCTCCAATGAAGCGCATTTCCATCTGAATGGCTTCGTTAATACACAAAATTGTCGAATTTTGGACACAGAAAATCCTCATGCAGTCCAGGAGAAACAAATGCACCCACAACGAGCAACTTTCTGGTACGGGTTTTGGTCAGACGGCAAGATTGGTCCTTACATTTTTAAGATGAGGCCGAAATTGCAGTGACTGTGAACAGCATGCGTTACAGGAACATGATAACGGAGTTATTGTAACCTCAACTGAACGTCATGTGGTTTCAGCACACATGTGGTTTCAGCCACACCTTGCACGAATAAAGCGATATCTTGCAGCAACGACTTCCAGAACAAATTATCATTTTGATGTCAACTGGACACCATGATCACGCGATTTAACACCGTGCGATTTTTTCCCTGGGATTTAGTGAAATCTCGGGTTTATGCGGATAAAGCAGAAATAATTCCTGAGCTCAAATGCGATATCCACCGCGATACAGCCACATCTCTGTGAAAAAGTCAGGGACAATTTCATGAAAAGAGTAATGGCCTGTCATCAGAGCCGTGAGGCCATTTGAAGGACAGTTTATTTCATACTCAATCGAAAGATGTATTCCTTGCAATAGAATACAAAAATGACTTCTATCTGAAAAAATACGTGTCTTTATTGTAAAAAGAAAAACTGCATTCTTACTGAGTGAATACTTTTTGTTATTTTGTCTACACTTATTGTACTTTTACATGCACTGTTTGTACGAATGTGTAAAACGACTTGCTGTCCCCAATCTATTTCCGATGATGGATAAAAGTTTGCCGGTCGAAAGATCACTACCATAGCATAAAATTTTGACTTCAAAAAGATCAAGCTTCAAATTAAAAATTGTAACAATCGGAAAATAAAAATCACAAAATCAATCACGCAAATGCAACGTGTTAGCAGCTTTTCGCAAATATAGTATACTTGTGTCCAAACAAATTGTGGTTGCTATTCAATATTACATGTTAGAGACACAATGATCAGTAGGTTATAATATATTTTTACGAATAAGTAAAAGCATTTGCTTGCTCTTAATGACTTTACTAACAGTATGTAAATAACAGGCGGTTAGTGCTGCGCCTGAAGGTATGCATTGTAACAACGTACCAGCTCGCTAAACCAGTTGAATGAATTCGCCTCAGTTAAGATAATTCTCCGCCATTCGAGATGATTCTACAAAGATGAGCAACAACAACAACGTCTAGAAGGTTCTTGAATTCGCTAGATATACCTTTATTTGAGTATGGTGAGTTGGTATAAATAGCGGTGGTCTTTGGAATGGAGAGTTCAGTTTCAGTACGTCCACTGTAGTGGTATTACGATACCAACTTCATGATGACATTTTCGCTTTGATTTGTTTCGCGTTCTGCGCCTTCCAATTTGTCTGTGTAAATTATCCCCTTCAACGGAAAGTGTGATTTCGCATCCCAAATCCACCAGACTTTAATCCCATATTTCGCGGGTTTGGACGGTATATACTGCGTGAAAAAATAAAATTTCAATAGAGTGCCATGATTAGAAATCTATAGTTGAATTCACAGAATTCAATTCTTTCACAGTTCAAATATTGAAATCATGGCCAACTACAGCAATTTTATTTTGAAAAGTACTTTTTTCTCAGAAATGTTCTTTCGTCTGGCCAGACGACACAGTGCAAATACGACGTTACTGACTTTGAATCAAAAGTTTGTTCTACCAACATTTGCAAAATGATTTAAATTCTTTTTATTGTATTGAGCGACTCTGAAAAGTTCCGAAAGGGTTTCCGGATTGAGCGTACAGAAAAAAGTTATTAAGATAAAAAGAACGATATCGTCTGGCCAGACGACATAGTCAAACGACATAGGGTTAAGAAAATGTTATTTGTTAAACTTCGTTCACTTTAGCTTTTCTAAATTTAGTTTTATTCGGTTCAAAACTACAATACACATATACTAAATATTGACTACAGGCTCCACCTAGAAAACTTCCCATTAAACAAGAAATTTCCCAACATATGTCAGTCTAGACACAAACCAAAGCAAATGTACCCAATATAGTTGATAAAACTCGGTTGTAGAATAATAGTGTTCAAAAAAATTGTTTAATTTTTTTATTATACATATATACTAAATATTGTTTACAGGCTCCACATAGAAATCTTCCCATTAAACAAGAAATTTCCAAACATATGTTAGTCTAGACACAAATCAAAGCAAAAGTACCCAATATCGTTGATAATACTGGGTTGTAGTATAATGTGTTAAAAATAAGTTGTTTAATCGTTTTTTGTTTAGCCCCCATCCTGCCACATGCGATAAGGAACTTCGTTCCAAAACATTTGCCACACATTTTGCCCCGTTCAGAACGTAATTTTCCCACCGCATTGAATTTCTGGTTAAAAACGAACTGGAGCAAATTTCAAAAAAAAACTGAAACACGTATTTACTGAAATAAACTAAAGATTAAAATATATCAATCTGACATTTAAATCAGAAAAATCTCCGTACAGAAAACAAAATATGACATGTTTTATATACCGTTGCACGCGCCTCAAACCTTTAATATGATACCAGTATTTTACCATTGTCCATAGCTATGGTACAAAATTCATTAAAAACAACAAAATATACCTCTCTTAAAAATGGCCCAACTCACGGGATCTTAATCCTAGAAAAGAAATGTTTTGGGAATCATCATAAAACAAACCAAGATACATTTTGAGGGGTGAATAAAAGGATCATTTTTTGTGAGTCAGTCTAATGTACAAGGTTACAAGCATTGAATTGATATCATGAATTGAATATCTGCTGTAAATTTGTTTCTTTTTTGTCTGTCATGTTTTTGTTTGTTTTCAGTAGCTTCCAACAAACAAAGACATTTTTGTGTCATAACATATTGTTCCGAATTTCCTTATTCGTCCTTTTTGCGTTGTTTTATTCCCAATAATAAAACAAGGTTCGTTTTAAATTACGATAATTACAACGGTTTAACATTTTTTTATTTTAGTGCAACAGTTTACGTTATTTATGACACTTTAACAAGTCTTATATTTTACTATCAAATCGCGTTGCTTACTTTACGGCAGATAATTATTTTACCACCTTGCCTTTCGCTTCACATCTCATGTCAGTTGGATTATCACTTGTTGGAACTGTTCGATGCAACAAACGCTTTAGTCCTGATGAATTGCATCATGATAAAACCAACACCCGCGAAATGTACAGCGCATTATTTTGTTATTCGTGCGCTATGTGTCTCGGCGAAACTCGAAAGCATCGAAAAACCCGCCTCCGTTGCCAACAATATGACGACCCCGTTTGCCTCACACACGCAAATGTGCATCCCAAGTGTCACAAATGCACTCAAACTGTAGAAACCAGTAACATATAAAACCAAATTACATAAATACATACATTATGTATTAAAATAATCAAAACTGTTCCTTAAAATCTGGTAAATTGAACAAAATTTAACATAAAAAAAATAAAAAATAAATATTGTTTTTTGCACTGTACTTTCTAGGTCAAAAACATATTCTGATTATACACATTAAAAAAATAACATAACTACCGCCTGTTCACCTGTAATTGTGCAATAACATATTTTGTCTGGCCAGACGACAAAGTCTGTAACTGCCCATTTGAGTTAGTCCCCATCCGAGGGTTAAATAAGTGCCTTTTCTTAAAAAAAAAAAATTTCTCAAAAACAATATCTATTCTTATTTATCAACAAAATGCATTTTCCTAAAAAAAAATACCTTAACTTAAAGAAGTACCTTTGCTTAAAAAATTAAAATTTTCTTACAAAAAGTTAAAAGAGTAATTAAGTAAAATAAGTAACTTTTCTTAAAAAAGTACATTTTCTTACAACGAATTGCCTTTTCTTAAACAATAAATTTTTTTTAAAAAAGTACCTTTAATGTGAATCAGAATAACATTTATTAAGATAAGTTCCTACTCTAAAAAATGTACCTATTCTTGAAAAAAACGACCAATTCTTAAAAAAAATCCCATTTCTTAAAAAAAAACATAATGGTGAATATGCGCCTTTTTTAACAAAACTTGGACGCAGTGGATGTCTTGGGGTGAGGGTATGTTTAAGTCAGTTCACCCGACTGAAATTTATGTACTAGTTTTGTATGCACGTTTGGACTACTGTGTACACTTCTAGTGTGTTTGAGTACACTCTTTTACTCTTGTGGACACTTTTTGTACTTTTGTGTAAAACTTTTTTACTTTTATGTAATTTTGTGCACTTCTTGTTCCTTTCTAAGTACATATTTATACCCTCACCCATAGGGATGGTGGTATTTATCATTTAATACGTAAAAAAATGTAACACATAGAAGGAACCAAATTAGACCGAAATTCGTTTTAGGACTTTTTAAGATGTTTGAGCCAGGACCGTCTGTCAGGCTAGCTGGCTGGCTGGTCAACACGATAAATGCCGTAAATCTTTACAGATGACAATGAAACTTTGTCAGTGACAATTATTTGCCAATATTGAGTTTGGGATTGAAAATGGGCGTTTTGACCTCGCCCCTTCTGGTACCTCCCAACCAAATCGACACATTTACCACAAAATTATATTTCTTTCAAGCCTTTCTTCTGGTTTATGTGATTAGCTTCAACTCTCACACTGGTTAATAATCTGTAAATGCCTACTTAACTGGAGAAAATGGCCGTGATTGTCACGCCCATTCTGGTACCTCTCATACAAAACAGGGAGTTCGACCGGATTGTCAATCCGATAAATCGCGCGAAAGACTTCCGACCTTAATAAAATTGGGTATATGTATCAAAAGCTAATTACCGATTAAAACAAGGGTGATTTTGCCACACCCATTGTGGTACCTCCCATACAAAAGTTGTTTGGGCGTCTGGTTGTTCGGTATGAGAAGTCCTGCAAAACCAAACCAATCTTTATGAAAGTTTGTACTTGTCAATATTTAGCCAAATAAAGCTCTCCTATAGACAATGAGCTGTTTTGCCACACCTATTCTGGTACCTCCCATATAACAGTTGGGCGGATGGCCGGTTGATCCACACGATAATTCTCATAAACATCAACCGATCTTAACAAAATTCGGTACTAGGCAATATTTTGCTAAAAGCTACTGTGTAACTAATAACTGACTATTGTGCCACGCCCAGTTTCGTACATCCCTTACAAAAGTTGGGCGTATTTCCGGTTTGCCGACTCGATATCTCCAATAAATCATAACCGATCTTAATAAAATTTGGTATGTATTGATCAAAATTTTGGCAACAACTTGCCATGCCCATTTTTGTACCTCGCATATAAATATTGTGAGGGAAACTAATTTTTGTTTGTACTCAATAATATTTAGCGCAACGTGGTCAATCTGCTGTTGAATATGGTCACTTTTGAGTACGGGAGTTTTTTACCAGAACTCCCACGCAATTGCTGAAGTACGGTATGGTGAGGGTATGATTAAGTCGGTTCACCCGACTGAAACTTATGTACTGGTGTTATATTGTCTACACTTTTTGTACTTTTGTGTACACTATTTATACTACTGAGTAATACGACTTGCTGTTCCCACTCTATTTCTGGCAATGGGTAAATGTTTGCTGATCAAGGTTCAATACCCTGATATACAAATTTGACTCCATTAAGATCATATGTATACTGGGATTTAATAGTTTGAATATAAAAATCATATGCTGAAAAATCATTTTTTTGGAACGAAGTTCCTTATCGCACATTGCTGGTTAGGGACTAAATGAAAAAAATATTAAACAACTTTTTTTAACATTTTTATGCTACCACCCAGTATTATCCCTCTATTGGGTAGTTTTGCTTTGGTTTGTGTCTCGACTAACATATGTTGGTAAATTTCTTGTTTAATGGGTGGAGCCTGTAACCAATATTTACTATATATTGTAGTTTTGAACCCAATAAAAAGTAAATTTAGAAAAGCCAAAGTGAAAGAACATTTTGTTAAATAACTGCCTTTTCTGAAAAAAGTAAATTTTGTGTTTCTAATAATCGTTCGGTTCAAGATCAATAACTATTAAACAGTACCTTTTCTATAAAAAAGTAGATTTTAATCGAAATATTACAAAAGAAATGGGTGAAATTGATCATTATGGTGGATGGTTGGGAATATAGCTATTTCAATGCCCTCCAAGACATATCACCAGATCTATCCTCCATAAGTATTTAGGTATATCATCACACATTATAGGGATAAACAAATCTCAACTAAGCGAGAATTGTATAAACTCCTACTTGTGAGGAAACAACAATACTATGCCATAACCGTCAATAGTCACAACATTTGTAAAAAATTTTAATAGTTATTGATTTTGAACCGAACGATTATTAGAAACATAAAAACAGTGAATTTTCTTACAAAAACTAAATTTTCTTAAAAAAAGTAATGTTATTTTAAATAAGTACTTTTTCTTAAAAAAATAAATTTTCTTTCAACAAATTGCCTTTTCTTAAAAAACTACCTTTTCTTGAAAGAGTACCTTTTTTGTGAAACAACATAACTTTTCTTGAGATAAGTACCTACTCTTAAAAATTTACCTATTCTAGAAAAAATTACCAATTCTAAGAAAAATTCCCATTTCTTAAAAAATAACCTTTTCTTAAAAAAATTCATTTTCTTCAAAATAAAATAATACGTTTTCTTTTATTTTCTTGAGATAGGTAGCCTTTCTGAAAATAAGTAAATATTCTTAAAAATATAACCTTTTCCAAAAAGGCGTACCGCTTCTTTAAAATGTACCTGTTCTTAAAAATATACTTCTTTGTAAAAAGAAATGCATACTCTTGTGGCTTTTTCTTACGGAAGGTACTTCTTCTTAAAACTGCTACCTTATTTTAAAAACAAAACATTAACTTTTAATAAAACAAGCACCTCTCTTTAAAAAACTACCTTTTCGGGAAAATATAATACATATTCTTACAAAAAGGACCTAAAAATTTAATTTTAGAAAAATACATTCTATAAAACAAAAAAAATCCTAAAAAAAGTTTATCATTTTACAAAATATAATCTTTTTTATCATTTTACAAAAAGTATCCTATCTTTATCTTTTCCATTTAAATTATCGTATTTTTCAACGGGCGCCTTAGGTGTGTTGTAACAACTAGTACATAATAAAGGGTCCGCCAAATAACTGTTTTTTTTTGAAAAAGCTATAAAAAAAAAAAACTACTGAATATTTTCTCAAATTTCTTTTTTTATTTGAAAGCACAATCCTTCCGGTTAATAATGGAAAATAATTTCATTCAAATGGCTGCCTCGGCTGGCCATGCAGTAGCCTACACGATCGGTACAATTTTTAAGCACAATATCGATTGTGTGCAGCTGTACTTCACCAATTGCTTCACGAATATTGTCCTTTAAAGCGTCAATTGTCTCTGGTTTGTCGGCGTAACACTTATCTTTGACGGCACCCCACAAATAATAGTCAAACGGTGTCAAATCGTAGCTCCGAGGTGGCCAAACGACATCAGCTCTGCGGCTGATAATGCGATCTGCAAAAACAGGGCGCAAAACATCGGGTGTAGCTTCGGCTGTGTGGCACGTAGCGCCGTCCTGTTTAAACCAAATGTTGCCAATATCCTCCTCTTCAATTTTTGTGAACAAAATGACCACTCCTTGCTCATTTTCGTAGAAAAATGGCCCAATTATGCCTCTGGAACAAAATCCGCACCAAACAGTGACTTATTTTGGGTGCATCGGCTTTTCAATGTATCCGTGCGGGTTTTCTGTGCCCCAAATGCGACAATTTTGCTTGTTTACATACCCGCCAAGATCAAAATGAGCTTCATCTGAAAAGATGATTTTTTTTTGGCAAAATCGGCATCTTCTGTAAGTCGATCGCAGGCCCACTTAGCGAAGCGGAAACGCATTGGATGGTCAGTTGGCTACAACTCCTGAACCAATTGGACTTTGCATGGAGTCATACCAAGGTATTTATGCAAAATTCATCTCAATGATGTCTCCGAAATGTTCAATTGTTGAGAACGACGGTGAATTGATGTTGATGGCGCTTCACGCACACTTTCTGCCACAGCAGCAATATTCTCGGGTGTACGCACTATTTTTGGCTTTTCACGCTTTGGTTTATCGATGAGGATGCCAGTTTCTTTCACTTTTTTCACAAGATAACGAACATACGTAGCTGTATGTCCGTACACAATTTTCGCACACATTCTGCAACATTACCATGATTTTCAAAGTAATGTCGCAATATTTCCCAGCTTTGTCCACAACCATATTCGTTCAGCGGAAGGATAAAACTAATTATCTGTCAAATCAGACATGAGCTAAGTGTTACCATTCACGAAATAAGCACTAGTTGAAAAAAAAAAGTTAGATTTCGGACCCTTTATATAGCGAAATGAACTTCGTTCCAACCAGGTGTCCCCTTATACCCCATGTAATTGTTTTCATTTTCTTTTGACTTTGTAATACAACTTCGAGGTGATCTAGACCATATTTGGAAACTTTAGAATTACTCCAATCGGACATTAAAATCAGAAAAGCCTCCGTACTATAAACTTAGAAATTAGTTTTTTGCAGAGTATCCCTACAAAAACGGTGTGTTAGGACATATTTTGACATGTTTTATATATCGTTAGACGCGCCACAAAAAAACCCATTCATATGATACTAATATTGTATACATTGTCTTTAGCTGAAGTACAAATTTCTTTGAAATACTAAAAAATGGAAATTTTTAAGAACGGTCCAGCTCATGGGATCTAATTGATAGACACGAAATATTTTGGGAATCATCATAAAACAAACCAAGGTACATTTTGAGATGTGGACAAGAAGCATTTTTCCCCACCACACAATGTGAGTTAGTCTAACGTACATATAAGTATATAGTCCCTGCAATATGTAGCTGGGGCCGTTTTTTCCAGTGTACGTAGTTTTATTCTTTCTTTAATTTTCGCATTTTGATATGTAAATTCCTAAATTCGTTTAAAATTTTCTCACTTTTAAATTTAATAACTAATATTTTCAATTGCAAAATAGCGTGAAGCAGACGAATCTAAACCACTGTTCTCCTCATGAACCCAACCATGCATACACTTGCTTATGGATTGGTATGAGTAAATGTTGGTTTTTGGTTTTGTTTTATATGTGTGACCACACAAACGAACACACCCATACGCCTGCATACATAAACAAATAAACACAACTTTTGCATTTTAACCAATACAATTATATATAAATGGGATTGTGTAGAGATGAATGTATGAGGATTTGTAAAAATATTCATAGATTGCCTTTGTATCCCGTAGATATCTCTGTGTATACACATCTATTTGCACTTACATAACTGCAAATATATCTGTGCGTGTATGAGTTTCAATGTGTAAATGTGTGTTTTTGTGATTTCCAACATTTTTACGTAATAAAATATTTTTAAAAGCCTTTGAATTTAAAACAAAAAAAGTATACAACAACTACCAGTAGTCATAGAAAACATTTATATTTTGTTATCATTCTCATTGACTTGTGGCCATTTCCACTAAAGGGGAAATGGATATGACAGCCAGCATACATTTTGCTGCATTAGGGTTTGTATTTACAATATTGTGATTATCACCATATCATAATTTGACTATTAGGTTATAACAATTTGATAATTTTCGCTATTATAATTATTTTTTTATTTTAAACGACCACTGTGATATATCTGATAGTTATCAGTAAAATTATACCCTAAGGACAGCGGTGATTTCACATTTATTTTTATTTAAATTCGATATTTGTTAACCCAATTTTGAACGAACGGAGTATAATAAATTTTTTAGATAAATAAAACACAATGTAACATTATATGTAAACATAGTGGGGAGGAATGCGTGGAAATTCAAACATTTTCCTATTAATTGCTTGTGATTTGACGAAATGAAGTTTAAGTCAAATATTTTGATTCCTTCATGGAAAGGTTTATTTGTTTAATTTGTATTATCACTGTCATTAAAATTTATTAATTTGTACTTTAATACTTCCTCTCATTGCAGGTGAGTCTTTAAACATTTTGGAATCTATGATATTTCTACAAAGGTAATTTAATCTATTCATATAGCGTATCCTTAATAGATTTGAAATGTACATCATCTCATTGGTGTCGAACTGTAGCAACTGTAGCTCCAAGCACATCGGGAAAAAACAATCTTGTAGTTACAAAACTGTTAACTTTATACTCCTTTGTACGCTGGCTAAACTGCCTGTCTAAAATAGGAAGAATATCAGACAACTCATCTCAGTAAACACTTCTGTAGGCAAATTTCTTTAAAGCTACGTTACTGTAGAAATGCTTTCTTTGCTTTACTATCACTAGCTATTTTACATGTCACAAGCCTTAAACGTATTAACTCAACAAACAAATAAATAAATTAAACAAATTGCAACATATTTCTCCAACTGGTTCATTCCTTCGCCTTTACTCGCCAGTTGGTAACACCAAGGATACGGAGGGATTATTTGGCCTGGTCTCTACAGCGGAGTCTTGGTCGTTCTCGTATCCTGCTCCAACGGGTACGTTATCGGAAACCTTTCGCACTGGCTCATCTTCACCCATTCTGATAATATGGTGTGGCCAAAGAAGTTGACCTAATTTTATTGCCCCAGCTATGTCACGTCAGAATACAAATTATGCAGCTCCTGGATCCAACGACATCAAAAATCTCCGTTTTCTTTAACAAGACCATATATTTTACGGAGACATTTTCTCTCGAATACTTCAGGTGTTACGTCATCCGCTTGTGATATGACCCAAACTTCAGAGCCATATGCCAGGACAGGTAAAATAAGGGTGTGGCATAGCTAGACTTTTGTCCGTCGAGAGAGCGCATTGTTCCTAGCCTGCTTGCCGAGACGAGAATAGCATCCATGTTCAAGGACAATAATCGTATTTATCTCCAGGCTGACGCTGTTGTCCTTGGTCACGGCGGATCAAAGGTAGATAAATTCATCTACCACTTCAAAATAAAATCGGTTGTCGACGTTCAAGTGCGGACCAAGTCGAGAGGTTTGGTTAGTCACTGACACCATCCATTTTGTCAGTAATCGCTGAGTCTTTATCGATTCTTGAAAATACTGCAGTAACTTCTCGCAAATTTCGTCCAATGATGTGTATGCCGCCATCATACGCCAACAACATATGGCTTTTTGTGTTGATGGTCTTATTCATATTTACTGCAGCTTTTATCATTATTATCTCCATATCCAGATGTTGAAGATATTGCACGAAAGTGTTTCGCCTTGTCTTAGTTCTCGCTTGGTGCACAATGATTCAGTGAGGTCTTTCCCAAGTTCACTGCTGATGTGGTGATGCTCAGCGTTATTCTACACAGGCGGATCAGTTTTGCCGGAATCTCATATTAAAATCATAATTCATATTAAAACGATTAAACGACAAAAGGTGCTTGCATTTCTAGCTTAACTAACATTTCAAACAACGGGAATCTGCAGTATTTCAAAGCAACATTCGAAGAAATATTCACAATGTCAACAACCAGTTTGTGGTATGTATTGCAGTTTGATTGTATAACAGTTCATATCCCCATGTTAATAACGCCTAAAAATATGCTGTTGCTGTAAGTTCGCAAGTCTTTTTTTCACAGACTAGCGACGACGTGCATCGCGGGTTCTCTGCGTACCACTGCCACCGATGCACATAATGTTGTGTTGTAGTTGTTGTCGGTGGACATTATAGGCAGGCAGATTTCCTCAACATCTGCCATCAGGTTGAAGCAACTCTCATAATAGGGCGTGGTTGGAGTAGGTCAAGTATTAAAGCTGGATGGTACTCCCTACAGTAAAGAATTTTTCAACAACTTATAAAGCCGAACCACTATTTGATCGAAATACTATAGTATCATACCGGAAAGGATTTTCTGGAATATAGCAATTCCTTGGGATACGTGAATTTCTACACGGATGGGTGGAAAATCAATTATCAGTTAGGCTACGGGGTAAAGCTCTAGGGGACTAGGGTTGTCTTTTTCTCGTAGATTACCTAATCATTGTAACAGGTGTCGGGAGGAAATTTTGGCTCTTAGTGAAGTGGCCGACTGGCTGATGGCTAATAGTCCACCAGTCATTGGGATTAATATCTTCTCGGACAGTCAGGCGGTCAATAAGTCCCTGAAATCAGTATTCTTAAATTCAAAATCTCCACAGGAATGCCGTAGATCTCTTAACGAAATCGGTTCTCATTACATACCATGAAGGGATTGGGAAGAGCTCTTGACAACCAACAACTTTGAGAAGCTTTTGGTGAAACAGCCCAGCAGTACCATATTTTGCTCATGGGGGTGCCAGGTCATAGTAACATTCCGGAAACTGCAAAGCGGGTAAACTGGCCAGACTAGGAATTACCTTATGGGCTCCAGCGAAATTGGAACGCGTTGGCATGCCCTTACCAAGTTGTAAGAAAGTCCTGCATGAAAGATCTTATATGATGGTGCTGGAAAGGTGAAGGTGGGGCACAGGTTGTGTGCGCGCAAGATATTTCTGGCCGTTAGTGGATAACAGGATATTCATAATCCTTCTATGTTTAGCCAGGTCTAAGGTATCATTGGCCGTCGGTGGTGCAATGGTAGTGTGCATGCACAAGATGCGCGCACTCTACCGTTGCACTTCCGACGGGTGGCTACTATGGGAGATATATCTGGAATAAGGATAGACAAGATGTTGATGTTCTCGGTGCAAACTAAATGGTTCTCCGGAGGCGCTAAACAACTTACCACGAATTATTTATGATATTGCCAAGAAGATTTTGGATATAGAAGAGGTTGCTGCAAGAACGGCCAGGAACCGTCGAAATAACTTAGTGTGAAAGTGTATCCAATATAAACGTCCGGTCGGGGGTGAATGCCCATTCAGTATGATTCTAAACGCCTAAAAGTATACTTCATCGAGTAATAGTGTTATTGAGTGAAGACTGTGGATGCCAATCGGGAAATCCCGAATCCCGAAATCCCGGGATTTTTCGAGATTGATGAATCCGGAATGCCGCGATTTTAATAAGTAAATCCCGGGATTTTTCGAGATTATTATTTATTTTGAAATTCATAAAACTAAAAACAATGACACAAGTTCAGTGTGGTGTTATTTTTTGGAACCTCAAACAAAATGCAAATTGGGCAAAAAGGGTTTGTCTAAACTTGAATAGTTTTTCCATATATTTAGGACTGAACTGAATTTAAATTTCTTTGCTCGTAATAATCATGAATTTTTTAACGGCTAACAACTATTGTTAATTATGTAGCTTATAAGTATGTAAACCCAAGTGGTTACTCTCTCTGAAATGAATTAAACCCCCTATTGTGAATTAATTGTACTAAAACTTACACGGATAAAATCTTGTTATTGTAAACCGACATATCTTCGGAAGACGAAAATAAAAGATAAGTCCCTTTTTCGACACAATATGACTGGTGAGCATCTTATCTCGAATAAACTCTAAACTGTACACTAATTGCCTACCGTGTTAACTTTTTTCTTGTTCCTTAATATTTGGCGGTTAACTATTTGGATGTAATTTCTCATAACCGAGAAATTACACCATACACCTAATACATTAACATACAAATCTGAAATCAATTTCAGAATCTTCACTGTGGAGTAAAGCCAAACCTCTCACGGACCAGTCCCATACAGTCCTCTTTCTTTGATTCCACAAAAACAATAATGGCGAACTAGTTGATAAGAGGATTTTATCAACCTCTACTCTCAATCCACTTAATCATCTCCAATCAACTCTGGCATACGCCTATACAGGGTTTAAAGACCAATGGCGGCCCTACAAAAGATTTAATAACACATCTTAACGTAAATTAAATTAAAATCGAACAAATCGATTTACGCCTCAGGATAATAGATTTTTATTTAATATGGTTTACAAATATATATTTACCCAAAGGGTCGGTCAAAAATGTATTCTTTTCAAGAATTTCACCTTTTGATGGAAATTCTATACTTGGAGTGGGAGTCGTCCAAATTATAACGACTCCACCTCCAACTCCGGATTCAGTCTAATATCTCAGACCCCAACTGCTAGACTCCGACTCCACAGTACTGATTAAAAGTTGGTAAAATTCAAAATATTTGTATTTCTCCATATTCCTTATTTGCGATTAGTGTATTCAAAAAACCGGTATTTCGAAAATGTCGGTTTTCAGTTTCTTCGAGTATACCGATTTTGGCGAAACTGTTTTTCGGTTAAACCGAGGTTTAGAAACCGGTTAATAACCGGTTTCGGTTTTTATTACAAAACATACAACTATGCCTTTTATACACATCTCTAATTTTTAATTCGACTCTTATGATTTTGAGATCGACTATCGAGTACATTGCCACACTCCAAGTTGAGTGTGAGAGTCTATGCCTTTATGGGATGTAATCGCAAACTAAAGGGTAGGTCATGTAAAATGTGGAATTTAATTTCTCTTTAAAAAAAATACTATTAGAAATTCTTTCAAAATTATGATTTTATTGGTAAGGTCCAATAGGAGGTTGAATTTTATGTTTCGGGATTTGGCAACCCTAGTGTTGCAATCCGGCACCTGACACCTCTATCGTAACCTTTTTTAGGTTACGCGTACTCAGAACATTTTGACATACGAGCGTTATTTGTATTGTTTAAAGTAACTTAAAAGATTCATCTCTGCCCGAAAATGGAATTAAATTGTGAACATTTTCGTGCGATTATTTTTTACAACTATCGACGTGGATTAACTCAGCAACAGTGCATGGATGAACTTAATTCAACTTTTGGCGATGAAGCTCCATCAAGGACCAGTGTTTATCGATGGTATGGTGAATTCAATCGTGGTCGTAGTTCTCTCCAAGACGAATTTCGTGAAGGTCGTCCAAAATCAGCTGTTGTTCCGAAAACCCTTGATGCTGTGCGCGAACTGATTCTGCAAGATCGTCATCTGACCTATCGTGAGATTGAGACAACTTTAGGCATTAGTGGGACAAGCATACATTCAATATTGCATAAACATTTGACTGTCAAAAAAATTTGTTCGCGTTGGATCCCACAAAATTTGTCAATCGCTCAAAAAAAGGCTCGTGTCGATTGGTCGAAAGAAATGCTCCAAAAATACGATCGCGGCGCTTCGAAACATGTCTATGACATCGTGACAGGTGCTGAATCCTGGATTTACGCGTATGCGCCCGAAAGTAAACAGCAGTCAAGAGTATGGGTGTTTCAAGATGAGCCAAAGCCAACAAAAGTTGTTCGCGCCCGAAGCACTTCCACGCAAATGGTCGCCTGTTTTTTCGGAAAAACCGGACATATCGCATCCTAGAACAACGGAGAACAGCCATTTGTTTGCCAGTTGTCTTCCAATAAATCAGGAAAACCAACCGCCGAAGATGGATCACTCTTCACCACGACCATGCGAGCTGTCACACATCGGCTGAAACAACTGCATTTTTGAGCACCCAAAACATCGATTTGATGAGTCATCCGCCGTATAGTCCTGACTTGGCACCGAATGACTTCTTTTTATTCCTGTACTTAAAAAACAAACTGAGAGGTCAACGTTTTTCGACACCTGAAGAAGCGGTTGCTGCATTCAGAATGTATGTTTTGGAGATACCTCAATCAAATTGGCAAAAGTTTTTCGACTATTGATTCAAACGCATGCAAAAGAGTATAAATCTTCATGGGGAATATTTTGAAAAACAATAAAGTGATTTTGTATGATTAATATTTGTTTTTGTTCTCTAATCGCGAAACATAAAGTTCAACTTCGTATTGATATTTTTGAATGAACACAACATCGTTCGAATGGCTTCCATGACTTACTTTACGGTATCACATTCTATCTACTGAATTTTGCAGAACATTTTCGAATATTTGGCTCTCTATTTCGTGTTGTAAGGCCTCTAACGGATCGGGATTGTTTGCGTAACCCTTATGGTTTACGGTGCTCCAGAAATAATAGTCTAACGGGTTCCAATTGCAGCTGTCAGGCGGCCAATGGATTTATGATTTACGGCAAATTAGTCGGTTTTCGAACACGGTGCGTTAAGATTGATTGCGACGATGGCTGTGTGGGTCGTACCGCCGTTCCCTTTTGGGTACAAAAATCCGCTGAGCCCAGCACGGTAACGCTAGTCCTTGACGGTTTCGGCGGGTCTTGCTCCTTTTCGAAGAAGAATAGTCCCTAGATGACGCCATGCCAAAAACCGGACCCAACAGCCACTAGTTGTGGATGCATTGGCTTTCGTTGTGGATGCATTGGCTTCTCCTCGATGATGTATGTATTTTCCGATCCCCAAATTTGACAATTTTGTTTTGTGGGCTTCATCGGGAAACATGATTTTTCTGTAAAAACGCTCAAATTTATGGGAGAAAACTGCGAGAAATGTTCGGCTCCGCGAACGGTAGCGAGTTGATGTTGACGGCTGTTGGAACACGCTTTCGGCTACAGCGGCAATATTTTCCACTGAACGCACCGGAGGAGTAGTTTTGTCCACTAAGGATACGGACAATAAACTGGGTTGATGGCACTCTCTTTCTATCCAATTTATGTAGTAGATTTCTGACCGTTTGAGTTGAAGACTCAGAATTTTTGAAGAAAGTTTTTAATATTTGCCAATATTTTTTCAAGCGTAGTGCGACCCATTTTGTAAATGTCTAGTCTTTAAAAAGCAGTCTGTCCTTTCATAGATTTCAACCTTGTCATCTGCTTATAAATAATGGGGGGTTCAAGTTCCAAATTGTATATGGCCTTTGGAAGTTTTGTACTTCCTTTGGACGTTTTGTACTTCTCTTTGAAGTGTGAATACGGGTTTTATGCATTTCTGCTAACATACAACATACTACCATTGTTCCGGAACTTACATATAAATCGGAGTTAGCAGATATGACTTCAATTGCCATTGAACAAATAGTTTCAGCAAATTATCCTCGAAATAATTCGTTGGCAAAGTCTTTTGTATCTGTCTGATGGGATCAGTAATCATACTGAGCTATGAAAAAGGCTTTAAGTGTGTAATTCTGCGGCGTTATATCAGTTGTGTAAAAACCGAAAATAAAAACGGTTAAGAGACTTCAAATAACCGGTGAAACCGATTCTTCGAATATAGCAATTTTTTGAAAACCGACATACGGTTAACCGACCGAAATTCGGTTAACCGGTTTCGGTTTTGAATATACTATGCGCGATCTGTCTCAAAAATACAATAAGCAAAATGTATAACAAAGATGCTGAGTGGCAACAATTATGCATTTCCAGTGAAATGCACAGTTATCAAAATCAAACAGAATTTTGTAAAAGGTTGTTTATGATCGTAATGTGTTATGAAAATTATTGAAAAAATGCCATTATGTTTTCCACGTTAAACTAAGAATTTTCTTTTAAAGTTGGAAATATTAGATCATATATTATAGTCCATTAAAAAGTCGTAAATTTATAGAGATTTCGCAACTAAAATTGAGAACATTTCGAGAGAAACGAATTTAAATGAAAACAAGTTTTATCATAAAAATATTAATTTAAAAAATAATTAACAAAAAAATGAGAAGGTTTTGGGGAAGTCTAAAATTAGGGAAAATATTTTTTCGAGAAAAATTAATTTGATGTAGAATTTTGAAATTCAAAAAAACGCCTTTGAAATTAAAATTCAAAATTAAGTTTTTTAAATTCAGAAAAATTTTAAAGTTCAGCAATCCATCAATTCACGTTTCTTACGTTGTCCACTAAATTGTTGATAATGCAGAATTTACAACTTTTTCTTCAAAATATAATTTATTTTATAACCCACACCCACAATACTTTAACTTCCTTAAAATCCTGTTACTGGCTCACAAAGCACACAAAGCGCAGCAACAAAAAAGGAAGTGCCTTAACTAAAATTCACATCAATTTCTTACTCATCTCAGTAAAGAGATAAGACAAATGTACTTGAATAGAAATACGAGTACTATGCACTCAGCAGATCTCTGTGACAAAACCATAAACTTTACACAAAACTTTCACTATCCATAAATTACATTTTGAAAATGCACCAAAGGACATTACCAACAACAACAACCACATCATTTTTGTAATGAACTTTCAACTTTAAAAAAATATATTTATTTTCTGTGCATACAGGAGAGAGTCTGCGATGTGATACAGCGTAAGAGAGAGGAAGCAACATTTAATAAACAACAAGAAAACTTATGTGAGATGAAGGAAAATTCAAACAGGACGAGAAGGACTTACAAACCCACTTTGGTTTGGTGTGAGTGGGGAAACCACCACTTGAAGTAAATCAGCTTTGGAAAGTACAGCAGCTGTAAAGCAGAACAAGAAGAATGAGAGAAAAAAAAAACAAAAGACATGAAAATAGACTTTTATTATGCGGTTGAAGGAACACAACTAAATAAGACCGGACCAACTCTGACGATGTGGCATGAAGATTGACTGAATGACTGACTGTGTCCACATCGCCACATTAGTTTAAAGGAGTGGTATGACATGGAATGTGGCTGGATGCACTCATACCACACCAAACAACGTCATCATATGTCTCAAGGGCCCAATGTGTAAATAAGCTAAAAGTTACAAATACATACATATGTATGAATAGTACTAATATTTGGTTGTGGGTGTGTGTAGCTGGGTGTGTGTGTGCATGGGTGTGTGTGTGTGCTAACATTACATAAACATGTACGTATAAAAGACAAATACTAAGAAGCAAAAAAGACCTACTCAAGAAGTACGTAAAACTTTTATTAAATGGCAAAGCAAGTTGGACAAAGATTGTCGGTTGGAAACGACCATTTAATGTCCGTCACAAATTGTTCCCACTAGTTCAAAGGTGTGACATTTATGATGGAACTTGTAATGGAGGACATAAAAATACAATTTGACAACCTAAACGGAGATAAAACTGATTCGGAGGGTCATTGACGGATCGGAGATTCATTCAGTGATACTTGGAAAAAGTACTAGAATAACCAGTGTATTGAAAATGTCGAAATCTGGAGACAATTAGGATTTCAACATAGTTTATATTCCTACATAAAGTAGCCTTAATATGAATGCCAAATCTGCGATGGTGCAATGGTTAATGTAGGCGGCTCCTGCACATGAGAACGTGGGTCTGATCGCCGTCCTTTTGTTCCGTTTCGTAGAAGAAAGTTTCACCATTTCGTTCATCACTCCTTAAAGACAAAAATCCATGTAGGGCTCCAACTAGTCAGTGAGAATGGTGATGACAAACTTTCTCATAACAGCCCAACCAAACAAAAACTTGGACTTTTCAAGAAAGCCCCATGTTTTTTCCTTCCACATACTCGAAAACCCAAAGACATAATGTCTGGCAAGAAGATGATAATACTTTTTAGCAAGTGAGGAAGTGAGGAATGTGTCGGGACGTGGCAGAGCTAAGCGTAAATTAAAAAAAAAACAGCTACGATGTGCTAAGAAACCCCTTCACACATATTCTGCTATGGGGCATTTAAAAGCAATATTATGTTGTCGGTTGTTTGTTAGCTCGCTAGAGTTCCTTCACTTGCTAACAAAATACATGTTGTATGTGGGGTTTCGGAGGTTTACATGGAAAAGGCAAAAACCTCAAAGATTTAATATGCGAAACAACAACAATTGCAACTGCAACAACTGCAAATGTAAGCGAGTTTATTGCAAAACTAAAAAAAAACTCTTGCAACAAATTGTTGAGACTTAGTCCATCCACGTGGTGCATGCAATTCTATTTCACGAGTAATGGTTGTGGCTGTGTCGTTGCACTTTAAAGCACATTAAGTCATTTACTCTTATTAGCGTTATGGAATGACTACATGGAGATACATTGTTGTGCTTTAAAGGGTTTTCCATATTTACGAAAATGTTGTCATATTTTCCGGGCTACACATGTTTTATGCGTTGCACCTCACGTCTGTCAGCCAGTTATAGTATGTCATCAAATCCATTAGGAATCCCTATATTCGACCGAATGAAAGTGAAACGTATAAATGTTTCGAGCAGATTCCATTTAAGACTGTTTGCGATGAAACACATTTTGAATCATTACATTCAACATATTGATTGTCAGCATAGAATTATCAGAACGTGAATGCCGGTGATCATTTGAAAATCTAACCCTTCAAACTATTTCGGCATTACGGAATACCTAAAGGGTGTCTCAGTAAGAATGCACTTTTTAATTTTAGAATACAAACACGTATTTTCTGAGATAATTGTGATCTTTTATTGGACTGTAAAGAAGACATGTTCCGATTAAACCTGGATTCTAAAATAATGTGTACAAATTATGAGAATAATTTATTTTTTTGGGTAAATTTGGGCCTCTGAAGTCAAAACATGCAAATCCATGTGCCTAGCATAAAGTGGGAAAACCTGATAAAAATGAGTGTTTAAGAGCTGGAAAAGCTTTCACAAACACGGTGAAAAATATCGACTTCTCTAACATATCGAGCCCTTAGAGCGAAATTATCGTAAGCGCCAATTTTTCGAAATTTGTTTTATTGTTGTAATACACATTTTAGCAACTGATACATAAATACAAATTGCCAAAAAAATTTAAATTGCTAATATTTTTGATAAAAATTTGGGGTGAGATTTTATCGTAAGTCATTGTATGCATTTTACAAAAATTTATATTTTATCGTAAGCGACAGTGTGTATGTAAAGGCAGGACCGCAAATGCTTTGTTTTCTGGACGAATATGTAGATTTGACTATGTAAGGAATCTATTGGGCAAACAAATAATAAAAAAAATCATGACCAGGCCATGTACCAAATTTTTAAACCTGATGTTGTTTGAAGTATATAAAAAATGTCATCAATTTCGCACAAACCCATATTTTTATTATACGATCCAATAAAATTAGGCATTGCCATACAGTAAAAAAATAAATACCCTATTGTTCTTTTCCAATGTTGCATTTTTATGTAATAGTTCAAACTGAACATAGCCAATTCATCACAACTAACTTCACAATAATTTTGGAATGATAACTGTGAAAATTTCTGACTGTTGCTTCCAGGTTTTGAACAACATAGTGAATAGAAAAATACATTTCCTTAAAAATGGATTGCTTCTCAACAAAGGTAAGACGATTTTATTAATTGTGTTCAAAAAAAAGTACTGACATTTATTGTGGTTTCCAGGACAAAGAAAATCCTCAGTTTCCTATGGGAATCTGCAAATTGGTCGATTACTCTGATTCTGAACATGATGAATCAGATGTTGACCATTTTCTGGATGAAACAACTTGCGTTGGGAAACGAGGAAGAAAGAAAAATCTAAAAAACGATAAAAAAATGTTGCATTGTTTCAAAGAATATTAAGCCAAATCCTTGTCGTGGTAAAAAATTTCAAAACTCTTGCCCACAAAACTTTTGTGAATCGGAACGGATTAAAATAAATGAATTCTACTGGGGATTGGCAAGTGGACCTCGTCAAAAAGATTGGCTTCTGTCATGTATTAAGGAAAAACAAATAGGAAGAAGACGGGTATCAAGTGGTAAAAGAAAAGTGACTTATGAGTACTACATAAATATACGTGGCCAGCATACCCAGGTTTGTCAACAATTTTTATTACAAACACTTGGTATTTCTCAAATGACTTTGCGTCATACCCTATTAAATGCAAAAACTAAAAGCATTGTTCGAAATAGGAAGACAAAAAAGCCGGCACATAATAAGTGCTGCGATTTCAAGATAAATGTAGTAAAACAGTATATTGAGAATTTACCTGCGGTTCCATCCCACTATTGCCGCAATAGAAGCAATAAGCTCTACTTGCCAGAAGAATTACGCAATGTATCGCATTTGTACAAGCTTTATGTGGAGCATTTGAAGGAAAAACAGCAAGAATCATCAATAGTCTCACTATACAACTTTCGCACAGTTTTCAATAATGATTTCCATTTGGGATTTCATACTCCAAAAAAAGATAAATGCAACATATATGAAAAATTTAAGAATTTGGATGCAGAAGCCCGTAACAGATTGAAAGATTCCAGTGAATATAAAAGCCATATTCTGGATAAGGACAAGTCCAAAGAAATCTTCTTGGCCGAACAAGCGAAGAGCAAGGTGGAAAACGCTGACACATTATGCGCAAGTTTTGATCTACAGAAGGTGCTTAATACACCTTATGGCAAAAGTATGAATCTTTTTTACTCCAGAAAATATGCTTACTACATTGAAAGTATATATGAAAGCGGAACGAGATCTGGATATTGTTTTTTGTGGGGCGAATGTGATGGCAAACGAGGATGCAATGAAATATGTTCAGTGATTTTTAAATATTTGACCATAGTGGACCAAAGGAAACAACATAGTACTGTGAGTCTATTTTGTGACAGCTGTGCAGGTCAAAACTGGAACCGGGCCATATTGTCAGTTATTCCATTCTTTTTAAAGAGTTCAAGTTGCGTTAAGAAGGTTAACATAACATTTTTGCTGGCCGGTCATACAATGATGCCTGTTGACTCTATACATGCTACAATTGAAACATTTATTAAAGGAAGAACAATTCGGGCCCCTTCTGAGTGGTCGACATTAATTTCTAACTCACGTTCGATACCAAAATGTTATGAAAGCATTATACTTAATCATTCAGATTTTAAGGACTGGAAGTCATTTTCTATTGCATTTCTTCCATCAAAAATAAAAATTGAATTTCACAGTTTGAGATCTGCCCATTTTGACAAACTGAACTTAAGCGCACAATTTAAATATGGATACTTTGAGGATAGTAAAGTGAATGAATTGAATATAAATTTAGTAATTCGCTCCAGAAACAGTTCAATGATCGTTGCGAATGGACCGGACCTACTCTACCCACAAAAACTAAAAATATCAGTGGAAAAATTTAGAGATCTTCGAAATTTATGCGAAAAGGAAATAATCCCTCAACGATACCATCAGGAATACTTCAATATGAAAAGTGGAGACCAAATCAAAGACACACTAGCTGAAACTGACAACGAAGAGATTGATACATCTCAATATTCTTAAAACACAGTTTAAACCTTTTTATATCTATATAAATATTTATACCTACTTGTTAAATACAATACATAGTCTGAATAAA
Source organism: Phaonia tiefii (assembly GCA_963931995.1). Taxonomy (NCBI): domain Eukaryota; kingdom Metazoa; phylum Arthropoda; class Insecta; order Diptera; family Muscidae; genus Phaonia; species Phaonia tiefii. The sequence continues at coordinate 258,690,915 of OZ008370.1, forward strand.
TATTTTAAAAATAAATACACACTTTTGTTTCTCATTTTGCGTTTCAAAGTACAAAATAACATATATCGTAAGCGCCACAGATTTGTCACTGTAAGTATATCCAAATAAAAAGTTTTTATCGTAAGCGCCAAAACTACTTCATAGTGCAAACAATTAGCCATTTTTAAACATCAGTTCGGTGACTGCAACAAAATTAGACATTCTTGCCTCCAAACATATTTGATTTTAGGCAACCATTTTTAAAATAATCAAAAAAAACCTTCTCCTGTAAAATTCGTGTTTTGTCGCTTACGATAAATTCGCTCTGAGGGCTCGATATTGTTCCAAATATATTCTGGAGGAACCATGTACATGTTTGGAACACACTTCATAGGTTTGCTACTACCAAACTCACTTATATTTACATGCAAACAGTACCATGTTTACTGGTAAAGATATGCTTTTACATGGAAACATATTCCTGTTTCCCCCAAATATGCACATACTTATGTGGAAATTTATGCGTATTTCCCCCCGAACATAATAATATAATATTTAGAAACGAATTACGAAACTCCAAAGGATTCATGTTTTGTAGCTTCCTAAAATTGGCTATCGGCAGTGTTTTTATGAAGAGATAGCTGTGTTCATGTTAGAATAACTTTCGAATGCGACATCAGATTGTAACGATATTGGTATCCCCTGATAGATTTCGACCTCCTTTTGAGGAATAAGGAATAGAAATGGCAGGTCCATGTGGGCCAAGGACATTAAAATTTAGAAAATATCTTTTGTCCTTGAATATCCTGGAAACGTATTCTTTAATTTCCTTAACTGCAGACATTACAGTAGAAACTAACGACTCTAGCATTTGTTTTTTCAGAATGGGGTTCTTTCTCTTCAGGAATCTCCTGCAATGAATTAGAAGTTGAACAGCTTCTAGCTTTCCGTATGGAATACATCGAAGTGGACGGTATTTCATTGTTTACTTTTCTCATTTATTACATGTTGTGGCGTAGTAAATGGGCAAGCAGTAAGCATACCAAAGCTGAATCCTAGACCATATTTTTCACAATCCGATACATTTAATACATATGAAATGATTAAATAATTTTTAATCTATAATATATATACGTTGTTTACAAAATACACAAATATATGTAAAATATATGAAAACCCCATAAAAATTAGTCTTTTTTGTCATTCTAGTATGATAATAGCATTACAAAAACGAAATTATTTTCTAAACCCCTAATGAACCCATCCTGAAATTAGTACGTCTTTTTTTAAAAGTAGAATTAAGAAAATTAAAAAATACGTTTCCAGGACATTCAAGGACAAAAGACATTTTCTAAATTTTGATGTTCTTGGCCCACAAGGACCTGTCATTCCTCTTTTCTATTCCTAAAAAGGAGGTCGAAATCTATCTGGTGATACTATGACCGTTACAATCTGATGTGGCATTCGAAAGTTATTGTAACAGGAACACAGCTATCTCTTCACAAAAACACTGCAGACAGCCAACTTTAGGCAGCTATAAAACATTAACTCTGCGGAGTTTCGACCAAAACCAAACGTCGTTGTAACGACAGAAACGAGTAGAATATATGCTTGAAATATCATCGAAATCGAAGAGGGTCTGGTCAAGGTCTGTATCGAAAAATTTTGGAATTACCCTACATATACAAATCTAGTTCATGATACCCAAGTGTAGATTAATTACTTGTGTTTTTTTATTATACCTATTTCACAAATGTTCCGCCGTTCAAATTTACTCAGTAAAGACTCGGACATACAAAGGGCTTCACATTGTTGCGGCTCGTTTCTCAGTTTGGTACCTAACATACATATATACGAAACACATACACAAAAACTAAAGCAACATAATAAACTATTTCACCTTCCGACCCTTCGTTTATTCTTTTTTCACTGATCAAGCGCTTTTGATATCCTCTGTGCGATGAACCATTGACGACTGAATACGTGAAACTATAACGCAATACATCAGCCAAATACAAATCACTAACTTCATCTGCAGTTTACACGCACATTGAGGAATATATAATGAATCATTGACGGAGAGAATAAGTCAAAAATACAGATACACACTTACAAGATAGATTCCCTCTTTGTCCCTCTTTTATTCTCTTGCTATCGAGAGAGCATAAACCGCAACAAACACAGCCGTATTTGTATCACAAACACAGATATATTTGGGTTGCAAACACATATATTATATCATATTAATCATTGCGTCTCAAACATGTAATATTGAATAGCAAACACAATGTGTGTGGGCACAAGTATATTATATTTGCGACAAGCTCCAAACACATTTTATATTTGCATCCAAACAAAATAAAAATACCGATTTTTAAGCGTGTGATGCTACAACTGTTAGCAACTGTCAAAAAAGCTTCCCTACCAAAAAAGTCGTTCCGTTTGCCATCACTATACATTTTGTGAAGAGTGCCTTAAGGCACTCTTAAGCATTAGAGGTTAAGTTCACGCCGACAAATATCGGCACCACATTGCTGGAAACACGTACATGTTTGCTGATATTGTATTCACGAATTGATGATCTGCTACCTGTTTTATCTTTGGTGACTGTCTTGTTTTGGTTTTTAGTGGTTTTCAACAAACAAAGCCACATGTAGATCTCAAAAACCTATATCATTATCTTCTAATCATTGTGTCTCAAACATTTTATATTAAATAGCAAACACAATGTGTTTGGTCACAAGTATAGTACATTTGCGGCAAGCTACAAATACATTACATTTGCTCACAAACATCAACAGAATACACATTTTTCAGAGTGTACGGAATAAAATTTCCGTTAAATGGCCCCCACAGCTCTAATGATATGCCTCTACTCTTTTCATAAAATTTTTCAATGACTTTTTCACATAGATGTGGCTAGAGCATTGGATCTTGTATTTAAAGTCAGGAATTGTTTCTGGTTTATTCGCATAAACCCGAGATTTCACAAAATCCCAAAGAAAGAAATCTCACGGCGTTAAATCGCATGATGTTGGTGACCAGTTGACATCCGAACTTCATCAGATAATTTGGCCTAGAAATCGTTGCTGTGCACGTTGGTTTCTATCGTTTGTCAGGTGGCGCCGTCTAGCTGAAACCACGTGTCGCCAAGATCGATGTCATCTAGCTGAAGCTACAATATCTCCGTTGTATTGTTCCTGTAACGAATGCCGTTTAGAGTCACTGCAATTTTGTCCTCATCTTCAAAAAAGTAAGGTCCAATCACGCCGACTGCCTAAAATCCGCACCAGACAGTAGCTCGCTGTGGGTGCATTTATTTCTCTTGAATTACATGAGGATTTTCTGATCCCCAAATTCGACAAATTTGTGTATTCACGAAACCATTCACATGGAAATGCACTCCATCGGAGAAGATGACTTTTTTTTTGAAAAATTGGCATTGACTTCACTTTCCTCCATTACTCATTGAACGAATTGCAGGCCTGCTGGAATTGAAGTTCTTGAGAAGTATGCCGAATTTATGTTTTCGGGTTTACGGCGGCATTCTCGTTTACAGCAGTAATGTTTTCAAGAGATCGACCGGTTCACACAGAAGTCTTACTGTCCACAATCGACCCAGTTTCCTTAAACTTTTCCCCCAATATTCGAAAGGTTGACACGTTAGGTGCATATTCTCCATAGAAAATTTTTCGAATTATGCGAGCGGTCTCAGCATAACTTTCCAAATTTTTCTGATAAGTTTTCACAATTATAACGCGTTGTTCTTTCGTAGAGCGCTCGATTCTTAATAAGTAGAATTAATATATATGACAGCTGCCGCTTGCACAAAAAAACGGCACTAAATTCAATCTTACTGAAAGACTCTTTATATTGTTCCCACTCCACCAACTCTCATTAACCCCTGCTAAACGTGCACGCTGAAAAATCGGTCTTTTTATGTTTGGATGCAAACAGAATGTGTTTGTCACAAATACAGAATACTTGTGTCCAAACACATTGTGTTTGTTACTCAATATTACATGTTGGAAACAAAATGATTAATATGTTATTATAAGTATATACATATATTTTACTGAACCAAATATAACTTTGTTTGTGGAAAACTGCTGAAAACAAAAAGGTGAAGAACAACAAACGAACAAAAAGAAGCAGATCTTCAATTCATGAAACAATGCTTGTAATCATAAATAAAGATACGAGTACTTTACGCTAACTCCGTTTTTCTTTGTTGACCAGCGGACATCCAAGTAGCATTACGTATGTCTTTACGTTGGAATCTCGTACTACGAAAACCATTTTTTTCGCTAAGGTTAGAATCTAACATCTACATGGTTTTAAATTGGTACTCGGATGCTTCGGCATACTGGGGCGCTGGTCGACGCATTGCCTTAAGAGCACTGTGAGATTGAGCCATTGTGGCAGGTACTCACATTAATCTAGAACACAATCTGCCTCATTCTTCTATCGGAAATGCTGTGGTGTAGACTGAAATTACCGATGGTAGGCTCAATCAGCTGAAGAAATCTTATTGTCTTGGCCAGGGCAGCGGTCGTATGTTATCTCTAGGCGCTCCTAGAACATTAGCGATATGTTGACGTATTTCACTTTTATGCAGATGGTGGTAATACGCGCAATCACGGGGTTGAGCCATGAGACCAGATATCGCAGTATTTTGCCAACTACAGGTCCGCAAGCAAATTCACGTTTTTTTTCTCCTAGCATATGTAGTATCCCTCTAGTAGTGGGCACTAGTTCGTAGGTGGCGAAATCACTAATTACCTTTACTTACTGTACCAACCCTATGCAATGCATTTCATTGTTTCGTTTTTGTATGAAATGTCCGCAAATAGGGGCAATCGCTATCACATCGTTAACATCGCTAACTAGTGAAATTGGTCCCCATGAAAAGGATACGGACATTTCGTTTACGCTTTCTGTCGGTTTCGTGCGCATAATTTTTTTTACTCGATGATTTGGCGTTCGATTACCATAGCGTCAGCCATGTAAGTACCCATGTAGGGAGTTGTGGTGTAGGTAAGTCAAACATGGCTAATCGACACCTCCAGAGCTGCAGGCATAAGTCACAGTTCTTACTCTTTGCATACCCATGACCTGTCCATCGCATTTCCTGGACAGCAGCAATGTCTGCATTATAATTCTCGAGAACATCTATGGATCACTATACTAGGAAATTTATTATGCTGCCCTATCAGAAGACCTCAAGGCTCTTCACATTTCATTAGCCAATATTATGACTTGCAGAAGAACCAACAACATTCGCACTGCTAACATTTTAAAGTCACGAGTGCTCAACTTACCGTCATAATTGCGTTACAAAGAAAAGTTTACCTACAATTACCTGGAAATACTTTGAGTGTTCTAAGTTGTGGCTGCTGCTGCTGCCGCAATGAGCTGTACCAAACGTTTTTAGTTTTGATTTTAAGTTTCTTAGTTTTTGTCAAACTTGTCTACGTCTCAATTATCCTTGAAATGAGGCAGTCGCTCAAGCTCAAAAGGAAATGACTAAAAGACTATGGAGAATAAGTCCATCTCAGTCGAATAGTGTAAAGGGAGAGTGGAGACGGGGTCTGCGTAACCAACATTTCCGCCCTTTTACCTTTTCTTTAATTTTCCTACCAGTGTCCTCGTCAGCTTGCTCTCCATCAATGCTTAATGTTACTATGACACTTAAGCTCATAATAATTTAACATAATTATGTTGAACTTTTTGCTGCTGCGTCTTGTGTTTATGCAAAACTTTGCATTAAGTTATTCTGGTATACAATTGTTGTTGTTTTTCTATGGAACTAATTAAAGTTGTTGAGAATAAATACAACAAACAACATTCGTTGTGCCACATTCGCCTGTATGGTTGCACTTGCAGTTGTTGTGTCAGTTGGTGCTACTAACGCAGTTGCTGCTGATGCTGTTTGCTGCTGCTGCTGAATGTTGAAAGTAAACGAAATTATTTGCTTGTCCACTTGTAAGTACTTCTACGTATTTCTTTCTACAAGCAACACAAGTATGTTTTTGTTTTCATATCCACTTCAGTACTGTTGTTGAGTCCTTTTGGTCCTTTAATCCTCCCCCATTTACCACGTTGATATCCTTTTGCGAATCTTTGTATAAGCACTTAGCTCAAAGTGTTTGCTTTTCTAGCTCTAATTCTCGTTGTGTGCCATTATGATTGTGGTAGATGATGGATATTTGGTTGTTATGATGGAGCTAAGAAGGAGTTGGTGGCAGGCTATGGCCCATTTGAAGCAGTTTTGTTATGTCTGTAGTAAAAACTGATATGACACGTACGAATCAGAGAAAGATAGTTTAGTTTAGTTTTTGAGTCAGGCAAAAACAAAAATAAAATAAGAAACGATTTGTTGTCACAGCTGTTGCCAAGTGAATTTATGTTTTTAAGACGTTTTCCAAATCTATCATCAATACTAAATGGTCTAATAGAGCAATTGGCTATAGTATACGGGGCATGGAAAAGGTTTGGGGGGGGGGGGGAAGGTTGTCTGTCTAAGAATCCTAAAATGGCAGCTGCAAATAGTAAAAGCAACGTGAGATGTCAGAAGAGCCTAAAATGATGGCTCTAAAAATAAGAGAATCGTGAGATTATTGGATTTCCTTTCAGTTGTTAGTAAATTAAGGTAGTGTTGATACAGGATTTCTTATGTTATGGCTATACACAAAAATGTCAATGGTTTAGTGCTGCAGAATTCGAATACGTGAAGTTTTCTTTAAAAGCAAAGCAGATCATAATATCATGACAAAAACAGTTACCTTCAGGTGCTACTTCAACCTACAAAAATGGTTTAATTCTTTCCACTAGATCGATAGTGGAAAGCAGACTTTCACGTCGTTATAAAATTAATAAAGAAATTTGAAAGATCTTTTCAATTTTTTTGTCACTTTCGTCTGCAAAATAAATTTTGTATGATGCGAAATAATGTTTCAAAGAAAGGACATTCGAAAACCGCGAGATATATTAAAACTAACTCAAAAGAATTTTGAGTATATATTACTACTATCATATTTGTAGTATAAGTTTTATCGTCTCTAATTCCCAATAATTGAACTCACTATAAAAAATCCTTGGACGGAATTCAACGAATTCGTTTTCTTCATGCAAGATTTTAATTTTGCGCCATGTATGCGGAAAAGTGTTAATGTTATTATAAAAATGACATTGTGACAGGCGACAGTTCAAGGGTATTAAATTCGGAGCTTCAAAACAAAGACAAACGCTGTTTCATTGTTCAGCAATAACTTAAATATAATGAAGCTTTGGCAGCTACAATTCGCAATTCATTATCTTCAGCCATTAGGGGAATATCAGCGTAATGGCTAACCGTATTTGGACGCCGAAAATGTGGTAATCGTGTATATTAGAGTGGGCCGATTTGTAAGGACAAAAATTGGTCGATATTGTGCAATTGATATTTCGATACGCTTTGGCATGAGCAAAAAACATGTCCACTAAAGTTCCAAAGGGGTCGTTTCCTAATGAGTAAAAATACGCACTAAAAAAACAACTTCAATAACTCAGTTAATTTTTAAATTCTTAGAATTTTTAGTTTCTTTTTTTAAAAACAAAGTTGCTTTTTACTCATTAGAAAACGTCCCTTTTGAATAAATTCAAGAGTATTATGGGTTGTTTATAAAGTAATGTGTGAAATCCGCCCAAGGTGAAAAATGGGGAAAAAAATTAAAAAAAATATCTTATAATATTCTAAATATATTTAAGCTCAAGACCTTTTTAATAATAAGCTAATTCCAATCTCTATATGGAATTTTAAAATGCCAATTAACATTTTCTGAAATGGCAAAAAATATTTTGTTCAATGATAATTGGAATTGAGCCTTTCCACGAAATCTGATCTGCCAGCGTATAAAAAACTACAAACATCTAAATGCGGCTTTTGTATTTTCAATTTAATATTTTGCGACGACGAGATTCCTCCGGTTGCTGGGATAACCTTGCGACCGCCAAGAATCGTCACAGAAATTTTATTTTGTTTTAGTGACTGAGAATAAAATATTTTATGCTTTAATTTATGTGGATTGAAACTTGAAAATATACCCTCGTTAAAAGTCGACAGTGTGAAAAACAAGAGGCCTATTATTATACAGGAAAATCTGGAAGCCAAGCCTCACATATAGAGTGATCTCTCACGGCACACTCTCTTGGTTTACGGGATTTTCGCCAGGACTCACTGGATCTAGGGCGATCTCTTACGGCGCACTGTTAATCCTCAGGATTTAAGGTAGGACATAGAGTGGGCTTTCACAGTGCACTCTCAATAGCCCACAGGATATTCCCAAGGACCTGCAGGATAAGAAGGAGTCGCAGTATCACAAGCACTCGCAGAATATCAACGTCTTGAAGGATAAAAACAAGGAACTTCATAAGGACACTACCCTGAACATGTTAAGCAACCTTCAACAACACGCTTCCGTAACAGATGCATTCCAATCTAGATTCCGCAATAGACTTCTTACCATTCTTCACATGCTCCCCTTTTTATATCATAGGATCAGTTGTGCTAGGAACATATGGTACGTCAACTGGTGTTCTAACAGTTGGTCGAACAGGGCGACTCATAACTATTTGCAACTGACGGAAACAAAGGTTGCGACTACTATCATTACATTCAATCACAAAATTTCCTACAAGTTTAAAATTGTTAATTTTTGTTTCTTATTCTAGTGATATCTCTAAAACTAGAGCCAACGTAGAAAATCAATATTGTATGTGAAGTTTATACTACAAGCTTGTATCAAGGGTGTCTCAGTAACAATGCACTTTTTCATTTTAAATTAAAAACTCGTATTTTTCGAGATAGTTGTGATTTTTTTATTGGATTGTAAAGAAGATACAGTCCGATTAAGTGTGGCATAAAACATTGATCAAATGGCATCCACGGCATCAGACCATTAATCTTTTCATGAAATTTTCCATAACTTTTTCACAGAGATGTGGCTCGGATTTCAGCTCACGAATTGCTTCTGGTTTATTCGCATAAACCCAAGACTTCACAAAACCCCAAGAAAGAAATAGCACGGCGATAAATCGCATCATCTTTGTGGGCAGTTGACATCCGACTTCTTTGAGACAATTTATTCTGGAAACTGTTGCTGCAATATATCGATTGTTTCATGTGCAGTGTGGTAGGTGGCGCGGTCTTGCTTAAACCACATGTCGTCCAGTTGAGGCCACAATACCTCCGTTGTCATGTTCCTGTGACGAATGCCTATCACAATCACTGCAATTTCGGCCCCATCTTCAAAAAGTAATTACGCCGCCTGACCAAAATCCGCACCAGATAGTTGCTCGTTGTGGGTGCATTTGTTGCTCCTGGATTGCATGAAGATTTTCTGAACACCAAATTTGAATTTCGAGTATCCCCGAAGCCGTTCAGATGGAATTGCGCTACATCGGAGAAGATGACTCTTTTCAAAAAATGGGCATTGATTTCACTTTGCTCCATTAGCCATTGTACGAATCTCCATGGTCTGCTGGTTTGAACTCCTGAGTACGCTGCAATTTGTACGCATGAAATTGGAGGTCTTTTGTCAAAATTCGCTGCGTAGTGATTGGTGAAATTTTTAGTTGTTGAGAACGATGCCGAATTGATGTTTTCGGGGTTTTGGCGACACTCTCGTTTACAGCAGAAATGTTTTCAAGAGACTGACCGCTACGTAGACGCACAGGAGTCTTACTGTCCACGACCGACCCAGATTCTTAAAATTTGTTGACCTGTCTTCGAATAGTTCACACATTTGGTGCACTTTCTCGACTGAAAATTCTTCGAAGTTTGCGAACGGTCTCAGCATAAGTTTCCAAATTTTTGTAACTTTCCAAATTATAACGCGTTATTCTTTCGGAAAGCGCTCCTTTATTAATAATCGGAATAAAAATACGTGACAGCTGCCAAGTTTCAGAGTTGCCACTTCTTTAAATAAATAAATGGTTTCCCATTACATCCCATGAAGGAATCGGGGAGAGCTTCTCACAACCAGTGAGCTGTGCGCTTTCTAGTTTTATACTCACTGAATGGGACCTACAGTTTTACCCCGGTTCCGAACGGTATTTACGAGAAGCATTGTCATGGCTAAATACTCGATAGTGTCACCGTCACTATGCGAGGTGACCGCCGTCGAAAGAAATTGTAAGGTGGTCAGAGCAGGGATCGAACCCAGGATCTCAAGTACAAGAGGCGCCCATACTACCCATTGCACCACCGACGGCCACGAGTTCTACAAATGAAAAATTACACTAAATGTAGAAAGTTCAATCTTACTGAGACACTCTTTATTAAACACATTTGTAGTTACCGGAATTAACACTTAATCGCACACAGTGAAAGGCATAAATCACGACTAGAACGGCTATAATTTGAATTTTTATCAATTTTAATTTCAAACGTGTTAATTTAGCCTTTTGTTTAATTCATTTAACTTTATAATTAATTTAATTTATACGTATAAATATTATATAAATCTGATTATTTTGTTTTACAATGAATTCAACTTAAGCCGATTTAAATTTGAAATCCTAGATCATATTCCGATACTATGCAACATGAATAGTATGATATTAAAAATATTCACTCGCTATTTCCATTATGCCACAAACAATCGTATAATTAACATCACAACAACATGCAATGCAACAATTAAATGCTTCATTGGATTCTGTGGAAAATTACATATTAAATGATTATTTTAATGCATTTCCACTGATTAAAGGCAGCACAAAAGACAACACTCGGCACAAAGGATGCCGCGATTAATGCACTTTTCTAATTAGAATTAAACACAAAAAAGTATGCAGATTAAAGTGAGGCGATGCCTACCATGTATTATGTCACATTTTGCGCCAAACACAAGCAGAATAGGCCTGCAAGAAGCCGCCACTGAACAAAACAAAAACCTTTTTAATCTTTTGACTCTGATGCAACTTGTGGCTGAATTTAATCCACAGCTCTGTCACAATGTGAAAAAGACCACAATGCCCGACAAGAGCAGCGGTATGCGCTCAGACAGTGGAAGGAATAAAATGAAATGCAATGATATGGTTTGCCAACAGTTGCTACTATTTTTCCTGTCTGACTTTAAAAGCCACCGCATCTCCATCTGCCTGCTCTGCAGCCAGTCAATGACCTGTGATTTTGTTAGTTTCTCAGGTTTTTCGCTGTTCTGGCTTTAATAACTTTTCTGGTGAATACCACCCACTACCCCCGCCTTGTCCTGCTCAGTAAGTTTATCACCATATCCTCCAATTGAAAGCCTTGATTTTGTTAAAGCATAGCATAGTTTTTGTTGGTGTTTGTGTGGCTGTGTGGGAAACTATCTAGTCTACAAGGACTTCGAGGACGTTGGTTTTCCTGAATTTCATGCGCCACTTTGACAGGTGACTAATTGGCAATTTTGCCACTATCATTTGACTTCTATAGTAGCAGTCGTCAGGCAAAAGACTAGACCAAATATATCACATCGTGCTGGTTGAGTCTAGTCGCGCTTCTAACACTCTCACGCACACACACACACAGCTACAGATGGGCAATTCGATGCTTTGTGGCTCTTTTCTACCAACATTTCTTCAATCACGCTAACAAACACTTGAACACAATATATATATTATATACATATATATATTTGTGACGTTTATCTTGACAGGCATAAGGATATGTTGCCTTAACACCTGTGGATGTTTAAATATCACTCAAATTGGGTTTTGGAACGAAGTCCCTTATCGCACGTTGCAGGATGGGGACTAAATGAAAAAATTTTAAACAATTTTTTTTTATTGGGTACTTTTTGTTTGGTTTGATTTAAAGAAAAGTTTTCTAGGTGGAGCCTGTGTATTACATATTGTAGTTTTGAACCCAATAAAAAGTAAATTTCGAAAAGCCAAAGTGCAAAATGCAAATCCATGAAATACAACCCTGAGCATAGAATTACATTTGTCAGCACACTTACTCTTACACTCTTTCACTCGTACTTTTGGATTGGTTTGTGTCTATCTACATATCGGGGGATATTTACCTATCGGTGGATATTTTTTGTTTAATGGGAAATTTTCTAGGTGGAGCCTGGTTATTACATATTGTAGTTTTGAACCAAATGAAAAGTAAATTTAGAAAAGCTAAAGTGAAAGAAGTTTAAAAAAAAATTCTTAAGCGGGTTTTTTTTACAATTTTCCAAATTTATTTATATTACTTTCAAAAAAGTAAAAAAAAGTTAAAAGGTCTTGAGCTTGAATAAATTTGGAAAATTTTCTTACAAAAATTCCTTTTCTAAAAAGTAACTTTTCTTAAAAATAAAATAATACCTTTTCTTTTCTTGAGATAAGTAGCTTTTCTGAAAAAATGTAAATTTTCTTCAAAAAATAACTTTTCCTAAAAAGAGTACCACTTCTTTAAAAAGTACCTGTTCTTGAAAAAAGTACTTCTTTATAAAAAAAAATCATACTCTCATAGCCTGTTTCTCGATGTCGAAAGAATGCATTCGCAACGTTTGTAAGCGAAATAAATCTGATTTGGGTTTCACTAATTCAACTTTATGCGAACGACGACTCGAACGATAAGTCGAAAGAAAATTTCGTGTACGCAAAGGTTTTCATACAAAATTATGTTTATCTGTTTCGAATGAGAAGTGTCAAATTCAGTCGCTTACTGTTTTGTTTTCGAGTGGCAAAGACATATAAAAAGTAAAGGAAATCAAATACAAATTTTCAAGTTAAAATTAATGGCAAATTATAGTCTGAAAAAGTCAACGATGCTGCAGCTGTAGGCAATATTTTTTCAATTTGTTATATTAATTTTGTTTGTTTACTTTGTCTTATTTGTTTTGTTTTGCTTTTCACTGACATTCGGTATCAATAGATCTGCAGGGTTGCATTCAAGCCTATACAATAAAGTAGTATTTTTTAGGGAAATTGTAATCAAATGAAAAATGTCGATCTGGCAATTCATAGATGCGTAATTGCGTAACACATACAAATTGACAGACGCAAGTGCATAAGATCGAATAGTTAAGAGATAGAGAAACCCAAATTGATCGAATTCGAGTGACTGTCTTTCGTTCGACAACGAGAAACAGACATTAGCTTTTAATAAAAGAAGTAGCTCTCATTAAAGAAAGGACCTTTTCGGGAAAATATAATATATATTCTGACAAAAGGGACCTAAAAATATACTTTCTTTAAAAAATTAAAAAATACATTTTTTTAAAAAAATACATTCGATAAATCAAAAATTTCTTTAACCCTGCTGTTAGATTAGAAAAAACTTACGAATCTTAGATTGAGGGACCATTTGGTCCATACTGCAATTTTCATCCAAAATAATAATTTTATCTTATTCTTTGTAACTATTTTGGTTCAAAAATTTCTAAAGCAAGTATTTGACATATCAAAAACATCCGCTAACATATCAAAAACATCTTCTAAATATTTGACATGAATTTACATTCGCTTGGTAATGAAAAAATTTACGAATCTTAGGTTGAGGGACCATTTGGTCCATACTGGAATTTTCATCCAAAATAATAATTTTATCTTATCCTTTGTAACTATTTTGGTTCAATAATTTCTAAAGCAAGTATTTGACATATCAAAAACATCTTCTAAATATTTGACATGAATTTACATTCGCTTGGTAATGAAAAAATGTACTATTGACCAAATGGTCCTCTAACCTAAGATTCGTCATTTTGTATTTTTCTCAGTCCTGAATAAAGTTAGAAAATTTAATTTTCGCACATAACATTGTTTTATTAAAAGACCCCATTAGCAGAAAAATTTAGTCAGTATATATCACCGTTCCAAAGTTACAAGGGAAAACAGAAAAAATTTGGACCAAATGGTCCTAATCTAACAGCAGGGTTAAAAAAAGTTGATTATTTTACAAGAAGTATATTTTCTTAAAGATCCATGTAAATTACAGTATTTTTCAACAGGCGCCTTAAGCGTGTTGGAACTAAATGGTACATAATATATAGTGAAAGGAACTTTGTTCCAACCGTGTGTCCCCTGACACCTCATGTAATTTTTTTGTTTTTATGTACTTTTGATCACACTTCTTCTACTCTTGCCTGAACTTTCCATACTTTTGTATACAGTTTTCGTAAATTTATGTACATAATTTGATCTCTTGTGTACACTTTCTGTATTTATGTGAATTATACCTTTGCTTTTGGACACACTTGTTATGCACTTGTGTACATTTTGGATGTACATACTTATAAATATATTGTACTTTGTGAATACTTTTGAATTTGTGCGTTCAGTTGTTTTTCCTTTGTGTACACTTTTTTACTTTCGTATACCCTTTGTCTACTTTTTTGTTCACTCTCTTTACTTTTGTCTACACTTATTGTACTTTTGTGTACACTTTCTGTATTTTTGTGTATCCTTTTATGTACCCTTTTATGCACACGATTTGTACCTTTGTGAATGGCATTTCTTCTTTTGTGCACGCTTTTTTACTCACACTTAATTAAACCCTCACCCATAGTATGGGGGTATATATCATCCCTAGTATCATTGGACGAAATTTGTTTTACGACATTTTAAGACGATTGAGCCATGTCCGTCTGTCTGTCTGTCTGGCTGGCTGGCTGGCTGGCTGGCTGGCTGGCTGGCTGGCTGGCTGGCTGGCTGGCTGGCTGGCTGGCTGGATGGCTGGCTGGCTGGCTGGCTGGCTGGCTGGCTGGCTGGCTGGCTGGCTGGCTGGCTGGCTGGCTGGCTGGCTGGCTGGCTGGCTGGCTGGCTGGCTGGCTGGTCAACACGATGACTATCTCTTGACTATTATTTGTCAATATTGAGTTTGGGATTGGAAATGGGCGTTTTGACCACACCCCTTCCGGTACCGCCCATACAAATCGACACATTTATCACAAAATCATATTTCTTTCAAACCGTTCATCTAGTAGATGTGATTAGCTTCAACTCTCACAACGGTTAATAATCTGTAAATTCCTACTTAACTGTAGGAAATGGCCGAGATTGTCACGCCCATTCTGGTACCTTCCATACAAAACAAGGGTGTTCGTCCGGGTTGCCAATCCGATAAATCGCGTGAAACACTTCCGACCTTAATGAAATTAGGTACAAGGCTTCACGTTATCAAACCCCAATCACCGAGTAAAACAAGGGTGATTTTGCCACGCCCATTGTGGTACCTCCCACAGAAAAGTTGTTTGGCCTTCTCGTTGATCATCACGAGAAGTCCCGCAAAACCGAACCAATCTTTATAAAAGTTTGTACTAGTCAATATTTAGTCAAACATAGAAAATGAGCTGTTTTGCCACATCCACTCTGGTACCTCCCATATAAAAATAGGGCGGATGACCGGTTGATCGACATGATAACTCTCGTAAACTACAACCGATGTTAATAAAATGCAGTACTAGGTAATATTTTGCTAAAAGCTACTATATTTTTTAATAACTGACTATTGTGCAACGCCCAGTTTCATACCTCCCATACAAAAGTTGGGCGTATTTCTCCAATATATCATAACCAATCTTAATAAAATTTGGTACTGATCAAAATTTTGGCAACAACTTGCCATGCCCATTTTTCTACCTCGAATAAAAATATTGGGAGGGGGAAAAATTCCCCAAAACCACTTAGGATCGTAGGTAATTTTGGTAGTCAATAATATTTAGAACAATATGAATATCGTCACTTTTGTGTATGGGCGTTTTTTAACAGAATGCAATGATCGGTCAGTAACAAAGTCCTGACTCTGTAATTCCTTAAGTGCACTTGTCATACAAAATGCGGACATTTATAGGCGCTGTATTGCATCTTACAGCTGTTTAAAAGTGAAGTTGAGATATTCGAATGAGAAATTTCAGACTTGTAAGGTAAAACTTCATAGCAAATTGTGAAAGAAATAACCAGTTTATCATCATAGTTTTAAATCTGTACAACCTTGTACATATCGACAACGCAGGGAAATTAAATTAATAAAAAAAAACACACACAAAAAAAATGGTTTCCCATTACATCCTATGAAAGAATTAGGGAGAGCTTCTCACAAGCAATGACATGTGCGCTTTCTAGTTTTATAAACAGTGATTGGGACCTACAGTTTTCTGAATGGTATTTTGAGAAGCTTTTTCATGGCTAAATTCTCGATAGTGTAGCCGTCACTATGCGAGGTGACCGGCGCCGAAAGAAATTAATGGTGGTTGAGCGGGGATAGAACCCAGGATCTCATGTACCAGAGGCGATATAACTAACCATTGCACCACCGACGGCCACACGCTGATAATTGTGATAACGTAGTTCCTCCATTAATTGAGAGCAAAATTGATTTTGATAACAAAAAAACTAATACGACTTGTTGGAGACTTGAAGAATGGATGTTTTATGTTTGGCATGCGATGCTCTTAAAGCAGAAGACAATGGGAGTGTAAATGTATGAAATGTTTCCATCCTCATAAATAATCTTTGTAAACCATGAAGAGGGAGCGGCAGAATAACACGAACTCAGCAAATTTCAAAATCAAATTCCTAAATGGATTTAAGCAACACTTTATTACGTGTTTTCTTTCCAAAGATTACCATCCCCCGTTGGTAACTGAGAGAGACAATATCAAATCCGCTGCTATTATTTTCCCCACACATGTATATTATACATAAAGTTTAAATAACATTTATTGCCTTTTGCTGCAACCAGTGACTGAGTTACTGTAAAAAACCAAACTTCTCCAAGGCTCCGTTGTGTATTTACAGTCTATATATCTATTCGTCTCATACAATAGACCAAGTTTTTCCAATTCTATATGAAGCGGCGGCGCTCTTGCACTTGACTATGTGCGATGGCAATGACGGTGACGATGACGATGACGATGACGCTGTGACACTACAAAAGATGGCAATGGTAAAGGCAACGCCGACGCTTGTGTTGGGATCTATTGATGGCAATGTTAGGAGTGACACACGACTTTGAAAAAAACTGTAGACTTACAAATAAAAATGAAATAAAAGTTGAACGAAAAAGGGACAAAAAATATATTAAAAGCTGACAGTTGAGTGATGCTTTTTAAGTATCACTTGAAATGCATTTCATTGTTGCTGCTGCTCTCTCACGGATGTTGTTGCTGCATGTGATGTGATGCTGTTGCTGTTGCTCTGCTGCCGGATTGCCATAAAGTTTGTAATGAGTGTTGTAACTAACAATGCTTCATGTCATTGATGCTGTGGCTGACTGCTGCTTTCGTAGTGGTAGGAGTTGTAAAACTTGTACTTGTCCTTGCTAACGTCCGACATCACCGCCACCATCAATGTCCGCCCAGCTCGTCCCGACACTAGTGGTAATCAATGTTAATGGTGTAAATATTTCTTTAGCTCCATGGATGTGAGTGTTAGAAAAACGAACACTCGACGTTGTGTTGTAACCGCAGATGCATGGACGCAACAAACAAACAAAAAAATAGTTTGTGGGTTTTGGCCATTATATTAATCTTTAAATGCAAAAGCACAGAAGACTGAAGTGGAAGACTTAGTACACAGTATAACGAAGTACATAAATGGGAAAGAGGGGATGGAAGGTTCATGCAAATTTCCTGGCAAGGGGCATGGAAAAAGCGCAAACAAAAACTTAATCAATACTATTGAATGGCATTGTAAATGAGACAATGGTTGGCTGAATGCCATTTTCCAATATGGCTTAAAGTTTATTCATCTGAAAATAAATAGATTTTTAATTAGGTTAAACTGTTGCGAAGATTTTTCAGCACCGAAAGGATATTAGAAAAGTTTAGAAGCGGTTTGATCTTACTAAGATAATACAAATGGTAAGGAAAGCGCAACAAAAAGCTCTTTTAAAAAGGAAAAATTTATTTTGGATTTCGATTGAAGCTTCGAAAACTCAAGTGTTATGTTATGAAATTGGCAATGATTTGAAAATATTTATCTAAAATTGCATAACCAAGGTTTAAAGTAATTAGTAGCGAAAGAAATGCTTCATTCAATATCAATACTGCTACACTTAAAAAAATATGTTAGTAAAAATCGTAATGAAGATTGCTACAAATGGGAAAGCAAATATGTATGTTTGCTATTTCACCAGTCCCGCGAGTATCGCACCCTGACTAAAAAATGGTAGTACCAACACTCTGGGGATGCTCCCTATAAATGCAGTGCATTACGTTGGCGATGGAAACTCGAGGTAGTGGACGCACACTAACCATCGAATATTCAAGTGGTATTTCCAGCGAAATCTGGGTCTTCGAGTACATGTTCGAAAACCTTGGGCACTGGTTCATTGTGATGCATTTTACTGACAAGGCGCAGCCAGCGTAACCGCGCTATCTTGATACGCATAACTACGTTGATCTCGGGATAGAGATTACACAGCTCTTGATTCATCCGTCGTCGAGTCGTCGAGAGCATTTTTATTTCGGAACCTCCCAGTGATGACTGACCATGTAGTATGACCCATAATTCTGCGCCATAAAGCACGACAGGTTGTATGAGTGTCTGATGAGCCTTTCTCGATAGAGGGGTTTATTGTTCTTGTCTCCGAACTGCTGGCTAAGCCTGGAATAACATTTGTTCGCCAGCACAATTCTCCGTTTGATTTCTAGGCTGATGTTGTTGCTTCTATTCACGTCAGATTCCAGGTGAATGACTTCGTCGACTACCTTTAAATTAAGACGTTTATCATCGTTTACCTTTTAATCAAATCCGGTGTGTGGTCTGCTTGAGGGAAATCAATAACTTAGTCATGTCCTCGATTGCTCTTAAATCCACTTTTGCTGATTCCTTCTCAATTCACGAGAATACTCCAGTAACTATTTACAGATTTCGCGCAATGATATCTAAGTCGTCAGTAGACGCGTGCAGCATTTGGCTTTTGCTGCTGATAGGTTTAGTCGTGTTGTCTGCAGGTGGTTCGGTGAGATCTTTACTAAGGTTTCGTGGCGGTAAGTGTCATTCTAGGCCTTTGCTGCTGATCGATTTTTCCGTCTTGTCTGCTGCTTTTCTCGCGATGATCTCAATTAACATGTTAAAGAGATCGCATGATTTGGTATCGCGTTGGCTAAGGCCTTGCGTCATAACAAATGGTTCGGTGAGAACGTTACTAAGGACTTCATGTCGGTGGGTTCCATTCTAGAAAGGCATTTCGGCTTAGCTGGAATACCAAGCTTCGACACAGCTTGGTACAATTTTGCCCGCATCGCGCTATTGAAGACAGCCTTATAATATATAAAGAGGTAGTAGGAGTCGATTTATTTTTGTTGTTTTTCTCCAGATTATGCCGTCATGTGAATAACTGGTCGATAGTTTACTTTCCAGGCCTAAAGCTACACTGAAACGTCGGATCCAACGGCTTTAGTCTTTCGCACATTACGCTCGAGAGAACCTTGTATGCGATGGATGAAAGTCTTGTTCCACGACATATGGTGCATATACTCGGCTAGCCTTTTTTGAAAACAGGATACAATATTCTAAGACTCCAGTCGTCGGACACACATATGAGCTGGTGCATGTACTTATCCAACTCATAGCTGTCGGCCTTAAAAACCTCAGCTGTAGTTCATCAGCACCAGCGGCTTTGTTGTTCTTAAGCCGGGAAATTGTTCTAACGTCGCTTTGGCAGGAGAAGGGCAGTCAACCCTTTCGTCCTGTCTGTGCATAATACCATATAAATATATAGTGAAGTCTCCTGGTAAAAGTAAAGCAGAGAAGTGATCTCTCCATACTCCAAACAGGTATAAGATTCCCGTCCTTATCTCTACAAAACGGCGGCCCTAATCCATTGCCGTTGGTTTGGCTTTGTACTTTTCGGAAGGACTTACGGGCCTCATTCTTCCTTTCGTAAGATACAATTTACTCACACTTGCACTTTTCCAACAACCATTTTTCTTCTTAACCAAACGGGTTTCCCTCTCCTCTTCACCTTATAACACTCTTTCGTGGCCGGCGTTCCAACTGCCTGAATCACTGCCATAAGCTTGACGTTATTTTCATCACTTGCCATGCTTCACTCCTCATCGTACCATGGACTGTCATTAGGCGGTCTTCATAACCAAGTACGGTCTCTGCAGCAGTTTTCAGTGAGTGGGAAATGCGCTTCAGAATCATGAGACGGGAGTGCTTCTGCGCCAGCACCTGAGTGAGCTTCTTGGCATAGGGTGTTGCTATCTCTGATAGTTGCAGCTTTTCGGTGTCCAGCTTTCTATACGTCTAGTTTCATAGGACCTCGCTGTGCTTAACCTAGTGCAAACCTTTTCTGCAACAAGATAGTGATCCGAACCGATATTAGCTCCTGGAATCACAATTACGTCCACTACACTAATTAAGTGCCTTCCATCAATTACCAGTTGATCAATCTGGTTGTTCGTTTGTTAATCAGGTGATACCCAAATAGCGTGGAACAGTTGGAATCTCGTATTACAGGTTTTCGTCGCGGCAAAATCTAAAAGTCTCATTTTGTTATCGGAAATGCTGGGATGTAGACCGAATTTGCCGTTGGTTGGTTGCAAGACATTTCCGTGGCTATTTCATTTTTAAACTTACCCAGAACAATCTAAATGTCATGGCCAGTATCGCGGGCGTATGTCTCCTCTAGACGCTCATAGAATATGGCCATGGTGTCGTCGTCGTCCTTTTCCTCTGTCGGGTCACGTACACATAAAGGGTTCTTCAACAGACACGCTACAAAAGTAAATCGATAGGGACAGCAAACGACACCATATTTTTTCCCGCTCTTTTGACATTTCTCTTCAGTAAGGTTTGCCATTTCATCATGGAAAGATATACGAGCCAACACCGAGTCGAAATTATTAAAATTTACTACCCAAATTTGGAGTCAGTGGCCTCAACTTTAAGAGGCCAACTCTAAGAGGCCTCAACAATCAGCGCTGAGGCTCATTTCTGGCTGAATGGCTTCGTCAATAAGCAAAATATGCGTTACTGGTCAGACAGAAATCCACACGTAATCCATGAGTCATCATTGCATCCCGAAAAAATTACGGTTTGGTGCGGTTTATGGGCCGGCAGCGTCACTGGGCCGTACTTCTTCCGTGATGATCAAGACCGGCACATTCCTGTGAATGCGAATCGCTACCGTTCAATGATAACCGAATATTTTTGGCCCCAATTGGATAATATGGACTTGAAGGACATGTGGTTCCAACAGGACGGCGCCACAAGCCACACAGCTAATGTCACAATCAATTTATTGGAAACCAAGTTTGGTGAACGTGTTATCTCACGAAATGGCCCAGTCGATTGGCCGCCTCGGTCGTGCGATTTGACGCCGTTAGATTATTTCCTGTGGGGCTCGTCAAATCTATGGTCTATGCCAACAAGCCAGCGACGTCAAGTCCATGGTCTATGCGAACGAGCCAGCGACGATTGATGAACTTCGTACGAATATCGAACGTGAAATTGCAGCAGTATCGGCCGATTTATGCTTGCAAACAGTCTAAAATTGGGTTCAGCGTCTGGACTTCTGCAAGCGTGCCTGTGGTGGCCACGCAAAAGAAATCGAGTTCTATACATAATGACATCGAACGTACTTTCACAGGACTAAAGAATTTCATTGGTATCTAAAACCGGTTTTGTTTTATTTAAAAAAACTTTTGTAGCGCTATTATTGAAAAACCCGCTATTAGAGATGTGTTAAGTTATTTTGTTTTAATACCCATGGTGGCTTTACGTTCAGTTACGGGGTTGAACCTTGAGACTAGATGTGGCAGTCTTTTACCAACTACAAATCTGAAACCAAATTCATGTTTTTCCCATGGCAGCTGTACAATATCCAACAGTCCTTCTACCTTGCCCTGTCCATCGCATCTTCTGAATAGCAGTGATGTCAGCCTTTTAATTCTCGAGGACATCTGCCAGTTGGATAGTTGCACCCGATGTATATAGTGTTCTAACATTCCAATTGAATATCCGTAAATCGTGGGCCTTATATTGTTTGCCGGTATCGTACACAAAAAAAAATGGTGTCCCAGAAAATCCCATGTAGGGATTGGGGAGAGTTTCCCACAATCAGTGAAATGTGCGCTTCCTAGTTGTATACTCACTGATTGGGATCTACAGTTTTTCCACCGATTTCGAACGGTATTTTGAGAAGCTTAGTTTCTTGGCTAAGTACTCGATAGTGTCGCCATCACAAAGCGAGGTGACCGTTGTCGAAAGAAATGTAAGGTGGTCTGAGTGGGACTGCACCCACATTCTTATGTACAAGAGCCTCGCACACTAACAATTGCACCACCGGTTTTATGTTCCTTATTCTCAGTTTGTATTCTGATTGCCAATATAATGGTGGTGGAAGGCAAACCCAGTCCTCCGCGGTTTAGATTTTTCCTACTGAGAGGATGATAAGGTTTCATCCGCCCATTATGGATCAGACGCTGACCATAATGCAGTGTGTTGAAACTGGATTTTTGTTTCATGACATTTGATCCACCATTGACCAGTAGTGTTGGCTCATCCGCTTTAAATGTACAAAATAATATGTACACTAATTAGAAGAAGTTCCATAACTCATCAGGCAGCTCATTCGATACATCTTTTCACTTTATCTAGCTAACGAAGGATTCTGAGCAAGCAATTGCCCTTGGCATACTTAAACTAAGAACGGAAGTAGTGAGCTGCTGTTTGGAGTGCCCTAAAAATGTTGTAAGAAACTTTATACTTCCTGGTTTTCACAGCACCAAAATAATGCACTGAAAGTCCTTCCTTAAAGGTTTCATCATTGCCACAAATTAACTAATCATTATAGCAACGGCATAATCATCGGATATATAAAACTTTTCGTGGTTGCAATGAAATTGTACGTTTAGGCGATGAACTTTGCACGTTAGTTCGCTTTGGACGAAACTAGTCAGTTACATGCCATTTACGATCAACATCGTTGAACCGAAAGGGCGTTCGACAATATGATACCCTATCCCGATGATCCCAGATGAGGATAAAAAGAGGCATCCGAAAGTTGCTACTTATATGTATTTCAGATACTGCCAATACTAATGTTGGGAGATGCAAACTTGAACTTCCATTGGATTGTTTGACATTTTTTTAACATAAACATGCAAAGAACATTTTCAGTTACGAGCACTATATGTTGTATTTACAGTGTGTTGAAAAATTCATCTCGGTCAAAAAATGGAATTAACCGGTGAAAATTTTCGTGCGATGATTTTTTACGATTTTCGGCGTGGATTATCGAGACAAGAGTGTATCAATCAACTTTTTTCGAGTTTTTTGTGATGAAGCACCATGAAAAACCACTGTAAATCGCTGGTGCCTAGAGTTCAGTCTCGGATGCCATTTGCTCCTCGATGAATTTCGTAAAGCTCGTCCAACTTAGATCATTTTGCCTGACACCATCAATGCTGTGCGTGACCTGATAAAGCAAGGCTGACGTGTGATATACCGCGTAATTGAGGCATCCTTGGGCATTACTATGACAAGCATGAATAATATATTGAATATTCATCTGATCCCACATAAATTTACGAATGCTCAAACAAAGTCTCGTGTCGATTGGAGCAAAGAAATGTTGAGAAAATACAACCGCGGTAGCTCAACTGTAGTGTATAACATCGTCACAGGTAACGACTCATGGATATGTGTATCTGCGTCCGAAACAAAACAGCAATCGACCGTATGGGCTAAATCCAAAAAAATTTGTTCGTGGAAGAAGGACATCGAAGCCAATGATCGCGATTTTTTTGGTATAACCGGTCATGTGGGCACAGTGCCTTTAGTGGAACGTAGGATAGTCAATTCGGAGTGGTATACCGCCATCTGTTTGCCAACAGTGTATAAGGATAACCAAAAATAAGGATAACCAAAAAGAGAAAACGGATAGTTTTAAATCAGGACAATACGAGCTCTCAAACATCAGCTGAAGCAATGGGCAATTTTAGCACCCAAAATGTTGAGTTGATGGGACATTCACCGTACAGCACCGATTTATCACCCAATGACTCTTTTTTAGTGCGTTGTCAACGGTTTTCGACACCCGAAGTGACTGTTGAAACTTTCAAAACCCTTGTTTTGGAGGTGTCTCAATCAGAGTGGAAAAAGTGCTTGGAAAATTAGTTTGAGCGCATGCAAAATTGTTTTGATCTTGAAGGAGAATATTTTGAAAAACAATAACACCATTTCTAACGCCAAATGGTTATTTTTTTTTTATTGCTGGACCCGACATATAAATAGCAATTCTCATAGATTGTGCTACATTGAAAAGTGAAGCTAGTGAAATTAAATGTTTTTTAAACATATTACGGTACGATTACGGCAATGTCGACAATCGTCTACCTTTAATTTTGTATATGTCCTTTTAGGCCTTTCTTTAAAGAAGCTTAAAGAAACTTGTCTAGCGGGGATATCTAGTATCACAAATATATTCCCGAATCGATTTAACAAAGTCTTGCCAAATATGGGAATAATTCATCTACAATTTTAATGGTTTTATTTTAATAAAAAAACACAGGTAATCGATGTGGCTAATTTTTGATTATTCTACAAAAATCTTTCTCAGAAAATTTCATTAGGTCTTTATAGTTTTGCGTATGTCCTTTTAGGCAATTTACGATGAATTTTAACAAAATTTCGAACGACTACACAAATGTTAACAAGACATGAGCAAGTTGAAGTCTTGTAGTGATCTCGTTATATCCCATCTTGAGTTTTCGTTCAAGGTTTTCGAATTTCAATTGCATCTATTTAAAATCAATACACAGCAATCACATTCAGAAATGTAAATCTGAAATTCCATATTCAGCAGCCTGTATCTTTTGCAATTTGTAACCGATTGCAGAATTCTAAAATGGAAATGAAAGATAGATATCTTGACATATTAAAATAATCATGACAATAGTGGTTTCTTAACTAAAGAGCTTTTTGAGCAATTTATAAAAAAAAATTCCAAAATGTGCAATTTTTTGTTGGTTCACTTGAATAAAGGCACTTTAACTAATTTTAATGAAAAACAGTTTTCCCTGTTTTTTTAATTTATTTTACTTCATTTAAGAACCATTAGTAATGACTACAACCCCCTCTGTTTTTAATAACTTCAAATATACGGGTTTTCATTGAGAGATAAAGATAATATATGTAATCCAACGAAATTTGATTCCAAGCATCCTTATTGGCCTGAATTAGTAACGGATTGTCCTCAAAGTGTCTACATTCTTCATAGACTTTACGAGATAACCAACCCTAGACATTTTCGAGAATGTTTAGATCTGGCGAATAGGGTGACCAGTCAAGAATATTAACATTTTGGCTTGCAATGAACTCCTTTACTAATGTGGCGCTGTGTATAGGGGTATTATTCTGTTGCAAAATCCAAAATATGGAACCAAATAGTTCACTTCGGAAAAGCCGACTTCAATAACGTTTGATAGCTTGCACCAGTAATTTTTGCACTTTGAAATACAAGATCGATGGTGCCATAGTACGTAATAGCACCCCACACCATAACGCCGCCCTCTCGATTATGATGTCGGTTGAAAAAACGCATTTCTTAGCGCAGATCATGGAAATAGTAGTTGTAGCCATCAGGCCCATCCAAATTAAACTTCTTCTCATCCGTAAATACAACGGTTCTCCAGTCATTTACATGCCCTATTGGCTGCACATCCCATACCATGAAGTCTCTTGAGAATTTAAGCCGCTTTTCCTTACGAGGAGCATTAAATGGCAACTTTTTTTGTAATTCCAAGTATTTAAGATACTCACAGCTCTTAATTACTCTGCGTACCGATGACTTGCTCGCTGCCACTTCAGCTTGAGCTTTTATTTTTGACAAGGATAAGGCAGAATTAGAAGCAATTCTGATGATTTTTCTTTTCTCATAAGTAGATAGAGGCAATGAAACCCTTCCTAATTGTTTCCGTATCCCTCGGGGTCCTCGATGCAATTGTCCACAGCTGTTGGGAGCCCCAATTTTTTTAGCTATTGCGCAGTGAGAATATCCTTCAGAACGGTAAACATCGATTTTAGTTTTTTCCGATAGATTTAAAATTTTTTGTTTTGCCATTTTGACTCGTAAACTGATTAAGATGTAATAAATTGTAATAAACAAACGCTCATACAAAAAATCATCGATTACTTTAAAAATAATAAAAAAATAATAAAGTGCCTTTTTTCAAGTGAACCAAAAACAAAATAGCACATTTTTTGACTTTTTTTTATAAATTGCTCAAAAAAGTTATTTAGTTAAAAAACCACTATTGTCATAATGTCTAGCTGCCATTTCCATTTTAAAATTGTGCAATCGGTTACAAATTGCAAAACATACAGGCTGCTGAATATGGAATTTTTAGTGCCTTTGTGTAAGTGAACCGGAGTGTATACATACATGGCTAATATTTTAGTTTTCTAAAAAAATCCCTCTTAAAAAAATGACACCAGCAGTTTAAAGTTTTGCGTATGTCCTTTGAAATATTTTTTAATGAAACTGAACAAAATTGCGAACGACTATACAAATGGTAACTAGACTTGAGCCAGTTGAAGTCTTATAGTGAAGTTTTTCGCGAAATATCCTTTTAATGATTCAGACCGCTTAATCTTTTCTTATCCCATCTTGAGTTTTTGTTTAAGGTTTTCGAATTGCAATTACATCTGTTTAAAATTGAAACATATTAAACACAAATATAAATTTGAACACACAGTGCTAAATCGAAATAAGCCAAAATATAAATCAACTTACCTTAAACATGATGGATTACATAGCGAATAATCTGAAAATACAGAAAATATTACCCATGTTAATGTTAATCACTTAATATATTTATATTCACATTCAGTTGAACCTGCTAAATGCCACTCGACAACATTGGCAGTCGTATTAGACATGAATCACATGAAACGATTATTTTTTTTTGGGAAATCCCATATTCAATTTCCACACCTGTTCAGAAATCTTAAGAAATCATTGAAATATTTGTGCAATTTTAAATTCGTGTAGAAAATTTCAATGGAATTGTATCTTTCTTATTGCCAAAGACAACATCAATCACTTGACGTATAAAGGATCAGAAATGCTATAAGAAAGAGTAAGTGAGGGGAGAGAAATGAAGGGAAGAGGAAAATGTGTCTGTCTGCACGTGTTTCGTTGACAGACAGCTCCAGCTGTTTTAGTTGCTCCGGACTACCAGAGATGGCTTCATTTACTACATCACTACATCAGACGCTTGCTGCGGGTATTGTAGCGAATACTTATCGACATTTTGGGAATCAATTGCAGAAGATGTAGTAAATACCTTGTCGTCGCCGTAAGACGGATTTTGTTTTTTACATTTTAAGTCAATCGTCAAAAGTGACTTTATGAGGATTTGGAGGAAAAGAGGACAGGAGATTTTGGGAGGCACAATGGGGTGTTTGGGTGTTAAAAGGACAAATTTAATTTTTGAGGAAATTAAAGAGATACAAGGTGTTTCAAAAGAAGTCATCCGATGTAGTTGGGCTCTCATTTTTTTTCTAAATGAAAAACTTCGATTCTGTTTTTTGATTAGTTATGTTTATTTGAACCTTTAGAATTTTATTGGTTAAGTGGAGAAGATCATATCGGTTAAATGGGCGCCGTCACAATTGATTACCATACGGGCTCGTTTTATGGCATTTTTCATCACTTCGGCGAGAACTTCGGGCGACAGATTCTCACACTCGTGTCGAATGTTGACGTTGAGAGCTTCCAGGGTCTCGGGCTTGTTCACGTAAACACGTGACTTCAAAAAACTCCACAACAAAGTCTGGAACGGTTAAATCGGGCGATCTTGCGGGCCAGTGCAAATCACCAAAACGAGAGATAAGGCGACCCGGGAACCCCACCTTCAGAATATCGGCTGTGGCTCGCGCAGTGTGTGCCGTTGCTCCGCTCTGTTGGAACCACATGTCCTCCAGTCCTAATTCGTCGAACTGCGTCAGAAAAAACTCGGTTAACATGGCCCTATAACAGGCACCGTCCACTGTCGTCGTTTGACCAGCGGCGTTCTCGAAAAAAATGGCCCGATAACTCCTCCAGCGTGAACAGCGCACCATGCAGTCACTTTAAGCGGGTGTAATGGCTCCTCGTGCATCACTCGTGGATTTTCGGTGCCCCAGAAGCTATAGTTTAGTTCATATAGTTCACGTACACGATGAGGTGGAAATGAGCCACATCGCTCATTATGATTTTGGTGGAAAAAACGTCCACTTCGTCCACGATATATAGGATGGCTTGGGCGTAGGTTACACGCTTTAGGCGGTCGACAGGCAGCAGCTGATGCACGGACTGGACTTTGTATGGGAACATGCGCAGGTTTTTGATCAAAATTCGCCATAAGGACGACCGGCTGATGGCTAATTGCGAGGTACGGCGTCTGGTCGACGTTTCCGGCGACAGCTCGACATCCTCGGCAACAGCGGCGATATTCTCGGCAGAACGGGCGCTCCGGGGCCAGCCACTCCTGGCCACGTCTCGTGTGGTCCCATACTCTTCACGGTTAGTGGCCAAAAGGCGCAGTGTTTGCGCAGTCGGTGTCGGACGGCCGGGGAATCGGCAACGGTATTCGCGCTGCGCCAACACCACAGACGAATTGTTACGCAAAAAAATAGACACGATTATTTCGCGTTCTTGGGGAGTGTATCGCTCCACGACTTGTTTACTTGTATTCTACATCTGTCTAGTTTACAAATGTCAAAACAGATTTGACATTGGCGGCCATTTGCAAAAGTAAGGGTGGTCCCTTTTTAAACACCCTGTATAAGGAAAATATTTGTCTATAAGGAACTTTTTCCTGTGATTGATTTGTTTTCCCCGTGGATTTCTAAGGGCTTTAAAGATTTCTGTATTTATTTAATTGGGTTTGAAATGTGTTTATTCAATCTACTCAATATTTCGACCTACCGAAAAAGTAGTTTATCCACTGGTTTTGAGCTCTAAATATAATTTTTGTTGATTAGTGTATTTAGACAAGTTATTCAGAAATTTATAAGCTACAATTCTTTTGAAGACAACTACCGCAATTTATTTAACGTCAGGCAGGAAATGTCAAAACATACAAAATATGTGCTATTTTGCATCACGTTTCGTGAAATAATCGATTAACAGTGTACTTTTCATTAAGAATGTATTTGGGAATTGTGAAATAGGAAAATACCTACAATATTGTCAAAGATTGTAATCCAATATTTCAAGCTGTTTAGGATTTATTGAAGTAAATTCTAAAATAGGGCCCGGACCCATCTCCAAAATTTTCTTCGGTCTGCAAAAACAAAATTGTTACGTCTAGGAGCAAAACGTACCGGGGTTTTGTGATACCAGGTTCAAGTATATCACAAATTGTTGGTCTGTGAGGCCCGAAACAAATTCCTTTCATTTGTGTCACAGTGTTATAAGTCCCAATCAGTAGTGAGTATGAAACTTAAAACCTCACAACTCAGTGGTTGTGAGAAACTCTACCTAATATAAAGGGAAACCGTTTTTTTAACTCCTTTCAAATGCATAACTAAAATCTCCTACTGTGTAGAAGAAACGTATGAAAAGTGTCTTGAAAAATTACAAATAATTCAACAGATTTCGACTGCAAATCAAATGTTCAATTCCTGTAAATTCAAATAAATTTGTAGACGAAAATACACTTAAACAAAAAATGGTATTAAAAAAACCTGATGACAACCAGCATTCAATAAAATCTTGTAATTTTTTATATTGTCTCTTGCCTTCTGTCAAATGGATGTTGTTCTTAAATTTTCTCAGTATTGAATTCTCGTGTTCCAAGCATAACGTCAAACAAATTGGGCTACAACTCCAATGGAAACTACAACAGAAACAAAGTGATCCTGTATCCTCCCTTCCTTATTTGCAACAAATACTAAGGATTTGAGTTCACTTTAGCGTTTATTATGCAAAATAGGACTCAATGGAAATGAACTTGTGAATGGAACGTGCCCCTTTTTTTGCCTGCACACAGTTAATGCAACACTTGAATGGTAGGACAAACTTCATATTACTACACGTATGTAGCCTCGCCCCTGCTATTTACTTATGCCCTACCATTATTTCGTATGTGTGAGTACGCGATGCAAATGTGTTAGATAAATACAGCATTTGTTTGCTGTGTATGTGTGTGTGTGTGCGTATGGTGTAGTGTTGCAAGCAAATGTTGTGGCAGTAAACAGTAAGCAAGTAAATGCGTTATGAAGGGCCATTGAATGCACTACTCTCGTACACTGTGGTTTACCAGGCATTATGTTGTATAGAAATGTCATAGATTATTTCTAAAGCTGCATCTCATTTATGCAAATTGGTGAAGATAAAGAAAGAAAAATGTTTGTTTGTGATTACAATTAGATTCATTATAATGTTTTCTAAAGAAAGTAAAATGATAAAACAACGTGAGGGTGATGATGTTAGAAGAATCTCGAGTAACTTTTTTTTACAAAGGTAATGCTTTTTGCGGTTTCCTTCATTACGCCAGAAGGAAGCTTAGATTCATATGTGATGAAACCTTCCGGTGAATGCATTCTCTAACGCATAAGATATCTGGAAATTTAAGACAGAGACAAGCACAATACTCCTTTAGTCCAATACAATAAACTCCATTTAAATAAAAATGATAAGACAGCATTTATTTTGCCATTTTACATATGTTTGGAAACTTGGAGCAAAATACCGGAAATTACGATAACAATCACAAGGCACATTTTTCGCCCACCTGTTCTACTATCAACTATCGTATCATATGTTCTAGGTATAGCTGATGGCATAAAACAAAATAAATGGTTCCCATTACATCCCATGAAATAATTGGGGAGATCGTCTCACAGCCAGTCAGCTGTGCGCTTTCTAGTTTTATACTCACTGATTGGGGCCTACAGTTTTACACCGGTTCCGAACGGTATTTTGAGAAGCTTTTTCATGGCTAAATACTCGATAGTGTCGCCGTCACTATGCGGGGTGACCGCCACCAAAAAAAATTTAAGGTGGTCATAGCAGCGATCGAAATAAGGATCTCATGTTCGCACATTAAGTATTACACCACTGATTGCATATCAACACATAAAAAAAGGCGATAGTGTCGCCGTCACTATGCGGGGTGACCGCCACCAAAAAAAATTTAAGGTGGTCATAGCAGCGATCGAAATAAGGATCTCATGTTCGCACATTAAGTATTACACCACTGATTGCATATCAACACATAAAAAAAGGTTTGTTTTGAGACAACCGCAGACGTGAGTCTAAGAAAAGTGAATCTGTTGAGGACGAGTTCCGCTTCAGCTCACTTAGAACATCCTGCTGAGTGTCATTGTGAAGTTTTTATACACAAATCGTTGTGGATGTCCTGTGAATTATAATTGTTATTTTGCGACTTCTTTTCTATATACTGTGAGTCTGTGCGAATACCCAGTGGTCTAAAGAGAGTATGCGGTATGCAGCCATTATTACATCCCGTGTGACTGTGACCATGTAATATAGTTTGTATTCCCTGTGAGGCCGTCTGCCAAGTCCAGCCTTATATCCTTATAACTCGTAGAATGTGACATTTAAGGTCATTGTCATATTCTGTAATACATTGTTTCTTCAATATATTCTAGTAATTAAAAGAGTGTGACGTGTGTGGTCAATCTATATCCTGCAAGTCCTTCTATTATTCTGTGTACTTACAGAGTATACCTTTTGTGCTTCTTATACATACCGCGATTTCTTGTCCATACCCTGTGATCCACAGAGAGTGGACTATGTAGGATGATTGTATACACTGCGAGTCCAATGGGAATAGTAATTTGTGTCGCCTGAGGTAGTTCAACATTCTGTGAGACTTTGTCGGTATCCTGTGATCAAAAATAAGTAGAGTATGCGGTATGAGGCCATTCTTATACCCTGCGAGTTTTTGTTCATATTCTTCTTCATATTGCGAGAACTATGTGCTCAATGAAGTTATTCTCATATCCTGTAATATATTGGAGTTATCCAGTGGCTATAGAGAGTGTGCCGCGTCAGGGCTTGCCTGCCGTTCGTCTGTGAACCAAGAGAGTGTATCGGATGAGTCCAGTCTATATGCTGAAACACTTTGCAGTTATCCTGTGAATTTCCTGCGAGGTCATTCTAAAATATTATTTGAGCCAAAGAGGCTGTGCCCTCTGGTGTTATTGCATATTCTGCGAATCCTTGCAAATATCCTGTGGAAAAATATTTTTTTTTAAAGAATGTATCTTTTTAAAAAAAAAGTATACTTTTTTGTAAGAATATGCATTTTGTTTTCCTGAAAAGGTCCTTTTTAAAGAGAGAGACTTCTTTTATTGAAAGTTAGTGTTTTTTAAAGAAAAGCTACTATTTTTAAGAAGCAGTACTTTTGTAAGAAAAAGTCATAAGAGTATCAATTTTTTACAAAGAAGTACTTTTTTAAGAATAGGTACTTTTTTAAAGAGGTGGTATTCTTTTTAGGAAAAGAATATTTTTTAAGAAAATTTACTCATTTTCAGAAAGGCTAATACTTATCTCAAGAAAAAAAAAAATTATTATTTTATTTTTAAGAAAATGTACTTTTACGGAAAGGTATTTTATGTAAGAAAAGGTATTTGTTTTACGAGAAGGTATTTTTGTGAAGAAAAGGTTTTTATTTTTAAGAAATTGGAATTGTTTTAGAATTGGTCCCTTTATCAAGAACGGGTACATTTTCAAGAGTAGGTAAATGGTTTTTCAACAGAGACGCAACAAAAGTAAATCGATAGGGACAGCAAACGACGCCATAGTTTTTCCCGTCTTTTGACATTTCTCTTCAGTAAGGTTTGCCATTTCGCCAACAACATATACGAGCCAACAGCGAGTCGAAATTATAAAAATTTACTACCGAAATTTGGTTCAAAATGTTCCCGTGGCAGTGAGACAAAGAAGTGCCCGTAGTTCAGTTCAAGAAAGCCCAAATATGCCTCTCACACGTCGTTCTCAAGCGTTGGGCATCTCTGTGACGTCGTTGTGGCGAATTTTGCGACCAGATCTTGGCCTACATCCTTACAAGACAAATTAACGCAAGAACTGAAGCCGCTTGACCACCATAAGCGCCGTATGCTCGTGAATCGGAAAATCATCTTCAGCAATGAGGCTCATTTCTGGCTGAATGGCTTCGTCAATAAGCAAAATATGCTTTGCTGGTCAGACAGCAATCCACACGTAATCCATGAGTCATCATTGCATCCCGAAAAAATTACGGTTTGGTGCGGTTTATGGGCCGACGGCGTCATTGGGCCGTACTTCTTCCGTGATGATCAAGACCGGTACATTACTGTGAATGCGAATCGCTACCGTTCAATGATAACCGAATATTTTTGGCCCCAATTGGATAATATGGACTTGGAGGACATGTGGTTCCAACAGGACGGCGCCACAAGCCACACAGCTAATGCCACAATCAATTTATTGGAAACCAAGTTTGATGAACGTGTTATCTAACGAAATGGCCCAGTCGATTGGCAGCCTCGGTCGTGCGATTTGTCGCCGTTAGATTATTTCCTGTGGGGCTACGTCAAGTCTACGGTCTATGCCAACAAGCCAGCGACGATTGATGAACTTCGTACGAATATCGAACGTGAAATTGCAGCAGTATCGGCCGATTTATGCTTGAAAACCGTCGAAAATTGGGTTCAGCGTCTGGACTTCTGCAAGCGTGCCCGTGGTGGCCATGCAAAAGAAATCGAGTTCCATACACAATGGCATCGAACGTACTTACGTAAAGAATTTCATTGGTATCTAAAACCGGTATTGTTTTATTAAAAAAAAAACTTTTACAGCGCTCCTATTGATAAACCCGTTACTTATCTCAAGAAAAGATATTTTGTTTCACCAAAAAGGTGCTCTTTAAAGAAAAGGTAGGTTTTTAAGAAAGGCAATTTTTTGCAAGAAAAGGTACTTTTTGGAAGAAAATTTTGTTATTTTTAAGCAGAGGTACACTTCTTTAACACAAGGTATTTTGTTTAAGAAAAGGTAGTTTGTTTAAGAATATGAATAGAATAGATTTTGAGAAAATTAAATTTATTTAAGAAAAGGCACTTATTTAAGAAAATTTTCCATATTTAGAACACGCGGAAAAATCTATCTACTTTTGTTGTTTGCATGCAAATATTACCTATTTGCAGCTTGTCGTAAATATAGTATACTTCTGTCCAAGCACATTGTGTTTGCTATTCAATATTATATGTCTGAGACAGAATGCGTTGTAGGTTATACTTAATATATGTTTTATGACTCAAATGTAGCTGCTGAGAATAAAAACGTGACAGGCCATAAAAGAAACTAAAAAGCAGCAGATGTTCAATTCATGAAAACAATGCTTGCACGTAAGTGTAATGGTTGTTCTAAAAATATACATGATTCCTGCATAATGTTACTGAGGCTCTAATCATCGGACATTCACTCATCCTTCTAAATTAGTGCTAAGCTAATGTCTACAACTTAGCAGCATATCGTTGTCAGAAATTACCAGTAAAGCTGGTATTCCGCTATCCAAATGGACGATCAAACCCCATTTTGGTCAGTTGAGGGTTAATTGATACCATACTCATTTGTCCATTATCCGAATGAAATTCAACACTATAAACGTCGGTGGTGCAAGGGTTGTGCATGAGAACCTTAAATTTCTTTCGAAGGTTGTCACCTCGATTAGTGACGGTAACACTATCACGTATTAAGTCATGAAAAAAGTTTCTCAGAATACCGTTTGGAATCGGTGAAAACTGTTGGTCCAAATCAGTGAGTGTAAAACTAAAACGTGCACAACTCACTGGTTGTGATAAGCTTTCGGTTTAGGGGATATAACGGGAAACCATTTATTTGTTTATTTAATATACACACTAACAAAACGGCCTCTGTAAAAATATGCAGGACCCAGTTACATTAGGGTGGCAATGAAATGTATGGACGAACTGACGGACGAACCCAGGCGGAACTGACTTTGTGAAAATTTCAGCAGAATCGATCAACCCTAAGCCGTGCCGCATTTTAGTCAAAGTTTTCGGATTTTGGTATTTTGGGTGAAAATTCGTATACACTAGAAATTTGACTCAAACTTTATCCAGTTTATACTCAGGCTAAACTAAATCAATGCGCTAATTTTGTTTCAAGTGCACCGAGGAGTGAAGATTTTCTAGTGTATACGAATTTTCACCCAAAATGCCAAAATCCGAAAACTTTGACTAAAATGCGGCACGGCTTAGAGTTGTCCGATTCGGCTCAAATATTTACCAATTCAGTTTTAGACCATAAGGAACAAGAATCCAACTGGGGTTTATTAAAAATCCGAAGTTGTTTTTTTCATTGCCACCCATATGTACATGTTTGGAAATGTGCTCCACGTTTTTCATTTCATCAGTTTTCAACAAACATACTCAAATTTGGGTCACCAACACACATGCTATAACATATTGTGATCCCAAAATGTAATATTTCACAGCAAACGCAATATGTTTGGACACAACTATACTATATTTGGCATAAGTGCTACACAATATTTGCAGCAAACGCGTTTTATTTGCATTCAAACAACAACAATATAACGCTTTTGCTGCGTGCAGCCTTACAATTATTTTTCCTACAACAAATTCTTATTTTCCACTTCGATTCCTAATATCTGGCTAACACGAACGGGCACCAAAATACACACATTTCAGAAGCCTAATAAGCTTTTGATGTCCCTTCATATTAAATTGATTATTGAGATTTTTCTTACACAAAACTAAACTTGACGCCAACTGAGAAGCGAACTTATCAAGTACTCTAGGCACTTGGGTACCCACCCACTTATGCACTCAACCAAATACCCAGTTATTTATTTGCAACCATCCTCGTATTCCGCAATACAAATTTGCTTAATATGCTAATACATGTGGCTTGTGAAATATTCCTTATAATGTCCTTTTTCGCAAATATCCTTGAGATTTAGGCATATCCAATGAAATATTTGATTTACTTGCAAATTTCGCTAAGCATCACAAGATATATTATACCAGTTAATGCCCAGGAGTATGATAAAACATTTCATTAACTAAATACTTCTACGCCTACTTGCAGCCGAGGTCCTTAGGGATGTCACGAATGTTGATTGTGCAAACACACGTCCAACATAAGTTATTACCATTTCCAAGTTCCGAAATAATAAACTGTTAATAAAACATGTTTGCAATAGTGGACTGATTTTTGTAGTTAATGACTTGCAAGCAGCGTATTGTATTGGAGTAAATAAATATCTCATTTTCATTTGTACATTTTTGTTAATTAAGATTCATTTCCTTGTTTCCTTTTCGTTTTATTGTTATTTTGGGGTATATTGTTGTTTTATTGATTTGCTTATTTTATTATTGGATTATTGGCCGGAAGAAGAATCAATACCGTGGACTAGAAAGGTTATTATACAGTTTTTCTTGCTACTAAGTTAACACCGTGGCCGTTTTCCATATTATTTTACAGAAAATAAGATTATGCAGCTAAAATTAAACTTTAACCAATTCCATTTGTAGTCTTAGCAAATACTCTCTAACGCACATAGACAAACACACTCACAGTCTCTTTAAACACGTACTCGAAAATAATCAGAGAACTTAATTACAATAAAAAAAATAAACAAATATACCACGGAAATAATAACCTAAGCCCGAAGGAGGGCATCCCACCAACAGCATCACCTTCAGCTCCCAGGGAGGCTGGAAACAACACAAGCCAAACTCGCCTCAGACCCAAATAATTATGCAGTAAAAAACACGGAGTCACACACTCATGGAAAAACAAATACACTTAATTATATCTATGCCAATAGGGCAAAATGACTTATGTGCTGGAGAAAATATTCAAAGTTTAAAGTTATCTAATACATCACCAACCCAGAAACAATGATGCTTGCTACAAAGACCCAAAAGCGTTAGGAAGCACTAACTAATGCGCTGATAGAAGTGTATCTTTCTGGAATAAAACTCCAACTTAGAAGCTCTTGATACTGCCACCTGATAGCAGAATATTCACTGCATCTAAAAAAATATATAAATAGTATCCCGTTACATCCCATGAAGGGATTAGGGAGAGCTTCTCACAACCAATGAGCTGTTCGCGTTCTAGTTTTAAACTCACCCATTCACTGCATCTAAGAAGCGATTTATTTATAGTAGAAAATACTCTTGTTGTCTATGATATTAACGAAGAGTTTTTAATAAATTGTGATGAATTCTACTGCTTCATTATTATTTTTCAGAAACTATTCCGTACATGATTCCAAAAAATCTCTATATTCACTGTACTCGGTCGCATATTTGAAACAAGAAGCAGGGTAGAACTTTCAGAAACTCGTAAAAAATAAACAAATTAATTGTTTCCCATTACCTCCCATGACGGAATTAGGGAGAGCTTCCTGTGCACTTTCTAGTTTTACAATAATTGACTGGATGCAGTTTTACACCAGTTCCGATCGATAGTTTGAGAAGCATTTTCATTTCATTGTCACACTATCGAGTATTTAGCTATGAAAAAGCTTCTAAAACTATCGATCGGAAATGGTGTAAAACTGTAACATCCAATCAATTAGTGTAAAACTAGAAAGTGCACAGGAAGCCCTCCCTAACACCGTCATGGGAGGTAATGGGAAACAATTTATTTACTTTTTTACGAGTTTCTGAAAGCTCTACCCTGACTATCGCCGAAAGAAAATTAAAGTGGTCACAGCAGGGATCGAACCCACGATCTCACGTACAGGACCCGCAGTACCACTTGTACTGCTTCTAAATTGTAAATATTTTTTGCTGGTAAACTTCTTGATATGATTTAACATTAGATTGGAATAAATTCTCCAAACTCAAAGAGCTTAGTTTGAGCCCTTATAAAATATCGGAATGCTTTGGCATTGAGAACTACTGTAATGGTTAATTACACGATATTGTGGCAGTAACTAATCGAGGTGATTTGGGTGTCCAAAGAAATACATGGTGGTCTGCGATGAATATAAAATATAATGTCTTTTTCCAGACTAGAAAGGGGTATTTTGCAGATCGCGCAACTCAAGTATATGAGAATGTGGCCAGGTGGCTCCTACTAGGGTAAGAAGAAACATCTGTGCTGGAACAAGGATCTACAAACCTTGGGAAAGTCTTGCATCTTCCAGATGAAAGAATGAGGCCCGTAAATTCTAGACATATAAAGCTAAACCAATAACTGGCACAAACACCAAATGGGCTACACGGATGGATGAAAGCTAGGGGAAAGAACGGGTCTAGGACTTTTCA
Organism: Phaonia tiefii; assembly: GCA_963931995.1. NCBI lineage: Eukaryota > Metazoa > Arthropoda > Insecta > Diptera > Muscidae > Phaonia > Phaonia tiefii. The sequence goes on from OZ008370.1 coordinate 258,729,132, forward strand.
TTGAAACCGACAATGAACGGACAGCAAAATGACAATTAGAGTAATATCATCGGGATTTGTCAAATCTAGAACGGTCCTTGTCTGTAAGAAGGTAATTAGCAATTAATTCACGCACAGCAGACCCAACATCAACTGGGTGCGGGGACATAGTGGAATAGTCGGCAGCGAACTTGCGAATCTCTTGGCAACGAAAGCTAGGAAACTCCAAAATGTGAGCCTAGGGGGCGCGAAACCTTTTGCGGTGACGAAGGCTGAGTTGGGTAACTAGGCGAAATCGGCCCACATATCCCAGTGGAACCAGAAAACAGTAGCCAGGATGAAAAAATCCTATTGGGAGTACCAGATGGATCGACGCCAAAGGTTTGCTGAAACTGGGAACGCCTGAAATGAGCAAAATGATGGGAGTTCTAACAGGACATTCGGGATTAAGGGCCTGCATGTACCGTATTCGAGTAGCGGCGAATAGTAAGTACAGGGCATGCATGGAGGACGTTGGAGCATTTCCTGTGCCACTACCCGACATTCACACAAGCTAGATCCAGGTGTCTCTCAAAACGTATAATACCGGACATTACCAAACTTGTGAGAATGGACTAGAATAAACTCCGGTTCACTTATTTAAAGGCACTAACAATTCCATATTCAGCAGCCTGTATCTTTTGCAATTTGTAACGGATTGCAGAATTATAAAATGGAAATGGAAGTAAACATCTTGAGATATAAAAAAAAATCATGATAATAGCAGTTTCGTAACTAAAGAACTTTTTTTGAGGAATTTATAAAAAAAAGTCCAAAAATGTGCTTTTTTTGCCTCACTTGAATTTTAATGAAAAACAGTTTTTCTTGTTTTCTTAATTTATTTTACTTTATGCAAGAACTATTAGTAATGGGTACAACCCCCTTTGTTTTTAATAACTTCAAATATACGGGTTATCATTGAGAGATAAAAAGAATTTATGTATCCCAACGAAATTTGATTCCAAGCATCCTTAATGGCCTGAATTAGTGACTGCTTGTCATCAAATTGTCTACGTCCTTCAAAAACCTTACGAGATAACCAACCGAAGACATTTTCGATAATGTTTAGATCTGGCGAATACGGTGGTCAAGAATATTAACATTTTGGCTTGCAATGAACTGCTTTACAACCCTGGCGTTGTGAATAGGGGCATTATCCCGTTACAATATCCAAGATATTGGACCAAATAGTTCACTGAACTTCGGAAAATCCGATTTTAATAACGTTTTACAGCTTGCACCAGTCATTTTTGCACTTTGAAATTCAAGATCGATGGTGCCATAGTACGTAATAGCACCCCACACCATGACGCCGCCCTCTCTTCTTTGCGCAGATTATGGAAATAATAGTTGTAGCCATCAGGCCCATCCAAATTAAACTTCTTCTCATTCGTAAATACAACGGTTCTCCAGGCATTTACATTACCTCTTGGCTGCACATCCCTTACCATATAGTCTCTTGAGAATTGACGCCGCTTTTCCTGACGAGGAGCATAAAGTGGCGGCTATTTTTTGTAATTTCAGGTATTAAAGATACTCACAGCTCTTAAGTACTCTGTGTACTGATAACTTGCTCGCTTCTACCCAGCTTGAGCTCTTGTTTTGGGCAAGGATAAGGCAGAATTAGAAGCATTTCTAATGATTTTTCTTTCCTCATACGTAGATAAAGACAATGAAACCCTTCCTTTACCACTCGGGGTCCTTGATGTAATTGTCGAGAACTGTTGGGTTCCGTCTAATTTTTTTAGCTATTGCGCGGTTAGAATATCCTTCAGAACGGCAAACAACGATTTTAGTTTTTTCCGATAGATTTAAAATTTGTTGTTTTAACATTTTGACTCGTAAAATGATTAAATTGTAATAAACAAACGCTCCCTACAAGAAATCATCGCTTACTTTAAAAATAATTAAAAAAAATAATAAAGGGTCTTTATTCAAGAGAACCAAAAAAATAGCACATTTTTGGACTTTTTTTATAAATTCCTCAAAAAAAGTTCTTTAGTTAAGAAACCACTAGTGTCAAGATTTTTTTATATCTCAAGATATCTGGCTTCCATTTGCATTTTAAAATTCTGCAATCGATTACAAATTTCAAAAGATACAGGCAGCTGAATATGGAATTTTTAGTGCCTTTAAATAAGTGAACCGGAGTGTATCTTAAGGAATTTCGTGAATAGCACCGAATTCCCATGAGAGGTTTAGTGAATTAGTAGGGAAAATTAAGAGCGACATAAGATATAAAATCACAGTCACTGAACAACCACGTCATCTCGCACATTACGGGAAATACCATTACAGAAAAAACACTACAATGGGAAGTTAAAAGAAATATGGTTTCATATTACTTCCATGAAGGGATTCGGGGAAGCTTCTCACCACCAGAGGTCTGTGCGCTTCCCGGTTTTTACACTAACTGATTGGGACTCACTATTTTACGTCGATTTTGAACAGTATTTTGAGAAGGGTTTTTCGTGACTCGTCGACACCACCATTTCTTTGCGAGTTGACTTTCGTTGAATGAAATGTAAGATGGCCAGAGCAGGGATCAAACACACGTTATAATGTACAAGAGCCGCGCACACTATCCATTGCACTACCAACAGCCACAATAGGAAGTTTCAAGCTCTACAAATCTCTTGACAGCGTAGCACCAGTGGAGTTACAAAGTGGACTACATATTTTGGATCCCTTGTTCCTGAAACTGTAGACCAGGTACATTAAGGTGGATGGAGTCCGAAGCCAGGGAAATGATCTCAAATGAATCCAAAAGACTTTAGACCTATCAGTCTCTCATCTTTCCTTTGAACCATTGGAGAGAATGACTGACTCATATCTGCGAAAGACCATGGGTACTTCGTAGCTGTACACATGGCAGCACGCTCAAAACAAGGGAAATCAACGATCAATCTTCAATCAATCTTCTAGGCTTTACAGAGAAATCTATTTATCTAAAGGAATTCACTTTTATCGCATTTTCCGATACAGAGAGTGCGTTTAACAAAGTTTTATCATGATCGATAAAATCAGGTCTAATGGCATTTTGTGTTGACCAGGGGATCATTAAATTGATACACGGACAACTTCCGAGAAGTCGAATAACCTCGTCCCTAGGCCACACTACTTTAATTAGAAACCTCGAATTCCTTTTCCAAATTATTTTCATTTTCTGTATGTCTAGTTAAGTTGGTTAGACTTTTCATGCTATATACGAAATATATTCTTTTACTTAAAGGAAAATAAGCAGCTGTGACCTGTGTCCACAATAGGATTTTAATAACATTGAATATTATGTCGTTAGGTTATTATTAGGTTATTATTATCTTAAAGTTCCAATACAAACTAAGATTAGTCAATAATCTCTCGGGCATTTAAATTCCAGAAATGTCAACTATATTAAACCAAAATTTGTCTGGGGGTTATATCGACCCCTTAATACAAATTCGATCTCAGTGGTTTTAAGTCTTTTGTCATTGGAGCCATAGTGTTAACCCCAATGTCTGTATTTCAAGTTGTGCTGGCCCGAGTATACATATGTGTGTAGTTATAAGTTTTTTAAGCTTAAAAAACTTTGAACATATTTTACAGTGATATGACTGCAAGGTAAAGTTTAGTTACCTTAAAGGAGGGGTGTATGATAATTATGTGTGTTATCGGCCTTAATGAAATATATCGAAAAATCACGACTTTTAGTATGCAGAAAAGTTGTGCAACTCCTGGGCATTATTTAGTCCTATCAGATTTGTTTCTTCTTATTTAACTTAAACGGTTAAGGCCTAGTTTAAGCTTGTATGACCTTATGCTTTTAAGACATAATATCGTTTAGTATTTCGCACTATGGTTCAAAGTATGTAGATTAGTAAAGTCGGTTTCTGCACACTGAAAAATATGCACATGTTTGAAATCATAGTATTCGTGAAATGGAAGATCTGCTGCTTTTTGTTTCTATATTGTCGCTCACGTTTCTGCTTTCAGAAATTTTCAACAAAGAAAGCCACATTTGGACACAAGTACACTACATTGGCGACAAGCTACAAAGACGTTATATTTGCATCCAACCAACAAAACAAAACAAATTTTCCAGTGTGTGCAAACGACCGCACAGTGGTTCCAAGAAGGTTTCTGTTGCAATTAATTCAGCAAATTTGAACGGAATAATATTTTGTGATCAAATTTCATATACCTAAAGCTGATGTATTTTTCAGATGATGTGCAAAATTTTGGATACCTAGTAGGTATGGGGGCTATTGGGCAACCCTCTAAATTTGGTCACCTGAGCCATGACAAATTTTTAATTACGTGCCAAAACTACAATTATAGCTGATTTCAAAGATATTTTGCATGGTGATAGTGCTTTTAAATACCTATAATAGATATAGATAGATCTCGGGACTCTAATTCCGAATAGACTCAAGAGTAAATATTTTCCTTAAATACATTTACCATAGCGGTTTAGCCTGACTATTCCACCATAGCGACTTCAGTTGACTATTCCACCATAGCGACTCAGGCCGTCTACTCCACGTTACTGTTATTAACCGACGGAAATCCGACTCCCGATCCAGTTCTGCCGGTATTTTAGGTATTGTAGGACGAACCGAACCAGTCCTGAACCGTTATCAGACCGAACTCAACGGAGTGTTCTCAAACCAGAAGAGTATTCTGAACCGTTCCCAGAAGATTGTTGTCTAACCGCTCCTAGAAGAGTGTTCTTAGATCGAACTCAACGGAGTGTTCTCATCCATTCCCAAAGGGGTATCCTCAACCGTTCGAAACTATTCCCAGAAATGTGTTCTCAACGTGCGGATAAACTGATATTGTTTCTTTAAATTAAATTACTTTGTATCATAAGGAAAGCAATAAAGAACCTGAATTCAAAACCCCAGAAAAGGGTATACCAGTCCCTTTTTTTTCGAAAGGTTTAGTGTATCCTAACGAAAGACCCTGGACATGTTTTACCTCAGCCTTTGATAAAACCACCGTACAAAGCTTGGTGCAAATATATTACTTTAAACAAAAGTTTGACACTTCTCAAGACAAAACTTCCAAGAAAGGTCCAATTTGTATTGGTTTTTCCAAAATGGCAACAACGTTATTTCGCTTGTATATTCTTTTTTCGTCCTGCAGGTGCAACTTTTTTATGTTTCAAAAAGAAGACATAATGTAGATGCGTCCTTCCAAAATTGCTTATTTTGCAATACAAAAAAACTTTATTTCCAAAAATTCTCAAATGGTGGAGCATAGATAAAGGAAATAATAGATATAGCGCGCCCATTGGTAACTTTGTTCACTAGCTGCTGTCCTGTAATACTGTCACTTTCACTTAAGTTTCCGATAATTCCCATTGACGTTTATTTAAAATTGTGGGAAAAATGTAAATAATTTTATATTAGCATTTGTTTCTTATTTAAAGAATTATTTCAAAGACATGAGGCCGGTGTCAATAATCTAAAAACTTCCCCGCCCAAGAACTGTATCAACTTCTGTGGTCGCAGATGCCAAAAACCGAAGGAAGAACCAATTTGTTAGGACATAGTCGGTAGTGACATGGCTCTACAATTGGATGGCCATCAGTTATTCTACTTTTGAAGTGATATTTTTGTTGAAAATAATTTTTTCTTTTTATTTGAAATTTTAGAATTTTAGTGTTGTATTTTTTGACTTTTTTTTTGGGAACAAAAAAATACCATATATTACTTTCAACGACATCTAGAAAATTACCCTTTACACTAAAATTTGCCCAATACTTGTGCTTCGTCTATTAGTTTACTTTATCTACATGGTGAAGCACCGATTAGAAAATGTATACAATATTTTATTACTGGGTTCTAGCATACAATAGCTTCTGACACTATAAAAGTGAGGCGTTAACAAACGTTATTCAAATCTGGTTAAGGATTAGGTCTTTTCAGGGATATGATAAAAATGTCTCGTTTTTATCAGATGCCTATAATTTACCTCCCGAATTTAACGCAGTCATCTGATTTTTAGGTTAACAAACAGTTAACCAAGCATATCGCATTGACCTCGTTCAACTCGTACCATCATATGGCAATGCATGAATTCCTTTTTAACAGCTGGTGTTGATAACATTATGATCAAGTTTCCTTACCCTCCACGAGTACGCTATGTATGTATGTTTGTGTGGGGCTACGTGTGCAATATTCTAAGCTTAAATTATTCAAACATTGCAAAATACTTGATATCCATTCTAATGGTGTTTACATTGCTGATTATGAGGCTGCTGATGGGCGAAATGACGCTCAAATGAACGTATGAACAAACGTTCAAATGAATGGCTCTGTTTATCTAGTATATAACTCTGCCGCTGGTGAATGCTTCCTTGTGGCGTTCTGTGACTAACTTCCTCTTAACAAGATGGCCTGGCCTACTGGGCTGGCTGGTGTGTTAGATGGTTGGCTCTTTGCCTGTTTGCCTGTCTATAGATGTGAGGGACGATGATGATGATGATGAATAGAGAATCGAGAATCGAGAAAAACGAGCCTGATAATATGTTTAAACACGTAAAGGGTGTACTAAAAGAAAGAATACATATTTGAGCGGTTGTTGGGACGACCGGACGGACAAAACTTCTTTGTATTGCTCTTATGCTGGCATACAAAGCTAAAAATGCATATGGGATGCATGTGAACCGTTCAGAGGAAAAAGGTATTTAATGGAGCAACGTAAAGGCCATGCAAAGAATTGAACAACAACATCACAAAGTGCAGAAGAACTAAATAGCACCAATATAAAGACCGGCAAATGTAGATGAACTTACACCGACTTTAACTACAACCTTGCCACAATCAGTGCCACAGACCAGGGAAATTGCAACAACAACAACAACAAAAAGTACAGAATGTGGAGGATACGAACCAGTACAGGACCAGAGCTGAGTTTGTGGCATGGTTAAGCGGTATGCTATATCATTTGTTAGTACTCCATGTGCTCGGTGTCTGCAACATCATTAAAAATCTTGGCAATCTTTTGCCGTAGAGAAAAGAGGCCTGAGCCTCTGTACTTCACTATCAACATACGAGCATGGAAGACCTCATATCGCGTACTGGTGGAGCATCAGCTATGCTTAATGGCACATACATTAACGTATATATGATTGTGCATTGGCTACACATGTGTTCTGCCACATCACCACCACCACCACGAGTCCATATCTCTCTATGCTCCTTTTTGTGAAACAGTTTCCTTTTTTAACGTGTTGTTTTTTTCCTGCTGCAAACTGAAACTGTTTTATCTCAGCACCAGTGTGAAGTAAGTCACACAAAAAAAGCGCCAAGCTCCACAGAAAGGATACACAGTCAATAGACAAAAAGTGGAATTTCAATGCTACTACGGGTATAAAAAATTAAATTAAATTGAAAGCTGAATGGGAATGAGATTGATATACATTTGTTCGTGGATGAGTTCCGTGAAAATATTTGGTCGACGTTTGTATGTTGACGACTGAGTCAGGATACAGTAGCAAATTGGAAAGATTTGGGAATCAAAATTTGATGAAATAGAGAACCAACTCCTAACTGCGCTGCAAGAGGAAGCTACTTCAAATGAATAAAATTGTTCGGCACCCCGAAAAATATTTTTATCGAAGTTGAGCAAAATTAAGATTCAAACCTGCCACGGAAATATATTCCAATATGTTCCAATTACTATGTTTCACTAGTACCAAGGACATATCGGTTGATGGCCATCGCACCGTGGGATCTGACGTTTTTAGACTTTCTTGACATTTATCCATTTCGGTGAAAAATTTTGAGTTTCCATTTTTAAAAATTTTAAGCATTTGATGGGGGTAATGATTTGATAATTATAATGATTTTACCCAAACTTTCAGGATACAGCGGTTCTAAATAAAGAAAACAACAAATCAAGCTCGAAGAATATTGATTATTTATTGATAAAGAAAAGGTCGAACAACAAAATAAAAATAAGAAATACTTTCTGTAAGAAAAAGCCTAAAGAGTATGGCCTTTTTTACAAAGAAGTACTTTTGTAAGAACAGGTACTTTTTAAAGAAGTGATACTCTTTTTAGGAAAAGGTTATTTTTTAACAGAATTTACTTATTTTCAGAAAACCTACTTATCTCAAGAAAAAGGTAATATTTTATTTTTAAGAAAAGGAATTATTGTAAGAAAAGCTATTTGTTATAACAAGACATTTTTTTGAAGAAAGGGTTTTTTAAGAAATGGTATTTTTTTAGAATTGGTCCTTTTTTCAAGAATAGGTAAATTTTTAAGAGTAGGTAGGTAGTAGATATTGTCCTATTAAATGAGACAAAATCAAAATATACACACAATGTAATATTTAGAAATTATAAACTCATAAGAAAATATCGAATTGATGCAACAAGGGGTGGCAGAACTTCTATATTAATCAAGATTAACATACAATACTACAGTCACGGTAACAAAAGTAGATATTCGCTAGATGCTTTAGAGACATGCGCCATAAAGATACCCGTTGGCTGCGACAACTTTTTAGTTATTACACATGCGTACTATACGGCCGGCAATATAAATTCAATACGAGCAGACTTGCAAAATATTGGATTTAATGAATCTTCAAAATTCAAATAAATACTATTTACTAGCGGAAGACTTGAAAGGGGTAATACTGTTAATAACGCAAAAGGCAATAACCCAAAAATAGTCAACATCGAATTCCTTACACTTCCAACATGTTCAGTGAATCCCGCTTTCCTTAGCGTTAATTATGTCATAATGTCTTCCATTGAAGCCAGCACACTTCACAACGGCATGACTATCACAAAGCCTGTTGGAAAGAACACAAACCTCATATACGTCCCTGACTGTACAAATCTAGTAATAATTACCAAATCATAAAAGTATGCAGAATAACACTGCGTCGTATACTGGGTTATAGCATAATATGGTTAAAAAAAAGTTGTTTCAAATTTTTTCATTTAGCCCCCATCTCGCAACGTGCGATAAGGAACTTCGTTCCAAAAACCAACCCGTAAAAAACATAGTTTTTGACTATAAATTCTTTACGTATGACCGCGACACTTTGTCGAATACCGCCCACATTTTGACAGGTATTTTTTGTCGTCGCCATTAGTTTAGCTGCGAAGTTTTCAGTTTCAGGATTACGGGAAAAGGGTTAAAAATCAATACAAAGTTATTTCGGCATACATATACGCATACAGAGAGGTTAAGTTAATATAAAGAATTTAGAAAGAGCAATCCTTCAATTTTTTTGAAAAAAACATGTGTTAAAGCGCCATTTATGCCACACATTTTGCGGGGTTAGACATATCGGTAGGGTGCAAAATGAGGGAGTTATAGCCTTTTTGGAAGGCAACCTCCCAAATATCAAAACAAGAAAAATGCTCTAAATCAGTGGTAGGCAGAAAGAGAGAGTGTGAATGTATGTACATATATGGATTTTTTCAATTTGTGAAGTTGCCTTACAAAAATGTATAAAACTCCCTCATTTTGCATCCTACGGGAATGCCGAACCTTGGAAAATGTTTGGCACAAATGCCGCTTTAAAATTTATTTTTTTCAAAAAATCGAAGGATTGCTTTTTTTTGCTACGCTAAGTCCTTTGAAAAAAACAAGTTTTTTGCAAAAAAAAATTTAAATTTTATTTTTCAAAAAGTTGTTTTTTAAAACCAATTTAATTTTCAACGTTCGTGGAAAATTTCAAAAGTCTAGCTTTTACTGTTTTCGAGTTATTTAAAAATAAAAAAATCGAATCGATAAGCTTTGAAAGCTTATTTAACCCCTCAAAAAAAGCTCACATTTCGGGACTGAGCTTTTTGTGGCATAGGCTTAACTTCCACCAAATTTCATCAAAATCGGTGACATGTCACTGGGAAAATACACTTCTTTTCTTCAGAAACTAGAACTGTTTAATCGGGGTTTGTTGACTTTAAACAGAGATTTTCATATAGAATTTACAAATTCGTTGAAATTGCCTGAGTTTCGATAATTTCAGAACTACCAAATAGTTTAGTGCCATGTCGGTTTTGAGAGGGTTTGCAATTTTCGCATCACCAAAATTTAATATTCATCTATATATTTCTGAATTATCATTTAGTTCTTTGTTTCTGATTAACATACTTAATCTTTGGGTAGAGTAGACAAGAGACATATGAGCTTTTTCATTAATCACGCTACTAGAACAGCCTTCTAGCAACACATTTTTCATATTACAGTCCTTAGTCTCAAAACAATTTCAAGAAAATGAAGACATAATAAATCTCTTTAGCTTTAAACCCATCATTACTCAATAAATCCCAAGTTTTCAATATTTTTTCAAAACTCCCACAAAGCGCCATTTGAAAATCAGTGATATGCAAAACCAAAAAACGAAACAAAAGAGCGATAACAAACCATTAACAATATCTCCCCAGTGACGCAAACAAAACTCCTAACACACACACACACGCAGTACCACAACAAAAAGTTAAACATACAAAAAATGCTGCCACACTTGCAAACAGGCAATCGCTGCCACCACACATTAACCAATAACATGATGTCAGCGTGGTGGGTGTGGTGTATAGGCGCATCCTTGCCACAAAAAGAAGACACAACCGAAGTGAGCACCATCAGTAAATGACACTTAATGACAAAACAAAAACAAAAACATAAATCATTTACAGGCGACACAAAATGACAACAACCACACACAGGATATGTAAGTGGTATTTAACCGGCACACGCACTCTAAAATCCACACACACTCACACACACATACACCCTTGTGTAGAGAGCAACACTTCAACATCGAGCATGAAGCGATAATATCTGGCTGTCACATTAACAACAACAAAAACAACAGCAGAGGTAGAATCAAAGCCTATACAAAGTAATACTTTCCATTGCCTACATATAGGGGCGAAATTATGGATGACTCTAATGTGAATGTAATGACAGCGTCAACATTTTGGCAGCAGATTATGATTAAAGATTAGAGAGATTATGCCAACTTTAAGTGAATAAGGTTAGCATTTCATTCTGTTAGGGGATTTAATTTGGGGACATGATTACATATGTTACACTAAAGGTCAATTTTTTTGGAGAGAGTTGCACTAATTTCAAATTTCGAGTGTAGGAGTTTACTGGTTCCAATGCTAGCTAAAAAACTTACATACCTACTAGTTTTGACCTGTAGTAACCAAGCTACAATCTGAAAATTTCATAATATCTCTCTAAAAGTTCTCTCTATACAGTTGTACATAGTTTCCAAAAGGATCCACATAGTAGACAACCCTCTTTTATGGTTGATATGGTCTATATTGTGATTGACACAGTCTTCGAATGCTTGTGTGATAGCATAATTTATTTAAATTAGTAATCTAAACAATAAGTCAATTATACAGCCAACATAAAGGGTGTCTCAGTAAGATTGCACTTTTTAAATTTAGTGTCAGATCTTTTGTGGAAGTGGGAACTCTGAAATTCGGCAGCTGTCACATATGTTTAATTCATATGTCCAATTATTAAAAATGGAGCTCGTTAAGAAAAATCAACTCGTTATAGTGAAAATTTAGTACAACAATTTGGAAAGTCATGCTGAGACCGCCCGCAAACTTCGAAGAATTTACAGTCGATAAAGTGCATCTAATGTGTCAACCATTCGAAGAGTGGTCAATAAATTTGAAAAACTAGGCCTATTATCGACAGCCAAACTCTTGTGCGTTAACTTATCGGTCAATTTCTTGAAATCATTGCTGCTGTAAACGAGAGTATTGCCGCAGACCCAAAAACATCAATTCAGCATTCAAAAACTTCAAATTTCATGTAGCACTTCGCAGCGATTTTTGACAAAAGACCTGAAACTTCATCCGAATAAAAGAACAGCTTAGTCAGAAGCTCAAACCACCAGACCATGGAAAGCTCCGCAAATTCTTTCAGTGGGTTATGAAGCAAAGTGAAGTCAAAGCCAATTTTTCAAAAAAAGTTGTCTTCTCCGGTGAAACACATTTCCATCTGAATGGCTTCCTGAATGCACAATATTTTCGAATGTGGGGCTCAGAAAACCCACATGCAATCCATGAGAAACAAATGCACCAACAACGAGCAACTGTCTGGTGCTGAACTTTGTCAGGCAGCGTCGTAGAGCCTCAATTTTTTGAAGATGGGTCAGAAATCGCAGTGACTGACTTGTAACACGAATATGTTAACGGAGTTCTGTTAGCCTCAACTCGATGGCATGGATCTCGATGATATGTGGTTTCAGCAACCACATATGAAACCGCTCACGAAACAATAGATTTATTGCTGCAACGATTTCCTGAACAAATTATCTCTAGAAATTCAGATGTCAACTGGCCACCAAGATCATGCCATTTAACATCGTGCACTTTCTTCCTTTGAGGTTTTGTGAAATCTCGGGATAATGGGAATAAACCCGAAAGAGTACCTAAGCTCATATACGAGATCCCACGCGTCATCGATGAAATACAGCCACATCTCTATGAAAAAGTCATGGAAAATTTCATGAAAATGGTAATGACCTGTTATCAAACCCGTGGAGATAATTTGAAGGATATTTTATTCCATACTTAATCGGAACACGACTTCTTTATAATCCAATAAAACGATCACAACTATTTCAAAAAATACGTATTTTTATTTCAAAATGAAAAAGTGCATTCTTACTGAGACACCCATTACTACATCAAATTGAAATAATTGAATTATAAATAATTGAAATTGAAATATACAAATAAATACATGAAATCCGTAACATCGGTTATAGTTAAGATATTCCGACGGGAGGATATGAATCGAAAGGTAAAATTTAAACCAATTTAAAAACTCAAAAGTTTGGTAACGGATGTTTATTTTTAAATTCAAAAATAGACTAAAAGTAATTTCCAAATAATTGTAGAATTTGAATTCGAATAAAAATTGAAGCCCCTGGTGAGAGAATGTCTTAACTTACTTTTTTTAAAACAATATTTCCTACTTTTAATATTTCCAAAAATAATTTCAATTTAATTTTAATAATTTAAAATCAGAAGTTGACTTTTTTCTTATCTAAAACAAAATCAGATACAATGGAATCTTTGAAAGAAGAAGGAGCATTGTTGATGAAAAAAGTGGGCTAGCTCCTTCTTCCACAAGGGCTTCAATTGTAAAGGGTTTTTCAACAGAGACGCTACAAAAGTAAATCGATAGGGACAGAAAACGATGCCATATTTTTTCCCACATTTCTGTTCAGTAAGGTTTGCCATTTCATCATGGAAAGATATACGAACCAACAACGAGTCCAAATTATTAAAATTTACTACCGACATTTGGAGTCAGTGGCCTCAACTATAAGAGCGCTACGTCCAATTTATGGTCGTCATAATCGTCCTAGCAGACCAACAATTGAGCGTCTAGTGAAAAAATTTGAATCCACAGGCACAGTACAAAATGTTCCCGTGCCAGTAGACAAAGAAGTGCCCGTAGTGTCGAGAATATTGCGGCCGCTGAGGCTTCAGTTCAAGAAAGCCCAAATGTGTCTCTCAGACGTCGTTCTCAAGCATTGGGCATCTCTGTGACGTCGTTGTGGCGAATTTTGCGAAAAGATCTTGGCCTACATCCTTACAAGATAAAATTGACGCAAGAACTGAAGCCGCTTGACCACCATGAGCGTCGTATGTTCGTGAATTGGACTGAGCAACAACTTGAAAATGATTCGAATTTTCATCGGAAAATCATCTTCAGCGATGAGGCTTATTTCTGGCTGAATGGCTTCGTCAATAAGCAAAATATGCGTTATTGTTCAGACAGCAATCCACACGTAATCCATGAGTCATCAGTGCATACCGAAGAAATTACGGTTTGGTGCGGTTTATGGCCCGGCGGCGTCATTGGGCCGTACTTCTTCCGTGATGATCAAGACCGGCACATTACTGTGAATGCGAATCGCTACCGTTCAATGATATCCGACTATTTTTGGCCCCAGTTGGATAATATGGACTTGGAGGACATGTGGTTCCAACAGGACGGCGCCACAAGCCACACAGCGAATGCCACAATCAATTTATTGGAAACCAAGTTTGGTGAACGTTTTATCTCACGAAATGGCCCAGTCGATTGGCCGCCTGGGTCGTGCGATTTGACGCCGTTAGATTATTTCCTGTAGGGCTACGTCAAGTGTGTTGTCTATGCCAACAAGCCAGCGACGATTGATGAACTTCGTACGAAAATCGAACGTGAAATTGCAGCAGTATCGGCCCATTTATGCTTGAAAACCATCGAAAATTGGGTTCGGCGTCTGGACTTCTGCAAGAGTGCCCGTGGTGGCCATGCAAAAGAACTCGAGTTCCATACATAATGGCATCGAACGTACTTTCACAGGAATAAAGAATTTCATTGGTATCTAAAACCGCTTCTGTCCTCAAAACGATTCTATTTGAGTCAAAGTATTTTAACTATATTGGAAGTACTTGATTCTTCAAGACAGTGGATATTGTATCTCATGTCAACATCCGAAATCGATGCATCAGGCGGCCCTTATAACATACCACTTATTGGCTATATAACCTTTGTAATATGTGAAACATTTCATAGTCGGGTTTATAGAGAATATCATTTCACTAATTGGTGTACATGGCTCGGCGGAAGAAACAGACTATGACACCAAGGGCATGATGTATGAGCACCTACAGGAAATATAAAACCGTTGCACTGGCCATGACACTAAGATTGTTCTAGGTGATTTAATACTAAAGTCGGTACAGAAATGTCTTTCACACAAACCATCGGTAAATTCGGAATGCGACTGATTTTAGATTAGGTTTTGCCGCTGAGAGAAACATGATTGTCAGTACTAGTTCGAGATTACAACATAAACACATCCGCAAAGTTATTGGATATATTCAGATTAATAAACGAAACATAAAGTTGATAACCTGGAAATAGATGGAACGCATTCGACTAGTGTAACGGACGAACGTGTGATTCGAGGAGTTAATATCAATTGCTACTTGGTTGCACAAAGATAAGCAGAGCAAAAGTCATACGAAACCAGACATACAGAAAGCTGGACATCACATAGTTGAAACTACCAGCGATAGCAACAGCCTAAGCAGAGAAATTCACTCAGATACTGGCGCAAAACGCACCCCCACCTCAAGATCCTGAAGTGGAATGGCAACACATTTCCCACCCTATGAAAACTGCTGCAGATACCGTACTTTTAAATGCAAACCCGCTTAACGACAAACCATGGTACGATGGAGAGTGTCACCCGGCAAGTGATGAAAAGAATGCTGCACGTATGGCAATGTTTCAGTCAGTTGCAAAGCCTCGACAGACAGGTACACGGAGAAGGGAAGAAAGAACGATAGTGAACAATTTGAATCTTACAGAAGATAGAATGCGACCCGAAAATTCTACCGAAAAGTACAAAGCCAAACCAACGGCAATGGATCGGACCACACTCTTGTAGAGATAAGGACGGGTATCTTGCCGCAGATATGCAGACTAAGTTGGCTGTAATGAGAAGGATCACATCTCTGCTTTACGTGCCCCAGAAGACTTCAATACAGTTGAGGGAGTAAAGCACATACAGGACGATGGCATCGGCTGGCCCCTCTTAACCAAAGCTATTTCCCAGCTAGAGCACAACAAAGCCGCTGGTCCTGATGAACTACCGGCTGAGTTGTTTAAGGCTGGTGGCTATGAGTTGGAAAGGTGCATACAGTAGTCCATATGCAAAATCTGTCTAGGTGAATGCAAACCCGACGATTTAGGTCCTAGCATACTGTATGCCGTTTTCAAAAACGGCGACCCAAGTATATGTACAAACTATCGTGGAATAAGCCTTTTGTTTATCGCATACTAGGCGTCTCAAGCGCAATATGCGAAAGAATAAAGCCCATTGTCATAGTCCTGATCGGACGTTATTAGTGTCGCTTTTGGGCTGGAAACTCAACTATTGACCAGATGTTCACATTACGACAAATCGTAGAGAAAATCCAGAATACTGAAACCGACCCATACCACCCCTTCGATTGTAAAGCTATGGCTATGGCGGAGCTTGGTATTCCTGCTAAACTGACACGGTTTTGTAGAATGTCACTTATCGACACGAAATCCTAAGCAAAGTTGGGTAACGATCTCGCTGAACTATTTAGTACAAGGAGTGGTTGTAGGCAACGCGATTAAAACTCTCGGCAGTATAAAATAAATGCTGCTCGCGTGATCATGATTTAGAAATCATTGGGCGAAATCTGGAGTATTTTAGGGAATTGCGAAGGATTCAGCAAAAGCCGATTTGGCACTAAACGAGGACAAGACAAAATTAATGGTTTCGACAAGAAGAAAAACCACCCGATTAGATGAGGGAGTGAATGTCGATAATCCCTATAATTTCGAGGTTGTGGATGAATTCATTTACCTCGGATCTACCGTAAACAAAAGCACTAACGTCGGCCTAGAAATAAACTAAAAAACATTTATTATTTCGGGCTAAGCAAGCAATTCAGAGATAAAACCTTCGAGAAACGAAGTTCCATCTATAAGTATCAGCCTCGCATACTACCTGTCTTGCTTTAATGCGCAGAATCCTGGGTTATATCGCATTCTGTAGAAACATTAATGGGAGTATCGATAACGGATGAACCACGATCTGCATAATCTCCATCCCGACATCGCCGTAGTTATGCGTAGTTGCAAGTTTTCGTGAAACAGTGCGAAAGCTATTCGAAGACGTACTCGAAGGACATCGAAAAATAGGATGACCAAAACTCCGCTGCAAAGAGCAGGTGGAAGATTGCCTGCGAAAGCTAGGCGTTGCTAACTGGAGAAGAAAAGCTGAAGACCGAGCCGGTTGGAGAAACATGCTATCCCCATTTTGGAGGGCTCTTAACCCCCCGGGTTGGTAGAGGCCACATAAGTAAGTACGTTGCAGAGAATTTCGCCTATACATATTTATTTTCAATTTCGAATCAGATATGTGCGGTTCAATTAGCTACTTCCACCACCTGGTGCATGTGATTGTATTAATATGTGGAAAGTAATAAATATTAATCATACGTACAGAATACTGCAGCTGAATAACACAGTGCAACACGAAAAAAAATAACCATATACGGACACCACTACGTGATAAAAGACTAAAAAAAAAAGACCCGTGTCTCCCAATTTTTCCCAAAGTCATGCACTTTTTTTTTATGGGCCGCCAAAGATTTGGGGCCTCGGTATCATTTTCGTAAAATGTGATCATTTTCTCAGACTCATATCTTGCAAACCGTTCAGAATTTCGATTTACTCTCTGAGGCAAAGTTGTAGCTCTTGTCATAAAGAACAAGATTTACGAACAACTTCACCTTCCAGATCAAAATCGCAAAAAACTTAAAAAAAATTCGATTTTTTTTACCTTTTTTCCCGTGTTCAGGTCCATAGGTAGCAAACCGTTAAAAATTCAAGGAAACAATCAACTACAAAAATTTACCTAAGATCTCAATAAACAAATTTCTAGAACATATAAACTTCCTAGAGATGATTCTTAACACTGTTTAGGTAGCATGCAAAAGTGAAAAATTTGCCGAAAATTTTTTAATTTCATTTTTTTTACCTTTTTCTCCTGTTCAGGTCCATAGGTAGCAAAAAATGAAATATGCCTGGCCAGAACCATGTGCATTCTTCAGTCTATGTTGTTGTATTTGTTCATCCACACTTCCTCTTGGCCTCCACGAGTTACATTGGAATTAATTCAGAGGTGAGCGTGAATCCCAATTACAAAGAAAACAAAAGAATTTTGGGAAGTCGCCCTTATCGATGATCCCTTGCAAAATGTTGATGACCTTCAAATCACAGCAAATCTTCCATTTATTTTCGTAATATTTGATTTTTTCCATTATATCTTTCAATGTTTCATAGCTTTCTTTCATGTTGATACCCATTGCTAGCGGAATGGAAGGTTTTCGGTTCGACACATGCAACAACACTGCTTTCAAGCTTGAAACAGAACCATCAATAAATAATCTTCACTCACTAGCGATGTAGTTCATTCCCATTTTTACCACCAAAGCTTTTATATCGTTGCAGTAAGCGAACAAATTCTGAACGGTTTGCAAGATATGAGTCTGAGAAAATGATCACATTTTACGAAAATGATACCGAGGCCCCAAATCTTTGGCGGCCCATAAAAAAAAAGTGCACGACTTTGGGAAAAATTGGGAGACACGGGTCTTTTTTTTTAGTCTTTTATAACGTAGTGGTGTCCGTATATGGATATTTTGCCATGACTTAAAAAATTACACACAGTGTAATGCAACTTTTAAAGATAAAAATCGGCAGTTAAATTGACAAAATCCGATAATCTTGGATTACAGTTTTATTAATTTTGATAATTTTACACCGATTTGTATCGAATTCCGGTGCTGTGCTACAAAATCTAAAAAACCACAATCTAAAATGGAATACTTGATCCTAAATTGCATTTTGTTGAATTTGCAATGACGAATTCATTTCGACGGCAACCACCTCGCTTAGAGACGACGGCACTACCGAGTATTTAGCCATAGAACATTTTCTCAAAGTGTATTTCGAAACCGGTTTAAAAGCTGTAGGTTCCAATCATGTCCAATCTCTTGGCACTATCTTTCGAACGTGTACTATATCAAATATCAAACAATTCCAATTTCCTATATTTCTGTTACCTGCAATTGAAAATCCTTTCGTATATCTACCAGTCAGTTTTGGACCATTTTTGACCATAGATTTCGTTGACACCAAAAGCATCTCATGTTTCCTAGAAGAAAATTACTGTTTTAGAAGGTAGAATGCAAAATTGCATTTTCATAAACTTTTCCATTACTGGTAGCATTATCTAAAAAAAACATTTAAATTGTTTAATATGGGATCGTAGCTGGAGTCAGAGACAGATTTAGAGTCAGAGTCATATTCAGAGTGGGGAAAGACCTCACTGGACCATTCTGTACCAAGCGAGGACTTAGACAAGGCGACACACTTTCGTGCAATCTCTTCAACATCTTAATGGAGATAATAATGAGAAAGGCTGCAGTAAATACGAACAAGACCATTAACACGAAGAGCCATATGTTGCTGGCGCATGCTGACGACGTTGACATCATTGGGCGAAATTTGCGTGAGGTTACTGCAGTATTTTCAAGAATCGAAAACGAATCAGCGAAATTGATGGTGGTAACGACTGGCGAAAGCTCTCGACTTGGTCCGCACTTGAACGTTGACAACCGATTTGGTTTTGAAGTGGTAGATGAATTTGTCTACCTTGGATCCGTCGTGAACAGGGACAACAACGTCAGCCTAGGGATAGATAGGAGAATTGTGTTTGCGAATAGATGCTATTTTGGGCTCAGCAAGCAGTTTAGGAACAAAGTCCTCTCTCGACTGACAAAAGTCCAGCTATATCAGACTCTCATTTTACCTGTCTTGACATATGGCTCCGAAACTTGGGTCATATCGCAAGCGGATGAGAAACACCTGGGAGTTTTCGAGATAAAAATTCTCCGTAGAGTACATGGTCCTGTTAGGGAAAACTGCGAGTGCCGACTTCGATGGAACGCAGAGCTATATAGTCTATATTCTGACGTGGATATAGCTAGGCGAATCAAATTGGGCCAATTGCGTTGGCTAGGCCATGTTGGCAGTATGAATGGAGATGAGCCAGCGCGAAAGGTTTTCGATAACGTACCCGATGGAAGCGGGAAAAGAGGACGGCCAAGACTCCGCTGGAGAGACCGGGTCGAGGAATCCCTCCGTATCCTGGCGAGAAAAGGCGAAGGATAGAGCCAGTTGGAAGAATATGTTGAAATTTGTTTTTTTAATTAATATGTGTAAGACGTCCGACCGCATGAGGTTGTAAAATAGTCAATAAAAGTAAGTAAAGTCATATTCAGAGTCAGAGCCAGAGTCAGAGTCAGTGTCTAGTCAGAGTCAGATTTACATTCAGAATCAAAGTCAGATTCAGAGTCAGAGTTAGA
Source organism: Phaonia tiefii (assembly GCA_963931995.1). NCBI lineage: Eukaryota > Metazoa > Arthropoda > Insecta > Diptera > Muscidae > Phaonia > Phaonia tiefii. The sequence goes on from OZ008370.1 coordinate 258,749,105, forward strand.
GTCAGAGACAGAATCAGAGTCAGAATCAGAGTCAGAAACTGAGTCAGAGTTAGAGTCGGAGACGGAGTCAGTGTCGGAGTCAAATTCAGAGTCAAAGTTAGAGTTAGATTCGGAGTCAGATTCAGAGTCAGAATCAGACCCAGAGTCAGAGTCATAGTCAGAGTCAGAATCAAAGTCAAAGTGAGAGTCATAGTCAGAGTCAGATTCAGAGTCAGAGTCAGTGTCGGAGTCAGTGTCATAATCAGAGTCAGATACGGGGTTTTGCATTTTTGCATTGCGGAGTAGGAGTCGGAGTTTCCAACATTTTATGAAAACTCCACACAACTGCTTTTAGAATACTAATTATTTTCCTCCATATTTCAATTGATATGTTTTAAGATATAACTTGCATTGGCAAATTAAATTTGAATAAAGTTTTTGACATTTAAATCAAACCAAAACAGCGACTCGAAACCGATGACTTTTCTGAAACTCAAATGACTGCAGCACTATTTTTAAACACAAGTGCAAATTATGATTTACACACTCCTGACACGTGCTCTACATACGCAAAATACTGCCAGTCATAAATTGACCGCATTTGAATTAAACGTTCCAGTTTTTAAATTGATGACTTTGCCATATAGCCGCTACAGGCGAGTAGGAGAGAGCAAATAATTATGAAAATGACCTCTAAAAGCTGCAAATATTTAACTGTTTTTCCTAAGTAAGAAGCAAAATTGTGCACTAAAACCTGCCTTTGTGATTATTAAAATGTTAATGTTATTAAACGATAAAATCATTTCTGGTTGGCAAGACCCATAAACAGTGCATAAACAAATTTGTTCTACAACAGCGGCGGGAACGTAAAAAATAAAATCCTGCTACATTTTCTACGTCAGAAACAAAAACCATTAAACGAAATCAAGTACAGTCAAGCACTGGCCGGAGCAAATCAAAACAAAAAGAAATCTCCTTGAATCACTGCCACCAATTAACCAACAACAAAACACTAGTCAGTCAACGGCAACGGCAACAAAATCCAACCAATCGCATAAAAAACGTTTATAAAAATTCTTCAATATTTATGGTTCAACCAACACAGTGACGGAAGGGGCCAAACGAAACGATAAATTATTAATATTTCACTATGAGAAACGATAGTAACATAAAGCCGATGAAAGATCTTTCGGTTATGGCGGGGAGGAGGTGATAGCAAATATAGACTTATGGACTGAGTGAAAGGGGGGTTAAATGGAATCAAGTTTAACCACCTACCCACCACAAAATATTATTGCGGTTAAGAGCAGCCTGAGTGCTGTTGTTGTACGTAGGTGGTTTGATGTACACATACCATGATATGTATTTTATACTCAATATGTTTGCTACTGCAACATACAACAATTTCTATAAAAGTATGGTATAAATATTTTGTTGTTTTCTCTTGGATTTTTTGCATTTTTTTTTGTGTTTTGATTGTGGCTACGGCTACGGATAAAGTGTTTTGGCAACGAAAGCCACCAAACGTGGATTTGTGCTCATTAAATCCGACTTGCTTCCCCTCTCTACTGTTGTATAATTTTGTTCATACATTATTGTCCACTGGTGCGTATGATTGTTATTGATTGTGTAGCAAGTATTAAATATTAATCATACGCTATGACCATTAAAGTAAACATATAAAATATGCGTGAAATAGTACAGGCATGCATTAAATTTCAACGTCAATCAGCAAACTAGGATGTGTTTGACATATGTATATATTGGAAAAACATTTCAATTTATTTCGAAGGTTGTCTTAAAATTAGAAATGACATAAAATTGGAAATGTTTAGTTCGCCGGATAAAAATTAGCAAAACAAAATGAAATGAGTAGAAGGCGGAGAACAAGCCATTTACAATATGGGAATTTCTGCCTTTACTGTAAGTGGTTATTAATCGACAATTTTCCGCTTTTCACTCTCATTTTTTTCACTTTATTTTTCCTGGTGACCAAACTATTTTCCGGAGAATTTTTATTCGAAATGGGGGTATTTGAATTAAGGTAGGGTTTCAATAATGTCCTGCAAAAGATTTTGGAATTTACATAACTTAATCCAATGGAAATTCATACTATCTGCAATATACCTTATATAGAGCGAAGTCGTAGTTGTGGAATCGGGAATTAATTAACTACCACAAAACTCCAGAAAGCTTTGGATATATGGCCATTGATTAGAAACGATTTAGTGTTATTTATAGTTATATAATTTTGGTTGTGCTGACTTAAAACAAATGTTGACAGCCTTGACAAGGTTGGAGCTTTTTTCTTCGTCTTAGACCTAACAAAGACGATAGTGTACTCGTAAGTGTCAGCAACCTTAAGTCATGTTCAAGTTTGCTATATTGGAGGAATCAATTCACTCAATTCACAGTTTTTAGTTTTTCATATTTCGAGTCTCCTTATCAATGTCGATCAGCAGACTGTGTAAGAGGGCCACGGAGAATGGACTAAAACCAAGGTCGTACAACTTGCCCGGAAGCAGAAGGTATCGTGTGGTCATCTAGGTGGTAGAGAATTTGGCCTAAAAGGTAATGCACAATTTCTAGATAGGACTCTCGACGTAAAGCTTAGCGTCACTATAAATACAACAGATACGATAAGTTGAGCTACAGTATTAGTGTAAAAGGGTAATTGTAGGACGATGGGGTGTGTTTCTGATAATAGCTTGCTGGATGTATACAGCTACTACTCTACTGCTATTCTGTTGGTGACCGGTACTGGAAAAGGCCAGTTACATATTGAAATAAGTCTATTTTAAAAACTTCAGAGAATGGCAATGCCGTATATCATGGACCCTTAACAAAGATTTGGGGATTACCTATCACCGATTTCAAAAATTTTAGCTCCGCAGGCAAATGACGGCAAAGTCTTATGTAGTAGATAATTGGCGACAATTCCCAGCACATATGGCCATGGAAGGACTTTAAGGAATCAGCAGCGTACACAATCGCAGTGGATTGCACCCACTTCTATCTTTGAGAAAAACTCATATCCTGGACAGGCAGGATTAGAAGTGGCACATGCCAGGTTATCGAATTTATTTAGGTTTCTACATTAATCGATCCAAATTAGAAGGCAAAGTAGTTTTTTGGAGTCTTTTCCAAAACCTTCAGTCCAGACGTGGGAAAAGGGCTACTGGACCATTATGGTGTCTTTCGTGTGGAAGACATCGCAATTGGAGAAGTTTCCCTCTTGTTGGGGTGAATTTTGAGAAACAGGGTCGGTTATAGACAGAAAGACTCATGTGCGTCGAATCGAATTTATTAGGGTTTCTACACTGATCGATCCAAACCAGAAGGCAATGTAGTTTTTCGAGTATTTACGAAAACCTTGAGTCGAGACCTCGGAAGAGGGCTACTAGATCATTATGGTGTCTTTCATGTGGAAGTCGTCGCAATGGGAGAAATTTCCCTCTTGTTGGGGTGAACAGTCATCACCGAATCCGATATTAACATTAGGAATTTTGAGAAACAGGGTCGGGTTTAAACAGAAAGAATCCTGTGCGTCGAATCGAATTTATTAGGGTTTCTACACTGATCGATCCAAACCAGAAGGCAAAGTAGTTTTTTCGAGTATTTACAAAAACCTTGAGTCGAGACCTCGGAAGAGGGCTACTAGATCATTATGGTGTCTTTCATGTGGAAGTCGTCGCAATTGGAGAAATTTCCCTCTTGTTGGGGTGAACAGTCATCACCGAATCCGATATTAACATTAGGAATTTTGAGAAACAGGGTCGGTTATAAACAGAAAGAATCCTGTGCGTCGAATCGAATTTATTAGGGTTCCTACACTGATCGATCCAAACAAGAAGGCAAAGTAGTTTTTTGGAGTCTTTTCAAAAACCTTGAGTCCAGACCTCGGAAAAGGGCTATTAGACCATTATGGTGTCTTTCATGTGGGAGTCGTCGCAATTGGAGAAATCGCCCTCTTGTCGGGGTGAGCAGTCATCACCGCCTCGAATATTAACATTAAGAATTTTGAGAAACAGGGTGGGTTATAGACAGGAAGACTCCTGTGCGTCAGTGTACCGGTCGGTCTCTTGAAAACATTGCCGCTGTAAACGAGAGTGTCAATTCGGCATTGTTGTCAACAAGCTCAAATATCACGAAGCATTACACAGCGAATTTTGCCAAAAGACCTCCATCTTCATGCATACAAAATTCAGCCTACTCAGGAGCTGAAACTAGTAGAAAGCGCCGAAAATTCGATCAATGAGTAATGAAGCAAAGTGAAGTCACTGCCAATTTTTCAAAAAAGTCATCTTCTACAATGAGGCGCATTTCCTTTTGAATGGCTTCATGAACATACAAAATTGTCGAATTTGGATCTCAGAAAATCGTGTGCAATCCAAGAGAAACAAACGCACCCACAACGAGCAATTGTTTGGTGGGGATTTTTCTTAGTCGGCGAGATTGGGCCTTAAATGGTTGAAGATGAGGCCAAAATTGCAGTGACTGTGAACGGCATTCGTTACAGAAAGATGATAACGGAATTTTTGTGGTCTCAGCCGGACGGCATAGAATTGGACGTTATTTTGTTTGAGGAGACCGGCGCCACCTGCCACACCGCACATGAAGCAATCGATTTATTGCAGCAACGAATTCCAGAGAAAATTATCTCAAGAGTTCTGATGTATCATGCGATTTAAGGCCGTGTGGTTTATTTCTTTAGGGTTTCGTTAAATCTCAGGTTTATGCGAATAGACCAGAAATAACTGCTAAGCTCAAATCCGAGATCCAACGCGTCACCGGTGAAATACAGCCACGTCCCTGTGAAAAAATAATGGAAAATTGCATGAAAAGATTAATGGTCTGTCATCAGATTCGTGGGGGCATTTGACGCATAGTTTATTCCAGACTTAATCGGAAAATGTGTTCTTCACAATCTAATAAAAACATCACAACTATCTCAAAAAAGTACGTGCTTTTATTCTAGAATGAAAAACTGCATCGTTACTGAAACACCCGTTATATATATTTGCATAGCTGTAACTTCAAACCCCACTTGTATAGCGGTTACTATAAATTAGTTTGTAACTGAAGGCGTTCTGCTTTTGAGATACTGGTTCGCCCGTAGTGATTTTTATCCTGTACACGCTGACATTTTTTTAATTTGTTGTTGTTTGGACGTTTGGATATAACGTGTTTGTAGCTTGTCGCAAATATAAATATAATTGTGTATAACCACATTGTGTTTGCTAGTCAATATAACATGGTTGGGACACAATGATTAACAAATTATAACATATGAATTTGTGACCCAAATGTGGCAAAAATGCTGAAAAACCTGCTGTCTGTCACAATAAATAAACAAAAAGCCGCATACCTTCAATTCACGAAATCAGTGCTTGCCAACATGTATATGGTTCCTGCAATATGTTGCTGGGGTTTTTATTTTTTAGCGTGTCCTACTTAGGAACAGAAAATCTCCTTAATCCTGTTCATGTTTTCCTAAATAATTTAGTTTTTAAATTTCATATATATATTTTTTTAACTTTTTTTCTTTTTCTCCTTCTCTTACAGGTGAGTCATTCTCTTCTCAATTATTCAAAAATAGCAAGGTAATTTCTGAAAAAACGTGTAGTATTGAAATGGTAGAAATTAAACTGAAACATTTTCAAATCATCTGGAAAATTAAAAATGACAGGTCTGCCAGTATTTAGCTCTGGTAGGCAAATAAAACCTCCGCAACTATTTTAAATGATTCTTCCTCAAACTTTTTCCAATACAAAGAAAACACAAATCTGTGTTATGTTCTTATTTTAAGGAGCAGAAAAATTTCTTATTTTCCTAAGGAAGTTATAGCATATCATTTCAATATGTATGAGCAAAATGAAATAAAATGGAATGCCATTTACTTGAACTTATTTGCTGCAAAACCATGCAGCTCCTTCGTTTCCAACGTATCCTTGCTCAAGAATTTCTTTGAAAAAATCTTATTTTTAACTTGATCCAGTGTTGTTTTCCAAACTAAAAGTTTTTTTGAAGGCAAAAGTGCGGTAAAAGTTTAAACACCCCTCCCGTTTTTCTGTGAAATAGCTAAAGTTGGGAAATGATATATATTTTTTAATTTGACTTAATAGCTTTGAATTGATGATGTGTTTTTCTTTCGTTTTGTTAGTGCAATAAAAGAAACAGAAAAATATGGAGAATATTTGCTGACAGAATGCAAAACTACTTGTGGCAGTCGTGGTTGTTGCAAAGTGAAGCTAATTACAACGTGCAACAAAAGAGGCAGCCAATGTTGCGTTTCTCCAAAGGATTTCGTAAGACTTTGCGCTGCAGAAAATTAGCAACAAACTGTGGCACATTTCGCAGAAATTAGTGAATTTTGATCACGGGAATAATTCCACTTAACGAATCTTTGGTGAAATATTTTGAGTCGAAAGCGAGAAACTGTAGTTAGCAGTTTGAATCTACTAGTATTTGAATCCTTAAATACTTGAGAAACCATTTCTAATTGCTTTAATTTTGTGAAACATGTTTCATCTTCCCCCCACTGTTATTTAACTTATATAACATGACGTCTAATGTCTTTCACGTTGCATGAGCGAAAAACCAAGTGAGCAAGTGAGTGAGTGAGTGACTGACTGACTGACTGACTGGCTGTTTAGGTGTGTGTGGGGAAAAGGCCAAAAAAGTAAGTGTTGCCATATGAAATTAGCTTTCATTCTTGCCACAACTTGTGCTGCAACTTGTTGTTTTTCTTACAAGTAACATAAAAGTTGTTCTCCTACTATTTCGCTAACTACATTCACTGCATTTTGGTTGGCGTGTCATTTGTTTTACCAAGTCAGACATTGGAATTATATGCCATCCTCTGGCAAGGATATTAAGCAAAGTGTTATGTTTAACTATTAAATTAATGCTATTTAATAATTTGCAGTGGCTGCAGACGTCAAGAATAGTTTTTCCTTGTCACTTGTAATATAAGTTAAATATTTTTACAAAGTTAATGCAATATAATTTTCTAGAAACTTTACCACATGCAGCATACAATTTTATGATAATCACGGATTGTGTATCATATAGTAAGAGGTTTATTAATAGCTGGAGTTTTAGCATTTCTGGATTATGTTCTTTGAAACAATTACCCGCCCGCCTGCAAGCCAAAATACGTTCCATTGAAATCATAATCCTTGAATCTGACATCAGTCATTATCATAACCCACTTTGGTGATTATGTTTGGTGACAGGCGAAAAACCAAACTGGTGCCTGAGAGCATTGTCCAGAGTTAAATTTAACAGCTTTACTTTATGGCTGCTTTTACCCTAATAGCCACCTGCCCAGGTGGTGGATAGAGCAATGCCCTTCAGATATTTCGGGCGCATTAAAAACTGAAATATATGGAATGAACCAAAATACAGGCCTTACTGGCATGTGTATAACCAACCAAAAGGGCATGCTAACATTTGGTGTGTCTCAGTTTATAAAGTGCTAACCGACACTGAAGTTAATGGAAATATTAGGTCATTTATTTTGCATTTCGAAGGCGGATAAATCAATATTACAGATAACAGATAGAAATAGATATTAAAGTACTAAAACTAAGGTCCGAATGACTCAAAGGTAAATGAAGGCTGGTCGGCATATAATCCCTATGACTAGTATACTTGTGTCCAAACACAATGATTAGTATATTGTAATTTATGTATGTGTGGCCTAAATACGATTTTGTTTGTAGAAAACTGCTGAAAACAAAAACATGACAAATTTTTAGACCTCCAACTTTTTACATACAAAATCCAGGTTACTCAGGAGCTCAAACCAGCAGACCTCAAAAAGCGCCTGTAATTTGTTCAATGGGTAATGCAGCAAAGTAAAGTCAAAAAAAAGTCAGCTTCTCCAATGAAGCGCATTTCCATCTGAATGACTTCATACAAAAAATTTTCGAATTTGGGGCTCAGCAAATCCTCATGTAGTACATGTGAAAGAAATGCACTCCCAAAGGGCAACTGTCTGGTGCGGATTTTGGTCAGGCGGCATGATTGTGCTTTACTGTTTTGAAGATGAGGCCGTAACTGTGAAAGGCATTCGTTCAAGGGACATGACAACTGAGCTTTTACGGCTTCAACTGGACGGCATGGATGTGGGCGATATAAGCTTTCAGCAGGACGGCGCCGTCTACCACACACTGCATGAAATAATCGATTTCTTGCAGAAACGATTTCCACAACAAAGTATTTCAATAAATTCTGGTGTTAACTGGCCACGAAGTTCATTCGATTTAACGCAGTGCGATTTCTTTCTTTGGCGTTTTTTGAAATCTCGGATTTATGCCAGAAACAATTCCTGAGCTCAAATCTGAGATCCAACGCGTCATCGGTGAGATACAGCCACATCTCTGCGAAAATGTCATGGAAAATTTTATGAGAAGAGTAATGGCCTGTCATTAGAGCTGTGGGTCCATTTGACGAATATTTTATTCCATGCTTATTCAAAAAATGTCTTCTTTAAAATCCAATAAAAAAACACATGTATCTCAAAAGTATTTTTGTTTTGTTATGAATTTTATTTTAAAATGAAAAAGTGCACTCTTACTGAGACACTCTTAGTTTGGCGATTTAAAATCTGACGGCAGTCAGGAGCAATGCGATTTATTTGCAAATTTTTTCAAACTACATTTGTTAAGCCGAATTCGAATTGCACTGAGCTTCTACCTCTAGATAAAGTTAACGTAACCAGTTTGTATCTAAATATTGAAGATATATTGTCGGCGATTAGTACTCTTGAAAATTATATTAATTGTACTGTGGGAACATACAGATTCGATGTCACAGAGCCAACTAAAATTTGGCTGTTCCTTGGACTATCACATTATTGAGTAGTGATTGCCACTAATTGTGATCCTTATCAACAAATGTTGTACATATTAATAGATTTGTAATTCAATTAGGGTTGCAAGAATTGGAATATTAAGTTGAAGCCACGGCAAATAGAAATAAATGTGATCGCTCAATCGAGTCTTAGCTCTAGCAATCAAATTGCCTTGTAGTGGTGAATGTTACTTAGTTGGATCAACGAAAAATGTAAAAACAAATTCGGTTGTAACAAAAAAATCGAATGAGGGTTCAAACTCACGGGCGATGTGTTAACACCTTTTTGCTACACGGTACCTGTTAGATTTCTATGAACACATTCGTAAATGTTACGTTGGAAAATAAAAAACAGCGTTCAATCATATGATGACGTTACAGTTAAATAATATTAATACTTAAAATTATTTAAAGACCCAGTGCAAGCACATGTGTCATTATTTTCTTGCTCAATACTTTTTGATTTTATTCCCACAAAAGTCAAAGAATGCAAAGCAACAGACACTTGTATATACATAAATACATTGTTATATTCGTATATACGCTACACAAGTTCACAAAATTGTCGTTGCTCTCTTGCTATCTCATTTTCATATACGTATAATACGTCATTACTCTCTTTGCTCTGAGAGTGCTTCGCACCCACATTTTATTGGACTTACCTTTCACAATAACTAAAAAAACAACAACACCAACAACAACAACAACTACTAATACTACTACTACTGATATTTTGGTGATTTAGTTGTGCTTGCTGTGTCGTGGAGTGTTTGTGTGGGTGGCGGGTGTAGTGGAGGTACCTAAAAGATTAACTTTTAAGGGAATGCAAAGAGTGGAGAGTGTGAGTGTAAATTGTCATGGGGGAGGGTATACATATAAGCTTCGGCCCGGCCGAACTTAACACCGTATCTTCTTGTTTTTGTATACACCGGGCAATGCTGAGCTTCAAATGACACGTGTTGTTTGGCCATGGCAACAACAACGAAACAACCAAACACACAACATCACACATACTTTGTCCGAAGTAGCTGACGTAAACGTGTGTCACATAACCACATGTTTGCCATATCAACAGCAACGAAACAGCCAAACACACAAAATCACACATACTTTGTACGAAGTAGCTGACGTATTAGTATGTCACCATAACGTCGACTGCGCAAGCCCATGCGCTTGCAAATGAAATTTTGCTTGTCTATGCTTTATATCTCCGTTCAACAACATTAACAGACACATGTACATACATACATACACTATTATGTTAATACATACGCTATAGACACAATTTCGTTTGCCTCACCCCTGCCACACCACTCTTTCATTGCTCTCTTGCTCGCTCATTTTTGTTTAACACGTCATTATTCTCTTTCGCAGTCGCAGAATATCTGGTTTTAGCAGCAGCACAAAATCTGGTTTTAGCAGATTTTGACTTTGATAGATGTAGTCCCTATACGCCGCTATAGATGCTAACACATCAAAAATATATTTGTTGAATCTGATAGCTGTCGCAACCGCATGTTGATGCCATATCCCATTAGAAATTGTGTAGAAAAAAATATTAAAAAAATAATTGTTATTAAAATTGTGTATGTTATACTTAAATATCAAAAAAAATATTATAATTCGCAATATCCCTGGGTAACCATGGGAGATTCGATGTCACAAAGGATTACCCTGGGTAACCCATCTCCATTTTTGATCGAAAATATGGAAAAATTAGAAAACATTTCCATATCTTGGAAACGGAGCGTCGAATCGAAAAAATAACTAGTTTTTGAGCGTTTTTAAGGGGTTTCCACTTCGTATGGACAACTTTAAAAAAAAATCGCCAAAATAAGAAAATCGCTATAATAACAACAAAAATAGCCATAACGCGGAAGCGGTGCGTCCAAACGCAAAATTACTAAATTTTCTACCTCCATAGAAGGCTTAAATTGGACATGGAAGCCATTCGTACGGCATCACTTTTTGTTAACTAACATTTTTAAAATAAAAAATCGCTAAAACACACATAAGTTTAAAAGATTTCTTTAAAAATGTATTTAAGACGATTTGAAGTGGAGGAGTTAGCCGTTGGTTAAACACTCCTGCGGAACTAACATAGTAATTTTTTTGCGATTTGACGTACCGTTTCCGAGTTACAGTAATTTTTTTTTAACGATTTTTTAATTTTGGCGATTTTTTTAAAACAAAATCCGTGGTTAAGACGGAATGAAGTGGGGGATAAAGTTATGGTCTATTTAAGACAGCCGTTGGTTAAAGTCTCCTCCGGAGGTATCATAATCATTATTTTTGCCATTGGACGCACCATTTCCGAGTTATAACAGTTTTCTATTTTAGCGATTTTTTAATTTTGGCGATTTTTTGAAAACAAAATCCATGTTTAAGACGGAGTGAAGTGGAGGGTGACGTTATGGTCTATTTAAGACAGCCGTTGGTTAAAGTCTCCTCCGGAGGTATCACAATCATTATTTTTGCCATTGGACGCACCGTTTCCGAGTTATAACAGTTTTTTATTTTAGCGGTTTTTTCATTTTGGCGATTTTTTGAAAACAAAATCCATGTTTAAGACAGAGTGAAGTGGAGGATGAGTTATGGTCTATTTAAGACAGCCGTTTGTTAAAGTCTCCTCCGGAGGTATCATAATCATTATGTTTGCGATTGGACGCATATTGGCGAAGGGGCGTTTTAGCGATATTTTATTCGAGGAATTTTAGTTTTAGCGATTTAAAAAAAAATATTATGCCGTATTCAAGACATCCGTAGTTTAAAGCTTTATTTGGAGCAGGAAAAATTTATTATTTTTGCGATTGAACATACTGTTTCCGAGTTATAACCATTTTTTTATTTTAGCGATTTTGATATTTTAGCGATTTTTTGAATAACAAAATTCTTCCGTATGAGTTGGACCACTGTATGAACATCCCTAAGAAACTCCCAAAAATTAGATATTTATTCAATTGGACGCTCCGTTTTTGAAATACAAACATTTTTTCAAAATTTTTCATATTTTCGCTGGGTTACGAACTCTGCAACTACATACAAACAGTTATAACTTAAAAATATCACATGTATGTTTAAATTAATTTCTGTCATCCACACTAATAGTACCTCTAGACAAATGTCCACAATTTCGTGCATGTTTGTGAAGGCGTCAATAGTGGCGTCAGATTCAGCGATTGTGTTTAAAAGTCTCATTTCACCATAATGTATGGTAATACTTGTAAAATAAAAATACTTGCTATTCAGAACTAGTGTGGTGAGATGTATCAACTGGGCATATTCCTCTTGTCGATAACAGTATAATACGAGGGCGGATCAATAAGTCTGAGACTTTTCGCATTTCCCTCGTAGTTATATGAAATGCAACACTGCTCTCATCAAGTACCACCTGTTAATAGACTACTGTCAAATTTCGAGTAAGTTTCGTCATTAACTTTGCTTTTAACAGCTGTTCAAACATACAACCTCGTGCATTTTTTTAAAAATGGAAAAAGTGAATTAAACATTATTATTTGTGAAAAAAAACCGTCAATCAAACCAAGGAAAAGCTTGATAAATACTATGGGGACTCTGCACCATCGATTTCAATGGTAAAAGAGTGGTTTACTGACTTTCGTTGTGGTCGCACAAGTACCAATGACGCTGAACGTTCTGGACGGCAAATTGAGGTCAATACACTCGAAAATGTCGAAAAAGTCCACGATATGGTGTTGGTCGATCGAAGAGTAAAAGTGCGTGAGATTGTTGATGCCATAGGCATTTCATATGGCAGTGTGGTTTCGATTTTAAATGATCAATTGGGTTTAAGAAAGCTGCCTGCAAGATGGGTGCCGCGTTTGCTCTCAATTGACCAAAAACGCACGTGTGCACACGTGTGTAGGTTTTATGACAAAATTCCATGAATTTGGCTGCGAATTAGTACCTCATCTACCATATTCTCCGGATTTAGCACCCAGTAACTATTTCTTATTTCCAAACCTAAAGAACTGACTCGGTGGAAAAAGATTTAGATCCAACGATGAAATCTATGCCTATTTTCGTAAAATCATCATAAAATCCTATTCTTGGAAGGGATATAAAAATTAGAGAAACGTTGGACTAAGGGCGAGTTTCACGGTCGTTATTTAAAAGCTCAATTTTAAAGCTCACAGATAATTTTCATATTAAATTACAAACATCGGGTATTTAAACTCCACTTAAATGGAGAATTTTCAACTGTGAAACTGAGCATAAGTGTATTGAGCTAAAACGAGATTATGTTGAAAAATAAATTTTTTGTTGGAAAAAGAATGTGATTCATTCAAAAAGTCAGGAACTTATCGATCTGCCGTATACAATGACTTTGATGGCCTTCTTTTGATTGCGAATAGTAAAATATATGTCAAGCGTTGTTTTTGTTCAAAGCATTTGAGGTGATGAATGAGGTTAATTGGTTAATACAGCATAATTTCTGTAGTAACAACTTCTATCTAGTAACACAGATTTTTAATTTACCATTAACTTCGACAAATAATTCTGATGTATGATGGTCATGAATTCAAATCAAAATATGGAATGGAATTTCCAATGCCTGAATCTTTTCCTTTGTGATGCCTTCAAATCAAGATATGGAATGGAATTTCCAATGCCTGAATCTTTTCCCTTTGGGATGCCTTCAATTTTTTATAAACAATGTTAAGAATATCGTTGAAAATGGTCAACGAAATTGTTCGAAATATTTTAAAATATTGATAAAATTATAATAACGAAAAAAACTATTCCATTCTTATGACCTTAAGCCAAAACGAATACAAACCCAAATATTAAATATTAATATATTTGGAGAAGTATCGCAACCAAATGTTCCATTTGCTTTTTAAGCAAAATATAATTTGGGCTTTGTGTAGTTTTAAATTTGATTTTTTTTTATTAAAGTTAAATTTTTGTAACATAAACGAAATATTTTGGAACCTTTAAACTAAGACCAACATATAATATTTATCTTTGCAATTTAGGGTTATTTTTTACACACAAGGAAAATGATAAACACCTTTATGCAAATGACTTCTGAGCATTCATTTTATAATTTAAAGTTCATTTATTTCATTACTTTACTTCAAGTGTATATAGTATACAATTTATTGCTTTCGTATTTCGAGAAATTTGTATCATCATCCCCGTCTGCAATTAATACCTCAAATTAACTACCAAATGAACTTCAATTTATCTCAATTTCCAAAATTTAAAATTACACGCGCATTTACATTAAATCTTCGTAATTCGCAAGAATATTTAACTGAAATATTTTAAAAAAGGAAACAACTGTATGGCGAACGTCACAATAAGTTGATCGTAAGTGATGGCTGTGGTGGGTCGGCTTAAAGACTCATAAAATGATTTTGCATAAAACATTATGAACGACAATTAAGGATAAACAATTACACTCGATATTGCACTCGTTGGCCATTACTACGCCAACCATCCGACCATCAACAACGATTTATTATAAAAACTTTTATGTTGTACACAATAACACGTTCCACACACACATATACGTAAATACACAGACCAGACCACTCACACAAACATACCCAAAACCAATATTGTTTATAACCGAATAACGACATAACAACAGTGACAAAACACTCACATCACTGCGGGATGCAGACTGAAAATGAGAACCAAATGATGAATTTTTACACACAAAAAAAAATGTTTTATTGCATCATTACACAGCCCCAAAGTGGGGATCATAATGCATGTGACTGTGCTTAAATGTGTTTGTATTGTGGTGTATTACATTCACCAACATTTGCAACTTTACAAATGTAGGATGGAGGTGTGATAATGGTCGAAATGGATCTTCATTGCAAGGTAGTCTGTAGGTCATGTGGACCCTTTTTTCAAAAGACTCTTTTTCAAACGGCTGTACATTAAACCCTGGATTCAATCAACGCTCTGACTACCATTAAATTATATCGGCGACAGATATCAGAAAAATTTGAACCGTACTCAAACGTTGAATTTTAATTCTACGCGCTGAAAAATCTGTCCATTTTATTGTTTGCATGCAAATATAGCGTGTGTTTGGAGCTTGTAGCAAGTATAGTATAATTGCGGCCAAACTCAACGTGTTTGCTATTCAATGTTACATATTACAGACACAACGATTAATATGTTATAGTATAGGGTTTTCCAATAAGAAGTTGACAATAATTCTTTTTAATAAAACGCAAACCATTTGAGATATTTCCAAAACTTTATGATCGACTTGAAATACAATCAAAACATTTATGAATGGAGATCGACTTCGTTCATATGGCCACCGCGGGCACGTCGATAGCGGTCGATTCGTTGGACCCAATTTTCGATGACTCGGTGAAACATTTCGGCCGTAATTTCGGCCGTAATTTCGGCCGCTATTTCCGTTCAATGTTGGCTCTGAGTTCTTCCAACATCGTCGGCTTGCTGGCATAGACCAATGATTTGACGTAGCCCCAAAGAAAACAGTCTAGAGGCGTTAAATCCTACGGACGAGGCGGCCAATTGACAGGTCCATTTCTTGAGATAACACGCTCACCAAACTTACTCTTCAATAAATCGATTGTAACATGTGATGTGTGGCTTGTGGCACCATCCTGTTGAAACCACATGTCGTCCAAGTCCTTGCTTTCCAATTCGGGCCAAAAATAATCGATAATCATGGAGCGATAATGATCGCCATTCACAGTAACGTGACGATATTTATTGTCGACGAAAAAATATAGCCCAATGATGCCGTCGGCATGCAAACCCCACCAAACAGTTATTTTTTGTGGATGAAGTAGTTATTCATGAAGCACATGTGGATTTTCACCAAACCAATAACGCATATTTTGCTTACTCACGTACCCATTGAGCCAAAAATGAGCTTCGTCACTGAAGATGATTTTGCGATTAAATTCATCATCTTGGCGCATCTTCTCCAGAGCCCAATCGGAGAACGTACGTCGCGTCAAATGGTCCATCGGCTTCAATTCTTGAGTCAGCTTGATCCTGTATGGGTGTAAACCAAGATCTTTACGCAAAATTCGCCATAAAATGGTCTTGGCGATGCCCAGTTCTTGAGAACGCCGCGGAATCGACTGATTTGGATCATTTACCACGGACGCCTGAACGGCAGCGATATTTTCGTCACTTCGACCAACCCGTTGTCTCACTGGCACGCCAGCATCACACAATGAATATGTAGACGCAAATTTTTGCACTAAACTTGTTATTGCTTGTCTATTAGGGCTAGAATAACGACCGAAAATTGAAGTTAACGCTCTTAAAGTTGCGGTCACTGACTTTCGAATTTCGGTAGTACATTTTTATAATTTGCACAAGTTGTTCGTTCGTGTACTTTACCATGATGAAAATGTTGAGTTTACTGAAAACAAGGAAAGCAACAGTTAGATGATCAGTGAAATAGTGCATTCACAATTTAAATTCAAAGTTGGCAAGTACCTATTTGAAAGCCCTATATATGTGACAGGGAAAGTTAAAAGAGGCCTACGGATAAAAAGCGATTTTTACTTTTTTTGGCGATTCTTATAGTAGACAGTACGCTATTCTAATGCATCAACCCACAGTTGTTTAAGTGCATAAGTTTTTTCATAAACCGGGTATCCCATTGACACCTCTATCCTTTTTTTATTTATAATTTTTTACCGTACCGAAGTCAAAGATCCAGGAATGTATCTTATTCGTAATCACCGACCCCAATATCCTTTAGACACTAACTTATGTGAAAATTGATTTAATTCTTTCAAAATGCATCTGTGTATTGGATCTGCCAATTTTATGTTTTGAATATTGACTTTGAATTCGCAATCAACGACCCCAAAACTCCTGGATTCTAATGTACATAAAAATCCAGTCTTTCAAAGTTCGTTCATCATATTGAATCAACTATTCTAAATTTTACAATTCTACAATGTAATAAAAATTGTCCGTCATTTTGAATTTTCGAAATCTAATACAAGATTCGTAATCAGCGACCCTGAATTTTGAATTTTCGAAATCTAATACAAGATTCGTAATCAGCGACCCTGAAAACTCCCTGAGTTACGAGTTTCAGGCAATAGAAACGTTCAGGCGAATTAAACTCAATTTGTTAACTCCACAGTCGAGATTCTCCAAAACTTATTTTTTGTGGCCGTAGTTCCCTTTTAACTTTCCCTGTTTTCCCAGTTTGTGACGTAAGTATAGCTGAGCTTGGGACACAAATACAGCTGTGTTTGTTGCATTATTTATTCTCTATTGAGTTCTTACTTATTCATCATACATATCGCTAAACATTTGTAAGGGTAATATGACACGTCAAAAAGGACATCGCTTTTGGCATCAAACTGAGGCTTTTAGACTAACACTGGTTTAGTTTTTTTAGATATACTACGGTTCACTTATTTAAAGGCACTAAAAATTCTATATTCAGCGGCCTGTATCTTTTGCAATTTGTAACCAATTGCAGAATTTTAAAATGGAAATGGAAGCTAGACATCTTGAGATAAAACAATGACAATAGTGGACTAAATAGTAAATAGTAAACAATAGGAAACTAAAGAACTTTATTGAGTAATTTATAAAAAAAGTCCAAAAATGTGCTATTTTTTTTGGTTCAGTTTATTATTTTTTAATATTTTTAAAGTAAACCAAAATTTCTGTAGGGAGCGTTCGTTTAGCATTCGAAGCATTCGAATGTTTCACAGATTCACACACATTCAGGAATGTTTATGAATCACTGACTGAAAGAATGATGGAAACATATAGTTACACACTTACAAGTAAGCCTGTGAATAATCTCTCTTTGTCCCTCTTTAATTATCCGACTCTCGAGAGGGCATAAACTATGCACCAAACACAGCTGTGTTTGTATCAGAAATAGAGCTGTATTTGGATAACAAACACATAAATTGATTAGCATGCGCTAAAATACAAAAATCAAACAACAAGAAATACAGATATTTTAACATGTAATTTAAATTTTCTACACAGCATGCACTAGGACTGACGACTGAATATATGAAACTACAACGCAACAGATGTAAGAAAGGTTCACTTCATATGCAATTTACACACGCATTAAGGAATTTTTATGAATCCCTGACTAAATTTCTGTAATTCAAAAATACAGCTACACACATACAACATTGACTGTGAATCCCTGTACTTCAATAATTCTCCTATTCTCAACAGAGAATAAATAGTGCAGCAATCATAGCTGTATTTGTCTCCCAAACATAGCCATACTCGGGCCATAAACATATATATTATTACGTTTTTATTATTGTGTCTCCAACATGTAATATTGAAGAGCAAACACGAAGTGTTTGGGCACAAGTATATTATATTTTCTACAGCCTTACGAGAAATAATTGTATTCACGAATTGCAACTCTGCTGCTTTTTTGTTTTTGTTGTCTGTCACGTTTCAGTTTTCATCAGTTGTCAACAGCAATTAATATTTGGGTCACAAAACATATATTCTACCCTATTAATCATTGTGTGTCCAACACATAAGATAGAATTGAAAACACAGCGTGTTTATATACAAGTATACTATATTTGCGACAAGCTACAAACACGTTTTATTTGCAGCCAAACAACAACAAAAGACAGATGTTTCAGCGCGTAGCGATTCAATTACAATATATCAACGTATTCGAAAGAAAAGAAATGTCCTTCTACATAATTTTGTATACCAAAATCAATAATCACTCAAAATTTATTACGGCAATAGGTCTTAAAAGCAAGGACCATTGCAGTTATGTAAAATTGGACTACACTCATTATACCACCCCTCATTTCATGCACTTGCAATAAAAGTTAATATAAAATGTAAATGATATATTTTTTTTACATCACTCACAGAAAGTGAGCGGGGGGGAGAGAGATGGAGTCAGAAATGGAATTGTGGTATGGCATATTAAGTTTATAAGTTATACAAAACCAAACAGCAACAAACCATTTAAGTAACGTTGCTGATGTTGCATTTGCTGGTGCTGTCATTGTCGTTGTTGTTGGTTGTTGTTGCTGCTGCTGCTGCATTTTCAGTTGGTTGTTGTTGTCCAAGTTGGTTGAAAGCCACACTATACAACAATACAAAGAATTGCTTGATTTTGAATGGCAACAAGAATCTAACCATTCCGGCTGTTGTTGATGCTCTTGCAACATAATCTTTCCCAGGGTATATAACATGTGTCCCTTTAGCGTGTGTGTAATGTGGCGGGCTGTGTGTGTGTGTTGCTGTATTATCCTTTGTAATTGTCCATCTGCTCGTTGTGTTGCTCATGCATTTTCCACTATCTGTGTCTATGATTTTGAGTGTGTGTGTGTGTGTGTTGTGCGTAAGTGTGTGTCTTTGTCCTGTCTATCTGTTAGCAATGCCTTTTGATCGCAATTCCTTGGGTTGTACATGTTGTTGCTGTTCTCGTTGTTGTCATATCGTTCTTGGTCAAACCAAGAGAGAACACTCTTGCATTAGTTGTGTGTAGTGTTGTTGGTTTGAAATTGTTACCATAATTTTATGTTAATTTATTATTGTTTTACTAATGAACTTTTAGAACACAATCACGTGTAACATGCGTTTGTAATTTCGCTTTAACTTGTACAGAATTGGGACATATTTCTATCTATGCACGTTGGCAATATGAAATATAATGGAACAATATTTTGGTAGTTGTAGTTCGAGGGATGTCCAAAGACAAATATGATTAAATTTGGAAGTAAATCTTCCAGTTAAATGTGGGAACTTCCTTGTTTGCCAATAGTCGCAAATAAATGCGAAATTTCTTTCTTTTCTTTTTTTGAGAATTTATCGTCGGCAATATCTTCATGCCAACAAACGGCCTCTGCAACATATTCTCGAAAACACATTCTGCAGGAACCATGTATAATAAAGAAAGAGAGAAAGCGGTTTTGTCCGCCCGCAAAATGTACCTTGGCTTGTTTCCGGATGATTCCCAAAATATTTCGTCTTAGCATTAAGATCCCGTGAGCTGGACTGTTTCTAAAAAATGAATTTTTTCCAAGAAATTTCTACTTCAGCTTAAGACAATGTATACAGAATTAGTATCGTAAGAAAGGGTTTCCTATGGCACGTCCAACGGTATATGAAATATATTAAACCATGTCCTGACACATCCAGTTTTCAGAGATATTGTGCAAAAAATGCGTTTTTAAATTTTGAGTAAGGAGGTTTTCCTGACTTAAATATCAGATTGGAGTAATTCCAAATATTCAAAATTTGGTCCATATCATCCCTGGAAATGTATTACATAATAAAAACAGTATACCTATACAACAATAATGTCCTTATCAAAGGACAAGATTTGAGACCCATATTACCCTGTTGGTGCAATGGGTAGTATGCGCGCCTCTTGTACTTGAGATCTTGGCTTCGATCCCTGCTCTGACCACCTTAAAATTTCTTTCGACGGCGGTCACCTCGCATAGTGACGGCGACACTATCGAGTATTTAGCCATGAATATGCTTATCAAAAATACCGTTAGGAACTGGTGTAAAAGTGTAGGTCCCAATCAATCAGTGAGTATAAAACTAGAAAGCGCACAGCTCACTGGTAGTGAGAAGCTCTCCCCTGTCCTTCATGGGATGTAATGGGAAACCATTTATTTATTTTATTGTTTTTATTACCCTGTTTAGAATGTATTGCATTTTTGTTAAACCGCAAAGTGGTGCGACTTTCAAAAAAAAAACCGAAACACGTATTTTAATAAATCGACTAACGCTTACAATATGTCAATCTGACATTTAAATCAGAAAAATTTACGTACTAAAATCTTAAAAATTCTGTTTTTCTAGTAGAATATCCCCGAAAAAAGATGTGTCGAGACATGTTTTCTCACGTTTTGTATACCGTTGGATGCGTCATAAAAAATATTTTGAAAATCATAATATAAAGGGTGGACTAAGGGGAAGTTTTTTTTTTGTTAGTCGGTGTGACGTATATATTTGGAACACAGTCGAAATATTCATCCCAAACTCACTTATATTTAAATTCAAACATTAGCTTGTTTACTTGTAATCTTCAACCCAAACATCCAAATACTTACATGGAAGTATTCATGCGTTTGTTTCCAAACACTCAGTTACTTACTTGGAAACATATGAGTGTTTCCTCCCAAACATAATAAAAAAATGGTTTCCCGTTACATTCCATGAATGATTTGAGGAGCGCTTCCCACAACCAGAGAACTGTGCGATTTCTAGGTTTACACTTACTAATTGGGAACTACAGTTTTAAGCCGGTTCCCAAAGGTATTTTGTGAAGCTTTTTTCATGGCTAATTACTCGATAGTGTTGTCGACAATACGCGAGGTGACCTTCATCGAAAGAAATGAAAGGTGGTCTGAGCAGGGATCGAACACATGTTCTCATGTACAATAGCCGCGCACACTAACCATTGCATTACCGACGGACACTCAGATATAAAAATACTTCGGAGTACAACATTTATAGATTTCAATATTATTTACTATTTACATAAGTTTCAATCGGGTGAACCGACTTAATCATACCCTCACCCTAAGTTATCCATTGCATGGGAGTTTTGTTAAAAAACGCCCATACTCAAAAGTGACCATATTCAATAACAGATTGATCTTGCGCTAAATATTATTGAATACCCAAATTAGATAGTTTCCCTCCTAATATTTATATATAGGTACAAAAATGGGCATAGCAAGCTGTTGCCAAAATTTAGATCAGTACCAAATTTTATTAAGATCGGTTATGATATATTGGGCATATCGAGTCGGCAAACTGCAAATACGCCCAATTTTTGTATGGACGGTACGAAACTGGGCGTGGCACAATAGTCAGTTTTGAATTACACAGTAGGATTTAGCAAAATATTGACTAGTAAAAAATTTGATTAAGATCGGTTGTAGTTTACGAGAGTTATCGTGTCGATCAACCGGTCATCCGCCCAATTTTTATATGGGAGGTACTAGAGTGGGTGTGGCAAAACAGCTCATTTTCTATATGAGAGTTTTGTTCGACTAAATATTGACTAGTACAAACTTTCATCGTGCCTAAAAACCAGACGGAAAAACAACTTTTGTATGGGAGGTACCACAATGGGCGTGGCAAAATCACCATTGTTTTAATTGGTGATTGGCGTTTGATAACGTGAAGCCTTATACTTAATTGCATTAAGGTCGGAAGTGTTTCACGCGATTTATCGGATTGACAACCCGAACAAACACCCTGTTTTTTATGGGAGGTACCAGAATGGGCGTGAAAATCTCGCACATTTCCTCCAATTAACTAGGCATTTACAGATTATTAACCGGTGTGAGATTTGAATCTAATAACATCTACCAGAAGAAAGGTTTGAAAGAAATATGATTTTATGCTAAATGTGTCGATTTGTATGGAAGGTACCAGAAAGGGCGTGGTCGAAAACGCCCAATTTCAAACCCATACTCAATATTGGCAAATAATAGTCACTGACAAAGTTTCATTGTCATCTGTAAAGATTTACTGCAGTTATCGTGTTGGCCAGCCAGCCAGCCAGACAGACGGACATGGCTCAAACGTCTTAAAAAGTCCTAAACCGAATTTCGTCCAAAGATACCAAGGGTCTAATATGGCTGCTTCTATGTGTTACATTTTTTTACGTATTAAATGATCCCATCCCATCCCTATGGGTGAGGGTATAAAAATAACGCGAATGTGTGTTTCTCACATTCAATTTGTATTTTCAGTGCAAATATATCGGTGTCGGAAGTAAGCCCAGCCCACCATGGTTTTGCATTTTACCTACTGTCAGGCTGACTCTGTTTCAGCCGCCCATTGTGGATCAGACGCTAGTCAAAGTGCACCGTGCAGAGACTGGATTTTTGTTTCTTTACTTTTGTTCTTCCGTTGACCAGTAGTATTTGCTCATCAGCCTTTGAAGGATAAAAGAATATGAGTAACAGGGTGACTTATTTAACCTGAGACGCACCAGTGATCGCATACCCAATCAATCAAGAATCTTATTCGTTTCGCCTTCTCTCGCTAGCTAGCTTACGGCAGGTTCCGATATCCATTGCATGGGACATACTTCGAGGAAGTAGTGAGCTGCTTTGTAGGAATCATAAAGGAATCATTTCTGGCTACACCCAAACGAGTGGCTCTCAGAAAAATTCGACCTTCACCGTCAGTCTCATGTCTAAATACAGCTATAATATACAGATAATTATTGACACATGGCATAAAATTTACACCGGTTCCGAACGGTATATTGGGAAGTTTTTTCAGGGATAAGTACTCAATAGTGTCGCCATCACTAAGCGAGGTGACCATCGTCAAAGGAAATATGAGGTTGTGAGAGCAGGGATCGAACCCACGTTGTCATGTAGCTTCACCAACCTATTATACGCTTATTATATACAGGATGTCCCCTAAACTTTTGTCTAAACTTAAACACGTGATAGTTGAGAACAAAAGCTACAATGTTTGTTCCTACGCCAATTGCCTAGGTGGCTTCGTTTTCGAGATATTCGTGTTTAAAATAATTGCATTTTTGAATGCATTTTCAATAAATGCATAATCTACTTTTTAAATGAAAAAGAAATATCATTGAAAATTGCTTCAAAATTGATTTTAAATCAAATGCGACAGGAAACGACTATTAATACAACTACAACTGAAATAAGAGACCGCTTATCTAAGTGCATAACGCAACAAGGCTCTCATTTTGAAAATTTTCGTTAATTGAAAACATTTAAAAAAAAATCGTTTTCATTTCAAACGAAAAAATAAATTATTTAAAATAAAATTTTCAATGATATTTCTTTTTCATTTAAAAAGTAGATTATGCATTTATTGAAAATGCATTCAAAAATGCAATTATTTTAAACACGAATATCTCGAAAACGAAGCGACCTAGGCAATTGGCGTAGGAACAAACATTGTAGCTTTTGTTTTCAGCTATCACGTGTTTAAGTTTAGACAAAAGTTTAGGGGACACCCTGTATATTATCACCAGTATCTTATTCTATGTATTGTAATCTAAATCAGATTTATACTTTTGTATTATTCCCAATATGATTCCCATTATAAACCCGCCCATTTTTCAACACTACACCATTTCCAGCTGAAATTTTAAAAAATCATTGGAAATTTATATTTTATTTCAAATTTGAAATACATCAACAGAAATTTAAAAAAATATTAATTGAAGTTTAAAAAAAGTTAATTGAAATTTAATACACATCAATTGAAATTCTAAATACATCAATTGAACTTTGAAACACATCAATTCAAATTTCAAACACCAATTGAAAATTTAAAAATCTAACACATAAAATGGGTTAATAATTTTCTAATTTCAAGTGACGAATTTTAAATTTCAATTGATGTCTTTTAAATTTTAATTGATGTCTTTAAAATTTCAATTAATATCTTTTAAATTTAAATTGATGTGTGTTAAATTTCAATTGAAGTCTTTTAAATTTCAATTGATGTCTTTTAAATTTCAATTGATGTCTGTCAAATTTCAAATACTGTTTCTTAATTTTCAATTGATGTATTTCAAATTTCAAATAGAAATTTTAAATTTCAATTGATATATTTCAAATATAATTTTCAAATTTCAGTTGATATTTTTCAAAATGAAATTCCTATTTTTCAAATTTCAATTGGAAATGGTGTAGTAAAGCATGAGTTCTTATATCATATGAATCTTCGTCACATTTCAATAAAACAACATATAGTTCTCTTATACTTAATTGAATTCCGGCATTTATCCACAGCCATTCGGGCAACTATCGAGGACGGTTAATTAAGTTAAGGAAAATGATTAATAAGCTGCACTACAGTTGACCACATATGTGAATCTGACTGAATGTTCTAGGAGCAGAGCGGATATGTGGCTATGGATTCTAGTATTCATTACCAAAGTAAACTGGATCACATTAACGCAAAACGTGTGTTAAGAATTTTAATTAAAATGTAATGAAAACTTTTGATTTATATCTGATGATGTGTGTTTGCGTCTGTATGTGTAATATTTGTATAACAGTTTATGCTAAAGTCAAGTTAAGTTTATAGCTATCAGCATGGTATATGTGAAAGTGGGTGTGGGTGTGTTAATATATATGTGTTTGTGCTGTGTTGCAATAAATAGTAATCAAGTAAAAGTCTATTATTGCGAGAGTCTACGGAAATGCTTGGGCCCGTCCATTCATCTGTTACATCTTGCAGTAAATTTTATTGTTTTAATGCAAATTCGTTTTAATACTTTAATGGCTTTAACAAGAAAATAACATTAAGGTAATTATATGCAGACACACATAAACACATACACGTATAAAGATACTGTATAGAGTGGCGGCCATTCTGTGGACGATTGTATAAGTATATTCCCTGCTGCTGTCGCTGTTAAGGATGAATTGCGGGAAATAATGGCATAAGCGAATGAAGGAGCAAAAAAGGGAACTCCCACAACTCACAATTTAAATGACACTTAAATGTTAATTAGTATGCATTATACTTATACTGTAGTCACAATACAATACTGTAAACTCGTACATCCTCAAGTGCCAGGACAATGCATTCAATTCCTTGTGTACACCCACATACGTATACATAAGTATTCATACATAATGTAAGCAGCTCTTAGGTTCATTTAATTTTGGGAAAATCGTTTCTTTAATTATTTACTATAGAATTCTATAGAAATTAGAAGATTCTGGTAAAATCACTTATTTTATTATTTAACTTGTGTTAATGGGAAATAAATCCAATTAGTCTAAGTTTAAATTTGCATAATGGCTTTGTAATAATGTAAAACTCAATTGCAGTTTGTATAAAAAAGTCATTAAAGAAATTAAATCAAAGTTAATATTTAGTTAGGTAAAAGGAAAACTTGGCCATTTTGTTAGATATATACCATACAAAGACTTAAGTCAAATAATTTAAATACTTTTTGTACAATATTGCGGCAAAATTATAAGTATAATTTCACAAAATTGTATGGGACGTCACTTCCACAGATATCGCCTAAAAGTACCAGCCATCCTCACCAATTCCGTTAACTAAAGTTATATTCCACACCGATTGTAATTGTGTAGAGTCAGTAGATTGTCCACACCAAAACCGAAAACCCATTTTTTGGTCTTAACCGGTTTATTAAAAAACTAACTTTTCGAACAAACCGGAAACCGGTTATTTGACGTCGGGTAACCGGGGTTTCCTCACTTCGTGTGAAAGTCCTTAAACGAATTATAATAAATAATATGATTTTCGAATTTTAATGAAATTTTCCAATTACGAACATGATTTCTATTATTAAATTTTCAATGACATTTCCAAACATTTTATTTTTAAATTTCAAAATAGTTTCAGGATTTCAAAACTTCCTTCCTCAAATTTAATTATTTTAAATTTACCAAATTAAATTTTGCTATTTTTTATTTAAATTTTAAAATAAAAATTAAAATTTCAAAAAATTAAAATTATTTCGTAAATAAATGCTTTCAACATAATACGATTTTCGTACGTCAAAATCAGTTTTAAATTCGAATTTAAATCAGTTTAATGTGAATTTGAATAAAAATTTTATATTTTATATTACGCACTACACCATTGGTGTATTTTAAATTTCAATTGATGTGTTTTAAATTTCAATTGATGTATTTCAAATTTCAATTGATGTATTTCAAATTTCAATTGCTGTGTTTTAAATTTCAATTGACGTCTTTTAAATTTCAATTAGTGTGTTTCAAATTTTAATTGATGTAATTTAAATTTCAATTGATGTTTTTCAAATTTCAATTGATGTATTTCAAATTTCAAATAGAATTTTCAAATTTCAATTGATTTTTTTCAAATTTCAATTGGAAATGCTGTAGTTTCAAATTGGAATATGATATGCTTTTTTTATAGAAAATGAAAACCTACTCTCATATTTAAATAGAGTTGTGAAATTTTGAGTTTTAAACACGAATAAGTATGTGACAAGTTCGCTAAACAAATGCTACAAGTTCTGTATGTGTAAATTAATTTAACGAAAAACACCGGTTCAACCGGTTTGTACGAAAAAGAAACACCGAAAACCGGTTTCTTGAAAAATTGATTTTTCGAACAAACCGAAACACGGTTTCTTGAAAAATTGATTTTTCGAACAGACGGGAAACTGGTTCTAAAAAGTACCGGTTTTTTGGCCACTCTAGTGCTCAATAGACGCAATGAAAAATGTCGTTACGACCAAACACAATCTCAGATAAATTAACTTTGTTTTGGGGAATGTAGTTCAGGCAAAGGAACACTTGGTAAGTTAAGTAAATTATTTCCTCTGTGACAATGAAATAAAACCATTTATGGGAACCAAGATACCTTAAAAAAATTACAGATGGTAACTCTAATGCCAAAAATGACGGTTACGAGTAGCGACACAGGAAAACCGTTTCCACTAACTACTCCTGCGTTTATCACAAACGAGTTGTAGTACTCAAAAACTAAAAACCTATTACGAGAAATGAAAAATGTTTGGGACAAACGTTTTTATGTTCAAGGCAATCATTGGTAATGTATCCTTGTAAAATCGTACCCACTACCTTTTCTTTCATTTGCCACAACTGAGTTTAATAACGAAAAATGAAAAAACTTTTACGTGAAAAGAAAATATTTTTACGACAAACGATTTTTTTTCATTAAACTCAACATCTATAAACATCCCAGCAAAAATATTTTACTCCTCCTACTGACGTTTGTATTAATGATTTCTTTACATTTATTTAAGACCAAGAAACGGTTGTGGAGAAAGCGATAGAGTGAGTAAATTTAATCTCACACAACGAAGAATGACGCCCATAAATTCCACCGAAAAGCACAAAGCCAAACCAATGGCCATAAATCAGGGCCTCTCTTTTCTATAGATAAGGACGGGAATCGTGTCACAGACGTATATACTATGTTGCCAATATGGAGGGATCATTTATCTGATTGACTTGTCCCAGCACACTTCAATATAGATGAGGGTGTTGACAGCGTTTAGGACGGTGGCGTCCTCTGCCACCCTCCTATCCAAAGCAAAGTTAGAACTGCAATTCACCGGCTTAAGATAAACTAAGCGTCTGGTGATGATGAACTACCGCCGGCTTTGATATTGGAAAGAAACTTAAATTAGCTCATGTGCAAAATCTGCCTAGACAAGTTCATGGCCGACGATGGAAGACTTAGCAGACTGTGTCCTGTTTTCAAAATGGCGACCCGAGTATGTGCCAACTATCGTAGAATAAGAATTTTATCCATCGCATACAACGAACTTAATGCACGAAAGATTTAAGAAACTTTTTGCAGACCAGATCGATCCTTATCAGTCTGGGTTTAGTCCACGCAAGTCAACTATCGACCAAATATTCACATTACAACAAACACAGAGAAACCCCACTAAAATCAAATTGATACCTACCACCTCTTTGCAGATTCTAGGGCTGCCTTCGGTATCCCGATATTGCGAAAACTATGTCGGATTCCTGCCAAGCTGACACGCCTCTTTAGAATGACACTGACCAGCACGACATCCTCAGCAAAGATTGGTAAAAATCTATTTGAACCATTTTGTACCAGGCAGGGCGACACCCTATAATGCGATCTCCCCAACATATTAATTGAGATCATTGTGAGAATAGCAGCAGTCAACACAAATCAAACTATCAGCAGCAAAAGTCACATGCTGCTAGCGTATGCTGATGATTTAGACATCATTGGGTGAAATCTGCATGAAGTTACTGCCGCATTTTGGATAATTGAGAAGGAATCAGCAAAAGTGCGTTTCGCAGTAAACCATGGATAGAGAATTAGTAGCTCCGTCAAGCGGAAAACCCAGCCGATTAGATGAAAGAGTGAACGTTGATAACCGATATAATTTCGAGATAGAGAACGAATTAATTTACCTTAGATCCGCAATGAACAAAAGCAATAACGTCAGTTTAGAAATCACACGTAGAATTGTGTTTGCAAACAGGTGTTATTTCGGCCTAAACAACCACTTCAGAGATAAACCCCCCTATCGAGTAACAAAGATCCAACTATATCTGACTCTCATACAACCTGTATTGTTTATGGCGCAGAATCCTGGGTCATACCGCATGCTGATGACCCATCCCTGGGAGTCTTAGAGAGAAAAATATTCCGAAAAATATATGGTCCTATAATAGAAAGCGGCGAGTATCGACGACTGATTAACCACGTTCTGAATAATCTGTATCCCGACCTGGACGTAGTTATACTTATCACAAGAGCGTATTTACGCTGGCTGTGCCATATCAGTAGAATGGTTCAAAATGAAGCAGTGCGCAAGGTATAGCCGACACGCAACGAAATAACGTTTGCCGCAAAAGAAATTTGACGAAACGCTTACAAGAAAGGAAATGTCTTTTAAAACAAAATATTTTTATTTGCGAGAAAGCATAAATTTTAGCGGTCAAAATGGGACAAAGTAGTTTAACGATTACTTTTAATAAACACATTTTAGCTTTAGCGATTTTTTGATGTCTTAACATCATAGGCACAGGTAGGGCAATCTATCAAAGTGAACACACTCAAACAACACACACCGTTAGTATCATATACGTGGTTGTTGTACAATAATAGTCTCTGCCTGAAAATAAGTAAGATGGTATTGATGTAGCGGCAGCGAACCAACAAGCATGTCGTCGGCGCCAAATATTATTGGCTAGTATAGAGAACTCATGGAACGAATTGTATGACTCAAACGCACTGGCTACATCTGGCGAATGATTCAAAACGTATTACTCTCTTTTTGTCATAACTTGGTCAATTCATAATTTTGATGTGAAATATTGATGCCTTTTGAAACATTTATGCTTTTTGTACTGTTTTACGTAATAATATTGTCGAAATGGTGAATTTATATTGAAATATTCTATTAAGAGAATAAGATTCGTTTATGGTCTTTTACTCAGACTCTATACATGAGAGCGGAAAAGAGTGCAATAAGTTCTCTATATTATTCAATACTTTTTGTCGTCTCTCTGTTAATGACAAAACAAAACCAATTATGTCAGTTAGCTAAATATTGCTTTATTCGTTTTAACAACATTACATCTAATGTTAAAGCAGATGTAAGAAAAAATAAAGCACAATAACAAAAGAGCTTTCACGACAAAAACTATTTTTTTTTTCATTTTCCAATGTAACATTTACTAATGTGTGCATAGAAATCGAACAGGTGCCGTGTAAAAGAAGGTGTTAACACATCACCCGTATGCTCGAGCACTCATTTTGTTTAAACGATACCGTATTGAAGAGTTTCAGTAGTTAAAACTTTTCTACGAGAGTAAACGAAATATTATTGGAACGAACCCATTATTATTTACAACCAATTATTATTAACTATATTGGGTACTTTTGGTTTGGTTTAGTTTAAAGGGAAGTTTTCTAGGTGGAGCCTGTGTATTACATATTGTAGTTTTTCACCCAATAAAAAGTAAACTTAGAAAAGCCAAAGTGCAAGACCCTCAGCATGGAATTATATTTGGCACCACTCTTACACTCGTACTTTTGGTTTGTGTCCAGACTAACATATTTCTTGTATAATTCGAAATTTTGTAGGTGGAGCCTGTTTATTACATATTTTAGTTTGAACCGAATAAAAAGTAAATTTAGAAAAGCCAAAGTAAAAGAAGTTTAAGTAAATAACATCTTAAAGAAGTACATTTGCTTAAAAAATTACATTTTCTTACAAAAAGTACCTTTCCTTAAAAAATGTAATTTATTAAATAAGTACCTTCTCTTAAAAAAGTACATTATCTTACAACAAATTGCCTTTTGTTAAAAAACTAAATTTTCTTTAAAGAATACCTTTTTTGGTAAAACAAAATAACTTTTCTTGAGGTAAGTACCTACTCTTAAAATTGTATCTGTTCTTCCGTAAAAAAAAGCTTTTCTTCAAAAAAAAATACCTTCTCTTACACAAAATACCTTTTCTTACAAAAATTCCTTTTCTTAAAAGTATCATTTCTTTAAAATAAAGTAACACCTTTTCTTTTGTTTTATTGAGATAAGTATCCTTCCTGAAAATAAGTAAATTTTCTTAAAAAATAACCTTATCCTAAAAAGAGTACTATTTCTTTAAAAAGTACCTGTTCTTAAAAAAGTACTTCTTTGTAAAAGTTATTCATACTCTTAGGATTTTTCTTAGCTTAGTGACGGCGACACTATCGAGTATTCAGCCATGAAAAAGCCTCCCAAAATACCGTTCGGGACCGGTGTTAAACTGTAGGACCCAATCAGTGAGTGTAAAACTAGAACGCGCACAGCATACTGGTTTCGGAGAGGCTCTCCCTAATCCTTTCACGGGATGTAAAGAGAAACCATTTTTTTTATTTTAATAAAAGAAGTACCTCTCATCAAAGAAAGAACCATTTCTGGAAAATATAATACATATTCTTACAAAAGGGGACTAAAAATATACCTTTTTTTAAAAAATACATTCAATTAATAAAAACATTTCTTTACAGAAGTTTATCATTGTACAAGATCCACTTAAATTACAGTATTTTTCAACAGGCGGCTTAGGTGTTTTGGAACTAACTAGTACATAATATATAGCGAAAGGAACTTCGTTCCAACCGGGTGTTCCCAGACACCTCATGTAATTTTTACTACTATTGCGTTTCTGTGTTAGAGGCATTTTTGTATATCAGAGAATTTCTTATTTTGACGATTTTTTTTCAAAAAAAAAACGCTCCATACGAATTGGGTCACTTTATAAAAACCCCTTAGAAACCCATTAAAATTGTATATTCAAAAATTTTAGTTTTTGCGATTTTTGAAAAAAGCCTTCTATTGGATGAAAAATTGGATGATTGGATGAAAAAGTCTTCTATGGATGTAAAAAATGTATAATTTTTCCGATTGGGTAATTCAACAATGACCTATTATTTTCCCCCTTACACAGTGGGTAATGAGTAATAATGTATGAGAAATCGCCATCGTCGTGCGTAACTACCTATAATTTTCCCCCTTACCCAGTGGGTAATGGGTAATAAGTTTGGGGAATTTTTCATCGTCGTGGGTAACTACCTATTATTTTCCCCATTACCCTGTGTGGTAAGGGGTAATAATGATGGGTAATTCCCCATTTTCGCGGATAACTACCTATTATTTTCCCCATTACCATGTATGGTAATGGGTAATCGTTATGGGTAATTCCTCATTATTTTCTCCATACCATTTGGGTAATGGGTAAATGTTCATGTGCACGGGTTGCTCATGGGGATAAATAAAAACTCTGTTATTTATCAAAAAAATCTTTCAACAACTGTTCGTGTGCTGCAGTCTACATCCCATAAAGAAAGTCCAACTCAGATTTATTTGAGATTTTATCAGATGTATTTTGTGCGTGACTTGTTTTTCTTTTGTGTGTAAGAAGGAAAGAGTGACGTCTCAACAAAGATTTAACAATTAAATAATTCTTCAGATCCTTATCGTCATATACAATTAATGGAAACCTTCATTGCAATCAAACTTCATATTAATGTCAAAATGCAATTAATTCAATTAAATCGACCTTGTTGTTGCATATTTTTGGATTCTTCGATCCTTTCATCAACGAAAAATGCCTTTTGCTTGTTATTAACTCAATCTTCATTTCGAATAATTATACAATTTTCAGTTTAAAAACATTTAAAATAACAGTAATTTTATTCTTATCATTCTCTTTCATTGCATTTCTTAAATTCCACAAAAAAAAACAACTGCAAAAAGTCACAACGAAAATAAAACGAAATGAATTTATTGGATGTGAGAAAACCTGCAAGAGTTACAAGTTTATTGCATTTTTAATTAAAAGAAAAAATTTAAATTTTATAGGCCATCCATTGAATACAGCGAGAAAGGTAGAGAAACATGTAAAATTCCAATAAATACAGCGGATCATGATGAAAAGAAAAGAATGGTGGGAAGGAAACCGAACATATTCGTTGGAAGCTCAACCGCGATGAAAATGTTACATTTTACGATATCGTCATGAAATTTAAAACAAAAATCAAGCAACAGAATTGGCAAAACTGCTGTTACTTAAATGTTATAAAATGCAAGGCAATCCTTACAAGACCATCATTTAGCATAGCATACATTTACGTACGAATAACGCCAATTAATCGATCCTATCAATGAGAACTTGAGGACGGCATGAATATATGTACATGAGCGTTTGCAGAAAGAGTAGTCACAATCCTAGTGATATAAAATTCAATGCAAAACTTAAACCAAAATCCACCAGTCAACCTGTAGAATATTGGTAGTCACATTCTGTCACTTTTAAGTTGGTGCGGAAACTTTGTTTCCAGCCGGCGCAAACATTCAAACCAATTTGAATTTTTAAGGATACATGAATTCGAGTGACATTTAGTTTGCTAAATGTAAGAATAGCATTTTGTAGTTACCCTAAACACCATCCTTTTAACTATATTTTTGAGAGGCGAATTATAAGACATTTTGAACTCTACATTAGATATAATAAAGTGTTCCTCTTCCAGCCCAACTTCGATCACTTCAATATGTTACCTTTTTGTAACGCATTACATTATATCACTCACCCACTTCCGCTACTGTCCACACACACATCCGCTCTCAAACTCTCATATCAACACACCCCAAAGTAGACACACACATACACACAGTGTCACAGAAATTCGCGCCATGTTGCACTGGATAGATGTGCAATATGTTATTGGACCTAAGTGAATTTGATTTCGAGCCATCACGAGGACATATCATCATTAAAACGAGCCACCAAAGAGCCCATATAAATTTTGCAAACGAAAATTGAAGTGTTATCAATACGCCCGCAAATGCACACACACGCACACACATACACACACAAACAAACATGCATACACTAGCTGTTGATGAATCGGAACAGTTGTCACAGCACGCAGTATCTATGGGTTTGTATCCCTATCTGATGCCCATAAAATTAAATCACACATATATAGAGTTGCCATACTACAACGAAAATAAAAACATTTATTTTCGCAGGGAACACTGGAATTCTATTATGAATTATAAAATTTGATTTATAGATTAATCGCAATTTAATATGAACAAAGGGATTACCCTAAATTGTTGATTTTACTAGTCGTTTATTGGTGATGCTTTGGATGTTGAATATTTGAGCTCAATAGTCGATCGAGTCCGTTGAAATAAAACTAAAGTTCTTAATTCATGATTGTCCCAAAGTTTCGTCAATTTTTAGTTGACATCTTCAGAGGCTAAACCCTCTGTAAATTCTAATTTTAGAGAATGTTTATTGTATTTGATTTTTAACTATTGCTATAGTGTGGCCATCAGTAGTGCAATGGCCAGTATGTGCGGCTTTTATACTTGAGAACGTGGGTTCGATCTCTGCTCTAAAGTGCTCTAAAGTTCTTGCTTAGCCCAAAATAACATCTAGTCGCAACCACCTTTCTCCGCTTGATCTCAAGGCTGACGATGTTTTTTTGTTTACGGCAGATGCGAGGTATATAAATTCGTCCACCACCTCGAAATTATAACGGTTATCAATGTTCACGCTTTGGTCTAATCCCGTGGAGGCCCTGCTCATTGAAACCACTAACTCTGTCTTGTCCTCATTTACCGTCAGGCCCATTTTTACTGACTCCTTCTCAAAAACATCGCAGCAACTTCTGTGGGTCCAATGATATCTATATCATCAGCATAGACGAGAAGCATGTGACTTTTGCTACTGATGGTTTTATTCATGTTGACAGCAGCTTTTCTCAGAGTAATCTCTATTGATATGTTAAAGAGATCGCACGATAGGGTGTCACCTTGCCTGAGGCATCGCTTAGTTTCAAAAGGTTCGGTAAGATCCTTATCAACTTTCACTGCGGATTTGGTGTTCGTCAGGGTCATGCTCCAAAGCGTATGAGTTTTGCAGTAATATCAAACTCAGACATTGCTTCGTAGAGTTTCCCCGTATCGGGCTATCGAAGGCCGCCTTATAATCGACAAATAGATGATAGGCGTCGATTTATTTTTCGTGAGTCTTCTCCAGGATTTGGCGTATCGTGAAAATCTGGTCAGTTGTAGATTTTCCAGGCTCGGGACAGCCAGAGACTTGGTCAGCTTTTTCAAATATGGGACATGGCACACTTAGATTCCAATCGCCTTGCATGCATTCATCTAACCAAATTTTGCTAATGAGCTGATGCATGCACCTTATCAGATCATCGCTGCCAGCCTTAAACAGCTCTGCCGGTAATCCATTGCCTCCTGCGGCTTTGTTGTTCTTAAGCCGGGCAATAGCTGTTCTGACCTCGTCTTGGTTAGGAGGGGGCAATTGACGACGTCGTCCAAATTTTGATCGACTGTCTCGTCATTGGATATTTCAGGTACTAATAGCGCAGAGAAATGATCTCTCCATATTCCCAATATACTCTGCACATCTGCGATGAGATTTTCGTCCTTGTCTTTACTGAAGGGGGCCCTGAGCCGTTGCTGACTTTTTGGTAGAATTTTCGGGCTTCGGTCTTCCTTCTGTATGTCTCAATTTTCTCACTCTCGCGCCTAAAGAGACGGTTTACCTCCTTTCTTTTTCCCTATACCGCTCAGTCCCAGCTCGCGTTGCAATTAACTGAAACATTGCCATGCGTGTGCGTTCTTTTCATCATTTGCAATGCGACACTCTTCATCGTACCATGGTTTGTGCGAAGCGGTTTCTCAAACCCAAGTTCGGTTGTTGGGGCAGTTTTTATAGAGTTAAATATGGGTTTCCCCTGCGCATCGGCATGGACATCAGGAGGGGGTGGGTTCTGCGCCAAGAGTTGCGAGCTTTCCAAGCTTTCCGATGTCTAGCTTTCTCTGCGTCTGGTTTCGTACGATTTTCGCTCTACTTAATCTTGTTCGAACCTTTGCTGCTACCAGGTAGTGATCAGAATGTATGTTAGCTCCTCTGATCACTCACACGTCCATTACACTGGATAAGTGCCTTCCATCAATTACCACGTGATCAATTTGGTTCTTCGTTCTTTGATCAGGGGATAGCCAAGTAGCCTTGTGGATGTCTTTATGCTGGAAGCTTGTACTACTAATGACCATCATCAAACATCAAACATCATTACATATTATCAACCAATATGTTCAATGCTATGGCCCACTACGTATGATTGTTATAAATACATATTTACTTTGTACCTGCCTACGTATGAGTGACTGAGAGTTTCATTAATATTACACATACCCGGCGATAGCCCGATTCATTTTAATAAAAAAAGGTACTTCGTTCCAAAAGAATAATTTTCTGAAACTGCTATTAATTGTTGTATAATAATAAAAAATATGTTAGACATTTTGTGCTGTTGGAACACAAAAATTCGAATAACGTGATTACAATATTTTCATTTTGTTTTATTTTCAAAATAAAGCCTAACGTCTCAGTCAGTTAGAATTTTAACACAGTGAACATGTCCAGAACATGTCCAAAAAATGCGTAATATTCCGCCAGTTTACCCAATTTGCCCGATCGAAATCTAAGCGAAATACCCTTAGGTAACCCAAAGCAGTAACTTGAACATTTGGAATCTTTTGGCAAACTACTAATGTAAATACGTATACGCGTTAATATGTATGAGGACCGTCTACTCTTATATGTAGTTAGTTATGTAAGCCCATACATTCAAATATATTTGACTGATGTTTACAATCAATGCCTCGTCAAGCACACACACCTACATACACACACACACTCCAACACACCTCCCAAACACACAATCCCATTCACATATATGAAACCCAAAAATAAATGTCAATTGAGATTTTGTGTCAATTTTATGCAACACTAACAATGAAACCGCTGCCATTATCTCTACCACTCGCCCAACTACCCAGTAGTCTCGTTCACTGTTACTCGTAGTATTGACGCCCAAATCGCGACATATGTGACTACGCCTTCGATTGATGCAACAAACACAATATTTTGCTGGCAGTCATTGGGGTAAGCAGCAGCATCAGCGGTATTAGTAGCAACAGCTACACGAGTGGTGGCAGCATCAGGCACAAACACCAGCAGCAACATTCTCAATAGCAATTGTTAGGTAAATTTACCAATTTCGCGCTAACAACTCGTTTCTGAAAGGCAATCACTCAGCTTTCCACAAATCGTGAGGGCATAAAGTGCATATTTATACAGTGAGTGCAATAAGCACAGAAGTTTATTATATTAATAAGGATTAGAAGTATACTGCACTAATCAATTACATTGCACAATAAGAGATATATAAACACCCTTAATTTAAGTGGCTTTGAAACATTTAATATCCACATTAAGACGACCCACGCAAACCTTCTAAGGGCCACGATTTACGGATATGCAGATGGAATGTTAGAACACAATTCAGAACACATGCCACTATCTAACTGGCAGCTGTCCTAGGGAATTATTAGCCTGGCATTACTGATATCCAGAACATGCGATGGACAGGTCATAGCTGTACAACGACGAAGAATTGTGCAATATGCTACAGCTGATATGAGAAAAAGCATGAATTTGGTTGCGGATTTGTAGCTGGCAAAATACTGTCACATCTGGTCTCATGGTCCAACCCCGTAAATAATTTGTGTACATACGACCGCTGCCCTGGCCATGGCATTAAGATTGTTCTGTTCTAGGTGGTTTTCATGCTAAAGTCGGCATCAAAAGTGTCAAAAATGTTGTCCTAATTTTGTAAGGCCCTTGAAACCCATGGGTTGTTTAAGACCATCTACTTAAGTAAGTTACGTGTGTTCTTAAATTTAATATCTAGTGAAACAATTGTTAATATACTGGAATGTGTAATAGTCAAGCACACTTTAATATTCTATATGAAGCGGGGCAAAGCGATAATATTGCAATTAATCGTACGGGAAGGGGTCAAACTCCGTTTGGTTTTAATTTTCCGAAAGCCACATCGCCACTAGATCCAGCTCATGAATTTTGGGTAAAAAAAAACTATTTAGCAGTCGGTGGACGATGGCGGGCGCCATTGATGGTAACTTTGTGGCGAGCGCTATCTTTAAAGCCACAAAAAATTAATTTTTCTGGATGCATTGGCAGATGTTTGCATAAAATCCTCCAAGTAGTCGCGTAACTCAGTCAAAATTGCTGCTAAATTGAAACAAAACATTGCTCTCATTAATACTGGCCGCTACGGCAGTAACATCGCAATCAATAGGCGCTTTCGGGTTGGTGAAGTGATATCCAATACTATAAAATTTTTATCCAATTGTCTTACAACGGGCGAACATTTTTTAAACAAAAAGTATTCCATACTTTTTAGCTCAAATTATTGCATACTTTTTAACGCTATTGAAGTTTTTTTTTATATATTTGCCTGGCGTGATTAATGATCTTTGTTTATTGTGGAATCGTGCCAACATTCTAATTATGGTGAAATCGTCAGTAAGTAGGCCCCTAAAAATATGCAATAATTATTATTTATAAAATTTTCGATAGCGCTAAAACGTATGCAATATTTTCCGGTAATAATTACAAACAACACGATAAGATATGTGTATTAATGTTGTAAATACATCGTGTCATACATAATTTTTTTGAATAAATTTTTGATAAAATTTTTAACCCTGCTGTTAGATTAGAAAAAACTTACGAATCTTAGATTGAGGGACCATTTGGTCCATACTGCAATTTTCATCCAAAATAATAATTTTATCTTATTCTTTGTAACTATTTTGGTTCAATAATTTCTAAAGCAAGTATTTGACATATCAAAAACATCCGCTAACATATCAAAAACATCTTCTAAATATTTGACATGAATTTACATTCGCTTGGTAATGAAAAAACTTACGAATCTTAGATTGAGGGACCATTTGGTCCATACTGGAATTTTCATCCAAAATAATAATTTTATCTTATCCTTTGTAACTATTTTGGTTCAATAATTTCTAAAGCAAGTATTTGACATATCAAAAACATCTTCTAAATATTTGACATGAATTTACATTCGCTTGGTAATGAAAAAATGTACTATGGACCAAATGGTCCTCTAATCTAAGATTCGTCATTTTGTATTTTTCTCAGTCCTGAATAAAGTTAGAAAATTTAATTTTCGCACATAACATTGTTTTATTAAAAGACCCCATTAGCAGAAAAATTTAGTCAGTATATATCACCGTTCCAAAGTTACAAGGGAAAACAGAAAAAATTTGGACCAAATGGTCCTAATCTAACAGCAGGGTTAAATAAAATTTTTGAACAAGACTGTGTACATACTTCTAAACAAAATGTTCTTTATTTTTAAAGATCTTTAATTCTAGTAAAAAATATGTTTAAATGTTAGGGGTAGAAACTGCATTAAATGAGACCATCATTAGAAAATGATGTCGTTCGTCAGCGACATCTATAAGACAAATATAGCACTTGTCGAGACCTCTACAATGATGTCTTGCTTGTTACGATCGCGCCAAAAAAACAAACTACGACAAAGACGATTTTGGCTGTTTTCCACCGGCTCGGAAAGGGGAAAAAATTTTCAAGTTTTCTATTTCTATTTGTATCCTATCGTTTCGCCTATTCCACCCTGTTTTTGATCATGATGGATCTAATAGGTTTGTGTCATCAGGAAGACTAATTCCGAACTCATATATCTTTCCACTTCCATTCCACCGGCACATCTCAGATAGTTGTTTCCATTGAAACTTCTTACTTTTCGTAGTCACTGTACAAATGCGTTTGTTGCTGATGCCTTTTAAGTTGTTTTTTCGATTTGGTTCTTGTTGTTGTCACCTAAGTTATTCAAAAGTAAATGTTCTGCATTTTGCATACGACAGCTTAACAATGAATGCCTAACAAAATCTCCATATCTCTCCAACTGTTACGGACCCAGTCCCACAACGTGGATACCATACC
Source organism: Phaonia tiefii (assembly GCA_963931995.1). NCBI lineage: Eukaryota > Metazoa > Arthropoda > Insecta > Diptera > Muscidae > Phaonia > Phaonia tiefii. Next base: position 258,788,838 of record OZ008370.1, read on the forward strand.
AGTGATAGGTAGGTATGTTCAAATATATATTTGGTGAGCCAAATGGGGTGGAGTTCAAATCAAAAATATGGTATCTCCTCTACTATTTATATCCGAATACCTTTGTTGTGTGTGCGAGCCTGAACTTTTATCTATATGAGATTGTATAAAGTTTGTAACGAGTTAATTGAAAAATGTCTGTGGGTATTCACAGTCAGTAGTTATTCATTTTGATGGAAGAGGTTAAAGGTGCGATTGAATTGTTAGGTTGCTACATTTTTTGATCGCTGTTAAATAAAGTTTTGGATGTTGGATAGAGGGAATTTTTCGTAAAATGTGATTAATTGAGATGTTCAAAAACATATACATATTTATACATATATTGGAAATGACATGACAGTTGTAGAATTCGAAATTTTAGTGCAACATTTTCTTAAAAGTTTAAAATTTGTTGAAGACGCTTATAAGTCAATTGGGTATCGGTGGGTATGTGTAATATTTATAGACTCTGCAATCACTTATACGCTGTGGTGTAAAGTTAGTTTTATATTATTATTAATCAAACGTTACGAAGGTTAAAAATTTATTTTTCTAGGGTTTTGTTAATAAGTTCGGGACAAACTGTGCTATAAATAGTACAATAGTACAAGCAGATTAATTTTTGATTAACATATATAACATTAAATGCTTTAACTGTTTTCTATTAAAACCAAATACCATTTAAATTTTAGATTTCAAATCCACAAAGATTTTAAAAAAATCTTAATGTCTTTTGTTTCTGTCAGAAGAACCTATGATATTTTCTAATATAAAGCTTTATAAATCGCACTCTGGCTACAGTCGACATTAAATTTAATAGACATTCTTATGCTCAGTTTCTCAGTTGAAAATTCTCAATTTAAATGGACTTTATATAACCGATGTTTATCACGCACATGTCATTTAATATGAAAATTTTATATCATCTTTTATATTGAGCTTTTACATGACTAGTGTGAAATTCGCCTTAGAATTCTACAATTAGCTTAGTGAAGATTTTTATTGTGCCCGCAAAATGTGTTAAAATATTTCCTTCAAATGTATCCCAATTCCGTATTAGAACTCTTGTACTACACACCCTGTATATTGTTTCCATTTTCTTGTACAAAGTATAAAATTCATTGCATAATAGAAATACGGAGAAAGCATGACGATGAGGATAACCATTGAATGTGATTGAACCATAGCAATGCATTTGTTTCGAATTGCACCGCATTGATATGAATCGCAACCATATGAATTTGTTTAAATTTCTGCACAATTTCACCCACATCAAATGGATTGTCAAGTAGGGAATACAGACCACAAGAAGAAACTAGTCAATGACTCTGTTCACATTTACTGTCCATGTTTTGCAACCGCATTTATACGCAGAGACATATACGCACGCTGAATTCATTTGAATGTGGGTTTATTATGCCGTCGACCCCCATATATGAACACAGTTACCACTGTCCAATGCCCACGCATACGCCACAGCTACCTACTCCCAATTCACTCCCACACAGGCGTCTGTACCAAATGATATTATCGTAGTGTTCCCAGCATTGTATACTCGCCCCATCAATGTGCACATTTAAATGCAGACACAGTTCGAGTTGTGGTGTCCTTCATCCGGAGCTGAATGGATTTCTGTTTTGGCTTTTATTTTGACGTTAAATACCAAGTGCTGCATATTGCAAGGATATCGCACGGAACAGCCAATAATCACATACTCACTACGTAGTTCAGCAATAGTCACCCTCTCTTTGAGTTGAATTTGTATGAATTCCATTTATAATTCAGTTTTCAGACAAAAAACAACGCAAACCATAAAATGTTCACGGAAATTTTTAACATTTTTAACATCGAACAGCACATGGGGCAATTTGGCGGAAAAGTCAAAAAAAATTTACAACGATGTTTTCCTCCGAACATTCGGAAGAATAAAACGATAGTTAAAATGAAAATGCAAATAAAGATAATGAATAAATTTATGTGAATGTATGCAAACGCGTTAACTGATTCGTCAACAGTTGAAAGAGGTCCTTCTTAGGGGCATTCAAGATGATGAGTAGTATGATAAATATAGTTCATGAGTAAAGTACTTCGTAACATGTAAATATCAAAGGGTTCATAATACTGAAATAGGAATAAATCCAGTTTCAGTTTTTTAGCAGGACACCAAAATTAGCCCTATGGGAGCTAGTGCTCCGTGGATGGCTAGGGAAAACACTATTCAACAAATTGAGAGTCATGGGCGGGGAGTGGGAAACTCCTCTATCAAATGACAGCAGTATATGAGTATATTTGGTATACAGCACTTTTTTTGGAGGAATGTGAAAAAATGTTGAGTTTAAATTTAAGAAACAGGACAGGACTGTAATGGCCCTCGAAACGGTACCATAAAGTTTAAATAACTACTTAAACGGTAATAAGCTTAAACAGAACTAACCACTGATTCCGTAATGGCACGAAGTCCCATATCACAACTTACGGGATGGTGGCTAAATGAAAAAAAAAATTAAACAACTTTTTTCAACACTATTATTATCCTACATCCCAGTATTATCAACAATATTGGGTACTTTTGCTTTGGTATGTGTCAACATATGTTTCTTGTTTAAAGGGAAATTTTTTAGATGGAGGCTGTTTCCAATATTTAGTATATGTGACCCGGTCTATGAAAAGATGGCTTAATACTTATTTTCCACTATTTTTGGGTTCTGATAGTTCTAGAGACGCTCCTTCACATGGTGAAAATCAGAAAGTCCTAACTTACTTAGAAGTGTACTAAAAATGTAGAGAAAAAACAGCACAAATGAAAGAAAAAGGAAATTTTATTGAAAATGCAGAATCAAGATAATAACGGGGTTTTCAACAGAGACGCTAGAAAAGCAAATCGATAGGGACAGCAAACGACGCCATATTTTTTCCCGCTCTTTCGACATTTCTCTTCAGTAAGGTTTGCCATTTCATCATGGAAAGATATACGAGCCAACAACGAGTCGAAAGTATTAAAATTTTCTACCGAAATTTGGAGCCAGTGGCCTCAACTTTAAGAGCGCTACGTCCAATTTATGGTCGTGATAATCGTCCTACCAGATCAACAATTAAGCATCTAGTGAAAAAATTTGAATCCACAGGCACAGTACAAAATGTTCCCGTGCCAGTGAGACAAAGAAGTGCCCGTAGTGTCGAGAATATTGCTGCCGCTGAGGCTTCAGTCCAAGAAAGCCTAAATGTGTCTCTCACACATCGTTCTCAAGCGTTGGGCATCTCTGTGAAGTCGTTGTGGCGAATTTTGCGAAAAGATCTTGGCCTACATCCTTACAAGACCAAATTGACGCAAGAACTGAAGCCGCTTGACCACCATATGCGTCGTATGTTCGTGAATTGGGCTGAGCAACAACTTGAAAATGATTCGGATTTTCATCGGAAAATCATCTTCAGCGACGAGGCTCATTTCTGGCTGAATGGCTTCGTCAGTAAGCAAAATGTGCGTTATTAGTCAGACAGCAATCCACACGTAATCCATGAGTCATCATTGCATCCCGAAAAAATTACGGTTTGGTGCGGTTTCTGGGCCGGCGGCATCATTGGGCCTTACTTCTTCAGTGATGATCAAGACCGGCATATTACTGTGAATGCGAATCGCTACCGTTCAATGATAACCGAATATTTTTGGCCCCAATTGAATAATATGGACTTGGAGGACATATGGTTGCAACAAGACGGCGCCACAAGCCACACAGCGAATGCCACAATCAATTTATTGGAAACCAAGTTTGGTGAACGTGTTATCTCACGAAATGGCCCAGTCGATTGGCCGTCTCGGTCGTGCGATTTGACGCCGTTAGATTATTTCCTGTGAGGCTACGTCAAGTCTATGGTCTATGCCAACAAGCCAGCGACGATTGATGAACTTCGTACGAATATCGAACGTGAAATTGCAGCAGTATTGGCCGATTTATGCTTGAAACCGTCGAAAATTGGGTTCAGCGTCTGGACTTCTGCAAGCGTGTCCGTGGTGGCCATGCAAAATAAATCGAGTTCCATACATAATGGCATCGAATGTACTTTCACAGGAATAAAGAATTTCATTGGTATCTGAAACCGATTTTGTTTTATTTAAAAAAACTTTTGTAGCGCTCTTATTGAAAACCCCTATATATGGAATTTAAAATGAAAAAAAAGGATTGAACGCTACAAAAATGACTTTACCAAAAAAAAAAACTATTTTGCACAGAAAATATTTATTTAGTAATATTAAGTAGTTTTCTTCGTCGCCATCCTTGTTATAAACTTTGAAGTTGCTCGTTTTTTTGGATCTTCTACTGGAGAGGAGGCCTTACGTTTTCTTGATATTTTTATTGGAGGTGAATTCGCAGGTTTCTTAAGTTTTTTATTTTTTGGATCGTGATTTGACGATGAAGCTATAGGTTTCGGTTTCTGTTTCGATGATGAAGCTACAGGTTACTTCGGTTTCTTTTTGGACAATGAAACCACAGGCTGCTGCGGTTTAGGTTTTGAGGATGAAGCCTTGGATTCCTTTGATGCCACTTTTATGGCTGGTTCAGATTTTTTTGATGGCATTTTTTTCGATGGCAATGGAGCCAAAATATCCGTATTCATGGGATCTGAAACCAAGCTTCTGAAATTCTGATAAATGTACCACTGACGCTGCAGAAATAAACCAACTGGTTGAATTATTGCGGGCATATTGTCTTCAACTGGGATTAATGACAGTTAAAATGATTCAACATCCTCGCTGTCGGCAAATTTTTTGGTTTTTAAAGAGTTTATGTCCATTATAAAATGGTGGAATTGTGTAATACCAACAAGTGCCTTGTAGAATGGTTTAAAATAACTGTCCCATTCATACAAAACGAAATTTTTGACGACACAGCTGTATTATGGCCACCTGGTGACGATTGTACGACGCACTGCAGTAAATCTTCATACCTATTAATATTAGTAACAGCAAACTTGGCCTTGGAAATAAAAGGAAATTCAATAAAATCGTTGTGTTGAGTTCTCGAACCAACAGCCATTGCAGATATGATAACATAACATTATTGTTGTTCTGTCCAACGCAGTTATCGCAGAAAAGGACAATTGTTTGGACATTTTTACAATACGTTACCAAGTGATAATGCAGGATGCTCACAACGGTGTTTGGACCTTTGCACAATATCATGTTCCTCACCTATCATGTAATTATACTATCGAAAAAAAAAGTCAAGATACTTTCAAAGCAAGTGATTTGAATTTGTACAGTGAAATCTTAACCTGTATTTGTCCTTTTTCATCTGTAATTCCAAAGACTGCGCACTTCTTTGTTGCTTTGATGTAAGCTGAACCCGGTTGTTGAGGACTCACTGGATAATGAACAGTTTGGGCGAAATCAAATGATAAGACCTTTACAGTATCATCAGTATTATCAGACCATTTTTGATAGTATGCACGTTGATTTCCATCTTTATGGAGGTGATCGAGAAAATGATTCAGCATTTCTTCACGTTCCGGGTCAGGAATGTTTTTGGCTAGCGTAATTCGTATTGTGTTCACTATTGAAGAAAACGACAGTTTTAATTACAATAGAAACAACTTAAAAAGAAGTAAACCATGGCTTGCTTACTTACTACGATAGTAATCACAGAGATCATTCGCTGGTTTCATTACTGTAACATACGGTATGTACTTGGCCCATATGCGTCGAAAGGGACAAATACTCATCTTCAGTTCATCATCACCGAGTGAAGCAATGTATTTTCGATAAACTGAGGCCTTTGTCTCATTACGTGGTAACTTCATTACACTATAATCTTTAAATTTTGGTAAACGTCCTGGCAGTGGAAGAGCCAAAAGATCGGCTGTATACTCAATAAATTTGACAGCTTTTTGGATATCAGATGGCTGAAACGCTCTCCGATGTGTAGATGGTTTATTTGCTAGCGCATTTACCCGTGTTATGGCACCATGTGTATGAAAATATCGAAGTAAATTTTGAAAACGTTTTTTCCACACGCATGCACAAAAAGGAAAAATGAGCGGCAAACAGGCAAGTGACAAAAACTGAACATCAATTGATGCCTTTTGCCTTTCATGTTCCCTACATTTCGTAATTTTTGTGTAGGCATCTCCAAGTTTGTCTGTGCACATTATTGCTGATTCGATATGGCTCAGCATAACCAAATCAAGTTCATGTTTTGATAATTCTAGATAGTTGGTTCTTGCATATTCTGCAATCTTTCGCGGTATAATTTTTTTGGCATTTCTTATTACAGCAATCTTGCGAAATAAATTTATTTACCAATTACTTTTCTTTGTTATCTATAGTAGACAAGTCCATTGTAAAAAAAACTTTGTTCCACTTCCATTTGATCTTCAGCTTGAAATAATGATTGTAGTTCCTCATCGTAATTGATACCAACATCATCGAAAGAATCATCATCATTCTCTTCATTTTACCAATTTTTTTTAGAAAAATCTCGCTAAATTCTTCATCGACAGACATTATTCACTAGTTCATAAGGGAAAAGACCAACAGGAACAATTACACCAACCAGATAACGAAAAAAAGCCGGCTCGATAGTGATGATAGCTGATAACATTCTCAAACTTACTTCAGTATTACCGATACGAAAATCCGAAAGTAACAACTTGAAGCAATTAACTAACATAATAATTGGAGAAAAGCAACACCGCATCTCACTTGGTGCCCTTGAACAACGAGAGACACTGTGCAATATGGGAAGGAAGTAGAACAACTACCGAGACACTGACGAAATGCATTGTTTATCTTTAACAGCTGAGTTTTCGAAAGTTTGTTTTTGAGTTATAAGCCACCTTTTCATAGCCCGCGTCACATACATTGTCGTTTTGAACCCAATAAAAAGCTAAATTTAGAAAACCCCAAGTGAAAGAAGTTTACAAAAAGAATATTTCTCAAATAAGTGACTTTTCTTAAAAAAATTAAATATTCTGAAAAAAGAGATACCTATTCATATTCACAAACAAAATACCATTTCCCCAAAAAAAAAACTATCTTATCTTTGGTTAAAAAAAGTAAATTTTCTGACAAAAAGTAAATCTCCTTGAAAAAAATATTTTTTGATGTGTTAACATCTGTAGCGGCGTATAGGGACTAAATCTATCAAAGTCAGATTTTATGCTGCTGCTAAAACCAGATTTTATGCTGCTGCTAAAACCAGATTTTCTGCGACTGCGAAAGAGAATAATGACGTGTTAAACAAAAATGAGCGAGCAAGAGAGCAATGAAAGGATGGTGTGGCAGGGGTGAGGCAAACGAAATTGTGTCTATAGCGTATGTATTAACATAATAATGTATGTATGTACATGTTTTTGTTGCTGTTGTTGAACGGAGATATAAGGCATAGCCACGCAAAATTTCATTTGCAAGCCCATGGGCTTGCGCAGTCGACGGTATGGTGGCACACTAATACGTCAGCTACTTCGTACAAAGTATGTGTGATGTTGTGTGTTTGGCTGTTTCGTTGCTGTTGATATGGCAAACATGTGGTTTTGTGACACACGTATACGTCAGCTACTTCGGACAAAGTATGTGTGATGTTGTGTGTTTGGTTGATTCGTTGTTGTTGCTATGGCCAAACAAAGCGGGTCATTTGATGTTCAAAAACTATTATTTTTTATTCTCCAATGTAAGATTTACTAATGTCTTCATAGAAATCGAACAGGTACCGTGTAGCAAAAAGGTGTTAACACATCATCCGTGAGTTCGAATACTCAATGATTTTTTTAAATAAGTACCTTCTCTTAAAAAAGTTAATTTTCTTACAACAAATTGCCCTTTCTTAAAAAATTACATTTTCTTTAAAGAGCAACTTTTATGTGAAACAAAATAACTTTTCTTGAAATAAGTACTTACTTTTAAAAATTTACATATTCTTGAAAAAGGGACCAATTATAACAAAATCCCATTTCTTAAAAAAAAACCTTTTCTTCAAAAAATACCATCTCTTGCAAAAAATACTACTTCTTACAAAAATTACAAAAATTACAAAAATCCCATTTCTTAAAAAAAAACCTTTTCTTCAAAAAATACCATCTCTTGCAAAAAATACTACTTCTTACAAAAATTCATTTTCTTAAAAATAAAATAATTTCTTTCATTTTCTTTTCTTGAGATATGTAGCCTTCTGAAAAATAGTACATTTTCTTAAAAAAATAACCTTTTCCTAAAAAGAGTACAACTTCTTTAAAAGGTACGTATTCTATAAAAAAAATTACTTCTTTGTTAAAAAAAATTCATACTCTTGCGGCTTCTTCTTACAGAAAGTACTTCTTCTTAAAAATTTTAACTTTTCTTAAAACAAAACAATAGCTTTTAACAAAAGAAGTACCTCTCTTTAAAAAAGGACATTTTCGGGAAAATATAAAACATATTCTTACAAAAAGGACCTAAAAACAAGAATACATTCCATAAAAAAATCTTAAAAAAAGTTTATCATTTTACAAAAAGTATGTTTTCGTAAAGATCCTTTTAAATTATCGTATTTTTCAACGGGCGGCTTAGGCGTGTTGGAACTAACTGGTACATCATATATTGCGAAAGGAACTTCGTCCCTATAGAGTGTCCCCTGATACCTCATGTATTTTTTGAAACATCTCTCTTATTTTGATTTTTGAATGAAAATATAATGTGTTTGTAACTTGTCGCAAATATAGTATACTTGCTTCGAAACACATTGTGTTTGCTCTCCAATGTAACACGTTGAAGACGCAATGATTAATATGTTATAATATGTGTGTTTATGGCCCAAATTTGGCTTTATTGGAAACTGCTGAAATCAAAACCGATGTAGACAACAAAGTTACCAAGAAGCAGCGGATCTTCAATTCATGAAAATAATGCTTGCAAACATATACATGGTTCCTATCTTGACTTTTGAAAAATGTGTAGCACTCTGTTGGCGGTAAAATACATTTTCGACATAGAAGTAAAAAATGATTTGGAAATTCATACACGCTGAAAAATTTTTCATTTTTTCTATTTGGATGCAAATATAAAATGTTTGCAGCTTGTTCCAAATATAGTATACTTGTGTCCAAGCATATTATGTTACGAGACGTTGGAGACACAATGATTAATATTTAATAGTATATGTTTCTGTGACCAGTATTAATATTTTATGCACGTGTGTATATGCCTGTGAGGCTCCACTCCATTTCCTTCCAAACCTGTTTAGCGAAAAAAATCGGCTACAAATTAAGTCAGATACTCATTCTTAAGTACTCGAACCCATCCAAAAACGAGGCTATCACAATAAATTTAGAGTGTTCCTTATAGGTTCTTTTAGACATTTTTGAGACTGATTTCTGATATACTCATCATAGACAATACACGACCTACCCTCGATCATATTTTACGTACAGTTTTACTGTCACTCAGTGCAATTTCGTATCGCCCATAATAAAAAACTATTCCCCCAAACCCTAACATTTTCCAACCCATACAAAAAATCTCATGATATTTTCAAAAGGATATGTAAATGTATATGTCTGCATAAGAATTTATAGCATTTTTGTTGTCATAAAGGGGTTAAAATGATTGCTCCATAAAAGCAATCAATGTTTTCATTTAACAAAAAAAAAAAACGAAAGAAATTCATTAAGTGAAAATAAATACAAAGTCAAGCGTAACAACAAATAACGGCGTGCATCTCATTTCCTTTTTACCTTACACTCAACACCATTCGTGTACATCAGATATTTTCCATTTTCTCCTTGTGAGCAACAAAAAGGAAAATAAAGAAATACTGGAAATCAGGTTTTCAGGGCATCGAATGTAGGTAACAAAGAAATGAGACGACGGCTTAATGGGAAAACGCATGAATTGAAGTTTACTTTTTGTTTAAGAACTTAGCGTAAATAAAATACAAAAGTACAATATTCCTAATTTTTAGCAAAAGAGACGGAACGACGCCTCCTTAATTTCTTGAACAAAATGAAGCATGTAATGAAGCGAAGATTTAGGCTGATGAAATGGAAACAAAAATCTCTGTGTACGACTACAATCAAATGAATTAAACAAATAATCGCATGTGAATAAATGTTTCATATAAATTAGATATAAATTCTTATTACTCGCACCGTAATGCTTCCCTCCAAAACTAAGATAATGCATCTTCAATGTTGGCAAATTAAAATTTACGACATATTTGGTTTAAGTAACCGTAATTAATTAGGGGTACATACAGAAAACTGGTATTCATTTTGACGTTAAATATATTAAATATTATTGAATATAAATATTTATTTGTGGCCCGAAATTTTGAAACTCCCACTAAATGCAGCCAGAAATGCGAGTTTACTGAAGATCCACATTATGATTAGTTTGAAAATTGAATGTGCTTAATCGTAGAATGATCGGCTACATCGATTCGGCTAAATAGGCTAAAGCATCTTACCCACCAGGCCCAGTAACAATATATACAGAAAATGGTGCGTCTTACTTTTACTTTTAACATTATTTCTATCGAATTTATTTTGTAGATTTCTTACAGTTTGAGTAAAAAACTCAAACCATTGGAAGAAATTATTTAATATTACCCAAGTTTCTTCTAACATAAGTCGACACATTTCGTACATTTCTAACCTTTAACTAATAATCTGTCACTTCAGAAATGTCAAATTGGCCATCTGCTTTGAAATAACGGGAGGTTCAAATTCAAAATTTTACATACCGCTGTCTTAAGTTTAAATAATTCCAAATGGGACCCGAAAACCCCGGTCGACAATCCTACTGTTAAGCTTCTCTTTGTCGATATTCATCTTCTATTACACGACTCTCAGATTAAGACCCACAATTTTACAACGATTCTGAACAATTTCGCTTTCTATAGTGATTGGCATTCATAGCTATATAATATATAGTTCAGGAAATCATACCAACTGATATAACTAGTTCCGAATTCCGTCACAGGTTCATCATAAGATGCCTACTCACTGTGGCGGCTTTGGTACCATTGGTAAAATCGTTTGGCCCCTGAAGCAAAATATGCCACTTGGTTTTTTCAAGACGTCATATTTTTGAAATCAAATTTACAAATTCATGTGGTCCAGACGCCCTAACTCTATATATCATACACGCTTTAATCCAAATCTGCTGACTACTTTAAAAATTAATATCACTCAGTAACTAATTCCCAGTTACTTGCAGAGAAAAATGCGTGTTGAGGTCAATTAGCAAATATTTTATATAATACTAATTTGTGATTCGTGAGGTACGTTTATTAATGATTTTTGAATACATCAAATACTATAACGCGTCCAACCGTAGCAATTATACGCTAAAAAATAACAGCCTCAGCAACATATTGCAGGAACCACGTACATGTTTGCAAGCATTGTTTTCGTGAATTGTCTTTTAATCCTTTGTTGTCTGTCACACTTTTTCTGCAGTTTTCAACAAACAACGCCACTTTAGGTCAAATATATATATATATTATAACCATTTAATCATTGTGTCCCAAACATGTTATATTGAATGTTATATTATATTTCTGGACAATGATATAGATGCTGCTGCTGAAATGATCGAAAAGATAATTTTGATTGGTATGAATTCATTCAATCCGACGAAAATTATTTCGGTTAAACCATCGGGAGAAAATTGGTGTGACAAGACATGCAAGAATACTGTCAGATCCAAACAGGACGCGTTCAGAGACTGGCGTTCTAATAAAAACGTTAATACTGAACTGAAAAGTGTACCAAGGTACTTCGACGCGAAAAGTTTCTTCACGAACAGCGTTTTCATGCTAAAGTCCTTTCTTTCCCTAGTGGAAGTAAGAGTTGTTGGTTATTTGCAAGAAGAATAAAGGATAGTTCTTCCTCTATCCCAACTCATCTTAAAGATGACATAACATTCACTGAACCGATTGATAAAGCTAACCTCTTAGCTGAAATGTTTGAAATTACCTCTTCCTTGCGGTATAGCAATCAACAACTCCCCGTGATCAATTACGTATCTTGTTCCATGCCCAAGATATTTTTTCGAACGCGAGGAGTTAAAAAAGTTCTTGCGAATCTCGTCGTAAACAAAATCCCCGGGCCCGGATGGCATATCTGCATTGGCTTTGAGTAGGTGCTCTTCGACGCTGGATTGGCCTCTGCGCAACCTTTTCAACCTTGCATACCGTGCCGGAGTCTTCCCGGCACATTGAAACGTTGCTAATGTCCAGCCAATCCCTAACAAAGGTGATGCAAGTAACCCTGCAAATTACCGCCCAATTGCAATTTGTTCCGTGCTCTCGAAGGTTATGGAGAGCAGGGTTAACCACCATCTAGTGAAATATCTTGGGTTTAATAACCTTCTTAATGATCGGCAGTATGGCTTCCGTAGAATGAGATCTACTAGAGACCTGATGCCGTTCCTTTCAGAACAGTGGAGTCTATCCATCCACCGGCTTGGTGAGAGTAAGGTAGTGGCTCTTGATATTTCCAAGCCCTTTGACAGAGTCTGGTACGATGCACTCTTGTCAAACCTCGCTGCTTTTGGTGTCGGTGATAACTTCACTCGATTTATCGATCGATCTCTGAGAAAGATCGCATTATACGAGTTGTTGTAAATGGGGTGCCATCCGACGAGCATAAGTTGACGGTACCGTGCAATAACTCCCAAATGAAATAACTCCCAATGAAATAACTCCCAATGAAAAAAATTCCAATAAGAATGAAATAACGCCCAACTGAAAAGAATTCAATAACTCCCAAAGGCAAAAATGAAATAAGTCCCAATTTCTGGGACTTATTTCAAAATGTAAAAACAAAACCTAATAAAAATGAATTAACTCCCAATGATATAAGGCCCAACAAAAATGAACTAACTCCCAATTTTTTTTTGGTTTCCTTTTACATAACGCTTTTTATTTCATAATTATATGTAAGCATATACATAATCGTAATAATAATTACGATCTAGCCGCCGGACCCGCGCCGCGCCGCGTCGCGCCTCCGTTATTATTATTTTCATTGACGATCTCCTTGGTCAGACTGTGAATCCAATCTACTCTTTTGCGGATGACAGTAAACTCTGTCATTCTTATTCAAGTCTTCAAGAGATTGAAGTCAAAGCCGGACGATGAATGAAATACTTGGCCGGGATCTGGTGTCCATTGTTGAATGAGGTCGAATGAATAGAGTAGATTTTAATGCAGGTAAGACCCAGTTTTGTTTGTTATCGCATAAGCGGATTGCTGACCCAGGTGTGTCGTCATTGTCTATGGATGGTGTGGATATTGATAAATCAGACGCTCTTGATGTTCTGGGCATTAAAATACCATGTGATGTCCGTTGGGCAAAACATGTATTTGAAGTGTCGAAAGATGCATTCAAGTGTCTGGGGTCTCCTCCATCTGATCTTCTCAATATCTACACCACCTACATCAGGCCAAAAATGGAATATAACTCCCATATATGGACAGGTGCTCCTAAGACATTTTTTAAGCTTTTTGACCGTGTCCAGAGGAGAGCGATGGCGGTGATATTGGACAGTAGAGTATCCAACTCTATGGTCTCGCTTGAGCATCGTCGAAATGTGGGTTGCGTGTCGCTGTTATATCGATATTACCACGGTATGTGTTCCTCGAACATCCGTCAACTTATGCCAGACGTGAGGATACTTAGCCGAAGTACGCGGCTTTCCAGGAACTCTCATCGGTTTTTTATCGAGTGGCCGGTTGACCGCACTACACACTATAGAGAAAATTCGTTCTTCAGCCGTACAAGTCCGTATGTGGAATAATCTTCCCACTAGTGTGTTTCTCACCAATTGTGACATACAAAGATTCAAGGCAAATGTCAACAGACACTACTCCCTCTTTCCACCCTCCACTACCTCAATTTTTCTTCGCCAACGCACTACACTGCATTTATAGAGGGCATCCCCTGAGTGTTGGTTAGATAAAAAAAAAGCTACAAACACTTTATATGTGCATGCAAACAATAAAAAAAGACAAATGTTTCAGCGCGTACTTATCTACCAACGTATACAACTACGTATCAGATGATGTTTAAACCGCAGTACATCAAGACTTTTCTTATATCATTTCATTTCAGAGTTAACTACTATTAACGACGATCGGAGTGCCGGTGTTCTATGATAAAACTTCACCATTATGTAAATTTCTCTAGCGTAAGACCTCACACTCGGAAAAATATGTATTTTCATTGTTTTTTGGATGGAAATATAGTATGCTTGTGTCCAAACACATTGTGCTTCAGTTCAATATAACATGTTGGAAGGTGTAATATATGTTGCTGTGGCTCAAATGTGGCATTGTTTGTTGAAAACTGCTGGAAAGAAAAACGTGACATATAACTATTGCGGGAAACGAAAACTCTTTGCCACAAACTCTGTTTTCATAAAAATCAATCGAGTGTTGCCTCATTACTATACGAATTTGATGGGACTTTCACGACCAAGTTACTACCTTGGACCAAGCTATGGCCTGATACATACGCCAAATTTTATATCCATTCCTAAGCAAGATACCTCTATGATCTATCTCTCCGTGATTAAAATTAAAAAGATATAAAAACTTGATTCCCATTGCATCCCATGATGGGATTGAGGAGAACTTCTCATAAACAGTGAGATATGCATTTCTAGTTGTACACTCATTGATTGAGACCGACAGATTTAAACCGGTTCCAAACGGTATTTTTGAGAAGCTTTTTCATGGCTAAGTACTCGATACTGTCACCACCAATAAGCGAGGTGAGCGTCGTCGAAAGAAATGTAAGGCTGACAGGCGTCTAATCTTGGAATCTCTACTCATGATTTATGTAGAAACTGAAGGGATAATCTACTGCCCGGTCTTTTATGTGACTGGGAACTTACTTTATATGAGTAGGAAATTACTTCCAGGAGTACACTTCATGTTGGATCTAATAGACATACAGGGAGAATAAATAGGCTTGCCAGAAACTAATATGCGCACCTACTTCAGCAAAGTCATGGACTGTTGGGAAGAAGGATCATATAACTTGAACGTCCCTTAACCATACCAGCTCAATTTACAGGACCAAAGATGGGGACGGAAGATGATATTCCGGTCCTCATTAGACTAATTATGTTATCTGCTGCCCAACATAATTTTAAATATAAATTGATAATAATTCTTTCACGTTTCCTGGAATGGAGCTGAACCCAGGCACCATCACTACTAGTCCGGGCTTCAATCCAGTTCGCCATCACAGACGTCGAGCGAAAATGATCAAGGCATTAATAAAGGGTGGGCCATGTAAAATTTTGAATTTAAACCCCCGTTATTTCGAAGCAGATGGACAACTTGACATTTCTAAAGTGGCAGATTATAAGCTAAATTTTATAAATTGTCGAAATTGGTCGCTTTACGCTTGACAAAAGTGGGGAAATATTAAAAAGTTTCATCAAATTTGCTGAGGATTCAACTCAAACAGTAAAAAATCTACGAAATAAATTGGATAGAAATAGAGTGAAAACAACGCAGCTTTGTCTCAATTTGTGAGCTGAGCGAGTTCGTCAACCTGTGTCGTTATTGTTCAAGGAACTCGTGTATGTGCTGTTTAGTGCGTTCAGTCGAAAATAGTGCAGCTGTAGCTGAGAGTTGAAAATCAACTGGCCACCATTCGCAGCAATTGAACATTATTCGTAGTTCTTTGCGCAGAATTGTTGCATAAATTCCTCGGCATGATGGGCAATAAAGTCCAATTAGTCCAAGAACTGAAGCCTCGTGACCATCCGATGCGTTTTCGCTTCGCTGAATGGTCCGAAGTTCGCTTAGCTGAAGATGACCATTTTTTTTTCAAAAAATCGATGAAGCTAATTTTCACCCTCGGGAATACGTTAGTAAAAAAAATTGTTGCATTTAGTGCTCGAAAACTCAATCCATCGTCGCGGAGAAGCCGATGCGTTGCATCCACACCGACTCATTGTTTGGCGCGGTTTTTGGCATACCGGCAGAATAGGCCCAATTTTCTTTGAAAATGAGCAAAGTTCGGTCATTACCGTCAATCGCGAGCATTACCGTGCCGTACTCAGCGACTGTTTTGGTCCCAAAATTAGAAGAGGATGTATGGTTTCAACAGGACGGCGCTGCATGCCACACATCCAACGTTGCAATCAATGTTTTACGCACTGTGTTCGAAAACCGCATAATCAGATGATACTTGGATGACCATCGGCCGCCTCGCAGCTGCGATTTGCCCCTCTTAGACTATTATCTCTGGGTCGCCTTGAAACACTAGTATAACGCAAAGAATCTCGAGACCATTGAGGCCTTAAAACATGATATCGATGCTGTCGTTCACAATATAGAGGCTCAAACAATCGAAAATGTACTAAAAAGTTTCGTAAAAGTTTTTAAAGCAAGTTATGGAAGCCATTTCAACGATGTTGTGTTTCATTCATATATCGTCAGCCGAGTACTAGGAAGCTCCATATGCCATCTACTTATAGCCAAAGTCACGATGTCGAACGTTAACGTTCGCATGCTTTCTAAGCGACAAACAGCTGATTTCGAAGTCACTAACACGCATCAGAACGACAAGTCGAATGAAAATCAATGCGAACGAAACGTAAACATTTCAGTACAAAATCGGTAGCCACTAATTATTTTCGCTGTCATCTATGCGAACACTCACTTGTGTTTTTGTTTTCGTGTAGTGCCAAAAAAACAGAATTGAATTTAAAATTCTTATAAAATATTTAATCAAATGGAAAATAAATGGTAAGTAAACGGTTAAATATTTCTGTTCTGTTAGAGTAATTATTTTTTGTACATATGTTTATATATTTCAGCATAAACAAGTCAAAGTTGCTGCAGCTGCAAACATTTGTGAGATATATGGAGGAAAATACCGAGTTCGTTAGTGGAACGCGTCTTTGGAGGCTCAAAAGAGGAGCAGTGGAAAAAAGTGTCAGTATATTATTAAGAACTTTATGCTAAATAAATAAATAACAATAAACAATAAAAACAAGAAGATAAATGCATCATTTATTGCAAATTTATATCAAAAACCCACCCTTAATTACAAAATTTTTGGTTGGATTGCATATGATTTGTTTGTTTGTTTTGCTTTGCATTTTGCTGTCAATTTTTTCCAGCTTAGTGGTACAGAGATGTATTATTTTGTAACTATTTAAAAAATTGTAGCGTTTTTTCACGAATATACCGATTTTTTTTTTGGTACTAACCTTTTTTTGGAATTCTTGATCTGGTAGCTTTGTCATTTGACAATGGTTAAATGCCTTTGTTTACAACACGTAAGGCCATGCGAACGACAAGTCGAAAGATAGTGACTACCAATTTGAAGCGAAAGTGAGTGCATTGCTGTTGTTCGCTTAGGCATTCTTTCGACATCGTGACTTTGGCTGTTAGTGTCGAGAATAACAGCATTTAAGTTTAGAGGTGAAATAAAAACTATGTGATAGAATGATCTAAAATTTTAAATCAGAATAACTGTTTGCCTAAAGAGTTTAAATAAATATAAAATACATATAATAAAGTAAAAATATAATAACTATAATTATATATATAATATATATATATATATGTAATATATAATTATATGTATATACATATAAATATATAATAAATTAAATTATCAAACACGGAGTATCTTAGCAACGGAGTGAGATAACGAAATTCTGAAGAAGCGTTCGAAAGAGCAACATTTCTAATCTTAGCTTAAAAAATGGCGTATGGAGCTTTATAGTACTCACCTTAAAAATAAAATCATAAAATCATTTTTTTCTTTTTAAGTGAAATTAGATTATAAATTTTACATGGAATACCCATTACTAAGAGTTGCTTGACTATTTTTTGTTTAATAAGAAGACAAAATCAATTCAAGTGACAATGTTGGGTACGTAAACTGATGTTCTCCCAAGGAAGAGAGAAGCAAGTCATGAGAGTGACTATATACAGCTATATATAATAATTTTTTTGAAAGTTTATAGGATAAGTTATTTTTGAGAATTTTTTCAGGTTTTTCGGAAGAGGTTTAGAGTCGCGCCGGTAGAATTTTCCGCAAAAATCGGGTATTTTTGAATTTTACTTAAAACTGGGTCAAAAGTCACGATTTTTTTATTTTGTACGTCAACTTTTTTGAAGCTAAACGTCCAAACTTTTGTTTTATATGCATAAACCACCAGTTTTAGCAATGATTTTGCACAATAAGGAACCATGTATTAAATGTTTTCGTAAATTTTAGACAAATTCCTATGAAAATTTAAAAGACTAATGATGCACTTTAAAAGACTTTTAAATTCTGGAAAAAAATCTTTTGAATTTGCGGTAAGTGTTCCAGAGTTGTAACATTTTAAAGCCTTTAAACCCATTGTATGAAACTAAAAATATTATAAACTGTTTGCCGTTTTTGCATCGGATTTTCTTTAGATTTCTATGAAAATTACAACACTAATGATGGACTTCAAAAGATGGATAAATGCCAAGAAATTTTGTAGAAAAAATTTTGAATTTGCAGTTAATGTTTCTGAGTTATGCCATTGTAAAACACTTTACCCATTGTACGAAACAAATAATATTATAAACTGTTTGCCATTTGCTTTAAACATTGTATTATTGAAAAAATCTACAGCGGCTATAAGTAACAACAATCAATTTTACACGCAGAAAAACGACCCCAGCAACATATTGCAGGAACCAAATATATGAAAATTGCTGAAAAACCCCTGGTAGAAAACAAAGAAACAAAAACGCATCAGATTTCCATTTCATGAAAACAATGCTTGCAAACATATATATGGTTCCTGCAATATGCTACTGGAACCGTTTTTTTGTGTCGTTACTGAGCGCATGTAGATTTTTTCATTAATACCATGTTTAAAGCAAATCCGATGCAAAAATGATAAACCGTTTATAATATTGTTATTTTCATACAATGGGTAAAGAGTTTTAAATTGACATAACTCTGAAACAGTAACTGCAAATTCAAAATTTAATTTTAAAAATTGCTACGAATTTATACGTCTTTTAACGCGCATCACTATTATTTTAAAATTGCATAGAAATTTAAAGAAAATTCGATGCAAATTAACAATATTTGTAGGTTCATACAATGGGTAAAAAGCTTTAAAATGGTATAACTCCCGAACAATAACAGCAAATTAAGTTTTTTTTTTTCTTCAAACTTGCTTGGAGTTTATATGTCTTTTAAAATGCGCTATTAGTTTTTTAAATTTTCATAGACGTTTTAAAAATTATAAAGCGTTATTTACAAAATTTCCGCAAAATTTATGAAAAAATTTCATACATGTTACCTTATTGAGCAAAATCATTTCCAAAACTGGTGGTTTATGCATATAGTACATTAAAAGTATGGACATTTTGGTTTACAAATGTTGACTTACAAACTTAGAAAATCGTGTTCATTGACCGAGCTTTTAAAAAAATATACGGATTACCAGAAGTTTGGGGGAGAATTCGACTTGCGCGACCACTAAACCTCTTCCGCGAAATCCGGAAAAGTCTCAAAAATACTTTACCAAAAATACTTCAAACCATGAAAATCGAAAACGAAAAACTTTTTGGGACACCCTAATGCACACCAAAAAACAATGTACTAAAGTATACAGTCAAAATTTCTCTCCATTCGAATGCCAGCAAACAAACCGATTGAAGCCTAAATCATTCTCTGTTCTCTCTCATATTCTCTTCATTGAATATTTCAGTTCACGAGCAGCGTTTTGATTGTTATTACATATAACTATACAAATTCCAACCATGTTAAAGTAAAATTATATAAACTATGTAAAATGTATTATGTCATATGCAGCTTTGGGCACAGAAGCTGCTTGGAAGCCGCGCTCTCACAAGTGCGTATACGTATATGAAAACGAGAGCTAATAAATCAAGGAAGAGAGTAAGCAAAGCAACGAAAATTATTTTAGTTGGATTGAAAACAGCAAGCAAGCCAGACGTGTGCCGCATTGTGCGATTTGAAAAGACGAAAAAATACACGCATACAATTTTTTTTGTTCACAGCGCTTCATACTAGCTTAGATGCGCTCGCATTTTGTCTTGTAATTTTTATTTACATCAAAAAGGAATTTAGACTTTACTTCTTTTTAGCTTTAAGACTTTGTAAATTAATAAGATAGCCCTAATTCAATAAAAAGTTTGAACTTATATTTCAAATTTCAACAATGTTTCTAAATTTAGAATTTTTAAACATCCCAACTTCATTCTTAACACCATCGTCTGTTTTTTCCGAGAAATATTTTTTTAAATATATATTCCATTCACACACAAAATTTTTGTCTGTGCCACACATACAAGCAAGCATACAAGCAAGCTCACAAGCACTTCACTGTAGTGGTGCCCATAGCTGGTTATATGTCATGTCAAGATATGGTTCGAGAGAGAAATGGGTTATAGTACTTTTTTGTTATTTTTTTTGGTTCTCTTTTACGAGGGTTGCCAAATTTGCGCACACCTTCTGATCGTCTACTTCTTGATCGTCTTTCTACACACAAAAGAACACAATTTCGTTTATAATAAACGGGATTCTTTATTTGCCGCAAATATAAATTAGTTTGCGGTAAAAAACAGTTCGGTTACAGCATTTAAAACGACTTTTACAATAAAGGTTGCTTTATTTACGGGAAGAGTATCAACCTTTGCTGTCAACCATGAGACTAAATAGCAAGTGAACAATTTTTATTGCTAAAGTAAATATTTTGGCGCCAACCAAGCTCCAAACATCGTTTTTCTTTGCATGAACAATATAGCCTGTCGCTAGTTCTTTGGCAGACTATCTCCGTCAGCTTATTCCTGCTGATTGCTTAATAAATATCATGCAGTAATTTCCTACACTATAAGTAGAAATTATGCAATAACAATATACAGGGTTATTCAGGAAGTTCCGGACAAATTTCTCCAGCGTATTCCTTGGCTCATTTCGTGAAGAAAATTCCACTAGGACCATGTTCGAAAATGCAAGGGTGCGAGATGGCAGCGGGTTCAAAATTTTCGGATTGGCGGTCGTAGTGTAGTAGGGTAAAGTTGCTAACTTCTGAGCCAGTGGTCGGATTTTTTGGGCTTGTTGGAAAGGTCTTTAAGAGGCCTTTCAGAATCAATAAGTAGAAAAGTAGAAAAAAGTCAAATCGCCGAGATACAGAGCTTTCGGAAAAAAATGGAAATCAAAAATTCACATAACCTCAATTTGCTCAGACAGATGGCAGGTAACTTATGTTTTTTTCTGTTGAAAGATAGCCATACCTCTCACCTTTCTAAAATCACCTAAATGAAGCCCATAGGTCTTACCGTTCCAAAGTTATGACCATTTTACTGAAATTCAAAAATGTTTTTTTTGTTTTTGGAAGCGAAATTACAGCACACATTTATTTGTTTGCGCTAATCTCTGCTGCAGCAACAGTTTCGAGTACGCTGTGTTTTGAATTAGTAAAAATGGTAACTTATTCAACCGAAGAATTAGCAGACATTCATTACATGTATGGATTCTGCGATGGTAATGCAAGAGCTGCTGCGTGTGAATATGCATTACGTTTTCCTAATCGACGACCACCAAACCGAACAACATTCAGTGAGACGCACCGCCGATTTCACGAAGGTACGTTGTTTACACAAACGGAGAGTCCCGGAAATGAACAACACGACGTTGCAGTTGCAGAGTTAATTTTGGATGCCATAGACGAGACGAGAAACATAAGTTACCTGCCAACTGGCTGAGCAATATGAGGTTATTCCGAAAGCTCTGTATACCGGCGATTTGACTTGTTTCTTAATTTTTTAATTAATTCTGAAAGGCCTCTTAAAGACCTTTATAACAAGCCCAAAAACAAAACATTCCGACCTCTGGCTCAGAAGTTAGCAACTTTACCCTACTACCCTCCGACCACCAATCCGAAAATTTTGAACCCGCTGCCATTTTGCACCCTTGCATTTTCGGACATGGTCCTAGTGGACTTTTCTTCATGAAATGAGCCAAGGAATACGCTGGAGAAATTTGTCCGGAACTTCCTGAATCACCCTGTATAATAAATTCCAAAATATATTGGCATACGTTAGAAGATAAGTTGTTGTTGCTAGTTTTGACTTAATAACCACACGACTTTCCCACTCAAATTCCTATAGTAAATCCCGTACTGCATCATTATTACTACTGTCAATATTTTTTGTATTATGACATGTTTAGCAATTACTAAAATATTTGCCTACATCATAAATCCTCCTAAATGACTCCTCTATATATCTCTCTCCCCTACCTTGTTCCTAGCCTGGAGGTAGCCTATTCTACTTATATTCGTGGTCCAATAAAAGCCATATGCTAAGTACTCGCATTGTATAGATATTTCAATACTATATCATAAATCCTTTTATTTTGTTGCCTTCAAACTTCGATTGAATGCAAAATATTGAAGAATTGTGGCGAGGTTTTTCCAACAGTACAAACAACAGTTTTTGTGCAGTGTATGTGTGTGGTTTAGTTTCCATCTAACTGCTAGATGCGGCAACTTGAATGCATTTATTTGTCCTGTTATTGCACTGCACTGCTAAAAAGCTTATTCTCAACGCGCTAATATCAAACCCATAAAAATTCCTTTTGGTTGTGCCTCCCTTTGCCATAATTCGTTTGCAAGGATAGACGAAGAAAAATTCGTAGGACATTACTTGGCTACCACAGTGGGAGTTTGTGTGTGTGTGTTTGTGTGTTTTTGAAAATGCCTCAAATTACGCAGAGCCTAAGCTTGGGGCCAAATACTGTATACGTTTTTCTACATCGAGTGTTGTTAATGGCTGATACCCTCTTTGATTTATGCCTGTGAACAGAGGGAGTAGACGGTAAGACGGCAACACAAAAAGTTAAGCAAAACATGAACGAATGTGAACTTTCCACAAAACCTGCATATTATGTCCTGAATGCTACAGTGTTGCCTGACCATTGTCGCTGGAAACTGTAACTGTCGTGGTTGGACCGCAGTGATTTATTGGGTACACCCACCACGTTCTTTTAATATCGAATATTTTGGTGACGCTGACGTCATCGTATTCACAGTATTTAGAAAGCTTAACAAACTATTACTCGTATAAAATTCAGAGGTTAATAATAATCAAAATTTCAACAACGCCGTTATTGGATTATCTTTAATAGGTGCGTAGTTGTTATGTACTGTTTGCTGATAACCATGTTTATTCAATTTATTTCAATTCAGTTCACTTCAATTTAATTCAGATCAGTTCAGGTCAATTCAATTCCATTCAATTCCATTCAATTCGATTCTATTCAATTCAATTCAATTCAATTCAATTCAATTCAATTCCAATTCACTTCAGTTCAGCACAGTTCAGTTCAATTCAATTCTAATCTTTTCAATTGAATTGAATCCAATTCAATTAAATTAAATTTAATTAAATTTAATAAAATTCAATTCAATTCAATGCAATTCAATTCAATTCAATCCAATTCAATTCAATTCCTTATACCTTATACCATATACCTTATACCTTATACCTTATACCTTATACCTTATACCTTATACCTTATACCTTATACCTTATACCTTATACCTTATACCTTATACCTTATACCTTATACCTTATACCTTATACCTTATACCTTATACCTTATACCTTATACCTTATACCTTATACCTTATACCTTATACCTTATACCTTATACCTTATACCTTATACCTTATACCTTATACCTTATACCTTATACCTTATACCTTATACCTTATACCTTATACCTTATACCTTATACCTTATACCTTATACCTTATACCTTATACCTTATACCTTATACCTTATACCTTATACCTTATACCTTATACCTTATACCTTATACCTTATACCTTATACCTTATACCTTATACCTTATACCTTATACCTTATACCTTATACCTTATACCTTATACCTTATACCTTATACCTTATACCTTATACCTTATACCTTATACCTTATACCTTATACCTTATACCTTATACCTTATACCTTATACCTTATACCTTATACCTTATACCTTATACCTTATACCTTATACCTTATACCTTATACCTTATACCTTATACCTTATACCTTATACCTTATACCTTATACCTTATACCTTATACCTTATACCTTATACCTTATACCTTATACCTTATACCTTATACCTTATACCTTATACCTTATACCTTATACCTTATACCTTATACCTTATACCTTATACCTTATACCTTATACCTTATACCTTATACCTTATACCTTATACCTTATACCTTATACCTTATACCTTATACCTTATACCTTATACCTTATACCTTATACCTTATACCTTATACCTTATACCTTATACCTTATACCTTATACCTTATACCTTATACCTTATACCTTATACCTTATACCTTATACCTTATACCTTATACCTTATACCTTATACCTTATACCTTATACCTTATACCTTATACCTTATACCTTATACCTTATACCTTATACCTTATACCTTATACCTTATACCTTATACCTTATACCTTATACCTTATACCTTATACCTTATACCTTATACCTTATACCTTATACCTTATACCTTATACCTTATACCTTATACCTTATACCTTATACCTTATACCTTATACCTTATACCTTATACCTTATACCTTATACCTTATACCTTATACCTTATACCTTATACCTTATACCTTATACCTTATACCTTATACCTTATACCTTATACCTTATACCTTATACCTTATACCTTATACCTTATACCTTATACCTTATACCTTATACCTTATACCTTATACCTTATACCTTATACCTTATACCTTATACCTTATACCTTATACCTTATACCTTATACCTTATACCTTATACCTTATACCTTATACCTTATACCTTATACCTTATACCTTATACCTTATACCTTATACCTTATACCTTATACCTTATACCTTATACCTTATACCTTATACCTTATACCTTATACCTTATACCTTATACCTTATACCTTATACCTTATACCTTATACCTTATACCTTATACCTTATACCTTATACCTTATACCTTATACCTTATACCTTATACCTTATACCTTATACCTTATACCTTATACCTTATACCTTATACCTTATACCTTATACCTTATACCTTATACCTTATACCTTATACCTTATACCTTATACCTTATACCTTATACCTTATACCTTATACCTTATACCTTATACCTTATACCTTATACCTTATACCTTATACCTTATACCTTATACCTTATACCTTATACCTTATACCTTATACCTTATACCTTATACCTTATACCTTATACCTTATACCTTATACCTTATACCTTATACCTTATACCTTATACCTTATACCTTATACCTTATACCTTATACCTTATACCTTATACCTTATACCTTATACCTTATACCTTATACCTTATACCTTATACCTTATACCTTATACCTTATACCTTATACCTTATACCTTATACCTTATACCTTATACCTTATACCTTATACCTTATACCTTATACCTTATACCTTATACCTTATACCTTATACCTTATACCTTATACCTTATACCTTATACCTTATACCTTATACCTTATACCTTATACCTTATACCTTATACCTTATACCTTATACCTTATACCTTATACCTTATACCTTATACCTTATACCTTAGACCTTAAACAACCAAGATTGTTTAGTTTATAAACACTGTGCCTGTAATAAGGAGTCTTCTAATACACCTACTAAAGATTGTGGAAATTGTGGTTTTGCTGAGTGTGTGTGAATTTGTAATAGAGCTGATAAACGCATATATGTATGTATGCGTGGAGGCCAAAACGTTTAGTGCGGGTTTGAAGTTTATTTTGGTTGGTATTGCATTTTACACGGCTAACATGGTTTGAAGGATGATAATGTTGTTAATCCTTTGTAGTTACAACAGCGCCAACACCAACAAATCGAATATCTCTCTCTCTCTGGGAGAAATGTTTTAATTTATGCTAATGACAGTTTTGCCAATTGCATTCATTTTGGGGCATTTTGGGCGCCTTCAGGCTTGCCTTGTAAAATCGAATGACAATCAACAGAATTTTCACTTGAAGTGACCAGTGGAAATGTATGAAATACCTAGTGAGTGGATTAATAGAGGCTGTATGATGGAGGTGGTGCACAGCAATGCCTGTAGCTACTAATGTAACCTATGGATATGGGTTTGATTGAAATTGATTCTGTTAAGATTTTATGAAGCACAACATTATCGTAATCCCTCGGATTAAAGGTGCCTTAGCTAAAAAATAATGTATGGCAAACATGTTAATGTAGGACATGTAAATAAATTGAGCTATAGAAAATTGAAGATTACGATAATTGTATATATCACATTCAACTAATAGGTTATGATTGGGGCTCTCTTAAAAAATATGCTAGCTACCATTTAGTATTTATTTTACTATTTCCATTTCTTTAGTATTACTTAGTGTGTTAAATACTAAATATGTCCTGTACTTAATTTAGGACAGACAATTTTGTCATCCTTTGCCAAAAAATAATTGAAGTCGAAGCATTGAGAATTTAATCTTCAAAATCAATAAATGTATATTATTGCATCAAATGCGATAGAGGTATTTTTTGTTGTACTGAATTGTGAAGTAAATCGTTTCCTGATTCTAATCACCAGCTGCTGCTGTTATTGAAACTTACGTCCTGGAAACACACAAATGTCTGTGAACGGAAAAAATTATGCCATAAAATCGTATTTTATTACTGACACAGACATTAAATACAAACAGGAAAAAATAGAGACGGGGAGGATGTGAACGACAGCAAAGGCATACAATTCCCGAAAAAAATCAAATTCTGATGCCAATGCAGATGCAAAATAGGGCAAAGGACATTTTTTGATTCGATTTAAGCCGACCGTCATATACTCTAAAGCTTTGTCTCTTAATATACAATATATACAAATACATAAAACATAAATTATATATAACTTTAATATTGACGTAAGTATTTTCGAATTGGATTGGTCCGGTTGAAGGCCTAATCAATTTTATTAAATTTGGGTCCAATTCTATAAAAGGCGGAACATTTTTGTTTTGCTTGAAACAAAAATTGTTTTCGCTATTGCTATATTTCTTGCGCATCATTTTATGAACATTTTATGAAAGACACAAAGTGATGTTTTTTGACTTTAGAAATTGAGAAATGAATTTATGTTCTTTCAATTCCTATTGATGAGATTTTGAATATCACTAAATTCAATATTTTTTTTATTTCAAAATAATTTCTCTAAGCTCCAACTTTTTTTCAAATTTTTTACATTTTCTATTTGGATTATAATTCAAAAATACCCAAAAAGAAGGAACTATTGCATATATTGAGGCGGTATGTCACACAATATTTCTCACAATTTTTTGGATGATTTCTCATCAAAATTTTTTGTTTCATTCTCAACTTTAAACTTGAAATACAGAGTATTACAAATTTTATAGGGTATCAAATAATACCTTAAATATTTGCTGAAATTGAAATCAATTTTCGTGCTCCCATCTCCTTTGAACCAATTGGTTTATATAAAGAAATGTAAGTCATTGAAGCCAAGTCATTTCGTCTGGGCCAGCTATTGGCACAATTGGTTTTGCACAGCAAGCAACGCAAGAAGGAGGCAGGAGGTTGGACCGAGGAAGGAATAAAAAAAAAATTGCAACCCAATGTTATTACAGACCATAAATATCGATTGTAATCTGAACATATTACAATTTTGTTAATCTTTTTTGGCAAAGTCAGAGGCGCATATACACTCCCTTATATTTCAGGCTGTCTGCCACGTGTACTATGTAATATACAAACACACACACACACACAGCTTCATACCAATACT
This sequence comes from Phaonia tiefii, assembly GCA_963931995.1. Lineage (NCBI taxonomy): Eukaryota > Metazoa > Arthropoda > Insecta > Diptera > Muscidae > Phaonia > Phaonia tiefii. The sequence goes on from OZ008370.1 coordinate 258,816,723, forward strand.
ATAGCCAAAGCCAGAAAATTCCTATGTAACAACTCTCCAAAAACACACACAAGAGAGGTCGTTATTGCAAATCTTCATTGATTTTTTAAATGATTTTTCACCGTTTTGCTTCTTGTTCATTTTCGATGGTTTAGCTTAAATATCTTTCGTTGCTCCCAGAGGTTCCTGCGAGAAGTCCTTTTTTTAGTACATATTGGCTTCTGTACAACATATGTTGGCAGTCTATTAAAGACTTTTGGTGTTTTGCTATTTTTATGATTATTATGTTAATGCAAACGCATTCCATTAAACGATTATGTGATTTTTTATTGCCAGTTTGTCTACCTTTGAATTGATTTAAAGCTGTTAACTTTTGACAGTAGAGGTCATTCTAATGAAATTTATATCGATCCTTAAAGATTTGCCATTAACAAAATACCAGACAATTTAAGCAATTTCCCGTTATTTTCAACGGAATACTTTATGAATTCGCCATAAATTCTAATTTATGTTTCTATTTGCAATTTAAATTTAACGTTTTATTTTCTCAGTATAAAAATTTAAGGAATGTTATTCAATGTGTTATTCATTTAAGGATTGTTTTTCAAGAAAATGAGTGAACAACAAACACCAAGAAAAAGATACAAAGATATATAAATAAACACGTCTGAAAATGTAATACTAGTGTTGAAGATTATCTTAATTGCATTTTTGAGCTGAAGGCCGCCGATGCCATTGCTCATATCCAGTTTAGAATGTCATTTATAATTATAAGCAAAATAATTAAATAAATAAATAAATGTATCTGCTGAACAAAAAGTCTAACGTGAACATTACTTTCAGCCCACAGACACTCTATTTTGAGTTAGTAAATTGAATACTCACGATACCTGTGTCTTCAATTGACTGCTTTCGATCATGTCAACAGGAGCTACTAAGAGAAACAGCTACTAACGCAAAAAATCTGTTTCCATTTCCTACACATATCACATGCCTTAGCAAAAGCTAAGTAGGATTAAAGTTGAAAATTAAAATTAAAAAAATTAAAAAATAGAGGTTGTTATGAATCTGAAAAAAATTTAAACGTGCTTTTTTTGTTCATAGAATATATCTCAAAATATTTGTTGCATTTTCAAAATCTACTGCCATACACTCACAGAAATATTTTATTTTACATAGTACATTTCCAAATTTTTATACCAAATCAGACACAAAAAAATTTTAAAAAACTAAATATATGGACATACATATTAGATAACGAAGTTAATTTATCACCCTCTACAAAAAAAATTAGTCAAATATCATTAAATGATTATTAGAACCCGAAAACCGGTTTTGCAAATAACCGTGTGTCGCTTTTTAAAATTCCCTAATTTTCTAATTTTTTTCTAAATTTGACGTCAATTAAGCGGGTTTTACACAATTTGTGTTAAATATAAATATACCTACAACAATTTAAAAATTAAACACCACGAGGTATGACTTTCAAACGTTAATGAATTAATGGAATTAAGTAACACGATAACTATTTTCAAATATAATATCATTGCTGAATAAGTTTTGCATACGATTTTAAAAAATTTCTATCAAATCCAAATATGATTTCCAAATTACAATGAGCTTAATGCGAATTTGAATTAAACTTACTAACTTTTTGTTAAACACGAATTCCGAATCAGAATATGATTTACATTTTACTTTTAAATTTACGCGTGATTGTCAAATGTTAATTTAGCTAAGAAATATTCAGATATAAAATCGAATAAGACTATTCTATCCAATGCCGTCCAATTTAATTCAATGCAATTAAATTTAATTCAATCCAACTCAATTCAATTCAATTCACTTAAATTCCACTTAATTCATTTGAATTCAATTCTATTCCATTTAATTCAATTCAATTCAATTCAATTTAATTCAATTCAATTCAATTCAATTCAACTCAATTCAATTCAATTCAATTCAATTCAATTCAATTCAATTCAGTTCAATTCAATTCAATTCAATTCAATTCAATTCAATTCATTTCAATTCAATTAAATTCAACTCAGTTCAATTCAATTCAATTCAATTCAATTCAATTCAATTAAATTCAATTCAATTCAATTCAATTCAATTCAATTCAATTCAATTCAATTCAATTCAATTCAATTCAATTCAATTCAATTCAATTCAATTCAATTCAATTCAATTCAATTCAATACAATTCAGTTCAATTCACTTCAATTCAACTCAATGCAATTCAATTTAATGCAGTTTAGTTCAGTTTAATTCAATTCAATTAAGTGCAATTCAGTTCAATTCAATTTAAATCCCTTCAGTACAATTCAATTCATTTTAGCTCAACTGAATTCAATTCAATCCAACTCAATGCAATTCAATGCAATTCAGTTCACTTCATTTGAAACCCGTTCAATTCAGTTCAATTCAATTCAATTCAATTCAAATCAATTCAATTCATTTCAATTCATTTCAATTCATTTCAATTCATTTCAATTCATTTCAATTCATTTCAATTCATTTCAATTCATTTCAATTCATTTCAATTCATTTCAATTCATTTCAATTCATTTCAGTTCATTTCAAATCACTTCGATTCAATTCAACTCAATGCAATTCAATTCAATTCTATTCAACTTAATTAAATTCAATTCAATTCATTTCCATTAAATACAACTCAATGCAGTTCAATTCAATGCAGTTCAGTTTAATACAATTCAATTCAACTCAATTCAGTTCAATTCAATTGAAATACCTTCAATTCAATTCACCTCAACTCAATACAATTCAATTCAATTCAATTCAATGCAATTCAATTCAATTTTGTTCAATTCAATTCATTTCCGTTCAGTTCAGTTCAAATCAATTCAATTTAATTCAATGCAATTCACTTCAGTTGAGTTCAGTTCAGTTAAGTGTAGTTCAATTCAATTCAATTCAATTCAATTCAATTCTGTTCGTTTCATTTCAATTCAATTCATTTCAATGCAGTTCAGTTCAATTCAATTGAAATCCATTCAATTCAATTCCATTCAGTTCATTTCAACTCAATTCATTTCGTTTCAATTCAACTCAGTGCAATTTATTTCAATTTAATTCATTCAAATTCAATCCGATTTAATTCAATTGAGATCAGTTCAATTCAGTTCAACACAATTCAATTTAAATCAGATCAATTCAACTCAAGTCAATTTAATTCAATTCAATTCAATTCTGTTCGTTTCATTTCAATTCAATTCATTTCAATGCAGTTCAGTTCAATTCAATTGAAATCTATTCAATTCAATTCCATTCAGTTCATTTCAACTCAATTCATTTCGTTTCAATTCAACTCAATGCAATTTATTTCAATTTAATTCAATCTAATTCAATCCAATTTAATTCAATTGAGATCAGTTCAATTCAGTTCAAATCCATTCAATTCAATTTAATTCAATTCAATTCAATTCAATTCAATTCAATTCAATTCAATTCAATTCAATTCAATTCAATTCAATTCAATTCAATTCAATTCAATTCAATTCAATTCAATTCAATTCAATTCAATTCAATTCAATTCAATTCATTTCAATTCAATTCAATTCAATTCAATATAATTCAATTCAATTCAATTCAATTCAATTCAATTCAATTCATTTCAATTCAATTCAATTCAATTCAATTCAATCGAATTCAATTCAATTCAATTCAATTCAATTCAATTCAATTCAATTCAATTCAATTCAATTCAATTCAATTCAATTCAATTCAATTCAATTCAGTCCAATTCAATTCAATTCAATTCAGTTCAATTCAATTCAATTCAATTCAATTCAATTCAATTCAATTCAATTCAATTCAATTCAATTCAATTCAATTCGATTCAATTCAATTCAATTCAATTCAATTCAATTCAATTCAATTCAATACAATTCAATTCAATTCAATTCAATTCGATTCAATTCAATTCAATTCAATTCAATTCAATTCAATTCGATTCAATTCAATTCAATTCAATTCAATTCAATTCAACTCAATTCAATTCAATTCAGTCCAATTCAATATTATATCCCCCAATGTTTCGGAAGTGAAAAGTAAATAACCTTTTTCCGCAGAGGTATCCAACTGACTGATTGTCAATACTTCGAACGTAAAATCTCTATCAGTGTAAATAATTTAAAAAGATGCCTGTATTGATTCTTATGGGGGCTGGCTGGGAATATAGCTATTTCTATGGCCACCAAGGCAGATCATTAGCTCCCATATCCACAAGTATTTAGTTATATCACTATATATTATACGGATAGACAAATCTCAACTAATCGAGAATTGTCTCAACTCAACTCAATTGTCAAAACATCCAGAGCAATTCTTTGGCATAACCATCAATATTGACAATAATCAAGTTGACATTATTTTTTTGATAACGTATTCTAGGAAAATGTACGTTTTAAAATAAAAGTACTTTTTCATACAAATTTATCTTGAACCGGAAAAAATATTAAAGACCATAACATCTTACAGATCGCATAATCAAAACTAAAAAGGATATATATTTATTATATTTATATTATATTATATATTTATATTATATATATGTACTTTACATTATGTGTATAACATAATATTAGGTATATATTTATTATATTATACACATATTTCTTATTTCATAGATTTCAAATTTTATATACTATTTCAAAACAAACAACTCTCACATATGCACCCCCCTTGTTTAAACTACAAATCATTAAAAAATTGCAATTCCAGAAAAATATCATTATCAAAGAAAAACATTATTGTTAATAACAATGGCAATAATATTTTAAAGCTCTTACCTTTTTCCACTGTAAATAACATCTGTTACAAAAGAACAATAGGTTGGATGGGTATTATAACTTCCGCAAGCAAAGGAAAACTTTCAGCGGCTTTAACAATGTTTTTGAATTTTTTGGTTGCCACCGAAAACAGAACAAAAATTTATATCAACTTCCGCTGATGACAATGCAAATGTAACTTTTCCAATTTGTATTTTATTTTACATAAAATTTTCTGGGAAAAAAAAACAAAAATCATTCATCCCAAATATAAAACAAAGTCGGAATGGAGTAACATCTGTGCGGGTATGCACATAATCTTCCTAATTGAGTATTTGGGTGAATCGTTTTTCACATTGCTCGCACCTTTACATATTTGATATATTGAAAAATAAAGGTCAAAGTTTAAAGTTTTTTTCAAAAAAGCACTAAAGTTTAATGAAACAAAATAAATATTTTGTCCATTACAGAGGAGAGGGATAAATCAGTGATCTATGCATAATAAACTCAAATTGAATTGAAAATTGAATCACTAATGGGCACCTACAATTTGACACCGGTACCGCGCAAATCTTTAGAAATGCTTTTTATACCCTATATCTCGATAATGTAGTTATAGATAGCGCTACTCAATTTATTTATTTTTTTCAGAAGTGAAATTGTAGTTGCCTCGTGGGAGTTGAGCAAATTTCATTTGTGTCTAATTATTGCTAATGAATAGTAGTTCTTGAGGCAATGTATCAAACACTTCCTCTTGGTCATTTGTTGCTCTAGATCACAACCACTTTAGATTCTATTATCAACCATAACATTCGTCGATGTTAATAAGACTTTGAACCATCAACCAATTTGATGAACTAGAATACAAAATCAATAATACGCCACCCTATTTAATACCTTTGAACACCTACAAAAGTATTCAACATTCTGAGTATACAAACACATTCGTGGTGGTTGGGGTTTAAGCCGGGAGTTTGAAATTTTACAATAATATTAAAACTATTTTTGGTTGTTGTTTTTGCCAGTGGAAAATTTGCAAAATTCTGTGACAATACTATCAAACAATACAAGTTTCACAAAATAAAAAGCCAACAATACCAACCAATATGCTGTTGCACATTTTGTTCCAGAAAAGAGTACAAATGTTACTGTTACAATGCATTCAATACCTTTACACTACGTATACAATGGATGTAAAGTTTGTGAACAATGGATTTGCGAGAAAACAAGAAACGGTTGACAGAAAATATGGACGCATATTTATAAATGGTGTTCACTTTATAGGTATTTTAAAAGAACAAAATAAGAAATGTTCAATTCAATCTTTAATATCATACAAAAGAACTATCCTCTACATTTATTTTTGAGGGACAATTTCCTTCAAATTTTGACCGTATCTGTGGTTAATACGATATATTCTGACCACTACGAGGGGTATTTGGCAAACGCGGAATTCAACAATTATATTCGGCTTATTCACGTAAACCTTGGACTTTAGGTAGTCGTAAAGGAAAAAGTTTAGAGGTGTAGTATCACCTGATACACCAATTCACGGGTCCGAAGCGTGAAATTAATTATTCCCCGACATTTTGCCATAGTTTGAAACGTCAAAATGATCAAGATGTCGTCGAGATTACGGGCATTCATTTCAGATAGAAAACAGTCCGTCACAGTTGATAATGGTTGTCTTTCTTGGCTGGGTACAAATTGTTACTCCAAAATATGTACTAGTATACAAACAAAAGGAGAAAGAATTTGAATGGGTTGAAGGATGCGTTGCATGAATCTAGTCCGTTATCATGCCGGCCTATTTTTTGAAGAAAAGTGGATCGATAATTCGACCAGACCATAAACAAACATGAACTTTTTAAATTTGCCTTGGATTTTAATTTGCAATTCTTTATCTAATGCAAATACAAAAGAAATGCAAATAGTTTTCTTATGTAGGGTCACGTATTCAAAATAATTAAAGGCATATTTCTGTATAATTGGCATCCGATTGCAGAACCTTCATTTGAATTGGCTGTAGAAATGCTAATTCGAAATTTTTTAATTGCCATTATGAAATATGGGAATGCCTTTAATTATTTTGAATATGCGACCCCATATAAGAAACCCCACTTAGTGTGTAAAAACGCAATTAAAGCTTCCCCTCTGTGTTGCATTTTCGCAGTTTACTGTTTTATATAATTGCAGTTTTATATTACTTTCGGAAGTTTCTGAGACTTGCAAGCGGTTTCATATGAAAATTGAAGGTTTTCGAAATACAAATCCAAGGAAAATTAATTCATAATATTTGACACACTACGTGGGCTTTCTTAAGCAGGGTGACATATATTTAATATCAAACTGATGTTTTGTCTAGAAGTAATATCACCCTCTTCAGGTCACTCTTCAGCCCAAATGTGGTACTTAGGTTACTGACGTAGCCATTAAGCCCGAAATGAGCCTAATCGCCGAACAAAACTTCAATCGAAAGCAGAGTATCTTCTCAAGTTTTTTAAGTGATCACAGACTGATGTTATGCCCTTAAACATCTAACTACAACTGTCCTCTAACCTGGTTTGATTGTTGATCAAAACTGTATCAAAATTTAAATTTTGCTTAACTTGAACTTAAAACCTGATCTGCACATCCTACACCACATATATTTTGCTAAATCCTGTTTATCTATTTCATATTTTCTTGCCTGGCAAGTCCTACGATCATATTTGACACAGTCCATAATATGAAAATTAGAAAAAAAATAGTAAATGTAAGGAGCAAAGTTTTCCTATAATAACTAACTTCAACGAGCTCCTAAAATTATGCAATGTAATAATTTTATTGTAGTTATCCACACCATATGCAAGACCTATGGTTTAATATTTAGCCTCAAGGTATGCAACAGCTCTTTAATGTTAGACATTAGTTACTTACTGAAATATACAGCTAATTAAGTGAAAACTAATGGATATTTATATGCTAATCCGCTAAAATTTTTAAAAGAATAATGTACAACAGTCTTAGGTGTTTTCCTGACAGTAAAAGCATTCGCCGAGAGTCTTTTCATGATAAAATGCAAAACAATACTGACCACAACTTCAATAAAATAACATTATACTCATAACAACTTAAAATGATAAAATGCCAAACAATACTAAACACAACTTCAATAAAATAACATTATTCTCATCACAACTTGATCCGTCATAAAATCCCACTGAAAACCGTACCCTTCTACGTAAATCAATCGTTACAACGGATTTAGATTTATATACATCAGAAACGAGTAGTTGTAAATCTAGGCAACAGGAGCAGAGGCTTTGAAGTTCATATCTTAAATATCCTGTAAACGTCGGTGCTGCAAGGGTTAGTGTGCGCCGCTCTTGTACATGAGAACGGGGGTTCGATCCCTGCTTTGGCCACATTACATTTCTTTGGAAAACAGCCGCCACTTTTAGGGATGGCGACACAATATTTAGCCATGAAAATAGCTTCTCAAAATACAGTTCGTAACCGGTGTAAAACTGTAGGTCCCAATCAGTGAGTGTACACACTATAAAGCGCACATCTAACTGATTGTGAGAAACTCTCCTTAATCCCTTCATGGGGTGTCATGACAAACCATTTTTTATTAATCTTCAATATCCCACATCTATCATCGTCGTTTTATTGTTTTTTAGCTCAGGAAATATCAGTAGCACTACAGGGATCTGAGATGTACTGTGTGCTAGATATAACAGCATATCAACTTGTTTTGCTACTCCTACAGTGGGAGTGGCTTTGCTAACATTAGCGTCTTAACGGACATGCAATTAGTTACCATGTATAATCAGTTTTGATTTGATTCTCGGAGAAAAACCATGGCAAATAATAGCTTAACAAATGGCGAGCAGTCCTTTGAACCTACACAATATTTATAGGTTCATTTTCCCTTCTGTAACACACAATATTTATACGTTCATACACTAGCTTCTTCTTCTTCATTTTCCCTTCTGTAACAAACTAGTACTAGTTTTTACTAAATTCTTTTAAAGCTTTTTAACGCAGTGTATAACCTTTTCATGATATTTGCGGCAGCCTAAAACTATACCACTTATATTACCAATATATCGGTTATTATTGCAATAGTCGTTATAACAACAGTTACTCCCACTGCCGCGATTGGAGGTGCAGTGCTTCGATCAGTGTTCGATCCCTGTTCTGACCGCCCTAAGATTCCTTCAATAATGGTCACCTAGCTTAGTGATAGATAGTTTAGAGTTTATAGACAGTCTTTTTTTAGTTTTGTTGAGTTTTTTACAGGTGCTAAGGTGATTAATTCTCAAGATTACAACAAAAAAATTAAACAAGGCTCGATTTCAAGAACACACAAATGTAAAAGCTTCTTGCTTTAGTGCGAGTTTTCTTACAACTATCCGAAGAATGGGTGTAAAGCTGTGGGTCTCAATCAATGTGTGTAAAACTAGAAACTGCACAGCTCACTTGTTACGAAATGGTTTCTTCAATCCCTTCATAGGATGTAATGGAAAAGTATTCCTTTTTACCTAATTCCAGACCACCTGGAAAACTGATCAAAAATACAGTGGCAATTTGATCTGTCAAAAAAAAACCAGGAGCAGATAAATTCAGGATCATACCTTGAAAAGAATATCCTATAAACTCCCACTGCTGCTTTGTTTTCACCTCAGAAAATATCGGTAGCACTAGAGGGCTCTGTGAGTCTCGGTTTGACATATTTTCTAGTTAATACAGTAGAAGCGGCTTCGCCAGCACTATCATCTTTAGATGTAGAAAGTTTTTTGATTTGATTCTCAGAGAAAGACGATAGCTAAAAGTAGTTTTCGAGTAATATTAATTAATGGCGGTCAATCTATTTACCCTAAAGGAAATTTATGGGTTCATTCATTTATTTTTTCCATTGAACAACATAAATTTTCTAGTCAACAACAAACTAGTACTTTTTAGTAAATTATAGAAATCGAGACCAGGAAGCAATAAAAATCCGATACCTATGTGCCAAAATTGGGGGTATTGAATTTCTCAATTCCCGTAAATGGGTTGAATTATACTCGTCTATGTACCCACGTTCCGTGGCTGTCGGTGGTGCAATGGTTAGTGTGCGCGGCTCTTCTACATGATATCCTGGGTTCGAACCCTGCTCTGACCACCTTCAAAAAAAAATTTTCTTTCGGCGGCGGTCACCTCGCATAGTGACGGCGACACTATCGAGTATATAGCCATGAAAAAGCTGCTCAAAATACCGTTCGGAATCGGTGTAAAACTGTAGGTCCCAATCAGTGAGTGAAAATTGGAAAGCGCACAGCTCAGTGATTGTGAGAAGTTCTCCCCGGTCCCTTCATGGGATGTAATGGGAAACCATTTATTTTTATTATGTACCCACGTTCCAGTAGATTTTGAATATGTTTTCGATAGTATGAACTAAAATTCAATGTGGTCCTTGACCAAAAAGTTAATGGCCGATAACATAGCATCCCTGATTCGGGAGCTGAATAGGGATGCTACATGTAAAGTTTGCTTTAATGTAAAGGAAAGCCAACATTTTAGCACATTTGCGGCAGTCAGATAATAACGCGTCTTGTCCCCAACGTTATTTCTACTGCTAATGGATGAAGTAATGGAGGCAACTAGTGCAGAAGTAACTTTCTGCATTCTGTGAAACATGTCTGAAAACCTACATTGTATCGACTACAAAGATGACATATGTATTGTAGCCCACAAATTTGATAACATTACGTCCAATTTAAACAGATTCTCCGAAAGGGCAAACAACTAGGATTCAAAAGAAATATAAAAAATACAAAGCTTATACGTATTCGAACAGAACGGAATACTCCAGTAACAGTTGATGGTCCGTGGAATCAATCAACTATTTGGGATGCAAGATTACCAAGGATAATCTATCCGCAACGGATACAATTGATGAAATAAATAAGTACTGTGTTGCAGATGATCCATGAAAGGCGAAATATCAAAGACTTAACTACAGTGTAAAGTCTGTACTGTTGTAAGGTTATACTACTTGGAACTTGACAAAGATGGCAATCAAGAGGATCCAACCGTGTATCAATCATTGTCGAAAGCAAATTATCTGCATTTATAGCCTAATGTGTCTAAAGAAGGTTTTTGACAACGCAGGTATACCAGGTCTATTGACCTACGTAGAGAAAATGGACTTCGATCGGTCATTTACTTAGGCGCCCAACGTCAGATATTGCTAGAGTTACAACTGAATGGAACCCTCAGGGCTATCGAAGACCATGAACATTTTCAAATACCTGGAAGCGGTACCTGGAGAAGGAAAATAAATAAACCTGGCTATCATGGAATCAAACTAAATCAGTTGCGAAGGACAGAAATCGATGGAGAGAATTCTTTTAAGCTATATGTTCTTATATTTATTTAAATTGTACATTGCAATCTTGTGTTTAAATTAATTTACTACAAATTCTAAATAAATGCTAATCCCATAAACGTATCAGCGAAGTCTCCAACCTTTTCACGACATTTGCGACAGCCTAAAATTATACCCCTAATATTATTTCTACATTACCACTATTTCGGTTAGTATCGCAATAGTTGCACATACCAAATATTGCTTCACCGAGGGTTTGATTAAGTCTGTTTTTCTGTTCGGTTAGTGTTCTGAAATAATGTAATGGGTAAAGACGTATACTAGTAACTTCGACTGATTGCACTTTTGAAATTAGTGTCTCCAAAATAACTCAAAAGATTGCCGTTTAAAAAACTGCGAAACTGTCAAGTATTCAGCCACGAAAAAGGTTCTCAAAAACCGTTTGGAATCGGAGTAAAAGTATCTCACTGATTGTGAGAAGCTCTCCCCAATCCCTCCTCCATGGGATGTAATGGGAAACCATGTTGAGACATATAAACACCTCAATACTAAGATTGTAACGTATTACTAACAAATCGCTGAAAGACTTCATGCAAACCCTATATAATCCTAAACAATTGCAGTAGTAATAAGGGAAAAGACGTATGTACAAAAAGAATAACAACAATGAAACAGAAGATATTACAACAAGAAAATAATAACAATAATAAAAACTTGTTTGCCACACTCCGCCTTTCCACCCTGAACGACCTTTTTCACTTTTGTGTTTTGTAAAAAATTGTTCGCTTGTCTTTTCAGGGAAGTGACAAAAACAATAAAGTGAAAAATATAGTGAAATAAAGTGAATAATATTTCTATTGCAGATCAATGTGAAACAATAGTAGAAGAGGTTTCAGGTCGCTATTTAAATATGAAAGAGTACTAAAGTTAAGAATTATAATGTTACAATTATGTAGATAAACATTAAGTGCTACTCCAATTTTACCGAAATTTTTTTTCAAATAAATACACACACAACATTCTGATATAGATGTTAAGTAAAGTATTTGCAGATCATCTCGGCGAATGCTCTTACAGATCAAGTCCAATAAACTTGTCAGAGAAATACCTAAACCTGTTGTACATTAGTCTTTTAAAATTTTTAGCGGATTAGCATAGTTTTTAATTAATTAGCTGTATATCTCAATGAGTAAATAATGCCTAACATTAAAGATTTGAAAGCTGTTGCATACTTTTAGGCTAAATATAAAAGCATAGCTCTTGCATATATTGTGGATAACTACCATAAAATTATTACATTGCATAGTTTTAGGAGCTCGTTGAAGTTAGTTACTTTAGAAAAACTTTACTTCTTGCTATATATTATACAAACCTGCATTTATTATGTTTCTTTCTTAAGTTCCTATTAGGGACCCTGTCATGTATGGTCGTAGGACGTGCCAGGTAAGAAAATAGAAAAACAGATAAACAGGATTAAGCAAACTATGTATGGTGTAGGATGGGAAGATCAGACTTTAAGTTGAAGTTACGAACAATTTCAATTTAGATACAGATTCGATAAGCAATCAAACGAAGGTAGATCACAGTAGCAGGCTGTTAACAGCTATATGCCGAAACGACTAGATATCCCCAGGCAAGTACTAGGTCTGCAATGCCAGCGTTATGTGCTTTTTCATATTGGACACATTAGAACATTAGGTTCGTATATTATAAAGTAGGCTTCATTACAATGCCGACCACAACATCTGGTAGGGTATCACATCTTAGTTCACCCTTTTGCATTGTACCAATTTTGTCGTAGGCTTTTACTCGGCAACCAATTACAGGCTTTTAAGCAAACAAAAGAACATGTGGAACCTTTTTGTTCAACTTGTAAATGATGATGTCTTCAAATTACAATATTTTATTGACCTTTTAGAAGGGGCATTTATAATGGCCACACTCTAACACAAGCATATTCACTCATACAATCACGCACTTAACTGAACACATCACAAAAAGGTTGTCAAATAAAATTGTTGGCAAATTACAGTTTATTACAACTCATGTGTGTATGTCTGCGTAATACTAGTACAGTACTTGTGCTTTAATAAGGGCATGTGACAAAATACCATTTCAGCAATATTTTTGATTATAGTACAATGTATCCTTGTACTTGTCGTTAGAGCGGCAACAGAGATAACATCGAACTTCAGTGACTATTCGATATCATTGTACATGATGATACTTAACATCACGATGTATCCTCACAATGGTATTAGAAATTTAGCCCATTTCAGGCAATATTGTTGAATCCCACTGCCAACACAAACTTGGTCAGCATCATCGTCAGACATTGTAATGTACCAAGCAGCTGTCGATTGCTGAGAGACAACATAAACATGTCGGTAACACCCTGCTAGTACGTTTATCACAATTTACGCTTGTACATTCATATGTACACGTGTCTGTATCTCAGTTTATAATCGAATTTTTGGTATATATGTCTGTACATACAACACAGCACTTGTTCAATAACTGCCCCTCCCTTCCCATATCACTGAAGTTTTTCACTCGATAAGGAAATATCAAGACAGCAGCACAATAATGAAATTGCTAATGGTTCAATGAACTTGGTTGGGAACTTTATTTCCAGCTTTTAAATGTAAAATTATTCAAAAGTTTCACTTGTTTGTTTTCATATCAGTGCAAAGGGAGCTACAAGTTGTATATTACATATGGGAAAAATGGCAAAATTAAACAGACACTGAATGTCCTGTAGAATTACACGCTGTGGGGTGATTCTCGATACATTTTAGGTCCTTAATATCTTCGGCATTCATGGGAGCAATTCATTTAATGGCAATCGTAGTTTGTATATCACAATTTTATTTGTTCTTAAGTTACTCTCTCAAATGTATTCACCGATAAATTGTTTACACATTTGGCAATTGTGATTATTTTAATTTTCTTCGAAAATTAACAAGGAGACGCCGTTAATAGCAATGCCAAAAATTGAAGAGGATTACATGGACGACGAATGTTGTCAATAGAATGGCGCTACGTTCCCACATAGCCAACACTACAATCAATCAAAACTGCATAACCAGCCGAAACCCAAGTCCATTGGCCGCATCTCAGCTCAGATTTGACCCCATTAGACTACTATCTCTGGGGTGCCGGGTAAGATAAGTGTTACGTAAAGAAACACGAGTCCAATGAAGGCTTGAAATATGAAATTGACACTGTCGTTCACAAGATAAAAGCCCAAACATAGATAACGTACTGAAAAATGGAATTTGAACGACATTGTGATTCACTCACAATATCAGTTAGAGTCATTAGAGTCAGTCACAATATTCATTAAAATAATAATTTTAAAAAATGCATATTAGTATTTTTCTTAAAACAATTGCAATTTTCGCCTTGATGAAAAGCGCAGGCAACAACAGGACTTCAAATCCTTTTTTTGTCCAGCCTATCGATCAACATCTCAAGCCGGTCGGCAAATCAACACCCAAATTTGTAGATACATACCAAATCGAACAGTATAAACCCCAACTCTGTGGTCGGCCATTATTACCTTTAATTTGCCACAAAAAACACAGGAGAATATGGGCCTTGCAAAAGGAATATGACGTATGTATTTATCCAAGGCAATCTTTTGCATCTTCTCTTCTGTTGGTTGGTTGGTTGGTTTTCGTGGTGGCTAAAGATACTATTTAGCATCAATTAGTGTCTTGAGACACCGTTTTGCATACCACATCACTCCCGAAAGTAAAAAGTACTGTGTCTATATCTATCCTGTTAATCGGAGATACTTCATTAGATCCCCTAGATCTATCTCGTGTATCTCAGTGAGGTAATGCAGCAAGGGACGGCCCATAGTCTTCGGGCGTCTATTCATCAGAGCCGGGAAACTGCAGAGGAGATGCTCCACCATCTCCTCCTCTTCTGCGTCATCGCAGGCATGGCAGTGGTCATTATATGGCAGCTTCAACCGTCTTGCGTGATTACCGATTGGCCAGTGCCCGGTCAGCATGCCAATTAGCCTAGATATGTCTCCCCGATTACGAGTTCAGATGCAGTGTTGTAAGATTTAAGTGATAGGAGAGCAGCTTGGCTATCTACAAATATTCCAGTGCGCTCTGTTTTTTGCTGTAGTATAAGTGCGGCGCAGGCTTCTTTAATGGCCAGTACCTTCGCTTGGAAAACGCTGTACTTGTCTGGGAGTTTGAATGGTAAATTGAGGCCAGCGTCTTCGGCGAAGACACCCGAGCCAGTCCCACATTCCATATTGGATTCGTCCGTAACTACTTTGGTGTCAAAACCTGTAAGTGGTTCCGCTTTATTCCACTCTATTCTCCCGGGAAACCTGCCATCGAATAGGTTATCAAACGTCGATGAGGGGGTCAGTAATCGGTGGTTATATTGAGTTCTCTTGGGATTGTCTGTAGTATACTCACATGTTCCAGAGTCCAGGCCGCACTAGCTGTGATGTTATGCCGATGCAGGCTGATCTCTGTACTCTATACAACAGTTTCATGGTGGACGCCTTCCCTGCGACAGGGCACCATATCATTGCTCCATAGGAGAGTATTGGTCTGATTATGCTAGTGTACATCCATAGCACCATTTTCGGTAGGAGACCCCACCGGGTTCCGAACATTTTCCGACAAGCGTAGTACGCAACGGTTGCCTTCTGTGCGCGGTGCTCTATGTTACGCTTCCAGGAAAGTTTAGGGTCTAGAATCACGCCCAAGTACTTGGCGTGAGTGGAGTCTCTATTCCACTTAGCCGAGGAGGATTAAACTTTGGTATCTTGGTCTTCGTGGTAAAAAAACATGACCTCAGTTTTCCCTGGATTCACTGCTAGAGAACACCCAGTGGCCCAATCGTTAAGTGCTTTCAGGGCAACATTCATGATTTCGCTTAACAGGGATGGGAACAAACCAGAGACGGTTTTGATCCTCATTTTGTCTAGTTTCAGTAGTATTTTGTTGATTACGAGTAGCCAAAGTAGGGGAGAGATGACTCCACCCTGGGGAGTTCCCCTATTCACCCGCTTTGATGACTCGCTATTTCCCACAGAGGCGGTGATAATTCTGCTCTGTGGCATTGTCACTATCCAACTCTTGAGGAATGTTTCCACGCCTAGATCTCTTCAAGTGCTTCTTCTATAGCAGCTGAGCTCACGTTATTGATTGCCCCCTCTATATCCAAGAAGGCCGTGAGGGTATATTTTTTGTGTTCCAAGGACCTCTCAATAGTTCTGACGACTTCGTGCAGGGCTGTGTCGGTTAAGCGGCCTTTTAGATATGTATGTTGCCTGCTGATATTTTGGGCGTTCCATCCATCTTCTTGCGGATATGTGCGTCGATTAGCTTTTCAAGAGTTTCAGAAGAAACGCTGAGAGGCTGATCGGTCTGAAATCCGTTGCGCTCTCATGACTCCGTCTCCTCGCCTTGGGAAGGAAGACCACTCTTACCTGGCTCCAACTCTTTGGTAGGAAGTTAAGAGTCAGGCAGGAGCGGAATATAATACAGAGCCACAGCTAATTATAACCTCCACACATTGCAGCATCTTTGGATATTCTGTCTGGACTGATTATATCCTATATACCATAAGTAACCGAGAATTGGGTTGATAATATCGGCACCTCCCTGGATGTGTTCTCGCAGCCCGGAAAGTGAGTTTTCAGGAGTATATCTAGCAATTCAGCTGAGCTATTTTATCATGTCCCGTCATCCCTCCTCACATAGGTGGGATTTGATTGCCCCTTGGCCATAATTTTGATCAGTCTTGCTGTGTACTTTCTGTTCTCCATCGATTCACAGAACTTCGACCAAGATCGTATTTTTGCAGTTGGTGTTGCTTTCTTATACTCTTTAAGTTTATCCTTGTACGGCTGCCAGGATCCACTTATATAGCTTGCATTGAAAGCTTTGCGAGATTCTCATCTTAGTGTTGTGAGCTCATCTGTCCACCAAGGCGGATAGGTTTTCTTCTGTTCGTAAACACCTCTTTCTGTCACAGGAATTCGTCGCCATTATCCTTCCAGAGTTGTCATAATTTTCCGGCTAACCTCAGGTGGGTATTTGAATAATTTTCGCTGTCCTTTATCCTTATCCATTCCACAGTCTTGGCATTAGCAACGTAATATCGTTACTGTTATATTATACACGTGTATTATTATACACGCTATTGGCAATTATAGATGCAAGCTGCAAAATTTTTAATTTTTTGTTGTGTGGATGCAAATATAACGAGATTTTAGATCGTCGCAAATATGGTATACTTGTGTCCAAACACATTATGTTGGCTATTCAATATTACGCAATGATTACTAGGTTATAACCTGTGTTTTTGAGAACCAAATGCAGCTTTGTTTGTTGAAAACTGCTGAAGACAAAAACGTCATATATAACAAAGAAACAAGAAATTAGCAAATTTTCAGTTTATGAAAACAACACTTGCAAATATATACATAGTTCCTGCAATATGTTGATGCGGCTATTTCTTCAGCGTGTACATATATGTACTTATATCCCAATACATTTCTCTCGAAAAGCATCCCAGTACCCGTTGCCCTGCTTGCGGTATTACAAAACATTCAGCCCCAACAGCAACACAGGTTGCGTGGGAGTTTAAAATATCAGGGTTTTTCTATCACAAGAAAGGCTCTTATCTCTGAATTATCGTCACAAATATCACCGTCAGCTATTGCCTAACATTATTATGTTTTTAATCTCAAGCCTGGCGTTATTGTTTTCGATTTCGGCAGACATGAGAAGAAATAAATTCGTCCGCTACCTCGAATATATGAAGATTATCTATATTATGGCTCCGCTCAAAACGAGACAACATCTCTGCTCGTTGAAACCAATTCTTTTGATTTATCCTCAGTTCATACTAATCATAGAGCAATAGATACGAGTCGCTATCCTTCTCTTTACGTTATCTCGATGATGACGAAGTAGTAGGTCATTTCGTTGGGTTCAATATGCTGTTGTATGTTACTCATTGGTTTGGCTGAGAACGGACAGAAATAGAAGGGAATTTGAATTTTCGTTCGATGCAACCAGCATAAAAAATCATTAGTATCAATCACCCACTATTTAAACTTAGTCTGCTGCATGGTTTATTTATGGTTGCTTATCGCTCTCGCCTACCTACCCTATTTTTTATCAATTTCCTATTTCATAGTCGATCAGCTGTGTCATGGATACCCCAGTGCTAACCCACTCCTTTGCCGATTAATTTCCGAATCTCGAAAACACCACAGAAACTTCTTGGCTTCGACCTTGGCTGCTGATTTTTATATTTCTCTTATAAGGTCCAGTATGACGTTGAAGACATCGCTAACCCTGATGCCTTGTCTGACACCAAATGATTCGGTAATATCTGTAGACATGGTATAGATCAGTGTTAGACTGCTTGAAAAGTCTGTCTTTGTTTCTTTTTTGGGTGCAAATATAAAGTGTGTTTGGAGCTTGTCGCAAATATAGTATACTTGTGTCCAATCACATTGTGTTTATTGTTCAATATTACATATTTGAGACACAATGATTAATATGTTATAATATATGTGAGTTGTGATCCAAATACTGTTATGTTTGTGAAACAAACACAGCTGTGCTTGGTGCACTGTTTACTTAAGTTTTTTGCCGCTTTACTCTGTCGTGAGCAAAACAATAAAAATTACAGCAGACAGTTGTCCGAGGCCTTCGGCCACGGACTGTCCCTGCAGGCTGTGTCAGAGACAGTTTAACGTAGAATTCGCCATCCGATAAGGCAGAAAACATATATAACAATAAATTCATTTGCTTTTTTTTATTTTCATTTATTGTTATATATGTTTTCTGTCTTATCGGATGGCGTATTCTATGTTAAACTTAATGGCCGTGTCTCTGACACAGCCTGCAGGGACAGTCCGTGGCCGAAGGCCTCGGACAACTGTCTGCTGTAATTTTTATATTTACCAACGGCATTTGATTCAAGTCCGTTTAAAAAAAAAAATATGTTAAATTTTTTTAAACTTAATTTAATTTATGTATTTTAATTAATATTTTTATTGAAATAAGTTCTGCGAATGTTGAGAGGGCCGCCCTAATATTAAAAAAGGTTTACCTTATCGAGTCTTCGCATTAGCATTCGAGCGTTGTGTGAAAGCTTTACGCTTTACAATTCAAAATTAATGTTACAACAGCTTTATTGAAGCTTTCGCAAAAAAGCTTTATTACGTTAGCTTACTGTTTTTTTCACTTTTTACTAGATACATGTTGCCAAGCAACATTAGCTTGCTGTTCGTTTCACTTTTCACTAGATACATGTTCCTAAGCAATGTTGAGCAACCAAAACCCACACATATGTTTGAGTGTATGTGTTTAAACAATTTTCATTTGAGAAATTAAAATACTAGAAATATATCAACCAATATGAAATGTATATCAAACGAAAGATAACATCTTCATTTACCTACAAAAAAAAAATTAAAAAAAATTCATCTAGCCGTTTCGTCAAATTCAATGAAATAAAGATTACAACAATAAAAACCTGACATGACTCCTCATACCGAAGGTAAGACGTATTCTACGTCAAAAGATTGACAAAGAGGGATTGTTCTCAGCCTAAGTTAATGTTATTGGAAGTGTACAACTATATTTTTGCATTATTCTTTCAGTCCGTGATTCATAAATGTACCCGAGTGATTGTCTAAATGATTTGAGTGTTTCTTATGTTGGCTGATCTGTTGCATTTTAGTTTCATGCAGTCAGTCGAAAATCGTTGGTTGGGGACCTGTGGAAAGCAACAATGCTTGTAAGTAAGAAAATGGATGTTGGGTATGAAATACGGACATGGTTCCACGTAGAAGTGCGCATACTCGCAAGTAAACATACTAATGTTTGCATTTATATATAAGTGAGTTTAGAACTTGCAAATATATGAATATTTGGGGCGTGTTCCAAACATAGACATGATTCCTATACAATGTATTTGGGAGAATATGTTTCAGAGGCGGGGTTATTTGAACGTGCAGGGTTACCAAATGGAGACAGTATCGTAAAGCTTTCTTCGTATCGGTCTCTCGAAGGCAGCCTAATAATGTCTTAGCAAAGGATTTGAGGTAATCTGGATATCTAGTCAGTTACCGTGAGATCACGTCTGCAATAATCTATTTAGCCTTTCAACCATTGATTCTGAGAGGACTCCAATAATCGCAAATGCTACCACCTAACTAAGAACATGAACTTTTTTATGACCGATTTTTTGTTAGTTTTTGGTTAATGTATGAGAAATTCATACTACAAGCTTACAAGTCATGAACATTTTTCTAATTGAAAATGGTTAGTTTTTGTTGGAAATAATAGATAATTCCGTTCAACACACACTCACTGGCATGACTGGTTTCGAACTCCGTGACAAGTTCATCATCAGATGCCTAACTAATGTGCCTGAATTGATACCATCGGTTGATCATCAATCGTAAATATACAAATTCAATTCTGCAATTCTCATGTTCTGTTGACAAATGCCTGCAGTAAAGACTTGTCGAATCCTTTTTGTTACCTCACAATATCCTTGAAAAATATCAACAAAATTGATCGAAATATTGGAAACTAAATAAGTTGTGATAAAAAGAAAATTATGCAACTTCGGTTTATTGTTTTCTTTCCTATGACAAATTAGGATGGAGAAAGTCATTGAGCACGGCTCGAGGTTCACAGTAATCGTTTGGTCCGATGCTTTTTCGTAGGGCCGGGTGGGTGTAATGACTTTTCGTAAATTATAGGCTGGTGGTGGTTTCGGTGCTCCAGAAGCGACAATTTTGCTTATTCACATGCCCACTGAGATGTAAATGAGTACCTCGGCTTATGATGATTTTTGATTAAAAGTTGTCTTCCTCGTGGTTGAGATCAAGGATGACTTGAGCATAGGTTTCACTCGTTTGGAGGTCAACAGCTATCAACTGATGCAGTCTCTCACCTTCATAAGAAAACATTATCAAATCTTTCACTAAAATTCTCTGTAAGGACCGCCTATTGATGCACAATTGCGTGGTCACATCTGCGATATTCTCAGTAGAGTGGATCCAAGACTCTTTAAGGCGAGTGAATATATGCCGTAGTGTTTACCCAGTTGGTGTGAAAAGGCCGGGTAATTTCCTCCAAATTCACGATACACCAACACCACCGACGAATTATTTCGTTAAAAATGTAATCAATTATTCCGCGTTCTTGTGAAGTATAGAGATCCATGCCTTGTTGACTTGTATTTTGTATCTGTTATAATGTGACATTAAGTTAAGTTATACTTGTCAGTGTAAAATGTAGAATGCAGACTATGAAAGTCTTAGTAGTTTCTCATATATTGGCAATTTTGTTTCCTAAAATTCATCGACGTGAAAGGTTACATATTGACAAAGGTTGACAGTATTACTAACATGTTGTATGTGAGGTTCCAAGGAATGTTATTGGGCTTCGGCGCTTTCTAGGAGATGTGTGAATCTAAAGGAAAAGTGGACCCTCTAACCCACGCTGCCCTAGATAACACATTTGAAAGGCCAAGCACGACAAATGTCAAAAATAGCATGTTCTTAAAGCATTTTGAAATTAACAAAAATATTTTGGAAAAATATGCATAACCTGATAATGCTTTTTGCAATTCAATTAGATTAAGTAATTCAAATTAAAATATTACACAATTTAATAAATCCCATGTATGACCTTACAATTCGTGAACTGTGAGATTTTTCAAAAAGTGATAACATGATTTTTTCTCTCTCTCTTTTCAGGTAAGACAGATTTCTTTAAATGTTAGAAAATTGTACGAGAGTTTTGTCAGAAATGTAAGTAAACATATCCTGTGCTTTATTCTATCCCTTCAATATGACAATTATCTGATGCAGGATAGGCCATAATATGTGAATGAACTTGCGCTGTTATTCATTCACATGTTATTCATTCCAATTTAAAAATATTAGACCAGCTTTAAGATGATTTTTGTCTGTAAATCTTTACTACAATAACTGCAACATTAACGGAACTAGAAAACATTATACTATTTTTATTAACAAAAGGGTAAATTTTATATTTAAAACAAAGAGTTCAAGGATTGGCCCTATAATCCTTTATTGGGTACAGATCTAAGCCTCCAGGTAGGACTTCGGAGTTATGCTGATAGTAGCAAGAGAATCTTGAATATTATTACAAAAGACTGTGCTGTGTACAAATTTTCTCAGAGTTCCTCAATTCGCTCCCCTGATATATTCCAGCCCGATGCTTCCTTTTGTAGCATCGGAATGGAGTTGGAGTTCTCATCCAAAGGGAGTATCTATTTAGAAAAATCATGCATCTATTTAGAAAATCCATGAATGCAATCGGTTAGAGCGCTCTGCTCTTGTACATATGAACATGGGTTCGATCCCTGCTCAGACCACCTTACATTACCTTCGTTGGCGACCACCACGCTATATAATGGCGACACTGTCGAGCACTTAGCCATTAAAATGCTTCTCAAAATACCGTTCGAAATAGGTTGTAAAAATGTAGGTCCAATCAGTGAGTGTAAAACTAGAATGTGCACTTCCCACTGATTGATAACATGGGACTCCAAATTTTTTCTTTTTTTTTCATGAGTCGAATTAGTTCGTGTTTATCCAGCATACATGGTTTTTTTTTAATTTGCATTGCATTTTAGTTTGCATTACTTTATTTTATTGCAAATCCAAAAGAATTACCATTCTTCGCAATGACAATTACAAACTTTTGAATTTGCATTTGCTCAGGCAATGCAAAAGCAGGTTGTGGAATCGGATGCCAATTGTAATGAAATATGGGAATTCTTTTAATTGTTTGAAATTGTTTAGCTGTTGGCAATTCTGTTTCTAAGAATTGTATATGTAGGGATTTGCAGCTTCGATAGGTATTGCCTCATAGTACTTTCAAATTCATAAACTTGTACTGTATAAAATATTTGAAAACCAAAATTGCCAGATATAAAGGAAATGCTTTGAAAATAAGTACAATTGCCAAAGGTATTGAAAGCTTTTTGAATTAGCATTTGGACAGGAAATTCAAATTAAACAACAAATTATAATTTTCATATCATTAATTTGCCCCATGTATGTTATCCAGCTTCGTCAAACCTTTTGTCTTGTTCTCACACTAATCGACCCACAGGAGCTTTCTATGCTGGTCATGTCACAAAGTTCGTTG
Organism: Phaonia tiefii; assembly: GCA_963931995.1. NCBI lineage: Eukaryota > Metazoa > Arthropoda > Insecta > Diptera > Muscidae > Phaonia > Phaonia tiefii. Next base: position 258,840,050 of record OZ008370.1, read on the forward strand.
CGCAACGCTGGTGATAGCTTCTACATTGTATATTATTAAAAAATTGGAAAATGATATGGTTCGTTTTAGGGAATACGACCCCAAGTTACAAATTCTAATTGTCATCCAATAAATTGATCCTAAGTATTCAGAAATTGCATTGCATACTTTTAGGCCGAACACCAGACAATGATTTAAAAATATATTTAATGTTAATTGTAAGTATAGTTGACGTTTGTTTTTAGTTGTTACGACTTAAGGTCATAAGAATAAAGAGAAAATTCTGAAAGTATTTCTTTTTAAAATTTTAGTAATATTTTCCAATATTTCGACCAACTTCGTTAATAATTTTCAATGATATTTGGAAATAACACAGAGCGCATTCAAGTTTTTCCACAAGTTGGTGGAAATTTTTTTTTGACATCTGTAACCGTTTTCAACCCTTATTCATATTTTTCAGTAAAATGACTTATCGCTAAATTGCCGTTTTCTTTGCAACTTAGCAAGCGCCAATCGCTTGCTTGTAACCAAAACACAACTATTATATACCAATACAACCACTCAAAGCCAACACTTATAAAATCCAATGACCATAATAAACCATCGATTCAAGTTATAGCACATTACACTCAGGAGTACCAAATTGGCGACGACAGCTTTCAATAGACTAAGCAAAATAAATATTCTCTATTCCTTTAATTAAATTCCAACTTATAAATGATATTAACATTCCAACGCAAAAGTAATGCATACTTTAAGGCTAAATTCTAAACACTCACTTCTTGACATTTATGTATGTTAAGGATGTTTTCCAAAATATCTTTTATTGCATATTGTTGGGCGCTCATTGTTATTACTAATTCAATGATAACTTTTTAAATTTACTCCACCATCAACTACTAGAGCAAAACAATTTGTCATAGAGTAATTCTTATATCTAGAGTTCACATTACACTCATTAAATTTATGACATTTGGTCTGGTGTGAAATGAACATTGGATGTTGAAAAGCAACGGCTCAAAACAACCAACAAAATAACAACAAGGGTATATCGTTTTGTGTTTTAAAATTATTGTATAAAATAAACCACAAATGTATGCTAAGAATCACATTCAAAAAAAGTGAACAACACATTTAAATTTCAAAATTTTCCACCAAAAATGAGATAACAAATTCAAGTCAAAAGTTTTTGTAATTCCACCTGGTGTAAGTCAATTTCCGTCAAACATCTCTGTATCAGACAGAGCTCACCACGAAGAGTGTGAAGGGAAACAACAGATGAGACAAATATTCTCTCTATATATAAGAATTACTCTATGCAATTTGTGATCATTAGGCACACACAAACACACACACACGGAGAGCAAATGCTAAATCATGTTCAACATGACAAATGTTTATAAAGAATTTAATTTTCTGACTTCAATGGCCTAATGAATGTATGTGTGTTTCATCTTCACCGTTTAACACTTGCATACAAATTTATGTGAATAGTCACATTTGAACAACAATTTCCACAAACTGGACTATTTGTTTGAGTCAAACTCTGTGGACTAATGACAGACGGTACTGCACAGGCCATGACACAGAGTGAAAATTTCGGATGCTAAAAAAGAAAATTTAAACTGTTTACAATTAAATTTAATTTGTTTTAATTATTTTTTTCAATTTTCTAAGAAAAACTACAACTATTTTCGTTTGTTTTGCATCCCAAAAATAAATCTTGTTTCTGCAATTTATTATAAATCTTTTCATATCGCCCTAAGAAACGGCATCTGTAGCCAAATCAATTTCTTTAAAAAGGACTTTATGCATAACTATGTGAAAGTGAAGTTGGCACATGTATGTGTTTAACTGTAAAATTTTGCGAGGTATGTGCGGAAAGTAGATGAGCCAAAGGGAAATAGTTTAGTTTTCGTTAGACTTGATCTGATAAATATATAAAGTTTCTATAAATATATATATTTATGAATTCAATACTTGCCATTTTTACTGCTGTTTAATTTCCAGGAAACAACATTTGGATATGATTGTATTTTGTTATTCGTCCTTAAATTTTGTAAATTCATATTATATTCCTATTATTCAAAAATATCCAAACTTTTAAATAATTAATCCAAATTTTTCTTCGATGTTGGGGTAAATTTTGCTTTTTAATATTAATTATTTCGCTACACCATTGGGTGGTATCACCATTTTTGTTTCCTGATAATTCTACCCAAAGGTGGAGTGAAATATTGAAAATAAAAACAGCAAAATTTAACTCAAGCTCGAAAAAAATTTGGATTATTTATTTAAAAGTTTGTATATATTTAAATTGCGTTAAGCGGGACATGTTAAATAAATAATGCTATATATGAATTTAGAAAAAGCTATTTATAAATTGCGGTAACTACAACGTTCTCTTTATTTATTTGTATAGTTAAAAACGTTGCAGTTCCAAATTAAGTCTCTACTCACTAACAATTTTTAACAATTTTTTATTGTACTCGACAATGTATTCGTTTGCTCGTTAAATGTCAGGCTCAGAGGACATGTGCCTTCAAGTGGCTATTTATGTCAGTTGCAACTATCGCCAAACCTCATTTCCAAGTTTCCCGACACTTCTCTCAGCAGCGCCATCTCTTTCTGAATTTGTCCAAAAGATTCTTGGCGCTTTCATCAACCGCTTGTGGTGAGTTGGTATGTGGTAGCCCTTCAGCAGCGGCACACTTTTAGGCATAACTAACGTAAGGCATCAAACTTTTAGAGAATCAAGCTGTAATTTACACCACAAACTGTCCGTTGACTTTTCGAACTTTGGTTCGAATATTCAGCAGATTCTCCTTGATTGAAATATTAGTTTGGCTACAAACGTAACCATTGTAACCATCTATTTTTAGTCTGGAAAGTACTAGAAGTACTTATTGCTTGCTAGTTCAGCGATCTCAAACGAAAGTCAGTCACTCGCAGTCGTCTCAAATTGTATTCTTCTAAGTCAAAATTTTCGTTCGACTGACTATATACTTGTTGCCAAATCACAGCACATTCAAAATAAAGGATCCAAAGTCTGTACTGAAATGTTTTGAATAGTAGTTACTCGTCAAACTTGAGGTGTTTGTTTCAATTTTCTTTATTTCAATATTTCGCTATCGTTGTGAGAGCGTTTGGATACAAAGGAAAACGGCGCATTCGAATCGTGCTGCAAAACAAAAAGTAATGACTTTTTTCTGTGTGAGTAATTGAGATATTTTATTTTTCTTTTGCAGGTTATTATTTAGATTTATTAAAATTTATTATTGGGATACCGAAAACTGGATTTGAATAGAGCAGCATTACCATTCATTGCAGTCCTTCTTTTCCCTTCAAGGGGAATTTAGGCGGGAGTTTATCGGCACTCCCCCGAATATATGGAATATTACGAGGTGGGTGAACATGTTTGCCGAATCTAGAAACACCGCACGTTGCACACCGCACCATCGAGATTCCCACGTTCGAGTTCTCGATACAATCGCGCCGGTAGCATCGCCAATTCAGGCAAATTCGTGATTTTCGACTCGAGCCTTATCGGCGCAAATTGGAGTTATCAGACAGTTATTCTAACGGAGAACACTGTGCAACACCAATTTTGGGGGTGGACGATTCCTGCGTCAAAGTATCACACTAGGTGAGAGTAGTCAAACGCAAAAAAAAATTTTATCCGATACTGTCCGAGATAAACTTATAAATCAAGTATAAATATTGAATTGAGCGAATTCTTGTGATAACATTTCTTCAGTGAAATTGGACAGGTTTAAAATTTCATGATTTAAATTCTTAAAAAGGACTAAAAGGACATATGCCTATTCAAGATGAACGATTCTCGTCTGCGAAATGCTCTAGTAAAATCTACTCCTCAATAAATTGGATATTTTGCCGGTTATTTTGGTGCAGTTTTCTTGACCTTGTTTCAAAAACGGACAAAAAGGACGTCTAGAAATAAAGAAAGAAATTTTTTTTCTATGACGACTCATAATTAGATTTAATGTGGAATAAATTCGTAGTACATTCCAAATCCGTAGCTGGTCTCTTTAGTGTAAATGTTTACTACTTTTCGAACACAGGACGAATATTCTATGTTATCACAATAATTCGCTCAATTCAATATTTATAATCGAATTTTAAATTTATCTCGAACAGTAACGGAAAAAAATATGCAAACTTGCCATGCCCATTAAAAATTGTGTAGCTACATAGAGGTCTAAATTTTTGGGGTTGGACTATACCCGCCTAGTGTGATCATTTGGCGCAGGAATGGTCCGCCCCCAAAAGCAAAAACCTAAATTTTGTTGCATAGTGTAATTCATGATAAATTAAACTTGTTTCCGTACAAAGTTCAAAATACAAGCAAGTTAAACCCTCCGTATTTGTCTATTCGCCTGGAATTTTGCCAAAAAATTATTGAAATGGCCGAAGTTGATAATTTGCTTGTCTATGTCTGATGAGACCCATTTTTATCTAATCACAGACAGCCTCATATATTCTGGTCAGCTGCAACATACATTGGTTCTTCACCTTGAAACGGTGTTATCCGCCAATTTCCATTTGTTACCAGAGTCTGCCATGTATATCTCGAAAGTCTACTAAAACCTAGAATAGGGGTGATCCTTCATTTGTGTGTGGGGATTTAGATTCATTTCCAGAACCAGTGGTGAGATATCACGGTTGATTCATAATACTGCTTTGGTGAACTTGTATGTTGCAAGAGTATACTTTTAGGCGCAGAATTAATTGCCATGTTATTTATAAGTAATATTAGGATAATTTTGTCATTAAGAGTAAGGAAAGGCTTTTCTGAATGGTAACAGTATTTTGAATATGACTTTATAATTTCCCATTTTCTCAACCGTATTAGAGAATAATTTGTTTAGAGTATACGATGATTTCGGCACTATTCTATATAAGTAATATATTATTACAAATGACAGACTACAATTCCTTCTGAGATGATCGGAATATATGTATGTCAGCGCCTTATACGTTTTCATTATGGGATCCCTTACTTTGTTCCTTTTCACCATGTTCCCGTGTATAAGTCTATGGATGACATTGTCCGGAAATGAGTTTCCCCTAAAATTATTCTTACTGTTCATTAAATAGTTCTTGTAAAACTGTTTGTCACTGATATCCAGGACACTCTTCACCAGGTTGTTCTCCGTGTTAATTTCAATATTCCTGGGATGACATGAATTTTAGTTAATGATTCGTGCCGATAAGGTTGGTCGGTACCAGTCGACCTTTATCCTGCTCTGTCTTTTGTCTAGAACTGTACCCAAGTATGGTAATCTTCCATTCTCCTCTACTTTCACAGTAAACTTAGTTTGATTGTGAAATTTATTATGTTAGTCCAAAGTCTCCTGCATTTAATTTCCTTAGCTATCCCAAAAAGGTCGTCAACGTACTTGATTAAAATTCTCGGTCGATGTTTCAAATTCTGCTGGTAACTCTTTAACAACGGTTCTATATCGTCATCCGCTATGATGATTGAATCAGATGATCCCATCAAAAGTCCTCAGCATTGTTCATATATGCGATCGTCACACTTGAAATATCTGTTGTCCTTAACACAGAATTTTCATATCTTCAGACACAGTTCTCTAGACATGGCATTTCTCGATCACATCCCACTTGCCTTTGATCAACCCAATTCCGCAGATAACTGGAATTCTGGTGAATTAAAATATTAAGTGAAATGAAACTAATCGTTCGTCATCATACATTGCATTTCCTAATTCTGAATTGCACCGAGTCCCTTTCATTAAATTCTGAGGCCACCATTAGCATTCCTAAAGTTGTGGACAGTAACTGACAAAGTCTACCGAAAGGTGAGTTGGCCGAAGAGAAGATTGGAGTAAGTGGAAAACCTTCTTTAGGAATATTGGGAATTCGGCAAATTCTTGGAAAAAATGCCGCGTCACTTTTGAGACTTTTCTTCTCTATCACAGATATTATATTGCACATGTGGAGTTCATCTGCTAATTCTTTGTTCTTTATCTGCAGTGATGAGTTGGGATCTTTGTTTCATCGTCTGATTGTCATCAAATCCCCTAGGATATCGGACATTCGAATATTGTAGTCTTATTTTTCCATGGTCACTGTTACAATCCCCTTGTTATGACACAACATTCCCCATTCAATATTAAAATATTTTTGATTTCCTTCAAAAATGTTTTCGTTTGCTCCACTGTATTTAGCACAAATTCAGTCATTTGTCCTTTCATATAATTCTCCAGCAGAGAAGTAAACTTTGTTCCTGCAATTTCGTGTTTTTACATGCCTTTTAAGGTCTCTATATAGTCCTCTTCAGCAAAAAAATAGGTTTCCCTTTACATCCCATAGCGGGATTGGGGAGAGCTGCCCACAATCAGTGACCTGTACGCTTTCTAATTTTAGACTCATAGATTGCGCCCTATAGTTTTACACCTGTTCCGAACGGTATTTTGAGAAGATTTTTCATGGCTAAGTACTCGATACTGTTTCCGTCACTAAGCGGGGTAGCTGTGAGGTGCTCAAATAGGAATTGAACCTATGTTCTCATGTATAAGAAACGCGCAAACTACGCATTGCTCCGCCGATGGCCACATCTATATATTTAATAATTGGAAATTGTTACTTCACCGTGAAGTCTGCATATTTTTCCTCCTATGAAAGAAGCCACATTGTTTTGGTTTAGATATAGGTGTTGGTTTTATCGATAAACCGGTTATCGTTGTGAACAATATTCTGGTCTCTTAATGATTCGAACTTTCTCTTAATTGATTTAATGTTGTTAAGGCAGTACGAGCTGCTCCGTAGCAGCGCTTGTTCTTATTTTAATCCCTTTCTCCTTTCGTCTTTTAATCTAATTTTGATATTTCGTCATATTTCAAGGATTCATGTTTTCGTCTTCTAACAAAGTTTATTAGTTGTGCAATATATTATCGAGTTATATGTTGGTCCTTGGAGAAACAGTTGGGTTGGTTGTAAATGTATGATTTAGGTTAATCATCTCATTATTTATAAAATTGGGCGTAACACGCGCATTTCCGTACTTTATTAGAAAATTAATCGTAGACTTAGTCTCCAGTTGTCGTAGGTAAAGCAATTTATGTTCCTTTATCCACCCTTTGCAGTTTTGATGGTTTCGTTTTAAATCATTATAAATCTATTTGTGTATTTTATTCTGAATTAAATTGTATACTTATTCAACTTTCTGTCGATTAAAAAAAATTGAAACTAAGACTTCAATAATAATTGGATCTTTCAGTTGCCAAATCGATTAACCCCACCTTTCCAAAATGTTGGTATGTTTGTGTCTGCGGGTTAAACTAATGCACCCAGTTCGTTTTGAATTTAACTATATCATACATCCAGCTGTAGTGAAAAAATATATAATGTGAGTTTGATTTTATAATGAACGTAGAATTTTAAACCCCAGAGATAAGTTCTGTTCAGTTTTTTTGATGATCAGTACAGTTTTTTTGATGGAGTTAATCGATTTGACACATGACTCATCTAATTATTGAAGGAAATTTACAACAAAAAGTTAAATAATTATACATTTTAATTTTGAATAATTTTTTATTTTCATTCGACTTGAAATGACAAGATTGTGAAACCCGAATCAACTGTCTTTCGAATAGAACACGACCGCAAGCTTGCGTTCGACATCGAGGAACAGGCTGTTAATGTCAAATTACCACCAAAATGTTCCATAGTGATTATTATACTTTCGGGACAGCCTCCGTAATATTTCAAGTTACTACTTTAGTTTCCTGAATTTTCTTTGAATATATTACGCCCTATATAACATGACTTCACAGTGGTGAGTAAGAGTCCTTCGTCCTCCTATTCACAGATCTCTTTCCCCCCTCTCTCTTTTTCATTACTTTTGGGAAAATGACAAATCAAGAAAATGAATATTGAAATTGGTTTGGCAAAGTTTAAAATACAACGACTAACAAACACATATACTTATAGTCTTATGTTAGCATCACGGCCAAAACAATTTGGCTAAAAACTTAGCTACCACAGACCTGTGGGGGATGTGATGGAATGAATCTAACAAAACAGAAAGCATCATGTTGCGAATCGCAAATGCCTTGTACATGAAATACATTGTCAGTTTATTTACGATGAATACGTTAGTAGGAAAAATATAGTTGAGAATGAACAAAATATCATTCATATGCAAACAAACTGGGTGGCTTCGTAGTAACTCATCCTGCCAGTTTAATTTGTCCAGACTTTGTTGACGGTTTCTGGTTCTCTCTCATGAACGGCTCGGGTGATATTAGCCTTAAGGTTGTGGACCGTTTCGGAATTTTTCGCATATCATCGGTTTCTTTCATTTAGGAAAACAGTGCTTGCAAATATGTACATGGTTCCTGCAACATGTTGCTGGGGCCTTTAGTTTTAAGCGTGTAATATAAATTTTTGCACCGCCATTTTCGAGAGTGACCTGTAATCCATTCAGCACAAAGTTATATAGAAGACGAGATAAGACTCCTCCTTGAGGTGTAACTCCTGGCGAGAATTTTTTAGACGAGAACCATAAGATCCACGTCCCCCTTAAGGCCGTTAGAGCAAATTTTATCGCATTAGGAGCGATATTATTGAACGCACCCTCAATGTCAAGAAAGGCTAGCAATTTATACTCCTTAGCAGCCAAAGGCTTTTCTATGTATTCCAACAGTCCACTCAGTGCTTTCTCCGCAGACGTGTTCTTGCAGTAAGCGTGCTACGCACCCGATAATAATCTCACATCATTTTTCTCCGTAAATGTATATCTATCAGCCGTTCCAAAGTCGTACGACCGATGACAGGCTTATAGGGCTAAAGTCTTTAGTAGCATTGTGAGAGGCTTTACCCGCTTTGGGAATAAACACCACTCCTGTACCCCTCCATCCACTAGGAATGTGCTTGAAGATTACACACGTGATGTACGACTTTATCAGCCAGGGGCAGCTTACTAAGTACTTCTGTGCACACGACGTCTCTTTGTAACCGAACGGAAGCTCAGTTTTCTCCCCATATACAGAGGACGTGCTGCACAGCATTTACCCCTTCCACACACAAAAGACTATAAATCCAACCGGATATGAATAAACTAACCGTGGCTACAGTTATTTTTGCCTTCACACACTAATACACCTAGAGATGTGCTTAGGTATATACATCATAAATACAAAATACTACATCTATATATACATCAACTTCTACAGCTCAAAGCTGCTACACTTCCTTCTGTGTGCAATCAAAAAATGTTGTAATATGTTGTAATAGTAAAAGCAGAGATTTCAATTTGAATTGTTTGTTATCGTTATATTTTCTAAAATACATCCCCGAGCCCCATTGCTCGAATCCTTATGAAATAGAAACAACATATAATAGCAAGACTATTTGTCCTATAACTTTTCTCTACAGTTACTCTTTGCCATCAGTTATTCATGGAATTCTCTTGCAAGTGTATTAAAATATTTAAATCAAAATCATTATAAACAATTTTGCTACTACTCTGTCCTTTTCCTCCAACATGATTTTCCTTTGATATATAGTAAAATGTTTTTTAATGCGGTCATGGTCAAATTATGCAAATTGGATGTGGAAAATTGATGAATACTCCACATTCTTACCTCGCAGATAAATTGTAGGTTTCAGTTACAAAGAGATGAAGTTATGGCTGTGAACGAATATGCATATTTCCATATATAAGTGCATAATAATTTTATTAAATAGATGGTCTCGTATTCAGAACATTATCATAATGCAGTAGTAGTGTATGGATAATGTATGAAGAAGACTTTTTATTTTATGATACAGAAAACGTATGATTGATATTAATCATACTTAATACTTGAAATAGGTATTTGATACATTATACACTGAAAGGATTTGCATGCTTGAGTACTATAGATGTGGTTTTAGTTAGAGCAACCATTTTGGAAAGATATTTTTCTAAAAATACTATTCTGCTAAACAAAAACAGTTCTTTGAACTTAAAGGTATAACTTATAAATCTATCTTTATAGTAACACTATGCGACAAATGGAAGGTTTTTATTTAGGGCCTCAACCAAACCAAACAATTACTAAATAACTTGGGCGTGGTATCAGAAAAATCTGCCTCGTTCTGTCCCTGATATATAATTCATAGGCCAAAGAAAGTTTCGGCTGAGGATAAGGGTTCTTTCTATTTTCAATATTAATTCAATAAATGCTACGCAGTTTGAAATTTTCCAACCTTCGACGATATTGTAGCTCTTACATCACTTCATAAATTGTTCTTGTATATATTTTAGACAGGACATACTAATGCTTCTGACATCTTGTTTGGTCTGTAAAAAAGTGATGATCAGAAGCAAACCCGACCGGAGTTTTTTTGAAACCGTCTCCAGATACGTTCACAATTTTTTGTTTTTTAAGGACTTCAACTAGCTATCCCACAGTGTTATCTCACTTTTCGGCCGATTCCAATTCGTCCTATCTCATAATGGTTTAATATCAAACAATCGCATTACATTACAACAAAGTATTCAGGAAATTGCAAGACAAATAGTTAAAGTTAATAAATGTTAAGGAAGGAAGGAAGGAAACTCTAGCAGAACTGATATTTATGTGAGCTGCGACACACATTTTCTGACTTTTGAAGAGGACGCAAAATTGTTTCACACTAATTCTACAGGATTCCCTTTGTATTGAATGGATTTAACACATCATCCCCTGGTGATATAGGTCAGATCCATTTTACTTAAGAAGACAATATTTTATACAAGGTTTTTCAAAAGTAGTCATCCGATGTTGTTTGGCTCTCATTTTTTTCTAAATGAAATACTTCGATTCTGTTTTTTGATTATTTTTGATTAACAAAGTTAGGTTTTTGCTCTCGAGGGCGCCACCAAATAACCCCCAAATTCAAAAATGAAAAAAACCCCCAAAATCAAATGAAATAACCCCCAAAATGAAAAATTAAATAAAGCCCAAACAAGATTAAAATAACGGTACCGTGCAATAACTCCCAAATGAAATAAGTCCCAATGAAATAACTCCCAATGAAATAAGTCCCTTGAAAAATGAAATAACGCCCAACTGAAAAAAATGAAATAACTCCCAAAGGCAAAAGTGAAATAAGTCCCAATTTTTGGGGCATATTTCAAAATGTAAAAATAAAACCCAATAAAAATGAATTAAATCCCAATGAAATAAGTCCCAACAAAAATGAATTAACTCCCAATTTTTTTTGGTTTCCTTTTACAGAACGCTTTTTATTTCATAATTATATGTAAGCATATACATAATCGTAATAATAATTACGATCTAGCCGCCGGACCCGCGCCGCGCCGCGTCGCGCCTCCGCCCCCCCCCCCCTCCCGGTGAAATAAATTCCAACAGGAATGCAATAAATTCCAATTAGTTAAAAAAATTAAATTAATCCCAACATAATTTTGTTGGGAGTTATACGACTTAGAAGTTATTTCATTATGAAATAACTCCCAATTAGAAATTATGACATAAGTCCTAACGCTTTGGGATTTATTTCATAATGATATTATTCCCAATTTATATGGAATTTTGTTAATTTTTTGTTGGGACTTATTTCACTTTTTTTTTGTGATTTATTTCATTTGGGAGTTATTTCACGGTACCTAAAATAACCCCAAATTAGAAATGAAAGAACCCACAAAATATATCGGTACTACCGCCTAATGAAATAACCAACAAAATAGAAAAGAAATATCCCCCAATGAAGCAAGCCCCCAGTGAATGAAATAAACCCAAAAATAGTTATTATTAATTATAACATTAATATTAAAGAATTTAGAGGAATTCATTATTGTAAAAAGGGTAATTTCTTGCGGAAATGAAATAAACCCCAAATAAGATACAGTAACCCCCAAAACCAAAGCCACAATGAAACTATCCTTTTTTCAGTTAGAGGTTATTTTATTATGAAATAATCCCCAAATTAAAAATGAAATAACTCCCAAAAATTAGGAAATTATCTCCAAATTCGTTTTTCCTGAATTTTTTTGGGGATTATATCATTTTCGAGTTTGTGGGTTATTTCGTGGCGCCTAGTCAAACCCCAACAATTTAGACCGCTGTGTAGCTATACTGTTTTTATGGGCGTGGCAAGTTTGCATTTTCTTATCCGACACTGTCCACTCAATCAAATTGCAAGATGTTTTTAGGGTTCCTACTTGACATCAAATCTGGACGTGGTGGTGATATTGATAGCGACCTTCAATTCTTAGTCTGCATCTGTACAGCGGCGGTCAACGATATTAGAAGCAAAACTGTAAAATACAATAGAAACATACTACAGGATTCATCCATACCAACGATGTACGATCAGGAGCCAGTCAAACTACCTGGTCGGGCAATGCGAAAAGATGTGAGAATAAACTTGGGTTTAGTACAGAACCCTGGACCGAAACACGGAGTCGTGACCCCCTGCACCATATGCATATATGATCCAAGACACCAACATTGAAATGGCACTTTAGAGCAGACTATCGGGATACTGCTTATTGGCGGAACAAATATCGCCATAGAAATATACACACTGCATACATGGGTATCAGCTGATGGTCAAAACTTCAATCAAATTGTCCATATACTTATCACCAATTTTTTTTGGGCACCTTCTGTCTCCGTCCAGCGACTGACAATAGTATGAGAGGGAAAATAGTAGAAGACAATCCTGACCGTCTAGACAGAAGATTCAAACAACGGGCTCACGCATTTCTTGAACGCTGAAGGAAACTGCCATGGAGGGCCATGATGGGAAAAGATGTGTGAATAAACCTTTGATTAGCACACACTCCTGCAACGAAATTCGGAGTGACGAACAACTGCACAATACGCATATATGATCCCAGACACCAACGTTAAAGAGACAGATAAAATCCGGTAACAGCAATCAACAAGTGCTTCGTTCAATCAACGATAAGTAACAATATCGCAGAGGAAACCGAAAAAGCGGCAAATACGGGCAACTGCCGCATTATCTGGAAAAATGGTGTCCCATAACATCCCAAGAAGGGATTGAGGAGAGCTTCTCCCAATCAGTGAGGTGTGCGCTTTATAGTTTTACACTCACTGATTGGGATATTTAATTGATATTTAAAAAATTTTTTTTTTCTTGTACGTGAGATCTTGAAATCGATCAGTGCTCTGACCACCATCAAATTGTTTTCGGTGGCGGTCACCTCGCATAGTGACGGTGACACTATTGAGTGTTTAGCCATGAAATAGCTTCTCAAAAACTCAGGCCGGAATCGGTATAGAAACTGTAGGTCCCAGTCAGTGAATATAAACCTTGAAAACGCACAGCTCAATGGTTTTGAGGAGCTCTCCCCAATTCCTTCATGGGATGTAATGGGAAACCATTTATTTATTTTTGTTCCAATATTAGGAGTACATTACCTGTCCACTGATACATTTGTAGTGAAGCAACGACGTGCCTCCTGCGACATGCCCTTTTTCATATCATTGGTGGCTATCCACTTTTTCACCACTTCTAAATCACAGGTTATTATTTTGATTCAATAATTTGGAGGGTGTTTTCTTCTGGGATTCCTTTGCACAGGATATATGCCACATTTCCAAGCAGCTAACAAATTTCGTGGGAACTCGCGAAATTATGGCCCAGAAATTGCTACTTACTCAGGACTATTTAAGACTATATGCTGATTTCATATTCTGACTTTTAACGAATGGTGGCTCATAGATTAATTTGAATTGTTGTGGAAACATTATGTCTCTGGTGTAAATTTTCGGACGATTATGTGATTTCGAAGGACCAAATATGTGATATGTAATTTTATCATAAGGAACAAATATTGTGGTGGTATACCGGCTAGTTCCCACATCATGACGGATTAGTTTCAGTTTACTGGTCTTTCGTTCATTCCAGTCGATTGCAGCTAGTGTCAGTATAATTTCCTTTGTAACCTTACTCAAAAGTACACATGCAACCAGGAGGGTTAACTTAAATGTGGAACTATATTTTCGTACGGAATGTAATAATATCATTGGCAACATATTCCTTATCAGATTGATTTAATTTCTGTTACCAGTTTTTGGTCGGTTGCCTCCAATATTTAGACCCACAAGTAACGGGTTTTTCAGCAGAGACGCTACAAAAGTAAATCGATAGGGACAGCAAACGACGCCATATTTTTTCCCGCTCTTTTGACATTTCTCTTCAGTAGGGTTTGCCATTCATCATGGAAAGATATACGAGCCAACAACGAGTCGAAATTATTAAAATTTACTACCGAAATTTGGAGTCAGTGGCCTCAACTTTAAGACGCCAACTTTAAGAGGCCTCAACCATCAGCGAAGAGGCTCATTTCTGGCTGAATGGCTTCGTCAATAAGCAAAATATGCGTTATTGGTCAGACAGTAATCCACACGTAATCCATGAGTCATCATTGCATCCCCAAAAAATACGGTTTGGTGCGATTTACGGGCCGGCGGCGTCATTGGGCCGTACTTCTTCCGTGATGATCAAGACCGGCACATTACTCTGAATGCGAATCGTTACCGTTCAATGATAAGCGAATATTTTTAGCCTCAATTGGATAATATGGACTTGGAGGACATGTGGTTCCAACAGGACGGCGCCATAAGCCACACACCGAAATCCACAATCAATTTATTGGAAACCAAGTTTGGTGAAAGTGTTATCTCACGAAATGGCCCAGTCGATTGGCCGCCTCGGTCGTGCGATTTGACGCCGTTAGATTATTTCCTGTGGGGCTACGTCAAGTCTATGGTCTATGCCAACAAGCCAGCGATGATTGATGAACTTCGTACGAATATCGAACGTGAAATTGCAGCAGTATCGGCCGATTTATGCTCGAAAATTGGGTTCAGCGTCTGGACTTCTGCAAGCGTGCCCGTGGTGGCCATGCAAAATAAATCGAGTTCCATACTTAATAGCATCTAACGTACTTTCACAGGAATAAAGAATTTCATTGGTATCTAAAACCGGTTTTGTTTTATTTAAAAAAACTTTTGTAGCGCTCTTATTGAAAACCCGTTATGTACTTTTGTGAAGAACCCCATTAACTGTTTCGTTTACTCAAATTGTTGCTGGTGGAGATGTGGCCACCAGCTGGACACCCTCAATGGCTTATATGTAACTGTATGTAAAATCCTTTCATCTAGCATGTAAAGTACACTATTTGAAGCAGGATAATCCCTATCACTTAAAATGCTATTTTACATAAATACCATATTTCACCCACCAAAATTGGAACAAAATCCAAAAACATATCTTTTAAGCAACCGTGGATGCATTTACTCAACTGGTAATACAAGTCCTTGTTAGTTGTCAAAATTATTAAATTCAGCAAATATGACGAAATTATATGAGCTTTCATACGAATTTCGTGAAACATCCGCGAGACGTACAATGTAAACCCAAAATGTTCCACTATTAAATATCCTGCTATTTAAGTGTCAAAGCGCGCAATTACTAGGAGCCAGAGAGTCCTTTGGCAGTTGCACGATTATGTGTCGCCAACTATGACAATGAGGTACGTGTGTGTGCAACTGTTTATTTGTGTGTTTATGTGCATATTCATATGTGTAGAAGTATATGTGAAAACAAATATTCATAAGTTTTGCTTGAAAATGTCTATGTATATGTAGGGATCAATTTGTATACACATTCATATATATGTTGACAGTCATATACTATTTATTTGAATGTGTGTAAGTGTTATGCATAATTCATTCGGCAGCTTAGAAAGGATAGCAGCTATAAGTGCCTTTGAAAATCACATACCAACACTTTTTGCAATAAATTCGCGTGACACAGAGGACACAAATGCAGAGGTGTGACCTCAGATAAATTGTGAATGTTAAAATATATAGTTATTAATATTTGAGGCGGTGTGGTGTGTGTGCATGTGTGTGTGTGAACGAGGGTAGTAGGTTCATTCGAACGCCGATATCTTGAAAACTATAAGAGACTAAAAAATACTGCAATTAGTAACACTGAGAACAAGATGGTTATTAGCCTATGACGCTAAGGCGCTGATGAGGAGAGTCAAACAGTTTTTCGCTATCTATACAAAGCTCTGATCTGTTAGCTCATTGAAATTCTAACTATTCTCGTAAACAGAATAATGGTGGTCTAAAGTACATTGGTTTTGTTTCCAAAGAACACTGTTTTACCAAAAGAATACTTTTTAACATTTTTATTTGACACAATCAAAACTAAGAAACCATTTTAAAGCCAAGAAATTATAGATTTTACTAAACGAGTGCAACAACTCATAACCTGTAGGAGATACAATTAAACAAATCGACACAATTCGAAAAAGACCCCAACATTTTCCCACCTTTTTTTCCAAGAGGTCGTGGTTCATCCGTCGCCGATACTCGCCAATTTAAAGGAGCATTTTGCTCTCGAAAAATGCCAGTGCATTTTCGTCAGCATGCGATATGACCCAGTATCTGCGCCATAAGGCAATACGGATTGACTGAGAGTATGATAAAGTTTGATATTTGTTTCTTGAGAGACGGTCTTATATCTGAAGTGCTTGCCTTGCCCGTACAAGCACCTGTTTGCAAGCACAATTCTCCGTTTTATTTCTAGGATGGCGTTATTGCTTCTGTTCACGGCAGCTTCGAGGTAAATGAATTCGTCCTCTACCTCAAAATAATAACGATTATCATCGTTCATGCTTTAATTTAATCCGCTCGATGTTCTCCTTGTCGAAACAATTAGTTTTGTCATTGAAAAAAGAAAAATAAACCAAATCGTCCCTTCTTCAAAAATTGACTTAACATTGAAATCGACACCAAAGCTGCAAATATTGGTTGATCATCCTCTTCTTTGCCTCAAATGTCGTAGTTTGGTTTGGGTACTGGCCAAATTCAAACTTTGAAATTTCGAATAAGTTGATTCGGTAGATTATAGGACTTTTTTTAAATCAATGCCAAACAGCGAAAATTGTTCAAATTTCAAGGGCATGGCGCGACCTCAAAAATTTCCTAAAAACATTTGCCTTAGTTTTCTGTTATTAAGGATCTCAAACTACATCTCTTTCCGACTGTGCCTTTTTTGGAATTTCACTCCACCCTAGTGTATATGGCCTTTGACGAAGGCTGGGGGAGGCAATATCAGTTTCTTTCATAATCTGATAAAGAGTGGGGATCGAGGATGATATAATTATAGACGACCTGACCAACCTCAACTAAATTCCATATCTAATGTCTAGTTGACGTTTGAGAAGAAAATAAGCAGCGATAGAAAGGTTGGAGATATAATTGTGCTGTTTCATTTATGGATTTTGCTTCAAAACGACCGACCGTATCTAAACTATTTTAAATATCTAAATTTATTCATTCTACTCCTGTAAGGAGCATAAGGCCTCAACAATGGTATTCTCATCTACTCTATTTACTGCATGACATTTACGAAGTTGAATTGAATGTTTCGGGATTTGACAACCCTAGTGTTGCAATCTGGCAGCTAACAGCTCTACCGTAAAGTTGGACTTTTGTAAGGTTATGCGTACTCAGAACGTTTTGACATGCGAGCGCTATTTGTGAGTACAGTAACTTAAAAAATTCATCTCGGCCTAAAAATGGAATTAAATCATGAACATTTTCTTACAACTTTCGACGTGGATTAACTCAGCAACAGTGCATGGATGAACTTAATTCAATTATTGGCGATGAAGCTCCATCCAGGACCAGTGTTTATCGATGGTATGGTGAATTCAATCGTGGTCGTAGTTCACTCCAAGACGAATTTCGTGAAGGTCGTCCAAAATCAGCTGTTGTTCCGAAAATCATTCATGCTGTGCGCGAACTGATTTTGCAAGATTGTCATGTGATCTATCGTGATATTGAAACAACCTTAGGCATTAGTGCGACCAGTATACATTCAATATTGCATAAACATTTGACTGTCAAAAAAATTTGTTCGCGTTGGATCCCACACAATTTGTCAATCGCCCAAAAAAAGGCTCGTGTCGATTGGTCGAAAGAAATGCTCCAAAAATACGATCGCGGTGCTTCGAAACACGTCTATGACATCGCGACAGGTGATGAATCCTGGATTTACGCGTATGAGCCCGGAAGTAAACAGCAGTCAAGTGTATGGGTGTTTCAAGATGAGCCAAATCCAACAAAAGTTGTTCGCGCCCGAAGCAATTCCAAGCAAATTGTTGCCTGTTTTTTTCGAAACAACCGGACATGTCGCAACCGTACCATTAGAACAACGCAGAACAGAGAATTCTGAGTGGTATACAATCATTTGTTAGCCAGTTGTCTTCCAAGAAGACGGAGACGGAGACCGCCGAAGACGGATCCCTCTTCACCACGACAATGCGAGCTCTCACACATCGGTAGAAACAACTGCATTTTTGAGCACCAAAACATCGATTTGATGGGTCGTCCGCCGTATAGTCCTGACTTGGCACCGCATGACTTCTTTTTATTCCCGTACGTAAAAAACAAACTGAGAGGTCAAGAAGCGGTTGCTGCTTTCAGAATGCATGTTTTGGAGATGTGGCAAAGTGTTT
This sequence comes from Phaonia tiefii, assembly GCA_963931995.1. Classification (NCBI taxonomy): domain Eukaryota; kingdom Metazoa; phylum Arthropoda; class Insecta; order Diptera; family Muscidae; genus Phaonia; species Phaonia tiefii. Next base: position 258,858,576 of record OZ008370.1, read on the forward strand.
TCAGGGTGGGAAAAGTGTTTCGATAATTGGTTCAAATGCATGCAAAAGTGTATGAATCTTCATGGGGAATATTTTGAAGAACAATAAAGTGATTTTCGATGATTAATATTTGTTTTTGTTATCTAATCCAGAAACATAAAATTCAACCCTTAATATCATTCCAACTAAGATGTATTTTAGATATTTCAAGTTCAATTTGCCGTTTCCATGTCTACTACCCCACGTCTGCTACCACACGGATTCCAATCTATGGCTTGTCTGACAATATCGTCTGTTAACTTTCTCAGGGTATGACCTATCCACCTCCACTTACGTCTCCGGAATTCTTTATGTATCTGTTGCTGTTGGGTTTCTGACCACATGAGGGTATTAGTTATGGTTCTAGGCCAGTATATACGAAGACTTTGTCGAAGGTTTTTGTTTATAAAAACTTTTACTGCCCGCAAATCGCGAGTTTCTGCATTCCCCCATTCACACCCATAAGGGAGCACGGACTTCACATTGAAGTTAAAAAGGCTTAGTTTCGTACTACGCCTTATAAATGATGACTTCCACGCAGTATTCAGCATGTCGAATGCCTGCCGGGGTTTGTTAATGTAGCTTAGTACGTCTGCTTTGGATCCCCAATTTTATTGATTATGCTTCCTTGGTATCATAATGTGTCAACATCTTCAACAAACTCTTTTTCCATTGCAAAGTCTATCGGAAATTGCCGTAATTATTCGCACAGCCTTTGCCGTCTGAATATTTACCCTCAGTACAACGGAGGCAGCAGCTCCCTGATTGCATATCCGTAAATGTGTAAGTAAGTACACAGATATCGTCTCTGTAGTCCAGGTCCTCTAATCTTCTATGAGTTGTGGACTTTTGCATTATGCAGTTAAAGAGGAAATGGGATAGCTCACATCGATGTTCATGGCACTTCTGTCGCTGAGTTGGTTTTCGTGAATTATTCGGCAAGTTTTTGTGGCCGTCGGTGGTTCAATGGTTAGTGTGCGCGCCGCTTGTATATGATATTCTGGGTCGATCCATATACCTTGAATTATATTTTGGCCGGTGGTCACCTCGCATAGTGACGGCGACACTATCGAGTATTTAGCCATGAAAGAGCATCTCCAAATACCGTTCGGAATCACTGTAAAACTGTAGGTCCCAATCAGTGAATATAAAACTAGAAAGTGCACAGTTCTCTGGTTGTGAGAAGCTCTACCCAACTTCTTCATGGGATAAAAGAAGAAAATTTATTTTATTTTATTCGGCAAGTGCTATTGTTATACAGACCCTTTGCGAGGGAAATAAGTTTGATGGCGACGCCTTTGCATGCCTATGCGCTCCATATGACATTGTAGCTGAGGGTGTGAAAGGCCTCCTCGAAATAAATAAACGTTAACTGAAGTGGTGATATCCATTCAACAGATTGCTTCACGACAATTCCCAAGCTGTTAACGTAATCAATACAAGATATGTGGGGTTGAAAGCCTCCTTACTCTTACATAATTCCAGGCAGAATGACATCGGATAACCTAAGATAATGTAAGATATGAGCAATTACGTGATACCTCTCTAGTTCCTGCGGTCTGTTAAATCTCCTTTCTCGCGCAGGTTAACTATCACACCCTCGGGTATGTCTTCGGATAAAGTTTCGGTTAGCCAAAAATTGTGTATAACATGTGTGTGTGCTGGGCTCTTTCAGTTAGATATGTCATTAGCAATTCAGCCTGGCGATTTATCTTTTTAAATATTTTTATAGTTTCGAAATTTGTGCAACGTCGTGGCAATTGCAAGAGATAGATGTATTTTCAAGGTCGTGGTCGTTGGTGGTGCAATGGCGAGTGTGCGCTGATCTTGTGCATGAGAACGTGGGTTGGATCCCTGCTCTAACCCGCGTACATTTCCCTCGACGATGGCCACCTCGCTAAGCGATGACGACACTATCGAGTACTTATCCATGAAAAGATCCTGCCAGATTAAGGCTTTCAGTCAGACACAACTGGATCGCGGATCATCACTTCTCTTCCCAAAATAAAGAAGGTTACGGCCATCTTGGAATAATCAATGGTGTAAGGTCATTCTGTAGCGCTTGACTTGACTTCGAGATCCTGTTGACTTGCGTCTTAAATTCTCCAGACCCACTCGATTGGATTTCGCATACTCCTAGCATGGTTAGTTTATAACTGGCATTTTGTCGACACAGTTCTAACATTCCAGGTTCCAATTCTAGTCCTTGTTTTCATTTCAAAAGCCGTCATCATTAAATCGGGATTATTAGTATTTCTTCTAGTTTTGGCTCCAGCAATCAATGTTGCTTAAGACGAATAACTGATTAGGTCAATTGCCCGACTCTGGTATTGGGGCCACTAGGCATGCCACTTCTACAAACGGCACGTTTTCCTTGCAGGTATTCCGTAGGGATATTCCACCCGTGGTCGGAAAACAGTGCCTCGTTTGCGCTAATAGGTGACGCCAAGTGCTTACTGCACAGTGGGAGAGATGGTCTCCTGCAAGGAATTGGCTTTGTGTACAAATGTATCACTTGTATTCGCATCACTTTTCCATTTGACCCACTGTCTAAAATAAATTCAGTAAATTTTTAAATTTGAATTCCGTTTTTGGGTTTATTTGTAAACTCACACCGCAGTAAGTTGTACCTCAATACTTGAATCTATCTGTCCTCCGTTTAAATGATCCTACTTTGCTTTATTTATCCAACTTCGTGGGTTAAATACATATAGCAGTATTATCTCATCAATCTTATGACGAGCACAGCCTTTGAGAAACCGACAAATCCACCAATAACTATTGTTTATCTACCTACTACCTAATGGCAATTACACTGTGGAGCAAAATGAAACCTTTTCGAAAATAACAATGTTCTGAAAAAAGGAAAACAAATATACGTGTGTCGGGGTTTTAAAAATTTATGGGGGTGAAATTGTCCCCCTTTTCACATTATAATGATGAATTGGCATATGAAACCATGTTATCCTTACACTTTAGATAAAGGATGTGTACAGCAATTTTATGTAAAAACTTACGAGAACCAGTTTGGTGAAATTTAAGCCTCTACGGCCTCGGAAGAAGTACGAAATTAACCCTTGAATGGATTTTCAGTTTTGACTAATTTTTGGCATTCAAATTTAGTTTGAGCTTTAGTGTGTTAAGAAACTTATAGTAGAATTTTATGAGGAATATTTTTGGAGCACATTTTAACACGTTACCTGTTAACCACCCCTAAGTTTTTCTCCCCACAAAAATAACAAAAAATACCCATATATTGAGGCGGTAGAGGGTTAAAGTATTCCACAAAAATGTTTTTCGTAAATTTTATATAAAATTGCTGAACACATCCTATACATAAAATGTAAAGATAACATGGTTTCCTATGCCGATTCGTCATAAGAATGTACAAAGGGGAAAAATTTCACCCCACCTTAAAAAAAATTCAGACGTAAACTTTCAAATAGCCAATACACGTTTATTTTGTTTTACACCCTCTACCAGAATCCTTTGTTAGAAGCTTGTTATTTTTTTGTGGTCCACAGAGTCAAGAGTGTAACTCAGTACCTCGGAGGTAAACTAAACTATGTCGTTTTCGTTAACTTTTCAGTAGAGCAGTTTTAATGTTGTCGTACAATGATGCAAAGCGCCAATTTATTATTGCGTCCGTTAAGACAGAAGAACCGAATGTTCATCGTTCAAATGCAAAAAAACAAAAAACAAAAACCCTAGTTTACAGGTTTTTTGTCAATGACCACTGCTCTACTGAAAAGTTAACGAAAACGACATAGTGTAGTTTACCTCCGAGGTACTGAATTATAACTTGGAAGAAACTTTTCGTCCCTCTTGAACTTTTCCTCCATATGCAAACATTGTTGCCTTGCAATGAACCGGGACGATTTCAAGAAGATTAATTCAAATGAGTCTTTTGTATCTATCATCTGGCCCGCAATATGGTGTATAGCATGATATGCTCTCGCAGTCATCATTTAACTCTGATCAACTATTCAGAATGAGATACTTTTCCAGCGATAAAGGAGCAAAATTTAGTCGGTAATTATGGAGAAAGAAGGCAGAGAGACTGAAAGTCTTGAGAAATGTCTGATGCAGAATCTGCGATGACAAAGAGGAGGTGGAGTCAATAGAACAATTGCTGTGTTTGTATCCCGCTCTTTCCAGAAGGAATCAACTTTCCTTGGGGAGTTTGCAAATCTGACTGATGTTTGGATCCGGCAACTCTTGACCTTTTTGAAGCAATCAAACTGGTTTAACGGGAGGGTCCAGCAAAATCTCTTTTTTTTCCATTTGTTTCTGTGGTATCACAAAGAACCACAAGTGCTCTCCACCAAACCTAACCTAGGCATAAATAACAAGGGTGTAGTCAGGTGTAAGAGCCTGAAGATCCGTCTGCCAAAGCCGCGTTGGGCCTAGAGTTCAAGACGTTTAATATTCTCGCTAAAAGGATCCAGACTACATCGAATCTATGTGTTCCATATATGGGTTTTTTTTTAATTTGCATAAGATTTTAATTAGCATTACTATACCAAAGCAAATGCAAAAGAATTACCACTGTTCGCAATGAGAATTATAAAAATTTTGAATTTGCATTTGCTCTGGCAATACAAATGTTGTGGATTCAGCTGCCAATTGTAATGAAATATGGTAATGCTTTTAATTATTTTGAATTTGTTTGATTGCCGGCAATTCTATTTCTAAAGTATTTTATATGTAGAGGTTTGTGATTTCGATAGGTATTGCCTCGTAGTACTTTCAAATCCATAAACCTATACTGTATAAAATATTAGAAAATCAAAATTGCCCGATATGAAGGAAATGCTTTGAAAATAAGTACAATTCCCAATGGTATTTTTTAATGTAGTTTTATTTTTTATGATAGTTTTTCGAATTTGTCTTTGGACACGTAATTCAAATTAAACTACAAATTCTAATTGTCATATAATTAATTTGCCCCATGTATGATGTGTTCCAAATTACAGTTTGAAATCGATATTTAAAACGTTTCAAATCTGACTCTCATAAACCTTACATATGAAGGGAGGTAGGTCAATCAAATTGTTATTCAAACCCACGAATGGTGCATTGTCCGATTAAATCCTTGCAAAATTGAGAATATTTGGCGGTAATGTGTGAAAAAGCACAATAATAAATGTATTAAAAAGGCATTTTTTAATGACAGGGAAGTGAAAACGACGCCAGATTTTTATAGTGCGTAGAAATGATCGTTGTCTATTGCTTTTAAGCAAAAAATTCAAATAAAAGTCTTTTGCAGCTACACGCTGAAAAATAATGTCCCCATCAACATATTATAGGAACCATGTATATGTTTACAAGCATTGTTTTCTTGAATAGAAGATCTGCTGCCTTTTGTTTCTTCATTGTCTATCACATTTTTGTTGTCAGCAGTTTTCAACAAACAAACTACATTTGGGTCTCAAATACATTTATTATTACCAATTAAGCAATGTGTCTCAAACACGTTATATTGAATAGCAAAAACAATGTGTTTGGACGCAAGTATAGTTTATTTGCGACAAGCTACAATATTTGCATGTAAACAACAAAAAATTACATGAGGTGCAATGTTGAAGCGAAGTTCCTTTCTTGAAGAAAATAACCTTTTTTGTAAAATGACAAACTTTTTTAAGAAAAATTTTCTTTTATAGAATGTATTTCCTTTTTTAAAAAGTAAATTTTTTGGTCCTGTTATATTATCCCAAAAGGGTATTTTTTTAAAGAGAGGTACTTCTTTATTAAAAGCTAATGTTTTTTTTGAAGAAATGGTACCATTTTTAAGAAGAAGTACTTTCTGGAAGAAACTGCCATTAGAAAATTAATTTTTTTTTACAAAGAAATACTTTTTTTAAGAATAGGTACATTTTAAAGAAGTGATACTCTTTTTAGGAAAACGTTATTTTTTAAGAAACTCTAAATTAAATTTCTGATAGGCTGCTTATCTCTAGAAAAGAAAAGGTATTATTTTATTTTTAAGAAAATGTACTTTAAGAAAAGGAATTTTTGTAAAAAAATTAATTTTTTTTCAGAGAAGGTATTTTTTTTGAAGAAAAGGTTATTTTTTTAACAAATAGGAATTTTTTTTAGAACTGGTCCTTTTTTCAAGAATAGGTATATTCTTAAAAATATACCTGTGCATGTCTCAAGAAAAGTTATTGTTTCAGAAAAAAAGGTTACTTTTTTAAGCAAAGGTACTTCTTTAAGAAAAGGTATTTTTTTAAGAAAATGTACTTTGTTCTTAAATATGAATAGGTATTTCACTTTGAAAAATTTACTTTTTTTAAGAAAAGGTACTTATTTAAAAAAAAATTTTTTCTTTAAACTTCTTTCACTTTGGCCTTTCTAAGTTTACTTTTAATTGGGTTTAAAACTACAATATATACTAAATATTGGTTACAGGCTCCACCTAGAAAACTTCCCATTAAACACGAAATTTCTCAACATATGTTAGTCTAGACACAAACCAAAGCAAAAGTACCCAATATAGTTGATAATACTGGGTTGTAACATAATAGTGTTAAAAAAACTGTTTAGTTTAATTTCATTTAGCCCCCATCCCGCAATGTGCTATAAGGACTTCGTTCCAAAAAGACAAAATTTTCAGCGTGTAGATTGGAATGTGCTAATATAGGAGATGTAAGAGATATCTCATTGAATACAAAGATTGCAAATTAATACAAATATGCATGGAATATTTGAAATGAAATTAATAATAAACTGAATCTCTTAGTGCCTTATCATACCCTCCTCGAATATTCACTTTCAACTGCAATATGTTTATACTTGTGAATACATGTGAGTAGTACATGTAAAAGCTTCTGTGATTTGATGCTGTTAACAAGTATTTTCCTCATTTATATCCCATGCAAAAATGCACTGGCACATTGCATATGCATAAGCATTTGCATATTTGTTAGAATGTGGAAAAAGCTGCAGCTGTTGTTGCCGTTGCATTGGCGGGTGGCATGTGGTAGAATTGTGTCTTTCTACTTGAAAAATTATGAATGATTCAATCACCGCAACTAGGAACACTGATATAACACAGCAGCTTTTAAGACCAAATACGAGGGTTATAGAATACCATTACTATCACTCTATGTAATAATTGCCATGTTATGATAACATCCACGTCAACACGTCTCTCTTCGCTTTCACCGCGTCAGAATTGCTGGCTATACGCCGTACGGTGGAAGATATATGTCCATGGGTATGTGTGTGTGTTAGCGTTATGGTTTTATACCATCCACATTTTCATTAAGTCAATGGTTGGAAGCATGCGATGTCTGAGCATTTCTTTACTGCATTCTCCGTTTTCAATTAAATTTTTGCTCCAGTTAGTTTTTATGCTATATCCTTTATTCACGGTGTTGTCTGAATGGTTGGAGGGAGATTGTGAGGATTTTTCGTTGAACTTAAGCCAATTTAATTCATCTTCCCTCTTATATCAGTTCGAATCGACTCACAATCAGCTCAACTCAATTAAGAATATTTGCTGAAATCATAGTAACCAACTACTGGCCCTCACATAAACCATCGTCTGCATCAGCAACGGCAGTGCAATGAATGCCCACCTTCCACCCAGCTGGGTTCCTCCCAAAGAACAACATTCTCTCATCAATCTGCATATGCTTAAATCCCAATTGTCTATGTGTTATGGAAAATTCAGTGTAGTAGTTGCATCGGTGCTATTTGCATTATTTTAATTGAAAGTATTGAAGTATGAAAGATTTTAATTAGTCTAAAGAATATCTCTACCCTATCCTTTTTGGGCAAACGAAGCTAAGACAGCAAATAGGAATTGGAAAACCAAAACGAAAACAAAAGAAATATATACTTATGCAAATATAGTATGATACCCAGAAGCATTAGAAAATTAACATAAATCATCTTTCCCTTCGAAAGGTATAATGGCAAATTTTGTCAAATCTTTACCCCCTAAGAGTATGCAATACTTTTGTAATTCACTACTAGCATAATGAGGATATATCATAAAAAAGTTAAAATCTCTGCTTATTTCAACATATTGCAAATTACATTTAGTGTCAGTTGGTGATATTTTTGTAAATGTTTTAAAGTTTTAACTCCATTGTAATTATATAAATAGTGTGGGAATTGTTAGCAACATTTTGACACATTTCCAAAAATGTGACGTTGATCCAAATTAAAATGATGTAAAAAGTTTGGTAATAATAACATTTCCTAATGAAGTCGCAATATTAATTATGCCTAAAATTATGCAACACATTTCTATGTAATTACGCCTAACACTTTGCAACATTTTCTAAATTTTAGTATTCTCAAGATCTACGATAGAGAATGTGATACTGGTTTTTATTAAGGATACGTAAGGTTGTTTTATCAAATGAGAATCAGAATTTATGTAATAAATTAAAATGAATTTGTAAGTAATAGACACAAGACCTTTGAAATGCCGGATACAATGTGGTACTGCAACTAATTCCGTTAACAACAATCTAAGTCTGTACCATTTCCAATTGAAATTTGAAAAAGTCATTTGAAATTTAAAAATTCCATTGGAAATCTAATATATATCAATCGAAATTTAAAAACATCAATTGAAATTGAAATACATCAAATGATATTTAAAATAAATCAATTGAAATTCAAGAAACTTCAATTCAAATTTAAAATACATCAATTGAAATTTAAAACACATCAATTAAAATGTGAACCCATTAATCAATTGAAGTTTAATCAATTGAAATTTGAAATACATCAATTGAAATTTAAAAGACATCAATAAAAATACACTAATTGAAATTTAAAAATCTAATAGATAAGATCGGTTAACAATTTTTAAATTTCAAGTGACGAATTTTAAATTTCAGTTGACGTCTTTTAAATTTCAATTGATGTCTTTTACATTTCAATTGATGCCTTTTAAATTTCAGTTGATGTGTTTCAAATTTCAAAAATAATTTTTAAATTTCAACTGATATATTTCAAATGTCAAATATTATTTTCAAATTTCAATTGATATTTTCAAAATTAAATTGATATTTTTCACGTTTCAATTGGAAATTGTGTAGTGTCATTTAAGTAAAAATATGAATTACTTACATACTTAGGTGGGGTATAACAAACCAGAAGGGTCAAGGGCGTTACAAAATGCAAATAAAAGGTTTCACCAACCGGCCTGATCTGCAGTGTGTCGCCTCCAGTTGGTAACACCAAGCTCTTGCAGGCAATATTCCAATCTTGGTCATCCTATTTTTCTATGTCCTTCGAGTACGTATTCGAAAACCTTGGGCACTCGAGCATTAACGCACTATTTTGAGACGCATAACTACATATGTCGGTGATCCGGAACAGATTATTCCGCTCATGGTTCACCCGTCGACGATACTCACCGTTTTCTATTATGGGACCATACATTTTTCTCTCGAAGACTCACAATGATGTTTCATCAGCATGCGATATAACGCAGGATACTGCGCCATAATGCAACACAGGTTCTGCGGTATAGTTAGATCTTCGTTTCACGAGAGAGGGCATTGTCTCCGAAGTTCCTGCTTAGCTGGAAATAGCACCTGTTGGCATACCCAATTCTATGTTTGATTTCTAGGCTGACGTTATTGCTTCTGTTTACCCACAGCGTAATGGGGAATAGAATGGGTAGCTGCTACCCATGACGATGGAGAATTACACATCACGATTACCCATATGGGAAGGGGTAGGCGGCCTATGTTATTCTACGATTATTTTTAAGATTGGATGCACCGTTTCCGAGTTAAATACATTTTTGTATTTCAACTATTTTCTTATTTTGGTGATTTGTTTAAAATAGAAAACCCCTTTAGAAACCCTCAAAAATCAGATATTTTTCAATTCAACGCTCCATCTGCGAGATATAGACTTTTTTTCTAATACTTTCATATTTTCGATCAAAAATGGGGATGGATTACCCTGAGTAACCCATAACCCATCGCCGTGGGTAATGGGTAAAGGCCGCTTACCCATTCCCATATGGGTAATGGTGATGGGTATTTCTCCATCGGCGTGGGCAACTACCCATCATTTTCTCCATTACCCTGAGGGAAATGGGTAATCGTGATGGGTAACTCCCATTGTCGTGGGTAGCAACCCATTATTTTCCCCATTACCCTGTGGGTAATAGGTAATCTTGATGTTTAATTCTCCATTTTCGTGGATAGCTGCCTATTATTTTCCCCATACCTTGTGGGTAAGGGTAAAAGTTAATTTTCCACCAACTTTCGATTAACCGATTAATCGTATAAAATTTATCGGTTTATTCATTATTGGAAATTTGGGATTTTTCAATTATCCGTACGAATAATAATTCAAAATTTTTCGGTCAACTGGTTAACGATTAATCGATAGAATACCCTAGTCGCTACATCTAAAAAAGTTCCACTTATATTGGATCCGTGTATTTTTCACTTAATGTTACATTTATCCACAGCGCATTCCATGGTGGGACAGGAGAGAGTTCCTCACAATCAGTGAGCTTTGCACCTTATATCTTTAAACCTACTGATTGGAACCATCACCTTTATGCCTATTTGAAACGGTCTATTGAGATGCTTTTATGTGGGTATTTACTCGATAGTACTCGTATCATCATCACAAAGTGAGATGGTCATGAATGGTAAAATGAAAGGTGGCCGGAGCTAAAATTGAATTCACGTTCCCAGATATAAAATTTGCGCAATATCCATTTAATCCTGGAATACGCACTACTCCTTAAATTATGCTTTACGCATTAAAATATAATATGGTTTGTTTTAAACAATTAGAGTGTCTTACGATATTTGGTACAAATATATTCTTTTATATGACAGATGGGCGTGGATATTTTCTTTGTAATTGTTGACGTAAAATTATTTACTAGTAGCGATTTGAATGTATTTATGGTTGAAATTTAATTGGTTTTCCAAACATAGTACACACTACCCCTAAAAGTATGCGCTACTAATTAAAATTTTAATATGTAATGATTTGGAAAATAGAGAATCTTACGAGATTGGCACTAACATAATTTCATTTGTGGAAGGTGGGCGCCGTTATTTCCTTTATTATTATATTTATTTATACTCGTATGTATATATCGTTGAAATTGGGAATAATATAATTATTTTTAGTCTCATGCTATCTAGAAGACGGACGTGCTTGTCAGGAGGATATATCTATGCAATGTTTCAAACCACTAACTTAATTTCTTCTGGTGCATATTGCTTGAAAACTATACTTATACACTGTTCGGCAGGGTCATAAGCAAAAGCCCATTGCCCTAACTAACTCGTAGTGATTATTCAGTTATACGATACATGTCGATTGATTGGAATCTCAAGGTATTCTAACATCTTTTCTTAATAATAAGGTTAGAAAATATTGCGGTTACATTTCGTGATGAAACCCAGCAGTTCTATTTACAATAACTAAACTCTGCGCTTTGAAATTTATGAAGAGTATTGGGGACTTATAACTTTGCACCGTTTCTGGACTTTAAATATTTTGACGCCAAGGAACCTTCAAATGTTAGGTATTTAGTAGCCGCTTGTAAATAATGAGACCACTAAATGACTGAAGAAATTTCAAACCGGTCAACTCGCACGATGACGGCCGCACTAGCGAGTAATTTTTTATGAAAACAATGCTCATATAATGTTCTGAATCGGTATTAAAATATTGGTACAAAATAAAAGCGAGCATTTTAGTGACTGAAACAAACACCTGACTACCCCTTTATGGATTGTAATGGGAATGGAGGTACAAACGTTGCAATTTCTCAAAAATATTTAAATTCTTGACCTTAATAAATATAACACAATTATACGCAAGAGTTTTTATTTTAGTACGCCTAAGAGTATGCTGTATTAATCCGAAAAATATACACCTGTAGATATGCAACAGTTCAACAGTTTCACAATTAGCAATCAACAAAACCTTAAGTTAATTTCCCAACCATAAAAATTTGAATATTTGTAAAAAATACGAACGAATAAAATACTTTAAATTAGATCCTTGAAAGTGATCAACGAAGTTGGTCGAAATGTTGGAACTGAATAATATGACAATGAATATGACATCAATCTAACATAATCCTAACTCAAAAAAATTAAATAAAAAATGGTCTCCCATTACATCCCATGAAGGCATTAGGGCGAGCTGCTCACAACCAGTAAGCTTACTAATTTTATACTCATGTATTGGGACCTACAGTTTTACACGAACGGTTTTTTGAGAAGCAAATTACTCGATAGTGTCACCGTCACTAAGCGAGTAGATCGTCGTCGAGAGAAATGTAGAGTAATCAGACGAGGGATCGGACCCACGTTGTCATGTACAAGAACCGCGCTCATTATCCATTGCTGCCAGGAACATTGATATGCAACAGTTGCACAGTGACTTATGTGAATTTTTCTTCTTTTTTTTTGCTTTTTACACTTGTATAGTTTTCAGTATCCATAAACAGAAAAACAACCACTGAATCCTTAGACTTAAATCGACAACAAGATACACGGTACTACGCCTAACGACTTGCAACACTCAAAACTACGCCAGATGTTGTGCAACAATTGTTACCCACTTTGTTGGCTTATACACCCAGCAAAATTTCTGAGAACCTGTTGCCAACATTACTTGTTTACAAAATAACTTTCTGTGTAATGGCCTTGCATTTCACTACTGGCATTGAATTAGTGGAACACATAACAAACAAAAATCAAAAAATATAAAAAATATTGTCAGGAGCAATGTGTCTCTAGTTCTATTATTGTTCGTTTATCTGCAATGTCGTCCATGGCACAATGAATAGCCGTGCGGCTGAAAAATCAAATATGCATGGCTTCCAGTCCTCATTGGAAAAAATTTAGCAATCAAGAAAATAAAAATGTATATAAATGTAATCACGTAGAAAATACTTTTAGGCGAGAATCATTTCGTTCCGTAAATCATCTTCAAATTCAAGATGTCACTAAAAAAGATTTGAAACCATAAAAAAAATAAAAAAAAAATAGTTCAACTCCGCTGAGGATCGAACCATTATTCCCCGTTTTGTAATCGACCAGTCTACCATCATACCACCTGATATATTCTCTAGTTTTTCTTAATGGAATCGGTTGGCTTTGGGACAAACTCGAACAAATTTTAATGATGGTAGAACCTAGTGGAAAACAGGTTATATTACAGTATAAGATGTTCCACTACTGATTCTTTGCAACTGATTATGTTACTGGGCAATAACAGATGAGTATAAAACTAAAAAAAAATAAATAAATGGTTTCCCATTACATCCCATGAAGGGACCGGGGAGAACTTCTCACAATCACTCAGCTGTGCACTTTCCAGTTTTCACTCACCGATTGGGACCTACAGTTTTACACCGGTTCCGAACGGTATTTTTTGAGAAGCTTTTTCATGGCTAAATACTCGATAGTGTCGCCATCACTATGCGAGGTGACCGCCGCCGAAAGAAATTTGAAGGTGCTCAGAGCCGGGTTCGAACGCAGGATCTCATGTACAAGAGCCGCGCACACTAACCATTGCACCACCGACGGCCACAAACTAGTATAAAACTAGTGAGTATAAAACTAGAAAGCACACAGTTCACTGGTTGTGAAAAGCTTTACCCAATTCCTTCATGGGACCTAATGGTAATCCATTCAAGTTTTTTTTTAACATATGAAATTGGCTTTTATTATTTTTACTCATACTTTTCCAAGAATTTCGTATAATTTATATAAAGAATAATCTTAAATTCTATGAATATTTTAAACAATTTTCCCTTTCATTAGTTATTAATAGATTTGAAAATTTGCTGATGTAAAATTGATTGTCTTTTTTTTTTGTAAATGCTTGGAAATTTGCATAAACTGCGATCTTTAACAGTATATCAAATACTGTAAAATAATAATTTTTGTCTAATATTTCCTTTCGGTTATGCAAAAGTAATCAAGAAATTTTAAATATTTGTTAAACACGCAATAACATTACTGTTTATGGATCCCTTTCAGTTCATAGAACACAACTACCTTTGTTTCCCTACCTCCACCAAAGCCTAAAGATATGCAACACTTCTTATGAATATTGGAAAAAGTTGAACTACAAATACAACGGCAAAAGGTTGTTAGATATTCATCATCGTAATTTACATTGATGATGCAAAAGAGAATACATTTCAAAAATATTTGTTGTGACGTTCTTTTGCACACAACCTGGGAGCCGATTTGAAATTTGGTTAGCTCATAAATGATAATTGTTTTCCTTTCTTTTGTAATGTTAATGTTTGTTAAGGTAGGCTTTTAATTTGGCAATACTTGCGGTAACGGCTCGTTGAATCGTGCCCGAAAGTATAATACGTTTTAAATGAGGTATAGAAGTGGAATAGTACGTTGTAAATGAGTAGTAGAAATAATAAAATATACCTCAAAAATGTTCACCACACTTGTCAATTATATATTCTCAGTAACTTAATGTAATATGAGGCGTGGTTCTTATAAGTTGCTGTCCCAAAAAAATATAATATTAATTTTTACATGAATTTTTCAGGCAATTTGGAGAATTTAAAAGCGCCTAAAAGTAGAAAGAAAATTTCTAAAACATCTTTTCAATTTAAGGATAATGAGCTTCATTTAATGACTTGAAAATCTATATTTTAATTATGGAGACAGAATGTCGATTCACGTTTTCTCAGATAAGTACACCATTTTTCAATTATAAAAATTTTCCTGACCTTGTAATGAATTTCTCATACATTAACTATAAAACGTTACTAGTGGGAATACGACTGTGTTAAGTTATGGTACATTTCCCAGCGGTATATTAACATCTTAATGGTTGCCGTTTAATCTATGACCCTTACGGGTGCCATTAGTGTATTCCCTACAGGCTTTCATCTATCTCTTCAGCTGCACCGTATCTGTCTTTTATTTTTGTGTTCATGTTATTGTTTTAATTTTTTGGCACTAAGTAAGACTTTGTGGCAATTTTAATGTTAACATTTATTAATACACTTTACTTTTAAATGGCGAAATCAAAACAAAAATACAAATTAATCTTCTCTTTACACTTTCGATGAGCTTGAGCTCCTAAGATTATGCAATCTTTTTTTTTTTGGACATATTTTTTTTGTTACTCTAATGTTTTCCCTTAACAATTTCGTACAGACACAATAATAATTTATGGTTTTGTTCAACCATAGAATTTATTTATATTCCTAAATTTGTCAACGTCCTTCTGGTGTGTACGATGTGATATGTCCCTAAAATAAATAAAACGATTTCCAGTTGGCATACTTTTGGGAGTTGGCAGCATGTATTTTTAATTTTTGGGTTATTGTGAAAAATATAAAGAGGAAAATGTGTAACATAAATCTGGGTAGTGGGGAGAGAGAGAGAAACACAGAATAAATAGTTATCTGCAGCATAAGCAAAACGAGGATACTTTAGGAATTCGATAATATTTAATTGTATTCAACACATAGTTAGTGTGCGCGGTTCTTGTACGTGAGATAGTGGGCTCGATCCTTGCTCTGGCCACCTTACATTTCTTTCAGTGGTGGTCACCTCGCTTAGTGACGGCGACACTATTGAGTATTTAGACATGAAAAAGCTTCACAAAATACCGTTTGGCATCGGTATAAGCCAGTAGGTCCCAATCAGCGAAAGGCATATAGATGTTTCAAACATATGTATATATGGTTCCTGCATAATGCTACAGGGACCATGTTTTCTAGAGTGCAGTCCTTGATCCGTCACCCACAAAGAGAGTCTCCTGATTAAGTCCTGCAGAACATCTCTATATATGAATATATGCAACCTGATCCCTCCAGCTTACGCAAAACACTATCTAGTGCTTAATTCCAGAAAGTGGAGATAAGACTCCCACTTGGGGTGTTCCTATACTCACTTTTCGAATTAAAGTTGTCTAACCCAGGGACGAGGTTACGCACCTTTGCGTAAGATGAAATAAGAGATCCCCTGGTCAATACAAAGTGCCGGTAGAGACTATTTTAGCTATTATGGGAAACATGTGGACACCTGGGAAATACCTACGCCAGTTCGCAGATATGCGTCGTCAGGTCCAGGTCAAGGTGATGGAGTTCGACTTCCAGGTGTTTTGTAGAGCGTACAACTTTATATTGCCCAGTGTAGTTTAACCCTGCTGTTAGATTAGAAAAAACTTACGAATCTTAGATTGAGGGACCATTTGGTCCATACTGCAATTTTCATCCAAAATAATAATTTTATCTTATCCTTTGTAACTATTTTGGTCCAATAATTTCTAAAGCAAGTATTTGACATATCAAAAACATCTTCTAAATATTTGACATGAATTTACATTCGCTTGGTAATGAAAAAATTTACGAATCTTAGGTTGAGGGACCATTTGGTCCATACTGGAATTTTCATCCAAAATAATAATTTTATCTTATCCTTTGTAACTATTTTGGTTCAATAATTTCTAAAGCAAGTATTTGACATATCAAAAACATCTTCTAAATATTTGACATGAATTTACATTCGCTTGGTAATGAAAAAATGTACTATTGACCAAATGGTCCTCTAACCTAAGATTCGTCATTTTGTATTTTTCTCAGTCCTGAATAAAGTTAGAAAATTTAATTTTCGCACATAACATTGTTTTATTAAAAGACCCCATTAGCAGAAAAATTTAGTCAGTATATATCACCGTTCCAAAGTTACAAGGGAAAACAGAAAAAATTTGGACCAAATGGTCCTAATCTAACAGCAGGGTTAATCACAATATTTTCAGCTTCCTCGAAAGTATATGTTAAGCAGGAAATCGAACGATTCATTACTTTCAGGCATGCTAGAGATATGGGAGTCGTCGCAGAAATGATTTCAACATATCTTCCTTGAAGACCTTAAGTGTTTATTACATCCTGGAAGATTTCATTTGTATACATTCCAGTCTAGTTCTTCTTTTGAGGCTGGACCAATTAAAAAGCATTCATCAAGACTTTGTCAAGGAATTACTGATCCTTCTTCCACCACAAAAGTGTAATCTTACCTCGTCAAGAACCGCTGGTTCATGCGTAATCGAGTGATGTTCTAAGAGCTAAGGCAAGCTCAGTAAGACCGCCAAACAACAAGTTCGAAGAGAGGAACGGTTTTCATAATACACGGACACAAGACAGATGCAATATACAGTTTAATTTATACCAAGAAAGGGATTGGGGAAAACTGACGAAATTTGTAAACAGTTTGAAATTTCTTTGAAAAAAGATGAACCACTCCGGGGGGCTACAGAAGTCTGACCAACTGACTTGGTTACAAACACTTAAATGGGTGGTATTGAGAGGTAGCTGAAACGCTTCGCTTCTTCTCTTTTCTCTACCTAACCTAAATCCCAACAATCCGAACTTGCGTATCGCTCAAAAGACCGGCAAATAGAAATTGGTATCACTTGTCCTCTGCATAGATAAAACTAAAGTACAAGTTGTAATTCCTTTTAGGCTAACAGGTTATCCTTTTTTCAGGTTAGTGGAAATGTGAAAATAACAGGGGTGGGATACGAACTGTCGGCAGATATTTTTAAAATAATTGGACTTAAAATGCATCTCTTAATTTTTTCTTCAATATAATGCATACTTTCGGGCGATATTGTACATAAAATCTAGTGCATACTTCTAGGAGTAATCAACTCTTAGTTTCATCATTTTGACTTCTCAAACTTCTCACACTGCCTGCGATTAATTGAAACAATAAACAATACAATGATCCCCTAAAAATTGTCCTGCATAATTTTAAGGACCATCTTCCTGAGCAGCAGTCAGCTCGTGTACTCTTACAATACAAAATGTTGTATCTTTTGTTCCATTTGTTTGTTGGCATTACTATATAGTTGCACTTATTCTTGTTATTATTTGTCATCTTTTTGTTGTTGCAGATGATGTTTATAAACATTTTACTTCTGGCTTTTGCTGTTTTCCTAGATGTTTTGTGTTGCTACTGTTGTTTTTACTTGCATCCTGTCATTTGCTCAGTAACGAGCAAATCCAAAGCAACTGAAAGTAACACAAAAAAACTAGAGAGCGAGAAGGACCATTGTTCATATTTCATAACCCACCCATTCATTCATTCGTTCATTTACTTATCTGTGAGAGTTTATTGTTCTTATGCAGCAGCATAAGCATTTTGTGGATGTATTAGACTTTTTTTGTGTTTCAGTCCTTTTTGTCGATGGGATATCCTTATGTTGTGTTCGTGTGTGTGTGTCTTGCAATGAGGAAAAAGGCTACTAAATAATAATAGGCAAAGTAGTTGCATTGTTGTTACTACTCTATGATGATGTCATCTTAGTTATTGTGCATTTTGTCTTGTCATTGTTGTTGTTCACTTTTCTGTTTTTCCTTTCCTCTTGCCGTTTGTCTTTCTCACACTCTTCTTGCATTTGGTTGCCTTTCCTTTTCGCTTTCTTTCTGTTGTTGTGGCGGTAATTTATGTCATATACATTTGTTTTGTACGAGATTATTTTAATATTTTTTAATTTAAAACGACATTTGAAGGATAATAGAATATTTCCATAAAAATCCTATAAAGCATGATTAAGAGCTTGAACGTGTGTGTGTGTGTCAGAACAACTCAGAATTATTTGCAAATGCGCCCACTGATATAAATTGGTTTGATTATGAATATTTCCTAAATGTTTCAGCTCTTATTGCAGAGATTCTTAAGTAGGATAATTGATATGCTCCAAGTAAAGCTGCAATTAAAAAGCTTTAATCTTTGTCATGCTCCCTTCAAGCGAGAGTACTACAAAAGGCTTTCCTATATTGATGGGACATATGTGTCTTCCCAATAACTTTATGTAATGCCATCGGTGGTGCAATGGTTAGTGTGCGCGGCTCTTGCACATGAGATCCTGGGTTCGAACCCGGCTCTGACCACCTTCAAATTTTCTTTCGGCGGCGGTCACCTCGCATAGTGACGGCGACACTATCGAGTATCTAGCAATGAAAAAGCTTCTCAAATTACCGTTCGGAATCGGTGTAAAACTGTAGGTCCCAATCAGTGAGTGAAAACTGGAAAGCGCTCAGCTCAGTGATTGTGAGAAGTTATCCACAGTCCCTTCATGGGATGTAATGGGAAACCATTTATTTATTTTTTTTTAATGCCATCAGTATTGATCCTTTTACATATGCCGAAGGATATTATTTCACTCTTTCATTACGTTTAAAGAGTAATCAATAATTTGTCACAGTAAGTAATAATAATAATAAATAAATATGCAATAATAAACACAACTGAAACTTTTACAGAAAACATTGCATACTCTGTAGGATACTCGTTTACCAAATAATTAGTTCCCAAGTGTTGCATACGTTTAGTGGCTCAATAAAAAAATACACCAACAAGAAGCAAAACTCAGCTACGAAATGAAACTCAACAATTCTAATTAAACGCATTTCATAAAGTCCAATCCTAATTCCTTCATGGAACATTATTTACAATTTGCAGTTGCTCTAGAGTGAAATCCCATAATTTGAGTTTCTCAAAGTCGTAACATAAATTTACAATGCCCAAGTGCGGCCCCCAAACAACAATTGAGGCAGTAGTAATTTAGGGCGTTAAAAAGAAAAATCTGTACATTGCAATTTCCAAAGTCGTTTGGAATTCCTATCAACCCATTAGGAAATAAAATAAACGGAATTGTACCCTAATAAAGCGTTGGAATTAAAATGTTAAAGACGCAACTCTCACCGTCAAGCAACTCGACACAAGTACATAAATGTCGTTCACGTTCGTCAAAAGTTGCTACTGCCTAACTGTTACCGTTGACAGTTGGCTTGTTGACACCTTTGTTAAGGACTTCCGTTGGCGGTTCTTGAGTCGCGTCGTTGGTCTTGAGTTTCTAATTCCAAAGTATGAACCTTTTTTTGGATGTCTAAAATAAGAAAGCACGCAAGAGTTTAGCTGATTTAATTAATTTTATAAGAACGGTAAGGACAAGAAGGAGAACCCAACAACACCTTAGTTGATTGCGGCAAACAACATCGCTGATGCTATCAGCGATATTAAGGATAACAGCACCAATAGCTGCCGTTATAACTTTGGCAAAAACATTCACCTAAGGCGTGTAACATAGTCACAGCAGGAACAGTGTTTATTATCGTCTATGGAGTTGAGACGAGGATTAAGCAATGTGTCTGGGAAAAACAAATTATTGTATTAAACAGTAATTGGAAATAAGAAAGTGAACTTTAGAAATATAAAAAAATGTTTCCCATTACATACCATGAAGGGATTGGGGAAAGCCTCTGGCAACAAGTGAAATGTTCGGTTACTAGTAGTTTTACCCTCTCTGACTGGAACCAATGGTTTTACACGGGTTTCAAATGGTATATTGTGAAACTTTCTCATGTTGAAATACTCCACCGTATCACCGTCACTAAGTGAGGTGACCTGAGTCCACAGAAATGTAAGGTAGTCAGAGCAGGGATCGATCCCACGTTCTTATCTCCAAGAGCCGCACACACTACCTATGCGCAACGACGGCCACGGATATAGTATCAATATTGTGCCAAACGAGTTGTACACCCCCTGATATATTCCATGGAACTTATGATAGGAGGTTGGTTTTGTATTTTTGTATTTTTAATTACCCACCAGTATCCCAAATGAAAAAAAATCCTCTCCATTAAGACTAAAAAATTTTTGTCTGCGTTCGATCTAATTTTCGAAGCACCACTTCCTCTTCAAGCGAGGTGTCGAAAACGTTGGACCCACCATTTATTTTTCATGGGGGCTAACAATGACGTCATTGGGTGCCGAATTCGGGCTGTGTTGCGGATAACCAGTGACGACAGGAGCGATCTGGCATTGTCGTTGTGGAAAATCATCCGTGAGCTGTGCAATCAAATCCTTATTTCTCCAAACGTTTCTTTACCTTTCTGCTGCTTCGCCGAAGAAACATACGTCGAAATGATTTGTCCGTGAACACCTATTGATGAACTTGGCTTCACTTAAAAAGTTCATACAAACGAAAGCTGTTTAGTTTCGGATTCATATGCATAGATCCATGATTCCTTGGATGTCACGGTTTCACAGAATTCTTTCGAAGTACCAGGATAGATTTTTTCAAGAAGTCTTTTCACCAGTCGCCACGAGCTAACCATTCGACCAATCAATTTTTAGGCGATTATTCAATTTTTGCGGTATCCAAATACTTTTGACAATCAATTGTTCAAGTAATATTAATTGTATCGTAGTGGAACTAATGCCCACACGGTGAAAAAAACGGCTCCAGCAACATATTGCAGAAACCGTATATATATTTGCAAACATTTTCCAAGAGTTGAAGCTATGCTGCATTTTGGGTTCCATGTTATCCGCCATGTTTTTGTTTTCAGCAGTTTCCAACAAAAAATCTACATTTGGGCCACACAAAATATATATTACAACCAAATAATCATCGTATTTCCAACTTGTACTATAGAATAGCAAACACAATGTATTTGGACACACGTATATTATATTTGTGACAGGCTACCAACATGTTATATTTGCATCCAAACAACAATAAAAAGCCTGCACGCATATTTTAATTTCACGATAAGTCACATGATAATCTTTTCAATATCAGTTCCCGCACAGCGTTGAGGTTTTCTAGCCCAATAACTGATTTTGAACGACCATCACGGTATCGTTCCCAAGAATACGACGACCATGCTAGAAATCCGAAAACCATCAAACCCCGATGCCCCTGGAAGGTGCTTCATCGCCCAAAGTCGGAGCTAACTGCCATGACTGACTCTTACTAAAACCAATGCTGTACATCGATAGAGAAAGTCTTCATCATTTTAGAAGCTCTCCCCTATACCTTTAAGGGATGTTATAGGACACCATTTGGTTTTTTTTCATCATTTGTCAACTGCGAGTCATGTGTGAGGATTTTCAAATGTTTCAAAACTTTAAACTGAAAATTTTATATTTATTTTTAATTACGAAATATATGCCATACATTTTCAGAATTTATTTCAAAATATTTAAAATTTGTTAAAAGGATACGCTAATTTTTGAGATTATTATAATTATGTGCATGTGTACATATGTCTCACTTTTTGCCATGTTATCTTTCAGAGTTTATTTAATATCTTGCAACAGATCAAATAAATTTATACACATAGATTTCAATAAATAAGTACCTTAAAGTGACCCGAAACACCATATTTAAAACGTCTTGAACAACTGACCCACCGATGAATAGTTACTGAAGACGTCTGGTGTACATGTCATAAGGTGATCACCATTGTTGACTAACTGCGGACTCTTCCTGCTGACTTTTGATCAACTGTATCAAAATTTTGATCAACTGATATGATATTTTTTGTATGGAGTGGATCGGCAAGTCAGCACGGGCTCTGACATGTCACTTCTTTGTCATTGATGATGTCGATAGGAAATTTTGAACTGGGATATTTCATTTAGAAATTAAATGATCATTTAAAATCCTTCATAGAGCATTCAACTTAAAGTATTTTAAACAGAACTGCAAATATTTATAGAAAAAACATTGCATACTTTAAGGGTTTATGAACAAATTATATTTGTGGCGCACTTTAAGGCGCAAATACAATCACACTTTAAATTTGTTCGTATTAAATAATAAAAACTTCATTATGTTAACACAACCATGAAACAGAAAGATACCTCACAAAATATAAGGTTAATGGGAAAGATAGCTAAATACTTCCATAGTTTACAATATAGGTTACATAATTCACAATATAATTTGTTATCTAGACTTTGTTTTAAATATTTCGAATCCGTTTAAAATTAGTTTGTGAAATTATCAACTTCTGGTCCGAGGATTTGACGAATGCATTCAGCTGCTTCATTGCGGGCTGGTAAAATCTCATTATACCCTTTTGAATATACTAGCGGATCTTGGTCTGTAATCATTGATAACAAAACATTCTCGGGATGAAGAAAGTACGCGTCATATTCGATGAATGGATGGAGGACCTGTTGAACATCTTTCGGCAACTGGCGAATCTGAGATATCCATAGGAAAACGTTGCGACTTCCCCGAATTGCCAGTGGTTGGCTTTTCACAAGAAGCCAGAATGGCACATGAACTGAGCCAGTTTTCGAAATGAACTGTGTTTTTCCAATATCAGCGAGGGTTGTGTACACGTCACAGAATAGCGGAGTATTCGAGGGGCTGTTGTTAGCCAGCACGAGGCAAGAATATCGCATGGCTGTACAGTGAGGGATATTTGTCTACGGGTCGGTATGATTTATAAAGATCCCACTAAGAAACGTGATCAGATTTCTATTCAAATTGGATGTTAGACTGCAACTCTATGCAGTTCTATAGAAAATTTTCAGGCAGCATAGAGTTGCAAAAATACAAAAAATATTAATATTTGTCCACAAATTCTGAAACGAATTTTTTAATTCTTGTACTAAATCAAAATTTGGCGCGCATTTTTCTCGCCATTTTTAGGACTATGTTTAGATACCTTGTTGAAATATAGAAAGTTGTTTGAATTTAACTGCGATTGCCATAAGTTTAGTTTTTCCTGGAAATCGTTTGTTCGAAACATCATACTGAAACGTAGTTTTTTGCATTAAAATATAATAATATATAATATTAATAACATATGTAATTCAGTCGGGATGGTCAAGTTCTAGCACATATTTAGCTTTCGATATCATAAAAGATTTGATTTGATTCAGTTCGTCTTAAAATCTATTCAGCATTAGGCCTCCACAGAACCACCTAACCTCTCTAAAGTGTACGATATCACCATCAACACTTTGAGAAATTCTTTCAATTGGTGATAATTTATTTCGTTTGGTTTTATGAAATTTATAGTCTTGACAACTATTTGCTTTACATGATCCACTCTTAAAACTTTTTCGCATAAACTTTCACAATGCATGTATTTTGAGGACAGTCACCTCGCTTAGTGATGGCGAAACCATCGAGTACTTAGCCGTAAAAAAATTCTCAAAACACCGTTCGGATCCGGTGTAAAACTGTAGGTACCAATCGGTGATTGTCAGAACCTCCCCCAAGCCTTTCACGGGATGTAAAGGGAGACCATTTTGTGTTTTTTTTACTATAAAAGCAAATGACTGGTTTTTAATTTCAAAAAAAGCATTGCATACTTTCAGGATTCATTACCAAACTACATATATTGCACATTTTAAGGTTTACTTCGATTCTAATTTCAAACATTTTCTGTTTATTTAACCCCGGTAGATGTTGAAATTGTAAAAAATAGCACAAAAAATTTAATTCTAATCAAAAAACTTTTATTATTCGAAATATCTATACATGACATTAATACTTGAATATGATATCGGGCACATGGCCACCGAGCTTGTCCAAGATGAAGTGCATTTTTGACGTCCAATTTCGGGTAACTTTTTCGGGCATAGCTTGCCATATGTCACGAATAACACGAACAATTGTAGCCTGTAAGATATTGTTGGTTATCAGCATAAACTAGTCACTTCACGTAGCCCCACAGGAAGCAATCGAGAGGTGTCAAATCGCACGAACTTGGACGCCATTTGGAAGGTCCTTTTACTGAAATCAACTTATCACTAAACATTAATAAATCGATGGTTGCGGTCGCCGTATTGCACGTAGCGCCATCCTTTTGAAACCACATCTCGCCCGGATCAATGTCATCCATAATTTCAAACAAAAATTCATTGATCATGTTGCGGTAATGATCTGCATTGACCGTAACGCGAGCTCCGCCTTCATTTCATTGAAGAAATGGGGTCCGGTGATGCCACCATCGTGTAAACTGCACGAAACGGTGCATTTTTCTGGATGTAATAGAGTCTAAGGTGGCCGTCGGTGGTGCAATGGTAGTGTGCGTGGATCTTGTGCATGAGGACGTGTGTTCGATCCCTACTCTGGCCACCTTAAATTTCGACAATATCCAGCATTTATCCATAAAAAAGCTTCTCAAAATACCGCTCGGAATCGGTGTAAAACTGTAGGTCCCAATCAGTGAGTGTAAAACTAGAACGCGCACAGCTCACAGGTTGCGAGAACCTCTCCCTAATCCCTTCATGGGATATAACGGGAAACCATCTATTTATTTAATAGAGTCTAAGGGTCTGTTGTTGATTGGTCGCATTCTATATGCGGTAATTTTGTTATTAACAAACCCGATAACCCAAAAATGGGCTTCATCGCTGAACACTATTTTGCCATAAATCATCGGGTCAGTTACTACCTGCTCTAGACACCAATCGGCTAAAGAACGACGCATATGATGGTATCGTGGCTTTAATTTCTGCATCGGCTCTATCTTATACGGGTGTACGCCAAGATCTTTGAGCAAAATTTTCCACGTAGTGGACGGACAGAGCCCCAATTCCTGTGATAGACGACGAACAGATAAATCTGGATCTTCTTCGACGTATGGCATGCTCAGATAGACGATTATGTGCGCCACAAAACCATGAAGTCGTCTATAAGTTGGGCGAATCGAGGACTGATTTTCAACGTAAATTTGGATAATTTGACCACATTGTTCAAGCGTGAATCTCTTTATGATGATTTGCCAGAGTATTTTGATCAAAAGTGCTACGAACAGAGCACAGTGTAACAGTTCCATTGACAGCTAACCCTATCGTATGATCTATCTAAACAAAAGAAACCCCCTTTAGTAATAAACTTATAGGTTTAATTGAAAACTAGTATTTCACATCAACGTGAAGACATACCAACAAAAACATATTAAGATTTTCATACTATAATAGGAATATTTTCTAGTTTCCTAATTGTGTGCCAGCTTTAACCACTTGTGAATTTTAAGATTAATATAGATACAATTATATTCAAAGGAAAATTCAGGAACTTAGATGATGAAACTAAAAACTTCAACACACCGTGTAGTATTAACCACAGTGCTATAAACCCCTTCATTAAATATGCTCCATTTAACACGATTCAATGATAATATGAACACCGTTTCCCCCACAGACAGTTGTGGGATTTTATTTTCTGTAAGAAGCTTTCTGACTACTTTATAATGTTTTTCGTTTAAAACTTCAATACACTACAACAACCCTGTATAACCTTTTGCAACATTCATCACTTAACTGATCATACCTTTTCAAATACTTATTTAAATATCACCCAGGTAATAGCCAGGTGAACAAAGTAGTAAACAACGCAATGCCATCGGTTGGTTGGTGCTGCTACAGCCACATCATGACATTGATATCTACGTTATGCCATTCACGAAATTAGAAAGGAATCAAGTACGAAGTTTTTGAATTTTATTTTCATTTACAACTTAAACAATGACAGTGGCAATGGTAATGCCACATCTGTCATAACATCCACAATTAAGTTTACGTTCTTCATCATTTACCTTAAAGCAGATTCTTCTTTCTTACCAACTTTTCCCATTTGCATTAAGTAATTTGTTAGCAGCAATTTTGCAAGAGTTGAAATAAATATAAACAAACACAAAATCGCTTAATAACACGTTTTCCATCATCATCAGCGCCAGCTTTATCCTTTGGATTCACAAAGTGTATGGGTGTGTGTGATGTTAATGGTGCAAATGCTATTACGTGCTTGTATGTGCCTTTAGGTTTATTGACCCTTTACAACTATCAACCACAACAAACCGCCAAAGAAGAAGACCCACATCCAAAATGTCACTGACTACCATTATCGCAGCCACTACCACCACCACCGCCACCTGTAATCTAGCCTAAGGATATGTAGTTAAGTTGTTTGCTACTTCTACCTGTGTGTTGAAATGACAAAAGCTGTAAAATTAATGTAAATGTATGTATGTATGCGAGCACTTATTCTGTACGGAAACTGCACCAGGGTGGGGTCCGCGAGCAGTTCGCTGTTTTAATTAAAGTCGTCAGTTTCGTAAAGTTTCATTTTCGAGATCGATGATGATATTTTTATTCAAAACAAATTTTCTAAATTAAATCTATAGTAATGGGTGATTTTTGAGGTATTCGGGAGGAATGAATTTACTTTTTAAATATTATTACATGCAATCGCTGCCCACGGCTACGCATCACGTGGTCAATTCTGAAAGTCCAATTTCGGCACACATTTTTCAACATTTCCGCCGGTATCTCAACAATGACACGTGTAATGTTGTGTTCCAAGGCAGCAATAGTGGCTGGCTAATCCCTATAGACGTGAGACTTCACGTGCCCCCCCCCCAAAAATAGTCTACACCATCCCCAATTGAAATTTAAAAAATATCAATCTATTTTTGAAAAACATCAATTGAAAAAAAATTGTGTTTGAAATTTGAAACACATAAATTGCAATTTAAAATTTATAAAAGGGTGTCTCAGTACGATTGCACTTTTTAAATTTAGAGTCATATTTTTTTTGTTGTTCAAGTGGCAACTCTGAAATTTTCGCTTTACGGAAGAACAACGCGTTACAATTGTGAAAACATATCACAAAAATTTGGAAGTTATGCTGAGACCGCTCGTAAACTTCCATGATTTTTCAGTCAATAAAGTAATTTTCTCCGATGAAGCGCATTTCCATCTGAATGTCGTCGTGGAGACACAAACTTTTCGAATTTGGGGCTCAGAAAATCCTCTTGCAATCCATGAGAAACAAATGCACCCACAACGAGGAAATGTCTGGTGCGGATTTTGATCAACCTGCGTGGTTGGGCCTTAATTTTTGGAGATGAGGCCGAAATTCCAGTGACTCTGAATGGTATTCGTGGAGGCCATTTAGCGGATATTTTATTTCATACTTAATCGGAACATGACTTCTTTACAATCCAGTAAAAAAATCACAACTTTCTTATTTAAAAATGAAAAAGTGCATTCTTACTGAGGCACTCTTATTTCAAATTTGAAAGACATTAATGGAAATTTAAAAAACTCATTGCAAGTGTAAAAGACATCAGCTGAAATTTAAAAGACATCAGTCTACAGTTAAAATTTAAAAATTTTTAATCGATTTTATGTATAAGATTCTTAAATTTCAATTGATGTGATTCAAATTTCAATTCAAGTGTTTTAAATTTCAATTGATGTGTTTTAAACTTCCAGTGATATATTTTGAATAACAACTGGTGTCTTTTAAATTCCACATGATGTTTTTTTAAATTTCAATTGATGTTTTTTAAATTCAAAATTGAATTTTTTAAATTGCAATTGGAAATGGTGTAGTGGCGTCAAATCGCACGAACGAGGCGGCCAATTGACAGCGCCACAACGTGTGATTAATTGTTCATCAAAGCCGCCTCTCAATTGGTTCATGGTTCGCATTCAGTGTGGCATGTGACACCGTCCTCTGGAAACCACATGGCAACCTAGTCCAATTCTACCATTTTGAGGGAATAAAGTCCTTGATCATCGAGCGGTACCATGCTTCATTGACCGTCACGTTGCGGTCATCATCGTCTTTGAAGAAGTACGATACAATAATGCCGCCAACCCATAAACTACACCAAAGAGTAAATTTTTCGCGATGCATTCGCAGCTCTTAAACAGCCTCCGGCTGCCCTTCGGAATTCTATTTATTGCCGCACCTAGTGTCGAAAATGAGCCTCGTCGCTGAAGACAATGTTTCGATAAGGCCAGCTCCTACAGCTCCGACACCAGCTGTATTTTGTATTGCCTTAGGACGAGGTCCTTACGTAAAATCCTTCAGGTGGGCGAATAATACAAAACCAGTTGCAGCGAACGGCGACGGATGGACATATCGCGATTACCATTAAAAGTAGCGGATAAAGATACAGTAGCAATATTCCCCACGGTACGCACTCTACATATACGGGTTGGAGGACTGATGTCCAATAAACTGCAATGGGAGCAACATTTGGTCACAATGGCTTGAATAGCCTGTTCCGTGGGACGATTATGACGACCAAAAAATGGACGTAACTTGCGAAACATATATTTCACACAGCTCTTGTTACGGTCACTGAATGTCGTCACTGATTTTCTGTATGAAAATATGTTTGCCATTGAACCGGGCGAGATGTGGTTTTAACAGAATGGGACTACTTGTCATACGGCGACCGCAACCATCGATTTATTGAAATCAAAATAAGCTATAAGTTGATTTTGAGAAATAGACCTGTCAATTGCCCACCAACGTCGTGCGCATTGACACCTCTATGTAGATTATTTCGTATGGGGCTACGTGCCGTCACTGGTTTATGTTGATAAACCTGCAACAATTGACTCCTTGGAGGCCATACTTGTTCGTGTTACGAGGGTTATTTCGCGTGCAGCTATAAAAAAAACAATCATTTATCATTGAAAATGGTTTTACTGTTTTTCAAAATATTCTGCGTGAAGATCAATACACTTTTGCATGCGCCCAAACTACTTTTCGAAACACTTTTTCCATTCCGATAGCGACACCTTCAAAAACATTGACCACGCCGTAAAAAGAAGCCATTGGGTGCCAACTCAGGGCTGTAAGGCTGATGAGCCATCAATTCGATATGTTGAGTGCTCAAATAGTCCATTGCTTTAGCTGATAGGTAAGAGCTCGCATTGCCCTGATGCAAAATGACTCATCTTCTCTTGTAGTTTTTCCTTAATTCTTCGCACACTTTTGGCAAACAGATGATTGTGTACCACTCAGGATTGACCGTCCTACGTTCCACTAAAGGCATTGTGGCCACATGAGCGGTTGTACCAAAAAAACGCGATCATTTGCTTCGATGTTTTTCTTCCACGAACAACTTTTGTTGGATTTAGCTCGCCTTGAGAGACCCACACGGTCGATTGCTGTTTTGTTTCGGGCTCATATGCATCGATCCATGATTCTTCACCTATGGCGATATTATACCCTGCATTTGAGCTACCGCGGTTGTAATTTTTCAATATTTCTTTGCTACAATCGACACGAGCCTTTTTTTGAGCACTCGTAAAAATCATGTGGAATCCAACGAGAACTAATATTTTTCACGACCAAATGAACATGTAATATCTTATTAATGCTTATCCTAGTTATACCCAAGGATGCCTCAATTTGAGGGTACGTCTCCTGTTGGTCTTGCTCTATCAGTTGATATACAGCATCGATAGTTTCCGGCAAAACGACCGAAGTTGGACGACCTTCACGAAATTTATTCTGCAGCGAAAGGCGTCCGAGACTGAACTCTTGGTAATAGCGATTTACAGTGGGTTTTTATGGTGCTTCATCATGACTAAAAGTCGAAACAATTTGATACTCTTGTCTCGATAATCTTGTCTCGATACTCTTGTCTCGATACTCTTGTCTCGATAATCCACGCCGAAAATATTCAAATTGCATCCAACGAATATTTTCATGGGTTATTCCTCTTTTGACCGAGGTGAATTTGTATGCATTCTTATGCTACAAAATGATTAACTTACCAATGGATGTCGAGTTTGCATCTGGCACCACTAGTATTGCCAGGACCGAAAATATAAATGGTAACCCCGCATTCGTGGCATACTGCCAGCAATGCTTGAAATAGTGACTTCGTCATGAACAGCCGCGGTGGTCACATGCACGCAACCATTCTTAAATGCTAACCCCATATGTTGGTGTTTCGAAAAAAAGTTTTTTTATCAAAATTTAATTTTTGGATATAAGTTTCTTATCGCTCGCTCGTTGCGGGATGGGGGCTAAATGAAAACAAATTTTTTTTAACACTATTATGCTACAACCAAGTATTATCAACTATATTGGGTACTTTTGCTTTGGTTTGTGTCTAGACTATCATATGTTGGGAAATTTTTTGTTCAATGGGAAGTTTTATAGGTGGTGGAGCCTGTAACCAATATTTAGTATATATCATAGTTTTGAACCCAATAAAAATTAAATTTAGAAAAGCCAAAGTTAAAGAAGTTTAAAAAAAGAACATTTTCTTAAATAAGTGCCATTTCTTAAAAAAAGGAAATTTTCTCAAAAAAATAGCTATTCATATTCTTAAACAAAGTACCTTTTCTTAAAAAAAATACCTTACCTTAAAGAAGTACCTTTGCTTAAAAAAAGAAAATTTTCTTACAAGAAGTACCTTTAATTAAAAACGGTATTTTTTCTTTTAAATAAGTACCTTTTCTTAAAAAAGTAAATTTTCTTACAACAAATTGCCTTTTCCTAAAAAACTAAATTTTCTTTAAATGGTACCTTTTTGTGAAACAAAATAACTTTTCTTTAGATAAGTACCTACTCTGAAAAATGTACTGCTCCTTCCTAAAAAATTGCAAATTCTAAAAAAATTCCCATATCTTACAAAAACCAAACGAACAGAAAGTATATTTTCTTAAAAATAAAATACTACCTTTTCTTTTCTTGAGATAAGTGTCTTTTTTATAAAATAAGTACATTTTCTTTTAAAAATTACCTTTTCCTAAAAAGAGTACCACTTCTTTAAAAAGTACCTGTTCTTCTTTAGAAAGGTACTTCTTCAAAAAGTACCTGTTCTATGTCTTTGTAAAAAAATCACATGAGGTGTCATGGGACACCCGGTTGGAACGAAGTTTCTTTCGCTATATATTATGTACTAGTTAGTTCCAGCACGTATCAAGCGCCCGTTAAAAAGTACGATAATTTAAACGGATTTTTAAGAAGTAAAAAAGTTTTTAAAAAAAATTATATTTTTAAGGTCCTTTTTGTAAGAATAGGTCCTTTTTTAAAGAGAGGTACTTCCTTTATTAAAAGATAATGTTATTTTTTAAGCAAAGGTACTATTTTTAAGAAGAAGTACTTTCTGTAAGAAAAAACCATAAGAGTATGACTTTTTTTGAACAGATATTTTTAAAGAAGTGGTACTCTTTTTAAGAAAAAGTTATTTTTAACAAAATTTACTTAATTTCGGAAAGTCTACTTATCTCAAGAAAAAAAGGTAATATTTTATTTTTAAGAAAAGGTACTTTTAAGAAACGGAATTTTCGTAAGAAAATGTATTTTTTATAACAAGATATTTTTTTGAAGAAAAGTGTTTTTTTGTAAGAAATTTAAATTTTTTTAGAATTGGTGCTATTTTTCAAGAATGGGTAAATTTTTAACAGTAGGTATATAGTAGAGTGGCCGTCAGTGGTGCAATGGCTAGTGTGCGCGGCTCTTGTACATGAGAACGTGGGTTCGATCCCTGCTCAGACCACCTTACATTTCTTTCTACGACGGTCACCTCGCTTAGTGATGGCGACACTTCGCCATGAAAATGCTTCTCAAAATACCGTTCGGAACCGGTGCAAAACTGTAGGTCGCAATCAGTGAGTGTAAAACTAGAAAGCGCACATCTCACTGATTGTGATAAGCTCTCCATAATCCCTTCATGGGATGTAATGGAAAGGCATTTTTTTTACATACACTTATACACTTGAACACTCACTGTACATGACGAACGAAAACAATTTTAGTACGCTATATACGACTAAAACAAGATACAGACACAAACAAAAAAATTAAAACCTCATTAACTACGATGTCAAAGCGAACGTAGTATACGCACTTTTAAACACCGACACACGCTTATCTGTACATGCGACCGAATATTCGTAGTCACCGGACATAAAAGCAAAATTTTAGAATAGTTTCATCACACCCATAATGCTTCACTTCTGCCAATGGTAATCACGACATACTGACTTTTTATTAAATATGTCATATTGGATTCTACGGTGATTTGCTGTTGACTTGCTGTTGACTGTTGACTTGGGGGTGTTTGTAGTTTTAATCAATGTTTCATAAATAAACTTGTAATATAGGCCTGACGCAGAGATCATATTAGTGTTTTCTGAGACCTTGCTTGGGTTGGTAATTTACTTTCATTCCGGCGGTTTCGATATTAAATATGATAGTTAGCTACTGAAAATTTAGACATCATTTCAAACTCGCCTTGCTATATTGGGATGTTAAAGAGATCGTACGATATACTATCGTATTATGTGAGATCTCACTTGATATCAATTGATTGACTGAGCATTGATAGTTTTTGACCACAAGATTTTACATTCAGATGCTGACAACTCCAAAAGTTATCCAGAAAACGAAATGGGTTCTTTTGTGGTTTTCATCTAATTATCATTCTGCTGCATTTAATTTCTAACTCAAAACCTCTATTCTACTTCTGTTATCGCGAAGGCAAAATATGTTGCGGCAACTTTTACTAGACCCCTCTTTATTATATTCACATTATCATACAAATCTACATAGACCAACTCTCATCGTTAACCTACATTTAACTTGTAAGTGCTAATAATAGGTACCTCAACTTATATCTTCGGGTGAATGGCTCACTGTTGTCACTGTGGTTAATGTCATAGTGTTGGTTAGTTGTTGTTTGTCCTGAAGTCATACGTAGCAGCAAGAGTGGTAGTCATTTCCATAGAAGTTGTTGCTTGTCATTGTAGTTTGCTGGTACTCGTAGTAAATTATCACAGTAAGGGACAAAGCGACAGACATTAACATCTTTTAACGACAGACAGACCCTTTTCACAACATGTTGTAGTATTGCTCATTAACGCCATACAACAATTTTAACAAACACACACATCAACATTGATACAAAACCTTATATTTACATATATAAGTACATTAGGGTGGCAATGAAACTTTGAATTACAAGCGGATTCTGATGCCACTTGATCTAAAACTAACGTACTGAACATTTGAGCCAAATCGAATAACTCTAACCCGGTACGACTTGTGATCAAAGTTTTTTGGTTTTGGCATTTTGGGTTTAAAAATGTATACACGAGAAAATTTACATTTCTCAGTTCATTTGAATGAACAATTGCACATTGATTTAGTTTGACCTGAATACAAAGTGGCAAACATTTGAGTAAAATTCCGCCACTTTAGGGGTTCCATCTCCTAATTTTAAAAAATTTTAAATTTTTAGAAAAAAACTAAATTTCGGTTTTACGGGTTTTTCCCAAAAGTTGTACCTAAATTTAAAAAATATTAACCTCTGATACCAATGCCTTCTAGTAGAAGTGCATACGCTTACAATAAGGTATAACACAATATAGCCACTCAACGGTTTCAAGATGATATGGTGCGGCAAAGTAGGCCATCTCGAGGACAAATCGTCAAAATTGCCCTCTATGGGTGTCAAATCATAAAAATTGCAAAAAATGAGCTAAAAACAGAAGTTATGTACTCGAACCGATTCTATAAATTGGATATGAAAATTGCATACAATAATCGGTTTTAGAAATCGGTTTAAAAAATCGAGTTTAACACTCGCAGTCAAAAATCAGTTTGTATAAAACCTTTATTAAATCCGGATTTGATTATTGGAACCGGTCTTTTATTCCAGTATTTGGAACCGGTTTTAACAACCGCGGAATGAAACAATTGCAAAAGATGAATTGAATATGTAATTTATGTGATAAAACCGGAATAAAAACCGAGGCTTGAGGAAGGGAGCCGGTTTGACCATAGAACTTAAATTTTCAATACACATCTTGCAATTGTTCGATTCCGCGAATTTTAAACCCGGTTTCAAATACTGAAATAAAACACCGGTTCCAATAATCAAATCCGGATCACAAAACCAGACGCAGAGAAAGCTGGACATCGGAAAACTGCTATTATCAGAGGAAGCTCACGCAACTTTTGGCAAAGAACACACTTCTTCCAGTTAACGATCCTGAGGCGCAGTGGAAACCCATTTCCGGATCTAGAAAAACTGCCGGAACAACCGCACTTGGCTTTGAAAAACCGCTACGCAACAAACCATGGTCCCACGAAGAGTCTAGCACTGCAAATGATGTAAAAAACGCTGCACGCATGGCAATGCTTCAGTTAATTGCAATCCGAGCTGCGGCTGAGCAGTATAGGCAAAAAAGAAAGGAGGTAAATCGTTTAAATAGGAGAAAACACGAAAGTGAGAAAATTTACAGAAGGAAGGAGAAGGAAGAACGAAGCCTGAAAATTCTACCAAAAAGACAAAAACAGGACTAATGCACATGGTTCAAGGCACCCTTCTGTAAAGACGACAACAGACATCTTATCGCAGATGTGCAGATCATGGTGGAATATGGAGAGATCATTTCTCTGCGCTATTGGTACCTGAGATATCCAATGACGTTGGGACAGTCGATCACAATTTGGACGAAGACGTCGATTACCCCCCTACTAACCAAGACGAGGTCAGAACTGCTATAGCCCAGCTTAAGAACACCAAAGTCGCAGGAGCCGAAGGATTATCGGCGGAGCAGTTTAAGGCTGGCGGCGATGAGCTGATAAGGTGCATGCATCAGCTCATTAGCACAATTTGGTTAAATGGTTCCCACATTTAAAAAAGATGACCCGAGTCTCTGTGCCAACTACCGTGAAATAAGCCTTTTATCCATCGCATATAAAGCTCTATCAATTATAATGTGCGAAAGACTAAAACCAATTATCGCTGAAAATCGACAACTGACCAGATTTTCAAGCTACGCCAAATCTTGGAGGAGACCCGCGAAAAACAAATCGACACCTATCATCTATTTGTGGATTGTAAGGCGGCCTTCGACAGCCCTATTCGAGAGAAACTCTACGAAGCATTGTCTGAGCTTTGAATTCCTGCAAAACTAATACGCCTTTGCAGGATGACCTTGACGAATACCAAGTCCTCAATGAAAGTTGGTATGGGTCTTACCGAACCTTTCGAAACTTAGCGAGGCCTCAGGCGAAGCGACACCCTATCGTGCAATCTCTTTAACATCTTAATGGAGAGCATTATGAGCAAATCTGCAGTCAACGTGAATATAACCATTAGCAGCCAAAGTCACATGCTGCTCTCGAATGCTGATGATATAGATAACATTGGGCGCACAATTAGAGAAGTTACTGCGGTTTTTTGAGAATTGAGAAGGAGTCAGCAAAAGTGGGTCTGACAGTAAATGAGGACAAGACCAAATTAATGGTTTCAACGAGCAGGGCCTTCATGCGATTATACCAAAGCGTGAACATTGATAACCGTTATAATTTCGAGGTGGTGGAGGAATATATATACAACACGGATCTGCCGTAAATAAAAGCAACAACGTCTGCCGTAAATAAAAGCAACAACGTCATTCAGACAATTGTGCTTGCGAATAGTTGTCATTTTGGGCTCAGCAAACACTTTAAAGGTAAAGCCCTCTCTCTAGTAACAAAAGTCCAACTATACCAGACTCTCATACAGCCTGTCTTGCTTTATGGCGTAGGATCCTGAGTCTTATCGCAAACAGACGAAACTTCTGTATGAGTCTTTGGGAGACAAATATCGAACTGTTTGGCGAAATATGTTATCTTCGCTTTGTAAGGTCCCCGAGACCTCTGGGTTATTCGACACCCTATAAGTAAGTAAGTATATACAGGTCAAACTAAATCAATGTGCAGTTTTTAGTGCAAATGAAGTGCGAAATGAAAATGTTCTTGTGTATACGAATTGACACCCAAACTGCCAAAACCCGAAAACTTTGACCACAAGTCGGAGCCGCTTAGAGTTATCCGATTGACCTCAAACTAACCACCACGTTAATTTTAGACCAAATGGCGTAAGAGTCCGCTTGGTATTTGTTAAAATTCGAGAAAAATAATTGTTCACTACCACCCTAATATACATATGTGGCTACATACACTATTAAAATATTGTATAGATACGAATTACATTGATATATAAGTATTTCTGCATCTAGATAATCAGATAAATATATACATTCCGTTCATCTATATATAGATCCGATATATGTATGCTCCTTCTGCACAGCGACAACACAAAAACTCATTTCCCATGTCATAATTATTTTAATAGGAAACGGAAAAATATTTGATAGTAAATATTGCAGCTTAACACTTCGTGATTGTTGCAAATGGCGAGGACAGTGATAATTTACTTACATATGTGGTTTCGTACAACCCAGAGGGGTCAAGGGCCTTTCAAAATGAGTACAATATGTTTCTACAACCATCTCTATCTAAAACTTTTCTCCTCCAGTTGGTAACACCAAGCTTTTGCAAGCAATCTTCCACTTGGTCTTTCTAGCGAAGTCTTGGTCGTCCTATTTGTCGATGTCAAAGGATGTATGTCTTCGAATACCTTGCGCACTGTACCATTTCCTATTGAAATTTCAAAAATATCAATTTAATTTTGAATAATATAGTTTGGAATTTTAAAATTATATTTGAAGTTTGAAATACATCAATTGCAATTTAAAAATTGTATTTGATATTTCAAATACAACAATTGAAATTTAAAAACATCAACTGAAGTTTAAGACATATCAATTGAAATTTGAAAAATATTAATTGAAATTTAAAAGGCATCATTTGAGATTTGAAAGACATCAAATTAAATTTCAAATTCTTCTCTTGAAATTTAAAAATTTTAACCGATTTATTTTAGATTTTTAAATTTCAAATTGTGTCTCTTAAATTTCAACTGATATTTTTTAAATTTTAATTGATGTATTTTAAATAGCAATTGGTGTATTTCAAATTTCAAATAGAATTTTTAAATTTGAATTAATGTATTTCAAATTTCAAATATAGTTTTTAAATTTCAATTGATTCTTATCAAATTTCGATTGAAAATGGTGTAGTTCATTCTGATCAATTGTATTGACATGGAATAGCCAGCGTAAATGCGTTATCTTGATATACATAACTATATTGATGTCGGGATACAGATTATACAGCTCGTGGTTCATCCATGCCCGATACTCGCCCTTTTATATTATAGGACCATAAACAAGGTGGGGTAAAAGTAATCATCCTATTGGAAAACCCTATAACTTTTGTAACTGGTGCCAAAGGTCAATTCGGTTTTAACATTTAGGAAGTAAACAAACGCAGAATACAAATCGGCAAGCCATGAGTTGGTTTA
This sequence comes from Phaonia tiefii, assembly GCA_963931995.1. Taxonomy (NCBI): domain Eukaryota; kingdom Metazoa; phylum Arthropoda; class Insecta; order Diptera; family Muscidae; genus Phaonia; species Phaonia tiefii. The sequence goes on from OZ008370.1 coordinate 258,896,392, forward strand.
CTCCGCAAGTATACAGAATAATTATTTCTATTTTTTTGCGCAAGAATTCGTTGGTTGTGTTGGTGCAGTGTGAATTTCGTCGCAGATTTTCTGGCCGTCCGACACCAACTCGACAAACACTGCGGCGTTTGGACATTCGCCTTGAAGAGACTGGAATAATACGAGATATTCCCAAAGCTGGCCGGTCCCGGCACAGCCGTTCTGCTGAGAATATCGCTGCTGTTGCCCAAGATGTTGAAGGCGAGCCCGGAACATCGACCAAACGACGTTCCACGCAATTAGACGTTAGCCGGCGGTCCCTACGCAGAATTTTGGTGAACGATTTGAAGATATTCCCTTGCAAAGTGCAGGCAGTGCATCAGCTGTTAGCTGTTGCCCGCCAAACGCGTCTAACCTACGCCCAAGCCATCCTGAATCTCAACGAAGAGGTGGACGATTTATCTTCGAAAATGATCATAAACGAAGAGGCTCATTTCCATCTTAGCGGTTACGTGAATAAACAACATAATCATTTCCGGGGCACCGAAAATCCGTGTATCACCACGAAGAACCATTAAACCCGCTCAGAGTTACTGCGTGGTGTACTGTTTACCCTGGAGGAGTCATAGGGCAATTGTTTATTTTTTCTTTGAGAACGCCGCGACCAAAGGACGACTGTGGACGGCGTGCGCTACAGAGCCGTGATTACCGAAATTTTTCTTTCTGATTTGGATGAATTGGGACTCTTGAGAGCATGTGGTTCCAATAGGATGTTTAAACGGAGCACACTGCTTGAGCCACAACCGATATTCTGAAGGAAGCATCGGTCGGTTAATCTCTCGTTTTGGTGATTTGCACTGGTCGGCCAGATCACCCGAATTAACCGCTCCAGACTTCTTTTTCTGGGGTTTTTTTTTAAGTCACGCCTCAGACTCTTGAAGCCCATAATGAGAATATACGCCAAGACTGCGATAACCTGTCGCTTGAAGTTCTGGCAAGGGTGATGGAAAATGCCATAAAACGAGCCCGTATGGTCATCACCTCTGGAGGTGGCCACTTGGCATATATCATTTTCTCAACATGAGGGCCTAAATTCGAATAGATTAAGGAAACAAATTTCACAAGTAAAACCAAAATTTTTTATTTCAAAATTACAGAAAAAGAATATTGGGTGATTACGTTTGCCCCAACTGGTTTTTTCCTCTCGAATACTGTCATTGGTGTTGCATCACCATGCGATGTGTCCCAGGATTCTGCGGCCTAAAGCAAAACGGGTTGTACCAGAGTTTGTTACAGTTGGATATTCGTTTCTCGAGAGAGGGTCTTATCCCTGAAGTGCTTGTTTACCCCGAAATAACATCTGTTTTCAAGCACAATTCTCCGTTTGGCTCGTAGGCTGACATTAGTGCTTGTTGTGCTTGTAGTGCATGTTGACGGCAGATCCGAGATAAATGAAATCGTCCTTTACCTCGAAATTACAACAGTTCTCAACGTTCACCCTTACATCCAATCGGGAGGATGTTCTGCTTCTTGAAACAAAATTAATATTAAACGCGTATATTACTATTGACTGCAATTTGACTTAATTAATAGGCATTTGCAAACATGGTAGTCCAGAACCCACCTGGGTCGGTTCTACATTTCTCCATACAGTTTTTTATGGGAAGAATAGTACTAACACCTAAATTCCGCACCTGTGTCAAAAAAAAGTGTGAGAGAAGCACCATACCAGATTTGTGGAAGAAAAATTCGTTCCCTCTTTACCGGTCAACCATGGGAAATATAAGTTCAGAAATATATTTTGAGGTTAATTCGTTCCGTGGCCGTCGGTGGTGCAATGGTAGTGTGCGCGGCTCTTGTGCATGACGACGTGGGTTCGATACCTACTCTGGCCACCTTAAATTTCTTTCGACGGCGGTCACCTCGCTTAGTGATGGCGACACTATCGATTATTTAGCCATGAAAAAGCTTCTTAAAATACCGTTTGGAACCGGTGTAAAACTGTAGGTCCCAATCAGGGTGTGCAAAAAACTAAAAAGCGCACAGTTCACTGGTTGTGAGAAGCTCTCTCTAAGCTCTCCCTAATCCCCTCGTGGGATGTAACGGGAAACGATTTTTTTATTTATTTAATTGGTTCCGATTTCAATCCAACCAGAGTCTCTTGTTCCCAAACAGACAAGAATTCAACAACAAAATACGTGTTTGACGTGATGAATTTAAATTTGAAGGCCATTATCGGCTCTTAGAGGTCGAACAAGGGTCTCTACGGAATTCAGATATGGTGGTCTTGCTATCCAACACCAATTTATTCACTGAATGACCAAATGTATACCCGAAAGATTGGCAATGCAATGGTTGTGAAACAAGGTGAGCTTGTTGTAAAAGATTTATTTGCCCCATATAAGTGATTGGAAGGAATTTAACAATGGACAACTTCTTCACTACTACTCTACCGTTGGCTGATTGGTACTTTGAAGAAAAATAAAAAATATTAACCACAATATTTCAAGCACTCCAGAATCATAGATGTTGCGCCAAGTCATTTTGGCTTTAGCCCAAATGGGGCCATGGTGTCTGACGTTCCCGCCAATAAAATAATAGTGGTGTCCCATAACATCCCATGAAGGGATTGAGGAGAGCTTCTCACAATCAGTGAGATGTGCGCTTTATTGAACTCACTGATTGGGACCTACAGTTTTACACCGGTTCGAAACGGTATTTTGAGAAGCTTTTTCATGGCCAAGTACTCGATAGTGTCGCCATCACTAAGCGAGGTGACCGTCGTATAAAGAAAATGTAACGTGGTCTGAGCAGGGATCGTTCTCATGTACAAGAGCCGCGTGCACTAACCATTGCACCACCGACGGCCACAATAAAAGATGTAGTTTTATTGGAAACTAAGCACCTAGATACAGCTATAACCGGGCCAAAAAAAGCCGAGATAATGATGCACTATAATATGACTAAGCGACTTTAAAAAATTTCCAAAAGAGGAACACGTCGTTGGCCTCTTGTGGAAAAAAATCCAGAAGGTAGCGTCAACAAGACTCGGCGCAGATAATTTATACAGCAGTTGGGTGAAGAACTGTGTTTTCCACTGTCAAAAGCCAGTTCAAAAATTCGTCAAGTAATTGACGGAATTCCAATCCGATCAGCACTTGAATGTATTTTTCGAATTAATGCTAATGAATCTCAATTTTCTATGTAACTAATTTTGGTAGTCTTTTAGAACGAATCTCGGGTGACTTCATCGCAGTCGAGACACCAGAGCATGATGCCACAGGTAGTACAAAACAGAAAGGCAAACGCCCAATTGTGCATAATACATCTGATGATTGGAATACAGCAGTTTTCAAATAAGAAAAAAGACCCCAACTGGGTGGATTTTGGACTACGACGTATATAAATAGTCACATTTCAAAAATCAATGTTTTGTTTCTATAAAACAAATGGGAAATTTAGTCACTGAATTCGAAACGATTTTTGATTTGAAAAAACTTCACTGAGTTATCAATGTTTGCAAATCGCAAATCCCACCCAGGTGGGTTTTGGGAGTGTGAAGTATAAAGTTATTCGGTAATGTTCAAAATTATTGAGAACATATTTGGTGAAATAAGGGAAATTACACACAGGATCACAATGAATAAAAAAATTATTGTATACACGTATTTAACGAAAAATTTTTTGAATAAGTTATTGAACAAAGCCGTTGTTGATATATCAGTCACATTGAAACACATAGTAATCAGCGATACCTTATTGGATACTGATTTCGTGAACAGCGATTTTCATTTTTCTGAAATTGGCTTTTCAATCTCTGGCCACTGATGAAATATTCGCCTGTGACAGCCATTAAATTTTTCCACTGCCATCATATTTCTGGTTTGTTCATCATTTTATGTACAACTTTCCAAAATTTCGTCTGCCATATATGGTTTGAATTTACTTACGAAATTATATAAGTATAAATCAAGTACCACCTCATTCATTAAAGTTCCTAAATTTCCAATCCAAATATTATCTCCACCTCCAACAACATTCTTATATTATTTTTAAAAACCCCCTGGTGGTCAACTTTATCTCCTCCTCAGTAGAAAGGCAATTTAAAGAAAGGGCAAAAAAGCGGCTCCCAACACCATTGACTTTAATTATCTGCTGTAATGCAAAAGTAAAATACCAAAAACAAAAGAAACTAAAATGTGTTCAAGACAATTAAGGACTTACGATGGCTTAAGAAACAATTATACAGCAGTTAAGCAAAAGTATACAGACAAATTGCCACCACCCCAAAGAAACTAAAGGGACGAAACTAAAATAATTGTATATGTGTCTGTAGCCACACAATACATGCACAGAATGCAAAGCATGGTAAATGTATCAGACTGTCCCTTCCTTATTCCCAGTTGAAAAACCCCCAACTATGACACAAATGGTACAAATTATTATTTGTGCATTGCTTAAGCTCAATCATGGGATCATTACGGACACCGCCCATCTTCATTCTGATAAAAAAAAAACACACCAAACACCTAGCCCTTCGTCCAGACGACTTCTCTTTTTACTCCCTGTATAGTATTTAAAGTGGCATTTAATGCCATCATTTGCAAGGGATAAATGAGCGAAAGGATATCAAATATATATATATACAGGGAAAAAATAAAGGAAAAAATACCAAATAATTATAAAATGGCATTCAATTAGAATGTACCGAGGCAAAAAATGTTAAGCATCTCCTAATTAGAAATGACTTGCGATACGACTAAACTGGAAGTTGAAACGGAAGTTGGACTTAAATGCAGACTCTGCTCAGCTCATTGTGGATGTAAGCAGGAACGCTGTATAATATTGGCTGGTATCAATGTTCGAATGGTACGGAGACTGAATGACAATTATAAGAATGATGGTCAATAAGTATTATTGCGTAGCACTAGTTGTTCTAAAAGTACAGTGGAGCTAAATGGAAATAAAATTTTAAAAGTTTGTAAAACATGTAATACAATTGCCGAGGAGATATACGTAAATACCCAACTGAAAGGAACCAGACCTCAATTGGTTATTAGACTAAAGATAAACGCTGAAATAAAACGGCCTCTGTAACATATTCTCCCAAACATATTCTGCAGGAACCATGTGTATGTTTGGAACACACTTCAAACATTTATATGTTTGCAAGTCCGAAACTTAGCTGTATTTAAATGCAAACATTAGGATTTTTACTGACAAATATGTATGCTTTTACGTAGAAAAATATGCGTGCTTCATCCCAAACATCCATATACATAGGTGGAAGCTTTCGCGTGTTTCCCCCAAACTTCCATACACTTACTTGGAAACGTATGCGTGGTTTCTCCCAAACATAATAATATTTAGAACCGAATTATTCTATCTTTCTTTATTTATTATAGTTAATTTTACCAATATATATACATATATCCACATTTATAAATAATTAATAAAAAAATTAAAATATTTAAAATTACCCTTTTTACATTTACTTGCATTGAATGCATCACTTTTTTATGAAATGAGAATCTGCTGCTCTTTTGCTTCACCTTTCTTTGTTGTCTCTCACCTTATTGTCTACAGAAGGTTTCAGCTATGCGTTGGTTATCGCTATGCGTTGGTACACAAACAATATACTTCTATACAAATCTAGTTCACGAATGACAAGCGTATATTAATTACTTGTGTTTTTTTTTTTGTTATATTTCACAAATGGTCCGTCATTCCGATTTTTTCAGTAGAGGCTCGGGCAGAAAACGGGATCATTTCTCACTTTGGTAGCACAGACAAATATATATGAGACACATACACAAAAACCACTGATCTAGAGCTTTTAATATCCTCTGTCCGATGAACCATTGACGACTGAATCCATGAAATTAAAACGCAATACATCAGCCAAAATATGAAACACTGACTTCATCTGCAATTTACATGGCCATTCAAAACTATTTATGAATCACTCGCCGGGAGAATAATGCAAAAATGCAGATACACATTTACAATAAATACACACTCGTTGCCCCTCTTTTATTCTCTTGCTCTCGAGAGAACATAAACAGTGCAACAAATGCGACTGTATTTATATCACAAACACAGATATATTTGGATCGCAAACATAACGGGTTTTTCAATAAGAGCGCTACAAAAGTTTTTCTAAATTCCTGTGAAAGTACGTTCGATGCCATTATGTATGGAACTTCGATTTCGTTTGCATGGCCACCACGGGCACGCTTGCAGAAGTGCTGACGCTGAACCCAATTTTCGACGGTTTTCAAGCATAAATCGGCCGATACTGCTGCAATTTCACGTTCGATATTCGTAAGAAGTTCATCAATCGTCGTTGAGGCCACTGACTCCAAATTTCGGTAACATTTTAATAATTTCGACTCGTTGTTGGCTCGTATATCTTTCCATGATGAAATGGCAAACCTTACTGAAGAGAAATGTCAAAAGAGCGGGAAAAAATATGGCGTCGTTTGCTGTCTCTATCGATTTACTTTTGTAGCGTCTGTGTTGAAAACCCCTTTACCAATACAACGCAGAATGCGCGATCGAATTATGGTTAACACAAAACAAAAGTTTTTCGGATTGTAAAACCCATAGAGTAATACATATATATAGAGTTGATATTCCTCTCATCTGACGTTTCCTTCGCACTCTTCGGGGTGGGGTCGGTGTGATAGGACTGTCGGTGTGATAGAACTGTTGACTTAAATATGTCATGTCGTTTTGATTGAGAGCAGTGGAATTTAAACGAAGTTTGGGCTTTTTTGCTATCTTTTATTGTTAGTAAACATTTGTGTTGTATTTAACACAAAAATTCTAATACCCAAAAAGAAATGCCGTGGTTTTTTTCTTGTTGGTTGGTTTGAACCGTCGCCTCTATCTGGTTTTATTAAAGCAATTCTTTCCAACATCCAACGTTCATATCACACCAGGCCAACTATCATAAATTTGCTGAGCGATATATTTTCTCTATATATGCATTCCTCTATGGTAGAAACCACAATATTTTGTTGCGATATGTAATATCGAGAGCATCCACACACACAAATGTTCAGTTACATATTTTGGGGTTATTTGTCTGCTTTCAATGTGTCACCATTTTTGCTGTTGTGTTGCTCCTTGCCGTCGGTGGTGCAATGGGTAGTGTGCGCGCCTCTTGTACAGGAGATCCTGGGTTCGATCCCTGCTCCAACCACCTTAAAATTTCTTTCGACGACGGTCACCTCGCTTAGTGACGGCGACACTATCGAGTATATAGCCATGAAAAAGCTTCTCAAAATACCGTTCGGAATCGGTGTAAAACTGTAGGTCCCAATCAGAGAGTGAAAACTGGAAAGCGCACAGCTCCAGTGATTGTGAGAAGTTCTCCCCGGTCCCTTCATGGGATGTAATGGGAAACCATTTATTTTTTATTTTTTGCTCCTTGCAGCATATCTGGCACGGCAGCATCACACAATGAATATGTAGAATCAAATTTTTGCACTAAACTTGTTATTGCTTGTCTACTTGGTCGAGAATAACGACCGAAAATTTAAGCTAACGCTCTCAAAGTTGCGTTCACCTACTACGAATTTCGGTAGTACATTTTTATAATTTGCATACGTTGTTCGTTCGTGTCCTTTTCCATGATGAAAATGTTGAGTTTACTGAAAAAAGGGAAGAAGCAATTAGATGATCAGTGAAATAGTGCGTTCAAAATTAAATTTAAAGTTGTCAAGTACCTATTGGAAAACAGTTTAAAACGTAACAGATCAGCCAACATTACTACTGAATTTATTTGAATATGCATATAGGAATATTTATGAAATACTGACTAAAAAAATAATGCAAAAATACAGTACAATGTAACAACATTAACTTAGGCTGAGAACAATCTTTTTTTGTCCGCATTTTAGTATTTTGCTCTCGTCAGAGCATAGCGAGAAAGAAGAAGTAAACCGTGCACCAAACACAGCTGTATTTGTAAAACAAACAAAGCTGCATTTGGATGATAACCGCATATATTTTAACATATTAATCATTGTGTCTGAAACATTTAATATTGAATAACAAACACAATGTGTTTGGGCACCAGTACACCATATTTGCGTCAAGCTACAAACACACCTTATATTTGCATCCACACAAGAAATAAATACAGATTTTACAGCGTGTAGATACTCAGTTTACACAAACGATCCCAACAAACAAATAAATTCGCAGACTTTATATTTAAGAATAAAAGAATATTAGTAAGCATGTATACCTAATTAGTCTATTTTATCAGATTTATTTAAACCATTCCGTCGAAGAAATATGTCTACCACTTTTCGGTTGTTGCAAAGGAACTGAAGTAAGAAGTCTACGTGACCCACCACTCATGCTTACCATTTTCTCCTTTCGGCCCCTTTTTTGCGCTCGCTTATTTTAACGACTGCTTGGCCCTCTTGATCTTCATAAAAATTAGTGTCCTATCATTTGCAAGTGATTTAATGCAGTGACGAACTTGTTTCGTCAATAACACTGTAAGTAGGTGAAAATGACACACCAAAACCCCGAGACACGTCAACCTTATTTTGGATCGTAGAATCCAGTGGTGTACCTCGTTTTGAAAACTTAGCTCGAAATCACGAGATATTTCGATTTTTAGTTTTGTAGTAGATTTAGGGCGATTTTTGATTTTATTTGAATGAAAAAACTTTAAAAACTTGTTTAAAATCAATGTGTTTGTTATTTATTTGTCAAAATTTATATCTGTCCATTTCCAAGCGGACATGTAACTATATTTGCTCTTATTTTGATGATTTTATAAATTTTTTTTGTATATATTCAATTTTTACTCTTTGTTTGCAATCGACCACCAGTAATCAGCAAGCATTGAGTCTATTCTTTTTCCAGCGAAACGGTCTTCGAATGCCATAATAGTTTCTGTATTAACGCCAAGTTTGTCGAAAGACTTCATCATGTTGTCAATACAGTCACGATACTCTGTTGATTGATTTTTGCAAAGAACGTTTTCAGTTTCATCTAACATTTCAGAAAAACTCGTATCCCTTAAAAGTTTCTGTATATCTGGACCGTTAACTGCACCTATTAAAAAAAATTTATATAAAATATATTTCAGTCAGTCTTTTAATTTTTCAATTGATAATTTTGGAAAACCGTTGTTTTTCATTAAAAAATTCTTTACATCTCCCAGCTTGATATGAAGATCCGGAAGCATTATTTTCTGAAGGGGGATCAATGGTGGACGAATTACATTAAATTCGCCAACAACTGGCGAATCGCGTTTTGGCCAATCTCGCTTTTCGTACTGGTTGCATTTTGCACGGCTGTCCCATTTACAAAAAATACACATGTACTTTGTATAGCCACTTTGCATTCCAGCTAATAGTGAAATAACCTTAAAATCACAATTTACGCGCCAATTGTGTTCGTCATAACTGATGCATTCCAGAATTAATTTCATGGTATCATACAACTCATGCATTCCAAGAGCATACATCAATGGCACTGGTTTAACGCTACTGTTTTCAAATAGCAAGACTTCTTTTAAGCTTCTGGTTGAAGAGTCAGTCTATGAAAAGACGCCATAAAGATGGATTATAGTTGCAGATTCCCATTCCATTCATTAAACCGGGAATATATTGACAATATGCATTAGCTGCGTCCCCGGAAAGCATGAAATAATGCATATATGGTTCTTGCCGGTATTTGTAAGATGTAACTTTTACACCTGGTGCCAGCACATTGACGCTTCTTAGTTCCGAAGCCAAAGTCATTGCATTATTTTGAGATGGCTTCAGATTTCGAACGATTCTATCTAAATGTTCCTGCGAAATTAATGATGGATATTGTATAACTGGTTGAAGTTAATCAGAATCAGCATGATTTACTGATGTTGCTGAAGTTTGTGATTGTACTTCATAGGACGCAGTATTATATTGGTATGTCGATGGATGTACTGGGACGGGCTATTCATCACTGTGTGGAACTGGTACGTGAGCACTTGGCACACCTTTGTATATAAAACCGCATCGTTCTATAAGAATAAATTATTGTGTATTCCATATACAGGGTGTCCCCTAAACTTTTGTCTAAACTTAAACACGTGATAGCTGAGAACAAAAGCTACAATGTTTGTTCTTACGCCAATTGCCTAGGTGGCTTCGTTTTCGAGATATTCGTGTTTAAAATAATTGAATTTTTGAATGCATTTTCAATAAATGCATAATCTACTTTTTAAATGAAAAAGAAATATCATTGAAAATTGCTTCAAAATTGATTTTAAATCAAATGTGACAGGAAATGACTTTTAATACAACTACAACTGAAATAAGAGACCGCTTATCTAAGTGCATAACGCAACAAGGCTCTCATTTTGGAAATTTTCGCTAATTGAAAACATTTTAAAAAAAAATTCGTTTTCATTTCAAACGATAAAATGAATTATTTATAATCAATTTTGAAGCAATTTTCAATGATATTTCTTTTTCATTTAAAAAGTAGATTATGCATTTATTGAAAATGCATGCAAAAATGCAATTATTTTGCACACGAATATCTCGAAAACGAAGCCACCTAGGCAATTGGCGTAAGAACAAACATTGTAGCTTTTGTTCTCAGCTATCACGTGTTTAAGTCTAGACAAAAGTTTAGGGTACACCCCTGTATAGTCTATCTAAGTGAACTTACTGTTTCGATTGAGACCATTTACTATATTTTCTATATCATGTTCCCCTGGATCGGTCCATATCATTGGAAGTCCAAATGGCATCGAATATCGCCGAATTTCCACCATCTGTTTAATGCACTAAAATATGTGATGCACGTAAATGCAGGTGCATGATCTACATTTCGCATTTCTTCAGCGGGGGTAACCAAATAATACTGATTGTAAGCTTTGAGGGCATCTTCAACCAAATGTCGTCGATGATTTTTCGGTGTAAATTTTCCACACACAAAACAAAACATATTTAATTTTTCGGAATGTGATCTGAGTTTTTCGTCACTAATTTCTCTATTTTTTCAAAATGGTCAATAAAATGCTTATATTTTTGATGTGCTAACATCTATAGCGGCGGGTAGGGACTAATCTGTCAAAGTGAACACTTTGATATATGTGTTGTAGCATCTGTTTGTAGTAGGGATGCCAATCCCGAATCCCAAAATTATTATAATTATTATGGCCCCAAATTGTAAGAGGTAAACTAAATCTGCTTCCAAATGGATGTCTATTATTTCAACGGTTACATTTTGTCGAAAAAAAATATATAAATTGATTTAACAAGAGCTTTTGCAGGTCGTAATTTCAAATAAAATCAAAAATCACCTTAATTAAATCTACTACCAATTTAAAATCGAAATAGCTCGTTATTTTGAGCTAACTTTTTAAAACAGAGTATACCACTGGATTCTATGACCCAAAAATTAGTTGGGGTGTCTCGATATCTTTGTGTGTCATTTCGAAACCTGAAATTGTACTTACAGTGTAAACCTCATAAATAAATATATAATAAAAATAATCTTCTAAAAGTAGGAGGTAACCCTAATATCCACAGTTAAAAATTTCGAACCATTTTTCTACAAAATTCAACCTAAATAAAATTGTTGCAGAAACGGAAAATCTTTTTTCAGTGTAGTAAGCCCATAGCTCACGGAGTGTGAGAGGCTCTTGCTTCATCTGTTCTTCAATGTGTCTACAGTTTCATACCTACTTTGGTTCCCAATGCAAACAGTGGTACACACTCTTCACTACACCACCAACAATCTAACACAATCCCTTCTTAAATTCAAAGACAAGACAAATGTGAATTCGTGTGAATGAGCCCACAGTACAAAGTTCAAGTGAATAAATATCGTTCATTTTGCTTTGCCACTGCCAACGGATAAGTGTTAATTATTTTAATATTGTCAATATATATTGAGTTGCGTTCATTAGTACACATCTACCCTAGCATTATTATCTGCTCACCATGTATCCGCTGTGTCGGGCTCATTAAGGAAATGTAAATATTTAAATGATGTCAAATTAGCGTAATTATTGTATCTATCGTCGTCACTAGCGCGTCACTTAGATGCGGAATCAAAGATGTGAGAGGATTTTTATTTAATTCGAATTAATTTGGTGTTGATCATTTCCGCTAATGAAATTTCAGCTCATTTTGTGTTGTTTTCCCTTTTGGACGAATCAATTAAATGGCGGTATATTAATCAAATAATGGGCTCAAATTACCAACAAATGTGTACTGTACTAATTGATGAATTATTTTAAGTGGCGATGTTATTTAATAGCATCCCCATTAACCCATCGAGGTAGAGAGGGTCAAAATTCGATTAAACAAAGAGGTTTTAGTAAGCAAATATTCACATAAAGAAATTCTTTTTTTCATTTTTTTTTTTTTTACTTTATTTGTTAGCTTGGCCACTACTTCCCACAATAAATTTCACATCAGCTGCAATTACTGCCGTTTTTACCTCAAATCATATTAAATCTAATAACAAAACAAAGTGATTATCTTGTCAATTCCATAACATTTTAATAAGAAATGTTTGTGTTTTATTGCAAATAGTGGCTGGAAGATAAAACCAAATGTTATTAAGAAGATTACATCTTTCTAGAGTTTGGGCAGAAACAAAACAAGAAAGGTTAATTGCCTACTTAAAATTACAATAGGGATCACATCAAAAACGGCAACAATAGATTCTATTCTAACTACTATAACCACAAAACAAGAGAATTCCAGTCAGTCTTGAATGGCAATACTGGTTGCTAAGACAACAACGTCATTTACCAGAAAATTAAATTTATTTATTCGAGCTCAACAAAATGGCTAAAAGGACATTCACATTTGACAACACACAAGGACATGCAATATGCCTTAAGTGTAAAGTTAACATAAGTTTTATGTCTTCTTGAGATTTAGGATAACCAAAAACTAAATATTGGCTGATTTTAAAATGAGATGGTAATGTGGCACAGTGGTTAGTGTGAAGAAAGTTTTAGTAAACCAATCCTTTCAAACTAATTTAAATAATTCTAACAAAACGTTGTTTTGAAATTCTTATCGAAGTGCCTCCGTTCAAGTTGTTCAAGTGAACTAAAACGTAGACAAAGTGCAGGTTAAAGTACCATAACTAACATAAAGTATACTAAGAAGCGAACAAAGTATAGCAATAAAGAAACAAAAGTGTTCTAAACAACACATAAAACGTACCAACATGTACACAAAATCTAACAAAATGGACACAAAATACAATAAAATGTTGCCAACAGTACTTAAATGTACACGGTGACTACGCAATTGAACACAAAGTGTACTAAAATGTACACCCACTATAAACAATATATAAAACGTACCAAAATGTACACAAAATATAACAAAATGGACACAAAATACAATAAAATGTTGCCACCAGTACAGTAAAATATACACGGTGACTACATGAATCAAAACAAAGTGTATTAAAATGTACACCCACTATACTGAAATCAACACAAAGTGTAGTACAGCGTGAGCGAAGTATACTAAAATTTAAAGAAGTTTAACTAAAAGCACAAAATGTACCAAAATGTTCACAAAGGTATCGAAACAGTATGCTAAACAGTACAAAACGTGAACTAAAAATTAGAAAGTAGAAATTTTACATATTGTACTAAATGTATATAAGGTTTTTTAAAAATACACAAAGTGCTTTTTAAAAATTTATAATGTGTTCTAAAATGTATTTAATATGGACCAATATCAAAACTGTACTAAAGTAAACACAAAGTGAACAAAGTGTACCATAACGTACACAAATTTTACGAAGAGTACAAATAATATACACAAAGTATACACAAAAATTACATGAGGTGTCATAGAACACCCGGTTGGATCGAAGTTCCTTTCGCTATATATTATGTACTAGTTAGTTCCAACACGCATAAGGCGCTTGGAGAAAAATACTATAATTTAAATGGATCTTTAAGAAAATATACTTTTTGTAAAAAAAGTATATTTTTTAGGTCCTTTTTGTACGAATATGTATTATATTTTCCCGAAAAGGTCCTTTCTTTAATGAGAGGTACTTATTTTATTAAAAGCTAATGTTTTTAAGAAAGGTAAAATTTTTAATAAGAAGTTCTTTCTGTAAGAAAAAGGCTAAGAGTATGAATTTTTTTAGAAAGAAGTACTTTTTGTAAGAACAGGTACTTTTTAAAGAACTGGAAAGGGTAATTTTTTTAAGAAAATTTACTTATTTTCAGAAAGGCTACGTATGTCAAAAAAAGAAAAGGTATTATTTTATTTTTAAAAAAAGGTACTTTGATGAAAATGAATGTTTGTAAAAAAAAGATATTTTTTTAAGAGTAGGTATTTTTTTTTTTTTTTTGAAGAAAAGCTTTTTTTAACAAATGTGAAAAAAAATGTGAATTTAGAATTGGTCCTTTTTTCAACAACAGGTACAATTTTTAGAGTAGGTACTTATCTCAAAAAGAGTTATTTTGTTTTACATAAAAAGTACTATTTAAAAAAGTAGTTTTTGAGAAAAGTCAATTTGTTGTAAGATAATGTACTTTTTTAAGAAAAAGTAAAAATTTACTTTTTTTAAGAAAACGCACTTGTTTAAGAAAATTCAATTTTTTTAAACTTCTCTCACTTTTAAATTTACTTTTTATTCAGTTCAAAACTACAATATGTAATAAACAGGCTCCACCTAGAAAAGTTCCCGTTAAACAAGAAATATCTCCCCATATGTTAGTCTAGACACAAACCAAACCAAAAGTACGAGTGTATGAGTAAGTGTGCTACCAAATGTAATCCATGCTCAGGGTTGTATTTTATGGATTTGCCAGTCTTGCACCTTGGCTTTTCTAAATTCACTTTTTATTGGGTTCAAAACTACAATATGTAATAAACAGACTCCACCTAGAAAACTTCCCGTTAAACCAAACCAAAACTACCCATTATAGTTGCTAATAATGGGTTGTAATGAAGTAGTTAAAAAAAGTTGTTTACAATTTTTTCATTTAGCCCCCATCCCGCAACGTGCAATAAGGAACTTCATTCCAACAACACGTAAAAGGTACCAAAATGTACACAAAATAAGACAAAATGGACACAAAATACAATAAATTGTTGCCAACAGTACTTAAATGTACAAAAATGCATACAACGTGTACTAAAATGTACATAAATGTACATACAAATCAACACAAAGTGTAGTACAGTGTGAGTGAAGTGTACTAAGATTTACAGAAATTGAACCGAAAAGAAAAAACTGTACTGTAATCTACTCAAAGGAACACAGAGTGTACAAACATGTACACAGAGTGTACAAAAAAAAACACAATGTATGCTAAACAGTACAAAAAGCGAACTAAACACTGTATAAATTTTACATATTGTACTAAATATATACAAGGTTTTTTAAAAGTACACAAAGTGCTCTAAAAAATGTACAATGTGTTCTAAAATGTATACAATATGGACCAATATCAAAGCTGTACTAAAGTAAACACAAATTATTCTAAATGTGAACTAAACTGTGAACAAAGTGTACCATAATGTACACAAATTTTACGAAGAGCACCAATAATATACACAAAGTAGTACTAAAATACACACAAAGAATACTACAAAACACAAAAAGTGTACTCAAAAGTACAAAGATGTACTTAAAAGTACCCACAGTGTGCTATGCATCATGGAAATGGTACTAAAAATAAAAAAAATATGCACTGTATACTACAACGTATATCAAGAATTTTAAAAATACGAAAGGTGCTCTAGGAAACGTACAAACGTATACAATGTACAAATATATATATTTTCTTTAGTAGTATATATAAGTTTTGGGTACTAATTGGGTGTACTAAGAACTCAAAGTTTTCCAGAATTAACAAAAGGAATACCACAGTTCATAAAAAAGCACAAAGTGTACTACATAGCTCTCAATTTGTACTAAGAGCCACACAACGTGTACTAAAAAGTGCAAATGTGTACTAAACTTTACACAAAATGTAATAAACAGCATACAACATGTACTAATTTAATTATAAAAAGTGCACTAAATATTACCCAAAGTTCACTAAAAACGATCAAAATGTAGTAAAAAGTAAAATTGGGATATTAAAATGTACCAAGAAGCACCCAAAGTGTGCTTAACCATTCACAATTTGTATAAAACATTACACAAAGTGTACTAAAAACCGAACCAAAAAATTTAACAGTACAAAAATTTA
Organism: Phaonia tiefii; assembly: GCA_963931995.1. NCBI lineage: Eukaryota > Metazoa > Arthropoda > Insecta > Diptera > Muscidae > Phaonia > Phaonia tiefii. The sequence continues at coordinate 258,912,587 of OZ008370.1, forward strand.
CACTAAAATAAAAAATTGTCCAACAATAGGCAAGACGTCTTAAAGGACTAAAAAGTGGAAGTACTTACAACGTGTAACAAATATTACACAGAATGTACTAAGTATTACAAAAAGTCCACTATAAAACACTCCATATGCACTAAATAGTCAAAATGGAGTAAAAAAAATGTACCACTCACCCAAAGTGTACTCAACGTTCCACAATTTTTATGAAGCATTACACAAAGTGTACTAAACATTACGCAAGGTGTACTAAAAACCGTACCAAAAAATGTAACAGTGGAAAAATTTACACAAATATGTTCACCGTTCGCAGAACCAAAAAATTGCCGAAAAATAGACAAGATGTCTAAAAGGACTAAAAAGAGTGAAAGTACTTACTATCTGAAAAAAGTAGAACATATAAAGTACTAAACACAATATACATAAAGTGTACTAAATACTTTACAAGGTGTACTAAAAAATTCACAAACTGAAGTAAGACCTACACAACACGTACTAAAAAGTAGACAAAGTGTTACAAATAAGACATGCAGGGTTTAGAAATGTACACAAAGTGAATTAAAAATGTATAGACTTAAAGAAATAGTACACAAATTGTACAAAAAATTACCGTTTCTAAAATTGCATGTAATAAAGTAAAAATTATTAGATCTATGAGACTACTAATACTTTTCATATGTGTCCTTTAACCGCCACATTTAAGAGGAGATTCCTTCCGAATTACAAATTACACATCATGATTATTTCCACTTCCTTGTACGCCGCATTTTGGTTTATAATTTTGAAGATCAGATCAGAAGAATACTAAAAGGGTTATAGTTTTGAAAAAAAAGTTTTTTCAAAACTCATCCTTAATCGTGCTATTTCAGATTTCAGATTTTATCTATTGAAAAATTCATCAAACTGAATACGAACGATAACTCACTATAATTGAGAATTTCCGATTATGCAAGTGTTGGAAAAATATTGCACGCAAAACACACAAGAAAACAGTTGCAAAAACTTGTTTCCAATCCCATTAGACATAAGTGTCGTTGTTGCATAAAAGACAAAGATTTTCGTCGTGTGTTGCCTTTTAGGCAACAACCAAAATGAAGATCTGTGGCTGGATCTGAAATAGCTAAACGTTGTGTCAGAATTCATAAGGATTCATTTTGCAGAAACTCATTTTTTTAAAACTATATCTCTATTAACAGAGATATAGAATTATGCTACTAAGCTTCAATAATGAAATAAGAAAAGTACCAATAAAAAGGCGAAATATAAAACAAGCATCTCTTATGATCTTAAAAATATGTTGTTCCTAGTCACACCTAGCAATGTAGTGAGTAGCCGCCATTAAAAGGGCACCACTATTGCGACATATATATGTTAATTTCATTGGTAAAAGTTGTGGTTCTGTTGCACTTCTGTGGAAGCTCTCTTTTTGTTGAATGGATTTTAATAGAATAGAACAACAGCTAAAATATTAACTTTTATGCGGAGAATACGGGATACATCAGATTCATGTGTTTGTTTATATTGTGTAGTGGAAATAAAGTTGTAGGGGTGAACACTAACAAGAAAAAGTGTTAATCAGTCAAAGCAAATATCAAAATCATTTTAATATTTCGCTCTCATTGAAGTTGGCGATGTATCGTGTATTCCCTGCTTGAGAATACTTTTTTGTGTCCAAGGCGAGTTACTCAAAAATGCCGGAAGCGGAGATGAATTTGCTACTTAATGTAAGCCTTAGCTTATGTCGTCAAATTGTATCAGGAAGCGCTGTAAGGATTTTATAGGATATAATTCCACGAGAAGTCTACGATCAGTGAAGCCTATTATGTGCTGCACAAACCGCATGCCGCATGCTTTTGTGAATAATTGATTTTGTCAAAATTATTCAGATATTGTGATACCATAGAGAAGTATGAAACGATCTTGGTATCCTAGCTAAATTAGTACGAATTTAAAAATTTTAAAAGTTAAACTAACCCACGATCACTTCGACATCACAATTACGACAAAAAAATGTACCACACGATTAACACTTTTAGCGGTTTTGGTAAAGGAATGCAAGCCTAAGTATTTATTTTCCTTTAGGCATAATTGATCGTCCATTTCGCACGATCTTTTCCACATTATCACATGTGTGAACGGCTAAAAACGGCCCTTGTAACATTATGCCGAAACCACATATATGTTTGAAACATAATTTGAAACATAATCATGAAGTGGAGATCTGTTGCCTTTTCGTTTCTTTTTTGTCTGTCACGCATTTGTTTTCAGCAGTTTTCAACGAACAATGCCATATTTGTGAATCCAACGTATAATATTGAATAGCAAACACAATGTGTTTGGACACAAGTGTACTATATTTGCAGCAATCGACAAAAATATTATATTTGAATCCAAACAACAACAAAATTGCAGATTTTTCAGCGTGTGGGTGCCACATAATTGTCAATCGTTCAAAACAACCTCGTATCAATTGGTGCAAGGAAATATAGGAAAAACGCAATGATGCTACTTCAAAAAACGTCTATAAGATGACAAAAGGCGACGAAACATGGGCATATGTATATGCACTTGAGACCAAACAGCAATCTACTTTATGAGTCTTGCAAGGAGAGCCAAATCCAATAATAGTCATTCTCGCACGATGTACGTCAATGCAGATGGTGGCCTGTCTATCCGGTCTAACTGGTCATGTATCAACACTTACGTTAGATCAGCGTAGGACGGTCAATTCTTAATGGTGCACATCCATTTCTCTGCCTGAAGTGTCTCTTGAACTCAGGAAAATGAAACCCCAACGAATCACGGCAATACTAGATCTGATACATCGTTTCAAAAAACTGCGTACATACACCCATAGAACTAAATGTTTGAATAGAGGCTGTAGTAACCGCAAATTCGGCTGTTACCACCGACTTGAGGTTACCGCAACCGAATTGACGTTGTTCCGACCGAGTTGAGGTTGTGACGACCGAACTAAGGGTGTTACGAACAAATTTAGTCCCCACAACAGAAATTCGGTTGAAACAACCTCGTTTCATAATTGATTCGGTTAAGACAACTGAATCTTCAATTATATTCGTTCAGTCAACTAAATTTTCTAAAATTTCGGTTGGAACATCCGAATTTGAAATTAGTTCGGGGATGCAAGAACCAAAAATTCGGTTGTAGTTACCGAATTTGGTGTCAATTCTGTCGTAATAACCGAATCTAGCCTTAATTCGGTTGATACGACCAAATTTTGCGTCAATTCGGTTGCTGTAACCGAATTTCTCATGAATTCTGTAGGTACAACCGAATTCATTTTCAATTCGGTTACCACAACATAATTCTATGTATTTAAACTTGACGTTTAAAATTCTATAATCAAATATTATTTTAAAAAGGTATAAAGAATGTCAAGATTTTTTGTGGTTATTAAGAACGGTACGTAATTTTTGCATTAATTATTCAAGAAGATATCAACAGTTTTCAAGTTTTTCAAGGTCGAGCATGTGAGATATGATGCATTCGTCTGTACACAAAACGGTTTAGGACCTATATCAACCGATACAACATGTCAGAATTAGTGCGGTGTCCCATGATGGCCGGACCTTATTACTCTACAGATTACCTCATATATATGACTTTATTTTCCCGCTTTTTATTTTTTTTTATAAGAATACAGGAAAATAAATCATCATTTAATATTAATAAACTTTAATAATCTATCTGTGACACTATCTCAATTCGGTTGTAAGAACCTCTAACTCGGCTGTGACAACCTCTAATGACATTGTCCCAACCTCCAGTGAGGTTGTGTCAACCTCCAGTGAGGTTGTGTCAACCTCTAATGAGGTTGTGTCAACCTCTAATGAGGTTGTGTCAACCTCCAGTGAGGTTGTGTCAACCTCCAGTGAGGTTGTGTCAACCTCTAATGAGGTTGTGTCAACCTCCAATGAGGTTGTGTCAACCTCAAATGCGGTTGTGTCAACCTCAAATGCGGTTGTGTCAACCTAGAATGATGTTGTGTCAACCTCTAATGAGGTTGTGTCAACTTCTAATTTGTTTGCGGCTAATTCGGCTGTCTCAACCGAATTTTTCTGTGAACGTAACCAGCAAAAATATTTGTTTAATGTGTTATCCGCCTTACATATCCGATTTGGCACCTACACGATGAAAAAAAACGGCCATACTGTAGGAACCATGTATATGTTTGGAAATATCTCCAAATATTCATATATATGCAAGTCCCATATTTAAATGCAATCATTAATATATTTACATGCAAAAATTTATAATTTTACGTGGAGGCATATTCGTGTTTCATTCCAAAGATACATCTACTTAGGTGGCAGCATTCTTGTGTTTCCTCCCAAACCAACGATTGATTACTCAATGCATTAAACTAAAACGCAAATATATTTGCAACAATCTACAAACATAGCATATTTGAATCCAGACAACAACAATATACACATTTTTAGCGTCCAGTTAAATTAGCACAACTAATATATGAAGGTGGAACTTTCGGAAGGAGTTGTTCAGTCTTGACCGTCATTCATAAGTTAACCTCAATTAGTGCTGTCAACTGTTTCGAATAGGTAGAATTGAAGTAGCCATTAGTAAACTGTCAATGTTTCTAGTAGGTAGCCATGAATAAAATTCACAATTTTTTGTTGTCTTATTTCGGTAACAAACCAAAGATATTAATTCATTAGTCTACATGAATTTAATGGATAATGATGTAACTTGATTCAGGCATGAACTTTACATGCCGTGAGATCTCCTCAACATCTTAATTTCAATAGTAATATAGCTACAGTAAACGCGACTAGCGCCATTAACAGAATAGACGAAAAAATAATCACATTTTAAATATTACAGGGGAAAGATTGCAAAAGTTGACAGCCGTACTCTCGAGCAGCGAATATAAATTGCCCTCCCCTACACCTTCATGGGATGTAATGGGAAATTTAACGTGGTCAGAAAAGGGATCGAACGCATATCTTCATACAGAAGTGCCGCGAACACAACCATTACACCACCGACCGTCACCTAAATATAGTATGTTTGTGTCCAAATACATTATGTTTGCACTTCAATATTACATGCTTAAGACACAATGCTTAATATGTTGTAATATATGTCTTTTGTGACCCAGATATGGATTTGTTTGTTGAAAACTTCTGAAAACAAAAATATGATAGACAACGAAGAAATAAAAATGCAGCAGATATTTAATTCATGTAAATAATGCTTCCAAACATATATATGGTCCATGCAATACATTGCTGGTTCCTGTTTTTTCCAGCATGTGTACCAGTATTTTTGCATTGTTCTTTCAGTCAGTAATTTATAAATACCCAGCAAAAAATATTAAAAATTTGGCAGCAGTTGGAGCTTTTAGAAGCTCTACACTGCTTCCTGCCTCTTATATGCACAAAAGTAATGGAGATGATTTATACGTATAATAATAATGCTGCTCTGAAGCACATCTGAGGATTAGCAAAGAGTGGAAACAACATAACCAAGACAGTTCAAATGAAACAAATATGAAACACGATCACGATGCTGTAGATACAGAATTCCGTTAGTATCAAGATAGTAAACAATATGAAAACTGTTGCCCTTCTTTTAGACTGAGTTATGAGCCGTAAAATAAGCACATGATTCAACATAATTTATTCTGCAATCTTACGTATCGACTACTTCTAAGTGGGAACTTTATATGAAAATTTTCGCTTCTAGAAGCGCATTAGCAAGTGCTTCCGAAGAGATTTCTTCTTCAATTACTGACACTGCCAGCTCGCAACTGGCAACACTAAATATTGCCTAGACTTGAAATATAAATGGCAACAATCGTAAATTAGGAATTCATAATAACTTCATGACTTTGGGTTTTAGCGTAAGCAAAACTCATCAAGTGACACAAAAGGCATTGCTGAAATGTTATGGTATTATACTTCATATCCAGAAGGTCTTTTAACCAGGATATGTTATATATGATGTGACACGCTTGAAGATTAATCTGTTACATAAATAACAAAAAATATATTTACTATTCCGTTGTATATAAAATAATATAATTATATTCTTTTAACAACTCTGCCTAATCTTTTCAACGCCATTTCTTGTCAATCACAATGCACGACGTATTGAACACTTCCCCATGAATTGGTTTAACACAATTTTTCTACAACAAGTCAACTCGTATAATTGTAATTGAAAAGTTATCACATCAAACCTAACACTTTTCGGTAATAAAATGTAATAATCCACAGCCTTTAACACTTCACGCTTCCGATTTTCCGCTGATTGGTTTAAACTGACGACAAGGGAGAGTGATCACAAAAGTCTCATCACAACAAATCACCCATCACATATCACTGTTCCTGCCACACAAACAGACAAATACCAAATACACACACACACACACACAGAGACACTCATACACACACATATCCATTCAGACATTCATTCAGTATAATCAAAAACATTTCCAGAGATTCTTATAAAAAATAAATTGGATTTTCTATTTTTGAAAACGGCAAAAGCCATTAAGTGCTACACTTTGTGTGTCCTGACTTGTCTTGGTCCTGTATCATGACTTGTGGGGGTTTCCTGGTAAAGCTTAAGATTTTCCATTTTTGGCTTTGGGCTGGTCTCGGTCTTGGGCTGGTTTCGTTACGTTTCGTTTTGGTTCAGCGCTGCGTTTGGCAAGTAATTTCCGTTAAAGATTAAATCACCACCATCAAATAATAAACCTAAGCAACGCTTTCTACAACTAAACTACGGTAAACCACCGAAGAGACTATAATTTCCCAGGAATCCTTACACACACAAAACACACCCACACCCCCACACCACACATATCCAAGCACATACTTATTGTATTGTGGGATACAACGCGTCTGTAGTCGCCTACTATTTAATAGATGGAGGTCCTTAGATTGTGCATGCATATGTATGTATTGGTAGCAAATGAGTACCTCTTAAGTATGTCATGTTTTGCAAACATCTTTGGAAATCTGTTTGAACTTGTGTTTTCTGTTTGCTCCCCCCCCTGTTCGTGTGCACCTTACAACAGGATCCAATGTTAAGTTGTTGATGCTATTTTCGTTGTTGCTAATCACCCCTTGGGCTAGTCATGTTAAATTTTTAACGCCTTAAACGTTTTGGGTCTATTTATACTGAGTAGGAGCAGAAGGATGGCCATTGTACCTGGGAGGTTGTTGTCATCATTACTTAAAGAATATTTAATTTAAGATACACATCTTAATTGCCCAACTGGTGATGAAAAGCCGTTTAGATAAATTCCTCGAAAAAAATAAAAGGTATATACTTATAGGATTAAAACCTTTTTGTATTCAATTCATTTAGATGTCATTGCCATATTGACAACTGTCAGTGCCATCAAGAACAACGTGCCTAATATAACGTCAATTGTTCCTTTAGTTCCTTTTTAAAATGAAGAAAAAACAAAAAGTCCGGGAAAGGATAATTAAAATTTTCAACGAAAATGAAAGACGTCCATATAAAGCAATTGCTAGGATGGCAGGTGTGTCCCATAATACAGTTTCTAGAGTTACGAATAAATATAAGGAACTCCTGAAGATCGATAGAAAATCTGGCTATGGCAGAAACAATAGATTTTCAGACGTCGGGAAAGGAAAGAAAAAATTAGACATACTTAAGAAAAATCCAAACGTATCAGGAAGAAAAGTTGCTCAGAAGACCAATTACTCGGAGTCTTTGGCAAGAAAAGTGAAAAAAAGAGGAAGGTCTCAAAATTTACAAGATTAAAAAATGCCCGATAAAAAATCCTAAAACAAAATTCGGAGCAATACTGCGAGCTAGAAATTTACAAAGAAATTAAATTCCAAATTATGGATGCTGTATAATGGATGATGAAACCTACGTTCAGTCCGACTTTTTAAAGCTACCTGGCCAAGAGTTTCATATTGCAGGTAGTACAGGAAATGTTGCAGAAGAGTACAGAGTTCACAAAAAGACAAAGTTCCCGAAGAAATTGTTGGTGTGGCAAGCCATTTGTACTTGCGGACAAAGGAGCCGCTCATTCGTTACAACTGGCACTATAAATACTGAAGTGTATACCAAGGAATGCCTACAAAAACGACCTCTTCCATTTTTAAGAAAGCACGAAGATTCTACATTATTTTGGCCCGATCTAGTGTCTCGCCATTACAGTCAAGGAGCTGTTGACTGGTACCAAAACAATAATGTAGTGTTTGTACCAAAGGAGATAAATCTACCTAACTATCCAGAACTCAATCCGATCGACAGATATTGGGCGTTAGTTAAGCGGCATTTGCTAAGGATGCAAAAGTTTTTGGAACAATGTTGGCTACAGGCAATAATATGGTACCAGAGAGTAAGTACAATTAAAGCCCTAATGGAAGTAATCCCTGAAAAAATAAAAACAAATTCTAAATAAAAAATCACATGAGGTGTCAGAGGACACCGGGTTGGAACGAAGTTCCTTTCTCTAAATATCATGTACTAGTTAGTTCCAACACGTATAAGGTGCCCGTTGAAAAATACGAGAATTTAAACGGATTTTTAAGAAAAGATTATTTTTGTAAAATGATAAAGTTTTTTAAGAAACAATTTTTTTTATATACACGGTGGTTCACTCTCGACAGTACAAATTTCACCAGCGTATTCCTTGGCTCATTTCATGAAAATATATCCTTCTACGACCATTCCCGAAAATGCAAAGGGCAAAATGGCAGCGGTTTGAAAATTTTCGGACTGGCGGTCGGAGGGTAACAGGGTAAAATTGCTAACTTCTTAATCAGCGGTCAGATTTTTTGATTTTGGGTTTGTTGCAAAGGTCTTTGGGTCTTGAAACGGTAAGACCCCTGGGCTTCGCTTAGAGCATTTTGAAAAGGCAAGCGGCAGGGCTATCTTTTAAGAGAAACAAAAACGTGAGTTACCTGCCATCTGGCTGAGAAAATTGAGGTTATGTGCACATTCTTATAACTTTTTAAAAAAATTATTTTAAACCTCAGTATCTCGGCGATTTCACTTTTTTTAATTTTGAAAGATCTTCCAAAGACCTTTCCAACAAGCCCAAAAACAAAAAAAGTGTGACTATTGGTTCAGAAGTTAGCAATTTTACCCTAGTACCCTCCGACCACCAATCCGAAAAATTTCAAACCGCTGCCATTTCGCCCCCTAGCATTTTCAGGGGTGGTCGTAGGTGGACATATTTTCATGAAATGAGCCAAGGAATACGCTGGTGAAATTTGTACTGTGATGGCTGAACCACCCTGTAGAATGCCTTTTGTATTATATTTTCCCAAAACGGTCCTTTTTTATTAAAAACTAATATTTTTTTAAGAAAAATTACTATTTCTGAGAAGAAGTACTTTTTGTAAGAAAACCCCATAAGAGTATGAATTTTTTTTCGAAGAAGTGCTTTTTTACGAATAGGTACTTTTTAAAGAAGTGGTACTCTCTTTAGGAAAATGTTATTTTTGAAGAAAATTTACTTATTTTCAGAAAGGTATAATTTAAATTTTAAGAAAATGTACTCTTAAGAAAAGGATATTTTGTACGAAAATGTAGTTTTTTAAGAAAAGGTATTTTTATGAAGAAAATGTTTTTCTAAGTAATGTGATTTTTTTTTTTGAATTGCTCCCTTTTTCAAGAATATGTACATTTTTAAGAGTAGTTACTTATCTCAAGAAAAGTTATTTTGTTTCACAAAACAGGTACTCTTTAAAGAAAATGTGGTTTTTTAAGAAAATGCAATTTGTTGAAAGAAAATTTACTTTTTTAAGAAAAGGTACTTATTTAAAAAAAAAACACTTTTTAAGAAAATGTATTTTTGTGTAAGAAAATTTAATATTTTAAATCAGAGGTACTTCTTTAAAAGAAGGTTTTTTTTTTAAGAAAAGGTAGTTTAAGAATGTGAATATGTATTTTTAACAAAATTTACTTTTTTAAAGAAAATGCACTTATTTATAAATAAGGTACTTATTTAGTTCCCGTTGAAAAATACGATAATTTAAATGGATATTTAAGAAAAGATACTGTTTGTAAAATGATAAAAAATTTTTTAGTAAAAATTTTTTTTGATAGAATATATTTCTTAAAAAAGATTAATATATTTGTAGGTAATTTTTGTAAGAATATGTATTATATTTTCCCCAAAAGGTTCTTTTTTAAAGAGAGGTACTTCTTTTATTAAAAACTAATGTTTTTTTTTAAGAAAGGTTCTATTTCTAAGAAGAAGCACTTTCTGTAAGAATAAGCCATAAGAGTATGATTTTTTTACAAAGAAGTACTTTTTCACGAACAAGTACTTTTTAAAGAAGTGGTACGCTTTTTAGGAAAAGGTTATTTACTTAAGAAAATGTACTTATTTTCAGAAGGCTACTTATCTCAAGAAAAGAAAAGGCATTGTTTTATTTTTAAGAAAATATACTTTTACGAAAAGGAAGTTTTGTAAGAAAATTAATTTTTTTTAAGAGAAGCTATTTATTGAAGGAAATGTTTTTTTTAAGTAATGGGAATTTTTTTTAGAATTGATCCTGTATTCAAGAATAGGTACATTTTTAAGACTAGGTACTTATCTCAAGAATAGTTATTTTGTTTCATAAAAAATGTACTCTTTAAAGAAAATGTAGTTTTTTAAGAAAAGGCAATTTGTTGTAAGAAAATTTCCTTTTTAAAGAAAAGGTACTTTTTTTAAAAAACAATACTTTTTTAATTAAAGGTACTTTTTGTAAGAAAATTTAATATTTTAAAGCAAAGGTACTTCTTTAAGATAAGGTTTTTTTAAGAAAAGGTACTTTGTTTAAAAATGTGAATAGGTATTTTGTTTTTTAGAAAACTAATTTTTTTTTTTTGAGAAAAGGCACTTATTTAAGAAAATGTTCTTTTTACACTTCGTTCAGTTTAGCTTTTCTCAATTTACTCTTCATTGGGTCCAAAACTACAATATATACTAAATATTGGTTACAGGCTCCACCTAGAAAACTTCCCATTAAACAAGAAATTTTCCAACATATGTGAGACATGTAGTTAGTCTAGACACACACCAAAGCAAAAGTAAACAGTATAGTTGATAATAGTGGGATGTAGCATAAAAAATAAATAAATGGTTTCCCGTTACATCCCATGAAGGGATTAGAGAGAGCTTCTCACAACCAGTGAGCTGTGCGCGTTCCCGTTTTATACTCACTGATTGGGACCTACAGTTTTACACCGGTTCCTAATGGTTTTTTGAGAAGATTTTTTCATGGCTAAATAATCGATAGTATCGCCGTCACTAAGCGAGGGATCGAACCCACGTCCTCATGCACAAGAGCCGCGCATAATAGTGTTAAAACAAAAGTTGTTTAATTTTTTTTCATTTAGCCCCCATCCCGCAACATGCGATTAGGAACTTCGTTCCAAAACTAAATATTTGTAAGCCAGTGTAAAAAGTGAAGTTGAACTTAATTTTTGTTAATAAATACATACTTGTAAACAGATTAATCCAATCATTTTGATTTGTTTACCAAAAATGTGTGTACTATTTATTTCGTACGCACTCCTTAATAACTTCTAGCCGCTTTATATGATTTTATGCAACTTAAATTGTATTAGTTGTGTTTACAGCAGCTTTTGAAATAAGAGTGAACATATGCCTCTAACCAAAGTATCGTCCCCTGTCGCATAACATCTCTATGCCATATCTCAAAAAGTACGTGTGTACCCCGAATGAAAGTACCAGTCACAATGATTATGTTGTGCTGGCTTAGTGTTGTTAATGTTAAAGGACATGGCTTGACAAAGCGTTATGTAATAAATTCCTTTTTAGAAGAATTTCAAATATTTAATTCATTCATTGTCTCCCAATTGTCCCAGCTGTTACGAGTTTCGGCCATTAATTTCACTCAAGTGTTTCTAAATTTTGTAGTAAAATTATTTAATGAATATTAAGTAGTTGAAGATGCGGTAACATTTTCACATTTCTGTGGATTCGATTAACAAAACGTAGTCCAAACATGGAAAATGGAAAATGTAATAAAAATGTAAACTGCTACATTAAATATTTATGCCTGAAGTCAAGCATGTTTGAAAACAAGATGAATGAATAAGAATGCATTGAAATTTGCAGGGCATTTTGTATAGTATTTCACAAACTGAAATGTCTTGGGAGTTGAAATTTAAAAATTCCAAGACTTTGAAAGAAACATGTCCCTCCCCTAAGGAATAGATTGAGAAATGATGGCAATTGCTTTTGGATTTGTTGTCGTCCCAAAAGGGAAGTTGAGTACGAAATAATATTGTCCAATCGGTGAATTAAATATTTTTATTGCTTCAAATTGTTGTGAAATAAAATACGATTAGTTAGATTTCAGCTGAATCCTTTATAGGGGGAAAGTTTAAGAAATGTGTAGGCACTTAACGAACAAGTAGTTGAGGGCAATATAATGCAAGGAAGCAAGGACGATTTGAAGGACAGCTAAGTAACTAACAAGCGTTATATAAGCCATTCAAGTTGTTTTCGACATGATTTATAAAGTTACTGATGATCATGTAAAGCTAAACAAAGTAAAACCTGGAACTTTATTCCTTGACTTCTTCGTAAACTTTAAAGAGTTTTTAATGCTGCATTCAACAAAACTTCAAGTTAACTTTAAGAAATTCGTTAAAGAAACTTACCTGTCTTCACACAGTAATTGCCACTTGATACTCAAACTAATACTAAATATCCACAGCTTAAAACTTTGAAATCTTTAAAATTATTTTATTCTTACTCTCGTGTTGCTTTTCTTCTTATTATTCACCTCTTCTCTTTGCAGCTTCTTCAGCGGGACCTCATGAAAAACGTTTATTACACGCACTCTTAGATAATTACAACAGTTTAGAGCGACCCGTTGTTAATGAATCCGATCCACTGCAATTAAGTTTCGGTCTAACCTTAATGCAGATAATTGATGTGGTAAGTTTTTCATGTTATTTGTTTTTTCCCGTAATTATTTCCCTTTTTCACTCTCTGCACACACACACACAATCAACACACACCCTTTGAAAAACCGGCCCACAAACGGAAGCGGAAATACCACTTGCAGTATTTCCTTTGCAGCATAGAATTCCTTTCTTGGTTATTCTTGGTCTCTCTTTCTTTGGTTGACAGTGCTAAGAGTGACATTTTTAAGGACATAACGACATGTTTGTTTTTAATACCAATACACACACACACACACACATAGCAGTTCTTTGCTAAATTATATTTCAGTAACTTGAAGTGCAAGAATACTAACGAAAGGGTTGAGGTGGAGAAAGGCCAGTTTATTTCATTTAACCCCCATAATACTCTAGAGTCTCATCATCAACGCCATCAAAATCCAACACAATACAAACGGCAAAGGAAATGAGAATGAGAATAAGAATGGGAATGGGAATGAGTGTGTACTCGTATAAAGGACACTCATTCAGGACATTCATGTTATCGTAACTACACATTAAGTAATTAACTAATTGTCAATTTTAAAATACTTTTGAGACAGTAAATAAACAGCACGATATGAGTACTTAACTTGAATGTGTGTCGGTATGAGTTAAGCTGTGTCACATTCCAACCTCTCGAAAAGACCAAGACCAAGAAGACCAACCACGAAATTCTTCTGGGGGTTATTGAGATACAAAGGGCATTAATTATGAGGCTATGACACAACAACAATAGTGTTGACAAAAACGATGTAGCACCATAATATGTAGAGTGTGTGGCATTAAGTATTTTTTTGTATGAAAAATTTAAGGAATTTTTAAATTTTAGCTACAAAAGCAGTTCCTAGTTAAAGGGAATGGGATCAGAAAAATTAAATAATATAAGAATCTTAGTATGACAAGTGGCAGCCTTAAGGTTTCGTAGCATGTGGTTTTATACTTTTAATGAAAATGAAGTTACATATTTTAGAGAACAAGCAAAAATACCTTGATATTTGTAAACAATTTGACAAATTTTCTTACTTCAGGACAAACACCTCTAAATTTAAGAAAAAACATTTTCGCTGCAAGGAGAATACAAGGCATTTCCTTAATAAAACTTCCTTAATAAAACCAAAATGATTAACTTCTTAAAATAATATCTGGAGAAAAGCGATAAACAAATTTCCGGTGTATTTCAAAATTCCGCGACAATTATATCCTCTGCCCGCTGAACCATTGACCACTGCATACATGAAATTAAAACGCAATATATCAGCCAAAATAAGAAACACTGACTTCATTTACAATTTGGACGCACATTCAGGAGTATGTGTGAATCACTGACTGAGAGAATAATTCAAAAACACAGAAATACTTACAAGATATACACACTCGTTGCCCCTCATTTATTCTTTTACTCTCGAGGGAGCATAAACAGTGCTACAAACACGGCTGTATTTATATCACAAACACAAATATATTTGGGTCGCAAACACATATATTATAACATATTAATAATTGTGTCTCAAACATTTAATATTGAATAGCAAACACAATGTGTTTGGACACAAGTATACTATATTTGCGACCAGCTCCAAACACGTGTTATATTCGCATCCAAACAACAAAACACTACAGATTTTTCAGCGTGTATACTCCTTTGTTCCAACAGGATAGTAGTTTCTTCAATTCGTATTTTTCTCGACACTACATCTTTCTTTTTTCTTCGCACGAGATACTCCGCTTTCGCACACCATGCAAAGTCTCCACAACCCCTTACCAAATAAATTGGTAGATTTCTTCAGATTTTGGATCTTTTCTTCAGTTATAACCTATAAAATTAAAAATATTACCGAAAACAATCAGGAGGCAAATAATACCAACCCTTTGTTATTGTAATACATAATTTGGAAGCTCTATTAAATTGATTCCAAACTTACAAAACAGTTATATGTATCAAGTCAATAGAGCAATGAGAATCCGTCAACACTAGATTTTTAGAAGTTTTCAATAAATTACCTATTTGAAATCAGTTTCGTAATAAAGATTACAGATTACGATACGAAATGGATGCGATGCGATCATTCGGCCCCAGTATTGATGTTTATTTGATCGTCGGTAGCCTGGGTGTCATCCTCCACATAACTGCTGGCATTCGTGTTAGTATTCAATTTTCAGTTTTGGGTTACAGGTGCAGTGACGGTGAAACTGGGTGTTGTCCTTTACACGAATACTGCCTTTCGGTGCTAATCGACAACGTTCAGGTTCGGGTTAAAGGTGCGGTGACGATGGAGCTCATCATCGTCTGTCCAGAGGAGTACTGGCATTCAATGATAATCGATGGCGTTCAGGTTCGGGATACAGGTGTGGTGATGGTGACGGTGAACCTGGATATCGTCCTTCAAACGGGCATAGGTATTCATGCTCCTCGGCGACGTTCAGGTTCAGGTTACAGGGGCGGTGACGGTAGAACTACGCAACGTCTGTCTACAGGAGTACTGGCATTCGATGCTAATTGACGACGTTCAGTTTCATGTTATTCGTACGGTGCCGGTGGAACTGGGTGTCGACCTTTACAAGAGTGCTTGCATTCCATTCTAATCGACAGCGTTCAGGTTTGGGTTACGGGAGCGCTGACTGCAGAATTGGTTGTCGGCTTCTAAACGATTACTTGCATTCACGCTAATCAACGAGGTTCAGGTTCGGGATACAGGTGCGGTGACACTGAAACCGGATATCGTCCTGTAAACGAGTACTGGTAGTCGTGCTAATCGGTAACGTTCAGGTTTAGGTTACAGGTGCGGTGACGGTGACTGTGGAATTTGTTATCGTCCTTTCCTCGAGTACTGGCATTCAATGATAATCGATGGTGTTCAGGTTTGGGTTACAGGTGAAATGACGGCGCAACTATGTGTCGTCCTTTTCACAGGTACTGGTATTTCTGCTCTTTGACGACTTTCAGGTTCGGGTTACAATTGCGGTCCCCCTACATGAGTACTGGCACTCAATTCTAATCGCCAGTGTCTAGGTTCGGATTGTAGGTATCGCGAAGATGAAACTAGAAAACCTCTACACGAACAATGGCCTTCGGTGCTAATCGTCAGTATCGTATACTTAAAAGATACGCAAGGCTGATTAGGATTACAATAGCTGGGCAACGAAGAGTCAAAGTCTTCATGAGAACAAAGGAACGAGCCTTCGTAGAACAAAGAACAAACCTTCGTAGCAGCAAAGAAATAAAGGCTTCTTAGGAAGAATGGAACTCGTCTTCGTAAGAACAAATGAATGAGCCTTCGTAAGAACAATGGAGCGAGTCTTCGTAGGAACAAATGCCCACTCAGCGTAGAACGAAACGGACAAACCTTCGTAGGAGCAAAAAAAACAAATCTTCGTAGGAACAAAGAGCAAAGCATCGAAGGAACAAAAAACCAATTCCTCGTACGGTCGAGCCCTCGTAAGAAGAACGCAAGGACAATTGGTAGAAACAAAGAAACAGGCATATGTAGAAATAAAGAACACGCTTCGTAGGAACAAAGTAACAAGCCTCTACAAGAACAAAGGAACAAGACTTCGTAGGAGCAGAGGCTCAAGCCTTTGCAGGAGCAGAGAAATAAAATAAAAACCCATAGTAGAAACAAACCAAAACCAAGGAGCAAGGAACAAAGGAACGAACGTATGTAGGAACAAAGAACAAAATCTTCGTACGAACATTGGAATGCGCCTTCTTAGGAAGAAAGGAACAAGGCTTCGTAGAATCAAAGGACCCAAGCTTCGTAGAATAAAAGGAGCAAGGCTTCTTATGAGCAAAGGAATAGAGGCTTCGTATGAAAAATGGAACAAGCCTTTGTCAGAACAAAGGAACAAGAAAGAAAAGGACGAACCTTTGTAGGAACAAAAAATACAAGTCTTCGTAGGAACAAAGGAGCAAGTTTTCGCAAGAAGAATGAAACAACTCTTCGTATAAATAAAGGAACGTACATACGTAGAAACAATGAAACAAGTTTTCGTATGCACAGGAGCAAGAGTTCATACAGTTCCTAAAATAACTGTTCGGACCGGTTCCTAGATGAACTATTGTAATCGGTTACGCTTTCGTCAACTTGTTTATAAACTTTGTTCGGTGTGATAACCGACAAATACTTCAACCAAGAGATTAATAATTAAAATAAACTAAATGGAAATTGCAAAATCGACATATAAATCTTTCCGCTGTGAAACGTACAATTTGCTGTGAACTGGTGTATCACATTACGTCATTCGACAGGGATGGCAAATGTGACTTGATTGTACTTTTAGTGGAGCACGGATGATAAACTTGTTACGTATGTACATCCTGTGGTACAAATCTACTATATGTTCAAAAGTCGGACTCTAGGTATTACTTCCGACTGTCGGTGGTGCAATGGTTGGTGTGCGCGGCTCTTGTACTCGAGAACATGGTTCAATCTCTTTGCACCGACCACCTTACATTTTCTTTCGACGTCGGTCATCTCACTTAGTGATGGTGAAACTATAGAGTACTTAGCCTTGAAAATGCTTCTCAAAATACCTTTCGGAACCAGTGTAAAACTGTAGATCCCAATCAGTGAGCGTAAAAATTAGAAAGGGCACAGATCACTGGTTGTGTGTAGTTCTCCCAAATCCCTTCATGGGATGTAAAGGGAATACATTGTTTCCCCATTTAAATACAATTACTGATATCATTATAGTATTATTAATCATTATAGTATTATGTTAAATATTATGTATTTAATGTCTCGTTACAGCTAACAAACAGTTACAAGTTTCAAATTTCATACAAAGTTACAGCTACAACTTGTACAAGGTGGGGCAAAAGTAATCACTCAATGTTTTTTGCAGTATTTTTTTTGTGTAATAAAAATCTTTAGTTCTTCTCGTGGAATTTGTTTCCATCAAGTCAAGAAAATTATATCGGCCAAGTGGCCGCAGAGTTCGCTTTATGGAATTTTCTATCACTCTTGCCAGAACTTCGGGCAACAGGTTCTCGCATTCTTGGCGAATATTCTCCTTAAGGGCTTCAAGAGTCTGATGCTTGTTGATGGAAACCCGCGGCTTCAAAAAAAAAAGGAGTCTGGAATGGATAAATCACCAAAACGAGAAATTAAGCGACCCGGGAATAATTCCTTCGGTTGTGGCTCGAGCAGTATATCGGTTGTGGCTCGAGCAGTGTGCGCCGTTGTACCGTCCTGTTGGAACCACATGTTCTCCACTCCCAATTCATCCAATTGAGGAAGAAAAAGTTCGGTAATCATGGCTCTGTAGCGCCGTCCAGAGTCGTCATTTGGACCGCGGCATTCTCAAAAAAATTACACGATGACTCCTCCAGCGTAAACAGCAAACCAACAAGTAACTATGAGCGAGTGTAATAGTTCTTCGTGGGTGATACACGGATTTTCGGTGCCCCAGAAACGATTATTTTGTTTATTCACATAAACGCTAAGATTGAAATAAGCAATACACTGTCTGCACTTTGTAAGAGAACATCTTCAAATCTTTCACCAAATTGCCACGTCGTCTGGTGGATGTTCCGGGCTCCTCTTCGACATACAACAGTAGCAACAATAGCGATATACTCAGCAGAACGGCTATTCCGGGGCCGGCCAGCCTTGTGAAGATCTCGTGTTGTCCCAGTCTCTTCAAGGCGAGAAGCCAAACGCAGCAATGTTCGGCAAGCTGATGTCGCCAATCCGCGACAAGTAAACCTATTTGTATTCTGCGTTTGTTTACTTCACAAATGTCGAAATCCAATTGACATTTTGCGCCATTTGCAAACGTTATAGAGTTTTCCAATAGCGTGATTACTTTTGCCCCACCTTGTATAAGTAGTTACCACTTACCAGGCATGTTGATGGGTTATTACTATTTAGTATATTCTTCTTTCCCCTTTAGATCATAGTATCCGTGTTCGTACTGAATTAGTAGTTTCACAAATTGGTACATATAACATATTTCATTTCCGTTCCGAGGCTGAGTACATGGTGGCCTATGTATGTGTATATGCCAGTGTAGATATCGAAAGATTTGAAGCTACAGTACGATGACGTAGCATGGTGACAGTTTCTACAACTTTAATATCAATGGTCATGGGATCGACTCCAGTTTGAGGTGAAAAGAATATGTTTACCATTTGTTCCAATGCTTCAATATATGGACGGACGACTAATTTTGTATCTGGAAATATATATTTTAAATTTGTCGCTCAGTGACAAAAAAGTTGTGTGCCACTTTAAACAAAAAACTGCCACTTTAAACAAACAGTTCAAACCAAAAATCAAAATTGTGAAAATGTTCGTATAGTTGACAAAGTTGTCTACTTTATCCCCTACATAAACGGCTTAGGAGTCCTTACCAAATTTTATCTAATGTCTTACATTTTTGAAAATTTCACATTATTAACTTAAGCCCCCTTTAATCTAATTTGCTTAACCCTTTCTATGATTTATTTCTCTGTTGATTAATTTAATTCATTAAAATTCCCACCTTTCTCCTAAGCCTACGATAACATCACTGTTAAATTCAATTAGACCCCCGATGACAGGATAAAAAATGTCCTTTGAATTATGCACAAAATTACAAACAAAGTCTCAACCAATTGCCAATAGTAGTGGCAAATTGTGTCCTTCTAGCTATTTACGGATAATATAGCTCGTGTCATAAGAAAAAAATTAAATCACAAAGATTTTGATGATAGTCAAGGGACGACTCACCGACTATTGGGTACATGAAGCCAAAAAAAATCATGACAGAAACATAAATATTTAAGTTTCGTCCTACAAAGGTGAAACATGATGTTTGTCCTCCAGTATCTCTTTGCCTCACAATGGCTACAGAAGCATTTTCCACTTAAATACTGATTTAAGATAAAAAACAATCCTTTTTGTTTCCTTTTTCCCCTGTTCTGGCAGGAATTCTACGTATTAAAAGACTTACACTTTATGGTCTTGAAAGGTGAATGGAAAAATTCTAAAGAGAAACGAAATAGAATTGTTCCTTTTGTTGAGTAAAAAAAATCCTTTTTACAAAGCACAAATATTACAGATCCAAATAACACCTGCTGGTAGCCGACAGGCCTAAATTTATACATGATAAAAGAATCGGGAGAAAGGATGAGGGATAACTTCGTTAGACAGCTCTAAACAGTCTAAGTTACATGTTTGTAAAGGCTAACAAGTATATCATTCTACACACACATATACTCATAAACACAGAAATTTGTGTTGGTGTGGATGTGTGCAAGTCGTTTTTTTCGTGTAAAAGGATACGTACATGTGTATAGTGGCTTAACGTGCAGGTGAATTGTAAAGCTGGCGGAAATAATAAACCAAAAATATATATTTTAAAGCAACACCAAATGTATCATTATCATCGCCATCATCATCGTCACCATCATCATCATCCTGACATGATATCAACCACAGCCGCAATTGCATATATGTTAGTCAGAGTCCTTTTATTTCTTTCTTATGTGTCCTTGAAGTGGTTTCACAAACATATTAATGTCTGCAAGTGAGAGTACATGCAGGTGATTGCGTGTGTATTGGGGTGGAGTATTTCGTGATGGTATTAACAGAGATATCATTTTACACGTGTGAAATTTCAGCAAATCCGCTAAAAACAAATTTGTTTAACGAAATGGAAGAGATAACAAAGTTAATAAGACAAAAATATAAAAAAACATAATACAGTGCTACGAATCCGACAAAGTGTTATATTAAGATAAATTGAAGGAAGGACGGACGGGCGAAGAACCTAGCCAACCCGGCATAGAAAGTCAAGAGAAGCCGCAGGACTCTGCAATATATTTTATAAAAGCACTAACCAATCTTATACTACTGTGGCAGACAGTTTCAAATGGCTGTTCTTTGCTCAAAAATATTACAAACCCATGACACCGTTCAACCCTAATCCTAAAGTGACTACACCTATTGATATTGTCCCTTAACTAATTATGTAAACAAAAATTCAGTTCTTGTAAGGAAACACAATTGTTATATAGTTCTTGACTGAAACATGTGTCGATCCTAATCGATAAATAGGTAATTTATTGGAAATTAAGCCCTTCAGTTATTTATTCATTTTACTTCTTACCCAAATTCTATCAGAAGAACCGACAGATTTTTTTTCTGCGCCAGCATAAAGTCACGATGGAAATCATATAATACTTATAAATTACATGATGCTAGAATGAGGAATTATTCATGTAATATCCCTTTTTCACAAAAGAAATTGTTTCTTCATTCCTGAATAAAGTCAAAGCCTTTTTGAAACTTGGGAACATTATGCATTTTTTACAAAATGAAATGTAAGCATCTCCTGATAACATTTTGTCCTTCTCTTCAAAGATAAATTCCATTTTAAGGATGAACAGCAGTGGATTTAACAGCAGTGGTGTTTTCTTATAAGAGAATGACTCGTCAGTCATAGTCGTAGCCAGGGTAACTCCTTTTGGGGCTAATATATAAAAGCCAAATATTCCAAAATGGATAAAGCCAAAATGGATGGAAGATGCTTTGAGATTTTAGTGTTATTAAATAACTAAATAGCTACTTCAGTTTATTTATAAACTAAAAAGGTTAAATAACAAATCATATGTGGGGTCAGGGGACACCCGATTGGAACGAAGTTCCTTTCGCTGTATAATATTATGTACTCGTTAGTTCCAACACGCCTAAGGCCACCGTTGAAAAGCAGACATACTTTTTGTAAATTGATAAAGTGTTTAAAGAAATTTTTTTTCGTAGAAGGTTTTTTTAAGTATATTTGTAGATCTTTTTTGTTAGAATATGTATTATATTTTTCCGAAAAGGTACTTTTTTAAAGAGAGGTACTTTTTTTATTAAAAGCTAATGTTATTTTTAAGAAAATGTGGCCGTCGGTGGTGCAATGGTTAGTGTGCGTGGCTCTTGTACATGAGATCCTGCGTTCGAACCACCTCTGACCACCTTCAAATTTTCTTTCGGCGGCGGCCACCTCGCATAGTGGCGGCGACACTATCGAGTAAGCTTCTCAAATTACCGTTCGGAATCGCTGTAAAACTGTAGGTCCCAATCAGTGACTGAAAACTGGAAAGCGCACTGGTCAATGATTGTGAGAAGTTCTCCCCAGTCCCTTCATGGGATGTAATGGGAAACCATTTATTTTTTTTTTTTTAATGATTTTTAAAAGAAAATGTACTATTTTTAAGAAGAAGTACTTTCTGTAAGAAAAAGCCATAATAGTATGAATTTCTTTTACAAAGAAGTACTTTTTTTGAGAACATGTACTTTTTAAAGATGTAGTACACTTTTTAGGAAAATGTTATTTTTTAAGAAAACGTACTTATTTTCAGAAAGGCTACTTATCTCAAGAAAAGAAAAGAAAAGCAATTATTTTAGTTTTCAGAAAATGTACTTTTAAGGAAAGGAATTTTTGTAAGAAAATGTATTTTTCTAAAGAAAAGTTATTTTTTTGAAGAAATGTTTTTTTTTTTTAAGAAATGAATTTTTTTTTTAATTGGTCCTTTTTTCAAGAATGTGTACATTTTTAAGAGTATGTACTTATCTCAAGAATAGTTATTTTGTTCCGCAAAAAGGTACTGTTTAAAGAAAATGTAGATTTTTGAGAAAAGGCATTAAAAAAATAATGAGTGTTCGAACCAACCAGCGTTGTTTTAACACCTTTTTGTTACACGGTACCTGTTCGATTTCTATGAAAACATTAGTAAACGTTACGTTGGAAAATATATAAAAAGAATAGTTTTTGCTCTGAAGGCTCTTTGGCTATTGCACTTTCTTTTTTCTTACGTCTGCTTTATCATTAGATGCAATATTGTTAAAAATAAATATAGCAATATTTATCTCACTGAAATAACTGTTTTTGTTTGTTTTTTGAATGGCATACAACTGAATAAAACGCAATATTCAGCTCACTGAAATAATTGTTTTTCTTTTGTCATAAACAGAGCGACGGCAGAAAGTACTGAATAGTATAGAGAATTTATTGCACTCTCTTTCCGCTCTCATGTAGAGAGTCTGGGTAAAAGAGCATAACCGAGTCTTATTCTCTTTATAAGAGATTTCAATATAAATGCACCATTTCGACAATGATATTACATAACACAATACAAAAAGCATAAATCTTTCAAAAGGCATCAATGTTTCACATCAAAATGTTATGTTAAGTTATGAAAAAAAGAGAGTAATACGTTTTGAATCAGTGGCCAGATGTTGCCAGTGCTTTTGAGTCCTACAATTCGTTCCATGAGTTATCTATACTATTCAATACTCTTTGGCGGCGACGACCTGCTTGTTTGTTCGCTGCCATTACATCAATACAATACCACCGTACTTATTTTCAGGCATAGACTATTGTTGTACAATAAACACGTATGTGTTGCTAACGCTGTGTGTTGTTTGCATGTGTTCACTTTCATAGATTGTCCTACCCGCGCCTATAGATGTTAACACATCAAAAATACTTTTTTTTTAAAAAGGTAATTTTTTTTAAGAAAATTAAATTTTTTTTAAAGCAAAGGTACATGTTTATAATCATGTATTTTGTTAAGAAAATGTACTTTGTTTAAGAATGTGAATACACATTTTCTTTTTTTAAGAAAAGGCAATAGTCTTTTTTAAATTTATTTCACTTAGAGAGTATTACGTTTTGAATCATTCGGAAGATGTTGCCAGTGCTTGTGAGTCATACAATTCGTTCCATGAGTTCTCTATAATATTCAAACTCTTTGGCGATGACGACCTGCCTTTTTGTGCGCTGCCATTACATCAATACCATCATACTTATTTTCAGGCAGAGACAATTGTTGTACAACAACCACGTATGTGATGCTAACGCTGTGTGTTGTTTGTATCTGTTCACTTTCATAGCTTGTCCTACCCGCGTCTACTTTGTATAAGAAAATTCAATTTTTTTTTAAAGCAAAGGTACTTTTTTATAATAAGGTATTTTTTTAAGAAAATGTACTTTGTTTAAGGATATAAATACATATTTATTTTTTTAAGAAAATGCAATATTCAAAACTTCTTTCACTTTGGATTTTCTAAATTTACTTTTTGTTTGGGTTCAAATCTATATATGCTAAATATTTGTCGCAGGCTTCAACTAGAAAACTTCCCATTAAACAAGAAATTTCCCATCATATGTTAGTCTAGACACACCCCAAAGCAAAAGTAAACAATATAGTTGATAGCAGTGGGTAGCATAATAGTGCTAAAACAAAAGTTGTTGAATTTGTTTTCATTTAGCCCCCATCCCGCAACGTGCGATAAGGAACATCGTTCCAAAAATATCCGAATTTTGCAATTCAAAAATTTTAGGGTCCCCGAACCAAAATCCGACTATGTTGTCAGTAACAACTACGTACAATTCTCAAATTGTATTTGTATCAGCATCAATATATTTGCTAGAAAGTAGTTGTAAAGGGTGTTATTTAAGGAAGATAGAAATTTAAATCGCACAAACTAACCCAAAAAAATAACATTTAATGAAAAATATTTGTTTATTCGAAACATCAATAAATGACATTAACATTTGCAAATGACGTCACTTTTTTGAGCATTGCTGGCCGTATGTCACGAATAACTTGAAAAATATTGGCCTACAAGGCGTCAGTTACACTGTGATAGCTTTTGGCAAAAAAATACGTAGGTAAGGCTGGAGAGGAAGGTTTTACCCTAACTTGGCTGTGAGAAATCGAACTGCGTTATTAGTTTTTTGAGTTGCAATTACGTTATCATAGAAATTTTTTTTTGACTAACAGAGTGTATTCTTTTTTTGACTCACTTTGACAGCTACTAACTTCTATTTGGTTGTTTGTACCTGGAAACTTTCGTTAAGAAAATTGTTCCAAACCTTTTGGGCTTCAAACTTTGGGATCAAAGCTTATCTCTGCAACCAGGGTCTTTGATTCAGAACATCGGCAGAAAAGTATTTTTCCGACTTTCTTTGAGATTCCCGTTCACAAATTGGCAGCAATCGCCAAATAAAATAAAATGTTCTCTATGTAACTATATTTATTTACTCCTCTTCATTGTCAGTATAAAATTGTACTTAATTATCAATTTCTACTTACTTACTTACTTATCCGGTCTCGGACAACCCTTACAAAACGAAGATAACATATTTCGCCAGCCAGTTCGATCTTTTGCTTTATCTCTCCAGTTGGCAATACCAAGTGTACGCAGGGATTCGTCAACCTGATCCCTCCATCGGAGTCTTGGTCTTCCTATTTTTCGTCTTCCTTCGAGTTCGGTTTCGAAAACCCTTCGCGCTGGTTCATCTTCATCCATTCTACTGACATGGCCTAGCCAGCCCAATCGCGTTATCTTGATCCGCTTAACTATGTCAATGTCAGGATAAAGCTCATACAGCTCATGATTCATGCGTCGCCGATACTCGCCATTGTGCACTATAGGGCCATAAATGTTTCGGAGTATTTTTCTTTCGAAGACTCCTACAGATGTTTCGTCTGTTTGCGATAGGACCCAGGATTCTGCGCCATAAAGCAAGACAGGTTGAATAAGAGTCTGGTACAGCTTGACTTTTGTTACTCGAGAGAGGGCTTTATCTCAAAAGTGCTTGCTTAGCCCAAAATAATATCTATTCGCAAGCACAATTCTCCGCTCGATCTCAAGGCTGACGTTGTTGTTTTTGTTCACGGCAGATCCGAGGTATATAAATTCGTCCACTACCTCGAAGTTATAACGGTTATCAACGTTCACGCTTTGGTCTAATCGCGTGGAGGCCCTGTTCGTTGAAACCATTAATTTTGTCTTGTCCTCATTTACCGTCAGACCCACTTTTGCTGACTCCTTCTCAATTCTCGAAAAAACGCAGTAACTTCTCTAATTGTGCGCCCAATGATATCTGTATCATCAGCATACGCGAGCAGCATGTGACTTTTGCTGTTGATGGTTTTATTCATGTTGACTGCAGCTTTTCTCATAATGATCTCCATTAACATGTTAAAGAGATCGCACGATAGGGTGTCGCCTTGCCTGAGGCCTCGCTTAGTTTCGAAAGGTTCGGTAAGATCCTTACCAACTTTCACTGCGGATATGGTGTTCGTCAAGGTCATCCTGCAAAGGCGTATGAGTTTTGCAGGAATACCAAGCTCAGACATTGCTTCATAGAGTTTCTCCCGTATCAGACTATCGAAGGTCGCTCTATAATCGATAAATAGATGATAGGTGTCGATTTGTTTTTCGTGTGTCTTCTCCAGGATTTGGCGTAGCGTGAAAATCTGGTCAGTTGTCGATTTTCCAGGCCTAAAGCCACACTGCTATGGTCCAATCAAGTCAGCGATAATTGGTTTTAGTCTTTCGCACATTATACTTGATAGAACCTTATATGCTATGGATAAAAGGCTTATTCCACGGTAGTTGGCACAGATACTCGGGTCGCCTTTTTTAAATATGGGACATAGTACACTGAGACTCCAATCGCCGGGCATGCATTCATCTAACCAAATTTTGCTAATGAGCTGATGCATGCACCTTATCAGCTCATCGCCGCCAGCCTTAAACAGGTCCGACTGTAATCCATCGGCTCCTGCGGCTTTGTTGTTCTTAAGCCTGGCAATAGCTGTTCTGACCTCGTCTTGGTTAGGAGGGGTGCAATCGATGTCGTCGTCCATATTGTGATCGATGGTCCCATCGTCTTCGGATAACTCAAGTACTAGTAGCGCGGAGAAATGCTCTCTCCATATTCCCAACATGCTCTGCACATCTGCGACGAGATTTCCGCACTTGTCTTTACAGAAGGGGGGCCCAGAACCATGTCCATTAGTTCCATTTTTAACTTTTTGGTAGAATTTTCGGGCTTCGTTCTTCCTTCTGTATGTCTCAATTTTCTCACTCTCGCGCTTTTTCCCCTGCCGTTTCTTATGCCTAAAGAGACGGTTTACCTCCTTTCTCTTCTCCCTATACCGCTCAGTTGCAGCTCGCGTTGCAATTGACTGAAGCATTACCATACGTGCAGCGTTCTTTACGGCATTTGCTATGCGACACTCTTCATCGTACCACGGTTTATTGCGAAGCGGTTTTTCGAAACCAAGTACGGTTGTTGCGGCAGTTTTTATAGAGTCGGAAATGTGTTTCCACTGCACATCAGGATCGACATCGGGAGGGGGTGGGTTCTGTGCCAAAAGTTGCGAGATCTTCCTTGAGTAGGCTGTGGCTACCTCTGGTAATTGCAGCTTTCCGATGTCCAGCTTCCTCTGCGTCTGGTTTCGTACGATTTTCGCTCTACTTAATCTTGTGCAAACCTTTGCTGCTACCAGGTAGTGATAAGAATCGATGTTTGGTTCTTAGTTCTTTAATCAGGGGATACCCAAGTAGCCTAGTGGATGTCTTTATGCTGGAATCTTGTACTACTAATGACCATGTTTTTTGTCGCGGCAAAGTCAATCAGTCTAATACCGTTGTCGGAACTGTCAACATGTAGACTGAAATTGCCAATAGCTGGATGAAACACATTCTCCCTTTCTACTTTGGCATTAAAATCTCCCAGTACAATCTTAATGTCATGGCCTGGCCAGCGATCATACGTTTCCTCTAGGCACTCATAGAATATGTCTTTGGTATCATCATCTTTCTCTTCTGTCGGGGCATGCACACAAATTAGGGAAATATGAAAATATTTCGCTTTTATGCGGATTGTGGCTATACGTTCACTCACAGGATTGAACCTAGAGACTAGATGTCGAAGTCTGTTGCCAACTACAAATCCGCAACCAAATTCATGTTTTTTTTTATATGGCAACTGTAGTATATGTCGCAGTTTCTTTTTCTTGTGCAGTCATGTCCTGCCCATCGCATTTCCTGGATAGCGGTAATGTCAGCCTTATAACTTTCGATGACATCTGCCAGTTGGAGACTTGCACCGGATCTATATAGAGTTCTTACATTCCAAGTGCATATCCGTTAATCGTGGTCCTTATAACGTTTGCGGGGGTCATCAACAAATAGGGGTTGTCTATGTTTTCTGTTTCGTTTTTGTATTTTCACTGCTATTATGAACGGTGGCGGGAGGCAAACCCAGTCCACCGGGTTTTTGCATTTTACCTACTGCCAGGATATTTGATTGCAGCCGCCCATTATGGATCAGACGCTGACCAGGAGGCGATATGTTTCCGAACAGCCATTGCCCAGGACATACTGCGTGGAAGTAGTGAGCTGCTCGGACTGCCCGATGAAGGAATCATTTCTGGCCACTCCCAAGTGAATGGCTATCAGAAACTTTCCACCTCCACGGACAGTCCCATGTCCCAAATCAATTTCAGTACGCTGAAAAAAATGTTTGGATTCAAACCACTTCGTTTAGTTGGGATTTGAACCAAAGAAAAATATAAAACACGTAAAAAAATACAATGGTTGAAAAAGTACTCTTGCCTAATTTTTTATGGGTTACGCAGAAAACCGTACAACGAACAAAAAAGTACGCGTTCTGTTGAAAACAAAACATCTGGCAAGCTAACATAGATATATTTTGTATGAACTCGTAATTGTAACTCATAAAACTGCATCGATTTCCTGTACCTGAATTAGGGTTAAACCGTCCCCTCCCGCCTTGTCGCATTTTTCGACTACCACAGTGTTATTGTTGGGTTATCAGCATAAGCCAGTGAATTCACGTAGCCCCACAGGAAATAATCGAGAGGTATCAACTTCCACGTACTTGAAGGCCTGTCATTTCTCGAAACCAATTTATCGTCAAATTTTGATTTCGACAAATCGTTGGTAGCGGTCGCCTTATGGCACACACATATGTTTTAAGTTTAAAGGCCCCATGTTATTTAATATTTTTGGATGAGCCATCAAAAGTAAACGATTTCAGTGAATTCGTAATCATATAAAAAACTGGTCACCGTTATGTAATTCAATATTTCCATTCGAAAGGTCTAAGTCCAACCAATATTAAAGCCAAGCTAGATTCTACTATGGGAGAGGATGCTCCTTCTATAAGGACTGTAAAATATTTGGCAGCAGACACTGTAGTGGTCGACCAATTGAGGTGAGGACACGGGTGAGAAAATCCACAAAATAGTGAGCAAGCTGTAATGATAGGTATTTCCAAAAAGTGCCATACATCGCATATTGACCGAAGATTTGAAGATGAGAAGATTTGATTTGCGGCTGCGCGCAAAACGGGTACCGGGCTTGTTTTCAATAGAGGAAAAACAGCGTCGTAAAGATGTTTCAGTCGAGTGTTTGGCGATGTTTCACCGCAATAAAGCTGAATTTTTGCGTCGATTTATAACCATTGATGGGACATGGGTCCATCTGAGACAAAGAAACAGGCAAAGCAGTGTCCAAAGAAGGCGAAGACGGTTCCATCTGCAGGCTAGGTCATGGCGTCTGTTTTTTGGAATATGTATGGGATAATTTGTACTGATTATCTTCAGAAAAGAAAAACAATCAACGGCGAATACTATGCTAATTTATTGTAGCGTTCAATCTATGAAATTGTGGAAAAATACCGCATTTGGTGAAAAAGAAAGAGTAGTTTCATGAAGACAATGCTCCAGTTAACAGATCCACTATTGCGATCGCCAAAATTAATGAACTAAAATTTGAATTGCTTCATCGCGCCCCTCAGTCGCCAGAATTAGCTCCCTCGGACTATTTCCTATTTCCAAACTTGGAAAAATTGCTGGGTGGTAAAAGATTTGACAGTTCTTACTATAAAACGTTTATCGAAGCAGTTGAATATCTCTGGAAAAAGTGTATCGAGCTAAAAGGAGATTATGTTGAAAAATAAAGACAATTTTTCCCAACTTTTTTCTGACTTATTTGTTAGGTTGGCTGAACAGAAAATAGTCAGTGAACGAATTCTGTCTGTCTGATGGGATCAGTACCCATACTGAGCAAATGTACAGGTTTTAGGTTTGTAATTCTGTGCTGTAATATGGGTTCTGTAAAATTTTTCTAAACCCCAAAAACCCAGTAATTCGATTTGAAATAATCGGTGAAACCGGTTCCTCGAAAGAAACCGAAATACGGTTAGCCGGCCGGAATTCGGTTAACCGATTTTGGTTTCGAATCCACTAACTGCAACATGCGCTAGGTAGTTTTTTAAGTTTAAAAAGCAACCTGTTATAAGATTGAAATTCCAATTTAATACAGATTCCTGATCAGTTATGATTTGAGAAATTTTTTCATGGCTATTTAAAGGGTTCTCCAATTTGAGTGATATGACTTCTAAGTGACGTTTCGGCCATTTCCATTGTATTTAGCAATGTTTACAATTTCATCATGGAGAGATATACGCAAGGACGACGTGTACAAATTATTAAATTTTTTATCAAAATAATCGTTCTCGAATTGCAACTTTTCGTGCGCTTTTGCTATTTTATGGTCGTAATAATCGTCCACCTGTGCTCGCTATTCGTCGAATTGTTGCAAATTACGAGCGTACATTTTCTTAAAATAATGTTCAAGTGACAATAAGACAAAGAACCGCTCGAAATAATGAAAATATTGCAGCCGTTCAGGCAAGTGTTGTTGAGGACAGCAATTTATCGATTCCAAGACGTTGTCAGCAATTAGCAATTGGAACTATCTCAAACCACAATCTTGCGGATTTTGAGGAAGGATTCATGTACAATTGTTATCACTCAAGAACTAAAGCCATTGGACTACTGTAAACGTTACAAATTTGCTGAATTTGTCTTGGAACAACTTGAAAACGATAACGATTTTTATAAAAAAAAAACCCGAAACAAAACTGTCGACTCTGGTCCACAAATTATTCATGAACAACCATTATATTCACCTAAATTGATAGTTTGGTGGAATCATCGGTTCGTACTTCTTTCGAAATGAAGCTGGTAACACCGTTACTGTCAATGGAGACCGGTATAGATCGATGATAACCCACATTTTATGGGCGAAATTGGAAAAGGTTGATCTTGACAACATCTGGTTCCAACAAGACGGGTCTTCGTGCCATACCTAACGTGCAACAACCAAATTATTGCGACAAAAATTTGGAGATTCGATTATTTCAAGAAATTGTGACATTGAATGGCCTCCAAGGAGTTGTGATTTGACACCATTAGACTATTGATTGTGGGGTTATTTGATGTCATTGGTATTTAGCAATAAACCAGATTCTCTCCAAGGTTTGCAAGTCAATATTGAACGGGCTATTCGCGACATACGACTTGGTTTAGTAGAAAAAGTGCTCGAAAATTGGCTTCATTGAATTCGTTCCTGCAAAAGAAGACGTGGAGGACATTTGAAAGACGCTTTATTCGAAACTTAATTGCATCGATTGTACTTCACATTAAATAAAAAACATTTGAATTTCCTTAATAATTATTGTGTTTTTTTAAAGAAATCATATCACTCAAATTGGAAAACCCTTTACTAAAACTAATCTAAACTAAATACAATTTTCAAAACTATACGAAGAATTGTGATTACATTAAATTTCTCCAAATTTTATCAAAACCTTTTAAAATATAAAACAACATAAACTACGAATTTAATTTGAAGACAATATTAAAGGATCTCAACTGTTGGGGGGCAGTATTCTCATACGTTTGCTCGACTTTGTTTGAAAAACTGCAAAAGAGAAAGGTGTTACGTTTCCCTGTTACTTTTGTTACAGTCCTTTGCAGAAATAATACAAGGTAGATATAGAAATTGCTGTGAATTGGATCCTTCCCGTCATGCCGTAAATACACATCAGCGCGACAACACAAGTACTTGGCTTTGATAAGTCTGTCCCCGCGTGAGCTCAAACAAGTAAATGGATACAAATTTGGTAGTAATATAAGAGATTGTACCCATCTACCATGTCAGAAAAAAGAAAAAAAATCGAAATTGATCTCAAGAAACATGAAACATATCTTGCAAAGTGTTATATTATTTTAAGATATGCTCGAACACAACACACACAAGAAAATCTGATATATTAAAACAATCAAATTACAAGAAATTGCGAAAAAATTATTTCAAAAGATTTATTCCCGCTATTCTAAGAAAATCTTGGTTTCGCTTTAACAGCAGACGCCTGCGATTAAGAAAAAGGATTTAAAATTCGTAAAAATAACAAACAAACTTTGCAACACACATTTGGAAGGACTTACATTTGTGTCTCATTCTCTCAGTGCTACCAAGACAATATCTTAATAACCACTTTATGTGCACAAAAGTACTTCTTCACACGTACCCTTGCGCCGTGCAAATACACAGATATGCGTACAACAACAGCAATTTCACCTCCTTTTTCTTATAAATCTTTAGAATGAAATGATAATGGTCTCATACGCCTCCTTCAGTACAACATACTAGTGTAATAAGCTCATGAAAGCCCTGCTATCTCTCTTTCGCTCTGTGTTAGTGGTGTCACTTTCAGCTCAAAATGATAATGAAAAAACAACACCAGCCTCTCAAGGGAAAAGGATGCACGTCGACACCTACAGTGGCACGAAATTACACACTTGAAAGGACACTCACACATCACTTGATGGTGTCAGAAACAAACGATTTCAAGGTGTCGTGCGAATAATTTATGTCTCTTCAATGGGGAGGGCAAGAAAAATGCAAGTTTGGCATTTGGCAAGTGGCAAGTGGCAAGTGGCCTCTTTCAGTTAAGGCTATGATAATGAAATCGGCTTGAAATGAACATATAAACAATGAAAATTGCTTTGTGTTGTTGCACTAAAAAAAAGGGGTAAAATTGAATACAAACAACTAAGAAGGGTTCAAGATTTTAGAGTTTAAAGAATAATAATAAATTCCCAGAGTTTGTGATTGAATTTGGAAAAATATATCATAATCAGGAATCCAGGTAAATCTCACTGACGGGTCAAATAAAAGTTGGACTTGAACCTTACATAGGGGGTCCGAAAATTCGTGCAAGATTTGAATTTTGTGCCATGAGTGAAGTAAACAGTAGCTGTTGAAGAATAACGTCAGCGTGACAGCTGTCAGTTCAGGAGTACTAATGCCCAGTTTCACAGTTGAAAATTATCCACTTAAATTGAATTAAATGCCCGGTGTATGTGATTTTAATGCATTTTATTTTAAAAATTTTCTGTGAACTTTAAAACAAAGTTTTTAAATGACGAGTGTGCAACTCGCCCTAAATGATACAAGAACGCGTTATTAGTTTTACAAAAAATAAAATAAAATGTAATATGTACTAGTTACATATTACTATGTAATATGTACTAGTTACTTCCAACACGCCTAAGGCGCCCGTTGAAGAATAGGATAATTTAAATGAATCTTTAAGAAAATATACTTTTTGTAAAATGAAAAACTTTTTTTAAGAATTTTTTTTGTAGAATTTTCTTTAAAGAAAAGTATATTTTTAGATCCTTTTTGTAAGCATATGTATTATATTTTCCCGAAAAGATATTTTTTATGAGGTACTTCTTTTATTAAAAGCCAATGCTTTTTAAGAAAAGGTACTATTTTTAAAAAGAAGTAATTTCTGTAAGAAAAAGCCATAAGACTATTAATTTTCTTTACAAAGAAGTACTTTTTTAAGAACAGGTACTTTTTAAAGAAGTGTTGCATTTATAATCTTTGTAGGAAAACTTTTTTTTAAATGTACTTGTTTCAGAAATGCTACTTATCTCACTAAAAGTAAAGGTACTATTTTATTTTTAAGAAAAGGTACTTTTAAGAAAATGTACTTTTAAGAAAATGAATTTTTGTTAGAAAATGTATTTTTTTAAGAGATGGTATTTTTTTGAAGAAAAGGTTTTTTAAGCAATACAAATTTTTTAGAATACGTCCATTTTTGAGAGTAGTTACTTGTCTCAAGAAAAGTTATTTTGTTTCCTAAAAAGGTACTCTTTACAGAAAATGTAGTTTTTTAAGAAAGGACAATTTGTTGTAAGAAAAGTAACTTTTTAAGAAAATGTACTTATTTAAAAAAAAATATTTTTTTAAGAAAAAATATTTTTGTAATAAAATTTACTTTTTTTAAGCAAATGCACTTCTTTAAGATAAGGTATTTTTTTTATGAAAAAACACTTTGTATATTTTTCTGAGAAAATTTCCTTTTTTTAAGAAACAGTATTTATTTAAGAAAATGTTCTTTTTTTAAACTTCTTTCACTCTGGCTTTCCTAAATTTACTTTTAATTGGGTTGAACACTACAATATATACTAAATATTGGTTACAGGCTCCACCTAGAAAACTTCCCATTAAACAAGAAATTTTCCAACATCTGTTAGTCTAGACACAAACCAAAGCAAAAGTAAATAATATAGTATAATATACAGGGTGATTCAGGAAGTTCCGGACAAATTTCTCCAGCGTATTGCTTGGCTCATTTCATGAAGAAAAGTCCACTACGACCATGTCCGAAAATGCAAGGGTGCGAAATGGCAGCGGGTTCAAAATTTTCGGATTGGTGGTCGGAGGGTAGTTGGGTACAGTTGCTAACTTCTGAGCCATTGGTCGGCTTGTTGGAAAGGTCTTTAAGAGGCCTTTCAGAATCAATAAATAAAGTAGAAAAAGCCAAATCGCCGAGATACAGAGGAAAAAAAATTCACATAACCTCAATTTACTCAGCCAGATGGTAGGTAACTTATGTTATTTTCTGTTGAAAGATAGCCATAACTCTTACCTTTCCAAAATGACCTAAACGAAGCCCAGAGGTCTTAACCTTACCGTTCCAAAGTTATGACCATTTTACTGAAATGCAAAAATGTTTGTTTTTGTTTTTGCAAGCGAAATAACAGCACACATTTATTTGTTTACGCTTTCCAAATGAATAAGATTTAGGATCAAAATTCGAGGTATCCTCATTTAAATTTCGGAAAGTTCCAAGTTCTAGTGTGGCCGTCGGTGGTGCAATGGTAGTGTGCGCGCCTCTTGTACATGATATCGAGTGTTCGATCCCTGCTCTGACGACCTTACATTTCTTTCGGCGGCGGTCACCTTGCATAGTGATGGCGACACTATAGAGTATTTAGACATGAAAATGCTTCTCAAAATACCGTTCGCAACCGGTGTAAAGCTGTAGGTCACAATCAGTGCGCATAAAACTAGAATGCGCTTAGCTCAGTGGTTGGTTCATTTAAGTTATTTTCATTTTAAATTGAGAACAAAGGGCAAAGAAAAAAATGTCAAAGTAATTTTCATGTATATTCATAACTTCCATTTCAAATTTGAGATAATTTCAAATAAGGTTAAAATTTGCAATCGAGTTTTTATGTTTCAAATTGAGGCAAATTAAAGGCAAAGGGAAAAGAAAAAACTCATTTTCAATACCAAACCAATATTAGGAATTTCATTTTAAAACTATGCATTCCAAATTGGGTTAAGAATTTAGGTTCACATTTTCTAATTCTAAGGCTATGCGCAGATTGATTCAAATATTATGCACCGAACAAAATTTGAAGTTTTCGTGGTGAATTTCTAATGTCAAAAATTAGACTAGCCCCAGGGCTACTAACGGTGTTTTCAATAAGAGCGCTACAAAAGTTTTTTTAAATAAAATAAAACCGGTTTAGATACCAATGAAATTCTTTATTCCTGTGAAAGTACGTTCGATGCCATTATGTATGGAATTTGATTTCTTTTGCATGGCTACCACGGGCACGCTTACAGAAGTCCAAACGCTGAACCCAATTTTCGACGGTTTTCAAGCATAAATCGGCCGATACTGCTGCAGTTTCACGTTCGATATTCGTACGAAGTTCATCAATCGTCGCTGGCTTGTTGGCATAGACCACAGACTTGACGTAGCCCCACAGAAAATAATCTAACGGCGTCAAATCGCACGACCGAGGCGCCCAATCGACTGAGCCATTTCGTGAGATAACACGTTCACCAAACTTGGTTTCCAATAAATTGATTGTGGCATTCGCTGTGTGGCTTGTGGCCCCGTCCTG
Organism: Phaonia tiefii; assembly: GCA_963931995.1. Taxonomy (NCBI): domain Eukaryota; kingdom Metazoa; phylum Arthropoda; class Insecta; order Diptera; family Muscidae; genus Phaonia; species Phaonia tiefii. The sequence goes on from OZ008370.1 coordinate 258,948,399, forward strand.
TTGGAACCACATGTCCTCCAAGTCTATATTATCCAATTGGGGCCAAAAATATTCGGTTATCATTGAATGGTAGCGATTCGCATTCACAGTAATATGCCGGTCTTGATCATCACGGAAGAAGTACGGCCCAATGACGCCGCCGGCCCATAAACCGCACCAAACCCTAATTTTTTCGGAATGCAATGATGACTCATGGATTACGTGTGGATTGCTATCTGACCAATAACGCAAATTTTGCTTATTAACGAAGCCATTCAGCCAGAAATGAGCCTCATCGCTGAAGATGATTTTCCGATGAAAATTCGAATCGTAGCGCTCTTAAATTTGAGGCCACTGACTCCAAATTTCGGTAGTAAGTTTTAATAATTTCGACTCGTTGTTGGCTCGTATATTTTTTCATGATGAAATGACAAACCTTACTGAAGAGAAATGTCAAAAGAGCGGGAAAAAATATGGCGTCGTTTGCTGTCCCTATCGATTTACTTTTGTAGCGTTTCTGTTGAAAACCTCTCTATAAATTTTGACAACGAACCAAATAATGACATTTGTATTTGAAATACAAGATGTATTTGGTAAGGTGGTAGCATCAACAATGCTGATTGGTTTTGTTTCATTCATTTGCCCAACGAAAATTGTCAAATGTTGTTTAAACAAATGAGTTTGCATTTTTTAAAATGAAAAATATAAATACATATATGCAATTTTATGTAATTTTTAGAGTTTTATTTTCACTTTTAAAACCAAAGTTTAAAACCAAAGTTTGGTATACAATATCAACATCTGCTGTTCATACCACTTTATTGAATACATCTTGCTAAACAGGGACACAAAGTTTTATTTATTTTGGTTATGTCGTTTGTCTTTTACGCGGAATATTAACAAAAACGTCCTTTGGCTGAACTTCCAAAGCCTCAAAAATAAGTGCAACATATTTTTGATTTATTTATTTTGTCATTTCAACGCCACCACTCACTGACTTGTTCCGTTTTGTGCGGCGACTGAATGTCAAAAAGTTGTTAATAATCTGTCAAAATTTCATCACATGAATCCGCACAGCAAAAGGACAAAATTTTATCTACCATACCAAAATTTATTCACCCAATTTTACCACAAACTAAAAGAGTTCGATCCGCCCACAGCCTAATTCAGAAAATTGCAAGAGAAATTTACCATTTCTATTTTGACAATATTAAAAACAAAAATAAGAATTTCTTGGTATTATTTGGTCCAATTAGATTTGTTCTTCGGAATTATGTTTATTGTATCTATCCTCATGTTTCTTCAATATTTGTTGACTTCTTCAATGGTTTTCAGCTTTATCTCAACTCAGTTTCAGCAGTGGCCACATAGCTGATATCAACAACATGAAAGTACTTGTTAGAGAAGACCAAGAGAGGAAGAGAATGACAATTGAGAGCTTGAAAATAAAGTAGAAGAGCGAGAAAACAATGAATGAAAGATAGATAAAGATAACATTAGTACAAATTACAGAGTTCTAATAGGATAACTTACACAGAAAAAAATATTCCCGAATTAATTTCAATTACTGATTTGCTTGAAAACAGAGATAAAATTCAATTATTTCATTATTTGACTCAATCATTTGAATACTTGGTTCAACAATTTTACATTTTATAAAGCGAAGAAGATCAATTAAAATTTCACTGGAATCAAGTAATTGTGTACTTGAAATTACAACATTCTTTATATGTTATTTGACGTTTTTTTGTTCGATTTTTAAGGCGAATTTTTGTTGTTGTCAGGGAGAACAAGTGGAAAAAATCCGTTACAAACGGTGTTTTGTTATTGCAATCGGCACTCGTCAACACAATGACAGCAACAACACATGTGCTACAAAATTATTGCGAAATCAAAACACATATTTGAGAATTTACAAATAAATGCTCAAACGAAAAAAAGACATACCATAATATTTATTTTTGAATTTTATTTTTGAATCCCTGTAAATGATTTTCTTAATTATTATTTAATCAAACTGAAATTAATTATAAAAATAAAATGTTCAAAAAATATGAGAAGTTGGTTTTTGTTATTTTGGGTGTTAATGTTAATCATTAAAAATTACCGATTTCGATTGAAAGCGAACACCGACTTTTGATTACCAGAATACTCAAGTTGAGTACGCTAGTAATCAAAACATTATATAATTTCGATTAAACGCTCACTCAACTTGATTACGCGCGTAATCAAAACATTATGTAATTTTGATTAAGCACTCACTCAACTTGATTACACGCGTAATTGAAATTTTCCATAAAAAATTGATTAAAGTCATGCTTAACTCAATTACTAATTTAATCAACAATATTAAGAAATTTTGATTAAATCTGTGCTCAAATAAATATTTGCTTTAATTGAAAGCTTTTCAATTACGATCTTACAATTCGAGTAATTGAATTTACAAAAATCGTCGTTGGCGGAAATCCAAGTATAAAAATAATTGAATTGACAAATATCGTAATTGATTTGAGCATTCGCTTTTTTCTGTGTAACGAGCTATTACGTTTTAATTTATGTTTAAAAATTGTCGCTGTTTTCTATCCGAGTTACTTTTAGAAAAAAGATTAGTTTGAAAAAGGTGGGAACTATCACCTCAATTTTTAAAATAACGAAGAATATATTAATTCCATATCAGAACAGCAGAGTTCTAGACGTGATAGGAATTTTAGATTTCAAAATGAATGTTTGAAAAACTTGGTTTTAAATTTAAAAAATAAATAAATTGCCGATGTCAAGCTATTGAATATAGATTATCGAATGTTGTGATTTAATTTCTCGCTGATGATCTTTCAAGCGATTGATGGTTGACTTAACTGTACAATCTTTAGGGGATTCCATCTTTATCTCAACACAGTCTTATCAGTGGCCACAAAGCTGATTTCAACAATATCAAAAACCCTTAGTACAAAACACCACGAGAGAATGAGTGTTGAGAGCTTGAGAGCTTGAGAATAAAGTAGATGATCGACAAAACAATTAGGGAATTCAGATAGTGTTTTTGTTTAGGGCCTCAACCGAAACCGTTAAACAAAAAATATACAAAATGTGCAAACTCCAATGACGTTTCGTTAAATACTCGAGTAAGTGTGTACTTGTTCTTAGAAATATGTAAGAATAAATTGTAAACTGTAAAAATAGCAACAATATTGTCAAAGGTTGTATTGCAATATTTCAAACTGTTTAGGATTTATTGAAGTAAAATCAAAAATAGGTCCCTAATCCCACTCCAGAATTTTCTTCGGCCTAGAAAAAAAAACTGTTACTGTTACTACTAATTCTAAATCCTTTCAGAATTTTTAGGGTTGGTTGAGACCCTAAAACCACTGTTGCGCAGTGTTAGCGACACAATTGATTTGTTTCTTACTGATGGAAACGAGGCCGATTTTTATTGGTTCGCTGACCGGAAGAGATTGAATATTGATTATTGATTTCTATGCGTTGTATACAGTAAGCTTGCAACATAGGTTTTTATGGAAAGTAATCAACTAGAGATTCAATAAATAAATGAGAGCATCTCACAACCAGTGAGCTGCGCGCCTTCCAATTGTATACTCACGTTCTCATGAATAAGAGCTACACACAAAATAATAAGTCCAGAAACAGGGCTAATATTTTAATCCAAATATTGGAATTTCCATGGATAATTATGAAATTTTGTATGAAATTTAAATTTACCATTTAATATTAGAAAACTAGTTTAAAAAACACATTCCCAAATTGAAATCCAAAAGTAAATCAATAACCGAGTGGGTACTTTTAAATAAAATTGGGAAAATTCAAAACGCATGTGAAATTTTCCCTTTTATTTTGTCAATTCTAAAAGGACAAAAAAGTCTTAATTTCATTGTAAAGGTTTAAAATGAAATTAAAATTTTCTATCAAAAAAAAATTAGGGGATTCTATAAATAATTATGGGACTAAGTGTACTAACACGATAGGAGCGATATCGAAGGCGTTGCAAATTTGTACATGTATTCTTATAGAAGAAGAACAAGAGTTGGCGTTTGACGTCGATTCCGGCGTAGACGACAAAAATTAGAATTACATATTTTATTTTCTTGGCGTCGAGAACACAGATTGTTGCCAGCTTAATACAAAAAATTATTATGTGATGAAAAACGTTTCTCTATTTTTCTGACAATTAAAATGAAAATATATTGACATTTTCTAAGAAATATGAAGAATTTATAAGAATATTAATACAATTGCTGAGATTTGTGACAAATTTTTTCGCCAAGGGATTGTGTTTATTGGCAGCATTTTTTGAATTGACAACAACGTTATCGCCCTGATTGTGCTTACCCACTATGTTTGATAAAATCACTTCTTAAAAAACTGGAGAATCGCAAAAGTTCCAAAAAAACCTTAATTTCGATAAATTTTTACAATAAATTGAGTTTCTGAAACTTAATGGCCTGTTTCCCGATCTCGAACGAAAAGATTCGACCCAACATTGGGTTCCTCTGAGTCGAAATTTGCGTTCAATGTTTGTTCGAAAATGACAGTACGTTTGGAATAGAGGAACCCACATTTTTTACTGGCAAGTTTTGAAATAAAAATTTTGTGGAGCAGAAACCAAAATTTATACTGGAAAGTTTTTAAATAAAAACTTTGTGCAGCAGAAACAAACTTCCTTTCTATTAGAACAGGAACGAAAGCCTTCGTTTGAGATCCACGAACAGGTTTGAATTTAATTATATTCGAAATAAGTTTGATATTGAGAAAATTCCACATAGATAATAATTCAAAATTACAAAATATTCAACATTTTGTACTGGTAAACAAAAATTCAAATTGTACTATTAGATGTCCACTGTATCCCTGCACTCCAAAAAAGAAATACAAAGTATATACGAAAATTTCACACAAGTGGCCATAGATTTTTCTTGATATTTTAAAAAACAAAACCGGAAATATCTATAACTTTTAACCAAACCACACACTGGAGTATAATTCAAACACGTTCGCACATAGAGACAGGCAAACAGGATACTCATCTCAGTGTTGTAAGAATAAAAAGTCACACGACTCATTTCAGACTTTCGTAAATATTCGGGAATATCTTTATACCAAAAGATATCTCAGTAGTCCTCATGAAAATGCAACGAAATTCCATGCCACCTCTTTAAGAGTGCTGATGATTACACAAGCACCACAACCTTTTTATATCCTGTCGTATACAGGATAAAGAATGAACGAATATCTGGTTATATATCTATGCCTGTGTGTGCATGTGTATGAGAGATTTGTGTGTGTGTGTATTTGTGTTTGAAATATATTTAAAGTTAACGAAATTTTCTACTGTTTCTGCGGATGAGTTCGCTGCCTTTTTTTTACTTTTGGTGACTGAATGTAAGTGTACACGGAAAATAAAATAAAGATGTAATATAATGTACCTTTTGTTGTACCAGACACTAAAGTGCTGAAAAAGTCGCGGTGACATTTTTATCGTGTGATTTATGGTTTGCAATTTCATGGCGTCAAAGAACATGGAAAAAAGTCAAGAATTAAGAGGAGGAAATTTTAATAGAAATAAATTTCATTGCATCTTTCATGTGATGTACATTTAAGAGATTTAAATGGAATTGGCAATGAAAGAGTTGATAATGGAGTATATTTTAGATTTACATTTAATCTGGTGAAGTAAAACCTAAGAGGATGACGGTAAGACTGTGGCTTTCGGCAAACTCTAACTATGTGGTAATTTTTTTGTAGAACATTAAGGATATGTCTTTGCCCTGAGGACTATGATGGTTACAAAAGAGACGTTTAGAGATTGCATTGCAAATGTGCGTAATAGGAATGTAGAGTTTAAACACCACTCCAGCAAGATGTTACATATTTACATATTTTGGCGACGACCACTTCTTTTAGTGTCAGTGCCACAATAGAGAAATAATCCATGAAAAGCGATTTCTTTGTGTTTTGGATGGCATGAAGTTATATACCTTTAGAGTGGAGAAAAATCGTTGTATTTTTTGAAGAATCCTAGAGAATCACTAGTATGTACCATTTACCATTTTTGAGGGTGTCACAAAAGTTTGAAAATTATGTAATTATATAGAGTTTGCCACCAGGATATGCTAAGATGTGTGTGATATTTAAAAAAAATGAAAAATTAAAAATGTTTTTTAACAATTTTGTCAAATTTTTTTTTCCAAAACAAATTAAGTTGTTCTGTAACCTGGCAGCACTTGAATTGCTGTATTGTGGCTTCATGATATTATTAGACATCATGTGTCTTACGGTAGGACTTGTTTCAGTGCTTTTTCTATTCTATTGTTCTACCCGTCCATTAAAATCTTCGACAATTTACCTGGGTAAAAGTATACCCAGACCAGAGAAAATAATATCCTTCGCCATTTTTAGGGAAATATTTTACCAGCTTTCCAATTTTAGAATTAGATTCAATGGCATTCGTTCTGCATATTTACAAAGCATTTATAGTTATAATGCTTTTTATTGAAGCCTATTTAACTGTTTTGCCATGCACTTATACATAGATCATATTTACTCGAAGAAAAAAAGGATATATGCAATACTTCAGCATTACTTAACGGAAACCAATTAATTTTAGTACACATATAGTCGATAACTATAGCTGTTCGTATGCTAACTTGTATGGCAATCGGGCAAGGTTTGTGAGTTTTGCAGTTCATAACGCTTATGTGCAGATAGATAGTGGTAACATAAAAATTTGAAAGTAATGAATAAAGTTCTACATAATGTCCTTGGAAGCGACACTACCACTATCGTAGAATGAAATATAAGTTGAAACTTTGCATACTTACAATCCTTTATCTATACGTACATATTTCCAGTTCATTCCGTGAAGGAATAGAGTAGACCATCTCACAATCAGTGAGCTCCGAGTTATAGATTTTTTTTGTAAAGCCTTTTCATGGCTCAGTAGTCGGTAGGGTCGCCATCACTAAGCGAGGTGAAAGTCGTCGATATAAATGTAAGGTTGTCAGGGCAAGGGTCGACCTCACGTTCTCCTGCACAAGAGTCACGCACACATTAACCATTTCACCACTCTTACCTTACAAAACTACCGAATGTAGATATATATTTATTTCCCCATTTTCATCCGATCAATTACGAATATTGATTCAAAAGAGCATTAAGTTAGGTTTTGAAAAATGGTTCTAAACATTGGTGCATGATCCCTGTTCGATCTTCGTAGTTCGGGGAGTTCTTGATAATTTTTTCATAGGAAGCTGGCACGGCTTCCTCAGTGTCCTCCATCAGTGTATTGCATCATCAGATTGGTGCTGGAGTCTTGGGTTAGGTACAAATGACTATTACTATTGACACACTTAGACCAATGTGGAACGATATGACACCACCGGACTTCATTGTTGAACCTGTAAATTGACCCGGTGCACGCTGAGAAAAACTTCCCCTGTACCACGATGCAGGTAATTGTCTTTTTTTTTTGTTGTTTGGATGCAAAATAGCGTGTTTGTAGCTTGATGCAAATATAGGGTGCTTTACTTGTGTCCAAACACACTGTGTTCTCTATTCAATATAGCATGTTTGAGACATAAGGATTAGCAGGTTATAATATATGTATGTGTTCCCCAATGGAGTTTTGTTTGTTGAAAACTGCTGAAAACAAAAACATTTCAGACAATATAAAAACAAGAAACAGTGCTTGCAAACATGTACATGGTTATTGTAGAATCTTGCTGGGCCGTTATTTTTGAGCGTGTCTGTTTGGAACATCCATTGTTTTCATGAATTGAATATCTGCAGTTTTTATTGCTTTGATGTCTTTCACGTTTTTGTTTCCATCAGTTTTTAACAAACAACGCCATATTTGTTAGCTGGACCCGGCAAACTACGTCTTGCCTTCAAAGTTTTTGTAACGCCAAAGGGTGAACAAAATTTGTTGTTCCATTACGTTTGAAACTATCGTTTTGGCTGTTATATCGGTTTCTTTCAAAAGCGGCGAGGCACCGGCCTCTTTCACCCTGCTGTAATTCATACTGTTCCACCAACATATATACCAAATCTCATCTTCATATCTCCGACAGTTCATGAGGTATACCCATTTTAAATTTCAAGTTGTATGGGCGGTGCAACGGCCCATTGTCCAATCACAACCAAGTATAGCCAAGGAGTATCAGCAGGTCGTCAGTACCACATTGTGAAATTTTCGTAACAATCGGTCTATTAGAAAAGCCGTCAGAGCAATTTTTGAAAAGGGGGCGTGGCACCGCCCACTTTCACCTAGGCTGTATAGCCTATATCACCCGCTAGATGATTCTGAATATTGTTTCAAAATTTCAAGAAAATCGGTCCAGCCGTTTTTGAGTCCATTCGTAACATACACAGATACATACAATTTTTGAAAAGGGGGCGTGGCACCGCCCACCTTCGCCCTGGCTGTATAGCCTATGTCAACCGCTAGATGATTCTGAATATTGTCTGAAAATTTCATCAAAATCGGTCCAGCCGTTTTCGAGTCCATTCGTAACATACACACATACATAAGATTCTACAAAAGGGAGCGTGGCACCGCCCACCTTCGCCCTGGCTGTATAGCCTATGTCACCCGCTAGATGATTCTGAATATTGTCTGAAAATTTCATCAAAATCGGTCCAGCCGTTTTCGAGTCCATTCGTAACATACACACATACATACATAAACATCCATTTTTATATATGTATATAACATATTATTTTCATTGTATCTCCAACATGTGGCCGTCGGTGGTGCAATGGCAGTGTGCGCGACTCTTGTACATCACCTTCCACCTTCAAATTTCTTTCGGCGGCGGTCACCTCGCATAGTGACGGCGACACTATCGAGTATATAGCCATGAAAAAGCTTCTCAAAATACCGTTCGGAATCGGCGTAAAACTGTAGGTCCCAATCAGTGAGTGAAAACTGGAAAGCCCACAGCTCAATGATTGTGAGAAGTTCTCCCAGGTCCTTCATGGCACCATTTATTTATTTATTTATCTCCAACATGTAATATTGAATAGCAAACACAATGTGTTTGGACGCAAGTATACTTTATTTGGGACAAGCTGCAAACACGTTATATTTGCATCCAAACAAAGAAATATACAGATTGTTCAGAGTGTGTGGTAAAGAGGCGTTCAAGCTAAGATGAGATAGACAGAAGCAGTCAGTTAAATTAATCTCTGCCGCACCAGTTTATGCTCAGCCAAAAAGTCAGTAAAAACATGCAGTTTAACTCCCGGAATATCTGTTAGATGCATAACAAGTCACACCCAAAACATTGTGTTCTACTCACACAAACCAGCCGGTGCAGGAGCATAGGAGATGTCGACGCTCTTATATTGCTCTTCATCTCCGCAGACTTAATATCGCGAATACATGATAATGATTGCGGAAGTATTCCATTTAATTTCATTTAATTCCACGTATATGTGCCCTTAAAGTGACGATTTCAGTTAGAACGCATATGAATCGACTAAAATCGAGTTTGTGCAGCTCTATTCATCCCTGGCTGTAGTCATCATTCGGGTCCCATTTAAAGGCTGTTCTGCTTCTTCAGGATGCACAGCATATCCTATTGTTATGAATTTACTGTTATCCTTTTTTAATGCTATATTATTCGTTGCTAATAAAATAATTTTCTAAATTATGGTACTGACAATAGCAATATTTATTTACGCCACCTTAACATATAATTACAATTAATTAAATCATACGAAATAGATGACTCAGGGTCTATTCAACTGATCGCCATGTCTGGACTTTGGTACATTAAATTGTATTTAGTCGGTGTTTTTTACGCTGAGATGTGTTCGAATGATATATCTTTTCCTTTTATTCGGACTAGGGTTCGCATTTCGTGTGTAATTTGTTGCACTGTGTTATGCGGGGTAACCCATTATAAATCCTCGTTGGCAATGAGTCACGATCGTTTACCAATTACCCATAAACAATGGGGAAAATAATAGGTAGTTACCCAAAGCAATGGGTAGTTAATAATCAGAAATACTTTCATTTGCGCCTTTCAATACAGACTGTCCCGAAATTTTCCGCTTAGTTCTCTATTTATATCGGCCTCAACTGTATATAACAGCATCCAGCCGTTTCTCGAACCTTCTCATAGTAGCGCCATCTATTTCTCTATTATTGGAGACATTTTCTTAGCAAATTCTTCAACCATCAGTGGTGAGTTCGTAAAAAGTAGATTTTCACCTTAGCGGCATGATCGGTTTTTCACCACCATTCAGCTTCACTAATCTGGCAAATTGTTAGAACAATCAAGCTGCAACTTACATCAGAAACTGTTCGTTGACATTCGAATGTTAGCTTAACATAATCGCAATTTCAATTAACATTTGAGCTACTCACATGACAATTGATCTATGTCCATAAACAATAAGTGGGGAAAATTGGAACAGAAATTGTGAAACTTCAGTGTAGGGTTTTTCTGAAAACCAATAGAAATTTAAATTGTAAAATATAAAAAAAATCTTGATTTGTTATCAAAGAGAAAATTTTTATTTAAAAGATTAATAAATGACATTAACATTTGGAAATGTCTACGGGCATATGGCCACCGCGATAGTTCATAACGAAGCGCATTCTAGACGTCCAATTTTGGGTCACTTTTTTGAGCAATGCTGGCCGTATGTCACGAATAACATGAACAATTGTGGCATCCAAGGCGTCAAGTGTTGCTGCTTTAACAGCATAAACCACTGACTTTACGTAGCCTCACAGGAAATAATCGAGAGGTGGCGGCAAATCACTCGAACTTGGAGGTTAATTAACAGGTCCATTTCTCGAAATCAATTTATCGCCAAATGCTGATTTCAATAAATCGACGGTTGCGCTCGCCGCATGGCCCATAGCGTCATCCTGTTGAAACAACATCTTGCCCGGATTAATGCCGTTCATATTTCCAAACAAAAAACCATTGATCATGGTGCGGTATTGATCTCCAAGGACCGTTACCCGATCTCTGGTTCGAGGCTGCTACCGGCGTGTAAACAGCACCAAATGCTGTATCTTTCTGGATGTGATGGAGCCTGTAGGGTCTGTTGTGAATTGGTCTCACTCCATATGCAGCAATTTTCTTTATTAACAAACCCCATAACCCACAAATTATCCTCATCACTGAACACAATTTTACGAAAAAACCTCGGTTCTGTTTCCAACTGCTGTAGATGCTAATTGGCGAAAGGGCGACGCTTATGATGATCTCGTGACTTGAATTCCAGCACCAGTTGTATCTTATACGGGTGTAGGCCAAGATCTTTGCGCAAAGTTTTCCACGTAGTGGATGGAGACAGTCCAATTCCTGCTACCGATGACGACTCGATAAATTTGGATATTCTCTCCTGTGTGCACATTCCTCCGATGTGTTGGTGTTATTGCAAAATTTACAAACTGAAAAAAAAATGGCCTCTGTAATATATTCTCCCAAACATATTCTGCACTGTATATGTTTGGAACACACTTCAAACATTCATATGTTTCCAATCCCAACCACACTTGTATTCAATTGCAAACAGTAGCATGTTTACTGGCAATCTTGTATGCTTTTAAAGGGAAACATATGCATTCTTCATCCCAAACATCCATATACTTACGTGGAAGCATTCGTATATTTCCCTCAAACCTCCATAATATATTCTCCCAAACATATTCTGCAGGCACCATGTTTGGAACACACTTCAAACTTTCATATGTTTCCAATCCCAACCACACTTGTATTCAATTGCAAACAGTAGCATGTTTACTGGCAATCATGTATGCTTTTAAAGGGAAACATATGCATTCTTCATCCCAACCATCCATATACTTAAGTGGAAGCATTCGTATATTTCCCTCAAACCTCCATATAATAATACATAACATAATAATATTTAGAAACCAATACAAGCGCTTTTTATATCATCTGTCCGATGAACGATTGACGACTGAATACATGAAACTTGAACTGCATTTGACACGCACATTCAGGAATATTTATGAATCACGGTCTGAGGGAATAATGCAAAAATACAGATACATACTTACAAGATAGCCTCTCTCTTGCTCTCAACAGATCACAAACAGTGCAACAAACACAATGTATTTGTATCAGAAACATATATATTTGGGTCACAAATACATATATTATACCGTATTAATCGTAGCGTCTCAAACATGTAATACTGAATAGCAACCATAATGTGTTTGCACACAAAGTACATTTTATTTGCGACGAGCTCCAAACACACGTTATATTTGCATCCAGACAACAAAAAGAGAGAGAGAGTATGTGGTATAAAATCTATCCACATTTCGGCGGATGGCTTCCTCAGAGGGGCGGATATTTGCGCCATAAAAATCATGAAGTCGTCTACAAGATGCGCAAAATTACGACTGACTTTCAATGTATATTAGAATAATTTTATAGCGTGGCACAAGCGTGGATCTATTCACGACGATTTGCCAGAGTATACTGATCATAAAAGTCAAAAACTGAGCGCAGTATGACAGTTAGCTTGACAGCTAACCCTTTCTTGACTTCTGTTCAAGCAAAAAACACCCTTTAGTGTGAGACTTAAAAATAATTCATGATTACTAGTTAGTTTTGATGATTTGAGCCAGGGGTTTTTAAAAATGGCAAGATTTGGAGGTTTTAGTTTAATAGCATTTTCATCTCATAATTGTTAAAATGTGGATTTAGATCAATTAGCATCTGAGTAGCTCACTTATTCTGTACATGACCCTGCTCATTGTTGAATTTCAACCTTTGTTTTCTAAAATCGCTTTGCGTTGTCTAAATTTAGCGTCCTACAATTTAAGTTAATCGTGGCTGGTTCGTTTGTAGGCTAGAAACTCTGTTCTAGAATACCCAACAAAAGGCTTACTAAACTTTTTGCATTTATTTTGCCTTTAAAAGGATTCCAAATTTCGAAAAACTATTTTTAATTTGCATTAGCTTCTAAAAATACAATACATGCTGCCTTGCACTGAACAATAAGAAGGTGTAAGAAAAGTTTTTCTAAGATACTTATAAATAAAGTAAAATGCAACTTGTGAAAGAAATTTAAAAAAAAAAATAACAAAAGGATTTCTAACAAAACTAAAAGAGTGACAGATTTACACAATGACTACGAGAGAAATGCAAAGAAAACGCTTTGTTAAATTAGCCAAGAACCCGCAGAAAAACTTTCAACAAAGGTTTAACTGTCACTTTTCGTCCCTTTTTCACTGATTTTACAAGACGCTTTTTTAAGAAATTGTTTAAATAGAAATTAAGCAGCTAAATGCATAATGGCGGCTTCTATCTGATGCTTGTAGTCCTGCAAAGTATATGGAAAACTGCGGGTTTTTGGTTTAGAAAATGTAAAGAAATTGCAACGGAAATGAAAACCACAAATGCCTAAATGCAACCTACCCATAGATTTATACTCTGGTGTTTCCTTTCGCTCATACATACATACGTTAGTTAATACTCTTAACTGTATTGTTCAAACGGATGCGGATGCACATTCAAACGGAAGTTGTGGTGATGAGAATGGCGATGTTCGTGCCGGTGGTGTTTAGTGGTATTGGTAAAAGCAAGAGGGTGTTACAAAGGAAATGAAATTACTTCAATACTTAAATTAACAAAGTGATTGTTTAATTTTTTTTAGAAACAGATGCAGTGCAACTTTTACGATGTTGAAGAGGCCGTTATAACGACTGTCGCCTGCCATAAGAAATCACTTGTATACCCTGTATGTGATTCACTTTACAATCAAGGTTTTCAATCGAATTCAGCAATAGGTTGCAAGCAATTTAATTTCATACAAACCAAATTTCTCATGAGCCTTGGTGTTAAAAACTGTTCTATCTGTGTTTAATACATTTAACTCCATTTACGAACACCCTTTCGTGCCATATGTACGACCGGTGTTTGTTAGCTCTGTAATATAAATAGTCATCGCACTATTTGCAGTAATCCTTGTAGTAGTAATAGTAGCAATGAAGATATAAAATGTGGGGAGAAAAAACAAGTAAACTCTTATCTAAGTTTACCCAACGAAATGTTATACTTTTCTATGCCTCGTAAAGTTTCTACGTTACTATTTGTATGTATGTGTACCAGCAATAGGGCATGTGGATGTATGTAAATTCACGTGTGCTAAATAAAAGATGTATGGTAAATAGTATGAACTATTAGCTGTGAGAGAAAATGTGTGTTGTGTTAAGGGTTCCGTAAATTATGTGTAAAGAACGTTAGTTTTTGAGCGCAGCATTTTTAATTGGAATCGTCCTGGATGCAAATTTTGAACAGCTTAGATTGAAACCTGTTTCTATAATCGAAATTATCGTAGTTCAAAAAAAAAGGATATGTGAAAGGCTAAAAAGGATAAGCTCCAATATTCATGATTTTTCACATAAATATTCGATACGAGTACACACATTCGTGTTGCAAATTTTATGGACATTGGGCAAGTTTTGTAAATTTTACAGTCTGAACAATAAAACTTTAAAAGCGTTCATTTGCAAGAATTAAAGTTTAATACTCAGCCATATTCAACTAATTTCGCCCTTTGACTAAACCCAAATCGCATGATGATTTGTATTGTAATCGATATTATCTTTTTCTTTGAAGATCAATCAAAAGTTCGTTTAGCTATTTTTTAAAACTGGAATTTTTGTAACGTAGTATTTTTAATTGGAGTCCCTCTGGATTCAACCTAGAAATTTTTAACAGCTTAGATTGAAACCTGATTCAATAATCAACACTATCATATTTTTAGCATCGTTCAAAAAAGGATATATGGAAGGCCAAAAGTCATAATTTTTCTACATAAATATTCGCTACAAGTATACCCATGTATACAAAATTTCGTATACAAAATTTTATAGGCATTGGTAAACGTTTGCAAATTTTACAGCCTGAATAATAAAACGATCAAATGATTTATTTGTAAGAGTTTAAGTTTAATGATAAACCAATACAATTAGTTTCGACCTTAAACTAAACAGAAAGCGTATGATGACTTGCATTGTAATCGATATTATCTTTTTCTTTGGAGGTCAAATGGATATGTATTGGTATATGGCGCTACAGAATAAAAGAGAATATGGTGGTTATTTCTAACAATAATTTTTTACTTGAATGTAGCATTGCTCCACACACAAAATGCATATGAAACGCATAACAAAATGTACATCATATACAACTAAGACCGATCGAATCCTAAATTTTAAGCTAATTAAGCCATTTTTGCACGTTCCAGAGCCTGCTTAATGGAGATCATGTAGCTCATTGGCGAGAAATTTCTTTACATTAGCGAGTCAATCTCAAGAGAGAGATTAAGAGGAAAGAACCCAAATAATTCCAATTAGTGGTACATTTGAACATCGATCGAATTCTAGATATTGAGTTAATTAAGCAATTTTTGAATTTCCAGAGCCTGTTTAATGAAGAAATCATTTCGCTCATTGGCAGCAACTTTCATTATATTAATAAGTCAATCACAAGAGAAAGATAAAGAGGAAATAACCCCAATATCTCTAATCACTGGCACATTGGAACACCGGTCTAAAACGTTAAGGCGTTGATTGGAATAACCACAAACTTCGAAAGGATCATCAACCAAAGTCAGTCAAACCCCAACTTATGACTCTTTCAAGTTTGGTTCCGAATTGTAGTTCAGTCTCCCTAACCTATTCACTCATAAGAAATTAAACATCTTCTAATAAAAATAATTCTGATCCCGTCAGATATATATTTCAATTTGTTTCATCCTTTTTGACACACAGACAAATCGTTGTAACTTCGAATTGAAATTGAGTCATTTACATTGATCGCCGCTCCTTTAGGAGATGAAACAACAAATAAACGGTAGACCTTGGAATTACAAATTCAAAAACAAATAGTTTCCCATTACATCCCATGAACGGATTGGGGAGAGCGCCTCCCAATCATTGAGCTGTGCGCTTTCTAATTTACACTCAGTGATTGGTAGCTGCAGTTTTGCACCAAATCCGAATAGTATTTTAAGGAGCTTTTTCATGGCTAACTACTCGATAATATCGTTAAGCGAAGTGACCATCGTTGAAAAAAATGTAAGGTAGTCAGAGCAGAGACCGAACCCACTTTCTCATGTACAAGCCAAAGAATTTGGCACATATATAATGTCTTAAGGGAATCCTGCATAGTTGTGTAGCAAACGTCATATCATTTGCAAGAATTTCAAATTGTTAAAGTTTTAGATTATATTTAATCTAGCTTCGTACTCGTATTAGCTAACCACATCTCCCTAACCAAAATCTCGCACGCGAGCACCAAATCAGAATTGAATCTGATCTTTCAATTTGTCAAATTGTAAAGCCTCCTCGGCAGCCAAGATCCTGCAGGTTCAAAGCTCATGAGCCGTGAGAAGACAGATCAAATATTTGTTAAAGGCTCCCGAGCCGCCAGCCAGGTTTCGGATCGCGAGCGGCTTCCAGCCGGTTAAGATAAATATAATTGACAAAAATCTCTAAAACAAGTCAAATCGGCAGATACAAAGTATTATTTTTAACTAATTTGTACATTTTGGAAAAATTGTTTTTAGTTTATCCGATTAATATTTGGTGTTTGTAAATTTTCAATCTTAATATTTACTTCAATATTTCAACAAATCATATATGGAGATGATTGTTGAAATCTAGCAAACTCTGTAGACGCAACAAGGATATGAGAGTAGTAACAGATCGCACAGAAATTTTATTAAATCTAACAGTTCTTTGGAACTTTAAATCATATTTCATGTTATGGAAATAACACCTATTGGTCAGAAATTCAGTTTCTTAAAGTAACACTTTCAATTAAATTAATCAGGGGAACTTGTAACACCTTCCATTGCCATCATTTTGCATATGAAGAATGTCCGTTGAACATTTTTTACTCGAAGATGAAAAAAGGATATATGGAGGGCCTTAAAACCACAGAATCAAAGTCACCAAATTTTTGCACGCATCAAGTGTATAGACACACCCGTTCGTGGAGCAAATTTTAAAATAATCTGATATCTTGTGTGAGTTTTACAGCACATTGAATAAAAAATTTTGAAATCCTTATAAATCAAAATTTACCGAAATGCTATGAAATGTTATAACCCTTATAAATAATAATTTATCCAAAGACTTACTACGAGATGTTCTTCTTCTAAGCAAACGTTATAAGATACTAAAATGTACTTAATTTGATTGTTATTACTATAAGTATAGGCATGAAAATGGTTTGATGTTACTATTTTGCAAGTAATAACATACTTCTTGGAAGTTTAAAATTCGTTTAAAAAATTAGATTATTTTTGCAAAGAACAGTATTCGAATCCCCGATTGGGTTGAAATAAAAATAGACACACAAATTACAGTTATATTTAAATAAATTCATCACATTCTAACCATGTAGCTTAAAGAAGACATTTCCGAACCTACAACATGTGCGGCACTATCTTAAAAACAAATACTCTGCATCCATATCAACGCACTCTTTTTTTTAGTTAAATTTGTGTAGTTTGAGTAAATTAATACGGTCTTGGGTCTCTAATTAAAAGTAGAAAAAACCGGTTGAAACTTTATTTCTTTTGTTCCAAAAGAATTTCTCCGCTTCACTCACGCACACACAGATTGCCTTTGTATCCAACTTAGCCCACCACTCCACTCTTTCAGAGATCTCTACACTCGTACGGGTAATAAAGTTTTATTCATGGCTTCTTTACGTTTAGTTTTTGAGCTGTTGCTAGAAACAAAGCTCACCCCTCCACTGCTACCAGTTAATTCTTCCTTTTTTCTAGGCCATCTTCTTCATAATTAAAGCAGAAGAGGTATATTTGCTTGGAAATAATACTTATTCTTTAACAACGCAAAGAACAGCAAATAAAACCTAAGTAATTAGCTAATTGTGCAATATCTCGACAAAGGGTAAATGACAAAACTGAAAGGAATAATTGAAAACGCGTCAGTTAGTGGAGCAGTTAACAGAGCAAATGTATCATATTATATTACTTTCCTTAAACATGTAATTGTTGGGTTTGAATTGCACTTCATGCTGGAAATAAACAACTCAAAATACAGCCTGCGAGATTTGAACCTTCCCTAACTACATATACTACTCGCGAGTCGTGAATCAGAGATTACTTTTTGTCGTCATTTAATATTACAACCACTTCACTGATGAAAATACTGTACCAACTTGTCCCAATGATATCTCTATCAGCAGCATATACTCGTACGAGCAGCATATGACTCTGACTTTATTTGTGTTAATATCTGTTTTTTTCTTCATTATAATCTTTATTAGGATGTTGAAGGGATCACACGACAGTTTGTTGTCTTGCCTAATGCCTGGCTCTGTTTACCAATTTTTACCGATGTTATGGAAAGGTGTTGCAGAGTACTTTTTGTCAACATTTAATATTACAGCCACTTCAATGATTCCATGGTCGGTGTTTGAAAATAATGTAGCAATTTGTCCCAATGATATCTCTATCAGCAGCATACACGAGCAGCATGTATAAGTAGTTTCTGGCTTCATTTGAATTCATTTCTATTTTCTCATTACTATCTTTATTTAGATGTTGAAGAGATCTGACGGCGATATATCGCCTTGTCTGAGGCCTTGCTCTATATACCAATTAATACCGAAGTTGTGGAAAGACGTTGCAGCTTTGAAGGAATATTATCTTAGATATTTCTGCGTAGAGTGTGATTTGTTGATTTGCTACTCGCAGTAATTGGGTCTGCAATCTCTTCAACATCTTAATTAAGTTTGAAATAAGAACAGCACAAGTAAATTTACCTTAACCCTTATGGTACATCAATATACAGACTCTAATACTAGACACTTCATTTGGCATTTAGATATTGCAGTGGTTTATAGTGCGCACTCTACCACTTCTTAAGAAAGAGAATATTTAGAACTGTTGCTGTGAATACTACTAGTATACCTTATTTTATAAAAAAGAACATTGCATTCTTTTAAGGATCCTGTCGGAAGTAAGTGTTACTTCCAAATTTCGTCAGTTTTCTCCAATCCGCTCCCTACACCTTCCGAACTACATACTATTTTTCCAGAGAGGTATTGGAGTCTTAATTATTAGAGCAAGGGGTAATGGCAGGGAAACTGGCCCATCACTTGGGCCACCCTGCTTTTATTACCATGGCCCCGCTCAATTTTATGCAGATGTGCCTGAAGAGTGGATTGTTCGGTTACAAAACGAACATACTATATCTCATCGACCGGCTCAATTTTTAGCTTTCCCTGGAGCGGGTAACACCATACTTTCGGAGGGACCCTTCTACCTGGTCGTTCCAGCGGAGTATTGGTCGTCCTATTTTTGTCCCATTTTTCAATTTGAATACATTTCGTGGTTGTTCATCCTTATCCATTAAGCTGGCATGGCCAGTGTAATCGAGTTATGTATGTGGATTTGCTTAACTAATTACGGATACATACAGCTCGTGGTTAATACGACGACGAAATAATTTTTCCATTGCCTATTAAAGGTCCATGTATTTTAGGGAACATTTTTCTCTCGCAGACTCCCAGCATTGTTTCATCTGCTTGAAATATGACCCAGGGTTTGCGATCTTAATTCCTCTAGAGAGCTTTAACTATGATTTGCTTGCTTATCCCAAAATCACACCTTTTAGCAACCATAAATCTGTGTGCGTGAAGATAGATTCCGTACTTAACTAGCATCGACACAAACCACTACAGTTAACATAGTTCTGTTATGGTGTTAACATAACTCGTCACAATATTTAAAAATTATGTGGTTAATGAAAAATTGTTCTTAGCAGACAAAACCAACTTATAGAAACAAAAATTACATGAGGTGTTAGGGGACACCCGGTTGGAACGAAGTTCCTTTCGCTATATATATATTATGTACTACTTAGTTCCAACACGCCTAAGGAGCCTGTTGAAAAATACTGTAATTTAAGTGGATCTTTAAGAAAATATACTTTTTGTAAAATGATAAACTGTTTTTTAGAAATTTTTTATTTATTGAATGTATTTTTTCTTTAAAAAAATTACCTAAAACCTTCTGTAAGAATATGTACTATATTTTCCCGAAAAGGTCCTTTCTTTGATCAGAGGTACTTCTCTTATTAAAAGCTAATATTTTTAAGTAAGAAAAACCTTAAGAGTATGAATATTTTTTTACAAAGAAATGCTTAAGAACAGGTGCTTTTTAAAGAAGTGGTACCTTTTTAGGATAACGTTGTTTTTTTTAAGAAAATGTACTTATTTTCAGGAATGGTACTTATCGGAAGAAAATAAAGAAATTTTCAAGAAAATTAATTTTTGTAAGAAAAGTTATTTTTTGTAAGAGAAGGTATTTTTTTCTGAAGAAAAGCTTTTTTTACGAAAGACCAGGTACAATTTTAAGAGTAGGTACTTATCTCAAGAAAAGTTATTTTGTTTTACAAAAAATTTACTCTTTAAACAAAAGGTAGTTTTTTTAAGAAAAGGCAATTTGTTGTAAGATAATGTACTTTTTTAATAAAAGGTACTTATTTAAAATATTAAAATAAAAAAAAGGTACTTTGTGTAAGAAAATTTACTTTTTTAAGCAAAGGTAATTCTTTAAGAAAAGGTATTTTGTTAAGTAAAGGTACTCTGTTTAAGAATATTAATAGGTATTTTTTTTTTTGAGAAAATTTAGTTTGTTGAAGAAAACGCACTTAGTTAAAAAAATTAATTTTTTAAACTTCTTTCACTTTGGCTTTTCTAAATTTTCTTTTCATTCGGTTCAAACTACAATATGTAATAAACAGGCTCCATCTAGAAAATGTCACTTTAAACAAGAAATATCCCCCCATTAGTCTAGACACAAACCAAACCAAAAGTACGAGTGTAAGAGTAAGTGTGCTGCCAAATATAATTCCATGCTCAGGGTTGTACTTCATGGATTTGCCAGTCTTGCACTATGGCTTTTCTAAATTTACTTTTTATTGGGTTCAAAACTACAATATGTAGTAAACAGGCTCCACCTAGAAAACTTCCCTTTAAACTAAACCAAAAGTATCCAATATAGTTGATAATAGTGGGTTGTAATAAAGTAGTTAAAAAAAGTTGTTTAAAATGTTTTCATTTAGCCCCCATCCCGCATCCTGCCATAAGGAACTTCGTTCCAAAAATATCTTGCAAAGAAGTGGCTCCGCAAGTAGCCCATTGTAAGAAAGCATGGATTTTCCCGAATAAGGTGCATTAGCTTTGCAGTGACACCTAGGTCAAGCATAGCTACATCGTCCGATTCGGGCTATCGAAGGCAGCCTTATAATTAACAAAGATATGGTAGCTCCTGATTTGCCTTTCGTGATGTTTACCCATCTTTTGGTGTAATTTGAATATCTGGTCAGTGGTGTACTTCCCAGGTCCAAACTCGCAGCTGACTGATGAAGCATTTCCGTAATTCCCGCATCATTTTTACCAGTTGCCAGGCGACTTTCGTCATAGTCCCACTGTTTGTCTTCAGACGGATTTCCATAACCAACCTCGGTTTTTGATGCAGTTTTGTACAGAGTCAGATAGGAGAGGAGTACAACAAATACTACCACAACAATTTCTTATTTTTTCACAAGTAAATAGGAATTATAATATAAATCACACCGTACCAAACATATCAAAGCCAGGAAAAAATCCACAATACGACGTTCGACTATTGTAAGTAATAAAAATCACAAAACAATAAAACAAAACATTGCACTATTTGCGAGTAAGCAATAAATACTTTTTATAGTTATGTGGCCTCCTAAAAGTATGCTTTGGAATTCTGTTCATTTATATCCCCCGGAAGTAGGTCATAAAAGTGGATTACTTACAGAGATATATGACACACAAAAGAAATCCGAAAAATCCTATACTGCATAACAAGGAAGTAATTTCGAGGATTATGGGATTTTAAATTGCAAAAAGAATTGAGAAATAAAAATGATACCTTCCAAAAAATAACGTTCAAAATTTGTCAAGTAATATAAATTACAATAATAAGCCAAGCAATTAGGAATGGTATATAAATGGTATAGAATTCCTCACAAAAGCCATCAGTGTTTACGATCCCATTAAAATCTAGAGCAAAACGCTAAAGCGCTAATACCTTCTGCAGTCGTCTATGATGAGATTCATTTCATTTCAAACCGCACATAATTCGATTTTATTGTCTCACCGAACTCGGACGACACAAGCAATTGTGTTAATCAATCAATTTGAAACTTAGGCATCGCATGAGGAGTGAACATTCACAAAGGACATAGGTCTACCTCTGACCACAGCAGGGATAAATCAAACGACACAAAGAATTACAGCACCAGCGACTCAATATCTTTGTGTCTATTGCCTTTTGCTTTGGCATAAAATTGTTTTTCCCCCTCTCATGAAATGTCAAATGTGTAAACGTGTTTGTTTAAGCAATCGAAGTCGTAACAACGAAATGAAAAGAAAATAAAACTGATTTAGAACGGCCGGAAAATGAGTGAAAGTTCCACCACGTACGCACAAACACGTTCACTTTTAAAAGCAATTGGCTAGTGAAGTAGTCAACATATGCTGTTAACACATTTCAAAGTCACCATTGGTTGGTCAATACAAATGCCAGCATATCCACGTAGCTTTTAAGAAAATCAAATAGAGATTCAGTGAAACAACAGACCCAAGACCATGGAATGTATGGCTCACTTTTTAGACTTACTACCAATTTATTGCTCCTACTAAGTTTAGCTTGGTAACATATTGGCTATTTATACGATTGTGTGTATTGTAAATTATTGAAAGGATGTCGCAAAAAATGTGCAAAATTGAAAACGTGTCCTTAGAGTAAAAAAGAACTTAGGACAATCCAAATAAAAGGAAACAATATTGATTTTGTGAAAATGATAAAATAATGTCGCAAAACATTAATAAAATTGATTTTGTTTCTGAGAAAACCTCACATGCTACAAATTTCAATAAATAAAATATTAAGATAAATACGAGGGCTTTATGATAATTGCCTAGACACGACACGAAAAGCAATAAATTGCAACCTGGACAGTGGCTGTTATATAAAAATATAGCGATTTTCAACTTTGGCTAAGAGACTCTTATAAATACTGGCATCTATGAAAATGACTCGAAGATTGCCTTCAAAATGTTACAGAAATGGCAAGCCAAATAAAATTAATGAGTTACGTATTAAGAAGATATTTCACAAGGCGATCTGAGCTAATGAATGGCACAAAGGCTAAATGTGGCAATCAGATGTTCGTTTCCACCTCACCTATCCATTCTAAGGAGTAATGAGAATACGTATATGAACACGCCATCTATTGGATTCAAGGGCAAGGGTATAGCAATAACGCTATCTCGAGGCCAGTATCAAAAAAACCAAAAAAAGGTTTCCCATTACATACCATGAAGAGATAGATGAGAGCTTCTGAAAACCAGTGAGCTGTGCACATTCTAGTGTTACACTGTATTCTGAACTGTATTTTGAGAAGCTTTTTAATGCCTAAGTACACGATAGAGTCGCTGTCACTAACCGAGGTGCCCGCAGCCGAAAGTGGGGTCCCGAGCTTAGTGTCTATATTTCCCCTGCTTCAATCCAGAGATCCTCTGCCTTTGGGGTCCCCACCTTGGTATCTATATTTTCCTGTGTGGCCTACCGTTCCCATGACTCAACCCAGACATTTCCTGTCTGTAAAATATCGACCTTGGTGCCTACCCTTCCCCTGGTTCAAGCGCGAGATTCCGTGCATGTGGGTACCGACTTTTGTACCAATATTTTTCTGTGTTGCCTACTGTTCCAGTGGTTTAAGCCAGAGATTCTCTACCTGTGGGGTCTCGACCTTGGTACCAATATTTTCCTGTGTGGTCTACCGTTCCAATGGTACAAGCCAGAGTTCGCCGGCCTGTGGTTTGTCGACCTTGTAGCCTTAATTATCCCTGGCTCAAGCCTGAGATTCCTTGCCTGTGGGGTCTCGAGCTTTGTGTCTACATTTCCCCTACTTCAACCCATAGATCCTGTGCCTGTGGGGTCCCGACCTTGGTATCTATATTTTCCTGTGTGGCCCACCGTTCCCGTGACCTAATCCAGACATTCCCTGTCTATAGGGTATCAACCTTGGTGCCTGTGGGGTCTCCACCTTTGTATCAATATTTTCCTGTGATGTCTACTGTTCACTGGGTTTAAGCCAGAGATTCCCTGCTTGTGGTTTCCCGCCTTTGAAGCCTACCCTTTCCCTGGCTCAAGCTATATATTCCCTCTTTCAATCCAGAGATTCCCTGCCTGCGGCGTCTCGAATTTGTATCCTACCTTTTGCGTGGTCCAAGCGAGAGATTCCCTGACTGTGAGTTTTCGACTTTGGTGTCTAAATTTCCCCTACTTCGAGACAGAGGCTCCCTGATTGTGGTGTCTCGACCTTGGTATTTGATTCTTTGCCCTTGGTTTCGGGACCTTGTAGCCTAACGTTCCCATGGTTCAAGCCAGAGGTTCCCTGCATGTGGTTTGTCGACCTTGTAGCCTGCCTTTTCCCTGGCTCAAGCAAAGATTCCTTGCATGTTGGTTTTCGACCTTGGTGTCTATCTTTCCCCTGCTTCAAGCCAGAGATTCCCCGCCTGAGAGGTCTCGAGTTTGGTGGCTATATTTCCCCTGCTTCAAGCCAGAGACTCCGTTTATGTAGGGTTCCGACATTGGTAACTATATTTTCATGTGTGGTCTACTATTCCCGTGGTTCAAACCAGATACTCCCTGCCTGTGGTTTCTCGAATTTGTAGCCTACCTTTAGCCTGGACCAAGCTAGAGATTCCGAGAGAGAATAGAGATTTCTCCTGATTAAAGCCACAGATTCACGATTGTGGGGTCTCGACCTTGGTTTTTTTAAATTTTCATGCGTGGCCTACGTCCCCATGGTTGAACCCAGAGATTTCCTGCCCCTGGTTTCTCGTCCGTGTAACTTTCCTTTTCCCTGGTTCAAGTCAGATATTTCCCGTCTGTGGGTCCTCGACCTTGGTGCGTACCGTTCCCTTGTTCAAGCCTGGAATCTGTCTGTGGGGTCTCGACCTTGCTATATATAAAGTATTTTCATGTATGAATTACGTTCCCCTGGCTGTGGTTTCTCAAACTTATAGTTTACCTTTCCGTGGAGTCTATATTTCTCCTGCTTCAAGCCAGATGCCTTCGTACGTATATTTTCATGTGTGGCTACCGTTCCTTTTCCTTAATTCAAGCCAGAGATTCCCTACTTGTGGGGTCTTGAACTCGGCATTTTCCCATGGTTGCCTTTTGTTTCCCCTGGCTCAAGCCAGAAGATCCCATTCTGTGGAGTCTCGAACTTGATACATACTTTTCCCGTGATTCAAACTAGAGATTCCCTGCCTGTATGGTCTTGACAACGAACCCTACATTTTCTCTGCTATAAGCTAGAGACTTCCTGCACGAAGGTTATCGAGCGTAGTACAGTCAGAGGTTCCTCAAGATTCAGAGTACCGAGATTCCCTAACGATCATAAAACCCTTGCTGTCTAAGGTGCATTTCAGAAGCACGAACCATCAACCACGACACTTGCCACGACCCGTCGGCCTAGAAGCCACCCGTAATACCCTGCCAGATTCATTATCATCCGGACACGCCATTTACCAGCCGCCAACACCTATAGAATCCCACCGATATATTGCAGCTACACGCTAAAATGGTCGGAACTCCTGTCGTTACAACACAAACCCATATTTAATGTTTTCTAAATTTTTCGCACAATATCGCATTATAGGGTGGCCCAATAAAACTGGGCATTGCTATCGTTATCATATTGTGAAACTCCATACAAGAAATGGGGAATGTTACGCTGAAACCGTTCCCAAACTTGACCGATTTTTCTGTCGTGAAACTGCACCTAATATGTCAACAATTCGAAGAGTTTGAAAAATTTTGGTCGGTTATGGTCAGTAAGTCTCCAGTGCGCCGGACTCTCGAAAATATTGCTGCTGGAAACGAGACCGGCGCCGGAAACTTGGGAACTTCTATTCGCCAATTTTCATAACATCTTCAAATCTCACGAAGCAAGGGCTTGTTATCTCACCCGCGGGGGTCATTTGCTATATGTTTTATTACATACTTAATCGGAATATGTCTACTTTATAATGCAAGAAAATATCCCATAACATTCCTATGAAGGGATTGGGGTGAGGTTCCCTCAACTAGTGGCCTGTGCGCTTTCTGGTTTTTAAACTGGCTTGTTGGGACCTACGGTTTTACACCTGATCCAAACTGTAGTTTGAGAACTTTTATTAATGCTAATATTTAAATTAGATATTTTAATTTATGACTTTAAGTCAACTTTTGAAACATTATATTCTCCCAAACCTCTAACTCTCACCTTAATGAAAATAAAATATTGCAAATCTGTATTTTCTAAAATATTCTTGCAATTAGAATGACATCGATAATTAAACACATAATTTAAAAATTTCCACATATTTGTCACTTAATAAAAATTGTTAACAAATTGTAGTATTCACACAATCGTAGCTAATAAAAATATTTCTCATTTAAAATTATATACGCAATTAACAGCAGCAGCAAACGCAACTTTAGTGTATCCTGCAGCTACCAACAAACAATTCATAATTAGAGTATACACCCCGAAAATTATGCAACATTAAAATCAAAAGGACCCCAAACGAATATCAACCGACCACCACACAAGTAAAACCAATAACACAGAGAAACATAACATCAACTACCGAACGAAGGATTATGAAATAAAAGAGGGAAAATAGAAACAAAGTAGTACATGGTTGTATATTAGGGTGGCAATGAATTTTAAACAATTTTCATTGTGGGAACTTTGATAAAAACAACATAAGGATAGAATGTCTATATTTTAAAAGTTCAATGTAATACACAGCTTTTGAAATCTCTGTGTCCCAAATTGTTGACCAAATATATCTGACACGTAATTCCTACGTAAAATAGTCCGCTGAATTCGAATTAATGAATTTACCCCCTTTTGTACTTGCGTGGGTTAATTCACTAAATCCGTAACTTTTTAATTTTTTCCAGCTAACTGAATCCTGTTGTGCGCTAAATATTTGCTTTAAAGTAAACTAACGCCTAAAGTTATACAACAGAACTATAGATAGTTATCTGGTTTCAAAAAAAAATGTGATAAAAAGAAAAACTGTAAAAAATTAGGAAAATTTATGAGAAATTTTAATTTTGGTTCATTGTAACTCAGTCTATTCTTAACCGATCTTTTCAAACGACCCACGGTTGTTTCAGTAATTTCACTGTATTTTATTAGGGAAAAAACATAAAATTCTGTCTAACATATTCGAAGAAAATTTCCATCACCTTTTTTTGAAACACAAATAACGGTCATTTTCAAATATTATAGTCGGACGCAGCGGACAATTTTACACAGGGATTTGGTTGCAAAATTCTGACACAGTGAGATAATATACGGCCTTTGTACAGAGTTGCACATGTTTCATAAACGAAGACAACATTTACTCTTTTGGGGCAAAAGGCTGGAAAAAGTTTTGAATTTTGCTCAGAAAGAAATTATCAGTTATCTCATGCTTAAACGACAAAACAAAAGTCGCACAAAAATTACAATACGAGCAATTTCAAATTGTTTAAAGTGAAACTTTTTATGGGATGATGTTGAAATGCCAAGCGGCATCCATTTCTGTGACGGAAATAGAGTGGGTTGAGGCGTCCGTAACCGGAAATATAGCAGAGTTCGTATTTACGCTCCCACCCATCCCCCCCCCCCACCCCCCGTGAATAATCCATACCCATCGTCGTGGGGAATGTGTAATGAACGTTTACCCATTACCCACAGGGTATGGAGAAAATAATGCGCAGCTACCCACGAAAATTGGGAATTACCCATCACGATTACCCATAACCCACAGAGTAATGGACAATGGGGAATTACCCATCACGATTACCCATTACCCTCACGAAAATCGGGAAAATAATGGGAGCTACCCACGACGATGGGCAATTACCCATCACGATTACACATTAGCCTCATGGTAATGCGGAAAATAATGGGTAGTTATCCACGGCGATGGGGAGACTTTAGCCAATGGATATCTTCAATATGGCATCCCTTTTTTTTCAAAAAAAAATCTTTAAAACTAAAAATTTTCAAAAAAAAATCGCTAAAACGCCCTCATGTCCATATCTCGGAAAAGGAGCGTCCAATTGAAAAAATTCCAATTTTTACGGGATTCTAAGGGTTTTTCATAAAGTGGTTCAATTCGTATGGAAGAATTTTTTTTTTAAAAATCGCCCAAATAAAAAATTCACTAAAATAGAAAGTGGCTATAACTCGAAATCGGTGCATCCAATCGAAAACTGTCTAAACCGTTTCATGAGGGCGTTTTAGCGATTTTATATTTAAAAAATTTTACATTTTAGCGATTAAAAAGAAGCGATGGCCTATTGTAGACATTCATGGGTTAAAGTCTCCAATGCAGATAAAAAATTTTATTATTTTTTCGATTGGACGCACCGTTTCCGAGTTAAAACCACTTTTACAGTTTAGCGATTGTGTTGAGTGGGACAACACAATTCGATCACTAAACTCCTTTAACAGACAATTACACGTTACAGTGTAAAAGGAAAATGAAGAGGTTAATACGCTTCTATACTTGAAGAGTTTAGTCATCAGCCAAGAAATGCTCTTAAAATGGAGCCATATCAAAAACCCCCCAAAAGGACAATAAACAATTTAGCGAATAACTTTTTAAATAGAGTTCTGCATATGTGTGACATTGAATTCCATAGAACGAATAAGGATAAAATAGAGACAATACTTCGAATGAGTAGTTACCCCAAGAAAACGAGTAAGAATTTGATTACACAAGCAGAGACGAACAAACCGACAAAATATTCTACAAAATCTACGAAAATATACAAGTCACCCCACATGTTCCGGGACTCTCTCCAAAAAGACGAAAATTTTGAATAGTTACCACAAGGACAAATTTGAATTACCATTGAAGTCTAATTATATGCTAAATTATTGATTTAGCAGGACAAAAGTAAAGTATTAACAAAGCGGGCAGACGAAATGTAGACGCAATGCAATCTAATGGGGACAAATCCAACATATGCCTGAAGGTATATGTTGTCACTATTTTGAATAATTTGAATTCCAGACTATCTGCACAGAGCAGAAAACAGCACTCGTAGCCCAGTGTACATTAACTGGGCATAAACCTAAATTCGACGATGTGGAAATTACTACTGAAGCGAAAAATTACTCTCACAGTCTGTAGCAGGAAAGGCTGCATATTGTTGACGCTCCAGTGTAGAAATGGCTAAACATCAAGCGAGACATAGATCTGTGTGCGCCAGTGTACCATTGACAAATTTAAACGAAAAATTCAAATGAGTCGGCATAGTCCTGTAAAAACGTAACAATTTACAATATATCAATTTTTTCCCCCAGAAATAATATTTTATTAGAACGAAGTTCCTTATCGCACGTTGTGCGATGGGGGCTATATGGAAAAAATAAAACAACTTTTTTTCAACACTATTATGCTACAACCCAGTATTATCAATTATATTGGGTACTTTTGCTTTGATTTGTGTCTAGACTAACATATGTTGGGAAATTTCTTGTTTAATGGGAAGTTTTGTAGGTAGAGCCTGTAACCAATATTAAGTATATATTGTAGTTTTGAAAACAATAAATAGTAAATTTAGAAAAATTTAGAAAAGAAGTTTAAAAAAAGAAAATTTTTTAAAATAAGTGCATTTTCTAAAAATAAGTAAATTTTCTCAAAAAAATACCTATTCATATTACTAAACAATGTACCTTTTCTTAAAAAAAATACCTTAGCTTAAAGAAGTAGCTTTGCTTAAAAATAGTACAATTTCGTACCTTTTCTAAAAAAACTTAATTCTTTTAAATAAGTACCTTTTCTAAAAAAAAGTACATTTTCTTACAACAAATTGCATTTTCTTAAAAAATACATTTTCTTTAAAGAGTACCTTTTTTGTGAATCAAAATAACTTTTCATGAGATAAGTACCAACTCTTAAAAATTTACCTATTCTTGAAAAAATGAACAATTCTAAACTAAAATCCCATTTCTTAAAAAAACCCTTTTCTTCAAAAAAAATCCTTCCCTTAATAAAACACTTTTTCTTACAAAAATTCCTTTTCCTTAAAAGTATATTTTCTTAACAATAAAATAATACGTCTTCTTTTCTTTTCTTGAGATAAGTAATCTCTCTGAAAATAAGTACATTTTCTTAAAAAAAGAACCTTTTCCTAAAAAGAGTACCACTTCTTTAAAACGTACCTGTTCTTAAAGAAAGTACTTATTTTTAAAACAAATTCATACTCTTATGGCTTTCTCTTACAGAAAGTACTTCTTCTTAAAAATAGTACCTTTTCATAAAAAATATTTGCTTTTAATAAAAGAAGAACCTCTCTTTAAAAAAGGGCCTTTTCGAGAAAATATAATTAGATATTCGTGCAAAAAGGACCTAAATATAAACTTTTTTTTAAAAAAATTTTATAAAAAACATCTTAAAAAAAGTTTATCATTTACAAAAAGGATATTTTCTTAAAGGTCGTGTTGGAACTAACTATTACAGAATATATAGCATATACCGAAAGTAACTTCGTTCCAACCAGGTGTCGCCTGACACCTCATATAATTTTTTATTTCAGTTTTGATAAACTGTTTCAACAATTTACCTTACTTCTCTGTTTCACCTTACTTCTCTTGGACAATTGGGCAATCAACGAAGTTTATTGATATATTGGAAAAGAAAAGGTGTGGGAGCAGGAAAATCATAGTGTTTTCTTTTTATAACTCTTATGACGTTAAGCCGAAACTAAGATGAATCCATATTATCAATTTATTTCGGAATACAACTCAAAGGCCAGCCTAATGTGTGTGTGTTGTTATCCTTTTATGCAAATATAAATAAGTAGTTTGCGTGTGTGGGTGTTTTGTTGGTGTGTCAACAACTCAGTTAAAGCTCGTTAAACACTTTCGGTCGAATACAATAAATTTTTATGATGAAACGCATCGTTGCTTGTTAAACAACATCGCCACCGGTACCGCAAGGGCACCAACATCACAGCCAACAATATAATCATTATCAATGCCACCACACCCGTAGCGATTGTGTGAAACTGCAGCGTAAAAACAGCTACCAAAGAAACCCAACCAAACAATTTAAACCAAAGCGAAGCAATGGCAATCTGAGCCAAACCAACCAAATAGTCAAATAACATTAACATAACTTTGTGTTCGTTCCAATGATCTTGTTCCTTTGTGAGGACATGCATACATGTGTGTGTGTGTGCGGAGAGAGAGGCAGAAAGTGGAATTAAGTCTCGTGGGACAATATTTAAAATGCAATCACAATTCAATGGAATGTGTTATACGAGGGTGCAGTGAGTGGTGTGGGAATATGACACTGATTCTCTCAAACCTAAATTTATACAATTCAGTCTGAGCTGATTAAAAGCTAAATATGACGACAACTCTTTCAATCCATAAAATTTGCATTCAAATGCACGGCAGATAAACAGCTATGCCAAATTCATACATATATAAAAGGTATGTCCATTTTTTGATTTCGATAAAAAGAATTTTGAAGGCAAGAAAGTGTGGACTGACATAATCTGTAAACTTGATTGAAGAAGAAGATTTCTCTAGTCCCGACAAAATGTTACGAATTTGTGCAAACTTTTCGGGAAACTCTTAGGAAGATTATTTTATCTGGCCAACGAAATCAAGACCGAAATCTTAATTTTCATTGTTTCCAATATATCGCAATATTTCTCGTAAAGCTTGCGCTTCATACAACATAGACATTTGGATGTATTGTAGATATAGTCTGCAAACTCTTCGGAAAAGGAAGCATCAATATTCCCAGATTTTCTACATGTCCTGATATACAATCCAATTTGTTTACTAGCAATCACTTTAAAAAGTATTCCATTCATTTTCTGAGAGTATGTAGCAATGTTTATATTTACATCTTAATAGGAATAACAAGTACTCTTAACTCTGTGGTAGAGGTTTAAGCCGCATTCACAATGCAAGCGACAATTTCGTTTTTCATGCTATCTCGTTCTCACACACAGAATTTCACATAATGGCCTTTCGTTTTTTTTACAAAAATGTAACTCCAATTTGTCGCTGAAGTTGATCTATTCCTACTCCAGCAACATATTTGTTCGAATAAATAATGTACTATTAAGCGGTAGATGGCGCTGTACTTCGAATTTCATTTTCAAACTTAAAAACATCAATGAAAATTGAACTAATTTGTGTTAAAAGGCGCATTATAAAACGTTGTTTTATCTGTAGAATCTTTTAATACCAAATATGTTTAAATACATTAACATTTTTTAATATTCGAAATACAACCCTGGATGTGACATTTGTGACATTTGAATCATGATGCAAGTAATAGAGGTTGTGTTATAAGAACAACTTAAATGATTTGCTTTTCCTTCTGTTCATTATATGAAGAATCAAATTCAAATGTATTTGGTTTTATAATTTCTGGCTTACTTTTATTCTTGACAAACATTTGTGTTAACTTTGACATGAAAACAAAATATATTGTATTGTTGCCTTGATGTATTGACCGTAATACTGGTATCACCTGTTAGAACAAACATCTCGATTCGAAGTAAACTGTTGCTTGCATTGTGAACGCCTTTTGAAAATGTTGCTTGCATTGTGATTCCGGCTTTACATCTCTGTGCTTGCTCCAGTGTATTCGTCTCATCTTTCTCTTTTCATGTGTGCAGCGTTCCAACTTTCGGGGACAATTCTTGCATGGCAATGATTTTTCTTGAAGCCCGCTGTCGAAAGCAGTGTAAGTTGGTCACAGCAGGGATCGAACCCACGTTCTTTCACTAATCGTTGCATCACGACGGATGCAATGGGAACTTACGGCTTTTTGTACTCGCTTCACTTACCTTTCATGGTCAGCCAATTTTCCTATCAACATTTCCCTACATTTTCATACATTCACATATCGAATGTCAATACATGCTTGGTTATGCAACTGATCGAATAAATAAGTGTGGCTGACTGGACCAGTTTGAAAAAAAAAAGTTTTCCTTTTAACATTTCACCATGTCACCACAATCATCAGCGCTATAGAATTTGATTGTGGTCGGGGCGAAAACGTTTTGAAGTCAAACTCACCAACGGCCAAAAGGAAAAAAACTGATTTAATTGTCTACAAATATTTTGGTATTTGCTTTTCTTTTTGGCATCACATGTTTCCACTGAGTTCAGTTTGTATTGCAGTTTTTCCGTGGAAAGCCAACAATTTTCTTTATCAACATAGCAAGTGGAAACAACACCAACAACAACAACAGCAACACTTGCAGCTGCAACATTCAACGCTTGTTTGCCATATCGCAATTGTGGTTGTAGTTAGGAAATCTTTTGACGCAGATGCGGCAAACGCGTCGGTGTGCAGCAGGTGGATAAGGATTGATGAGAGTGCCATGATGTTTGTTATTGCATCTGTGTTTACCTTTCTGTTTGTTTTAATTTTTCTGTTTTTTTTTTGTTTATTTATATTATTTTAGTTATTTTTCTTTTATGTTTATTGCGAAAATTGTTGGGGGGAAAAACTGAACTTTTGGTGGTATTTTTTAATTTAGCGCATAATTGCACAATCAGTTTGTGGTCGAGTGTAATGAAAAGCGAATTCAAAGTGCCAATGAAGAAATGCCACAGATTGGGGTGGAGGTGGGAACGGAGTATAGCGGATTGGAGTAGTTTGTAGTTTTTTAATTATAAATAAAAATCAAACAACTGAATTTGAAATATTGGTGCATACTTTTAGGCGTTGAGTTTACAGTGCATTTGAAGAAATTGTGTTACTTGTTTAAGACTTTAAATATTGAAATACAATTGTTGTATTCTGATTCAATCCTAATTTGCTACGAATTGTCTTCTCATCCACCATATTCTCCGAATTAATGCCTCAGTGATAACTTTCTATTTTCAAGCCTGACAGGCTCGCTGGTAAGAGATTTATGTCGAATGAAGAGGTCATTACTAAAACAACCCTCTGCTTTAAGGACCTTAAAAAAACCTATTATTTGGATGGAATAAAAAAATTAGTTAAACGATCGACTAAATATACTCAGCTAAAATGAGACAATGTTGAGAAATAAAACTTCTTTTGCCTAAAAAAATATATTTTATCCAAAAAGTCACGGACTTATTAAACTGCCCCGTGTGTCGCCGTCACAAGGTTGGGTGACCGTCGTCGAAAGAAATGTGAGGTCGTCAGGGCAGTGCAAGACCCGCGCACACTAACCGACGGCCATGGAATATTGAAACACTGGCAATATTGAAATATTGCAATACTAAAATACATATTTAAATGGTGAAATACTGAAAGATTGATATATTGAAATACTGCGATATTGAAATACTGAAATATTAAAATATTGAAATGAATGTTGAAATTGAAATATGAATATCGAAATATTGAAATATTGATATATTGAAATATTTATATGTGCATATATTGAAACATTGAAAAACTGAACTATTGAAACATTGAATAATTGTAGTATTAAATTACTGAACTAGTGAAATGTTGAAATATTGAAATACTGAGATATTGAAATACTGAAATATTTTAATATTGAAATATTGATATATTGTAACTTTGCCCTATTGTAGTATTGAAATGTTAAAATATCGAAATATGTGCTGAAATAGTAATATGTTGAAATACTGAAATATTGAAGTATTGCAATATTGAAATATTTAAATATTGAAATATATATTGCAAAATTGAAATATCGAGATATTGATTATTGAAATATTGAACTATTGATATATTGAAATATTGATATATTGAAATAATGAAATAAAGAATTTTGAAATAATGATATACTGAAATATTGTAATATTAAGATATTGAGATATTCAAATATTGAAATATTCAAATATTGAACTATTGAAATATTGAAGTATTGAAATATTGAAGTATTGAAGTCTTGCAGTATTGAATTATTGAAGTATTGAAATATTGAAGCATTATTGTAATATTTAAAAAAATGGTGTCCTATAACATCCGAGAGAGCTTCCCACAATTAGTGAGATGTGTGGTTCCTAATTTTTACACTCACTGATTGGGACATGCAGTTTTACACCGGTTCCGAATGGTATTTTGAGAAGCTGTTTCTTGGCTAAGTACTCGGTAGTGGAGATGACCGTCGTCGAAAGAAATGTAAGGTGGTCTGAGCAGGGATCGAACTCACGTTCTCATGTACAAGAGCCGCTCACATTAACAATTGCACCACCGACGACCAGAAATATTGACGCATTGAAATAGTGAAATATTAAAATATTGAAATATTGGACTTCTGAAATATTAAAATACTGAAATATTAACATATTGAAATAATGAAATATTGAAATATTGAAATATTTAAATACTGAAATATCAACGCCTATTTAATACCTTAAAAACTATAGGAGATTGTAAAGAACAGAACGAATATTTTTGTGATCAAACCCAAGAATTTTCCTTCATCACCATAACGTTAAAGTTTAGTTAAAAAATATAAAAATTTGTTTTAAATTTAGTTAAGTATTTTTTGACAAATTGCAGGAGGTCGGAAAACCCGGCAACAGAAGCCGGATATCAAATATCGAAAACTAGAGAACTATAGGGAGAAAGTTATATTAGTTTTCCAAACACCGTTCACGTTTTTTGTTGTTGTTAGTAAATTTTCTGTTTAGAGGCACCAAGCAAAAAATCCTTATTTTATTGAGATTGAAAATTATTTTATTTATATTTTATTATTTTCCATTTTATTTCTAAACACGATATCATTTCTCTACAACCGACTGTACAAAGCATACCTTTAGGTAAACAAGAGACCATGGCATACTTTTAGGCTTTATTTTTAGTTTGTATTTGTTCCAGTTAGTTTCAATGGAACTTATCCTTTTGCAAATATTTAATTAAAAAAATGCATCATTGAAAAATGGTTTTTACACAATAATGTAAAAAGGTGTGGTGTAATGTTTTTTTATTGAAACATCGAAAACAATTTGGTAACTTTGGCAAATCGAAAGAATTTTGAAATTATTTCAATTGTACATAACTACAATGGAATATATTATTGATATTTAAGAGCCGCATTTAGTTTTAATTCCGTCTATTAAATATTTATGTTTTTTTCTATCTGCCAGTAGTACTGATAATATAATATTAGTGGCATACTTTTGGTTGTTTGTTTTAAATTATTAAATATTTACAGTTTTATTATGAAATACAACAAAATATTTGCGTATATATTGAATTTATACGCAAATAAACCCCAACAAACACCAAAGTAGTTTTATAAAATTTCCAAATGAAAAGCACAAAAACAACATGAGGCGATTATCTATTTGTTACAAAGCAACCACGTTGATTTCGTGTAAATGTTTGTAATATTGCATATTTGCATATGCAGCAAAAAAGTGCACGTTCCTAGTTTATATGCAAATGTATATCTGGTTGAATTTCGCCAGTTGTTAGGGGGAATTGAACCGCTGACCATATGGTACAGTTCTAACCACAACATTCCAGGGTAGGTACTTGGGTTTATTTTAACACCGCTAACATTAGTTAGCATTGACTGTTGCTAACGCCTTAAATTATGCTGTGTTATTTACAACTGTATGTTTAACCATGCAATTTATTATAAATTTTTGTTTCAAATTACAATTAAAAACGTATTGTTATCAAACCAAACAGCGTATGTCATGAGTAATGTTGTGCGTTACTTAGCGTTATGCGAAGGAAAGGAGGCTTTAAGGAGTGATCAAATTTTTAATGTAGCTATTTCTGGCTGCTGTTTAACATTTAAAATATTTCAAAATCTTTTAGAAACTTAGATTTAGAATAAATTTTGCCTTAACTCTCACAACATCCTGACCACTGAAAATAGAAAATAAATAGTTACCTTAACTTTCCAGAGACCTCAGCAAATGTATTTTACCACAAAAAAAGTTGTTGTTTCGTTTTTCAAAAACTTTAAAACCATATAAACAAGAGTCGAAATCATTTGGCAACCAAATCTAACATTCGTTAACACACTACCCTTTTATCAAATACACATTCGCCGGATTTAGCCAATGGTGGTAATTCAGCTCCCATATAGGAATAAATACTCTTCGTTCTAATGGCCCAATTTCACAATTGATTGCTTTGGCCAAATTGTTTCGAAATAAACTCGAATGCCAGCCAAGTCATGTTTTAATTCCGATGCTGTTTGTTTGCCCAAAACGAACGAACCAACAGACAGACTGTTTTTCAAATGCAATTTCACCACATCATTATCGCATTTTGATATTATTAATGAGAACAGTTTTGGATGATTCCAAATGATAGTCTCACACATCAATGGGCTATCGAAATGGAACAACAAACTTTGGCAGGATAATTCCCAATTGTGAAACGTATTGCACTCAACACGGCATGTACAGAAACTAACAAGACTATCCTGTAGTATCCTGAATTTGGCAACAATATTACTATGCCTATTATCTTCATTGATATTATCTATCATTGATTCGTTTTGTTGTTAGAGCGCTGTTAACAATTTGGGAACATTTGTTAATTTTTGTGCTGAATTTTTGGATCCCTTCATATCCTTTTCGATTATAATACTTTACATCAATTTTGTATCCTTTACAAATATTATCAAGTTACATAACAAAGCAAAGAAAATAAAATTTAATTACAGCCTAATAAAGTACAAAACACAAACATCAACAGGGCCACCAGTATCAAGGATTCAATGCTAAATATAAGGCAAGGCAAAAAATAGCCACTGAAACAAAGGCGCGGCACACAAAAAAATTTACAGCTAAGGGACTTTTGGCTAATTAGAATTTGATTACCAAATGCCGAAAGGTATCTTTAGTCTTTCGGTTTTGAAGCGGCGCTTAGGCTCATGATGAAAGGCTCGCAGCGCCAAAATGGAAAGAGCCAAAAAAGGAACATGTACAAATGTGAATCCTTTTTCAGTGTTACTTTCCCCTCTCTTGTGCAGGCGAAGGCAAGTAATAAAGCATTAATTAGTTGGCAAGGGGAGAATAAAAACGAAATGAAATGCAATGTAAAGGAATTGAATAAAATTGAAGTACATTTACTAAATCGCCTTTCAAAGTGAATTTCGTTCCCAAATTTTTAGTAACTACCGCAACTATAATTCAATTTAAAAAGATGTTGAATTATTTTAAACTTTAAAATAAATTTTATGTTCCATATTGATCGGTGTTGAGGCTTTTGAATATACAATAATTTAAAATGAAGTCGCAATTTGTCATCTCTAGTTATATGAATTTCCGAAAAATATTTCCTAGAAATATTTGAATTTAAAAAATATGTTTAACATTTTTCAGTTAAATATTAAAAATACAATCCTCAAAAACTTCCATTACGCTTTCAATATGAGCTAATACAGGGTGTTTCAAAAGTGACCACCCTAGTGGAACAAGCTCTTATTTTTGCAAATGGCCGCCAATGTCAAATCTTTTTTGACATTTGTGGACTAGACAGATGTAGAATACAAGTAAACAAGCCGTGGAGCGATACACTCCCCAAGAACGCGAAATAATCGTGTCTATATTTTTGCGTAACAATTCGTCTG
Organism: Phaonia tiefii; assembly: GCA_963931995.1. Lineage (NCBI taxonomy): Eukaryota > Metazoa > Arthropoda > Insecta > Diptera > Muscidae > Phaonia > Phaonia tiefii. The sequence continues at coordinate 258,987,063 of OZ008370.1, forward strand.
TGGTGTTGACGCAGCGCGAATACCGTCGCCGATTCCCCGGCCGTCCGACACCGACTGCGCAAACACTGTGCCGTGTGGCCACTAACCTTGAAGAGTATGGGACCACACGAGACGTTGCCAGAAGTGGCCGGCGACGGAGCGCCCGTTCCGCCGAGAATATCGCCACTGTTGCCGAGGATGTCGAGCTGTCGCTGGAAACAATTAGCCATCAGCCGGTCGTCCCTATATTTTTTGGTCAAAACGAATTTTGGTCAAAAACCTACGCATGTTCCCATATAAAGTCCAGGCCGTGCATCACCTGCTGCCTGTCGACCACCAAAGGAGTGTAACCTACGTCCAAGCCATCCTCAATCTCGTGGACGATGTGGACGATTTTTCCACCAAAATCATAATGAACGTACCGTCAGCGGGTACGTGATCAAGCAAAACTATCGCTTCTAGGGAACCGAAAATCCACGAGTGATGCACGGAGAGCCACTACACCCGCTCAAAGTGACTGCATGGTGCGCTGTTCACGCTGGAGGAGTCATCGGGCCATTATTTTCGAGAACGCCGCTGGTCAAACGACAACAGTGGACGGTGCGCGCTATAGGGCCATGTTAACCGAGTTTTTTAAGCCGCAATTCGACGAATTAGGACTGGAGGACATGTTTTTCCAACAGGACAGAGCAACGGCACACACTGCGCGAGCCACAACCGATATTCCCGGGTCGCCTTATGTCTCGCTTTGGCGATTTGCACTGGCCCGCAAGATCGCCCGATTTAACCATTCCAGACTTTTTTTTTTGTGGGGTGTTTTGAAGTTCCGTGTTAACGTGAACAAGCCCGAGACCCTGGAAGCCCTCAAGGTCAACATTCGACACGACTGCAAGAATCTGTCGCCCGAAGTTCTCGCCGAAGTGATGAAAAATGGCACAAAACGAGCCCGTATGCTAATCAATCTAATCAATTGTGACGGCGCCCATTTAACCGATATCATCTTCTGAACTTAACCAATAAAATTCTAAAGCTTCAAGTAAGCATAATCAAAAAACAGAATCGAAGTTTTTCATTTAGAAAAAAAATGAGAGCCAAACAACATCGGATGACTTCTTTTGAAACATCTTGTAGAATAATAACAGAATAAAATTTGACTAACACAGGGAGAAAATTGTGTTTTAATATCTTGCAGCTCTGCAGTCACTTAATTTAAAGAAGAACAGATCCTAACTTCGAAAGGATCTATTTACAATAGTGACCTGCATTTTTCACATTATATATCTCCTTACAGTAAAAGAAATACTAGAGAGTTTTTACAACATATTGCCAACATCAAATGTTCAGGAACACCTTGATCTGTTATGACCTTCCATTCCATTACTAGTTTTGTGGAACACACAACAAATCTGTCAGATAATTATACAACATAATTATGCAAGAGTGGGCTTCGGGCCTCAACCAAACCAAAAAATTGTGTAACTACTTGGACGTGGTATCTATCACAAAACCCCGCTGGGTTTTGCCCCTATACGTAAGAATTTGTTTTTACAGGCCGAAAAAAATTTTGGAGGTGGGTCAGGGCCCTATTTCAGAAGTTACTTCAATAAATCCTAAACAGCTTGAAATATTGCATTACAACCTTTGACAATATTGTATCTATTTTTCCATTTCACAATTCCCTTTAATATATTTCTAAGGAAAAGTACACTGGTAATCGATTATTTCACGAAACGTCATGAAAAATTGCACATATTTTATATGTTTGCCATGTCTTGCCTAACGGTAAACAAATTGCGGTAACTATCTTTAAAAGAACTGTAGCTTATAAATTTCCTGATAACGTTTCCAAATACACTTATCAACAAAAATTATATTTAGAGCTCCATAATTGGTGTAGAAATACTGTGTTCAACCATATTCATTAAATAAACACCTATATGTCTTCAATATTGAACAAATTACAAATTGATATCTTCTACAGAGTTGTAGTGCTTAATATACTTAACAATATTGTCAAACACGCTATTGAACAAAAATCACATATTGGGTTCCAAATTCAGAAATTTAATTTTTTTTTAAATTTTCGCTTATAACTTCTATACTATTAACACAGCAAGAAATATCAAAACATATATAAAATATGAGCAATTTTTCATGACGTTTCCTGAAATAATCGACTAACAGTGTACTTTTGCTTAGAAATAATGGGTTTTTCAATAAGAGCGCTACAAATGTTTTTTTAAATAAAACAAAACCGGTTTTAGATACCTATGAAATTCTTTATTCCTGTGAAAGTACGTTCGATGCCATTATGTATGGAACTCGATTTCTTTTGCATGTCCACCACGGCCACGCTTGCATAAGTCCAGACGCAGATCCCAACTTTCGACGGTTTTCAAGCATAAATCGGCCGCTCCGGGTGCAATTTCACGTTCGATATTAGTACGAAGTTCATCAATCGTCGCTGGCTTATTGGTATAGACCATAGACTTGTTGTAGCCCCACAGGAAATAATCTAACGGCGTCAAATCGCACAACCGAGGCGGCCAGTCGACTGGGCCATTTCGTGAGATAACACGTTCACCAAACTTGGTTTCCATTAAATTGATTGTGGCATTCGCTGTGTGGCTTGTGGCGCCGTCCTGTTAGAACCACATGTCCTCCAAGTCCATATTATCCTATTGGGGCCAAAAATATTCGCTTATCATTGAACGGTAGCGATTCGCATTCCCAGTAATGTGCCGGTGTTGATCATCGCGGAAGAAGTACGGCCCAATGACGCCGCCGGCCCATAAACCGCACCAAACCGTAATTTTTTCGGGATGCAATGATGACTCATGGATTACGTGTGGATTGCTGTCTGACCAAAAACGCATATTTTGCTTATTGACGAAGCCATTCAGCCAGAAATGAGCCTCATCGCTGATTGTTGAGGCCTCTTAAAGTTGGCCTCTTAAAGTTGAGGCCACTGACTCCAAATTTTGGTAGTAAATTTTAATAATTTCGACTCGTTGTTGGCTCGTATATCTTTCCATGATGAAATGGCAAACCTTACTGAAGAGAAATGTCAAAAGAGCGGGAAAAAATATGACGTCGTTTGCTGTCCCTATCGATTTACTTTTGTAGCGTCTCTGTTGAAACACCCGTTACATTAGAGGGAATTATGAAAAGGGAAAATAGCTACAACATTGTCAAAGGTTGTAATGCAATATTTCAAGCTGTTTAGGATTTATTAAAGTAAAATCTGAAATAGGGACCTGACCAACCTGCAAAATTTTCTTCGGTTAGTAAAAAAAAATATGTTACGTATAGGGGTAAAACCGAGCGGGGTTTTGTGAGACCACGTCCAAGTACTTTCACAATTAATTGGTTTGGTTGCGGCATGAAACAAATTCCTTTCATTTGTGTCACAGTGTAATACGAGGGAGGTTTCAAAACTATTCAACCTAACAAAGAAGTCACGAAAGAGTTGTGGAAAATGTTATTTATTTTTCAAGATAATCTCGCTTTAGCTCGATTCACTCTTTTCAGCGACATTCAATAGCTTCGATATCCTATTTATAACAAGAACTGTCAAACTCCTTAAAATAGCCATCAACCGCAGGCTCCGCCTCTTCATTGTTGTGAAATCTTTTATCACTGAACCATTTTTCCAAGTTTGGAAATAGAAAATAGTCCGAGGGAGCTAAATGTGGCGAATAAGGTGCGTGATGCAGCAATTCGAACTTTAGTTCATTCATTTTGGGCATCACAATAGTGGATGTGTGAACTGCAGCAGTTCTTGATGAAACAACACTTTCCTTTTCGCCACATGCAGACTTCTTTCCACAATTTAATCACTTAATCGCTGGGATAAATTAGCATAATATTCACCGTTGATGGTTTTTCCTTTCTGAAGAAATTCAATAAAAATTGTCCCATGCGCATCCCAAAAAAAAGGCGCCATGACCTTGGCCTCAGATGGAACCGTCTTGGCCTTCTTTGAACACGATTCTCCCAATCCAGTCCACTGCTTTCACTGTTCCTTAGTCTCAGGTGTGAAGTGGTGGGCCCATGTCTCATCCATGGTTATAAATCGACGCAAAAGGTCGCCAAACACTCTACTGGAATATCGAAGTGATGCTGTTTTTGCTCTATCGAAAGCAATCACGGCACTCATCCTGCGCACAGCTTTCTCATCTTCAAATTTTCAGTCAATATACGACGTATAGCACTTTTTGAAATGTGTATCATTTCAGATATCTCACGCATCTTCAGCCGACCATCATCCTATATCATTTTGTGATTGGTCGACAACTACGGGCTTCGTCTTGGCAGCACCTATGGCCTTGTTCAAGCTCTGCTACTCAACATTTTGCAGTAGCAAACGAAGGAGCAGACTCCCCCAGGATAGACTCGGCTTTAATATTACTTGGACTGAGATCTTTCAAATGGAAATATTGAATTGCATAACAGTGACCAATTTTTTTCCATGTTTATAAATTCACTGAGATCGTTTACTTTTGATGGCTCAACTAAAAATCCCAAACAACGTGGCGCCTTCAAACTTAAAACATTTGTTTTATAAGGTTGCCACTTTTCACCAAAATATGTTTTTTAAACTACTGGCACCATCTATACGTCAGGTCGACTAGTTTTGGAACCGCCTTCATACGTCTAAAAATGTCAAGAAAATATAAAAACAAAACATTTAAAACTCTTGATTTCTGGGAAATGGCAAAAAATGAGAAAGTAATTTTGGTTTAATTTCAAATGTATACGAAATTTTCCGATTTTCAATCATACTTAGTTACTTAGGTGGCCTCAACCAACATACAAGGGTCAAGTGCCACACAAATTAAAGATAACCGACTCGATATGTAGCTTACCAGCGAAGTCTTGATGGTCCTTTATTTCGATGTCCTTCGAGTACGTCTTCGAATACCTTCGCATAGACTCATTCTGATGCATTCTCCTGAGATAGCTTCGCCATCAAAAACGCGTTATTTTGATGCGCATAACTACGTCGATGTCGGAATCCAGACTATATAGCTCGTGGTTTCCATTAAGGGTCCATATGTCTCGCAAAATGCCGCGACTGTTTCGTCAGCATGCGATATGACCCAGGATTCTGTGCCATAAGGCACGACAGATTGTATGAGAGTCTGATAGAGTTTGATATTTGTTTCAAAGTGCTTGCGTTGCCCGAAATAATACCTGTTTGCAAGCACAATTCTCTGTTGTATTTCTAGGCTGACGTTATTGTTTATATACAGGGCAGCTCCGAGGTAAATGAATTAGACCTATACCTCGAAACTACAACGGTTATCAACGTTTACCCTTCCATCCAATCGGATGGATTTTCTGCTTGTCGAAACCATCAGTTTTGTCTTGTTCTCACTTACAGCCACCCCCACTTTTATTGATATCATCGCGATTCACGAAAATTGCAGGGCCATAGAGTCTGGCTAAAATTCTGACTCTCCAACTTCAAATCCGACTGCAGCAATCTGAAAGTTTTCGGCTCCGCTACGACTCCGGCTCCAGCATTTTGGAAACACACGTCTCCAATCCGACTCTTACTACATTCTAAAGAATAATTTTCATTAACAACGAAATAATAGGAATGGCATATAGTATGATATTGTTGGCAGCACAACACACATATGTAGAGGGTGTCTCCTTAAGATTGCACTTTTTAAATTTAGTGCCATTTTTTTTTTGTGCCAGTGGCAACACTGCACTTTGGCAGCTATCACGTATGCTTATTCCGATTGTCAAAAATGGAATGCTTTACAAAATAACAAAGCGTTATACTTGTGAAAACTTTCTACAACAATTTGGAAAGTTATGATGAAACCGCTCGCAAACTTCGAAGAATTTTGAATCGAGAAAGTGCATCTAATGTGTCAACCATTTGCAGAAAAAGAAAGAAACTTGCTCGGTTATGGACAATAAGACTCCTGTGCGTCTCCGGTCCGTCTCTTGAAAACATTGCGTCTGTAAACGAGAGTGTCGCCGAAAACCCCAAAACATCAATTCGGCATCATTCTCAACAACTTCAAATTTCACGAAGCTCTATTTTGATAAAAGACCTCCACCTACATGTGTATAAAATTCAGCTTACTCAGGAGCTGAAACCAGCTGGCCATGGAAAACGCCGTCAATTCGTTCAACGGGTAATGGAGCATAGTGAAAATTTTTCAATAAAAGTCATCTTCTCCGACGAAGCGCATTTCCATCTGAATGACTTCGTGGATACACAAAATTGTCAAATTTTGAGCTCAGAAAATCATCATGCAATCCATGAGAAACAAATCCACCCACAACGACTAACTGTCTGGTGCGGATTTTGGTCAGGCGGTGTGATTGCGCCTTACATTTTGAAGATGAGGCCGATATTGCAGTCACTATGAACGACAATCGTTACAGGTACATGATAACGGAGTTTTTGTGGCCTCAACTGGGCGGCATGGATCTGGACGACATATGGTTTCAGCAAGACGTCGTGCCATCTACCACACCGCGCATGAAACAATCCATTTTTTGCAGCAACGATTTCCGGTTTAAATTATCTCAAGAAATTCTGATCTTAACTGGCCACCACGATCATAAGATTTAACGCGGTGCGATTTCTTTCTTTAGGGTTTTGTGAATTCACGGGTTAATGTGAATAAACCAGAACAATTCCTGAGCTAAAATCCGAGATCATGGATGAGATTCAGCCACATCTCTGTGAAAAAGGCATGGAAAATTTCATGAAAAGATTAAAGGTATGTCCGCAGAGCTTTGGGGGCCATTTGATGGATATTTTATTCCGTACATAATCGGAAGATATCTTCTTTATATCCATTAAAAAAATCACATTTGTCTCAAAGAATATATGTTTCTATTTTAAAATTAAAAAGTACTCCCTTACTGAGACACCCTTTCTTTTCTTGCTCAGAAAACAGTCACTCAACTGAATGAAGATTAATTACAATGCATAGATACTTTAACATTTGTGGATATACATTAAACTAGCGTGGTATGTAAACGATATTTCGCTACAGTGTCCAGAAAAGAAACAAATTGACATTAAATGTGTAAGTACAGATGGATGTCTTAAGAGTGCACACGAAACAGAACAGAGTATGAGACTCTGGACAAAAAATGGCATTACATTTGTTGGAATTATGTCAGAATCTCGTATGTAACAATGAGACATTTAACACATATGTGGGACGATTTGTGGTCCGTTTGTCTGAGAATCGTGCAATCACGTCGTACTATCACTACACCATTTCCAATTGAAATTGAAAAAATATCGATTTAACTTTTTTATTTTATTGTTCAAGCTCAAGACTATTCAATATCTCGATTAATAGAGATATGATTTTCAAAAAACGATTGTTTGGAATGATTCTATTGAAAAATTCATCAAATTAAATTCAAACGAAAATGAAGTTCAATTGAGAATTTCAAACCATGCTAGTGTTCGAAAAATATCGCAAGCAAACCACATACGAAAACATTTGCAGAAATTTCTTTCCATCTCCATAGAACCATCGGTTCCCATTAGACGTGATTTCTGTTGTGGCCCAAAGACAACAAAATTCCTACATGCAATAACAATAGCATGCAGACCTTTCCAACAAGCCCAAAAGAAAAAAATCCGACCACTGGCTCAGAAGTTAGCAACTTTACCCTACTACCCTCCGACCACCAATCCGAAAATTTAGAACCCGCTGCCATTTCGCACCCTTGCATTTTCGGACATGGTCCTAGTGGGCTTTTCTTCATGAAATGAAATACGCTGGAGAAATTTGTCCGGAACTTCCTGAATCTCCCTTTTTGTGCACAACTCCCTTTTTTAAACTATATCCCTTTTAAAAGAGATATTGAATGGTCTTGAGGTTAAATAATTATAACAAAATAAAAAAGTACCATTAAACAGTCCGACTAAATAAAAATTATCCCTGATGAATATCAATTTAATTTTGAATTAAAATTAAAAATAATATTTGAAAAAGTGATGACTTATTCGTCCTTTCGTATTCCATTTCAAATTAAAATGTTCGAGCGTTAGGTCTATTTTAAATTATTTTATTTATCAATATCTTGCTACCCATTGGGTAGCATCGTCAGGAAGATAAACAACAATAACTATTTAGAAATTAAATAAAATGAATGAATATTCATTTTTAAATTTCAATCGATGTATTTTAAAAGACTTTATTGGCCGTGAAGATAAATTCGAATTTAACTGTTAAAGACACAATACACTTTAGTTAGCAGAGCAAAATTATTACGTAAACAGGCATCCGGTAGAGTACTACAAGCGGATGTATATTGAAATTAACCACGATTTTGGCGAATTAAATTAATAAAAAAAAAAAAACTTACAAACCTTACAAAACGTATATAAAAATTACACGCTTTCAGAATCACTGGCACAAATCTTGAATAGCTTACAAGCAAACATTATATTTTAGTTCAATGTATATACTTTTTGAAAGGACATTGAACCCAATTCAATTATTCTTCACCAACTAAATGAATATCTCGAAATAGGTCGGAACATATTTTTTGGGTAATGGTACCCCGAAGTTTCAGACGAATTTCAGAATTCTATAGTTTGAGTCATTTTCCTTTAACCAAGTTATCCTACTTTTGAACCATTCACTAAGTACTATAACTCAAAAGAACATGCTCCGACCTATTTCTAAATGTTCATTCAGTTGGCAGATTATCCGCCAATGATGTGGGTGCAATGTCCTTTCTAAAATATGTATTTAAAGTATTGAACTGAAATGTTTGCTGGTAAACTGTTGTGCCACTGATTCTGAAAGCTCGTAACCTTGTTTATTTCAATACACTTCTGTTTCTAGTACTTTAACAGATACCTGTTAATGTAATAACAGCGCTCTGCTAAGCAAACTGGTTTGTGGCTTTGATAGTTAAAATCGAATTTATATTGATGGACATTCGTAGATAAAGGTGTTTTTTAGAAATAAAGCAAACTATCAAACTATACCAATCACTTCGTACTATAACCACGCCAATTCAAATAGAAATTTGAATTTAAAAAATATAAATTTAATTTTGAAAACGGTCAATTGAAATTTAAAAATATATTTGAAATTTAAAATACATCAATAGAAATTTGAAAAGTATAATTGAAATTTAAAATACATCAACTGGAATTTGGAATTGGAATTGGAACAATTGTATTTGACATTTAAAATACATCAATTTAAATTCAAAAGACATCAATTGAAATTTTAAATACATAAATTGGCATTTAAAATACATCAATTGCAATGTTAAAGACAATAATTAATATTTAAAAACACATCAATTGAAATTAAAAAAAATTACATGAGGTGCCAGGGGACGAAGGTTGGAACAAAGTTCTTTCGCTATATATTATGTACTAGTTAGTTCCAACACACCTAAGGCGCCTGTTGAAAAGTACTGTAATTTAAATGGATATGTTGTAAAATGATAAACTTTTGTTTAGAAATTTTTTATTTATTGAATGTATTTTTTTAAAAAAAAGGTATATTTTTAGGCCCCTTTGCGGAGAGGTTCTTCTTTTATTAAAATAAAAAAAAATGGTTTCCCGTTACATCCCGTGAACGGATTAGGGAGAGCTTCTCACAAACCAGTGAGCTGTGCGCGTTCTAGTTTTACACTCACTGACTGGGTCCTATAGTTTTACAACGGTTCCGAACGGTATTTTGAGAAGCGTTTTCATGGCTGAATACTCGATAGTGTCGCCCTCACTAAGCTAAGAAAAAGCCTAAAAGTATGTATTTTTTTTACAAAAAAATACTTTTTTAAGAACAGGTAATTTTTAAAGAAGTGTTACTCTTTTTAGGATAAGGTTATTTTTTTCAGAAAATTTACTTAATTTCGGGAAGGCTACTTATCTCCAGAAAACTAAAGAAAAGGTGGTACTTTATTTTTAAGAAATAGTACTTTTATGAAAAGTATTTTTTGTAAGAAAACAAATTTTTTGTAAGAGAAGTTATTTTTTTTTTTGAAGAAAAGCTTTTTTTTACGAAAGAACAGATACAATTTTAAGAGTAGGTACTTATCTCAAGAAAAGTTATTTTGTTTTACAAAAAAGGAATTCTCTAAAGAAAATATAGTTTTTTAAGAAAAGGCAATTTGATGTTGTAAGATAATGTACTTTTTTAAGAGAAGGTACTTATTTAAAAAAGTACTTTTTTTAAGAAAACGTACATTTTGTAAGAAAATTTACTTTTTTAAGCGAAGGTACTTCTTTAAGATGTTATACTTTTTAACTTCTTTCATTTTGGCTTTTGTAAATTTACTTTTTATTCGTTTCAAGCAACAATATATAATAAACAGGCGCCACATAGAAAATTTGCCATTAAACAAAAAATATGTTAGTCTGGACTCAAACCAAAAGTACGAGTGTTAGAGTGCTGCCAAATGTAATTCCATGCTGAGGGTTGTGTTTCATCGATTTGCCAGTCTTGCAATTTGGCTTTTCTAAGTTTACTTTTTATTGGGTTAAAAACTACAATATGTAATACACAGGCTCCACCTAGAAAACTTCCCTTTAAACCAAACCAAACCAAAAGTACCCAATATAGTTGATAATAATGGGTTGTAATAAAGTAGTTAAAAAAAGTTCTTAAAAATTGTTCATTTAGCCGCCATCCAGCAACGTGCGGTAAGGAACTTCGTGCCAGAACACATCAATTGCAGTTTAAAAATCCTCAGTTGAATTTTTAATTTTTTTCAATTTCTCAATTTCATGTATTAGAGTTTTAAATTTTCTTTTATATTTCAATAGATGTATTTCAAATTTCAAATGAAATTTTTAAATTTCAATTGATTATTTTTAAATTTCAATTCGAAATGGTTTAATTCTCCTGCTTCAAAGGTTAAATCCTTCATTCGTAAATAAAACAAAAACTGTTTCCCATTACATCCCATGAAGGGATTGCGGAGGGCTTCTCGGGATTGCGGATTGTGGAGGGCTGATCGGTGCACTCTCCAATTTTCCACCTTCTGATTGGGACCTACAGTTTACACCAGTTCCGAACGGTATTTTGAGAAGCTTATTCATGGCTAAATACTCGATAGTGTCGCCATCACTCAGCGAGATGGCCACCATCGAAAGAAATGTAAGGTGGTTAGAGCAGGGATTGTAGATACATAGAATAATACATAGAATCAAGTGGAATTTCATTCATTTTTGTCCACAATGTTATTGGACTTTCGGTGCCGATTGGCAAGATCAATGGTTGGCAAGTATGACCACATAGAGGACTCGTCTTGCAATATACACCAAACGGGTCTTCCTAAGTCCGGAAGTTTATCTTACTGCCCACAAAAATAAAATGTTCGCTGTCTAAATAGGCCTGCCAGTCGCTAGAATGGATTTTGATTTACTGTAAACACTTGGTGCCAGAGATAATGAGTACAGTAAGACCTTTTAACGACTAAGGCTCAATTGTGCCTCGTACCTAATAAAATGTTTAATTTTTTGAATATCCCTCTGGTATCCTTTACATTTACCCAAATAACGAACTTGAGTCAGTCAAAATATAATGAAGGAATGACCTCATAAATGTAGCCTTCGGTGGTGCAGTGGCTTGTGTGCACGCCTCTTATACATGAGATGCTGGGTCCGATCCCAGCTCTGACCACCTAAAATTCCATTCGGCGGCGGTCACCTCGCATAGTGACGGCGACACTATCGAGTCTTTAGGCATGAATAAGCTTATCAAAATACCGTTCTAAATCGGTGGAAAAACTGTAGGTCCCAACCAGTGAGTGCAAAACTAAAACGCGCATTGCTCACTGATTGTGAGGAGGTCTCCGCAATTCTTTCATGGGATGTAATAAGAAACCATTTATTTATTTTTATTTAAGGCGCAATAATCTCACATACAGAGATTAACCGGAATATCTCGGAAACTAGAGTCATTCCAGCAAATCGAAAGCCAATTTTTTTATGAGATACTAGCCGTAACCAAACTAGCCGTAACCGAATTTAGAGACTGTTCCAACCACATTAGATGTCAACACATCCGAACTAGAGGTTGTCACAACTGCTTTAGAGGTTGCTTTCAGTTGTATGGACTAAATTCAGTCGTGACAACCTCAATTCGGTTTTGTCAATTGCAATTCAGTGGCAATGGCCTATTTTTCAAACAATTGGTGCTAAGGGTGTAGACCCCATAACATCGTGTCTGTCTCATCATCGACCACAATGGAAATTGCTGTACATCCCTAACGCCAAGAAGTTTAATTTTTCCATGGAAATATTTAATATGACATGGAATTCATTCATTAAACTTCATGTATAACAAATTTATTACACGCCAAGTCCAGACATTGAAACGGAATTTCGAAAAGAAAAACACAATTTGTATTATTGTTTTGACACGTAAATGGTAATTATCTGTCAAAAGTTGATGATATTACTGGTTTCACACAGACAGTTTAACAGGTTTTAACATGAAATGGAACAAACAAAACGCACAGTGTAACAAACAAGTAATTTTCACAGCGGACACCAACACAAAAGTAAACTCACACAATGACGCTATTAAGGATACCACTTTATATATAGACAGACAGAGGAAAACAACACTATGATATCGTACTATGCCATCGTTAACATGTGTAAGTGTGCATATTGAGTGTAAGTGTTTGTGCTGCTTGTGATTGTTATAATTATAAAAAAACTTTATTGTGTTCACTGTGTTAGTGTCAGTCGTAATGTCCTTTTTAATAAAATAAAAAAACAAACTGAATATGATGGGAAATTAGCTAAAGCGTCCATGTTGAAATGTATTCTCAAACATCAAGAGGAAACCAAAATCCTTTTAAATCATACAACTTGTGGTTAACATAATTCACAGAGTACCACCACAGTGCAGCAACAAAAGCAGCAACAAACCCATAGAATCCTTTCGTTGCAATTCTGGTTTTTCCTGCAGTTTCATAATAATGTGTATGTGTTTGTGATAATTTGTTCTTCCTCTATGTGTGAGCATGTGGTAGTGGGGAGAGTTTGTTTGTGTTGCTACTAATGCCTTTTTACAAAAGACTTAATTTCCTCTTACTCGTCTAGTTTTTTGGCAAATATGCAAATTTCTGTTTTTTCCTTTCTCTGAAATATTTCCGAGCAGAAAGCATTAAATGGAAACAATAACAAAACGAAAACAGCAAGACGAAATAGGAAATGGTGTAGAATTTTATTAAAAACATTGCACATTAGTTGTGGGCATAGCTTTTTACAGAGATAGGGAGACAGACAGACAACTTTCTCTCACACAGAGCCAAACAACATTTTAGAATTTTATTTTTCCTTATTTTATTTTTTTTTGTTTTTGTAAAAAGGATTGTTTTTCCCTATTTGTCATCGTCACCAATTTTGTGGTGAATGAATAGCGACCAACATCAAAAAACATCATGAAAAGAGTACAAAAGAAGAAGCTGAAATAAAACATTTAGTTGTGTGGTACGTCTGCCGGGTTTTTATGTGTTGGTGAGTGTTTTAGGCATCCTTTCGCCCATAACTGTAGTAGGGTAGCACACTGGGCGATTTCTCGGAAGAAAAAATATATAATTCACCGTTTATCCTAATACGATAAAAATTCACATGGACTTAACTGAGATATCGTGCAATTGAAGTTCCTGTATTGGTACTCGTTGAACTCCATTGAAGTAAAAAAAAATTAATGACTGAAAAATTGTGACCGCTGGTGGTGCAATGGTCGGTGTGTGCACCTCATGTACATGAGATCCGGGTTTCGATCCCTACTCTGACCACCTTAAATTTCATTCGCTCTACTCAGTGGTTATGAGAAGCTCCCCCAATTCCTTCATGTGATGTAATGGGAAACCATTTATTTATTTGTGTACAAATGAAAAAGAGAAAGAAAGGTACAATTAGGAAAGAACTCCTGAATTTGTTATCCTTAGTAACTGTTTTTAAGAAAAATCGTTTTCGAACATAAACCCTCTTTTCGTTGACTAGCACGGAAATTTTGTAACATTCCGACGATAAAAATCGGTAGTTGGTTTGTCAAAATTCATAAAATCTAAATACAAAATTTCCGAATTTTGTCAATATAACTACCGATTTGTATCGTTAAAAAGTTACAGGATTCCGGTGCTGGTCACACAACAAATTTTGCAGACAGGACTGACATTTAAAATCAAAACATTGCAAAACCCCTTAAAATTGTTGGGAATAAATGCGTGCATAAGTTTTTCCTTACTCAGTTAGATGGCCTCAAACAACCCAGAGGAGTCCCGAGTCTTACAAAATGAGGATAACATATTTCTCCAGCCGGCACTATCTTCAGCTTTCCTCCTCCAGTTGTAAAACCAAGCTCTCGCAGGCAATATTCCACATGGTCTTTCCAGCGAAGTCTTGGTCATCCTATTTGTCGATGTCCGTCGAGTACGTCTTCGCATACCTTTCAAATTGGTTCATTCCGATCCATTCTACTAACATAGCCTAGCCAGCTTAAACACGGTATTTTCATACGCATATCTACGTGGATGTCGGGATACAGATTGTACAGCTCATGGCCATCCGTCGTCTATACTCGCCGTTTTCTATTATAGGACCATATATAATGTGGCCGTCGGTGGTGCAATGGTTAGTGTGCGCGGCTCTTGTACATGAGATCCTGGGTTCGAACCCGGCTCTGACCACCTTCAAATTTTCTTTCGGCAGCGGTCACCTCGCATAGTGACGGCGACACTATCGAGTATCTAGCCATGAAAAAGCTTCTCAAATTACCGTTCGGAATCGGTGTAAAACTGTAGGTCCCAATCAGTGAGTAAAAACTGGAAAGCGCACAGCTCAGTGATTGTGAGAAGTTCTCCCCAGTCCCTTCATGGGATGTAATGGGAAACCATTTATTTTTTTTTATATATTTTTTAAAACATTTTCTTCCCCAAAGACTCCCAGTAATGTTTCAGCAGCATGCGATATGACTTAGTATTCTGCGCCATAAAGTAAGACAGGTTGTATGAGAGTCCGATATAATTAGATATTAGATTCTCGAAAACGGTCTTCTCTCAAGTGCTTGCTTATCCCGAAATAACACCTGTTTACAAGCACAATTCTCCTTTTAACACCTGTTTACAAGCACAATTCTCCTTTTGTTCACGGCAGGTAAATTAATTCGTCAACTACCTCGAGTTGATAATTTTCTCCTTTCATCCAATCGGGTAAATGTTCTGCTTGTCGAAACCATTAACTTTGTCTTGTCCTCTTGTCCACGTTAACTGCCAATAGCTATAAGTGCTCAATCCTTTTGCTGATTCCTTCTCCATTGTCCAACACACTGTAGTAATGTCTCGCAGATTTCGCCCAATGATGTCTAAATCAGCAGCATATGTGGGCAGCGTATGACTTTTCCTGCTGATAGTTTTATTTGTGTTGACTGCAGCTTTTCTCACGATGATCTCAGTGGATATGCTGAAAAGATGTCATAATAGTCTGTCGCCCTTCCTGAAGCCTCACCTCGTACTAAGTGGTTCAGTGAGATGTTTATTGAGGACTTCTTATCGGTCAGTGTCGTTCTACAAAGGCTTAACATGAATACCAAGCTAGGACATATCTCGGTACAACGTTCCCAGTAACTGGGTATCGAAGGCAGCCTTATAATCGTCGTCGCCTTATATAAGTCGTCGATTTGGATGTATTGGCTTTCTCCAGGATTTCTCGTAATGTGAATATCTGGTCAATGGTTGACTTTCGAGGCTTAAATCCACACTGACAAGGTCCGATCAGGTTTGCACCAAATGGATATAGTCTTCTGTATATTGCGCTCGAGAGGACCTTGTATGCGATGGATTAAAGGCTTATTTCACGATAGTTGGTGCATATACTCGGGTGGCCTTGTTTGAAAGGAGAACACATTATGCTAAGACTCCAATCGACGGGCATTCACATTTTGCATATGAACTGATTTATCCACCTTTCCAGCTCATATCCCCCAGTTTTAAACAGCTCAGCAGTTTCACACAGCTCATATCCCCCAGTTTTAAACACATCAGCACCAGCGGGTTTGTTGTTCTTATGCCGGGTAATTGCAGTTCTAACTTAGCTCTGGCTATGAGGGGGCAGTAGACGCAATCGTCCTGTATTTACTCAACACCCTCATCTACATTGAAGTCTGGGACAAAACACAGAAGCATCAAGTAAAGCACAGAAGTTTTCTCTCCATATTCTCAACAGACTTTGTACATCTGCAACAAACATCCCGGCCTTATCTCTGCAAAATGGGGCACTATTCGATGGCCGTTGGTTTGATTTTACGGAATTTACGGATCTCATTCTGTAAGATTCAATTCGATCACTGTCATGATTTCTCCACAACCATCTTACTTTTTATTAAACGGCTTTCCTCTGTCCTCTTCGTCTTATACCGCACCGTCACGGGTCGCGTTGCAACTGACTAAAGCGGAGCCACGTGTGCAGCGTTCTCTTCATCACTTGCTATGCGACACTCTTCATCGTCCGATGGTTTGTCCTTAAGCCGTTTTTCATACGACCTCTGCAGCAGTTTTCGTAGAGAGGAAAATGTACTTGCGCAAGTATCTGGGTGATCTTCTTTGCAAATGTACTTCCACTTTTCTTCAGGAAGTATCTGATTGAGCTCCTCTGTATAGGTAGTGACCATCTCTGGTATTTCCAGTTTTCCGATGTCCAGCTTAATATACGTCTGGTTTGTTACGACTTTCCTTCTGCTTATTTATTAGTATGGGAGATATTAAAGGCTTATTACCAAAAACTCATACTCCTGCTAGAGCAGAATACTCCCCACGCCGAGGACCCCGAAGCGCAGTGTTAGCACATCTCCCATTCTTTGGAAACCGCTGCAAGGACTGAATTAGGCCATCAAAAACCGCAGAAGGATAAGCCATGGTCCGACGAAGTTTGTCGCATTACAACTGATGAAAAAGAGATTGCACATATGGCAACATGCTGAAAAATATCGGCTACAGCAACATATTGCAGGAAACATGTACATGCTTGCAAGCACTGTGTTTTCATGATTTGCAGATCTGCTGCTTTTTTATTTCTTTGTTGTATGTCTCGTATTTATTTTTAGCGGTTTTCAACAAAAGAGCAACGTTTGGCTGTCAAAAACATATATTATATCCCATTAGTCATTGTGTTTCAAACATGTTATATTGAATAGCAAACACAACGCTTGTGGGCACAAGTATAGTATATTTGCGACAAGCTACAAACACGTGATATTTGCATCCAAACAACAAACAAAAGACAAATTTTGCAGCGTGGAGGAAACAGTCAGTTACAACGCATGCTACAAGTGAGGGGTTCCAGAGGCTGAGAAGGGAGGAAAACCACCTATTTTGACGGAAAATGGCATTGGGAGAGTGAAAAGATCGAAATGTGCAGAATAAAAAATGAATCCTGAACATTGTTCCAGAGGGTAAGAAGATCGAATAACGGTCTACCCTCCTGCAAGGACGAGAATGGGAATCTGGTGACAGATAATCAGTGTCTGCTTAAAATACGGATATACCACTTTTCATCACTACTCCTCTCAGATTCTCCCACTGAAGATTTTACTGAAAAAACTGCCTTAAATGCGAACAAGACCTTCAACACAAAAACTCATATGTTGCTGGAGTATGCTGACGACATACAGATCATACTTTTCTTTTATTGACTATTATACAACGTCAAGATGTCAGGTGTCTTACACATATTAATCAAATAAACAAATTAAACTAATTTTAACACATTTCTCCAACTCATTCTATCCTTCGCCATTTCACGCCAGTTGGTAACACCAAAGATACGGAGGGATTCTTCTGTCTAGCCTTTCCGTCGGAATCTTGGTCGCCCTCTCTTCCTGCTTCCATCGGGTACGTTATCGCAAACCTTCCATAGACATCATTAGGAGAAATTTACGAGAGGTTACTGCAGTATTTTCAAGAATCGGAAAACAATCCACGAAGGTTGGTCTTTCTGTTAATGACGACAAGACAACATTGATGGTGTCAACGAATAGACAACCCTCTCGGCTTGGGCATATGGACGTCGCACGGTGAAAAACATTGGTTTCATTTGAAAATATCCAACAAGATATCAACCACAATATTTCGTGTTTGTGTGTTAAATAATTACATATCCGACACGTCGATCTCGAGTAATGATGGTTTTTACGGTCAAAAGTAGTTTTTATGTGCAATTTAGGGTAACTAGTCACATTCAGATTGTATTAATATGTGCACAAAAGTTGTTCAGCTTTACCATGGCTACAATTTTGCCAAATATTATGAGTGAAAAATTTGGATTCCCTTGAAATTATGCTGAAAACAGTAAAAAAAATCTTTCTTTTCCAAAAAAAAATGCAGAATTGGTAAAAATCAATATTTTTTTAAAAAAATTTACATTCTAGACTTGTAGACTTGCCTCTAACCGATACAATCTACTAAACCGTTGATAGAAAAATGTCATGCCAAAAACTACAACAGTGTTATCGAAAATTGGGCAATTAGTCATGACGAGGTTTTGAACCATTTTTCATTTAAAATTTTTTGGAAATATTTTTATTATGACAAAATGTCAAAAAATGTAAAAATTGCCCCAAAAAATGAGAAATATGATCCAATTTTTTGGGTGACATTTCGTATTAATTTGCACCGAAATTTATTGGGAAAATATGTATTTGGATCATTTTTAATTTATTTTTTTGTGCGATTTTTCGTGCACCCAAATAATTTTCATTTCGAAAACAGTATCAGATGGACCAAATAAGTCTAAATTTTAAGCACTTAACAAAAATTCGTAATTGAAATTGTTTCTTCTAAAATATTCACAATTAATTCCATTGTTGCTGCAACGAAAACTGAATGCTTGCATTAACAATTGTACACGCTGAAAAACTTGCCTTGTTTTTTTGATTTGGTGCAACTATAAAGTATTTGTAGCGTGTCGCTAATATATTATACTTGTGCCTGAACATATTGTGCTTGCTATTCAATATAAAATGTTTGGGATACAACGATTAATAAGTTATAATGTATACATAGTTGTGACCCAAATTGTTTTTTTTTTTGTTGAAACTGCTGAAACTACACTCACAGAAAAATTCGGTTGAGACAGCCGAATTAGCCGTAACCGAATGTAGAGGTTGTCACAACCTCATTGGAGGTAGTCACAACCTCATTGGAGTTTGCCACAACCTCATTTGAGCTTGCCAACCTCATTCAAGATTGACACAACCTCATTAGAGGTTATCACAACCTCATTCAAGGTTGACACAACCTCATTAGATATTGACACAACCAAATTAGAGGTTGACACAACCTCTATAGTAGTTCTCACAACCGAATGTAGATAGTGTCACAAATTAATTTTGAAACCTGATTTATTATTACATAATGATTTAGTTTTCTATATTCTTATTAAAAAAATAGGGTAATCTTTAGGGTAACACATACATATGTCACTACTGACCTTTTTGGAAGTCCCGGCCATCAAGAGGAATCGGTGTAAAACTGTAGGTCTCAATCAGTGAGTGAAAACTGGAAAACGCACAGCTCAGTGATTGTGAGAAGCTCTGCCCTGTCCCTTCATGGGATGTAATAGGAAACCATTTATCTTTTTATTTGTGGACAATTTTAAAGAGTTACGCGTTGATTTCGAGCTCACATTCGCTGGACAATCGTGCAGATAATAGTGAATCTTCATCTTCAGCAGCATCCACCCGATAAACTTATTTGTTAGCTTGAAAAGAAATTCATATTACATAACCTGTTTAGTTACAACAACGACAATATAGTCATATTTACGAAGATTTGTATTGCAGTAATGTAAACACTCTAACGAACACGTTTCATTCCTGCAACGAAACGAGTTTCGTTTTCTTTCCGTGCACTGCATCCGTGTTTCGATGCGTCTACATGCAGCATGAGTAGATATTTATGCAACATTTTGCATTTCATTTTTGGCATTTAACAGAAAACACATAAAACTTAAGGTTACAACAGTAAAATAGTCCTTACTTGTTATTTTTTGGGAATGTGGCCAAATGTCTTTTGCTTTCCTCCATTACATTAAACTTTTGTTTTGTAGTTTTCTGTTTCTTTTTCCTTCTTAATTTTATTTTATTATAATGGATTTGTATGGGTTTTTTAAGAAACATTTACAGTAGTAAACGGGTTATATGTATGGGTTTACCCCATACCATTGCATTTATCCATAAAATGTTATTTGGACTATTAACATATGAATCTAGTGCAGCTGGAACAATTATGTTTATGTTTGGTTGGAGAGTGGAATTATACTATATAAGACTAAATAGCAAATAATGCACGATGGAATTCAAAACTCAATGTCTCTAAGAATAGAAGCTATAAACCTGAATATGTTTTTAAATAATGACTTAAAAAGAGATTTTTATTATGCGCAGTGTTGCTATAATTGAGGTCATAATGAAGTCGCTTGAAATTGAAGTGACACATGTTCTACACTTTTTTCTATTCCAAAATCCTTCTATATCTCAAATCGAATAAAATCCATTCAAATACCCATCCAAGATGTCCCAATTTGAGGTAAACAAAATAAATTAATTTATTTCATAATTCCCATTTGAGTCTATGGGCCTAAATCAAAGTATTAATGTTGGCACATTATCCAATATTAACATGTTCCAGCATTATTGTGATAGTCAAAGCGTTCGTGTTCGCTTTAGCGCTTCCGTTTTCACACGTTTCCTCTATACTCGTTTGAAGCTACAAATGCGTTTTGTGAACAGCAGAAATTCGCATTAAATCTAATGTTCGTTCATTAAGTCAAAATTGCCAATACGCTGTCCCGCTCTCTTTCTCTCTCTCTCTCTCTCTAGCTTCCTCTATCTGAATACAGGATTCACTTATTATACTTAACGTTGTTTATATTTATACATACGTTTGTGTGTATGTGTGGCGACATAAACATATATAGAAAATTCATTCAATACATTGTAAATCCACCTACAATATCATATAGGCAAACAACTACATTGTAAACCTACACACACACATACAGAGAGTTGATTTCGAATCGAAACGAAGCGAAAAAAAAACAGTGAAATATTAAGGCAAAAAAGGTATTCAAACACGCAGAAAAACACTTATTCATAGCTAAAACGCGTCTAAAATGACAATAAGTCACAGATGTTGTTTTGAACAACATGGGATGTTTTTCGGCAACAACAGCAACATTACTAAGTACAACAACATATGACGCTAACACACACAGAGGCGAGAAGATTACACATACATTCAACTCGAAACACATTCAATATCAATTCGTGCTTTACATGATTTTTTTTTTTTGTGGTGTTAAAACCAATGCGTTACAAAATGTGTTATTCAACCTCTGTATGGGTGTTTGCATAGAAAATCCTTCCGCAATCACAGATTTTGTTCAGACCCAATAAGCACATCGGATCCGAATCAGCGCCGAATTGGAACCGACGCCTTTTATTTGATTTCGAGATCAGGTCCGTTCTTGATTCGAGATCGAGTATCCGATATTTAGAAACGAGAATTGTGTCCGATCTCGAAGTGAGGTCGAATAGTCTCGACACAAGAACAGAACCGATCTCAAAATCAAATCAGATGCGATCTCGAAACGAGAATGGATCCGAAATTGGAAAAGTGAAAGGCAAACAATATATATTAGATATAAAAAAATGTTTACAAAATTAAATTATCGAAGGATATATATTTTGAAAAAATTAAAAAAAAAATTGCACATTTTTTGACTTTTTTTATAAATTGCTCAAAAAAAGTTCTTTAGTTAAGAACCACTATAGTCATGATTTTTTTGATATCTAAAGATGTCTAGCTTCCATTACCATTTTAAAATTCTGGAATCGGTTACAAATTGCAAAAGATACAAACTGCTGAATATGGAATTTTTAGTGCCTTTAACTAAATGAACCCGAGTGTACAAATAATATGAAATATAAAATAAAATTAATAAAGGGTGTCTCAGTAAGGTTGCTCTTTTTAAATTTAGTGTAATTCTTTTTTGTGCAAGTGGTAACTCTGGACTTTGGCAGCTATCACATATGTTTATTCCGATTATTAAAACGAACAACTCGCTATAATTGTGAAAACTTATTACAAAAATTTAGAAAGTTATGCTGAGACCGCTCGAAAACTTCGAAAAATTTTTAGTCGAGAAAGTGCACCTAATGTGTCAACTATTCGAAGAGTGGTCAACAAATTTAAATAAACTGGGTCGGTTATGGACAGTAAGACTCCTGTGCGTCAACGTAACGGTCGGTCTCTTGAAAACATTGCTGCTGTAAACGAGTGTGTCGCCGATAACCCGAAAACAGCAACTCAGCATCGTTCTCAACAACTTAAAATTTCACGACGGACTACGCAGCGAATTTTGACAAAATACCTCCACCTTCATGCGTACAAAATTCAGTTTACTCCAGCAGGCCATGGAAAACGCCGGCAATTCCTTCAATGGGTAATGGAGCAAAGTGAAGTCAATGCCAATTTTTAAAAAAAAAAAAAATTCATCTTGTCCGATGAAGCGCATTTGCAACTAACTGGCTTCGTGATTGACCAAAAATTGTCGAATTTGGGGCTCAGATCTAAATTGTCGAACAATGGGCTCAGATCGTCACGCAAACAATATGAAACAAATGCACCCACAACGACCAACTATCTGATCTGGATTTTAGTCAGCCGGCTTGATTGGGCCTTACTTTTTTTAAATAAGGCCGAAATTTTAGTGACTGTGTACGGCATTTGTTATAGGAGTACGATGACGGAGTTCTTGTGGCCTCAACAGCACGGCACGGATCCGGACAATATGTGGTTTCAGCAAGACGGCGCCACCTGCCATACTACGCATGAAACAATCGACTTATTGCAGCAACGATTTCTAGAACAAATTATTTCAAGAAATTCTGATGTCAACTGGCCACCAAGAGCATGCGATTTAACGCCGTGCGATTTCTTTCTTTAGGATTTTGTGAATAAACCAGAATCAAATCCTGATCTCAAATCCGAGATCCAACGCCTGATCGGTGAGATACAACCACATCTCTGTGAAAAAATTATGGAAAATTGCCTGAAAGAGGTAGTGGCCTGTCATCGTATCTGTGGGGGTCATTTGGCGGATATTTTATACCATACCCAATCGGAACATGTCTTCATTGTAATCCAATAAAAAAATCACAACTATTTCAAAAAATACGTGTTTTTATTTTAAAATGAAAAAGTGCATTCTTACGGAGACACCCTTTAGCTTATATTATTTAAAAACACAAAATTATATCTTCTTGGTTACCTGAATGGAATCAGCTAAAGTGGATTTGAATCGGATCCAAATCTGATAAGCGAAAGTTGACTTTAACATGTCGGGTTCAAACTGGATCTGAATCGTATCACCGAAGGCGTAATCCGACGTTTCGTCCCCAAACCGAATCGTGTCAGAGAAAGAAAAATCGAAACGTGTCAAACTCAAACCGTATCCGAATCTGATTTTTTGTAAAGTATTGGTAGATATCATCCCATGAAGGGATAGAGGAGAGCTTCTCACAATCAGTGAGATGTTCGTTTTCTAGTTTGTACACTCACTGAATGGGACCTACATTTTTACACCGATTCCGAATGGTCTGTTTGAAATGCTTTTTCACGGCTAAGTATTCGATAGTGTCGCCATCACTAAGCGAGGTGACCGTCGTCAAAAGGAATATAAGGCGGTCTGAGCAGGGATCGAACCCACGTTTTCATGTACCAGAGCCGGGCAAACTAACCACTGCACCACCGACGGAAGATATTACAGTATAGAATAAGAATGCCTCGTTCCGGTTATTGTCTCTAATGGAGCCGTCGAACTAATATTAAGCCTTCCAAAACTAGATTGTGGAATAGGTAAAAACATTGCAACTACTGGTAGAATGGAACATGTCGAATCGAGTTCAAGAAATGTATTTTGAAACGACATCTTCAAATACCAGTGCTTTTGCGGGAGCTGCAGTTTTACTTGAACAGCTATTGGAAAGAGTCTGGATGTATCTGCCGTGTAGACATCACGCCTAGGAATTGATGCTAAGGAATGGCTTGAAGATAAAATTGGAAAAGTTTTGCGCCATATGTAACTCTGTTTCGGCGTTTCCAGCAAAAATGGGAAAAAATCAATCAAAATGCATTCGAAATTGGAGTGAGCGATGAGATCGTTGCTTCTGAATTAATAACTGCGCCAGATGACACCATTCGTTTTTGCCTGACCCAACTACAGAAAAGACAACGACGCAATGACTATAAGGAAGTATTGGGATGGATTGTTTTATTCCGTGGCGGTGACTTGATAGAATACAAGTTTAAAGAACTCATACCCATTTACCATGCACGATGTATGTCCAAGGCAATTTTCTCTTTAAAAACATTTATGTCAGAGATCAATTTAATCTAGCAAAATCACAATTGGATGGAATTCGAAATGTCTGCTTGCATATTGTTCGTCTAAATCTTAAAGCGTTGAATTGGATGTACCGCAGCTGTCAAAGCATCGAATCAGGATTTCAACTTTTTGAAAGTACTTCGCTCATACGCAGACTTGGATAAGAAATTGTCGAAAACAATGGTAGCGAAGTTTATCAGACATTTGTCGTTTCCGGCGGAAGAGGCTTCAGCTCTCGCCTTCTTTGATTCAGACGTTTCGTGTGACTTAAAACTACAAATGTTGGCTATTATTTGCCCACATGATGGAGAGAAGACCTTAAGGAAAATAAATTGCATCTAGAAAGTGAAGAAGGAACAGGAGAAGAAGATGATGTCAACGAGGGCAAGAAAATAAAATTAGCTTTATTTTGATTTTTGTAAATGACCAATTTTTGTCGACTTGAGCGTTTTTGTAATCTTCCGGCATATGCGCTAATATTGGTCGGTGTAACTACCGTATAAAAGAATTATTAATTGTGTTCGATAAATCATTTCTACTTCAAAATTCGCAATTAATGAATTCGTTTTAGCAACGAAAATGGAGTAGTTCCAACAAAGGAGTGATATCTCATACATTTTTTACAAAGGTACTGCATCGAAGCATTCAATTATTCGACGTAACTGATTAGCCGAAAATTAAGACATTAAATTGTCATATGTTTCGTTCTTAGTACGCCACTAAATGCACTGACTACATTTTTTTGCAACCGTGAACGAACGCCAACAATTGACAGAATTAAATAATAGGCGTATTTTAATTTAATTTTTCGACCATTATTTTAATCAATTTAAGTTTTCGAGCGTTTTGTGTGCGAGCCAAGCGGTTTTATGCCAAAAATATCTCGTAGCACAAGTTGCGTTGCGTCAACAACAAAATCTTCCGAACACTTTTCATTGCAACGAACCCAACTCATTGGTGTGACGAAGGTATTTCTTTCAGTGTAGATGATACAGTAGTGTTTTAAACACTTACAGGCCGAAAACTTTGTCTTTTTCTGTTGTTTGGATGCAAGTAGAACGTGTTTGTAGCTTCCCGCAAAAAACTATAATTGTGCTCAAACACATTGTGTTTGCTAAACAATGTAACATATTTGACACACAATGATCAATTGCCTATAATTTATGTTTTTGAGACTTAAATATGACTTTGTTTGTTGAAATCCGCTAAACACAAAAACGAGGCAGATAACAAAGAGACAGTAAAACAGCATATCTTCAATCCATGAAAACAGTGATTAGGAACAACTACATGTTTCCCGCAATATGTTGCTGGGGTCATTATATTTCAGCGTGTAGGAACTTCAATCATTTGAATATAAACATCACGTTTGAAAACTAAATATCTTCTTCGCAACAATGAAACATGTGGCGTGTTCATTACACACAATCAGACATATTCATCGCAGCAATGAACCTTTTTTCGTTGCAGTGAAGAATCTGCACGTTGATTTTTGATGTTGTTATTGTGTTGTTTGGCTGCAACTATAACGTGTTTGTAGCCTGTCGCAAATATAGTATACGAGTGTTCAAACACATTGTGTTTTCTACTCAGTATAACATGTTTGAGACACAATAATTAATATGTTATAATATATGTATTTGTGACGCAAATGTGACTTTGTTTGTTGAAATTTGCTGTAAACAAAAACGTGACAGACAATAAAGAAACAAAAAGCACAAGATCTGCAATTCAGGACAACAATGCTTGCAAATCTGTACATGGTTCCTGAAATATGTTGCTGGGCCGATATTTTTCAGCGTGTGTATGCAAAAACTGCCCTAGAGGCTACGAACAATTTAACTTTTGTGATGAAGTGCTTCTGCAAGGCAAAACATTATCAACCGATTTCTCTTCATAAAACCGCTCATAAGTATTATAACCATAGTCTATGGAATATACCACATTGTGATTCTACATATGTATATACGGTACTTAGCGATATCAATACAAGGTAGAGAAACAATTTTGTTCACATCGCGTATTTCACTCCCTAATCATCCTTGTGAACAAATTCACACATATTTTTGCAATCTTCTGACAAACAGGAAACTATGGCACTAATCGGCTATCATCGATTATAAATTGCTGATACGTGGCCATTTTATATCGTAGTTTTTTTTTATCACACGCCATATTTTGAGCCAAATGCTGCTATACAGTGGCAAGCAAAAATAACTCCAAGTTGTTTCTTCTAAGTTAACCCTTTGACGACCACAGGCAAGTATGTTTGCCCAGAATAAAAATATCGGCCCCAGCAACATATTGCGGGAAACATGTATATGTGTGCAAGCATTGTTTTCATGAATTTAAGATCTGCTGCCTTTTTCTTTCATTGTTGTCTGTCTCGTTGTTGGTTTTAGCTGTTTTCAACAAGCAAATCCACATTTGGGTCTCAAAAACATATATTATAGCCTATTAATCATTGTGTCTCAAACATGGTATATTGAATAGCAAACACAATGGGGTTGGGCACAAGTATAGTATGTTTGCAGAAAGCAACAAACACGTTATGTTTGTATCCAAACATTAAAAAATACCGATTTTTTACTGCGTACCTACAATTGTTCAGATGCGAGATAAAAACTTAAATCACTTCGGCCGTAAATGTATGGTCATCAAAAGATTAAAGTAAACATAACAATCTGACAACAAATTGTTTCAGTTTTACCCGCTACTGTACAACTCTACGTAATTTTGTGTTACAAACGATTACGGGTTTACACAATCAACCAGATTTTATGTTAGTCTCTCCAAATACTCAAAGGTTTTAACGTGTTCGAACAAATAAATTGCAATTTGTTCTTGTTAATACTGTAGTTGTTGTTGAAATTGGAAATTAATTATTACACGGAGAGAGAAACTAATACACCAACACGCACATGTTTATAAAGTATGAAGCAATAAGCAAACAACATGTGTTGAAATTACCAAGTATTTACGAGCAAATCTGTGTGTGATTACAACAGGATACGTGAGAATGCATTGAACACTTCGAAAGGACATTTGCGATGTGTGTCAAAGCTGGCGGCAATAGGTGATGGAAGGGGGTGCGAATATAATATTCATAATTTCAATATAATTCCACTCTGATGACGGTTATTAAAGCGCATATTATAACTTGATGGGGAAAAAGGAAATTAATGGGATTTTCACTACATAATATGACATGTGGAGAAACTTTGTAAAATATTTAATATTTTAATAAATATTTTTATTTATTTTTTTATATATATAACTTTTAAAATATTTGTATTTTTTTTTTTGCGTTTAACGCAGTCAGAATTGCTGCGGACTTGAAGATGTTTTAGAAAACCTACTACAAATTGCAGCCCTTTAAACTTATCCCTCACCACGAGCTAAACAGATTAAGCGTTAGCACAACCGTAGAACTGTTTAGTTTGCTCCAAGGAGCTCAAGTTATTGCCTGAAATAATTCTCCCTTCGCCCTAAAATGTAGGATCTCATAGAAGACATATTACAGCCGGTTAGTGCTGGACACGTTCAGGGAAGATGTTGAGAAGACTCTTCCTTGTCGTTACATATCATACAGAAGTAATTTGACGTGACCTTTAGTCTGGCCGCATGCCTACTAATCAGACCGTGTTACGTTCAAACTCGCGCAAGCATTGGGCCGGGAGAGATACCGAAGGTTCGTGGCTCTCCTGCTATCCACAATAGGCCAGAGTTATCTTGACATACACAATCTGTGCCCCTTGTCCGCCTCTATACCTTCATTATATAGGAGCGATCTTGTAGGATATGCTAGCCAGTCGGTACGGGCATGTCATCATGCTCCAAGTCCTGCGGAACCTGTGATGTAGTCTCTACACCATTTCCAATTGAAATTAAAAAAATATCAGTTTAATTTTCAAAAATATGAACTGAAATTTTAAAATTATATTTAACATTAAAAATACATGAATAGGAATGTAAAATTTATATTTGAAAATTGAAACTTATTAACTCATTTCAATTCAAATTTAAATGAAATCAATTGAAATTTAAAATACAGCAATTGAAATATAAAAAACATCAATTGAAACTGAAAAGACATCAATTGAAATTTAAACGACATCAATTGGAATTTAAAACACATCAATTAAAATTTGAAACATATCAATTGAAATTTCAAAGACATCAATTGAAATTTAAAATTCGTCTGTTGAAATTTAAAAATTATTAACCGAATTTATGTATTAGATTTTTAAATTTCTTTTAAATTGCATCAATTTTAATTTAAAAAACATCAATTGAAATTTAAAATACATCAAGGGAAATTTAAAAAAATTCAATTGAAACTTTAAAACAAGGTTTCCTCTGACATTCCGTAAAAAGATTGGGAAGAGCTTCTTACAAGCAATGAGCTGTGCGGTTTCTAGTTGTATACTCACTGATTGGGACCTACAGTTTACACCGGTTCCGAACGGTATTTTGGGAAGCTTTTCATGGCTAAGTATTCGATAGTGTCGCCGTCACTTAGCGAGATGACCGTCATCGAAAGAAATGTAAGGTGGTCAGAGCCGGGATCAAACCCACGATCTCATGTAAAAGAGCCGTGCACACAACCAATGCACCACTGAAGGTCACACTTAAAAGACATAAATTGTAATTTAAACGACATCAATTGAAATTTAAAACACAGCAATTGAAATTTGAAACAAATTTAAAGAAATCAATTGAAATATAAAATTTGCCCGTTGAAATTTAAAAATTATTAATCGAATTTATGTACTAGATTTTTAAATTTATTTTAAATACAAATAAATTATTATTGAAGTGTTTCAAATTGCAATTGATGTCTTTTAAAATTCAATTGATGTGTTTTTAATTTCAATTGATATCTTTTAAATACAAATTGATGTCTTTTAAAATACAATTGGTGTTTTCTTTAAATTTCAATTGATGTATTTCAAATGGAATTTTTATATTCAATTGACGTATATTAAATTTTAGTTGATGTGTTTTAAACTTCTAGAATAGAATAAAATTTTTAAATTTCAGTTAATTTTTTTTAAAATTTCATATAGAATTTTTAAGTTTCAATTGATTTTTTTTTAAATTTCAATTGGAAATGATATAGATCCCTAGAGTAGGCCCCGATTCAATTTGGACCCATCCGTGTAGAAATTTACGTATTCATTTACACCAGGAATTCCTTTGTCTCAGGAATCCCTCTCCGGCATGAGAGTGAGGAATTTCCGAGATCGTTTCCGAGTAGTTGACAAATGCAGAAATGATCTTGGAATCTTTCTCCTCTGCTCCATGACCGACTCCGACCAGATCTCATTGTAAGAGATACCTTCACTAGATGGCTGACGTGGAAGCAATCTGCCTGCCTATAATGTCCACCGCCAATAAATCTAACATAAAAGTCAATTCATCAGTAGGAGTGGTGCGCAGAGCATCGGTGTTGCACATCATCGCCATTCTCTGAACCCTACTCGGCAGTGAATAATAAGTGGGTTGCCACCACGTGTAAACCCCATAGAGCATTCATTGTCTGTCTCGCCACAGCTTTGTATATACAGTGAACAATCCTCGCAGAAGTCCCCATTTACAATATACAAACTTATTTCCGGTGTATTGGGATGTCGTCGTCTTTTTC
Organism: Phaonia tiefii; assembly: GCA_963931995.1. Taxonomy (NCBI): domain Eukaryota; kingdom Metazoa; phylum Arthropoda; class Insecta; order Diptera; family Muscidae; genus Phaonia; species Phaonia tiefii. The sequence goes on from OZ008370.1 coordinate 259,017,119, forward strand.
TCCCTTTTCATTATATTGGGTCTGAAACAAAGTTTGTTATCCATCAATAACACCCTTTATTTCGCACATTCTGCAAGCTTAATTTCAGAATCATTCCACGTGACAGGTTCCAAGATAGGTAACTTCGGGTAAAATGTACCAGCTCGGTCTTGGCCGAGTTTACACTTACTCAATTTTTGCCGAGTTTACACCTACTCCGAGTTTACACCGACTCCTACTCCCAACTGCACAAATTCCATAAGCTATATATATGTAGCTATTGCCATGCCGTCCACATAAAAGAGTGGCCAGTAGTCCATTCAGCGAAGTTTACATAAAAGTGGAGACAAGGCCCATCTGTGAGGTGTGCCTCTGTTATCGTACCTGGTAGAGGTCGAGGTGCCCAAATCGGTTGTGACACATTTCCTTCTCTGCATTTCGTATACAAGTCCATTAAGATGCAAGTTCACCTTAAGGGTCGATAGCGCCAATTATATATTTAGTATTTGGTGTGATATTATTAAATGCACCCCCAAATGTCAAGAAAGGCTACCAACGTATACTCCTCCGAAGACAACGATTTCTTTATGTATCCTACCAGTTCATGTAGATCAGCCCTTGGAGTTTGCTCTTGCAATCTTACATCAATTTTCGCCCGCAAGTGTACATCTATCAGCCATTCCCAAGTTTTCAGTTGAGCTATATAGGCCTTTAGAAGCTGTATGAAAGACTTTGCCGCTTTGGGGATAAACACTAATCTTGTATTCCCCCATCCTCTGGGAATGTACCTGAACTCAATACACGCGATGTATAAATTTATCAGCAAATAGATCAATAGATCAGACACAGCCTGAAGTTCCGCTGCTGATACCATCTCGGGCCCGGGAGACTTACAGGGTTTAGCTTATTTAAGCCTGGATTTTAATAACAATTGCAAAGTCCACATCTGATCTATGAGGAGTTTGTTCACTTGCAGCGGTCGATTCGTTCTGCGAGTTCCTACACGCTGAAAAATTGGTATTTTTTTGTTGTTTCGATGCAAACATAACTTGCTTGTAGCTTTTCGCAAATATAGTATAGTTGTGTCGAAACACATTGTCTTAGGTATTCAATATAACATATTTGGAATACAATGACTAATAGCTAATATATGCATTTGAGACCAAATGTGGTTTTATTTGTGGAAAATTTGCTGAAAACAAAAACGTGACAGAAAATAAAGAAACAAAAACCAGCAAAAACAATTCTTGGAAACATGTACATGGTTCCTGCAATATGCTGCTGGGGCCGTTATTTATCAGCGTGTAGGTGATCATGAGGATATTAAGTGAATCACCACTGCAGCTTGTCCATCGCCCAGAAAGCCCTTCGTCGAATTTTCTGACATCAGTATTTTCCTTAACCTTGACGCCTTAACCTTACAGAAGAGCATCCACGAGTTATTCAGGGTCCGTCAGATCGCATTCTTACATCGCATTATCTCAACTTTGTCATCCCTTGTCTCTCAAAGACTTGGCAATGTTAAACAGTTGCTTGAATGATTTCTGGGTTCTCTATTCTACCAGAGAGGTTTTATTGTACATACACGCTGACAAATCTGAGTTTTTGTTGTTTGGATGCAAATATAACGAGTTTGTAGCTTGTCGCAAATATAGTATACTTCTGTCCAAGCACATTTTGATTTCTATTCAATATCAAATTTTGGAAACAGGATGAATAATATGTTATAATATATGTTTTAGTGGCCCAAATATGGATTTGTTTGTTCAATAGTGGTGAAAACTGGCAGATGTTCAATTCATTAAAACAATGATTCTTCCTAACATATAAATGGTTCCTGCAGGGCCGTTTTTTCAAAGTGTATACATTGTGTTTCCTTACTGTCACATTTAGTACACATTTTTTTGTAGATACACATATGTATTAACTTTGAGAGAAAAGAAATTCAAAACAAAAACAGAACGCCCGTTGTTGTTGTCTACAACAACAACACAACATACAACGACTACCTTCATTACTCTACCAACCATCCGAAACATTGACATTTCTATTATTTTGTTAAACAAACGTAACACCACATGAGTAAAAATAAAAATGGTGAGCGCGACAGGAGTAATTCATGGAATATTTGTCAATTCAAACAGAGATAACTCTCTGCAACAAAAAATTCCGTGGAAACCAGAATAACAAAATTTCTTACGAAGAATTCGCTTGAGTGAATACGGAGCTGAAGTCAGCATTACGATTTATGGGGAAATAATTTTTGGGGAACAAATGTGCGGTGGGGGGTTTTATGAAAATCGCCACCTAAATCTAAGTTAAACCCAGACGAATGTCTGCTATTTTCCAGAGATTAAATAAATTAATGGTTTTCCATTACATCCCACGAAGGAGTGGGGGAGAGCTTCTCACAATCACTGAGCTGTGCGCTTTCCAGTTTTCACTCACTGAATAGGACCTACAGGTTTTACACCGATTCCGAATGGTATTTTGAGAAGTTTTTTCATGTCTCACTTGTGTCGCCTTCACTATGCGAGGTGACCGCAGCCGACAGAAATTGCAGATGGTCAGAGCAAGAATCTAACCCAGAATCTCATGTACAAGAGGCGAGCACACAACCAGGAACAAATTCGATTTAGCAACCAACATGTAACGAGACAAGTTAATTTACACCGGATGCGTTAAATCTCATAATATTGGTGGCCAGTTGGCATCAGAATTTCTTGAGATAATTTGTTCTGGAAATCGTTATTGCAATAAATCGATAGTTTCATGCGCGGTGTGTCAGGTGCCGCCATTTTGATGAAACCACATGTCTACCAGATCTATGCCGTCCAGTTAAAGCTACAAAAAATCCGTTATCTTGTTGCTGTAACGACTGCCGTTCACAGTCACTGCAATTTCGGCCTCATCTTCAAAAAAGTAAGGCCCAATCACGCCGCCTGACCAAAATCCGTACCAGACAGTTGCTCGTTGTGGTTGCATTTATTTCTCATCCATTGCATGAGGTTTTGTGTGTGTTCACGAAGCCATTCAAATGGGCTTCATCGGAGAAGATGCATTTTTTTTTGAAAAATTTGGCACTGACTTCACTCTGCTCCTTTACCCATTGAACGAATTTCCGGTCCTATCCATGGTCTGCTGGTTTGAGCTCCTGAATAAACTGAATTTTGTACGCATGAAGGTGGAGTTCTTTTGTCAAAGTTCGCTACCTAGTTCTTCATGAAATTTGAAGTTGTTGAAAACAATGCCGAATTGATGGTTTCGGGTTTTCGGTCTCACTCTCGGTTGTGGGGTCTTACAAAAAACCCTACCCACAAAAACTAGGGGCCTAGCTCCTCATATACATTCGGCTAGAAGACGCTCCGACATATCGAGTAATGTGCTAAACTGTGCTCATATATATTTAAGTATCTTCTCAAGTAATTAACCGAACTTGGTCCTATTTGTGAAGACGAATACATATTAGAAGAACCCCTTTTACGACATATAACACAATTATATCCAGTGAAATGTGATATAGAAATATGTCAAAATGTAATTTTGTTTAAAAAACATACATATGTTAATCTGCAACTAAATATTTACCACTATGCAAAATTTTCAATTGGTAAGGCCCATCATTGAAATTTATAAATGAAACACAACATCGTTCAAATGGCCTTCACGACTTGCTTGACAGTAGCTCATTCGATCTAACCAATTTTTCACTATATTTTAAATTGTTTTGGCCTTCATATCGTGAAAGACAACATCGATTTCGTGTTTTTAGTAGTTTCAATGGTCTTAGCCTTGACAGCGTTCCAGAGATAATAGCTTAATAATAGGTTAAATAGCAGCTGCAAGGAGGCCAATGGAATTTCCCGTGATTATGTGGTTTTTGAACACAGTCCAAAAATTTTGGGAACAAAAAAATCTCTGAGCATTGCACGGTAACGCTCGGCATTGACGGTAGCAGCGACTCCTAGCTCATTTTGGAAGAAAAATGTACCTATGTCACCGCCAAGCCAAAAACCGCACCAAACAGTCACACGTTGTGAATGCATCGGCTTCTCCTCGACAACGTGTGGATATTCCAAATTATCCTCATGCAAATGCAAATTATCCTCATCGGAAACGACAATATTTCAGTAAAAATAATCTTCTTCAGCAAACCGATATTCAGCCCTATCAGCGAATCTAACACGCATCGAATGGTCCAGAGGCGTCAGTTCTAGGACTAATTCAGATTTATAAGCCTTGATACCGAGGTCTTTATGCATGCAATATGCTGCTCAACGAAGTGCGAAAAATGTTAAATTTCTGCGAACGGTGGCTAGTTGATGTTGATGGCTATTCGAGAACACATTCAGCTACAGTGACAATATTGTTCACTGAACGAGCTCGTACACAAGTTCTTTTGTCCATAAGGACTCAGATTGACAAACTCGATTTATCCAAAAACTGCGTTCTTGGCAGTTTTTTCACGGAACGAGCTCGTACACAAGTTCTTTTGGCCATAAGGACTCAGATTGACAAACTCGATTTATCCAAAAACTGCGTCCTTGGCAATCTATTTCTATCGAATTTATTTCGTACAGTTTGAGTTAAAGGCTCAGAACTTTGGAAGAAAATTTTTAAAATCTGTCATTTTTCTTCAAGAATAAAGGGACCCACTTCCTTAGGCCTAGTACCCCTGTCGACACTGAAGCAACACTTAAATCACACGCTCCACTTAATTACATTCAAATCTGAAAATACATTCTACTGCAGGCTTTTAAATGAACTTTAAATACGTGATGTAAAAAAAAATAAATGGTTTCCCATTACATCCCATGAAGGGACCGGGGAGAACTTCTCACAACCACTGAGCTGTGCGCTTTCCAGTTTTCACTCACTGATTGGGACCTACAGTTTTACACCGATTCCGAACGGTGTTTTGAGAAGCTTTTTCATGGCTATATACTCTATAGTGTCGCCGTCACTATGCGAGGTGACCGCCGCCGAAAGAAATTTGAAGGTGGTCAGAGCAGGGTTTGAACCCAGGATCTCATGTACAATAGCCGCGCACACTAACCATTGCACCACCGACGGCCACAAAAATACGTGATGTGCTTCATTTAAATATCCTTTAACTATAAGCTAATCTTCTAGCTATTGTTAATACAGAATTTTCCCCACAAAAAACCATAGTTTTATCGCGATAAATCTCCATATTCCGAGCGAACTTTTAAATGTCTAGTGTGGAACTCACACTTAGAACTAAAATTTTACTACGACTTAGAGCTTAATGTCGCCAAATTGTTTAACACATTATTTCCACAAAGTCTACTGGGTCGAGCAACCGCACATTAAAGGATGTCAAAGATTGTGTGTTACAAATTAACTTTTACATTTTCTCCTCTTATCCTTGACATGACACAGCAGACATTGTCATTGCCAACAGATTTTCAATTTATAATCAAAAATCTATGAAAAATTATTTAAAGTCTCCTATGGTGCATGGACAAATAAATTGTCTTCAGTCTCTGTCATCATCTATCTTGCTGGGGGCAGGATGCTTAAGGTTCGGTTTCCGAATCCCAGCTCTTTTCTTCAGCCTATCAGCAATGCTCCACACATGCCTACATGTCTACAGTTGGACCATAAATTAGGCTCGATATCTTAAGCAAAATGTTTTACCAAATCTACACAACCACAAGCCAACCACTCGCCGCATACATATTCACATCACATTATTTGCATGCACGTTTATGAGTATTCATGTAAATGTTTAAAAGGATATTAGTAAGGATCTCACGTACAAATTGCGATGGTGGTGCGGTATGCAGATGTATCTGGAAAATAATATTTCTACGTCAATCGTATCGAACGTATGTCTGTCCATATGGGGGCAATACTGCCCTGCTGTATGGCACATCCACCCTCCCGCCATTCCATTTGTATCTTTTAGATACATTTGTGTACATCATTATTTTCATGGCATTTGGTGAAGCTGGTGAATTACATTTTTGTTGAGTGCTACGTGTTTATATTTATGCCATATCTATTATTGCTACCATTGAGTTGATTCAGTAGTCCTACGGATATTCGTCATTATTTCGTTTGACTTGAGTTCAACGTGAATTCAAGCGTAACAAATGTAGACAAATATCTGTGAATATGTCAGGCTAATCAATCAAATCACATAAATCACATCATGTGTAATAATAATAGTCATACGTATGTTCACTCACACTTTTCCGTTCGCTCTCTCACATACACAAATACACACATCCGCAGACTCTCACCCCCAAACACTCACTCACACGGTTACTGACGATACGTGGCTTGTATCCTTGATGCGTTCAGTGCAGATTATATGGATTCTTGCTAAAGCTACAAAGATTTAAGATACAATGGATTTATCATAGATACTGTCAGAAGATGTTTCCGTAAGAATTTCTGTCCTTTTGGATTTCATTGCCATCACAAGGGAGTATAGGAAAATGAGAAGTTTTGGGGCAAATTTAGGCAAATCCTTTCCTTAAACATCGAAAAAGATGGCAGATTTGGACAGGATTAGTTGAATGCAAATAATTGTATCAGATTTCCAATCCAAGGTATGTCAAAGTTTATGAAGCATGAAATCGACCTCTGTAGGAGATCATAGTGAACATATAACTTTGTTTATTTGAATCTATCAAATACCCTAAGCTCCAAACCGTGACACTTGAGCCATTCAAAGGAAAAAAAGGGGATTTGAGAATGCGTAATATGTCACACACTTATTGTTAACTATTTAAAAAATACATGACATCTTTGGGGAGATATGTATCCAGCTTCTTAAGTATTTTAGCTCTTCCATGACCCATACGCACCCTAATTACAAAAGAGTCATAACTCAAAATATAAAAATTGCCGGTAGTGGCAAACAAAACTGGTTTTACTAACTTAAAATCTATATGGGAATTCTCAAAAATGCCAGAATTCATGGGGAATTTTTCTGAAGAGATGGAACAGAAGTTGATCTGAGATTTGTAAATGGGGTCGAAATGGTCCTTGGTTGTTATTTTTAAGCAAAAACTAAAATCTTAATATTTGGAGTTATGAGTCTGTTAAAGTTAAATTGCGATATCAACAAAAAATTAAATTAAATAAAATACTTTAGAAACTAGATACATATCTCCCCAACTATTTTCATAATAAAAAGGGTTAACCCAGAAAATACACAACCCAGCATAAATATTCATTGCAGAAATGAACAGTTTCGAAATGGGACTGCCCCCATGGAGGTGCAAAGTTTCTGATAGCCACTCACTTGGGAGTGACCAGAAATAATTTCTTCATAGGACAAACCAAGCTTTTTTACTTTTTTTGACTATTGCACAACCTCATGAGGTCAGGCGTCTTACACATATTAATTAAACAAACAAATTAAACAAATTTCAACATATTCTTTCAACTGGCTCTACGATATTATTCACCTTTTCTCGCCAGTTGGCAACACCAAGGATACGGAGGGATTCTTCTGCCTGGTCTTTCCAGCGGAGTCTTGGTCGTCCTCTTTTCCTGCTTCCATCGGGTACGTTATCGAAAACCTTTCGCGCTGGCTCATCTTCATCCATTCCGATAACATGGCCTAATCAACGCAATTAGCCTAATTTGATTCGCCTAGCTATGTCCACGATAGAACATAGACTATATATCTCTGCGTTCCAGCGACGTCGGTACTCGCCGTTTACTCTAACAGGACCATATATTTTACGCAGAATTTTTCTCTCTAAATCTCCCAGGTGTTTTTCATCCGCTTGCGATATCGCCCAAGTTTCGGAGCCATATGTCAAGACAGGTAAAATGAGAGTCTGCTATAACCGAACTTGTGTCCGTCAAGAGAGGGCTTTTTTTTAACTGCTTGCTGAACCCAAAATAGCATCTATTTGCAAGCATAATTCTCCTATCTATCTCCAGGCTGACGTTGTTGTCATTGTTCACGGCGAATCCAAGGTAGACTAATTAATCTACCACTTCAAAATAAATCGGTTGTCAACGTTCAAGTTCGGACCAAGTCGAGAGGTTTCTCTCGTCGTTGACACCATCAACTTTGTCTTGCCCTCATTAACAGCAAGACCCTCCTTCGCCGATTCCTTTTCGATTCTTGAAGATATTGCAGTAACCTCTTGCCGTCGGTGGTGCAATGGGTAGTGTGCGCGCATGAAATCCTGGGTTCGAACCCTGCTCTGACCACCTTAAAAAAAATTCTTTCGGCGGCGGTCACCTCGCATAGTGACGCCAACACTATCGAGTATTTAGGCATGAAAAAGTTTCTCAAAATACCGTTCGGAATCGGTGTAAAACTGTAGGTCCCAATCAGTGAGTGAAAACTGGAAAACGCACAGCTCGGTGAGTGTTAGAAGCTCTCCTCTGTCCCTTCATGGGATGTAATGGGAAACCATTTATTTTTATTAACCTGTCGCAAATTTCATACGAAAGCAACATATGGTTTTTCGTGTTAATGGTCTTGTTCATATTTACTGCAGCCTTTCTCATTATTATCTCCATTCAGATGTTGAATAGATTGCACGAAAGTGTGTCGCCTTGTCTAAGTCCTCGCTTGGTACAGAATGGTTCAGTGAGGTCTTTCCCCACTTTCACTGCTTATTTGGTGTTGGACAGCGTCTTTCTATAGAGGCGGATCAGTTTTGCCGGAAGCCCAAGTTCAGACATAGCTTCGTACAGTTTTCCCCGAATGGGGCTATCGAAAGCAGCTTTGTAATCGACAAAAAGGTGGTATGTATCGATTTTTTTTTCGTGGGTTTTTTCCAGGATCTGTCATAGCGTGAATATTTGGTCAGTCGTGGACTTGCCTGGTCTAAAATCACACTGATAAGGTCCAATGAGGTTTTCAATAATTGGCTTTAGTCTTTCACATAATACGCTCGACAAGAACTTATACGCGATGGATAAAACACTGATACCGCGATAGTTCGAACAGACACACGGATCACCCTTTTTGAATACAGGACATAATACACTGAGACTCCAATCGTAGGGCATACCAAGCAGCTGACTACTTACTACATTAATAATGTCCAGGGCAATGGTTTATCCGACGAAATGAATGAACATGCAATCACTGATGCGTCTCAGGTGAAATATGTGACCCTATAACTGAAGCTGTTCGAAATAGCGGACATATTCTTTAGTCCTTTGAACACTACTGCCCATCGGCGGATCAATAGTAAAGAATCAAAAATTCAGTTCCAACATACTGCTTTCTAGTCACCGTCTGATCCATAATGGTTGGCTGAAACATAGTCATTCTTACAGTAGGTTAAATGCAAAAACATGGTGGATTGGGTTTGACAATAAAAATACGAAATGAGAATGAGAAACCTTAAAACCTCCCTATTTATTGAGTTGGTTATAAGGACCACGATTCACGGATATGCACTCGGAATAATGTTGGTACACTATACAAATTATAACAGTAATTTCCCGGAACAACAAAGCCACTAGTGCAGATAGACTACCGTCTGAGCTGCTTACGGCGACATCTGGTGTCAAAGTTCAACCCAGTAAGTGAACGTGTGGTCACCATCTGCAAAAAAGCGAAATACTTTAACATGTGGATAATTTTTTTACACGCCCCGACAGAAGAAAAGACGATGACAAGAAGGATATTATCTATGAGCTCCTAGAGAAAGAAAACAACGGCTGCCCTGGCCATGACGTTGAGATTATTCTAGGTGATTTTAATGCTAAAGTTGGCAGAGAAAATATTTTTTAACCAACGACCGGTAAATTCAGCCAACACGTCATAACTTCCGATAACGGAGTTGGAAAGATGAATGCATCAGCTTATATGCAAACTCTGGCTACACGAATGCATGCCCGATACTTGGAGTCATAGCACACTGTGTCTTGTTTTCAAACGAGGCCGCGTATATATACCAAGTATCGTATTAGCCTTTTCTCCATTGCATGCAATGTCCTCTCAAGCGTAATGTTCGAAATACTAAGGCCGTTTGTTACAGACCAGATCGGACCTTATCAGCAGCGTAACTTTCGACGGCCTGAAAATTCAACTGACGACCATATTTTCACATTACGACAAACCCGGGAGAAAATCCACGAAAAACAAATCGACACCTACCACCTCTTTGTAAAGAAGATTATAAGGCTGCCTTCGATAGCCCCAAACGGGGAAAATTATACCTAGCTATGTCGCAGCTTGGTATTCTTGACAAGCTGGCACGCCTTTGTAGAATGACAGTGACTGATACGAGGTCCTCAGCACAGATTGGTAAAGATCTCACCGATTTCACCATTTAGTACGACGCGAGGCCTACAGAAGGGCGGCACTTTATTATGTCATCTCTTCAATATATTAATTGGGATCATCGTGAAAAAAGCAGCAGTCAACACGAATAAACCAATCAGCAGGAAAAGTCACATGCTGCTCGCGTATGCTGATAAATTAGACATCATTGGGCGAAATCTGCTAGAAGTTACTGGCGAATGTTCGAGAATGGAGAAAGAATCAGCAGGATTGAGAAGGGTTTGGCAGTAAAGGAGAACAAAATGAAATTAATGGTTTCGACAAGCAGAACATCCTCTCGATTGTATGTAAGAGTTAACGTTTGTATCCGTTATAACTTCGAGATAGTGGACGAATTTATTTACTTAGGATCTGCCGTGAACAGAAGAAATAACGTCAGCCTGGAAATCAAACGGAGAATAGTGCTTGCATGCTGCTGTTATTTCGGCCTAAGCAAGCACTTCAGAGATAAGACCATCTCACGAGAAAGGAAGATCGAACTATGTTAGACTTTCATACCATGTCTTGTTTTATGGAGCAGAATCCTGATTCAGATAGCTTGCAGTTGGAACATGACTGGGAGTTTTCGACAAAAAAATGTTCCGAAAAATATATGGTTCAATAATAGAAAAAGGTGAGTTTAGTCGCCGGATGAACCACCTGCTCAATAATCTGTAATCCGACATTGGAGTAGTTATGCGTACCAAAATAGTGCGTTTACGCTGGCTAGGCCATGTCAGTAGAATGGATCAGAATGAACCAGTGCGAAAGGAATTCGAAGACGTACTCGAAGGACATCGAAAAATAGAAGAACCAACTGAAGGAGAAAAACTGAATATCGAGCCGGTTGGACATACATTTTGTCCTCAGTTTGTAAAGCCCTTGACACCATCCGGGTTGTCTGAGGCCACCTAAGTAAGTAAGATATGATCCTTGGTTGTTGTTTTTAAGCAAAAAAATAAAATATCCGTATTTGGAGTTATGACTCTATGCACCTGCAATGTACATACATTTAGAACGTGCGAACGCTTTATAAGACGGGTGCCACTTTCCAACTGGCGGATGTCCTCGGAAAATATAAAGCTGACATCACAGCGATCCAGGAAATGCAATGGACAGGCTATGGTTGTACCAGAAGGAAAAACTGCGATATTTACTACAACTGACATGAGGGAAAGCACGAATTCGGGTGCGGATTTATAGTAGGCCAGAAACAGCGACATCTAGTCTCAGTGCTCAACCAAGTAAGTGAACGCATAGACACAATTCGCATCAAAGTGAAATATTTCAGCATCTCCTTAATGTGTGTGCACGCACCGTCAGAGGATAAAGACGATGAGGTCAAAGAAACTTTTTAGAAGCATCTGGATGAAGTATACGAACGCTGCCCAGACCAAGACATTAAGATTATTCTAGGCGATTTTAATGGCAAATTAGGAAAGGAAAGTGTCTTTCGACCAACCATCGATCTGCTTTATACCACATCGCATCACTTCGCCGCTGCAAAAAAATGGTGGTTATTAGCACACGATTACAGAATAAGAACATTCATATCTCCTGATCAGAGGACGAAGAACCAGATTGCTCACTTGGTAATAGATGGCAGGCACTCTTCTAGTGTAATGGATGTACGAGTGATACGAGGTGCCAATATAGACTCGGATCACTACCTGGTGGCTGCGAAAGTTCGCATAAGACTGAACAGGGCAGGACGAAAAACGAATGGGAATCTGGTGACTGATATGCACTGTGTGCTCAAAATATGGAGAGACCACTTTCACCACTACTCCACTCAGATTCTCCCACTGAAGATCAGGAGGTAACGTTAGTGGAAGATAGCGTAGATTGGAAGTGGGGAAAGACCTCACTGTACCAGTCTGTACCAATCGTTGACTGAGACAAGGCAACTCACTTTCGTGCAATCTCTTCAACATCTTAATGGAGATAATAATGAGAAAAGGTGCGGTAACCACGAACAAGACCATTAACACGAAAAACCATATGTTGGTGGCGTATGCTGACGACATAGACATCATTGGGCCCAATTTTCGAGAGGTTACTGCAGTATTTTCAAGAATCGAAAACGAATCAGCGAAGGTGGGTCTTGCTTTCAATGATGGCCAGATAAAATTTATGGTGTCAACGACCCCTCGACTTGGTAGATGAATTTGTTTACCTTGGATCCGCCGTGAACAAGCACAATTACGTCAGCCTGGAGATAGACAGGAGAATTGTGCTTGCAAATAGATCCTATTTTGGGCTCAGCAAGCAGTTTAAAAATAAAGCCCTCGCTTTACGGACAAAAGTCCTGCTACGTATATCACATTCTCATGTTACCTCTCTTGACATATTTCTCTGAAACTTGGGTCATATCGAAGGCGGATGAAAAACACCGGGGAGTACTCAAGAGAAAAATTCTCTGTAAAATGTATGGTCCTGTTAGTGAAAACGGCGAGTTCCTCCGGCGCTGTAACCAAGAGTTCTATATGTTCTGTTGGGAATTTAGAGAGATCGGCTCTCTGTTTTACTTGCCCCACTCCCTAAACGAGGGCGTTGAGCAACTACAGAATGATGGCTTCGACTGTCCTCTTCCTAGCCAAAGCAAATTTAAAACTGCGGTTTCCCGGCTTAAGCACTACAAAGCCGGTGGTTCTACCGGCTAAGCTGTTTAAGGCTTTATTTTCATAATAATAGAGGAGTTAGCGTACAAAATACATAACCCTGCATAAATTTTAGTTGCAGCAATGAGCAGATTCGTCCATGCGAACATTGTACCGTTTGCTGCAGAGAATAATTACGATGTGACGTCATTCGAATTTTATACGTCATTCGAATTTTTTTTCTTTAAATTTAATACAAATTTATGTTGAACATTTTCCACATTTAATGGAAAAACGAACAAATAATGCCAACAAATGTACCTTAGTATCGCAAACAACCAATCAACTGATGGTTCTGCTAAGCACCCATTTGACTTCAGTGTCCATTTGAAGGACAATTATCTTACCTGTAAAGAAAAAAGAAAATCAACAGCTTTAGTTGAATGAAAATTAATACATTTTGTTAAATATTTTATGCCTAAAATAAAAAGCTTGTATCAAAATAAATGTAATATACTTGTATCCCTAAACTATGTATAGTTTTATCCTTGTACACCCTCATACCATCTGGCCCTTCCTAAGAGCTATTAATAATTGAAAATTCTCAATTTAAAGTTTCAAGCTCATATGCACAAAACGCACTTGATTCGAGAAAAGAAGCGCATATAATTCACACACTCAATTATTGGCAAATTTAATAAAACTTATGTGGGAAACTTCAAATGCTATAAATTTGAAAAACCCAACACGGGAACTTGCACAAAGTTATACTGCTTTCCTCCCTGCTCCAGAAGAATTGAAAAATAATGCTTTTCCAACATCTACTAACACTCAGCTCAGCCCAGCTATCTTGGGTGGCATAAGAAATCTTAAACTGCTGGAACTTTATCTATTAAATTCAATTTATTGCAAACGATATACATATATTGAGGTTGTTGTTATTGTAGTGGTATCCTTAGCAATAACAACAACATTCGCATAACAAATTAAGACAAACTTAACAAAAATAACCTCTTGTCCAGTCATGTAATTTTCTCACTCTCTCTCTCTCTCTCTTTCTCTTTCTCTTGTTCTTTGCAGGATGAAAAGAATCAATTGCTTATCACAAATATTTGGTTAAAATTGGTAAGTCCGACAAATGTATTATAAGAAACTACTACAAATACAATAAGAACAACAACAAATACCGGGGGGAAAAATCAACAACAACAACACCAATGTGTACTTTAATCAAAATCAGATAACAGCCTTAGGATATGCAAACGGATACGGATGTGAATACGGATACGGTGTGGTCATGGTTACATCTGTCTCTGACAGGACATAGTGATAAATGTGTAGGCGTGTTAGTACAATGGTAGTGAGAGTGTTACTGGTGAAGCGGCTGAGAATGACGAGGTGTATTCCCAACTCCAGATATGTGTTCATTGCCTTAGGCTGTAATCTAAATGAATAAAGCAGAACAAAACATTCAATTTGTCCATCAAATCCGAAATAAATTGATATATAAATAACATGAAAATATCAAGTAAACTAATACTTAGAGGTATGAGTAACTAATGCACTATCACCGCATCTAATAATAAACACATTCTTAAATAAAGAAACTGCATACGAGGCTCGCGCAATGATTAAGGTTAATTGGTCACTATGAAAACTTTAAATATTAATTTGGAAATATAAAAATATTAGAAAATTTGTGCTTTAAACCAGCACGTCTTAATCCATTTCCAATTGTAATTGCAAGATTTCCAAGCAATATTAAAAAATTATATTGAGGATTGTAATTTAAATTTGAGAAGAAAATAATATTTAAATTCGTGTCATTCATCTATAATTCAAAAAAATTTTATTGAAATTCAGAATGGTAAATAAAGTCCCTGTAGAAATACCTGGGAAAGATGAAATTTTTCTTGTAGGTTTTCTCAAGTAAAACAAGAATCCCCTTGTGAAATTCCAAAATCTTAACTTATGCTTTCGTACCCCTTTGCGGTTATAAGGTTATAAAAAAAAGGTTTCACATTGCATCCCATGAAGGGATTGGGAGCTTCTCACATTGGGCCCCACAGTTTTACAGCGGTTCTGAATGCTTGAGAAACCTTTTCACGCCTAAATACTTGACAGTGTTAACTATTACACGGCCATAAAAAAAATATATAAAGGGTCCGCCAAATAATTTTTTTTTTTGAAAATGCTATAAAAAAAACTACTGAATATTTTCTCAAATTTCTTTTTTTATTTGAAAGTACAATCCTCCCGGTTAATAATGGAAAATAATTTCATTCAAATGGCTGCCTCGGCTGGCCATGCAGTAGCCTACACGATCGGTCCAATTTTCCGATGTCTCCGAAATGTTCAATTGTTGAGAACGACGGTGAATTGACGTTGATGGCGATTCACGCACACTTTCAGCCACAGCAGCAATATTCTCGGATGAACGCACTATTTTTGGCTTTTTACGCTTTGGTTTATCGATGAGGATGCCAGTTTCTTTCACTTTTTTCACAAGATAACGAACATACGGAGCTGACGGTGCTTCTCTTCTTCCAAAATCCGTACGCAATTTTCGCACACATTCTGCAACATTACCATGATTTTCGAAGTAATGTCGCAATATTTCACAGCGTTGTTCAAGCGTATACACAACCATACTCGTTCAGCGGAAGGATAAAACTAATTATCTGTCAAAACAGACATGAGCTAAGTGTTACCATTCGCGAAATAAGCACTAGTTGGGGGAAAAAAAACGTTAGATGGCGGACCCGTTATATTTTCATACTTATGACAAGCATTTTTTCACGGCATTTTAAAGTTTTGGGCAAGTATATTTTTTCCGATTTTTCGCGTATTTCCCCCCTAGGTCTGGAGCCCAGAGTAGAATACTAAAAAGTTTATATTACCCTTCCACTCATGTTACTCCGGGATAGGAGTGCAGAAGTTTCTCTTAAAAGTTGAAGTGGGTGTCATGTAGGTGACTGTTACTGTTGATAGCCGCAGATGCCTCAAAATCAACCTACATACATATAACCATATAAGGTGGAGTTCCATTGCAAAAAATATCCTAGGCCGATTGCCAAATATGCAACCATTTTCCTTTTCAGCAAGCCTAGACGTAACATGTGCAGGATAGACCTCAAACCCTTGGTAGGGGTTGTGCGAAGGGAACCCCTTACACACCATTGTCAATCTCTGGACTATTGTTAACACACTTAGATAACAGGGTAAATAATATCGTGCAGGCAACAGCTGTATATTGCTGTACTTACTCTCGAATTTTAATTTTCAAATTTTAAGGACGAATATATAAATATCATTGCTGGTGAATTTGAACGTAGAGCAAGGCGAACCTACAAGCAATTGTATTGGCTATATGAATTGTTGTTGTCGAATATTTTTCGAACATTTTCATTATAAGGGATTCAAATATGTATTGAGTTTTCGTTTGCATTTAGTTTGATGAATTTTTCAATAGAGGATGCATTTTGCAAAATTTTTAATAAAAAAATCACACAAGGTGTCAGGGGACACCCGCTTGGAACGGAGTTCCTTTCGCTATATATTATGGACGAGTTAGTTCCAACACGCCTAAAACGTCCGATGAAAAATACGATAATTTAAATGGATCATCCTTTTTTTAACAATTTTTTTTTTATAGAATGTATTTTTATAAAAACAATATATTTTTAGGACCTTTTTGTAAGAATATGTAGTAGTACATTTTCCCGAAAAGGTCCTTTTTAAATAGAGGTATTAAAAGCTAATGTTGTTTTAAGAAAAGGAACTATTTTAAGAAGAAGCACTTTCTGCAAGAAAAAGCCATAAGAGTATGAATTTTTTATAAAAAGTACTTTTTTTAAGAACATGGACTTTTTAAAGAAGTGGTACTCATTTTAGGAAAAGGTTATTTGTGTAAGAAAGTTTACTTATTTTCAGAAAGGCTACTTATCTCAAGAAAAGAAAAGAAAAGAAAAGAAAAGAAAAGAAAAGAAAAGAAAAGAAAAGAAAAGAAAAGAAAAGAAAAGAAAAGAAAAGAAAAGAAAAGAAAAGAAAAGAAAAGAAAAGAAAAGAAAAGAAAAGAAAAGAAAAGAAAAGAAAAGAAAAGAAAAGAAAAGAAAAGAAAAGAAAAGAAAAGAAAAGAAAAGAAAAGAAAAGAAAAGAAAAGAAAAGAAAAGAAAAGAAAAGAAAAGAAAAGAAAAGAAAAGAAAAGAAAAGAAAAGAAAAGGTGTTATTTTGTTTTTAAGAAAAGGAATTTTGGTATGAAACGGCTTTTGTTTAAGAGAATGTATTTTTTTAAGAAAAGGTTTCTTTTAAGAAATGAAAATTTTTTTAGAATTATCCATTTTTCAAGAGCAGGTACATTTTTAAGATTTGATTTTGTTTCGCAAAAAATTTACTCTTTAAAGAAAAGGTACTTGTTTGGGAAATGTTTTTTTTTTAATTGGTAATTTTTCAAGAATTGGTACATTTTTAAGAGCGGGTACTTTTCTCAAGAAAAGTTATTTTGTTTCACAAAAAAGGTAATCCTTAAAGAAAAGGTAGTTTTTTAATAAAAGGCAATTTGTTGCAAGAAAAAAATACTTTTTTTAAGAAAAGGTAGGTTTTGTAAGTTCAAGTAAAGGTACTTCTTTAAGAAAATGTATGTTTTTAAGAAAAGGTACTTATTTTAAGTATAGGAATAGGTATTTTTTTTTTACAAAATGTATTTTTTTTAATAAAATTCACGGATTTAAGAAAATGTTCTTTTTTAAAATTCTTTTATTTTAGCCTTTCCAAATTAACTTCTTATTGGGTTCAAAACTAAAGTAAATACTAAATATTGGTTACAGGATCCACATAGAAAAGTTCCCATGAAGCAAGAAATTTCCCAACATATATTAGTCTAGACACAAAACCAAAGCAAAAGAACCCAATATAGGAAGATTCTGGGTTGTAGTATAATAGTGTTAAAAAAAGTTGTTTAGTTTTTTTTTCATTTAGCCCCCATCCCGCAACGTGCAATAAGAAACGTCGTTCCAACAACTATTGGCTTTATTCACAAAAATTTGTGAGAGATTTATGAGACAGATTATCATACAAAAAAAGTCTCTCAAATCTCTCAAAACTTTTTACGAACAAGGCCAATAGTTTTTGCAACGAAATTCTTTATTGTACGTTGCGAGATGGGGGCTATATGAAGAATAATTAAACAATCTCTATTAGTATGTATATAGAATGCTATTAAGCTTCAATAAATAAAAATAAAATATTTCTAATAAAAGACTGAATAAATTAATATCATCCCTGATAATATTAATTTTTGAGACTTTAATATCAATTAAAATTGACTCAATAGCAAAAACGACATTTTACTTACACTTCTCAATATAAATCAATTTGGATTTTCTCAACACCAATTCTTATTTATCAACATCATTAATTTCGCAATAACACTGTTAATTTTTCACATCATTTCCTATTTTTCAAAATTACAATTTTCTTTACTCAACATTTGTTTCTGACATATCGACTACAATTTGAAAAGTAGTAGAGAATTGGTTCAAATATCCACTTTTACCAAATTTTTTTAAACCCCCCTCGTATCAATTACCAACACTTGTCTATTTTATATCCGCAGAGCGTTAACCAAAATGAGACCCAACAAAAAATGTAACGAAATGTGATCAAACAAATTCCAACCATAAATGTGAAATTATAAATACTTGTTATTTAAATATAACCAGCGTTGGTTAGCAACTCTTCTTCCTTTATCGCCGCCCCTAAGCAGGAAATGAAATCGCTTCCAACAAAACGATTCAGCCCCACCACTCCTTTTTTTATTAATGGAGATGGGTTGCAACAAATAGCCCCAAGAGTTGGCCACATATTTCAGCAATTTGACCAAAACGAAATATGGTAACAATTTGTCTTATGGTTAAATGCACAACAACCACAAGCAACGATTTATAAAACGCCACAATCCAACAACAAAATGAGATAACAGACCAGAACAAGAAGAAGCATAAAACATTGAAAACAAAGTCAAAACACTTAGCAAACACTGAGTTTATCTGTTATCAAAAATTGAAAGAAGCGAGTGGAAGAAAAACATTGTATACACACTCTGGCCATGGGCAGCAAACTAGCAGGACCAACGATAAAAACCGTTAACATATTGTTAACTCCCTCGCATCCAGGGCCGAAAAAAGGAGTCCACACTCTATTGCAAATTGGAAAGAGTTGAATTAGTGTTCATTTAAAACGCTTTGCAAGTTTGACCTAACGTGTGGTTTGCAGGGAACTGGATATCAAATGTGTTTGTGAAGCCGTAAAGAACAGGATCTACTTTCTCATGTGTATTAGGCTTAAAGACTTCTGTGCAAGTTTAAATTTTAAAACAAGTTCAGCTTAGGAATTTATCAACTAAGGCAATATATATTTACAAAGGATAATTAAAATAAACCTGAATACTCGTGTAATTTCGACATCGATTTTGTTGAGCAAAGCGCTTTGTTACCAAACTTTGTCTGGTTCGTATTTTTCGAAACAATTTGTATATATTTTTCCTTACAAAAAGTTTACTAATTATAATTTAAAAAAAAACTACACCAGTTCATCAGATTCTCATCAATTTATACCAACATAAAAGGGTGTCAAACAGTAGGGTTGTGAAGGACACACAACTTCATCAGAATGTTGTTGGTAGGAAATACCTCTGTTGTGAACGGTAATTAATTTTCTGATCTGTTTTTTGTTTTACATACTAATATTTCCAACAGGCTTAGCTACGAGTATTCCCTTCAAAGATCAATTCATGCATTCTCATTTAGAATTTTTCCCCCGGATATTCCCGGTGCCGAGCATGTCAAAAAATTATGCACATCCAACGGCGCTACTACATGCTGAAAAATATCAGCCCCAACAACATGTTGCACGGCACCATGTACATGTTTATAAGCATTGTTTCCGTGATTCGTGAAGATGTACTGCTTTTTTATTCTTTATTGTCTGCACGTTTTTGTTTCCAGCAGTTTTCAACACACAAAGCCAAATTTTGGTCACACATTCATATATTGTAACCTAGTAATCATTGTGTCCTAAAACGTGTTATATTAAATAGCAAACACAATGTGTTTGGACACAAGCATACTATATTTCCGGCAAGTTAAAACACGTCATATTTGTATCCAAAAAAGAAAAAAGTCAAATTTTTCAGTGTTCAGCAATATTTGGATGGAAGATTAAATTTAGTTAAATTTAGTTGGATGGAAGATTAAATTTAGTTGTTATGAATAAAGTAAAAGCTTTTGCTTGCTGTTAATGACTCTACTAACAGTATGTAAATAACAGGCGATTAGTGCTGCGCCTGAAAGTATGCATTGTAACAACGGATATATTATAGCTTTAAAACTTTATAACTACATTTATTTATAACTTCGAAACTGTTGCCTATGCAGCGAAACGTTGTATGAACAGATTAAAGGAATTGTAATTCTTAATTTGTTTCAGCTTATTCGGACTAGTGGTTCTCGAGTTATAACAAACAAAAGAACCTAAAACGTGACAAATTCCCCTATACGATACTTACTAACTTCAAATTAATTATTAAATTATTATTTGAGGTAACTTGACCAAACGAATGATGCAGAAGTTCTTCTTTTTGGGGCTACTTTCACAAACTATTATCAGAATTGAGTCCCGAATCAATCACCTGAAAAATGTTGTACTGTGTTATGATAGACATCGTACTCTTAAAGCGTTTTCTGATTATCGTCGCAAAATCAGGGGTATTGTTTCTATGCGCTCAGCTGGCTTTGAGTGCGACACAACATTTCGGATTTATGAGAGCTTGGATACTCCAAATAGAAAAGTTCTTCAGCTAGCTACAGGGCCGAAACGTGAGAAGAAGCTGTGGAGCGCATTTTCTATAAGGGGCAAGGTTTTTATACGAATCCAACGCAATTCGGAACCAGTACACGTGCCTGATGAGATCACATTATTCCAAATAACTCAGGGTCATTGACATTATATAATATTCTATTTTTATTCATTATTATACTCTTTCAAATTAAAATATTGTTTTTTTTTTTATTTATATATATACCCACTTTTAGCATGATGATTGTAAGGCTGATAATTTTCTTTGTTCTATCTATATTTTCTCTCCTCCCCTCTTCTACTTTACACCGAATCAAGCTTTATAAAAATGTTTTCTCTTTGAAGTTTCGGGTTTTTCAATAAGAGCGCTACAAAAGCTTTTTTTAAATAAAACAAAACCGGTTTTAGATACCAATGAAATTCTTTATTCCTGTGAAAGTACGTTCGATGCGATTATGTATGGAACTTGATTTCTTTTGCATGGCTACCACGGGCACGCTTACAGAAGTCCAGACGCTGAAGCCAATTTTCGACGGTTTTCAAGCATAAATCGGCCGATACTGCTGCAATTTCACGTTCGATATTGGTACGAAGTTCATCAATCGTCGCTGGCTCGTTGGCATAGACCATAGACTTGACGTCGCTGGCTTGTTGGCATAGACCATAGACTTGACGTAGCCCCACAGGAAATAATCTAACGCTGACGACCATAAATTGGACGTAGCGCGTTGAGGCTAGTGACTCCAAATTTCGGTAGTAAATTTTAATAATTTCGACTCGTTGTTGGCTCGTATATCTTTCCATGATGAAATGGCAAACCTTACTGAAGGGAAATGTCAAAAGAGCGGGGAAAACTATGGCGTCGTTTGCTGTCCCTACCGATTTACTTTGGTAGCGCCTCTGTTTAAAAAGGATGACATTTAAAATTTTTATGTTCACAAAGGTTGAAAGTGAAAAAAAAATTTATTTGTTTCAAAGGTTTTACTATTACTAAATGAAAATTAAGAAATAAAAACTCAAGCACTATGAAACACGAAAAGATCCTTAAAATCGAAGAAAATAAATATCCGCCATATATATGAAAATTTCTCAGAAAATTAAATAAAGTTTTGTAAATTTTCACACATTATTATTCACAGGTATCATTGTAAATACTAAGGAGAAATTTGAGAAAAAATTTAAAGGACATTGAAACAGGAATAGGTCCTTAAAATCGAAGAAAACCAATATCCGCCATATATTTGAAAGCTCTCAGAAAATTAAAAAAAAGTTTGGAAAATTATCACCCTTCAATACTCACATATGTTGTTGGAAATACTAAGGAGAAATTTTAGAAAAAATTTCAAGGAGATCGAAACAAGACTACGTCCTTAAAATCGAAGAAAGCCAATATTGGCCATATATGTATATGGAAACTACTCAGAAAATTAAAAAAGTTTTGAAAACTTTCACACTTTAATATTCACATATGTTTTTTGGAAATCCTAAGGAGAAATTTTAGAAAAATGTCGAGGAGATTGAAACAGGACAAGGTCCTTAAAATCGAAGAAAACCAATATCCGCCACATATATGAAAACATCTCAGAAAATAAAAAAAAGTTGTGAAAACTGACACACTTTAATATTCACAGATATAATTGTAAATTTTAAGGAGACATTTTATAAAAAAATTCAAGGACGTTGAAACAGGACTATGTCCCTAAAATCGAAGAAAACCAATATCTGCCATGTATGTGAAAATTTCACAGAAAATTAAAAAAAGTTTGGAAAATTTTCAAACTTCGATATTCACATATATTATTGTAAATGTTAAGGAGAAATTTTAGAAAAAATTTCAAGAACATTGAAACAGGACTAGGTCCTTAAAATCGGTGAAAACAAATATCCACCGTATATATCTTGTACTTTGAACATTATAATGGAAGTATCGCCGAAGGAAAAAAATAAAAAAAAATCGTCCTCATGCCATTTCAAAGGGGTTTCAATGGTCGTGTGCGGTGAACGGACTTAACGCCTATGAACTTAACCTTGAGGCAGCCCAAACATTTGTTTTGGGCGTTAAGTCCATGGGCGCTGAGTCCGGTTACCGCACACGACCATTGAAACCCTTTTCAAATGGCTTGGACATGTCAAAAAGCTTGATATTTGAGTTTCGCACGAGCTTAAGGAAATGCAGTTGAAGCACTTGCAATTTATTACTCAAATGGAACAAAAATGATCCATTTTTGAAACGCATTGTCGCTGAAGATGTAAAATTGTTTCTTTACCACAATGTCAACCGTAAGTGATCCTAGTCCAAGCACGATGAACGCGCTCAAAGGCTAAGCTGCACCAAAAAATTTAGCTACACCAATTTTGTCCATTTGATGGGATTTTAAGGAAGTAATTTATTTTGAATCGCTTCCAATCCATAAAATCTGACTTATATTGTCAGCAGTTGTGGAACATTGATGGGGCTCTGAAAGAAGCACGACCTGAACTGGTAAATCGCAACGGCGTGATTTTCCATAACCACAACGATAGACCTCAGACATCTTTGCAGACTCGGCAAAAAATATTGGAGCTTGAATGGGATGCGATGCTACATCCACCTATAGTCCTTATCTGGCAACTTCGGATTTTCATTTATTGCTGATTTTCCAAAATTTTTTGTATAGAAAGTATTTCAATTCCAAGGAGGACCTACAAGCCGAGTTGATCGAATCTATTTATGGGACGGACCGCTCATTCTATGGACTTGAGATCAAAATGTTGCTTGGACGATAACAGAAGGTCATTTAACATTTATAGATTAAAATTAAAAATTTGAATACAAAAATCATATGAGGTGTCAGGGGACTCCCGGTTGGAACGAAGTTCCTATCGCTATATATTATGTATTAGTTAGTTTCAACTCGCCTAAGGCGCCTGTTGAAAAATACAGTAATTTAAACAGATCTTTTAAAACAGATACGTTTTGTAAAATGCTAAACTTTTTTAAGAAATTTTTTTTTATAGCATGTATTTTATTGTTTTTTTAAAGTATATTACTCGGTTCTTTCTGTAAGAATATGTATTATATTTTCCCAAAAAGGTCGATTTTTAAACAGATGTATTTCTTTTATTAAAAGCTAATGCTTTTTGTTAACAAAAGGTACTATTTTTAAGAAGAAATACTTTCTGTAAGAAAAGGGCATAAGAGTATGAATTTTTTTTTACAAAGAAGTACTTTTTTTAAGAACAGATACTTTTTAAAGTGGTACTCTTTTTAGGAAAAGGTTATTTTTTTAAAAAATTTACATATTTTCTGAAAGGATACTTATCTCAAGAAAGGAAAAGAAAAGGTATTTTTTTTATTTTTAAGAAAATTTACTTTTAAGAAAAGGAATTTTTATAAAAAATTTATGTTTTTCAAGAGAAGTTCTTTTTTTGATCAAAACGTTTTCTTTTTAAGAAATGGGAATTTTTTTCAGGGTTGGTCCTTTTTTTCAGGAATGGGTTCATTTTTAAGAGTGGGTACTTATCTCACGAAAAGTCATTTTGTTTCACACAAAAAGGTACTCTTTAAAGAAAATTTACTGTTTTAATAAAAGGCAATTTGTTGTAAGAAAATGTACTTTTTCAAGAAAAGGTACTTATTTTAAAAAAAATTACTTTTTTTAAGAAAAGGTTACACAAAATAGGTACTCTTTAAAGAAAATGTACTTTTTTAAGAAAAGGGAATTTGTTGTTTGAAAATGTACTTTTTACGAAAAGGCACTTATTTTAGAAAAAATTCCTTATTTTTAGAAAACGTACTTTTTGTAAGAAAATTTACTTTTTTTAAGCAAAGGTAATTCGTAAGATATTTTGTTACACGAAAAAGGTACTTTTTTAAGAAAAGGCAATTTGTTAAGAAAATGTACTTTTTTCAGAAAATGTACTTATTTTATAAAAAATTTCCTTTTTTAAGAAAAGGTACTTTTTGTAAGAAAATTCATTTTTTTTAAGCAAAGGTACTTCTTAAGATATTTTGTTACACAAAATATGCACTCTTTAAAGAAAATGTACTTTTTTAAGACAAGACAATTTGTTGTAAGAAAATTTACTTTATTCAGAAAAGGTACTTATTTTACAAAAAACTACTTTTTATAAGAAAATGGACTTTTGTAAGAAAATTAACTTTTTTTAAGCAAAGGTACTACTTAAGATTTGTTGTTACACAAAAAGGTACTCTTTAAAGAAAAGGTGATTTTTTAAGAAAAGTCAATTGGGGTTAAAAGAAAATGTACGTTTTTAAGAAAAGGTACTTATTTTAGAAAAACTTACTTTTTTTAAAAAAGGTAATTTTTATAAGAAAATTTCCTTTTTTTTAAGCAAAGGTACTTCTTTAAGATAAGGTATTTTTTTTAAGAAAAGGTACTTTGTTTAAGAATATGAATAGGAATTTTTTGAAAGAATCCACACTTATTAAGAAAATTTTCTTTTTCTAAACTTCTTTCACTTTGGCTTTTCTAAATTGACGTTTCATTGGGTTCAGAACTACAATATATACAAAATATTGGTTACAGGCTCCACCTAGAAAACTTCCCACTAAACAATAAATGTGCCAACATCTGTTAGTCTAGACACAAACCAAAGCAAAAACACCCAATATAGTTTATAATACCATAAATAAATAAAAAACATAAATGGTGAAAGATAAGTGGTGGATTTGAAAGTAAAGGGAGTTTTTGTAGATGGCGTCGGAGTGGTGGATATGGGTAAATTTCCTGGAAACAAAAACTATTGAAGAAACTATATAAACATGCTTTCTGGCATTGTGTATTGTGAACAAATATCAAAATATAATATTCCATTATTTATATTATATTTTAAAATTTAAACAACAGAATCGAAAAAAAAAATTGTGTTTGAGTGCTTTTTCGTCACATCCCAGTGAAAAATGGTCGTACGGAAACAGCCTGTGCCCTCTGGTGAAAATGGTGATTAAGCAAATGAATAATCTATGGTTTTTATTTATCTATGTTAATACCGAGTTGTAGTATAATAGTATAAAAAACTAGTTGTTTCGGTTTTTTTTCATTTAGCCCCCATCCTGTAAGAGCGATAAGGAACTTCGTCCCAATAATTGAAACTTACTCTGAACAAAAAAATCGAAATTACTCTTTTACCAACCCGATAATTGCACGTTTCCTTTGTACAGCTTTCTCTGTGCTTGGAAAATTGTAAAATATTTGAATACTACTCCATTGGAACTAATGCAAATGTTATTCTTTGGGAACAAATTGCTACATTATTTGTTGGTTTATTACAACTATTGTAAATTGTGAGAAAAATTGTGTGAGCAGCAAAGGACAAGGCCAACGTCTCTCTTAAATCACTGTCAAACCCGTACAAATAAATATTAGCGAGAAATTTTCGGCGGCATTTCAAAAAACTGACATAATTGTACTTATTCCATTTTACAATCCACCACCTATGGCTGTTATGGGCAGCTGCGTAAAGCTTTTGGGAGAAATTGAAAAAACCAAAAATATAAAAAAAAGAACATTTAAATGTCGTCCTGGTTAACCCAAATTACAATAGTTAGTCACAGATGCAGTCCGTTACTATTATCGTATTACTATTCTCCTTAATTCATTCTGACATTAACATCTGTTACATTAAACTACGTAGATTTTACTTTGGAACAAAGTATAAGACATCTCCCACAAAATCTCTGCTTGAACAGAAGTCATATAAAAGGACGACTTTTGTTATATGTCAATTCCACTATAACCATACAGTTTTAGTAGCAACTCCCTGTAACATAAAACACAACAAATTGTCACATGTTAATAGTTTTAAAAAGGACACTTTATTCCAGGTAATCCTGTTCTAATAGAAAAACACGAACACTGTGAAAGATTACCTTCTTCGCAGTAAGCTAACAGTGTTTTATATATAATTATATACACGATTTTCATCTCCTCATCTTTAGCAAACTTAACTGTCTCTCAGTCATAATATAATTTGTCATTTACTTGACACTGAAAAAAACAGCATCAGCATCTCAGTAGGTGCCAGCTAGCTAAACTTGCCATAAATGAAATTGAAATTTCTTTTAGTATAACAATGACAGTCATTGATAACGAAAACTGGGAAGACAACCATCTAACTCCCCAGACCACTTGAAAACTGGCGAAGATGTACATGAAGTACCCAACGCAACCCAACTACTTGCAAGTAAGAGTGGGGAAAAAAATCACAATGTACTTAAATTCAAGAATACAAAGAGGATTGAGTAACTCCATCCTGCTTGTGTCAAGTGGCATTTCACCAAAGAATATAATCAAAAGATGATGAACATTTCCACTGAGGCCATAAGATAGGAACATAAATTCATTTCAGCACAAGTCAAGAAAATGAAATATAGACTGGTTAATGTTACACATTGTTACGAGTACATTCATGATATCCTGCGCCGTCCTTTTGGTGTTGTCGCGTTGGTTTTCATGTCTCTAGCTCATCTTCCTTAACATTCATGCTGGATTGGTTGGTTGTAAATGATTGAGGCAGTGCTGTTAATGCTCTTGTTCTATTTGATAAATCCTTTTTTATTATTGTACGAACGTTTATGTAGGATTTTTCGTTAGCAATTAATTTTATTAAGAGTTAAATTTAATGCGCTTGAAAAGTGATTAGATATGGCGGCCGGGAGGGAAGGCTCTCTAATGCGCAGGAACCAAAGGCGTTGGAACTGAAACAGGAACTAGATACTTGTTTATAAGATAGCAATAATCATGCAGCGATCATTGGAGAGTAGAAGTTGAAGTTAGGGCGGCAAACCGAAATGCCGAAATTTCGAAAAAAATTTACATGTGCGTTTTAGAAATTATTAACAAATGTAGACGTTGATATCACGAATTGCAAAATGATGTTGCCTAATAAAGGGTTTTCCAACAGAGACGCTACAAAAGTAAATCGATAGGGACCGCTAACGACGCCATATTCTTTCCCGCTCTATTGACATTTCTCTTCAGTAAGGCTTGCCATTTCATCATGGAAAGATATACGAGCCAACAACGAGTCGAAATTATTTAAGTTTACTACCGAAATTTGGAGTCAGTGGCCTCAACTTTAAGAAGCCAACTTTAAGAGGCTTCAACAATCAGCGATGAGGCTCATTTCTGGCTGAATGGCTTCGTCAATAAGCAAAATATGCGTTATTGGTCAGACAGCAATCCACACGTAATCCATGAGTCATCATTGCATCCCGAACAAATTACGGTTTGGTGCGGTTTATGGGCCGGCGGCGTCATTGGGCCGTACTTCTTCCATGATGATCCAGACCGGGGCATTACTGTGAATGCGAATCGCTACCGTTCAATGATAACCGAATTTTTTTGGCCCCAATTGGATAATATGGACTTGGAGGACATGTGGTTCCAACAGGACGGCGCCACAAGCCACACAGCGAATGCCACAATCCATGTATTGGAAACCAAGTTTGGTGAACGTGTTATCTCACGAAATGGACCAGTCGATTGGCCGCCTCGGTCGTGCGATTTGACGCCGTTAGATTATTTCCTGTGGGGCTACGTCAAGTCTCTGGTCTATGCCAACAAGCCAGCGACGATTGATGAACTTCGTACGAATATCGAACGTAAAATTGCAGCAGTATCGGCCGATTTATGCGTTCAGCGTCTGGACTTCTGCAAGCGTGCCCGTGGTGGCCATGCAAAAGAAATCAAGTTCCATACATAATCGCATCGAACGTACTTTCACAGGAATAAAGAATTTCATTGGTATCTAAAACCGGTTTTGTTTTATTAAAAAAAAACTTTTGTAGCGCTCTTATTGAAAAACCCGTTATTTAAAATTTTTGTATAAATTCTTATAACCGCCAGAAGTTAACCAAAAGAAGTCCTTCCTACATCGATCGATATTAAATCAATTCGTAAATAAATAAATAAATAAATGGTTTCCCGTTACATCCCATGGAGGGATTAGGGAGAGCTTCTCACAAAACACTGAGCTGTGCGCGTTCTAGTTTTATACTCACTAATTGGGACCTACAGTTTTACACCGGTTCCGAACGGTATTTTTAGAAGCGTTTTCATGGCTATATACTCGATTCTGTCGTCGTCACTATCCGAGGAGACCCACGTTCTCATGCACAAGAAAAGTTAATATCCCGAAAATATATGCTCCTACTGGTTTGCCCAAAACTTTCTAGGACCTCGCATAAGAAACTGAAGATTTTCTGAAGTTTCCCAGATAAACTGTATATTTTGGAGAAACGAAAAATGTCTGCAGTAAATAGTAAACTAACATCGCTTGGCATGGATGGTGTGATCTAAACATGGACCAATGTTACGCTGACAATTTGTTTTCTTGTCAAATAATAACTTTCGATGTCAGTTTTTTATTGTGTTGGCTTTTAGCAGGAAAATATTTTCGATTTTACAACCACTCAAGACAAGTACGACCAATAATAGAGATTTAGAGGATTAACTTACACGCTGAAATATTACGGCCCCTGAAACACATTGCAGGAACCATTTTTTTTCTTTAGTATCTGGCGCGTTTTTGTTTTCACCCGTTCTTAACAAACAAACCCACATTTGGGTCAAAAATACATGTATTATAACATATCAATCACTGTGTCCCAAACATGTTATATTGAGTAGCAAACAAAATGTGTTTGGGCACAAGTATTATATATTTATGATAAGCTACAAACACGTTATATTTGCACCCAAACATCAAAAAAAGACAATTTTTCAGCGTGTACTTACTTACTTACTTAGGTGGCCTTAACCAACCCAGAGAAGTCAAACGCTTTACAAACTGAGTATACCATGTTTCTCCCACCGGCTCAATCTTTAGCTTTTCTCCTCCAGTTGGTAACACCAATCTCTCGCGTTATATTTTCCGATCTCCCTCAAGTACCTCGTCGAATACCTTTCGCACTGGTTCATTCTCATCCATTCTATCGACATGGCCTAGCCAGCGTAAACGCGATCTTCATCGATACCCGCCGTTTTCTATTATAGGACCATACATCTTCCGGAGCATTTTTCTCTCGAAGAATTCCAGTGATGTTCCATAAGCATGCGATCTGACCCAGGATTCTGCACCATAAGGTGAGTGAGGTTGTATCAGAGTCAGATACAGTTGGATCTTTGCTTCTCGAGAGAGGGTCTTATCTCTGAAGTGTTTGCTTAGCCCGAAATAATACATGTTTGCCAGCACAAGTCTCCGTTTTATTACCACGGCAGATCCAAGGTAAATGAATTCGTCCTTTAACTCAAACTTCTAACCGCCATCAACGTTCACCCTTTCGTCCAATCGGGTGGATTTTCTGCTTGTAGAAACCATTAAGCTTGTATTGTGTTTGTTTACTGCCCAACCAACTTTTGTTGGTTCCTTCTCAATTCTTGAAAATCCTGCAGTAATTTCTCGCAGATTTCGCCCAATAATGTATAAATCATCAGTATACAAGAGCAGCATGTGGCTTTCGCTGCTGATAGTTTTATTCGTGTTGACTGCAGCTTTTCTCACAATGATCTCAACACAAATGTTGAAGAGATCGCATGAGAGGGTGTCGCGCTGCCTGAGACATCGCCTCGTATTAAATGGTTCGGTGATATTTTTATCAATTTTTACAGAAGACTTCCTGTCGGTCAGTGTCATTCTACAAGGGTGTGTCAGCTTAGCTGGAATACCAAGCTCCGACATAACTTGCTACAGTTTCCCCTGTATCGGGCTATCGAAGGTAGCTTTAGAATCAACAAAGAGATGGTAGGTGTCAATTTGTTTTTAGTGGGTTTTCTCCATTAAACATATCTGGTCGATAGTTGACTTCCTAGGCCTAAAACCACACAGATAAGGTCAAATCAGGTCTGCAACAAACGGCTTTAGTCTTTCGTACATTACGCGCAATTGGAGCTTGTACATGATGGATAAAATACCTACTTCACCATGGTTTGCATATATACTCGGGTCGCCTTTTATGAAAACAGGACACAATATGCTAAGACTCCAATCATCGGGCATGCATTCATCTAGCCAGATTTTGCATATCAGCTGATGCATTCACCTTTCCAATTCATAGTCGCCGGCATTAAACAGCTCAGCCGAATGTCCATCATTAAGCCGGGAAATTTCAGTTCTAACTACGATTTTGTTAGAACGGTGGGGGGCAGTCGACGCCTTCGTCCTGTATGTGCTCACCACCCTCATCAATTTTGAAGTCTCTTGGGACAAGTAAAGCAGAGAAGCGATCTTTCTGTACAGCTGTTTGCACCCATAGATTAATTTATACATAGATTTGTTATCCATCTCATCTGACTTTTCTCTTTGCGTTTCTTCAATGAAGAAACGAACCTCTGTCAGTAATGTTGTGCATTCAGGATGTTTATATGTTTACATATTTTGAACATTCCCAGTAACAATTTTACGTGTGTTTGTCAACCTTCAGCGACAAAATTCTTCTCTTGACGTTCAAACACAAGTTCGCTTCCCTTCAATATTTAATCCGATGAGCGAGTTGACAAATCTATCTACAAATTAATCTACGTTTGCACCTAACATAGCCAAATTTAGGTCGCCAACACATATTGTGTCTCAAAGATGTAATATTGAATAGAAAACACATTATGTTTGAACACAAGTATACTATATTTGTGACAATCTAAATATAGTATCCCAACATCAAAAAAAGACAGATTTTCAGCGTATAGGTTTAGTATCGTCTGAGAGATTTTAGAGTCGTACTCCTGCAGAAGTAGGGAAGGTAGATATCCTTCGACATTATTTTTCAACGCCCTAGATGAATTTGAATAGGCCCGTACAATTTCATTTGGATGTACCCTCAAGTGGAGTTTCCAGTGGGAACACCCATGCGCCGGCTCAGTTCGAACTTGTTCAGCTTCCGGGTCGATCCACAGAATCTTTATCGTTCTGCTCCCGTCTAATGCTTTCCATAATCTTCTGTGGGTTATTATTGTCCACTGTTGAAGTTCGACGTTTATGGACGAGAAGGGTTTCGCGTTATACATATTCTTTAACCCTAGGGATTTTGGCACCTATAATTGTACAGGCAGGAGATACAGCAAATGTATCCACAGCAGATTTATAGAGGATATTAGTGTTAACAATAGCGTTGTAGGCATCAATTCTCTAACTCATTCCAAAAGTGGTCTTTCTACAAAGGGCAACAGGCCGAAAAAAGGATCGCATATGGGAAAAGGTCAGTTGCGTTTTGAGTCCCTTAACTTTTCAAAAACTTTTCAAAAAGGTTAGTGTGCGCGGCTGGTGTGCGAGAGAACGTTGGTTCGAGCCCTGCTCTGACCACCTTACACTTCTTTCTACGGCGGCCACCTGTGTAAAAACTGTGGGTTCCAATCAGTGAGTTTAAAAGTAAAAAGCGCACAGCTCACTGGTTGTGAGAGCCCTCCCCCATTCCTTCATTGGATATATTGGGAAAATATAATATACACAAAGATCGAATTAAAACATGCGTACAGGAACGGAACATATATTTGCCAAATATGTGTTCCTTTTAGCTAAAATGAAAAAAAAAGTCCCAAAAGAAATTTGTTGGCCCCATTTTTTGCGGCGTAGCTATTATTACGTCATATATCTTGAAGATAATCAAAACAATAAAATGCCTTCGGTACAAAAGGTATGGTCGTCAAAGGGTTAAAATAATTTGGTTTCTCATTCGCAATTTCGACATTTCTCAGCTCAACTGTCCATAATGCAATGAAACTTACTGGACCTCTGACGGTCCATTCAATATTTTTATATAGCAAGGTAGTTTATCGCTAGTATACGCTGAAAAATCGGTCTTCTTTTGTTGTTTGGATGTATAATTGGAAATATAATGTGATTGTAGCTTGTCGCAAATATAGTATACTTGTGTCCAAACACATTGTATTTGCTACTCAATATTACAAGTTGGAGACACAATGATTAATAGGTGGTAATATTTATTTGTGTGACCTAAATGTGCCCTTATTTGTTGAAAACTGCTGAAAACAAAAACGTGACAGACATGAAAACAATACTTGCAAACATATACATGGTTCGTGCAATATGATGCTGGGGCCATTTTCAGCTTGTACGTGACAAGGAAGTGGTCGTCGCTGGTGCAGTGGATGGCTCTTGTACATGAGAACGTGGATTCAATATACCGCTCGGAGCCGTTGTACAACTGTAGGTCCCAATTAGTGAGTGTAAAAGCTAGAAACCGCACATCTCACTGATTGTGAGAGCCTCTCCTTAATCCCTTCATGGGATGTTATGGGACACCATTTCTTAGTTTTTTATGTGACAAGGAACAGCATTTATTGTGTTCGGGGCATTAAACTGACCCCAGTCAATTAGCACCTACAGCCCAACCAAACATCTCCGGCGTATTAGTGTCTAACTAACCCTTCAGACGCGCCTCAAAATGTAACCTGTCGGCATGGATGTACAACATTAGGTTGCTATCAGCAAGTGTAAAAGGAACCACTCGGCCCACATATTGTACGAGTCGCTGCCATTTGTCATTTTAATCTCGTTGAATTCATTCCAGGAATGTTTGGGGTTAATTCTTATAGCGCACTTTCCCCTCATACGCTGACGTTATAAATCCCCTCAAATAAAATCTCTCTTAAAATAAATAAAATAAATCTATTTTATATCTTCATATGCCAGAATTTATTTATTCATTTGATTGTATTAGAGTGACAAACCCATACACACACACACACACAAAGCTGCCACCAACAAAAAGTTCACATATGAAACATAATTTAATTTGTCAAAGTAGTAGGCAGTCCTGGCAAAGACTCGCTCGTAAAACGATTATGTCAAGAACGTTTGTTTTTTTGTTTACAATTGTGAAAACTTCACCGAAGCTAAATCAATTTTTAAGGGGCTTTTCCAAAGGAATCAAAATGTTACAAAGCTTAAATACAACATATTAGAGTTAGAGGAATTGTAAACCTAATTTCAAGAAAATTTAATAAAAAAATATATATATAAGGACATTTTGATTTTCTATACATATGTACATGTGAAAGTATTTGATATGGATTCATTCTATGGTGCCAGGATATTCGTGTTGGATGTTGCGGGAATTGTATACTCTCATAATGTTCGTTTAATTTTCATTTTAGCGTTTATTTTTCATTGATGTAAAAAATGCTAGCAAAAAAAATAACGCCATATAACGACACGAAAGAAATGCGATCCGTTTTCTTTGCCAAAATTGCTTTTTGCGGAAATTGAAATGTTTTTCTCTTCTTCGTTTTTTTTTTTTTGATTTGGTTTCTTTTGTTTTAAACCAAAAAATAAATGGCGACGAAAAAATGTGAAAGAACCGAAAAACTATCAATGCTTGTAATATGAGCACAGACGAGTACGAATATTTATATTGTTTCCGTTGCCTATTTTGTTGGTTGCAGCGCCCAATTACTTCCATGCCACAGATTCACATTACCAAATACCAGTATACACTGGAATGGGTGACAGTAAGAACATGGGGGACTTATAGAAGAAAGGGAAATATTAGCAGCCAAAAAAATAATAACGGCTTCAAATCAAAACTATTTCTCTTCCGTTTCCTTTGTTGTGGGTAGTTCTAGTTTTCCTTCATATATTCAAATTAGAATTACACATTTGCTAAATAATGTGGGATCTACAAAAGATTTCAAATCTTTTTTTCAGTCATTTGAGGCAAAAATCCATTACCGTTGAAATACAAACATAGAAAACTTCCAAATAAATAAACACAAATTCTTTCATTTCAATATTATTTTAGAAATTATTTATTTTTGGAAATAACTGAGAGGAATTTCCAAGCAGAACAAGAATTGGCTTACATGTTAATCAAACACTAGGAAATAGAGAAATGCAATGTAACTCTTTAGGAGCTGGTTAATAATTTATAAATAAAGGACAATCATATATTCCTTTTTTAAGAGGTTTTACCTACATGTCACTATTAAAGATTCACTTCATTGTACAACGAGAAATTGTATCCCGAAATAGACCAATTGGAAATAAAAGCAGTCTATTAAGAGATCAAGCCCACAAAAGTGTTTTGAAAACTGTGCTCGAATATATTGGTCATTGGCTATGTTGGATCGTCTCCATTTAAACACACTAAAGTATATATTTTACATATTGGATTATTGTAAAGGGTGTCTCAGTAAGATTGCACTTTTTAAATTTGGAGTCTTTTTGTTGTGCATGTGACAACTATAAAATTTGGCAGCTGTCACATGAGTTTATTCCGATTAATAAAAATCTACCGCATTACGAAAGAACAATGTGTTATAATTGTGAAAACTTATTACAAAAATTTAAATACAAATTCCGAACAGTATTTTGAGAAACTTTTTCATGGCTATAAACTCGAGCAGGGTTCGAGCCCAGGATCTATGTGCAAGAGCCGCGCACACTAACCATTGCACCACCGACGCCCACATTTACAAAAATTTGGAAATGTATATTACTCAATCTTCCAATTGTTATGTTCTTTAATAATAGTTCGGTTCAAGATCAATGACTATTAAATTGTAATTTTTCTATGAAAAACTACATTTTAATAGAAATATTAGAAAAGCAAAATGTGAAATTGATTATTATGGTGGATGGTTAGGAATAATGCTATTTCAATTCCCACCAAAAAATATCATCGCTCCCTTCTCCACAAGTATTTAGGTATATCATCACACATTATACACGCTGAAAAATAACGACCTCTCTAACATATTCTCCCAAACGTATTCTGCAAGAACCATGTATATGTTTGCAACATACTTCAAACATTCATATGTACACATTACCACGTTTACTGGCAACCATGTATACTTTTACGTGGAAACATACGTTTTTCATCCCAAACATCCATATACTCACGTGGAAGCTGTCGCCTGTTTCCTCCAACACATTCCTATACCTACGCGGAAACATATGCGTATTTCCTACCAAACACCATAATATTTAGAAACGATTTCTTCTTTTATTTCTTCTTCTATTTAAGTACTTTTACAAGAACAGGTACTTTTTAAAGAAGTGGTACCCTTTCCAGGAAAAGGTTTTTTTTAAGAAAATTTACTTATTTTCAGAAAGTCTACTTGTCTAAAGAAAAGAAATAATATTATTTTATATTTAAGAAAATGTACTTTTAAGAAATTGAATTTTTGTAATTTTTGTATTTTTTTGAAAAGTTTTTTTTTAAGAAATGAGATTTTTTTTACAACTGGTCCTTTTTTCAAGAATTGGTACATTTTTAAGAGCTGGTACTTATCTCAAGAAAAGTTATTTTGCTTCACAAGGAAGGAACTCTTTAAAGAAAAGGTAGTTTTTTAAGAAAAAGCAATTTGTTGTAAGAAAATTTACTTTTTTAAGAAAATGTACTTATTTAAAGAAAATAGTTTTTTTAAGAATAAGTACTTTTTGTAAGAAATTTCCGTTTTTAAACAAAAGTGTTTCTTTAAGATAAGGTATTTTTTTTTTGTTAAATGTACTTTGTTAAAGAATATTTAAGGAAATGGTCTTTTTCTAATCATATTTCACTTTGGCTTTTCTAAATTTACTTTTTATTGGGTTGAATACTAATATATATACTAAATATTGGATACAGGCCCCACCTAGAAAACTTCCCATTAAACAAGAAATTTCCCAACATATGTGAGACATCTAGTTAGTCTAGACACAAACCAAAGCAAAAGCAAACATTATAATTGATAATAGTGGGTTGTAGCATAATAGTGTTAAAACAAAAGATGTTTATTTTTTTTATATAATATATATACTAAATATTGGATACAGGCCCCATCTAGAAAACTTCCCATTAAACAAGAAATTTCCCAACATATGTGAGACATCTAGTTAGTCTAGACACAAACCAAAGCAAAAGCAAACATTATAATTGATAATAGTGGGTTGTAGCATAATAGTGTTAAAACAAAAGATGTTTATTTTTTTTTCATTTCGTTCAAAAAAACAAATTTATTCGTTTTATAATATTTTGAGAAGGGTAACTCTTTTTAAATTAATATTATTTTTAAATAAATATTTTTAAAAAACAAAATAAATATTTGTACTGCCAACAACGAAATTATTTCGTTGTTATTGAAAATGGTTTTATTAAATAATGGACTCGAATTGGAATCGCACAGTTTCAAAAATCTGGAGTCGGAGCGAATTCATAGATTTTCAAATTGCTGGAGTTGGGGACACAGCGGTGACATGGATTTTCAAACTACTGCAGCCGCAGTCGGAGTGGTCTCCAACACTCCAAGTCGATTATGAAGACCTCCAGTGTTGTTGAAACAACCTCTAAATTCGGTTACCTCTAATTCAATTGTCTCAAATTAATTTTTTCTGTGATTTTCAATTTATTTCTGAATAATCAAATTCTGTTGATGTTTTTCGAAGTAGAGTAGTGCGAAATATTGATTAAATGGAAAAATTAAATTAGATAATTAAACAGGATAATTGTAAAACTATTAGATTAAATTTCTTCAATGAAAATTTTAATTATTTGTGCGTGAAATTTTTTATACAAAATTTAAAAAATATAAACTCTTTAAATATTTTCTAAAGTGTAGGAAATTAAAAGAAAACTGTAACTATTTGAAATATGAAAAAATAAAATTAAAAAAAACAAATTGATATAAGCTATAAACGTGAGTTCAAATGACGTGAGTTCAAATCCTGGTGCCGTCAGTTTAAATTTCTTCTTCTATACCCCTGATCTGTGTAGCTCGTAACAAATGGAAAAATAGTCTTCTAAGAAATAATTCCAAACTGAATTATAATAATCCTCGTATAAACATATTGAATTGAGATTTTTTAACATTTATCAAACATTTTTAACATTTAACATTTTAACAAAATGTTAATAGTTTTTCCATTTTAATGCATCAATTCGTACATATATTTTTAAAGGTTATTCCACAAATAGCTTGTAAAGGTATAACTTTAAAATTAAAAAAAAAATTCACAAACACCCGGAACTGATGGAATCCGGTTATTGTCCCTCAAAAAACCCGGTAGATCCAGTTTGTGAAAAATTTAATTATTAAAAACAATCGAAATATCAGTTTTTAAGAGTGACCGGTTTTGTGAATACTCAAGCAGATGCCCGTTTTATTACACTCGACAGTTAATGGCAGTTGCATTTTATATTACAATCCTGTTCACAAGTGTTCTCATTTCTAATTAACACAATAATTTTGCTTTATAATTATAATTACCCTTCGAGATACGAAACGCTGCTATTTCTTTCCAATTTCCTTTTTGAATCGATTTTTATTTCCAAACTTGTAAAATTCATTTGTAATTGTTCTTCCAACATTTAGTGTAATTATTTTCATTTCACTTGTTATACGTCGCCTCTCATCATCTCATACTTCTCATATCATTACACCACGTGTTCATAAAGGACATCCAAAGGAAGTTGTGGTATTAAAGAAAATCATGAAAATGAAGCCATTAGCACAACAACGACAAAAATACAGTGCTTTGTTGTATAAATTTCAGGACGTCTCAATTGACCAAAACTGATGCTGGCTAGCTGGTTTGGCTTTAACTCATTAAGCAGTTCGCTGGTCATTCAGTCGACTCATTAGTGTGGTGGCAATAACACGGAAGTATAATAGGAAAGAAAAGTAATGTATACTGGGAAGAATAAAGGAAAGAATCTCTGAAGTCGTCATGTCGCGTCCACATTATTGTACTTACAACCACGTTAATTAATTTTGTACAATTCTGCTCCTTTTCAGCTGCTGGTCGTTGTTTTCTTGTGCGAAAAAGAAGTTGCAATTAGTGCTGTTGACATTTTAATGATTCCAACAGCAAACGGGCATTTTACTGAGAAAATTAGGCGACATCACAGTTTGGTAGGGGAATGGTAGGAAGAAGAAAACAATTGCATTGCCATGGCTTAGTTGAGACAAAGGGCGAAAATTGTTATCACATATTCTCCAGAACACAAGAGAATACAATTTCAGCAATTACATATACGGTGTGTGACTTTCGGGAAATTCTTCTATATGAAATAGTTTTATTGTTACTCCATTAACTTGTTCAAGTCAATTTTGTTGCCACGAAGGAAAAAACAAATTTTTTTCTTTTTTTTAGTTGAAGTAGTTCATATTTATAAATTATGCTACAGCCACAGAAAAATCGGCTGAGACAACAGAATTAGCCGCACCCAAAGTTAGAGGTTGCGACAATCGAATTTAGAGGTTGTCACAATCGCATTAGATGTCATCACAGACAAATAAGAGGTTGTCCCAAACGAATAAGAGGTTGTAACAACAGCACTAGAAGTTATCAGATCCGAATTGGGGGTTGTCACAACCTCATTGGAAATCACCACAACCGAATATGAAGTTCCCACAACTGAGTTAGACGTTGCCACGACCGAATTTGAGGTTGTCGCAGCCAACATTGGTTGGTGTCCTAACCGATCCTAGAGGTTATTACAACCACACTAAACGTCATAACAACCGAATTAGAGGTTGTTCTTATCTAATTAGAGCTTGTTATAACCGAATATGACGTTGTAACAACCGCACTAGAAGTTGTGACAACCGAATTAGAGGTTTTCACGACCGCTTTCGAAGTTACCACAACCGAATATGAACTTCCCACAACTGAATTAGACGTAGTCACAACCGAATATTAGATTGTCACAACCGAATTTAGATGGTGCCCCAACCGAACATAGAGGTTGTCACAACCAGATTATACGACACTGCAACCAAATTAGAGATTGTTTTAACCTAATTAGAGCTTGCCACAACCGAATAAGAGGTTGTAACAACCGCACTAGTAGTTGTGACAACCGAATTAGAGATTTTTACAACTGCTTCAGAAGTTACCACAACCGAATATGAAGTTCCCACAACTAAATTAGACGTAGTCCCAACCGAATTTGAGATTGTCATAACCGAGTTTAGATGGTGTCCTAACGGAAGTTAGAGATTATCACAACCTAATCCAATTTTTTTTTTATTATTTAAAACTCATTTAGTAAGAATTGTTTAATACTTTATTGATAATTTAATTTCCAATACTTTAAAAAAAATTCATCACAGACAAATAAGAGGTTGTCCCAAACGAATAAGAGGTTGTAACAACAGCACTAGAAGTTATCAGATCCGAATTGGGGGTTGTCACAACCTCATTGGAAATCACCACAACCGAATATGAAGTTCCCACAGCTGAGTTAGACGTTGCCACGACCGAATTTGAGGTTGTCGCAGCCAACATTGGTTGGTGTCCTAACCGATCCTAGAGGTTATTACAACCACACTAAACGTCATAACAACCGAATTAGAGGTTGTCTTAATCTAATTAGAGCTTGTTATAACCGAATATGACGTTGTAACAACCGCACTTGAAGTTGTGACAACCGAATTAGAGGTTTTCACGACCGCTTTCGAAGTTACCACAACCGAATATGAACTTCCCACAACTGAATTAGACGTAGTCACAACCGAATATTAGATTGTCACAACCGAATTTAGATGGTGTCCCAACCGAACATAGAGGTTGTCACAACCAGATTATACGACACTGCAACCAAATTAGAGATTGTTTTAACCTAATTAGAGCTTGCCACAACCGAATAAGAGGTTGTAACAACCGCACTAGTAGTTGTGACAACCGAATTAGAGATTTTTACAACTGCTTCAGAAGTTACCACAACCGAATATGAAGTTCCCACAACTAAATTAGACGTAGTCCCAACCGAATTTGAGGTTGTCACAACCGAGTTTAGATGGTGTCCTAACGGAAGTTAGAGATTATCACAACCTAATCCAAATTTTTTTTTATTATTTAAAACTCATGTAGTAAGAATTGTTTAATACTTTATTGATAATTTAATTTCCAATACTTTAAAAAAAATTCCACAACGAGGAATTTATGCACTTTATATGGGATAATCCTAAGACAAATCAATTAATTAATCAAGCCACATCCGACCGTTTTTGAAGTCCCAGTATGTTGTCTTGTGTCTATCGATTTTAGTCTTAACCCCACCCATTTGACCGTTCTGGCTTACAATTGGCGTGTCTATCACCAGACCTTGAAAATCCTTAAAACTGATGACATCTACTTGTCCTACACGCTGTTAAATATGTGCATTATCTGGAAAATAAGACGTTTTACGGCAATATCAGAATTAAAATACTTTGCAATAGCGCAATTTTTTAAAATAATTTTGTTTTGTCCGATAAGTTATCGAGTTAGTTATCGATAACTGAGTTATCGAATTATCGATAAGTGACTACTCGAGTCATCGATTTTTTTAAATAATAAATTTTACAAAATTTTGGTTTGTTCGATATATTATCGATAACTAATTTATAGACAACTGAGTTATCGAGTTAGCGACTGTGTGATCGATAACTGAGTTATAGATAACAGTGTGTTCGAAAAATGTTGCTAAATTTTATGCGTTCAACATATGTTTGCAGGCAATGTAAAACTATTTTCGATAACTTCTGAAAATGTCAACGGCCGATAATTCGATATCGAAAACTTTCAATCAATTTTGTTGGTATAATTTTCATCATAGTATATGTGTATAAACGGAGCCAGACAACGCTCGCCCCCTCCCCCTGGCACATAACTCCTGAAATAGAATTTTCTCCAAATATGGATATTTTACATTTTGTACTTAAAATGTATTCTACCTACAATTATTTAAATTTTTAAAAAATAGAATAACCAAAAATTTAAAAAAATATTTCAGTCGATTTTTTTTATTCCATTTGTTTTTAAATTTAAATAGAAAAATTGGTTTTTTTTAAATGGAATTTGTAGAAAATGCACTAAAAATCTGAAATAAATATCAGATTCTGATTTCTTGACCCAAAAAACCTTTAGATACTCTTTTTTGTGCACATTTGTGGACATGGGACTGTCCGTGGAGGTGGAAAGTTTCTGATTGCCATTCACTTGGGAGTGGCCAGAAATGATTCCTTCATTGGGCAGTCCAAGCAGCTCACTACTTCCACGCAGTATGTCCTGGGCAATGGCTTTTCGGAAACCTCTGTTAGCTAGCTAGAGTGAGAAGGCGAAACAAATGAGCATCAAATCAGGTATAGTAGGTGACTGATGTCACTGAAGCTCATCAAACAATCGGGCATATTCTTTTGTCCTTAGAAGGCGGATGAGCCAAACATACGGGCCAACGGCGGATAGAAACTAAAAGAAGAAAATCCAGGTTCAACATATCGCATCCTGGTCAGCGTCTGATCCATAATGGGCGGCTGCAATCAAATATCCTGGCAGTAGGTAAAATGCAAAAACCCGGTGGGCTGGGTTTGCCTCCCGCCACCGTTCATAATGGCAGTGAAAATACAAAAACGAAACGGAAAACATAAACAACCCCTATTTGTTGACGACCCCCGCAAACGTTATAAGGACCACGATTTACGGATATGCACTTGGAATGTAAGAACTCTATATAGATCCGGTGCAAGTATCCAACTGGCAGATGTCCTCGAAAGTTATAAGGCTGACATTACCGCTATCCAGGAAATGCGATGGACAGGACATGGCTGCACAAGAAAAAGAAACTGCGATATATACTACAGTTGCCATGAAAAAAAACATGAATTTGGTTGTGGATTTGTAGTTGGCAAAAGACTGCGACATCTAGTCTCTAGGTTCAATCCTGTGAGTGAACGAATAGCCACAATCCGCATAAAAGCGAAATATTTTTATATTTCCCTAATTTGTGTGCATGCCCCGACAG
Source organism: Phaonia tiefii (assembly GCA_963931995.1). NCBI lineage: Eukaryota > Metazoa > Arthropoda > Insecta > Diptera > Muscidae > Phaonia > Phaonia tiefii. The sequence continues at coordinate 259,059,558 of OZ008370.1, forward strand.
AAGAGAAAGATGATGATGCCAAAGACATATTCTATGAGCTCCTAGAGGAAACGTATGACCGCTGCCCTGGCCATGACATTAAGATTGTACTAGGAGATTTTAATGCCAAAGTAGGAAGGGAGAATGTGTTTAATCCAACTATTGGCAATTTCAGTCTTCATGCTGACAGTTCCGACAACGGTATGAGACTGATTGACTTTGCCGCGGCAAAAAACATGGTCATCAGTGGCACAAGATTCCAGCATAAAGACATCCACAAGGCTACTTGGGTATCCCCTGATCAAAGAACTAGGAACCAAATTGATCACGTGGTAATTGATGGAAGGCACTCATCCAGTGTAATGGACGTACGAGTGATCAGAGGAGCTAACATCGATTCTGATCACTACCTGGTAGCAGCAAAGGTTCGCACAAGATTGAGTAGAGCGAAAATCGTACGAAACCAGACGCAGAGGAAGCTGGACATCGGAAAGCTGCAATTACCAGAGGTAGCCACAGCCTACTCAAGGAAGCTCTCGCAACTTTTGGCACAGAACCCACCCCCTCCCGATGACGATCCTGATGCGCAGTGGAAACCCATTTCCGACTCTATAAAAACTGCCGCAACAACCGTACTTGGTTTCGAAAAACCGCTTCGCAACAAACCGTGGAACGATGAAGAGTGTCGCATAGCAAATGACGAAAAGAACGCTGCACGTATGGTAATGCTTCAGTCAATTGCAACGCGAGCTGCAACTGAGCGGTATACGTCTCTTTAGGCGTAAGAAACGGCAGTGGAGAAAACGCGAGAGTGAGAAAATTGAGACATACAGAAGGAAGAACGAAGCCCGAAAATTCTACCAAAAAGTTAAAAACGGAACTAATGGACATGGTTCAGGGCCCCCCTTCTGTAAAGACAAAGACGGAAATCTCGTCGCAGATGTGCAGAGCATGTTGGGAATATGGAGAGAGCATTTCTCCGCGCTACTAGTACCTGAGATATCCGATGACGATGGGACAATCGATCACAATATGGACGACGACGTCGATTGCCCCCCTCCTAACCAAGACGAGGTCAGAACAGCTATTGCCCGGCTTAAGAACAACAAAGCCGCAGGAGCCGATGGATTACCGGCGGAGCTGTTTAAGGCTGGCGGCGATGAGCTGATAAGGTGCATGCATCAGCTCATTAGCAAAATTTGGTTAGATGAATGCATGCCCGGCGATTGGAGTCTCAGTGTACTATGTCCCATATTTAAAAAAGGTGACCCGAGTATTTGTGCCAACTACCGTGGAATAAGCCTTTTATCCATAGCATATAAGGTTCTATCAAGTATAATGTGCGAAAGACTGAAACCAATTATCGCTGACCTGATTGGACCATACCAGTGTGGCTTTAGGCCTGGAAAATCGACAACTGACCAGATTTTCACGCTACGCCAAATCCTGGAGAAGACACACGAAAAACAAATCGACACCTATCATCTATTTATCGATTATAAAGCAGCCTTCGATAGTCCGATACGGGAGAAACTCTATGAAGCAATGTCTGAGCTTGGTATTCCTGCAAAACTCATACGCCTTTGCAGGATGACCTTGACGAACACCAAATCCGCAGTGAAAGTTGGTAAGGATCTTACCGAACCTTTCGAAACTAAGCGAGGCCTCAGGCAAGGCGACACCCTATCGTGCGATCTCTTTAACATCTTAATGGAGATCATTATGAGAAAAGCTGCAGTCAATATGAATAAAACCATCAGCAGCAAAAGTCACATGCTGCTCGCGTATGCTGATGATATAGATATCATTGGGCGCACAATTAGAGAAGTTACTGCGGTTTTTTCGAGAATTGAGAAGGAGTCAGCAAAAGTGGGTCTGACGGTGAATGAGGACAAGACAAAATTAATGGTTTCAACGAACAGGGCCTCCACGCGATTAGACCAAAGCGTGAACGTTGATAACCGTTATAACTTCGAGGTAGTGGACGAATTTATATACCTCGGATCTGCCGTGAACAAAAACAACAACGTCAGCCTTGAGATCAAACGGAGAATTGTGCTTGCGAATAGATGTTATTTTGGGCTAAGCAAGCACTTTAGAGATAAAGCCCTCTCTCGAGTAACAAAAGTCCAGCTGTACCAGACTCTCATTCAACCTGTCTTGCTTTATGGCGCAGAATCCTGGGTCCTATCGCAAGCAGACGAAACATCTGTAGGAGTCTTCGAGAGAAAAATACTCCGAAAAATTTATGGCCCTATAGTGCACAACGGCGAGTATCGGCGACGCATGAACCATGAGCTGTATGAGCTTTATCCTGACATTGACATAGTTAAGCGGATCAAGATAACGCGATTGCGCTGGCTAGGCCATGTCAGTAGAATGGATGAAGATGAACCAGCGCGAAGGCTTTTCGAAACCGAACTCGAAGGAAGACGAAAAATAGGAAGACCAAGACTCCGCTGGAGGGATCAGGTTGACGAATCCCTGCGTACACTTGGTATTGCCAACTGGAGAGATAAAGCAAAAGATCGAACTGGTTGGCGAAATATGTTATCTTCGTTTTGTAAGGTCCCTGACCCCCCGGGGTTGTCCGAGACCGGATAAGTAAGTAAGTTTGTGGACAAACCCCATACTGAAAAGAAAACCTAGGGTCTCCCGACAATTCTGGCTTCACATCCCCATTCAGCGGGCCTAAAAACTTTGGAAACGGCCGACAATCCGGCTGGGATTTCTAACTGTTATATTGTGTTATTTATTGAATTTTAAATGTTAGTTTCGAAATATATGGAATTATGTTGTGTTAACCGAATTGCAAATGAATTCGGTTGTTGCAACAGTATTTCTGCGAACTTCGGTTGCAGTATCCTCATTTCTCATAAATTCGTTTGTTGTAGCCGAACTAACGCCTGATTCAAATACCACAATATAATTCAATATATTTCCAAACACGTTTGAAATTAAATAAATAACATAATATAACAGTCAAAAATCCCAGTAGGTTTCTCGACGTTTTCTAAAATTTGTTGGTCCTCACTTAGCATTAATATTGCTGTTTCGACCGAATTGACACCAAATTCTGTGATTGCCACCGAATTGATATCTTAATCAGTTTTCGTAACTGAACTGGTGCCACAGTCGGTTGCTGTAACCGAAATTATAGAAAACTTGGTTGATAGAACGAATATAACTGCAAATTCAGTTGTCAATTCAATACTACTTGTGCGGCTTAAACTCAACCCTGGCAACCTTAATTCGGTTGTGGCAATTGAAATTCGTTGTCCACAGACAAATTTACGTTTCCATGAGCTGTTGAAGGCTTGCGTCTATGAGTTGGAAAGGTGCACTCATCAGATCAAATGAAAAATCTGGCTTGAAGAATGCATGCCCGTCGACTGGAGTCTTAGCATACTGTGTTCTATTTTCAAGAAAGGCGACCCGAGTACATGTGCCAACTGTTCTGGAATAAGCCTTTTATCCATCGCATACAAGGTCTTGTCGGGCGTAATGTGCGAAAAACTAAAGTCATTTGTTGCAGACCTGCACGGGAATTCTGTAATTTTTTAACGACAAAAATCGGTAGTTACGTTGTCAAAATTTCTAAAATTTCAATACAAAATTTCAGAATGTTGTCAACTTAACAACGGAAAGTTACAGAATATATCAGTGTGGCTTTAGGCCTGGAAAGTCAACTATCGACCAGATTTTCACGTTACGAAAAAGTCCTGTAGAAATCCCACGGAAAACAAATCGACACCTACCACCTCTTTGTAGACTATAAGTCTACCTTCGACAAGCCTACGAGGGCGGATCAATAAGTCCGTGACTTTTCGAACTTCCCTCGTATTTATATGAAATGCAACACCGCTCCCATCAAGTTCCACCTATTAGTAGACCACAGTCAAACTTTTAGCAAGTTTCGTCAATCACTTTGCGTTCAACAGCTGTTCAAAACATACAACCTCGAGCATTTTTTAAAAATGGAAAAAGTGAATTTCGAGCGCTCATTAAACATTATTTTTTGCAAAAACAAAACCGCCAATCAAAACAAGGAAAAGCTTGATAAATACTATCGAGTTCAACGGTAAAAAAAAGTAGTTTACTGACTTTGGTTGTGATCGGACAAGTACAAATGACGCTGAATATTCTGGACAGCCAATTGAGGTCAATTCACCAGAAAATGTCGAAAAATCTACTATATGTGTTGGCCGATCGAAGAGTAAAAGTGCGTGAGATTGTTGATGCCATAGGCATTTCATATGGCTGTGAGGTTTCGATTTTAAATGATCAGTTGGGTTCAAGAAAGCTGTCTGCAAGGTGGGTGCCGCGGTTGCTCTCACTTGACCATAAATGCAATAGAGTGACAACTTCAAAGGATTGTTTGGAGTTGTTTGACTGCAATTCAATAGAGTTTTTGCGGAGTTTTATAACTATGGATGAAACATGGAAGCAACAGTCTAAACAATGGGTTTCTCCGGGTGAACCGGCTCCGAAGAAGCCCAAGGTAAGTTTGTTGGCCAATAAGGTATCAGTTTTTTGAGATGTATAATCCAAATCGATTACCTGCAAAAGGGAAAAACAATAAACGGCGAATATTATGCCAGCTTATTGGACCGATTTAACGAGGATTTAAAAAAAAACGACCCCATATAGCCAAGAAAAAAGTTATTTTTCATCAAGATAATACACGGCTGCACGCGACTGTAATCTCAATTGCAAAATTCCATGAATTGGGCTCCGAATTGGTACCTCATCCGTCATATTCTCCGGATTTAGCCTCCAGTGACTATTTCCTACTTCCAAACCTAAAGAAATGGATCGGTGGAAAGAGATTTAGCTCCAACGATGAAATTATTGATCAAACATCAAAAATCCTATTTTTTGGAAGGGATACAAAAATTTGAGAAACGTTGGACTAAAAGTATTGAGCTAAAAGGAGATTATGTTGAAAAATAATTTTTTTTTGCAAAAAAAACTGTTTCATTCAAAAAGTCACGGACTTATTGATCCGCCCTCGTATATAGAATGACAGTGGCCGACGACTCAGTAAAGATTTGTAACGATCTCACCGATACATTTACTATCTGGCGGGAACTCAGGCAGGGCTACAGCCTATCTTGCTATATTTTCAACATATTACTTCAGATAGATCACTGTGAAAATTTGCAGTCAACATGAGCAAAACTATCAACAGCAAAATGCACATGCTGCTCTCAGATCATTGGGCGAAATCTGCGAGAAGTTAAAAATAAAGAACATTTCCCATTACATCCAATGCAGGGCTTGGGGAGAGTTTCTCAGAACCAGTGAGCTGTGCGGTTTCTAAATTTGCACTCACTGATTGGGGCCTATAGCTTTAAACCCGTTTCGAACGGTATTTTGAGAAGCTCTTTCATGGCTAACCACTCGATAGTGTCACCGTCACTAAGTGAAGTGGCCGTCGTCGAAGGAAATGTAAGGTGGTTAGAGCAGGCGTCGTGCCCACGTACTCATTCATAAGAGCCGCGCACACTAGCCATTGCACAACCGACGGCCACGTGAAGTCATTGCGGTATTTCCAAGAAATGGAGAAAGAATGGAAACGAGGACAAGACAAAATTTATATTTTCGATGAAGAGAATATCCCAATGTCTGGGGGAAAGAGTGAACGTTGATAACCGTTTTTATATTTCGAGGTAGTGGACAAAATTATCTGCCTCAGACCTGTCGTGAAGAGAAGCAATAACGTCAGCCTAGACTTCAAACGAATAATTGTGCTTGCACGCAGGTGTTATTTCAGACTAAGGAAGCACTTCAGAGATAAGACCCTCTCTCAAGAAATTAAGATCCAATTGTATCAGACTCTCATACAACCTGTGTTTCTTTATGGTGCAGAATCCTGGGACATATCGAATGCTGATGACACATCAGTGTGAGTCTTCGAGGTCCTATAATAGACAACGGCAAGAATCGACGACGGATGAACCACGAGCTGTATATCCAGTATCCCGACATTGACGTAGTGATGCATAACAAAATAGTGCTCTTACGATGGCTAGGCCATGTCAGTAGAATGGAGCAGTGTTAACCAATGCGAAAGGTATTCGAAGACGTACTCGAAGGATATCGAAAAATAGGACGACCAACACTTCGCTGGGAAGACCAGGTGGAATATTACCTACGCGAGTTTGGGGTTACCAACTGGAGGAGAAGAGTTGAAGACCGAGCCGGTTGGAAAAACATGTTATCCTAATTTTGTAACGCCTGTAACCCTTATGGGTTGTTTGAGGCAATGCAAGTCAGTTAGAAATCATAAATTTACTTGGTTGGCTGAAACCGAATTATTAGGAAATTCGGTTGTTGTAACAAAATTTATAGGAAATTCGTTTGCTACAACCGAATCAGGCCCATTTTCAAATTTTGCAACCGACATATTTAAAATATCTATTTATGAAACCTAATTTGAATACATTTTCGATTGTCGCAACTGCATCAATTATAAAGAGTGTATCGCCGCAACCGAACTTCAGTGGTAAGAACCAAATTCAGTTGTGATGACCTGAATGTGTCAGTGGTAAACGCATTTCAATTGCACCAACTGAATTTACGGTTGCTACAAGCTCATCTCAAATATATGCTTTCATGAGTGTAGACTGACCAAAATTTCGTTGGAGGAACTGGTATATGAGTCCCTGTCAAAGTTTGGTGTGAATACGCTGCGCGAAAGTTACACAGTCCAACACGAAAAAATATAACCATATACGGACACCACTACCTGATAAATGACCAAAAAAACCGTGTCTCCCAATTTTGTCTAAAGTCATTGACTTTGTTTAAGGGCCCCCAAAGATTTAGGGCCTCGATGTCATTCTTGCAAAAAAGTGATCTTTTTGCCATGCTCATATCTTGCGATTCGTTACGAATTTTGATTTACCCTCTGAGGGAAAGTTGTAGGTCTTATCGTAAAGAACTTAAATTATGAACACATAAAATCCAAAAGACTTCATCTTCATGGTCAAAATCGCAAAAAACTTTAAAAAATTCAATTTTTTTAACCTTTTTCCCCTGGTCAGGTCCATAGGTAGCAAACCGTTCACTCAGAAAGTAAATCAAAATTCGGAACGGTTTGAAAGATATGAGCCTGACAAAATGATCACTTTTTTGCAAAAATGACGCCGAGGCCCCAAATATGTGGGGGCCTATAAAAAAAGTCCATGACTTTGGGCAAAACTGGAAGACACGTGTCTTTTTTTTTGGTCTTTTATCACGTAGTGGTGTCCGTATATGGTTATATTTCCATGATTTAAAAAATAACAGACAGTGAAATTAAAAAATTTTCGGGAATTTTGTCACTTTTGCGGATACCTAAACGCTACCTAAACGTTGTTAAGACTCATTCCTAGGAAGTGCATACGTTGTAAAAAGTTGTTTAATTAGACCTTAGGTACATTTCTTTTGTTGATTGTTTCCTTGAATTTTGAACGGTTTGATAACTATGGACCTGAACAGGGGAAAGGGTAATAAAATCGAAGTTTTTAAATATTTTTGCATTTTTGACCTTAAAGATGAAGTTATTTTGATTTTACATGTTAACAATTTCTATTCCTTATGACAAGAGCTACAACTTTGCCTCAGAAATTAAATCAAAATTCCAAACGGTTTGCAAGATATGAGCCTGACAAAATGATCACTTTTTTGGAAAAATTACACCGAGGCCCCAAATCTTTGGGGGCCCATAAAAAAAGTGCATGACTTTGGCCAAAACTGGGAGAAACGGGTCTTTTTTTGTCTTTTATCACGTAGTTGTGTCCGTATATGGTTATATTTCCCTGACTTAAAAAATTACACACAGTGTTATCTAATTCGAAACATATTTAATTTTTCTTGAAAACGACGTCTTTCAAAAATAGATTATAAATGCACAATCAAGTAAAGAATTTTATATCTTTTAGCTTCGTTGCAGTTCTACATTGTTCCTGAATTGCTATTAGAATGTAATATGACTTGTACCAGAAATATGTAATAGGACTTGTGTCATGAATTTGTATCAGCAAGAAATGCCTTTCAAAAAATTCTACGATCTTTTTGTATGAAAAAATAAAACTTCCGAAGGAAATATGGGTCTGGTTTATATCGATTACATCAATGATTGGATCAAGTGTCTTTAAATTAATTTGTGTCCCCTCTATTTAGTCATTCATTTCTTTTTTTATTAATAACGTTTTTCTCCTTTTCTTCTGTTTTCAGGAATGGAACGACATGAACTTAAGATGGAATGCCAGCGATTATGGCGGCGTCAGAGATTTACGAATACCGCCACATCGACTCTGGAAACCAGATGTACTCATGTACAACAGGTCAGTAAAAATAATGAAACTGAAAATATGTTTATGTCAAGATTGAAAACTCTGTAAATTTAATTTTTTTTAAATATTAAAATATACAAGATACGTTTGTCATGTTCTCTTTCTGAAGTAGTAAATTCTACTTTAAAACAACATTCCATGAACTAAATTCCCAGTAAATTTCTAGCACAATGTGCAGTAAATGCACCAAGTGTTGTACAATGTGTGTGTGTAAACGATTTGAAGTACTGGAATGCATTTTAGTAGAAATTCATCGTCCTTTTTTGTTGTTGTTGTTTTTAGTATTAGTGTGTATGCGTGTGTAAGTATTTCCACTAAAACACTTAAATAAATGTCTTTGCTTTGCTCTGTTTGCTGTTAAAATACTTTTCCATCCCATACAGTTTATTCGTATCCTTGCAGGAAAAAAACACACACAACATCGTAACAGCAAATCCTGTCTTATTTCTTTATAATTTGGTATGATAGAAACAAGTAACAGAAAGTCTTATGTAGCATGTAAGGGATTAAGGATCTGGTAAATCTCTTGTTAAGCTGGTACAAAACTTCTTTGAATGGGTTTTATTTTTCTCAAACATTTTCTAAAGAATATTTGTTGACAATCTCTATAGCGCTGAAAGATTGTATTTTCTAACAATTTAAATACTAGCAATATTGACCAATCCATTCTCCCCAACGCTTCATTGAATTCAATTCATTTTCGAAAATTCCATCTTACTAAAATAACTGCGCACACATCCTTTTTGATTTCTGATATTCGTTGATATTCTGATATTCGTTGTTTTATATTGTTTAACAAATATTTTCAAATATGTACAATTCATTGCAAATTGAATAAAAAATATTCAAAGCAGAAACTTGAAACGAGTTGAAAATTTATCAGTTTCTTTCGGAAAACACGACGCATACATTTGACAACTACAAGTCTAATGGAGCGTAAGGGTATCGCATGTGGCAGCAATTGCGGCAGCAAGGACTACAAACTGGGGATAGATGCAGCCGGAATCGATTTTGGTCTGGTCTAAGGGTGGAGTTCGTTTAATGCTGTGAAACAGAGTTCCACTAGTATATTTGCTAGATTTTAGTGCTGGTGCCTAGTATTGTATCCACAAGTTATAGTTTCTCTTGAATGGTGGTATCACAGTAGTTTGGTTTTGAGAAATTTCACTGAATTTCACAATATTAAATGCCCAGGATAATGCAATTTTTTATTTTAAATTTTTTTTAAATATTTTTTTAATTTTTAAAATTTTTTTTAATGCAATATTGTAATAAAATACTTATAATTTATATCAATTCCGTTGCCTAGTGAATGTATTAAAATATTTAAAGTTTCTGAAGCACGCCCATTTGTCTGAGGATTGATTTGAGTTTCGTGCCAAAGCTGCCAAGTCGCACACAAACAGGAACAAAACTGGAACAGGTAGACGAAAAAAACCTTCTGCTCTTGCTGTTGGAATAATTGCCTTTCAGGTTGAGTTGGTACCGAGGGATTTTCGATCAATTTCAATTCGCATATGTAAATTGTATATATAGTTGGTATACATATATACGATTAATGATCCTACCAATGCATCCAATTCAGGCAAAGTTATTCCAACGAAGACCTAAAATCTATCACGTAGAAAAATGTAACCGACCTAGAAATACATACATAAATATTCCAAAAATAAGGTCATCACGACGAAAAATATTTAAAGACCCGAAAATATTTAAAGTTTCTGAAGCATGGAAGGAAGAGGTTGGCAGAAAAAGAAAAGAAACCCTTCTGCTCTTGTTGTTGGAATAATTGCCTTCAGGTTGAGTTGGTACTGAGGGAATTTCGATGGATTTCAATTCTCTAAATACTCTACCTGTTTGCGTTGCTCCCTCAGATACACTGTCCTGATGTTTGTCTGTTGGCGGCTTAAATGATATTTTTGTGTATCAATATCAGAGTTCGTACTTACATCCCACCCCCCCCCCCCCCCCCCTCTCTCCACGGCCGTCTAGCATGTGTAACCCATACACATCGTCGTGGGGTGTGTGTAATGGATATTTACCCATTATCCACAGGGTATGGGGAAAATAATGGTTAGCCACCCACGACGATGGGGAATAACCCATCATGATTACAGATTACCCTCAGGGTAATGTGGAAAATAATGCATAGTTACCCACGACGATAGGTAATTTATTACCCAGGCTAACCCACCCCCATTTTTGATCAAAACTATGAAAAAATTAGAAAAAAATTGTATATCTCGGAAACGGAGCGTCCAATCGGAAAAATAACTAATTTTGTGGATTTCTAAGGGTTTTTTCGTTCCAATGCGTATGGAAAAATTTTTGGAACGAAGATCCTTATCGCACGTTGCGGGATGGGGGCTAAATGAAAAAAATTGTATTAACTCCTTTTTCACACTATTATGCTATAACGCAGTACTATCAACTATATTGGGTACTTTTGCTTTGGTTTGTGTCCAGACTAAAATATGTTGGGAAATTTGTTGTTTAAAGGGAAGTTTTCTAGGTGGAGCCTGTAACCAATATTTAGTATATATTGTAGTTTTGAACCCAATAAAACGTAAATTTAAAAAAGTCAAAGTGAAAGAAACTTAAAAGAAGTAACTTTTCTCAAAAAAAAAATTACCTATTCATATTGTTAAACAAAGTAAGTTTCCTTAAAAAATTAAAAAAAAGGAAATGTTCTCACAAAAAGGACATTTTCTGCAAAAAAAAATAACTTCTCTAAAAAATACCTTTTCTTACAAAAATTTTTTTTTCTTAAAAGTACCTTTTCTTAAAACTAAAATAATACATTTTCTTTTCTTGAGAGATAGTAGCCTTTCTGAAAATATGTAAATTTTCTTAAAAAAGTAACCTTTCCTAAAAAGAGTATCACTTCTTTAAAAAGTACCCGTTCTTAAACAAAGTACTTCTTTGTAAAAAAAAAATCATACTCCTCTGTCTTTTTCTTACAGAAAGTACTTCTTCGTAAAAATAGTACATTTTCTTTAAAAAAAACATTAGCTCTTAATAAAAGAACTACCTCTCTTTAGCAAACCTTTTCGGGCAAATATAATACATACTATTCTTACAAAAAGAATCCAAAAATATTCCTTTTTTTTTTAAATACCTTCTATAAAAAAAAATTTTTTTGAAAACAAAGTTTATCGTTTTACAAAAAGTATCTTTTCTTTAACATCCATTTAAATTATGGTAGTTTTCAACGGGCTCCTTAGCCGTGTTGGAACTAATTAGTACATTACACATAGCGAAAGCAACTTCGTTCCAACTGGGTGTCGCCTGACACCTCTTGTAATTTTTTTTTTTCAATTCCAGAATTCAGGTCTCTATTTTGACAAATTTAATCTGTATATGTATATAAAATTCTCGTGTCACAATGTTAGTTACCTTACTCTCCCGAAACGGCTGGACCGATATGTATGAAATTTTGTGTGTATATCGGGTAGGTCTGCGAATCGCCCAACATCTATTTCCCATACCCCTTAATGATAAGGGTAACCCAGGCTGTGCCACACCCCCTTTTCAAATATCGCTCTGGCGGATTTTCTACTATACCGATTATTATGAAAATTTCACAATGCGGTACTGATGACCTGCTGACAATCCTTGGCTATATTTTGAAATGTTTGGATAAAGGGGCGTGGCACCGCCCATACCATTTGAAATTTAAAATTGCTATATCTATCATACTATCAGAGGTATGAAGATGAGATTTGGTATATATGTTGCTGATACATTATGAATTACAGCCAGAGTGGTAGTGGGATGTACCAGGCCCCTTTTAAAATAAACCGTTATAGCAGTCATAGTAATAGTATGATCGTCCTGAAAATTTCACAGTATCTTACAGTTGGCCTACATATACGAGCAGGCTATTTGGAAGCAAGTTGCCAAAAAGGGCCGAGGTGCTGCCCACACGCGTCAATATTTGACTATTGCATATACTATATCAAACAATTGTCCGTAAACCAGGCACTTGACGACATATTTCAATGTATCTCAAAAAATATATGGCCGATTCGATTTAAATCATTTTCAAGTTCAATGCTTCTAACTTTAAAAAAAATTGAATCATATCTTCCATATATCTTTTGAGATACATTGAAACATGTTCACAACTGCCAGGTGTACGGACAATTGTGTGATACAGTGTAGGAATGTGAGGTTCGGTACATATACTACTGATATGTTGCAAATTACTTTTTGGGAAAAACCAATAAAAATACGGCTACTAAAAAGGTCAGACTATGACACCAAGAAAGTGACCAGAGGTACGAATGAACATGAATATCATTGAGGTCAGTTTCGAGAGCATCCTAAATATCGTAATCCCAATAATGCATTTTTTTTTAAATTCAGAATAATCTTATAGAGGCTACTATAATCACTGGAAATTATAAACGAACTGATGTACTGATTCCACGCATTCCCATGATACCTACAGACATGCCCATCGATTTTAAAAGATTCCAGTTTCCGATTCTGTTGCCATTTGCGAATAGAGCGCAAGGGCACGGACAATATATGTTGCATGTTCACGTCTAGGTAAACCTTCCGACTAATATACATTTGCACCAGATGGCAAAACTAGAGATATTGTATATCCTAGAGCACTTGAATAAATAGACAAAAAAAATAACAAAATTGTGATTCATTAAAATTATAATTCAGGGGTAGCGAAGCGCAACGGGTACAGTATTATCTAAACAAATACTTCTAACAAATAGTTATTTTACATTACACATGTTTACTTGCCCATTGTCAACTAAACGTGGCATTATTCCATGTCGGAACGGAATATATTCATTTACTGCAACCAAAATAATTTTGTTCACCCTTGGGCATTTCAAAAACTTTGAAGGCAAAACGAAGTTTGCCGGGTCCAGCTATACTTATATATGTATAGATATATAGATAGATATTGATTACAGGCGCTGCCCCCAGAAACTTCCCATTAACAAGAATATTCCCTCCATATGTTAGTCTAGACACAAACCACAAATACTGGGATGTAGTAACGTTGATAAAAAAGTTGTTTAATTTTTTTTCATTTAGCCCATAACTTCGTTCCAAAAAACATCGAAAATCTAATCTATATCTACGCATTTCCGTTTTACGCACACTTTTATGATGATGTGTTTTCCTATATAAAATGTGGGAATTCATTTGTGGCCATGACAACATTGAATACTTTTTATCGGCAGGGCAAAGTCTGCCGGGTCAGCTAGTAGTTTTATTTTATTTCGAACAGGTGTTCCACAGCGTTTTATTTTAAAAAAATTCTTTTAAAACAATATAAATAATTGTGTGTCAATCGTGACATATTATCTCAAAAAATTTTAATTATTTCGTTGTTATTAAAAATTATTCCGTAGAAAATTGTTTCATTCAATATTGGAGTCGTGTTTTTTTTTGTATACTCAATGATTGCGGTTCCGAACATTTGTTTGAGAAGCCTTTTCATGGCTAATCCCTCCGTAGTTCAACGAAAAGTATTTAAGGTGGTCAGAGCAGGGATTAAACCCACGTTCCGATGTACAAGAGCTGAGCACACTAACCATTGTACCACAATGCTGTGTTAACCGCATTCCTTTCCAGAAAATGATATCAATCAATATTTAAATTTCCCCGAAAAATATATTTCACTTTAAAAACTGCATAAAAAGGTAAAACTCCTTCAAATGTTATAGAGTATTTAACCACGTTCAGAGCTGACCCACTGTGCGACATAAACTTGTACTCTGAGTTGTCCCACTGTGCGACAAAAACTAGTACTTAGCTGCGAATACTTAATATTAATAGAGTTGCATGTAATCAATATAACTCATACGCTCCGTAATTCCCACCAAAATGTCCTTATTGTTAAATTTATCAGCAAATAAGATAATAATCTCAAAACACATATAAATTCGACACATTTAATAATTCAAATTGAACTCGCACGTTTCTTAGTTGCTACTATTACTTATACCCAATTTCCCTGAAAGCCAGTAAAAAAAAAGTTGCTCACAACTGTTCTATCTAACCTACTAACCTACAACTGTTCTATCTAATCTATCTGACCTAGGACCAGTTATGTGTATGCGTGAAGTTACGCAAACTTACGTCAAAAAGAGTAGAATACGTCAAAAGAGTAGACTCGCATTATTCGTGACGAAACTTGCGTCACGCTTTATCTTTGTCGGCTTCCTACTCTACGATCTGTCGATTTGATATTTCTCATCCCTCATTTTTATGTTAAAGAAGCAAAACAACTGAAGCGCAATAAAAATATTACATTTTGTCCAAATTTTAAACAAAAACTTCAAAACAGAGAATTTGCAAAAAAAAATTGCAATCGCACGTTACGAACGTCTATGCGCATCATCCAACTCAACGAAGAATATGAAGCGTTAATATGACGCAAAAATCAACACTGATAAGTACCAATAGTTTTATACTGAACCGGAATGATAAAGATGCGAATGGTAATGATGTTAATTGGTATCGTTAATTGGTATTGGTATGTTAATATGCATGCATAGCACTACGCTCCAAATATTGGTTTTAGAATTGTATATTTTGCAGTAGGATTTTTCATTGAGAATATCATATTTTTGTAAACAAAATAGCAACTAAACTTTACTCTCACCGAAAATGAACACGCAAACCACTGTTTCGAGGCTCTGGCTATGTTTGCTTTGGTGTCGGAGTTCATCTGCTGTTTTTCATTCCCATTTATTTTGTATGTGTGAGCAAAGCGTGATGCCACATACGCCACTTCATATTGTGTTTGTTTGCATGTAAAAACAAATACATACATACATGTGCTGCTCATGTATTTAAATGTGTGTGTGTTTTTAATGTTTTAAGTCCATTTATCATGTTAACAGAAATGCAATCAGACAGTTTAACAAACACCATACGACTACACTCTATACATACACACACAAATACACACACACATCCACACTCCCACTCTTACGCACTCAGGGAACAACACAAACACATACACTTTGGGGAAGCGCAAACATGAATGAATTCTTGTTAATGTTGTTGAATTGTAATGGTAACACAAGTGTAACGCAAGGGATGGCAAATATGTAGACATTATTCTGTAGTACTTTCTTAGATCTCAGATGGCTCCCGAATTAAGTTAAATAATATCAATTGAAATTGAAGTAGTATAAAAACATCAAAAAGGTGATGAAAAAAAGTCAAAACGTTATTAAAAAAATTTAGAAATAAAACATTAATTTAGAATTTGCACAAAGTCACTTTAAATTGAAGCGAAATCAATTCGTATTCAAAAATCTGTAGATAAATTTTTTTTTATTATTCCAGCTCAAGATCATTCTATATCTCTATAAATAGAGATATCATATTTTGTAAAAGACGTTTTTGCACATGCATCCTCAAAAATTCCTGGCAAACCGTATAGCTATTTCAGATCTATCCACAGATCTTCATCAACGGTTGTTTGGAATGCTGCTATTGAAAAATGCATCAAACTAAATGCAAATGAAACCTCATCTCAATTGATAATTCTCCACTAAACAGGAGTTCGAAAAATATCGAAAGTAAAACACAAAAGAAAACATTTGCAAACAACTTCGTTCCATCTCCAGTGAACCATCGGTCCCCATTAGAAATAATTTATATTGTTGCCTAAAAGACAACACAGTTTTTACAGGCAATAACCAATAAAAATCATCCCTGCAGATAGAAATCCAAAAACAAATTCTTTGGAATTTGAAAGACATCAATCACCTTAGGCAAGGCGGCTACATCGGACGTTCTTAACTACGCCACTGGACCCGCAAGACTCAGAGTAAATATTAAATTTGTCTCACATTTCCGTGAATTGACAGAATAGGTGCCTGAAGGAAATGGGGAATTAAGAAGGACAAGCTTTAAAATTAACATATATCAGGAGAGTGAGGAGGAGTATAAGAAAAAATTGTTTATATTTTTATTGGCAACTAACTTAGTGTCCGATTGTATCCTGTGACAGAATAGAGGAGATCTTTTCACATACAGTGGGATGTGATTTTGAAAAGAAATCATGTGACCAACTATTTAAAGCAGTAATTATTTTCCATTTGTTACAAACAAACACACATGTTACAAACAATTACATATATGTTATAAACATTTCGATCGACCGATTCAGGGTTATCTCAGGTCAAAAATAGCAACACACAGTGCTTAAACCACTGATCCCAGATGGGCCTACTGAAGCATTAGCGTTAATAACAAGTTTTTTAATGAGGTTGGAGAAATATATTAAAGAATTGGTCAAGTATCTAAAGTATGAAGATTATTGGTACAGCTGCCTAAATATAATGTTTAATACCGAAGCGAATTAGGTAATAAGTAAAGTATTCAAAACCGAAAACAAACAACTCGAAAAACCGATAAACCGGGGTTTTTGGAATAAGCCGTGTGTCGGTTTTTTACACATTTGATATAGAAACACCAATGAGAATATTCAATTCAGATCAATTCAAATCAATTCTATTCAGTTCAATTTAATTCACTTAAATTCCATTCAATACAATTCAATTCAATTCAATGCAACTCAACTTAATTCAATTCAATTCCATTCAATTCAACTCAACTCAATGCAGTTCAATCCATTTCAATTCAGTTCAATTCCATTCCATTTCATTCATTTCAACTCAGTTCCATTCAATTCAATTCAATACCATTCAATTTAATTAAATTCCATTCAATTCAATTCAATTCAATTCAATTCAATTCAATTCAATTCAATTCAATTCAATTCAATTCAATTCAATTCAATTCAATTCAATTCAATTCAATTCAATTCAATTCAATTCAATTCAATTCAATTCAATTCAATTCAATTAAATTCAATTCAATTCAATTCAATTCAATTCAATTCAATTCCATTCAATTCAATGCAACTCAACTTAATTCAATTCAATTCCATCAATTCAATTCAATTTAATGCAACCCAGTTCAACTCAATTCAATTCAATTCATTTCAGTTCAATCCATTTCAATTCAGTTCCATTCCATTCCATTTAATTCATTTCAACTCAGTTCCATTCAATTCAATTCAATACCATTCAATTAAATTCAATGCAGCTCAGCTCAACTCAGTTCAATTCAATCCACTTCAATTCAATCCATTTCAATTCAGTTCAATTCCATTCCATTTAATTCAATTCAATTCAGTTTCATTCAGTGCAGATCAATTCAATTCAATTCTATTCATGTCAATGAATTCAATTCAATTCATTGAATTCAGTTCAACACAACTCAATTCAGTTTAATTTTCAATTCAATTCAATTCAGTTCAATTCAATTCAATTCAATTCAATTCAATTCAATTCAACTCAATTCAATTCAATTCAATTCAATTCCATTCCATTCAATTCAATTCAATTCAACTCCATTCACTTCAATGCAACTCAACTTAATTCAATTCAATTCCATTCAATTCAGCTCAATTCAATGGAACTCAGCTCAACTGATTTCAATTCAATTCAATGCAACTCAACTTAATTCAATTCAATTAAATTCAATTCACCTCAAATCAATTCGATTCAATTCAATTCAATTCAATTCAATTCAATTCAATTCAATTCAATTAAATTCAATTCACCTCAATTCAATTCGATTCAATTCAATTCAATTCAATTCAATTCAACTTAATTCAATTCAATTCAACTCAATTCATTGCAACTCAGCTCCACTCAATGCAATTCACTTCACTTCAGTTCAGTTGAATTCAACTCAGTTCAGTTCAGTTCAGTCAAGTTCAATTCAATTTAATTCAATTCCATTCAATTCACTTCAGTTCCATCCAATTCAATTCAATTCCATTCAATTCACTTCCCTTCACTTCAATTTAATTCAGTTCAATTCAATTCAATTCAATTCCTTCAATTCAATGCAACTAAGCTCAACACAATTTAATTCAATTCCTTTCCATTCCATTCCATTCAATTCAATTCAATTCAATTCAATTCAATTCAATTCAATTCAATTCAATTCAATTCAATTCAATTCAATTCAATTCAATTCAATTCAATTCAATTCAATTCAATTCAATTCAATTCAATTCAATTCAATTCAATTCAATTCAATTCAATTCAATTCAATTCAATTCAATTCAATTCAATTCAATTCAATTCAATTCAATTCAATTCAATTCAATTCAATTCAATTCAATTCAATTCAATTCAATTCAATGCAATTCAATTCAATTCAATTCAATTCAATTCAATTCAATTCAGTTCAGTTGAATTCAGTTCAGTTCAGTCCAGTTCAATTCAATTTAATTCAATTCCATTCAATTCACCTCAGTTCCATCCAATATAATTCAATTCCATTCAATTCACTTCACTTCACTGCAATTTAATTCAGTTCAATTCAATTCAATTCAATTCCATTCAATTCACTTCACTTCACTTCACTTCACTTCACTTCACTTCACTTCAATTTAATTCAGTTCAATTCAATTCAATTCAATTCAATTCCGTCCAAAAAAATTCAACTTAATTCAATAAAAATTCAATTCAAATCAATTTGTTCCAATTCATTTCAATTCAATGCAACTCAATTTAATTCAACTCAATTTAATTCAGTTAAATTCAATTCAAATCAATTCAACTCAAATCAACTAAATTCGATGCACTTCAATTCAATTCATTTCAAGTCAAATCAATTCAATTCAAATCAGTTCAATCCAAGTCAACTCAATTCAATTTATTTAATCCAACTTAGATCAATCAAATCTAGTCTAAGTTAATAAATATAATTTCATTCAATTATTTTTATCTTCATAGGAAAAACATTAATTAATTTTTTCAACGAAATTTAAATATATTAAACCCTGGATAGTGGTGTTATATTTTGTGAATAATGACAAAGTATACAAGACAAGCAAATTTTACTTTGTGCTGGTGTAGAATTAATTTTTCTACAAAAATTAACATGTTGTTTTCAATGAAAAAGGAAAACCACGAAAAGAGCCCGTAAAAACCCCGACAATAAACCAGAATCACCATTTCCGTTTTCCTTTCTTTGAAACTTAAACCCGGTATTGGGAAGATGTGATTTTTCGAATAAACGGAAAACCGGTTATTCGAAAATGATTTTTTTTAATCACTCTAGTAGTAATGCAACATCAGCACCCATAATAGCTGCTGAAACTCAACTTGTATGTATGACTAGGGGTTGTTGGCAGCCCCACCAGTAGGAATGTATACGTTGGACTAATGAACCCATCTTAGATTTCAATTCGTACAGAAACGTCGCCTAAATAAGACAAAAATCATCCCCCACGATAACGAGATTTGGATTTAACCGACGGCTTATGATTGCGACTTGGAATGTAAAAACTCTCTCTGAAAAATCGAAACATGAGCACGTTAAACGGGATGTGTGTTTCTTAGTATGTTTGTAACTGCCACGATGGCCTAAACCCACAGTGCTCTAAGCACTGGGTGGATGCAATGCGAGTACCAATATAGGCACCATGTATTTGGACATGGTGCCCCCTTGGTTAGGAGGGGAGCCATCCTAACACTCCTTCCGATCTATGGGTCACGGCACCCGGTTGCCATGCAAATCCACATCGACCCAAAACTCTTCCCGCGATTTGGGTACAAACTACAGCCACCACATGTCTCCCCGAAGGGCCACACCACAGTTAGGATGGAATCAACAGTCCCATGAGCACCTGATTGCCGTGGTACCAGAATTAAGTCTTAGGTTAAACGGGATATGGCTATAACTGATCGCAACGTCATTACGAGCTTCAATACGAACTTCCGCCGGATGACTGTGGTACCTACGTATGGACCTACTGAGCCTGATGAGTAGAGTGCTAAGGACGATTTCTATAGCCAACTAGATTTTGCTATAAGCTCCTTATCAGTCGATGACATTAAAATATTTCTGGAGATTTCAATGTCAAAATGGGCACCGACATCTAGAACAGGAAGCGATGGGTAGACATGGTCTTGGAACTGTGAGGAATAACAATAGTGACTCTTTTAATGAGGATTTCTGGCAACGCACTAGTAACAGCCCAATTGAATTGGATATAAAAATATAAATCCAAATACATCCCATGAATGGAATGGGGAGGGCTGTGCACTCTCTTGTTGTACGCCCAGTGACGATATACGTAGAAGAAAATGTACTTAAAACGGGCAACATGAGATATACTTAGGCGGCCAACATTATATATTCTAAGAATCGCACTTGAATGGAACGTTCAAGGGTAGCGCAGGCCAGGACGCCCATCAAATTTATGGTATCGGTGCCTAGAAAAGGAAAATATAAACAAACTCGAATATCATGGAATAAAACTAATTCACTTGGCAGAGACAGAAGCCAATGAAAAGAATTCATTGACGCCCTATGTTCCCCGTAAACGTTTTATTTAATCTTTATATTTTGTAACACATTGAAAAAAAATACGTGAGGTGCCAGTGGACACCCGATTGGAACGAAGTTCCTTTCACTATATATTATGTACTAGTTAGTTCCACCACGCCTAAGGCGCTTGTCGAAAAATACTGTAATTTAAATGAATATGATACGATATAAATGATTTACGAAAGTGAAAATGTACCTTATTTAATATAATGAACTTTTTTTAGGTCCTTTTTGTCAGAATATGTATTATATATTCCCGAAAAGTTCATTTTTTAAAAAGAGGTACTTCTTTTATTACCATCTAATGTTTTTTTTTTAAGAAAAGGTACTATTTTTAAGAAGAAGCTCTTTCTGTAAGAAAAAACCATAAGAGTATGAATTTTTTTCACAAAGAATTACTTTATTTTAAGAACAGGTACTTTTTAAAGAAGTGGTATTTTTTTTAGGAAAAGGTTATTTTTTTAAGAAAATTTATTTATTTTCAGAAAGGCAACTTATGTCAAGAAAAGAAAATCGTCAGATGAAATGCAAAACAACGTAACTACAATTTTCATTTTGTTCAAAGGAGTTGAAAAAAACTTTTAAAAAAATACAAAAAATTCAGTTTGCTAGTATATTTTCGAATTTTACTTTAGCAAAGATTTGAAAATTGTAATTGAGAAATTAATTCCTCACTCTTTTACGAGGATTGTTTCTTCTCTTGGAAATAGTAATTAAAATTGTAGTTACATTGTTTTGCATTTCTGCTAACGAAATGTATTATTTTCTTTTTAAGAAAAAGTACTATTAGGAAAAGGTATTTTTGTAAGAAAATTTATTTTTGTGAGAGAATAAATTTTTTAAAAAAAAAAATTTTTTTAAGAAATGGGAATTTTTTTAGAATTGATCTTTTTTCAAGAATAGGTACATTTTTGAGAGTAGGTACTTATCTCAAGAAAAGTTATTTTGTTTTACAAAAAATGTGCTCTTTAAAGAAAATGTAGTTTTTTTAAGAAGAGACAATCTATTATTAAAATGTACTTTTTTAAGAAAATGTACTTATTTAAAAAAAATATACTTTTTTCAGTAAAGTTGCTTTTTGGAAAAAATTTACTTTTTTTAAGCAAAGGTAATTCTTTAAGAGACGGTGTTTTTTTAAGAAAAGGTAATTTGCAAAAATTTACTCTTTTTAAGAAAAGGTATTTTTTTAAAAAAATGTTCTCTTCTAAAAGTCTTTCACTTCGACTTTTCTACATTTACTTTTTTTTGTGTTCAAAACTACAATATATAAAGGGTTTTTCAACAGAGACGCTACAAAAGTAAATCGATAGGGACAGCAACCGACGCCATATTTTTCCCGCTCTTTTGACATTTCTCTTCAGTAAGGTTTGCCATTTCATCATGGGAAGATATACGAGCCAACAACGAGTCGAAATTATTAAAATTTACTACCGAAATTTGGAGTCAGTGGCCTCAACAATCAGCGATGAGGCTCATTTCGGGCTGAATGGCTTCGACAATAAGCAAAATATGCGTTATTGGTCAGACAGCAATGCACAAGTAATCCATGAGTCATCATTGCATCCCGAAAAAATTACGGTTTGGTGCGGTTTATGGGCCGGCGGCGTCATTGGGCCGTACTTCTTCCGCGATGATCAAGACCGGCACATTACTGTGAATGCGAATCGCTACCGTTCAATGATAACCGAATATTTTTGACCCCAATTGGATAATATGGACTTGGAGGACACTAGTTGGACTTGGTTCCAACAGGACGGCGCCACAAGCCACACAGCGAATGCCACAATCAATGTATTGGAAACCAAGTTTGGTGAACGTGTTATCTCACGAAACGGCCCAGTCGATTGGCCGCCTCGGTCGTGCGATTTGACGCCGTTAGATTATTTCCTGTGGGGCTACGTCAAGTCTCTGGTCTATGCCAACAAGCCAGCGACGATTGATGAACTTCGTACGAATATCGAACGTGAAATTGCAGCAGTATTGGCCGATTTATGCTTGAAAACCGTCGAAAATTGGGTTCAGCGTCTGGACTTCTGCAAGCGTGCCCGTGGTGGCCATGCAAAAGATATCGAGTTCCATACATAATGGCATCGAACGTACTTTCACAGGAATAAAGAATTTCATTGGTATCTAAAACCGGTTTTGTTTTATTTAACCCTGCTGTTAGGTTAGGACAAAAATACGAATGTTAGGTTAAGGGACCATTTAGTCCATACTGCAATTTTCATGCAGAATATCAATTTAATCGCATTCGTTGTATATGTTTTAGTTCAATATTCACTAAATATTGTTATTATTATTATCATCTTTGTTTTGAAAATAAATGTAAAGAAAATCAAAGGAAATATACTATGGACCAAATGGTCAATTAACCTAAGATTCGTATTTTTAACGAATGTTAGCTTAAGAGACCATTTGGTACATACTGCAATTTACATACAAAATAACCATCTATTCGTATTCTTTGTATCTATCTTGGGTCAGTAATACTCAAATATTTTTATTATTATTGTTATTTTATATTTTGAACATAATTGTAAAGAAAATCAAAGAATATATTCTATGGACCAAATGGTCCCTTAATCTGAAATTTGTAATTTCTTATTTGACTCAGTCCTGTTTCTAGTTAGAAAATTTAATTTTTGCTCACGCCATTGGTTTATAAAAAAGATCACGTGACCTGAAAAATGAAGTCAGTATATATCACCGTTCAAAACTTACAAAGAAAACTAGCCATTATTTGGACCAAATGGGCTTAATCTAACAGCAGGGTTAAAAAAACTTTTGTATTGCTCTTATTGAAAAACCCGTTACTAAGTCTTGGTTACAGGCTCCATCTATAACACTTCCCATTAAACAAGAAACACAAATCAAAGCAAAAGAACCCAATATAGTTGATAGTACTGGGTTATAGCATAATAGTGATAAAAAAAAGTTGTTTAATTTTTTTTTCATTAAATAATTTTCATAATAATAATTAATATTTAATAATAATAATTAATATTTAATAATAAATAATAATTAATATTTGTAATACTAATATAGTTGTGAAAGGACTATGACCAATTGTGACTGGTCAGGGAATGAATTGAAAATCCAATTTGTGGTCATATGTTGAAGTACTAGAGTACCTTTGTCGTACTTCAAAAAGTACAGCTATATTAAATTTCCATCCTTGGTGGCATTGGTGATATGCTTGCTAGTGGGCCTGTAGTTGTCGACCTGCATTTTTTTTTTTCAAAATATTCAATATATTTTCACTATTAAACCCATATGCATGATGGCTTTGTGTTTTAGTTGATTTCCCATATATGAGATGACGACAGTGGATATACATATATCTCTGGAAGCTGGATGAAATGATATGATTTACATTGAAATATTCAATCGAGTTTTTAATTAAACTCGCTTCATTATACGAGGTTTATAAAATTTTGTTGCACCCTAGAACTAAATGACAGCGAAAATCATTATCCAAAGCGGCCTGCTAATATTTTGTTGTCCATCAAAAACAGTTTGAGATCAAGAAGTTTCCTGATATCTCAGGCAATTGTTTCAATCAAAAACTCTAAGCTGAAGTTTAGCTATAATCTATAAGTTTCTACAGTGATACATTATTATGACATTAAAAATTGCACCCTAAATGTTGTCAGCAGTTCGAACCCTGCTCTGACCACCTAAAATTTCTTTCGGCGGCGGTCACCTCGCATAGTGACGGCGACACTATCGAGTATATAGCCATGAAAAAGCTTCTCAAAATACCGTTCGGAATCGGTGTAAAACTGTAGGTCCCAATCAGTGATTGAAAACTGGAAAGCATACAGCTCAGTAATTATGAGAAGTTCTCCCCGGTCCCTTCATGGGATGTAATGGGAAACCATTTATTTATTTAGTTCGACATTATGTATTCTTTAAAACACTTTTTAGGGGGCCACAGTCGACCAATATCTGGCTCTTTAATCTGAAATTGAGTTGAATAATGATTTTATGATACAGCTGATATCCATATTCATTAACCTCAAAACAAAAAACAATTAAATTTCAAATATGTCAACACTTTAATTAATATTGTATTATATCTAATTAATATGGGCAATCAATCAAATACTTTGTCTCCTACAAAAAAACTACAAAAAACAAAACAGGATAATACCACAAAATTTCGAGAACCACAAAATGTATTTATTCATTCAAAAATTACCACAAATTATTTGCCACAAATTGTGTTTGTGTTCAAAACTGTGTCAGTTATTTGTATTCCAATATATTTTATTATTATTTTATATTTTCAAATAAATGACAAATTAATCTGTCATTGTGTAGCCAGCCCGGTCCAGCAGAGCGTATGATTGATTGCATTTGATAGGAATGGAAAATGGAACCTTAAATTATGTAAGGCAGCATTTGTTTGCCATTGTCGTTATCACCAAATTACCCAAAGTGTATTTGAACAGCTCTTGTTTTTTGATGTTTCTAACTCAACCAGAAAAGTGTCAGGCAATGATTTTAAGAAATTTCATTGGATATAGACTTGTTTACCTTTACTGTATGCCTACACTGCTTAACCTTTATGTTTGCAACAGGAATTTTTCTCGGACACCCAATAAAATATAAACAAAATGCTGTGGTCAAAGGACAAACAAACTCGACAAAAGGTTAATATGTCTACCACTTGGGTAATAATGACCAAGCTACTAGGGGCCAGTATTTTTCGACAAAGAAATTTATTTTTATAAACAGGTTAACATCCTGCAAGCCCCTCCGTTACTTTCAATTCTGCCTAAATATTTAGTCAACCAGGCAGCCCCTTCATTCGTTTGGGATTTAAGGATAACTGTTTGCATTTGAACCGCAAAAAAAGGACATCGAAAGGAAACGAGCAACGTACAAACACAAAATTTTGCCAACATTTCAAAAGTATTTCGCTTGTAAACAGCCACAGTTGGTCAAGTAATTTGCGGAGTTGCTTCTATTCCAGGCAGGGCAGGGAAATGTGGTTGCTGTGGAACTCTCTGTTTCAAGTTTAAGATAAGAGTGACGGGCATTTGTGCGTCTCATTAAATTGATATTCAACAGTATTTTATTACGTAAATATTTGTGGTTGAAAACGTGTTGGTTCTAATAAAATGTCATAGAAAGGGGCAGGCATTTTGATGCGAAGACAAATTTCGTTATGGTTGAAAACGTGTTGATTTCTATTGGTGTGTCATAGATAGAAAGCCCAAGCATATTTCTTTTGGTTGAATTTTGGTTAAAATAAAATGAAGGAAATATCCTGGAAAAGGTCAGTTTTATATGTCAGTATAATATTTAATGCCTGCAAATACTGTAGCAAACAAAATGACTGATATTACAGCAATAAGTATAAGTACTCAAAAGAAAAATGGCATTTAGTGACTGATATTAAATTAAATACTTGATGTTTGTATTTTGTTGTTCGACCTTTGTGTTGTCAATAAATAATTCGTTTGTTTTTTTTTTATTTTTTGACCTCAAGCTCGAATAATGTGAAATATTTATTGTTAAAAAATTAATTTTAATCATGTCTGCAATTACACGATAACTTTCGACTTTAATTTGAATTCGATTCTTGGAAAATTCTCCCGAGAATCGTACATACTGCTACGAGTTTTCTAATCATTGTTTTTAGCGCAGTTTTGTTTGCCGTTAATAAAACAGGGCTCGTTTAAAATTCACTTTACAGTAAGTCAATATTTCAACCTTTTTACTAATATTGATAACACTATTGCCTACGAGTTTATATGCAACGCTTTACCATTTAATTACAGACTAACCCTCATACGCTGCCGTCCGTTATTTATATTAGTTCATAGTTCATAGGATTCGCGATCATTGAGGTAGTGTCTACTATATCCGTGATATTTAGCTTTCGCTAAAGTTATTATTATCTTTCGAACGTATATCTTTTCCCCAAGTAGCAAAGATCTCAACCGAGTTTTTCACCAAACTGGTATGCTGCAGCAAAGGCATACCTTCAGGCGCAACATTAATCACCCTATTATTTACATTATGATCATTTAGGAATTAAACGTAAATAAAAGCATTTACTTAATCGTAACAATAGTTACACACTTTACTCACGATTATTACCCCCTTTATCTAAGCCCACTCACCCTACCCAGCTCTATTGACACTTAATACACAAAACGGAGTAACAGGCATGTTTTAGAAATTCACTCATTGGGAGGAGATCGTAGGTACAAATTAGTAAAGACCTCGCTGAGAAGCCCACAACTTAATCAGTTTTTGTATAAGAAGTAAATAGATCCAAGGGATGTCCTAAACCCAAATAAAACTACCGTCGTTTCACTTTATTAAATCAGATGCATTACACATATTAGAGTCATTCTATATGAAAACACCGAAAAAAATGAAAAATTGTTGCTGGACCATTTTGGATTTTCTTAAAATTTTGTGGAAATGTTCCTAAGGGTTTCCAGAACCAAAATCCAAGAGGATTTAATATAAAAAAATAAAAAAAATAAAAAGTCTTGTTTTTGTGCGTACTGGTTTGAGTTGTTAAAATTTTTCTGCTAGAGATATCTACATGATGAAGGCATCGTTTTAAAGCTGAAGGATTATAGTTTCTATCAAAAGTATAAAAATTGACTTAATTCATACACCCGAAAAATAACGTGGTATTGAAAATAAGCATATTTCATTGGTTTTTTGTGTTTTTCAATGGACTCCAGTGTCGGCGCCAATGAATATAAAAGCATAATAACTCTCAGATACAAATGAGACACGTCGGAGAAAAATACAAAATTAAAATTGGCTCAATCTGGCAACTCGTTATGAAAAAATCGTTACTTGAAATTTTTAAATTTTCAAAATTTGCATATTTCAGGCTACAATTTGGTCATGTTTGTTAGCAGATACAAACTTGAAAATTACAGAGTACTTACTCCCTACTTTTAACTTTATAACACTTCAAGACCCGTTTAGTTATTTTCACTCCTCTCGGTTTTACTGGGTTTTAAAGAAAAGCCTTTTTGATTTTTTTTTATGTATTTTTATACTTTCCTCAATTGTTATATACACAGAAATTAAAAAAATTACATAGCTTCACTAAGTAGGCGGCGATATTTGCTTATTTGCTTGTGAAGAATGAATCATTTAGTTTTTGGTATTTTTCAATCGATCCACAACGTGCTGTGCTTAGTGAAAATATAATTAAAAACAATGGAATGCTCGATAGGCTTGTTTGTACAAGAAGACTGTCATAAGTTTTTGTATTCGCGATCATCGGAATTAATAAGAAAAGATGTATTAAATGAAAACGATAAATTTTTATTAAATAAACGACTACCAATAATATCAATTGTTAATATTTGCACATATCATTATAAAAAATATATAACGTATTATTTCCACGCATTCGGAAAGAAGTGTTGCGATCCATTAAAAGTTCATAAAAAAACAATTCTTAAATCGTTGAAAGAAATAACAGTAAATTTTTGTGATGTAAATAAAAATGCAGATCTTATACCCGGCCAAGCAATTTGTTCACGTTGTATCGAAGAATTAAAAAAAAATAAGTCAGAAGTAAATTCTAATGATATAAATGAAATATTTACTCAGAATTTTGATGGTTTCGATGTTTCCTTTGAACCTAATCATGTTGCTCTGGAATCATTGAACAAGATATGTTCTATTTTGGACGAATCGCCTATTCCTCCTATCCAAAAATTAACTGCATTAAATAGAAAAAAGAAAATTGATGAAAAAGTAAATCAAATATCGAATAAAATTAGAAACAAATTAGAGCCTACTTTTGAAGTAAAAGAACGCATACAAAATAAAAAGACTTTTAGTGATGAAAATAGTGATTTAGAATATTTGGATTTAATTGAAGAATTAAAAATAAAATTTAAAACTTGTAATACATTCGCTGAAAAATACGAAATTTTGAGTTTATTACCAAAAAAGTGGGCAATATCTAAAATACAGTCGGAATTTGATTGCAGTGAATATCTTGTACGGAATGCAAAAAAATTGCGTGAAGAAAATGGCGTATTACCAAAAATTAAGTGTAAAGAAAGTGGAAAAAGGATGACTACGGAAACTATTACAATGGTCACAAATTTTTATGAAGACGATGAAATTAGTAGAATAATGCCAGGCCAAAGAGATTGCGTAACTGTTCGAAATAAAAATGGCGAAAAATCTAAAGAGCAAAAACGTCTAGTACTATTTAACCTTAAAGAAATCTACGTAAAGTTCAAAGAAACTTATCCACTTCTAACAGTAGGATTTTCGACTTTCGCTTCATTACGTCCAAAAAATTGTATTTTAGCCGGAGCAGCTGGCACCCATACTGTGTGCGTTTGCTGTGTTCACCAAAACATTAAGCTAATGTTAATGGCATGTAATATAAAATTGACTTACAAAGATTTACTTAAGAAAATCGTTTGTGATGATTTGAATGAAGAGTGTATGCTTTCTTGTTGCAATAAATGTCCAGGTACTGATGCTATAAGCTCTTCACTATGGGACGAAAGTGAAATATTATCTGAGATAAGATACATGCAGTGGATTTCAACAGATCGTTGCAATTTAGTGACTTTAGTTAAAACAACTGACGAGTTTATAAGTGAGTTGAAACAAAATTTAATAGCTTTAAAGTCTCATCATTTTATTGCAAAAAAACAATCTGAATACCTAAAAAATTTAAAAGAAACTTTAAAAAATAATATAGAGTGTATAGCATTAGTTGATTTTTCCGAAAACTATACATTTGTAGTACAGGACGAAGTACAATCGTTCCACTGGACAAACGATGAAGCAACTCTACATCCTTTTGTAATTTATTATAAAGAAAATGGATCAATCAAAACCGAAACATTCTGCGTAATTAGTGATTGTTTGAACCACAATACCATATCATTTTATTCATTTCAAAAAACTTTCATCGATTATATAAAAAATAAGTATCCCCAGTTTAAAAAAATCCATTACTTTAGCGATGGATCGGCAGCTCAATACAAAAATAAAAAAAATTTTATCAACATTTGTCATCACAAACACGATTTCGGCTTAGAAGCAAATTGGCACTTTTTTGCCACTTCTCATGGCAAAAGTCCTTGCGACGGAGCAGGAGGTACAATTAAGCGGACTGTAAGGAAAGCAAGTCTACAGCGAACTGCGGATCATCATATCCTAACACCTACAGCAATGTTTGATTTTTGTTCCACCGAAATTCGTGGTATAAAATTTTTTTTTGTATCCATTTCTGATGTTGATGCTATCGAAAACTTTTTGTCAAAAAGATTTACTGATGTTTGCACAATAAAAAAATACAAGAAACTACCACAGTTTCTCTCCGATTTCTCGCAGTCAGTTAAAAATACGAAAGTTTTCAGCTTCTGATAACTTTGAAACTCCCAATATTATAAGAACAAGTACTTTATTAAAATAAAATAAAACTTATTCCACGATTCTTAATTACCCAGATTTAAACTGTAACTTTTCTACTTTAAATGATAAAAATATACCATTTGCTTATTTTCTGCCACCACTGTAAAATTTTTTAACATAAAAAATCTACTGAATTTATTAAATATTTTTTTTAGTCCATAATTATTCTTTGTTACTTCATACTACTACTTGTTTTTATTTTAATTTCACTGTATATAACAATTGAGGAAAGTATAAAAATACATAAAAAAAATCAAAAAGGCTTTTCTTTAAAACCCTGTAAAACCGAGAGGAGTGAAAATAACTAAACGAGTCTTGAAGTGTTATAAAGGTAAAAGTAGGGAGTAAGTACTCTGTAATTTTCAAGTTTGTATCTGCTAACAAACATGACCAAATTGTAGCCTGAAATATGCAAATTTTGAAAATTTAAAAATTTCAAGTAACGATTTTTTCATAACGAGTTGCCAGATTGAGCCAATTTTAATTTTGTATTTTTCTCCGACGTGTCTCATTTGTATCTGAGAGTTATTATGCTTTTATATTCATTGGCGCCGACACTGGAGTCCATTGAAAAACACAAAAAACCAATGAAATATGCTTATTTTCAATACCACGTTATTTTTCGGGTGTATGAACTAAGTCAATTTTTATACTTTTGATAGAAACTATAATCCTTCAGCTTTAAAACGATGCCTTCATCATGTAGATATCTCTAGCAGAAAAATTTTAACAACTCAAACCAGTACGCACAAAAACAAGACTTTTTATTTTTTTTTATTTTGCGTGAACCGGTAGTACCGCGTGCAAAAATTAAATCCTCTTGGGTTTTCGGTTTTGAGACCCTAAATATCATTTCCACTTAGTTTGAGTAAAATCTAAGATATGCCAGCTTTGCCGATGTGATGATTTCATACAGAATAACTCATTAGTTAAACAAATAAATTAAACAAATTTTAACATATTCTTCCAACTGGTCATATCCTTCGCCTTTTCTCGCCAGTTGGTAACTCCAAGGATACGAAGTGATTCTTCGGTCTGGTATTTCCAGTGGATAATTGGTCGTTCTCTTTTCCTGCTTCCATCGGGTACGTTATCAAAAACGATTCGCGCTGGCTCGTCTTCACCCATTCTGATAAAATGGCCTAGCCAACGCAATTGGCCTCATTTGATTTGCCTAGCAATGTTCATGTCAGAATACAAATTATATAGCATCTGGTTCCAATGACGTCGGTACTCGACATTTTCTTTAAGAGGATCATATATTTTAAGGAGAATTTTTGTCTCGAATACTCCCAGGTGATGTTAATCCGCTTGCGATATGACTCAAGTTTCGGAGACATAAGTCAGGACTTGTAAAATAAGAGTCTGGTATAGCTAGACATTTGTCTGTCGAGAGAGGGCTTTGTCCTTAAACTGCTTGCTGAGATCAAAATAGCATCTATTTGCAAGCATTATTCTCCTATTTATCTCCAGGCTGAAGATGTTGTCCTTGTTCACGGCGGATAAATATCAAAGGTCTACCAAACATATATATGGTTTCTGTAATATGTTGCTGGGGCTGTTTCACTTCAGCGTGTAGTGAACATAATGGACAGTAATACACATGAGCACGTGGGTTCGATCCCTGCTCTGACCACCATACTTTTCCTTCAATGAAGCACAGTGGTTCAGCATCGATTTCCATCAGCCAAAATACAATTTTTGACTTTGTAAACATTTTTGAGTTGTGCAAAACCCTGATTGAAGTTAAGAAGCCAAAGAGTAGCTTGACAGATAATAATATTGAAAGTTGGATAATTGGATATATTTTAGAAATCAGCCCAAAGTTGACAGCTTTCCTTACATTTCGATGTCAAAGAAAATAAAAATTTCAATATGTTTGATTTCATATTTTCTTTATTGACATATATATTTCCTCATACTTATGGCCAGTTTCACAGTTGAAAATTCTCCATTTAAATGTACTTTAAATGCCCGATGCTTGTCATTTAATATGAAAATTGTCTGTGAGCTTTTAAATTGAGCTTTTAAATGACGAGTGTGAAACCCGCCCTTAGAGTGTTAAAAAACCAGCATTCGTTTAGTCCCAAAGATCAAGTTTTAAGAAACCGGGTTTGGGGTTTTACTTTTCGCAAAAACCGAAAGATCCGGGTTTTTTCGGTTTTGGATTTAAATTAAATTCCACGTGCAGCACTTCCAATACATGTGTTTAGCAACCATTTCTTATAAAGGGTATCTCAGTAAGATTGCACTTTTTAAAATTAGTGACATTTTCTTTGTGCAGTGGATAATTGGTCGTTCTCTTTTCCTGCTTCCATCGGGTACGTTATCAAAAACGATTCGCGCTGGCTCGTCTTCACCCATTCTGATAAAATGGCCTAGCCAACGCAATTGGCCTCATTTGATTTGCCTAGCAATGTTCATGTCAGAATACAAATTATATGGCATCTGGTTCCAATGACGTCGGTACTCGACATTTTCTTTAAGAGGATCATATATTTTAAGGAGAATTTTTGTCTCGAATACTCCCAGGTGATGTTAATCCGCTTGCGATATGACTCAAGTTTCGGAGACATAAGTCAGGACTTGTAAAATAAGAGTCTGGTATAGCTAGACATTTGTCTGTCGAGAGAGGGCTTTGTCCTTAAACTGCTTGCTGAGATCAAAATAGCATCTATTTGCAAGCATTATTCTCCTATTTATCTCCAGGCTGAAGATGTTGTCCTTGTTCACGGCGGATAAATATCAAAGGTCTACCAAGATAGATAAATTCATCTACCACTTCAAACTTAAATCGGTTGTCGACATTAATATGCGGACCAAGTCGAGAGGTTTGTCTAGTCGTTGACAACATCAATTTTGTCTTGTCCTCATTAACAACAAGACCCATCTTCGCTGATTCTTTTTCGATTCTTGAAAATACTGCAGTAACCTCTCTCGCAAATTTCGCCCAATGATGTCTATGTCGTCTGCATACGCCAGCATCATACGGCTTTTCGTATTAATGGCATTGTTCATATTTACTGCAGATTTTCTCATTGTTATCTCCATTAAGATTTTGAAGAGATTGCACGAAAGTGTGGCGCCTTATCTAAGTCCGCGCTTGGTGCAGAATGGTTCAGTGAGATCTTTCCCCACTTCCACTGCTAATTTGGTGTTGGTCAGCGTCATTCTAAAGAGGCGGATCAGTTTTGCATGAATACCAAGTTCAGACATAGCTTCGTAGAGTTTTCCTCATATGGGGCTATGGAAAGCAGCTTTG
This sequence comes from Phaonia tiefii, assembly GCA_963931995.1. Classification (NCBI taxonomy): domain Eukaryota; kingdom Metazoa; phylum Arthropoda; class Insecta; order Diptera; family Muscidae; genus Phaonia; species Phaonia tiefii. The sequence goes on from OZ008370.1 coordinate 259,092,987, forward strand.
TAATCGACAAAAAGGTGGTATGTATCGATTTGCCTTTCGTACGTCTTTCCAGGATTTGGCGTAGCGTGAATATTTGGTCAGACGTTGACTTGCGTGCACTAAAACCACACTGATACGGTAAAATCAGGTTTTCAATAATTGGCTTCAGTCTTCCACATAATATGCTCGACAAGACCTTATACGCGATGGATAAAAGACTGATGCCGCAATAGTTGGAACATACACAAGGATCACCCTTTTTGAATACAGGACATAATACACTGAGACTTCAATCGTCAGGCATAGATTCGCCCAACAATAAAAATCTCAGCCGGTAGTTCATCTACACCAGCGGTTTTATTACTGTTAAGCCGGGAGATTGCCGTTCTAATAATGCCTTGGCAGGGGGGACAACCTACAGTGTCTTCCACAGTCATTACCTCCTGATCATCAGTGGAAGAATCTAAGTGGAGTAGTGCTGAAAAGTGGTCTCTCCAACTTTTAAGCACACACTGCTTATGCTTATCTGTCACAAAATTCCCATTCTCGTCCTTTCAGGACGGAAGCCCATTATTCTTACCCTCTGGAAAAATTGTCGGGATTAATTATTCATCCTGCACATTCCGGTCTTTTCACTCTCCACCCACCGCCATTTTTTTCGCCTAAATTGTAGGTTTTTCTCCCTTCTCAACCTCATTCTTAGCACGCGTTGTACGTGCAGCGTCTTTTTCATCAGCTGCAATGCCACATTCTTCATCATAGCATGGCTTATCCTTCTGTGGTTTTTTATAACCAAGTTCAGTCCTTGCAGCGGTTACCAAACAATGGGAGATGTGCTTCCACTACGCATCTGGGTCCTCGGGAGGGGGGGGGCAGTGGCTAGAAGGAGAGAGCGCTTACGTCGATAGGACATTGATATTGTCAATATCTAGCTTTTCCCGTGTTCGGCTTCGTACGTTTTTCACCCTGCTCAGTTTTATGCAAACTTTCGCAGCCACCAATTAATGATCCGTGTCGATATTAGCTCCCCGAATCACACGTACATCCAGTACAAGAGAAGAGTGCCTGCCTTCTATTACCAAGGGACTAATCTTCTTCGTTTCTGATCAGTAGATAACCGTCGGTGGTGCAATGGTTAGTGTGCGCGGCTCTTGTACATGAGATCCTGGGTTCGAACCCTGCTCTGACCACCTTCAAGTTTCTTTCGGCGGCGGTCACCTCTCATAGTGACGGCGACACTATCGAGTATATAGCCATGAAAAAGCTTGTCAAAATACCGTTCGGAATCGGTGTAAAACTGTAGGTCCCAATCAGTGAGTGAAAACTGGAAAGCGCACAGCTCAGTGATTGTGAGAAGTTCTCCCCGGTACGCTTCAGGTACATATCTTTAAATCTTGGTCCTTATAACGTTTGCGAAGGTCGTCAACAGTTAGGGTGTTTTTTCTTTTATTGTAATTTTTGTGTATTTTCATTGCCTACGTAACGGTTGCCCACCAGTCCACCGTGGTTTGCATTTTACCTACTGCAAGCATGATTATGTTTCAGCCGCCTATAATGGATCAGACGCTGACCAGAATGCAGTGAGTCGAAACAGGGTTTTGTTTAATATTATTCAAAATGTTGCTACACGCTGAAAAAGCAATAATTTATTGTTGTTTGGATGAATATACAACGTGATGGTAGCTAGTCGCAAATATAGTATACTTGTGTCCAAACACATTGAGTATTCAAGATTACATGTTGGACGCACACTGATTAACAGGTTTTAATATATGTTTTTGTGAACCAAATGTGGCATTGTTTGTTGAAACCTGCTGAAAACAAAAAAGCAGCAGAATTTAAATTCATGAAGCAATGATTGCAAACATATATATGGTTTCTGTAATATGTTGCTGGGGCTGTTTCACTTCAGCGTGTAGTGAACATAATGGACAGTAATACACATGAGCACGTGGGTTCGATCCCTGCTCTGACCACCATACTTTTCCTTCAATGAAGCACAGTGGTTCAGCATCGATTTCCATCAGCCAAAATACAATTTTTGACTTTGTAAACATTTTTGAGTTGTGCAAAACCCTGATTGAAGTTAAGAAGCCAAAGAGTAGCTTGACAGATAATAATATTGAAAGTTGGATAATTGGATATATTTTAGAAATCAGCCCAAAGTTGACAGCTTTCCTTACATTTCGATGTCAAAGAAAATAAAAATTTCAATATGTTTGATTTCATATTTTCTTTATTGACATATATATTTCCTCATACTTATGGCCAGTTTCTCAGTTGAAAATTCTCCATTTAAATGTACTTTAAATGCCCGATGCTTGTCATTTAATATGAAAATTGTCTGTGAGCTTTTAAATTGAGCTTTTAAATGACGAGTGTGAAACCCGCCCTTAGAGTGTTAAAAAACCAGCATTCGTTTAGTCCCAAAGATCAAGTTTTAAGAAACCGTGTTTGGGGTTTTACTTTTCGCAAAAACCGAAAGATCCGGGTTTTTTCGGTTTTGGATTTAAATTAAATTCCACGTGCAGCACTTCCAATACATGTGTTTAGCAACCATTTCTTATAAAGGGTATCTCAGTAAGATTGCACTTTTTAAAATTAGTGACATTTTCTTTGTGCAAGTGGCAACTCTCAAATTTGTCAGCTGTCACATATGTTTATTGCGATTATTAAACACGGAGCGCTTTACGAAAGAACAACGCGTTATAATTGTTCACAATTATTACAAAAATTCGGAAAGTTATGCTGAGACCGCTGGCAAATTTCGAAGAATTTTCAGTCGAGAAAGTGCAACTTATGTTTCAACCATTCGAAGAGTGATCAACAACTTTGATGAAACTGGGTCAGTAAGACTCCTGTGCGTCAACGTACCGGTCGGTCTCTTGAAAACATTGCTGTTGTAAACAAGAGTGTCCCCAATAACCCGAAAACATAAATTCGGCATCGTTCTCAACAACTTCAAATTTAACGAAGCACTACGCAGCGAATTTTGACAATAGGCCTCCACCTTCATGCGTACAGAATTCAGCCTACTCAGAAGCTCAAACCACCACATCATGGAAAGAGCCTACAATTTTGTAAAAGAGCAAATTGAAGTCAATGCCAATTTTTCAAAAAAAATCATCTTCTCCGATGAAGCGCATTTCCATCTGAATCGATTCGTGAACATCCAAAATCGTCGAATTTGGGGCTAAAAAAATCCCCATGCAATCCATGAGAAGCAAATGCATCCACAACGAGCAACTGTCTGGTGCAGATTTTGGTCAGGCGGCGTGATTTGGGCTTACTTTTTTTAAGATGAGTTCGAAACTGCAGTGACTGTGAACGGCAGTCGTTGCAGCAACATTATAACGGAGTTCTTGTAGCTTTAGCTAGACGTTATAGATCTGGTAGACATGTGGTTTCAGCAACACGGTGCCACCTGCCACACCGTGCATGAAACAATCGATTTATTGCAGCAGCGGTTTCCAGAACAAATTATTTCAAGAAATTATGAAGTCACACCTGGCCACCAAGATGTTGCGATTTATTTCTTTGGGGTTTTGTGAAATCTCGAACTTATGCGTATAAACCAGAAACAATTCCAGAGCTCAAATCCGACATTCAACGCGTCATTGGTGAGATACAGCCACATCATTGTGATAAAGTCGGGGAAAATTTCATGAAAAGATTAATGGCCTGTCATCGGAGCCGTGGGGGCCATTTGATGAATATTTTATTCCATACTTAATTGGAACATGTCTTCTTTACATTTCAATAAAAGAATGACAACTATCTCAAAAAAATATGTGTTTTTATTTTAAAACCAAAAAGTGAATCCTAACTGAGACACAGTTATTAGTTAGTGCAGCAAATATATCTATATTTGTATATTGTATTATATTTATATATGTATATTGTATTATATATATATTATATACATTTACTTGGAATGTGTTTTTATTAATTAGTATATTTTAAATTTCTGCATTGAATTGTTTAATGGAAAAATAATAAATTTCTGTGATTTATCCTTAAAACAAATTTTACAACAGAACTCTGTTAGTTCTATAACACTATGCAACACGACAAAATATAACCATATACGGACCCCACTACGTGATAAAAGACAAAAAAAAAGACCCGTGTCTCTCAGTTTTGCCCAAAGTCATTCACTTTTTTTTATGGGCCCCCAAAGATATGGAGGCTCGGTGTCATTTTTACAAAAAAAAAAGATTATATTTTCGGGCTCATATCTTGCAAACCGTTCGCAATTTCGATTTACTCTCGGAGGGAAAGTTGTAGCTCTTGTCATAAAGAACAAAAATTATGCAGATGTAAAATCAAAAAAACTTCATCTTCAAGGTCAAAATCGCAAAACGGTTTTCAAGATAAGAGCCTGACAAAATTATCACTTTTTTGTAAAAATGGCACAGAGACCCCAAATCTTTGGGGGCCTACAAAGTAAAAAGTGCATGACTTTGGGCAAAACTGGGAGACACGGGTGTTTTTTGTTTTGGTCTTATATCACGTAGTGTTGTCCGTATATGGTTACATTTCCATGATTTCAAAAATTACACACAGTGTAAAAGAGCTCTGCTAAGTAAATTGGTTTGTGTCTTTGCTATTTTAAACACGAATTAACTGCACGCCCATATAAAATCACATATCAATATCTACTTTTCCTTTCTGCCATACTGGATAATGCGTTATCTACTTGGCAAATGTACTGATATACATGGGACCTATTAATAAGTTTTTAATTGTAAATGGGATTTTATTGGTGTTACTTTTTCAAATTTCCGTCGAAAGCCCGATAGTCAGATTTTACCAAATTTATGGTCACAAGAAGTACGTGTATAAAAAATAACGAAAATTTTATGAACCGAACATTTCGCTCACTTTGCAGTTGCTTGGTACTCAGTTCCTTGCGAATATTTCGTAGGTAAAATCAAGTACAGGGTTGCTATGACAAAGTTATATCGTACGAAAACAATTATTTGATAATTGTTTGGGACAGGAATTTGGATATTGCGATTATTTTAGTAACCAGAAGTAATAACACATTCGTTAAAAATAAAATGGAGTAGAAAGATGAATTAGTAATGAAATATTTGCAAGGTAAATGAGACATAAGCGGTAATTCTCCGTATCAAAATTTTCCGTAACAAAAATTTCTTGCGAGAATTTCTTATTGCTTGTAGATTATAGAATGTTGTTTTCAAAATCAAGGTCTTATGTCAAATAAAGTAAGATTACCACAACCTAACCATTAGAAATGTTGGTTAACATTTTCCATTGTCATCTCAAAATTTAACAATCTGTTTATGCCAGTGTCTTCAGCCGAATTGGCTTGGCTTGTGCCTATACAGTTTGTGTTAGATTTTGAACAGTCTCTTGATTTGAAAATGTATTCACTGTGTTACCATATACACTCTCAGTGGGTTTACCAATACGCAAAATTCTTGCATATACCGTGACTTTAATCCAGAGCCGATCCAAGATAACACAAAGAAAGCCAAAATGTCACCCTCTGTGGAATACGTTACACAAAAATGATCAGTGATTGCTAATTTCCGTAAACTTTTACAGATTATTTTTCCACCGTAATCTTAGCTTTAATAGCTCAGCTTTCCGTGCCAGCAAGGAAACAGTTTCATTTTCACTTTGACAATTGAAGTGGCTGTCACATTACAACAGGATTCAAATCAACTTGACAACATGTTGGCAATTGTTTAAAACACAATGCTTAGTTTTCATTTAACGCCAAATTAACAGATGTAATCCCAGCACTTCTAACATACAAATATCCTAGAATGTGCTAGATGAATTCCAACTCGACATCCTTACATATAAATGGATACGGCATTTATAGCTTCACTTTGAATTACTAATTAAATCCAAACACTTTGCCATGTCACTTGAAATTCTAACAGACACATTATTTATCTTAATCAATGCATTCCGTACTCACACACACTCACACACAGATTTGAAAGCTTTTGCAAATGCATCCGCATATGTGCTTTGGCTCCTGCCGTCACTCACTCGCCTTGCAGGGAGACACAGCATCGCAGAAGACAGCATAGGGAGTGTGTGATTGCAAGTTGGGGATTGGGAGCAACTGTCACATCGAGGATGTTTGCAATTTGTCAGTAAGATTGTTTATCTGTCTACTAAACCTTTAACACTTCACAATCATAATGTTAAATTGCCGGGAAACGAAACCATAACACATCATGCAGAATTAAATCGCATAACGAGTGGATATATGACTGTGTGTTAGTGTTAGTAACATATATTTATTTAAAACGTTGAAATGTTATTTTCTGGGATTTCTCCTGCATGACTGTTAAATACTCAATCCCTCTAATATGGTTCTGGGAAATTTTTGCAATCATAATAAAATGTTTTATATACCATTTCAAAAATCAACCACAAGCAACTTACGAACACATGGCATATCCTTTTTCACCAGGATACGGTACTGTCTGTGCTGCTGTGTGAGAGAGTATTTGTATAACTGCATTTGTATTATCAGAATCTGTGAATATATGCAGGTGACATATGCAAACGTTATCCAGCTTTACATTTAAGTAATACATTTTTGGAATATCTTTCAATGTCAAAAATAGAAGAGGGCAGTCTGGCAAGTAAAGTTACTTGGTAATGTTGCTTTGCAAAACAAACTTTGACCTCAAATCGGTTAATAACCTTTGCATTCATCCTGTAACATTGTAGACAGTTTTACAGATCGGGAACTAAAACAAAAGACTCTTTTGAATTTTAGTCCATGACCAATTTTCATCAATGTATGTGTTAATCTATGAGAACATACAGAAAAGTACACTCATACCATGACATATTTTGCAGGAGCCATGTATATGTTTGGAACACATTCTAAGCATTCAAATGTTTGGAAGTCCCAAACTAACTTGTATTTTAATGCAAACATTATAATGTGTACTGGCAAACGTGTATGCTTTTACGTGGAAATATACATGTGATTCATCCAGGTACGGACCAATTTTAAAATACTTGTTATACTTATTCGAGCGAGCAGTGGTATGCCGCTACGCCCGTTGGATTATGCCTGAACGCCTCTAAGGTCATATCCAAGCTTATTTCCAAGTATGCAAATATAGGATGTTTGTAGCTTATTGCAAAGATAGTACACTGGTGCCCAAACATATTGTGTTTGTTATACAATATTACATATTGGAGACACTATGACTAATAGGTTATAATATATGTTTTTGTGACCCAAATGTGGCTTTATTTGTTGAAAACTATTGAGAACAAAAACGTGGCACACAATACTCATACAAAAAACCAGCAGATCTTGTATTCATGAAAACAATGGTTGATATCACAAACATGGTTCCTGCAATATGTTGCTGGGCCTTTTTTTACAGTGTAGGAGCCCTCAAACTGAAAAATCTGTAGTTTTTCGTTGTTTGGATACAAATATAATGTGTACGTGTAGCTTGTCGCAAATATAATATATTTGTGTCCAACACATTGTGCTTTCTATTCAATATTACATGTCACAATGATTAATTTATTCCAATATATGTGATTTCGACCCAAATATATCTGTGGTTGTGATACAAACTGTTAATGCTCTCTCGAGAGTAAGAGAATAAAAGTAGGACAAGGAGAGAGTGTATCTTGTAAGACTGTGTCTTTATCTTTGCATTAATCTCTCAGTCAGTGATGCATAAATATTCCTGAATGTTCGTGTAAGTTGCAGATGGTGTTAGTGTTTCTTACCTTGGCTGATGTATTGCTATATGGGTAATTGGGCAGAGATCAATGAAACAGAATAAACAAAGGCTTGGACGGTTAAACGGTTTATGATGTTGCTTTGGTTTTTGTGTATGTGTTTCGCATATATGCATGTGTGCTACGAAACTGAGAAACGATTTTGAGGAAAGAAACTGAAAACGGCAACAACGTGAAGTTCTTTGTCTGTCCAAATCGGAATGGCGGACCATTTGTGCAGCATAATAAAAAACACGAGTAATTAATACCCGATTGAATTGCACGAACTAGATTTGTATATTAGTATATTGTTTGCGTATCAATGCATTGTGATAACCAACGAATAGTTGAAACCTTCTGAAACCAGAAACATGAGAAAAAACATAGAAAGGGGAAGCAACAGAGCAGCAGATTCACCTTTCATAAAAAATACAAAAATGCATTCAATGCAAGTAAATGTAAAAAGGACGTTTAAAATCTTATAATTTTTTTTAAATAATTATTTATATTGAAATATTTATATTAATTTATTTATATTGAAGAAATATATATACTGAAATCAAACAATAATTCATTTCTAAATAATATTATATTTGGGAGGAAGTACGCATATGTTTCCACGTAAACATATAGATGTTTGGCATGAAGGACGCACATGTGCCCACGTAAAAGCATACATGTTTGCCAGTAAACATGCTACTGTTTGCATTTAGATACAAGTGAGTTTGGGACATGCAATCATATGAACGTTTGAAGAGTGTTCCAAACATATACATGGTTCCTGCAGAATATGTTTGGGAGAAAATGTTACAGAGGCGGTTTTTTTCGGCGTGTAGTAAAATGTCATCTTTGATATTTCTAACGACATGTTAATTGAAGGTTTTATGACATGTGTTGAGTCAAATTACAAAAACTGGTTTTTACTTTGACAAATATATTGGGATCTACCAAACTGATAAAGATTTTTATGAATTTTTTAACGTCTGGATTGTCGAAGTATTTTAGTCAGCATTTGCAGTGCATATTTTTCATAAAATTAATGAAGTTTGTACCATTTATGACGTCGACATCTTATAAACTTACTGTAGGAGGTCTCCATCCTTTATTCCTTATAAACAAATTAATATGTGTTGAAAAACATGGCCTCTGTAATATATTTCACACATTCTGCAGGAACCATGTATACATATGTTTGGAACACACTCCAAATAGTCATATATTTGCAAGTTTTAAACTCACTTATATTTAAATGCAAACATTATCATGTTTACTAGCCAGATGTGACCGGCGGTGGTGCAATGGTTAGTGTGCGCGGCTCTTGTACATGAGAACGTGGGTTCAATCCCTGCTCAGACCACCTTACATTTCTTTGGACGACGGTCACCTCACTTAGTGATGGCGACACTAGAAAAACCGGTGTAGAACTGTAGATCACAATCAGTGACTGTAAAAACTTTAAAAACGCAGATTTCACTGACTCTGAGAAGTCTTGAAGGGATTGAGCTTCATGAGATGTTATGGGACACCATTTTTTATTTTCTAGGAAAGATGCACCTTATGTGGAGCTATAAACGTGTTTCTCAACACCCAAACGAACGATTGGCGACTGAGTGGATGAAACTAAAATGCAACGAATTAGTCAACATAATCGCAACAAACACTGAATTCATTTGATTGCATACTGCTGACGGTAGATTTTGAACTGTGCCCAGAGATTATGATGCCAGAGGGAGTGACTGGGTGGGTGGTATACCTATCTCACTCTCTGGTTATCTAATCATTACGGATGGATCGATAATGAGGAATCTTTAGTGACGACCTTTTACTCAGTCTATCGCTGGGTTTGGGTGGGAACTACAGTGCCTTCTAAGCTGAAATACTGGCGGTATGAGGGAGGTGGCCGAGGTAATGATGTCGTGCTTGTACTCATCAGTTGAATTCATTATCTGCATTGACAGTAAGTCGGCCGTCAATGTAATCAGGCCAAACAGATGTAAATCCAAATTGGTAATTGCAAGCTGATTCTGAACAGTGTAGTATCAGCCAATCTGAGACTCTGTTGAGTTCCGGAGCGTAGTGATGTTGCAGGGAATACTGAAGCACATCATTTTGCTAGAGTGGTTGTACTTCTGTTGATTTGGTCTCGGTGGTCTCTCTTAATCTACCAATTTGGTACCTGTATGGCTTAATAGATTGCTGGATGCGGGACAGAACCAACGCCGCAAAGTCAGCCTGATTGGATTGTAGAATTTCAAGGGATATTGGACTGAGTCGCTTCTTCGACTGGGGAAGTCTGCCTTTCGGGTTCTCATTACAGAGATTACAGGGCACAGTAATGTTTGGGTCTATACTCGCAACTGTATTACGGACCGGATTGATTACTGTCGAGTTTTCGGAGGCGAAGAAGTGATGCAGTCCATTGATCAACTTCTTTATCAATGCCCAGCCCTACACCGAAGGCGACGGTGATGCCTTGAATGGTATTCTGTAGATCGTCAAGGCTCTCTCTCTCCGTTGCCGGTGATGGCAATGCCATAATCGGTTTTTACTACACAGAAGTACGATTTTGAACTACAACACACGGTTTACAACTTTACTATATTTTCCTGATGTATTCCTATTATTATTAAGTTACCAGGATAATCTTAAGAGCTCCAACTGACTAGTTTTCAGTAATGATGTGCATCACGGATGCCCTATCCACCACTGATTCCCACTGATTCACTGAAAGTAATGTTATAGTTGTTGCCGGTGCGTATTCTAGGCTCGCCGATTCCTTCCACATCTGCTATCAGGTTAAGGCAGCTCGCCCAATGAGGCATGGCCGGAGGCGGCCATTGAACAGTGCTGGCAGGTATTCCCAACACTCCTGCCTTTGTTGACTACTGGAAAGCGGAATCGCTATTAAATCCCACAACATCACACTCTCATACCGGAAAGGGATTTCTGGAACAAAGAAGTTCCTTTTTTAGAGGGATATTTACCTTTTACACTGATACGACGAAAATGAGTGATCAGGTAGACCAAGAGGTCTACTCCAGGGAACAAAGGTTACCCCTTTCTCGTAGATCATTGTAGCGTATATCAAGCGGAAATTTTGGCTATTAGAGAAGTGACCTACTGGCTGAGGCATAATAGTACAGCAGTCATTGGAGTCAATGTTTTCTCTGGTAGTCAGGCGGTCATCAAGTCCCTAGAGTCAGTATTCCTGACTTCAACTGCTTCCCATGACTGCCGCGGATCTCTTAACGAGATAACCCAGCAATACGATATTCACCTCATGTGGAGCTGGCCAGACTTGGCATTCCTCTACAATTTCCAAGGGAATTGGAGCGCGTTGGCCTGCCCTACATCCTGAAAAGAAGCGGCCCCAGCAACATATTGGAGGAGCCATGCATATGTTTGCAGGAACTGTTTTCATGAATTGATGATATGCTGCTTTTTTGTCTGACACGTTTTTGTTTTCACCGGATTTCAACAAACAAATCCACATTTCGGGGCAAAAAAATATAATAACCCATTAATCATTCTGCCTCCAACATGTAGTATTGAACAGCAAACACAATGTGTTTGGACACACGTATACAATATTGGCGACAAGCTACAAACACGTCATATTTGCAATCAACCAATAACAAAAAAATACACATTTTCAGCGTGTAGCAACTTGTAGGCATCTCCTGCTAGAGTGCTCCTATATGATGATGCAGGAGAGATGGACGAGGGCAACAGGTTGTGTACGTTGTGTACGCTACATAGTACTTAGTCATGAAAATGCTTCTCTCTCTCGCAACCGGCGTAAAACTGTAGTTCCCCATCAGTGAGTGTAAAACTAGAATACACACAGCTCACTGATTGTGAGAAGCTCTCCCCAACCCCTTAAAGGGACGTAGTGGAAAAGCTTTCCTGTTTTTTATATATTTTCCTTCATACTGTATGAACTTCATTATCATACCAACCCACTTTTCTGGATCTACCGACTGTCTTTGCGCAAACATTTAGTGATTAATCCACTGTGTACACATGTGTAAGTATGCGAACGTGCGTCTCAACGTGCCAGGTTGAATTTTGTTGGTTTTGCTAAACAAAGATTAATATTACGTACGAAACCACATGAATATCGTGTCTCTGTATTGGTTTGTTCCTGTTTTGCCCTAATTCCATTGCAACAGGCACTAAGATATCTAGTTGCCTGCGTCAGTGTGTATGTAACTGCATAGGAAAAACTAAATAATTGTGTGCAATTGTGTGTGGCAGTCAATGTGAATGTTATCACCAAACCACAAAAATATATTGGACTGCCATACAACGGTATGCAGGTATTGGTTAAAATTACATTTTTCTTATTTCCCTTCATGCACTCTGGCTTCAATTGTATAAGTGTGTGTGTTTGATATGAATACCTTCAAGTGAATATATTATTTATGTTTGAGTGTGTTTGATTTGGATAACATCCTGCCCTGAACATTTACACACACACGCACTCTCCTTCTCTCTCTCTCTCTCTCTCTTATTCTTTCTCACACTAGTCAATGATATCCTGTTTATTATTATTATTTTCTTTATCGATTAAACATTTAAAATATCAGTATAAAATATTTGTTCGGTTTATCAGAAGGGAATTTGCCAACATTTCTCAGTTTAACTTATCAATTTGTGGCTCCTTTCCATTACACTGGATGGAATTAAATTTAAATATTGAAATTTATTTAAACGAAATAGATATTTTAAATTTAGGAGTTCTATTTCATATAAATAGTTTCTGCATTCATTTTTGATTTAATAAAATGTAATCGTATAAATAAAAAATCTTAAATATTTCAAAATATTGTTATCAATTAAACATTTGGACAATTTATGTAGTAAACATGGATGGTCAACCTTGGAATAAAAAATGGCAGCTCAAGTAGGTCAATAAAACTAGTTATTTAACACCTTTCATGAAGAACTTTTGTTGCGAAAAAAAATTCTCAATCAAACTACATGTGTTTTCATACATGATTTTGATTTAAATTTACATTACTTATCTATGGGAAATTGCAAATAAGTTGAAAAAGAACAAATTACTACCCAATTTAGTATACCAACAAGCAGAAGGGTTATTTTCCTTTATCGCTGAAAAGAAGGCAAATGTCTACTTATCATTTCCTTTAACATCTTTCTTCTTGGATATGATTAATTGTCCTGTATCTAAAACACAGAAATTCGAGGAATGCTTCATCTGAACATGCGAGAATACAAGGTGAATCAGAGCAAATATCGTATCATACTACAATCATACATTGCAAAGCTGCAATTACCACAACTTCTAGTCCAGAGCGCAATGTTTAATTATTTCGCCTATATATTTTATACTGATAAATAAAATATTTTCTTATATTCAATTTTTTTATGAATTTGAGTTTTCATAAGAGCTTTTGCTGTACAACATAAACTAGTTTTGAATGTAATACCAGGACTTTTCAGAAAAACTAATATTTTAGACGTGAGAAACATATTTGTGGAAACCAATAAAGTATATAGATATCATCCACCGAAGAATATGCTCAGAATACATGTACACATTTTACGCTGTATAGACCCAGAATATATTTTGATTTTGAAAAAAACAACGGTTAATAAAGGGTCCGCCATCTAACGTTTTTTTTTCAACTAGTGCTTATTTCGTGAATGGTAACACTTAGCTCATGTGTGATTTGACAGATAATTAGTTTTATCCTTCCGCTGAACGAATATGCTTGTGTATACGCTTGAACAATGCTGGGAAATATGGGAAAAATGGGCCTGCGATCGACTTACAGAAGATGCCGATTTTGCCAAAAAAATCATCTTTTCAGATGAAGCTCATTTTGATCTTGGCGGGTATGTAAACAAGCAAAATTGTCGCATTTGAGTCACAGAATACCCGCACGCATACATTGAAAAGCCGATGCACCAAAAACGAGTCACTGTTTGGTGCGGATTTTGGTCCAGGGCCATAATTGGGCCATTTTTCTTCGAAAATGAGCAAGGAGTGACAGTTACAGTCAATGGCGATCGTTATCGGGCCATGTTGAACGAAAAAAATTGAAGAGGAGGATACTGCAAACATTTGGTTTCAACAGGACGGCGCTACGTGCCACATAGCCGAAGCTACACTCGATGTTTTGCGCCCTGTTTTTGAAGATCGCATTATCGCAAGATCGCCCCCCCCCCCCCCCATGTCGTTTGGCCACCTCGGAGCTGCGATTTGACACCGTTGGACTATTATTTGTGGGGTGCCCTCAAAGATAAGTATTACGCCGACAAGCCAGAGACAATTGACGCTTTAAAGGACAATATTCGTGAAGCCATTGGTGAAATACAGCTACACACAATCGATAATGTGCTTAAAAATTGTACCGATCGTGTAGGCTACTGCATGGCCAGCCGAGGCAGCCATTTGAATGAAATTATTTTCCATTATTAACCGGAAGGATTGTACTTTCAAATAAAAAAGAAATTTGAGAAAATATGAAGTAGTTTTTTTTATAGCATTTTCAAAAAAAAAAGAGTTATTTGGCGCACCCTTTATATACATATTTTTCTAAATCAAAAGAAGGTCATTAAAGTCCATGTATACTTTATTGTCATCGATAAGATGAATATTCCCAGTTGATATATCTCACCACATTAGTTTCTGAATCGCCGGTGCTATTTGCATTTTACTAGTATCACCATAAATTGAGGTGCAGTAAGTCTTTTAAACACAATCGTTGAATCTAACGCTACTATTGACACCTTCACAAACAATGTGCGTGATGATACATTCAGATTTAACTAGCAAAGACACAAACCACTTTCGTTAGCAGAGCGCTCTTTCTACGTTAACAGGTATCTGTTAAAGTACCAGAAATGGAAGTATATTGAAATATTTTTGGCAAATAAAATTAATAAAAAAATACAAAACTGGAAAATCGTATAAAAAACATTACGAGCTTTCAGTATTAGTGCCAAAAATCTTGAACAGCTTAACAGCGACCATTATATTTTAGTTCAATGTATATAATTTTAGAAAGGACTTTGAGCCCAAATCAAGAATTCTAAGCCAATTAAATGAATATCTAGCAATAAGTAGGAGCATGTAATTTTGGTTCATATTACTTCGAGGTTTCAGACGAATTTCAGAATACAATAATTTTAAGCTTTTCCCTTTAAGCACTTTACTCTACTTTTGAACGCTTCACTGTGTCCAAACCAAGGACTGTTGGTGGACGAGACTGACACCAGATTAAAGCTCGTTGTTAGTGATTTCCCAATTTAAAACCCCTATATTTCAGAGGAACTTGAGAACAGCGACATTTGGAATTTAATACTGTCCCATGTCTTAACATTTTAACCCACTGTGCCCAAACTAAGAATTCACCGCAGACTAAACTTATACCCGATTAAAGTCTTTCATTAGTACTTTCAAAATTTACCACCCTCATATTACAGAGGAATTTCAGGACAGCGATATATGGAATTTAGTATTGTCCCATGTCTTAACATTTTGACCCACTGTGCCCAAGCTAAGAATTCTCCGCGGATCAAACTGATACCAGATTAAAGTCTTTCATTAGTTACTATCCGCATACTTCAGACGAATTCCAGAACAGCGATATATGGAATTTAGTATGTTACCATGTCTTCATATTTTATATTTACACCCAACCAACAAAAAAAGGGAAATTTTTCAACGTGCAGGGAATTAGTAAGCGCCCTTTACGCATTACCCACGGCCATGTGTAATGGGTTACCCACAGTAACCCATCCCCATTTTTAATCAATAATGTGAAATATTTAGAGCAAATGTCTATATCTCGGAAACGGAGCGTCCGATCGAAAAAGCATAACTCATTGTTGGGGGGTTTCTAAGGGATTTCCATAAAGTGCTCCAATTCGTATGAAAATCGATAAAACAAACAGAGCTACAACCCGCAAACGGTGAGTCCAATCGCCAAAATAATAACTTTGTTACCTCCATAGGAAGCTTTAACCAATGGACGGAAGCTTTCACCAATATGGCATCACGTATTTTCACAAAAACGCTAAAATACATGTGCGTTTTAGCGATTTTTTAATTAAAAATTTTTAGTTTATCGGATTTTTTTTGCGAAAGGCTTCCATTGGTTTAAGCCTCCTAAAACCGTTTTCCCATTACATCCCATGAAGGGATTGGGAAGAGCTTCTCACCAACTGTGAGCTGTGCACTTTCCGAACGTTATTTTGAGACACTTTCCGCCGTCACTAAGCGAGGTGGCCGTTCGTCGAAGGAAATTTAAGGTGGGCAGAGCAGACAGAGAATCCACGTTCTCATACACAAGAGCGCGCACACTAGCAATTGCACCACCGAAAGCCTCCTATCGAGCTGAAATTTTTATTATTAGCGATTTTTTTTTCATGTTAGCAATTTTTTATTAAAAAGGTCGTCCATGCGAATTGGAATTTAAAAAACCCTTAGAATTCCAGCAAAATTAGTTTATTTCGACTAAACGCTCCGTTTCCAAAATATGGACATAATGGCGTTTTAGCGATTTTTTATTCGAAAAATGTAGCAATTTGTTTAAAAAAAACTGATGCCCTTGCAAATACATCCATTGGTTACAGCCTTCCATGGAGATCAAACTTTATTAGTAATGCGGATACTATCGAATACTTAGCCATGAAAAAGCTTCTCAAAAAACCCGTTCGTAATCGGTGCCCCAATCAGTGGGTGAAAAATTAGAAAGCGCACAAATCACCGGTTGTGAGAAGCTCCCCCAATCCCTTCACGGGATGTAATAGCAAACCGTTTTTTCGGTTACTCAGGGTGACCAATTACCCATGAAATAGGAATCCAAATAATAATAATTTTGTTTATATTTAAATATAAAATACACAATTTTAATTCTTTTGTTTTTAGTTTTTTTTCTATAAAATTCATAATGGGATATGACATCAACAGATGTTTTACCAACATACTATTTTATACAGCCATACACGCTGAAAACACTTTACCAGGAACATGTTGCGGTAACCATGTACATGTTTGCAAGCATTGTTTTCGTGAATTGAAGATCTGCTGCTTTGTTGTTTCTTTATTGTATATCACGTTTTTGTTTTCAGCATTTTTCAAAGATCAAATCTTCAGTTGATTCACAAATACATATAATAAAACCCATTAATCATTGTGTCCCAAACATGTTATATTGAATTGCAAACACAATGTGTTGGAACACAAGTATACTATATTTGCGACAAGCTACAAACGCGTTTAATTTGCGTCCAAACAATAAAAAAGAAAAATTTTCAGCATGCATGAGTTATTCAATTTTTCGATGATCCAACAAATATAATATTCACCACTACAGAATAATTTGATTGCTATAACTAAAACTCGATTGACAGATCACATTTATTTCTGGCTTCAACTAAATATTTCAGTTCTTGCAACCAAACTGAATTACAAATCAATTGATATGCACAACGTTTGATGATACTGAACACAATTATTGGTAATCACAACTGAATAATGTGATGGTCCAAGGAACCGCCAAATGTTAGTTCGCTATATATAGATTTCTGGCAATGAATCTCTTCTCTGCGTATTGGATTTGTAAACGATATACCTATTTCAGAAGGCCGTGTATTAACTGAGACTGCCTGGGGAGGGAAATTGTGAGCCTCGCAAATTCAGAGTAAGACAATAGATGTTAAAAAGAAATCAAAAGTGTTTGAATTTTCGCCACACTCTAAAATATTTGACGTTATTGAATAGAAGCGTATATTGACAACTACACTCACAACATTTTCAATATACAAGGTGGCGCAAAAGTAAACCTCCGATGTTTTTTGGCTGTAATTTAAAAAAAAATATGAAAAACTTTGATTCTTCTTCTTTGATTGGTCTTTTAGTTTTTTTTACATCAAGTCGAGAATATGATGTCATGTAAATGGCCGCCGCCACAGTTGATTGTCATTTGAGCCCTTTTTATGGCATTTTCCATCACTTTGGCCAAAACTTCCGGCGATACGTCCTCACATTCTTGACGGATATTCTCTTTAAGAGCTGCAAGAGTCTGAGGCTTGTTGACATAAACCAGCGACTTCAAAAAGCCCCACAAAAAGCGGTCAAATCAGGCGATCTTGCTAGCCAGTGCAAATCGCCAAAACGGGAGATTAGGCGCCCGGGAAATGCATCCTTCAGCATATCGGTTGTGGCACGTGCAGTGTGTGCCATTGCACCGTCCTGTTCGAACCACATGTTTTCCAATCCCAATTCATCAAGTTGGGGCAAAAAGAACTCGTTGATCATTGCTCTGTAGCGTGGCACGTCGTCTGGTCGATGTCGACGGCGCTTCCATGACATCCTCGGCAACAGCACCAATATTCTCTGCAGAACGGCTACTCCGGGGTCTGCCACGCCTGGCAGCATCTCGTGTTGTGCCAGTCTCTTCGAGGCGAGCGGCTAAACGTCGCAGTGTTTCACCAGTAGGCGTTGGACGGCCAGGAAATCTGCGACGAAATTCACGTTGTGCCAAAGTCACCGACCGATTATTGGTCAAATAAATAGTCAGCAATATTCCGCGTTCTGGAGCAGTGTAGCGTAACATTGTTTATTAACGTGTATTTCGCATGTGTTTACTACACAAATGTCAAAACAGAACTGCTATTAGGGGCCAATCGCAAAATTTATAGCATTTTCTGATAGGAGGATTACTTTTGCGCCACCTTGTATTTCCAAATTCTTCTGTCATAACATATTTTCCCATGACAAAGGGATTGAGGTAAACTTCACGCAATTACTGATCTGTGCGCTTCTAATTAATTTAGACTAACTCACTGACCGATTCGAAACATTTTAGCTTTATCCTCACACAAATATCCTTCAGATAAATTATAATATCCTCGAAACCTACATTTTGTTATTACCTCAAATATTATAAAGCTTTATTCCCATGATGATAACGTGTAATCCTGATCTGTGAGGCACAAACTAAAATTGCGCCAGGACATTGATTTATTTTCTCTTTATGTCGAATGAATATCTAATTACAAGTGATTATACAGGATAACCAAAATATTATTCTATCGCACAAATTGCAATCATTTGTTGTCATTCTCTGGCAGACACATACGGCAATTACTATATATTATTATTCCATCTAAAAATACATTACTCCCGTACACATTGACATGGTGATTTACTGCTGGAAGTGATTAAATGGTAAAATCGTTCATTATAATTTGTAATGAATAGAATTTACTTTCGTATGAATGTCACTCATGTTGGAATGCATGAAGGTGGATCTCTTAGGAGCTACAACGGGGACTACAACCCAAACTGTTCCACTGGTATAGAAAAGGAAAAAATTTTGTTTTGCTGAAATATGCACTTTCATATCCTTTTGCAATTTTTCCGTTTTGCGTTGGTTTTTTTCGTTTTCTCTCTGGGCTGTAGAATTCTTTATAGTTCCTCTCACTCCAAACATTTGTCATTCCGTGGCTCTTCAATGTACCCACACATACATTTACGCACACATGTAACAAAACCTTGACTTTATTACATTGGGCCATATAAATGCACAGTTACACATACACACACACACACATAAATAAATTACAAATAAAGGAGACATAGTTTCCATTTTTTTGCTCTGCAGAAGAATGAGTTGCTCCTCAGCACAAAACCAAAAAGCCAAACACATGGAAAACGAGTACACACACACACATGCACACAAATTCCAAAATAAAATATTGCCACTAAATGTAAGGAACGTGTGTGTGCGGGTTAGTGTGCGCGTGTGTGTGTGCGTGAACGGATGTATAAATGTGTGTATTATAGTCAAACTGGGTGTGAGCGTGTGTGTACATGTGAAGATATACTCGTTTGGTTTTTGCGTTATATTGAGTTTCTTTTGTTACATTACTTGGTGCTGCTGCGAAACTAACAACGACAGCGAAAAAACGTAACGAAAATAACAAAATGGTTAAGTAGCTTTAGGCGATGACATTTCATTTCACTCTTATTCATCATTTAAACAATGGACCAGGACATACGCCCTCTCACATTTTCGTACCAGCGCACAGTGGTTCACAATTAGTCGGCAAATGTCAGGGGCCATGGAATGCGATGAGTTTAGTAAAAATTTAAAAAATCGCAGCGATGAGTTCTTAATTAAAGTACCGATGAGAAATTATTTTTTCGTTCGACACCAGAAGGAGGAGGTGGCAGTAGAGAAAGATACGGATATTAGATTACATTGCATAGGATTTTTAGGGCAGTTGCTGATTACTCACTTACATTTGTTAGTCCATTGCGATACCACGGGATATTGAAATTCAACGATAGCCTCTTCGAAGGGACATTTAGTTTGTTCCAAGACTCGAAACCCCCTGTCGACGTTTAAACGTCTCAATTTTCTATAGAAATATGATCCCATACTAGACAGCCTTCTGCTGGCTATTTCTGGACACGTACAGCGAAGATGTTTAGTGGATTCTCGTTCGCATTTACAATCGTCGTTTGGCCTGATTTTTAGTCTCACCAAATGTCAGCCAATCTGAATGTATTCTGGCAAAACTGGCACAAGCATTGATACTTTGATTTTTTGTTAGACTCGAAGATTCATTGAGCTCCTGCCAGCCAATATCGCTCAGATTTGTTTTGTGCGTACACGATCTGCGTCCCTCGTTCACGATCCAGCACCTTCACCTCTCTAAAGTGCTTGCTTAGCCCAAAATAACATCTTGATCCCATGGCTAACGTTGTCGTATCCGTTCACGACAGATCAGAGGTATATAAATTCGTCTACTACCTCGAAATTATACCGGTTATCAATGTTCACGCTTTGGTCTAATCCCGTGGAGGCCCTGCTCATTGAAACCACTAATTTTGCCTTGTCCTCCTTCTCAATTCTCGAAAACACCACTATCACTTATCTCACTGAACTCCCAATAATATCGATATCATCAGCATACGCGAGCAGCATGTGACTTTTGCAGCTGATAGTTTTATTCATGTTAATTGCAGCTTTTCTCACAATGATCTCCATTAAGATGTTAAAAAGATCGCACTATAGGGTGTCGCCTTGTCTGAGGCCTCGCTTAGTTTCGAAAGGTTCGCTAAGATCCTTCCTTCGTGAAGGGCATCCTGGAAAGGCGTATGGGTTTTGCAGGAATACCAAGCTCAGACATTGCCCCGTAGAGTTTCTCCTGTATCGGACTATCGAAGGCCGCTTTATAATCGATAAATAGATGATAGTTGTCGATTTGTTTTTCGTGTGTCTTCTCCAGGATTTGGCGTAGCGTGAAAATCTGGTAGGTTGTGGATTTTCCAGGCCTAAAGCCACACTGGTATGGCCCAATCAGGTCAGCGATATTTGGTTGTAGTCTTTCGCACATCATAGTTGATAGAACCTTATATGCTATGGATAAAAGGCTCATTCGACGGTAGTTGACACAGAGATTCGGGTCAGCTTTTTGCAAATATGGGACATAGTACACTGGGACTTCAATCGCCGGGCATGCATTCATCTAACCAAATTTTGCCAATGCGCTGATGCATGTACCGTATCAGCTCATCGCCGCCAGCCTTAAACAGCTGTCGTGCAATCCATCGGCTCCTGCGACTCATGCCGGGCAATAGCTGTTCCGACATCGTCTTGGTTAGGAGGGGGGCAATTGAAGTTGTCGTCCAAATTGTGATCGACTATCCCATCGTCATTGGATATCTCTGATTCCAGTAATGCGGAGAAGTGACCTCTCCATATTCTCAATATTCTATGCACATCTGCGATGAGATTTCCGTCCTTGTCTTTACAGAAGGGAGGGCCCTGAGGCATGTCTATTAGTTCCGTGTTTGACTTTTTGGTAGAATTTTCGGGCTTCGTTCTTCCTTCTGTATGACTCAATTTTCTCGCTCTCCCGCTTTATCCACTGCCGTTTCTTACGCCTAAAGAGACGGTTTACCTCCTCAGTCGTTTACCTCTCACTCGCAGCTCGCGTTGCAATTGACTGAAGCATTGCCATACTTGCAGCGTTCTTTACATCATTTACAGTGCGACACTCTTCATTGTACCATGGTTTGTTGTGACGCGGTTTTCCAAAACCAAGTACAGTTGTTGCGGCAGAACGGAAATGGGTTTCGGAAATGGGTTTCCACTGCGCTCTGTCTGTCTCAAAAGTTGCGAGAGCTTCCTTGAGTAGGCTGTAGCCACCTCTGGTAATAGCAGCTTTCTGATGTTCAGCTTTCCCTGCGCCTGGTCTCGTACGATTTTCGCTCTACTTAATCTTGTGCGAACCTTTACTGAAACCAGATAGTGATCAGAATCAATGTTAGCTCCTCTGATCAGTCGTACGTCCATTAGACTGGATGAGTGCCTTCCATCAATTACCACGTGATCAATTTGGTTCTTCGTTCCTTGATCAGGGGATACCCGAGTAGCTTTGTGGAAGTCTTATGTTGGAATCTTGTACCACTAATGACCATGTTCTCTGCCGCGGCAAAGTCAATCCGTCTCATACTGTAGTCGGAACTGTCAGGATGTGAACTGAAATTGCCAATAGTTGTATGGCAATATATTCCCCCCGCCTACTTTAGCATTAAAATCTCATGCACACACAAATTAGGGAAATATAAATATGTTTCGCTTTTACGCGGATTGTGGTTATACGTTCACTCACAAGATTGAACCTAGAGACTAGATGTCGCAGTCTTTTGCCAACTACAAATCCACAACCAAATTCATATTTTTCCCATGGCAACTGTAGTATACGTCGCAGTTTCCCTTTCCCGTGCAGCCATGGGCTGTCCATCGCATTTTCTGGACAGCGGTAATGCCTTCTAACTTTCGAGGACATCTGCCGATTGGATGCGTATACCGGATCTACATAGAGTTCTCACATTCCAGGTGCATATCCGTAATTCGTGGTCCTTATAACGTTTGCGCGGGACGTCAACAAATAGGGGTTGTTTATGTTTTTTTTTTCCAGTGAATCGGGTTTTTGCATTTTACCTACTGTCAGGATATTTGATTGCAGCCGCCCATTTTGGATCAGACGCTGACCAGGATGCAATATGTCGAACCTAGATTTTCCTCTTCTGGTTTCCATTCGCCGTTGGCCCATCTGCTGGGCTCATCCGCTTTCTAAAGACAAAAGAATATGCCCGATAGTTTGATGAGCTTCAGTGACATCAGTCACCTACTAAACCTTGAACATATCAGTAATCAAATAACCAATCAGCCCGCTCATTTGTTTCCTAATTACTGTGCCTTAATTGTTGGTATCGTCAATAGTATATGTACAAACTCCTATATGAAATTTACCTACTTTCTTAAGTGGTCTCCAACAACCCGGAGGGGTCGAGGGCGTTATAACATGAGGATAACATGTTTCTGCAACCGGCTCGCAATGGTACTTAGTGTTAATGTTGACTAGACTCAAGTCGTCGCCTCCGAGCGAACAACCAGACAAGATTATAGCGTTTTGCCTGGGGCTCTAGTTCTGTAAAGGATTTTCGAATTTGGATCCGTTCTTTAGTAAAGACGGTGTAAACACATTGCTACGCAGGGTCTTCGGCTCACTGTTCCTACACAGGAGTTTCGGCTCACTGTCCTACACTGGAGTTTCGGCTCACTGTTCCTACACAGGAGTTTCGGCTCACTGTTCCTACACAGGAGTGTCGGCTCACTGTTCCTACATAGGCGTTTCGGCTCACTGTTCCTACACAGGAGTTTCGGCTCACTGTTGCTACACAGGAGTTTCGGCTCACTGTTCCTCCACAGATGTTTCGGCTCACTGCTCCCACACAGGCGCTTCGGCTCACTGTTCCCATGTAACCCAGCAGATGATAACCGATACCGAACCGTTCTAACCGGACATGTAAAGCACATACGATTTCTCAAGCCAATGCTAGTATTCCCGGAAGGGTGTTGTCAAGCCGAGACAAGTACCCCCAGAAGACTACTGTCAACCAAGACTAGTGTTCTCAAGCTAAGAGGAGTGTTCACACCGAGTGAAGCAGTTGATGTCATTCCTGTAACTCAAATTACTTTGTAAATTAAATAGCAATAAAGAATCTGAATTCGAACCCCCCAAAAACGGTAAACTATTCTGTTCTTATTTCGAAAGGTTTGGTGGATCCTAACGAAAGACTCTGGACATGGCTGAGCTTGCCTCAGCCCTAGACAAAACAACCACAGTGTTCCACAGTGTTACCACAGTGTTCATTATGTAATATGAAAGCTTGAATGTTTTGAACAACAAAATTAAGTACAACATGTTGTCGAATTATAAAATAAATAAATAAACGGTTTCTCATTACATCCCATGAAGGGACCGGGGAGAACTTCTCACAACCACTGAGCTGTGCGCTTTCCAGTTTTCACTCACTGATTGGGATCTACAGTTTTACACCGATTCCGAACGGTATTTTGAGAAGCTTTTTCATGGCTATATACTCGATAGTGTCGCCGTCACTATGCGAGGTGACCGCCGCTGAAAGAAATTTGAAGGTGGTCAGAGCAGTGTTTGAACCCAGGATCTCATGTACAAGAGCCACGCACACTAACCATTGCACCACCGCCGATATTGTCGAATTACTACGACAAAAATATAAATTCGGAATATATGTATAAGTACATGCATTCTAATTTCCGAATTTGACATTTTAATATTATTCAAATCGGCTAAATATAGATTCTTTGTATATATTGTCCCATTTTAAGCGCTTTAACATAGGTATGTTAATACAATAACCGAAGTGGTTTGTGTCTCTTCTAGTTATATTCGAATTTATCTTCACGCACATTTCAAAATTTAAAATAAGTGTGTTCTCAAATTCACTACGATTACAAAATATACCAATTTGGAAAGCACTACTGATACACTAAAGCCCAGCATAAATCTAAATCGAAACCTTTTCTTATTTTCGGCACAGTGGTTGACAATGTTAATACATGACCCAATGCAAATCTAAAAATAAGTGTGATCTCGAATTCGCTACGACCATAGTTAATATAAGTTTGGGAAGCACTGCTGATATATTAACGCGTGACATAAATTTAATTTGCGATGATTTCTTAATTTGAGCCCAGTGGATGAAAATGTTAATAGATGAGCCAATACAAAATTTCAAAAAAGTCCGTTCTTAAACTCGCTTTGATTTTAGGATATTTCAATTTAGAAAGCACACAATTCCTTTCACTTTAAAATAAACTTGTCGGTGATGGAATTATCAATCTGTACTTGGGAACGTGGGTTCGGTCAACTCACTTCGTGATGACGACACTATCGAGTACCCAGCCGTGAAAAAGCTTCTCAAAATACCGTCCGGACCTGGTGTAAAACTGTAGGTTCCAATCAGTGAGTGTAAAACTAGAGAAGTGCACTTGTCACTGATAGTGAGAAGCTTTTCCCAATCCCTTCATGGGATGTTATGGGACACGTTTTTTTAATTGTTTTGAGTGGAATCGTGCACACGAGAACGTGGGTTTGCTGCCTGCGGTGGCCACCTTACATTTCAATCGACGATGGTCACCTCGCTTAGTAACGACGACACTATCGAGTACTCCGGTGTGAAACTGTAGGTCCGAAGCAGTGGATGTAGAAGGAGAAAGCTCACAGCTCACTGATTGTGAGAAGCTCCCCTATGTTTTCATGGGATGTATTGGAAATATGTATACTTTACATTATTTTAATAATTTTGCACGTCAAGCTTGAAATACTTATATATAGAATTATGTTGTGCTAACCAAACTGAACATAAATTCGGTTGCACCAACAGAATTTACAAGGAAATTGTGTTTGCAGCTACATCATTCCTCCTAGATACCAGTGTTGCAACTGAATTGATACCAAATTCGGTTGGATTAAGTTTTAAAGCCAAATTCAGCTGTTGCAACCGAATTGATAACATATTCAGTTGTTGCAACTGAAATTATAAGAAATTGAGTTGCTAGAAAGAATATAAGTCGAAATTCATATGCCCCAAACGAATCAGTTATGAAATGAGTTAGTTTTATCTGAGTTGCAATGGTGAAAACCTCAATTCAGTTGAGGCAACCGTAGTTCGATTGATGTTTCAGTCGTCACAACCTCAATTAAGTTGTGACAACCGCAATTCGATTGACGTTTCAGTCGTGACAACCTCAATTCAGTTGTGACAACCGCAAATCAATTACTGTTTCAGTGGTCACAACCTCAATTAAGTTGTGGCAACAGCAATTCGATTGCTGTTGAAGTCGTGACACCCTCAATTCAGTTGTTGCAATCGCAATTCGATTGACAATTCAGTAGTGATAACCACAATTTAGTTGTGGTAACCGCAATTCAATTGATGTTTCAATCGTGACAGCCTCAATTCAGTTGTTGCAATCGCAATGCGATTGACGTTTCAGTCGTGACAACCTCAATTCAGTTGTGACAACCTCAATTCAGTTGTGGCAATCGTAATTCGATTGATGTTTCAGTCCTGACAACTTTAATTCAGTTGTTGCAACCGCAATTCGATTGACGTTTCAGTCGTGACAACCTCAATTCAGTTGTGGCAACCGCAATTCGATTGATATTTCAGTCATGACAACCTCATTTCAGTTGTGGCAACCGCAATTCGATTGATGTTTCAGTCAATGTTTCAGACAATCTTAAGTCGGTTGTGGCTACAAATGCTTATCGAATAATTCGAATTTGAGCGCAATGGTGAATTATGGATTAGATAACGAGCTATTTATGACCAAATTCGGTTAGTTCAACGGTCTTAAAGCCCAATTCAGCTGTTGTAACCTAATTAATACCATGTTCGATGGTTGTGAAAGAATTGATGCCACATTCGGTTGCTGCAACCGAAACCATTAAAAATTTAGTTGCTAGAATGAAGTGGAAGTTCAGTTATGACACAACCGTGGCAACCCCAGTTCAGTTGTTGCAAATGCAATTTGATTCAGGTCTCAGTCGTGACAACCTCAAGTTGGTTGTGGCTGCAAACGCTTTTCGAATAATTCGAATTTTAGCGTAACACAATTGATAACATATTCGATGGTTGTGAACGAATTGATGCCAAATTCGAAATTATAGAAAATTTAGTTGCTCGAAAGAACACAAGTGGAAATTCAGACGTCACAAACGAATCAGTTATAAGACGAGATAGTTTCAACCGAATTTCAGGCGTGACAACCACAATTTATTTGTGGTAAACGCAATTCAATTTATGTGTCAATCAAGGCAACCTTAAGGCGGTTGTGGCAACCGCAATTCGGTTGACGTTTCAGTCGTGACAACCTTAATTCAGTTGTGGCAACCGTAATTCGATTGCTGTTTCAGTCGTAACAACCTCAAGTCGGTTGTGGCTACAAACGCTTTTCGAATAATTCGAAATTGAGGGTAATGGTGAAGTTAGGATTAGATAAAGAGCTATTTATGACCGTATGGAACGATACTTATAGTGGGAACTGTGGGCGAAGATTCGGTTGCAAACACCGTCATTAGGGATAACAAACAGTCAGGCTTCACTGGGGTTGTGATGTTAGAGATCTACACAAATCGTAAATCCGCTTTAAATATGTGGCAGAATATTTGTTTTGTTTCTATTTTTTATCAATTGCTAACTATGCCCTCGTTTAAAACTACAACATTATGCGTTACATTTTTCAAAACTCTTTCTTCGTGTGTAACTATTGGTAACATCAAGGAACATAGCTTTCATAACCTACAGCATGAATGTTCCTATTTCCCTAAAAATTTTGAATTTTCGACATTGATGCTTTGTAAAACACCAAATACTTAAACCCTTCCCTTCCACACTGGCATTTAAATTGAATTTGATATATTAGTATCGGTTCGTTTAATTTTGCCTTCATATCTGAATTTCACTGTATATGTTAACTTGGCCCATTTACAGTTGCTGTCAATAGCACGTGTGTGTGTGTGGAATAGTGCTAGTTGCATTTATAATAACTTGCTCATATCTTTCTATTGTGCAACACATGAAAAATATTGATGCCGTGTATTTTTGCTCTACCACTATGCACTTGTGTGTAGGCATTGCCATATAGCATGTATATGTTTGCCAAAGAACTATTATATACAGTGTAATGTTATAGTATATCATCATCGATGTACCCTACATCATGATGACAGCTATAGAATTTAACATTTCGTTAAACCTATGGCTGTTATAAAAGATTTTATTGTATTTACTTATTTGAAAATCAGGACCAGGATGTTATTGATGCAGCTGATTATTTTAAATCCAGTCAACTACAGGGCTTCTACTAAATTCATTTCATTTTACTGAATACATTTAGATATTCCAGAGAGTGCACCTTATACAGTTATTGTTGTCCTTGAGTACATGGGTTGATTTCTTAATTTCAATTGAAATAATCTTTATTTTATATTTCCATTTAAATTTTTAAAACAAATCTGCTTAGTTTCAAGTATTTAAATCACAGAAGTTAAAATATTTCATTAATATAGAAATAATATAGAAATCTTAAAAGGCTCTCCACATTCAACCACCACCAATGCGAATTCTTGAACATGTTCATTTATTCAGATTCG
Organism: Phaonia tiefii; assembly: GCA_963931995.1. Lineage (NCBI taxonomy): Eukaryota > Metazoa > Arthropoda > Insecta > Diptera > Muscidae > Phaonia > Phaonia tiefii. Next base: position 259,121,253 of record OZ008370.1, read on the forward strand.
CTACATTTGTATATTTACTTCGTGATACAATTTGGTTGATGTCCTGAGCATCATAAATTCACATTTAATGCATAAAAAAATTACAAGAATTAACTACAAACTGGCACACATTTATATAACTTAATTCAAAAATATACATGTATATGCATATATGGTTTCATCTGTGTGTGTATGAGTGTTTGCCATGCCCAGAAGGACCTTATAAAACTAAACCATTGTCACTCTCGTATCTTGCATCATATCCTCTCGCCAGTATTTCCGAGTTAATATGTATGAACGAGAGTGTAAAATCAACATTAATATGTCACATTTAATATTTATGGCTGTCACTTTTAGTTTTGCTTTCTATTTGTCAGATTCTGTGTCTTTGAATAATTTGCAATATCGTACAACGAGTATGAAATGTTTTCTGGTTTAATATTAGGAAAATACAACAGATAAGAGAGCTGAACATTTTTTGGGTAATAAATTGTATTTTTTGATTCAAGTTTTGTTGTTGCTGCTGTTTTGCGTGTCCTTAATACAAAAGGACATTGAAATATCTATGGTCGAAGGGAGCAGATTTGTTTAAAGTGAAATAGCTTAAAATTTACATATGTATGTATATATTTTGAATCATTTTTAAAGCAGCCTTTTATGGAAATTGTTGTTTAGAAACTTTAGGCTTTTTTGCAAACAATTTGCCACTATTTGTTCGGAATTTATTGCCTACTTTTCGGCATTTGCATATCATTTATATTATCCCAAAACTGATATTGTTACTGTAAGAAAAGTTAAAGAAAGTATACAATTTTGAAAAGATATCAGAAAATATATGGAAACACTGCAATCGAATTTTAAATAATGTGCCATAGATTGCAGTTCGTAAGCCAATTTTAGTTCAAGAATCTAACTAACTCCTTCTACAATGATCAAACTTTTTGCAAACAAAATGTTTCAAATATAACGAGAATTCTTCAATGTAAATTAGACAAAAAAAATGTTACTAGCTACCATTTGTGAAAACTGTAAACTAATCTATTTTGAGATTGAATTCAGTTATTAATATCAAAACAAAAAAAAACCGTTTGTCTGGACTAAAATCATCTGCTGAAAGCCTAATACTTGAAGCCGTGCCAGTAATTCTGGACATTAATTTCACTGTAGAACACAAATAAATAACCCGATTCCAACATCGGATTCTCGTACAAGGGGTAAAAAAATACACTTGTATCGCCATTTTAGAAGTTTACGTCTGAATTTTTTTTAAGGTGGTGGGGATTTTCCCGCTTCTGCACATTCTTATGATGAATCGTCATAGGAAACCATGTTATCCTTACATTTTAGCTATAGGATGTATTCAGCAATTTTATGTAGAAATGTACGAGAAACAATTTTGTGGAATACTTTAACGTTCTACAGCTTTCTCTTGTTAGCAGACTTATAGTGAAATGTTACGTACAATGTTTTCCCAATACACACCAACCCCTTAAAATGCAGTTTAAAAAACTCGATTTATTTTAACCTTTTTTCCCCTGTTCAGGTCCATATGTAGCAAATCGTTCAAAAATCAAGGAATCAATCAGCTACAAAAATGTACCTAAGATCTCAATAAACAACTTTCTAGAACATATGTTATCACAACTCTATATACAGCGAACTAACATTTGGCGGTTCCTTGGACTATCACATTATTCAGTTGTGATTACCAATAATAGTGTTCTGTATCATCAAATGTGGCCGTCTGTGGTGCAATGGTTAGTGTGCGCGGCTCTTGTACATGAGATCCTGGATTCGAACCCTGCTCTGACCACCTTCAAATTTCTTTCGGTGGCGGTCACCTCGCATAGTGACGGCGATCGTTCGGAATCGGTGTGAAACTGTAGGTCCCAATCAGTGAGTGAAAACTGGAAAGGGCACGGCTCGCTGGTTGTGAGAAGCTCTCCCTAATCCCCTCGTGGGATGTAACGGGAAACCATGTATGAAATTATTCTGTAGTGGTGAATATTATATTTGTTGGATCACCGAAAAATTTAATAACTCATACACGTTGAAAATTTTTCTTTTTTTATTGTTTGGACGCAAATTAAACGCGTTTGTAGCTTGTCGGAAATATAGTATACCTGTGTCCAAACACATTGTGTTTGCTATTCAATATAACATGTTTGGGACACAATGATTAATGGGTTATATTATATGTATTTGTGAATAAACCGATGGTTTGATCTCTAAAAACTGCTGGAAATAAAAACATGACAGACAATAAGGAAACAAAACAGCAGCAGATCTTCAATACACAAAAACAATGCTTCCAAACACGTACATGGTTCCTGCAATATGTTTCTGGGAAATTTTTTTTTCAGCGTGTACGGTTGTATCAAATAATACATTGGTATGCCAACCAACTAATTACCTGAATGTAATGACTGTCACAACTATTTGTTGATGCCATATCCCATTATGAATTTTATAGAAAAAAAAATAAAAATAAATAAATTTTTATTAATATATTTTATTTTATAATTAGTATTTCGTGGACAATTCTTACCCTGGGTAACCCATTATTGTGTGTAATCGTGATGGGTGATTCCCCAATGTCGTGAGTAACCACCCATTACTTTCCCCATTACCCTGTGCATAACTATGATAGTAAAATAGTTTTCTGAAAAGTCCTCGTGTAACATTCAAATATAGTTTCTCTTTTACAGGAAAGCCTCTTATGCAAAATCGAATACATATCTTTGTAACAAGAGTTTTGTAATAGAAACTAAATTTTGATTACAGCGACTAATATTTAAACACGAATTTTAATATTGTTTTTTTTGTATATTACGACTCCGACATAATGGCTGTGGCTGACTACTCCAGCATATCAGCTTCGGCTGCAATTCCAGCACAGTGGCTACGGCTGACTATTTTACGTATTATTAGCCGATGTAAATCGTATTTTGGTTCAGTACTACCCGTACGAATATAAGATGCTCGAAGAAACGAGCCGATTTAAAGCCGTTCTCAGCTAATCCTAAACTGATATACACACCAATTTTTCGATAATCTGAAAAACTTATCGACTAATCTTGAAGGAGTGTTGTAAACCATTTCCAGTATGTGTCCTCAAATCGTTCCCACAACAGTGTCCGGAAACCGTTTCCCGAAGAGTCACCTCAATCATTCCCAGAAGAGTGTTCTCAAGCCGTTCCCAGAATAGTGTTCTCAAAGCGTTCCCAGAAGAATGTCCTCAAACCGTTCCCTCTAGAATATTCTCAAAACGTCCTCCGAAGAGTGTCCTTGGTATGTTCCCTGAAGAGTGTTATCGAAACATTGTCATAAGATTGTTCTCACACCGTTCTCAGAAGAGCCTTTTCAAACATTTCCCAAGAGAGTGTACTCATCGACTGGATCAATTGATGTTGTTTTTGTAAATTAAAATGTTATTGTATGCATTTTTGGAAATGCAATAAAGAATATGTATTCAAACACCAGACAAGGGTAAACCATTCTGTTCTTATTTCGGAAAGTTTAGTGGATCCAGGTGAAAGACCCTGGACCACACTGAGCATATCTCAGCCTTGGAGAAAACAAAACCAGGTTATAACTTGAAAATGTTGCCTTGAAAAGAGCAGTCAGTTCACCAGCTACTTCCTGCAGACCGTTAATCACGCCTTAAATATGCTCACGCTCTCCTGAACCTCAATGATGCGGTGGACGATTTTCGGTCGAAATTTATCCTGAGCGACGAGGTCTAAGAATTCACGTATCTTTAAATTACCTCCACTGGGAGTAGCTGCATGGTGCGCCATTTAAACCGGATGTGGTACCGGGCCTTATTTATTCCAGGACGACTCGGTTACTGTGACTGCTGAGCGATATAGAACTATGATCAACAAGTTTTTATTGCTGCGAATTGATGAAGGACTTGTAATTCAAACACGACCGTGCAACTCCACACACAGCTCGTGTGACCATGCGCATTTTGAAGGCTGTGTTTCCGAATCGCTTAATATCTTTGTTTGTTAATTTGCAGTGACCGGCATGATCGCTATATTTGACCACTGGAGACTTCTTTCCTTGGGGGGTTTCTAAAGTCGGAAACTCTAGGAGCATTCAATAGAATAGAAACGAGCGCGAGAACTTATCATCCGAAGTTCTCGCTAGAACGATTATAAATGCGAGAAAAATAACCCAAATTGTAATCACCAATGGCAGTGCCAACTTGACTGATATCATCTATCATCTAACAGGAAAACACCAAAAGATCATATAGGTATTTTGAAAAAAGTAACGAAATTATGTCGTTTCATTTTAAAGATATAGGAAAAAAATATCGGGAGAATTCTTTAAACTCGAGTGAAACAGATATTTGTTCTGAAATTTAATCTTATGAAATTTAAATTTCAGTTTTTATTTATTGCTCCGATGGACAAGAATTCACTTTTATTTATATATATCTAAGTATGTTTACATAGCTATGTTAGCACTGTAGCAGAGCTCTGTAATGCGAAGTGGTTTGTGTATTTGCTAGTTAAATTCGGAATCTATCTTCACGCACATTAGTTATCAAAATGATGTAAAATACTGGATTATCGTCCAAGCTGATGAAACAGATCTTCAAAATAACAACAGAATCTAACGATACTGACTGATTTTCTGATTGATGAGAATGATTTGTTAATGATTTTCGTCTCGCAAAGTTTCATAACATTGTCCTTTCGGGTGTATATGAGAGATTTCTATTGAGGCTTATTTTTTAGGAATTTTTGTAAAAACTTTTTGATTAAGTTAAGGTACGATAGTTGATAAAATTAACCCCGCTCAAAGGACCAGGTAAATAATCCATACAATTTCTCTGTTGTTCGCTCAGTTCAGGCTCTTTTTAAACTCGTTCCCATCGAGTTTTTTCTATGCGACGAAAGTTTTGACAAGTTACGAAACCCTCAAATCTTTAAATAACTGGGTAATTCCAAAATATTTCGACACAGTCCAGAACCCAACCCCTATTGAATTCTATGAAATTTGGGCATAAGTTTGTCCTCGTCCATACAAGTTCTATGACACAAGAATTGAGCCAGAATTCAAAGTAGTTTTTGTTTTATGGTTCGTCGAAGTAGGTATTGTATGGCACTTTCTGAAAAATGAGCGTTGCTTAAAAATCGCATAACTTTGGATTTAATGGATAATGGATTTCAATTTGTTGGATATCATTTTAAAGCTTGCAAAAACCGCTCTAATATTTTTTCAGTGGTTGTGGTTCAGTGGTATTGAAAACTCCAAAGTATCATCTATCCCTGAATAACCTGGCATAACGTATCTTTAATTTTTGATTTCCCCCACCAAAGAGAAAGTCAATCTTTCTGTCTACATCTAAGCCAAATTTCCAAATGGGATCTCCATGGGATTAAAAGATACATAAGGTTTGGTAAAGACTGCCCGAGTTTTGCTGTCTTAGTTTAAATTTTTCAAGTAGTGACTATGTATAAACAAGATTACAAAAAATACTAAAGTAGAAATACTTGGGAAGTGATACTATTTTTCTTGTAGGTATTGTCGAGTGAAACAAGAATCTGCTTGTGAAATTTTCCAAACACCCCCAAAAATCTTGAAAACCCGGTTAAAATCCCGTTTTGCGTACGTTTCGGACTTATAAGCATGTAAGTTAGTTGATTATCAACCGATTTTCACTTTCTCGCCGGATTTAAAAAGAAGAAACTTAGGCCTTTCAAACAATATGTACATTATTTAAGAACTTATGAGAAGTCTGTGTGTATTTGTCCAGCAAACAGATAGTTTTTAAGTTTTTTCGCCATTTTTCAACTTCGGCGATGATTTCACAAATTATTTTATACAGAAACCATAATACTCTTCAATTTATTTACACAGGACGTTTCCTAGTAAGTAAAACGCGACTTTGTTTTGAAAAATCCGGAATTAATTGACTAAGTTATTGAAGCTTTTCAAAATTGAAACTAAAACAGAAAAATTCGAGCAGTCTTTACCAAACCTTATGTATCTATTGATCCCATGAAGATCCCATTATGAAATTTGGCTATGATGTAGAGAAAAAGATGTATTTTTATTTTTGGTGGGGTAAATCAAAAATTAAAGATACGTTAAGCCAGGATATTCAAGGATAAACGATACTTTGGAGTTTTCAATATCATTGAACCACAACGGCATGACTGTTGTATGGACTATTATTAAAGTCATTTGTGCATGCTTTAAAATGATATCCACCACTTTGAAGTCCATTAACGCATTCCAAAGTTATGCCATTTTTAAGTCAGGTCCTTTTTTCAGAAAGTGCCAAACAATACCTACTTCAACGAACCATAAAACAAAAACTACTTTGAATTTTGACTCAATTCTAGTGTCTTAGAATTCGTATAGACGAGGAAAAACTGCTGTCCAAATTGCATATCAATCAAAAGTGGTCGGGTGAAAAATACTGACTTTTGTGCCGATTTTTTTTGGAATTACCCAACTATGTAAATAATTGGTATCCAGGAAAATATGTCTTCCTAACAGGCTTGTACGCTTGTAAACGTGCTGCATGACCTCAGAAACAATTACAGTTTAACAAGTAGACTACTGAAATCTCGGCAAGGATCCTTACATTGCTGTAAAATCTTTTCCAAAACAATTATAATAAAATTCGTATCAACTTGATAGATAATCGCATAAGAACGGTATACATACGTACTTTTGTTCCACGTTCTGGCAGTGACTGTAAACCCAAATCTTAAACGTGTTTTTTTAATTACAGTTGAAATATTACATTTTCCGTAGACAAACCTTTATATTCTTTTACAATAAATTTGCTATTCCTTGTCATTTCTTTCAGTGCCGACGAAGGATTCGATGGTACCTATGCGACAAATGTTGTCGTACGAAATAATGGATCCTGCTTATACGTCCCGCCCGGTATCTTCAAGTCCACATGTAAAATAGATATCACATGGTTTCCCTTCGACGATCAAAGATGTGAAATGAAATTTGGCTCATGGACCTATGACGGTTTTCAGGTAAGTGTTTCTGGACCTCAAATAAATCTACACAACAATTGATTTGAATAAATGTTGAATTGTTGAAAACGTGTTGAAAAGGTATGACGGCATAAACCACCCCTTTCTATACAACAGATAACAGAAAAATGAATAAAAATTGTGGAATAAATAACAGCAGCGATATCCTGAGTTTAATACGATTTTGAATATTACAACACATAAATTGAATTTTTGTAAACTGCCAATTGCACAGAATGTTAGCACCGACTACAATATTTATTTATTTACAGAGTTGTATTTTGTGTGTGTGTGTGATAATTTACCAAACCAGTAGGGAGCTGGAACTGCTGTTTTAACATTTAGTGATGTTGTTAAATAAACATAAAATATTTTAGATTTATACTACAGATAGGTTAACAAAAAATACATGTAGATACCCTATGTAGTTGTATATCACACACACACACACATTTACCAATTCACAGCTGGATTTCGTGTTTTGAAAATGTTCCGCTCTCTTGTGTCCTTGTTTGCATAAGAATGTTGAGGGTTTTTTTAACTGAAAACTGAAAATTGCTGGGGTTTGTAAGCGAATTAGTTATTTAGCAGAGTAAAAAATGTATTCAATACAAAAAACAACAATTGCAAGAACAATTAAGCAATTCTCGCGTTGCATTTGGCGCTCGTTTTTCTTGATTTCGCCGCCAATAATCAAATTGGAAATGCAAATCTTTTTCGACAGCAATATACATTTGCATACAAATTGATTTAAATTCGTTTAATTGCTATACAAGCCTTAGAGTATGCTTTATATCAATAAATTTGTTGCAGTCAAAAAGTATACTTCTGTTTTATTTTAGTGAACTGCATTTCAATAGACAAAAGACTTCAATAGGAACCATAGAATTTCGACAGATACATATATTGGGGAATTATGAGGATATGAAATGGACTGATTTTGCTAACTATGTATGTATTGAAGCCGTGTAGTATGGTTTTTTGTTTATTTGAGCCTAAAAATATACTTCATTTTTTAAGTTAGATTCTATGCTTTATGCTTTAATATATGCTTTAATAAAAATATACTTCAGTTTTTATTAAAGAATGGTACAATATGATAGACTATGAACTTTAGAGTTCGGATACATATTTCAGGGCATGGTAACCAAATGTATAGCATGGAAATGTAGATAAAGGAATAGATTAATAGAATTGCTTACATGTTGGCTACTTTATAAAAGATACCCTACAGTTATAGACGTGTCGAGTATCCATGCTTGAACTACCTACCCCATTACTTCTTACATGGATACTTACTGGACTGACCCTATGATAAGCGAACGCCGAACCACCGAGTAAAACAATGTATGCGCACGAAATGTAATGGTACCCTTTTTATGTGGACCAATTTCACTGGTTCACGGTAAGCGATATTTGCGGACATTTCGTACAAAAAACGCAATGATGAAATGCGATGCTTAGGTTTGGTAAAGTAACTAGGGGTGGTTCCCTAGTAAGTAGTGATTTCACCAACTACGAACTAGTTCCCAGTGCCAGAGGTTATAGGATAGGATAAACGAAGTTAAAAACCGCAATTATTGTTCACGCATGTAAGCGAAGACAGTACATTTAACTGTGTGTAAACCCCTATTACAGAAGTTGCAATAAATCGTATATGCGAATTTCCAGAGAAAATTTAATTTTTGTCACGTAACGACAGCCCCGTTAATTGCTTATAAAATCTGTTTTTCAACTTAAATAAAACTTACGAAAGACCTATTTTACGGGAATTTTTCTCTCGAATACTCCCAGGTGTTTTTCATCCAATTGCGATATGATCCAAGTTTCGGAGCCATATTCCAAGACAGGTAAAATGAGAGTCTGATATAGCAGGACCTTTGCCTCTCGAGAGAGGGCTTTCATCCTAAACTGTTTGCTGAGCCTAGCATCTATTTGCAGGCACAATTCTACTATTTATCTCCAGGCTGACGTTGTTGTCCTTGTTCACGGCGGATCCAAGGTAGACAATTTCATCTACCACTTCAAAATTAAATCGGTTGTCAACGTTTAAGTGCGGACCAAGACGAGAGGTTTCTCTAGTCGTTGACAGCATCAATTTTTTCTTGCCCTCATTAACAGCAAGACCCACCTACGCTGATTCTTTTTCGATTCTTGACAAAAAAAAATTCATAAATCCGTTTCCATCAACTACGTGGAAAATTTCGCTCAAAGATCTTGGCCTAAGACCCAGCTGGTGCGGGAATTAATGCCCCGAGACAATCATATTGTTGGAAACTGACCCTATATTTTATTGCCAAATTGTATCCAGAGATGGGGCTCAGTTTTGGCTTAACGGGTTTGTTAATAAACAAGATTCCAACATAAGGACTGAGACCAATCCACAACAGACCCTGCAGACTTAATTACATCCAGAAAACAACACCGTTCGGTGCAGTCTACAGGCTGCTGGCATCAGTGGACTCTATTTCTTCAAAAACTAAGCCGGAGCTCACATTATTGTCAATTGAGATCGTTACCGCACCATAGTTAATGATGGGCGAGATGTGGTTTCAACAAGATAGCGCTGCGTGAAATACGCCGCCGCATCCATAGAGTTATTGAAATCTAAATTTGAAGGTAAACAGATTTCGAGAAATGGACTTGTCAGTTGGCCTCCAAAGTCTTGTGATTTGATACCTCTCCATTATTTTCTATGAGGCTGCGTGAAGTACCTGGTTAATTCTGATAAACCAACAACAATTAACGCCTTGGAGGCCACAATTTTTCGTGTTATTCGTGGCATATACTCGAAAAGGTAAAGAAAAATTGGACGTCCAGAATGCGCTTCATAATGAACATCATCATGTGGTCATATGCCCCAAATCATTTTCGATCTTTCAAACAAAAAAAAATGGTGTTGATTAAGATTTAATTTGTTGTGTTATTTTTTACAATTTAAATTTCTATCGTCCCTTAAAAAAACACTCTTTATTTCATCTTTTGAATAAAAAAATTGTTTTGACTAAAATTTAATTTGTTGTTATTTTTTACAATTTAAATTTCTATCGCCCCTTAAAAAACACCATTTATTTCATAACCGGCAGTTCGATTAGTTTCTATTCTTTTACTAAATATAAAACGTAAACAGTTCTATATTTAGTACAAGATAAATTTTTTTAATAAAACTTAAGCAGTTCTGTATTTTGTAAAAGAAGAGAAAACAATCGAACTAAATCAGTAAATAAATAGTTTCCCATTACATCCCATTAAGGGGTAGGAGAGAGCTTCTCATAATCAGTGTCCTGCGCCCTTTCTAGTTTTACAATCACTGATTAGAACCATAAAGTTTTACACCGGTTCCGAACGGCATTTAGAGAAGCTTTTTCGTGGCAAAGTATTCGATAGTGTCGCTATCACTAAGCCAGGTGACCATCGTCGAAAGAAATTTAAGGTGGTCTGAGCAGGGATCGAACCCACGTTTTCATGTACAAGAAAAGCGCACACTAACCAATGCACCACCGACGGCCACCTGGCTGAACTGCCTGGTCCTAAAATCCAATAATTAACGGGGCCGGTGTGATGTGGCAAAAAGTGGAAATGCCCATATATGTTGCAACTAAAGACTCTCTACAACAAAGCGTTTTCACCTTTTTTCAATTCATGAAAAGCATACTTATAATAGTAACTAAGTTTGTGCCTTAAAGTATACTACATATTTTAAACAAATGTTATCCGGCCATAACTGACAAACATTCTACAAAATTTTATCAACAAATTAAGGGCTATTCGAAACTGCAACACTGATAATTTTGCATGTAATGGGTGATCTTTTTGCTATTTGGTTTTTTAAAAATGAAGAAATCAAAGAAAAATTGTACAAGTGAATGAAATATTTATTTACATAGACAAACCACTGCCTGCCATTTATATTTTAAAGATTATATCATGCAAATGTTACCAACGGCTACGCTTCACGTGGTACATTCTGAATGTACATTTGATTCAATCTAAATAAGATGTTGCCAAATATTTACATAACTCGACAAAACCTTCGAGTTCGCCACGCCCATTCTGGTACCTCCCAGACAAAAGCTTGATAGCCGATCGGTTGGCTAACACAATAATTCCTTTAAGACACAACCGATCTTAGTTAAACTTGGTACTTTGAAAATCGATTATTTTAAAGCGCTATTGATCGACGCCACAACTCCCATAAAACACAACCAATCGTAATGAACTATGGCACTGGTCTGAATTCTATCAAACATATTTACTTATTTAAATGACCACAAACAACATAGGGAGGATAGGGTCCTTACAAGACGAGGATAACATATTTTTTCAACTAGCTTAGTCCATTGTCTTTCTCTACAGTTGGCAACACCAAGCGTTCCCGACGAACCAGATCCTTTCAGCTGAAAAATTTGTCGCTTTCCTTTGACTACGTCTTCGAATACCTTTCGCTCTGGTTCATCATTATATCCAGTACTCTCGCTTGATCCAGCCAGCAAATTCGCGATATTTGCGTTCGCCTAACTACGTCAATGTCAAGTTATAATAGGCGATGTTTTTGCTATTTGAGTTTTGAAAATTGAAGAAAACACAGAAAATTTGTTGAAGTAAATGAAATATTTATTTGGATCAATAATGCTATGTCTGCTATTTACTTTTTAAAGATTATTTCATGCAAAAGTTGCCCGCGGCTTCGATTCACGTGGTGCATTCTGAATGTCAAATTTGAGAACAATTTATCTACCAGTATCTCCACAATGACACGTGTAATATTGTAATCCAAGACAGCAATAATAGTTGTATTCCCCCTATAGAAGACAGACTTCACTTCGCCCCATAAACAATAGTCTAGTGGGGTCAAATCGCACGAACAAGGCGGCCAGTTGACAGCCCCATAACGTGATATTAATTGTTCACCAATCTCGTCTCTTAATTGGTTCATGAAACCACAGGTCAACCACGTCCAATCCTACCATTTGGGGCAAAAAAAAAGTGTGAGCTCATCGAATGGTGCCATGCTCCTCTAGCCGCAACGTCGCGGTCATCATAATTGTCTGTGAAGAAGTACGGTCCAATGATGCCACCGCATGGTGAATAATAACTGCCTCTCTAACATATTTTCCCAAACATATTTTGCAGGACCCATATATATTTGTGGAACACACTTGAAACATTCATATGTTTGTGAGACCCAAACTTACTTGTATTTAAATGCCAACAGTATCACGTTTACTGACAAACATGTATGCTTTTACGTGGAAGAATATGCGTTCTTCATCGCAAACATACATATGCTTACGTGGAAGCATTCGCGTGTTTCTCCCAAACCTACATATACTTACGTGGAAACATGTGCGACTTTCCTCCCAAATATAATAATTAAATAATTAATACAAAAAATTAATAGATTCAAAGCGGCCCTTTTTACATTTATTTGCATTGAATGCATTTTTGTATTTTTTTTCTAAAAGAGAATCTGCTGCTCTTTTGCTTCTCCTTCCTTTGTTGTCTCTCACGTGTTTGTTTTCAGAAGGTTTCAACTATGCCTTTGTTATCACTATGCGTTGGTATAAAAACAATATACTTATATACAACTCTAGTTCATGCAAGACAAGAATGTATTAATTACTTGTGTTTTTTTTTATTATATTTCATAAATGGTCCTCCATTGCGATTTTTCCAGTACAAGCTCGGGCAGAAAAAGGGACGTTGTTGCCGTTTCCGCAAAATCGTTTCTCACTTTGGTAGCACACATATATATATCCGAAACACATACACAAAAACCAAAGCAACATCACAAACCATTTAACCGTCCGAGCCTTCGTCTATTATCTTTTCACTCATCAAGAGCTTTTGATATCCTCTGTCCGATGAACCATTGGCGACTGAATACATGAAACTAAAACGCAATACATCAGGCAAAATAAGAAACACTTCATCTGCAATTTATATGCACATTCAGTACTGACTGAGAGAATAATGCAAAAATGCAGATGCACACTTACCAGGTAGACTCTCCCGTTGTCCCACTTTTTTTCCCTTGCTCTAAGAGAGCATAGACAGTGCAACAAACACAGCTGTATTTGTATCCCAATCATAAATATATGCGGGTCGAAAACACATATATTATAACATATTAATCATTGTGTCTCAAATATGTAATATTGAACAGCAAACACAATGTGTTTGGACACAAGTATATTATATTTGCGACAAGTTCTAAACACACTTTATATTTGCATTCCAACAACAACAAAATATATATTTTTCTGCGTGCGGCATCGGTCCAATTGCATCAAAGAGTGCATTTTTCTGAAACCATTGGCAGGTCTTGAACAGCATCTGGCTGCTCTTCGGACCAACTGCGGTAATTCTGTTTATTGACGTACCCATTGAGCCAAAAATTATCCTCGTCGTTGAAAACTATAAAATAGGCGTGATTATCGAAACACATTTTTCACAGAGCACGAATTTTGATAATAAAACTTAGTGATTTGCAAGCGTTGTTCATTTGTTAGTCTATTCAATATGAAATGGCAAGGCAAACTGAATATTTTTGACTGTGACATATATCTCGAATCACGAGTGAGCCGGCAAAAGCTTAACACTGAAACCCCAAATACCTAAAGAAAACACTCGTTATATTGAGTTGGTAATTGCAAACAAAATGCGCAACATAAAATCATCTGCATTTCCGAACAGGCCCTTAGTTTCAGCCTAAAAGTAGGTCATCCTTTTCAAACTTATTTTCAGACGCAGCAGTAACTAACCTGTGTGACACCATATAATTTTATTTCATGAAGTAATATGATCAATTGTCATTATCCTTAAATTAAAAAAAAGAAAAAGAAAACATCAGCAATAATTGACAAATTATATCAGATTCAATGAATTAAAAAAACTACGGTATTATATTAATTTAATTTACACCAGTGGCAAAAACCTATAATGGCAATAATTAAAATTCATACACTCAAATTGTTAAATTAATAAAGTCAGACAAAAAAAATTTAATACATAATAATTAATATATAATTGGATTTCGTTTTTTACTTCTCACGTATGTAATAAACAGTTATATGCATTTTTATGTAACAAGAGTATTACACTGTAATTGTGTGGTTGCAAAATATTAATATTATTATTTATTATAGAATTAAGTTGTTCTTTAAAATAAAATTCGCTTTGATGTAAAATTAAAATATTCACAAAAGTTATACTAGCAATACGAGTAGAGATTTATAATGATTAAGTGGTGGCAAAAATGGAATAATTAAAATTGTTAGCTAACAAAATCTCACAGGACATTATAATTATACCAGAAATAGAGAATTAAATTGGGGCGCAAAACAGTCACTTAATTTTTTAAAATTTCTCGGATTTCAACAAAATTGAGTAGCGAGGTGAAAGTGGGGAGTTGTTTTAAACTAAAGCACCTAAGGCGAACTAATTGAGATAATTGACAGAGAGAGAAATGGCACTACTGTTAGCAATACTGATTTTGTTCAGAATACCACCTACTTTAAAAAAAATGGTTTCCCATTACATCTCATGAAGGGATTGGGCAGAGCATCTCACAACCAGTGACCTGTGTGCGTTCTACTTTTGCTCTCACTGATTGGGACCTACAGATTTACACCGGTTCCGAACGGTATGTTTGATAAGCTTTTTCATATCGACATACTCGAAAGCAGAGTTCGTATTTAACAAACCCCCCCCCCCCCCCTCTTTGAGTATCCAACACATATCGTCGTGGGGAAGGTTTAATGAACATTTACCCATTAAATTATGGGTAGACAGGTAGATACCCACGACTATAGGGAATTACTCACCGCGATGACACATTACCCTCAGGGTAATGGGGAAAATAATGGCTTCGAATAATGGCTTATTCAGGGTAACGTATCCCCATGTTTGACCGAAAATATGAAAAAATTAGAAAAAATTGCAATATCTCGGAAACGGAGAGTCTAAGGGATTTCCATAAAGTGGTCCAATTCGAATGGAAGAATTGGTTTCCAAAAAATCGCCAAAATAAGAAAACCCGCTAAACTAAAAAAAAACTATAACCATATTAAAGATATTCATTGCTTAAAGCCTCCCATGGAGGTAAACGAATTTATTATTTTTGCGATTCGACGCACCGTCTCCGAGTTATAGCTACTTTTTTATTTTAGCCATTTCCTTTGCTTTGGCGATTTTTCGAAAAAAAAAACTCCTCCATGCGATTTGGGCAAGTTTATGAAAAACCCTTAGAAACTCGTAAAAATTTGTTATTTTTTCGATTGGAAGCTCTGCTTCCGAGATATAAACATAACGGCGCTTTAGAGATTTTTGTTTGAAAATATTTAATTTTAGCGATTTTTTAAAAAAATAAGGAGATGCCATATTGAATACATCCATAGGTTAAAGCCTTCCTAAGAGTTAAAAATTTTATTATTTTTTCAATTGGACGTACCGTTTCCGAGTTATAACCACTTTTTGATGTGTTAACATCTATAGGCACGAGTAGGGCAATTTATCAAAGTGAACACATGCAAAAAACACACAGCGTTAGCATCACATACGTGGTCTCTGCCTGAAAAGAAGTATGATGGTATTGATGTAGTGGCACCGAACAAACAGGCAGGTCGTTGTTGCCAAAGAGTATTGGATAGTATGGAGAACTCATGGAACGAATTGTATAACTCCAAAAGCACTGGCGACATCTGGCGAATGATTCAAAACGTAATACTCTCTTTTTGTCATAATTAGGTCCATTCATAATTTTGATGTGAAACATTGATGCTTTTTGAAACATTTAGGCATCTGGTATTGTTTTATGCAATAACATCGTCGAAATGGTGCATTAATATTGAAATATTCTGTAAAGAGAATGAGACTCGTTTATGCTCATTTACTCAGAGTGCAATAAATTCTCTATACATTTCAATACTTGGTCGTCGCTCTGTCTATGACAAAACAAAAACAGCTAAATATTGATTTTTATTCAGTTGCATGCCAGCATTCAAACAAGCAGGTCGTCGTCGCTCTTTTTATGACAAAACAAAAGTAATTATTGCAGTGAGCTGAATAATGTCTTTTTATTTTAACAATATGTAATCTAATGTTAAAGCAGATGTAAGGAAAAAGAAAGTGCAATAGCAAAAGAGCCTTCAGCACAAAATCTATTCTTTTTTTATTTTCCAATGTAACATTTACTAACGTGTTCATAGAAATCGAACAGATACCGTATAACAAAAAGGTGTTAAGACATCGCCCGTGAGTTCTAACACTCATTGACTTTTTATTTTATGGAATTTCTTATTTTGGCGATTTTTTGAAAAACCAAAAAAAATACCCAAGAAATACGAAACCCTGCTTGAAAGTGTCGCCGCCACTAAGCGATGTGACCGCAGTCGAATGAAATGATAGTTGATCTTAGCAGGGATCGAAACCACGTTCTCAAGTGCAATAGCCGCTCACACTACCATTGCACCACCAACGGCCATCACTAAGCGAGGTGACCGTCGTCGAAAGAAATGTAAGATGCTCCGAGCAGGAATCGAATAACGAACTTGTCACGGACTTTGAAACTAGTCAAGCCAGTAAGTGTGCTTAACTGAATTGTCTATTATTCCAACAAAATACAACCATTCTTCACATTATGAAAATGTTCCTGGCCTTGTAACTTGTGGTGTGAACATAATTAAAGTATTCATACATTAATTAAAATGTTTTAGTCGGTGGTCTTATTCCCTAGATCATATTTTTCAAAACATGCTTCATATTCTGGCAGAACTAACATTTTAATATTAACTGAAGGAGCGACGTGTGTTAAGATAACATTTAAATATCAACGGATGTCTGCGGAATGGTATGTCAATATCTGGAGGTTAATGTGTGGCTGTCAGGTGAAAACCACTGTTAACGATCTCACCACGAGCGGTTGCTGAATTCGCTAAGGAACTTTGTGGCAGAATTTAGCACAAACAACGTAGATGGCACAGATTGCGAAATTTACGACTTCTATGACTGAAGTATTGTGACTTTTGGAACGAAGTTTCTTATCGCACGTTGCGGGAAGGGGGCTAAAGAAAACACTTTGAACAACTTTTTTTTAACTATGTACTTTATTACAACCCACTATTATCAACTATATTGGGTACTTTTCGTTTGGTTTCGTTTAAATGCAAGTTTTCTAGGTGGAGCCTGTTTATTACATATTGTAGTTTTGAACCCAATAATAAGTAAATTTAGAAAAGCCAAAGTGCTAGACTGGCAAATCAATGAAATACAACCCTGAGCATGGAATTACATTTGGCAGCACACTTACTCTAACACTCGTACTTTTGATTTAGTTTGTGTCTAGACTAACATATGGCGGGATATTTCTTGTTTAATGGGAAATTTTCTAGGTGGAGCCTGGTTATTACATATTGTAGTTTTGAACCGAATAAAAAGTTACTTTAGTAAAGCTAAAGTGAAAGAAGTTTAAAATATAACATAACAAAGAGCACCTCTTTTGTAAAACAAAATAACTTCTTGAGATAAGTACCTACTCTTAAAATTGTACATGTTCTTTCGCTAAAAAAAGCTTTTCTTAAAAAAAAATACTTTTCCTCTAAAAAAAATACATTTTCTTACAAAACTTCCTTTTCTTAAAAACAGAATAATACATTTTCTTTTCTTTTCTTGAGATAAGTAGCCTTTCTGAAAATAAGTACATTTTCTTAAAAAATAACCTTTTCCTAAAAGGAGTACCATTTCTCTAAAAAGTACCTGTTCTTAAAAAAAGTACTTCTTTATAAAACAAATTCATACTCTTAGGCTTTTTCTTACAGAAAGCACACCTTATTAAAAATGGTAGCTTTTCTTAAAAAAAAACATTAGCCTTTAATAAAAGAAGTGCCTGTCATTGAAGAAAGGACCTTTTCGGGAAAATATAATACATATTCTTAAAAAAAGGACCTAAAAATATACTTTTTTTTAAAAAAAAATACATTCAATAAATAAAAACTTTTTAATAACCGTTTATCATTTTACAAAAAGTATATTTTCTTAAACATCCATTTAAATTACAGTATTTTTCAACAGGCGCCTTAGGCGTGATGGAACTAACTAGTACATAATAAAAGGTTTTTCAACAGAGACGCTACAAAAGTAAATCAATAGGGACAGCAAGCGACGCCATATTTTTCCCTCTCTTTTGACATTTCTCTTCAGTAAGGTTCGCCATTTCATCATGGTAAGATATACGAGCCAACAACGAGTCGAAATTATTAAAATTTACTACCGAAATTTGGAGTCAGTGGCCTCAACTTTAAGAGCGGAAAATCATCTTCAGCGATGAGGCTCATTTCTGGCTGAATGGCTTCGTCAATAAGCAAAATATGCGTTATTGGTCTGACAGCAATCCACACGTAATCCATGAGTCATCATTGCATCCCGAAAAATTACGGTTTGGTGCGGTTTATGACCCGGCGGCGTCATTGGGCCGTACTTCTTCCGTGATGATCAAGACCGGCACATTACTGTGAATGCGAATTGCTACCGTTCAATGATAACCGAATATTTTTGGCCCCAATTGGATAACATGGACTTGGAGGACATGTGGTTCCAACAGGACGGCGCCACAAGCCACACAGCGAATGCCACAATCAATTTATTGGAAACCAAGTTTGGTGAACGTGTTATCTCACGAAATGGCCCAGTCGATTGGCCGCCTCGGTCGTGAGATTTGACGCCGTTAGATTATTTCCTGTGGGGCTACGTCAAGTCTATGGTCAATGCCAACAAGCTAGCGACGATTTATGCTTGAAAACCTTCGAAAATTGGGTTCAGCGTCTGGACTTCTGCAAGCGTGCTCGTGGTAGCCATGCAAACGAAATCGAGTTCCATACATAATGGCATCGAACGTACTTTCACAGGAATAAAGAATTATCATTGGTATCTAAAACCCGTTTTGTTTTATTTAAAAAAAACTTTTGTAGCGCTCTTATTGAAAGGGACTTCGTTCCCACCGGGTGTCCCCTGACACCTCATGTAATTTTTTTTTTAATCTACGGTTGGTGTCACATATAGAGTCGGCATAAATTTAGACTCGCAAAAGTATAGATTGTGGAATAATAGTAAAAGTGTTGAATATCGAATAATTAAGGAGTGACAAGTTGTGTATGGTGTAAATGAAAAGTACTCTTCATTATTGTAATTTAAATGTAAATGCTAAACTAACGACAATTCCCCAATTCGTAACAATATTTTAAAATTAATTTAAACGAACAACTATAAACTAAAAAAAATACAGCAGACAGTTATCCGAGGCCTTCGGCCACGGACTGTCCCTGCAGGCTGTGTCAGAGACACGGCCATTAAGTTTAACGTAGAATACGCCATCCGATAAGACAGAAAACATATATAACAATAAATGATAAATAACATAAGCAAATGAATTTAGTTCTTTGATAGTTACTTTTGATAATATATATAAGCTTATGGTAGGAAAAATAGGATAAATATGTTTTTAAATTAAAAGAGTAAGGATAAATGATAAATAACAGACGCAAATCAATTTGATTATTTGAAAGTTACTTTTGATAATATGGGCTTATGATAGGAAAACTAGGATAAAAAAAAGTTATCTCGCCGTTTCCTCATAATCAGTGAAATAAAGATTACAACAATAACAATCTGACATGACTCCCTGTACCGTAAGGTAAGACGTATTCTACGCCAAAATATATGAATTAATTTTTTCATATATTTTTTATAATTATATATCCAAGTTAAATTCTAATTCACATTTAACATTTTGTTTCACTTAAATACATAAGTAAATATACGAAATTTCAATATTTCATCAATCAAAACAACAGCCGAAGGTTTGTGTCCACACTGAAACAGCAGCATAGTTTGTGTTCACGCTACAAACTCAAACACTCAACCAAAGACCACACATATGTTTGAGTGTATGTGTTTAAACAATTTTCATTTGAGAAATTTAAATATAAGGAAGATATCAACCAATATGAAATGTATATCAAACGAAAGATAACATCTTCATTTACCTACAAAAAAATTTTTAAAAAAAGTTATCTCGCCGTTTCCTCATTATCAATGAAATAAAGATTACAACAATAACAATCTGACATGACTCCGTATACCGTAAGGTAAGACGTATTCTACGCCAAAAATTTCATTCGATTAGTTGTTTGTGTAATGTGCTGCTATTTTAGGCGCCTAACCCAAATTTGACATTTTCTACATTTTGATTAAATACAAACTTGGTAACAAAAAAGCTCCAGCAAATTATACCGTTACACACCCACTACAAATTGTCAATTACTATTTCCTATTGAAATATCGTCTAATTACAAAAAACTTATAAATTTTTTTTCGATATTTAATGTATTGATTTTTAAACAAAATGAAAGAGAAAACCACACTTAAACAACACTAATTAAAATAATCATATTTGTGTTTGATTGTAATCATTATGATAATATCATTGTATACCGCGAACCAACATTTAATTTAAATAAAATATTATGCTTACGCATTTTACAAAACATAATAAAATAAAAAAAAATTCAGAGTCGTCCTTGATTACCATCATCATTAGCATAATTTTTGCGCTAAAACAAAAGCTTTATCAACTGTTTATACACAAGTAAACGGCCTCGTTTCATATGCCATAAAACGCCATAATATAAATATAATAGTAATATCATTTTCCAATATCGTCGTATTACTGCTCCTGCTGCTCATATTATTGTTATTTTTTCCAAATAATCCATTTTATTGAAAAATTTAACATATTTTCCAAATTGTTATTTTCCATACCATTGATTACTAATTGAAAAAGTTTCCCCTGCCCACCAGCAGATTTAATTCTGCCCATTTTCCCCATTCGCTTCATTCCAGTACTGGTACCAATTAGGAAGGCGACATATTTTCATAACTATTAACAAAATTTTATAATTCGCAATTTGTATAAATTTTGCAATCGACTTTCACTTTGTTGAAGGAAAATCAAATTAAAAGCAAACGACGCGGCTCAATGTATTCAAGTCAAAAAATGATTTGAAAAACATTGCAATAACTTCAAGTTGAATTTTATGATGACTGCCTGGCATGCCACTTAATCGAGTAACAACTGCAAGTCAAAGTCCTCGTATTTGTTGACATTAACAAGGATTCTCAATTTGGAGATTCAAAGGCCATTAGTAAGTTCAGTTGGAAAGAGTTAAAAGAATACCGTATATAACACAGTCCGACAAAATGTGACAGTTTATAGTTGGTAACGAAAATTTACTTACATACTTATCCGGTCTCGGACAACCCCGGGGGGTCAGGGAGCTTACAAAACGAAGGTAACATATTTCGCCAACCAGTTCGATCTTTTGCTTTATCTCTCCAGTTGGCAATACCAAGTGTACGCAGGGATTCGTCAACCTGATCCCTCCAGCGGAGTCTTGGTCTTCCTATTTTTCGTCTTCCTTCCAGTTCGGTTTCGAAAACCCTTCGTGCTGGTTCGTCTTCATCCATTCTACTGACATGGCCTAGCCAGCGCAATCGCGTTATCTTGATCCGATTAACTATGTCAATGTCAGGATAAAGCTCATACAGCTCATGATTCATGGGTCGCCGATACTCGCCATTGTGCACTATAGGGCCATAAATTTTTCGGAGTATTTTTCTCTCGAAGACTCCCACAGATCTTTCGTCTGCTTGCGATAGGACCCAGGATGTTACTCGAGAGAGGGCTTTATCTCAAAAGTGCTTGCTTAGCCCAAAATAACATATATTCGCAAGCACAATTCTCCGCTTGATCTCAAGGCTGACGTTGTTGTTTTTTTTTCACGGCAGATCCGAGGTATATAAATTCGTCCACTACCACGAAATTATAACGGTTATCAACGTTCACGCTTTGGTCTAATCGCTTGAAGGCCCAGCTCGTTGAAACCATTAATTTTGTCTTGTCCTCATTTACTTTTGCTGACTCCTTCTCAATTCTCGAAATCACCGCAGGAACTTCTCTAATTGTGCGCCCAATGATATCTATATCATCAGCATACGCGAGCAGCATGTGACTTTTGCTGCTGATGGTTTTATTCATGTTGACCGCAGCTTTTCTCATAATGATCTCCATTAAGATGTTAAAGAGATCGCACGATGGGGTGTTGCCTTGCCTGAGGCCTCGCTTAGTCTCGAAAGGTTCGGTAAGATCCTTACCAACTTTCACTGCGGATTTGGTGTTCGTCAAGGTCATCCTGCAAAGGCGTATGAGTTTTGCAGGAAAACCAAGCTCAGACATTGCGGAAATTGCGAAACGAAAATTTAGTGAGTGAAAAACTAGAAAGCGTAAACCTCACTGATTGTGACAACCTGTCTCCAGTTCCTTCATGGGATGTTATGGGACACCATTTTTTTACAGATATTTAAGGACTTTTTAGGTTGGAGTTCAACCACACTGTGTTTGCTATTCAATACAACATGTTTGAGACACACCGATTAATAGGTTATAATATATGTTTTTGTGACCAAAATTTAGCTTTGGTTTGATGAAATCTGATGAAAACAAAAACAGAACATAGACAACATAGAAATAAAAGGGCAGCGTATCTTCAATTCATGAAAACAACGATTGCAAACATTTACATGTTTCCTGAAACACGTTTATGGGGCCATTTTTTCAGCGTGTATGAGAAAGAAGCTACTATAAATGCAGTGGGGCATTGTGCGCGCAGTTGCTACTGATTATTAACAATGCACCTTTTCGATTTTTATAAACCAAAATCTATATATAACTGGTACAAGCCCGGCCATTTAAAAATTAGATAAAATTATGTTTTCAAATAAAGTATTAGAAAATAAAAGCGCCAAAGTTGAAAGAATTAAAAATTAACTTTTAAAATTTGAAATATTTTGGATAACATTTTCGCACGGCTGCTACTAAGCGGTGTTGGGAAAAAAGAAGGTAAACCGTCTCCTTATGCATCAGAAACGGAAGTGGAGAAAGCTTGACAGTGAGAAAATATAGACATACAGAAGCAAGAACGGAACCCGAAAATTCTACCAAAAAGTCAGGAACACAACTAATGGACTTGGTTCAGGGCCCCCCTTCTGTAAGACAAGGATGGAAATCGTATGACAGATGTGAATATGGAGAGAACATTTCTCCGCGATACTGGTACCTGAGATATTCAATGGCGATGAGACAATCGATAACAATCTGGACGACGACATCGATTATGACCCTATAGTGCACAACGACGAGTATCGGCGACGTATGAACCATGAGCTGTATGAGCTTTATTCTGACATTTACATAGTTAAGCGGATCAAAATAACACGATTGCGCTGGCTCGGCCATGTCGTCAGTAGAAGGGATGAAGACGAACGAGCACGAAGGGTTATCGAAACCGAACTCGAAGGGAGGCGAGAAATAGGAAGACCAAGACTCCGCTGGAGGGATCAAGTTGACGAATCCCTGGATACAGTTGGTATTACCAACTGGAGTGATAAAGCAAAAGACCTAACTGGTTGGCGAAATATGTTATCTTCGTTTTGTAAGGTCCCTGACCCCCCGGGGTTGTTCGAGACCGGATAAGTAAGTAAGTAAGAACTGCGCAATGAAAAGTTTCTAGTATAAACAAATTTACACCCAAAATGACAAAACTCGAAAATTTTTACCACAAGTCGGACCACAAGTCGGACCACAAGTCGGCTTAAAGATATCAGATTGGCATCAAATTTTCACCACATTAGTTTTAGATCAAATCCCCTTGGTATTTGAAAAAATTCGAGAAAACTAATTGCTCTATACATTTGTTAGCCACTCTAATATAAATATATTTAAAAAACTTAACTATTCGTCTTTCTAAAACCGTACGAAGATTTAAAATCTGTTTAAAACTGATTTTTGACGAAAACTTCAGGTTTTGAGGGTGCATTCAAAATTCTGAAGATTGAAAACTGATTTACTCTACCAGGTCTACAACTTACACCAGGTCATTTTAAAAGTATATTAAATGCCGTCGGTTGTGCAATGGTTAGTGTGCTCTTGTGCATGAGATCCTGGGTTCGAACCCTGCTCTGACCACCTTCAAAAAAAAAAAATTCTTTCGACGGCGGTCACCTCGCATAGTGACGGCGATACTATCGAGTATATAGCCATGAAAAAGCTTCTCAAAATACCGTTCGGAATCGGTGTAAAACTGTAGGTCGAGCTCTCGACGACATTGAACTTGGACGAACTATAACAGCATTAGTGGCAGATAAACGTTTTCTTCCGACAAACACCATAATATCTGTAATGCAATTTCGGGTTCCTGTATGCCGAAAATCCGCAAACAGGACTTCGTTGGTAGTACTGAAAAGGGTAGAGCCGTTGGAACTACTCCATTATATTTTTGCTGGGTATGCATAATTTTGCGCGTTTTTCAGTGAGCTGTATGCTTTCTAGTTTCACATTCACTGGTTTGAGAGATAAACGATTGTTTATGAAAACCACAGATATTAGAAATTTAACTGAATGGGGCTTTTACAACTAAGTGGTTCATGAGAAACAAATTGTTCGGGAAAATCAGGGAGACTCGGGAATTTTAAAGTCTGTTGTTCTTTTAGAATCTGTTTGCATGACTTTCCTACAATGAAGTAAGCAAAATGTTATATGCATGTGTCAATTGCCAAATCGATTAACTCCACTTTACCAAAATATTGGTATATTAGTGTCTGTGGGCTAAATTATTGTATCCAGTAAATTTTAAATTTACCTATATCTTAGATACAGCTGTAGTGAAAAAATATATAATGTAAGTTTGGTTTTATAATGAACGTGGAATTTGAAAACACTCCGGAAACTTCACACGCTGAAAAAACGGCCTCTGTAACGTATTCTCCCTAACATAGACGGCAGAAACCATGTATATGTTTGGAACACACTTCAAACATTTATATGTTTGCAAGTCCCAAACTCAGGTGTATTTATATGCAAACATTTCCATATTTACTGACAAATATGTATGCTTTTACGTAGAAACATATGCGTGCTTCATCCCAAACATCCGTATACTTACATGGAAGTATATATGTATTTGCTCCCAAACATAATAATATTCAGAAACGAATTATTCTTTTTTTCTTTATTTATTATTATTAAAAAATATAATTAATACAAAAAAATAAAAGATTTAAATGATTTTTACATTTACTTCCATTGAATCCATTATTTGATTTGAATCTGCTGCTCTGTTGTTTCTCCTTTCTTTGTTGTCTCTCAGCTTTTTGTCTTCAGAAGGTTTCAACTATGCGTTGGCTACCACTATGCGTTGATAAAGAACAATATACTTATTACAAATCTAGTTCATGCAAGACAAGCGTGGATTAATTACTTGTGTTCTTTTATTGTATTCAATTCACAAATGGTCTGCTGTTCCGATTTTTTCAGTAGAGGCTCGGGCAGATAACGGTATTCACGTTGTTGCCCTCCCCAGTTCCTTCCTCAAAATCGGCAACAACGTGAATGTGTTTCGGATATATTTGTGCGCACTACCAAGGTGAGAAACAATTTTGAGGAAAGAACTGGAGAGGGCAACAACATGAATATCTTTATCTGAGAGAGAAACCAAAGCAGCATCATAAACCATTTCCGAGCGTTTGTTTATTCTTCTTTCACTGATCAAGCGCTTTTGATATCCGTTGTCCGTTGAACCATTGACGACTGAATACATGAAATTAAAACGCAATACCTCACGCTCACTCAGGAATATGTGTGAGAGAATAATGCAAAAATACAGATACACACTTATTCGATATACACAGTCGTTTCCCCTCTCGAGAGAGAGCATAAACATTGCAAACAGCACAGCTGTATTTGTGTCACAAACACGAATATATTTGGGTCGCAAACACATATCTTATAACACTTTAATCATTGTGTCTCAAACATTTAATATTGAATAGCAAACACAATGTGTTTGGGCACAAGTATATTATATTTGCGACAAGCTTCAAACACATGTTATATTTGCATCCAAATAACAAAAAAAAAATACAAGCCTGTGTTAGATAACACGGGCGCATAGGTCAGACGTAGAATACGTTAGTCATTTTGCAATTAAAATATATGTATTAAATATAATTTTTGATAAATGATCTTCATTTGAAGTACAGCTACAGCAATACATTTTATGATATGGCAGCACAATAGATTAGCTGCTTTCCAACTACTTCCCAATGTATTCACAGAAATGTGTTTAGGAAAAACGCCATTGATATGGTGAGCGTATACATCGCCAATCCTTTGTATTAATGTACATACACACACATTTACACGCTGCTCGCAGAAGTAAACAAACGACAGCAAAGATCTGTAAACTTTCAAGCACACACATGTGTCCACGCTCCCCTCCCTTCATTTTATGTTCCCCTCCAAACGAACTAATAATCGACCGATCCAACAAAACGAAATGTACACACACACACATTTACACGCTGCTCGATAAATAAACAAAGCACAGCAAAGCCAAAATCATTTGATTTCACAACAACAACAAAAACAACAGCGGCATTTACAAACCAACAACAACAGCGGCATGTACAAAAAAAGTCTAAAATATCATGCTCTAAAATATTTATTTCCTTAACTACATAAAACTTTTATATATAGACATATAATTTTTTTAATGTAATTCGAAACAAAACATATTAACAAAACTGAGTAACATATAAACATTGCTAAAATATGTTTTAATATTTAAGTAAAAGTGGGTGAAAGTTGACAAACATTTTCTCAAAATTTTGTGCTCCAGATCAACACCCCTACCTTACCGTATAACGTATTCTACGTTAAAACGACAGATTTTTTAGCGTGCAGTTTTTATTGGTTGGAGTTGGATGGAGTTGATCGATTTGGCAACTGCCACATCCATATATTAGTTAGCTTATTTTTCCTAATTTATTTGTTTTAATCTGACATCCCTTATTCTATTGGGTTTTAAAATTATATTTTACCTCTATAAAAACACTTTTATAACCGCTGAATACGCTAAAAATTCATCCCGTTCCCTGGGGAATAACACAAGAGGGTTAATGACGTAGTTTCTTTTCGAAAAAATATGTAACATCAGCATTTAATTTATATTAACCTCCCCATTCAACCTTCGAACCCATTTTGCATAAAGTCCATTTCCCCAGATTCTTGATTTAATTATGACAGTTCTCATGTGAAGTTGGCATCACAACTCAATTGCTTGTGTTACAGCAGTGACAGAACGAGAGCTGGGCAGCTCCAAGCACCGAGAGAGAGCGAGAAACCCGCACTCAATCTAGTGATACCGGATTTCCGTTTCATGGTTTGCCATTTATTTAAAAATGCATTGAAAAATAATATGACACGCGTTGTTGGCGTTTGTTGCATGACACAAACACGACATTCGTCGCTTCCTCTCTGCCGCACAACACACACCACAGCAGCACCAAACTGTATCCGTACGTTGCATTAATAACAAATAATATTTAAATTATTCCCGTAGTTGTTGTTTGTAGCTGCTGTACTCGTGTTTATTTTTCATTTGCCACCAATCAAATGCAAATCTACACTCATCAATATTCGAATAAGTGCAAGGGACCACGAGAGTTATGGACACAATCATTTAAAAATGTAATTCTATAAATATTTTTCGAATCTCATGTACGAATTCGCCAAGGAGTAGTAGTATTTTTTTTTTTGTTAACAAATTTCTCATATTTGTTAATTCAGTGTATTTATTTATTAAAAACTCGCGTATTCAACAATGATGTTTACCCACTCAACGCAGTAGAAGGATGTTCATATATGTACATAAATAAATGAGTGCATGAGTCAGTGTACAAGTGCGGAAGAGTTCTTCCGGATACATTATGGTTTTTACAGATTTCCATGATTTTTTTATCGTATTAACATGTGGTTGGTTCTGAGTTCCTTTGTGTGTATTCTATTTGTTTCATTTGATTTTTTTGTTAGCCACATATATTCTGATACTCTACATCCTGGATTGTAGACATTGAAACGGGGAATTATATTCAGTCAAGTCGTATCGGGAATCGAGAGTTCCTTTTTTGCAATAAAGAGCTACAGTCGACTATTAAAAACATTCTGTTGAACTTTTGCGATTTTATTTAAAAAGGACACAAAACAATTCAGGAGTCCTAGTAAAATTTCTTGTGCAACATACTTCTATAAAATTGTAGTTTCAAAATTGAGGGCCCGCTATAAGAATACATTAACTCCATTTTTAATTTTAGTATACAGTCCACTAAAGTTGATATTGCTGCATAATTAGAGCCAAGAATCATTTGATAGGCCTAATGGTTTGCCAGATAATAAAATTTAAAATTTGGAGCTAAACTTTTCAATCAAAGCAGCCTTGCATTTGCGTTCTTCTCTTCTTTGTTTAAAATGAGTTGAAATATTCATATACATATTTGCAAGTCCTTAACTCACTTACATTCAAATGCAATCATTAGTATGTTTTCTTACAAAGATTCATACTTTTACGTAGAGCCATATGCGTGTTCCATCCCAAACATCCATATACTTAAGTCGAAGCATTCGAATGTTTCCTACCAAATGAACGATTGACGTCTGCATGCATGAAACTAAAATGCAATAGATGCGTCAATATAAGAAACACTCAATTCATTCAGATTCAAGAGCAGTTATAAATCAATGACTGAAAGAATAATGTAAAAATACAGTT
Source organism: Phaonia tiefii (assembly GCA_963931995.1). NCBI lineage: Eukaryota > Metazoa > Arthropoda > Insecta > Diptera > Muscidae > Phaonia > Phaonia tiefii. Next base: position 259,149,967 of record OZ008370.1, read on the forward strand.
AAACACTTGCAATAACATTAACTTAGGCAGATAACAATATCTCTTTAAAGTACACAGTGCACCAAACACAGCTGAATTTGAAACACAAACATATATATTGTAAGAAATTAAACAGTGTGTCTCAAACATGTAATATTGAATAGCAAACACAATGTAACTATATGAAATTGCAGCAAGCTCCAAACACATATTTTATTTGCAGCCAGACAAGAAAAAAAATCAGATTTTTCAGCGTGTACCCACAGAAATGGACAGGAAAAGAGGAATAAATATTGATGCCACGAGAGAGTACGGGATGTTTCGGCGGTTCAGAGAATGTTCAACGGGATGAGTACCAAAGCAACTTTTTTCTAACAACTTTATTACCAACTATATTACTAATTTTGTTTTACAAAGAAGTACTTTTTTTAAGAACAGGTACTTTTCAAACAAGTGGTACTTTTTATAGGAAAAGGTTATTTTTTTAAGAAAATTTACTTCTTTTCAGAAAAGCTACTTATCCCAAGAAAAGAAAATGTATTATTTAATTTTTAAGAAAAGGTACTTTTAAGAAAAGGAATTTTTGTAAGAAAATGTATTTTTTTAAGAGAAGGTGATAAGCGTTTCTGGAAAATAAATACGTCGCAGTCTCAGAGGCAAAGGCAAAAATCAAATTCCACATCTAATCCATGGTAACAACAAATTAATTACAGATACCGAAAAGTCTGAAATACTTGCCGATGTTTTTGTGAAGTCCAATAATCTGACAGCAAACTACACCCATCCATCCGACGAAAAGATAACATCCACAGTTCGAAAATTTAAAGAAGAACCTTCAAATATTGATGGAGCTTCGTTTATTACTGCCAACGAGTTAAATAATGTTTTATTCAATTTAAAAATATCGAAATCCGCTGGTCTTGATAATATACCTAACATTTTATTAAAAAAGCTGCCTAATAAAGCAATCAAGTTACTCGTTATTATATTCAACTGCTGTATTCGCTGGAACTATTTTCCTGTCGTCTTCAAAAAAGCTATGGTAGTCGCAGTACATAAACCAAATAAAGCCAGGGATAACCCAAATAACTACAGACCTATAAGCCTTCTAAGCAACCTCGGTAAACTATTTGAAATATTATCGCATAAGAGAGTATATGTCTTCGCCCACAACGTTGTACCAAACGAACAATTCGGCTTTAAAAATGAACACAGCACGGTACATCAGATGAGCCATATTAAAAATAAAATCATCTCGAATAAACGCAACAGAAAGTCAACTGGTATCATCCTTTTAGATATTGAAAAGGCGTATGGCATCAAGGCCTTTTCTATAAACTAGCTAATAAAAGCAAACGTGCCAAAATACCTATGCAAACTGATAGCTGATTTTTTAGAAAAGATAACCTTTGTAATCTCAACGATCAGCGCCCTATCTTCCCGCGATCAATATCAGCTGGTTTGCCTCAAGGTTCAGTACTATCATCAATACTGTACTTAGTATACACTTCTGACTTCAAACCACCATACGCATTCGAAACCGCCTACTATGCAGATGACACTGCATTAATAACATCTTCAAAATTGACAAGCGCTTTGGTAAAAAAGATGGAAAAAAGCCTTACTACTTGTAACAAATATTACCGAAAGTGGAAAATAAAAATCAATAATAGTAAAACACAAGCCATAATTTCCCCTTTTAATAAGTCACCAAAACGAATACCAGCACGAAGCCTCAGGTTTGATACCAATACTGTAAATATTCACAACCAAGTTAAATGTCTGGGAGTTGTATTCGACAAAAAACTAACCTTTCGGAAGCATATCGAAACAACCTGCGAAAAAGCTATAAAGTCGCTCAGAGCATTATGGCCATTCCAAAATATTAGATCATGTCTAAATTTCGAAAATAAAAATCTAATCTTCAGATGCGTGGTTCGACCAATCTTATCATATGCATCCCCTGCATGGTATAAAGCGGCTAAAAGTCACCTCAAGAAAATGCAAATCATTCAAAACAAGTGCTTGAAAATAATAAATAATAAACAGTGGAGGTTCCCCACTAGTGTGTTGCATGCGGCAAGAGGTTACGACATGTTCCTAGATTATATCGAACGATTAAATTCGAACTATTTTAGTGAGATAGAAAATTCCTCTTATTCTATAATAAGAGAATGCAGAGAATTACCCTAATTGAATGGAAATAGAAAATTATCAAATTGAAATTGTTTGCTTTATGTTCGATTATTTTTCAAATAATCAAAATATAAACATTCTCATTTCAAATAATATTTGAATATTTGTTTTTTATCTCTAATAAAGGTTTTTACCCTTTTTGCCTTTAACCCATTTATTGATGTAAATTAAAGTTAATAAAATAAAAATAAAATATTATTAATTGTTGAAATCCTACAGATAAAAGTCATCAAAAGATATTGTATATATAAATATATAAAAAATAAATGGTTTCCCTTTACATCCCATGAAGGGACCGGGCAGAACTTCTCACAATCACTGAGCTGTGCGCTTTCCAGTTTTCACTCACTGATTGGGACCTATAGTTTTACACCGATTCCGAACGGTATTTTTGAGAAGTTTTTCATGGCTATATACTCGATAGTGTCGCCGTCACTATGCGAGGTGACCGCCGCCGAAAGAAATTTGAAGGTGGTCAGAGCAGGGTTCGAACCCAAGATCTCATGTAGAAGAGCCGCGCACACTAACCATTGCTCCACCGACGGCCACATATATATAAATATATATATGTAAATTAGTTGGATGAATAACGAGTGATGAAATGAATGAATGAATTTAAGAAAATTTACTTATATTCAGAAAGGCTACTTACGTCATGAAAAGAAAAGGTTTTTTTAATTTTTAAGAAAAGGTACTTTTACGAAAAGCAATTTTTGTAGGAAAAGGTATTTTTTAAGAGAAGGTATATTTTTTTTGTAGAAAACGTTATTTTTTACGAAAGACCATGTACAATTTTAAGAGTAGGTACTTATGTCAAGAACAGTTATTTTGTTTTACCAAAAAGGTACTCTTTAAAGAAAAGGTTCTTTTTTAAGTAAAGGCAATATGTTGTAAGAAAATTTACTTCTTTAAGAAATGGTACCTATTTAAAAAAAATTGTTTTTTTAAGAAAAGGTACTTTTTGTAAGAAAATTTACTTTTTTATACCCTTCACTGTAAGTGATAGAGGGTATATATCAGTTTGTCATTCTGATTGTAACATATAGAAATAAGGCTTTGCGACCCCATAAAGTAAATATATTCTTGATCCTTATAACAACCGGAGTCGATATAGCCATGTCCGTCTGTCCGTCTGTTGAAAACATTCTCACGACTTCAATCGGCGATAACGCGGTTTGGTTTTTGGCCAGACTGTTCCACGTATTCCTGAGCTGCTTGCTATTGAAAATCAGCGAAATTGGTCCATTGGAAAACATTTTATGATTGGAAACGTAAAAAAACTCATAAAATTTTCACATTAATTTTTGTAGTTTTATACTAAACTACTCCTTTTGCCGTGTGGTGAATTTTCATGTTGAAAATCTTTGTTGTTTTTTATAATAGGTAAGTACTTTAGAATGTTTAGATGTACTTTCATGTGTTCATACATTTATATGAATTTTGTCATACTTTATCTAAGGTCGCTGTGGCCTGATGGTTGTTGGTTCAGGGTTGTTGGTTCAACTCTCGTCCCAGCTTGTTTATTTTTTTTTTAACAGTTCTTCAAAAAATGATTTTTATTTTTAAAAAAGTAAAATTAAAAAATTTAAAAAAAAAACAAGTAGAAGTGTTAAATTCGGCTGTGCCGAATCTTTGATACCCTCCACCTTAGTGTTAACCAGCAAAATATTAAATTTTAAAAAGGACCTTTTTTAAGAAAATGTACTTTTTAAAAACAAATAATTTCAATTTCAATTTCAATTTATTTCCATAATATTTGCATTTTTCAGATTCATTATAATTACATGCTTAAGAGTACAAGAATTTTTCTTTTTCAACTTAATAATTAATCAATGTTTACAAAATTTTTATATACAAATATAACATTTCAATGGAGGCAAAAACTGGGCAAAAACCTATATGAATTACTTAAACCTATTTTACTTAACTAACTACTGACTAGATAAACACCTAAGAAGGTGCAAGCTCATTGATATGATCGAAGTCGGAGTTCAGGCATCTGAGATTAAAATTATTAGTTAGTTTGCAGACCCTGTCAGCTACTAAATCTAAGCCCGCGATATCATGAAGCCGAGTGGTAGAAAATAACCATGGGAGGTTGTAAATTAATTTTAATAACTTATTATGAGTTATTTGCAATTTTCGTATATGGCAATTAGCGGTAGTAGACCACACTGGGGATGCGTAAAATATGACGGCATGAAAAATTGATTTTAGTATAAGTCTCTTGTTACAAATGCTTAGGTAAGAATTTCGATTTATGAAGGGATATAATATACGGATTAGTACATTCACCTTATTAATTATATAGGGTATGTGGTCCTTAAAAAGCATTTTGGTGTCAAGCATAACACCCAAGTATTTGACCTTCTGTTCCCAACGTATAGGAATGTTGTTGATATTTACAGTGGTCTGTGGGGTATAACACATTTTTCGTCTCCTGGTAAAATAAATTGCCTGTGTCTTTTCGCAGTTCAACATTATTTTCCATTTAGTAAAATAAGATAATATTTCGGCTAATGCTCTCTGTAAGTTAGCTATTATATCTTCTGCCAAGATTTCAGAGCTGAAGATTGCTGTGTCATCCGCGAAAATAGACAACGTACAGTAATCGAATTGTGGAAAATCGGCTGTATATAAATTATATAAGACAGGAGATAAACAAGATCCCTGGGGACAACCTGCAGTAATAGAGTAACGCTCGGAAGTGTGTGGCCCAATATGAACTTTAAAAGTCCGAGAAAGGAGGAAACTATGGATCATCTTAATTAGATACCCCGGTATGCTTAATTTTATCATTCTAAAAATTATGCCGTCGTGCCAAACGGAATCAAAGGCGGCTTTGACATCCAGTAAGACCATGCCAGTTGATTTTTGGTGGTTAAAGTTAAATTTTACTAAGTTCCTTATTCTTATTAGAGGATGCGCCGTATTGTGTTCTTTTCGGAAGCCAAACTGATGCGCGGGAATAGTATTATTTGCTTCTATAAAATCTGTCAGTCTTATTTTAATTACTTTTTCAAGTATTTTGCTTATACTTGATAATAAGCTTATAGGTCGGTATGAAGCTGGAGACTCTGGTTGTTTACCGGGCTTTCTAATTGGGATAACTTTAGACTCCTTAAACTCTTCAGGAAAATAGCAAAGTTTTAAACATGAATTGATTATGGTTGTTAAGTATTTTATGCCCTTATTGGGAAGTGCTTTTAGGCATCTGTTATTGATAGAATCAATTCCTGCAGATATGTTATTCTTTAATTTTTTTTATTATATCAGAAATCTGTGAGGGGTTTGTTAAAAGTACTTCTGATGAGTTTATGTTTAATGATCTAAACGACTCCAAAGTAACATTAACTAAAGAAGTAGTAAAAGGGTCACCAAGACTGGCTGAAATTGAGTGGTTTGATGCGAAACATTGAGCCAAAACTTCACATTTTGCTTGGTTTGTGGTGTAACGACGGCCATTGTGTTTGAGAATGGGAATATTGTTGAACTTCTTCTTTAAAACCTTCGTTAAATTCCAGAAGGGAAGGGAGCCTTTATCTAGTGTGGAGAGTAAATGATTCCAAGATTTATTTCTAAACAAGTCAATTTCCTTACAAATATTCTGATTTAAAAATTTCATTTGATGGAAATCAATCAAGTTTCTATGACGTTGCCAATACCGTCTGCAATAATTGGTAAGTTTATGTGTCTATTTAAGTATCTGAAGAAATGGTTCCAATTTGCATTATTAAAATCATATCTTGTAAAAGGTGAGTTATTATAGCTACTTCTTATGGCGACTTTCACAGGCAAATGGTCAGAGCTGAGTTCATTTGTAACCATAGCAGGGGACATAATACCAGGATCGTTAGTCAGGAAAAAATCAAGTGTAGATCCTTGTCTACTTGCACTTGAGGGAATGTGAGTATGATCACATGGAAATATTATATCAATATTGTACGATTCTAACTTTTCGTATAGAATATTACCCCAGCAATTAGCCCTAATGCATCCCCAAGACTGGTGTCTACAATTAAAATCGCCACCTAGTATATATCTTTCGTTTCCATTAAGTCTATGAATATCAGATGCGAACTGATGTCTTCTAATGCCATCTGTTCCTGCTGAACCACCAGGATAATAGCATGAATATATATTAACGATCCCCAGAGACGTAAACAACTTAATGCCAATGTTCTCAATAGCTGACGTGTTAACAATCGGTAGCAGCTGATGAGGTATATTCTTTCTAATAATTACTGCAACTCCACCCCCTCTACCACTTGTCCTATCATTTCTATAAATTTTAAATTCATTGTTTTTGATAGATAGGTTTGAATTTAGCCCTGTTTCCGAAACTAAACATATATGTATATTATAGTTTATCAAGAATTGGAATAATTCTAAATATTTATTGCGAATGCCTCTGGCATTCCAAGTTATCATGTTAATGCTATTGTTATCCATTATGATAGGAACTTACAAGCAAGGTTAGTAATAACCTCGAACTGATCTGCTTTATTCTTGCAATTTCGAAGATTCGTGATTAGTTCTAGTGTTAATGATTTTATTTCCTGAAGGGAGAATAAGTCGTTGGAACCTGTGACGTTATTAGAGTTGTAGCTGCTGTTGTTAAAAGCATCTCGTTGGGCTAGCCAGTTACTAGGTGTGGAAGGTACACTTTGGCGCAGTGTGTTAGGGAAGTTGTTATTGTAATTTCCTGTAGCATGAACACGCATGTTACGACGTGGAACATCTTGTTGTCTGACATTTAGATAATTCATCTTGCTTGGACATTGGTCGGACGTAGATTTGTGGTTACCATTGAAATTAGCACACTTCTCTGTGAGTATCTATCGCTTAAATTATCGCTAACGCAATATCTGTTTGCAATAGAGCAAATTCATAAGACGCAACAAAATACGTACATATTGCAGATTCTTGTCTTTCGTTACAAAGAGTTCTTTTGTATTGCACTTTACAGGTCTTCCTCATTTCCTGAAACTATCTTCAGGAATACCTTATGTGAGGCAATCGACAAATTGCAAAGCTACCCACATTCAGAAATGGGAAAAATTTTTATTATAGGACATTTCAATATATATGCCGGAAAACTATAAACCAGTCACAAATTGAAGTAAAAATTGAAGAAAAAGGCTATTTTTCGCTTATACCAAGATCTTTGGCTACAACAAAACATGGCACACATATTGATTGGGCGTTCTCTAACACGCACGTCTTAGCAAAGATATATAAGAAAATACATAGTCATCATGATGGAATAGCGATCGTTGCGAAATAAAATTTAATGATCACTGAATACGACAAACAGAAACAACGCTAACGAAATCAATAAAATCTGATTTTCAAGGGTTCCACTCAAGAACGTTTTCTAAAAAAATTTCCTTTTGAATAAAAAATGTATTTTCTTAAAAAAAATACCCTTTCTTAAGCAAGTAACTTATTTTTATTTTTTTAAAAAAGTACACTTTCTTAAAAAAGGTCCTTTTTAAAATTTAATATTTTGCTGGTTAACACTAAGGTGGAGTGTATCAAAGATTCGGCACAGCCGAATTTAGCACTTTTACTTGTTTTGATTGTTTTTTTCTTCAAGATAAAGTATATTTTTAAGAAAATGTAGATTGTTTAAGAATACCAATTAGGCATTTTTTTTTGAGAAAATTTACTTTTTTTAAGAAAACGCACTTACTTAACAAACTGTTATTTCTTTTCTAAATTTACTTTTTTTTCGGTTCAAAACTACAATATGTAGTAAACAGGCTCCACCTAAAAAATGTCCCATTAAACAAAAAATAACCCCCGGCATTTTAGTCTAGACACAAACCAAACCAAAAGTACGAGTGTAAGGATAGTATTCTAAAAGTCCCGAAAGTGAACGCAAACGCCGACGCCAACGCGAACGCCAAAGTCAAAAAATGGTAGTTTAGATATCACTTCGCGCTTGCGTTTGTTTACGAAAGGTGTCACTGACATATGCAGTTTATAGAGTTGCCAAACTAAAATAAACAATTATAGATCAGAAATAGTTATCTTGAGTGAAATGCTCAGAATGAAAAGATTAAAAAATTTAGCTCTATTTCAGAAGATCAACAGATTTTAAGATTTCTATTATTTATAATACTGCAAATACCAACAATATTCACATAAAATGTGTAAAAACCTATATTATTTTGGAGTTCAATGTCCAATAAATTTCCCCATCTATATTAAATTAGTTGTCTTTTCAAAAACACGTGCCATTTGGCGGTATGTATTGATTGTAATGAAAGTCTATAATTTTTAAATATAATTATAATAGTTTTGCAACGTATTATTTATTTGAACGTTCCATTTCTAATTTTATTATTGTAAATAAGAATTTCAGTGCGTAAACAGTATAATTTTGAATTCTTTAAAAAAAAAGTTTGAGATCTATCCGTCGAATGCAATGAAATGCAAAATACTTCCATCTGCCTATCCTCGATCGAAATTTTTCTTTAAATTTTTAATTTCTTCAACTGACGCGAAGAACTGTGTCGTGTTCAATTTGACAGCTGAAGTGATCAAAACCGTTGCGCTGCGTTTTATAAACTACCTATTAAATAACGTAACTCAATGCAGGTAGTCGCCGAACAGCTGTAACGTTTTATAAACTACCAAAACGACAAATGTAACGGGAAGTGACTGATTCACGACCTATAGAATACCACCCTAAGATTAAGGGTGCTGCCAAATGTAATTCCATGCTCAGGGTTGTATTTCATGGATTTTCTAGTCTTGCACTTTGGTTGTACTAAATGTACTTTTTATTGGGTTCAAAACTACAATATGTAATACACAGGCTCCACCTAGAAAACTTCCCTTTAAACCAAACCAAAAGTACCCAATAGTTGTTCAGCGTATACACTCTGAAAATAGTTGTTCAGCGTATACACTCTGAAAATTTGTGTTTTTTCTTGTTTGGATGCAAATATAACATGTCTAAACACATTGTGTTTGGACTATTCAATATTTCGTGTTTAAGACCCAATGATTTATATGTTATAATATATGTGTTTGTGATCCAAATACAGTTATGTTTGTGGTACGAATACTGGTATGTTTGGGGCACTGTTTATTAATTTTTTTTGTTATGTTCAGTCGAGAGCAAAATAATAAAAGAAGGACAAAGATAGATTGTTTTATGTTATTGCAAAATAATAACTGTATTTTGAAATATTCTTTAAGTCAGTGATGCATAAATATTCCCGAAGACGTGTGCAAATGAATTGTTGGCTGATGTGTTGCGTTTTAGTTTCATGCCTTCAGTCGTCAATCGTTCGTTTTAGAAGAACACGCGAATTATTCGACGTAAGTATTTGGATGTTTCGGATCTTTACAATGGAAATACTAATCTTTGCATTTAAATACAAGTGAGTTTACGACTTAACACTATATGAACCTTTGGAGTGTGTCCCAAACATATACATGGTTCCTGCAAAATGTGTTTGCTAATCTTTGCATTTAGATATAAGTGAGTTTAGGACTTAACACTATATGAACCTTTGGAGTGTGTCCCAAACATATACATGGTTCCTGCAAAATGTGTTTGAGGGAATATGTTACCGATGGCGCTGTTTTTCAGCGTGTATAAGTTGGTTTTAATTCAAAACTTTCAAGTATAAATTCTAGAAATAGTATGTTTCAGATGAATTGGAAAAGGACTACAGCAAATGTATTTCTTCGGCATCCTTCGGTAGGGCGACTTATGTTCACTTGTGTTACTCTATACTATAAAATCTTTAAATGTTATAATATAAATAATACACACATTCACTTTTTTATGTTTTTGAGGTGTTGTCGAAATGAGTCAATATAAAAAGAGGTGTCAGTTCGAGTTACTCAAATTTTACGGGACTGAAGTAAAAGCTGAAGATGATGGATTATTTTTAGTTCATCTTGACGTCCAATTAATTGAACTTTTCCAGACTAAAAACCAATTTGCTTTAAGTGCAAACTGAAGTATCTTTACTATTCATTATCTCTACAATTGTATTCACTTTTGATATTTAATTTGCCACAAAGGAACAAACTCAAAATCCCACATTTCTTGCTGCTCAAACGTGGTAGTTTATCAAAAATGTATTGATAAAACATATAACTGGATGAGAGAGAGTGATGAATGGCCTAATCGACAGCTGCAGCAAAATCATTGGCCCAGTTACCAAATTCACCCATAACAAGCAATTATTTCTACAACAAAAACGAAGAAGAAAATTTAAAAATTTTAAATTCCTTTGAAATCAGTTGTATGACTTTGAAAGAGATTTTTTATTGACCAAAAAAATGTTATTAGTTTCTCGTTGTTTCTTTCCGTTTTGTATGTTTTCAATATTTCTCGGTTCTATGAATGAAAATTCAATGATTGAATTATTTGCTACACAAACTACATAAAACAATTTTCGTTAATTTAGGTTAAAAAAAAATAACATGAATACTCACAAAAACGACGGCAATTTCTCACTTCAAATATTGGTACAACTAATTGTACAAATATTATTCGATACAGAATAAAAAAGACCAAATTATATTATAAAAAAAAAGGTGACACAAAATAAATCAAATCGCAAAGAGCAACAACAAAATGCACGAATGTCGTGCAAAATATCAAAATGTTTTTAACAAACAGCAATTAAACTGTTGAGGCCAACAGCATCGGGAGCATTGAATATTTGCATTCGTCAGTGGCAAACAGACCAGACAGACCGACTTTTTAATTGGAGAAGCTTAATTCAATTATCGGAAAATGTTTGGCAAATATGCGGTGGTGTCCGAAGCAAACATTGATTAGCAATGTTGGCTTTTTGAAAAATAATATTGAAGTAGCTAAATATTAATTTTCAAACAATGAATATTCTCGAAAACATTTATGTATTTTTTCAATATTAGTGAACAAGTTGAGTTTTGAAAATATAAATCATAGTTTATCGTAAACCAAAAAATAGTTTCAAATCAGTAATTGATTTTTACTCAAATATTACTTGAATTTAAAATTACCTCTTCTGCAATATTAAGAACTGAATTCAATATCAAAGATTGGGCCATGTAAAATTTGGAACTTAGTTTCGATTTTACTCAAACTTTACACGAATTTAAAATTGCCTCTCTTATATATTTCAATCTCATATATAAACTTATCTTCTGTTTATAATATTCAATGCATTTAGAGGTTATTTCTCTATTTCTAAATTATTTTGTCGATATAGGAAACAACAAACCATGAATAAAGTAGTACTGAAATCCCGGGAATTAAATTAAAATCTACACCGGAATTCTGGAACTTTGTAACGATAAAAATCGGTAAATTTAAACATAAAATTTTCGAATCTTGTCACTTTAACTACCGATTTTAATTGATAAAAAGTTACAGGATTCCGGTGCAGATTTAATTTGAAACAAATATGATAAACGACTGTATGTCACGGAAGTTGTTGGGTTTCAAAATCTACTCTGCACTAAAAACTACAGATAGAGAGCATTCTTTGAATATATGCAGAGTTCAAAAATGTTCCAGTTTACTTTCAACAACTCCACACGCTTGAGTTGACGAATTTTCCCTATCTGGTTCATTTTCAGCCTCCCTTTAGTTAATAGAGTTCTCTATGGTTTTCTGAGCATAACCTGCTGCTCATACTTAATCATTGCTCAGCTTTATTAATACAAACAATTATTCTGTACAAAAAAGTGAACACCACACAACAAAAAGTGTACACAAAAGTACACCAAGTGTAGACAACAGTACAAAAAGTGTCTGCGTAAGTTCAAAAAGTGTACACAAAAGTATACACCAAAGTACAACAAATTTACATTACAGTACAAAAACTGTACACAAAAAGAAAAATGTGCACGGAGAAGTACAAATTACTAACCTAGATGGCCTCAAATAACCCATCGTGGTCAAGGGCCTTACAAAATGAGTTTAACATGTTTCTCCAACCGGCTCGAGCGTCAGCTTTTCTCCCCCAGTTGGTAACACCAAGTTTTCGCAGACAATATTCTTCCTGGTCTTTCCAACGAAGTCTTGGTCGTCCTATATTTCATTGTCTTTCGTTAGTTTCCACTAAACCTTTCCAAATGATAACAGAATAGTTAAGCCTTGTCTGGGGTTTCAATTCAGATTCTTTCATGGTTTTCCTATGATACAAAATAGTTTAATTAAAGAACATTCTTCTGGGAACGGTTTGGGAACATTCTTCAGAGAACGGCTTAAGAACACTATTCTGTGAGCGATTTGAGAACACTCTTCTGGGAAAAGTTTGAGAACACACTCTTTGGATCGGCTTGAGAATACTCTAGTAGCAACAGTTTGAGAAAATTCTTCAGAGAACGGCTTGAGAAGACTCTTCTCTTAGCACTTTGAGAACATTCTTCTGTGAGCACTTTGAGAACACTCTTCTGTGAGCAGTTTGAGAACGCCCTTCTGGGTACGGTTTGAGAACACACTTCTTGGAACTGTTTGAGAACAATCTAATGGGAATGGTTTGAAAACATTCTTCAGAGAAGGGCTTGAGAATACTCTTCTGTGAGCACTTTTAGAACACTCATCTGTGAGCAGTTTCAGAACACTCTTCTGGGAAAAGTTTGAGAACACACTCCTTGCAATGGCTTAAGAACACTCACATGGGAACAGTTTGAGAAAATTCTTCAGAGAACGGCTTGAGAAGACTCTTCTCTGAGCACTTTGAGAACATTCTTCTGTGAGCAGTTGAGAACAATCTTCTGTGAGCAGTTTGAGAACACTCTTCTGGATACGGTTTGAGAACACACTTCTTTGAACGGTTTGAGAACACTCTGATGACAACGGTTTGAGAATATTCTTCAGAGAACGGCTTGAGAACATTTTTCGTAGAACGGTTTGAGAGCACTCTTCTGGGAATGGTTCGAGAACACTCTTCTGGTAACGGTTAGAGAACGTTTCAGGGACCGGTTTGAGTATCCTTTTCTAGGAATAGTTTGCTAACACTCTTCTGGGAACGGTTTGAGAATACGCTCCTAGGAACGGTCTAAGAACACTCTTCTGGGAACGGTTTGCAAACCCTCTTCAAAGAACGACTTGAGAACATTCTTCGTGGAACTGTTTGAGAGCATTCCTCTGGGAACGGTTTAAGGAACCTCTTCTGGGAACGGTTGAGAACACTCTCCTGGAAAGGGGCTTGAGGATACTCTTCTGGGAATAGTTGAGAACACTCTTCTAGAAACGGTTTGAGACCACTCTTCTGGAAACAGGCTTGAGGATAGTCTTCTGCTTACAGTTGAGGAAACTCATCTGGGAAGAGTTTAATCTTGCGTTGGGTTTGGTCGATCTATTTCAGATAATTGAGAACATGGTGTTTCGCACACTCCTCTGAGAACGGTTGATAACACTCTTCTAGAAACGGTGTGAAACCACTCGTATGGAAACGGGCTTGGGGATACTCTTCTGGGAACAGATGAGGAAACTCATCTGGGGAGAGTTTAATCTTGCTTTGGGTTTGGTCGATCGATTTCATATAATTGAGAACATGGTGTTTCGCACACGTGGCAAATCGGATTCGGATTAGCTGAGAATGGCTCGAGAACGGTTCAATTCGTGCTTCAACACGAGGACCTTACATTCGGATGGATCTGGGGTACTGGATCGGATTCGGATTTACATCGGTACATAACAATAATACGTGGAATTATTAGCTGAAGCCGCTATGTTGATATAGTCAGCCTAAGCCACTGTGTTGGAATCGTCAGTCCAAGCCGTTATCTTGAAATAGCCTGGCAAGTTGCTATTTTGGAATAGCCAGTCAAAGCCGTTATGTTAGAATAGTCAGTCGAAGCCGCTATGTTGGAATAGTCAGCTGAAGCTGTTATTTTGTAATAGTCAGCATAAGCCGTTGTATTGGAATAGTCTCCCAAAACTGGTATATTGGAAAAGTCGGCCTAATTTGCAATTTTGGAATTGTCAGTTTAAGCCGCCAGCTGAAGCCGCTATGTTAGAATAGTCGGACTAAATAGCATAGCATAGAATAGTCAGCCGAAGTCACTATGTAGGAATAGACAGACGCCGCCGATATGGGAATGAATTTCCAATCTTGAAAACACGGGGTTAAAAGTTACCTTTCATGTCAATGACTCAGAAGCTGTTAGGCGACTGACCGCTGAGGCTACTAAACCTCAACTATATATACTGTGGCAGCAAAAACCTGAACGAGAATTCCAAAGTAGTGATCAAAGAAACTGGTCATTGTTGTGTATTTGTAAATGTATGGAAGGTTGGTATGTTAAGGTACGGAAGGGGTATGAATGATGGTTAGTGTGTACGATATATAGTATTTATTTAGTGCAAATAGTGTTTACTTAAATTATGTACATATATTAAATCACGCACTGTACAAGACGAACAACAACGATTTAAGTAAGACATCGACGAGGAAAACGAAACAACCATTTAACCACAAAAATGTCAAAACGAGCGTACAGATATGATTAAATATAGTTATCATAGAGAAATATATGTCTAGATAAAATATCTTGCTCAGCATATTTCTGACATTTGACCTGGACATTTGATGTTGGAAAGAATTGCCTTAATAATACCAGATAGGGGCAATGATTCAAACCAACCGACAAAATAACAACAAAGGTATTTCGCTGTGGGTGTTAGAATTATTGTGTTAAATACAACACAAGTATATATAAAATAGAACAAAAAAGGCCAAAATACGTTTAAATTTCATGGTTCTCAACCAAAACAACATAACAAGTTTAAGTCGCCAGTTCTTGTATTTCCACCTGGAGTAAGCCGACCAGGTCCTATCACACCCACAGCCCCACGAAGAGTGTAAACGGAAACGTTGAATTTACTCTCTTTAAACAATTACTCTATGAAACTTATAAATACACACACATTTATAAATGAAAAAGCAAGAATAATTTCAATTACACACATGCAGTTTTTATTTTTACTTCTGTCGCGTGTCATAATGACATAATAATTTGTATTACTATTGGCGAATCAAAAGCTTTCAAAATTTATTGGCCACACATAGCATTTCATTTTAAGCTCAGTACTCATAAACACATCTTCCCCAATACCAACAAAAAAAATTATGTCCGTTCTAGAAGAATTAATGCCGGATTTGAGCACATTCGACGTGGCACTGTATACCGATTCAAATGAGACAGCTATAAATAGACTAGAAACTGACCAAATTGGAATCACTTCTTTCCAATGTCAACATCATGTAAAATACATTATTTGAAGCAGCAGATTTCCTCAACCTCTTTCGAAATAGTCGTAGCGCAAATTGCGGTATTTAGTAGGCAATGTTCATCTAACATCACAGTTAGATGAATTTCTTTCAACTTTATTCAAAATCATAATTCCATGACTTCATCTTGGTCCTTCCTACCGAGTCTAAGCCGAATATCCAGCACTCATACTATTCTCCTGAATCATCGGGCATTTCTGTTTCCATTATGAACAACGGTTTTGGATTCGAACAATTGACTGCAAACCTAATTCTATCGAAAAACGTATCACCCAAAAGACCCATGAAGGGATTAGGGAGAACTTCTTACAATCAATGAAATACCTACTTACTTTTTTCCCCAATATATTACACGCAAGGATAGGGAAGAGTTGCTCACAATCACACGCTGAAATAAACGGCCCCGGTAACATTATGCAGGAACCATGTAAAGGGTGTTTTTTTTTTAAACCGAAAGAAATTGTAAAAACTTAAAAATTAAAATTAAAACAAAAAATTAAATTTTAATTAAAAACTTTTTTAATTAACATTTGAAAATGATTTTGGGCATATGGCCGCCGGGGCCCGCCGTCGCTTCTTCGAGCATAGCTGCCCGTATTTCGCGAATAACACTAACAATTATGGCCTCCATGGCGCCATTTTTTGCTGGTTTATCAGCATAAACCAGTGACTTTATGTAGTCCCACAGCAAATAATCAAGTGGTGTCAAATCGCACGACCTTGGAGGCCAATTGACAGGTCCATTTCTTGAAATCAACTTATCGCCAAATTTTGATTTCAATAAATTGAATTGATGGCTGCAGTCGCCGTATGTCAAGTAGCACCATCCTGTTGAAAACACATCTCGCCCGGATAATTGTAATCCATATTATCAAACAAAAAATCATTGGTCATGGTGCGGTAACCTTCTCCATCGACCATAACGCGAGCTCCGGCTTCATTTTTGAAGCAATAGGGCTGGATGATGCTTCCAGATTGTGTAAACTGCATTAACCGGTGCATTTTTCTAGATGTAATGGAATCTGTAGTGTTTGTTGTGGATTGGTCTTAGTCCATATGCGGCAATTTTGTTTATTAACAAGCCCGTTAAGCCAAAAATGAGGATCATCGCCGAACACAATTTTGCGATAAAACATCGAGTCAGTTTCCAAATGCTTTAGAGCCCAGTGGTCGAAAGTACGACGTATCTGATGGTCTCGTGACTTAAAATTCTGCACCAACTGGATCTTAAACGAGTATAGGCCAAAATTTTGCACGTAGTGCACGGACAGAGCCCCAAATCCTGCGACGTCGACGAATCAATAAATTTGGATTTTCTTCCACAATTTCGTTTAGATCAGCGATAATCTCTTCAGTACTCCCATTCCTTGGTGTTATTGCATCATTTAGAAAGTATGTGGTATGAAATCTATCCACAGCTCGGCCATTGGCTTGCTCATATGGACGATTATGTGCGCCATAAATATCACGAAGTCGTCTATAAGTTCCGCGAAAAGATGACTAATTTTCAAAGTAAATTTGGATAATTTGGTAGCGTTGTTCAAACGCGAATCTATTTATAATGATTCGAGGGAATATACTGATCAGAAATGTCAAAAAGTGAGCGCAGTATGACAGTTCGTTTGATAGCTAACCCTTTTGTAAATTCTATGTAAGTAAAAACACACCCTTTATATGTTTGAAATATCTATATAGTTATGCGCAAGCATTGTCTTAATTTCTTCCACATTTTCGTTTTAAAACTTGTCAACAAACAAAAGTGCTTCGTCACAAAAACATATATTATAACATATTATATATTGTAATATTGAATAGCAAACACAATGTGTTTGGACACAACTATACTGTATTTTCGACAAGCTGCAAACACTTTATATTTAAATAACAAAAATCGTTCATTCTAGTTTTATAGTCAGTGATTGGGACCTTCAGTTTTACACCAGTTCCGAACAGAATTTTGATAAGCTAAGTACTTGATAGTGTCGTCGTCACTATGCGAAGTGATCATCGCCGCAAGACATTTTTAAGATGGCAAGAGCAGGGTTCGATCCCATGTTCTCATTTACAAGAACGGCGCACACTATAATTACACCACCTATGGTCACATCTGTATCAAAACAAGATTTAGATTTAGTAGTAGCCTTGTGCACCGATTCCAAAGTTTTCAGTTTCCAGATTCCAGTTTTTAAAAGCCATATACTTACGTGCAAGCATTCTCTTCTTGAATTGAAGGTCAGCTGCTTTTTTGTTTCTTTGTTGTCTGTCACATTTTCGTTTTAAAAAATTGGCAAATACATATATATAACATACTAATTATTGTGTCTCTAATATGTAATATTGAATAGCAAACACAATGTGTTTGGACACAAGTATACTATGTTTGCGACAAGCTGCAAACACTTTATATTTGCAAAAAAAATTCTTTCCCACTACATCCCATGAAAGGATTGGGAAGAGTTTCTCATAACCACTCATCTGCGGGCTTTCTTGTTTTCCAATCAGTGATTGGGACCTTCAATTTTACACCGGTTCCGAACAGACAAGCATTTTCATGGCTAAGTTCCCGATAGTACCGTCGTCACTAAGCGAGGTAACCGCCGTCGAATGAAATGTAAGATGATCAGAGCAGGGTTCGATCCCATGTTCTCATGTACAAAAGCTGCGCGCAACATCAAGAAAAACTGATATTTTCAGCGTGTACACACTGTTTGGGACCTACACTCGTGCACCGATTCCGAATGGTTTTTAAAAATTACTCGATAATGTCTGCGTTACCAACCGACGTAATCTAGGTGAAATGAAGGTGTCAGAGCGGGGATTGAACCTACGTTCTCATGTACAAGAATCACACAGGCTACCCATGACACCACCAACGGTCACAATCTCACAAACTGTCACACAAGTGTCCAATTTTTCTCTTTAAATCAATATAACGGGTTTTCAATAAGAGCGCTACAAAAGTTTTTTTTAAATAAAACAAAACCGGTTTTAGATACCAATTAATTCTTTATTCCTGTGAAAGTACGTTCGATGCCAATATGTATGGAACTCGATTTCGTTTGCATGGCCACCACGGGCACGCTTGCAGAAGTCCAGACGGTGAACCCAATTTCCGACGGGTTTCAAGCATAAATCGACCGATACTGCTGCAATCTCACGTTCGATATTCGTACGAAGTTCATCAATCGTCGTCGCTGGCTTGTTGGCATAGACTATAGACTTGACGTAGCCTCACAGGAAATAATCTAACGGCGTCAAATCGCACGACCGAGGCGGCCAATCGACTGGGCCATTTCGTGAGATAACACGTTCACCAAACTTGGTTTCCAATAAATTGGTTGTGGCATTCGCTGTGTGGCTTGTGGCGCCGTTCTGTTGGAACCACATGTCCTCCAAGTCCATATTATCCAATTGGGGCCAAAAATATTCGGTTATCATTGAACGGTAGCGATTCGCATTCACAGTAATGTACCGGTCTTGATCATCACGGAAGAAGTACGGCCCAATGACGCCGCCGGCCCATAAACCGCACCAAACCGTAATTTTTTCGGGATGCAATGATGACTCGTGGATTACGTGTGGATTGCTGTCTGACCAATAACGCATATTTTGCTTATTGACGAAGCCATTCAGCCAGAAATGAGCCTCATCGCTGAAGATGATTTTCCGATGAAAATCAGAATCATTTTCAAGTAGTTGCTAAGCCCAATTCACGAACATACGACTCTTATGGTGGTCAAGCGGCTTCAGTTCTTGCGTCAATTTGATCTTGTAAGGATGTAGGCCAAGATCTTTTCGCAAAATTCGCCACAACGACGAAACAGAGATGCCCAACGCTTGAGAACGACGTGTGAGAAACACATTTGGGCTTTCTTGAACTGAAGCCTCAGCGGCAGCAATATTCTCGACACTACGGGCACTTCTTTGTCTCACTGGCACGGGAACATTTTGTACTGTGCCTGTGGATTCAAATTTTTCCACTAGACGCTCAATTGTTGATCTGGTAGGACGATTATGACGACCATAAATTGGACGTAGCGCTCTAAAAGTTGAGGCCACTGACTCCACATTTCTGTAGTAAATTTTAATAATTTCGACTCGTTGTTGGATCGTATATCTTTCCATGATGAAATGGCAAATCTTACTGAAGAGAAATGTCAAAAGAGCGGGAAAAAATATGGCTTCGTTTGCTGTCCCTATCGATTTACTTTTATAGCTTCTCTGTTGAAAAACCCGTTACCAACTGGGCTAGGCTATTTATAGTTAATTACACTGTGGAACAAAATTAAACCTTTTCGTATATACGAGTATTAAGGTTCTGAAAAAGGATTCTGGTAGAGGGGGTAAAATAAAAATATACATGTGCCGGCGTTTTGAAAGTTTACGTCTGCATTTTTTTAAGGTGGGGGGTGAAATTTCCCCCTTTTGCACAGTCTTATGATGAATCAGAATAGGAAGCCATGTTATACTTACATTTTAGGTATAGGATATGTTCAACAATTTTATGTAAAAGATTACGAGAAACATTTTTGTGGAATACTTTAACCCTCTGTCACCTCAATATACGGGAAAAGGGCAAAAACACCCCAAACCATAGGAGTAAAATGTACTACAAAAATATTCCTCAGTGTCGTAACATACCAAACCTCAAAACTCAACTTGAATGCCAAAAATAAGTCAAAACTGAAAACCTTATAATGGGTTAATTTCGTAGTTATTCCGAATTGTCGCTAAAAACTCAGTCGTATACTTTCAAAACGCCGATACACGTATCTTGTTTTTTACCCCCTCTACCAGAATCCGTTGTTAGAACCTTGTTATTTTTTTGTGTTCCACAGTGTTACTTGACCGTTTGCGTTGGCGAACGAAATTACTTGTAATTGAGGTAAAACATGCATGCTCATATGTAAGAGTTTATCACGCTAGAGCTTTCAGCTTCAGTGGTCAACGACAGTTTCTGGAATTGTGCACTAATTATCACAACCATTTCGGTGGTGCAATGGTTAGTGTGCGCGGCTCTTGTACATGAGAATGTGGTTTCGATCCCTGCTCAGACAACCTTACATTTCTTTCGACAACGGTCACCTCGCTTAGTGATGGCGACACTATCGAGTACTTAGCCACGAAAGGGCTTCTTTAAATACCGTTCGGAACCAGTGTAAAACTGTAGGTACCAATCTGTGAGTGTAAAAATAGAAACCTCACATCTCACTGATTGTGAGAAGCTCTCTTCAATCCCTTCATGGGATGTTATGGAACACCATTTTTTTTTATTTCTTGTCGCATCGGGAGCATTTCATCGCTGCGCCAACGAAAATATTTATGTGATTTTTGAATGTTTCAGGGAAGAGAAAAAGCTACAATTTTCTTGTCACATGTGGATGGAGCTACGTGAGGGTATGAATAAATTCAAATGGTTTTCAATTGAGCAATTAACCTTTTTCCAAAAAATTATACATAGCCCTTTTCGCTGACACAGCGACGGTTTGTAAGAGTGATCTGTTGGCACGTAAGACATTAGAATCATCATAAACCAATTCTTATTGAATCCTATAAAACATTTCTGCTTTATGTTAACATCCAGTGACTGAGCGGCTGGACATGTTCATCCTTTGAGGAGTTCTTTAACAAAATACATCCATTATTCGAGAGCCTTAGTGCATTGAGTGCCAAAAGAATGTGTATTAGCTAATACCAGGACAAATTTACAATTAAAAGCCACCGTATTCAAGTGAAATTTTAATTTCAAGGTCACTTATAATCTGTCTATTTGCCCCAAGCCGGTGCGGGGACAGCCGACGATTCACGTCATGCAAGTTGACGTAGAAATATTCCACGCAATCAACACCTTCCATTACAATTTCCAAACAAAAAATTGCAAAACTTTTCTTTATAAGAAACTTATAATTACGAATTTCCCCCCCCCCCCCTGATATGCCTTTTAATCTTTGAAGTTTCGCCATCTCATTGATTCGATTCGTTATGTGATGCCACAAGACAATGTCAACACTTTGGAATGAATTTTCGTTTAAAGGATTTTTTTTTCTTGGCTGCTGTCAACTTAAAGTAATGTCCTTTGCACAAGGACATCGAAACTGTCGTAACAAAACAAATTTTCTTTAACGAAATAAATTTCCTTTCAGTTACAGCGTAAGACAAGAACAAACACTCTTGGCACTGAATTTAGCTACTGACTAAAATGAATTTTTGATTAAAAAACCATAAGAAACCATTTCACGCCAAGCCAAAAATGAAAAAAAAAAACAAGATACGATGAAGTTTCCTTACTTACAAACACACACACACACACGGGCGGAAACAAACGAAAATAGTTGGAAAATGCGTAAAGTTATGCTTTGGTAGGACGCACTGGCACTCACACACACACACACACACCATCGCAATCAAAAAGACATTGAGAACTCAAACTGTGTAGTCAAACACACGCACTGACACACTTTCGAGCTAACAAAATTTTGGCACAGAATTTTTCTATATTTTAGTTTTTTTCGGATTTTTTTGGCTTTTGTTTTGCGGAAAGTTCTCTCCAATTTTATTTCGTGTACCAACATTTTCTGCGGTTGTACTGCAACGCTTTTGAGAACTAGAACTATGAAAGGTTAAACTAGGAACATTACATTTCTCGCGCACTCGTTTACCCCAGTGTGTCAGGGATGTCACATAACTTTGCCAGTATTATGTTTTTTCGACATGTACAGCAACAGCAACAACAGTTGCGAAAATAGAAAAGTTTAAACATTTTTGTTTTCTATTCATTGAAAACTGTTTGCAATGCAGCGTGAACGCGCAATTGGTTGGTTAGAGGAAGAGAATGTTGTTTTCGGAATTTTGAAATTAGCATTAGCATTTGCTGTTGTTGTAATATTTTACGTGTCTGCAAAAGTTTTGTAATGCGACCAACGTTAAAAAAAATAGACACGTAGACTGATATTATAAGCACCATGTAGTGTTTATATCCTTAATAATTACAGGATGCAAAAAGGAATGGCATTACGTTCAAATATATGTTAGGGAAATGTCAGCGTGATTCAAATGATGCCACCAATAATATGATAACAAAACCTATAATTTGAGACAAAAACTAAGTCTGTAATACATTTGAAAACTTCGCGAAGACTCTTAAAATTTGCTTATCTTACGGTTTTGTAACATTCTAAGTTAGCAATTTTACCCTACTACCCTCCGACCACTAATCCGAAAATTTTCAAACTGCTGCCATTTCGAACACTTGCATTTTCGGGGATGGTCGTAGTGAACATATTTTCATGAAATGAGTTAAGGCATACGCTGGTGAATTTCAGCGGGTCGTAACTGAATCACCCTGTATTTAAAAAAGTTTCAAAATTGGCATTAAATTATCCTACGTCAGTGTAAACAAGGAAAAACGAGTTATTAGTATTAAGGGTGCAATTGCGTTAAAGATGCAATGATGGTCCTTTTTGGTCCCTATCAATCCTATCAGTTAAATATTGCGAAGAGAGAATAATAGCGTAATTCACATGCGAACGATTTGAAGACAAAGTTTACAAACGGCTTATATCTTTATAAACTCCTGAATTGCCTACAGGTGGTACTGAAATTCTTCATAGAAGAAACTTTGGCATTATTATGATTTTATACCTAAACTAGCTGACCCGGCAGACTTCGCCCTGCCGACAAAAGTATTCAATGATGTCATGGCCACAAATGAATTCACACATTTTACATAGGAAAACACAACATCACAAAAGTGTCCGTAAAACGGAAATGCGTAGATATTTTTCGATGTATTTTTTGGAACGAAGTTATGGGCTAAATGAAAAAAATTAAACAGCTTTTTTTTATCAACTTTATTACATCCCAGTATTATCAACTATATTGGGTTATTTTGCTTTGGTTTGTGTCTAGGCTAACATATGGAGCGAAATTTCTTGTTTAATGGGAAGTTTCTTGGAGGAGCGCCTGTAATCAATATCTATCTATATATCTATACATATATAAGTATAGCTGGACCCGGCTAACTTCGTTTTGCCTACAAAGTACCCACTCTGGCTGAAATTCATAATGTATCAGCAACATATATACCAAATCTCATCTTCATACCTCTGATAGTATGATAGATATAGCAATTTTAAATTTCACGCTGCTTTATCCAATCACTACCAAGTATAACCAAGGACTATCAGTATATCATCAGTACGACATTGTGAAATTTTCATAACAATCGGTACATTAGAAAAGCCGTCAGAGCGATTTTTGAAACCTACACCTACCTACCTACAGCCTGGCTGTAATTCATTCTGTACCAAGAACATATATACAAAATCTCATCTTCTTACCTGTGATACTTCATGAGTTACTACCATTTTAAATTTCACGTCGTATGGGCGGTGCCACGCCCCTTTATCCAACCATATCAAAATATAGCCAAGGTTTGTCAGCAGGTCATCAGTATCGCATTGTGAAATTTTATGGAAAATAGATGTTGGGCGATTCTCAGACCTACACGATATGCACACAAAATTTCATACATATCGGTCCAGCCGTTTGGGAGGAGTAAGGTAACTAACATTGTGACACGAGAATTTTGTATATATACAGAAGATATTAATAAAATGCGGCCGTTGGTGGTACAATGGTTGTGTGCACGCCTTTTGTACATGAGATCCTAGATTCGATCCCTGATCTGACTACCTTAAATGTCTTTCGACGGCGTTCACCTCGCATAGTGACGGCGACCCTATCGCGTATTTACCAATGAAATAGCTTCTCCAAATACCATTCGGAACCGGTGTAAAACTGTAGTTCCCAATCAGTGAGTATAAAACTAGAAAGTGTACAGCTCACTGGTTGTGAGAAGCTCTCCCCAATTCCCATCATGTAATGGGAAACCATTTACAGTATAAAAAGTATAAGAAAAGACTAGCAATTCAAACAAAGTAAATTATATCTGACATGACCTTTGGGATGCTAGAACTGAAAACAAACACACTGATAGAACGACAACAGTAAGGAACGACATTTCCGTTCACTGCAGTTACCAATGATATTTCAATCGCGATTATTAAGTCAATGCTCCGAAAATATCGCCTATCTCTAAATTTTATCGCAGAATCTCTTCCACTGTTGGTCAAAAAAACAACAAACTTTGTCAGAATAATCTGAGAATTTCAATAGACATGGTTTTATTTGGGCTCTCCTCATGTCAAAGTCAATACATGTGACCACCAACTATAAATGACAGAAGCAACGAATTAAAAACAAGAAAAAATTTAGTTCAGTTGATCCGGTAAGTTTACCTTTCATCCTACCATGCAATGAACTGAGTGAGTGAATGTCAAATATATCTAGCCGTTTTACTTATTAACCCATTACTGGTTGACATCCGATTCAATTGTCCGAATTTTGTGAAACTTCACACAGACAATACTAAGGGCATTTTTATTGACCTGGTTTTTTTCTACAGGAATCTTTAAACATTCTATACTCCCTCGCTTCGTCTACAAAAATCGCTTCTCGATAATTCTGACTGCATCTGCAGATATGTTTGTCTTCTTAAATTTACACTTTTTTACCAGTAGCTGTTAATGAGTTAATGCTTACGATAAATTACACTGTGTGTAATTGTTTAAATCATGGAAATAAAACCATATAAAACCACCACTACGTGATAAAAGACCCGTGTCTCCCTGTTTTACCCAAAGTCATGTTCTTTTTTTATGGGCCCCCAAAAATTTGAGGCCTCGGTGTCATTCTTGCAAAAAAGTGATCATTTTGTCAAGCTCATATCTCGCAAATCGTTCGGAATTTTGATTTACTCTCTGAGGAAAGGTTGTAGCTCTTGTCATAAAGAACAAAAATTGTGAACATATAAAATCACAAATGGCTCACCTTCAAGATCAAAATCGAAGAAAAAACTACAAAAATTCCATTTTTTTTGTACCTTTTTTCCACTGTTCCGGTCCATAGGTAGCGTTCAAATTTCAAGGAAACAATCAACAACAAAAATGTATCTAAGATCTCTATAAACAACTTTCTAGAACATCTGAACTTCCTAGAAATATGCAAGGTCTGCAAGATATGAGCCTGACAAAATGATCACGTTTTTGCAAAAATGACACCGAGGGCCCAAATCTTTGGGGGCCCATAACAAAAAAAGTGCATGACTGTAGGCAAAACTTTGAGACACGGGTCTTTTTTTTTGGTCTTTTATCACGTAGTGGTGTCCGTATATGGTTACATTTTTTCGTGTTGCACTGTGTTATGTATACTTGAGTAACAATATTTCAAATGTTGTATAGAGGAGATGTTATAACTTATAGTCATCATTTCAGAACCTAAAACCGTCTCATCATAATTTTCTGTTTTTGATAAGTCGTCACTCTTGTCACCACTGCAAGAGAATGAAAGGAGAATACAAATATCGTAAAAGTACAAAGTTCATACAAGAACAATGATCTCTCTCCTCACCAGCGAAAGAATAGACTTGGAGCGAGTGAAATTTTTTAGTAAACTCGGAATTGATTTTAGAATGTCAAGAGCGAAGAGTAGAAGTCGTTCGAGATTTTTAAATTTCAAAAATCTTAAGATGGGTAAATCCGACTCACGAGCTAGGGAAGCCAAAAGATGTATCACTTATGCCAATGTAAATTTTGAAATTTGGAAAAAATTAAACAGAAATTGTTTGAGAATCTCATTTAATTATTATTAAAATTTTAAGTAATTTTTATATTTGAAATCAAAATTGTTTTCGTAAAACGTTTTGAAATTTTATATAGAACTTATTCAAGCTTTAAAATCAGATCTGAAAAAAAAATTGTGTTTCTTCATTACAAATTGAAAATATTTCTTTATATTTACTTTAACATAAATTAGGTACAAACCGATTAACCGACATCAAATAAACGGTTTTCGAATTGTTCGAAATTTACTAATTTTACAAACTCGCCACACGGCTATTAGCACAACACCCGGTATGATCGGTTTTTCGGTTTCTATTACTAAAATATCAACCGACTGGCACAATGAACATGTTACACGAAACAGACAACAGTCAATTTTACGAGATAATAAGCCGCTCTTTCTCACTCGATCTGTTCCACTCGCTCCTTCTACTCGTTTCCAAGACATACTTCTCTGGTTTGCAAAGAAGCGCAACGAATTGAAAGTAGGCAGAGATCGAGAGTAAGCGATGAATTGGGAACCTTTGATAGAAACTGCATTTATGAGTTTGACGCTTTTGTCCTCGGAGTTCGAGCGAGTTACAGAAGTTTATGGTTGCAATCTCCATATAGAATTTTATGGCTTGTCCCGAAAATATAGGTATTTTCATCTTAGAAGAACTACTTTATATTTCACGAATAAAAACCTCGGCAACTCTAGAAATTTAAAAAGTGACGGTTTTCTGCATGTGTTTATGATTATTACAAAATCTCGATTTGCTTATTCTAGAATTGCCGCATTGTGCCGCAATAGTTTTGTCCAGGGATTTTAAGATATACACTAAACTGTAAATACCAAAACTCTATTTAATCTATTCTCATATTTTTCATACAGAATATTTTTTAAAGGAAGTGGAAAAAGAACACTCTGAACATTTTGCTTTCCCCTTTCCATTTAGTTCAAACTTGGTACTCAACGTAATTTTGTTATTGACCCTCCGCATTAACACAACTACTATTTTATAATCATGATGGGGTTTCCTAAACTTTAATTTAAACTTCCTCTTAAAACACACAACACTGCCCCACTATCCAGTATGTTATAACAGGTTTAGGTCCTATAATTTACATCCTTTATGTCGTTTAAATCACATGTTACATTACGCTATATTCAAAATATTCAAGGAAGTTTACACCAAGGCGTAACCTTCCAATCAAAAGTTATGCATACACCCAACTGAACTTTGGTCGTGCCCATGATGTAATGAAACTTCTAATTGCAAATTTCCCCTATACACACACATGCGCGCAAATCCTTAATATATCTTTCCCATAAGCTGTTCCTGGAAAAACAACAACTCGCAATAAAAGTTTGTGTAGATAGGAAAAGAAACAAATTTTGAGCTACGAGACCAAAATACCAGAAACCCGTTTTTCAATGAAATCCTGGCATTAATTAGTAGATACTTATTATCAGGCTTACTCCAGTCTAAATTGAAGGCAACGCAGAAGGGAACGCCTACAATTGCGTGATATGAAAAAATAAAAAACAACAAGATTTTTACGAAATATGGCCATGGAAATGGTGCAACTTTATTCATACTTTGGAATACAGCACACAGGATGCAGTAAACACTTTTACATATTCAGTTTATGTAAACTATCCTGAAACCAAAAAGGCACCACCAGCAGCATCAAAATTATCGCCTTCATCATCATCATCACCATCACCATCATCATCTCCATTACCATCATCATCATAGTCATAACCAAATACTGATCGTCTCTGTAGCATCCAACGAAAACGTTTTTATTCATTTCTCTGGGAAAACATCTTAAGTCATAAATATTAAGATAAAGGATATAAAATGAAATTTTACCACCTTCACAACAGTATCAACTTCCTTGTTATTAGCATTGAGTAGATGATGTTGCACTGCAACAAGAGCTGATGTGACAGTGTCAGTGCCACAGTAGTTGGAGCACAAATATGTTGCATTTTAAGCGGAATCTGGTGTAGAAGGTGGAGACACCTTGATATTGCCTTTTTTACGCACGTACTCGGCTGCTACTTTTGCATTGGGTACTTTCAACACAACAATTTATGCAACAATGGCAACAACACACTTCACTTTTGTAACCAAATGAGCAACAACGAAGCAGTACAGAGAAAGGATAACACGTAACTTACTGAAATAAAGTACACAAATGACACATACACACTCATACACGGATAACAGCAGACTGACAACGCATATACCAATGAGTAACATTATGTTGTACGAGGGTAGTATGAAAAGTGTGGTAATTAAACATTAAACAAACAGACACGCACCGCCAGCTTACGAAACTTACGGAAAACTCCTAGGAACTATGAATTCCTATATTTGGTAGGAAGATACCAGATAGACAGCAAACTCTTCGTAAAAACATAAATATATAATAAACTTTCTAAACCTTTAAGTACCAAAGAACTGCCCCAATATATGCTCCCTATAAAGCGATCTCTTCAACATCTTATTTTATTTTATAGTGCCAAACAGGGCAACAGTAAATCGTGCAAAAATCTTTAAGATCTGCAAGGAGTGATTTATACCAAATTACGGCTCAAATCAAATCGCTTAACAGTGGTAGTCTCCCATACAAAATATCACGAGATGAAAAACAAGTCTATTGTCTCAATATATTCCGCCTATGTACGATCACTTCAACATCTAACTCTATATCATAGTGCCAAATGATCGGGCAAACAAGACAACAGTATATCGTACGAAATACTGAACGTGATACCAACTCGTAACCGAAATAAGCCTACAGCCCATCGAGCGATCTCTTCAATATCTGAACGGAGTGAATGATACTAAATGAATTGTCAACAACCATGACGATACTCTCTCGTGAAATCCCATAAAGATCTTCATAGGGCTACTGACAAGAAGCGGCGTTAGTGACTGTCGGAGGTGCCATTATTAGCGTGCGCGACACTTGTGGATTTAATTCTCACTCTGACCAGTTTTCGTTTCTTTTGTCGACGGTCACCCGTCTAAGAAATTAAACCTGAAAATGCTTATCAGTGCATAAATCAGAGAGTCTATAAATTTAAAAAGCGCATAGCTCGCTGATTAAAAGCAGCTCTTCTATCTATAATTTTCGTGATTAGAAATGCGAAATTAAATTAAAGACACAACCCACTTTAGATTGCAGAGCTCTGTTATTTCATTAACAGAGATCTGTCGCAGTACTAGAAACATTGTTAAAAAGAACATTGTGACTAAATCAAGTTCTATTCATCAACTAAATGAAATTTGAAAAAAAATCTATTGAATTTTTAAAATTCTATTTCAAATCGTCGGTGGTGCAATGGGTAGTGTGCGCGCCTCTTGCACATGAGATCCTGGGTTCAATCCCTGCTCTGGCCACCTTAAAACAAAATTTCTTTCGGCGGCGGTCACCTCGCATAGTGACGGCGACACTATCGAATATATAGCCATGAAAAAGCTTCTCAAAATACCGTTTGGAATCGTTGTAAAACTGTAGGTCCCAATCAGATAGTGAAAACTGGAAAGCGCACAGCTCAGTGATTGTGAGAAGCTCTCCCCTATCCCTTCATGGGATGTAATGAGAAACCATTTATTTTTATTTCAAATTTGGAATACATCAATTGAAATTTGAAATACAGCAATTGAAATTTGAAACACATCGATTAAAATATAAAAGACATCAATTGAAATTTAAAACACATCAATTCAAATTTAAAATACACCCAATTGAAATCTAAAAATCTAATACATAAAATCGGTTAATAATTTTTAACTTTCAAGTGACGAATTTTAAATTTCAATTGACGTATTTCAAATTTCAATTGATGTCTTTAAAATTTCAATTGATGTGTTTTAAGTTCGAATTAATGTATTTTAAATGTCAATTGATGCTTTCTAAGTTTCAATTTATGTATTTTAAATTTCAACTGATGTATTTCAAATTTAAAATAGAATTTTTAAATTTCAAATGATTTCTTTTTCAAATTTTATTTGGAAATCGTGTAATACATAAAATTGGTTAATAAGTTTTAAATTTTAAGTGACGAATTTTAAATTTCAATTGACGTCTTTTAAATTTCAATTGACGTCTTTTAAATTTCAATTGATTTATTTTAAATTTTAATTGATGGCTTTCAAATTTCAATTGATTTGTTTTATTAAATTTGTATTTCAAATTTCAAATAGAATTTTTAAAATTCAATCGATGTATTTTAAATTTCAATTGATGTATTTTAAATTTCAATTGATGTATTGCATATCAATACCAGCTATACGCAAGAACACAATTTTTCAGGAGGAGGAAAAAAACAGTTTATTTTCCGAACTCTCGAAGATTGAATCTTTAAATAATTTTTGTATGCAGTACCCACTCATAATACTTAACAAAAATACTAGAAGAAAATTTACTTCAATCTTCCAGAGTTCGGAAAATAAACTGTTTTTTCCTTCTCCTGAAAAATTGTGTTTTTGCGTATAGCTGGTATTGAATATGAGCTCTCGATATTTCAAACAGATTTTTTTAATTTCAATTGATGTATTTCAAATATAATTTTCAAATTTCAATTGATATTTTTCAAAATTAAATTGATATTGTTTAAATTTCAATTGGAAATTGTGTATGTAGTTCACTCTGATCCATTCTACTGACATGGCATATCCAGCGTACAGGTCAGGCTCTGACAGTCAGGCTGTTGTAAAATCCCTGCAATCGGAATTCCTGTCTTCAAGAACTGCCAACAACTGCCACGCATTTTTAAATGAGATGGTCCAGCAGTTCGCTATCCACCTTATATGGGTGCCGGAGCACAAAAGCATTCCACAGAACCTTAGAGCAGGTGAGCTGGCAAGATTTGGAACTGCCTTACTTGTTCCACTGGATATGGAGCATGAGGGTATTTCACTTTCTGCATGCAAGCTTAATCTTAAAACTGTAGCTCTGAGACATGCGAATGATAGACGTTCTCGTGGAACGAATTACTGGATTACCAGACAGGTATAGCCTAGATATTACCTAAATCGTACGCTAAACCTGGTATCCATTCCAAGACAAGATATATATATGCTAATACCTGTGATCACCGGACACTGATTAATATGCAGTTACGTGTCTAGACTTGGAATCTGAACTCAGGATTACTACAGCTGCTGTGGGTATAAAAAGGGGGAAGATAACGTCAAACATCTAATAACCTTCTTCCCGAACTATTGTTCAATATGAGGTCATACTTAGTGCTGCTTGCAATTTTGCGGGTTATACAGGTAATGATATCAAACTTCATTATATTCAACAATGTTATCTTTATAAAGTCTATATTGACATAATGACGACAAATTATGTGCTGAACAAAACAACAGGCTGTAGCGCAATCTCTTCAAATATAAATAATGACACCAAACGAAGATTCGAACAATGCGGCAGTACATCGTGTGACCTTTTCTTTATCTTAAGAGAATATATTTTAGATGAAGTATGCCAGAATCAGACTATGTCCGAGCTAAACAAAATTAAGGTACTACACTAATATCATTGTTCGGTGCCTGAAGGAGTTGTTTGCCATCATCTCAAGACTCTTAAGGAACCACTTGGTGAGGTTTTATCACTGTACCAGGGTTATACTAGGTAAAGTTCCAGCGTAAGTTTCAGCATTTAAAACTCCTACAAATCTTTCGAAAAACTGCTCAGAGTTGTGGGAAAATTTAAAATACAAATCTTAGGTTAACAACATTCAACGCTTTAATTTATAACGTGGTTCTTCATAATATCAAAAGCCTGATGTTATAGGAAGTTAATAAGTTATAAGTAAAATTTGTTAAAGAGGATTAGAAGAATTACCTTATATCTAATATTATTCACATCACAAGTAAGTATGTTCGACAACTAAGGATATATCGTTCAACATGAGATTACAGTTTTGTCCACAATTTCCATACCATCTTCGGACAAAGAAATGACACGCATGCCCTCACACCCCAACGCTAGTCCATATGTGTGTGTAACATTCATGTACATGTGTACGTGTTCACATAAAGGGATAACTTGACAACATTTTTAGCCTTGTACTCAGAAATTGTACACTTTTTCTACACTCGACACCAAATTGAAAGACCGAGAAGATTTTTCTCATACACTATAAGACATTGAATAAAATAAATATTAAAATACTTTTGAAACACCTGCACATACACATGCATATAAACTACACACACATATACACGCTCACGTACTTATAGCAATTTAAATGAATATGCATGTGCATATCTGCATATCGTTACATTCTATTGCATCACCCTGCTGTATCCTTTTTCCAGCAGCCAAAAAAATAAGAGGCATTTTAAAGGTGTGGAAAGGAAAGTGTAAGAGAATATAAAATTTTTTTGGAACAATATTTTGTAAGTTTTGTAACCAAAAACATGCAAAAGTTTTATGTTATTGTTGCCAGTGCCAAAATTAAATGACAAAAATACGAACAGTGGGGGCATATTAGTAAATTTTGTGACAAAAGAAATTGGCAATTGAAACAGAGATATCGTATGAGCAAATGATTGTGAATGGAATAAACAATAAACAATAGTTTAGATAGCTATTTGGGGGAAAGCTCATAGCTCGAACTTAAGTTGTAAATGTGGAGCAGCAAAGATTTTGCTGTTATAGTCCATGATCCCTGTTTCCAATACAATTCAAAGACCTTCGGCCTTATTCATAAAAAGTTAAAAGGGGGTTGAGAGACGATTTATCATATAAAAAACGTCTCTCAAATCTCTCACAACTTTTTATGAATATTGCAGTTAATGTTATGACTGTATTGTGTGTGTACAACAAATTTTGCTCGTTCATTCATTTTCGCCCATTGTGCAGGCTGCAAACAATCTGCATTGAGCATTTTTGGCAACCGTTACCCAATATTTATTTTATTTCTTGTTCCGGTGTTCACGACACAAACACACAGAAAAAGGCGTGCAAAATCTTTATTTACAACCATCGATTATAGTGTGATGGTGATGTTGCCATTATAGCACAAGTATCACCAATTGGCTGACTCGATTTGGAAATTTCTCTACCAGCAAATGAGTATACGCGTCAAAGGTTAGCCTCAAAATTGTGTAGATTAAATAGGATGCGTACAGGCAGGGAATAACTAATGTTTAGAAACAATAACAAATATTACCTAGTCTTACGATTGACCGCAAAAGTTTATACTTTTCCTGCAACTACAGACTTTTGTCGTGAAATCGCCAAAAAAAAAGTTTTGTATTTTTATTTACCCCAAAATTGTTATTATTTACTTTTGCGGCAAATAAAGAAATTTCGTTATTGCAAACGACAGAGTGTATTCACTTACACATACACTCTTATGAATTGCTTATGTTTTCTTTGACAGTAAACCATCTTATACAGACACATTCATACACAACATTTTCTCTTGAATTGATCCTGTCTTATTTCAACATAAACAGACCAGCAAATCCTAATGTTAAAGTGTTGTTATTTTCGGATAAAGTATGTACTGGCAAAGAGGAAGGAAGCGCGGACTTGCAGCCATAATGCCTGAATTCAACTCCTTTCCAAGGAAAGCGTAAGAACTAAAATTATATATTCAACCTTGAATAAAATATTTCTATTAATGAGGGTACACTGTCATACAAATAAAATCCAAATCAGTGAAATATGCCTCGTTGGCTCTAAATAAAAAAGAGTTTGTCACAAACATTTTTTGGTTATTGTGAAAACAATCCGTTCCCATTACATCCCATGCTGGAATTGGGGAGAGCTTCTTGCAATCAGTGACCTGTGCACTTTCTAGTTTTTCACTCACTGATTGGGGCCTATAGTTTTGTACCGGTTTTTGGAAAGCTCTTACGTGATACTAAGTACTGTCGCAATAACTAAGCGAGGTAACCGCCGTCGAAAGAAATGTTAGATGGTCTGAGCCGGGATCGAAACAACGTACTGATGTAGAAGAGCAGCGCACGCTACCATTGCACCACCGACGGCCACACACTTTCCGTTTATTCTCTTCAGTACGGACATTCCTTCGACGTTGTGGTGTTACTCCATCATTTAGAGAGTTGTGGTATGAAATCTATTCGACGGATGGCTTTCTCAGATAGACGATTATATTATCCTTATAAGTGGGCCAATAATTTTCTTTCAAATAAAACGTTAAAATCGATCTACTTTAATACACATACTATATGCACCTCCATATTACCCACAAGCGGTGTTGGTATTGTCACCATTAGTTTGTATGTATATGACTTAAGCTACTTAATAATGTTACATACACTAAACTAACACTGCAACACAATGAAAACACCCAAATGCCAACGAACATATACAAAATCCAAATGTATACACAGCTATGCTTATATATGTAGCACCAAGTGCGACAACAAACATTTATTACCACATTTGCAACAACTGCTGCTGTTACTAGTGCAGTTGATCCCTATGTGTGTGTGTGTGTGTGTGTCAGTGTGTCATACTTCCGGTTTCAAAGATAAATACATTCAGGCACTTTTACACACCTTCATAGGTGTTAGTTTGCTTGTTTGTATTTGTGTCTCTCATATGACAAACCATACCTGTCAAGTTGCCAGCAAAAATGCTCGCATACCAACAAAAGTGCAGAGGAAATCAACTTAACTTCCCCCCACTCACTACCCTTAAACGCGAGGTGTTCATGCGTGTTGAATATTCATTTTTGGGCTATGTATTTATATGAAGGATAAAACTCCAAACACATCCTAGAAGCATACAAATACAAATTTATTTGTCGCAGGTAATACGTGTATTAGTAGAGAAGCTATTTATTATATAAATGACAATGTATGAGAATTTGGAATTATTGCGAAAGAAACAAATTAGTGCAGAGGACCCTTTCATACTTTAAATCCCTTTGAGGTCACAAATGCGTTACAGTTCGTTATGATGTGAACAATTTCATCCAATTATGGAAAATTCATATTCATATCTTGCCAATTAGCTAACACTAAGATTAAAAGGTGCAGTTATATTGTTTACAGTAATGACGTATTAGCAATGGAAGCTTAAATAAAGTAGTAAGTTCATCTCAGCAAGAGTAAAACAAACAATAAATATTTCCCATTGCATCCCATGAAGGGATAGGGGAGAGCTTCTCACAATCACTGAGCTGAGCGCTTTCCAGTTTTCACTCACTTATTGAGACCTACAGTTTTACACCGGTTCCGAAAGGTGTTTGGTGTGTTAACATCTATACGTACGGGTAGGAAAATCTATCAAAGTGAACACCGGCAAACAACACACAGTGTTAGCATCACATTCGTGGCTGTTGTACAATAATAGTCTCTGCCTGAATATAAATCTGATGGTATTGATGCAGCGGCAGCGAGCAAACAAGTAGATCGTCGTCGCCAAACAGTATAGAGAATTCATGGAATGAATTGTATGATCCGGAAGCACTGGCAACATATGGCGAATGATTCAAAACGTGTTACTCTGTTTTTGTCATAATTTGATCCATTCACAATTTTGATGTGAAACATTGATGCCTTTTGAAACATTTATGCTTTTTATATTGTTTTATGTAATAACATTGTCGAAATGGAGAATTTATATTGAAATATTCTATAAAGATAATAAGACTCGTTTATGCTCTTTTACTCACACTCTCTACATGTGAGCGGAAAAAGAGTGCAATAAGTTCTCTATACTATTCAATACTTTTTGTCGTCGCTCTCTTTATGAATAAATATTGCTTTATTTATTTTAACAATATTACATCTAATGTTAAAGCAGATGTAAGAAAACCAAAGTGCAATAGCAAAAGAGCCTTCAGCACAAAAACTTTTCTTTTTTATTTTCCAATATAACATTTACTAATGTGTTCGTAAAAATCGAACAGGTACTGCGTAGCAAAAAGGTGTTAACACATCGCCCGTAAGTTCGAACACTCATTATTTTTTTTTTTTTTGAGAAGCTATTTCATGGCTTAAGAAGTCGAAAAAGGTGTAAAGGGGTCGAACCAGGGATCAAACACCCGCGCACACTTACCGCTGCTCCATCGACGGAAACATTAAATTGAACTTTTTAAATTTAGTGCCATTTTTTGTGCAAGTAGCAACTCTGAAATTTGGCAGCTGTCACATATCTTTCCGAATTCCGATTTCCGATATTCAGATTAGTAAAAATGCAGCGCTTTACGAAAGAACAACACTTTATAATTGTGAAAACTTATTACAAAAATTTGGAAAGTCAGTCGAGATAGAAAGTGTGTCAACCATTCGAAGAGTGGACAACAAATTTGAAGAAACTGTTTTGGTTATGGACCGTAAGACTCCTGTGTGTCAACGTACCGGTCGATCTCTTGAAAACTTTGCTGCTATAAATGAGAGTGTCAACGAAAACCCGAAAACATCAATTCGACATCGTTCTCAGCAACTTCAGATTTCACGCAGCACTATCCCGAGAATTTTTACCAAAGACCTCCACCATCATGCGTACAAAATTCAGCTTACTCAGGAGCTCAAACCAGCAGGCCACGGAAAGCTCCGTCAATTCGTTCAATATGTAATGGAGTAAAGTGAAGTCAATACCAATTTTTCAAAAATCTACTCCGATGAAGCGCATTTCCATTAGGAACAAACGCAACCAGCAACTGTCTGGTGCGGATTTTGGTCAGCCGGCGTGATTATACCTTACTTTTTTGAAGATGAGGCCGAAATTGCAATGACTGTGAATGACATTCGGTACAGGAGCATGATAACGGAGTTCTTGTGGCCGCATGGATCTGCACGATATGTGGTTTCAGCAAAACGGCCCCACCTGCCACGGCGCGCATGAAATAATCGATTTATTGCAGCAACGATTACCAGAACAAATTATCTCAAGAAACTCTGATGTTACCTGACCACCAAGGTCATACGATTTAACGCACTACGATTTCTTACTTTGGGATTTTGTGAAATCTGGGGTTCATGCGAACAAATCAGAAACAATTCCTAAGCTCAAATCCGAGAGCCAACGCGTCATCGGGGAGATACAGCGACATCTTTGTGAAAAAGTCATGGAAAATTTAATGAAAAAAGTAATGACCTGTGATCAGAGCTGTGGAGGCCATATGACGTATATTTTATTCCATATTTGATCGGAATATGTCGCCTTTACAATCCAATAAAAAAGCACAACTATCTCACAAAATACGTGATTTTGTTCCAAAATGACAAAGTGCATTCTTATATTGTATTCAATATAAAGTATACGTTTGCATAACCCAATTCTACATTACGTATACGCTGCGATGTATTTGATACAAAGTTGTCTTTGTTTTTGCACTTTGTAATTGCAATCTCCAGAATGAATGATGGGACTTGGTAGACTAGACAAATCGGTGGGTGAAAATGGGTTAGGTGTTAACCCTTCCCAAACCTAGCTGGTCCTTTTTAGTCGAAGGCATAAAATGCCTACCTTGGAACCTATCGTACTGAATACTTCCGAAATTAAGCTTGCAGATTGTTCCAAATGCTTGGATGTTATTTTGGACAGCAAGCTTATTTTCAGACCCAACAAAGTGAAAATCCCGCAAAATGCGACGATAGATAGTCCTATACACATGTGCGAGGGATTTCTACGAGAAGCATTAAAAATGACATGAATGATTTAAACATGTTGAAAATTGTATTTTTGCGTAAAGAGAGAAAACAGAAAGGCTACGTATTCAAACATTATAAGTAGGTAAACTGGCTCAAAAAGGATGAAATGTAAAAACGCGGGGATTCATTTCTAATGTATTAAAAATTGTATACTCTATGAGGATAAGAAGGTCAAAAAGGCGTTAAATTTCAAAATGCGAGAAAAATCGTTTGAATAGATTGGGAATGTGTTAATAATAATGTATTTGGATAAAATTGCGAAAAGTTGAATAACTTTGAATAACATTAGCTTTGGATAACTGAAAATGGGGCACAAATGGATAAACTTCAAAAAGACAGCAAATTGGGTTGGAATGATAGATAAACTTTTTAAAAACAGTGTCTGTGTGTAAGAGGGGGGCAGAAAATAATGGTAAAATCCCAAAAGTCGAGAAAAATCGGTCTTGATTCTATGGTACTGTGTATGTTTTTTATCTAAAACCGAGCACAATGTTCATAATTTGTAAAATATTTAATTTAAACATTTTTAATATGAAATGTTTAGTTTTGTATTGAAGAAAATCAATTAAAACTATTTTTATTGAGTACAAAAAATACACGATAACCCATTACCCTCAGGAAAATGGGGAAAATAATGGGTAGTTGCCCACAGCGATGGGGAATTACCCATTACGCATGGGGAATGGGTAAGAGACCCTTATCCATGAATTAGAAGAAAAAATCTATATGTCGGAGACGGAGTGTCGAATCCAAATAATAACTAATTTTTGAGCGTTTCTAAGGGTTTTTCATAAAGTGGTCCAATTTGTATGGAAGAACTATTTTTTTCAAAAAATCGGCAAAATAAGAAAATCCCTTATATACAAAAATGCCTATAACTCGGAAAAGGTGCGTCCAAACTCAAAAATAATAAATGTTTACCTCCTCCCGAAGCTTTAACTAATACATAGATGTCTTTTAAAAAAAATCGCAGAAACTAAAATTTTTTGAATAAAAACACGCTAAAACG
Organism: Phaonia tiefii; assembly: GCA_963931995.1. Classification (NCBI taxonomy): domain Eukaryota; kingdom Metazoa; phylum Arthropoda; class Insecta; order Diptera; family Muscidae; genus Phaonia; species Phaonia tiefii. The sequence continues at coordinate 259,188,749 of OZ008370.1, forward strand.
CACATGTATTCGCGAGTTTTTAAATAACAGTGATGCAGTGTTAAAGACGTCTATGGGTTAAATCCTCCTATGGAGGTAAAAAAAAATGTTGCGGTCATTTTTTTAAAAAACTTCTTCCTTATGAATTGGACCACTTAACGAAACACAAATTCGAAACCCATAAAAATTGGTTATTTTTCCGATTGGACACTCCGTTTCCGAAATACACACATGAGGGCGTTTTAGAGAATGTTTATTAGAAAAATTTTAGTTTTAGCGATTTTTTTGAAAATAAAAGTGATGCCATATTGAAGAAATCCATTGGCTAAGCATCCTATATCGGTAAAAAAAAAATATTATTTTGCGATTGGGTGCGTCTGAGATATAGACATTTTTGTGTTTCAGCGATTTCCTTAATTTGGCAATTTTTTGGAAAATAATTCTTCCATACGAATTGGACCACTTTATGAAAACCCCTTAGAGACCCTCAAAAATTAGTTAGTTTTTCGACTCGACGCTCCGATTCCGAGATATAGACTTTTCATTTTATTTTCCTCATATTTTCGATCAAAAATGGGGGATTGGTTGCCCTGGTAAAAGGGTAACTATCCGTTGTGGGTAACTATCCATTAATTGTGATGGGTATTATTTTCAGTGAGTAAAAAACTGGAAAGCGCACAGCTCAGTGATTGTGAGAAGTTCTCCCCTGTCCCTTCATGGGATGTAATGGGAAACCATTTCTTTTTTTTATTTTATTATTTTCCCCATTACCCTGCGGTAAATGGGTAATCGTGATGAGTAATTCCCCATTGTTGTGGGTAGCTACCCATTCTTTTCCCCATACCCAGTGGGTAATGGGTAAACGATAGTTATACATTCTCCACGGCAATAATAATGGGTTGCACAGGGTATTCGATTACCAACGAAACACGAACCCTACTTCTTACCCACATTGACAATTTCGCCCAATCATTCCAAACCAATTTTCTCGTTATTTTTAAAAGTTGTCTCAGTGAGAATGCACTTTTTAATTTTAGAATAAAACCATGTATTTTTTGAGATAGTTGTGATTTTTTATGGGATTGTAAAGAAGACTTGTCCAGATTAAGTACGGAATAAAATATCCGTCAAATGGCCTCCACGGATCTAATGACAGGCCATTACTCTTTTCATGAAATTTTCCAAGAGTTTTTCATAGAGATGTGGTTGTGTGTCACCGACGATGGATTGGATCTCAGATTTGAGCTCAGGAAGTATTTCTGGATTATTCACATAAACCCAAGATTTCACAAAACCCCAAAGAAATAAATCGCACTGCGTTAAATCGCTTGAACTTGGTGGCCAGTTAACATCAGAATTTCTTGAGATAATTTGTGCTAGAAATGGTTGCTGCAATAAATCGATTGTTTCATGCGCAGTGTGGCAGGTGGCGCCATCTTGCCGAAACCACATGTCATCCAGATCCAGTACAGTTGAGGGCACAAGAACTCCGTTATCAATTTGAATCCAATCTTCAAAAAAAATAACGCCCAATCACGCCGCCTTACAAATAACCGCACCAGACAGTTGCTCGTTATGGGTGATTTTATTTATCATGGATTGCACAAGGATTTTCCGATTATCAAAATTCGACAATTTTATGTATTCACGAAGCCATTCAGATGGAAATGCGCTTCATCGGAGAAGGTGACTTTATTTTAAAAATTGGCATTGACTTCACTTTGCTCCATTACCCATTGAACGAATTGCCGGCGCTTTCCATCTTCTGCTGGTTTGAGTTCCTAAGTAAGCTGAATTTTGGACGCATGAAGGTGGAGGTCATTTGTCAAAATTCGCTTCGTAGAACTTCGTGAAATTTGAGGTTGTTGAGAACGATGCCGAATTGATGTTTTCGGGATTTCGGCAACACTCTCGTTTACAGTAGGAATGATTTCAATAGATCGACCGGTACGTTGGAGCACGGGAGTCTTACTGCCTATAACCGAACCAGATTCTTCAAATTTTTTGAACACTCTTCGAATGGCTGACACATTAGGAGAACTTTCTCGACTGAAAATTCTTCAAAGTTTGTGAGGGGTCTCAGCATAACTTTCCAAAATTTGCTAATAAGTTTATACAATTATATCGCGTTGGTTTTTAGTAAAGCGTTCCATTTTTGATAATCGGAAGAAAATATGTGACAGCTGCCAAATTTCAAAGTTGCCACTTGCAGAAAAAAATTAAATTTAAAAAGCGCAATCTTACTGAGACAAGTTTTAGTTTTACTCACGTACCTATTATTAACACTTTCATAATCATTCAATGCGACTTTTCTCGCCTTTCATTCGTCCCTTTTTAGCTCTCATTTGAAAGTCTTTCCCCACTCGTCCCTTTTTAGCACCTTCCCATCCTTTCAAATAATTTTCCCGTATCATAAAACTGTACATTTTGTTGCTGGCTTTTCCATTATTTCACACATGTGTATGTAAATTTGTCCAATACATTTAATAATTAAAAACTATTCTGAAATTGCGACTCGCGGATCATTATTTTTGATTTAAATCACGAGCGAGCAATATTTTAAAATCTTTGACAAATAAAATTCGGATGTTTTCAAGATTCAAATCTTCAAAGAATTTAAAATTAAACTCCCGTACAAATTTAAATTTTTCGAGCGAATCGAAAACGAGTGGCTCTCCTTACTCTGAAATTTGTATTAAGCTAAATAAATATTCATACACCCGTTAAGTCACTAAGACGCTAATTATATTTTAACATTGATATTCGTAACAGTAATTATAGTACAATTGTTGTAATTTGTAAGGATTCTTACCTTATTTATGATTAAATGAAGTAGTTCATTTGTTGAGGTCCAAATTTCCTGAAATGTTTTTAAAAAAAATGTATAAGTTATAAGTTATAATATTAGTTACATAGTCTGTAAGGATATGTTTCCCAAGATTTAATAATACTCGTCAACTCGCGGAAACGTGAACATCCAGAAGCACGAACAACTCAGAAACATGAACACCAGTTTTCTGCATACAAGTCTCGTAAACGTGAACAAATTTTGAAAGCTCTAAAACGTGAACAACAATCAACAAAGTTTTGTTTTTATTATAACGATTTTTGTAGCTTGGGGAATACCCGAATAACAATTCCTTATCAATCAGCATAGCAAACACCCTGCTTCACATGCAGAGCTACATTGACCTCTCAGTTTCGTTACAAGTGTTACACGGAAAGGATGCAATCTTTGAGTGTTAAAGAATATTTCTAAAATCTTCATAGTAATAATAAGTGGAAAAATTGGTGTTTGTAAAATGTCAGCTAAGAAACCAAGAGTTTGAAGTCTAAAAGATAAAGCAGATATTGTGGAGTTTCTAAGAAAAGGTTCGAGTGTTACTGCTTTAGCCAAAAAATATGATGTCGCAAAATCGACAATTGGCCAATAAATAAGAAGAAAACAGCCATTACAAAATGTGTGAACAATACATTTTGTGGGCCTGGAAAACGGAAAACATTACACACATCGGAACTTCCAATAATGGAGCAAAATCTGTACAAGTGGTTTATTCATATGCGAAACAAAAACTTGCCTGTAAGCGGTCTGATGTTGAAAGCACAGGCCGTGGAGATTCACTCTAAAATTAATGAAAACGGCCGCGATTTTAATGCCAGTGATGGATGGCATGGAGTTCGACTTCTCAAAATTTGCGGAGAAAAGTTATTTGCGCAGCCCCAGGTAATCGATCCGTTTAAAGTAAAGTTAAAATCAAAAATGGAAGAGCTCGGCCTGTGCAATGACCAACTATACAATGCGGATGAGTTTGGGTTATGTTGGAAAAATTTGCCGGAAAAAACTTATGTATCGTCTTTGGAGAAGTCTGCTCCAGGTGCAAAGATGGAGAACCAGAGGTTTACATTTATGTGCTGCTCAAATGCGTCGGGATGTCATAAAATAAAGCTTCTTGTAATTGGAAAGGCTAAAAATCCCCGTAGCTCCAAAAATTGTAACTGCCCTGTGAATTATAAAAATTCAAAGTCAGCTTGGATGGCAGCATCTATTTTTAAAGACCGGTTTCACCACTCATTTGTACCTGAGGTAAAAAGATTACATTGGTGACAAATAAACTTATGTAATTTAATATTTCTATTCAGGTTACAGATTTCTTGACAAAAAAGGGACTGCCAGTTAAAGCCATTTTATTAATCGATAACGCCCCTTCACATCCATCTGAAACAGAATTGAAATCTGAGGACGGTTCTATTTGTGCTATGTTTCTACCACCAAATGTCACATCCATCATTCAACCAATGGATCAGAATGTGTTCAAAATTATAAAACTGCATTATAGAAATAGTCTTCTAGCATCAACAGCAGCAACGGAGTCCGATTTGCTGGAATCAATTAAACAGATCACGTTGAAAGATGCATTTAATCAGTTAGAACATGCTTGGACTCGAATTACAAACGATACGTTATCCAAATGCTGGAAGAATATTTTGAACTTAGTATCAGACCAAGAAGACCCTGATGACAACGTCCCATTAAGTGTCTTAAAACAAAGTTGGGAAATCGAAACAAGACAATTAGAGGAGAGGGCGGTTGAGCTTCTTCTTATCTTGAACCCTCAGGTTTGTTAATAACTAAAGAGTGTGAAAATGGTTAATAGTTTTATAAAAACAATTGTTTATAGGTTGAATGCAATGTCACAACTGTGGAAGAATGGAATAACAACCCAATTGAGAATTCGACAGAAAGTGATGTATTTGAAATTCATGAAGAACATGACGATGATGACTGTATTCTGGAATAGCCAGAAATTAAAATAAAAACGAAAGAAGCGGTGGAAGTATTTGATAAAGCACTGAAATGGGCAGAGTGTGAAATGGTTGATCAAAGTGATATCCGAGTATTGAGAAAATTAAAAGAAAGGGCTATATTTAAGATGATCGAACAAAAGAAGTACCAAAAAGATGACTGATTTTTTCAAATTATAATTTTTAGTATTCGCCATCAACATTTTCGTCCACTGAACGATGAATTTTAGTTTCTCTTTATCCCGTCATAATTTAAAATGACTTTTTAATGTGTATTTTTTACAATTCCATAAAATATTAGTTTTTAAAATACTGGGAATTTAATTTATTAATAGAGGTTTACTTCTAGGGTAAAACATCAATCTTTTGCTTTTATATTTTAGCATTCGAAAACGTGAACAAAATCGTAAACCTGAACACACTCAGCAATAATTACATAGTTCACTTTTCTGAGAGTTGACTGTATAAAATATTTTATTGATTTTTATTTTATTTTATTGCAACAATAAGAAGAGTTAAATATCACTATAATACAAACTCCTGTCAGTTGTTTTCCCCATAGCAATTCACTGAATTACATTTTAACCATTCTAAAGAGTTAAGAATTATTCAACACAAGGAATTCCCTAACGCAGAAGGCTCTTTGGAAGCCTTGCTATCTCACAATTACTATTGCCGCCAAAACTCACAAAGTGATATTCAGTTTACATTTGATTTCTCATAAACATCTCCCCCTCTTGCAAATGCCATCAATAAATATGTCACAAAAGCACTACGATGCGATACAATATTATCATGACATCCTCAGCCGTTAATATTAAAAATATCCTTGTTTGGCGCTCATTTCATTTACGTTTCTGTGTTTCTCTTTCATTAAGGCATTTCTAATGTCTCATGTAAGATTTACAGCTTTTACTTTGATTGTTCGTTTGAGTTAGCGCTGTTGCCTTTTACATTATATATGAATTCATCCGTTACAACTGGGGATTTTCAACTTATGAAGCACATGTGGAAACATCGATGACTTCAGAAACGGCTGGAAAATGAAGTTAAAATGGGATTTTACTTGCATGTTAATTTTATGATGAGGAGAAGGAACAGACTATTCTTGGTTTTCTGCCATTGTTGGGAAATTATCAATAATGCCGGCAAGTTTGAATTTTGGTGTGATGGTTCAAATTTTAAAATGATAGAAATTAAAAAAAAAATATTTTACAAATTATTATTAATAGAAGGTTTTGGAACAAATTTGAACAAATGAAAAAAAATTAAACAACTTTTTTAACACTATTATGCTACAACCCAGTACTATTAACTATATTGGATACTTTTGCTTTGGTTTGTGTCTGGACTAACATAAGTTGGGAAATTTCTTGTATAATGGGAAGTTTTCTAGGTGGAGCCTGTAACCAATATTTAGTATATATTGTAATTTTGAACCCAATAAAAAGTACATTTCGAAAAGGCGATGTGATAGAAGTTAAAAAAAAGAAAATTGGCTTAAATAAGAGCGTTTCGTAAAAAAAGTAAATTTTCTCAATTAAAATACCTATTCACATTCTTACACAAAGTACGTTTTCTTTAAAAAAAACTACCTTGTCTTAAAAAAGTACCTTTGCTAAAAAGGTTACATTATCTTCGTTGGTTGGTTGAAAAGGCTGCAAGACAGCACGCTGTCTAGCACACTTAGGCTAAAGAAGCCCATTGTGATACCTGCAGTTTCCTCTATAGCAACTATTGCCTAGTCGTCTAGCCAATTTGCCCTTTCAACGAATTTGTCTATAAGACCTACAGGAATATCCTGTAGAGTTACGATGCTAACTAAATGTGTTCCGAATATCCTACTTCTCAGTCCTGCCAGAGCAGAGCAATCCAAAATAAAGTGTTTCATCGTTTCCTCGTCCTCTTCCATGCAGCATCTACAGGGAGTGGAGTTTCTATGTCCCAACCTTAGGGCGTGTTTTCCTACAAGACGGGCCAATGATCCTATCATTGTGGATAACCTGCCTCTCGGCAAGTTAAGTAATTGCCTAGTCCTCTTCCTGTCCACCTGTGGCCAGAGGACCCTGGTTGTTTGCAAGTTGAAGTCAGTCTCCACTTGTCCTTGAACATATTATCGGCCCACTGCCTGAACTGCCAACAACAGGTAGAGATTGGCATACTAACACCTTCTTTTGCCGGAAGAACCTGTGCCGTAGTGCCCTGTCTTGCTAACGCATCCGCTACGCAATTGCCTGGAATGTCGCTGTGTCCTGGTACCCAGATGAGCCTGATATCAAAATACTCTGCCATCATCCTAAGTGATGAGTGGCATTCTTTCACCGTCAGGGACGTAGCAACCATGGCTTCCAGGAATTTTATGGCAGCCTGGCTATCATTATCTTACAAAAATTACTTTTTCTTAAAAAAATTATTTTTTTACAATAAGTACCATTTCTTAAAAGAGTACATGACCAATTCTAAAAAAATTCCACTTCTTAAAAAAACGCTTTCTTCAATGAAACTACCTTCTCTTAAAAAATACCTTTTCTTACAAAAATTTTTCTTAAAAGTACCTTTTCTTAAAAATAAAAAAATACCTATTTTTTTCTGGGGATAAGCAGCCTTTCTAAAAATAAGTACATTTTCTTAAAAAAACAACGTTTTCCTAAAAAGAGTACCACTTCTTTAAAAAGTACCTGTTTTTTTAAAAAAGTAATTGTTTGTAAAAAAAATTCATACTCTTATGACTATTTCGTCCAGAATGTACTTCTTCTTAAAAAAAAGTACTCTACCGTTTCTTAAAAGAGTAGCTTTTTTGCGAAACAAACTAACTTTTCTTGAGATAACTACCTACTCTTAAAAGTTTACCTATTCTTGAAAAAAGGACCAATTCTAAAAAATCCCATTTCTGAAAAATAACCTTTTCTTCAAAAAAAATACCTCTTCTTAAAAAACATACAAAAAAATAAATAAATGGTTTCCCATTACATCCCATGAAGGGACTGGGAAGAACTTCTCACAATCACTGAGCTGTGCGCTTTCCAGTTTTCAGTCACTGGTTGGGACCTACAGTTTTACACCGATTCCGAACGGTAATTTGAGAAGCTTTTTCATGGCTATATAGTGTCGCCGTCACTATGCGAGGTGACCGCCGCCGAAAGAAAATTTGAAGGTGGGCAGAGCCGGGTTCGAACCCAGGATCTCATGTACAAGAGCCGCGCACACTAACCATTGCACCACCGACGGCCACTTAAAAAACATACCATTTCTTACAAAAATTCCTTTTCTTAAAAGTACCTTGTCTTAAAAATAAAATAATACCTTTTCTTGAGATAAGTAGCCTTTCTGAAAATAAGTAAATTTTCTTAGAAAAATTACCTTTTTTTCAAAAAGTACCACCCCTTTAAAAAGTACCAGTTCTTAAAAAATGTACTTTTTTGTTAAAACAATTCATACACTTATGACTATTTCTTCCAGAATGTACTTCTTCTTAAAAATTGTACCTTTTCTTAAAAAAAACATTAGCTTTTAATAACAGAAGTACCTGTCCTTTTCGGGAAATGGACCTTTTCGGGAAAATACTCGTATAAAACATATTCATACAAAAATGACCTAAAGCTATACTTTTCGAAAAAAAATACATTCTATAAATAAAAAAGTTTCTTAAAGAAAGTTTATGATTTTACAAAAAGTATCTTTTCTTAAAGATCCATTTAAATTGTCGTATTTTTCAAAGGGCACTTTAGGCATGTTGGAACTAACTAGTATATAATATAATGCGAAAGGAACTTCGTTCCAACCCGGTGTCCCCTGACACCTCATGTAATTTTTTTTTTTTTTTGTTTGGGGCTTGAAACAAATGAAAATATTGTAAAACTATATGGTCGTTGTATAGTAAACCGCTGCACGGATAAGTCCCTACTCATCACAATGTTTTTGCTTACAGGCCAAACAAGATTTCAGAGGAGGATCAGGGCTCTCTTTTTGATTTTACTTCAATAAATCCTAAGCAGTTTGAAGTTTTGCGTAGCAACCATCGTTGACATCGTCTTTTCTACAATTTTCTACACACTTTTCTAGAAATCAAACTAATATTCCATAAAATGGCAAAACGTCAAAGAAAATTATAAACATTTTGTATTTCCCCCCATTTGCCGGTTTACGCGAGAGAAATTGCTGTAACCCCCTTAGAAGGAATTGTACCCTACATAGTTCTGAACAGCTTTACAGTATTACACCCTTATGGAATTAGTTTTATTATTTATAATTCCGTTACCAGCGGCCTCAGTGTTTTGCACTTTGCAATGATATGCAAATATTTCGTTGAGTGATTTGCAACTATATATCACATGTATCCTTGAGATAATTGCATGTTGATTTTAATTTATAAGAATGAATGAAATGCCGATGAAATGACTTTCAATTCATACATATTCCTCTAGAGAGGGAGAGAGAGAGACAGTGGGAGAAAGGATAACAAATATTTATGTTACATATCGTTTTGTTTGTTATTAACAAAACTACATTTGGTCCATGGATTATGGATTATGATTGAGTGGATTCCAGATAATATCATTTAAATTTTTGCATTGACATAATTATTAAGAATAAATGTTGAATAAGCAGAATTTATTGATACATTTATATTTATTGTAATCATATACGAAGAATGTCCTTTACGTTATCCTTAAAATTAAAGAGTCTTAGATATTTGTTCATATAAATACGTAACTGATTTATAGTGTTTGTAAATCAACAAAATGCAGAGAGCAGCAAAAAGATATTTATTTTAATTTATTTCCTACACAAAACAATTTCCAAAATAATTTACTAAGAAAACTAAGGACTACAAATACAATGAATTTCACGTAATAAACTTAGAAAACAAACAAGACAAACAAGTAGTTCAATAAAATTTCTGTTAACATCCTTAATCCTCCTTTGGAGTGAACTACAAAAACATTTGCGTGGTCTAGAAATTACTGTGAGAAGAAGTGCAGCAAAATGTTATCCACTACTAAAACACGGACATCAAACCTAAGTATGACTTCTGACAAATAGCCGAGCCAATACATTTCTGAAAACACCAATGCTGCTTGAGAGACACATGTTGCAATATGTTGAATTCGTTGCATAATCCCAAATTGTAAGGTTTGTGAGACTGGAACAGCTAAAGCAAAAAAGCTGACTACACATGACAGATAATGAATTTTGTTGGACGATCTAGTTGTCACACTGTTACGCCACAATTCATCCTTAATAAAACAAAACAACATTTTTCAAAACAACAACACAAAGAAAATTGAAACAAAAATGTGTTTAATTCAAAGATTTAATTTGTTATATGATTAAAGCATAACCTACCTCGCCGCAATCCTCTGTTTGTAGATTGAATTCAAAATACCCACTAAAATGGGCCTCAAAGACAATTTTGTAGGAAAGACATCAGAGCGTATATGTAATTTAGAATTGGGTTACGCAAACGTATACTTTATATTGATTCAAACTAAAGGGTGGACGAAAATTTACGCAAGATTTAAATTTCGAGCCACGTGAGGGGTAAAGTGTTGTTGTTGATAATACAAAAAACAAAAAAGGACGGCGTGACAGCTGACAGTTCAGGGTTATTAAAAATTAAGCTCTAAATTAAATAATAATGCGTTTTCATTGTTGAGAAATATTTTCAAAATAAAGAAGAATTTTCGAACAAAATCATCTTTAGCGATGAGGCTCATTTTCATATTCATGATTTCCTTAATGGCCAACAATGTTGCAGTTGAGGCTCGAACAATACACAAGTGATTGTTGAGGAACAAAAACAGCAGCAACCCGCCACTGTTTGGTGCAGATTTTAGACTGGGGTCATCACCACACAACAGATACCAAGGCACAGTCAAAGCAGTGGGCTTCTCCACGTTAGCGTGAACCAAAATAGGCCACGGTGGGGATGTCGACCAACAAGGTTATCGCGACATATGTTTTTTTTTTTGTATGCATCGATTAGCCTGAAAAGGGTAATGCGATCGCTATCGACAGATTCAACATTAATTTGAAGCCGCATTTGGAGGAGAAAAAACAAATTGGTCGAAGAATTGCAACCTCATTCACTATATTCCTCGGATTTAGCCCTCAGAGACTACTTTCTATTTTCAAGCCTGAAGAAATGTCTCGGCGGTAAGAGATTTGGGTCGAATTGTGAGGAGCTTAAGGAACCGATTAACACTGTGAGACAAAAGTAGATTTTTTTCAAAATGATGGGGTTCTGTTACCGGATTCTGGTCGAAAGGTCTAAAAAAAATACGTATATCGGCATTTTGCCAGATCTGATCAGAATTTTTTTTACGGCGGGTCAAAGTTTCCGACCCTCGGAACTTTCCTGCAACATATCGGCATTCAAAATTGTGTGTTCCTTACTTCTGCGGTACAAACTAAATTCAGAAGTCTTATAGAAAAGATGCAGATACACATTTTTGTGGAACAAATTAACCCTCTAACTGGTCAAAATGTTCTACAAAAATTATCGCCATAAAATTTCACTAAGTGTGTCCAAACACTCCAAAACACAAATCTTAGCCCAAGTGCTAGATATTAATCAAAAACTAATTGCCTCATAAGGGTTAATAATGAATTTTGTCATTTTGCCGTTTCCATTAAAAATAGTCCACATAATATAATGAATTTTGTCATATTCCATCTTTCTACCAGAATCCGTTGACAGAGCCCTATCATTTTGAAAAAAAATCAAATTTTGTCTCACAGTGTTATTAATCATTGTGTCCCAATCATGTTATATAGAACAGCAAACACAATGTATTTAGGCACAAGTATACTATATTTTCTACAAACTTGAAAAATGTTATATTTGCATCCAAACAGCAAAAAAAAAAAATTTTCAGCCTGTGTCAAACGGCAGCTATTGGTATCTGTTTTAATTATATATTACCCTGGTTTCTAAAAGTTTCTTGGGAATATCAAATTCGTTCATAAGTTCTCGGCTCTAGTTCCAATAGGTAAACTTTTTCCTTGTGACGACCATGGACGCATCTTGTACGTCAGACTCGAAAATTTCGTAAGTTCCTGAACGGATTTGATATGCTTAAGATACTTTTGGAGAAAAAGTTATTAAATAATAGAAACAGATATTAATAGATATATCTTGAAACTAGTCTCAATCGGTAAACCTTCTCCGATTAGCCGGAATAGCCCCAAATATTTCCAAGAATTTTGTATTGCAAAATATAACATAGTATTATGATCTGGTTTGGAATATCACAATTTTAAATTCCTACATATGAGTTACTGAATCTTGACCATGTAAATTATCACTTTTGGTTTTGAATGTGTGACCGATCTCGAGAAAATCAGTAATTTATATAACCTTCCCCCAATTTAGGTGTGTAACATAGTTCTGAGCTCTGCCAACATTGTTGGTTTGTGTCTTTGAAAGTTAAATTCGAATTTATCTTTACACACATTACACAAAATGGAATTCCGTAATATAAATATTTACTCTTTAAAATCGAAAAATCGAAATCAATTTGCTTCCCCTTCCATGGAGAAAATGAACTTCCAGTATTGACTTTTACACATTAATTTTGTATAAATTTAAAACGTCCAATATAAAAATCTTCCCACACAAGATAAATACGATATTCTTAAAATTATACAACAAATGTTACATTTTTATCCAAATATCTGATAAAAAAAAAACAATACCTATCGTATGAACTTGGGCGGCCTGAGAAGTCTGGCCTCTGATCTTGAAGTATGCGATTTTTTTCATAACGACAAAAATCCGGGTCTATTACATGTTGACATGTATTTATTGTTGTTTCCTTTATGCAACTTTCCCTTTAGAAAACATTTAAGGATAAAAAATGCACAGAGTATTTTGTTTCAAAAAAAAATATATGAGAAAGATTATACAAATTCCCTTTCAAAGGAATTTGCTAACAATACCCAACCACCTCCACAAGAATACTTCGCAAACAACCGCTGAGAAGGTATTCAGCAGCGGTAAATAAGGACTAAAGTAACTGTAAAGGAAAAAGTGAAAAAAAACATGTATTGTAAAACATTTTTTTTACTTTCCCCGGACCATAACAACAAAAGTTAACTTCCTGCCACAGTAGTGTGATGACGAGATATTTAGACAAACAACCACGCAAAAAACAAGCCATCGAAACAGTCGCACACGGACTACCAAGAATTTTGAAAGGGACTTGAACAACCAGAAGGTTGCAAAGGTTCATAATTCTACATCCTTCACACACACACACTGCAACAACAATACGAGTGGTAACCAAAACACGCATATTGTTTGAAATTGTGTTCGTGGTCATTGTTGGTATGGGATATGACTCGGTGAGTGCGTATTTCATGGCATTCTGTCATTGTGTTACTCCCACACTTGTACACGGACACGAATACATTCATTGTCAGAGTGGCTAAATATGGCAACATTGTAGGTTGTTTCCATGTAACGCGCCCATTTAAAATGTTGCCATTGTTCCTCGAAAGCCAAACAATAAACTATTTTCACACTGCCCTTTGTTCTTCGTGAGAATTGTTCTGCCTCCAATTTTCTTGTTACCGTTATTAAGTGGATTAATATCTTAAAGACGACGAAGTTTAGCAACAATTGAAAAAAGTTGTTCGTTCTTCAACTAAAGATATTTCTTAATTTCCACAAAGAAGTTTATATATTCAGTGGGGGTTTCAATGCAAAAGTTTTTCTATAAATGAAAATTGATATGGTATCAGCATCATACATATGCCTAACGATTGATTCCCCAATAATATAATTGAGTCAGATAAAAGTTTGAATAAATAGGGTGGTTCGTTATTGAATTTATTATTTGATTTAGTTAATTCTGAGTAATCGGGCAATATTTTTTTTATATTTCTGACATGTAGAAAATTGTCTGCTTTGAAAACTCGGATATATTAGGCCAACCTACAAAAATGCTCATCAGAATATGAATCATTGCCCTCAGATTCTTCAAAAGAAATCGACACGGGTTGCAATTTGTATTTCGGGTCCAGAAATAAAAAAAAACAATAGTTTTTCATTGGAAATGATTTTATAGTTTTTCAAAATATTCTCCGTGAAGATCAATACACTTTTGCATGGGCTTAAACCAATTTTCGAAGCACTTTTTCCACTCCGATTGAGACACCTCCAAAACATGCGTTTTGAACGCTTCAACAGCTGCTTCGGGCGTCGCTGTTAGTAAACCCGAGATTCACGGCTGCGACAGCTAACATCAGCTGCCAGTGCGGAGTGTATAAAAGGTGGATCAACTAAGTACTCGAGGTGATTTGGTCTGCAGACATTTAAGAGCCAACATAGCTGTAGTAGTGAATTAGACACCCTTGTTCAAACGTAGATAGTTTAGTAATCCCTAGCTAGTCGCCCTCTCGCTGGTTCATGCCAGAGATTCTCTGCCTGTGGGGTATTGAACTAGCTATCCGCCTGTTCCCGTATTGTTTTTGTTCCCCGGGTGTAAGTCAGAGGTTCCCTGCCTGTGGGGTCTCGATCTTGTTGCCTACCTCCCCAGTGGTTCAAGCCAGAGATTCTCTGCCTGTGGGGTACTGAACTTGGTACCCACCTGTTCCCGTATTTTTTTTGCTCCCCTGGTGCAAGCCAGAGATTCCCTGCCTGTGGGGTCTCGATCTTGTTATCTACCTCCCCAGTGGTTAAAGCCAGAGATTCCCTGCCTGTGGGGTCTTGAACTTCATACCCGCCTGTTCCCGTGTTGTCTTTGTTCCCCGGGTACAAGCCAGAGGTTCCCTAACTGTGGGGTCTCGATCTTGTTGCCTACCTCCTCAGTGGTACAAGCCAGAGATTCTCTGCCTGTGGGGCATTGAACTTGGTATCCGCAAGTTTCTGTTTTGCCTTTTGTTTCGCTGGGGCAAGCCAGAGATCCCTGCATGTGGGGTCTCGATCTTTTTGCTTACCTCCACACTGGTTCAAGCCAGCAATTCCCTGCCTGTGGGGTCCTGAACTTGGTACCCGCCTATTCCCGTGTTGTCTTTTATTTCCCCTGGTTCCAGCCAGAGATTCCCTGTCTGTGGAGTCTCGACCCCGGTGCCTACCTTTACCCCTGATCCAAATCAGACATTGCCTGCCTGTGAGGCACTTGTTTGCCAAACTCCAGCGTACAAAAGTTTCCCAAACGGTATCTAAAGCCTTGCCATCTAAGAAGTTCCGACACAACGACCCATCAACGATGCGTCACTATCACTGACGGCAACTCACTCACACACGAGTCGGCGCCGTTTCGGTCAACGATCTCCGCCAACTGTAACACTCTCGTCATCATTCTTCGTCATTATCTGTCAGCCGTAAACGCCTGTAGAATCCCACCGCCATCTTGCCGCTCCACGTTAAGACATTTACTGCAATATTATTGTTATCATTGAATACGTTTGAAATAAGATTTGTCTATATACAGAATATTGCTAGCCTTCTACTCTTTCTCTCAAAAATATATGGTATGTAACGAACCCCTGGCGACCACTGAGTATACCCCAGCTTCATAAGGGACACCTGTGGTTATAACTTTTAATTTTAATTCCTCCTCTTCGGACATTCTCGGCGCAGTAACCCTTTTAATGGCTACTTCTCTGACTCTAACAATGATAACAGAGCCGCCAGTAAAAAGAATATTAAAAATCGTTGCAAATCTAATACTGCATTCACACTGTAGCAGGATTCACTCATTTCGAGATTTCGACTAAATTAACAGCTGATTATTTTATGGAAAAACAGATGTTTGGTTGAACAAAATCTTCAATTACGAGATTTTGATTTCAGTGTGTTCAGGGATTTAAACATTTTTTCTGATTATGAAATTTTGTTTAGGAATTTCCGTTCCCTATTCGCGTATTGATATTATCTTACATTATTGTACAAGCTATAGGAGTTTTCAATTAACTCTTCCTCCTCCTCGCCCCCTTTACATGTCATGTAACGTTTGATGTAATGTTAATTTCGCAAATTGATCAGCCTATGATACAACGCTGTCTACTTTTTTCTTCTGATGGCAACATGTTCGTTCATTTCATAACTTCCAATAACTCTTTGAAAAGGCAACTAGGCAGAAAGATCTCTTTACAAGCTGCTGGCAAATATTATCTGTATCCTTCGCGACCTGGCCCCGTTAACAGAAGTGAATCTTTTCAACTTTTAATAATCATCAAATGACGAAAACTCATTAAACTTAGTGCAACTTTATGTATCGTCAATCAATGAAAATGCCTTCCAAAAGTTTCCTACAAAACACCATTGACAACTTCTAAAATATGATGATGTATCCATAGTAAAATTAGAAAGGGTGAAAAGGCGACAGGACGCGCTCAATACTACCTGCAACAGCATTTTGACCATTTTCCTGCAAAACGGGAAATAAAACTCAAAAATAACCCCTTCAACTCACCCGATGTTGCGAAATATAAATGAATGTCCTTGTCCGTCCAAAATGGAAGTAAGCAAAGCTTGTGTATGTAAAATGGCACGTTCTCTCATCCTCCCACACAATGTATCCTGTTCCAGAGAAAACGTAGCACGGTGAGCACTTGCCGTGACACGTCATGCCATACCAGCCATAGCAACTGAATTTGTTGGGCTTAATGATGGCAAAATTCCTGATATGACAGCAAAATCTCAAGTAATTATAATGTTTAATGCATATAAATCGTTTGGGCTGTCAATGGCATGTGATGGCGGCTTTTAATTTTTCGCCAGCCCCAGCCACTACCATCGTATCGTAGCGTATCGTATCTGATGTCCTTTGAAAGGATTAATATGACGGCGCTGTCGTCATTCAGGAGAGCAATGGCATGGCATAGTTTATCACATGAAACATAGTTTGAGAAATAACACTTTGATTCCTTTCGTTCGTTGTCATATCATGTCGATGGTGCTAGATTTGCCATAACTTTAAGAAGGATTTTTCACTTATCCTTCCCCCAACTCATGTCACTCTTATTTCTGATATCCTTCGATTAACCATTCCCTGCTTTATCGTTCGTCTTCATATTGACGAAACAAAGACATCGTGAAGTAACTAACTGTGATGTTTGATAGTGTCAAAAGCTTTTTGGAATAACATCCATTAACTTTGACTTTTGAAGGCGCTGGAAAAATGAAAAATTAAAGCAGATTGAGCACAACTTAGACACTCGTGCACCTTCCAAAAGTTTATATTGCTTTTTCTATGATTAATGTTAAGTTTTGGCACAAAATTGAATTACATCACCGGTCGGAGGAGAAGGGGATAAAATATGAAGAGTGTTCATACTGCTGCATTGTTATTATATTATTATTTTATGTATATGAGCAGATAAATGAAGGTACAACTTTTGCAATTACTTCAAAATATAAAGCATTTTCTACACCCCCAATGTCTCATAACAATTTTCTAAACATTTTGTTCCTCCTCTAACATTTTCTTATATTACGGGAAATGCAGAGAATGCAGGCATTATGCGCAGTGTCCTTTCAGTTGCAACAATGTATAAACAGTTAGATCTAATACTCCTGCTATGAAATATAGTAAATATATATATGTGTATGTCCTTTATTTATTTAAGCAGAATATAAAAATATAGAACACTAGTATAAAACAACGTTTAAATAAAAGGTTCACGAAGGGCATAGGGCGTCAACGAATTCTCTTCATCGATTTCTGTCTCTGACAAGTGACTTAATTTGGTTCCATCCCAATGTGCCATATGAATCCGTTACGACTTCGAGACGAATCCGTTTCTGCGGACATTTTGTCCGAAACGGACATCCGTTACGAACTCATAACGAATTCGTTTTCGTACAAAATTCCTCTCGAAACCGCGAATGATTTTGTACTTCATCGGATCCGTCTCAAACTAGTAACAAACTTCATATTCGAATCCGTTTCGGATTCACTTTTTGGAAATAAAATTAATTCGCGACTGATCCGACAAATCGCAATTTCACTGATTCGCTTTTTTTTAATGTTTTTACGAACTCGTAACGGTTTCGAAACGAGATCGAGAACTCACATTTTGCATTTTATTGATTTCACGGACTCGTAACGAGTTCGAAATGGATCCGCATCTGTGTTTGTGCAAATTGGGATGATAGTAAATTTTATTTATATTCCCTTTCCAGGAATTTCTATGTATTTGGTGGCCTTCCTGGCCTTCGACACATCTGCGGTTGCATTCAAGTCCCGCTCTATCAATACCTGTTGGCGCATACCCAAGTATATGGCCTATCCAAGTCCATTTTCCTCTACGTTCATCCAATTCAATAGGACTCCTGCATGTACGATGCCAGAGTAGTTTATTAGAAATTGTCTTGGTCCAGTAAATACGAAGCACTTGTCTCAGACAACAATTGACAAACATATGCATCTTCTTCATGTTCAGTTTCGTCAAGCTTCAAGTAGTGCAACCATACGACAGTACAGACTTCACACGCCCGATATCCCACCTATCACCTGTTGCAAAGGTTTTGGAGTCCCTACTCTTGCCGACCCTGAAAGAGCATGTTCAGGTGGCCAATCACCAACATGACTTTAGGCAAACGCATAATACTTCGAAGGCTTTAATTGAGGTACCTACCCACATCTAAATCAGAGCAGACCCGCTGAGCGCACAATGGTCGCAGCTTTAGATCTGTCAAAAGCTTTTGCCACTATTGATCACTCGATCCTGCTCCAGGACATCCTGAACTCGTCCCTCTCAAAACATACCAAGGGCTTGCTTGGTAACTATCGCACTTGGAGACAAGCATTTGTAGAGTTCATGGTTCAGACTTCATTCCTATTACTTACTTACTTATCCGATCGCAAACAACCTCGTGGGGTCATTGACCTTACAAAACGAATATAACATATTTCACCAAGCAGCTCGATCTTTTGCTTTATCTCTCCAGCTGCTAATACCAAGTGTACGCAGGGATTCGTCAACTTGATCCATCCAGCGGAGTTTTGGTCTTCCTATTTTTCGCCTTCCTTCGAGTTCGGTTTCGAAAACCCTTCGTGCTGGTTCGTCTTCATCCATTCTACTGACATGGCCTAGCCAGCGCAAGCGAGTTATTTTGATCCGCTTAACTGTGTCAATGTCAGGATAAAGCTCAGACAGCTCATGGTTCATGCGTCGTCGATACCCGCCGTTGTGCACTATAGGGCCATAAATCTTCCGCAGTATTTTTCTCTCGAAGACTCCTACAGATTTTTCATCTGCTTGCGATAAGACCCAGGATTCTGCATCATAAAGCAAGACAGGTTGTATGAAAGTCTAGAATAGTTGGACTTTTGTTACTCGATAGAGGTCTTTACCCATATCGGGCTATCGAAGGCTGCTTTATAATCCACACATAGGTGATAAATGCCCATTTGTTTTTCGTGGGTTTTCTCCAGGATTTGGCGTAGCGTGAAAACCTGGTCAGTTGTCGATTTTCCAGGCCTTAAGCCACACTGGTATGGTCCAATCAGGTCAGCGGTAATTGGATTTAGTCTTTCGCACATTATACTTGACAGAACCTTATATGCTATGGATAAAAGGCTCATTCGACGGTAGTTGACATAGAGACTAGGGTCACATTTTTTAAATATGGGACATAGTACACTGAGACTCCAATCGCCGGGCATGCATTCATCATTCACCCCCAGGCCTTCATATTCTTATGCAGAATCCACCTACGGAAGAACATCTGGCGCTACTGCGCGGACATCGAAGACTTCATTCCATCTGACGTCAACAGACTGCCGACAGCAGTAGCCTAGAAAATGTTGCATAACACGGCGATGTCAGAGGCCATAAATGGCTATTTCTGCAACAGGGTCTTTAATGAACACGAACCTGCGAATTGGGATAATGAGAGGGTTCTTCCCAAGCACGCCAGAACTATTATGGCCCAGCTCAGATCTGGTTGGAGTTATATTCTGAACTCATACAGATCGAGAATAATCCCAGACACTTTAAATCAGTGTCCGCACTGCCTACAAAGCCCTCATGACACTATTCCCATTTTCAAATATTCTGATAGGCCTACTGACTTACGCCCAGTGGACCTATGGGATAGACCTTTGGAGGTGGCACAATTTC
Source organism: Phaonia tiefii (assembly GCA_963931995.1). Lineage (NCBI taxonomy): Eukaryota > Metazoa > Arthropoda > Insecta > Diptera > Muscidae > Phaonia > Phaonia tiefii. The sequence goes on from OZ008370.1 coordinate 259,208,609, forward strand.
TCTAGCTCCCCAAAGCCACCTCCAGTGGCACATAGGGGAGTTACTCTTTATTACATCTTCCAGGACGAACGAGTGGAAATAGACAATATGTTATAACAACAACAGACTTCACACTGCAATTGAATATCAGCAAATTCGTCCTTTCCGATATTCTCTTATTGCGCCCGATTGTATGCAGGTTTAGGAATACGACAAGGGCCTTATTTATCAGATCACTTATATCCGTTGTAGACACTCTATCCTTGGTAGTCTTGCATGCTGAAAATCTGTTTATTTTATTGTTTGGATGCAACTATATGGTGTTTGTTACTTGTCGCAAATATAGTATGCTTGTGTCCAAACACATTTGTTTGTTATTCAATATTACATGTTGGAGACACAATGATTAATGGATTATTATATATATTTTATGAATTAAATGTGGCTTTGTTTGTTGAAAACTGCTGAAAATAAAAACGTGACAGACAACAAAGAAACAAAAAGCAGCAGATCTTCAATTCATGAAACAATGCTTGCAAGCATATACATGGTTCCTGCAATATATTGCTTTCTTCTTTATATATATATTTTCTCAATTCTACTTTTCTTGCATTTTCAGGGGCACTAGTTTGTCCGGTATCCATTTTTTGTTCACTGTGGACGACAGTTTTTTGGCTATCCATGCACTTATGATGGCCGGCGTAATGACTATTCTGCTGAAATATTGTCTCTTTTATCTCTGCCTGCAGCGGGGGTTCGGTTGAAATATACCTTCTCAGGGCAGACTGATCTTCATCAACCGGCGGTATAGATTGTGTCGTAAAAAAGTCACGCCATCGCTCTACTTGCTGAATTGGTGATGTCATCTCCGTAGCAGCATTAGCTTTTTTATTGAAGAGTACACAATACGGAGGTTTCCTGTATTCCATGCTTTTCCGGTTTCCGCCATTATATTGTTCAGATAAATGTAATCTGTATCCCACTCCATGTGCTGATTGTCGATAGTCTCATTTTAACTGTTTCTTCAACGTTGTTGTCTTCAATCGTACACGCAATTTCTGCAGGCGTTCACGATTCCGAATTTCAGTCCAGGATTCTGCAAGAATCCAAGGTTTATTCATATATCTCTTCTCGCCAAGGACTTCCATCGCAGTTTCCCTCAGCGTTCGTATAATGCCTGAGCACGTATTTTGAATATCCTGTGCCAAATTGGAGCGTAGAGTTTGATCGTACATTTTTGATATGGATGGGTCCTGCAGACGGTCTGTATTATCTTTTACGATTTTGCCTCTAACAAGGTTGACAGCCGCTGGACGGATGTAGAAGCTGCCCACTAAAAGTTGGTGGTCGCTTTCAATATCAGCACCACGTCTAGTTTTGACGTCCAGCACGGAACCCAGAAATATCTTGCTGACAAGTATCGTATATGGGCAATTTGATTACAGGTTAAATGAGCATTACAGATCTTCATTGGTTGGAGAGGAAAATCTCCAAATAGTTATATTTTCCGAAATAATAGAGAAAATCCACCCTGATATTCCCACGGAATCATTCTTTTTTCTCTTCCGAATTATATTGACGAAAAAGAACTAGAGTATTTTTTTTTATTTCCCACTGCTTGATTTAGCCTAGGAAGCTTTTAAATTCAGCAACATACTTTACTAACTGTGCGTGAAGATAAATTTGTATATACCTAGTAAAGACACAAACCACTTCAAGTAGCTCAGTTCTGGTATTGTGTTAACAGATCAATGTTAATGCTGTTAAACCGGAAGAATATATAAAATTAATTAATTAATAAGATAAATTCCGAAATTAACTAGCAAACACACAAACCACATTCATATATACAACTCTGTTAACGGGTTAACAGACATCTGTTAATGCGGTCAAATAGAGATATATACCAATAGAAGCGATTTTTAACCGATCGGAGCATTATATATACACGAAAATTGCATATTACATTATAATATTAACAATTTTTTGCGCCCAAACAAAACAGCTTTGTAAGAAGGCTATTGTCCTCACATAATAATTAATGCATCTTTGAAACATTTAAAAGATTATTACGAAACAAGAAATTCTTCCCAGTTCTCACAAACATCGTTGGAAAGGTATTCGGAAACAGTGTCAGAATCCTTCGAAGTATGAAAGTATTTCAATTTGGTTTCAGACACCCACAAAATATTTTCGACCATTGTGCGAAAACGAGGAATTCTCCCGTGTTCTCATATACCTCGTTGGAAAGGTGTTTAGCAACACTCTCAGAACCTGAAATCGGAATGTGCAAAAAGTCCTTCGAAGGATACAAGTATTTCTATTCTACCCTTCGGCAGCATACTCACGTCGCAACCAGAGAAGGGATATTTCAACCGAACCCCGTCGCAGGCAGAGATCGAGGCGGCATTGGGCAAAATTAAGGATTCCAAATCTTCTGGTCCTGAAAATATTTCAACGAAACTGAAACTGAACTGAAATAAAAAGCATCAGCGTTAGCAGATGCCATTACGCCGATCATCAGAAGCGCATGGATAGACATCAAAATGTGGTGCACATTGACCAAAAAAGGATGCCGGACAAACTAGTGCCCATGAAAATGCGAGAAAAGTAGAATTGAGAAAATATATATAAAGAAGATAAAGCTAGTGCGTATTCGTAAATGCTGTAAAAACAGCCCCTGCACCATATTGCAGGAACCATGTAAAGGGTTGTTCAACCGAGACATTTCTCTTCAGTATGGTTTGCCATTTCATCATGGAAAGATATTCGAGCCAACAACGAGTCGAAATTATTAAAATTTACTGCCGAAATTTGGAGTCAGAGGCCTCAACTTTAAGGGCCGTCATAATTATGAGGCTCATTTCTGGCTGAATGGCTTCGTCAATAAGCAAAATATGCATTATTGGTCAGACAGGACTCCACACGTAATCCATGAGTCATCATTGCATCCCGAAAAAATTGCGGTTTGGTGCGGTTTATGGGCCGGCGGCGTCATTGGGCCGTACTTCTTCCGTGATGATCAAGACCGGCACATTACTGTGAATGCGAATCGCTACCGTTCAATGATAACCGAATATTTTTGGCGCCAATTGGATAATATGGACTTGTGGTTCCAACAGAACGGCGCCACAAGCCACACAGCGAATGCCACAATCAATTTATTGGAAACCAAGTTTGGTGAACGTGTTGTCTCACGAAATGGCCCAGTCGATTGGCCGCCTCGGTCGTGCGATTTGACGTGTTTAAATTGTTTCCTGTGGGGCTACGCCAAGTCTGTGGTCTATGCCAACAAGCCAGCGACGATTGATGAACTTCGTTCGAATATCGAACGTGAAATTGCAGCAGTATCGGCCGATTTATGCTTGAAAACAGTCGAAAATTGGGTTCAGCGTCTGGACTTCTGCAAGCGTGCCCTTGGTGGCCATGCAAAAGAAATCGAGTTCCATACATAATGGCATCGAACCTACTTTCACAGGAATAAAGAATTTCATTGATATCTAAAACCGGTTTTGTTTTATTTAAAAAAAAACTTTGAAACACCCGTTATATGCTTGCAAGCATTGTTTCATGAATTGAACATCTGCTGCTTTTTTATTTCTTTGTTGTCTGCCACGTTTTGTTTTCAGCAGTTTTCAACAAACAAAGCCACGTTTGGTTCAAACAAATATATATAATAATCCAGTAATCATTGTGCCTCCAACATGTAATATTGCACAGCAAACACAATGAGTTTGGACACAAATATACTATATTTGGGCGAAAATATCTCTATGGTATCAGAAACTACATAGAAATACTTGCATCCTTCGAAGGACTTTTAGCACATAGATGGACGATTATGTTGCGCGAATCGATGACTGATTTCCAAAATAAATTCGGATAATTTGGTAGCTCTATTCCAGCGTGATTTTATACGTGATGATTTGCCAGAGTACCCTGATAACAATTGGCAGAAATTGATAGCAGCGTGACAATTCGTTTGACAGCTTTTCGACTTTCGGTCACTGACTAACACATCCTGAAAGACTACATATGATTTGAGGTATGCCTAGAGTTACTTCAAATATTTCCATTGTGGAACCCGACTTTAAAATAAAACTATGAAATGCCAGGTGGAGTAATTGAAAAGAGTCGTTAAGTTTTATGGAAATTTCAGAGTTTTTTTCAAGAAATCTTCGCTTTAAAATATCTATTTTTCCATTATCCTTAACATATTTATAGCCTACCATTCAAGGTACTCAATCTTTTCTTTGCATTCTATTTCGAATTCAACCCCCCCCCCCCCCGTCATAACTCAAGCACTCTAGTGCATTTAATTTAAAATGTGTTCTGGATTAGTTAAGGGGTAAAACTAGTACATAGTTTATTGGCCAAAAAATAACTACTTACCTCTGTGACGGTGGGAGAGGATATATGTGCCCTTACACAATTTGCTATTATAGTAAATGTTTTTCTCGAAATCTGGAGCTGTTTTCAGAGCATTTGAAAACACCCAACAATAACAGCATTTAATAAAATTTATTTCAATTGAATTTATGTATGACAGCCACTCGTATGAGGATATTCAAGCTTTTTAACATCCCAAATTTTCTTTTCTGGTCTCATGTATATTTAAATATTTTAGAGAATCACTTGCATGTGAGAGTGTGTGGGGGCGTTCAACATAAACTATGGTTGGTTACCCTTTATGAAAAAGGTTAAACACACACCACACTGCACTAACACTCCCACAAAGCTCAAATTATGGTTAAAAGCAAATCTCTCTTTATGCGTGTGAGTGTGTGTGTGTTTGAGTGTGTGTGTGACTTAATGGATGTGTTAGAGTGCTTTCCTATTTAAGGATTTGAATTTATTTAAAGGTGTTGAAGCGGCATTTGGAACAAAAATAGGGTTAAACTTTCGTAACCATTTCAACGTTCGGTTGATTTTTTTTCTTTCACTCTCTCTCTCTCTCTCTCTCTCACACACTCAGTGTGTTAATTCTGTTTTTGAATTTAAAATAGTGATTAAAAGATTTACCAACGAAAAACCAATAGACACATATGGAATTGGAAAAGTTATGCCTTGGAGCATGAAAGATTACGAGAGCTTACCAAATGGGGTTAACCAAATTGGATGACCCTTAAAAATGGTCTTGTAGACTGTATAATTTATGTTAAACCATTTAAAATTAATACAAAATGATATTCTGATTTTTGTAAATGGAATATTTTATTTTAAGGAAGTTTTATCATTTGACTTCTGGCGTTGAAAGGTTCTCTTGGGAAGTTTAAACTGAAATCTGCAGAGAATATTAATGCGATACAAAATAACACTTGGAATTGTGAAAGGACTAGTGTATAATTCGTTTTAGAATAGTTTGTGTTTGAAATTTAAGATGTATGTTAGGTCTAGGGTAGAAATGTGGTTGTTTTAGGGGATATGCCAATAACATGTCGGGGCATGCCAATCGTAATATGTGTTTATAATGATACAAAGGATTGACGCTGGATTCTCTTAAGAGGGTTACGAACCACCTTGACTACAGCTTTTTATATGTTATATCACTTAAGGGAAACACCAAGGAATATTTGAATTCATTTCAATTTATAATTGAATATAATTTATAAATGAAATTGAAAAAATACAAAGTTTTAATAGTTTACATTTTGAATTAAGAAAATTCTTAAAGTAGAAATCGTAATTTAATAAGGAAATTCTCAATTTTTTTCGAAAATTCCTCAATATTTAACGAAAACAATGTATATTACATTTGAATTTTTTTATAATATTTTTAATATGAAATATATATCGATAGCGTTTCGAAAAAAGGGATCAATCTGCTGTTTCCAATTGTATTTAAGATTTTCATAGTTCATGCGGTAACAAAAAAAGTTATGGCTATAGATATCTACGGTTGGGCTCATCGAGCAATATAATTGTCTATCTGTTTCGTTGAAAATAGGCCCAAGCAGTTTAGTCCCTTTGAATTGTCGTGACAAGATAAACAAACCCAGATTGGTACTCATAAATTAAATGGAGATTGACCCTTTTTGCGCAACACCGTCGATATTATGAATTTTTCTCAACTTCGTTTTTCGCCATTTAAAAAGAAATTAGGGATGTGTGATTCGATTAGTTAATTCATCGATTCATCGATACGGCGACTAATCATTTAATAGAATGTTTCATCATCATTCAAATAATTTTTGGGAAACACAAATAAAGGGTCCGCCAAATAACTTTTTTTTTTTTGAAAATGCTATAAAAAAACTACTGAATATATTCTGAAATTTCTTTTTTTATTTGAAAGTACAACCATTCCGGTTAATAATGTAAAATAATTTCATTCAAATTGCATGCTTCGGCTGGCCATGCAGTAGCCTACACGATCGGTCCAATTTTTAAGCACATTATCGATTCTGTGCAGCTGTATCGCTTGTCCTTTAAAGCGTCAATTGTCTCTGGCTTGTCGGCGTAACACCTATCTTTGAGGGCACCCCACAAATAATAGTCCAACGGTGTCAAATCGCAGCTCCGAGGTGCCCAAACGACATCAGCTCTGCGGCTGATAATGCGATCTTCAAAAACAGGGCGCAAAACATCGAGTGTAGCTTCGGCTGTGTGGCACGTAGCGCCGTCCTGTTGAAACCAAATGTTTCCAATATCCTCCTCTTCAATTTTTGTGAACAAAAATTTGTTCAACATGGCCCGATATCGATCGCCATTGACTGTAACGGCCACTCCTTGCTCATTTTCGAAGAAAAATGGCCCAATTATGCCTCTGGACCAAAATCCGCACTAAACAGTGACTCGTTTTGGGTGCATCGGCTTTTCAATGTAAGCGTGCGAGTTTTCTGTGCCCCAAATGCGACAATTTCGCTTGTTTACATACCCGCCAAGATCAAAATTAGCTTCATCTGAAAAGATGATTTTTTTGGCAAAATCGGCATCTTCTGGAAGTCGATCGCAGGCCCATATTCGTTCAGCGGAAGGATAAAACTAATTATCTGTCAAATCAGACATGAGCTAAGTGTTACCATTCACGAAATAAGCACTAGTTGAAAACAAAAACGTTAGATGGCGGACCCTTTACATACTATATAAGTACAAAGAGCCTGTTCCAATCGGTATCAAAGTGAACACGCTGAAAAATATCGGCACCAGCAACATATTGCAGGAAACATGTACATGATTGCAAGCACTATTTTCATGAAGGTAAAATCTGCTGCTTTTATGTTTCTTGTCTGTCTGTCTCGTATTTGTTTTTAGCGGGTTTCGACAAAAAAATCCATATTTGGGTGTCAAAAATATATGAACTATTAATCATTGTGTCTGAAACATGTTATATTGAATAGCAAACACAATGTGTTTGGGCACAAGTATAGTATATTTGCGACAATCTGCAAACATGTTATTTTTGGATGCAAACAGCAAAAAAGACAGATTTTTCAGCGTATACAGGTTAGTAAAAAAATGAGATTTGCGTGGTGAATAATATTTCACTTAGCCATGGGAATTGGTAAATTTTTGACAAGTGGATGCAAATTTTTGACTTTTAACAAAAACAGATCATCGGACATACAAGTTTTGCAAAGCGAAACCGAACTGCTGCCGCCGCCAATATTTTGGAACGAAGTTCTTGTCGCAAGTTTCGGGATGGGGGATAAATAAAAAAAAATTAAACAACTTTATTACAATCCAGTATTAACAATTAGATTGGTACTTTGGGTTTGTGGCCAGACTAACATATGGAGGGAAATGTCTTGTTTAATGGGAAGTTTCCTAGGTGGAGCCTGTAACCATATCTATATATGTATATGTATATGTGTATAAAAAAGAGTTTGTGTTTGTTTGTACTTGAATTTTTGATATAGGAAGTGGTCATGGCCCCGCCAATTGGGCCCTATTTGTTAAAACGCAATATCTGGGGGAATGTTTCACCAAACTTTGTCCGGCTGTATCTCATGAACTAGCAGAGGTATGAATATGATAGTTGGTATAGAAGTTGTTAATTACAGCCAGGGTGTAAGTGGGCGGTGCCACACCCCCTTTTATAAAATCGCTCTGACGGCCTTTCTAGCAGACCGATTGTTATGAAATTTTTACAATGAGGTGCTGATGACCTGCTGATAGTCCTTGACTATGCTTGGAATATAACTTGAAATTTAAAAGGTTGGATAAAGGTTCGTGGCACCGCACATACAACTTGAAATTTAAAATGGCTATATATCATGAACTATCAGAGGTCGGAAGATGAGATTTGGTATATAAGTTGTTCCAATTACAGTCAGGGTGGAGTGGGCGGTATCATGCCCCCTTCCCAAAAATTGCCCCGACGGATTTTCTAATAGACCGATTGTTATGAAAATTTTACAATGAGGTACTGACGACCTGCTGATTGTCTTTGGCTATACTAGGAATTTTACTTTCTTAAAAATAAAATAATACCTTTTCTTTTCTTTTCTTGAGATGAGTAGCCCTTTTGAAAATAAGTACATTTCTTAAAAAAAAAAACATTTTCCTAAAAAGAGTAGCACTTCTTTAAAAAGTAGCTTTTCTTAAAAAGCGTACTTCTTTGTAAAAAAATTCATACCTTATGGCTTTTCCTTACAAAAAGTACGTCATTTTAAAAATAGTACCTTTTCTTAAAAAAACATTAGCTTTTAATAAAAGAAGTCCCTCTTTTTCAAAAAAGGAGCTTTTCGGGAGAATATAATACATATTCTTAGAAAAAAAATTTTCTTAAAAAAAATTTATCCTTTTACAGAAAGTATATTTTCTTAAAGCGGCCATCGGTGGTGCAATGGTTAGTATCCGCGCCTCTTGTACATGACATTTAGGGTTCGATCCCTGCTCTGACAACCTTAAATTTCTTTCGGCGCTGGCCACCTCGGATAGTGACGGCGACGCTATCGAGTATTTAGCCATGAAAAAGCTTCTCAAAATACCGTTCGGAATCAGTATAAAATCTGTAGGTCCCAATCAGTGAGTATAAAACTAGAAAGCGCACAGCTCACTGGTTGTGAGAACCTCTCCCCAATTCCTTCTTGGAATGTAATGGGAAGCCATTTATTTTCTTTATATTTTCTTAAAGATCCGTTTAAATTATCGTATCTTTCAACGGGCGCCTTAGGCGTGTTGGAACAAACTGGTACATCATATATAGCGAAAGGACCTTCGTTCCAACCGGGTGTCCCCGAACACCTCATGTGATTTTTTGTTAATTACATTCCTCAACTTCAAATAATATTGTTACGAAAAGATGCTTTAAATTGTTCTGAATGACATCTGAATCAACGGAAATCTGGAATATTTAAAAGTAACAATAGAATCTCAACAAACAGTTTGTAGTTGTAAAGCAGCTTCATTGTTCTAACAATTTGGTAAAGCTTAATGCTAATTACATCTTCGCTATACGGTGAAAGCTACCATACACGATCTCACCACGAACGCTTGAAGAAATAGCTAAGCACCTTTCTCGAAGAACTGAGAAATAGATGGCGCTATTTCTAAAAGGATCAGAAAATGTCAGAATGTCGTTTAGTTGAGAGTTGGGAGTGATATAAACAGCCGAGTTGGGCACATTTGATGGCTCTGTATAGAAACGCCCAAAGGTACGCAACCTCAGTGAATAGTAGATGGTTTAAGATGGGCTTATTGTGAACGTTATTTCATACTTATTTCATTTTTTTAAAGTAGTAGTAAACAGTTATTTCCATCATAATTCTAGAGCAGTTTATATATGCAACCTAAGTTTTAAATCACATTGAAGCTTTTGAAAATTTATTGTAATTTATAAAAAAAAAAAACAATGAGTGTTCGAACTCACGGACGATGTGTTAACACCTGTTTGTTACACGGTACCTGTTCGATGTCTATGAACACTTAGTAACTGTTACACTGGAACATAAAAAAATAATAGTTTTTGTGCTGATGGCTCTCTTGCTATTGCACTTTCTTTTTTCTTACATCTGCTTTAAAATTAGATGCAATATTGTTAAAATAAATAAAGCAATATTTAGCTCACAGAAATAATTGGTTTTGTTTTGTCATAAACAGAGCGACGACAAAAAGTATTGAATAGTATAGAGAACTTATCGCACTCTTTTTCCGCCCTCGCGAAGACAGTCTGAGTAAAAAAGCATAAACGAGTCTTATTCTCTTTATAGAATATTTCAATATAAATGCACCATTTCGACAACGTTATTATATAAAACAATACAAAAAGCATAAATGTTTCAAAAGGCATCAATGTTTCACATCAAAATTATGAATGGACCAACTTATGACAAATGAGAGAAATACGTTTTGAATCATTCGCGAGATGTCGCCAGTGCCTTTGAGTCATTCAAATCGTTCCATGGGTTCTCTATACTATTCTATACTCTTTGGCGACGACGACCTGCTTGTTTCTTCGCTGCCGCTACATCAATACTATCATACATGTTTTCAGGCAGAGACCTTTGTTATACAACAACCACGTATGTGATGCTAACGCTGTTTGTTGTTTGCATATGTTCACTAGATTTCCCTAGCCCTGCCTATAGATGTTAACACAGCAAAAATTTGCAACTACTAAATTTATAATAACATATTGAAAATGTTTAGGAATTTTCATAAACTTAAACTTTTCATAAAACCTGACACTCAACTACGCCTTCTCCTAGCAGTCTTACAAACAGGCCTCCCTTACTCTTTCTCCCAAACTAATGTAAAATTTGATTCACATTCACTTCTCGCTTCTTTCAGGAGGCCTAGAAAGTGGCCTCATTTAAGGTTTGAAAAAGATCCGCTGGAAAGCAGGCTTGTCAGAATGTCCTTCGAAAGATGTCAACGACACGACCACTTTCCTTCTTTAAGCAGGCCTACTACAGAAAGGTACGGTGAATGCTAAAAGATGGAGTAGGGTTATTGCTGTACTTATATATCCCCATGTATACAATTCGTCAGTGCAAAACTGTAACATGCTTTAACTAAGTAGTTAACACGTCCGACTACAAGTTCGGATTTTGAAAACTTGGTAAAACCAGAAATGCTGTATTAATAATTTGGGCTGCAGAGAAACGGCAGGCCTTCCTACGCAGTCCTCTTTGGACAGCATCTCTTAGGAGGCCTTACAAAATGATGGATAGGGAAGGCCCTCTAGCAGGCCTTTTCTCTGCAGGCCAGGTAAAAGACCGACTACAAGTTCGGATTTTGAAAACTTGACAAAAACATAAATGCTGTATTAATAATCTGGCCTGCAGAGAAAAGGCAGGTCTTCCTACGCAGTCCACGTTGAACAGCATCTATTATGAGGTCTGACAAAATGATGGATAGTAAAGGCCTTCTAGCAGGCCTTTTCTCTGCAGGCCAGGTAAAAGGCTTACTACAAGTTCTATTAGTATTTCTTGCTGTTGGGTATTAGAAAGACTGCTGATACTAATCTGTTAGTTTAGACCAGTGGCAGGCAAAACCGAACGCACGTACACATATTATGTGCTTGCGTGCGGTGGGAAAGAAACGCGACAATCGCTGTCGAATTGAAAACAATGCACAAGCAGAGACTGATGCTTTTGATCAAACATATTTGTTGTGTACATGTGAATTACCGATCGTGTGTGCTTGAAAAATGCGATTATTGGCTGCCCCGCGAGGCTGTGGGTTACCACTAGCTTAGACTAAGTGTGGATTTTTCCCAACAATATATTCACAATTTGAAATATAGAATTATTACTTCTTTTGCGCTTCTGTTAATTTTATTTGCATTCTGGTCGTTTTAAATACATAATTTTAAATTTTTTAAAAATTATTCAAGTGATATTCAAAATTATTCAATTTTTCTTAATTAATGGAAATCCATATTTCAGTCAAAATTTATAGATTTTGGTTTATTCGAAGAAATTTAATATTTTTCTTTCACGTTGAAAATTTTGTTGTTTCACAAATACACTAAACTTGTTTGTTTCGAAACATATTGTGTTTGGTAGTTAATATAACATATTGGAGGTATAATGATTAATAAAATAAATACATAAATAGTTTCCCATTACATCCCATGAAGGGACCGGGGAGAACTTCTCACAATCACTGAGCTGTGCGCTTTCCAGTTTTCACTCACTGATTTGGACCTACAGTTTTACACCGATTCGGAACGGTATTTTGAGAAGCTTTGATTAATAGGCTACAATATATTTTCCTTTATGATCCAAATGTGGCTTTGCTGAAAACAAAAATGTGACAGACAACAAAGAAATAAAAAATCACCAAATCAAAATTTGGGCATTTTCTCCAGAATAATAGCAGAATCCTTACAATGGAAAAATGGTATAGTGAAAGTACCATTGCGATATTCCGGAGCATGTGCAAACTTAACTGAGATTGTGGACATTGCAGTCGTGACGGAACAGATGGTCAGAAGCAATATCAAAAGTGAATATTTCTAGGCTACAGCTCTCCATCTTTCAAAGTTATAAAAAACCATGCATTATTCACTATTCTTTTAGTAAACTGTTCAAACTCTCTTAGGACAAACTTTTCAGTTCTGAAAATAAAATATCAAAACAGTACTCGTACTGAAAACCTAATACCAGTATAAATTTTCATTAATTTTTAAATTCTTAAACTGGCATCATTGTACACTTTGAACAAAAAGCAAACAGGCATTTTCATTAAAACATTGTTATTATCTCTTTACACGTTTGCTTTCACTTGATTTAGCATCTCATTCGCATTCGCAGTTTCATTGTTTTGTGGACAATATTCACTTTAATTACAACGCCAAGTTTGCACTTCTCAAAAGGGCGTAACTTTGATGAGTCGCTACTCATTTGCAACAGTCCAACAAACATTTCTCCACGCGTCTTACCCTTTATCCTTATCTGGGTTAGTAGTGGCAACATAGGCGCATTTCCTGCGTAATAAAAATGAAAGCGCCAGTAGAAAATCAAAAAACAACCAACGTAAAATACCGGATATGAATGAAACAAAATGGGAACCGAGAGCAAAAGCAGAAGCGGAACGCAAATAAAACAAATGCACCAGCGCCACAACTGAAATGGATTTTCTCATTTAATATGCTCACTCAACTCGACTTAAAACTCGACTCAGCTCGTAGCTCATCTAGTACAAAAAGATATTTTAATACATTTTTTTCTCCTCCTCATTCATTTATTTTCGTTCGTATTTTTTTGGGGGAGGCCAGTTGTGTTTTGCTATGACCAGCAAAAAAGAAAACGTTGCAAACAAAAAGGATCTGAATGTTTGGATAAAAAAAACCCCTTTACTTTTTTTATTGTAAAACCTCAACTTTTTCATACTCGTCCTGCATCAGCGGCAGGCGATAGTATGAGCGAGTACAACGACGACGAGTACATCCGTTTGTAAACGTTACATTTTTTGTTGAAACTTTTAGTAAAAAGACGGCTAAATCTTTCATTTCTAGTTTGGGGGGAGGTTTTTCTGCAGTGGATGAATGCAGGAGGTGATGAGGTAAAATAAGGTGGTTTAAGATGTGCAGTAAATAAATTGCTACGTATTGTCCTTTCGTCGTTGATATACCTTCAATAAAGTGGGTTCTCTATAAACTATGCTCATAAATTAAGATATTTATTAACCCTTATAACAGTCAGCACTTTACAATTATTTGATATTCAATAAAAATATCGAACTGGACGACGTTTACAAAATATATCGCAATCCAGACATTTCTCCACTTGACTTCAACCATGTATTGTGAAAATTGCCAGTATTTTCTAGTACATTAAGTTAGCAAGTTCTTCAACCTTTTTTCCTCTGTGGTGATTTCGTTCCACCCAAAAACGGTAACAATCTCACCCCAACTATGTAATATTGTAATTTTACAGTAAATACACTTTATATTGTACATTACATTGTACTAGACACCACCAAATTTCCGATATATGTATATTTAGCCCTTATATCACTCCGCACTTCATCATGGTTTATTTATTTAAAAAACTACTGATTAAAGACTCCAGCGGACGTCAAAAATTAAAATTTTATTTAAAACAAAATAACGCACGAGTTATAGACACATTTTTATTTTAGCAAATTGGTCCACTCTAGCAAAATCCCTAAGAAACTAAAGGGTCCGCCATCTAACTTTTTTTTTCAACTAGTGCTTATTTCGTGAATGTTAACACTTAGCTCATGTCTGATTTGACAGATAATTAGTTTTATCCTTCCGCTGAACGAATATGGTTGTGTATACGCTTGAACAACGCTGGGAAATATTGCGACATTACTTTGAAAATCATGGTAATGTTGCAGAATGTGTGCGAAAATTGCGTACGGATTTTGGAAGAAGAGAAGCACCGTCAGCTCCGCATGTTCGTTATCTTGTGAAAAAAGTGAAAGAAACTGGCATCCTCATCGATAAACCAAAGCGTGAAAAGCCAAAAATAGTGCGTACACCCGAGAATATTGCTGCTGTGGCAGAAAGTGTGCGTGAAGCGCCATCAACATCAATTCACCGTCGTTCTCAACAATTGAACATTTCGGAGACATGTGCTTAAAATGAGCATGTGCTTAAAAATTGGACCGATCGTGTAGGCTACTGCATGGCCAGCCGAGGCAGCCATTCGAATGAAATTATTTTCCATTATTAAGCGGAAGGATTGTACCTTCAAATAAAAAAAGAAATTTGAGAAAATATTCAGTAGTTTTTTTTTTATAGCATTTTCAAAAAAAAAAAGTTCTTTGGCGGACCCGTTAGATTATTTTACCGATTGGATGCTTCGTTTCCGGGATATAGACGTTTTTAGATTCAGTTTTAGCATATTTTAAAAAATATGTCATATGACAGACATTCACTGGTTAAAGCCTACTAGGGAGATTAAAAATTTATTATTTTTTAATTTCTGAGACAAAGCCATATTTTTATTTTAGCGATTCTCATATTTCAGAGGTTTTTTGAAAATAAATTGATACTCATTCCCCACGACGATGGTTAATGGGTACCCAGGGTAACACATTACCCACGGATTTTTCCCCCCTACGTTCAGGTTCATCGTCGGCTGTAGCATCGTCCATGCAGGGAACTTCAAGAGTTTCGACTCGAAACTTATCGGCGTAAATTGGAGTTAGCAGACGGTCATAACAAAAATGGTGTCCCATAACATCCCATGAATGGATTGGGGAGAGCTTCTCACAATCAGTCAGATGTGTGCTTTCTACTACACTTAATAATTGGGACCTACAGTTTTACACCTGTTACGAACGGTATTTTGAGAAGCTTTTTCATGACTAAGTACTCGATAGGGTCGCCATCACTAAGAGTTGCGATCGTCGTCGAAAGAAATGTAAAATGGTCTGAGCAGGGATCGAACCCAGAACTGCGCACACTAACCATTGCACCACCAACGGCCGACCAGATGGTCATTACAACGGATAATTCATGATGACTTAAACTTGTTTCCGTACAAAGTCCACATTGCAAGCAAGTTAAACACCCGCCTCGCCCATTCGCCTGAAATGTTGCCAAAAAAAAATTATTGAAATGATCGAAACTACTTGATAAATTGCTTATTTACGTCTGATGAGGCGCATTTTGATCTACACGGCAATGTAAACAATCAAAATTACCGTATATGGAGTGAATATAGTCCAGAAATACTCCATGAGGAGGAACTGCACCCAGCTCGAGTCACTGTGTGGCTTGCAGTTTATTACTTCTTTGAAGAAAACGGTGTAACAGTAAATGTCAATGGGCACCGTTAGTTAAAGATATTGAAGGAGTATTTTTAGTCAAAACTTGTTCTGTTTCAACAACATTTGGTTCCAACAAGATGGAGCAACTGCACACTTAGCCAGAAGGGTTATGGCGGACATCCAACGAAAATTCCCAAACAAATTAATATCCAGTAAATCCAACTTTCGCTCGCCCTCCAAGGTCACCTGACCTGACTGCACCAGACTTTTTTTTATGGGGTCACGTCAAGCAAAAGGAGCACAAAGCGAAACCCAGGAATTTGACTGAATCTAAGCAGTCCATTAAAACAATAATTGAGGCGATCCCAACTTCAAGCCTTCAGGCCGCAATGAATAATTTTCTGATCAGGTGTCGCATATCCGTTGATGACTATGGAGATCATTTACGGTCTATCATCTTCAAAACCAATTAGTTATATTAAATAAAATTTAATTTTCTATACAATGAAAAATAAATAAATGAAATACAGAGATTTAAAATAAAGTTATTTCACTTTTTTATAGTAGTACAATTGGTGCGCCCCATATATAAAATTGCTTCCATAGAGAGCTAAGCGACATTAAGCAGAAATTTATTTTACCGCTTAATTTTACTTCTTAAAGCAACACAAAGTGCAATCACGAGAAATGCAGCAAAATGTCATTAGACATCAACTGTTGTGCATTCAAAGATAAGAAGAATAATGCAATTTCATGCGTTAAAATAAGACAAATATTTCGTTAAGATAAATGCTGTACATATTTGGCTTACCTAACATTTATTTCCAAATAACGATGGAATATTGAAAGCAGTTTATGGTGATTATTGTAATTTGATTGCTTAATGTTAGCTCCGCCCAAAAGTATGCCATAGACATACGAGAGAGGTCCCAAAACTAGCCGACCTGACGTAAAGATGGTGCCAGTAGTTTGAAAAAAGATATTTTGGTGAAAAGTTGCAACCTTAGAAAACATATGTTTAAAGTTTCAAGGCGCCACACTGTGGGCAAAATGGTGGATCTAGCGTCGTTTAATTCAATTTTCAAAGTGTTTAATTGCGCCAAAATTACTAATACTAAAATTTCTAATTACTAATATACCACTGAACGTATATATCAATTCTTTTTTGAATGTCATGATCTAGTTGAACAGCTGTGAGCTGTCAAACACAACATATGATTCAGTCGGTGCATCACTAAGCTTTAACACGTGTTTTCTTTGCATTGCCAAATTTTCTCTAAATTTACATTTGTCTCAATTAAGTGGAAGAGAAGTAATTTTGTTTATAGTTAGAGGTATGTATTAATTTTTGTTTGTGACCAGTGCTTAAGTGTTGTAGAAAAAAATAGAGTTAAACTTGACTATCTTGACTATGGCCGTCGGTGGTGCAATGGTTAGTGTGCGCGGCTCTTGTACATGAGATCCTGGGTTCGAACCCGGCTCTGACCACCTTCAAATTTTCTTTCGGCGGCGGTCACCTCGCATAGTGACGGCGACACTATCGAGTATCTAGCCATGAAAAAGCTTCTCAAATTACCGTTCGGAATCGGTGTAAAACTGTAGGTCCCAATCTGTGAGTGAAAACTGGAAAGCGCACAGCTCAGTGATTGTGAGAAGTTCTCCCCAGTCCCTTCATGAGATGTAATGGGAGACCATTTATTTATTTTTAAAGTTGACTATACCACTAACTGTTAGGGCTAGAATATTTTTTTAAATTACTATGTTGTCTTGCGTTTGTAATATGTCCAAGTCATCAGCTACTTTATGCTACTTTACATGATATTACATTTTGCATTTTGCTCAGACGAGCAGTTTATTTACTATGACGCAACGAGCCTGTGCCTAGTAAAAAATTTTCTGCCATTTAGAGTCATATATTTCATATTAAAATTAATATCAACATGTATAATGCTAATGAAATCCTTCTAATAAGCAAAAAAAAATAGAAATTTCGTAGCACAATTGGTTTAGAAATGGAAATTCAACCATAGAATCAGCCACAAATTTGAAAACAACAACAGGGAGTGGTTAGACGGACAACTTTTATTAATTGATCCAATGACTAATCGCGGAAGACCCGATAAGATGTTCGACGAATGTTCCAACAAAACGAAATTAAGTAAGGTTTCCCAAATTGTTAAGGAAACACCTCACAGTGAGCTCGTAGTAGCTACAACGAACGAGCAGTTTATACAAAGCTGGAAAACGAAGTGCGTCGAAACTTGTTTCAATCGCTAATGACGCAGGTACTGCAAAAAAAATTAAATCGTTTTTGGGATCAAATGCAAGCTTTCCGATTCCATATACAACAGACGATGCTCTGGCATTATTTTTAGATGGTAATTATACCAAGCATTCATACAAGTTGATGCAAGCTGGTGCAAAAAGTCGGAATGGCAACATATATCCAACGTACGACACTTTGGGAATTGTTAAAAAAATGTTATCCAAATGGAGTCCAATTTACGAACTATTCAGCTCAAGTGCCTTTATAACATATGGTGGATCATATTGTTATGCGCATCGTAGAAGCTCATTGTTCTATATTTGAATTTAATTTTGCTGAACAGAGTGAGCAGAATCTCACTGCTATTTATATAAGTGGGGCTGCGATGTCGGTAGCGGCCATTCGACATATCGACAAGATGTGGAATGCGACAACAATAATCTTAGCGATGAATACTTGTTTGCAGTTTGCATTGTCCAATTACAAGTGCAAAAGGGATACGTGACAATTTGGGAAAATCCGCACCATTCCTCACCTCGGTTCTGTACCCCCTTAAAAATACTTTGTTCCAAGGAATCTGCAGAGTTGATTAGATCAGAAGTTGCTAGTTGTAATGATGAAATATCAAAAATTATGCCAACAAGCATTGATAATTTCAAGATACACCATCAATTTCATTTAACGATGATAGATGGGAAAGTGTTTAGTGCTCTGGCAGAATCATACTTCCAAGTGTGTGGAATTTGCAAAGCCTCCTCCAAGTTTATGAATGACATTGATGCTGTTAGATCATTAAAACCCAAGGCGCATTTATACGAATTTGGACTATCAACACTTCACGCATGGATTCGGTGCATTGAATGTATCCTACATAAAGGGTTTTTCAACAGAGACGCTACAAAAGTAAATCGATAGGGACAGCAAACGACGCCATATTTTTCCCCGCTCTTTTGACATTTCTCTTCAGTAAGGTTTGCGATTTCATCATGGAAAGATATACGCGCCAACAACAAGTCGAAATTATTAAAATTTACTACCGAAATTTGGAGTCAGTGGCCTCAACTTTAAGAGCGCTACGTCGAGTTTATGGTCGCCATAATCGTCCTACCAGATCAACAATTGAGCGTCTAGTGGAAACATTTGAATACACAGGCACAGTACAAAATGTTCCCGTAATCCATGAGTCATCATTGCATCCCGAAAAAATTACGGTTTGGTGCGGTTTATGGGCCGGCGGCGTCATTGGGCCGTACTTCTTCCGTGATGATCAAGGCCGGCACATTACTGTGAATGCGAATCGCTACCGTTCAATGATAACCGAATATTTTTGGCGCCAATTGGATAATATGGACTTGGAGGACATGTGGTTACAACAAGACGGCGCCACAAGCCACACAGCGAATGCCACAATCAATTTATTGGAAACCAAGTTTGGTGAACGTGTTATCTCACGAAATCGGTCGTGCGATTTGACGCCGTTAGATTATTTCCTGTGGGGCTACGTCAAGTCAATAGTCTATGCCAACAAGCCAGCGACGATTGATGAACTTCGTACGAATATCGAACGTGAAATTGCAGCAGTATCGGCCGATTTATGCTTGAAAACCGTCGAAAATTGGGTTCAGCGTCTGGACTTCTGCAAGCGTGCCCGTGGTGGCCATGCAAAAGAAATCGAGTTCCATACATAATGGCATCGAACGTACTTTCACAGGAATAAAGAATTTCATTGGTATCTAAAACCGGTTTTGTTCTATTTAAAAAAACTTTTGTAGCGCTCTTATTGAAAAACCCGTTATATCTTATAGGCTGCATATTAAAAAATGGCAAGTTCGCGATGCCGATAAACATGCTGTAAAAGAAAGGAAATTGTATGTTCAAGAAGGATTAAAAAGACAAATGTATTTGCTTGCTGATATCCCATTGGCTGGTTGCGGCAACACCAATAACGGCAATACACCCAGGCGATTTTTCAGAGATCCAAAATTAGCATCGGAAATAACCGGAGTGAATGAGGAGCTAATTTACAGAATCAGTGTCATTTTACGCTCGATTGCTTGCGGGCACAAAATTTATATTGAATCTTTTAGGCAATATGCTTTACAGACCGCAGAACTTTTTATCACACAGTATCATTGGTTTTATATGCCGTGTTCCATACATAAAATCTTAATACATGGAGCCGATATAATTGAAGTATCACCACTTCCAATAGGAAAAATGTCGGAAGAAGCGTTAGCAGCCCGTAACAAAGATTACCGCAATTTCCGTAAGCACCATATGCGAGAGACATCCCGATTAAATACAATGGAGGACTTAATGCATGCGCTTTTGTGTTCATCAGATCCCTTGATTTCAAATTTAAGGAAACCACAAGGCAACTCAAAAAAGAAGGATGTCGATAATGACATTTTACAAGTTTTGTCAGAACATTGTGTACCTTGCACTTTAGATTCATCTAGTAGTTCCGAATCGGAATAAAAAAATGTTATTACTATTGTTTTTAGTATTGTTATTTTTTTTTTTTTTTGTGCATTATAATTAAATTTTTGTTATGAAAACAACTGAAATATATGAAGATTGAATAAGGCCAAAAATAGTTATTTCCAATGAAAAAAAATTTAAAAAAAAAATAAATAAATAAGTGTTTAAAAAAACTCTTTAATATTAAAGTTTAATATATTTTTAGTCCAAAAGAATGTGAAACATTCATTACATTAATTAATTAATTAAATATATTAACTTTATCATGTGTTACTGAATGAAATAAACAATTTCTAATATATGAAAAAAATTGCAACTTTCACAAAAACAAAACTATAAATATATTTTTAAAAAACAAAAATTATTTAATATTGTAGCTGAATCAATTTTCAACTAAAAAACAACATTACACAAACAAAAAAAAAATTTCCCTAAGCGTTATTAATTAATCGCAGCTAGATGAGCCTTTTCGCCCACTGTGCGCCACCTTGTTTAGTATTTTTATTTGATTCGTCAAAAGTAGACGATCTCAGGGAATATGAAAACATGGAAAAATTGGTCAGCGTTATGTAATTCGCTATTTCCATTTGGAAGTTATGAGTCCAAGCAATATTAAAGCCGAGTTATATTCTATTCTGGGCGAGTCTGCTCCTTCATTTACCACTGTAAAATATTGAAGGATACTCAGAAAATTCGTAACAATATATAGCTTTAGGAATGTATGTTATAAATATTGCCACATTTTTTTATTATTATCACTTTGTATAAGATGCTGCCATATTTCTGCTTAATGACAAATGTCGTTGGTCTGCTGTTTTCGATGCCAGGAAGCAAGCGTAATCGTTAGCTTTTAATGGCAAATACTCCTATTACTTCCCAGCAAAAATATAATGGAGTAGTTCCAACGGCTCTTCCACTTTCAGTAAGACCAACGAAGTACTATGTGCGGATTTTCGGCATACAGGAATCCGAAATTGCATTACAGATATTATGGTGTTTGTCGGAAGAACAAGACTATCTGCCAATAATGCTGTTATTGTTCGTCCAAGTTCAATGTCTGCGATAGCTCGATGGTGAGATGCGCGGCTGGCTATCAAAACGCTTGAGTTCGAATCCCGGTCCCGGTCGGGGAAAAATTGTTACAGAAAAATTAATAATTAGTTTTTTAAATCCTCGCAACACAGCCCCGTTATTTTTATGGTATACTTTCAGGCGAATACAATTTGATTCCGAGAATTTTGGCAACAAAAATGTTCGTTCGTTGTACTTGCCACATTGCACACTAGGTCGAATGGGCACATTTTCTGTGCGAAATTAATAGCGTCTAAAATACGGTATAATTTCAAACTAAAACAATGGCAAATGTTAAAGCAAATATAAACTTAGTAAATTAAACAAAAATAAATGTCTTAACATT
Organism: Phaonia tiefii; assembly: GCA_963931995.1. Lineage (NCBI taxonomy): Eukaryota > Metazoa > Arthropoda > Insecta > Diptera > Muscidae > Phaonia > Phaonia tiefii. The sequence continues at coordinate 259,230,388 of OZ008370.1, forward strand.
CATAAAGCAAACTTTTGCGATTATTATCTGAAATATTCGATGTAATAAATATATGTATTCGGATGCTATTGACTTGTGTTGATTTTTGACACAAGTTATTAACCGATTTCTTTACCACAACCTTATTTTAAAACACCAGAAACCCTCTCCACCCTCCTCCTTAAAATCAGCCACATAAATAACCAGAATCATGAGTAAGAAATGAGAAAAGGCTTGTAATATTAAAACAACAAAACAAAAATATTTTACGTGTTGTTATTAGACAAATGTATTTTGCCCCTCTTCTAAATTACCATTTATATGTAATTCATTTTCTAAACATAAATTATTTAAATTATCAAGGGAAGAAATTGAAAATATTTCCATTTCGTCGCCTGCGCCATCTTCATTAATTTCATCACGTGCATCATTTTCAATACTTTCTTGCGTTGAATCAAACGAACTTATCATTTCGACAACTTCAGGTGGCAGTTGTAAAGGCTTTTGTTGTTGAATCCGTCTGCCTAAATATTTTGTAGAAATTAGCGGATCTGATGTATCAGCTGCTCTGTTAAAAATATCCCGAAGATTATTAATGCGATTATTCGTACGTGCATGATGTAATCTGTCTGATTTATAAATTTTATGTCTCGATTCGGCAGCAGTTTCTCCAAAGAAACCTAATGGTAGCACAGTATTATCAATGATCTCCTTCGAATGTATGAGAACCTTATACAAGGTGGACGTCATTGGCAACCAAGGATACAACTTTTGAATAAATTCAGCCGTGGCGAAGCAAAATGTCTGAAATTGTTCAGATTTTAATGGAAACTCAATCGATAAACAAATCAAAATAGTTTTAAGGCGAAAAATTAGCTGTTGGTCGACGCCAGTAATAGTAGAGAAAATTTGATGGTTTGTGAAAGCTCGACGCGCAGTGTTGCCATCATTTGTGCTACCGAAGCCACCAACTTTTGGCATATCTACCCGAAGACTTAACTCCCTCTAGAAAGGGCTCTGAATATTTTCCTTTCTATTCGCAACTGCTCGTTTTTCTTCATCTGCTCTGATTTGCCATTTTTGTATGTTTAATTTGTAGCCCAAATGCAAAATATACTCAAAAAATCGGATCCAGCAATGAAGAGGACTAATTCCGTTTTTAAAGTTTGATTCTTTTCCTCGAAATTTTTCGCAAGTATAATCGGTAAAATTCAGGAAGTCTTTTGGTGTAGCGCCACAAATGGGACAAGCTTGATTTGACGAAGTCCCTGTTAAAATATTGAGCACTTTTCCATCAATAAGCGTTAAACACAAATTAAATGAAATTTCGACTGTTTTATTTTCAGCAATTGTTATAACCATGTTTTCTAGAGCATCAATTTCATTTTTTAAATCCGAATGCTCTTTTAAAACAGTGTCCTTTGTTTCCTTGGTGTATTCTAATTTGATGGGACTACAAAATCTTACTGATTGCGGTGCACGATTGTTCCAAATAGGCATTCCACATGGCAACACAAGTCTTAACGGAATAATTGTTGTTGCAAACTACGATGCGTCAGAACATTTCGATGTGCTTGGCTCATTGAAAGCTTGTTTAAATTGTGCATGACCAGTGCTGCTGTCGAATCCGTAACTTAATATTAGCTCAGACTTCACATAATTGGTATTTTCTTTTTTCATAACACCTTCGATGACCTCACTTTGCATTTCAACTATTATTTTGGCAGTATGGGTTATAACCGATTTCAGCGGAGCCTTTGCCATGGTTTCGCTTACCTCTATACCAGCCGGTCGGCATTTTATTTTAGCGTCTGCAATTTGGTTATAATGTGGATATATGTTGCAGTTTCTTAATTTACTCTCGCGACGTATTGCATTGTACTGCTCCTTTGTAAAATTATTTTCCAAAAAAAAAGGCTAACGCCTCATCTGCAGAAAATGAAATTGGTTTGGCATTGCTTTCAGCATATAGCTTTCTTATTTTGGAAGGCCTGGTTGGGCTTACTAAACTTGATTTTATAACTGCAACCATATCCACGTTTCCTCGTTTCCTAGCCGATGTCGCTGCTGCCCGTACTAGTAAGTTTGTTTCGTTATTTACTGATCTTTAAAGCTCGGCTGCTTCTCTTCTATTTCCAAACTCACTCTTGTTACAAAATTGAGATTTTGGGCGACCAACAGTCGAAGAATTGGATTTTGCAGGTGACATTTTAATTTCGAATTTAACTTCATCAGTAAGCCAAACGCTGTTATCAGATCTAAATTTGTCTGCGTTCTTCCCAAATTTTTTTCCATATTTTTCGTATTTAGTTCTTAAGGATTTGCAGAAAAGACGGCTTTTTTTCTTCCAACAATTTCATTGATCCTTCCGAAATATCATCAGCACCAATTTTTTCTGCAACATAGTTGACAACCGAAGCAAGCTTTTCTTTTTGCGAAACTCACGCAGCCACACTTCAAACAAATCGCCTTTTTTTATAGCATGGTAACCTACAAAAAACGATTTTGTTTGAGAAGCGCTAAAAAGTGGGGTTTAAGGTAAACTAAAATCAACTAATTACATCTTAGGTTATTCATTTCTTTTTACTTTTTGGTAGCCGAAAGTGGCCGAAATTTGTAAAGCTTTCATGAAATCGTAACAAAAAATCAATCAAAAAAATTTCGAGGTTATGTAAATAAATCACATTTTTTTGTGAACATATGATAAAAAATATCTTTTTTTAACTGGAACAGTAGTACTCACTTATATTCTTGTCTGCCATTGCGAATTTTCCTTTATTTATTTCCACTTTATCAAAAACGTGCACTTAAAACGTAAGAAAATTATAGGCTGCGCAAACAGTCTTTCAATAACTTGGTGAACGTGTGACTTTGATTGATAGCTGTCAGACGGTGTTTGACATTTTGCAAAAACAAAGTAAAGTTTCTGTTATTGTGAACTATTCCCTACATGGTGGCAACAATAAGTAATGTAAAATCGAGATTAAGAAATTCGACTTTCGCACAGAAAAAGTGTCAATTTGACCTAGTGTGCATTGGCCAATTTTTTTTAAACATGACTACAAATTTGATCGACGCTTTGAAAATCGTCTCAAAAACAATAATAAAAACAAAGTTTGATTTGGTAAGATTTGAACCCAGGAACTTCACCAGCTGCCGTTTTCAAGTCGAAAATACCACCATCGTGCTAATTTTTGTGCTGAATCGTAGCGCTAGTGAACAGAATTTATTCTACTTAAAAGTATCCAAATTTGGACTACTACCCTCCAAGGAAAACACAATGTAAAAAGCGACGGTGCAGCATCCAAATTTGTACTACCCAGTTCTGGTGGAAATTCTGGTGATTGGTATACACTTTTTGTTGCTGAGTCCTTCATATAATGTATTTGAACTTTGCTAAGACTTCATCATCATACTACCCTCTCTCACCAAACTCTTCCTATCAGAGGTAACACTAGAGGTGCAAGTTAATGCATCGCTGGTGGTAACATACATAAATCCATAACAATACTGAAATATCCTTTTTACCCCTGAGTTTGCTCTAAAAACAGCAACACAACCAAACAAAAAAAACTGAATAACTGACTTGGCTAAAACGAAAATCGTCAAAAGGCAAAATAACTACAATCAACAACAACCAAAAACCTTACAACGCAAATGAACGAAATGAAAACATTCATAAAATAATCAACATTCATTCTTCATTTTTTGCTGCTGCTGCAGTTGTTATTTATGTCGGTCGGTCGGTTGGTCGGTCGCCATTTTGTCCTTCTAACCAACCAACTATCCATCCATCCGGCCTATTGTTTAAATAACAAGCTGTATGTTTGTTTGTTAATACAACAGATACTTTCAAGTTATGCGACAGTTTTCATAACCTTTAGGCATTGCAAATTTCAGCAAAATGGAAAAAATTAAATCTGCTTATAGCAACGGATTCAGTAATTCTCCGAAGGAACAGACACAGGAATCCTAATGATTTCAATTACTAAGCAATATTTCCATAGTTTATTTTTACATGGATGCATAAGAAATAATGCGATTGTTAACAGTACAGTACTCCCCACCTCGTTCCTACAGTCAGTTTTCAAATAAAAAACAACTAAAACTTATTGCATACTTTGAGGCTTTGTGATTTACGTTTTCGTTACAACATAATTTTAGGCTATTTTGCATTTTTACAAATTCTGCGAAAAGGGCTATGTAAAACAATAACTACGAAAACTTTTTCCATTTACAAAGACATACAGCAGCCAAATCATCATATCCTACACTCATTCACTGTTACTACATACATATTGTAATAACTTTGTGTTCGAGTGTTGCGGACCGAAAGGTTTCATTTGAATGGTACAGATGGATGATGGTTGTAACTGGTCGGTTGGTTGATACTCATGCTTCAGCTTCAGGTTTTCCACACACCCAATAGTAGAGAGAACTTGTCTTTGCTGCAGAATTATCGTAGTTTCTTTTTCCATATTTCATATTTGCCATAGCTCATATTTCATTTTGTTAACATTTTTGTAATGGCATTTTTCTTTTACTTTTGGTCCTTTTGTTGCTTTCGAGTTGACATACATTTTTTCGTGGACATCCTTACACATCAAGGTATGGGAGAAAACAACCATTTAAAAAATGGCAGTATCCATTCCATTCACCCTTCATCTACCTACAGTTGTAAGTTTTCCATTTTTTTGTTTTTGTTTTATTTTCATATTAATTTCTCCACCAATATTTTATTTATTACGTATGGTTTTCCGTTCGATATGGCTCAATGCGCTGCAGTGTGGGCAAGGAATGATGGAGGGGTTGGATTCGCAGTATGGACCCGTTTCTTGCCATTCATTTTCTTGGCAAGAGGTTTTAACTTTATTGTTTTCCATTCAGTGTGTATGTTTGAAATGTTAAAATATTTGAGTGTTCGAGTAGTTGTCCCGATATTTCATTCAATCGTTCATTCATTCATTCGTTTAAATTTTTGTGCCAAATCCACTCGCTCCCACTTAAGTTGGGTTACTGGTGGATTTGTAACATGTTAAGTGGATTCCTTTTTAAAGTGTCCAGTTTAACCAGATGCTTTCGACAACGAAACAGTAGGGTATTTTAAAAAAACGAAGGGAAAAATTGTTACAGTATTTTCCTGATTTTGTATAGCATGTAAGATCGGCCGGCTATATTGGAGATTGGAGGCGTTAAACCACATTAGTCGTGATCTAACGGCTCTTTAAATATATGCGAAATGGTATTTGTTAAACGATATCAATCAAGCAAAGTCCAACACACACATTTTACAACATATACATATACTCTAAAAAAAAACGGCCACAGGGACACGGAGGAAAACCATAAACACGTCTGTACGGGACGGCAGACAGATACTTCTTTTGATATTGCAGGAAACATGTCTATGTTTGAAAGTATTGTTTCATGTATTGAAGATCTTGTGCTTATTTGTTTCAATGTCCACAAGTACACAATGTTTGTCACAATCTACAAACACGTTATGTTTGCACACAACCAACAAAAAATACAGATTTTTCAGCGTGTAGCCATTAATTCGAGCTGGGTTTGCAGGTGTACACTCACAGACCTAATTGTTTGAAAAGCGCAGTTTGGTGGCAACAACTGGATTTACCGAATGTCCACAACCAAATTGAGGTTATCACGACTGGATTTAGTCCACACAACTGAAATTCGGTTGAAGCAATCACTAAAGCAGTTGTGACAACAGTGACGACATCTAATCTGAATTCGGTTATGGCAAATTCGGTAGGTGTACCTACCTACCATTTGATCCAGGGCGTCGACTCCGGCTTGTTTGCATTTTAGCTCAAAATTTAATTGAACTATCGGTGGTGCTTCACTGGATCAATACCGGCGGCGCTAAGATCGGTCGATCTCACGCTAATGCCACTGTTCTTCCTCGGCACGTTTGAGCACAAAGGTCTGTCTTACAAAAATTCCCGACCGGGATTTCCAAGGCCCTGTAAGGTAACATGTTGTCGCTCGGGAAAGAATATATTTACATCGTTATGTTACAAAGTTGGTCCGAAGAATTCAGGGAACTCTCGGGGTACGACAAGTTGATCATTCTGGAGATAATTATTTTTCGTATAACTGATGACTTGGTAGTGCTAAAGATTCAATTCGCAATACCCGGCATATCATTCTACCCGATAAATGTGGTCGAAGAGGATAGCCAACATTGCGATACATAGGACTTCGATTAAATAAAACCATCTGCGCTAAATACAAAGAATTTACTGCACTAAACCCCACCAATCACCATCAGCGGTATAGTCGCTAGAGCGGGCGACTCTTGTACATGAGAATGTGGGTTCGATCCATGCTCTGACCATATAATCTCATATAGTGACGTCGTCACTATGGGGTAATTACCCATAGTACCAGATTCTCAAAAAACGCTCTGAAACCGGTGTAAAACTATTGATCCCAATCAGTGAGTGTGAAATCTAGAAGTAGTACAGTTTACTGATTTTGTGAAGCCTGTACCTTCATGGGATGTAATGGGAAATTATTAAAAACCTGACCACAAATGGTTCTACAGACCATAATTTTCAATCTGAAAGATTTCATATGTTACGCGATCTTAAGCGTTTGAACTGAACCCAACAGCTGCAATGTATATGCAACAATCTTAATGTGTACAGATCATCTAGTAATCCCTTATGGAGTCTTCGGCCTTTGTAAGATACTTCGATTTCTTTAACATCGTAAGATAAACGATTATGAAAAAACTGCAGTAAACTTAAGCCATCATATGAATGTGTCAGTTGCCAAATCGATTAACTCCATCAAAAAATACCTGTAGAAACTTAAATTTTCGCTGGGTTTTCAAATTCCACGTTCATTATAAATGCAAACTGACATTATATATTACTTCACTACAGAAAATGTATGTAGGACTTTATTATCCGGCGGATCACAGAGAAATCTGAGAATTATTAAGGGACAATATTCATGGATCGAGCGGACAAAACACCTCTGGTTGGGAAAAAACTGGTGTCATAGTGGTGATTCATGGCTGTGAGTTCCCCCCAAGGAAGTTCACCCAAGTATCAGTGATGCCTTTTTGATGTGGTTTCGGTCATATTTTATATACAATATTGTTTGACAATTCATCATGAAAAGACTGACACCGCAACAACGTCTCCAAATTATTCCGCAGTATTACGAAAATCTGCGTTCTGCGGAAATGTTTTTCGAGATCTTCGAGCAATATATGGTGGCACCATTCTGGATAAATGGATACGTAAATTGACAGAGTCGTCGCATATAAACAGATGAACAAGTCGAAGAGATTCTGGAACTACCTTTACACCAACGAAACTGCGCTGTCTGGTCTTGTGTATGGGATGTTGGAATCATCGATCCGTATGTCTTTAAAAATAAGGGCGTACTGAAAACAAACCGTCAATGACGAGCGCTACCGCCTCATGATAACGTACATTGTTTTTCCTGAAGTTGAAACTCGTGATGTTTGTGATATTTGATTTCAGCAAGACGGTGCTACGGCACACACAGCATGCGAAACGATTTCTTCATTGAGAAATCAGACTGGTGAGCAGTTAATTTCGAGCTCTGAACCCGTCAACTGCCCACCTACATCGGGAGATATGACACCTCTTGCAGTCTTTTTCTTTGCGATTAGGTGAAGTCAAAAATCTTCGTCGATGAGCCAGCTAATATTTAACACTTGGGAGCCACAATTATGCACGTAGTTCGCGAGATACCGGTAGCAATACTGGAAAGAATAATTGCAAATTTGACCTTCCGAATGGGCCACCTACAGCGTAGTCGCGGCCTACTTCTGAATGAAATTATTTGTAAAAAGTAAGTTTTAGATTTTGTTCTTTCGGTTGATAACAAATATTCCGACATCCAATTCCATCCAAATTTAAAGTGTTCGTCTAAAAATTATAACATTTGTAAGTTGACCTAGACAAGCCTTTAAAACAAAGTAGCAAACCAATATTTACAACGATGCCATATTTTATCTACAGTTTTCTTTTGTTCGGTCATTTGTAGTGAAATTTTATACACCAACCAAAATGCAGTTTTGTGCGACATTTTAGCACCAACTCGGAATAAGTACGAAATTATCCCTTAAATTGTTTTTCAGTTTTGCCTTATTTTTGGCATTCAAGGTGAGTTTTTACCTTTGACGTGTTAAGAAACTTATAAAATTCGAATTTTATGAGGAATATTTTTGAAGTACATTTTAAACCTAAAACAGGGCATTTTTGCCCTTTTCCACAAAAATAACCAAAAAGACCCATTTATTGAGGCGGTAGAGGTTCAAAGTATTTCAGAAAAATTTTTCTTGTAGAATTTGACATAAAATTCCAAAATACACCCTATGCCTAAAATGTAAGGATAACACGGTTGCTTATGCCGATTCATCATACGAATGTACAAAAGGAAAAATTTCAGCACCCTTTAAAAAAATGCAGACGTAAACTTTCAAAACGCCGATACATGCGTATTTTTTATCCCTTCTACCAGAATCCGTTGACCGAACCTTTTTATTTTCGAAAAAGTTTAATTTTGTTCCACTGTGTTGTTTTCCATAGTTAATATTATCATAGTTAACTTTTTAGATAGGTGCATAAATATTGTTCTTAAAAATAGTTCCAAAGATTGTTACTCAGTACTTTTGTAAAAATTAAAATATATTTCATATTTTACCTGTTGCTGCTGCATACTTTCAGGCTATCATAACTAAAATCTAATTCTAATTCTAATTGTGCAATAGATATCTCTCTGCTCCAGAATAAAAATCTAACAGAGCCAACCTTCTAGAAAATATAACCCCTTACCAATATAATTTGAAAATTGATATTTTAGAACAATCGGTTTCGAATACTAATCAAGTTTGCTCTCATTATCCCCCAGTGTGCAGTGTTGCCAACACTCTACCGCCACAACTGTCAATGCTGTTGACATATCAAGTGCTTGAGGGGATTTCATACACAAAAACTTTACAGTATATTTCGGTTTGTTTTTCTCTTTTTTCTTTCAGAGAAAAATAAAGTCAAAGAATATTCAATAAAAAATAATAAAATCGTTATCGAACAAAAAAAAATACTAAAAGTTCAATAGTCTGTATAAAAGTAGTTAACTGTGTGGTGACAATTGATATAGGGGTCAGTTGTTTTATAAGGAAGAGCAAAAAAGCAAAAACTTACTGAAAACTTATAACGAATTAGTTTAGTTTGTCCCCTCACTCCCCCCTACGCTAATGTAAAACAAATGATTTGCAAAATGTAGGTCAATTCATTTGAATTTTCTCAATTATTAAATTTTTGCAATAGATTGTTAGGATGCAATTAATAAACCGGGTTAACTTTTAACAATCAAGAGGTAAAATGTTAATTATATAGACATCGGGTGGGTAAATGTGACAGTGTATAATTTATATATAAAAAAATAATTCCATTCACTTTAAGGGAATTCAGCACCTGAATTCAATTCTGTAACTTTTTGCGATAGAAATCGGTAGTTAATTTGACAAAATTCGGAAATTTTGTATTGAAAATGTGTGAGTTTTGAAATTGTATCACCAATTGTTATCGTTAAATCGTTACAGAATTCCGGTGCTGGTTAGGAATATGATTTTCTCAGTCTTCCTAGAACAAAGTTTCAACTCTGTGAATTAACTCATTCTGGACAAAATCTTACAGTCTTTTTTAAATTTGTTAAAAAATTAAGATTTTTAGAAAGCTTTCCTTTATTGAGTGTTTTTTAGCTTTTGACCGGATGACCTTTGGCGGATGACCTTTGGCAGATGACCCATAAATTGGACATATATAAGTAGAGTGCACAAATAGCCCATTGTTTCAGCTGATGTGTGAGAGCTCGCACTGTCCTAATGCAAAATTATCCTTCTTCTATTGAAGGTTTTCCTTATTTCTTCGGACACTGTTGGCAACCAGATGGTGGTATACTACTCAGAATTAACCGTCCTACGTTCCACTAAAGGTAATGTGAGCACATGGCCGGATATACCGGAAATATGCGATCATTTGCTTCGACGTGCTTCTTCCACGAATTAGTTTTATTGGATTTAGCTCGTCTTGAAAGACCCATACGTTTAATTGCTGTTTTGTGTCGGACTCATATGCATACATCCAGCTTCGTCACCGTTGGCGATGTAGTATCATGCATTTGAGCTACCACGGTTGTATTTTTTCAATATTTCTTTGCTCCAATCAACACGATCCTTTTTTTGAGCATTCGTCAAATTATTTGGGATCCAACGAGAACAAATATTTTTCACGGCCAAATGACCGTGCAATATCGCATTGATGCTAGTGGCACTAATGCCCAAGGAATCCTCAATCTCACGGTAAGTCACATGTCGGTCTTGCTTTATCAGTTCACGCACAGCATCGATGGTTTCCGGCAAAACGGCCGAAGTTTGACGGCCTTCATGAATTTCATCACGGAGCGGTCGGCGTCCGAGACTGAACTCTTTCGGCCAGCGATATACAGTGTTTTTTTTTATGGTGCTTTTGTCTCGATAATCCCCACTATACTCACTGATTTGGACCTACAGTTGTACACCAGTTTCGAATGGAATTTGGAGAAGCTTTTTCATGGCTAAGTACTCGATAGTGTCGCCATTACTAAGCGAGGTGGCCGCCGCCGAAAGAAATTTAAGGTGGTGAGAAAAGGGACCGAACCCAGGATCTCATGTACTAAAGGCGTGCACGCTAACCATGGCATCACCAACGGTCACATGTTGTTACAATGTTATACAATACTGAACAAAAATACCATGACAGATTGATCTGCCATATAAGCCCTGCTAGAAAAAATACCTCTAATTGAATCACCCATCAATTGAAGTAAAACTCAGATGTCATAAATTGTTAAAAAAAAATCGGTAATATTAAACACTTTATCTATTTAGTGGCTTCTAACTAGCATTGGGAAAAAATTTATCAAAAATTTAAGAATGATTCAAACAAATTTATTGAGTTTTGGTTTCATAAATATGGCAACACCCAACATTTTTTTCCACTGTAATTTTTGGAGTAAAATGAATCAGTAAATTCATTTTTATAAATTTCATTGGTGACACACTGTTTCTTGAGTTGTACTTTCAACAGTATGGTAACAGTGAACAATTTAATCGGTTTTTTTTTTTTTTTTGACTCAGAATATTTTTCTTCCACCGCAATTTCCTAAGTTGCTACATTATGAAAAGTATAACTATTGTTTAAAAAATATGTGGTATCACTAGAAAGCATTAATATGCATTTGTGACTCTGGGAATATATTGATACGTATTTGCCATTTATCCTTATTTTAGCACTTTTATATTTCTGGTTAATAAAATAAGGTTCTTTTTAAATGACGATAGTGGCAATATTAGTTGTACAGTACAATAACTTCTAAAATATGTATTTTCTCAACAACAACTGTTCCTTGACAATGTATACTTTTATGCGTATTAAATCAGGCTGACTGATTGGCACCACAATCGGCTATTTTTATCAGTTATGCTTCTCGTTTTCCCATAGTAGTTGCTTGTCGATTTCCCATAGTAGCTCAACTCATAGTAGCGCCATCTATTCTCCACTGCTACATAGAATACAGCAGCGCCTTAATCGTTAGGGGTGAAATTATATAGTAGTGTCATTTGTTATCGATTATTCCAGGGTTCTTAGCGAATTCATCAGCCGTTAGTGTTGAGATCATGTTGGTAGCTTTCAAGTTAAAGCGGTACTCACTAGGTACTTATTAACATTAAGCTTTCAACGTTACTAAACTTTCAAACTGTTAGAACTATCAAGCTGTAATACACCACTAACTAATTGTTGGCATTCTAACGCTCTGCAACTGAAGTCGTAGTCCGACAGACACCACAATTAGAAAGATACTATTCTTGTTGTTTCTATGAAACTGAATGAAATAAAACATAGTTTACAAAAGAACGGCATTTGTTTTAAGTGTTAATCCAATTTTAGCTTGAAAGCTATTTGATAATAAATAATAATGGTTTCCCATTACATCCCATACAGGAATTGGGCAGAGCTTCTCACATCCAGTGAGCTGTGCAGTTTTTAGTCCTATACTCACTGATTTGGACCTACAGCTTTTACACTGATTCCGAACGGTATTTTGAGACGATTTTTCATGGCTCAAATCTCTATAGGGTCGCAATCACTGTGCTAGGTGACCGCCGCCGAAACAAATTTAAAGTGGTCAGAGCAGGGATCGAACCCAGTATCTCATGTACAAGAAGCGCACACTTACAATTGCACCATCGGCGACAAACTATTTACTGTTACAAATACATAAGGCCAAGAAGGCGCTAGTCAGATAGAAAATCAGTTTGAAAATAAGGTCTGCTAGACCTCACGTCAATTATGGTGTTAAAATTACAGCACGTCAGTAGCAGAGAGCTAATTTCACTTGGACATACTGTGCTTTCAACTGTTATTTAAGCCAAAAATGTTTGCCACTATCGAAGCAATATTTTATCCCGACAATTATACCATCATTATTAGAATCGATCATTAACAGCCAAAGTCACGATCTCAAAAGAAGAAAACCTAAGCGAACGAAAGCCAGTCACTCCAGGCTTTAAATGTTATTGTGTGGTTGTGTGTTTGCAAAATCGGAAGTCACTAACTATTTTCGCTGTCATCTATGCGAACGAAAATGTCAAAACCAGTCAGTTGTCTTTTGGTTGTCGCATAGAAATCAAATAAAAGCTTGAAACAAAAACAATTTAAATAGAATTCAATAGAAGAAACACAATGGACAGAATATAATGTCATTATAATAAATTTGTTATTAAAATATCGCACCCTAAATACAAAAGCGTCATAACTCAAAATTTCTCGATTTTAATTTTTTGCTCAAAAACAAACACCAAGGACCATTTCTATCTTCTATAAAAACCTGGCGTCAGTTTCTCTGTCGTTTCGTCAAAAAAATCCTGCATCAATACGTCTACTTTTGAAATTATTCATACATTTTTTAACTTTGCAACCAAGTTTTTTGCCTCTGCTGAAAATTCGTAAATTTTTAGTTGTGACACTTTTGTATTTAGGGTGCGATATATTTCCATTTCAACAGAAAAACGCCAACTTTGCGGCACCTGCAGATACTGGTTAATCGTACTCTTCTCTCTCGCTCACAAATTAAATGGCGAACGTCAACTTTATTTTATTGCTTTGAACAACAACCACACAAACACACGTAAAACCATGCGAACGACAAGTCGAAAGATAGTGACTCGCTTTTTGAAACAAAAGTGAGTGACTGGCTTCGTTCGCTTGAATTTTGTGGGAGAGGGTGTAAGTGCGGCCCGATTTTGTACTGAAGTGTATATGTTTTCGTTCGCTTGTTAGTGGCTCCCAAATCAGCTGTTTGTCGCCTAGAAAGAAAGCGAACGTTAACGCTCGACATCGTGACTTTGGCTGTAAGTGTAGAAATTATACCAATTTTGATCACATCATGTAGGCAATAAATGATATGCGTGTTTAGCCTTTGGTTGGTTGGCTGAAAAGGCTGCAAGACAGCACGCTGCTTAGCACACTTAGGCTAAAGAAGCCCATTGTGATACCTGCAGTTTCCTCCATAGCAACTATTGACTAGTCGTCCAGCCAATTTGCCCTTTCAATAAATTTGTCTATAAGACCTACAGGAGAGAAGGTGTTTCGTCGTCCTCTTCCATGCCGCATCTACAGAGAGTTTCTATGTCCCAATCGTAGGGCGTGTTTTCCTACAAGACAATGTCCCGTAGGTGTTCCTATCATTGTGGATAACCTGCCTCTCGGTAAGTTAAGTAGTTGCCTAGTCCTCTTCCTGTCTACCTGTGGCCAGAGGGTCCTGGCTTGTTTACAAGTTGAAGTAAGTCTCCACTTGTCTTTGAACTTATTATCGGCCCACTGCCTTATCTGCCAACGGCAGGTAGAGATTGGCATAATAACACCTTATTTTGCCGGAGGAACCTGTGCCTTAGTGCCCTGTCTTGCTAACGCATCCGCTACGCAATTACCTGGAATGTCGCTGTGTCCTGGTACCCAGATGAGCGTGATGTCAAAATACTCTGCCATCACCCTAAGTGACGAGTGGCATTCTTTCGCCGTCAGGACGTAGCAAACATGGTTTCCAGGGAATTTATGGCAGCCTGGCTGTCTGTATAGATACATATTCTCCGGAGGGTTGTGAGACTACTTTTCAGTAGTTCAGCAACCTCCAGTATAGCGGTAATTTCCGCCTAAAATACACTACAGTGATCAGGCAGCTTGAAGGAGACATTTATATTAAGGTCCGGTGAATGCACCCCATAGCCTACTTGCTCGTCCAACTTTGATCCATCCGTGAAAAATCTGATACTACTGGTATCCCCTTCCAGTGACTTTTCCCAGGTATTCCTGTTCGGAATAGAAGTCCTTAAATTTGTCGGTGGTAGAAGGTAGGGGATACAGTAGTCCGTTTTTACGGGAATAGAGTTGATCCGGTGTAGTAATTCAGCGTGTGCGGAATGCACCGATATCAAAACGCCAAAATCTCTGATTCTCACCAGGGATGTAGCGGCTGCCGATTTGGCCATGATATCAGGAGTACAGATGTTCAGGATATCACAAAGTGCAGTACCTAACGTCGTGCCCATTGCCCCACTAACGCTAATCAGTGCTGATCTTTGAATTTTCATCAACGAATTTAGAATATATTTCTTTTGGAGGGACCTCCGCCAAACTACGATGCCATAGAGAAGTATTGGTCTGACTATTGCCGTATAAATCCACATGGTGATCTTAGGAGACAGTCCCCAGCGTTTTCCTATCGCCCCTTTACAGCAGTAAAGAGCAACAGACGCCTTTTTCACCCTTTCCTCCACATTCGGTTTCCAAGACAGTTTTCTGTCGAGAATTATCCCCAGATACTTGACCTTTTCCGTCAACTGTAATTGCACCCCATTAACTGACGGCAGTTCAAATGTGGGTATTTTATATTTCCGAGAGAACAAGATAAGCTCGGTTTTAAGTGGGTTAAGTGATAGTCCGTTGTTAGCGGTCCAGTTCGAAATCAGACTAAGTGGGCTGGTGGTACGAATGCTAAGTAAATTGAGGTTTCTACTCGTACAGATGATAGCAATATCATTGACATAGGCAAAGACCTGGCATTCGGCCCTGTCCAATTCAAGAAGCAGTTCATTGACAGAAGTTAACCAAAGTAGTGGAGACAGAACTCGCCCTGCGGTGTTTCCCTGTTAACGCTTTGACGGATCTATCCACCAGAAGCTTCCCAATTAGGAGTGTCACTAAGCTGTCGACTCCTAGATTCTGTAACGACCTGAGAAACGCCGAAGGTTGAATGTTATTGAAGGCTTCCTCGATGTCCACGAAGGTCTCCAGAGCGGAGACCTAATTCTTAAGAGAGTTTTCTATTATGCTGACTATAGAGTGGAGAGTCGTCTCAGTTGACCTGCCCTTGATATAGGCATAGACAGACTACACTATAGATAGACTACACTACTTTTACAACTTTTACGAATGTAACACAATGAATTCAACACAGATAATTTCAATATTTTGATCAATCGTATTACAATAGTCCACTTTTACATATTTTTACGAATGTAAGAATGCGGGAGATCAGCCGATTAAATGTCAAAAACTGAAGGTATGGTTGCAAGTCAAAATACAAAATGTAATGTTATCGTGATTTACGAAGGCTTTTTAAAGGAGTATAGCGTGATAATTGCAGCCTGACAAGCATAAGCTAAATAGGGAGTTAGTCGTTAGTGGATAGATCATATAGTAGCGCCATCTGTTATCGATTGATCGTGGGTTCTTAGCGAATTCATCAACCATTAGTGTTGAGATCATACATGGTAGCTTTCACTTTAAAGTGGCCACTTACTACTTCTCAAAATTAGGCTTTTAATGTTACTAAACTACCACTTTGTTCGAACAATGAAGCTGAAATAAACCACAAACTGTTTGTTGGCATTCTAAGCCTCTCCAACTGAAGTCATAGTCCGACAGACACCACAAATAGAAGGGTACTGTTTTTGTTATTGTTACGAATCTGAATGAAATATACCATACATTAGAAAAAACGTATTTTATTTCAACATCTAATTCTATATCAGGTTAAAAATTATTTTCAAATAAATATGGCTAAGTAGGCGCTAGTCAGTTAGAAAATCAGTTTAAAAATTAGGTCTGTTAGACCCCACGTCAATTATATTGATAAAATCACCTCAGTAGCAGAGGGCTAATTTCACGTTGATTTGTATACCATTTATACCATTTTTATCGTAGCAATATTTTATCCTGAAAATTACACCATCAGTGTTAGAACTGAACATTAGGTATAGAAATTATACCAATTTTGATCATATAATCTGGACAATAATTGAGGCTTTAATATCAGAAGATATCAGAAGACTTTATAGCCCGGTTTTTGTAAATTATACAGCCAATGGCATCTAGTGACTGTGACTCTCAAACATTGAAAATTTAATACAAAACTGTTAACTTTATTGAACGCTATAGACTTCTGGCTGCCTTCTTCGAAAATACACCACTGTGCAGCGATAGTAGGCAAGTCGATTCCGCCTGCTCTAAGATGTGTAACCCTCAGAAAGTGTTTAATTCTAACGAAAGGACGTTAAGCACAACATTTACAAAAACAAAACCTTTAACATAGCTATGCTCCTCTGAAGACTTTTATATTTTATCTTGTTGCTTTCAAGCGGGAATTATCCAAAAATCGATAAAACTAATATTTCTTTAAAAATACAGTAAACCCATTTACATCTTTTCCATTTTCACTTCCTTCAAAATGTTGTTAATCGAATACCCAAACCAACTTAAATGCAGACCCAATATCTTTTTTTTTTGTTTTTGTTTTCCTTAACATACATCTGTTGTTGAGTTAAGATGTGTAAAAAGCTTCTCCCACTAGAAATTTCTTGCCACATCTTCTTCTCTGTACTCTTTTACTCTACTCAAGTTCCAAACCATTTCCTCGTAAATAACTCATTTGCACATAAAAATCTATCTTAGTTGTAGGAAGAGAAGTACAATAACAACAAGATGAAGATTTTTGGGAGTATGGTGATGGGAATGGGAAGGGATGTAAAAGAGAAAAATGTTGAAAACTACGAAAATTAACTACAACTACTAGCAGATAATTTATAAGCCAAATAACTACAAGCTAAATGTAGTTAATGTTTGGCTCTACAACAGAGCAGTAGCAGCAGCAACACGAGCAATTGCAAACGCAATGGCAAAACAGATACTGGTGGCAGTTACTGCAACTTGTCCTGGCGAGTGCCAACAGGACCGCCAATTCGAATGAGAATCAAAAACCGTATCTGCCAGCAATGTCTTTACTTTCTCAAAAGCCATAAAAATATGACAAAAGCAAATATCAGCGGCAGCAACAACAACAAACTATGAGCAGCAATTGCTCCAAACACCATCAACACAAAGATACAACAGCTACGACATGTACAGTGACAGCGAAATGTAGGTTTGCAATTCAGAAATTTATAGCACATAAGGTAAAATCTGAGGCGAGAATGAAGTTTATTGGATATTTTAGGATTTTAAGCCCCATTATGTTCTTAAATGCATCTGGAATATAGGAATTTATATTCTGGAGTGATACCTCTGGCATTCAGCAACTAAGACCAACCAGAGGGGTCAGGGGCCTTACCATATGAGGATAACGTGTTACTCCAACCGGCTTCATGTTCAGCTTTTCTCCTCCTGTTGGCAACAGCAAGTTCTCGCAGGCAATATGCCACCTGGTCTTTCCAACGAAGTCTTCGTCGTCCTATTTTTCGTCGTTTTTTAAGTACGAATTCGAAAACGTTTCCTTCTGATCCATTCTACTGACATTTGCCGAGCCTACGTCGATGTCGGGATACAGAATATACAGCTCGTGGATCGTCCACAGTCAATACTCGCAGTTTGACCAAATTTTTTTCCGAGCATTTTTATCTCGAAGACTCCCAGTGATGTGACGTTAGCGTACGATATGACCAAGAATTCTGCGCCATAAAGCAAAAAAATTTGTATGACAGTCTGCTATAGTTGGATCTGTGTTTGTCGTGGGAAGGTTTTAACTCTGAAGTGGTTGCTTAGCCCGAAATAACACCGGTTTGCAAATAGAATTCTCCGTTTGATTCATAGGCTAACGTTTTGGCTTTTGTTTACGGTAGGTCCGAGGTAAATGAATTCACCCACTACCTCGAAATTATTACGCTCATCAACGTTCACCACTTCCTCTAACCAGGTGAATGTTCTGTTTGTCGAAACCATTAATTTGTCTTATCCTCATTTACTGGCAAACCCACTTTTACTGATTTCCTCTCGATTCTCGAAATACCCCAGTAACTTCACACCGTCAGTGGTGCAATGGTAGTATGCGCGACTCTTGTACATGAGAACGTGGGTTCGATGCCTGCTCTGACCACCATACTTTGTGAGGGCGACACTATTGAGTACTGAAGCCATGAAAAAGCTTCTCAAAATACCATTCGGAACCGGTGTAAAACTGTAGTAACCATTCATTGAGTGTAAAACTAGAATGTGCACAGCTTGCTGGTTGCGAGGAGCTCTCACCAATCCCTTAATTGGAAACATTTTTATGTTGAGTGTTTTTCAGACCAAGTTGTTCGTGATTATTCTGTTCGATGAAAATGTTATATATTCTATAACCTTGCTGGCTTTTTTGGTCGCAATTCCAATGTATTAAATAAAACTATTTAATTCAATTGTTTTCCCTACGTTTCGATGCTTTATTGGCATCCTCTTCAGGGGAGTTTTATTCTAAATAACAATGATAACAATTAATATTACATTTAGTATTTTCCGTTCACTGTTCACACTTACTTCGTTTTTCTATATATTTATTTGCATGTCTATTTAGTGTTAATCTAACATAAATGTATATATGTCGTACATGTATGTTTTCTCCACACTATATATGTTTGTCCAGTGTTAGCGTCAGGTAGTAGTGACAATTTGTCTTGTCTTTGTCCTCTTTTGTGTTCATACTTATGTCATGTTTTTGTTGAATTCTCAAACTCTCTAGTGTATATCTCCTGTTAGTGTTCTTCTCTCTGTCTATAATTCTGACGTTTTCCATGTCTGGTGTGTGATTGTTCTCCATCATATGTTGTGAGAGTGCAGTGCTCATTCTCCTGTTCCTTATGTCTGCCTTGTGTTCTGTCATTCTAGTTTCCAATGATCTTTTAGTGGTGCCAATGTATATTTGCCCACATGTTTCATCAGTGTTGCCAGTGCATGAAATTTCATATACTACATTGTGTTGGTGGTTTTTGTGTATCCGGGTTTTTGTCTTGGAGAATATGTTCTGTAGGGTATTGTTGGGTTTGTGTGCAATTTTAATGTCATTATTGAAAATGTTTTTCAGTAATTTGTTATCTGTTAGCGATGGTATGTATTTGACGCTTATATATGATGTGTTTTCGTTTCGATTTTCCGTAAGTTGGGTTGTAGTGTTTGTTGTCCTATTGTTATATTTTTGTATTAAGTGTTTTATGATATATTGTGGATAGTTGTTTTTGTGGAGAATTTTAGTTATGATTTTGTAATTTTTGTTGTGGAATTTTTCATGACTGTTATCGAAAACTGTTTTAATGAAATTGTAGGCTGTGTTTAACTTTTGATTTTGCGGTTGTGTGGAGTAATAATTCATCATTCGTCCGGATGCTGTCGGTTTTGAATACCAGTCTGTAATTAAAGTTGTTGATTGTCTGTGTATCTTCAAGTCCAGGAATGCAATGGTTTCGTCTATTTCTTTTTCTATGGTGAATTGTATTTTATTATGGTATTTGTTCAAGTGTTCTAAAATGGTGTCCGTGTCCTGTCTTTTGATGATGGCAAAAATATCATCAACATATTTAACCAACACTTTGGGTTTTATATTATGTTTCCGTAAGTCTGTAAATGTGTCGTCTAATAATTTGTCCAGCACTATGTCAGCTATTGTTGGAGAGAGTGGGTTTCCCATCGGCATTCCATACGTCTGAGTATATATGTTTTCATCAAAGATGAAGTAGTTGTTGTCGTTGAGACAAAAATTGAGGATTTTCAAAAATGTTTGTCTAGGTATGTCCGTGTATTTTGAAATTGTTGCCCATTGGTGCATGATATTTTTAATTGCCAAATGTGTAGGGATGTTCGTGAATAATGAGACAACGTCGAATGAGACTAGAATGTCGTCATCTTCAAGTGGTATGTCTGCTAGCCTTTCCCTAAGTATTTTGCTATTTTTAATGTTGTATTGGTCCGATATAATATTCTGCAGTATTGTCCCTATATGTTTAGATAAGTTATAGCAAGGTACGTTCGTAGATGCTGAGATCGGTCTAAGAGGTATGTCAGGTTTGTGTATTTTCGGTAGTCCGTAGAGTCTTGGTGCTATTGCCGCATGACATGTAAGTTTTTGTTTTAGATATGTGTCAATATGTTTGTTTTTGTAAAGATCTGTAATGATGTTATTGTTAGTTTTCTGTAATTTGGTGGTGGGGTCTTTTCTAGTTGGCCTGTATGTTGTTTTGTCCTCCAGTAGTTGTGACATTTTCGTGCTGTATTCTCGCCTGTACATAATGACAGTTTTATTACCCTTGTCCGCTGTTGTGATGATGATTCTGTTCCTATGCTCTCGAAGTAATTTCTCCGTGCGTTTGTAGATGGTAATTATAAACTTTTCCCTCGGTGTGTTGTTCAGCCTTCGCTTGTAATTGTTAATATTATTCGCTATTCTCGTTCTGATGATGTCCTTTTCCCTATCATCTGTGTGCTGTTGTACTCCTTGTTCCAGTTCTGCGATGATGTGTATGGGTGAGAAACTTTTGCCTGTGATTGGTATGGCAAATTTGGATCCTAGTGAGAGCAGCCATTTGGATTCCGTTGGAAAGTATACGTTGGTGTTATTGATGAACCAATCCTCATTGAATGTGAGTCCTAATTTGTCGAAGTGTTCCATTTTTTTTTATTTACTTGGTACCAAATTGATTGGTGAGATCTATATTACTCTTTGCAATGGATTTCGTGTCGGTCAGTGTCATTATACAAAGGAGTGTCAGCTTCAAAGGAATACCACGCTCCGAATATCTTGGTACAATTTTCCCGGTATCGGGATATCGATGGCGGTTTTCTAATCTACAAAGAATTAGTAGGAGTCGATTTGTTTTGCATGGATTTTTCGAGGATTTATCGTACTGTGATAGTTACTTTCCGGGCCTAAAGCCACACTGAAACAAATGGTTTTAGTCTTTCGCACTTAACGCTTGAAAGGACCTTGCACGCGTTGAATAAACTGTTTATTCACTATTGTTCGTGCGTATTCTCGGCCACCTTTTTCCAAAACAGAACACAGTCTGCTAAGGCTTCAATTTTTGAGCATAAATTTGTCTACCCAGATTTTGCATATGAGCTGATGCATGCACCTTTCCAACTCATAGCCGACAGACTTGAACACCTCAACCGGTGATCCATCAGCACCTCGGGCTTTGTTGTTCTTAAACCGGGAAATTGCAGTTCTAACTTCGGTTTAGCTAGGAGGAGGCAGTCGACATCATCGTCTTATATTAGCTGAAGTCTATCAGCTCCATTGAAATCTCCTGGGACAAATAAAGCAGAGAAGTGATCTCTCCATATTCACTACATACTCTACATATCTTCAACTAGATTTCCATCATTATCTCTACAAAAGGGGACCCTGATCCATGAGCGTTGGTTTGACTTTACGCTTTTCGGTAGAATTTACGGGCCTCATTATTCGGCTTGTAAGATACAACTTGCTCACTCTAGCGTTTTCTCCATACCCGTTTCTTCTTCTTAAATAAACTCGTTTCCTTACTCCTCTTCTCCTTGTACCGTTTCGTCGTGATTCGCGTTGCCACTGAAGCCGTCCGGCGTCCAGGTTTCTATACGTCTGATCTCGTATGACCTTGGCTCTGGATAACCTTGTGCGACCATTTACTGCAACGAGGTATTCATCCGAAACGATATTAGGTCCACGAATCACAGGTACTTCCATTACACTAGTAGAATGCCTTCCATCAATTACCAGGTGATCAATCTGGGTTTTCGTCATGTGATCAGGGGATGTCCAAGAAGCCTTGTGGATGTCTTTATGTTGAAATCAAGTACTACTGACAACCATATTTATCGCCGCGGCAAAATCTAACAGTTTTATTCCGCTATCGGAAGTGTTGGCGTGTAGACTGAATTTACCGATGGTTTGTTCCAAGACATTTTTCCTGCCGACTTTGACATTAAACTCATCTGGAATAATCTTAATGTCATCGCCAGGGCAGCGGTCGTATGTTTCCTATAGGCATTCATAGAACATGTCCTTGGTGTCATCGACTTTATCTTCTGTCGGTGCATGTACACAAAATGGGCGATATGTAAAAATATTTTGCTTTTATGCGGATGGTGGCTAAACGTTCACTCACGGGGTTGAACCTAGAGACTAGAAACCCGAAACCAATTGCATGCTTTTTCTCTTGGCAGCTGCAGTATATGGCAGTATATCATGTCTTGTCCATCACATCTCCTGGATATCAGTATCTACAGCCATACAATTCTCGAG
This sequence comes from Phaonia tiefii, assembly GCA_963931995.1. Lineage (NCBI taxonomy): Eukaryota > Metazoa > Arthropoda > Insecta > Diptera > Muscidae > Phaonia > Phaonia tiefii. The sequence continues at coordinate 259,252,999 of OZ008370.1, forward strand.
GCTGTTTTATGTTTTATGTTTCTCATTCTAATTTTATATTTTCATTGCCAATATAATGGTGACGGGAGGCAAGCCAAACACACCGTGGTTCTGCAATTTACCTACTGCCAGAATATATTCACAGCAGCCCATTCTGGAGCAGACTCTGACCAGAGTGCAAATCTCGATGACTTTGCCAGGCCTTTATTTCGTACTCCCCTGCATGCAACCGTTGTTGACCACTAGTATTGGTTCACCCGCCTTCTAAGGCAAAACTGAGGAATATATGCATATCAGTTACTGAGTGTCTGCAAAAAAGACTACGCGCTGAAAAATAACAACCACAGTAACATATTGCAGGAACCATGTACATGTTTGCAAGCATTGGTTTCGTGACTAGAAGATCTGCTGCTATTTGTTTCTTTATTGTTGTCCACGTTTTTGTTTTCAACAGTTTTCCACAAACAAATCCACATTTGGGTTACAAATATATATATTACAAACTATTAGTCATTGTGTCCCAAACATGTTATATTGAATAGCAAACACAATGTGTTTCGACACAAGTATACAATATTTGCAACAACCTACAAACACGTTTTATTTGCATCCAAACAACAACGCTGAATACAAATTTTTCAGCGTGTAGGTGTCCGTAGGAACCCTATTGGCAAACACGGAATAGCATTTAGTTCACGCAGCCACTCTTTATCAGAGTGCCCACATTTAAGCCTCTCCACATCTCGACAAAATCGTTACCTCTGGTGAGGGACTTTCCGACAATTGTTTCATAATATGGACTCACTAAGCTTTGACGTCTGGAACTGGTTCAAAGCTATTAAATAGTACCTACCAGCTCCAGGACTGTGAGATGACTTTATACATTAAGTATATGTGTTTGCCCTATGGAGTACATTGTTCGTCCTAAGTAAAAATTTCATAGATCCCTTTAAGAATCTGATATTCCGATTTTCTTTTTTTTCTGGGAATTTTAATTTTTGTCTGAAAATCAGTAGGTATTATATTCCGTTGACGTCCCTTAATGCGACACTCTCCAAATTGCAATTATGCACATGGTTAGTCTGTCCTACGTGACCATATTATATATATATATATATGTATGTCCATTGAAGGACATTGTAATTTGAAAATACACATTAAGAAGTGGGTTTAAAGACGCCAATTGCAACCCTATCTAAACGTCCTCCATGGGCATTAAGGTGTTCCAAAAAGTAATAAATTCATGAAATTTTGTATATGTATACTTTGCAAGTCTTTATTTTCCGGGACACCTTAATGGGCACATTTCGTCTGTATTATAGGCAAATCTAATAGCGATAGCTGAAATGCAAACCAAGGAACAGCAATTTTATTTTATTTTTACAGGAAAAGAAACTCCCCTAAACTTACCTTACTTAAATATGATTCGAAAATATGGCTGCCTCCAAATAGAAGTCGAAAATTTAGTTATGTTATTTTGCATTTCAACTAACGTATATAATATTTTGGCAGAACTATAACTTGAAAGTTCATTGAAAATATGATGTGCATTAACCTAACATTGCAATGTTAGCGAACAGTTTGCGGCATGGTAAACCAACAACTGTTAACGGCCTGTTTGTGGTATGCATTGCAACAAAATTGTGTTAACAGTTTGTCAGCACAGTGGAGCTTAACGTTATGAAATGGCAGTCATGGCAGAATGTTGGAAGCAACTGTTTACGATCCCACGAGGAAAGGTTGATGAATTCGCTATAGGAAAATCTAACAACAGATGGCGCTAGTAGTATCTCCGCCCCCAACCAGATGGTTGTGGAAACGGCTGATGGTCAGCTATAGAGAGTTATAATGCATTTCGAGTTAGACTCATTTCAAACGCGCAAAAGTGTACATCGTCGAGTGTTAGTATCAGTCTTGGGACTGTTAAATGTCAAATATTTTTATTTTTGTCAAAACCACCTGATTTTATACTTAAATTACAGAAGTGAGCTAAATTGGTTAAATTTAGTTTCAATTTAATACTCTGCTAAAGTTTCCAAAGTTTCTTTTCATACCTAACCTTTGGTACTTAGTGTATAGAACAAAGTTATATATACTTTAGCATGGTGGAGTAAATTACACATTGTGCCATATTCCTTTTGTGTACTCACTGTACACTAAATGGAACGCAGAAAGTAGTTTCATCTAACTGCAAAACAAGTAGATTTACTCAAACCAACAAAATATAGACATTTTTTTCAGATGCTGCTGCCTCAATGCAGCAACTGCAACTTTACTTTGGCGATGAGTGAATGCAGTGTATCTGTTAGTTAAACTATCGCCAGAGAATCGCTTTCACTTGCACTGGCGGAAATAGCATCACATACTTTCCAGTGTTTTTTTTTATATTTTGTGGAATAGAAATTTCGAGCGATGTGGATGAAAATGTTTGTTGGGAGGGGGAACTAAAACAGACCTTCCTAGGATTAATGGTGGTAGAGTTAAAAAGTTTTTATAGTTTTATGTCGCTTCAGTTACTGCTACTGCTGCTCCTGATGAATGAACATAAAGTGTAGTTAGTGCTGCAGGACTAATGGTTAAAAATTTGAAGTTATTGCTTTAAATGCCAAAGAATGGAATTTTTTAAAACTCCGTCATATACTGCGTAGCTAAAGGTATTTTATGATATAGAGCAGGGTATATGGGTTGATTCAACATTTGAAGGTTGTTGGTTATAGGAATTTATGTTTTTGAGAGAAATATTTCTTAATTTGGAATGTGGATAATTTGAAGTCATGCGAAGAAGATAATAGATTGGGATTTGTTTCACAAAACTTTATGAGAATGCATGAATTACAGATGATCCTTATTAAGGATTAAGTCTTACTGAAGGAAAATATAGTTAATTCATGTACAGTTAAGTAAATTCGAATTAATATTGAGATACAATGCGTCATACTCAGGAATCACTAAAGATTAATGGAAAATGAAAAACTAATATTTTATATTTTTTTCCTAAATTTTATTAAGGGAAAATATTTTTTGGGTGTCTGAAACCAAATTGAAATATTTGCATCCTTCGAAGGACTTTTTGCACAGTCTCATTGCAGACTCTGAAAGTGTCTCTAAATACTTTTCCAACGAGGTGTGTGAGAACACGAGAGAATTCCTTGTTTTCGCACCATGGGCGAAAGTATTTTTGGGTGCCTGAAACAAAATTGAAATACTTGCATACTTGGAAGGACTTTTTGCACATTGTGATTTCAGATTCTGAAAGTGTATCTATATACTTTTCGAACGAGGTATGTGAGAACACGAGAGAATTCCTTGTTTTCGCACAATAGGCGAAATTATTTTTGGGTGACTGAAACCAAATTAATATATTACCATACTTCGAAGAACTTTTTGCCCATTCTGATTGCAGATTCTGAAAGGGGTTTTAAAGCCCTTTTCAACGATGTATGTGACAACACGGCAGAACTCCTGGTATTCGCACAATGGGCGAAAGTATGTTTTAGGTATCAGGAAATAAATAGACGCACTTGCATGCTTCGAAGGACTTTTTGTACATTCTAATTGCAGGCTCGGAATGTGATTTTCAAGTGCTTTCCAACGATGTTCCTTGTTTTCGAATAATCTTACGAAATTTTTGCAAGATGTGTTTCCAAGAGGACAATATGCTTCTTACAAAGCGGTTTTTGTTTGGCCGCGAAAAATTGTTAATAATATATTGTTGTTAGTGTAATATTTAATTTTCGAGTATATGTAATGCTCCGGTGGGTTAAAACCCACTTCTATTTATATATATCTCTTTTTCACCGCATTAACATTTGTCTGTTAACACGTTAACAGAGTTGAATAAATGAATGTGGTTTGTGTCTTTGCTAGGAATTTATCTTCACGAACATGCCCAACTTATACATAAGATAATTAAAGTGCGTCAACTGCAAACATGTAGTTAAGTTTAACAACAATAAATGCCAATTCGAAAGAAATAAAGATATAAACTGTAAAAAACATTCTGTAAAACTATCGGAGAGGATGGCTATAGTGCGCTACTGTAACTCATGTAGCCCATATGTTTCCAGTCTATCAATGTAAAATTCGATAAGAGTAAAGAATGTCGAATTGAATCAGTACAATTCCCCATGATAACTAACACTGCACTTCCATGGTGGCCGTGTTAATAAAGCTGCGTCAATAATATCTATTGGTGTCCAGCTTACGAATGCAAACGTTACTTTCATAAAATATATTAAAGAATGCAAAACTCTGAAAAATATATCAAAAATAAGCAGACAAACTATGTCTACGCACGCTGAAAAAAAACGGCCTCTGTAACATATTCTCTCAAACACGTTCTCAAGCAACTATATATACGTTTGGAACACACTCCAAATATACATATATTTGCGAGTCCCAAAACTGTCATATTTTTAAACGCAAACATTAGCATGTCTAATTGCAAAGATGCATACTTTTACATGGAGCGTAGTCCATCCCAAACATCCATATACTTACGTGGAAACATTCTTGTGTTTCCTCCCATACATACCATTGACTACTTTATGTATTTAACTAAAACGCAAAAGATCAGTCGACATAAGAAGCACTCAAATCAATTTCAAACGTATTCAGGAATATTTATAAATCACTGACTGAAAGGATAATGTTAAAGTACAGTTATACAATTGCAATAACATTAACTTAGACTTTGAACAATCTCCCTTTGTCCCCCTTTTATTATTTAGCTCTTGATACAGCATAGCGACAAAAAACTAAGAAACAAAGCACCAAACACAGTTGTATTTGTAGCACAAACAACGCCGTATTTGGATCATAAACACTTATATATTTTAATATATTAATCATTGTGTCTGAAACATGTAATATTGAATGGCTAAGACAATGAGTTTGGATACAATTGTAATATAATTGCGACAAGCTCTAAACACACGTTATGTTTGCTATCAAACAAGAATACATTTTTCAGCGTGACGGCAAACTCCGCCCGCACAGAATTTAAGTGACTATACTCTGAAGATACTCACCATCAATCACACCCCTTATACTTCTCTGTCCCGTCCACCCCACGGTATCAATATTGTTAAGAATTTCCTAAATCGTCCTTTTTAGCTGTGTTTTATTTAGCGTAGTAAAACAAGTTACGTTTTAAATTAAAATAAGTAAACACAATATAAGTACAATATTAGATAAGTACTGTATCATCCAATACATTACAATAATATACGTTAAGTACAATATTAGTTATATGCCTTGGGACAATGTCATCTGGAAATATCCATCTGTTACCAGAGTCTTCAAGTACTGCCATCTATTTTCACGAAAAGTCTAGTAGTGCCTACAATATCTGTGGTCTTTCATTGTCGTTATAGTCATATATGGAGATTTGTACCCATTTCCAGAACCAGTAGTATTGGCGTTTTGAAATCTTAACGAATTTGCAGTGTATTCATCAAATTGATTTATTGCAAAGGTATACTTTCAGGTGCTGCATTAATAGCCCTGTTATTTACATTATGTTAATTTGGGCATTAAGCGCAAGTAAAAGCTTTCACTTAATCGCAACAATATCAACCAACTAACATTACAATCACACGACCGTGTATCATATATACACATGTGTATGAGCACCGCCAAAGTGGTTTCAGTTGCGACAACGAACACACATGAATGAGTACTTCGCAGTAATTCTCAGTCAAGTCAATGTATCCAGAGCACTTACTGACGAGCCACATTACCAATCGCTTCCCAGGTTTTGATGCAATAGATCCTTGCACACTATAATCTAGTTGTAAAACCGGCAAAGATTATGTTCTAACCGTTTTTTTTTCAAACGGTTTCGGCTGAATATTCTACCCAAGGGTTTCGATGACACAGCTGATTGATCTCCTTGTTGCGAATTTGATGCAGGATGGAATGTGTAAGAGAATAAGCGATAGGTGAATTGAACAAGCTGGCCTTAAAATTGAATTTATTGGCACTTATTGGTTTCAAAATAACTCTATGTGCAAAAAATCAGTTTTCCTTGCAGGAAAAAACTCGCCTAAAAAACTGTCGTTAGCCCAGTGAAATTCGACGAGAAATTTGTTTCAGACACATTCACAATGTTTATATCTTTCTTTTTGATTATACCCATAGCAACTTAGGCTAACTGTTCAACCATTTCGGCTTCGGCTGACTATTCTCTTGTACCTATTCTGCGACAGTCGATCCCAGTTTCCCTTACGAATACTCAGCTGTCCTCACCGTACCTGAATTATGTATGCCGATTTTGGAACACCGCATACCGAACCCCAACTGCTCTCAACGCATCTCAACAGTTTATACCGAGCCAGTAAACTGGATACTCAACTCTGATCCACGAAATCATTACGTGTACAACATACTAAATTCCCGATTGTATTAAATCGACCACACTGCGAAGTATCTGGAGAGGATTCCATGCCAAGACGAAATTTCTAGCCCAAGACGAGCGTTCCTACACCAAGGCGAGTGTTCCCGGTAGAGTATGGACAACCCCAGGCGAGTATTCTGAGAGCAGAACAAGTTTTCTCAGCCAGTGAATCTGTTGAAGTCGTTTCTGCCAACTAAACTATGTTGTATCGTTAGAAAAGCTATACAAAATCTAAAGTTAATGAAACCATTCTGGTCATATTTCCAAAGATTTTGTGAATCCTAACGAAAAATCTTGAACATGACACAGCTTACCACAACCACGTTCCAATTTGTACAACACTATTTAGGAATTCGTTGGCTATACATTGGTTTGTGCCGCATATATATTTAGGTCAGGTTAGATCCAGGCTGGGTCTAGACCGTGCGTAAAGGCTACCAGACCATTGTAGTGTATTTCAGGTAGAAGTCATAAACATCGGAAAAAGTGCCCTTTGGCTGTAACAAAACGGCATTATCGCCTAGGATATAAACATCTTGACAGACAGGCTGCTTCAAAATCTCTGCAATCTGTATTCCTGACTTGGAGAACTTCCCACAACTGCCGCTCATCTCTAAATGAGATGAACTAGCAGTTCGATATTCACCTTATATGGATGCCGGGGTACTGGAACATTCCAGGGAACTTAGAGCAGATGAGCTGGCAAGTTTAAGAACTATTTTACTGTAAGGAACTGTTGCACTGGATATGGAGCATGTGGGTAAGCTGTCTCCTTTCTGCATGCAAGCTCGTGCTTAAACCCGAAGTTATGAGATATGCGAACGCTTATGGTCTCGTGGTACATATTGCAGGATCATCAAGCAAGTATTGTCAAGTTATGACCCAAATCGTACGGTAAACCTCATATTAATTCGTAGACAAGATACATCTATGCTACACACTGAAAAATCTGTCATTTTTTAATGTTTGGATGCAAATATAACGTGTTTGTAGCTTTTCGCAAATATACTGTACTTGTGTCCAAACACAGTTTGTTTGCTATTTAATATAACATGTTTGAGACACAATGGTTAATAGGCTATTATATATGTTTTTAAGACCAACATGTGGCTTTGCTTGTTGAAAACCGCTAAAACCAAAAACGAGGCAGACAACAAAGAAACGAAAATGCAGTAGATCTTAAATTCGTGAAAACAGTGCTTGGAAACTTGTACATGTTTCTGCAATATGTTGCTGGGGCTGATATTTTTCAGCGTGTAGTAGCTGAAATCACTGCAAACTGTTTAATGAGCAGACACGCGTCTAGACTTGGAATCTCAGGTCATGATTACTGCAGAAGCAGTGGGATGAAGGGAAGGACGAGAGCGTAAAACATTTTATATGTTACTGCCCAGCCTTTTGTGTTAGTAGGATAAAATACCTAGGGTCTTATTTCAGGGTGGATTTAACAAATTTCTATATCCAGGAAGTTAAGCTCAATGGTCGGGATGGGGTATCCTATGGCTTGAACACCTTTGAACCATACCAGATCAATTTACAAGTTCAGCGATGGTGATGGAATGTGACGTCGCGTTATATCACAACGGTCCTCATTTGACTGAGTGTGTCAATTGTTACAGCCACTTCTACCTAACCGTATATACATATTTAATTCGGAAAATTTTCATATTTTCTGAATTTTGTATTAATACTTTCATATTCCAATAAAAAATATATATAAATCGATTATTTTTAAAATTTGAATTTTTATGACCGATTTTTGTTAGTTTTTGGTTAATGTATGAGAAATTCATACTACAAGCTTACAAGTCATGAACATTTTTCTAATTGAAAAATGGTTGGTTTGTGTTGGAAATAATAGACAATTCAGTGCAACACACACTCACTGGAATGACTAGTTTCGAACTGCGTGACAAGTTCATCATCAGATGCCTAACTACTGTGCCTGAATTGATACCATCGGTTGATCATCAATCGTATATATACAAACTCTCTTCGACCAACAGTGCCGCCACAGCCTGCATTGCAAAAAAGCTAATTACCGTGCTCCACCCTGTACATAAAATTTAGTTTAAAATTGTTTTGTTGTAGTTTGAAATTTTTTTTTTCAATGATGGTCCTTATCGCACGTTGCGGAATGGGGGGCTAAATGACAAAATTTTAAACAACTTTTTTTAACTACTTTATTCCAACCCATTATTATCAACAATATTGGCTACTTTTGGTTTGTTTAAAGGGAAGTTTTCTAGGTGGCGCTTGTTTATCACACATTGTAGTTTTGAACCCCATTACAAGTAAATTTAGAAAAGGCAAAGCGCAAGACTGGCAAATCCATGAAGTACAACCCTGAATAAGATTTGGCGTGCTTACTCTTACACTCATACTTTTGGTTTGTGTCTAGACTAACAGAAAATTTTGTTTAATGGGAAATTTTCTAGGTGGATCCTGTTTATTGTATATTGTAGTTTGAACCGAATAAAAAGTAAATTTAGAAAAGCCAAAGTGAAAGAAGTTTAAACAAATAAAATTTCCTTAATTAAGTCCGTTTTTTAAAAAGGGTAAATGTTCTCAAAAAAAATACCAATTCAGACACAATTGTCTATTATTTCCAACAAAAAATAACCATTTTTCAATTAGAAAAATGTTCATGACTTGTAAGCTTGTAGTATGAATTTCTCATACATTAACCAAAAAATATTGTTTTTTAAAAACAATTTTTCGGATAAAAACAAAAAATAATAATTCTAAGTTGCGCGATTGGTGTATAAAATTGTCTGCTCTTTTAATAAATTGAATCAAATTTGAGAAAAAAAAACTATTTTTTCATGCGCAAAACCGGAAGTGACCATTTCAAACCAAATTTTTTTTAAAGTTCGCATATTTGTTTTTAATTTGTTTTTTAATTCAAAATTATAGATAAATTTAGTCTTACATTTTCAAACAAAGCACCAACCTATAGTTTAAAAACTGATCTATAATTCGGTGCCTCTATTAAAATTCTGACAGAAACTACATCTATATTTTTTTTTTTTTTTTTTTATCAAACCAACACTCAGGGGATGCCCCCTATAAATGCATTGCATTGTGTTGGCGAAGGAAAATTGAGGTAGTAGAGGGTGGAAAGAGGGAGTAGTGTCTGTTGATATTTGCCTTGAATGTTTGTATGTCACAATTGGTGGGAAATACACTAGCCGGAAGTTTATTCCACGTACGGACTGTACGGCTGAAGAACGAATTTTCTCTATAGTGTGTAGTGCAGTCAATCGGCCACTCGACAAAAAACGGATGAGAGCTCCTGGAAAGCCGCGTACTTCGGCTAAATATCCTCACGTCCGGCATAAGTTGACGGATGTCCGAGGAACACATACCGTGGAAATATCGATAGAACAGTGACACGCAACCCACATTTCGGCGATGCTCAAGGGAGGCAATAGAGTTGGATACCCTACTGTCCCCTATTAACACCGTCGCTCTCCTCTGGATACGGTCGAGAAGCTCCAAAGAAGTCCTAGGAGCACCTGCCCATATATGGGAGTTATACTCCATCTTTGGCCTGATGTAGGTGGTGTAGATATTGAGAAGATCAGATGGAGTGAAGTATTTCTTGCACCGCTTCAAAAAGCCTAGACACTTGAATGCATCTTTCGACACTTCAAATACATGTTTTGCCCAACGGACATCACATTGTATTTTCATGCCCAGAACATCAAGAGCGTCTGATTCATCAATATCCACACCGTCCATAGACAATGACGATACACCTGGGTCAGCAATACGTTTATGCGACAACAAACAACACTGGGTCTTACTCGCATTAAAATCTACTCTATTCCTTCGACCCCATTCAACAATGGACACCAGATCGCGGTCGAGTGTTTCATTCATTGTCCGTCGTTTGACTTCAATCTCTTGAAGACTTGGCCTACGATCGAATGAATAAGAATGGCAGAGATTACTGTCATCGGCAAAAGAGTAGATTGGATTCACAGTCTGACCCAGGAGATCGTCAATGAAAATAAGAAAAAGAGAAGGAGAAAGAACAGAGCCCTGTGGTACACCTGCAGTCAATTTATGCTCGTCGGATGAAACCCCATCTACAACAACTCGTATAGTGCGATCTCTGAGAAAACTCGATATAAATCGAGTGAAGTTATCACCGACACCAAAAGCAGCGAGCTTTGACAAGAGTGCATCGTGCCATACTCTGTCAAAGGCCTTGGAAATATCAAGAGCCACTACCTTACTCTCACCAAGCCGGTGGATGGATCGACTCCACTGTTCCGAAAGGAACGCCATCAGGTCTCCAGTAGATCTCATTCTACGGAAGCCATACTGCCGATCATTAAGAAGGTCATTGGACTCAAGATGACCAGCAGGAGAAAATTTAGTTAATACAAGCATAGTCAAGTAATAGCTTTTGATATTCATATTTGTGTCAAATCAATGAAATTAATTCCAACCCTAAGTCTATAAAAAATCTATTCCGTAGCACTTGTGACGATAACTGATCAAATACAATATACTACCTATTGCCTTTGCAAAATCTTAAGTATTTCTCCTAAATCAAACTAGTTAACCTCACATTTTATCGTATACTCTCAAGTTAAATTCAGTAAACTAATAACATTATTCATTCCAAGTATCTCTTGCTAATACTATCAAAAACTGAAATTTAACTTAATAAAAGTAAACGAGTGTAAATTATTAATCTATTCAAGGCGTTAGAAACGCTATTTAAGCTGGCTATTCAAGTGTTCAAAGGCTGTACGAAAGCAAAGATAACACAACAAAAATCAAAACAGCTTATAAAACTATCATTTACCTAAAAGAATTTGTGGGAAAAATTAAAATCCAAAGAAGGAGGTAGATGAAGAAGAAACTATTAAAGCTGTTGTTGCCACTAAGAAACCGACAAAATAACTATTCTAGTAACAGCCACACAGACAACCACCGCTCGCTCTACCAGGAAAATACACAATAACACCTAAAAGTCTACCACGCAATTGTTTACATTTTCCAAAAGTATACAAAAGCAAACAGTAGCAACCTATAAAATACCCAGTCATTCACTATAGTAGCACGCGATGTATTACTACAGCACTTTGGAACACTTACACAGGCACAACTACAAATGCCGTAGTGAATACAACTACGAGGTGGAATATGAACATAATCGAAAACACGCATACACATACATCGAACGACATTGAGTTGATAGCACTTACACTAAGCGCTTTTAAAATCCTCCAATACCTAACCTAAATACTCTTAAGTCGCTCACGTTTCGCTGGAAAACTAATGGAGTGTAGCAAATAATGAGCAAAATGGATGGGAAAGCAATAAAAATTATAGTTTTTATTTCACGATAAACGATAATGAGAAAACTTTTCGATACAATTCGATTTGGGAAAATAAGCGAATTCTTTGTACAACTACAGCACAACTCCCTGGCTCCGAAATACAAGTCTGGTGTAATTGGGATATTTTTTGACAATTTGGTTTATTAGTTTTTGATGAACCTGAAATGGGCTTGTACTTGAACTTCCATTAGTAATATACAACATGATAGAAAAGCAATTAAAATTGTTATACATATGAGGGGCGGTGTAAAAAGTCATGGCCGTATTTGATGAAATCATGGCCTTTGATGATAAAATGGTGAATGTGTGCGAGTAATGAATAGAAGAACGAATGTTCGTTACATTGAGAATTTTTAATGGTTTCTAAAATCATTAAAAACTGTTGAACCTATTTGAATGTAGTTTTCCATAGAATTACAAGTTGATCTTCAAAATTAAAGCATACTTTTTGGCTTGCACCGAAAATCTAAAAGAAAGCTTAATTAGCAAAGCAAGAATTATTTAAACCGTGATTACCAGAATTTAAATAATTTTACAGTCTGGTTCATAACATGGAGCGCATGATTATTTGTGGTTTTTGGTTGTTGCAGTTTCAACAAATTCCGTACAAGAGAACCTTGTACTTGCGCCACTTTTACCAACTGGCATTTTACTTGGTAGCTTTGGCCACGCTTTATACAGGCAATATTTGTAAATTCCAATCATTGTAAATTCCAAAAGCATAACTGTGGAAACTCAAATCGATAGTCAAGTCATAGTCAAATGTCGATAGTACTCAAAATGTCAAAAAAATTTGGTTTTTAGTTACATCCCATAAAGGGATAGGGGAGAACTTTCCCCAATCAGTGATCTTTAAGCTTTCTAAATAAAATCAGATCTGTTGTGCCAAGATTTTTAATGGCTCCCAGTAAAATTTTTTAGAACTTGTTGCCAATATCATATCTTGCAGGACTACTTACTGTGTTATGATTTTTTAGTCCATAACTAGTTCTGCGGAACATTTTTCATCTAATTTTCACAAATTTATTTTTGTTCCATATAATTCGTATTACTAACCAGCGGCCTATAATAGAATACTAAAGGTCTCTCCAGGCTCTTATCGACCAAACTGTTCCTAACCAGTCCGTTCTCCAGAAAGGCAGCCGTTTCCAGAAAATCAAGCGCGCCCCGAACAAGGAACACGTCTGTCTTCTACATTCAACCATCACATAAATCATGGGGCCGGATGCTCTCCTAGCCGAGCCATCATTGGCAATCGGCTATCCGCATCTGCAAGCCCAAGCAGCTCATAAGGATGCGCCTTTCACATTCCCTAAGTCTCTTCATCTGAGCGGACAAGATTCCGAACAAAACAGGGAAGCATAGAATATGATGGGAATGTAACAAGTAGAGGTACATCGCGAAAATGATTTTCACCTTGACCAGAGTGTGGTCCATGTGTTGATGTAATTCGAAATTCATCCGGAGTAAGACCCCCAGATACTTAAACCCGTCCGCGATCCTAATCTCGTGGTCCCCAACAAAAAGGTCAGGTACGTACGCCCTACTATTCAGGTACAGTATACACCGCTGTCCCTCAAACGATATACAGTATCAGTTTCCACTTGTTGACAACACCTCCATGTACTCCTTGAACCTGGAGTTAGTGAATTTCACCCTTGTACCCGACATGGTCACAAGTATGTCGTCAGCATATACCAGCAAGAGCCTGCCCTCAGACGGCTGTAGTACAACACTTACGAAAATATTATAAAGTACATGACCTAAAAGCGGGGTACTCCCGCCATATCATCCCTTACATAGCCTCATCCGGAATTTTGGGACCAATCGAATATTCTGAGGAGGTGAGCAACACCGAAAGAATGATTATCAGAACGGTCATTTCACCCGTGTTCTCATATATGTACAAGATTCGCACACACTGACCATTACACATCCGAGAATCAGACGCTGAATCTTGAAAGTAAGAGTTAGTACTTACTTAGGTGGACTCAAACAACCCAGAGGAGTCAACGGACCTACAAAATGAGGATAACATGTTTCCTTCAACCAGTTCGATCTTCAGCTTTCCTCCTCCAGTTGGTAACACCGAGCTCTGGCATCAAATATTTCACCTGGTCTTTCCAGCGAAGTCGTCCTAATTTGCAACGTCCCTCAAGTACGTCTTCGAATACCTTTCGCACTGGTTCATTGATCCATTCTGCTAATCCATATGCGCTATTTTGATACGATATAACTACGTCGATGTCGGGATTATACGTCGATACTCGCCGATTTCAATTGTAGGACCTTATATTTTTCGAAGCATTTTTCTCTCGAAGACTCCCAGTGATGTTTCATCAGTATACGGTATGACCCAGGATACAGCGATATAAAGCAAGACAGGTTGTATGAGAGTCTGATATAGTGAGATCTTCGTTTCTCGACAGAGGGTCTTATCTCTGAAGAGATGGCTTACCCCGAAATAACACCTGTCTACGTTTGATTTCTCGGCTGACGTTCGGTGAGATCTTTACCAATCATTATTGAAGGTTTCGTGTCGGTCAGTGTCATTCTACAAGGGCGTGTCAGCTTAGCAGAAATACCAAGCTCCGACAAAGCTTGGTACAGCTTTCCCCGTATCGGGCTATCGAAGACAGCCTTACAATCTACAAAGAGGTGGTAGGTGCTAATTTCTTTTTCGTGGGTTTTCTCCAGGATTTGGCGTAATGTGAATACTTGGTCGATAGTAAACTTTCCAGGCATAAAGCCACACTGATAAGGTCCGATCAGGTTTGCAAAAAACGGCTTTAGTTTCTCGCACATTACGCTCGAGAGGATATTGTATGCGATGGATAAAAGACTCATTCTACGATAGGTCATACATATACTCGGGTTGCCTTTTTTGAAAACAGGGTGCAGTATGCTAGACTCCAATCGACGGGCATGCATACGCCTAGCAAGATTTTGCATATGAGCTGATGCATGCACCTTTACAACTCGTGGCCTCTAGCCGCCATAAACATCTCGGCCGGTAGTCCATCAGCACCTGCCGCTATGTTGTTCTTAAGTCGGGAAATTGCAGTTCTAACTTCGCTTTGGCTAGGAGGGGCAGTCGACGCCATCGTCCTGTATGTGATCTACACCCTCATCTAAATTTAAATCTCATGGGACAAGTAAATCAGAGAAGTGATCTCCCCATATTCCCAACATACTCTGCACATCTGTGACATGATTCCCGTTCTTATCTCTTCAAAAGGGGCGACCTGTTCCATTGCCGTTGGTGTGGCGTTGTACTTTTCGGTAAAATTTAATTTTGCGCGCACTTCACAACCGTTTCTCTTCCTAGATAAACGGAATTTCTCCTCCTCTTCTCCTTATGCCGCTCTGTCGTGTCTTGTGTTGCAACTTTCTGAAGCGTTGCCATACGTGCAGGGTGCTTTTCGTCACTTGCCATGCGACATTATTCATTATACCGTGGTTTGTCTTTAAGCGGTTGAAATTTGGACTTTGAACCTCTATCTTAAATAAGTCTATATTAAAAATGTCACTAGTATTTCAAAACCCGAGAAGATTCCTTAAAACAAACTGATAGAAATTGAGACGAAAATCTTGCCCGACAGCATTTACCAGATTACAAGAGTCGTATGCTTCATTATATTTCCTAAATCTGACGACGTTAAAAAAATGGTTTGCCGTTACATCCCATGAAGGGACTGGGGAGAGCATCTGACAAACCAGTGAACTGTGCACGTTCTGGCTTTACGCTCACTGATTGGCACCTACAATTTTACACCGGTTCCGAATGGTATTTTTGAGAAGCTGTTTCATGGCTAAATGCTCGATAGTGTCCCCGGCACTAAGCGAGCAGGGAACGAACCCACATTCTCATGCACAAGAGCCGCGCACACTACCATTGCGCCATCTGGCGGCGTGGTATTACTTAAGGATTATAAACTGTTCATAAATAACTGTCAAAGGACTAACCTTTCCTTATATTTCGTGAGTAATTAAATTCACAAAACACGTGAAATTATTACTTAGCTTTGAAAATAAACTGATCATGTCCGTAAAAATTTATATTTCTGAAACTACAAAAGTTGTTTCGTTTCTATTATTTTTAAACATCAAACACCTGATCATTGTGACAGTAACATTCCGTGAGAGCATTGCCTATATTCATATAAACTTTCCAACACTTTCCATCTTTCAAAAACTACAAAAGATATTTACTTCATTCAATATCATTGAAGTGCTATGCAGTTTAATAACTATGCACTTTCGTTATCATACTGTGTTCTCTCGTCAAAATGACGCTGTAAATATCACTTGTTCTTTCGCAAAAGAAGAAAAACTAATTAAAATGTAATTATAGCATACTTTTGGGATACGCTTCTTTGCCATTTTAGTGGGTACAATTAAAATTTTTGAAATCACAATTCCTAAAAGGACGCAGCAAAAAGGTTACATTCCCTGATGCCCAGAAAAGGGACTCAAACAAAACTGTTAATGTTAGTTCTTTGTAGCGTAAAGATTGCAGTTGCTGGTTTTATGAGTTGGCAATGTTTTCGCGTATTCTCCTAAAAGTATACTACATAGTTTTATTTTCTTTAACTCAAGGTTGTGGTTGAGCTCATTTTTACTTCATTTTTTTTTTTGGATTTTTTTGTTTGTTTGCAACCAAATAGAGTTGTTTTTAATTATTCACTTTGTAGGAAAATAGTAAACATTAATTACTTATAGTTGTAGCCCCTAGATAGGTCGTCAGTAAGGCACAGTGGTCAGTGAAATAAGTAAGTGTTACAAAAAATAAAATATGTTGAGAAATGGGAGAACTTTAGGTCGAATCGTTTTTCACAGATAACCACAATCAAGCCCATTGGCGAATATGTCAATTGAAAGCTATAATTATTCACAGATTAGCTGTAATTCTAAGCCAATATAGTTTTGTGTTTAATTCGTTTTCTTTTATATGCTCATATCCTAACTACTTCTATATTGAACTACTGTACAGTTGCATAAACAATATTACAATTTTATTTTCCACATTAAAATACATGAAACCGACGCGCTTACTTGTGAACTTTAATTTGAATTTTAATATTTTATAATTTTCCCCATGACCAACCATGGCCTCTTGTACGTTCATGCTCACCTTCTTTCGCTCTCACGCACACACACACAGGTGCATAAATATTTCCTTACGCTGAAAAACGCAAATGCTTTGTTAATGTTAATAAAGAAAAATTTTGATCTGCAGTGACCCTCACTGTAAAACAAAGTGCAAAAATTCTTTGCCTCGAACAAAAAATGCTGCAGCACGATAAAAAACAGAATTGGGTATATATTTCAAACTCAAAACAAAATTGTGTTTAAAATTTAAAGCATAATTTTTGGCGGAGAACGATGCGCAAAAAACAAGCATACTTAGCAAAGGCCACAATTTATTTGCAAATTATTTCATTGTCGGTTTAATTACTTGGAACGCATTAATATTTCTCTTTTCTCTGTCTATGAAAACTATTGCAAGCATTTAGGCTTTTAATCCGAACAACTAAACAATTCTATAGAATAATAAACTAAGTACATTAAACAATTTGGCATTATATGATTTTGCATAATTAAAGTGTGTTTTAGTAAAAACTATTTTAGATACAAAGTTGTGCCAACTTAATTATTCTGTTAATTTGAAGATGAGGTTTTATATTGGAATAAAATTAAAATATAAAAATAGAAAAATTTTTAAAAATTCATTAACACTCAAACATTTATGAATACTATTTCGTAGTTTAGAAAAAAATACAAGCAATAAATTTGCAGATCTTTGGAATAAACGAAAACTTTAGTCACAAATATGAGGCATAATTATGGAATGAAACAATTGCTTTAGTTTCAGTTTTGAACTAACCAAAATTTAAAATTATTAAATTGTCCAAAATTATAAATTATTCTTAATGTATGTCTTGAAATTGTATCTTCCACTATTTGCTAGCATTGCAGTTACTTATTCAAAACTTATATTGGTGACCAAATAGTATATTGTGTCGCAGAGTCCGCGGAACCTGCAACATATGAGAACAGCATGATACTTTTACTGTACGTGGTTTCACTTGTGTTGAAACCATTAAGATGTTTAAGGGATTGCACGGAGTTAACGAGACTTTAAAAAGTTGTTACCAATATTTTTAAAGAATGACGTGAAGCTAATGCTCTTGTGGTGAATACAAGCACTTGTATTGTTGCCTTCAATAAGATGTTGAAGAGATCGCATAAAAATCTATTACCTCATTGGTTTCGCTGATTTCTTTGTAAATTTTGACAAAGAATCTTATGCAGATAGTAATACTTGTGTCGTATGCTGCTTATCTCCTTACTCTATATGATGTCTGAGTACTTCTTCCCCATCGATAAATAGTTTACCAGTATTTGGAGAAGATTTGGGGTATCTACTGATGTTACATGAAATATAGCTAGTTACAAAAATATTTAGGAAAAATTTCCGACTTACTATCAATGACTGATTTAACAATTTAAGCAGATCATGAAGACATGCGACAGAAGTGAAACTCTGTGTGTAAAGTTGAAATAATCTGGCCATTGTAATTTTTTAGTTCGATGACTGTGAACATTCGTTTATATGTAGAGAGAAAAATAAATAAACATTAGGGTTTATTTTTCCTGGTTGAGGAACACACACTCTTCATTCCTATGGTAACTAAATTATTGTGGTTCATCTTATACAGTGATTTTTAAAATGTGTGCACGTTCGCTTTGGCGTTTTTGTAGATGAGGGTTTAGTTCTTTTGGTTGTATCTATCTCTCGTTTTCTTTGTCAATATCGCAATGAAATTGTTACCGTTCGTCTTGTACAGTGAGTTTAAACATGTCTTTACATTCGTTTTGACGTCTTCGTAGATAAATGTTTACCTATTCTGGTTGAGGAACACACATTTTTCATTTATATGGTAATTTAATTGTTTACGTTCATCTTGTACAGTGATTTTTAAAATGTGTGCACGTTCGCTTTGGCGTTTTTGTAGATGAGGGTTTAGTTTTTTTGGTTGTGTCTATCTCTAGATTTCTTTGTCGATGTCGCAATGAAATTGTTACCGTTCGTCTTGTACAGTGAGTTTAAACATGTGTGTACATCACTTTTGACGTCTTCGAAGATGAGGGTTTACTTTTTCTGGTTGTGCCTGTCCCTTGTGTTCGTCTTTGATATCTTAATTATATTGTTGCCGTTCGACTTGTACAGTTAGTTAATATATGTGTGTACGTTCATTCTGATGGCATAGTAGATAGGGGTTATTTTTCTGGTTGAGTGAGTTTAAACATGTGTGTATATTCATTTTGACGCCTCCGTAAATGAGTGTTTACTATTCTAGTTGCGTCTGTTCCTTGTGTTCTTCGTTGATATCATAATTATATTGTGGCCGTTCGCCTTGTATAGTCAGTTTAAATATCTGTATACGTTCCTTTTGTTGGCATTGTAGATGAGGTTTATTTTTTCTGGTTGTATGTGTCCCTCATATTCCTCATTTATATGGAAATTAAACTGCTGTCGTTCGTCTTGTACAGTGAGTTTAAACATGTGTGTACATTTATTTTGATGCCTTCGTAAATGAGGGTTTACTTTACTGGTTGTGTATGTCCTTCGGGTTCTTTGTTGATATCATAATTATATTGTTGCCGTTCGTATTGTACACTGAGATAAAATGTGTGTGTACGTTCATTTTGAAGGCATTGTAGATAAGAGCTATTTTTCCTGGTTGCGTCTGTCGCTCGTAATCTTCGTTGATATCGCAATGAAATTGTTGCCGTTCGTCTTGTACAGTAGGTTTAAACATGTGCGTACATTCATTTTGACGCCTTTGTAAATGAAGGCTTATTTTCTGATTGTGTCTGTCCCTTGTGTTCTTCGTTGACATCATAATTATGCTGTTGTCGTTCATCTTGTACAGTTAGTTTAAATGTGTGTGTACGTTCCATTTGATGGCATTGTAGATGAGGTATATTTTTTCTAGTTGTGTGTAGTCTTGTACAGTGATTTTAAACATGTGCATACATTCGTTTAACATTTCTGTAGATGAGGTTTTTTCTGGTTGCGTTTGTACCTCGATTCTTCGTTGATATCGTGATTAAATTGTTGTCGTTCGTGTTGTACAATTCGTTTAAACATAAGTGTACGTTCGTTTTGGCGTATGGGAGTCAATTTTGTATGATTGCGTTTGTTCCTCGTAGTCTTCGTCGATATCGTAATTACATTGTTACCGTAGTTGTTGAGGATTTATTTTTTCTGGTTATGTTTGTACCCAGTATTTTTTTTTTTTTTTTTGATAAAAATAAATAAATAAATGGTTCCCATTGCATCCCATGACGGAACTGGGGAGAGCTTCTCACAAACAGCGGGCTGTGCGCCATGTAATTTTACACTCATTGATTCGGACCTACAGTACTACACCGATTTCGAACGGTTTTTTGAGAAACTTTTGTCACCGCTATGTACTCAATAGTGTCGCCGTCACTAAGCGTTGGGACCGTCAACGAAGGATAGGTAAGGTGATCAGAGTAGGCATCGAACCCATTTTCTTATATGCAAGACCCGCGCACACTAACCATTGCGCCACCATTAATTCTTTGTTGACATCGTAATTAAATCACTACTTCGTCTTGTACAGTGAGTGATTGTGATGTTTGTAGGCAGTTATTATGTTGGAGTGTTTTTGTGTATGCATGTTTGGTGTTATGTAAGTGCCATTGTTTGCGAACCTCAATGTTTTAATGGCCCTAGTATATTTTTTGATATAAAGTATTTTTCCAGCCCTTTTAATCTTGTATTATTTTTGTACCCATATGTATAGCAGTTGTACCTTTGTGCAGAATTTTTTACTTTTGTATGAGTCCAAGCAATTGAAAGCGTGCAGCTCTCAAATTGCTTCATGGAATTTAGTAAGAAAAACTTTTTGATTTAAGTCGAATTATGCTGGTTTCCCCCCCATTAAGATGTAGGAGACATCACACAACTTTTTGGTATAGTATGGTTCGTAGTATTCA
The DNA here is from genome assembly GCA_963931995.1 of Phaonia tiefii. Lineage (NCBI taxonomy): Eukaryota > Metazoa > Arthropoda > Insecta > Diptera > Muscidae > Phaonia > Phaonia tiefii. Next base: position 259,273,768 of record OZ008370.1, read on the forward strand.
AAAATTTCGGAAATTTGTTGCCCATATTCGTACTTGTTGTATTGTTATTGTTATCTCCAATTAGATACTTAGAGTTAAGGCATCATTGGGCCATTTTTTAAAAACGGCTGCTGGAAACTCCATCAGAGTTAATGGCGATCGCTACAGAGCCATGAGTACGGACTTTTATGGGCTGAAATGGAAGATATGAACTCCGATAATCTTTGGTTTCAGCAGAATGGCGCACCATGTCACACAGCTCATCAAACAAGCGATTGTTTGTGCAATAAATTCGGAAATCTTGTTATCAGTCATTTTTGCGGTGTCAATTGGCCGCCCCGGAGCTGCGATTTGACCCATTTAGAATTTCTCTTGTGGGGAAAAAGACCGATGCTATGCGAATAATCCAGAAGCAATCCACATTCTAAACGGTAATATCGTCTCAGCCATTCGTGAGATAGAACCCGAAACCGTCAACAAGTTAGTTGGTTAGTTTGAAATTAGGGGATGCAGAATGTTACAAAATAACTGATCCTTCCCATGTCAGTAGACATATACTTATGCCGCTGATTCGACCTGTTGTGCGATTTCAATTTACCTCTATACCTCCCATAGGAATTCTTTGGTATTTACAAAATTCCTTCAGATATTCCAGTCCATTCCCACTAGATTGGTCATGTCCGGTATTATACTATCCGGGATATATCTGGATTTAGCTTGTGTGAAGGCCGGGCATTGGCACAGGAAATGCTCCATCGCCTCTTCGTCCTCCATGCCTGCCCTGCACTCACTATTCGCCATTAGTTTAATACAGTACAGGTGGGCCCATTACCCCGAATGTTCCGTTAAGACATATTGCTCATTTCAGGGTTTCCCACTTTCAGAACACCTTTTATTCTCGGTCTATCGGAGTCTCTCCATACGAGTTTTGCCATCCTGCGTACTATTTTCTGGTTCCACTGGGCTATGTGGGTCAATTCCGCAAATTTTCCCAACTCAGCCTTCGTCACTCTAAAAGGTTTCGCGCCCTCAGGTTCACCATTTGGACTTTCCTGGTTTTCGTTGCCAGGAGGTTCGCACGTTCGTTGCCGACTATTCCACTATGTCCCGGCACCCAGATGATGTTGAGTCTGCCGTGCGTGGAATAATCGTTAATTACCTTTTTACAGTCAAGGGCCGTTCTAGATTTGGCAATTTTCCGTGATACTGCCCCAATTGTCATTTGGCTACCCGTGAAGATACTCGCTTCGGTTAGGTTTGTATATCGCCGAGCCATTTGCTACACTCTGTAATCACCACAACTTCCGCTTTAAAGTTCGTATTGTGATCCGGAAGGCGTAGATGGGTTTCCGTTGCCGAATTTTCAATGAGATACCCTAGACCGTCATTAAAACCCTCAACAATGTCTTGGAAAATTGGACTGACAACATGAGCTACTGTGAATGAAATCGTGTACGATAAATAATACAGTGCAACACGAAAAAATATAACCATATACGGACACCACTACGTGATAAAAGACCAAAAAAAAGACCCGAGTCTCCCACTTTTGCCCAAAGTAATGCACTTTTTTTATGGGTAATTTTTGCAAAAAAGTGATCATTTTGTCAAGCTCATATCTTGCAAATGGTTGGGAATTTTCATATACTCTCTGAGGGAAAGTTGTAGCTCTTGTCGCAAAGAACAAAAATTGTGTACATATCAAATCAAAGTCATGCACTTTTATATGGGCCCCCAAAAATTTGGGGCCTCGGTGTTATTTTTGCAAAAAAGTGATCATTTTGTCAAGCTCATATCTTGCAAACGGTTGGGAATTTTCATATACTCTCTGAGGGAAAGTTGTAGCTCTTGTCGCAAAGAACAAAAATTGTGAATATATCAAATCAAAGTCATGCACTTTTATATGGGCCCCCAAATATTTGGGGCCTCGGTGTTATTTTTGGAAAAAAGTGATCATTTTGTCACGCTTCTATCTTCCAAACTGTTCGGAATTTTGATATACCCTCTGAGGGAAATTTGTAGCTCTTGCCGTAAAGAACAAAACTCGTGAACGTGTAATATCAAACAAACTTCAACTTTAAGTGAATAGTTTCCTTGAATTTTGAACGGTTTGCTACCTATGGACCTGAACAGGGGAAAAAGGTAAAATAAATCTAATTTTTAAACTTTTTTGCGATTTTGACCTTGAAGATAATTTTTTTTTTTTGGATTTTATATGTTCACAATTTGGCATGACTTTGGGCAAAACTGGGAGACACGGGTCTTTTTTTTTATCTTTTATCATGTAGTGGTGTCCACAGTTTAATGGGAATATTTTCATTTCTAAGATAGAGATAATACTTATATACAAAAGAAATTAAGTTTAGTTCATTTTGTTTAATTTTTTAAAAGATTCATGTATTTGGACCACCCTATACATAAGGTGGCGTCTAGCATAGTTTTCATCATATTCCTTCGGTCACTGTCACCCCACTGAGTAACACTAACTAATGTAAGGCATAAACGTCCTACGTTGGTACTAAATAAAATTTTTTGGGCAAAATTTTAGGGCACAACCCGCATTTAATTTCTTTCAGGCTGTTTTTTTGAAAAATAAACTAGTTAACTATAGAATTGAAAAACATGTTCGTAAAAAATTATTTGTTTTGTTGCATTGTTCAATATAGTCAATATTTGTTTGTTTATTGTTTTGTTTTGACGTTACAGTTTTGAGGCACGAAATGACCTCTATTTTGGTGGTATAGTTTTACGGCACGAAATGTAAATACATACATACCGCAAAAAATTTTAAAAAAATATTAAACGGAAATCTTGTTCAATGTCTGTCTCGTTCCAATTGCTATTTGGGTGATAATCAGCAACAGCGTTTATTTCATAGCTGATTTCAAAAATTATATTATATTGCGAACGATATTACCTATAAGTAGATGTCTTTAAATCGATTTTGAAACAAACATTTTTTTTAAAGTGTTGAATATTTTGAGTTGTACGATTTTGGCCTCTATAACGTATAAATATAAAGTCCAAAATAATCTCACTATATTAAATTTGTAACGCCCTAAGAGAAAAATACATGAGAGAAAATATATGCTATGAATTTTTAAACCCTAAAACCGTGTCATATTTTTAGGCTGTTACACTCAGTGTGAAAAAATTATTTTAACAAAATTTTAAACTAAAAATTTCTCTTACGCCATGCTAAACCTCCTAATTTTAACAAGCCTTTTAAGAGCTAGGTCTTATTTTGTAACCCGCTCAAAATCAAAAATTAATTTTATCTAGTTCGAATACCAAAATATTGAAAAATAAACAACTCGTTTAATCTCAGCACACTTTTAGGCACAGGTAAATTCAAAGTTATACAGCATACTCTATTTAATGAAAATATTATGAGTACACGTGGCATAACATAATATTATTCTAAACACTAGAGTCGCAATTTATCCTATATACCTCTCCCCATATTCACAATATATGTATTTATCATGAGATAATGAAACTGTTCACCGTTTTGTTTTTGGGGGTATCATAAAAATGATTAACTATTCCGGAGGAGAGCTGAGTGAGACTGTCTGCCATTTACTTTGCATATCAATAACCGATTTCAAACACTTTACTTAGATACACAAACGCAAGACAAATAATCTACAAACATCTGAAATACAAAAGTTTATTGAAGTTTCCCTATTGCCATCATTATTTGCGAGATATCATAAAATCATACACAAGGACTTCATAAACACACAAACTCTTGCACGGGTGTAATAAAGGTGAAAGTAAACATTAACAGAACTTGACAAACTGTCGAACAACCGTTTGGCGTTTTATCTATCTGCGGGAAAGAGTACGGTAGGCTATTTGTACATCGAAATATGTTTATTATCCTCTCTCTCTCTCACTCTATCTTTCCTGATTAAGTGTTCATGCTGTGATTGTAGTAGTGACTTTACATCTATAAGAGTTACAATAATAAAAATTAAGTTAAATCCTGCATGAGTCGAGGCGTAAATTACTGTAGCATTATTTTAGGCTGACGCCAGCACACACATGCAAAGTCGCGTTTTGTCTTCATTTTAATCCTCTAATAAAACGTTCTTTAGTTGAGCCTTTGACACGCACACACAATAAGTTATACATAAATGTAAAGACATAAGTTGATAGCATATACTACATACATTAGGTTGTCCTTTAGCGCGTCAATTTGGTCCTTTTTAAAAATTCAGAGTACGTTAAACTATTTTTTCTAAGCCTTCAAAATGATGCCTCAAGAGAGGCAATAAAGTTTAATACAATTTACATCTTAGTAGTAGAATCAAGCGAGGCTATTTATTATGCTGCAAACTTAAAATTGTTTCGATAATTTATACACACATGTCAGCTGTCATATCTTGCAGTATAGAGAGAAATTCAAAATTGACTGTTTGTAGAAACTACAACTTGTCCAGAGTTTGTATCAATGATTAAGTCATAATTTTGATAATGTCATACATGGGGAAATTTTACTTTACAGCAATTATAATTTGTAGTTTAATTTGAATTACCTCTACAAATGTAAATTCAAAAAATAATACCATTGCAGTTGTTTTTATTTTTAAAGTATTTCCTCCATATCTGGCAGTTGTGGTTTTCAAATATTTTATACAATACACGTTTCTGAATTTGAAAGTACTACGAGGCAACACCAATCGAAGCCACAAACCTCTGCATGTTAAATTCTTTGAAACAGAATTGCCAGCATTCAAACAAATTCAAATTATCTAAAGTATTCTCATATTTCATTACAATTGGCATCCGATTCCACAACCCACAAATGGAAATTCAAAATTTTTTTTATTGTCCTTGCGAAAATTGGTATTCCTTTTATAATATGCCTCAAGTTATTTAATGCAAATAGATAAAGTATTGCACATTAAAATTCCATGCAAACTGAAAAATCCCAACACTGGACAACGTAACCATTCGACGATATATAATAATTTAAAAAAATCACCGAGGTTTATTAAATACCATTTATTTACAAAGGACCTGTGTTCAAAATAAGTTTTTTGACCAGATTTTTTAAGGCATCTTACAGTGATTTATGTTTCCTACTTCTCGCGCTAATTTCAAAAAAATGCTGAAACGGATCTTCAAATGTTATTTATGTCTTAAGTAATGAGATAATTGATACAAAAATTTCAAAGGCCATATTTGGGATGATAGAGCGCGGTCGAGTTTTTTAGTGAGATGTGTGAAATGGTGTGTCGTACATTTATGTTCGCGATATAAACAGGTCGGTCGTCGCACAGTTGCGCCCGTAGAGCAAACGAGGTTGCAAAAATCAAAATTTGCATGTGCGCCTACGAAATTTTAAATAAACCCATCTTATAGGAAACTTTTCAACAATCTCAAATATGCTACTATTAATAATATCAGATTTTTAGTTTAGAAGACATAACCTTTCAAAGTTGAGCGGTTTTCGGTTTTCAAAAAATACACCATTTTTAGTTAATTTGGTGCGATTTCAGGTGTAATATCACGAAAACTAGGTAACGAATCATCTTTTTTCCAATTGATTGCTGTATTTATTAAATGCATAATAATAAAAAAATGTACTGTTTGCTTTGTGTTTCTCTAGGTAAATCACTATTTAAAAACTTTCCCTTTTTTCACTATTTAAAAACTTTGACGTGAAATCAGAAAAAATTATATTTTTTTACCTCTGCCATATTTTCAAAGTATGTTCCTTGCTTATTCCTTTACATAATTCAAATGGTTTTATCTGCCCGTACGTGTCCATTTGGCTTCTACAGGTAAAAAAGGTTAAAAATATATGGTTGCAGGAATTGTATGGCGTGTAAGGGCATTTTAATGTCGGTTGTCTACCTGAGAGCCTCTGTCAAAGTCTGCTCCCAATATTCTGTTACAGACACAGGATGTACACAAAACTACTCATTGAAATTAGCGGGTACGCACCTCGTCGTAAACGAACTGACAGGAACAACCTCAACATTGTCATTCCCGAATTGCAAAAACATTCAGAAGAACTTCGGTAATTTAAACGATTCTACAAACGAGGAGAATTACGAATATGGAATGTCACCATTGCACGCAAGGATAAGGTGTATGGAGTTCTTGCTAAAACTGGCGTATACCCTCCCACAAAAAGATGATAACATCGATGAAAATACATCAATTAAGGATAAGGAAAAGATCAGAAAGAAGCAAATACAGGATGCTTTTTAAACAAGATAGTTCCAAGTGCGGATACGGTAACTCAAACGATGGAAACACTTCTAGGAAATTTTTTGGAAATGATGAGGCAGTATCTAGAACCACTGGAATTGACAATAAAATCGTGGAAAGATTGGGAAAGATCTTGAATATTTTAAACTGCAAAGAAAGTGTTAATTCTACAAAATATGGAGAATGTGCATCGAAAACTGCATCTCTTTTAGCAGAAATGTATCCACACAAGAAGTTGACCCCGACTGTCCATAAAATATTGGCGCATGACAAAGATACAATTGAGTACCAGTCATTGCCAATTGGGGAGCTTTCTGCAGAAGCACAGGAGTCTCTTAACAAATTTTATAAAAAATATAGATTGCAGAACACATTCAAAGCATCAAGGGTAAGGCAAAATGAGGACCTCTTCAAGGTGTTGACAGCATCTTCCAATCCACTTATTTTTTCCCTGCGGCATGTGAAGTCACGAATAGAGTTAGAAAATAATTATACTTCAGAAATGATTAGTCTTTTAGATATACCTTCTGTTGTGATGAATATTTTGCAGAAAATTGAAAAAATAATTTTTAAAAGAAAAATTAATTTTTTTTAATTTTTTGGGTAATAATTTTAAAACATAAAAAAAACAATCTAAAAATGTAAAAAATAATTTTTTTACTTACCATAAATTTGATTTTTCTACAAATTTTAACTTTGATAACCCAGAAGTAAGCACCTATAAAGCCTAGCACCCGTTCCAAACATTTATTTCACATTTATTATATTTCATATGCCGTTTAAATTGTTCAAATATCTTATTCCGTTCAAAAGATATGATTTTTGCAACGAAAAAACTTAAATGGCGCCACTGTGCGTCGGTTGTGCAATGGTTAGTGTGCGCGCCTCATGTACATGAGATCCTGAGTTTGATCCCTGCGTTGGCGTTCATCTCCCATAGTGACGGCGACCCTATCAGGTATTTTGCCCTGAAAAAGCTTCTCAAAATACTGTTCGGAATCGGTGTAAAACTGTAGTTCCCAATCAGTGAGTCTTGTGAGAAGCTCATCTCAATTCTTCATGGGATGTAGTAGGAAACAATGCATTTATTTTGTATAAACAGGTCTAAATTAGTAAGTTTGTAAATATTTACAATACAATACCGAAAATCCATGTGTGTGAAGACACAAACAACTTCGTTTACAGAACATGAGTCAAGACAGCAAGAGGTGACAGCTGTCTCATCTGGGATTCCATTTCTCATCTGGTGTTCGTGGTGAAGTCGGTGCGTTAGGGAGATGTTAGAAGAAAATTGACTTACACCACGTGGAGTTACAAGAACTATTGACTTAAATTTGTCATGTCGCTTTGGTTGAGAACTGGGAAATTTAAAAGTAGTTAGTGCTTTCCTGTAATTTTTTATTGTTAGTATACATTTGTGTTGTAAAAAAATGTTAACGCCGTTGTTGCTTTCTTGTTTGTTGTGTTGAATTATTGCCTCTATCTGGTATTATTAAAGCAATAATTTTCAACATGCAATGTCCATATGCAGCCAAGCCTAATCTCGTAAATTTACTGAGAGAGGTGGTGACTCTATGTTACAGAGTTCTATTGTAGTCTTAACCAATTATTGTTAATGTATTCAAGGCGAGAATTATGGCGATTGCATTTCCGAGCAAAAATTTTAAAAATTTTCTGCCAATTTTCCCTAACAGTGCCTTTTTGTGTTCGTTTGTGAAAAAAGTGTAATCCTACTTCAAGGTTTTGTGTTCGTTTCTCAGAATGTTGCACACACAAAGTGTAAAAATGTTACACTTTCTGCCCTCTCAGCGAGTCATGGGTGAGAATATCAATGGTGCTGCGTTTATAGTGTGTGCGGCTCTTGTACATGAGAACGTGGATTCAAGTACACAGGTGCTAGATAATAAGCAAAAACTAACTGCCTTCTAAGGGCTAATAATGAATTTTGTCATTTTGATGTTTCCATTAAAAATAGTCCACATAATATAATGGATTTTGTCATATTTCAGCTTTTATCTAGCACTTGGGCTAAGATTTGTGTTTTGGAGTGTTCGGACACATATAGTGAAATTTTATGGCGATAATTAGATAGAACATTTTTACCACGCCCCCCGTCATTTTGGAGCAGTTTTTTGCGAGTTTTCAACAAAAAAGTAAAAATTATGGTTAGAGGGTTAATTTGTTCCACAAAAATGTTTACCTGAATCTTTTCTATAAAACTTCTGAACATATTTTGTACCTCAGAAGTAAGAAACACACAATTTTGCATGCCGATATGTTGCAGGAAAGTTCCGCTTTTTTCCGCCCTAAAAAAAATTCTGATCAGATCTGGCATAACGCCGAGACACATATATATTTTTATTAACTTTTCTACCAGAATCCGTTGACAGAACCCCATCATTTTGAAAAAAATCCAATTTTGTCTCACAGTGTTATTGAATCTTTATAAAATATTGAAAATTTTACAGGGTTATTTATCTAGACACCATTTGACTGAAGATTTCGACACCCACTTTATACGTTATAGTACAGGATTTGATTGGACTTCGGGTGCTGATAGACAAAATTTATAGCGACGGAGTTATGCTCGCTCGACAATGACAACAATGGCATTGTTATTTCTCGGCAGATAACCAAAATTTGCAAAATTCCAAGGACTACTCTGACAACAATTATTTTTAAATATCCGAATAGACACGAAATACCTAAAACGAGGCCGTTGGTTTTAAACGTTGGGAACTTCAGGGCTTCGGAGTTAAAAATTAAAATTTTGCATTTAAAGATTAACATCCACAATGGGCCTGGAAGCCCCTATCAAGCATTCTGGATTAATTAATACTAAATTTCTTCGATTGAATAAATATATCGCTTTCAATCGAAATATTTGAAAATCACCACAATACGGGACACCCTTAAATACACATTTATATACAAATTTTATTTCCTTTTTTAAATATTCATATTGTTGCATCTTCATTGTTATCCTCGTTTGAAATTGTTATTGTTTTTCATTCTGTCATATCTTAGCCTATAACGTTCGTTTACTTTATCGAGAGTTTTATTACAATTTGTTATTAGTATTCCTCGTAAGTTTTGTGTACTCGTAGAGAATTCTTCTATTTTCAAAACATGTGTATTAGGTTGGTATCCTTCGTATCCTGTTGTTGTTTTTTATTTATATTTTTTTGTAATATTAATTAAATATTATGGAACATCATCAACACATACTCATACAAAATATAGACATGTACGTGGTGCTGTCAAAAGTCCTCGACCTGTCGTTATGTTGGCAATTTAATATGAGTGCAACAATTACAATATTGTTGTCGACTGTATGATATTTTTATTGTGATAACAAATACGAGCTAAGGATTGTTGAATATAATATTATGATTTTATCGCAATAAGAAATAAATTGAATTGCTTCAGGGCATCATGTGCCAAAATTTAATTTTAGGGTTAGGTTTCTTTCAAATCTGTGAAGTACAATTTCCATATGGGTATGTACTTTACTCCAGTAAGCAGAGTAAAATGTATCATTAATCCTTTCGACATTTTCAATCGCAGGCACGCATTAAATCGTTAAAGTAAAGGAAATGTTTTTATTTGTAAAATAAAAAGCAAGTTACATATGATTCCAATTCGACAGGATGACAGGAAAAATTCAATTAATATTTGCCTTTTCTCTTTCCAGCAAAAATTCAAAGGATATATAAACTAATTAAGCATAATTTAGGACACTCATATTTATTTTATATCATACTGGTTTATCATTTACTACCCATACATCATACTAAATTGAATTTTGAAAACTTTATAAACCACCCACTCTCTCATATCCAAAGAATAATACACGTTTGTCTTTAGTATGAAAAAAAGTGACTGCAACTACAAATGTAACTTGTCATGTTATTCAAATCATAATCCATTATCATTGAGCAACAACAAATCAAGATACGAGAACAAAAAATGAAAAGGAAATCGTTTTGTTCTCCCAGATAGGACAAGTATCAAAGCAAAATGTTAAACAAAATAATATTTTTAATTAAGTTCTTTACAAAATTTATATTTCCATATTTTACATCCTTAAGTAAACCAACAAATGAAACAGTATAATCTCCAAATATGTGACATGATTATTAATAAAGTTATGTCACATCTAGCAAGCTTGGAAAGCAAAAGTTCATGTCCTCCTCAAAGCATTATTTGCCCAAGAAAGTGTTTAAGGTGATGCAGATGATGAAGATGACAAAGATGAACAAGTTGAAAATGAAAGTTTCCAAACAGATTGTATGATGAAGAATTGAAAGAACAACAAAAGTTCTGTAGAAGACAAAATTAAATAGACACATTTTAAAAGATTTACAATTCATTTAGAAAAAAACCCAAAGTGCGTATGATAAGTGGGGAAACTGTTTTAAATAATTTCCCAATTGCTAGTTCGTGGAACTTAGAGTTTTCTGAAATAAAGTATATATTTAGATCAATTAATGACACAAAGTAATTTTATCTTAGGTGGGTATTAGGAAACTATAAACAAATTATGTTACATACTACTGTTGAAAATTGTCCTTTTTAGCCTGGTGTTTAGACCATATACTACTCTTATGAATTTTAAAATTGTCCTCTTTAGCCGTGTTTTATTTCTAGGGTTTCTTTTTAAATTATGAAAAGAGCAACGGTTTCCCTAATTTTACACATACAGTACAACTTAACACTTTACACTATTGCCGACAATGTGTACCTTTTAGCCGTCTAAACTGAAACTGATTCAAAATTTATACCAACCGATATATTTATACTTATACAAGATCAACTCCCAATCCATGATATCAGCAGCTTCGTAAACCTTCTCGAAAATAGCGCCATCTGTTTTCTAGATTGTTCTCGAGGTCTCTTAAGAAAATTAACCGGCAGAATTTATTAAAAATTCGTGGTAAGTTTGTATATGTTAGCTAGGGCATACTTTTAGGTGTAGTTAACATTTGTTAATCAAATTGCAATTTACTATACAAACTGTTTTCGGCATTCCGTCAATATTTGACAGACAAATTTTTCGTAACAATAGTTTACATTTAATACTTCACAAACACTAGGCAATAACATTCAACAGAGAGAACCAGAGTGTTTTGATGAAACAGCTGTTCGCGATGGTAGTTGGAGTTCCGGAATATAACGCTGTAATATTGTTTGGCCATCGGTGATGCAATGGCTAGGGTGCGCGCCTCTTGCACTTGAGATCCTGGGTTCGATCCCTGCTCTGGGCAGCTAAAAATTTCTTTTCGTGGCCGCCACCTCGCACAGTAACGGCGACACTATCAAGTAGTTAGTACTGCAAAACCTTCTCAAACTACCGTTCGGAACCGGTGTAAAACGGTAGGTCCCAATCAGTGAATATAAAACTAGAAAGCGCGCAGCTCACTGGCTGTGAGAAGCTCTCCCAAATTTCTTCATGAGATGTAATGGGAAACCGTTTATTATATTTTAATAGTGTTTGGCAAAAAAAATCATAGGCAATTCCGGAGAGGACGGTTTGTTCATCACCCCAACAACAACGTACAGTTTCATTCCCGCTACGAAAATGTGTTCATCAACTGCAAATTGTTCGTCCGCGCGATGAAAGCATAGTTGTTGCTGCAATGAATTTGATTCAGTATTCCAACGAATTTGTTTCGTAGCTGCAATGAAATTGTTTCATTCTTGCAATGAATACGTATCGTTCTTGCAATGAATTCATTTCATTGTTGCAATGAAGTTGCTTCAGATAAACCAAATATCAGTAGTTTAAATTTCATGCACTTACTTTTTATTAATGTTTAACCCAGTTGTCTACAAAATGGAAATTAAATAAAATTGTTGCAGGAACGAAAATTAAATTGTTGCAGCAAAGAAATGAAAAATTGTCAAAGAAATCATGTATGAAATTTTTCGTTGCAGCGATTACCAAATTGTTCGAAATACGAGACTTTTCATTGTAGCATAGTAAAAATATTAACGAAAATGTTTCATTCAAGCGACGAAGCGTTATTCTTTCAGCGTAACTTCTATTGGTTGGTGGTACCGGTAACTTCTATTTGGTTGGTGGTACCGGTAAATTTTCGTTAACAAAGTTGTTTCCGACGTTTTGGACTTCAACCTTTGGGAACAACGCTTACCGGTAAAAACCTAGTTTTTGAGGGATCTTTGATTCAGAACATGGGCAGAGAAACAATTTTCAACTTTCTTTGAGTTTCCGTTCACAAATTGCCACTTATCAGATTCTTTCGCCAAATAAGAGAAAATCTTGCTCTGTATATCTATATTTATTTACTCATCCTCATCATTCAACATCGAATTCCACTTAATTATCAATTTCAGTTAATCTTACTTTTTCTACAGTGAAAAAATTTTTTCGGTTGAAAATTTAAATTTAATTGGGTTTGAACCAAAGGAAAACATTAAAAACTTCAGAAGAAAAGTACAATGACTTAAAACAAAGTACTCTCACCTACTTTTTTTATGGGTTATGAAGAAAACAGTACAATGAACAAAAACGTACGCGTACTTTAGAGAACAGTACGTCTGGCAAGACTACATATATTTTGCATGAAACCGTAATTGTTATTCAAAAAACTAATGATGCAGTTCGATTCCTCGTATACGAAGTAGGGTAAAACCATCTCAGTTTTAGACTTCCACAGTGTAAAATAGTGAAATGCAAGAATGAGCGATGATCAGAAGTAAACCATCTTTGAAATACATTTAAATGATATTCATGGACGTTTGATTTATGATAATGAATTTTAAATAACGTTTGATTAATGGTAATGCGTTTTAAATTATGTTTCATGCCTGTTTTGTCATCTAAAAGTTGAACTCTATGAGAGCTCCAACTATTTCAGTGGCATTCAAAGGTTGTCATTCCAAAAAAAACACGTTTACTGTAACTCGGCGATTCGAAGATTTGAGGTTTCGAAACAAGCTAACTCGATCTGAGACAGTGGTTAACCCAAACTATATCTATATCTAGATTTTACAACAAAGATGTCCACATATCTCCAGAGCTTTCCACACAGCTCCATTTCCGTGGTAAAATCGCGACATTCGTTCCAGCCACAAAGTATGCAACGCTATTACTACTTATTCGAAGATGATAGAAATACCATAGATGGTGAAATGTAAGTGGTGGATTTGAAAATCAAGGGAAATTTTCTAGATGACGCATCAATGGTATATATGGACAAATTTCCATGAAAACAAAAAATATTGAAAAAAAAACTATTTACCCATTCTTTTTGCCTTTATCCATATTTTTTTTGATGTGTTAACATCTATACGCGCGCCTCTAGGGCAGTAAACTATAAATTTAATACATACGCAAGTGTTAGGTTTGTAAGAGTAAATCATCGTTTGTTTGTTCGTTGCTTGGCAGTCGGTATTGAAAGTGATTATTGGACGATTTTCATATAATTTTCCCACGCGATTTTCTCCGGAAATTCATAGCCGATTTTATTAATTTTGGATTAAAAAGCTAGTGCGGGTTTCGACGAAGAGTTTAGGCCAAAAATTAAGGCGATCCGATATCGGCGAGCCGAGATTGAAGTGTTTTAATTTGGAGTATTAATTTGGAGTAATATTAAAAAAGTATTTTATGTTGATCTTCGGTTATATCGTACGAATATAACAATGTATGTATGTATGTACAAGTGTCTGTTGCTTTGCATTCTTTGACTTTTGTGGGAATAAAACAAAAAGTATTGAGCAAGAAAATAATGGCACATGTGCTTGCACTGGGTCTTTAAATAATTTTAAGTACATATTAATATTATTTAAATGAAACGTCATCATATGATTGAACGCTGTTTTTTATTTTCCAATGTAACATTTACGAATGTGTTCATAGAAATCGAATAGGTACCGTGTAGCAAAAAGGTGTTAACACATCGCCCGTGAGTTCGAACACTCATTGGATTTTTTTTTCAATTCAATTTATTCATTTACTATTAATAACTATAAACATTTTTTTTTTTTATTTTTGATTTTTGAGTGCTTTTTCGTTCGTCGTATTGCTTTTTAAGCATTTTTGATTTACCCTTCTAAACTAATATTCTCGAGAAAATTGTATGCAAATTTGAAGCCCATTAAACACATTCAGGCAACCAATAATGCACAGTCACGTAAAACCGATCATACGTACACTAATACACATTAATACATAGCAATTGTCTGCCTCACTCACTGTACAAACCGCATGGCAACGATTTCACTACGATACCAATAAAAACCAAGACACAAATACAATCAAACATAATTAACCAAGATTTACAAACATGTTTCATTAAGGTTTTAAGTTTTAAGTATAATAACACTGACGCAACCTGTGCCGAGAAAATAACTGTTTCCTAGTGTAGTTATTATATCACTACGATGCCTAATAACATAATTTTGAATAATTTATAATAATTTATTTTGAAACAGTGATGATTTATCCGACCTTTCGTATAACCTTTCATAAATAAAATATTCGAGCGATGATCATGATCACACGATGCTACCCAAAGGGCAGCGACATATTGAAGAATAAAATTATTTACAAAAACGAACATTTTAATTGTGAAAATAATTCATTTTATGAATTTTCATTGTTTCCTTTTCATATATTGCATTGATATATGTGCATACATTATATTTTGTAATTGAGAACAAGTATATTATTTTAAGGCATTTTATTGAACAGATTATTGTTGCATACTTTTTCGAGTTAATTCAAAGCTTTTAAATTAACGCTGGAGACGGGGGTAGTTTATAGCTTAATTTGGAGAATTTATGATTATCTACTTGAATCTAAAACTCAAATATATTCTCAAGATTATAGATAATATTCGAACGGATGGTGCCTCTAGCTAGAGGATATAGGTTGGAGTTCGAAACAATGTGGCTGTCACTATTGCTACACTTAGGCCATAGAGTTATGTTGTAATACCATTGGACTTCATCTTCCGTCCCCCTAGTTAAAAGTGTAATTTGAGTTAGTGTGGTTAAGTAGCGTTCAAGTCGTATGATTCCCCAGACCAGTGTTCGAAGATGACGTAGAAAAATAGCGGCATACTACTACCTGAATAATCAATTAGTGTTCCGCAAAAAGGTGCTAAAGTCATTCAGCTAGCTCCCTGAAGGTCTGTTAGATCCAAAAAGAATTAAGATCCAAGAATATTGTATGCAACGCACACCAAATATAGGGCAGGTTCGCAGGATATGTTCTCGTCCTCCTCTTCAACCCCACAGCTTCTGTAGTAATTATGACCTGAGATGCTAAATGTAGACGCAAGTTTGCCTATCAAACGGCGTCCAGTTGTCGCAGCTACTAGTACACAGATATCTTGTCTACAAATGGATATGAAGCTGTTCATATCTTGGCCACAGCTACCAAATGATTCTGAAATGTATCTACACACTATCTATCATTCTAATGTCCGAGAGCTTCAATATCCACATGCTCCATATCCAGTGAAACAGGCAAGGTATTTCCTAATCACACTCGCTCTATCGTTCCCTAGCATGTTCCCCTGCCCCGGCATCTACACAAGGTGAATACGAAACTACTTGGCTCCCTCATTAGAGATGCGCGGCAGTTAAGTTTAATCAATAAAATTTTGGAAAACAGTACTTTTGCCACACAAAAATGTTGTCACAAGCCAAAAACTCGGAATATTGTAAAATTTTCACAATATTTTTATGGTTTAAGGGGAGGGAATCACAAATTCTAAGGGTATTTGAAATATTATATTTTACATTAAAACGTACAATACCCTAATTTACAAATCTCTATAAAGTAGTAAAAAAATTTAAACACATTTCGTTAGAAAATTTTGGCATTTCAAACTATAAACAAAAAATTCATTACATTTCTATTAATATCTGCTGAAAAGAGGTTAACCGTCAGGTTAACAGGTTAAAATTTTTTTTGAGAATAACAGGTATTATAATACATGTGTTAATACAATGTTAAGGCGCATCAATGAAACAAATTATGTTGCATACTTTCCGGGGTCACTTAAACATAAAATAAATATTTTCTCATTTCATGCTATGGAGTCACTGACTGTAATCTACTGTTTTACACCGGTTATGAACTATTTTTTGATTTACTAGATAGTGTAGAATAGTTTACGAAAACTATTAACCTTTAGCTAGAAATACCAAATTATTATTCCAAATGTGAACTATCCGATTAGACTAAATAATATACTTTCGTAACAGTTATAACTTTTATATGATATTTATTAAATATTCTTAAAAACACTACCAACTTCTGTAGAAAATGCTAGTAATTTCAACTGACAATTGTTGACTATTAATGAATCAAACACCTCAACAACACAACTGAATGTCCTTTCGTTCTCTTTTATTAAGGCAAACGCTTTTTTTAAGGATGATCCTTTCCTTGTCGACACTTGACTAGCATTTTCCAAGTCAATTACCCAAAACTGTGAACAACCCTCATTAAGCACTAAAAGATACAAAAATAAAATCCACTCCAACAACTTCATTAAATTATTTTATTTATTTCATAAAAAGAGCAACAGCAACAAGAATAATTTAACAATTTCTATTTTTCTTTCCTCTCGTCTATTTCCAGCTGGATTTGCAATTACAGGACGAGGCTGGCGGTGATATCTCAAGTTTCATCACCAACGGAGAGTGGGATCTTTTGGGTATGTTGGTTGTTTGACAAATGCGAGGAAAGCGTTTTAATTTACATTTCACAATGTTTTTAATTAACAACATCTTCTTTGTTTTTTGTTTTGTTGGTGTGTTTATTTTGCCTGAAACAAAAAAACTCAAACTCAAAAACTACAACAAAAACAACAACTATACGATTCTATGCTACTCTATACTTTGCTATACAATTACACGTATTTCACTATATTTAAACATTAACAAATAAAACAAATTTAAATATTTAATTCTTTTCTCTCCTCTAAATGCTCAAATGAAAATGAATCTAAAACCCGATAACTGAAAACTGATAACTGATAACCGAATATCCCCCCACCATCAATGGTCGCGAGTGCAGGTGTACCCGGTAAACGAAATGAAATCTACTATAATTGCTGCCCAGAACCTTATATTGACATAACATTCGCCATTTTGATACGACGCAAAACTTTGTACTATTTTTTCAATTTAATTGTGCCCTGTGTACTGATAGCCTCAATGGCACTCTTAGGTTTTACACTGCCACCAGATTCTGGTGAAAAACTATCGCTGGGTAAGTTTAGTCTTGAACACTGATGAACATTTGAAAAAGAAAATTTCGAACTAACAAACTGCAACAACAACAACAACACCAATTGGATGTACAAAATTCCACAATAAACTGTTAGGAAACAAATAGAAGAAACGGGCCAGGACCCAAAACAACAACAATACCAACAACAACAACGCAAATGACGACTACAAGGATAATGACGACGACTTTCAAACGGACATTAAGAGTTCATAATTAGTTTTCTACTTTTTCTTTTGTAATGAAAAAAAAATGATGAAAACATTTGAAATAAGATCTTTTCCTTTAGTATTTCCTTTTGTTTTCATTGTAATTAATTTAAATTGAAACAATTTGCAAATCGTCCTGCTGACACGATATTAAACTTAAAAAAAACAAGAGAATTTGAAATGAAGTTATGGCACACTTTTTGAAGTGCTCAGTAGAACCGTTCTAAAAATATAACTTAGTTGAAATCTGCTAAATTTAGAGTTGTTACGACTCCATTTTACAACCTTTTTTTGTTGCATACTTTATGGGGCCAATGTTGGTGTGTGTTTCATCGACAGGTTTTCAGTGTATTCCAAATAGTGAAATGCATATGCTCAAGAGTACATTATAACTTATTTTGTAGCATACTTTATGGAGCTAAGAAAATATTATATATGAGACTTATAATTGTAAGGAATTCTTGATCCCCAAAATGTCTATTAGGCATTTGATCAGGCATTCATTATAACATATTTTGTAGCATACTTTATGGGGCGACTAATGTCTTATAACTAAGACTTACAGCCAAATCAATGCATTCCCATAGACTTTCGCTCACTTTGTCGTTCTGATGCGACTGCTAGCTGTTTGACATTGTCTATTAGGCTTGTGAAACAATCCTGATCCACATTATTTAAACGTTCCTTGAATGATTCTTTTGCTTATTAGAAAAATGTTAGTCCTTACATTTACATAGAGGCACAGGAGAGAGCTTCTCATAATCAATGATCTGTGCGCTTTCTTATTTTACACTCACTGATTGAGACCTACCGTTTCATACCGGTTCCAAACGGGTTTTTCGAAAAACTTTTCTATGGCTAATTACTGGATAGCGTCGCCGTACAAAGCGACGAGTTGTTAGCTGTGCACAATTGATTTTCTAACCTAAAAGACAAAAAATACTACTATTCTTTCACTTCATGATATAGATAAAAAATGGTTTCCCATCCTATGCAGATATTGGGGAGAGCTTCTCACACCCAGTGTGTTCCGTTCCTATTATGGTATAGATATCGTTGGTATCAAACGGCAAAAGCTGCTGCAAAAATCTGCTTTTAAAAGATCAATTAAAAATCTCACAGCAGCTGCAATATTAAGAGGACTTTAAATTTCGAACATGGAGTATTTAAAATGCATTAAAATGGGGAATGTCATTTAAATTAACTACTGCGAACCTCGCCCCAAAGTGGCCAACAATGTTTAACCGTTTCTTGAAGGGTATACATTAATAACATTTTTCATATCTAGCCAGTCGGTAGTTCCGTCATTACTTAATGGCGTGGGTTTATACTACAGAAACGAAAGAACTCACTTTTAGGTTAGGACTAGTGTTGCATTTTTTAACTTATACCAACTTATGCTTTCATTTACGATTATTGTAAACAAATTTATCGAATCATTTTTATCATAACTTATAGCATACTTTTGGGGTTTAGGTGCAAATTGAATATTATTACATAAGTGAAGACGCTTAATTTAAGCAAATGTAACACACATTTTTAGGACGTATTTCAAATGGAACATTTTTGATGATTAACACGCCCAAAAATAGTTCAGCGATTTAATATGAAATAATTTTTATAAAAATTGGAATATATATTAAAATTATTCAAATTTTCAAAAAGTTCCCAATCTAAAGGAAGTCAATATTTTCCAGAACCCTTAACTCTCTTTGAAACCTTTGACAACCATACATTTTCGGCCGAAGTGATTTCTGTTTTCCGATTAATTTCATGATCTATGACCTAATAATAGCTACGCAGCCAAAAATGGAACTAACAATTTTTTATTTCTCTTTCTTTTTTTTATTGCATTTTAGCTATTGCATATTAGCTAAAAGACATACATATTTGTCAATCATTTGTTCGGTCCATGTAAGCACGTTAATATTCGGCCTTACATTTTTTAAAAGCTAAGGTGTGGACTGAAGCCGTATCTTGCGTTTCCCAGACGATTTCTTTACTCAGTTTTACAACTCATAGGGGTCAAATTGGATCACTTAACGAATTAACTTCTACTAGACTATTGATGCTCCTACCCTTTTCTATAAATCACCCGCAGCTACAATTGCTATATCTCCTATCTGAACATTTATAGGTATCAAAACCTGTACTAGCTGAAAAAAATCGGCCCCAGCAACATTTTGCAACAACCATGTATATGATTGCGAGGATTGATTTCGAGAATTGAAGAACTGCTACTTTCTTGTTCCATTGTTGTTTGTCGGGCTTTTGTTTTCCGCAGTTTTCAACAATCAAAGCCACATTTTGACCACAAAACACATATTATAACCTATTAATCACTGCGTCTCAAACATGTTATGTTGCATAGCAAACACAATGTGTTTGGACACATTTTTCATAAAATCCCACTTTTAGGATTTGGCTACTGCCTTTGAGTATATTCTTCTCCACTATAATCTGAAATAAACACAACATGAAGAGCTTTAGTACTAAGGATTTTTTTTTTGGGATGAGTAGATCTTTGATTCTGTCCTTTTTTTATATTTTGTCCCCAACAAATATCCCTTCAATATTACCCAACTAGAAACTCAATGACACTGTTATTATAGAAAAATTATGTAGTAACTTTCATAGAACGCGCAGCATACTTTAAAGCGCTTTTTTTAAAAACTCCTAATATTTTCTCCTTTAACAAATAGTGCAGATATGTTCCCAAATCTACGACATTTTTATTAATAGCTTAATCAAAGAAAAAACAAATTATGTTATATATTTAAAAAAATATTGTCAATCTTTAAGTAGCTTACGTTTCAGGGAATTCCTAGCATACTTTTAGGCGCTTAAGTATACAAATATTTGTGTATCCTCCTTAAACAAATAGAAACGCTCATATTCCTCAAATATTGTTTCTAAAAACCTTAAATTGAAATCTGACTGTCAAGATTGATTACATCTCCTTAACAAACTGAGTATTTTACACTGAGTGTAAATTAAATTCATTCGTACCTACAAAAAACAACATGCCAACTGATGGACTTAAATCCATCCAAATATCTTCATTATTTTCATGACAACCTGTGGCTACTCTCTTGACAGGGCGTTGCCATAAAATAGACCATTATGAAATCCATCCTAAAAATATGGTGGAGTGTGGCAGAGAGGGTACTTGTTTTCCAAGTGCCTAACCATTTTGAATATCCCAACATTTGGAGCAGGGCAACGAAATAGAACAACATCAAGCAAGCAAGGTCTTGTTCTAATGCAGAAGGATTTTGTTTGTCCTTTTTTCAGTGTGTAACAGCAACAGCAAAACGGACGAGAATATGTACAGTGATGACAGTGAATTATGATAAATGTTGGTCTAAATTGAATTTAACAGCTTCCAGCCAAATATATGCAAACATAATGTTAGTGAAAGGAGCAGAGCTAACTATGGCGTAGGCAAATACGACATTAGCGAATCACAAGGTTTTAAAAATTCACTGAAAATGAATGGTTATGTAATGTACGAGGGTCGAGAGTGAATAATGCCTGGTATGGCGGAAGATTATTAATTTGAGGTGACTGGGAAATAAATTTAGAAACGCATTGCGGCATACAATTTCTAGGTTATATCGGACACAAATCCCATATATCTTGGCTGATTACGCAAAGCCATGGGAACCGCGAAGGATGATAAATCATGTGAGAGAATTTCATGAATAGCGAAATCCAAGAATTTGGATAGTCTGTAGACTAAAGTTGGGTCATACCTAACCCTTGTCCTACTGGCCTAGCTTTATGGAGAAGAATTGTGGCAATCGCGGAAGAAGACAAATCATACGAATGCATAATAGTGAACTACAAAACTAAGAAATTTTCTCTTCGACCGACCAATTTCCCGCTATTCGAAATTAATTCTTCGATTCGTGCCTAATCATGCAATCATGGTGCAAATGCGTAGTCATAGCGAAATTTTAAAATATGTGAAGTCCAGGAATATCCTGATTGCCTAATGAAGTCCTGATATTTCGGGCAAAAAAATGGTTACCCATTACATCCTATGCAGAGAAACGACTGAGCTTTTTACAACCAGTGAGCTGAGCGCTTTCTAGTTTTACACTTACTGATTGGGACCTGCAGTTTTACGCCGCTACCATACGGTATTTTGAGAAGCTTTTTCAAGCCTAAATACTCGATATTGTCGCCGTCACTAAGCGAGGTGACCGCCGTCGAAAGAAATGAAAGGTGGTCAGAGCAGGGATCGAACCTTCGTTTTCATTTACAAAAGCCGCGCACACAACCATCGCACCAGCGACGGCATTCAGGCAATACACAAAATATTTCCCAAGAGTTTTGAAAAATTAAAAACAAAAATATGTTACAGAATGTGTTCTATAAATTCCTATATGGACCCCCAAAAACCCACTTTCAAACATACCGTAGTATTATTTGTTATCAAGGAAACTGTTGAAACAATTGTACCCCTGAAAGTGGCCGTATCAACAAACGACTGCATTGTATGACACATAATAGAGGAGCATCCTTCACCAGAAATACCATCATCCACCACACCATCGTCAACATCAGTAGCACCAGCAACTAACCTGCCCAGAGTATCATCATCCACAACAACCTTGACCCAGACAATCCAAAAAGAAGGCTCGCACACACACACACATACCGAGCAGCTGGAAAAACTACTCTATTTTGTTCGAGTTTTGTGAACCGAACATCACAAACTCACAGAGAAATACAATTTGAGTAAATATTGAAAATTATTACGCTTATTTATCTTTAAAATACGGATGGATGATGGTTGTCAAGCAACAGCAGAATGAAGTAGTGGGGCTGCGAGAACACAAACGAGGACACGGATACGGATATCGTCGTAAAGGACACCGGAGGGAGAAAGAGAGTATACAAGGGAGCGTGTAGCAGCAGTTGAAGTTGAATGAAACTGTTATTGTATCCGGATGATGATGATTTTTTCATTTACAAGGTAACCTTAAGAAGTTTACTTTTATACAGAGAGTTCTTGCTGTCGGCGGGAATGGAATGACCACCAGCAAGAAAAAAATACGTAAAGGACACTATGACAAATTTCAAATAAATGATGACGAAGTCAAAAACGATGATTAAACTGGAAAAGCTTATGTCGTTGACGATGATGTTAATGACGACGATAATGATGATGATGATGATGATTGTGATGATAATGCGTCTGACTTGATGTTGTGACATTGAACTTAAAGATAAATTAAAACAAATATTTTTGTAAACCAAATGAAGACTGTCGTAGATATTGGCAGCATATTGGGCTCAATCAACAAAATCAGCAAACTTAGGGTTTCTCTCACCTTCAGTTAAAGAAATTGGGTTAATTTACCTTAAGGCTTTGAAATTGTCAAAAGTAAAGCGGAGCGAACTTTTGATGTTAATATAATACAAATTTGTTACATATTTTCAGGAGTGCTAGTGGTAAAAATTTATTGAAGCTAATTGAGACGAAATAGTTTGTATTCAGTTTAAGAAACCACGACAATACCTTCGTAGATATTGGCACAAAAAGTTCCATCACGCTGTTGCCCATGTCTAGTTAGAAAAATATTGGTTTTTCATACTGTCAAATCTAAAACTAACTGCATTTAAATGTTACTTATGTGACCTGTTCCACGATCTGTAACGAAGAGCTAAGCGAACGAAAGCCAATCACTCACATTCGACTCAAATTGGGTTCCTATATGTTCACATTTTCGATTGACTGTCTCAATATTTATCTGCAAATGGCAGTAGATTCGCAATAGGGCTCAGTGAATAAAGGCCTAACGAACTAACGCCTAATTTTTCAAAATGAAAGAATGCCTAAACAAGAACGCCTAAGAAGAAAGTGAAAGAACGTCTAACTTTAAAAATGACGGAAAGTCTAATTTTAAAAATGAAAGAAAGTCTAAATTGTTAGGGTTTCTTTCATTATGAATTAACACCTAATGAAAGAAAACCTAACAACTGGAATTTGGAATTGTTTTTATAATTTTAAAAACTAATTATTTTCCCTTTTACAGAATGTTTACAAGATAGTGTATGCATTTTGTAAAAGGGAAAATTAATACAATTATTTGAAAAATGAATAAAACAATCAAAAATGAATAAAAATCACACTTTCAGCAAAATGAAAAATCGCCTAACATTAATGAAAGAAAGCCTAACAATCAAAAATGAATAAATATCTAATTAGGCGTTTTTTCATTTTTGATTGTTAGGCTTTCTTTCATTATGAAAAATCACCTAACAATTTTAATGAAGGAATGCCTAAAATATTAGACATTCTTTCATAATGAACAACCGCCTAATTCCTATATAATTTTTTGTTGCAATTTTTAGGCATTATTTCATTTTTTTTAGGCGTTAGTTCGTTAGGCCTTTATTCGCTGAGCCTCGCAATAGATAATCCCAAATTTGTGTTGAAAAGTTTTGATAAAGTTTTCATTCGACTTGAAATGACAATATTGTGGAACCCAAATCATTTTTCTTTCGGCTAGAATACGGTACAATGGTCGTCGGTGGTGTAATGGTTAGTGTTTGCGACTCTTGTACATGAGATTCTGGGTTCAAACCCGGCTCTGACCACCTTCAAATTTTCTTTCGCCGGCGGCCACCTCGCATAGTGACGGCGACACTATCGAGTATCTAGCCATGAAAAAGCTTCTCAAATTACCGTTCGGAATCGGTGTAAACCTGTAGGTCCCAATCAGTGAGTGAAAACTGGAAAGCGCACAGGTCAGTGATTGTGAGAAGTTCTCCCCAGTCCCTTCATGGGATGTAATGGGAAACCATTTATTTATTTTTAGAATACGAACGCAAGCTTTCGTTCGAGATACAGGAACAGGCTATTAGTTTTTGCCACAAAATCTAATACACCACTGTGTAAAGTATACTTTTAGGAGTTGGATAGGAATTAGGACTAAGACTTTTTTACAAATAAATAAATAAATAGTAACATCCCCTGAAGGAATAGGGGAGTGGTTCTCTTTACCCTCAGTGATGGAGACCAAAAGTTCCGCACCGTTTCCGAACAATGTTCTGAGAAGTTTTTTCGTTACTCAGTACTCGATAGTTTTCCCGTCACTGAGCAAGATGACCGACGTCGAAAAACATGTGAGGTGTCCAAAACAGGGATCGATCTCACGTTCTAATGTTCAAGAACCCATCGCACTACCCATTGCACTGAGCAAGGTGGATAATTCTTAAAAACCGGTATTGTGATTTTTGAGTTTGCATTGGATTTTACTTAATTCCACAACCCAGCATTTGGCTACCCACTGTTAGCCAGTGTGGCACAGCTGATCGACTTAGTAGTTTGAGAATTCCTAGAGAATAGAGTGTAATGAAAGAATCAGCGATAAGTATCTGGAAGTAAACTACGTTTTAAATACATCTGAGTGATGCAAATGGACGTTTGACATACTTGGGGAGTATGTTAAAGATATAGTGTCGAAAACACATACCTAAGGATTGGTTAGGTAAGGTCTTGGTGGCAGCCGCTTTCATGGGCTTACGAAATTAAGAGTTAGCTCCATCGGGTCACCAATTAGTTTTCTCCAAGAAGTTTAAGATCATGTCCACGCTAATCTATGATAATTCCACCAGGTCGCTAAATATGTAGCATCCCATAGTAGACATGTTCCTGATGGTAATGTTTAATGAATTATTCCTCTTTCTCATCGATACTGCGTCTAAAGGAGTCATTCACCGTTACCTTTGGTTTTGCCACATGTCTAGCAAGCAGACAGTGTTCCGTCAAAACTGAAACAAGCATTGATACCTTGGGCCTGGCTAGGCACATAGATCATTAGATCATAGATCTCCTGATATCCACTATCGGCCAGAAATCTGGCGTAAAAAATATGTGCCACTCATTGCCATCTCCTGCATCATCATGTAGGAATGTTCTTGCAGGATATGCTTAAAAGTCTGTGGAAGCTGAAACATAGTCTCCAGTTGAGGGAGCTGATCTGCTCAGCAAATTATCTGAAATTTTCCTGTGTCCTGGAATCCATATGACGTGAGTATTGTACTGCTGTGCCATCTTGTTAAGATACCTACAGCAGAAATGGGCAGATGTTGAATTCAGGAACTTATTCCAGGACCTTACTGACCGCCTGACTGTCAAAGTAGACATTGACCCCAATGACTTCCGGACTTCTATTCCGCACCTGCAAAGTCTGTCAGTTATCGAAAAGCCACACTTTCTGCCTAATACAATAACCAAGTAGTCTATCGAAAAGCCACAATTTCTGCCTGATACAATAACCAGGTAGTCTACGAAAAAACGACAGCTCTAGCTTCCTAGAGAAGACCCTGTAATTCACATATCCCTATATCACGCGAACTACTTTGGTCTAGGAACCCCTTTCCGATATGAGACTGTTTCCGCTCGAATAGTGCATACGCTTTCCAGAAGTCGATAAATGCTGGAACGTTCGGACCACCTTCGCGAACTGTACTGTGACCGATTCCAACCATTCCTCTGTGTGAGAGTTTCCTTAAGCTGATGGCAGACCTGGATGCAATCTCCATGTCTATAATGTCAACCGGTAACAAATATAACTATACATTCAGTGCATCAGTGAGTGAGAGTGGTGCGCAGGGTACCCGGTATGCACTTCGCCTCCATTCTTTGAGCCCTTATCCAATAGGTGGATTTTTCAAGCACATGCCACCACACGATAACCTCATAGAGCATTATCGGTGTCACCGCCGCTGTATAGATCCAGTGAATAGTCCTCGGAGAAAGTCCTCATTTGCAACCTATAGCCCTCTTGCATTGGTACATTGCTATCGTCACCTTTTTTTCGAATATTCCATTATATTGGGTCTAAAACTAAGCTTGCTGTTCAAAATAACACCCAGGTATTTGGAACACTGTTCGCGTAAAAACGACCAGCTCGGCATTGGCCGGGTTTACACCTACTCAGGTACGTAGGTATGATTTTCTTAGGGGGCCAACTTGAAATTTAGGTTTCAACATAGCACTACATTCAAAAATCACCACTTAAGGAAATAATTTCGAGCGGAGCCAGGTACTCGGGCGTACGTGCCTGCACCTACTCTATTTTCCATAGACTATAGGCCTAAAGTTCGTAAGCTACCCTGCAGAATGTTCCCTAGGTTACTGGGGTACTTGCGCCTTATACTTTTGCTATTGCCATGTCGTCCGCATATGAAACAATTTTCACACCCGCAAATTCGAGAGTGTTCAGTATTCCATTCACCGCAAGATTCCATAAAATTGGAGAAAGGAACGCTTATTGAAAAAGCCATTTCTGATATAGGTATCTTAAGCCTCTGTTAACATACCTAGTAGAGGTCGAAGTGCCCAATTCGGCCGTGATACATCTCCTAATGAGCATTAGGTATACAAGCCCCATAAGATCTGCGTTCACCTTACGGACAGATAGCGTCAATTCTGTCGAATTTGATGGGATATTATTGAACTCACCCTCAATGTCAAGAAAGGCTACCAACGACCACGACCTTAATTCGTATAAAGCTCCTAAAACTGTGCTACATATTTTGTAACATTGCGGGTTTTGCTACAGAAACTAAGAGTATAATTTACATTCTGATAACTTTAGGATCAACTTTTAAGTTTCTTTTTGGAACAGTGGAATACTCAACTCAAAGACAACAAAGAAAGACTAAGATTTAGATTAACAGAAACCTATAAACTATTAAAAGTTAACAAAAAACACTACTTCAAAACGTTGACACTACCCTACATTTGCCCCCAAGGCGTAACATGTCCCTCTACACACATATCTTGAATAATATTATAACTTCGAAGACAAAAGCACACAAAATACAACAAATTATGTCATTCTAATACATTTCTTCATGTTAAATGGTGATTTTTTCATTATTATTTACATCAAGATGTTGAAGAGATTGTCGTCATCTCAGTTTGTATTTCAAACTTTTGTAGATATTCATATCAATGGTTCTCCCAGACGCAGCATCTTTAAGAAATGTTCTAAAGTTGTTGTTCGAATCTGCAGTAACTTCTCCCATTATTGTTGAAGATGTTGAAGAGATTGCTTTCCTGACAATTAGCTCTTCCATAGAATAACTGACAATTTATCTAGCAGGTTCTATGGTATCTTGTTTGCCCAAATATGTGTTGTCTCAATGATTCTGCTTGCGTCCATTATTATCCTCAAACCTTTTGAAGAACAAATATAACGTGGCTGCTGACAGTTGAGGGTTATTAAGAATTGAACTCTGAAGTAAAGAGAAACATTTTAAAATTAATGTAGGGGTTTCCAACAAAATCATCTTCAGCGATTAGGCTCATTTTCATCATGATTGCTTCATTAATCATTATAATTGTCGCAGTTTGATTTCAGAAAATACACTGGTGATTGATTTTGAGCCGGGGCCATCGTCGAACCCTTTATCTTCGCAAAATCCGGCTGATTGGGTTGTGCTCAGTCGCGACCGAAAAATATTATACTTTATTGTTCCTAAATTACGTAATATGGATGCGGACGACATGGTGTTTCAACAAGGCGGTGTCACATGATATGTATTCTGAGAACAAAGCAATTACATCTCAATCTTGTGTGAATGTTGGAAGACAAAATAAAACTGTTAATTTGTTGCTAGTTAAAGTAATTAATCCGGTGTTTATTAGCACAATCGTTCAATGCTCCATTATTTCTAATTATCTTTAGACGTGGAGAAACCTTCTGCATAGAGGACGTGGCATATCGAAAGCACTGACAAAAAAACTGTCGTCTTGCTTTAGTTTTAACAAATTTGGAAAGGATATGTGGGAACTCCAAGGATAGACATGGAGGAGTTTATATATAACAAAAAGTATAAGACATCCACCAATAACCTTAAAACCTTTAGTTCAACATTGTGTAGCATTCAGCCTTTAAATAACCAGCAATAATTTTTAGAACATGCCAACATCAAATGTTCCAAAACAGTCATTCCATTACTGGTTCCGCGGAACACACGACAAATCTATCAGAAAATATTACCAACATCTGATATGCTGTTTGTCACAATAAAATGTCTCTTGTGCTATTATTGTTTGTGTGGCTGAAAAATCAACTGTGCCTGGCTCCGAGTCGATCGGGAACAATTTGTTAATTGAGATAACAATAATGTATATATGTATCAGTATATAACTGTAGAAAACTATAGAATACTTTCAGGGGATAATGTTTCATTTCGAAAAGCCAAGTGTACCAAGATGTTGCGAAATTCCATATTGTTGATTCAAGATGGCCGATTGATGTAGATGGTGTTAGGGTCAAACGGTGAATTAACAGTGTGTTAACAGCGATAAGCTGAAATACATGTACAGAGTTGCCAACACTGCCGAAAACGAAATACAACAATTTCATTATAACGGGTCCGCCAAATAACTTTTTTTTTTGAAAATGCTATAAAAAAAAAACTACTGAATATTTTCTCAAATTTCTTTTTTTATTTGAAAGTACAATCCTTCCGGTTAATAATGGAAAATAATTTCATTCAAATGGCTGCCTCGGCTGGCCATGCAGTAGCCTACACGATCGGTCCAATTTTTAAGCACATTATCGATTGTGTGCAGCTGTATTTCACCAATGGCTTCACGAATATTGTCCTTTAAAGCGTCAATTGTCTCTGGCTTGTCGGCGTAACACTTATATTTGAGAGCACCCCACAAATAATAGTCCAACGGTGTCAAATCGCAGCTCCGAGGTGACCAAAAGCCGAGGTTCATAAGATAACGAACATACGGAGCTGCTTCTCTTCTTCCAAAATCCGTACGCAATTTTCGCACACATTCTGCAACATTACCATGATTTTCAAAGTAATGTCGCAATATTTCCCAGCATTGTTCAAGCGTATACACAAACATATTCGGTCAGCGGAAGGATAAAACTAATTATTTGTCAAATCAGACATGAGCTAAATGTTACCATTCACGAAATAAGCACTAGTTGAAAACAAAAACGTTAGATGGCGGACCCTTTATAACACATATTCTGTTCCAATCGGCGAGTCTCTTTTCGTTTTATTACCGATAATTGCGTCTAACTGTATGAGGTCTCTTGTTTTTCAATATTATTTAACCAAAAACGTAATTTATGTATATTTTTTTCGAAATAGCTTTTTTAGCACTTCCAAGTTAATTTAAAGCTTGGCAACTCTAAAAAGCAAACAACAATTTTTTATCAGAAATTCACCATCTATCCTTAGCCACGTACAAGGTGGATTCAAAAATGGCGAACGCACAAGCACAGCTGATTTACTTGGTTTACATTACAAACCACTTTCGAACTGTCAAGTTCACATGTGTTTTGTTTTTGTGTGTATTTGTTTACATACACTGTTGGTATACGTATGTGTTGGATTCGACACAATGTAAGTGAGAAGCAAATCCAAAATGTACGTTGTTGTTGCCATCAATTTGCCATCAACTACACCAACACCTCCTGCGCCTACCATGAGTATTTTTTATCATGGCCACCTATTGGAAATCATAATTTTCTTCCTGAAACATCTTGGAATATCTCTCTTTGCATTTTGTAAATCTTCTGCACATTTAAATGTTAAATCTCTCCAATAAATGCAAAAAAGTTTTGTCGCTTTTTTAATAATTTAAAAAAATGTCTCAAGCTCTGCTTGGACCCCCATTTTCACCAGTTAGTTCACGTCACAGTAGTGCCAACTGCGACATATTCTAATTTAGTGTAAAAGAACGGGTTGGTTTCGTGGCTAACTCGAACAAATGTAAGCGTTTGAAAACCATAGATTAGAACATGTTGTTTTACAGTAACGCTTGGTCCAAATACAAATATGTTTTCGAAAATTAAATAAAATTAACTTAATTTCTTTTGGTATATAATGGCTTTATTAGAAATAAAAATTATTCCCATTATTTATGAAACACGATTCCATTCATGTAACTACCGCGACTGGCTTTACCGTAGCTCATCCTGTAAGTGCAATTTTCCAAGACTTTATTGACGGTTTCTGGTTCTATCTCACGAATGGCTCCGACGATATTAGCCTTAAGGGTGTGTATAGTTTCTGTATTATTTACATAGCATCGATCTTATTCCCATAAGAAAAATCTAAAGCGGTCAAATCGCAGGTCCGAGGAGGCCAATTAATTGACATCGCCATAACGGCTGATAACACGATTCCCGAACTTGGTGCGAAAAATATCGATTGTTTCGTGATCTATGTGACATAGTGCACCATCCTGCTTGAAACAAACATTAGTTCAGCCTATAAAAAGTCCGAAATCATGGCTCTGCGAAGCTCGCCTTTAACTGAAATGGTGTCTCCAGCAACATTTTCGAAAACAACATGAGCTTATGATGCCACCACTCTAAAGTCCACACCAAAATGTCAGTCTCTGTTCAGGCTTTGTCTTCTCGACATTGGTTTTCGTCCGCTAGCAATCCTGTCTCACAAACTTTTTGTACAAACTTCCGTCCAACACGCGCGATGTCTTCTTTATGTTGAACCAAAACTTATTTTCAACACACGCACAGTTTGGGCAACACAGCCCTCCCTTTGTAAATAAGTGTGCAATATTTTCCAACCCTGTTCAAGCGAGACTGACTCATAGCATACATGGGTTTTTTTAATTTGCATTGGATTTTAATTTGCATTACTTTATCTAATGCAAATGCTAAAGAATTACCATTGTTCGCAATGGCAATTAAAAAATTTTGAATTTCCATTTGCTCTGGCAATGCAAATGCAGGTTGTGAAATCGGATGCCAATTGTAATGAAATATGGGAATACTTTTAATTATTTTGAATTTGTCTGACTGCTATCAATTCTGTAGATATAGAGGTTTGTGGCTTCGATAGGTATTGCCTCGTAGTACTTTCAAAGTCATAAGCCTCTACTGTATAAAATATTTGAAAACCACAATTGCCAGATACGAAGGAAATGCTTTGAAAATAAGTACAATTGCCAATGGTATTGAAAGTTTTTTGAATTTGCATTTGGACGGAAAATTCAAATTAAACAACAAATTATACATGCCATATAATTAATTTGCCCCATGTATGACTCATAGTCAATAGTTCGAACAGAAAAAATCTCGGTGTCAAAATATCATATAACTCATAAAGATACCTGTATTTGGACCGCTCGTTATAGGATGTTCCACAACTGATTCCTTTCAATTGAATATGTTACTGGGTAATTACACTTTTCTACAACTGATTTTTTTTCAAACGAATTTGTTGCTGGGTAATAATAATTTTCTACAATTAAGTGATTTGTGAAAGTTCGCAAATCATTAGAAGACATTACGAACAACAAAAAAGACCCACCAAAAAAACCTCACCGCTATTTCTTCATAATTATCTTAATTTTCCCAAATGGGCAAACAATATATTTTTCAATTTACATGTGGCTCCAGAACACATGTTGGCTTTTCTCTACAATAAATCTTCTAAGTAATCTCACTTTTCATCTTTTTCCATAAGCTTAAGGCGTTTTAGATTACCTTTAGTATTATGAATGTATCCAAGACACTTGGGCCTTTTATGATTTATTGTCATTAGCTTATGGCACATATATCATTTTCACACGATTCCAGGTGATAACACAGCAACACCTACAGTGCTTAAAGTATTGTCGGCACATGATAATCTAAAGTATATCTCAATTTTCGTCAACTGTTTTTTTACAAGTACATCCTGTTTAAGCAGTACATTAAATAAATTATCAACCATTCTTTTGTGTTGTCTACTTTTGGGAGTTATTGAAATCACAGCATACTTTTAGGGGATATGTATCGAAAACACATTGTGTTCGTACTTTTGCCGCGGATATTACTATTTTCCCGTATGGAATGAGAGGAAGTCGATATTACTTTGAGGGTAGTAACTATGGATAATGACAATGGTTGAATTTTGCTATGAAATCGAGTTGTAAAGGAAATCATTAAAAATGTTAGTACAAACACTTTTTTGTAGTAAAAAGGCATTTTATTCAGCCTACATTTAGAATGGATAGATTATATTCATCAGGGATGATTCTATTTCACAAAAGCTTAAATTTTATTGTTTTGCAAAAATTGTCTCCTGTTTTCTAATGCAGAAAAAGAGAGGCTTATTGGGAAAATGGGAAAGAATTATAGGTGTTGTAAATTTGTTTGCTAATACATTGTTTGCGAACTTAAAATCACTTCTACTCTAATAACAGGATGCAAATGAACACTACATAAATTGCACGATTCTCGTATCCATGAATGACCTGTTCTGTTTGAACCTCAGTGATCCTAAAGTTTCCACTAGAGCTCCAACTTACCTATATATCAATTTCTGCACAGGATGTGGGCAGTTCCCGTTTCGTAACTTTAAAGTGATAACCTGTTGTACTCGTGTTAATACAAGATAAATACACTGTACAAAATATGTTAGTAATTATAGCATAAAAGATAGCTGAATAGGAAAAGCAAACATATTTGCTATTTCAGCAAACAAACGTTTGTTGCTTTAGAAAACATATGATGGTTAGTTTAGCAAACATTTTGTCCGGTATTTTATCAACCCCAAACAGTTTGTAGCTATGGCATTATATATGATGTAATAACAGAAAAATTATCTGCAGATAAATTTTAAAAATATCTTGTTGTTAATAGCAGACATTGTTTGCTGTCAATATCAAACTTTAAGGTTTGAGTAGAAATTCTATGCTTTCGAGATATAGTGTAAGCATTTAAATCTGCCTTTTTCAATCGGCTACCTACACAATTTCCAGTATACTGTTTCTCTTTCAATTGTCATAATTGTGAAAATCATATTTTCGACTACACTAGCCAACAAATGAAGGATATGCTTTAGGATTACATAATTGCTTCACCAAATTATTAGACTAGCTGGATAACTGGAGATAAAAATGCGGACCTTTGTATAATTATACAATTTTCTATGGGTGGTCAAAGATTTAATTTTCCTGCCGAACATTGTTCGACAAAAATTCAAAAATCACCTATAAAAATGTCATTAAGCTATTTCCCGTGATCATATACCCAGCAAAAATATAATGGAGTAGTTCCAATGACTCTACCCCTTTCAGTAGGACCATCGAAGTACTATGTGCGGATTTTCGACATACAGGAATCCGAAATTGCATTACAGATATTATGGTGTTTGTCGGAAGAAAAAGAGTATCATCCACTAATGGTGGTATTATTCGTCAGAGCCCAATGCCTTCGATAGCTCGAAGGTGAGACGCGCGGCTGGCAAAAAAAGCGTTTGAGTTCGAATCCCGGTCGGGGAAAAACTGTTACAGAAAAATTAATAATTAACTATTAAACCCCAGCTACACAACCATGTAATTTGTATAGTATACTTTCAGGCGAATACAATTTGATTCTGCAAATTTTGGCAACAAATGTTTGTTCGTTGTACTTGCCACATTGTCCAATAATTTTTTTTAAAAATGGCTACAAATTTAAACAAAACATTGCAAAAAGCCTCAAAAAAATACAATAAAAAAGTTTGCTTTGGTGAGATTTGAACCCAGGACTTTTACCAACTGCCGGTTTCTAGTCGGACATGCTACCATCGCGCTGATTTTTGTGCTGAATCGTAGCACTAAGAAGCAGAATTTATTGTACTTAAAAGTGTACAAATTAGAAGTACTACCCTCCAAGGCCAATACACTGTAAAAAGCGACGGTGCAGCAACCAAATTTGCACTACCTCCTACCGGTTCTGGTGGAAATTCTGATGATTGGTATACACTTTTTTTGCTGGGTAATAGTCATATTGTTCGTCCAAGCGCAATGTCTTCTGTAGCTCAATAGTGAGACGCGCGACTGGCCATCCAAGCGGTTGAGTTCCAATTCCGGGTCGGGGAAAATTGTTTAAAAAAATAATTATTCCACACACCACGTAATTTGTACGGTATACTATCCGGCGAATACAATTTGACTCCACAAATTTTGACAACTAAAAGTAGATGTCAGTTTAGAAATCATTTCGTTTAACTTGCCACATTTGTAATATTTTTTTTTAAATCTTCCTTTGTTTTTAAAAAAAATCTACAAATTCAATCGAAAACATTGGAAAACGCCAAAACAAAACCCAAAAATATTTGGTTTGTTGGGATTCGAACCCAGGACCTTCATCAGCTGCCGTTTTCTAGTCGGAAATGATACCATCGGGCTAATTTTTGCGCTGAAACATCGGGCTAAGGATCAGCTTTTATTCTACCTAATGTACCCAGATATACCCAGGCCAACACATTGTAAAAAGTGACAGTGCAGCAACCAAATTTGCACTACCTCTCACCGGAGAGTTCTGGTGATTGGTATACAATTTGTTTGCTGGGTATTATCAATGCAACTTAAACATGAGTATTTTCGTATTATATTCGAATGATTCGAACTTCAAATTTTAAAGCGTAGTTCTCGTCCTGTGTTTAGAAAATTCCACAAATTTATACTAGAATCAAAATATATTTGTGGAAGAGAATCCTGTATATAAAATTTTGTATATGTCCTTTTTATTAGAGAGTAAAGTAGAGCGTTATTTAAATGCGTTATTAATTTTAGGGGGGTTTCATTATAAGAGGGTTGCTGTTTATATTTCTGGCTTAATAATGAACAAACAACTATTGGTGATCGTAATTGGCTTTATTGTTATTCAAACTATTAAAAAAATGGTGTCCAGTTACACCCTATGAAGGGATTAAGGAGAGCTTCTCGCAAAACCAGTGAGCTGTGCGCGTTCTATTTTTACACTCACTGAACTACAGTTTTACACCGGATCCAAACGGTATTTTTGAGAAGCTTTTTCATCGCTAAATACTCGCTAGTGTCGCCATCAATAAGCGAGGTGGCCTTCATCGAAGGAAATGTAAGGTAGTCACACGAGCCATCGAACCCAAGTCCTCATGCGCAAGAGCCGCTCACATTGCACCACCGACGGTCTCTTGACAATCCACCTCGGCAGTTGTGAAAAATAATCGCATAATTTAATTATGAGTTCCCAGTTTCCAGTTTTATCTTTCCTTCTGGCAAATAAATTGTTGTGCACCATTCAGAGTTGACCGTCCAAAGGTGCTAAAATGGAACTGTTGCCACATCACCAGTTAGGCCGAAGAAGCAGGCCACAATTTGCTTTGAAGCTTTGTCTCCTCTTGGAAACCCATATAGTCAATTGGTGTTTAGTGTCAGAGTCACATGCATGGATGCATGATTCGTCGCCTTTCATGATCCTTTGGACCAACACTTCTTTGCACCAATCGACGCGAGCATAGTTTTATCCGATTGATATAATATACGGTATCAACAGTATTGAATGTAAGAGAGTGGAAATATTGCCCAAAACTGCATCTATCTCACGGTATATCACATGATGATCTTACAATACCAGTTCCCGCACAGCATCGATGTTTATTGGCACAACAACCAATATGGAACTACCTGCGTGGAATGCATCCTGGGGCGAACGTCGTCATTATAGTTTATCACAGTGCTGTGGATTGGTGCACCATCGGCATATAAAGATTTAAGTTCATCAATGCACTTTTCTCTTGACAATAAAAAAAGATTTTCCATTACATTCCATGAGGGGATTGGGGAGAGCTTCTCACAACCAGTAAGCTGTGGGCTTTCTAGTTATTGCAATCACAGATTTGGACTTACAGTTTTATACCGGTTCCAAACAGTATTTGGAGAAGGTTTTTCATGGCTAAGTACTCGATAGTGTCGCCGTCACTAAGAGAGGTGACCATCGTCGAAAGAAATGTGGGATGCGAATCCACGTACTCATGTACAAGAGCGGTGCACATTAACCATTGCACAGCCGACGGTCTCTTGGAAATCCACTTCGATAATTGTGAAAAATACTCGCACAAGTTCATCACGAGTTAATTCCATTTTTTTAACAGAGGCGAATTTATGGAGTCATTGGAAAGACAAGAAATAATTCTCGCACGTGGCCGTCGGTGGTGCACTGTCTTATGTGCGCGAATCTTCTACATTAGAATATGGGTTCGGAACCGGTGTAAAACCGTAGGTTCCAATCACTAAGTGTAAAACAATAAAGCGCACAGCTACCGATTGTGAGAAGCTCGCACCTCTTCTTTCCTGGAATATATTGGGAAACTGATTTGCATCTTCTATGTACGATTAAGCTAAAAACTGTACCAATGGTATTGCCAGATTTCACCTGGCAACGCTCAAAATTTTCTAGGCCAGGAATATAAATGTCAACCCTGGTCCTCACCCAGTGTAATCATTTGATGAAGGAATCATCCACAATCATCGCTACAATACAAAAGTTGTTGGCTTTAATAGATAATGATCATGTACCACTGCATTTTGACTCAGCTACCCAATATTCAATGCATTACGTTCTTCTATAATATAAATAAATGGTTTCCCATTACATCCCATGAAGGAATCGGGGAGAGCTTTTCACAACCAGCGAGCTGTGCGCTTTCTAGTTTTATACTCACTGATGAGGACCTACAGTTTTACACCGGTTCCGAACGGTATTTTTGAGAAGATTTTTCATGGCTAATACTCGATAGTTTCGCCGTCACTATGCGATCTTCTTCTCTTTATAAATGTCTTCTATAATATATTGTCGATGAATGATCGTTATCCAATTTCGTGATCATACAAAAAGTTGTTCGCTTCAATACACTCAAAAAATTAAGTTTCATATAATAGCAAAAACTGTATGCTACTTGTCAGCAGGCAGTTTGTTTGTTATTACATCAAATATACTGGAATAACAACAAAAATAGGAAATATGTTTGCTTTCCCCTTTTCAGCAGACGTATCTGTTGTGACAACTAACAAATTTTTTTGAGTGTACGTAATGACTATGATATGATCTTCTATCAATGATTTTTTAAAAAGCTATATAAAATTTAAAGAATTTAGTTTTTCTACAACATATTTGTCCATAAATGATCGATTTTCCATTCTCGTAACAATACAAAAGATGTTCGCATCAAACCTTATAATACAAGTGCATGAAAATTATGTCAGAGGTGCCCAAACCGCTACCCGAATTTTGCTGAATTTCGCTTCTCTATAATTTGATTACTTTAAAAAAAATAAAATATTTTTGTTCTTTGATCAATATTAATTTTTTTTTTATTTTTGTAACAAAACAAAAGTTTTTGGCTTCAATGACTATCAACTACAAAGATTATGACGAATTTGACGGATATTAAGTAAAAATTACGATTCAGTCCAGGTTCAACAAAGGCTATGGCAACTTGGAATCCATGGCAACTTACATAGAGGCATATGAGACATTCTGCTATTTGGTTGGATTACGGCTGAATTTTCAGTACATGATCAGTTTGTTACATAGAGCCTCTATCTCAGTTCGCCGCCATTCGTCCTACTTAATTCCGAACTATTTTTGGACAATATATGATCTAACTTAGTGTTGGTCTAACTTTATGTCTGAAATAGTTATTACCACGGACTGTTAGGAATAATATGGGTGGGGTGTAGTACAGGATCAGCTTGATTTCTTATGGATTTTGTGGCATGTTTGGTAAAGCCTTAGAGTTCCAGGAGTGCTTGACGAGTTCATATTGTTATTTTCATCCTGCTCAAACGGGGATGAACTAGCGGCTTGAGATTGACTAAAGTTCGACTTTTCCCGAACATAGTGTTGCGGTTAAGTCGATAATTTAAATACTGTTTAATTTTTTTTAGAAATTACAGAATGAAACTTTTAAACCCATATAATTTTTTTAATATTATCCAAATATTCGATATATACTGCACCATTTTCAATTGAAAGTCAAGAGAAAATTTTAATTCAAAAAATATTAATTTTAAATCAAAAAATATTAATTTAAATTCAAAAAATATTAATTTTAATTCAAAAAATAATAATTGAAATTAAAATATTAGATTTCAAATTTCAAATACATCACTTGAAATTTTAAAAATACTGAAAGGTAAAATCGAGCATCGTAAACTTCATTGTTTTGAGGGCAAAGTGGAAAAGGCTCATAGCTGTTGGGTATCATTGCAAAAACCAACTGCAAATGGTTCAACGCATGCGCTGTTTGGCTATAAAAAAGGCGATAGAACTCACATCGACAAAGGTAAAGGAGGCAATACTTCCCCTAAACTCCGGCGAGCTAAAAATTAAGTACGAACCTGCTTAACGTCAAAAGAAGAATAAATCCGAGAGGACGACATATCCTTAACCAGCACAAATTGGAAAAGCTAAAGGCCTTCATCGGAAATCATGTTTATGACAAGCTGCTTTACAATTATCCCACAAAGAGGGTATAGGACAGATGGTATACAAATATTCAACGGGCAAGGTATCAACTGATATCATGAAGTATCAAGGTTAGATATGACAATTTGTCTTTTATCGATTGTCGAACTAGTACACAGCACACCGGAATGTGTGGTTTATGTGAATAAGGACAGTAGTTACACTACAACCTTTTCAATTTTATTTCGGAAAATATCAATTGAAATTTGGAATTTCCATTTGAAATTAAGAAACGATTAAATGAAATTCAGAATTTTGAAATGAAATTCAGAAAACATCAATTGAAATTTAGAATTTCTAGTTGAAAATCAGAAAATATCGATTGAAATTCAGAAAAAATCAACTAACATACAGTAAACTCAAATTGAAATTCAGAAAATATTAAGTGAAATTCAAAAAAAATCATTTGAAATTCGAAAAATAGTAACTCAAATTCGTAAACTATCAATTAAAATTCGGAAACTATCAACTGAAATTCAGAAAATATCAATTGAAGTTAAGAAAAATCAATTTCAATTCAGAAATCTTTCAATTGACATTTGTTTGAATTTCAATTGCGGTTTTCTGAATATCATTTGATGTTTTCTGGAGTTCAGTTGACATTTTCTGAATTTTAATTGATGTTTGCTGAATGTCAGATCCTGAATTTCAATTGATGTTTTCTAAATTTCTATTGGTATTTTTAGAACTTCAATGGATGTCTTTTAAATTTCAATTCATATTTTGTGTTTTTCAATTGATATTTTCAGATTTTCAACTGCAAATTCTGAATTTAAATTGATATTTTCTGAATTTGAATTAGAAATTCTTAAACTAAATTGATCTTTTCTGAATTGCAATTGATTTTCTCTGAATTACATAAAGGAAAAGGTTTTGGGTAATTGGAAAAGTTGTAGTACGAGTATGATCATCTCTATAATAACATAGCGACGCAATTCGATCGCCAGAAAGTAATATTGCAGACTGTACTTGAGTGCAAAAATGGAGATAAAACAGTTATTCACCATACATGGGAACGATGGCATGTAACGAAACGTCTCCATCCAGCAGATAGTAATATTAGGGAAAGCAAACCTCTCCCAAGCCATGCAGGCTAAATTTTAGCAATGCAATTCAAAGCATTCCAATGGACATGACAAAATCACCCATTAAATAAATGGTTTACATCCCATGAATGGATTAGGGAGAGCTTCTCACAAAATCGCCCATTGACAAATACAAATTTTAAAAAGTCATGCTGACGTCGACCAACCTGCCATTTCTCCAGACTTTTCGTTGGCGATACTACAAGGGGAAAGCCAAAAAGCCCATTTTCAATTTCAAACTGGATTCCTAAAAAAAAGACAATGACTGTTAGAATGTCATTGCGGCCAGTGAAGTTTCATGGCAGCCAACATGTGACAGCCTTAAGATCATATGAACTATTGTGCACTGCTGCAGATGAAGAGCTGACCAGAACGGACTCCAACCAGCGGACGATATATCTTCCGAAACAATAAAATATGATATTCAAACAATAGACAAAAATACACAAATAAATATGAGATACTTCAGATGGGTATAAGGCTATAGGGTTAATAAAGTTCCACTAACTTGAACTTTGTCGATTCCTGGGATTTGTAAAAGGGTATCCCTGGGATTTCGGAGGACACATCTACAACGAATTGACCGAGCCGAAAGAAGCGAATACAGCGCGTGTAAAAAGAAAACACTTTCTTTGTCATGGTCCAGATTTCGCGAGCTTTAGATTTCCACCCTTCTCCTTACATAGTATAGAGCATGTGATGGACATCGGATCAAAGTACAACGAGGAATTTCGTAAGCTACACAATCTTCCTATGATAAACTAAAGTATTACCATGACTTCGAATAGGCCATTCCTAGCAAAGCCTTTGGTTTAAATGTGCGTTATTTGGCCCTTTTTTCAACCTAACCAAAACATAATTTTGTTTTTCAATATTTGAGTTTAAATATAAATGCACATATTCCTATTAAACACTGAAGTAGAATTTTTGAAAAGGAATACATACATTTGTCTTAGTCTGCTTTAAGACTTCATAAAACAAATGTAAATTCTTTCACCCCTAATCTCTTCAAATTGTATCCTGCACCGATTTATTTCATCTTAACACGTTTCAAGCTCATCTGTTCCATTTTGGAATTTAACATCATATTGACTGCTGATGCTAATGCCTTCTTCACCCCAGATGTCTAACCAAGTTATGAGTGACAATGTCCTGATGAAGAAGTCAAGGGAAAAAACACCAAAACGTAACCAAATTTTTTTTAACGACTATGACTTTTTTAGCACATTTACACATTTCGCTTGAGTATAATTTAATGGCCCCAGTCTCGAAACAAACAACACAAAACATACAGCATCAGCGCAAACAACAAATGGTGACAGCAAGAAAAAAAACCAACACCTGGAACAAGGATAA
This sequence comes from Phaonia tiefii, assembly GCA_963931995.1. Taxonomy (NCBI): domain Eukaryota; kingdom Metazoa; phylum Arthropoda; class Insecta; order Diptera; family Muscidae; genus Phaonia; species Phaonia tiefii. The sequence goes on from OZ008370.1 coordinate 259,315,181, forward strand.
CATATAAAAAAAAGTGTACAATATGAATGAATGGCAGAACAAAAAGTGATTCTAGTAAATTTCAAAATAATAACAATAACAAAAGATGATGGCGAGGACTACGACGAAGACGACGATAAGGATGATGATGGCGACGGTAACACCAGCTGTTCCCTGTACCAAAGACAATGTAGCAAAAGTTGCCATACTCGGAAAAGAGAAGGGGAGTTTTCCTAAATACGGGGTAATGCTGTTAGTGTTAATGGTAAGAAACTTTGACTTAAAACTTTTAAAAAGATCTGGAAGAACTGACTGAAATCAAAACTTCTGTAATTCATGGCCATATTCCATTATATCTATTTAAAGGACTTTGATTAGGCCGCCCATTAATAAGAGTGATCACTATGGAGCGATGCGGTCACCTTCAATTTACCGCATTTATCTGTTAACATTTTTGAGGCTTCACTTGTAAGATTTCAACCGGTTACCGTACTAACTCACATTAGTATTTATCTAAAGCGACTGTGTTCTTGCCCACAGTTTTGAAACTTTTAAGCAACTGGGTGAATCAGTTAATGTCAGCCGTCGCCGTTGCATTTCGTTTTGGAAATGAACGATTGTTCCGCGAAGATAATGAGAACTCTGGACGGACTCGTTTTGGAATCCAATATTTGTTCCGCGAAGATAATGAGAACCCTGTATCTTCGCTTGCGACGAAACTGATTGTTAATATGGACGGACTCGTTTCACTTGTGACCTCCGAATTGGGTAATCAACTAGCTGGCATTAGCCTGTATCTAAAATTGTGCACGAGGTTTATAAGGAACTACCTGGCTGAGATGTCGCTGTTATAAAAATATATCTGCAATTTAGCCCTTCACAGGAATACTTTCAAATGTCCAAACAACTAAAGCGAAATCCTTGGAAAAGGAATCCTCTCTATATTGTTAAAACATTATTGATATCAAGCTGACATTAGCATTGAGAATTAAGACTACGCCTCACGACCTAAATCTGGATAGACATCCCCTTTAGCCAGTATTTCAACCTGCTTACACTGCGTACAAATTATTTCCTGAGTGTTCTCCGAATCGCTCTCCAAACCTAGCAGACTTAACCGAAGTTGTATCCACACCTTTGCTGATTTAATCTCGTGACAGCTGGTCAGTGACACAAAAGTGTTTCATCGTTCGATATGCTTCCCGCATACTCTACAGTTGTTTGCACCGGCTCATTTAATTCGATGATGTCTGAGCCCAGAGCAAAATGTCCATTTATACAGCCTGTAAATCGACTGAGTTCGATTTAGTCTAGCTTCAGTAACCCTCTGGCCTTGCTTCAATATGGGCCGCTGCACAAGATCTTCGCAGTTCTGTCCCCGTTGGATGCATCACATATACAATAGTATATTTTCGTACTCGAATGGTAACCATTGTTCTTATTGATTGGAAATTATCTCAAACCGATAGTCTGCAAGTTGGAGCCTATCCTCACCTTTCCCTTGGATAATGCAGTGCTTAGAAGTCCGTACAACCCCATGCTGTTAGAGTGCATTAATCTCTCTCTCTCTCTTGGCATTAATCTCGATCTCTTCCTTGAACTTGAACATCGTTCACGATCGCATTCTTTATGGCCATATCGCCTTGGTCGTTGATTGGTTCTGCCTTGAATTACCCATCCGCTAATGTCTTGGGAAACATCTACCACCAATTCTTACTCAGTAAAAATATCTGTGTCATTGTTTCGATATCCTCCACACGTGCTCCACAGTTGTTTGTATCGGCTCATTTAATTCGATGTCATCTGACCTCAGAGCAAATTGTCGAGTTACACAGCCTATAAATCGACTGAGTTCGAGTTTTTCCCAATATCAGTAACCCTCTGGTCTTGCATCCATACGGGCCGCCCCACAGCTTCTTCGCAGTTCTGCTGCCATTGGATTCACCCCATATTTAACAGTAGGTTATTCCAGTCCATTGGTAAAGTTCTGTTTTTATTGATTGGAAATAATCGCACGCTAATCATCAGTAAGTTGTAGTTTATCCTCGTCTTCCTCTTCGTTAATGCAGCGCTAGAAGTCCGTATGATCCCAGGCTGGCAGAAATGCAAAACAAATATTTATCTCCTCCTTGCACTTGAGCACTGTTGGCGATCTTCGCTTGGTTCTGCCTTGAATCACCCAACCGCTGATGACTTGGAAAGCAGCAACCACCAATTCCTTTAGTGTAAAAATAGCTAAAGGATGTTTCGTTGTTTAGATAGAACTTACTTTATGAAATTTATGATTGGAATACTCTGCAAATCATCGTGACAATCAGTCATCGATTCGCGCAACCTATAGACTACTGCGTGATTTCTATAGCGCACATAGTCGTCCATCTGCAAGCCATCCGTCCAATTAAGGATAGGTTTCATACCACGTCCTCTCTAACTGATGCAGTAATATCAAGACGTCCAAGAATTGTGGGTACTGAATAGAATATCGCCGCTGTATACGAATGTGTGGAAGAAGATCCAAATTTATCGATGGGTCATTGGTCGCAGGAATTGGAGCGCTGTTTGTCCACTTCGTGCAAATTTTGCTCGAAGATCTTTTACCCGTCTAAGATCCAGCTGGCGCAGGAAATATAGCCACGACACCATTATATGCGTCGTTCTATCGCCGATTGGGCTCCAGAGCAGTTGGAAACTCAACCGATGTTTTATCGCAAAATTGTGTTCAGTGATGAGGCTGATTTTTGGTTTAACGGGTTTGTTAATAAACAAAATTGCCGCATAGGGAGTGAGACCAATCCAAAACAGACCCTGCTGACACCATTACATCCAGCAAATGCGCCATTACGGTTTACATGTTGGTGGCATCATCGGAACCAATTTCTTCAAAAATGAGACCGGAGCTCAATGGAGATCGTTATCGCCCAATGGCCAATGTTTTTTTGGTTTGAAAATATGGATGAAAGTAATCCGTGTCAGATGTGGTTTCAGAGGATGGCGCTACGTGCCATATGGCGACCGCAGTCATTCGATTTGCTGATATCAAAATTTGTAAATTTCGAAAAATTCGAGGTTGTGCGACTTGACACCTCTTGAATATTTCCAGTGGGGCTACGTAGAGTCACTCGTTTGTGCAACAATTGATGCCTTGGAGGCCACAATTATTCGTAATATTCGTGACATACGGCCAGCAATGAAACTGCCCCACAATTGGACGTCCAGAATGCGCTTTGTCATGAAAAGCCGCGGTGTCCATATCCCCGAAATCATTTTCAACTGTTAATGCCATGTATTGATCTTTCGAATAGAAAAATTTTTGGATTAAAATTAAATTTTTTGTGTTAGTTTTGAACATTTCAATTTCTATCGGCATTAAATAATACCCTTTATAAGGACGTGCAGCTTTTACAACATGTGCTGGAGAAAGGATAATATACATGCAGTGATTACGCCACCACAGTAGCCTCGTACTGAATTTGAACCTCAAGGGAGTTGATTGTCTTACGAATACCCAAAACCCAAATGCGTCGACCCTTTGGTTCTCAATCCACAGAAGTCCACCAGAGTGCAGATATGTAAATCAGAATCGGTCTTATGATGTTAGTCTAGAGCCAGCCAATGTTTTGTCTAAGGGGTTAGACCCCATTAAGTGCTGCTAAAAAAACGTAAAGCATTATAACTGTATAGAAATTCCTTTCTGTGAATAAGGCATATATTTATGGTTTGATCTTACAAAAACAAATCTCAAACCTCTCAAAACTTCTCATGAATATACCTGAAAATTTCCTAATACTTGTCGTCATTGCAAACACGCATTCCGAGTATTAAACTGCATCCTGCGTTTGCGTTCAATTTCAAATCACTATCTGCAACTTTAAGATTAAACCAATACACAGTTTAATAAACTACTGTGCACGACAAACTAGCAGTAAACGCAAGACCTATTAACGCACAGCCTTATCATGCGTTTGCGTAAAGTTTTAAGAAATAACCCCCACTGCCCATTTAGGTATGCAAAACCAGCTTCAGCTAAAAAAAAAATACTAAATTTATTACCCAAGACTTATGACATCAAATAGTGCTTAACATGATTTAAGTTTAGCATAGCAAAACAAAAGCTGAGTATACTGAAGACGAAGACGCTGAAAATCATCTACTGCATTACAGAGAGCAGTAAAACTTTTTCATTTGCATACTTTCAGGCGGTAAAATCGGGCGTACAATATATGTTAACACATCATTTTACGAAATAGTTTTCATAATAATGTAAACTTTCTATACAGTCCCTTTCTCCATCTATATTTTCGACTATCAAAACTTGCTTGAAGTTTGGCAAACAGTTGTTTGATGCTTGAGTTTGTGACAGACCCCATGCCATCCTATTCCGTCTCCGTCCAAGACAAAAACTATCTGAATAGAAACTTGTGCAAACTGTTGAGAAAACATGTTCCATGCACATTAGTTATTACAATTCCTCTAAGTCGAGACGAACTGGGGGCACGTACATATATTATAAACCATGTTTGATGATGTGGAGCTATACCCTAGACATCTTCCAATGACAATGACAATGTCAATGGTGATGGTGAGGGTGAGAGTGAGGGTGGTGATGGTGGTAGCAATGATTCTGTTGCTTTTGGTGGTGCATAAGTGACTTTTGAAAGAAGAACATCAAAGGACATTTTCCTTATTGTTTTAGAGAAGAGAAGAATAAAAAATTATGGCAACAAAAGTTTCTGTATTAGTTTCATACTCGTGTAGTCTTCACGAGAAAACAACAGATATTTCATGACACAGTGCCTTGAAAAGAAAGGGAGTAAGAAACAGTTTTCCAGTTTAAATATTTTCCAGCAAACAATATGTTTCTGATTTTATAACACAATAAATAACAATAAATGTAAATACTTTGTTGTTACATTTTTGCAAAAGAAACTGCAGCAATAACTGACTTGGAATGAGGAAAAAAGTTTTAGAAAAAAAATCCCAAAAGTTTGGGAAAATACCACATTTGTAAAGAATGACATGGTGAGGGATTGAAACTGTGGTACATACTGGAAATTGTGATCTTGCACAGCAAACAATAAAAGGTAGATGTCAGGGAAAAAAGGCATGAATTCTTCAAATAATAATAAATGAATATCAAAGTTTGTCATACCACACGAATATGTATTATATATGTAAACCATACAGGCAACCTTCTCAAATTACTGACTCTGATTTCGAACAAGTTTTGCAAAGCTTTTCCATGGCATATTACTGGATAGAGTTGCCGTCACTAAGCGAGGAGGCTATCGTCGAAGGATCAAACTCACCTTCTCGGGTATTAGAGCCGCACACGTTAATCAATGCACCACCAAAACTCACCTAGTTTGATAAAATATTAAACATTTGGAATAATCATGTCAAGGCCACTGTCATATAAATTATTGATTACCTAGAAATATATAAAAAATATCCCCAAATAATGCTACTGATACTTTGACATATGAGTATATTCTTTTTTAATTGGCCATTGCAATCATGCAATTACGAAATATCAAGAGGATAAGATGTAATCCTTTTGACATAATTTTTTTTAATTTTTGTTTTATTTCTGTTCTGCCTGAGAAGCAACACAATTTCTATGCATGTAATATATATTTTTTTTGTATACTCATTATGATCAATCATCTAATTCATAAAATAATCGAATTATATTTACAATGTTCTCATCTTTACTTTAATTCAACTGAATTTGTTAAAAAAAAAATAATATATCACCTTTTCTTTAATTCAATCGAATTTTAAAAAATTTATGCCCCTTAAGGTATGCCACAAAATTATATCTTTAAGTGCCATTTTATATATATATTTTAAATTCAAAATCTCACATAACACAAAATGAAAAATTTAGACGTTAATATAATAATAATTATTAATTGCCTGAAACTGAAAAGGATAATTAAATAGTAAATATTTTCAATGTCTTGCAAATTCTTAATTTAAACCTTAAACTACTTAAATGATTTTCAAACTAAACAGTATAAAGTAAATGTTTGTTTGCTAAGGGAAAAGTCATTACTTTCGCCATTTTCTGTCGCTTTCTCATTGTTTACTTTTGACTTCAACTGACACTTCATTTCAGTTCATTTCTTCTTGCTGTCGCGACCAATGAAACGAAATGAAAATGGAAAAGATAAAGCCCTTTGCAAGGACGACACATTAACTGACAGTTTAGTTTTTCTATTATGACTTTTGATTGACACAACCACTAAATTCAAAAACTATCACACACACACACACATACAAAACTGTCACGGCAAACACAAAAGTACTTGTACTTTCAAAACAAACCAAAATCTAAACTGGGAACATATAGTAGAAAGTACACCTTGAACGAAATGAAAGCAAATGGCAGAGACAATACTAAATTGCATGACAGACCGCAAAACTAAATTCGCACAAATCAAAATACCTCTCAAAAAGAGAACAACACAGAAAATAGAAAAACAAAACAAAAGAACGGAATAATATGAAAAATTTCATATGGGCTTTACTTCCATGGGCAGGGAGGGGTTGAGGGAATGGTGCGTTCACACATCACATTCGCAGAATGGCAATGACCGTAAAGGGCCGTCAACTGAAAGACCTTACAGACTGACGACGAGAGCAAGTGACTGACTTAATGACTGACCCACTGACCGTCAACTCACACGTCACACTGTGAGGTTCAGCGCAGAGAATATGGTAGTAGTTTTTTATTTGACCACTAACAACAATGAAATACTGTGTTTTTTGGAGGATTATATGTTTTGGCCTAAACAGTCACCATCACAACAACAATAACAACAACAACTACAACAATTACAACAATTATATGCGAAACAACACAAAAGCACAACAACGACATCGACAACAAGAAAAACAACTTGCAAGTGTTTCATTATTAAAGTCAAATAACAAACTGTGAAGAGATCTGCAGTGTGATTCTCTCCCTTTTCTACGTAGAGAGATGACAGCCGTCTATTTTGGATTTTTATAAACACTTTGAACCTCTTACTATGAATAATTTTGATACATTTTCTCTTTGTCTCTATCTCTCGCTCGATGTTTTGTGACGTCTCCAACGAATGCTTCGCAGGAGTTACAATTTTACTATCACTTACTGTGTTCCTTAATATGGTGGCCGAAACAATGCCGGCTACATCAGATGCGGTGCCACTGTTGGGTAAGTTCATTCAATTTCCAAATTCCCAGACAATATATCCTACTAACATCTGTGTCAGCTTTTGTTTATAGTAAGTATTTGTATAATCGTACACTAATAAATATGCAAAAGTATAAAATCTAAAGCCTAAATATAGGCAATAGTTATTAAATAGTTTATATTGTATGCTATATTTGTGTATAAACAAGAAACGAAAGAAAAACTATTGATAATTAAGAATCGTGATGGTGCGGATGCAATGTAAAGTTCAGTGTGTGATCTTTAATATGAGAGCTCCTTGTAGTAGAGTAGCTAACAACTTTCAAACATTTTGTTGGGAATAACTTCACTTGATATATTAATAATAGACTAAGATTTAAACTACGATAAGAAAACTTCACTTTACTTCTTTACCTCATTACCTTATTCTCATCTAAAGAAATGGTGTCCCTTAACATCCCATAAAGGGATTGGGACCTTCAGTTTTACACCGGTTCCGAACGGTATATTGAGAATCTTCTTCATGGCTAAGTACGTGATAACTAAGCGGGGTGGCCGTCGTCGAAAGAACTGTAAGATAGTCTGAGCAGGGATCGAATCCACGTTCTGATGTACAAAAGCTGCGCACCCTAACCATTGCACAATAGACGTCGACTTATTCTCATCTCCTTTAGTTTTATACTAGCTGGGTGTCTGCTGCGTATGATTAATATTTAATTAATTATTAAAATTAAAAATTATACGACATGCGTTTTAGTCCAAGTATGTACTGTGCGTTTTAGTCCAAGTATGTACTGACCAGGGATGGAAAAACACATTGTCATTTTAGTACTAACCAAAATTATGTTGGGCACATATTTGTCTATTTTCATTAAAAACTATAAATTAAATTCCTTCTAAAAAAATAGTTACTCTCTTGTAAAAAACTATTTAAAGTTTATTACGAAAATGGGAAAATGAGAATAATGAGCACTTTACGTCTATTTCGCGACAAGGTAAATTTTTGGCTAAACGACAACAAGCAAAATTGCCGGTTTTGAAATGATACCAATCGATAGAGCTCCACCAAGTGGCAATGCATCCACAGCAAGTCACTATTTAATGTGGATTATAAGCCGGCAACATCATATTTCTTCGAAAACGATATTGGCATTTCTATCACTGTCTGCGCTGCCGCGCTACCGCTCCATGACAATTAATTTATTCTGGCCGAAAATGAAAGATATCAACGAAAACGACATATAAGTGAAACAGGACGGGGCTACGCGCCACACATCTAATACCACAGTGGACATTGTGCTCGATCGATTTGAGGCTATGTGTTTCTCGCGCAGAGGCGATGTGAACTGGCCACCGAGATCGTGAGGTGTTACCCTATTAGAGTTGTTCTTGTGTGCTTTCCCCAAGCCGCATATCTATGACAATAAGCCACAAACGACTGCACCATAGCTCAACTATCGCTTAAATTCAGCCTGATATATACGACAGAGTCATCGGAACCTAGACCTCTCTGGTGCTTGTCACCCTCAGCCGTTCATATCTCACATGCAGCTTGTTTTATTCAATTTTATAATGTACCTATGCCTATTGGAAACCTGTGTATTACAACCTTTTATTAAAACTATTGTATCGGCAAGAAAGTAACTTCGGTTTCCTCATATATATATATCGCTTTTGTCATTTTTGAAATGCTTCCGATCAGCTGACTAAATTCTTTGTAGTACAGTTACACAGCCGACAGTTCAAGCTTAAATTTGTGATATGTCACATTACTTCTAGTCGTCAGTTTTCATTTAAATCAGCTTGTGAATATGGATGATCAAAATGAGCATTTTCGTCATATGTTGCTCTTTTATTTCCGGAAAAAACGGGGAATTGGCGATGGATGTTTTAAGAGAACGAACAAGCCAAAGCTAGTTCAAAAAATTTCATTCTGCATATTTAACGATCGAAAATCGCCACGATAGGCCGGCCAAGGGAGGCTGATGAGACCGAAATCAAAGCCGTTATCGAATCTGGCCGACACGTTTCGGTTCGAGAAGTTGCAGACAATCTGAAGGTGTCGCACGCGACCATTGAAAATCATTTAAAACGGCTAGAACTTGTTAAAAAGCTTGATATTGGGGTTCCTAAAAACCAAACCAGATATTCCGACGCCTTTGTCAGCAATTGACAAATCTTGATGGGGCACTGAAAGAAACACTACATGAATTGTTAAATCGCAAAGGCGCGATTTTCCATGACGCAAAATATTGGAGCTTGGATGGGTTTCATTTAGTCTGCAAAACTTTTTGAATGAAAAATCCTTCAATACAGAAGAGGTCCTATAAACCGAGTTGTTCGACTATAGTTGTGGGACGGACCAGTCATTCTATGAGCATGGGTACAAAGAGGTGCCTGAACGATGACAGAAGGTCATTGAATAAAACGGCACCTACATTATAAATTAGAATTAATTATTTGAATAAAATAATTGAAAATTACTTTGAACAAAAAATTCGACATTACTTGCTCAACAACCGAATAGGAGCGTTGGTCACTTGGGTTGTAACATTTATCATGGGAGTCCCAACGATCTTTGGTAAATTATTTTCAAAACAAGTGCAATTGTACCAAATCTTCCATTCCTGATGCTGACTACAATCCAGGCATCGCAAGTGCACGCGAGCGATCATATAAAATCCCTCTCACTTCGTAAAATGAATCTAGAGAGATTCGAGTCGTATATGTCTTCACGCAAAACACAGCTCGTAAGTCGTTACTCGTAAGTAACGCACGCGCTTGGAAGTGAGCACACAAATGAACAAGAAAATAGATTCATTTCTGTAAAATTTATTCGTTCTTTGAGAAAAATATATTCACCTGAAAACCCTAAAATTGCAAAAAGTAATACATGCGATGGAAATAGTATGCAAAATGTACAAAAAGTTAAGAAAAGAACAAAAAACATACAAAAATTATACAACATGTACCAAAACCTACAAAACATAAGAAAAAATGCCCCAAACTATACAAAAATATACCAAAAACCCCTTAACAGGTATCAGAATACCATATAAATTGTACCAAAAAGTGCTTAGAATGTACCAAAGTGTACATAAAGAGTACCATGTGTACCGACATGTACATCAGAGGTAGCCAAAAAATATGCTAAAACGTACATAAAGTATACCAACATATGCAAAAAATGAACCAAAATGCACAAAATGTATGACAAACGGTACATAATAAGTGCCATAAAAGCACTTAAAGAGTACCCTAAAGTACATACAGTGTTCCAAAAACAGTACATATCATGTACCAAAAAGTACTTTTAGCACGCTTTATGTACTTTTTTGATACGCTGAGTGTACCTTTTGGTACCAAAAAACAATTTTGTTGGTACACTGAATGTACTTTTTGATACACTTTATGTAAACTTAGTAAATTTATTGATAGACTTTACGCACTTCTTTGATACATTTTATGTACCTTTTGGTAGCAAATAGTACATTTTCTTTGCGTACGCAGTACGTTCACGGACACGTAGGTATTCTGTTTTCGTTGTTTCTTGTGCTCGTATATTTTGGTTTTGTTATTACATCTCGTGGTTAACGAGTCGGTTCGTTTGACCTCTCTTCTTTTATGGCTCGTGAGGAGCTTCATTCTCTTCCTTTTATGGCTCGTGGGGAGCGTGAGAGCGTGCTCTTGCGATGCCTGTCATTAGCACTATTTGCGCTTTTAACGCCGAAACAGGATGTCATTCTACAAATTCAGAGAGGATGTGGAGCATACGTAAGATATTTTTATTAAAAATATTAATCATACGTCCGAGTGACCTAAGGTTTTCAACGAAGTAACAAACGTACCAAAAAGTACTTCTTTTAGTACGCTTTATGTACTTTTTTTGATACACTGAGTGTACCTTTTGGTACCAAAAAACAATTTTGTTGGTACACTGAATGTACTTGTTGATACACTTTATGTAAACTTAGTACATTTATTGATACACTTTACGAACTTCTTTGATACATTTTATGTACTTTTTGATAGCAATCAGTACATTTTCTTTACGTACGCAGTACGGTCACGGGCACGTAGGTATTCTGTTTTCTTTGTTTCTTGTGCACTCTCGGTATTTTTTGGTTTTGTTTTTACATCTCATGGTTAAAGAGTTGATTCGTTTTACTTCTCTTCTTTTATTACTCGTGAGGAGCTTTATGGCTCGTGGGGAGCGTGAGAGCGTGCTCTTGCGATGCCTGTCATTAGCCCTACTTGCACATTTAACGCCGAAACAGCATGGCATTCTACAAATTCAGAGAAAATGTGGTGCATACGCAAAATATTTGTATCAAAAATATTAATCATACGTCAGAGTGAACTAGGATTTTTCACGAATATGTAGTTCCCAATTTGAAAGTTTAAAATCTGAAATAAATCAAAATACCAAATATTATTTTAACGCCGTGTACTTTTAAATCGACTACTGGGTCTAAGGCTTTCACCTAACCCCATTCTCCAATTAGATCGCCATGAAGCTTTATATTTTGGAGCATACATCTTTTTTCGTCCATAACTCTTACGACTTAAAATATTGATATGGTATCAGAATTATAATTAGTTCCTGTTCATACATTGGAGTAATATTGGTGACACATTTGATCAGTAGCCCAGAAAGTATCCAGGAAAACTAAACAGTAAGCCGCTGCAGTTGAAATTTTATAAACTTCGCAACAATCCTCTGGGAACGTAAGGTCCAATCCCACTTGTGACTATTTCTAATTTTTCGCTAACACAAACCTTATAGAAAAACATGCTGAAGATGACTTATGTCCAGCTCTTATGGGAAACGTAATATTGGAAAATAGTCGTTCGTTTGATTTGCTTTGCTATTTTAAAAATTACGTAGACGATGTGAATTTTGACAATATTGGGATAAAAAAAATTCGCACACAGTTGAAAATTGTAAATTCTTCTTTTAAATAAAATGTTAAATAAAATTTCAGATATGTTCTTAAAATAGATTGACAAAATTATTCAACTACCTTAGCGAAACTTGCACTTTCTCGAATCTACTGTAAAGGCTTCAGAACTGCAGTGTGCACTCTTACAGGCACTCTGAATCATAAAAAACAAATCCTGGAAATACATTTGTACACACAGTTTAATTTACAAACCCATCTATTACCACCGCATTTCTTTATTATCCTTGAAAATGTTTGAAAGATTCAAATTGTATTCCTACATTACATCACGATTCTTAAACCATGAGAAGCGTTAAATTTATTTATAACAAAAGTATTAAACATTTATGAGATATAAACCAATTAATGTGATTGAAAACATTAAACGCCTAACCTTAATGTATAATTTATGTTTTTCTTTTATGGTGATCCCTAAAATATGCTATGGAAAAATTGTGAGGCACAATAACACAAAACGTCTCTGAAATATTCCCACATACAGTTTTTACAATAATATCATATAAATTCATATTAAATAACAATTTTTTATATCGTCTGTCCACAAGATTTGTATTGGGACAAACACTTGTCAGGGAAAATATTAAAACTTTAGCGAAAGATATTTATAAATCATAAAATATTTTAGTTTCTACTAACATCCTTTACAAAAAATATCCTTCATGAAATGTAAAAATACCCCATAAAAACTGAAATATAATAACACTTTACTGTTTGAGTGGTAGGCATAACACTATATTCAAATTATATCGGAATCGAATGACAGGGATTCGCAACTGCATAACTCTTACCCATACAATATGTCATAAAATGAAAACTCTATTCCGCCTTCAAAACGTAAACTCAGAAAAAGAAACACATCACAAAAAGAGGAAATCATGGATGAAATCTGTTTTCATCACCTAATAATAATGATAATATGAAAAATTGTGTCTCTGAACAATGACTTTCCATGTAGTATCCTTGCCTTATGCTTGTCGCTCCAATTTTACTTGGTGGTGGGGTTTTCGCCTCTAATCTATTCAAAGATTTTGTGATTTTTACGTGTGTTTGCCTTCAAATAACCAACGGGAATAATAAAGAGAAATCAAAGTTTTTTAAGCCACAAACTTTTATGGCCTATCATTTGAGAACAAAAGAAAGAAAAGTCAAATTTGCCTTAATGTCCTTCTCTCCTAACACTATTGAGTTTTCTTTGTCATTTACAACACCCGCTACACGTCGTCCATAGTAAATATGTAAATAGCCAAAAAGCCATCAAAACTATTCCGATTTTATTGCCAGATTATCATTAGAGTCGCCTATGATCCACTCAATTGGATTCAAATGTATTTGGAACGTAAGGGGAGTCTTTGCGGCTCCTGCCAATTACAGGCAAAAAGAAAAATATAAAATGATCTTTGGTAAACATTTTGCCATATGATTAGAATGTGCTTTTGTTTCTCTTTGTAAGGCCGTGTACGGCCTTATTCATAAAGAGGTATGAGAGGTTTGGTAGATGATTTATCATACAAAAATCGTCTCTCAAACCTCCCACAACCTTTTATGAATATGTCCGTCTATTTCTCAATTCCAAATCCCCACAATTTATATGGCTGGCAATATGTGACGTACGATTAATGTTCGGGTTTACACCGTTTAACATAGGACAGTACGTGCCCATGTGTTTTAAATATGTCAAAGGCATTTTACAATACGAAGATCAGTTTATCTTTGTCTTTGTGGGAAAAAGTGAAATCATAAAATTCTACAACTTTAAGTAAGGTCATGGAATATGTGACGTAACATAATTCTCAAAATTATGGTTAACAAACTTTAAAACAACGAATAAACAATATTAGCATTAACAAATTCAAATTTGTCATAGGTTCCTAGTATAGTTTTTCTCTTATGGTCTCTATAATCTACTACAATCAACCGGTAATCTTATACCTAGAGGCAGATTATTATCTAGACCTCATTTTCATATTCCTAAGTATCTTCGGTTAAAAAAAGCAATACAGCGAAGTAGAAACTCATTTATCATTACTCATTATGTATTATTATTACTCATTACTCAGTTATCTTGTCCCAAAATACGTGGCATATGTTTAATTCCTCGTTACTCATACGCCACCATGTCTATACAATTTAGTGCCATTGCTCACTATACAGAAACGTAAACGTTTATTTCTCTAGTACATATGATATGTCAAACATCTGGCTTAATTGACAAAGAAAATGTGACGGATCAACAAAGGCATTACCAGGAAGAAGACTGGCCTATTGTTGCCTTTAAGAAATAAATTCGTAAATCTCAGGGAACAGATTAACATCATTTCGTAATTTATAATTCCTAATTAAAAATCGAACTTTAATTGACAATTTATATATCCACCGGATACTGTATCTAGTACTTTAAACTCTTCTAAACATTTGGTCATAAATTATATTAAAATCGATATATCAGAAAACTGGTATTCTAGCTTATATACAGAATTGGCATTGGAACCAGATGCAAATTACCCCACTATCACTATCTCAGTTTATCCTACAGTTAAAGATTACTGAATACTTTAACTGTCAGTTTGTATGGCATTTGAAAATTATAACTCTAGTTAGGTCTAACAAGACACTGTGATAATGGCCTCTAGAGCTTATAAAGGGGGGGTCCATAAACAATTTTGAATTTGAACCCACGGGATTTCGAAGCAGATGGCTAAATTGACATTTATGATGCGAGGGTGGACATACGGCACGGTGTCCATACGATTTATTGGAAAATAGTGAATGCGAAGCCAAATTTCATGTTATTTTCTCCCAACAGTTTTTATAACATGAGATGAGTGGCGTATGAGTAATACATAATTTAACTAACTAGGCATATTATACGACGCGGTGTCCATACGGTTTTTTTGGAAAATAGTGAATACGAAGAAAAAGTTCATGTTATTTTCTTGCAACAGTTTTTATGGCATGGCATGAGTGACGTATGAGTAATATATAATTTAACTAATTACTAGGTGTATCATACGGCATTATGTCCATGCGATTTCTTGGACAATAGTGAATAGGAAGAAAAAGTTAATGTTTGATTTTGCTGAATAGACTATTTGTAACGTCATGGAATTCAGCAACAGTCCACCATGAGTGCAATACATCAAGCCATGATTAAGACTTCATGGCTTTGAAATCTAAATTGATTGAACAACAGTGGGAACGAATGAAAGATACTGGATGTATTACACACGATATTCGTTTAATGTAATTCTTATGAGTCAAGATAAAAATCACCTCAAGACTGGGGCCGCCAAGTTGGCTGTCAGCAAGCATCTCATATCTAATCTATAAGGCTGTTTTAAAGATGATACGTTTTTCCGAAATATTATGTACTTTATATTCCTCAAGGTAAAAAAAATATGAAAATTCGTACGACCATTTTAAACTTGTGATTCCCGCAACTATAGTATTTAAGAAAACTCAACAGGCATAAACGTAGACCCCAGTTGTAGTTTAAGTTGAAGCGAATCACAACTTAGTTTATAGCACATAATATTCTTACAATAGCTTAAATCATGATTGCGTCAGCCACTTTCAGGAGAATCTCACGGAAGAGGGGAACAACTTTATGAAATCCCAGTAACTTTCAAGTTCAACATTTCATTATTCTTACTATTATTATTGCATTTCATTTAATTGTTAAGTTAAACAACATTAACTAAATGAAAACAAAACATTGAAGTAGTTTTACAAAATCTCCGACTCCAGGTAAGTCATTATATATAATTAATTGTTGCAAACTTCTATTGAAACACAAAACATAACCTAACCTAACATAACCTAACCGTACAAAAACTTTATGCCGTAACTTATTTTATAAATCTATGTATAATAAACTGATTAATCTTTGTAGTAGTTGTAGTTGCAGCCACAAGTAGTAATTTATAATAACTTTTACAACAGCAGCAACAACAATAATAATAAAACATAAATAAATATTGACTAACCTTATTAGTATAACCGTAGAAAGTTGTTACCATAGTTAATAGATGTGAGTGTTATGACGTTAGTGTGAAGAATGACCTGTATAATGATTTGGAGAAAATATAAGAAAAATAATTTAGTTGGTTTCCCATCAGAGTCAAAGCGAATGATTTAAAATTGTTAGTGAATAAGTGAAGTGTTAAATAATATCAATAATTATCCTTAAAAAGTAATAACAAAAATTTAACATATCTATCTCTTTCATGTTTCCATTTGTAAATACATACATACATTATCTTACATTTATCTGTCACCAATTTACGCTGCCTGCCACACAACCATACACATTTAGTCATAGATGCATTTATTCTCATATTCTCTCTCAAAATTTCATATACAATAAGGATGGAAAAGGTACTAAAACAAAAACTCTGATGTGCTAGAATTTTTACGATGTACATATTTTAATTTTTGGCAATATCTACAGCTAGGCCGAAGTTCAGACGACAGTTTATTTTTCCAATAATTAATAACGATTAATTGTCGGTTTAAAAATTTTATATTTCAAATTCTACGACAATAAGCAATTATTGGTCATTGTGGAGTATGATTAATATTAAAGTTAACTTAATCTATCATACGTCACGGAGCCCATATGGTTTAGTAGAATAAGTGTATAACCTACCACATTCAGGGCGATAACGATGGCGTCAACTCAAAATATGTTATCGATAAACACAATCACAATTGTCGGACAAATAGAACAACGTTTTCCAACATATAACAATTTTTGTATTAATCTGGCAACAATCTGCCTTCTTGACGCCAGAGAAATAAAACGAAATCTAATTTTTGTCGCCTACGCCAGAAGCGACATAAAACGCCAGCTCTTTTTCTTCTTCCATAAGAATACATGTAAAAATTTCCAACGTCTACGTTATCGCTCCGATTGTGTTCGTGTACTAAGTGAAAACAACGAACAACGAAAAAAAAATATAGTTTTAGGTCCTTCTTGTAAGAATATGTATTATATTTTCCCAAAAAGGTCCTTTTCCTAAAGAGATGTACTTCTTTTATTAAAACCTAATTTTTTTTAGCAAAAGATAATATTTTTAAGAAAAGTACTTTCTGTAAGAATTTTTTTTACAAAGTAGTACTTTTTTAGGAACAGGTACTTTTTAAACAAGTGGTACTCTTTTAAGGAAAAGGTTATTTTTTGGAAAATTTATTTATTTTCAGAAAGGCTACTTATCTCAAGAAAAGGTATTATTTTACTTTTAAGAAAAGGTACTTGTAAGAAAAGCAATTTTTGTAAGAAAAGGTATTTTTTTAAGAAAAGGTAGTATTTTGAAGAAAAAGTTTTTTTTAAGAAATGGAATTTTTTTAGAATTGGTCCTTTTTTTAAAGAATGGGAAAATTTTTAAGAGTAGGTACTTGTCTTAAGAAAAGTTATTTTGTTTCACAAAAAATGTGCTCTTTAAAGAAAAGGTAGTTTTTAAGAAAATGCAATTTGTTTTAAGAAAATGTACTTTTTTAAGAAAGGTACTTATTTTTAAAAAAATATTTTTTTAAGAAACAGTACTTTTTGTATGAAAACTAGCTTTTTTTTAAGCAAATGTACTTCTTTAAGATATGGTATTTTTTTTTAAGAAATGGTACTTTGTTTAAGGATATGAATAGGTATTTTTTTGTTTTGAGAAAAATCTACTTTTTTTAAGAAAAGGCACTTATTTAAGAAAATTTTATTTTTTAAACTTCTTTCACTTAGGTTTTTCTAAATTTACTTTTTTTGGGTTCAAAACTACAATATATACTAAATGTTGGTTACAGGCTCCACCTAGAAAACTTCCCATTAAACAAGAAATATCCCAACATATGTGAGACATCTAGTTAATTTATTTCTCTATGATCCAAGTCGTTAGTCTTGACACAAACCAAAGCAAAAGTAACCAATATAGTTGATAAATAGTGGGTTGTAGCATAATAGTGTTCAAACAAAAGTTGTTGAATTTTTTTCATTTCGCCCTCATCGCGCAACGTGCGATAAGGAATTTCGTTCCAAAAGCGTAGGGCTAACAAGATATATATATGATTCCCGCATAGAAAACCCCAAAGAGTAAAACACATGCCATATGCCTGATAACCACTGTGACTTATAAATAAGGGTTGCTATTCATATTTTTGGTACAGGCAATCCTAGTGTAGTCAGATGCAAACTTGAACTTCCATTGGAAGTTTAAAAAAGGGAATCAAAAATAAATGCTTCCCATTACATTCCATGAAGAAATTAGGGACAGCTCTCACAACCAGTTACCTAAGCGCTTTCTAGTTTTATAGAAGCTTACTCATGGCTAAATATTCGATAGAGTCGCCGTCACAAAGCGAAGCGACGGCCACCGAAAGAAATTTAAGGTAGTCAGAGCAGGGATAGGACCCAGGATCTCATGGACAAGAGGCGCGCACACTTCCATTGCACCTACGACTGCCACCAAAAAATTGGATAATCAGTGAACATTTTCGTGCGATGATTATTATTCGTCTATCGGCGTGGATTATCGAGACAAGAGTGTCTCCATAAACTTGTTTCGACCTCTAGTAATGACGCATCATCAAAACCCTCTGTATATCACTGGTATCATGAGTTCAGTATCGCACGCCATTCGCTCCAGGTTTAATTTCGTGAAGGTCGTCCGGCTTCGGTCGTTTTGACGGAAACCATCGATTCTGTGCCTGAATTGATAAAGCAAGACCGACATGTGATATACCATGAGATTGAGGCATCCTTGGGTATTAGTGCGACAAACATCAATAAGATATTGCATGTTCATTTGGCCAAGAAAAACATTTGATCTCTTTGGATCCCACATAATTTGACGAATGCTCAAAAAAAGACTCGTGTCGATTGGAGCAAATAAATACTGAAAAAATCCAACCACGGTAGTTCAAATGCAGTGTATAACACCGTCACAGGTGACGAATCATTTATCTATGCCAATGGCCCCGAATTGAAACAGCGATCGACCGTGTGGGACTTTCGATACCAGCTAAATCCAACAAAAGTTGTTCGTGGAAGAACACGTCGAAAGAAATTATCGTGACTTTTTCGGTATAACCGGCCATGTGGCCACGTGCCTTTAGTGGAACGTAGGACGGTCAATTTTTAGTGGTATATCACCATCTATTTGCCAACAGTGGTCGAAGAAATAAGAAACCACAACAAGAGAAGATGGATCATTTTGCACCAAGGGCGAGCTTTCATACGTCAGCTGAAACAATGGGCTATTTGAGTACTCACCACATCGAATTGATGGGTCATCCGCCGTACAGCCCTGATTTGGCACCCAATGACATCTTTTTACTGTGGGTCAACGTTTGTCGACGCCCGAAGCAGCTGTTGAAGCGTTCAAAAACCATGTTTTAGAGATGTCTCAATCGGAGTGAAAAAAGTGCTTCGAAAATTAGTTTGTGCGCATGCAGCTGTGTAGTGATCTTCATGGAGACAATTTTGAAAAACAATAAAATCATTTCCAATGACAAGTGATTTTTTTTTATTGCTGGACCCAAAATATAAATAGCAACCCTCATATAAATTATAGGCGAAAATTATAAACAAAGAGTACTCATGCACTCGAAACAATACGAGTCCACAAAGATCATAGACTAACCACTCCAGATCAGTGGAGCAAAGAAACGTGCGAGTAGTAGACAATTCATCAAACCCACTAGCCCGAAGACATATCACACCCTGTGAAAAGCCCAATAAACCCACAATTTACGCGTCACGTAAAGAGGCACATCATCTACAGAATACCATCCAAAGCAACGTCGTCGCCTTCGCTGCAGGGCCGGGCATTGGCAGAGAAGAGGCTTAATGGACTCTACGTCATGGCAAACGCGACAGTAGTCAATCTCGTCCACAATCCAGTTTCGAGTGAAACCTTCAACATCACAGTGATCCGTAATCACCCCAGTCAGTAGCCGCAAACCATCTGTCTCCAATCGCAGAATTTTAGCTTGAAAGACATTGCATTTCCCACGCAATCCCAACGAGAGACTGAGCTAAGTCCTCACTGAAGATCCCTGTTCCCGAACCTGCTTCCATTTTGATAGATACTGAGATAGGTATACCAAGATATCACCCAATCACTTCTTTCTACCACCATTATCACTGGGACAAGTCCAAAATCTGCCATCGGCAGCATATAATCAGCCACCTGACTCAAACAATCGCTTTGGTGATTCTCGATCAACTCATGGAGAATATTGGCATATCTCCCAAGGGCATGTTTCTAGAGACTAAATTCTCAAAAACGAAGGGGGCTTGTAGTAGCACGCCCATCGAGAATACAGATTAAGATACAGGATGATATCCAACGCCACCTGTGGAGTACTCCTCCTCGCCCTACTGATGCACATCGACGCAGTACGTTGAACCTTTCTCAGCATTTGCAGCTGTTAGCTGTTCCCCAAAGCGTTTCACTAGGCCAAGCAGACATAAGCAGCAATTGGGCGTACAATAGCCGAATACAACCAATAATCGGGTTCTCGGGCACAGTCCCCAGGCAGGCCTGGAGGACGTTCAATCCCTTCTTCATTCGCTCCTCACTAATTCGCTGCCAGTTCAGCTTCTGATCCGAAACTATACCGAGATATTTCGCCTCAGATGGTGGAGATAACTCAACACCCTCCATCTTTGGTATCCTGCATTTTCCACTCTTTCGGCTACGCATGAAGAGGACAGCTCCGTTTTCGTCGGATTGAGACCCAAGCCACAGCGCGTAGGCCAATCCGACAGCTCATCCAGGGCTTCCTGGATGAGGTCGCTCATCGTAGATAAAGATTTCCCGCTGGCAGGAATGACAACATTATCGGTGTAGGCTACAATTCTACGTCCTTTTAATTCGAAGTCGTTAAGTATGCCATCTGCCACTCAAGCCACAGCAGAAAGTATAACAGTCAACCCTGCGTTGTGCCTCTAGTGGTCAGCTTCCGAACAGAGCCCAAGCCCTCAATGCAGTCGCTAAGTATATTTGCAATCCATTCGACAAGAATCTGTGGCACTCCAGCGGACTCCAGAGATTCCCTTATGGCGCCAGATAATACATTCTTAAAAGCACGTTCTATATTCCAGAAGGCAGCCAAAGTGAAATCTCCATACCCCAACTAGCTTTCAAGATACCCCACATCATCGTGCAGAGGACTCTCCACAAATTTACCCACGAGGTAGGCATGCTGCGTACCGCTCAAGTAACACGGGACAATTCGATGTCTAATACATATACAAATCAATCATTCTTTCCAAAACTCACAATAGAAAGGATGAGAGCTCACTGTTCTGTAGACCTTAGAAGAGACATTACCAGTCTTACCCATTACTTGTCTTAAAGACAACCAGTACCTCCTTCCATTTATCCGATACCAGGGAGAATCTAAGACACGCCCCTAAATAAGTATATACTCAGAAGATGTGGGGTGACAAAGACGCCACATTTTTGCAGAATAAGCCGCAAAATCTTAAGCGGCAAGACTTAAAGGGCATGAAACTGTGATACTCGTCAACTATGCCCTCAATTACCCCCATGTGCCAAATATCCGGAACCAGGTAGCCCGCTTAGCCATTGTAATTTCCCATTTTAAGTGATCGATACTGTTCTTACCCACAGTTATACAGTCTAAACCGATTCCATTTTCGATTTCTTAGCCTTATTGAAAAATGTCCAGGTGGTTTTCCGCAGAACACATAACTCCACCCAGCGTCTACCTCACGAGCTTCCTTCTCATACGAGGGAAGGTAAAAGGGCATTCATCAATAAAATATTTAAGAAAAGATCCGTGACTTTGTACACATTTCCATTAACATCGTCCTTTGTGCTGCGGGGAGTGGCATCTAATACATTCACCCTAGTGACTGAAAATAAATAAATGGTTTCCCATGACATCCCATAAAGGTATTGGAGAGAGCTTCTCACAACCAGTGAACTGTGCGCTTTCTTGTTTTGCACTCACTGATTGTGATGTACAGTTTTTACACCGGATCCGAACGGTATTCTAAGATGCGAGTAAGCGAGGTGACCATCATCGAAAGGAATGTAAGGCGGTTGGAGCAGGAATCGAACCAACAACAACATGAGCCGCGCACACTAAGCATTGCAACACCGACGGACACCACCCTAGTGACTAGTTCCTGAAAATTCACCTAGGCAGTTCTTCTACGGTTCCTAAAGGGTTCCTTTGACCCCGCCATGAAGTCTATAAATAAATAAATAAATAGTTTCCCATTACATCCCATAAAGGGACTGGGGATAACTTCTCACAATCACTGAGCTGTGCGCTTTCCAGTTTTCACTCACTGATTGGGACCTACAGTTTTACACCGATTCCGAACGGTATTTTGAGAAGCTTTTTCATGGCTAGATACTCGATAGTGTCGCCGTCACTATGCGAGGTGACCGCCGCCGAAAGAAAATTTGAAGGTGGTCAGAGCCGGGTTCGAACCCAGGATCTCATGTACAAGAGCCGCGCACACTAACTGAAGTCTATAGTATAGAGAATTGTACTGTGATCAGAAAAGTGATCGCCTGATACCTTCCACCGATGTCTCAGAGTTGAGGTTTATGTCTATGATATTTTCCCTCAATTTATTACGAAAAGTGGCCTTGTTCTCGCTATTACAAATCTTAAGCCCGGATTAAAATCAAAAACAGAGTCACCTCTTCCATTTATCTCAACACTACCTCACTTGGTACGGTGAGAATTTGCATCACAACCTACGAGGGCAGATCAATAAGTCCGTGATCCAATTTTTTTTATCCCTTCCAAAAAATAGGATTTTTCGAGGTCCATAAAATAGGCATTTGTTTTGATCAATCATTTCATCTTTGGAGCTAAATCTCTTTCCACCGAGCCATTTCTTTAGGTTTGGAAATAGGAAATAGTCACTGGGGGCTAATTCCGAAGAATATGGCGGATGAGGTACCAATTCCATACACACCCGTCACCACATCGCCCATACTGAAGTTAGAAGAAAGAATAAGTTTTAGATCTTTCGTAGCTATAATTTAAGCTCTTACCTTCCGTCTATATGAAGATATTTAGAAAATAAATATCATTAAATATTAAAGGGATATACTCAAAGGCTTTCATAAACATGCTTGAACTAACCTGCAATGAAATCCAGAATCAGATTACATCTTGCGATAAAAACTAATGAAGCCAACCCAAAGTTTGGCCAGGAATTATATCCTGAGTGTATTCTGGTACTTTTGCTGCATCATCAGTTATTTTGGACCTCTTAGATTTTACTTCCAAGAAAAAGTTGATTCAAAACAAGAGCCATGATTTAACTAGCTCTAAATTGCTGCACAGACTCATGCTTACAAATCTTGTTGTAAAAACTTTGTACATGTAGTTAGGGCGTATTATTAATAAAAATTATTAATATGATTACTAATGTGCTTCCAGATCAAACGTATAGCCTTGATTGCCATGATCTATGTTGAAGAATAGGATCCCAAGTGCATCTTTATGAGAGATCTAATAACTTCGTAATAGGAATGGGGAGAGCTTCGGAAATATTCATATACCCACTACGGGCAGCTCAGAGCAATGGTTTGAAAATATGTCGTTCCATATATATCACTTGGTATTGTAGTTGGTCATAAACGATATAAAGTCATCGAAAGAATTTACGGGGTAGTTGTAAAATATATCATACATAAAATATTATATTATACAATCTAATATCGTGTAAACATACGTTTCGATTCTACCCAGTTGGAAATTTCCTAAAGACATCATCAGTGACTAAGATGTGACATGTCAGGTTTCCTTCTGACTTGCCAATCCGTTCCCACACTTCATGACACCCCCTAACATTTTCATACATTTGGTAAAAAGTCGGCAGGAATATTCCGCAGTTTGTCAATAGTGGCGATCACCTTATGGCATGTACACAAGTCATCCTTAAGTCACTAGTCATCAGTGGGTCAGTTAGCTAAGACGCCTCCAAATTTGGTGTGCTTGTGTCTTATATAAATATTATATTTGATTATTTGAGATGGATGACCTCTAATTTAAAAAAGGTTAAAATAAATATTAGTATTAAAATAAAAAATGGGCACATGGATTTGTATACATACATATGTATAGGTATATGTATACATACATATGCCTATGCATATATATGAATACATATATAATTCCCTGAAAATGTGCTTACTCTTGTATTCATATTCAAATATTTTTGAAATTTATTTTGAAAATGTATGACATAAAATTCAAATATGCAATTTTCAGTTTTATATTTTCTGAATAACTTGATTCGCTGTTGACTTCTTCTATCGATTTGCAGCATTGGTATTAGAAACAGTTAGTCATGACCTAATGCTGACAAGTCAATAGGACAGCCTTACATAGATTGCCAGCCCGTTTATAATTTATGTCACCTAAGGCGAAACTAGTGGCATGTCACGAACATGTCTTGTATAAAGTGTGAACACATACTGGAAATTCTAATTCTAATGGCAGTGTCTTCAATACAAGATTTCTAACTGGGTAATTAATTCAAACAATCGATTTTTAAAAAACTTCAATAGAATTCAATTAGTATATATTCTTTGATAATAGACACTGTAGCGTATAACTAATATAAATTATAAAGAAATATATGTTCGCTATTGTATTCATGCAATTTGCTCAATGTGATCAAGAAGCGAAGCATAAGTGAGAAATATCTCATGCGTAAGCTGACCAACCATCCCGCCTTTGACGGACTATACTGCTTTTCGATGTCTCATCACGTCTTGGATCTCAATCAGCAAAATAATTATATAAAAAATAAAATGGTTTATTTTATATTTGTAGTCTTATTTAAAATAATTTATGTTATATTTGTAGTTTTATTTCAACTGAATAGTAATATTTTTATTTAATTTTGTACGTAAAACCCAAAAAATTCCACTTGACTACTTTTTGGTCACAACCAGTTGATCAGGTTATTCATACGGGATTGCCACTTAACTTGTCACATAAACATGTAAAGACAGACATTTGTAAATAAATATTTGCTTTTATTCCATTTCAATTTGTTTCCATTTATTATTATTATAAAATAGTAGGTTATACTTGTAGTATTAAAGGGTTCCCATTTGGGATTGTTTTAATGTAAAAGAAATTCAAATCTGCTCCATAACAAACCTTTTCTTACAATTGTATAAGAAATTTTCTTTCATCCATTCTTGGCATTCCTCCGACTATTTTTCACACACATACACAGGAAAAAAAAGAAAAATGACATAAATTTGTTCACACTTTCACATGTTTCAGTTTTAATTTGTTCTTAGTTTGTCGTGCTCTACTCTTTCTCTTTAAATATATATGCATATATATATGTATATAAAAAATATGAGTTCGCTTTAATTTTGTGTGCCTCTTTGTAAAAAAAAGCAGAAAAAACAACAATAAAATGGCCTCTCTGATGTTAGCCAAAGGCAACCAAATCAAAAACAAATCACAAACACATTCCTTTGAAGAAGATGAAGAAGCAACAATGAAATGAAATGCATGCACATATTTCAATATAAGTCTCTCACACCAACAGCCACCCCATTACCACCCAACTTATCAGCCAACTAACCCAACCCAATACCATTCGCCATCCACAATCCGCCCATCTAAACATCACGGAAACAATTTTGACTAAAACAGAAGAAACTTTTTCAACGAATTCTGCACAAACATATTTTATTACTTCCTCAACTGCAAAATAATTTTTGTAATAAAAACAAACAAACAACAAAAATCCAAAAACCCAAAAGAAATATCCAATAAATATTGAACGAAATCTCAAAACTGAGTGGAAACAAATGAAACTAACACAAGAACAAACAAAACACTCACACTTTCTCACACATTTGCATATAACACATACCACACCATGGCCACTTTCACACACCGACATCTACACACACACACACATATATATATATAACACCCTTTACACATTTTAACAAACACATACTTAAGTTCTGAGAATTTAATTTCCTATATTTATTTTTGAAAAATATTGAACGCTAAAATAGTTAATAAAAACAAATCAACAAAACAATAATATTTTCAAGAGGACTGGTATGGATTTAGAAGAAGATTTCAACAAAACAGAAATGAAAACGTGAGGAGGAAAACATGCTGGACTCATATTTATTCGATGCAAGTCATATATACATATGATACGATAACCCATATACATATATCGAACTTATATCCTTACTAGCATTTTCACCAATTCACCATACACTACCACCACCACCGCTGTGTGTGAATGTATGTGTGTAATGCTTTCACAGAGTTGCATTTCTTTGTATTTTGTTTAGATCCTTTTGCATAAGAACGCCTATTACGAGACCAACACCAACGACAACGTGTACAGTGTATTGAAAAGGATTTCGTTTCAAAATTCATTGTTGAAAGTCACATGTTTTAATAATTAATTGGAGTTGAGTTTTAGCAGCTACAGAAATGTTCAAATCCTCGTAAATAACACTGAATATTCCGCAATTCATAATCCTTATTTGAAAATGTATAACGTGTAAGTAGTATACACTTTTTAAAAGAAAATTCTCATACGAAATAGGGTCATGAGTTTAGATTTTGTGAAAAGATTCTTAAGTAGGAAGAATCACAACGGAAGCGACATTTCCAATAGGTGTTCGCAATTCAACACATATACTTATATGTCAAGAATTAAAGTAAACAGAATCGTACAAAATCCAAATATATTTGAATTTGAAAGTTCCCGTAATGAACGAAAAGAAAAGAAAATAAATTCGGTTGTTCTTATAACACAACCTCTGGTAGTCGAATCATGATTCGAATGCTACCTGCAGTTTTGCATTTGAATATTAATAAAACTAAAATGTATCTCAAATATTTTGTATTAAGATTCGACAGGTAAAATTATGTTCTAATATGCACCTTTTGAAACAAATGGTTTAAATTTTCATCGATAGTTTTGAATATGAAAATCAAATCCGTAGTAAAGCGCCACCTAGTGCTTAATAGTATATTATTTATTTGGACAAAATTTTAGCTGGAATAGAAGTAAACCTACTTCTGCGACAAAGTTAAACAAAAATGTTGTAAAAAAACGCAGGGTCAGATGAGAGGGCATGAATTACTAAATTGTTGCTGGCAGTGACATTTTTAACTTCTTATTCAATAACATTTCGCACTTCACATATACTGTAATATTGCGAATGCTGAATATTAACCGCTATTAAAAAATACACATACGCCGTGTTACATGGATGTGATATAGTTTTGATTGAAACCAAGAACTGGTCACGTATAATTAATGTGCAATTGTAAAAAACGGTTAATTTTTAATGTTCTTGATGGAGAAACATATGGTTTCACAGTTAGTTCCAATTTACAAATAGTTGTTTTTAAAAATCATATTACATGGCTCCGCGCCAAATATATGAGTGTATAACTGGCAGAAAATTCAGGAAATTTAATAAATAAGTACACGATTTGAGTTCTTAGCAGGTTAAGAATTAATACTTACAATAAAACACTCCAAACTATATGATGTGTTGGAAGATATATTCGAAGTTACCTAGCAGAGACACAAACCAATTATGTTAGCAGAGCGCTGTAATTACATTAACAGACGTATGTAATATGCCATTTACACCGACCAAGCTTAACGCATTTCGAAGGTTAACTCCGTTAACCCTCGCTAACCCAGAAGATTACTCATACAATTTTAATCTGTAAAATCTGAAATTCAATTTTGAACCTCATTTTAAACTGGTTTACATTTTGATACAACACTGTTAATTACTAAAAAAATGCAACCATAATAAAAACATACATAAAAAATCAACTGTTTGATAGATGGAAGCCGATCGAAAATATTCCGACGCGTCGCCGCCACCCAAAATTGTTTGTAGCTCATGCCGTCGGCAGTATAATTCGCTCTTATTGATTTAAAATGTGAGCCGATTTTATCGACTGTTCAGTTATTAAATTTAATACAATTTAGATATCATAATTTAATTTTTCTGTTTTTCCGCCGTTTTCAAAATGTTTTTCCCGGCGCGGGGTTTGTCTAAGCATGGAGTTGCCACCTGAAAGACCAATTTAAACTCAAATTGCGTGGTGTAAATGGCAAAAATTAGAGAACAAGGTTATCGCTAACCTGTGTGTGGTAAACTGCGATCTAAATGCGACATAACATAGCTAAATTTTGCAAAGGTAATAGAAAATACCGACTTCCTTGCGATCAGACAAATATATATGTATAACCAAAAGATATACATTTTATAACAAGAACTTATCAAAGGATATATCGGGACTTGAAAGCTATGAGGTTTTCTTACATAGAAAATATTGGAAAGATTTTTGGGACCAATGCGCCTAATTGGGAAGACTTTATTGATTGAGCCTAATATCAAATTAAAGCCATTGACATCTATTTTTTATATATTGTGACGAATTTCCTTATTCGTCCTTTTTGGGCTATTTTATTCCCAATAATAAAACACGGTTCGTTTCAATTTACGATAGTTACAACAGTTTGACTTCCTTTTATTTTACTTATATAGTACAACACTTTACAATAAGCCTTGTTTTACTGTCAAATCGCGTTGCTTAATTTCCGGCGGTTAATTACAAACTGACTCTCCTTTCCAAGGACCTCAGGTATTTATACTAACTCACCATTACTCAAATGTAATTATCTCCAGCGAATTCAAGAATCTTCCAGTCGTTGTTGCTAGTTATCTTTCTACTAATTTGTGAATCTACCTCTGGAATCATGTGGAACCATCTCGACTAGTGGAGAATTATCTTAACTGAGGCGAATTCATGCTACTGGTTTTGCGAGCTGGTATGTTGTTACAATGCATACTTTCAGGCGCAGCACTAGTCGCCCTGTTATTTACGTAATGTTACACTGGTCATTAAGAGTAAGTAAAAGCTATTACTTAATCGTAATAATATAATACCCTCATTCCCGAAAAAACCTCCAGAATATCAGATTCGACGAAGAATGTATGGAATTCGTGTTTCGGACGGACAAGATGCGTCCATGGTGGCCACCAGGGAACAGTTTAGTGATTGGAACTAGTACCGAAATAAAGCTATTGACATCTATTTTCATTATTTAATATCCTCATTCCGGAAAACCCGTCCAGAATATCAAATTCGACAAAGAATTTGTGAAATTTTGGTTTCGGAAGGACAAGATGAGTCAATGGTGGCCACCAGGAAAAAGTTAAGTGATTGGGACTAGTACCGAAATAAAGCTATTGTCATCTATTTTCTTTATCTAATACCCTCATTCCCGAAAATACTTCCAGAATATCAAATTCGATGAAGAATTTATGAAATTTTTGTTTCGGACGGAAAAGATGCGTCCATGGTGGCCACCAGCAAGAAGTTTAGTGATTGGAATTAGTATCAACTTAAAGCTATTGCTATCTGTTTTCATTATTTAATATCATCATTCCTGAAAAAGCTTCCAGAAAATCAAATTCGACGAATAATTTATGAAATTTTTATTTCGGACGCACAAGATGCGTCCATGGTGGACACTAGGGAAAAGTTTAATGACTGGAACTTATCAATTTAAAGCCATTGACATCTGTTTTAATTATTTAATATCCTCATTTCCGCAAAAACCTACAGATTATCAAATTCGACGACGAATTTGTGAAATTTTTGTTTGATATTCTCTTTCAATTGCAATTCCTAAGGCCAATGTCCTGTCATGAAAACCGTCGATAAGGAATTCTTCAATTGGATACAGTGGACACAAAATTGTTCAGTACATACGAAACAGTAAGTCGAAGCATTTAATACTCTGACGGTTATTTCGAAAATTTTTTGGGACGGGGTCTAAAAAGATGCCTATTGAAGACCTGTTACGGGAACTTCAAACTTTTTGAATACCAGGGAACTTAGTGTCCCCTCACGGCCGTTGTGGGGGTTTATAGTGTATTTTTTTCTCTTTAAGATGGAACTCAGATGACATGCCATAACGTACATAAGCAGACAAATACATTTTCAACAATTTTTAGAGTATTTTTTACGGCAGTATTTGACATTTCGATTATGACATGAAAATACTATGAAATATGTGCAAAAAATATAACTCAAATCTAAATCGGGAACAACAGTGAGACATACGCGAAAAAGCTGAAAAAATATGCTTGATAAAGACTTCAAAGTATTGTCGTGAAAACAAAATTCATTGTCAAAATTTTGAAAAAATATGTTTCTAATTATGACACATCGTTTGAGCTTTCATATTGACCAAGAAACTAAATTTTGTTTTAGCCAAATACACTAGGAATCGAAAGTTTAACAGTCGGTAGGGGACTATAAGTACACTCGATTAAGGTTCCCGTAATAATCTCCTTCACGATTAAAATTCCAAACAACGCGGCATTTATTTTTGTCAACGGTTTTACCAATTAGGCAAAGTGACTACAAACAAACAAGGACAATATCCTATTAGCTATTTCGTGGACTTTCTAAATTTTTGCAGTCATATTTTTAGCTGCATCAAGCTCAAAATGCTACCTACAAATTATATAAATTTTGTTTAGATACAGCTCACCATTTCACCATAGTAATCGTTTATATATCTACACCTTTTTTAATACACCAACATTTCTCTGTTAAATTTATAACAGAATTCTGTAAATGGTTTATGTCTTTGCTAGTTAGCTTCGGAATTCACACATCTTGTAATTAAGTTAAAATTCTCCTCAAAGCTCACAAAAGACATACAAATTTCTTCAATAATATACAAAATCCTTTGAAATCACTGTACACAACCCAGCAAACAACGCCAAATGTTCTTACAAATATCTTCAGAGAATGAGTTATTCTTTAAACTATATATGGGACTCTTTCTCTCTATAGCAGTCTTTGTCTATCGCTCTTTCACTTTTTCTCTTTGTCTAGCTATAGTAAAATGTCTGCGTAT
The DNA here is from genome assembly GCA_963931995.1 of Phaonia tiefii. Lineage (NCBI taxonomy): Eukaryota > Metazoa > Arthropoda > Insecta > Diptera > Muscidae > Phaonia > Phaonia tiefii. Next base: position 259,346,259 of record OZ008370.1, read on the forward strand.
GTGTAAGTGTAAGCACTGGCACTGTCACACTGTATCAGCTTTAGTATCTGTGTCTCTACTCAACTACAACGAATAATGAATAAAATAAAAACCCCACCGGAAACGGAAATGAACAAATGTTAACCAGAAAAAACCACCACATAATGTAAAAGAAAAAATGTTCTTGTTGGCATACAGGAACACAAATGTCTTTTGCCATCTAATATAATTTTTTTGAATTTTCTTAAAAATTTCCTCTTCTATTTATCTAATGAAAAACCACAAAAAAAAGTACGAGTTACTAATCTACCTACCAACTACTACATAGATACTACTTATAGATGTGTGTCAATGTTTGTATGTATGTATGTATGAATGCTTTTATTGAAATTTGTTTGTGTGTGTGTGTGTCTGTTATGCAATACTTGTACAATTTTCTTCTAAGCCAAAGATACGATAAACAAAATAAAGAAAGATAGAACAAATTACAAGGGATATTTGTAAAATAAATGAATTTACTTCTTTCTTTTTGTCTAGTTCTTTCGCTATCTCTCACTGTCTCTCTTTCTCTCTTTGACTGTCTGTCTGTGTGTTTGGTGAAAATATCAGTTTCACTACTTACATTCATTTTTTTTATGTGTTGTTTTCCTTTTGACAGTTCTTTTACGGCATGTTTTTTCCTGTCAGTGAATGCAGATGAACGATCGATGTGTGCGTCTCTCTCTCTCTCAATCACTCTGTCTCTTTCTCTTTTGGGTCTGCTCTCTGTGCGTTGTATTTGTACGATTTTCTATTTTTGTTTTTTGCTTTTCATTTTATATGTTTCGTCTTTTTGCATACACTTTTTGGTTTTGTCTTCCTTTTCTCTTCGTTTTTATGGAAACTGAACATTTCATTGCCATTCTTCTATCACCGTCATTGTGTCGACCATTGTATCATACACAACTTTAGATTTTTTTGTAAATAAACTTAACATATTATATACAACAATATATATATATAAACACATATATATACATATAGATTTGACCTTTTTGTGATGACTGTTGTGTAAAATCGAAATAAATAAATAATTAATTAATTAATAAACACAGATTTACAATATATTTTAATATGTAAACAATTTATACAATACGTACATATCTACTTATATATACATATATACAACAGATAATGCGAATATAACAGATTTTAGCAGAGACACAAACCACGATGGGCACAGGAATGAGAAGGTTTAAAGATAGGGATGATGGTTTGAAAATTGGCTAGATGCGTTCGCTATTATAGACCGAAATAGTAAAGCGACAAGATCTAAAAATTGTGTCAGATTTCGTGGAAACTTCACTTGTGTCAAATAAATTCACAGAGATTTGTTGCCAAAATCCATGAACATACAGCTATGAGTAAAGGGGGGGGTGGCATATTCATAATCATAACCCGATTTCTTAATACCATGTAATTACCACGTAGTGATAAAAGTCGTAAGGATTTCGATTATATTCCTTGAATATATCACGGAACTCCTTGACGGTAGCCATATGGCGTTACATGGATTTTTAGACTTATCTATGATACCTACATATTTCGCGCAGTGTATCCTAATTAGATTATTTTTATTGCCATGATTTGGTAGATCCCCTTCGGAACTTCATGAGTTTAGGCGGTGATTAATTACGACACCACGAACTAAACTCAGATATGGCTTGGGAATATTATCAGCTTTGAAGTACTCTGTATCTTTTCGTGATAAAGCCGCAAATATTTTCTCGTATATGGCTACAGTCGTTCTGCTATCATTACAGTGTATAGGTTATGGCGCTTTTGTCCGCTTCAATTTAATTTTGTTTAATTTTATGATACTTCTTGACTTCCTCTTTAGTCAAGACAATGGAATTGTTTCACGGCAATATATTGCAGAGACCATGTATACGTTTGCAAGCATTGTGTTTGTGAATTGAAGATCTGCTGCTTTTTTGTTTCTATATTGTCTGAACCGTTTTTGTTTTCAGCAGTATTCAACAAACAAAGCCACATTTGGGTCACAAAATCATATATTTTCACATATTAATTAATCATTGTGTCTCTAACATATAAAATTGTTAAGCAAACACAACATGTTTGGACGTAAATAACAAAATGGTTTCCCGTTACATTCCATGAAGAGATTGGTGAGAGCAACAGGGTTTTCTTAGTTTGGAGCTGAGTCTCGTTAAACGTGGAAAGATTTGTCGCCCTGTTGGTATTAACACACTTTAACACCTGCTGCCCCTGTGCTTTAAATTATCGTCATTGTGGAACTGGATTTTATCGCTGCCAAATCTCACTGGCTTTGCAGCACCATAACTCCTATCTGCATAAAAATCAAATGGTTTCCTATTAGAACCCATGAAGGAATTGGTGAGAGCTTCTCACAACCAATGAGCTGTGCGCTTTTTAGTTTTATACTCACTAACCTACACTTTTACACCGGTTCCGAACGGTATTTTGAAAAGTATTTTCATGGCTAAATACTCAATAGTGTCGCCGTCACCATGCGAGGTGAACTCAGGATCTCATGTACAAAAGGCGCGCACACTAACCTTTGCATCACCGACGACCACAACTCAGGTTAACCTACCCGGCATATTCAGGTTAAAGTAGGATCCATATTTCGTAGCTGTAAATCTTGTTGGTGTTGTAACAGAGATTACCGCTAATGGGTTTCTCACTCACGAGTTCTTGGTAGCAATTTCAATCCCTATATCAGGCATTTAATAAGAAGAAACACAATTTTTCGGTCGATCCAGAAATAACCCTAATTACAAGATGTGATAGCATTTTGCAAGCTTCAAATCTGCACGTAAATGTGGTTTTGGAACATATGTCATAATGTTTCCTTATCATTACAGATTCTACGTGCTGAAATATAACGGCTCAGCAACAAATTGCAGGAACCATGTATATGTTTGCAAGCAATGTTTTCACGAATTGAAGATTTGTCTTTCATGGTTTTATATTCAGCAGTTTTCAACAAACAAAGAGACATTTGGGTTGCAAAAACATATATTATAATCTCCAACATGTAATATTGAATAGCAAACACAATGTGTTTGGACACAAGTATACTATATTTGTGACGACCTACACACACACGCTATGTTTGCATCCAAACATCAAAAAGTACAGATTTTTCCCCGTGTAGGTTGGAAGAGTGTCGTTCTCTGTTTGCTATTTTTCATGCAGAATACTGAATTTTATAAGTGTAGGTTATGTTGATATTTAAATTTCAAATGACGAAGTTATCTGGTTTAAAAAATACGGACGGCAAAAATCAAGAGTTTTCAACAAACAAAGCCATATTTGGGTTGCAAAAGCATATATTATAATCTCCAGCATGTAATATTGAATAGCAAACGCAATGTGTTTGGACACAAGTATACTGTATTTGGGACAACCCACAAACACATGTTATGTTTGCATCCAAACAACAAAAAATACAGATTTTTCAGCCTGTAGATGGGAAGAGTGGGGTCCTCTGTTTTCTATTTTGTCACGGGCAAAATGAGATGCAGAATTTTATAAGTGTAGGTTATGTTGAAAGTTGAGTTTCAGATATCGACGTTATCTGAATTAAAATTTGAGTCGGCATGCGGAATACAAAAATCACAGTTTTCAACAAACAAAGCCACATTTCCAACATGGAATGTAATATTGAATAGCAGACACAATGTGTTTGGACACAAGTATACTGTATTTGGGATGACCCATAAACACTCGTTATATTTGTATCCAAAAAAAAACAAACAATACAGATTTTTCAGCGTGTAGGTTAGAATAGTTTCTACGGCATACGGAATACAAAAATCAATTTAAAACTAGACCAATTATCTAAACAATATGTTTCACATGTAATAACTGATAACAGAGAGTCTAATTTGGTCATTTAAACTCAGCCGAGTCTTAAACAGACTTGTTGACTGTCGTCTCAGATCAGATCGTACTTTCTAGAATATATATTACCTTTTCATCCCATGTAGGGAAATGGGACAGCTTTTCAAGGCTATCTGCCTTCCAGTTTTGCAGACACTGATTGGAACCTTCACCTTTACAGTGCTGGCCAAAGATTCCCAAAGGATTTTATAAAAGATATTTCATGGCTAATTTTTCGATGGTGTCACCTGCACTACACGAGGCGGCTGTCGTCGAAAGAAATATAAGGTCATTAGAGCAGACATGAACCAACATTCTCATGCATAAGATTCGCGAACACTAACCATTTTCCCAGCCACCGAGATAGACACGGTAAAGTGGTTTGTGTCTTTGCTATGATACAAATACCGTACGATTTATATCAGCAAGACTTGTTGTCATAGGATTTGATTTCGTTCAACTTAAGTTCATTGAAATTGCATTGGTGTGTAAATGTTCAAAATTCCCATTTCCGTTTCGTTGTCGTTTTAAGTTCCATTTTGTATATTATTATCTTATTAGTTTTATGTTTAATTTCCACAAGAACAGGTAAATATGTAACTCAAAACATATAAACAATTGACAATTGGCTTGTGAAATTCCCAACAAAAATAATATATATAATTCAAATAACACGACACAACAGCAACTACAACAACTTAGAAACGTTGTTATAATTTTAGATAAACATCCCCGCAATAGAGAACAATTATATAACACGGAATTGAAATCATTCACAATTTAGAAGTTATTATTACTGCAACTATAATAAAATATTAAAACAAAAAACCTTAAGCCTAAAAATATTTAAATGCCTTTTCAAATAATCAACTACTTATCAACCCCCATACCCAGAAACCAGAAAACAAATTATTTGTTCTATGTATTAGGAAATCATAATAAAACAAGTTCCAAACTATCTGCACCCACTTCCAAAAAAAAAACCATCTAAATCATCCAAAATATAAAAAAAGATACTTTCAGCCAAGCCAAACTCAAAACTCGTCCAACACAAAGCCAAAAGAAAAACTTTTCCCTCAAAACTATAGAAAAATATACAAAACTATTTCTTACCCTCTCTCCTTCCCTACTCTCTCTCACCCCACCCATCACTAAACCCGAAACGAAACAAAGATGCTTCTCTATATACTATCCACCTTAACCCCACCTACTAGCACCTACCTATTATCAGGACCTATCAGGCGAGGTAGGATACGAATGAATATCCTTTCGCCTTTGTACACAATTTTCCACCTGAAGACTTCGTTGAATTACTTTTGGGTTTCAAAATCAGACAAAAGTGACATGAAAACCCAAAACCGAAACCGAAACAAAAATAATTAAGATAAATCTCGATTTTTAGCCAGAATTATGATGATTGCGGATAATTGGTTGTGCACAAAATAATTTATCTTTTCAAGAAATCAGATAACAGAAATCTACAACAACAAGAAATCAATTATTTAGCAAAAAAAAACAGAAAAAATAAGAAATTTCAAGAAAATCTGAGAAAAATTGTTGATGAGTGGTCAAACGCGGGGTTCAAATCAAATCCGTACAAAATATGGGTATTTTTTTGAAATTTACTCAGACTTTGTACAACTTGAATTGGGCCTTCAGATTTGCCAAATTTAAATTAGTATTTTATCAATTAAGTTTTATTTATCTATAATTAATTAAAAAAAATATATATCTACTTTATATATATTTAAAAATATTCTAATGATTTTAAGTATTTGTATTTTGTATTTGTGTACGATACTTTCTACTTTTTTTTTTTTTTTTTTTTTTTTTGTTAATTCTCTCTCCTCTCTCTTCTTATATTACTATAATACTATATAACGATAATACCAAATGCTTAATGTTTTCCATACTCTCAATATATATATATATATATTTGATTAACTATTTAATTAATATTACCAATGTAAAATAATGAATTTCATTCAATTTCTTTTCTTTGAAAATAAACCTATAATTTTGGTATGCTTTTCATGTAGTTTAAGATTTTTTAAGAATTTCAAACTAAATAAATTATTTGATTGTGTAAGAAATTGTCCCAGTGTGTTTTCGAAACCCGCTCATATTTGTTTTTAATACTTCTCTCCTCACTTCCTTCTTTTCTCTTTTGTGTATAAAATAATTTTCCTAAAAGTGATTCATTGTATTTCAAAATAAATATTCAGAAAGGCTTTTAATTAAGAGGTATCGTAGTGAATATGTCGGTATTAGTTACTGGTTGGAATGAAATTAAGTTGAAGGAAAATATCCTTCCATTTAGCGACTAAAGACATTGCGATTTCGCCCCAGTATTCTCAGAGAATCTCGCATGTAGCCAAAACTAAAAATAAATTGGAGGAGTAATTTCAGGATCTATAATGTTGTGAAACCCCAACATAAAATTGGAAAACATTTTTTCGAATTGTGAATTTAAAAATTATTACCCAGTAAACAACTGATTTTATTTCGTAGCTTTGCAAACAGCCAATTCTAGAACTCGTATTTGAAGCTTCGAACCCACTAATCAGCTGGTCTTAACCTGAAGCTTTCAATTATCAAAAGTTCGAAACTAGTCATGCCAGTGAGTGTGTGTTGAACTGAATTGTCTATTATTTCCAACAAAACCCAATCATTTTACAATTAGAAAAATGTTCATGACCTTGTAAGCTTGTAGTATGAATTTCTCATATATTAACTTAAAACTAACAAAAATCGGTCATAAAAATTCAAATTCAAAAAATTTGTATATTTCATCCGTAACCGGCTGTCTTTCATTTATGAATTTTAGCCCAACTGCCGGCTTTTATTTATTTAAAGATTCCAAACAAATAAATAGACGAATTTTATTTGAGTATTTTAAATTAATAACACTGTGCAACAAAATTGAGATAATTGCCTAAGGGATAAATGATTGCTTTACAGAATACAAGTCATAGGTGAGTATATTAAAATTGCCGTAGAACAGACCCCTCTTAGGTCTCTCTAGTTTTATATGGCCTGATGAAATTTTTATTTTGAGCCAAAGTAGTATTCGGAAAATGTTCAAAAGACTATGTTTGTTAAAATAGCGTAGCGCATTTTTGAGTTATGATATCATCAGTGAAAGTGAATGAGACTTCTTTTCGTAGAACTATCCTCTATCTCGAATCCTTATGTGTCTTTTTCGTCCTTATTTCTCGAAATGTCAAAAAGTACCTTAAAATGGGACTTTTGGGCATTCTAAAGTTCCACGAAATCGTTGCTCAGAAAATTTCAACAGGGGGGTTGTCAAAGACAACAAGTCGCTATCTTCAACTTTTACCGTTTCTGTTGGTTCTTTTTGAAAACAGAGTTTAGATAGCGACCTAGAATAGCCAGTTTGAAGGTTTATAAATGTGAAAATAAAAGTGCAATATTTATATAGATTACGGCCCTACGCTCCTCTTAGGAACTACGGGAAAATCTATATACAGTATTGGCCAAAACTTAAGCACCCTCCTAGGTAATTTTTTCATATGATAATTTTTTAAAGAAAACAAACTTATTGATTTATTTTTTTTTGTTTTTTATTTATTTATATCTTTAATATTGATAAACAAAAACTTAAGGAATTCAGAAATTTATAAATAAAAAATTAAAATCCTAAAAATATTTTACGTCGCAAATTAAAGAGGACAAAACTAAAGCACCTCCTTTCTAAGTTTAAAGAAAGATATTGAAATTAATATTTCGTTGCATTTTTCGAAACCGTCAAAATAGCCTGGGTAATTGTATCACCAGATATAACCTATGATTAAATATCCTCTGTGCCTAAAAGATGTGCGTGTGCCATCCAGAATAAAGGATTCGCAACGAAATATTAATTTCAATATTTTTTTTAAGCTTAGAAAGGAGGTACTTTAATTTTGTCCACTAAGATTTGCGACGTAAAATGTTTTTTGGATTTTAATTTTTTATTAATAAATTTCTGAATTCCTTAAGTTTCTGCTTATCAATAATAAAGATACAAATAAATAAAAAAAAACCAACAAAATAAATTAATAAAATTATCATATGAAAAAAATTAGCAAGTGGGGTGCTTAAGTTTTGGCCAATAATGTATTATGGTAAATGCCAAGCGGATTCTTATGTCATGTGGTCTAAAACTAATCTGATGAAAATTTGAGCCAAATAACTCTAAGCCGGTCCGACTTGTCGACAAAGTTTTCGGGTTTTGGCATTTTGGGTGTACATTTGTATGCGCTAGATACTTTTTATTTCTCAGTTCAGTTGAATAAAAATTTTTTAGATTGACTTGAATACAAAGTGGTAAATATTTGAGTAAAATCCCACCACTCTAGGGGTTCAAACTATTAATTTGAAAAATTTTTAGAAATTTGGGGTTTTTCGGTTTTCTCCCAAAAGTTGTATCTAAATGCAAAAAATATTCAACTCGCATACCAATGCCTTCCAGTAGAAGTACATACGCTTACAATAAGGTATAACACGATATAGTCACTCAACGGTTTCAGAATGATATGGTGCGACAAAGTAAGCGATCTCGAGTAATAATCGCCAAGATGGCCTTATACGGGTGCCAAATCATAAAAATTTGCAAAAGCAGAGCTAAACACATAAGTAATGTTCTCAACCCCATTCTATAAAATCGACTATGACAATTGGTTACAATAACCGGTTTTAAAAACAGGTTTAAAAAACTGGGTTTAACACTCGCAATTAAAAATCAGTTTGTATAAAACTTTTAATAAATCCGGATTTGATTATTGGAACCGGTCTTTTATTCTTGGTCTTTTATTTCGAACCGGGTTTAACAACCGCGGAATCAAACAATTGCAAGAATATTTCAGCCTGGAATATGTGTCTACTCTGACAACAAATTTCAGCAAGTATTGTCTCGGGAAGTCGCCTCTATACCTGCGTACATTTTCGTAGGAGAAAACCGAGGAGAAACCAAAAAAAAATTTAAAAAAAAGACGAAAAGGACTCGTAATCCATACAAATATCCCAATTTTATTTTCCACCGACTATAATAAAATCAACAGGATTTTCTGTGTAACTTTTTCGTGGAACATTTGAATCTCCAAGAGTTCTGTTTTAAACTACTTTTTGGCATTACTCGAAATAAGGACACAAAGGCCACGCAAGGAATCGTGATGGAGGATTGAAATGTTATACGAAAAAAAGTTTCATTCAATAGCACTGAAGACATCATAACTCAAAAACGCGCTACGCTATTGAAAGCAAGTTTTTGAACATTTTGCAAAAACTATTTCAGCTCAAAATAAAAATTTTCCAGACCATAACAAAATAGTGAGAGCTAATGGGGTGTATCTTACCGGGATTTTAACATACTCTGCAAAGAAATCATTCAGCCCCCAAAAAGTTGCTGCACTGCGTAATATGTGATTTGTTTTAAGATTTTAAACTATTAATCCCCAGAACTTTGTTTAAAGACTTCATCCCAATAATCTATAAAAGTAGTTAACGAAATGTAATTTCAAGAAGCAGCTGATTTCTGATTAAAATATTATAATCCCTTAAACCTTTGAACTTGGGTTGTAGCCTGTAATCCAATATACAGCTGATATTTGCTTAAAGATATACATAAATCCACTAATCTTTATAGATTTCAACTCAATAAACAGCTAATATTTATTTAAACAAAATAAACAGCTGATAAACTTGTAAACAGCTGATAACCTTATAAAGAGCTGATAACATTGGAAACAGCTGATAACCTTGTAAACAGCTGATATCCTTATAAACAGTTGATAACTTTATAAACAGCTGATAACATTGGAAACAGCTGAAACCCTTTTAAACAGCTCATATCGTTCTAAACAGCTGATAAGCTATTCAGTTTCCAATAAACGGCTGACATTTTTACAGATGTCGATACAATAAACAACTGAGCTTCTTCCGAAGATTACAATGTAAAAAACCAGTGGATTTGGGTTTGAAGATTTTAACCTAAACAACAGCGATTGTAGTTTACGATTGTCATCCAATAATCAGCTGATTACTGTGGGAAGATTTCAATGTAGCAGCCTGGTTTTGTTTGAAGATTTTACCAAAACCAGCTGATCCAACGCGTCAAGGGTGATTTGTTTATTTACTTGAATTTGAATTTACTTGAATTTGGAACTGAAAACTTAATAAAACACTAGTAATGGAATAGAGAGAAAGAAAATAAAATAGCTAATTGTCTTTTGCGATGACCAGTTAATATTCCGTGCCATGATTTCAATGTAACAGCCAGTTTTTGTCTGAAGATTGTACCAAAAAACAGCTGAATATTGTTTATTAGTCAAAACTCATTTATTGGAAGTTGAAACTGTAAATTTAATAAATAGCAGAGTTTTCTTTATTGAATTGGAGTCAATAAAAACTGAGCTTCATTTTAAAATTTCAATCTAGTAGTGGAATGAAGATAAAGAAATTAAAAGAGCTGATTGTCTCTTACGATGACCATTCAATATTCCTTGTCAAGACTTCAATATATCAGCTGATATGAATTTGAAAATTTTAGCAATAAACAGCTGATTTTGTAGTGCGGTAGCTCCTTGGGAGAAAATTGCATAATTCAAAAACAAAACTTCTTGAAATCCAAGATGAAAAAGAGTGTTCGTTATCTTCAACGAACTAGAACCGGAATTCTATAACTTTCTAAGGATAAAATTGGGTAGTTAAATTATCAACCTTCATAAAATTTCAATACAAAAATTTCCGAATTTTGTCAATTTAACTGCCGATTTTTATCGTTCAAATGTTACAGGATTAGACCATTTCGGTGGAGGACCTTTTTGACTCTCCTCGGGTACAACAAATTTTACACCTCCACTGAAGCCCTAGATCCATAGGAAACCAACAACATTAAGAAACTTATTTTCCCATTACATCCCATGGCGGAACTGAGGTGAGCTTTTCTCAATTACTTGTCTGCGCCGGAATTTTGTAACTTTTTAACGACAAAAATCGGTAGATAAATTCTCAAAATTCATAAAATTTCAGTACCAAATTTCCAAATTTTGTCAATTTATTGTTAACATTCATAAAATATTAATACAAAAATTTCCGAATTTTGTCAATTTTGTCAATTTAACTGCTGATTTTTTATCGTTAAATAGTTGGAGAATTCCGGGGCTGGTCGCTATCTGTTTTATTTTTACATTCACTAATCGGGGCATACACTTGTACTGCGATTATGACGGTTTTGCTCGGCGAATTTTATTCATAGCATCATATTGCAGGAACCATATATTTGTTTGCAAGTAATGTTTTCATGAGTGAAAAATCTGCTGCTTGTTTGTTTTTTGGCTGCCACGTTTTTGTTTTCAGCAGTTTTCAACAACCAAAGCCATATTTGGGTCACAAACACATATATTATAAAATATTAATCATTGTGTCTCCAACATGTAATATTGAACAGGAAACACAATGTGTTTGGACACAAGTATATTTTGAAGGGTGTCGCCGTAAGAATGCACTTTTTTATTTTAAAATAAAAACACGTAGTTTTTGAGATAGTTGCGATTTTTTATTGGGTTGAAAAAAGGACATGTTCCGATTAATTATGGACTAAAATATCAGTGAAATTGCCCCCACGGCTCTGATGGCAGGCCATTACTTTTTTCATAAAATTTTCCATGATTTTTTCACAGAGATATGGCTGTATCTCACCAAAGACGTGTTGGATGTCGGATTTGAGCTCAGGAATGGTTTTTAGTTTATTAGAATGAACCCAAGATTTCACAAAATCCCAAAGAAAGAAATCCAACGGCATTAAATCGTATGATCTTGGTGGTCAGTTGACATCAGAATTTCTTTAGATAATTTCTTCTGGAAATCGTTGCTGCAGTAAATCGATTGCTTCATGCGCGGTATGGCAGGAGGCGCCGTCTTACTGAAACCACATGTCGTCCAGATCCATGCCGTCGTCCAGTTCCGTTATTATGTTCCTGTAAAGAATGCCGTTCACAGTCACTGTAATTTCGGCCTCATCTTCAAAAAAGTAAGGCCCAATTACGCTGCCTGACCAAAATCCGAACCAGACAGTTGCTGATTGTGGGTGCATTTGTTTCTCATGGATTGCATCAGGATTTTCTGAGACCCAAATTCGACAATTTTGTGTATTTACGAAGCCATTCACATGGAAATGTGAAGAAGACGACTTTTTGGAAATATTTGCATTGACATCACTTGGCTCCATTACCCATTGAACGAATTGCCGCCCGCTTTCCATGCTCTGGTGGTTTGAGCTCCTAAGTAAGCTGAATTTTGTACGCATGAAGGTGAAAGTTTTGTCAAAATTCGCTGCGTAGTCTTTCGTGAAATTTGAAGTTGTTAAGAACGATGCCGAATTGATGTTTTCGGCTTTTCGGCGAAATTTTTGTTTACAGAAGCACTATTTTCACAAGACGTGCGTTGATGCACAGGAGTCTTACTGTCCAAAACCGACCCAGTTCCTTCACATTTGTTGATCACTCTTCAAATGGTTGACACATTAGGTGGACTTTCTCGACTGGAAATTCTTCAAATTAATAGTCGGAATAGACACATGTGACAGGTGCCACATTTCAGAGTTGCCACTTGTACAAAAAAAATAACACTAAAATTCAAAAGTGCAATCTTACTGAGACACTCTTTATTTGCGACAAGCTTCAAACACCTTATATTTGCATAAACTATAAAAAAAAATACAGATTTTTCAGCATATAATTAGAGAATTCTGTCGCCATCACTAAGCGAGGTGACCGTTGTCGTAAGAAAGAATAAGAGTCGCTTGCGTGGCCAAGAAATGAATCAACTCCCAGAACCCCCAGGGGCTGAAGGTTTTGAAATCATAATGAAAATGATAGTTCTGCGGCTTCAATTCGTGGACCAATTGGATATTCGTGGTCTGAAATCCAAAATGCTTGCAGACAGGATAAATTCTTTTGCGCGGGAAAGAAATTAATCAACTCCAAACAACTCCAGTTCCAATATTTTGAAATCATGATGCAAACGATAGTTCTGCGGCTTAAATTCTTGGGCCAATTGGATATTCGTGGTCTGAAATCCAAAATCCTGGCAGGCGGGAAAAATTCTTTTGGTAAGTGGCAAAACGGTGAATTCGGAATTTCGGCCAATCTCACCAAAACAGCGCCAAATCCTGTTGGGCACGCATTTTGAACATTGAGGTTGATGGATTTGCTACAACACAGAAAATGAAAACCAAAACTTGTGTGCGACCATGTGGTCCAACTGTTAGCGTGCACGACTCTTGTGTATAAGAACGCGGAGTCAATTCGTGCAAATATATGGTAATTACAGGGCTAGAGTGCGAGTTATTATGTCCATGTAACCATATAGAAAACAATATAGAAAATCAAGGCAAATTGATGTAAGCTTAAATTTTCTTTAAACAATCTGTCTTTCATTACTAGAACATAAAATCTTGAACTTGCTCATGAACTTAAGTAAAATTCCCTGAAATTATATGATTTCAACGTAATTCTCCCAAAATGTCCTTTACCAAAGTTAGCCGCGACCTAACTGAATAGTAGGAGAATTTAATTTATTAATTTAACTTGCCTGCATTTTGTAATTTTTAAATATTTGTAAAAAGTTCCAACATAATTTATATTCGATTCCATATTTTCCAGACTAGCTATAATTTTTTAGAATATCTCCTGTATATAAGAACTACTAGTGATCGAGAAAAAACAACTTTTCTTCAAAATTTTAAAATAAGGATGTATATTTTTTTGAATTTCAAATTTACACAATCAAATAAGAAACCAATGAAAACTATTTGAAGTTTTCGTATTAATTGAATTACAGTGGTGACAATAGCGACCACATTTGAAAACTTTTCGCTAAAAACAGAAATGAAACTGTACGTTAAGAAGAAGAAACGTTTATTTAAAGAGAAAAAAAAACAAACCAACTAACTACAAACTTAAAAACCAAATTTAGAAATTGATAACTTTTTGAAACAAACGTAGTAAGTACAATATTTGTGTAATTTTTGTGTCCTTCTAGGAACTTATTTCAATTGCATTATGTTTATGGTGGCTTCATCAGTTGTGTCAACCATACTTATCCTCAATTATCATCATAGAAATCCAGATACGCATGAAATGAGTGAATGGGTAATACAACTTTTTCTTTTCTCTACAAAAAAAAATCAAAACTGAAAATTAAAAAAAAAAACAAAGAACAAAAACAAAAAGCAAAAACAACAATTTGAATTTTGGACTCTAAATACAAAAAGAAAATCAAATCATTTAGTGAATTGTTTTAAAAAAACAAAAACTTATGTTTATATCTACAGTTTTATGATTTTGTTAATATTTTTTTGTTAAATTCCATACACCGAAGATCATCACCACCACCAACACACGCCCAACCACAACCGACACCACCACCGCCACCACCACTACCACACCCACAACTACCACCACACCCACTACCACCACCTCACAATCTAACACCACCAAATAAAGTAATAAAATTCCAAAAATTTCCCAACTTTTTTGAATTTTATATAATTCTAAAAAATAAACCTAAAATCGTTACAACAACATGCTTTTAATGAAACATCGCTTAATTTTTATGAAATTTAAATAAATAAAAAAAAACTCAAGGTATTGCATGCTCGAAAACATTTTAAAAAAAATTCTGAAAATAATGTAAAATATTCATATATTTTTTCTTATGCAAAAAAAAAAACAAGCAATCATTTTTATAAAACAAAAGATAACTTATTTATTTAACTAACACAACTAAAAATTTTGTTTTTTCCTTAAATTTTTTACTTTACCTCTTTGTATAAAATCGAAAAATCAAATGGAAACTCTGCCCCCAAAAATACCTATACACTCAAATAAAAATGCTACTACTACAACAACTAACGACAACAACAACAACAATAATATTAAAAATCACTACATCAACTACAACAAACAACAATTCTCAACATCTATGGATGTCCATGAATTTCTTTATCCTCTCTCTCTCTCTCTGTCTCCCCCATCTATGAATATCTCTCTATCTGTCTGTATCCATCTTTTAAAATAAATATAAAAACAAATGCGAAAAATAATTAAAAATCGTTAAAAAAAATAAATAAAAAATGTAAAACTAAAATTTAAAACAACAACAACATCAAAAATCACCACCAACAAAATATCACTATTTCTCTGTCCAATACCAGATAAGAGTAATATTCCTTTATTGGTTACCTTGCATTTTGCGCATGCAAAGACCGGGACAGGTTGGCTATGAATGCCCACCACCTCCATCGTCTTCGTCGACATCCTCCAACAATGGCGATAAGAAACAACACATACAAAATGTTGAATTGAAGGAAAGGTAATTTTGAGTACTCATCACAATTGTCCACATAACATCTAACACATATGTATTCTCTCCAAGAGATGATCAGTAAAATTTATATAATCTTTGGCGAAACCAGGGTCAAGCCAAATATATCCTTTTCATATTAAGGCTTGAATTAATGCACCTTTGTTTCCTTATGCTCTAGATCTTCCAAATCGTTGTTAGCCAATGTTCTGGATATCGATGATGATTTCCGTTGCAATCATCGCTGTGCTAGTGCTACGTTGCCGCATCAACCTACCTATTATCGCACTATGTACAGGTAAGTTCATATCGCTAAACAAGGATAAGTCTAATGAGCAGTTCTAGGGTTTAACTAAACTATTCGTTGGATTTTTTCGCCTGACCACAAATTTTTTTTAATTTAAATTTCAGATTACAAATGGAGTTATAATTTTGTATATTTAAAACTAATCATATTACATTATTTTTATAATCATTTAATTCATCTGACACATTTGATAAATATTAAAATATATTTGGTCACAGTATTTGGGAAGTGTGCTGATGAACTTGTCACGAAGTTCGCTTATAGTCATGCCATTGAGTGTGCTTTCCTGAATGGTCTATTATTCCAATAAAAATCCAACAATTTTTTCACATATGTCACATATGTTTATTCCGATTATTACAAAAGTAGAGCTTTACTAAAGAACAACGCGTTATAATTGTGAAAACTTATTACAAAAATTTGGAAAGTTATGCTGACACCGCTCGCAAACATCGAAGAATTTTCAGTGGAGAAAGTGCACCTAATGTATCATGTGTCAACTTCAAAAAATTTGAAGGATCGTAAGAAAAGTAAGACGCCTGTGCGTCTACGTGCCAGTCGGAGTACTAAACACATTGCTGCTGTAAACGAAAAACCCGAAAACATCGATTCGACATCGTTCTCAACAACTTCAAATTTCACGAAACACTACGCAGCGAATTTTGACAAAAGACTTACATGCGTACAAAATGCAGCTTACTCAGGTTCTCAAACCAGCAGACCATGGAAAGCGCCGGCAATTCGTTTAATGGGTAATGGAGCCAAGTGAAGTCAATGCCAATTTTTCAAAATAAAAGTTGTCTTCTCCGATGAAGCGCATTTCCATCTGAATGGCTTCGCGAATACACAAAATTGTCAAAATTCGGGCTCAGAAAATCCATGAGAAACAAATGCACCCACAACGAGCAACTGTCTCGTGTTGATTTTGGTCAGGCGGCGTGATTGGGCCTTACTTTTTTGAAGATGAGTCCGAAATTGCAGTGACCCTGAACGGCATTCGTTACAGGAACATGATAACGGAGATCTTGTGGCCTCAACTGGACGGTATGGATCTGGATGACGTGTGGTTTCAGCAAGACGTTGCCACCTCCCACACCGCGCATGAAACAATCGATTTATTGCAGCAACGATTTCCAGAAGAAATTATCTCAAGAAAATCTGATGTTAACTGGCCACCAAGATCAAGCGATTTAACGCTGTGTGATTTCTTTCATTGCGGTTTTGTGAAATCTCAGGTTTAAGTGAATAAACCAGAAACAACTACTGAGCTTAAATCCGAAATCCAACAAGTCATCGGCGCAACACAGCCACATCTCTGTGAAAAAATCATCGAAAATTTTATGATAAGATTAATGGACCGTCATCAGAGCCGTGGCGACCATTTGATGGATATTTCTTTTCCATACATAATCGGAACATGTCTTCTTTACAATCCAATAAAAAATCACAACTATCTCATAAAATACGTGTTTTTATTTTAAAATGAAAAAGTGCATTCTTACTGAGACACCCTTTAGTATGAACTTCTCATACATTAACATGTAAGCTAAATCTTATTTACTTACTTACTTTTGAGGCTACGGTCTTTTACGGACAACCCAAGGCGGTTGGTATCTTATATAAAGAAGTTAACGTATTTCTGCAATCGGTTCGGTTTATTGTTTGGTTCCTTCACTTGGTAATATCAAATTCTTCAACCTAGTATTTTCAGCAAAGTCTTGGTCGCCTTATACTACGATGTTCTTTGAGTACATCTTCAATTACGTCTGCATAGTCCGCGGATCATGGACACTATCCTATTCGGTTTCCCCCTCTCAATCAAGGCGACTGCAGTTAGCTGGCCGTCGCATGGTCATACGGAGTGTGTTCACATGGTCGGCACGCCTGCTCCTTCAGCATAATTTGCTCCACTACCGAGATCCGCTTAAGAATAAGTTTCGTAATTACTTTGCCCATTGCACTTAGCAATGTAATACCTCCCCAGTCCCCGCACAGCGTTAGATCATCTTTTGCCGGGATAGTGATAACCGCTCCCCCCTTCCACTACGTAGGGATTTCATCGTCTATCCATGAACTTTTGATGACCGGCATAATGACATTTGCCAACGACAATGCATCATATTTCAACAGTTCCGCTGGAATATCATCAGGACCAGAAGATTCGTGGCCCTATATTTTACTCTATGCCTCCTAGATCCCCGCTCGCGACGGGGATTCCATTGAAATAACCCTTCTCAGATTGCGACGTGAGTACGCTGCCGAAGGAGTACACTGATATTCATCCGGAAGTCTAGATGGTGCCGTAAAGAATTCACTCCATCGCCCCACTTATCGATCTGGTGATGATATTTCTATGCCATCATTAGCTCCTAATGATGCAGTACTCCTGATGTTGTAGCAGCTCAGCCATTCCGTTGAGGAGTACAAAATGCAGAGGTTACCTGTACCCGCAGCCTTTTCGGTTTCATCCGCTGTTTTGTTCAGATAATTGTCGTAATCTTCACTGACGTACTAGGTTGTGCTGATTGCCGATAGTCAGATTTCAACTACCTCTTCAACGTTGCCGTCCTCGGTCGTATACCATTACTGTGCAGGCGTCCACGATTCCGAATTTCGGTGCAGGGTTCTGCACTAATCCAAGGTTCGTCCACATATCTTCTTCCGATAAGGCTCTCTTTTGCAGTTTCCTTCAGCGTTCGAACAATGCCTGACCCGGTGTTTTGGCTGACCCGGTGTTTTGGAGCGTAGAGTTTAATCGTACATCATTAAAATGGATGGGTCCTGCAAACGGTCTGTACTGTATCCTACGATACAGTGCCTATTGGTGGTCGCCATCAATATCTGCTGCACGTCGAGTCTTGACGTCCAGCAAGGAATTCAGAAACATTTTGCCGACCAGTATTTGGTTTGACCATCAGGCGATTTCCACGCCTACTTGTGAATATGACAGTGGGGGAATTTCGTTCCGCCAATAAACAATTGAAGGCGAGTACAGAAATGAGCGTGTCGCCAACGTCGTCTCCCACAGTTCCAAGACCCTGTCTCAAGACCCTGTCCCGTAGGTTGCTGTTGTCGTTGCCCGCTTTGGTATTTAAGTCTCCCAGAAATATTTCAATGTCAGCAATTGGCAAGGAGCTTACAGCAAAATCCAGTTGTCTCCAACACTCAGTAGGTGCATATGCCTTTATCACAGAAATCCTGCGAAATTTCGAATAAAAACTCGGAATGAGGCTGCGATCAGACATAGCCTTTTATGATATTAGAGTATCTCTAGCGCTAGGATAAAGAAGAAGGCCGACTCCATCCACAAGTTGCGTATCATTGCCGAAGTAAATAAAGCAGTGACCAGATGGTAATTAAGCCAACGCACTTTGCCCAGGTTAAGGATGTCCATATTGTAGCATTCCATAACTCGTCCAACCTGTTCGAGTCTCGATTTTGCGGAAAGAGTTCCAAAGCCAAATGTCGCTATCGAGGGGGATGTTATTCCCCTGAATTTACTTACGTTCTCCTGAATTTATTGACGTTGTTGAATTGAAATATTTGTTGACATCACAACAGCTCTTCGTCCGAATCTATCTCTTCCGAATGAATAACAACAATTGACGGAAAATATCTTAAAAAAACAAAGCCACTCACTCCATCAACGTGTCATTGACACGATGTAGCGGAATTGTATCGCTTCTAGCTTTGCATTTAGTGGACATCTTGATGACATTCTAACGCGTTCGCTTCACTTGTGGCGGGTACTGTGACTTCAGCATTACATGTTTAAAAGTGACCCTTTATACATTTTCAAAATTATCTCCAACTATTATTGAACTGTGATTATATTTGCTTGTATAACCCATATTTAAGATTCGATGGTAAAGGGTATACAACTGGCACAAAGAAACACAAACGACTAAATATGCAGGTTACTTTTAAGACGTAATTGCTTAAACTGTAAATTAAACCTCTCGCTCTATCTTTTTGTAAAGAAATTAGTTTGAAATATATTCTGAGATAAGAATCCCATCTCTCCCCTTCGAAAACAGCACCTATACAAATTTGTCAACCCTCGGTTCAATAGCAGTTCAACAAATCACTATGTAATTGACTTTTCGCCCCCTCCAGCAAACGAATACAATTGTCTGCGCTAAACATTTTCTTACCCCACACCATCCAAGTGTAGGAAGTTTTTCATCAATTCACGTTTTAACTCTTGATGTTCCTGCTACTGCTACTGCTACTACTACAGCTGTTTGTTAGGGGTCCTTCACGTTCGTAGAGACATTTACGCAGATAACAACAATGATTTGTATCAATTTACAAGAAAATGACAATGACACCAATGTCATATCCGTTGATTTACCTTCATTTTTCATTCATCCAAGAAAAAATATGCTGAACTGCGTTACAACTTTATCGTCCTGGCGATACGAGTACAGTTGAATCGCTTGGATGGGGTCGAAACACATTAAGGTATCTTCAATGTTATCCTGACGAGGAGCAACAATGTTGTTATCATTCAATGTAATAACCTCTTGTACGGGTAATGTGTGTCACCTACATGTGTAAGCAGCACCACCTAGTGTTTCGTATAAGATGCGATGATTACACGTCGAAAATCGTTCAGTCATAATCAAAGATCTGCCAACCAGTTACCAAAGCCAGCAATGTTGAGCAGAGCAATAAGTCAGTGAGTGACTGACTGATGTGGAAACAAAGTGTCAGTGATTGAAAACGAATAGGGAAAAGCACACAAAGTTACGTGTTAATTGTTTTCGTAGAGTGAATGAATTGGGAAAAGAAGTCGCAAAGACTTCCTTCCGTAAGTTGCTACGTTTAGTAGCAGTCATGGGTTTCCTTTCCGAGATTTTCTTTTCATTTCTATGTAAAGACTACCAATGAAATGTATTCCGTAAGTAAAATAGACTACTTCTAAGTTGTCACGTAAGTGAATACTAATAACACGATAGGAAACCATATTATTTCATAATTTTCTTTAACAAACGTTTCTTTGAAAATGCATTTAAAGAAATTTTCATTACAAATTGATGCGAAAATGTTAGTGAAATTTATTGAATTTTAATCCACGATTATAAGCCTTCACCAGACACCTCGACAACACCTGTAGTTATACATTATAATCCGGAGACAGTTTGCATAAAACTATATGGATCATTCCATGAGGGAAACAAACAACTGTTGGGATGACATTAAAGATGGAATGGATTTTAAATTAATCAGGTTTAATTGGAAAACCTTCACCAATACGTTAAAGTTGATATCCTCCAAGTCAGGTTGAGAAAGGCCTACACCTATGAATGTAAATATATTCCTTTTTTACTTCCCACTTACTTCGCTTCCACACCATTTACATTCACAACCTGGTTAGTTCTTGGACATTACAGAAAACCGAAAACGTTTGATTTCAATCAGCTTGATTTTTCGAAGTTTATTTGCAACTGATCACATCAAAGTCTCATAAGGATTCGTCGGCTTGATCCTCTTAGTGGAGCCTTATTCGATCCATTCTTCAGCTTCCTTTGAGTACGTATTCAAATACCTTTTACGCTGCTTCATTTTAATCAATTCTGCTGAGATAACCTACCCAGCCTAATCGCCACATTTTGGTTGTATAAACTATGTCGATGTCGGGTGGATACAAGTCGTTCAGCTACTGGTTCATAGAACGTCGATGCTCGGCGTTTTCTACTATACATTTTTCAGAGGTCTCAGAGAAATGACCCAGGTTTCTGTGCCATATAGAAAGACAGGTAATGTAAGAGCGTGATATATCTGGATTTTTCTCTCTCGAAGGAGGGCGTTATATCTGAAATGATTGTTAAGCCCGATAAAATTCCTATTCGCAAGCAGAATTCTCCGTTTGTTGTTTGTTTACGACACATCCGAGGTTAATATACTCGTTCTGTATGTCGACAGCATTACCTTTGTCTTGGTCCTCGGTCCATGTCACACCTTCCATTACTGCAGTAACTTCCCGTAGTGTTCGCCCAATAATATATACATTATCAGCATATGTGAACAACTTGTAGCTTTTGCTGTTGATAGTTAATTTGGGTCCTTCATTCGGGTCTTGTAAACCCAGGTCCGGTCGGTTCTTGCAATGAATCGGTTCTTCTGAACCGGTACCTCGATTTTGTGCATTACTAATCGACACTCAAATGTGAACACTTTAGGTTCCTTTCGAGATGAGTCCTCTTATTCACTAACTGTTTTACGGTTCTTTTCAACCCGTTTTTTAGTTAATGTATAATCGTTTTTCGATCATTTTGGAATCATTTTCGGTTCTTTTAAACCCGTTTTCGGTCCTTAAAGAACCGCTTTGGTTCATTTGGGCCATCTTTCGATTCTTGTAAGCCCCTGTCCGGTTGGTTCTTCCGAACCGGTTCCGCGATTCTGTGCATCACTAGTATGTAAGATCTAGCAGGTTGATCTGCTCCAAATATGGTGAATATTAATTTTTTTCAGCCATATTATTAAGAGATCTGCGACAGTAGAGTGCAGTTCTCGAAATTAGGAAGACAGTTTTCAGGGATTTAATGATGGCTTAACTATCGTAGACAATATTGATAACGACTTTAGTCAGAACATTACGTCTCAGTCATTCCGCTACCTCTCTAATAGCTAAGCTGTCTGCCTGGTAGTCACTACAGTGATCAGTCAATCATTTCGCAATGGATAACCGTAGGTCCTAGAAGAAGACACCGAAGCGTACTTTATCGTCATGTTCTGAACCATCTGTATAGAGGTTGAAGAATCTCTTATATACAAGGACGCGACAATTCCATTCTGATAAATCAGGTAAAAGAGTGTGGTACATCTTATCATAGACTGGTTCAGCTAAAGTGTAAGCAACACCACCTGGAAGGTCAGGCATTGTGTTGATAATGATACTGTGTCCGAAGCCATTTTCTGACCGGAGTGACAGTTCCCTAAGTCTAATTGCAGTATCTGTGGCAAACTGACCAGCTTCTATGTTTCACGGTATTAAATGTAGTATGAGATTTAGTGCGTCAGTCGGTCCCGTTCTCAGCGCACCAGTTATACACATACCAGCCATACGCTGAACTTTATTGAGTATCACGCAATAGGTGGACTTCTGTAGTTCTGTCCACCAGACGAAACCGCCATTTAACTACTGTCGTATACAACCAATGAACTATACGCGGGTTCAGTTCCTAGCGTCTTCCTATTACCCTCTTACAGGTATGTAGAGTTATCACAGCTTTTTTGATCTTTCCAGAAAGTGGAGTTTGAAGTTCAACTTCCTGTTGAGTAAAACACAACAGTATTTTGCGTTTTCAGAGAAGGGAATTTCAATACCCTCTAAGGAGACTGGTGCAACAGTTGGTACCTTATACTACCAACTGAAAAGAACCAGTTCCGTCTTGATTAGATTCACTGCCTCAGCTTCCACAGGATGCTGATTTGAAGCCGGAAAATTGATGTTCTGACTCGTTCTGTTTAGGTGGAGGATAATTGAATAATTCAATTCCCTCAAATGTAATGTCTTTATTAGATTTTTCTGGGAGAACCAACTTAGAGGAATGTTTTCCCACGCTTTGTATACTACCGTTTTTTTGTTTTTTCCTCGCTGCTGCATCTCTGCCTGAAGCCAATATATATACCGGGCGGATATTAGGGCATATAATAATACGTACCTACTTCACATTTTCATCAGATAACCATTGATTAATTTGGTTCTTCGTTTTATCCGAAGACAGCCTGGTAGAATCAGGGATATCCTTATATTGAAATCGTTGGGTACTGCCAACACTGTTCTTTTCCGCGTCGAAGTCTAATGTCCCATTTAGACCGCATTTCATCACGGTCGCGTTAGCCATAACCTTGTTCTATAATCTTTGCCTCTGCACCACCCAATTTGAGATTAAATTAACGTTTCAGGTGGCAACTTTTTGTATACACCAATTTAGAGCACCTCCGTGTTGAGACCAAATTATTTTTGAAGACGACGGCACAACAGACAAATTAAATTGGCGGCTCTTGATTTTGTCAGTTTTGTACAAATTTTGGATGTATTTGAAATAACTGAACCTTTAAAATTGGATCAGCCGGTCAAAACGGGTCAGTTGGCCTTTCGGTACACATTTTGACGACTCGTCGCAAAATTGTCGATCGGCTTCCGTCTGTCAAATAGATGATTATTTGTGTATGTTTTTATTATGGTTGTGTTTTTTTTTTGTAATCCGCAGAGTTGCATCAAGTTGTACACCAGTTTAAAATGAGGTTAAAAATTACACTCCGGATTTTAAATTGTATGAGTAATCTTCCCGGTTTGCGTGGTTTAGCCCGGTATTCACTTTGAATGAAATTTTCGTTGCCATAAGAAGTGTGTGTATAAAAAATAACGAAAATTTCATGAACCGAAACTCTTTGCCAAATTGCGTAGGCAAAACCAATAACAGGGTTGTTACGCCAAAGATATTTCGTACGAAAACAATTGTTTGATAATTGTTTGGAATCGAAATTTGACATTTTGATAATTTTAACAACCAAAAGTAATAGCTCATGCGCTAAAAATAAAATGAAGTGCATAGAGGAATTATAAATGAAGAACTGAATACGGGGCTTTTAACGGAGTTACCCTTCGAAATGCGCTAATCTTGGTCAGTGTAAATGCCGTACAACAGTCTTAATCCGTTATGGAAGGAGTTGGCATGTAGAGTGTAACTGGTGGTTTGTCGATGTATATGTTTACTGCCTATTTTGGGAGTAAAACCATCTAGAATAATCTTAACATCATGATCTCTTATAGGCGGGCATAGGTCTTTTCTTTTCTATAGAATATGTTGGGAAGGTTGCAGTGATATGTCAGTGTTCCGCCAATGGTATCTATATTATCAAGCACCTTAATCTGCTGATGGTTTGGTCGTGTTTACTGTTGCCTTTTTGTGTTATTTGGAAGATCTTAAGTCAGTGCAATAATCACAGAATTTAGGTCAAACAACCTTCCTTATAATTCCAATGGCGAAAGACTTGGTTATGTATGTATGACTGATGCGTCCATGTTGGACATCAAAGAAAAGCTTTTCCGATTGGGACTAGTGTCACATTATAGTTATAGTTTTGTCAAAGAACTTGAGAAATTTGATTTGGAAATTGATTCGAACCCGAAAGATATAATATATATAGGTTATATAAGGGGTGTCTCATTAAGAATGCGCTTTTTCATTTAAAAAAAAAAACACGGATTTTTAAGATATTTGTGATATTTTTATTAGATTGTAAAGAAGACATGTTCCGATTAATCACAGGCCATTACTCTTTTCATGAAATTTTCCAAGACTTTTTCACAGAGATGTGGCTGTACCTCACCGATGACGCGTGAGATCTCGGATTGATCTCAGGACTTGATTATGGTTTATTCGCAAAAACCCAAGACATCACAAAACTCCAAAGAAAAAAATCGCACGGCATTAAATCGCATGATCTTGGTGACCAGTTTACATCAGAATTTCTTAAGATAATTTGTTCTGGAAATCGTTGCTGCAATAAATCGATTGTTTCATGCGCGGTGTGGCAGGTGGCGCGGCGGTCTTGCTGAATGTCGTCCAGATCCATGCCGTTCAGTTGAGGTCACAAGAACTCCTTTATCATGGTTCTGTAACAAATGCCGTTCACAGTCACTGCAATTTCGGCGTCATCTTCAAAAAAGTAAGTCCCAATCACGCCGCCAGACCAAAATCCGCACCAGACCGTTGTTCGTTGTGGGTGCGTTTCTTTCTCATGGATTGTATGAGGATTTTCTGAGCCCCAACTTCGATAATTTTGTATATTCACGAAGCCATTCAATTGAAATTCGCTTCATCGGAGGAGATGAGTTTTTTTTTGGAAAATTGGCCGGCGTTTTCCCTGGTCTGCTGGTTTGAGCTCCTGTGTAAGCTGAATTTTGTACGCATGACGGTGGAGGTCTTTTGTCAAAAAACGCTACGTAGTCCTTCGCGATATTTGAAGTTGTTGAGAACGATGCCGAATTGATGTTTTCGGGGAAACTCTCGTTTACATCAGCAATTTTTTCAAGAGACCGACAGGTACGCTAACGCACAGGAGTCTTACTGTCCATAACCGACCTAGTTTCTTCAAATTTGTTAACCACTCTTCGATTGCCTGACACAAAGTGTGCACTTTCTCGACTGCAAACTCTTCTAAGTTTCAGCATAACTTTCCAAATTGTTCACAATTATAGCGCGCTGTTCTTTCGTGAAGCCCTCCATTTTTAATAATCGGAATAAACATATGTGACAACTGCCAAATTTCAGAGTTGCCACATGCACAAACAAAAATAACAAACAGCAATCTTACTGAGACACCCATTATTTAAAAGTAATTTAGTGGGTTGGGTACACTGGACACAATTAATTGTAGATATCAGAATGGACGCAAATATTTATATAGATGAAATCGTTGCATGGAAAGCAATTGATTCAAGGAACTCGGCCACTCTCAGGTCAAAGACGGGAACAGCATTTTGTTCTAGGAACAAAGTCAAAGTGGGCTTTGTCACGAATAGCTGATTGAAAAAAATGCTTTCCCATTACATCCCATGAAGGAATTGGGGAAAGCTCTCACAACCAGTTCCAATTTTAAACTCACTAATTGGGACCTACAGTATTACACCGGTTGCCAACGGTATTTTGAGAAGGTTGTTCATGTCTAGCCGAATATTCGTCAGTTAGATTCGTTGTTTCTACCACAGTGTGTCGATAAAAACAAGTAAAACGTCCAACAGTTGTGGTTTCCATCGTCGTGTTAGGTTAGGTTAGGTTATGTTAGTCACTATTGACACACTTAGCCCAATGGGGACAGTACTGATACCATGAGACGTCGTATTCTGTCCACATTGTTGAACCTGTAAATTGATCTGGTGTGGTGATGTGGTGTTCAAGCCATATAATACTCCATCCGTGGCGAACCAATTAGGGTCCCAATATCATTCACCTTAACGTGTTGAATGTCTGTTAGATCCAACAAGAAGTAAAATCCTAGATGTTGTCTCCTAATCACACAAAATTTCGGCCAGTAGCATAGCAGATGTTCGACGCTCAAAGCTAGACTTCCAAAGCTAGACGCTTGCCTATTCGTCTATGTCCGGTGATCACAGATACAAGCATAGAGATATCCTGTTTAGGATAGGATATGATACAGGTCATAAATTGGCCATACTTGTCTGGTTATCCTGCATTGTGTGCCTCCAGGCCATCTATCATTCGCATGTCTGAGAGCTTTAGTTTTAAGTATCAACTCGCATAAGGTAAGTGGCATACCCACAAACTAAATATCCGGTGGAAGAGGTAAAGTTGACCCAAATCTCGCCAGCTCATCCGCCGGGGGTTCCTTGGAGTGACAGCCGTATAAGGTGGATATTAAACTGATTGACAATTTCATGTAGCGATGCGCGGCAAATGGGCGCACTTCTTGAATTCAGGAAGGTAGCTTGCTGACACTTTACAGCAGTCTGTAGACATAGTAGACATTGCCACCCCTGCCGGTGATGACGTCCGGTCCCAGGCAAAGAGCAACTGCCCGATTGCTAGGAACTCTGCATATAAGACAATACAATGATCTGACGGTCTTTAGGCAAGGTCTGCATGTTAAATACAAATTTGGATGAGCTGAGTGAAGAATATTCTACATATTATATAGGACTGCCATGGAAGTGGTCATTACACTGTATAAGTATAACAGTCTAAGGAACTCCTCCCACTGGACAAGTGGAGATTTGGAATTTCGAAGGCCATTGACATTTCTTTGTAAACTGCTGTCATAAATGAATATACTTAACGGGTATTCCATGAATATACTTAACGGTAACCATCGGGAGCTGATATCATATTCCACCCCTTAAGACCATTTGCAGTATCAATATATTTGCGAATTTGAAACATAAAGTAATTCCATAAGAAATACCACTATCAACTCATTTCTCCAGCAGCCTACATCTTTTTTTTCAATACAATTTTTCTCAAAATCTCGTTTTAATATTTACAACATTTCTGACATGAAAGACCTATATCGGTGACATTACACTCACGCACCCATCATTCAATTTTTATAGAGAACACGTGCAATACATAATTCTAGGGTATGGAGTGAGATGATGACGACGCTCGAAAATACTTGTAAATTTATATATTGTACATCATGTATAAGGCAATATAGTTATGTATGGATGTACATTGTACATGTGTATAAACTAACTGTATATTATTCATATGTTAATACAACACTAACACACCTACACAATATAGAATATGTATACAAATGTGTTGGTATATTCTCTACATACAATATTACTTCATCTTACAGACAAGGTGACGATGGTAGTGTTGGTCCCGTCGGTCCTGTTGGTGATACACGAATGCACGAAGCCATATCACACACCTGTCTAAGTTCATCTGCTGAATATGAATTGGCTTTAATATTGAAAGAGTTAAGATGGATAACTGATCAGGTAAGCACTTAAGCTAACAACACAAAAGGAAAACAGATTATCGTATATTTGTCATGGAATACTGTGTGTGTGTGTGACGTGCAAGGATGATGGAATACAGTGTGTCGCAAATGTTAAGATACACCCATGGAAAACAAATCAAGGACTAAATATATTACCTAAGAGTGTATTAGTGTATGGAAGGTAAAATCGAATCGAGCAGATATATATAAATAAATATATATATTCTAACTTGATAACGCTAATGAAGTCAATGTCACAGAACTACATATAATTTACTAATATATGGCCTCACATCATGTGATGGCCAATGGTCAATATTTCCCGCTTTCTTACAGGTCCAAGGGAGTTTACCGCAGTCTTCCTGCTTCAATTTATCCAATGTGCACTTTATCGGCGATTGTTTATCACGCCGATTATAAGAGTCCAATCTCACAACATAATCTTTCCAGCACCATGTTGTAAATCTCGAATATCACCTGGTTACAACTCGTAGTTCAAAATAAATTGTAGCATTCGAAACTTCCAAAGCTGTTGCTTGCGCGAGATACCATGATTATACGCTACATAACTAAACACGGGAACTCCATTTATAGAATTGCTGAATGTTATCAGCTATTACAAGTCTTAGTCTTTGAATTGCTTGCTGAGCAGAAAGTTCCTATTGGATTTCGTTGCCTCTAGCAAAACCAATTGCATTATCTTTACTTTGTCCTAGTTTACCGTTAAACTCACCCTTTCTGATTTGAATCGATGCTTGTTAATAGGCTTATAAATTGTTTTAGAAATCTTCCATTGATTTTGAATACATGTGTACCCTTAATGGTAATGGTACTAGTAGAGTTCACTTCATATATATTTATTATATTATTTATTATTATCATGAAGTTGTTGAATAGGTCGCACAGAGACGTTCACTTTGTCTAGAACTCTTTCTGAAATAGTCCAATGATATCTAGGGCCCCTGATTGCATGTGGAATATATTATTAATATGACTAAGACAACGCACCATGGATGCTCACTTTGTCTACATCACTTGCAGAAATCGTCCAATTTTATATAAGAAATTTGCCAACATGTGATCCATTCCGGTACGAGTCAATTTCATAGCAGACTCTCTTTATTCTCAGCATTAAGCTGTTGAAGAGATCGGACGATATATGTTCACTTTATCTGCAATTTTTCCATAAATCTCCAACTGATAATAATGGCATTAAGCTGTTGAAGAGATCGGACGATATATGTTCACTTTATCTGCAATTTTTCCATAAATCTCCAACTGATAATAATGGCGTCTGCCTACGTAACATCTTTTCTAAAATTGGTAATAGATGAGTTGACTGCAGCCTTTACATTTGTAGTCCTATTTCAGATGTTTCAGTGATCGCACGACAAACGTTAAATTTTCTTGAGTCAACTGATTCCGAAAGTTTCACCATGTTCACGAAGGATTTAATTGTCAGTGAGTGATAATTACAAAGATTTGATGATGGCCTTGAGCTCAGAAAGAACATTATAGTTTTTCTCCATATCACGCTGTCAAACTCGAATTTGTTATCCTTGAGATCATCATCATGGAATTTTCCATGTTATGGTATAGGGTTAATATTTGGTCGGTTACAAATGATACAGGATAAAATCCAAACTAAAATTGTCCGAATGGTTTTCCCATTATATTCCATGAAGGAATTGGGGAGAGCTTCTCACAATCAATGAGATGTGTGTGTTGTTTTTACACTCACTGATTTTACACCGGTTCCGAACGGTATTTTGAGAAGCTTTTTCGTGGCTAAGTACTCGATAGTGTCGGCAACACTAAGCGAGGTGACCATCGACGAAAGAAATGTAAGGTGTACTGAACAGGGATCGAACCCATGTTCTCATGTACAAGAGCCACGCAAAGTAACCATTGTACCTCCCACGGCCACAACATTCCCAATTTATATTTGGTAATTTTAGTTTTCTTACATTTCCTCCTAAAGATGCGTCCCATCTGCGTCCCCTTTCCCCAATAACAAGCATTCAAAGTCCGCGTTGCTACTGACTAAAGTACAGCAAAGCGGGTTGCTTTGATTTAATTTCTTCCTTGACGTAATACTCCGTCTTCCTATTCACTGTCATATTGTGGGTTTTGAAAAATAAAGGGATTAAGTAGAGCTTCTCACAACGAGTGAGATGTTCGCTTTCTAGTTTTTGCACTCACTGATTGGGATCTGCAGTTTTACACCGGTTCCGAATAGTATTTTGAGTAACTTTTCCATGGCTAAGTACTCGATAGTGTCGAAAGTAATGTAAGATAGTCAGAGCAGTGATCGAACGCACGTTCTCGTTTACTGGAACCGCAACTGGCTTTACACCTTGTAAAACATCACTCATTCCGTTGCTGTTGGAATGTAGACAACAATTTTCTGATGGTTCGTCTACGCGAATTTTTGCCCACTCTCATTACGATCATCTAGATTTTTTTTGGAATTTTGTAGTTGCCAGGACAGCGATCATAATGCTCTTCCGTCTGGGCGAAAGTACTCGAGCAGGGATCGAACCCACGTTCTTATGTACCCACGGCCACAACATTCCCAATTTGCTTTTGGTAATTTTAGTTTTCTTACATTTCCTCCCAAAAGATGCGTCTCATCTACGGCGTCTTTTCTCTATAACGATCGCTCTACGTTCGTGTTGCTATTGACTAACGTACAGCTTTGATTTTGATTGATTTTCAACTTTGTTGCAATACTGCATCTTCCTATTCACTGTCATATGGTGGGTTTTGAAAAAAATGGGATTAAGGAGAGCTTCTCATAACGAGTGAGATGTGTGATTTCTAGTTATTACACTCACTGATTGGGCTGTACAGTTTTACACCGGTTCCGAACGGTGTTTTGAGAAGCTTTTTCGTGGCTAAGTAGTCCATACTGTCGAAAGAAATGTAAGGTAGTCAGAGCAGGGCACGAACCCACATTCTCATTTACTGAAACCACGACTTGTAAAACATGACTCATTCCGTTGCTATTGGAATGTAGGCAATCCGATGGTTCATCTGCGCGCATTTTTTGCCTACACTATCATTACGATCATCTAGATTTTTGTAGAATTTTGTACCTGCGAGAACAGCGATCATAATGCTCTTCCGCTCTTCTTCTGCAGTACCGTACACAACATTTTGTTTCGGAGGGCCCAACTTGATATTTAGGTTGAAAAATAGCACTACATTCAAAAACCACCTCATAAGGAAATAACTCCCCCCCTGTGTACGTGCCTTGCCTTCTGCTTTTATGCGGATTACTGTAATATGTGTCACAGTCTCTCGCTGTTGTACAACTTTATCCTGTCCATCGAATTTTCTGCTTAATACTTCGAAAGACTTCACATCAAAATTGCATGCAAAACATGGCTTTCACAATAGCGTTTACTGGAGTCGCCAATATGTGGGGCGATCTGTTTTATGCTTTTCCGCTATACTTGTACCTCAATTCACTTGTGATAAATTTCAGGTCCTGTCGCCAAAAATTTGCGTTTTAAATCTTTGCCTCAAATCAATGCAAATCCTTTTACAATCAATGCAGATATTTTTACACAAAACAGAGAAACCTTCGCTATAATACCACTGTCTGCATACTCGTATTTCCTAAATGCTACCTTCATGGGCATTCCCGTTAGTGCTACTCTTTGAGTGTCATCTTGTCCCATCCATCGAGCTATCCAATGACAGCAGTAGCATGATATTAGGTTTAAATTATATTCCAAATTAACACTTGATCTGATTTCGGTATTTTTTGTCTCTCCACCCCCTTTTTTATACCATTTCCAAAGTTAAAAAAGGAAGATGAAGTCGGGGATGTAACCAGAGATTGGAAATTTGCCGCCATGGTAGTGGATCGTTTGTGCCTTATTGTGTTTACGTTATTTACCATAATTGCCACATTGGCTGTATTGTTTTCAGCGCCACATTTTATTGTAAGTATCGACGCTCCAAGAAAACAACGTGCCGGGATGTTACCATTTTCTTAATATCAAATATATTAACTTTTGTCCATTTACAGTTCCCATAACTTTGTGGATTTGCGTTTATTTGCTGCGTTAAATCTTTTGCTATTTGCCGACGCCATCTTAGTAAGGAAATGCCGCTTAGCTTCATTGCACCCGCTACCATTTCCATTGCCATTAGGAAAATCAATGACGTTAACGAGAATTATAAGGATCATTTGTGGAATTGGAATTTTTTGAAAATTGTCATTCAACTACAACAACAACTCATTTAAAAAAGCACATGTGCCTGGTCAACGAAGAAATATGAAAACATTTACACACACATGCATATACACATACATACACACACACCTACACATACACACACAGCAATCACTACCATTTCAAAAATAAAAAAATTATTAAATTAAACACACACACAAAAACCAAACAACAACAAGAACAATGCAATAATTAAACATAATTAATTAATTACAAATTCGTATTAAGCTTTAGGTTAGCCAAACAAAGAAAACAAGCAAAAACCCAAATCATGCTATGCTATGCAATATTCAACTATGATTTTCAAACGGAATTATAATTTCGAATTATCTTGCAATATTTAAGTTGAGAATTGAATTGAAACGAAATGTTTGTTGCTGTGATAGGATCAATTTGTGGACAAAAATTGTAAAAAAAAAAAACAATTAATTAAAAAATCAACAAATTATTAAACAAAACCTTGTACAAATTGAACTCTGTCTCTTTTATTGTCTAACTCTGTCTTACACACACATTCGAGAAAGGACAAAATATTGAACTAAAATCAGAAATGATATGAAGCTAATAATACCCAGCACAGTGGTTTTTTGGGATGTAAAAATCAATTTGGGGTAAATGTGTAATCGTTTTCACAAATATATTATATGAAGATTATCCGCCTAATGGAAAATCTGTATAAGGTCTTAACAGTATCTTTAAATATTTTTCCAATATTTCGAGATTCGAGCTAAAATAAATTCTACTACTTAACATTTTTAGATCCTTTTAGTTAGAACCATTTT
Source organism: Phaonia tiefii (assembly GCA_963931995.1). Taxonomy (NCBI): domain Eukaryota; kingdom Metazoa; phylum Arthropoda; class Insecta; order Diptera; family Muscidae; genus Phaonia; species Phaonia tiefii. The sequence continues at coordinate 259,379,330 of OZ008370.1, forward strand.
CCAACAAAGTAGCTTATTTAAAAGATTGTAGGCATAATTAATTGCATTCATACATTTCTGTGAGAAACTATTTTAATGGCCAGCCTTTTGAGTCCTCAATGCCATAAACGACATCATTTCATATTTGGAATCTTAGGAAAATTTTAAATTTCCTTGATCAGGTTTATACACACGTAGCCTTCCATTACCAATCATTCACGCATATTGCCAACCACTGCCATTTTTTAGCTTCGTATAGGTCCATTGACCCACCCCCTCCATAGATAGAATTTTAAAAGCTTAAAGAATTTCAAATGCACAAGTACACATGTTTTTGTAGATTGTTTAGGTAATTATTATTAAGTTTTCGAGATCTTCTACTTGTACTTAGAGGCAGCTAAACGTTTGATATTTTGCACCTATCATGCACACAAAAACTTGCAAATATTTTTAGTTTTGAAATCATCAACAATTCGGATAAATTTTAATTTAGATAGATTTTAGACGAAAAGGATTTATGAAAATGTAGGAAAGACTAAGGCCATTTAATTTTAAAAATGATTGTCAAATATTTGTTTGAAAGCAAAGCTATTCGTTTGATGTATAGGCTCACACGCTTAATATCAATTAACTCTTTGAGGACCACACATTGTCGACCAAAGCGATTTAATTTCTTTTTTTGGTTTATCTTCGTGATATATAACCTAATATGCCATACAAATTTGCCCATTACTTTTTACGTTTTTGTGCATCTTACCCAACATATGTCCGGTTCATGTGGGTAGGTTGAAAGTCTGCCTAAAATTTTTTGAACGATAAGATATGAACTCAAATCAAAACGTGCCTGAAGTTTCACCCATGTGAGCCCTTTTATCGAGCCGCTACATTCCCTTGTATTAAAATCAAATAGACAATACGGCCTTCTGCACTATTATTTCCGAAAACCTATTCTATAAATCACCTATGGGCACATTTTCTCTATCTGCTACGCCAAAGGGTTTTGGACTAACATACTTGCCTATGGTCGTCAAAGGGTTAAATAAAACTTAACACATTCAGAATTTTTCTCACACTATCAAGCGCAAGAGGATTTATCTTAATGTATTGTCTGCTTTCACAATTAAACTCATTTTCACCTATTCTCTTTTGATTTTTAGGGAAATTTTTAATCTTATATACGGGCAATATATTGCTTACATACTATTTCCATTATTTCGGAGCTATTTTCCACATGAATTTGTGACATTAAGTTAGGTAGAAGTGGATGTTACTATTAACACATTTCGATGAACTTGTAAATATGCCTGGTATGGTTCAGAGACGTTCAAGCCATATGATACCCCATCCCGATATTCCAGGATGTTGCTGAAAAAGAGACATACATTAGTCCCTGGCGAACCAGTCACAACTCTGCAAAAATGTCCTAAGATCACTAACTCCTAAGAATGTTAGATCCAACATGAAATAAGATACCAAATATTATACCCTACACACACCAAATATCTGACAGTATCACATGAGTTTTTCGACGCTCTAGTCTTCGGCTTGATCGCCACACGTTCTTCTATAATAATGAGCTGAGATTTCAAGTCTAGACGCGTGTCAGCCTTAAAGGCAATGACCAGTGATCACAACCACTAGCATAGACATATCTTGTCTTGGAATGGATATCAAGTTTATTGTACGATTCAGGTCATAACTTGACGGCACTTGCATGGTGATCCTGCATTGTGTGTCTCGTGACCATCTATCATTCGCATATCTCAGAGCTTCGGTTTTAAGCGTAAGATTGCATGCAGAAATCAGTGATCCTAACATGCTCCATCAGTGAAATAGGTAAGGTATTCCCTAATATCGCCAGCTCTTCCGCTCGATGGTTCCCTGAAATGTTCCTAAAGTGCATATCGAACTGCTTGACCATCTCATCTAGAGACAAGCAGTTCTTGAAGTAAGGGATTTCATAGCAGCATAACTGTTACAGTATATGTTGATAGCCCAGGCGGTTATGACGTTTCACCCAAGCCAAAGAGGAACTTCTACGATTTCTATGACTTATACCTGAAGACACCACCATGGTATTTTAGCCTTTCTGCAAGCTTTAGGCCCACCTCTTTACAATAGGCTCCCAAACCTAGGATAGGTAAGAAAGCTCACCAAAGTAGCAGCGCTGCCGTTTTGACTATCCGAAACCTTCTTTGCCATTTAATTTGCAGCTATCAGTGTAGAAGCCTAGATACCTTCTATAACCTGGTATGCGTTACTTCCAGCCTTGCTTCTCCTGGATATTAGTGGAGGAGTTTTTCCGAAAGGTAGAAGTGGCTGTCATGTAATCAACTTCTATGGTGGATTGTCTTTTAAAATTATTCCATCACTACATGGGGTGGTAGTCTATCGCAAGGAATTCCTTAGGCGGATTGCCGATGTTGACGCCAGCAAACCTAGTGCTAACAGGAGGAGGATAACCACCAAATTCTCGGTAGGAGTTGTGCAAAGAGCACCTGTGTTACGCATCATTGCCATTCTCTAGACTTTGGTAAACTGACTTAGGTAAGTGAATGGAACAGGTAAGGTAGTCCCTAATATCGACAGCTCTTCCGCTCGATGGATCCCTGTCATATTCCTAAGGTGAATATCGAACTTCTTGGCTATCTCATCTAGAGACAAGCGCAGGTTATGAGCAGTCCTTGAAGTAGGGCATTTCATAGCAGTCTAACTGTCACAGAATATGTTGATAGCCCAGGCGGAGATGACGTTTCGTCCAAGCCATAGAGCAATTTACAAATTACACCTCTTTACAATAGCCTGCAAAACATAGGTTAGGTTCGGAAGCTCACTCAAGTAGCAGTGATGTCATTTTGAATATCCGAAACCTTCTTTGCCATTTAATTTGGAGCTATCAGTGTAGAAACCAGAATACGAAACCTTCTATAAACTTGTATGCGTTACTTCCAGCCTTGCCTGTCCTGGATATTAGTGGAGAAATTTTTCCCAAATGTAGAAGTGGCTGTCATGTAATCAACTTCTATGGTGGATTGTCTTGTAAAATTATTCCATCACTACATGGGGTGGTAGTCTATCGCAAGGAATTCCTTAGGCGGATTGCCGATGTTGATGCCAGCAAACCTAATGCTAACAGGCAGAGGATAACCACCAAATTCTCGGTAGGAGTTGTGCAAAGGGCACCTGTAATACGCATCATTGCCATTCTCTAGACTTTTGTCAACTGACTTATGTAAGTGAATGGAACAGGTAAGGTAGTCCCTAATATAGCTAGCTCTTCCGCTCAATGGTTCTCTGAAATGTTCCCAAGATGCAAATAGAAATGTTTGGCCGTATCATCTAGAGACAAGCGGAAGTAATGGGCAGTTCTTGTCCCAGCAAAAGAGCAACTTCGCCAATTTCTATGACTTCTACTTGAAGACACTACCATGGTATTTTAGTCTTTCTGCAACGTATACGCCAACCTTTTTACAATACGCTGCAAAACCAAGGTCAACAAGTAGTAGTGATGTCATTTTGGATATCCGAAACCTTCTTTGCCATTTAGTTTGGAGCTCTCACTCTAGAAGCCTAAATACCTTATATAAGCTGGTAAGCGTCCCTTCCAACTTTGCCTGTCGGGCATATGAGTTGAGAAGTTTCTCGCAAAGGTAGAAGTGGGTCCGTTAACATTTTTCCATAACCACATGGTCTGGTAGTCTATCGCAAGGAATTCCAAAGGCAAATTGCCGACGTTACAGCCGGTAAACCTAGTGGTAACAGGTGGAGGATAATCCCCAAGTCCTCGGTAGGGGTTGCGCGAAGGGCAACTGTGATACACATCATTGCTATTCTCTAGAACAACAGACTCAGGTAAATGGATTTTTTCAGTACCTGCCACCTGTCGTTTGGCAATATCGGGCATATAGCAGCTAAATATAACCAGTAAACTATTCCCGGGGATAAGCCCTGGTAATTTTACACGGATATAGGTCCACTGTGCTCTACTAATCCTATCCATAGTGTTGACTGGACTTGAAACGAAGCTTTCTGTGGAAAATCACACCTAAAGGGTGTTTTTGTTTTGACGTGTAGAAATTTAAATTAAAAGAAAATAATTACATTACATAATTTCAAATTGACTTTATTAGAAAGATAATTTTGTCATTAGTGTTGGAATATAATTTGGGCATGTGGATGCCGCGGCTGGTATGGATTTGGCGCATACTGGAATTACAATTTTCGGTCACGCTTTCAAGCAATGGGTCCGTATCTCGGCAGTGGTTCGCACAATGTTGTCTTCCAAGGCGTCCAAATTGTCCAGTTTGTTCGGATAAACCAATGTCTTCAAGTAACCCCAGAGTAGGAAATCTAGAGGCGTTAAATTGCACAGCGCTATCCAATAGACCGGTCCATTTCGAAAAATAACACATTCACCAAATGATTCTTTCGAAATGTCGGTAGTTTGACGCGTTGTATGGGTATGTGGTGAAGTCCTGTTGGAAAACTTGTCTTCAGTCTGCATATATTCCATTCCATTATCGGAAAATAATACCTCTAAAAATACAACCGATATATATATCTTACATTATGCTTTAGGCAAACTTCTCTACCACGTAGAGACAGCGCCTGAATATACGGAACCTTCTGCTGCATGGTAAAGTGTATGAGCTAGGCTTTCACCGGATTTACACCCGGTCCATTATCCGACGCCCGTGTTTAAGTCATGGAGCACATCTCTGCATCCTTGTACTGCAGTTATAGTCCTAAACTCCAGCAAACTGGAGATAGACCCCCTTGTGCTAATCCCAAATTCAAATTTCGAATTAAAGTCGTGTGACCCAGTGACGAGATTATGCAAGTTGTGAAATTAACTGAGATATATTAAATGTCTCTGAAGATAAACAAACATAACTTCCGGAGACAGTGGTCGAGTTTTTCAGTGGTACTTTCGGTTAGGCAGATCATCGTGGCACCCTTAGCGGAATTTTGTCTGGTGAGCTTAATGATTGGTTTTCATTCTAGTCACAGGTAATATCGGAAAGTTTTCACTTATTATCCATTAAGATATTGAAGAGGTCGCACGATTGACTGATTCCTTGTCAGTGTGAGATTTTGATATCAAATGTTTGGGAATTAATCGAATGATTTCCTACCATGCTGAGAATATGTATCAACTTTTCAAGGTTCTTGAATTCTGGCAAACGTAAAAGGGGTCTCTTCTTGTTTCTCTAACGATGGCAACTTTTCAATCAGCATATTTCGTAGATGTTTTCCATGATCTGGTATAGTATTCATGTTTGCTCTTTATACTTAAGAGTTACTTCTACTCGATGGTGGACATGTTGGTCGCTTTATTTAATAACTCTGAGATTCGAGTTTTTGAATGGTAGGCATCCACGTCTACACTAGGTACTTCGGGAACTATCAACATACAAACTATTGATTTATTCACAGCGTACGTAGTAAATATGTGACAAATTTCCCGGTCTCTTCTTTATAAGATAAGATCTAATCCCCCCTTCTTCTCTTGTTGCACCTGATTGCAGCGTCACCTCGCTATAGCGTTACAATTCTCTTCCAAATCAAATCAGTTCAAATCTCACATCATTGCGTTCCTATTGATTGCAGTGCATTTATTTTTTAAGGATGAATTACTCTAATCTTCTTATACAATATTTTACCTAGGGCCAGAGTTTAATTACTATTTCCTTGACGCACGGAACGTTTACTTTCATTTTTCACTCCCACTAACCACTGTGCGACAAACAGCAACTTTTATTGAAACAAATTATTACAAACGAGATTAAACACACACACAACAAAGTAAAACAAGAAAAATTTAAATGAAAATTTGTCTGGAAAGACTAAACAGTATAAAGTTAACTATTTTTTAAAAAAAAATTAAACAAAATATTACGAAAAAAAATACTAATTTAAAAAACAACAAAAAATCAATGCCAAATTATAAAACAAATAATATTTAGTGAAATTAGTCATAAATAAAACAAACAAATATTTTAAACAGTACGAAAGGAAATAGGAAAAATAAATAAATAAATAAACAAAAAAACACAAACAAAATACTTATGTAGTTAAATTAAAATTATTTAAAATTAAGCAACAAATTGAAATGAGAAAAACAAAAACTAACAAACAAATACAGTAAAAAGTTAACATTGCATATTTCGTAAAATTAACAAGTAATCTTAGATTTAAAAACGGCAAAACCTAATTAGGAGCATCCCAAGCCCCCAAAAGATCCCAATCCTCCTTCTCCAAAAAGAAAAACAAAAATTTAGATTTTTAAATTTTCATTTAGGCTTAAGCGTTAACAAACCAAAAGCGAAACAGACGAAAATAAACGCAAACATGACGCAATATTACCACAAACATAATTAATTATTTATATGTCACATTGACATGCTTTGTTTTGTTTATCTTTCGGTTTTTTCTATATACAAAATATATAGAGTACATGAACAGTTGGTTACAACAACATCATTAAATAGTCGTAAAATTGTAGTTCAACAACTTGTATATAGATAAAGATACAAAAAAAAACAAACAACAAATAACAGACAAACTCTGTCTGACTTCCTTTGCTATTAGCCAAATCTTGTTCTGACAATGTCATATCTAATGTTAGCAATCTTAACTACTATTACTACAACAAGAAGAAGAAGAAACAACACCACTATACTAAAAAAACATAAATATACATACATAGGTACATAGATAAACATACTTACCACATACATAGTACATACCAACATACATATATACTACATAATAAGTTTAACATACCAAAATGCTAACTATAATGCTAAGCTATACTCAATAAACTAACTAAATACAACAACTATACATACAACAAGTTTCCCCTTAACTAATCATATGTATGCTATTTGAATTCATTAGTAAGGCCTATTCCTCATTCCATTACACCTTTATACATCCACAACTTTGTCCTTGTTCGTTTTTGGCATCTCCTTAACTCTCCTCCGCCTAGATCCATTTTGCTCTATATACTACATAGTACACTACATATATACATACTTAAGTACAGTACATGTAATATGTACATACATACAACACACACATATTAACTGCTGTAGCGATTTAAGTATCCCACTATTATAGTATTTTTTCAGCTAAAAACTTAGAATAACTTATCTAAAGAATATCTTATCTTACTAAAAAAGAAATCTATGAAAAATAATGTATAACAAAACAAAATGAAAAAGAGTATAAAACCAAAAAAGGTCTTCCTTAAAACTATACAAAAACAACAAATCTAAAACGAATAAATAACAAGTTTTATATGGTCATAACTTATAGCTAAACTACAAACTATGTACATAGTACATACTATGATATGAGAGTCATATATACTGCATCCATACATACTACCCCTTCCCCGGAAATCCAACCAACATGCACATAAACGCCCCCAACACACGGCGTATGAGTAATATTTCAATAATTGCAAATCAGTTCAATCAAAAATAAATCGCTAGTCATGGGAAGTGTATTTGCGATGCCGAGTGAAAAATTAAATCCATTGATGTGCATAATTCAAATTCAAATTAAAAGTCTGTTCAATGATGTCTACATGTGACCACCGATATATAGACGCGACAACACACTTTGCTAGCAGGTCGTATAAGTAATATTTTTAGGAACACTGTTAAACCAGTAGTTTTGAGCAAAAGTTTTCGCAAACAATTCTTTTCGAATTTTATGAATGTCACGGGAAGTGCATTTTGCGAAGCAGGGTGAAAAATTAAATCTTTTGATGTGCAAATCCAAATTTAAATTCAAATTAAGAGTCGGTTAAAGGGTGTCTGCATGTGCTACCAGTTCGTATAAGTAATATGTTTAGGAACACTGTTAAACAAGTATGTTTGAGCAAATTGTTTCTCAAACGATTCTTTTAGAATTCTTTTAAAATTCTATCAATGTCACGGAAAGTGAATTTTGCGATGCAGGTTGCAAACTGCAATCCTTTGAAGTTCATAACTCACATTCAAATTAAATGTCGGCTAAATGGTGTCTACTACATGTAACCACCGATATGTAGACTCGTATAAGTAATATGTTTAGGAACACTGTTAAACCAGTATTTTTGGCAAAAGTGTTCGCAAACAATTCTTTTCGAATTTTATGAATGTCACGGGAAGTGCATTTTGCGAAGCTACCCGTTCGTATAAGTAATATTTTTAAGAACACTTTTAAACAAGTAGGTTTTGGCAAATTGTTTCCCTGACAATTCCTTTACAATTCTTTTAAAATTCTATCAATATCACGGGAACTGCATTTTGCGATGCTGGCTACAGAATACAATCCCTTAAAGTTCATGACTCAAATTCAAATTAAATATCGGTTAAATGGTATCTACATATGACCACCGCTATGTAGACTTGACAGCACACTTTTCTACCAGGTCGTATAAGTAATATTTTTAGGAACACTGTTAATCGAGTATTTTCGAACAAAAGTTTTCGCAAACAATCCTTTTAAAATTCTATCAATATTACGGGAAGTGCACTTTGCGATGCTGGCTGCAGAATGCAATCCCTTAAAGTTCATGAGCCAAATTGAAATTAAATGGCGGCTAATAAATGATGTCTACTACATGTGACCACCGAAATGTAGACTTGACGGCATATTTCGCTACCAGGTCGTATAAGCAATATTTTTAGGAACACTGTTAAACACGTATTTTTTGACAAAATGTTTGGCAATTGATTCTTTTGGAATGTTTCTGCTGATTATAAATGCGCATTAGCTCCACAAGGTTCGTCATTTGTAAGGTTAAGAATATAGTTGAATTTCTGTTGTCTGAAATTTCTATAAACAATTTATATAGCCATCAGTGATGCAATGCAATGCATCATTCATTTAAAAAAAGTTATAAATTAACATTCTCCTCCACATAAAACAGTTCAAACAATGGAATCAATTATATGTTTCAATTCGAAATAAATCCTTTTTCTCTTAAATCTGAAATACAATTTTAAAAAATACACACCAGAATGTATTTTCTTCTGAAAATGTAATGATGAATGTATCCAAACAATTTAAATAAATTGCCATTTGAAAATAAGCAAATATCAATGCAACATCTCAATGTTAGTCTGGCAAAATTTACACTAATCAGCATAGTTGTCATTTTACAGTGGATCAAGCCTATTACTTACAAAACTTGATTTAAATTCAGATTGTAGACTACATGACAAAAATCAATATTATTAATTGACCACAATTCTACACTGATTTCGAACAATTTTGTTGATTTCTTTGAGGTTCTCATTTTATATTTGAAAAAATTATCGAATAATAGAAAACATTGCAAACCATACGCAAGCTCAGGATACTGTTACGAATTTTCTGATTGTCCTTTTTAGCACGGTTTTGTTTCCCATTACTAATGGCCATAAGTAATTCACTTTATTTGCACAAACTTTACGATTTTGTTATTACTTAACTTTTGAGGCTTTACCTGTGATAAGTTTTGCCGACGAACTGTATCGTTAACTGTTTTATCACTGGCTAACCCGATGTGTAAAGCACATCAGATATTTATACCAACTCTACATATCCAAATTGCACTATCCCTCGCAAATTCAATATCCTTCTATATATCCTTCTATATATCAATATACTTGTTAATAAATCCACCTTAAAGCTATGCTGCCAACATTATTGCCCTCTGGAAGTAAGTAGAACCTTCTGAAATAGTGAAGAGGTATCGTAACGGAATTCAATCGGTATTGAAGCGAATACATCAAAAATGATTCGGCGAGCTGATACTTTGTAGCCAAGGTATATTTTCAGGCGCAATACATTCGGTCACAAATGTTAGCTAAGACAAATACATATGCAAAGAATTCACATTAACATTACTATGAATTATCTATTAAGGGTCAGTAAAAGCATTTAATTGTAACAATACGTTTTCGAGGTCGGTTCTGCATTTGAATAAAAACCACCACCTGTATAAGTTGATTTTTTGAGCAAACCTGACGCTGTTTTCTAGCTGACAAGCGGTACCTAAATGGTTAATCATTTTGGTCAATTGTCCCTTGTACGCAGGATCTTCGATTTAGGTGCACACTTCTGTAAACTATACTGAGCAAAGTGGTCGAAAACGTAGACAACTCGTTATGCCAATTATTATTTTGACATTCTTATAAGACCATCTTCACAAACTTGTGCGCAGCCAATGGCGTTGGCGCAATATTTCCATTAGACGATTTCTAAAACTCTGATCCAAATTTTACCACAAAAATCTAAATAAGTAAAAAAAACTGACAGAGTTCGAAAACTCTTTTCCAAATTGTACCTCAAAATTTGTAATAGGGAAAAACAATGAATTCCATTTTCTGTAAGATCCGTCCAAATAAACTTGTCCAAAGTTCATAAAAATCGATAGAACTACATTATAAGGGTGTCCGAAAATTCAGGCAAGATATAAAATTCCAGCCATGTGTGCGATAAGAAATTGCTGTTGAAGAAATAATACAGCATGGCAGCTGAAAGTTTAGAGTTATTAAAACTGGAATTTTAAATGAAAGAACACTGCATTTACATTGTTCAGAAATACTTTAAAAATTATGAAGGACAAAAGCAACATCATCTTCAGCGACGAGGCTCATTTCCATCTTGATGGCATCGTTAATCTTCAAAATTTTCCCATTGGGGTTCAAAAAATACAAGAGGTGATTGTGTAAAAACAAGTAATGCATCAACAACGTGTCAATATTTCCACTAGATTTTAAGCTCGGGCATTCATCGAACCATTTTTCTTCGCAAATGCGGCTGGTCGGGAAATAACAGTTAAAGTTTGGCCTATCGCAATATGATGACCGAGTTTTGTTGTTCCCAAATTACATGGTATGAATGTTGACGACATGTGGTTTCCACAAGACGGTGCCACATCCCATACACGCTGAAAAATTAGTCTTGTTTGTTGTTTGGACTTGTGTTTGGAGTTTGTCGCAAATATAGTGTTTGCTATTCAATATAACATGATGGAGACACAACGATTAATAGGTTATAATATATGTGTATGTAGTCCAAATATATCAGTGTTTGTGCTACAAATACAGCTATGTTTGTTGCACTGTTTATGCTCTGTCGAGAGAAAGAAAATAAAAGAGGGACAACGAGATATTAATCACAAGCTACACATATTGTAAGTGAGTATATTTATGTTCGCATTATTCTTTGAGACAGTGATTCATAAACATTTGTGAATGCGTGTGTAAATTGCAAATGCAGTGAGTGCTTCCGATTTTGACCGAGGTCTTTCTTACCTTTTAGTTTCATACATTCACTAGTTAATCATTCATCGGGCACCCCTTGGTCGATAAAATAACAATGACGTGGGAAAAACTTTTAACTTATTGTTAGTAAAAAATACTTGTGATCAGGGAAACAATTAATAAATAAAGGAGCGGAAGGTTAAAATAGTTTGTGATGTTGCTTTGATATTTGCATATGTCATTAGTATATGTATATTTGTGCTAGCAAAGTGAGAAATGATGTTGCGGAAAGAAACTGACAAGAGCTGCAACGTGGAGTCCTTTGTCTCCCTCAGCCTTTACTGAGGAAATCATAGCGACGGATCATTAGTGAACATTTAGCGAACTCCAGTATTTAACCTGGCGCTTGATTTGCATTAACAGGCTTTGTATATATTGATTGTGTGATGAATGTAAACACATGCATGTTTTCAAGTAAACATTCTAATGTTTGCATCTAAATACAGGTGATTTTGGGACTCAAAATATATGAATGTTTGGAGTGTGTTCGAAACTTATACATGGTTCCTGCAGAATGTGTTTGGCAGAATATGTTACAGATGCTGTTTTTTCGGCGTGTATATCCTGAGGTAAATGCAATTACAATTCAATGTCAATGTGTATATGACAGGCTTGGAAGCAAAGCCTGATATCATCACTTCAATTATTACCGTAAAACCACATAGGCTTTACCTCGAATATCATGTTCCTCTTAACAGATTCCCATGATTATTAACGGCATATCTGTCATATTCGTTTAAAAATATTAGTTACATGGAACGAACATTGATAAAAAATAGACCAAACTACTTTGTGTGGAAATTTTATTTGATAGATGCACCGGATTTTGCTTCCATGTAAAACCAATCAATGTTGTTGGTTCTTAACGAAAATCTAATCGCAGTTTCCTCTCAGCTGTTTCGCACATTATTCAGAATCTGTGTTAAATATTTTGTTCCAATTAGTTTGCTTCACAATAAGACAACCTACAGCTCACTGAATGTGGGAAACTTTCAAACCATGTAACTATAATCCATTTCTATTCTGGAATTTCCAGTAAAATTAGAAAAAATATATATACATATATTTATCTAAGTATTTCCACAGATAAGCTGCTCTAATTTGGACCTTCTTTCATAGTCTGATTAAAAAGACAGAAGGCAAAATTATCCCAAAGAATAAAGCAACTACCAAGGCAGAAAAAATAAGAGTCTATTTAAGTCAAACTCTGGTCGTTTTCTAAGCGCAAATACCCTACTTTGAGTGTTTCGAATATTTCAGTGTTTTGATCGGTGATATTCTTGGACTTAACGATTTTAAACTTTAACGAATTATACTTGTTGTTAATTTGCATGCTATTATATCGAAATATAACTCAAACTCTATCAAATGCTACTCATACCCTCTCTTTCTCTCTCTCTACCCAATCATATATTCCAATCACACAACTAATAATAATAAAAATAAATAAAATAAAAATGAAAGAAAACAAAACAAAACGAAAGAAAATAAAATAAAATAAAACTCAACAACACTTGCCAAATATTGAAGAAACCAATGATCAGTTCAATTCAAATAAGATCTGAAGAATTCGTAATCAAAAAGGGTAATTTTTGTGTATAATTTTACAAAATTTTTAAATTGTTTTTTATTTTTACAATAACTAAAATCGCGAAATGCAAACAAACTTACAACAACAACTAAAAATGATGATTTTATTTCAACAGATATGGTTTCAAATGATATACAGTGTTTTTTTGTCTCGCGAACTTTTCATAGAAACATACAACAACAACAACAACAACAGCAAATACAGTGGAAATTATTGACAACAAAATAATATTTAAATTAATAAATATAAAATTAAATCTCAATTGAATAGACAATCTATTAGTGTGAGGCAAAAAACGGAAAAGCAATTAACTTTTAAAGGAGGACGGGGGAAGCAGTAGATCTGTCTATCAGCCCCCTAGGTCTATAGAAAAGAGAATACGAATATCATTTTGACAATAGTTTAACATTTCTGCATTGTTTTGAATACTGAATAACGAATATTTGAATATTTGACTAACAACAATAATGAAAACAAAGGAAATATGTAGATTTTTTAGAACATTTTAGAGTTTCCCAATTAGTTATGATTACGAAATACCACATTACAACAACAAAAGGCGAATTTAGTAAAAACAAAAAGATGACAACTCATTAACTACAACAACAACAACAACAAAATATAATTAATAAAATACTTGCACTTTGAAGACAGTAAACCGAATATTTAGTTAAGAAAAACGGATTTAAAGAAAAATATGAAAACTTGAAGAAAAAAAAGAAAACCTCAATCTATTTCGGTTTCTTATTTAAAATTTAATAACAAACTGACATTTCCAAATACGACACTAAATGCGCAAACGAATTAATAACAAATTAACTTAAAATTTTAAGTATAAACTGCAAAAACAAAAACAAAAATATTTGGCCATATAAATATAAAAAACAAAACGAATCGTATAACTAAATTAATTAAATAAATAAACTAAATACTCGCTCGCTTATCTTTTAAAAACAAAACTTGAACATAAAATACGATAAGAAAAATTATAAACAAAAAAAACTACAACAACACTTTCCCAAAAAAAAACCAAATAGTCTTAACACAATTAAATAGTTTGTTACAACAATTAATAGTTTTTAATCAAAACCAATAACTACAATCACAACTCTTGCGAACAATTAGAGTTGTGATTCGTGTAAAGCAGATGATCTAAATTAACTCATAAGTCAAAGTAAAAGAAATCCCCAATTTCCGTTGAAACAAAAATTAAATTAAAACAATTATTTGCAAAGAGAACAACAAAATAAAATGATAATACAAACAAAAATAAAAACTTTTTCAGAAAATTACAAAACTGCAACAAACCTAGTAATGAAAGTAAAAGAAATCCTGTAACCCCTTCAACCCACTTCTTTGCCCGGTATATAAGTTATTTACTTATTAAGATTAATTTTTAAGATTTCAAAATTGAAAGAGAAAACAGTGAAACTCAACTACACACACAACACCCACTCTCTATCTCTCACATACACACACACTCTCACACAAATCGGTGCATAATCAATCGAATATATTCGATTTTAATTTAAATTTACCCAAAATCACACAATATTGAGAATACGAAACCATAATTGAGTTTGAACATTCAAATGTAAAAAACGAAAACAATTACAACCCTTAACTAAACCTTAGTGATAACATTTTTTAAATATAGTTATAGTCTTAGTCTTTAAAAAAGTACAAGCATATTTAGTAAATAAAACAATATAAAAAACATTTAAATAAGAAACTGGAAAATATTTCAAAATAATACAAGAACAAAACTCAAAACTGATGAAGGTTGAAGTGATTTTTAAGCAAACCTATTATATAAATATAGAAGAAATACAAAAAAATATTTTCATAACGAAAAGATTATGTAGATAAATTATGAGAATACGAATACGAAACTAATAAGTATAACTATTATGATCAATGAAAAAAAAATCATATTTAAATTAATAATTTAAATTTTAAATTTAAATTTAAAGAGAAGTTATCAAAAAACATTGCCAGTGTTCTGAAAGTCAAATATACAACCTGTGGTTAAACTTTCTTCTTTCTTCTTAAACTTGCAAGACAAAGCTAGACCTATTCGATCCAAATTTTGGATTTGTTTAGAGGAGTTGTTATTGTACATCATCTGATTCGATATAATTCAATATAATCTGATACTATGTATGTGTCACATTTGATAAATAAATGGTTTCCCGTTACATCCAATGAAAGGATTAGGGAGAGCTTCTCACAATCATTGAGCTGTGCGCGTCTCATTACACTCACTGATTGAGACCTACAGTGTTCCACCGGTTCCGAACGGTATTTTGAGAAGTTTTTTCATGGCTAAATACTCGATAGTGTCGCCGTCACTAAGCGCGGTGACCGCCGTCGAAAGAAATTTTAAGGTGGTCAGAGTAGGGATCGAACCCACATCCTCATGCACAAGAGCCGCGCACACTACCATTGCACCACCGACGGCCACGTGTCACATATTATTGGGTTCAATTCAATGAAATTGTCAATACGTGATACAATTATTTAATATTTTTATATGTGAATATAGTGACTGTCGGTGGTGTAATAGTAAGTGTGTGCGGCTCTTGTTCATGAGAACGTGAGTTCGATACCTGCTCTGACCACCATATATTTCTCTCAAGGACGGTTACCTCGATTAGCATCGGCGACACTATCAAGCTTCTCAAACAACCGTTCCGAATCGGTGAAAAAGATCCCAACCAGTGGGTATAAAAAGTAGAAAGCTCACTTCTCACTGATTGTGAAAATCTCACCATCTCATGGTAACGCCGTCTCCTCTAAACTTTTCTCGAAAATTCGACACTGACTTAATGGTTGGTGGTGAGATGTCATCTGTTCACGATTCTCCAGCGATATCAGCAAACATTCGCGGTGAATTGGTAAGTGGTAGCAACGGCATACTTTTAGGCATATGCAATCAAGTTGCTATATACACCACAAACTGAAAGAATTATTTAGGACTAAGTATTTATGGATGGCTTGGAAGCAAATTCGGTTATCTCCACTTCAGTTATTAGCCGAAGGTTCCTGGACACATATGCTTTATCCAAGCCCACCATAACAAATGCCCATGTTTTTTAAAAAATATTTTCGCCAGTGGAA
This sequence comes from Phaonia tiefii, assembly GCA_963931995.1. Taxonomy (NCBI): domain Eukaryota; kingdom Metazoa; phylum Arthropoda; class Insecta; order Diptera; family Muscidae; genus Phaonia; species Phaonia tiefii. The sequence continues at coordinate 259,395,329 of OZ008370.1, forward strand.
ATATTTTTACGGATTTTGTAATTGTCCGTTATAGTGATATTTTCCACCAAGATAATAAAAAAGGGTTCCTTTTTAAATTACGACAAATACAATAGTTTCCTTATTTTACTTATACAGTAGAAATGTAGCACTTTACAATAAGTCTTAACTCAATAACACTGTAGCCGATAATGTGAAACCTTACTCGATTCAAATGAGACCGACCTATATTTCCCTACACATCAGCTATTGAAGCGAGTTCAACTCCCAATCCGTGATAGCTTCGCGAACCATCTCGTGGTATCGCCGTCTCTTCAGTTTTCTCGAAAATTCGTTAATGATTTAATGGTTGGTGGACTCGACTCTTCCAGTCAGTTTCCGCGATATCAGTAACCATTCGTCATGAATAGGTATGTGCTAGCAATGGCATACTTTTAGGCGTAGGCAATTAAGTTGCAATATACCTACAATCTGAAGCACTCTTTTTAGAAGATCCTAGGTATGTATGGATGGGTTGGAAGCAAAATCTTCACGTCAGTTATTAGCCGAAGATACCTTCACACATATTCTTTACCCCAAACCACCATAACAAATACCCACGTTCGTTAAAAAAAATGTGTTTGTAGCTTTCCTTTAATTTGTTTACACAGTACAAACTTAGCACTTTACAATAAGTCTTTACTCCATAACACTATTGCCAATGATGTGTACCTTTACACGTTTGAAATGAGACTCGCCCTCATTTCACCTCACTTCAGCTATTGATACGAGTTCAGCTGCTAATCCGTGATATCAGCAGCTTCCCGAACCTTCTACTGGAGTGTTTTCGAAAATTCGACATTGACTTAACTGTTAGTGTTGAGATGCCATCTATTTTCGATCACCTAGACTGTTTAGCCGCGATATCAGCAACCATTTGTATTGAATTCTTATGTGGTATCAACAGCATATTTTTAAGCGTAGGCAGTCAAGTTGCAATATACACCACAAACTGTTATCGAAATCCCATCACTGTTTTGACATAAATCAAACATATTGTTACGAATTTTCTAATCGACCGTTTTAGCGCTGTTTCATTTCCCGTTATTAAAATCAAGTTCGTTTTTAAATTACGATAAATACAACAGTTTTAGTTCCTTTTATTTTACTAATACAGTTTTAAAGTCAACACTTCACAATAAGTCTATATTTCAACCCTACTATTACTTAACGTTAAGATCGCTATTGCCAAAATAAAGTAGTTATATGCAACCGTAGTTATATGCAACCGTGTTTAACCACAGACTGGCTCATGAATGCTGCTATTTATATTAGTTCCACACCTTGGGACAGTGTTATCCGGCATGCGTTACCAGAGTCTTCAAGTGCTGCCATCTATTGGTCTAAAAGTCTACCAGGGCCTACAATATCCGCGATTTTTCATTGTTGCTAAATTGTATGTAGAAATTTATATTCATTTCCAGAACCAGTGGTATTGCAGTTTTGAAATCTGCACGCTTTTGCAGCGGATTTGTCAACAGGTTTATTGTACGGACATACTTTCAGGCGCAGCATTAATCGCCCTGTTACTTACATCCAGAGCTGTGCCTTGAATGATTACAATTACATTTTGATTATGATTACAGTAATCATAATCAAAAAAATATTTGATTATGATTACTTGAAATCGTAATCAAAGAAATTTGATTATGATTACATGAAATCATAATCAAAAAATATTTGATTATGATTACTTGAAATCGTAATCAAAAAATGTTGATTATGATTACTTGAAATCATAATCAAAAAATATTTGATTATGATTACAAGTAATCATAATCAGGAAATTTTGATTATGATTACATGTAATCATAACTAAATATATTTGATTTCGATTAATTTAGAACGTAATCAAAAATTTTTTATTATGATTACATGTAATCAAAAAGGTTTGATTATGATTACATATAATCATAACTTAAAAATATAATATAAGTTAACGTCATAAAGATTGTCGATTAATAATTTGGCACCACTGTTGTAGAATAGGCATCCCTGTATTTATTCATTTTTTTTTATATTCACATATTGAAACATTTTTTGAACTCGTACAATAATAAATAACCTCCTTCTTTTGCTGGCCACCGATCTTGCCGTTTTTTTTGTCATCATGCAGTTTAGGAAGGACTTCTTAATATGAAAAATAAAAATCGCTTTTGAATGCACATATATTTTGCAATGTTATTTCAAGTATATGATTTCATGTAATCATAATCAAAATTATTTGATTACGTTCTCAAGTAATCAAACATTTTTTAGTTATGATTACATGTAATCATAGCAAACTTTTTTGATTACATTCTCAAGTAATCATAATCAAAATTTTTTGATTATGATTTCTTGTAATCATAATCAAATATTTTTTGATTATGATTACTCATAATCGTAATCAAAATTTTTTGATTACGATTTCAAGTAATCATAATCAAATATTTTTTGATTATGATTTCAAGTAATCATAATCAAAATTTTTTGATTACGATTATGAGTAATCATAATCAAATTTTTGTTGATTACGATTACAAGTAATCATAATCAAAATTATAATTGATTTCGAAGTAATCAATACATGACCAGCTCTGCTTACATCTTTTAATTTGATCTTTAAGATTAAGTGAAAAAATAAATGGTTTCCCGTTTATTGTAAGGATATACATTCAGGCGCAGCATTAATCGCCCTGTTATTTACATCTTTTAATTTGATCTTTAAGATTAAGTGAAAAATTAAAAAATAAATGGTTTCCCGTTACATCCCATGAAGGGATTAGGGAGCTCTTCTCACAACCTGTGAGCTGTGCACGTCCTAGTTTTACACTCACAGATTGGGACCTACAGTTTTACACCGATTCCGAACGGTATTTTGAGAAGCTTTTTCATGGCTAAATACTCGATAGTGTCGCCATCACTAAGCGAGGTAACCGTCGTCGAAAGAAATTTAAGGTGGTCAGAGTAGGGATCGAACCCACGTCCTCATGCACAAGAGCCGCGCACATTACCATTGCACCACCGGCGGCCACAAGTAAAGTGCAAGGTTTTACTTAATCGTAACAATATAAAGAATTTCCGTAATAATATGTTTGTCGTTTAAAAATACTGTTTAGTGCACGAATACAATCGGAATGTTAACGTAGGCGTTGAAATTAAATCTTATGGAAGTATAGCACGAGCTGGCGTTTAAAGTCGTTTTTGACATAGGTCACAAAAATTAGAGTTCATTTTATTTCCTTGTTGTCAAAAAGGATCATTGTTGCCAGCTTAATAAAATAATAGTATGTGTTGAAAAAACTTTTTAAATTATTCTAATAATTAAAAATAAAACAATTTCTAATTTCTTTAAGAAACATTTTTGAAAAATTTTGAAAAATTAAAATCGATGAGATAATGTCCTTCCGGCCAGTAAAAAATGAAAACAAAATAGTTTCTCATTACATCCCATTAAGAGACTGGGGAGAGCTTCTCACAATCAGTTAGCAATGCGCTTTCTCGTGTTACGCTCACCGCTTGGGACCTACAGTTTTACGCCGATTCCGAACGATATTTTGAGACGATTTTTCATGGCTAAGTACTCGATAGTATCGCCATCACCGAGAGAGGTGACCGTCGTCGAAAGAAATGTAAGGTGGCCAAAGCAGGGATCGAACCCACGTTCTCATGTACAAGAACCACACACACTAGCCTTTACACCACCGACGGCCACGCAGTAAAATATACTAATCCATACAGAAATTGCTGCGATTTATGGGTATGTGTTAGTGACCAACAATTAAAAAATAAACAAGGGTGACAAACTATGACGCCAATTGATTCTGTTTATCGACAACGTATTCTAGATTTACGCTCATGTTATCACCCTGATAACATTTATATACTTTCATGGAATTTTAATGAATAAGGCAAACTGTTTTATCTCGATATTGTCTTTGTTGGATATACGAGCTTTTACTTCCAAGCCATCCATAATAGTCTTGCTTTCCCCAGTTGCATTATCCATGTTCGCCAGTCCATGGTGCTGCTGACATGGACTTCCGCAGGAAAAGATAATGAGGATTATTTTAATGAATATTCCCATAATGTGTAATGATCCTTCAGTCGATTTCAGAATCCACGGATCTGGCCAGAATAAATTCTATCAATGCGTTAACGACAATTGAAAAATTTGCCTTTTTTGTAGCTTGGATGGAAATATAACGTGTTTGTAGCTTGTGTCCAAACACATAGTGTCTGCTATTCAATATATCATGTTTGGAATGCAATGATTAATAGGTTATAATACAAGTATTTGTGACCCAAATGTGGCTTTGTTTGTTGAAAACAAAAACGTGACAGTCAATAAAGAAATAAAAAGCAGCACATCTTCAATTCACGAAAACAATGCTTGCAAACATGTACATGTACATGGTTCCTGCAATATGGAGCTGATGCCGTTATTTTTCAGCGTGTATGTACCAATCAGTCAGTATAAAACCAGACAGTGCACATCTCACTGGCTGTGAGAAGCTCTTCCCAATGCCTCCGGGGGATGTAATGGGAAACCAGTTTTTTAATCTACGTCAAATTCTTGATTGCAGAACCGGATTTTTCATCGTACTAAAAACGTTACAAATAATTTTGTTAACTATTTAAACTCTTCTGAAAACAATAGCGTACGTATTGTAGTTATTGTTTATTCCAGTACATATTATTTAATTGAATATTAATTTTCATACCAGTAACTACTGTATATATATTAAAGGGAAATTATTTAATTAATCCAATTTTTAAAAACAGTCAACAAAATAGAAAGCTTTTTAAAAAATGGTTCTAAGAAGTCTCGTACCAAAGGAACAACTTCCAGAACACGTTATTTTCAAATCAGTACCACAAATTTTGCTGGGATCTTCATACCCTGCAAGGCAGAGTGAGAGAGTGTAAAATTTTGTGTAATGTTTCATCAATTTTGGGGATAGTGAGGTCGAAAAAAAGGACCTATAACAACTTCTTAATTTAGAACGAATAAATGTCAACAAATACATTATCAGTGATGGCAAAATATTTATCAGTTTTGTTACATTTCACATAGACACCATCAAAACTTCTTATTGGACATGTTCATTTCCAATTTATACTGTCACGTTATTTGACTTCCAGAAAAGAGTATCAAAAGAATTTATCATTAAAATGGCAAATGAAGTAATTAATAAAACATAAATAATTATAATCCCTCTAACATAATAAATAATACAAACCTAACAAACATAAATGCAATAAAATGCAATAAAATTTCAAAATAATATTTAAACAAAATACAACATAAAAATACATTCCGAAAAAAGGCAATAAGTAATGTTTAAGCTTAAATAAGTAAAAAAAAACAAAAACCAAATATGTTAAACAATTTTCAAAGAAAATGGTTGTAAAATAATTAAATATATATATGCAATTTTGTAAAATTCCGACTAATGATCTTACGTCATCTTGAGTTGGATAAAAGAGAAAAACCAAAACAGAATCAATAACGAGAATTACCAAATTGGCTAATATTATTGAAACAAAATATTGAGTTTATATAATTTTTTGTAATTTTTTTTAAACTATTTTTAAAACCAAACATGAAAGTTAAACTCCAGGTTAAAAATATCAAAATACTTAAAAACAATATTTAAACAGAAAATAAATTAATTGCAAAAAGCCACACAAGGTGCAGAGTAAAATAAATCAATTGTATTGATTAGTTGAAATTTAAACAAACAAAAGCAAACTAAAAACCGAATTAAATAAATTTAAACAAAAATACGAGTATATTATTAAAAATGAGAACATAAAACATAAAATTAATAAGAGAAAATACAACAACACATTGTTAATGTTAATACAACACACTAAACAAAATGTAATTAAAAAAAAATTATAAACAATTAAACCAAAAACAGAATCATATAACTGAAACGAAAAATCAATAAAACAAACAAAAATGAATAAGTTGAAAATGAATAAATCTTTGTTTAATTACTTTTCGATCTGGAGGAAGTCAAGTAAGTAAAACAACAGGGAGTGGAAAACTTTATATGGACCACAGTTTCTGTCAAATAGTTAAAACAAACTTGTTGTATGACATTACAGCGGCGGCATAATGATTTCAAGATAAATCACGCCATCATGGTTCTTAAACCAATATTTATTTAAAACTAAGTGCAAATTTGAAATTTACGTGACACTGAATACGAAATACTCGCCCTATCGAAATTACTCTTCCAAAGTTACTCTGGACGAATGTTTCATCGCCACACATGGCACTCTGGTCTTTAGAAACATGACAACTACTTTACTTTAATTGGACATTCACAGCATGGTTAGGTTAGGTCAACATATGTATCGATTCTTTTAATTTTCTCTCCAGTTGGTGGCACCACCTGGTCCTTCTAGCGGAATGTTGATCCTATTCCAGCTGAATCTTGATCCTATTCTTTGACTTTTTTCGAGTACGCCTTCGATTACATTTCGCGTTGGTTCGTCGTTATCCGCCTGATACGATACGACCAACGCCGAGCCAAACAATCGCAATTTTGATTCTCTATCGCGATGTCGTGCACTGAAAGAAAGTTTTTACATCATATTGACGATAAATGTTCTTCAAATGTTCTTCATTGAATTGATAAAAAATTGCAACATCTCAATGAAATGTGGAAAAATGATGAAGGATTTCATAAATTTGATGAAGTTTTTTCTTTCAGTGTATTCCAGTGGAATCTTGGTCCTATTCTTCGACATTTTTCGAGAACGCCTTCTATTACATTTCACGCTAATTCGTCGTTATCCGACTGATACAAAAGAAAATTTTTACATCAAATTGATGATAAATGTTCATCAAATGTTCTTCATAGAATTGATGAGAAATTTCATCAACTCAATGAAACGGTTCTTCAATTTGAAGATTTTGCGTTTCTCCATTGAATTTATGATCGTTTTAACATCAATCTTCATCATTGGCATTTAGAAATAATTAGTGGGATCGATTCAAAATATGGACGTAGTATGGAAAAATAAAGAGAAAACCCAAGAATAGATAGAATACAAAATAGTACAATGGCCAGAAAACAATGTCCATGCTGTGAACATTTTCTATGTGGTTTTATACTCTGTTCTTGTGAATTTTAACACGACATTTAACAACCAATTGACATCAAAATATGATGATTTAACATCAAATTGATGACAAACTTACATCACATTGATAACAACATTACATCTTATTGACGAAAAATGTACAACAAATTGATGAACAATTTACATCGAAAGGGTGAACAATTTACTTCAACTTGATGACAAACTTACAAATGTACATCAACTTGATGTAACGTTGTCGTTGAGTCAACATAAACTATTGGTGAAATATGGATGAAAGATTGATGAAATGTTCTTCATCAATTCAATGAAATGTGTCATAGGTTGGAGAAATGTTTCATTCAGTCTCTGAACGACCGCAATCGATACCAGATGTATTCCGTGTTATTGACAAAAAAAAACAAACAATAAAAAAAAAACTATTTCTTGAAACAGATATAAATTGTGTTTTTCGCAACAAAGGGATTAGCGGTAGTAAACATATGAACAACAAACAAAAACAATTGCGCGCGACTGATGTGCGCACACATATTGTGTGCAACAACAATTGTACTTTGTCAGCATGCTGACTGAAAGTAAAGTCGGAGAAATTAACAGGGTTTGCAAACGATCATATATATGGTTCCTGCAATATGTTACCGGGGCTCATTTTTGCTGCGTGTAATTCTTTGTCGTTTCGTAGCACATACAGATTTTTCAATAATACAATGTTTAAAGCAAATCCGACGAAAAAAGACAAGCAGTTTATAATATTATTAGGTTCATACAATGGGTAAAGAGTTTTAAAGTGGCATAACTCGTGGATTGCAAATTCAAAATTTTTTTTACAATATTGCTTGGAATTTATCCATCTTTTAAAGTGCATCATTAGTATTTTAAAAGTTCATAGAAATTTAAAGCAAATCAGATGCAAAGAAAGCAAACAGATTATAATATTATTAGTTTCATACAATGGGTAAAAGGCTTTAAAATGGTATAACTCTGGAACTGTAACTGCAAATTCAAATTTTTACAATACTGCTTGGAATTAATACGTATTTTAAAGTGCATCATTAGTTTTTTAAATTTTCGTAGGAATTTTAAAAGATATAAAGCATTATTCACTAAATTTACCCAAAATTTATGAAAAAATTTAATACGTGGTACCTTATTGAGGAAAAGCATTGCCAAAACTGGTGGTTTGTGCATATACAATGAAAGTTTGGACGTTGAGCTTCAAAACTGTTGACTTACAAACTAAGAAAATCGTGGTTATTGACCGAGTTTTAAGTAAAATTCAAAAAACCCCCGGAATACCCGATTTTTGGGGGAAATTCGACTTGCGCGAGCTCTAAACCACTTCCGAAAAATCTGACAAAATTCTCAAAAATAATTTACCCTATAAGCTTTCAAATAAAGCTTGAGCAAAAAAAATTGTATTGATGGGGCACCCTAATGTACATGTATATATCAAATTTAAATGACATACAACGTTCAAAGTTTGAAAAATATAATTCATTACCCTACATTTTCTACTATGTAGTTAGTACTGCAACTACCAAGTCGGACAGCTGTTTCATCGAAATCCTCGCTGTTTAGCAGGTATCTTCCGGTTGTTGTATTGGCTACCATCACTAAATTATTAAGGTTGCCAGACAATATTTTTGTGAAAATCGTAAATTAAGTGACAACACCAATGTACCGTCGTCATTTACTGAACGTATACAATGGACAAATTCATCTTCACTACAATGTATTTTGAATTTGATTGACAAAAAAGCACCCTAGATTTATGTTTAAATGTAACACGAATAGTTGCAACCCGTTGAGCCCTTGTAGAATGAGTTGGGGTTTGAACATACATATGTATGTCGGGGTATACTCATACTCAAACAAAAAGAATTTGAAATTAACATTAATAATCATTCATTCACTCACCATTTTTTCAAGCCAGCCTTCTCCATGCTGTTGTAGCAATGTTAATCATTCCATTACTGCTTATTTTGATTTTAAACACATCACAAATTTGTTTACAAAATATAACAGGCCATATGTATGTATATCCATGATGGTGAACTTTTGTAACCAATTGTGCAAAGGTATAATTTAAAAAGACTGAATAATTTATCGTATAAATATTTTTTTGTTACATTAACGTTAAGTTTAAGAATATTTAAGGCAGATTTTTATTATTTACAAAAATTACGTCAAGATTCAAATTTCCTTAAAAATTAATTCCCTTTAGGTTACAAATGAACGCAACTCTGGATTTTCTACATTATCTTCATAATTATGATATTTTCTTTAATACATTCATTACATATTATTATATTTTTTTTTCGACACAACACTTTTTACTTCACTCTTTGCAACAATAAACATCACGCCACACTACCGTTAATCCTTTTACACAAGAATAAAACAACAACATTAAGCACAAAAGAGAAACACGAAAACAAAATGTCCACCGGCACTGCAATTGTTACTTTGTAGTGCATTTGCCCACGAAACTATTTAATTTTTAACACAATTTAAAGCAATATTTCCCTGCACAATATTATTTATTTTACATTTACAAATGAGTAATGACAAAAATTACAAATGAATAATGACCAATTTTAGATAATTGCGATCGTACCGCGGTGCGCCCGGCCGCTGCTAATTTATCGATATATTTTAGCTTGTCTACGAGAATTTCATTATACCGCGCAAAACTACACTATAATTATTATATATATTCATTTTTCATTCTAATTTATTAACAATAAAGCGAGTTTTCATCAAATTTGAAAAATTATTGATCCACGAATTAGCAAACGTTTATAACAACCAACCGCTCGAAAGAGACTGAACGAATAGTTCGTCAAATGAAATTTTAAACGTCAACAAACAGATCAGCAGAGGTGGCAATTAGAGTTTAAATGTACCATGGTGCAAACATTACCGAAAGTTCTGGGTCATTGTTATGTTTTGTACATCTTATTAGGGATGTTTGTTCCGGTTGATAGCGTTACGTATTTAGGCTTAAAAGCATCCAAATCAAAGGTTGTTTTTATTAAATATGCAATTGGATTAGTTAGGAAAGGTGAAAGTTAAATGTTATGTTATAAATGAATGAACTAACAGAATATTAAAAAATAAATCATGTTAACACCTTTTTGTTACACGGTACCTGTTCGATTTCTATGAGCACATTAGTAAATTTTACATTGGAAAATAAAAAAAGAATAGTTTTTATGCTGAAGGCTATTTTTGCTATTGCACTTTCTTTTTTCCTACATCTGCTTTAACATTTGATGTAATGGTAAAATAAATAAAGCAATATTTAACTCACTGAAATAATTGTTTTTGTTTTGTCACAAACAGAGCGACGACAAAAAGTATTGAATAGTATAGAGAACTTATTGCACTCTTTTACCGCTCTCATGTAAAGAGTCTGAGTAAAAGAGCATAAACGAGTCTTATTCTCTTCATAGAATATTTCAATATATAAGTAAATGCACCTTTTCGACAATGTTATTACATAAAACAATAAAAAAGCATAAATGTTTCAAAAGGCATCAATGTTTCACATCAAAATTATGAATGGGCCAAGTTATGACTTTTGAGTCATACAATTCGTTCCATGAGCTCTCTATACTATTCAATACTCCTTAGTGACGACGACGTTCTTGTTTGTTCGCTGCCCCTACATCAATCCCATCATACTTATTTTCAGGCAGAGACTATTGTTGTAAAACAACCACGTATATGATGCTGTGTGTTGTTTGCATGTCTTCACTTTGAAAGATTGTCCTACCCGTGCCTATAGATGTTAGCACATCAAAAATGGTGTCCCATAACAAACCATGAAGGGATTGGGGAGAGCTTCTCACAATCTGTGAGATGTGCGCTTTCTAGTTTTACACTCACTAATTGGGACCTACAGTTTTACACCGGTTCCGATCGGTATTATTGAGAAGCTTTTTCGTGGCTAAGTACTCGATAGTGTCGCCATCACTAAGCGAGGTGAGGTGACCGTCGTCTTAAGAAATGTAAGGTGGTTTGAGCAGGGATCGAACCCACGTTCTCATGTTCAAGAGCTGCGCACACTAACCATTGCATCACCGACGGCCACAAGCTTAAGATAATGTATACAATATTGGTGTCATATGCAAGAGTTTTTAAGATGCATTCAATGGTATATGAAATATACATGGGATAGCATATTCCTACACATCCTTTTTGCAGGGATATTCTGCAAAATATCGGATTTTTAAGTTTTTAATACGGGGGTTGTTCTGATTTAAATGTCAGATTGGGGTAGTGCTAAATATTCAAAATTTGGTGCAGATCACTTCGGAAAATGTTCTACGATATAAAATCAGTATATCTATACAACAATAATCTCCTTGTCAAAAGAAAAGATTGGATACTCATTTTGCCCTGTTTAGAACGTAATGTTACAGGATAAGGTAAATATGTTTGTTGGTAAGGACGGTACTGCATGGCGGTCAGTTCCCTATGTTACTGCCAAAACACCTTCCCATAACATTATAAAAGGAAGCATCGACAAAGTAATATTGCCGCCAGGTAAACACGGCGAAACTACATGTGATGCGTCTTCCTTATACTTCGAAGATAAGGTAATCAAAATACTAGTTGAATGCAGAAATTTATATGGAGAAAATTGGAAACCCACAACCGATATAGAAATACGAGTCTATATAGGTTTGCTAATCGATGCGGGTAAATGAAACAACGCCGTATCTGCATATAAAGAGTTTTGGGATCCATTAGAAGGGAGTTTACTATACCGTGCGTGAATGTAAAAGAATAGATTTGCTAGTTTATCGCGCAATTTAAGATTTGACGACAGAGACACAAGAAGCCACCGTAGGTGTTAAGATAAGTTTACTCCTATTCGGGACCTATGGGACGTAATAAATAAAAACTTGAAGAAAACATATATGCCGGGAGAGAACTTGACCATAGATGAGCAGTAGGTTCCATACAGAGGCAGAGTCTCAATACGCCAATATATACCATCCAAACCCAATAACTACGGAATGAAGATTTGGTGGATTTGCGATAGCAAAGCTAGTCATCCATTGTTCGCAATTACTTACAAATTTGGCGCAAAATGTTGTAAACGAACTTCATGAGTTTTATGAGAATGCGAATAGAAATATTACTTTATTATTTTACAAATTTTGAATTGTCCCAAAATTTGCTTTCCAAGCGTCTTACCTGTGTGGGTACATTGCGTAAAAAAAATCATGTATCCCATCAAGTTTTTTAACGAACAAACACAGAGAGCCTGGTAGCAACATGTTCGGATTTATAAAGTATATAACTCTGGTGAGCTCTGTAGCGAAAACAAATAAGGCTGTTCTTCTTCTTTCGATAGTGCATCATTCTGTGAAAATACACCCAGCGAAATAAATATAAAGGCAACACCATTTTTTGTCTTTCCAAATGTAGAGATAAATTTTCAGGTTGTTATTTTATGTTATATTAGGCCTTTCAAAATAAAATACTTTTGACCAAAAATACTTTGACTATAACTTCTCCAAGGCGAATCAACAAAACTAAACTAATTTCTAGTGCGAAATATTTATAAAGGCAAAAGGTTTATTTAAATATTTTAAAAAGTTTCGTAAGATGTATGATCTCCATTAACGCTTATAACTTCTACTAAGCGTCTTGGCATTGAGTTTCTAGACGAAGGAATATGCGCAGGATCAGTTATATCCCATTTTCTTGAATTGGTACTCTTCGATCCTTGACAGTCTTCAACTGGCGACGGGGTGGTAAACTTGGGTAGGTAAAATAGACTAGAGGTTCTCGATCGGAGAAAGATCAGAACTAAGTGCAGGCCAGTCAAGAGTTGGTATTATTTCTGGACTCCAGAAATTTTCAGTTTTCACTCACTGATTGGGACCTACAGTTTTACACTGATTCCGAACGGTATTTTGAGAAGCTTTATCATGGCTATATACTCGATAGTGTCGCCTTCACTAAGCGAGGTGACCGCCGCCAAAAGAAAATTTTTTTTTGAAGGTGGTCAGAGCAGGGTTCGAATCCAGGATCTCATGTACAAGAGCGGCGCACACTAACCATTGCACCACCGACGACATCAAGTAGTCGAATATAATACACGGAGTCCATTTTTGTGAAAATGAGACATATTGGAGTGGTTCCTCTATAACTCATACCTGCCCAAACCGTAAGGGACACACCGCCAAAATTTCGCGGCTGACGCATAATTTTGAAAAAATCTTGGGAACGCAAATATTTGTTTGATTCATCAGGTCCATCCAAATTTAATTTTTTTCATCGGCAAATATCACTCTTCATCCAAAAATCTGTATATTTCAGCGAATATAAATCTGGCAAATTCATGTCTTGGCTTAAGACCAAGTTTTGCCTACTTTTTCCCATATGACAGTTTCAAGTCGCGTTTCATTATTTGTTGAACACGACCCAACCCTGCTCCTAAGCTCAATTCAGCAATAATTTCCTTATCACCAAAGTTTTCTTTAACAGAAACCCTTTTGATCTCTCTTTTGGCGCTTTCACTGATCAGCGGTGTCCTTCCTGGTCGTTTGGTGTTTCCATATTGACCAACCTTTTTTATAAAATTGGCAATGACACATCTAAAATAAATAAAATAAATGGTTTCCCGTTACATCCCATGTAGGGATTAGGGAGAGCTTCTCATAACCAGTGATCTGTGTGCGTTAAAGTTTCACACTCACTGATAGGGACCTACAGTTTTGCACCGGTTCCGAACGGTATTTTGAGAAGCTTTTTCATGGCTAAATACTCGATGGTGTCGCCATCACTAAGCGAGGTGACCGCCGTCGAAAGAAATTTAAGGTGGTCAGAGCAGGGATCGAACCCACGTTCTCATGCACAAGAGCAGCGCACACTACCATTGCACCACCGACGACCACCAATGACACATCTAGATCTTTTCAATCGCCTCGAAATTTCCCGATTGGAGAGCCCTTCATCATGATAATCTTACAGTTTTCTCCATTCTTCTTTGCTTAGCTTCTTTCCACTAGGTATTCTATATAAATATATTTTTTTTAATTTGACCGACGTTACTTTTAGATCAATAAAATAACAACCAAAGAAAACTCACTTCTGTTTAAATTTCTATTTACTACTGTCCGAATACGGGTTCTTTTCCATGTTGCCTTTATGTATATTTCGCACCAGCAACAGAAAAAACAACGTCACTTTACATTTAACTTGTAAAAGAGATCGAATGGTTACATTCTATGATATAATATACCTAATGACTCATAAATACATTTCAATTCTACACCAAAAACGCAGAGCATTGAGAGTACCGAGGAAAAATATATTGCCTTTATAATTATTTCGCTGGGTGGGTGTAGTTGAACAATCTCTAAAATCGAAAACCAATTTGTACTACAAAGTAACTAAAGGCGGCGTAGATACATTTGACCAAATATGTCATGCATTTTCCCCCAAGAGGAAAACGTGGATATGGACCGTTGCTCAATTTCGTAATTTGATAGACGCGTGTGGTGTAGCTGCTAAGATATATTTATACCCAAGAAAGATAGGCGCCATAAACTCATTTTGAAATAAATAACTCGTACGGAAGCTAATTATGCCATATATTCATGAGAGAAGTTTGAAATGGCTATCGCGCAGTAATATAGCAGCGATTAATGAAGCATTCAAATTTAGAACTACATTGACCAAATCACTGTCACCACCGCCACAAAAGAAGGTTCGTCGCCGATGCCACCTGTGCCCCTACAAAAAAGCAAGGGTATCCTTACTGTATTGCCAAATGTACAACAAAAATGTTTGAAGCGAACATTCCCAAAAAACTGCTTTGCTTTAATTGTAAGAACTAATTAATGCATCCTTTAATCTAAATCTTAACCTCATTTGAAAATGGTTTTGTTTCGTTCAAAAATCTAAAGAATTTGAATTATTTTTATAATTTGCCGAAAATACTTAAAATAATAACAAATTTTCATCTTGTGTCTTTATTTAACACAAGTGACTTATAGTCACTGCGTTGTACTTGACGTTATAAAGTTAGCTTGGTACGAACATGGTTAAAAAATAAATATCAATTAGTACAAAACAAATTTCCAATTTCCCATCCCTGATATTTTGTATAAGATTAAGTAATGTCCGTCTTTCCCATTTCCCGACTAGTTTGGTGCTTCCGGCTTCATAAATATTTTCCTCCACAAATATTTCTCTCTATTTCGAAAAAGCGGTTGTTGTCTGCACTAACAGTAGCGTTGCCACATTTGCAATAGAACTTCTTGTATAAATTTTTATAACTGTGTGGCAGTGCTAGCCATCTTCTACTGAACACACCCCTTGTAATAAACATATGGGAGAATATATTTCGTGATGTTTTGTGTATTTTTTTCCTCCATAGCGATACCCACTAATAACAATGTAGATTAGGAAAAATAACAAATTTCAATTCCAAAGGACAAGTAAATAGAATTGTGGCAAAAATGTCGTCACGTAATTTAACAGAAGTTTTTAATATAATGCGAAATAATGCTTCAAAGAATAGAAGTTTATATTCCGACGACCGTGTAAGTACTGGAAAACAAATTATGTGGATGATTGATGGTGCCTTATGGTAGAACTAATGGCATATTGATTTGTCTGTCTTGACTCCCCTATTGTCTGTTGTAGAATGGTAATGATGCAGAGTTGTTACTTACACGTTCGGCACATGATGCGGAAGAGGGACTGGAGCTAAGAGATGACTATGGTTCACAGCCAACATGGATAGACAAGCTGGAGGAAGCCCAATATATCATGTCAAAGTGAGTGTGTGTTTGTATAGGAAACGTAGTAATAATTTGATTTAATCTTCATCCTAACAGAATAAAGCCTAAATTGGATGAACTTGGCTCCTTGCATGCTCGTCATCTGTTACGTCCGGCTTTTGATGAAAGTCAAGAGGATGAAATCGAGATGGAAAAGCTTGGCCAGGAGATAGCAAAATTGATTACATCCACCCATCGTCATATACAGTGTATACGTTACAGTTTGGGTGAAGGCGGTAAATGGGAGCAACGTTTGACCGCCAATGTTGTCACGTACCTCATGCTAAGTCTTCAGGATTTGACACTCAAATTCCGTTTCAGTCAAAATTCCTATTTGAGGCAGTTGAATTCCCGGGAGGAACGTTCACAAAAGTTTTTCGACGACTTCACCAATGTGAACATAAGTGGTGCCGCCGGTGGGGAACGTGAAAATTATGTCGACTCCTTTGATAATTTTCTACAGCCGGCCTCCAATAGGACAACTAACTTATATGATGAAGATGATGAAGCCAAGCAGAACGAACTAGATGAACATTTCCAAAGGCCCATGGCAAACCGCATGACCGAACAGCAATTATTGTTGTTCGAGGAGGAAAATACCCGCTTGGCTTTGCATAGGGACGAAGAAGTGTCGAAAGTTGTTAAAACTATTTATGATTTAAACGACATCTTCAAAGATCTTGGACAAATGGTCCAGGAACAAGGTACGATACTCGATCGCATTGACTATTCCATAGAACAGACACAGACACGGGTATCAGAGGGTCTGAAACAACTTCAACGTGCAGAGATGTATCAGCGAAAGAATCGTAAAATGTGTGTGATTTTGGTGTTGGCCGGCATTACCCTATTCCTATTGATTATGCTTATATTTACTAAACTGTAAAATACTAAACACCCATCACGAAGAAGTAATTTAATCCAAATAAAAACTCTTTGATTTTCTTTTCATGTGTATTAAAATCTTATAAAAATATAATTCAACTTAAACTAAAAGCAACTCACTCTTCATTCTCTAACTATTTACATTCTTTCACTAACACGGGCGGCCACCGAACGCAGATTGCCATATACTTTACTGGGGGGAGATCCCAAAATTAGATTACAGATGGCTCTACGTGCAAGTTGTATATTTTGATAACTGCCGAGGATGTGAATTTTGCTATCGGCCAACACGATGCGAGTTTTTGTGACATTTTCTATTGTAAATTTGGTTCGACCACCTTTGCCGGCTAAGCGACCAATCGCACGGCTCATGTGATCTCCTTTAAGAGTTTTTACATCCTTCACCTCGAAGCTCTCCACAAATAAATCATCCAAACGTAGCAATGCCAAAGCGTCATCAATTTCAAAGCCGCATAAGAAAGCTTTAACAAAATCAGCACCTTTTTGTAGATTTGAGATATCGGGTGTTTCTGGGCTAATGCGGACCTCGACCTAAAATGAAAGAAGTAAGGATTTACCATACGCATGGACGAATTACATACACTATCATTACCTGTTTAGCTTTCATATTAAAACGTATTTGCAACTTCATATTCTCCACAATGGGTGTAAATATTTTCATCCAATGTTCTTTCAATGAAGAGTATCTATAATGGAATAAATTCAATTATTAAAATCTAATGAATAGTAGCACTTCGCTTCCACATACCTGTGCGGCGGCACTGCCAGTTTACGCACTTCACTCTTGATGCGCTTAGCTTTGGGTGGCTGACTCTTACGTACAGCTCCTTCAATGCCAGTGGACTCGTCCACTTGCATTTCAGAGTCTTCATTGCAGGAACGTTTCTTAGCCACTCTTGTGGGCAAAATATCATCAACTTTTATGTTTTCTACTTCCATTTTTTCGTAAAAATCCCTGAGTTTTGTTTTACGCAGTGTATAAAAATATTAAAACTCTAAACACATGTGGCCGCAGCGAGTTGTCAAAATACTGTCAAGTTCTTGCAGATGTTTTAGTTGTCAGTGCACTTCTATTGACTTAAATATACGCGCAACGTAAAAACGTAAACTAGCGTACACAGAAATAATTGCCATAGGTAATATTGCACAGAGCATCTTTCACGCGCGTGTTCGACGCGTTTTGTGGGTGAGAGGTGTGGTGTTGCTGGCGGGGTAGACTTTCACGCAAGTTAAGTAATAAAATTGATACAATATATTTGTAATCAATAACAAAATGAAAAATAAACTTTATTCAACAACGATTCAATAACGACTGAATAACTGAAATTCTGGATTTGCTTAATCCATCAAAAGTATGTACTTAGTTCTAACGGTATGTAATAGGAAGAATGAGAAATTCAAAATTTGAGAGAAGAATAAAATATAATAACTAAGGAATATTTATTTAAAAGTAATAAAAGATTAGAGATGTTAGAATTACAATATGTACATTATAAGAACAAATGGTTTTTATTATACCGTAACTCGCACAATACGAAAATTTGTGGGGAGTTTTGACGTTTCTCTCACTTCACTTTCGTATTTCTGTCATTTTCTTTCATATTAATTCTCTCGTAGTAATCGATCGGTGCAAATATTTTAGTAAATTAACTGAGAATACACCACTTTAACAACTTTTTGGATTGTAAGGAAACGAATTCAACACAGAGAAACTAATTTTTTGATGAATTTAATTAGAATAGACCACTTTTTAAAATGTTTACGAATGTAAGAATTAGGGAGATCAGTCAACAACTGCAGTGGTGGTTGGAAGAAAAAACGCGGAGTGTAATGTAATAGTGATTTACGGAGGCTTTTATTAAAGAGAATAGGATGATAATTGCAAGCTGAAAAGCATAATCTAAATGGGAAGCTAGTTTGGGTTTGGTCATTTTTTGTTTGAATAAGGGCAAGAAAAAAAGGCAATTTGCCAAAATCAAAAGTGCAAAACCAAGGAGTATCGATGAGATAGCTGATCAAGTTAGTACTTGGAGAACAAATATAGAAGATGCTTTCAAAGAAGAAACGGTGATTGGTGTCTAGGTTGCATGGTGTGATTTGAATACTTTTGCTGCCGCGTGTCAAGACAAAAGTACAGAACACATCAACAGTCACAAATTGTGACAGTTAAATCGATTAAAAAAATGTAATTAAATATTTGAATAAAATTATGTGTAGATCCCAATTAACACGCAAATTGTTAAAATTAAAGGTTCCTCTCATTCTCTATATGTTTTCCACGTAGTCCACGTTCTTCGTTAGTACATAAAACAGCGGTTGCAAACTCTTGTTAGTATTATTCGGTGTGTAAAACACACTACTAACGACAACGCTGAATTTACATATGCATGTTGCCAACTCTACTTATTGTTATTAGAATAGCTCTGTTCGATTAGTCGAAAATTGGTGCACATTTTTACTGATTCGCGTTCGTTTACCCCAAAAGTCCAGTAAATGAGAGCCAGAGAGAGAAAAATTGGAAATTAGCTGATTTATGTAAACAAATATAACACAGTGCAACACGAAAAAAAATAACCATATACGGACACCACTACG
Source organism: Phaonia tiefii (assembly GCA_963931995.1). Classification (NCBI taxonomy): domain Eukaryota; kingdom Metazoa; phylum Arthropoda; class Insecta; order Diptera; family Muscidae; genus Phaonia; species Phaonia tiefii. The sequence goes on from OZ008370.1 coordinate 259,414,759, forward strand.
TGATAAAAGACTAAAAAAAAAAGACCCGTGTCTCCCAATTTTTCCCAAAGTCATACACTTTTTTTTTATGGGCCGCCAAAGATTTGGGGCCTCGGTATCATTTTCGTAAAAATGTGATCATTTTCTCAGGCTCATATCTTGCAAACCGTTCAGAATTTACTCTCTGAGGCAAAGTTGTAGCTCTTGTCATAAAGAACAAAAATTGCGAACATCAAAAATCAAAAAAACTTCACCTTTGTAACGAACCTCTTTCTGACGGATGTTGGCACGCTGGTGTTCGCTGCGGCTGTAGCTCGCCGGATGTGGGGGGATCTTTTCCATCAGGCTCATACATTTAAATTCCGTGCCGGTTACAATTGAAATGAGACAGTCGGTGACACGTTAAAAAAAACATTCGTGAAGAATAATAGGAGATTATGTGTCGTTATTGACACGCGATGATTAATAAACGGACGGACAGTTGACTGGGATACAATAACAAGTATCCGCCTCGGCAGCAATTAGGACAATCGGACTCATCTAAGACAGAACTCTGGTGTCGGTTGTTCTGTCCAGGCAGCCCTCCCCTTATGACTTTTCAGTCATCCTATGATGCTGTTTTGCCTGGAAGATAAATAACAACATCCCTAATTTTCACTCACCAACCTTCCACACTACATTTCAATCACTACAAAAAAACAATTAGCACATATTTTCACAAATACTACAAATTATTACAGTTTCTTTTATTCTAAATATAAAAATTGTCAGGGTCCACTAACAAGCAAGCCTTCAACGGGGTTATGATTCCAGTCAGTTGAAAAATCAACTTTGGGGAGTCCCCACATTGAGTACCATTATGTCAGTGTGGCAGTGTGGTCTGCAATTTTCCTTTTTCCGAAAAAAAAAATCTAGTTCGCGAGTTTGCGTGCTGATCGAGTGAGTTGCTCAGTATGCCTTGCGTATGCCGGGCTTGGAACTCGCCGGACGGGGGGGATCTTTCACTCATCGACACAACTACAGCCTGCCACTGAACACTAGAAAACATACCGAGTCTTTAAGTTCACACAAAACGGATTCTTCGACATAAAATTTAGATAAACGGAGCCCGAAGTTAATTTCATAACAAAAAAAGGAACACACGATAAAAACTAAACGGATAATAACACTATAGAGGACCTGTAATAGAAAAGTTATAATAAAAGGAATTTTAAATAAAATGAATGTATGTTTTGTTTTGTTTTGTTTTGAATTGAGGGAGCAAAAGTTTACGTAGGATTTCCTGTTTTACTCGTGAGCTGACGGGTGTTAATGTCAGCTTTGACCCTCCCGCTCGAAACTCCTACTGTTTTACCATGACTCTGTGCTTCTCAGAGTCCCAAATTGAAAGATTACCTGGATGACTTACATCTTACCCCACCCTTTACCTATCGGCCTCTTTAGCCGATCATATTTATAACGCGAATTAATTTTGAGTACGTTATAAAATTCAATTTATTAATAAATTCAAATTGAGCTTACTTTATGACCGTCCATAAACACGGTAAAAGTTATTTGAAATTTCATCACATTTTATACCGAAGTTAAAATGAGATTGATTTAACCCCTCAGGGCGAAGCGCTTATTCATAAGTGGCCGTTTCCAATGGAGGCCTTAAAACTATGCTATCTATTAGCACTTATAATCTAATTGATTCTCCCAATTTAATAAAAAAAATCAAAACAAATTATCCACCATGTGTGGTGACACTTACTCGCTAGTACATTAGTGTTAGTATGGCAAGTGTTCTTAGAACATTCCCAAAGTATCTAGGGATCTTTTTATTTAAGTCTTAAGTGTCGGTTTGTCCGTTCCAAAATCTAACCAGCATTAATCTGTGCTTGGTTATGGCAGTTTAAGTGGACCCTCCGTTAAGAATTCTTTCCTTCCACGTCTTTTGGAACTAAACCCAATGTCCTAGACTCGTCATTCGAGGCCTACGTGTACTTTCCGATGGCCAAACAAAACATAACCGAAAATTCCGGAGTTTGGTTTAATTCATAATACTTCTTCAAAAATTCTCACCAGTCACGTATATGGCATACCATACTAGTGGGAACTTTTGATGAATTCACGGGTTTCACTGCACACAACCGAAATAGCCTACACTTGTCCCTCGGACACCGCGACTAGATCCCGAGACACTTTGGCAAATTACACAGTTTGGAACACTTTATCACTTAAATCTTATCGCTTAATTTAAATCTCAATAACCAACATATTACTGGACGATTTCAAGTGCGCATTAACAATATTTTAAGGCCAGTTGCCCACCAAGGCACATTGAATTCACTATTGCTGGGCGCTTAACCTTATATAGATTATTTCCTTTTTCTTACTGAATTAATCCCGGCTCATCGGTCGGCGATTTATTTGAAATTTTTGGGTATTTAAACTTTCATATTATTGTTTTGATCAATTAGGTTGTGCTGTTTTCGCCCCTCTGGGGCGTTTAAACGAAGTTCACTTTGGTTTTAATGATGTTGGCTTAGCGATTTCGGCCGATTCTTAGGCGATCTTCACCCCTCTGGGGCGATTTATTCGGCCTTTCTGGCGACCTTCGCCGATTCGGTTACGGGATCAAAAGCAAAAGGCAAACAGTGACTTACCCCCTTTTCTGCAGACGCTGTTATTGGCTGACTAAATCTTGCGGTCTATCGGCTACCTGTGTGTATTTCTGTGATTTATGGTGTTGACCTAGTTATGGCGGAGCTGGCTTTAATTCGCGGGCAGCGAATTAAGATGTTGGAGGTGTGTTTGCTGCGTGTATTTGTTGCTGGTGGTGATAACTGGAACGCGTTGTTGATGATGTCGGCGTGGTGCTGGGGTCTTCGTGGCTTTCGTGGTTTTCGTGGTTTTCGTGGTTATTGGCCACGGTAGTGCTGCTTGCGGATGTTGTTGCCACCAAATTGGTGGTGTTTCTGCGGCTGATGAGTGGTCTTGTGGCCAGATGGTGGTACCGCCTACACCAAGGCAGACGACTACCGTGGATTTTCCTAAAATACTTAATAATTAGTTCCACTGGCGTCGTTCATCTCTTCTCCGACAACTTACCTTTTCGTTTTGCTTTTATCTGGGAGAGTTTGGTGAGGGTGGTTTTCCCTAAAATTTTGGGGGGTACAGTGTACCTCAGATTTTCCGAGTCGGTAATCCCGACAAACTCCTGGTTATTCAATCACTTTATCACTGATGACTTACTTAATGAAATTACGGCAGCTAACGCTCGACTTGACACAGGGCTCGTTCGATTGCTAATGTCGGTTGATTCAAAATTTTGCACAGACGCCGAGTATGAAAGCAACTCTGTGCCGTTATTCTTGGTGGCGTGATTTCTTTTTTTCCTTTCTTTTCTTTGTATGTGAAACTTTGCTATATGTTGCCGAAAACTGTATTTTGTGCTGGAATGTTAGTGTTCCCGAAGTAAAGAAAAATAATTTTGCAATGACATTTGCTTTTTGTCAGGGATGGCAAAATTGACAAAGATGAGTTGAGACAATCAATCGGGTATCGATCACCAGAGTGGTTGTTGTGATCATTGCGCCTTGCCGGCGTTACGGCGCCGCCACAAAGCCTACCATCCTGTTGACTCTCCAGTCGAAGGATGGGAGGGAAACCTTAGCCCAAAGAAGTTTGTGCTAAAGCTCGATCGATCAGGGGCCTTACCTCATAGGTTGTCGACACCGCTACTGCAAGTTAATCCTGGCTCGTCCAACAGTAAAGTCTTGCCGGACCTCCTTCTAGCGTGGAGCTAGAGTTTGGTCACCCAGGGGCCTTACTGAACAGGCTGCCAGTATCACTTGCAGGATTAGTTATCGACGCATCCAGAAGTAAAGTCTTGGTCAACCTTACCCTATCACTTACTTCATTGGTGCTGGTTTGGTTTTGGCCTGTTATTTGTCCGGGCTCATGCCCTTGGTGTTACTAGTATCAGGCCTACTGCTTGTAGACGCAGGCTGGTTCTTTGCTTGTCGCTGATGGTGTTTAGTTCTCCGAACTCGGAGGCTGCGTTCCGGCGCGAGATGACTGGGGAAGCTGGTCGAGTAGTAGGTCCAGTTCGTACTCATCGTTGATCTCGCGAGGTCCCGGTTCTCCGGATAGCTGGACTATCACCTGGTCATTCACCAACCGCATATTCCGGATCCCTCTTCGACCGAAAGTCCGGAGACCAACTTGCTTATGCAACCGCACGGCTGCTGCGCTGTCTCTTGCCTCCAGCTGTTGTATTGCTGCTCTACCGCTTTCCTTTAGCCGCGTAAACCGGCTCAGGACATCAAACTTTCCTCCCGGAGTAGAGAATGACAGGGTTATTTGATGTTGCTCCGGATATAAGACCATCGGAGACGTATTAACAATTGTCACTTCTTCTGGCTTGAACTCCAATAGCAACCGCTCGTAGATGTCCTCAACAGCCCGTCGCGGATCGGCTATCGCTGAGGCTGAGAGGTGCCGAATAGTAACCTTGCTGTCGGCATATCCCAAAATCTTGCGGCGGTTAACACTCTCCTCGTAGGAGTTACGGGCGGCTTGCTGTTCTCTGGCATAAATGATATTTCGGCGACGTGCTTGTTGCGCTTGGATGTCGATGTTGACCTGTGCGTCCAGTCTTCGGTGTAGTTCTTCGTTTTCCGACCGGTACGTGTGCAGCTCTGCACGCAATTGAGCCAAATCTTGCGCCCACGCATTGTTCCTCTGCTCGTGCTGAATGCTCATCGCCTGCATCTCGGCTCGCAAGGTCCTGATTGCCTCATGCGGGTTGTCTCGCAGCTGGCTAATCTCCTGGCGGAGCTCTACATTTTGTTGGTGAGTAGATTGCTGCTCCCGTCGAAGGGTCATCACGTGGATGTCGTATTGTGCTTGAAGCTCCTCGTACCTCGCCTGCTGCCTGCGTGTTTCGGCTTGGTCGATGGCTCGCTGCTCCTGGTTTGCACTTACTTCAGCTCGCAGCGACACTAACTCTCCTACATCGGCTATGGGCTCGCCAGTACTAAACCCGAGATATATCGGCTGGACGGTATAACCGGCTCTTCGGCACACGGGACAATCAGTACGAACCTGATCTCGCCAAGTGAAATGGCAGTCTCGGTGCATCACGTGCCCGCAATTGGTGACACAAACGCTGTCATCCGATGGTGCCAGGATGGACAAACACACGCTGCATTCTACGCCGCTTGCCATTCTAACTACCTATACAAACACTATTCAAATCTAGTTGAAAGGAGGGTCTTGCTAGGTGGTCTGGAAATGTTGGTCCTGAGTACTGGTCTAGCTGAAATGATATAGAAGGAAAAATCTCTTAAGATTGTTCGTTGAGTTTTCGAACTGAGCACTATATACGCAATCTAATATACTTGAGGGCCTCTGTCAGCAACGAATTGCCAACACTTCGCCCTATTGGTGATTAAAGACACTTTATGCACCCATCAATTTACCACAATCAACGTAGATCAGCTTCAGTGTTACTATTTATACTGGTCAACTAGCTTATGCCAATGCCCTCAACGCTGGATCGGGTTTATTGAACAATGCGAACCCACGTCCTGAGATCAATATACTCGACGAACCACAACTACAAAACTATTGCTTTAAGTCTTTCGCGTGAAAAACGCCTAATCTTTTGCCTTTCAGGTCTTCCAGTTCGTATAGGCTGTTGCCTATGGGTTTGAGAATCCGACATTTCAGAAACTTCGGAGCCAATTTGGAATTAAAGTTGTCTTTAAAATTGCTTTGAGCAAAATTCCGACGGAAGACTTCTTGTCCCGGTATGTATTTAACTTGTCGACATCTGGTGTTATATGAACGTTCATTTTTCTCATAAGCTTTATGAAGACTCTGTTGAATCTTGGATCGTATTAACTCCTGGGCCACTGTCTTGGGCACCTGTTCCTCGCCTATATCCGATAAATTACCGAGCCTTCTTGCCAGTTCGTATGTATTCCCATGAGTAATCATATTTACTCCGAAGAGTGCGAAATATGGCGTCACTGCGATCGCGCTATGAACGGCTGATCTTAGTGAACACTCTATGGAAGACAAATGTCTATCCCACTCTCTGTGGTCTTCTTTCATGTACGATCTTATGGCTGACAAAACCGACTGATTCACTCTCTCAGAGGCGTTGGCCTGTGGAGAGTAGACAGCGGTCCGGAAATGTTTAATGCCGAAACTGGTGATGAAATCATTGAATTCACCACTAACGAATTGTTTTCCATTGTCTGAGACAATGGTCTCTGGGACGCCAAATTTATGGCAGACTTCGCCAATCATGAATCGTACCACGCTCTTACTACTTGCCTTTGGCATCGCCTTAAGAAGTACGAATTTCGTAAGGTGGTCCAGGACTATGAAAATGTAACAATTCCCGTTCTTTGAGCGCGGGTATGGTCCTAAAAAGTCCACATAAACGCGTTGGAACGGACGTTGAACCACTATTTCCTTGCCCATTACCGGTCGCAAAGTGGTATTGGCTGCTTTGGACTCACGGCATATCTGACATGCGTCCACGAAACTCTTCACCTGCGCTCCCATGCCAGGCCAGAAGAAATATTCTTTTATCCTTCTCAAAGTCTTGTAAAATCCTCCGTGGCTGGAGTGAGGTGGATCGTGCGCCTTCTGGATAGTTCTGTGCGTCAATTCCGCTGGCACCCAAATCTTCCACGCGAAATCTTCGTGCAGTGGTACTCCATCATACGGCATCGTCCTTTTGTATGCAAATCCGTCGACAATTCTTAAATCTGGCAACCGGTTTGCATTCGCCTCTATCGTCTCGATCAATTCCTTATATCCTGGACTCTTGAAAGCCTCATCTTCCAGGTCTATCAGCTTCAACACATCCGCCGCTACCTCTTCCATCTCGTACCTTGATAATGTATCTGGAACGATGTTCAACTTCCCCTTTCGGTGTTCGATAATGAAATCGAAAGATTGGAGATGAAGACTCCATCGAGCCAAACGTCCGCTCAAATCTCTGTGACCCATCAGCCACTTAAGGCTACTGTGGTCGGTAATCACCGAAAATGGCATGAGTTCCACAAACGGTCGAAACTTTTTAATCGCCAACACTACCGCCAAACACTCACGTTCGGTGACAGTGTAATTTCTCTGAGCTGATGTGAGCTTATGTGAGAAATACGCAATAGGATGTTCCTCATCATTTTCGTCTCGCTGGAAGAGCACTGCTCCTACTCCGAGATCCGAAGCATCACACTGGATAAAAAATCTTTTAGCGAAGTCTGGGTGAACTAGTACCGGACTAGTTACCAAGGCCCTTTTCAACTCCTCAAAGGCAGACTTAGCCTCTTCAGAGAAAACGAAAGCTTTACTCTTTTTAAGAGTATCAGAAATCGGAGCCGCGATGGTGGCGTAGTCCGAAATAAATTTCCGGTACCAACCCGTGGCGCCTAGGAAGCTTCTCACTTGCTTCAATGTTTTTGGAAATCTATAATTCACTATAGCCTCCACCTTAGCTGGGTCAGGTTTAACTTGGCCGCCTCCCACGAGATAGCCTAAGTACCGTAACTCCTTAAAACAAAACTTTGATTTTTGGACATTGATGGTAAGTCCTGCGTCAGCCAGGCAACGTGCCACTTGCTGCAACAACTCCATATGAGTGTGGAAATCCGGTGACACTACCAACAAGTCGTCCAAATACACAAACACGCGATCACGGATTGCAGCAGGAATCACTTTGTCCATAAGTCTGCAAAGCCTTTGGGCTGCATTGCATAGTCCGAAGGGCATTACTTTAAAATGGTAAAGTGGCCTTCCCGGTACCGTAAAAGCGGTCTTTTCTCTGCTGGCCGGATCCAAAGGGATCTGCCAAAACGCGTCCTTCAAATCGACACTCGATATGTAGTACGTGTCTCCTAGTCGACTCAACAATCCCTCTATATGTGGAAGTGGATACGCATCTTTTACCGTGAGAGCATTGAGCTTGCGGGCGTCAAGGCAAAGCCTGTTCTTAGGCCCTTTACGAACTAGTGTCACTGGATGACTCCAAGGACTCTCACTGGGCTCAATGACTCCCATGTCCAACATGCGATCCACCTCTGCATATAAGAGTGTTTGAATCGCTGGTGAAACTGGATAGTATCGGTCCTTCACTGGGACTGCGTCTCTTGTATCGATGGAATGCATCTCAAGCTGCGTCCTTCCGAGACCCTTCTTGGTATAGCAGGGGAACATTCGGACAACCGAATTGAGAACTTCCTGATGTTGTGGCGACAAGACATGGGTCTTAACCGCCTCAGAGGCCTGGTCCTCCTCCGCCAGCTCTACCCCGTGAGTGGAAAGACTCTCAATGCTTGTCAGCAACCGGAAAGTTCTCATAAAATCCACCCCTAGATACAAGGCTCGCTCTAAGGTAGGTACCAAGTAGAAATTCATCTCCTCAGACTTATTGTTATAATTAATTCGCACACGAATTCTACCGAGAATACGATGCGCACTACCATCGGCTGTCTTAACCGATGAGCCAAATCGATGAACTTGAAGTCCTGCGCGTTCTACCAACTCTTGACATCCCTTGCCTAAGCAAGTGACTGATGCCCCGCTGTCCACAAGTCCTTCAACTTCAGTGCCTCCTATTACGACTTTAGCGTAGAATCGGTTATCTGCCCCCTCAAAAAGAGTTGTCGCAGCAATCTCTCTGCGTACGAGCCTGCGGTTGTTATATCTTATCCTCGCTCGCTCGATTCGGTCAGAAACTCCAAAGATTCTCGCTCGCGCCTCGCGGTACTCAGCCAAGCGTAGATGGTATGGCTTTAACTCCTTCAATACTGGTGTTCTTACTCCTTCTTCAACGTGACCTTTATTCTGCATGATTTCCGTTACTATCTCTTTGTTTACGTCTATCGCATCTTCCACTGTTTTTTTCTTCATGTTGTTCACCTTCTCATCCTCTGAAGACTCGATCGTCATAGCCGATTGAGAGTTGTTTAATTTAGTCAAATCTGGTTTATAATTAGGAACATTGGTATTCTCTAATTGGGTCATAGCTGGGTTGTTAAAAGCTGGTTTACTGGTGACTGGGTTTAATTTTCCGTTGTCCGCACCTCCCCGGTCTGAGGTGGGTACTTCACTGCGTTTCCCTGGCATCTAGGGCACTTCGGTGTAACCGTATCCTCTTTGCCACACTTGTAACAAAACACACGCCTACTGGTCGATGGACAATCTCTAAAAGAGTGACCAACAGCTCGGCAATTCCAGCACAACAATTTGCCGGCAATCCCCAAAGCTTCAACATCAGCAGTTACGTCAGAAACTGAGTGATCATGCTCCAGAGCTACCTCATGTACTCTGGCAGTATAGTTCTGACGAGCTGGCATCGCTTGCCGCTGTGTCGCCAACAGAGTTTCCGCTCTGCGAACTTCGCGATTAAGGTCATAAAGTGTGTCCACCTTAATCGGGAACAAAAGTTGCGCCACTGAAGCCTTCAAGTTCCCCTTCATTATTTCGACAAGTTGGGATTCCCGATACGGCTTGCTCTGTTGGTTCTTCAGCCGCATGATGACGTTGTAAAACTCCTCAAATGTTTCATGGGGCTGCTGCCTTCTATTCAAGATTTGAACTTGCAACTGAAACTCGTTGTCATACCGCTGAAAGTGCGCCAATATGGCTGCTTGAACTTCTCTCCAACTCAGCATCGGTGACAACTTACGGAGATTCCAGAAAAACTCCAAGGCTGGACCCTCCATTAAGGATGGTAGCCCTTTCAGTAAATCAGTTTCGGAACAATAAAAGTCTCGCCTTGAGATGTTCACTCGGTACAAAAATTCTTGCACATTTATTGTTTTAGAGGTGCCGTCAAATTTGATTCCCCATTTCTCTAAATCAGGTCTTCGGTATCTCTGGCCTACGGACTCTTGACGTTCTTCCCAATTGGAAGTTTGCTGCGTATCTCGTAGCGCTGCAGACGGTCTCATTTCTTCCCCGGTACTGGGATCAATATTTCCTATCGGAGGCGTGGAATCATACCGGGGCCAAAAATGGTCACTCGGCCCTTGTGGCTCAAATCCTTGCTGGCGATAATCCGCTGGAACTTCTCCATCTCGCCCTGATCGATCCTGTGGCCTCACATATCCGGAACGTGTAAACTCATCAGACAATCTTCGATTACCCTGGGTTGGCATTCCACCAGGCATCATGTTTGGTGGCTGAACAGCAAATTCTGCTATCTCCGGCTGCAAATACGATGTCTCCTCCCGAGGTGTGGTTCGATATCCCACTGGAGCTGCTGTCAACGGTGGCATCATCCCAGCTGTGGGATATACTCTGTTGTCAATCGCCAAAGTTTGCCGTGTCGCTTCCAAAATGACTGGTAAAATTCTCCTTACTAGTGCGTCCTCGTCGGTAAGGCGCGCCTCTACCGAGCCCTGGCTATTGGGTCCCGCTGCCCCTAGCCTAGGTGCTGTCTGAGCGTTGAAAGCTGTTAAAACGCTAAAACTCGGTGAGTCGATGGACTGCGTCTGGGCGACTGATCCATCTCCTCTCCTGGGTAGATTCAAATTTCCAGGACACAAGGTACCGCTAGACACCACCGGTGGTGCTGAAGCGGTTGACGCTGATCCAGAAACTGGAACCATCGTCTGCGTTCTGCTTGTCGTGGCTACATTAGCCGCTTGGGTCACATCTCCCCCGGTAGCATTTACCTGTGCCAAATCGGTCACATCCGTAGCTCCGTCGAGTGGAGAATGGTGAATCGGCATTTTGCCTTAAAAGTTGAAACAAATTCCAAAGAAGAGAAGTAAAAGAAACGATCGAATTATATCCCCCTTAGAGGATTAATTAAAAATCGCGTCGAAACCAAGTTTCCCTCTGGGAACACGAGGTAAAAAAAAACGAAATATAACTCGAAAACCGATTACGAAGATTGTGGTTAAATCATCGACGAGTGCCGATGTCTGAAAACTTGAATTCAAAGAAACTAAAAGTATCGTAGATGCTAAACTAACTAACACCTGTAAGGAAAAATGTGAATTCAAAACTAATAAAGATATAATACAATAATAGGCTGAAACCCAAAAATTGTATTAATAATAATATATGGAACAAAATATAATAAAGAAAAAGTAAAAATATCAAGGCTTAAATCAAATAAATCAATAAAGAAACTTATTATCGAACTAAAACTCAAAAACAGTAGTCAAAAGAAAAGGAGTAATGTCGTAAGTATCAATGCGAAACTTAAAAAAAAAAATTTAAACGTAAACGGGATCAAACACCCAAAAATGGAATCTTTCATCCACAAAGCCAAAACGTAAACGGGATCAAACACCCAAAAAAAAAAAATCAAAACAGTACGGGATCAAACACCCAAAAAAAATCAAAACAGTACGGGATCAAACACCCAAAAATCATCAAATCAAAAATCAAAAATAATCAAAAATCAAAATCAAAAGCAAAATTAATAACTAAAATCAAATTACAATAAGAAAAGTAAATTGGGAGATAAGCATATAAGCTTCTCCAGGTAATAAAATGTAAAGCAGGAAGAAAACTACTTCCTCAAAACAAAACATAACATGCCTAAAACAAAACTTGATCAATGGTGGTTCACTGAGAGGCCAAGAGAGGGCAAACGCATGGGGTCTGGTGCCGTCATACGTGACTCACTCTCTCAAACGCTCCTGAATACTTCCTTCGTATTCAGCCGAGTTTCAGATAACTCGTAGCTACCTAAAACTATTTGCACTTTAGAAACAAAATGTAAACTCTCAACTTTGCTGCACTGATCTTAAGCGGAACGCCGCAACGCGGTTAGATCCTGAGAATCACGCCGGGACTTGCGCTCTGCTTAGAGATGCTGACGAACAAATGATCGTCAATGTATTGGATAATCTTAACAGATGAATATTCGGCAATATGTCGCAACGCGGTTTGATCCAGAGAATCTCGCCGGGACTTACACATCGTTCAAATACTCAACTGCTAAAACATTTAACGCACGGATTTTACTTTAAAAATTTAATCATGGATGACAAAACTAGAGTTAGTTTCCTCACTTCGAGCAATTGTCCCTGGCACTGTGCCAGAACAAGACTTCGCAAGTGATGAAACTAAACCAAAGTATCCAAAAGTAGATCAATGTTCCGCGGCCTACCCGTCGCAACGCGTCCGAGATACTAAATACTCCCAAACGGGACTTACGGGAAGCGTAAAATACACCGAAAAACTTTACACTACAAATACAGACGGATTATGAAATTATCTTCGGGCCCCACGTTGGGCGCCATTATGTCAGCGACCAACGTGGGTACGACACTTCCGCACTCACGCTGGGACAAACACTCTAGCCCCACGTTGGGCGCCATTATGTCAGCGACCAACGTGGGTACGACACTTCCGCACTCACGCTGGGACAAACACTCTGGCCCCACGTTGGGCGCCATTATGTCAGGGTCCACTAACAAGCAAGCCTTCAACGGGGTTATGATTCCAGTCAGTTGAAAAATCAACTTTGGGGAGTCCCCACATTGAGTACCATTATGTCAGTGTGGCAGTGTGGTCTGCAATTTTCCTTTTTCCGAAAAAAAAAATCTAGTTCGCGAGTTTGCGTGCTGATCGAGTGAGTTGCTCAGTATGCCTTGCGTATGCCGGGCTTGGAACTCGCCGGACGGGGGGGATCTTTCACTCATCGACACAACTACAGCCTGCCACTGAACACTAGAAAACATACCGAGTCTTTAAGTTCACACAAAACGGATTCTTCGACATAAAATTTAGATAAACGGAGCCCGAAGTTAATTTCATAACAAAAAAAGGAACACACGATAAAAACTAAACGGATAATAACACTATAGAGGACCTGTAATAGAAAAGTTATAATAAAAGGAATTTTAAATAAAATGAATGTATGTTTTGTTTTGTTTTGTTTTGAATTGAGGGAGCAAAAGTTTACGTAGGATTTCCTGTTTTACTCGTGAGCTGACGGGTGTTAATGTCAGCTTTGACCCTCCCGCTCGAAACTCCTACTGTTTTACCATGACTCTGTGCTTCTCAGAGTCCCAAATTGAAAGATTACCTGGATGACTTACATCTTACCCCACCCTTTACCTATCGGCCTCTTTAGCCGATCATATTTATAACGCGAATTAATTTTGAGTACGTTATAAAATTCAATTTATTAATAAATTCAAATTGAGCTTACTTTATGACCGTCCATAAACACGGTAAAAGTTATTTGAAATTTCATCACATTTTATACCGAAGTTAAAATGAGATTGATTTAACCCCTCAGGGCGAAGCGCTTATTCATAAGTGGCCGTTTCCAATGGAGGCCTTAAAACTATGCTATCTATTAGCACTTATAATCTAATTGATTCTCCCAATTTAATAAAAAAAATCAAAACAAATTATCCACCATGTGTGGTGACACTTACTCGCTAGTACATTAGTGTTAGTATGGCAAGTGTTCTTAGAACATTCCCAAAGTATCTAGGGATCTTTTTATTTAAGTCTTAAGTGTCGGTTTGTCCGTTCCAAAATCTAACCAGCATTAATCTGTGCTTGGTTATGGCAGTTTAAGTGGACCCTCCGTTAAGAATTCTTTCCTTCCACGTCTTTTGGAACTAAACCCAATGTCCTAGACTCGTCATTCGAGGCCTACGTGTACTTTCCGATGGCCAAACAAAACATAACCGAAAATTCCGGAGTTTGGTTTAATTCATAATACTTCTTCAAAAATTCTCACCAGTCACGTATATGGCATACCATACTAGTGGGAACTTTTGATGAATTCACGGGTTTCACTGCACACAACCGAAATAGCCTACACTTGTCCCTCGGACACCGCGACTAGATCCCGAGACACTTTGGCAAATTACACAGTTTGGAACACTTTATCACTTAAATCTTATCGCTTAATTTAAATCTCAATAACCAACATATTACTGGACGATTTCAAGTGCGCATTAACAATATTTTAAGGCCAGTTGCCCACCAAGGCACATTGAATTCACTATTGCTGGGCGCTTAACCTTATATAGATTATTTCCTTTTTCTTACTGAATTAATCCCGGCTCATCGGTCGGCGATTTATTTGAAATTTTTGGGTATTTAAACTTTCATATTATTGTTTTGATCAATTAGGTTGTGCTGTTTTCGCCCCTCTGGGGCGTTTAAACGAAGTTCACTTTGGTTTTAATGATGTTGGCTTAGCGATTTCGGCCGATTCTTAGGCGATCTTCACCCCTCTGGGGCGATTTATTCGGCCTTTCTGGCGACCTTCGCCGATTCGGTTACGGGATCAAAAGCAAAAGGCAAACAGTGACTTACCCCCTTTTCTGCAGACGCTGTTATTGGCTGACTAAATCTTGCGGTCTATCGGCTACCTGTGTGTATTTCTGTGATTTATGGTGTTGACCTAGTTATGGCGGAGCTGGCTTTAATTCGCGGGCAGCGAATTAAGATGTTGGAGGTGTGTTTGCTGCGTGTATTTGTTGCTGGTGGTGATAACTGGAACGCGTTGTTGATGATGTCGGCGTGGTGCTGGGGTCTTCGTGGCTTTCGTGGTTTTCGTGGTTTTCGTGGTTATTGGCCACGGTAGTGCTGCTTGCGGATGTTGTTGCCACCAAATTGGTGGTGTTTCTGCGGCTGATGAGTGGTCTTGTGGCCAGATGGTGGTACCGCCTACACCAAGGCAGACGACTACCGTGGATTTTCCTAAAATACTTAATAATTAGTTCCACTGGCGTCGTTCATCTCTTCTCCGACAACTTACCTTTTCGTTTTGCTTTTATCTGGGAGAGTTTGGTGAGGGTGGTTTTCCCTAAAATTTTGGGGGGTACAGTGTACCTCAGATTTTCCGAGTCGGTAATCCCGACAAACTCCTGGTTATTCAATCACTTTATCACTGATGACTTACTTAATGAAATTACGGCAGCTAACGCTCGACTTGACACAGGGCTCGTTCGATTGCTAATGTCGGTTGATTCAAAATTTTGCACAGACGCCGAGTATGAAAGCAACTCTGTGCCGTTATTCTTGGTGGCGTGATTTCTTTTTTTCCTTTCTTTTCTTTGTATGTGAAACTTTGCTATATGTTGCCGAAAACTGTATTTTGTGCTGGAATGTTAGTGTTCCCGAAGTAAAGAAAAATAATTTTGCAATGACATTTGCTTTTTGTCAGGGATGGCAAAATTGACAAAGATGAGTTGAGACAATCAATCGGGTATCGATCACCAGAGTGGTTGTTGTGATCATTGCGCCTTGCCGGCGTTACGGCGCCGCCACAAAATTAAAGAAAGGATAGTCATTAATTAAATACTAACATTTTTTTTCTATAAGATGAATAATAATATTAATAAATGATAATAAATTATATTCCATAAATATTTTTACAAATAACTTAAAGCTATTTTGTATTTTAAAGATTTTTCAATTATTTGTTTTTTTATTTTATTTTTCTTTTGGCCGAATTTAGTTGTTTATTATATTTTTTTTTTTTTAGTTTTATCAATTTCTTTTTTTTCAGTTTTGGATCTTTAAAATGTTCTTTTTTTTTAAATAATTTTTTTCTTTTTTTTTTTAGTATGACAATTCCAATTTTATATAAATATACGTATATCTGATTTAAATTGAAACTAACAATTCATTTTTCCTTTTCTTTTCAGATTTTGACTTTAGATGGTTCATGAGTTTTAACTTCAACGTTTGTATTGTATTTTAAAGTTTTCTTCTATTTTTCTTGTTTTAATTAAATAAATGAAATAATTGATTTGGTCTTTTACTTGATGCTGTTAGTAAGTACAGGACAGAGACAGTGACATGTAGGAACAGTGACGTTAAGTTAGGTTAAGGTTTGGTTTAGTTTGTCTTTAGTTTTTTTTTCCTTGTTTACTTCCTTATTCCTTTAAACAAATCCAAATGGCCCTTTAAGGACAAGCTTCGGGATTTATCCTTGTGACTTCCAAGACTTTGAAACGTCTTTTGTCGACCGTGACTTCCTGATGGACTATGGCTCGGATTTGATCCAGAAGGGATATTGTAATTAGATTGACGTTCTTTTTTTTCCTGGCCAACGAATTCATTAAAAAGGAATAGAATCCTAAACAAGAAATTGAAAGTATTAGTTTCCCGCCGAATATTAGATTTGTGTCTTTTCACATTACTTAGGTTCACTTCACGCCGCGCAAACTTGTCGAACACGTTTCACTTTTAGGAATTTGGGTTTCTACACCTTTCACTTCCTCTCTTTGGTTTTTCTTGGACTTGTGTCCTGTTACAAAGTTTTGTCACGTATGCCCTTCAGAATTTTGGCAACCTTTTACCATGACTTTGTTTCCAAGGTTAGAGTGACGTTTTCCAAAGTGCTGATTTGACATTCAACCCCACATGGTTGACTATGAACGTATTGTATACCAGTTACAACCATAGTGTCAGTTTGGTCAACATGGTGTGGATTGCAACCGTAGCTTCGAATTTGAAACGGGAAAATTATGTTTGATTTTCAATAATAATAATCAACGTGACCGTCACAAAGCCAGGTCTTTTCTTGTAACCCGTGTAACGAAAAGATTTGGGGAAAAAGGTAGCGGTTTTCATTGTATCCTTCCCAAAAATTAAGTAGGAAATGTGTTCTTACAACTACAATATTCTATTGTAACCCGTATGTGTTTTCGTCAAAAACTCACTTAAAACATACAATTGGGTCATGGGTTTAAAACATGTTTATACTGCACTCGAAATCTAGAGATAAATCAGCTGTTCCTGTGAATGAAATCTAGACAATCGAGATTTCGGTCGCCGCATAAACGCGGTATTAGTGCATTCACTGAGCCAATGGAACGAAACAGTTATTGTCAGTTTCACGTGAGTATCATAGATCTTTTACACGAAGTGGCAACTCTATGCTGGGTATTTAGTCATACAACCACACTGCACATAGAATAACACATACCATAGAAGGTTTTATTCGCTCAATAAATTAAACGTCATAGGTACGATGGAAAGTAAACATTGGATGGTAGAAATATGGGTTCAATAATACCAGATAGTGGCAATAGTATACAGCGATCAACATAGGAACAACAACCGAATTTCGTGTTTTTGTGGCAAACTAGTTGTGTTAAATACAATACAAATGTATACCAACGATAAAAGTCAATAAAAAAGTGCAAAATATATTTAAATTTTTCAGTTCTACACCAAAACGACAGGAAAAAGTTAAGTGAATATATTTTGTAACTCCACCTGGTGTAAGATAATTTTAAATTTAATTGCTCTCATTTCCACAAACCTACGATGAGAGTGTGAAATGAAACGTCAGATGAGAGAATAAGTTTATTTAGGTATGTATTAGTATGCTGTAAACCGTCCGTTGTCATAGTAAACTTCGACGATTTCTTAAGTGTGTCCGTAAGGGGCGCGGTCAGCGTGGAGAAATCGTTGATAAATCTACGATACCACCCTACGGTACCAAGAAATTTTCGGACCTCCTTCGCATTCTTTGGTGGTGTTAATTTTACAATAGCCTCGATCTTCGATTGGTCAGGTTTAATCTTTCCTCCTCCGACAATATAGCCTAAATATCGTAACTCTCGATGGCAAAACTTTGACTTCTGCATATTAATCGTAAAGCCGGCTGCAGTCAATCTTTCTCCCACCGTCTTCAGCATTTTCGTGTGTGTTTCGAAATTTGGTGACACGACCAACAAATCGTCTAGGTAGACAAATACTCTATCTTTAAGTTCTGATGGTATCACTTTATCCATCAGGCGACATAGGCGTTGGGCAGCGTTGCACAGACCGAAAGGCATCACTTTAAATTGATACTGAGGCCTTCCAGGTACTGTGAACGCTGTCTTTGGCCGACTGGATTCCTCTAAGGGAATTTGCCAAAACGCATCTTTGAGGTCAATAGCTGATATAAAGTGTGTGTCTCCTAAACGTGCTAACAGTCCGTCGATGTTAGGTAGCGGGTAAGCATCCTTCTTGGTGACCTTGTTTAACTCTCTGGCGTCTAGGCATAATCGATTTTTGTCTGGTTTGATCACCAGAGTAGTTCGATTATTCCATTCTGAACAAGTTGCTAACTCTATTACATCGAGCTCAATCATTCTATCCACTTCGGCGTATAACAATTTTTGTACCGCGGAACTTACTGGATAAAGACGCATTTTCTTAGCTGACGAGTCACCGATATCTATACAATGCATCTCTAAACTGGTTTTACCCAAGCCATGTTTTGTGTAACATCGAAATGAACATTTTATTTCTTCTAAGTCTGCTAATTGACGTGGTGATAGTTGATGCATTTTTATTTCCTCATTGTTTTCGTTAACAGATTTCGTTGATTTCTTCCCCATCAAAGCAGATTCGCATTCCTATACTCTTCCAAAAGTCATAGCCCAAGATCAATTCTTGTTTCAGATTGGGTACAAGATATAACGTGGTATCCACTGATTTTGCGCCGATCTTGATCTGAGTCTTTATTTTTCCAATTATTGAATGATCTGTGCCATCTGCGGTTTTTATTGAAGATTTAAAGTCTTTTATTTCGGCGTTCATTTCTTTTACTTTTTCTAAACAATTTTTGCCAAGGCAACTTACGGATGCTCCACTATCCATCAAACCTCTTAAGATTACATTATTTAGTGAAACGGTCATATACGGTCGTAGATCTTCTTCGCAATTAATTATAGCTGATTTATTTCCTTTTTTTCATTTTTTCTATCATGATACCTTTGACGTGCTTTTAGTATCTTGTTACTAACACTTGGGCAGTAATCTTTAAAAATTGCGTCTCGTGTTTTATTGTAGTTTTCCAATCGAATTTCGTAAGGCAAAAGCTTCTTTACTTTAACCTCTGTTTGATTTACACTATAGTCTCTGGTCAGGATAAGTTTGTTTGCGCCTTCGTTTTTCCGTTCTGCCATATTGTCTTCTTCCTTGTCGCTCATTTTGATGTTATTGGTATCTATTGAATTATTTCCCTCTGTTTTATTGTCCCATTCGCTACCCATCACGTACTCGAGAAAATGGTCACTTACTGGACAATTTCGCTTGAACATGACTGTCCAGTTTTTTTCATGTTCAATTTGTCGTTTCCCAAGCATCTCGGACAAGTGTGGTTGGTTACGTTATCGAACCCACATTTGTAACAAAAGAGGGTTCTCTGCTTTACTGTACATTCGATAAAGGAATGTTCGGGCGATTTGCAATTCCAACACGTTAATTGCTTTGCAGGTAGCGTATTTCGTGTCAATGCTTCAACTTGCTGCAAGTCTACATCAGCCAACCCATCCACATCTATTTCGTTAATCCTTCTGTAATTAGGCATTTGTTGTCTATATGGCATTCTCTTTGATATGTTCCTCTCCGCTCGTTTGCATTCTTCGAGGAGTTGATCGATTGTGTATATTTTTATAGGAAATATTAGCTGTGCTAAACCATCTTTTAAATTGTCCTTCGTTATTCTGACCAGTTCGTCCTCAGGTACATCGTTTCTAATTTGATCTTTTAGTTTAACAATTTCTGATATGAACATATCTGCAGTTTCGTTTTGCATTTGTCTTCGTTCCATTATGCGGCGATGTATTTCAAAATCACTTTCGAAATTTCTAAACTTTTTGATTATGTCTCGACGCAATTCAGGCCATTCACATATTGGGTTTTGCTTGCGATATGACCAGAACCAAACACTTGCATTCCCGCTTACTAAATGGTGAAAACCTTTCATCACAACATCCCATGGACAATTATAGTTCTCTCTTAATACTTCTACACGAAATATGAAGTCTTCAACAGTATATGACTTATTGGAACCATCGAACTTTAGTTCCCACTAAGACAAGTCTTTAGGATATGTTTGTCTTCCAGATGACGGCATACTGTAGTTAATGCCATAGGAAGGTGGTTGTTGTTGGAATATAGGCAGTCCCATTTGATGTGCTTGAAATCTATGTGGTTGTGTGGGTGGATGTAAATTTGGGTAGTATTGATTTGGTTGTCCTAGGCAAGGTTGATCTTGACTTAAGTCCTGTGGTGGTTGGTTCATGTGCTGGGTTGGGTTGTTTTGTTGTTGCTGGTTAGGGTTATTATGTGGAATATTTAAGTTTTGGTAGGAGTTTTCGTTGTAATTTGGCATGTTCATGCGGGAATTATTATTCTCGAAAGCCGAATTGAATTCGGACCTTAACGATTCACGAATCATACGCGGTATTAAAGCCTGCATATTCGACTGAACTTCCCTAATGATGCTCGCCTGTGCGGCGCTTACCGATGCACTAACTATTTCATGGATATCAGGAGCATTTGAATTGATGGGCATGGCCGCATTAGCATTCACGCTCAAACGAGGTACATTGGAGTTTGCATTAGACATGTTGCTATTATTCGTTTGCCTTGCTGTGATACTGCTATACGGTGGTGTTGTAATTGTACAATCACTAGCCGTAGATGATTGCGATGTTGACTGCGTGGCTAAATTCGGAGGAAATTGAATGCTCAACAGAGGTGTTACAGCGTTGGTCACTACAAGGGGGTTAACTACGTTAGCAGCCGAAGTGGCTGGGGTTTGATAAATATTTGAATTATCTGGTGAAGCGTTTCCGGTGGAAGACCGTAGTCCCCTTCGACTCATTATCTAATTATCGAACAAGAGCAAAACGTAATCGATTTATATAGTCAAAACTGTTCTCCTTTGAGATTATGGAGGTATGGTTAACTGAACAGTCCTATACCCCGATCTGAAGATGGGTTTACTTTACAAGAAGGAAATATTGTCGGTTTCCTCTTCAAATAGTATTTTCGTCTCTATCGGGTATGAGTGCAATCTTTTAAATGCAGTGGATTATAATAATGGATTTTCGTTCAATGAACTTATTTCTCATGGATAACTCTTACAAGCAATTATCATCGGAATACCTTAGAACACCACGTTAATCAATTCTGCTAAATATTTTGATTAAGCAGAATTAGGATCATCCTCAAATAGAATGTGAATTAGCTCTATATCCCAGCGACGAAAAAAAAAACTTAATATGTTTTCTACTAAAACAAATAGTTCAATATTGGTATTAGGTGTGAATTATAACGATCATGAAACGATTACACAATTAATAATATTACCCTAATAAGTTACATATAGTTAAGGTTTATATAACAAAAATTACCTTTTTACGATTAGTAAACAATTACAAAATAGTGGTTGAAATATTGTAGTGGTTTATGAAAGTTGGTGTTTGTTGTTGATGAATCCTGAATATTTTCCTAAGTTTCAATAATTTTGTCCAATTTAATATTTTGACTTGCCTCTAAAACTTTAGAGAAAGAAATATTTAAGTTTTGGTTATTGAATTTAAAATTTTCATTGTTTATAAAAATTAAACAAATAAATTTAATTGCGCCAATTAATGATTTCATAATGCGATTAAGATTTTTCCCCATTCGTTAATTGATCCCTGTCATCTTAGTACGAAAACTGTCGGAGACTCTTATGGTATCGTTTCTCCTCAAATCCAAACAATTTAATAATTAGCCATATAGGCATTCAAATTCCGATTTAGATCTCGGACTCAATTTGAAACAATCATAAGACATTTCGAACTCTGTGTAACCTCCTTGTTACGTCGCAACGTGGCATGGTATTTTAGTTACCTGTCAGGACATACGTAGCAAATTGGTATCAACATTTCCGAGAAAAGTGTGAAACATATAGAAAATATGTGAAATCAAACGGTATTTGAGTCTTTTGAAGCCTTTTCTTGTCGTATTGCGATACAGAAGCAAAATAACTCCCCATTTCAGACAAGGAATCATGACTTTTGAATCGGATTTGATCTGAAACGACGGCGTTTGACTCAACAGCAAAAAATCATGTTCCGTTTCCGTCACAGCACATGCATGACACTGTTGTGTCTTCCGGGACATACGGGCATTGGAATTTAATAATTTCTTGCTGAATGTAAGCATTTAAAACAAATGCTCGAACGTTGGGCGCCAAAATGTAACGAACCTCTTTCTGACGGATGTTGGCACGCTGGTGTTCGCTGCGGCTGTAGCTCGCCGGATGTGGGGGGATCTTTTCCATCAGGCTCATACATTTAAATTCCGTGCCGGTTACAATTGAAATGAGACAGTCGGTGACACGTTAAAAAAAAACATTCGTGAAGAATAATAGGAGATTATGTGTCGTTATTGACACGCGATGATTAATAAACGGACGGACAGTTGACTGGGATACAATAACAAGTACCCGCCTCGGCAGCAATTAGGACAATCGGACTCATCTAAGACAGAACTCTGGTGTCGGTTGTTCTGTCCAGGCAGCCCTCCCCTTATGACTTTTCAGTCATCCTATGATGCTGTTTTGCCTGGAAGATAAATAACAACATCCCTAATTTTCACTCACCAACCTTCCACACTGCATTTCAATCACTACAAAAAAAACAATTAGCACATATTTTCACAAATACTACAAATTATTACAGTTTCTTTTATTCTAAATATAAAAATTAAAGAAAGGATAGTCATTAATTAAATACTAACATTATTTTCTATAAGATGAATAATAATATTAATAAATGATAATAAATTATATTCCATAAATTTTTTTACAAATAACTTAAAGCTATTTTGTATTTTAAAGATTTTTCAATTATTTGTTTTTTTATTTTATTTTTCTTTTGGCCGAATTTAGTTGTTTATTATATTTTTTTTTTTTAGTTTTATCAATTTCTTTTTTTTTTCAGTTTTGGATCTTTAAAATGTTCTTTTTTTTTTGATATAATTTTTTTCTTTTTTTTTTTAGTTTGACAATTCCAATTTTATATAAATATACGTATATCTGATTTAAATTGAAACTAACAATTCATTTTTCCTTTTCTTTTCAGATTTTGACTTTAGATGGTTCATGAGTCTTAACTTCAAAGTTTGTATTGTATTTTAAAGTTTTCTTCTATTTTTCTTGTTTTAATTAAATAAATGAAATAATTGATTTGGTCTTTTACTTGATGCTGTTAGTAAGTACAGGACAGAGACAGTGACATGTAGGAACAGTGACGTTAAGTTAGGTTAAGGTTTGGTTTAGTTTGTCTTTAGTTTTTTTTTCCTTGTTTACTTCCTTATTCCTTTAAACAAATCCAAAGGGCCCTTTAAGGACAAGCTTCGGGATTTATCCTTGTGACTTCCAAGACTTTGAAACGTCTTTTGTCGACCGTGACTTCCTGATGGACTATGGCTCGGATTTGATCCAGAAGGGATATTGTAATTAGATTGACGTTCTTTTTTTTCCTGGCCAACGAATTCATTAAAAAGGAATAGAATCCTAAACAAGAAATTGAAAGTATTAGTTTCCCGCCGAATATTAGATTTGTGTCTTTTCACATTACTTAGGTTCACTTCACGCCGCGCAAACTTGTCGAACACGTTTCACTTTTAGGAATTTGGGTTTCTACACCTTTCACATGGTAAAATAAGTAAGGTAAACGCACTAGGAATTGTTACAACAAACACAGGCATTTTGTTTTTGTTTGGTGTCCATAATCTGTCAAATTTTCTTCATGTGTGTATCTACTGTAAAAGTAAACAAAAAAGTACACAAACAAAATGCATGTGAATTTGACATAAGAGGAACACCTAAGCAAGAAATATGTTGAAATCAGCTGTTCTAACGAGTTTACCTTACTCATTTTACCATGACCTTTCACTTCCTCTCTTTGGTTTTTCTTGGACTTGTGTCCTGTTACAAAGTTTTGTCACGTATGCCCTTCAGAATTTTGGCAACCTTTTACCATGACTTTGTTTCCAAGGTTAGAGTGACGTTTTCCAAAGTGCTGATTTGACATTCAACCCCACATGGTTGCCTATGAACGTATTGTATACCAGTTACAACCATAGTGTCAGTTTGGTCAACATGGTGTGGATTGTAACCGTAGCTTCGAATTTGAAACGGGAAAATTATGTTTGATTTTCAATAATAATAATCAACGTGACCGTCACACCTTCCAGATCAAAATTGCAAAAAACTTAAAAAAATTCGATTTTTTTCCAATGTTCAGGTCCATAGGTAGCAAACCGTTCAAAATTCAAGGAAACAATCCACTACAAAAATTTACCTACGATCTCAATAAACAAATTTCTAGAACATATAAACTTCCTAGAGATGATTCTTAACACTGTTTAGGTGGCACGCAAAAGTGAAAAATTTGCCGAAAATTTTTTAATTTCATTTTTTTTACCTTTTTCTCCTCTTCAGGTCCATAGGTAGCAAAAAATGAAATATGCCTGGCCAGAACCATGTGTTTGTCGAAGGGTTAACACCGTTTAGGTAGCGCTTAGGTATCACGCGATCATGCACCGACAGCAGCAGCACAGGCAATGCAGTAAGCTCAGCACACGCAACAAGGGACGCAGCACACAATATAAAAGCGACACGACGCTCACATCGAGGCATTACACAGCGCGACGTCAACGAGAGCTCAGCGGTGAAAGTTATAAAGTGAAAGTGAAAGTAAAAAAAGTGAAAGTGCTACAGTGTGAAAATATTGATTTATTTTGCTACGTTTGCGGTCATCAAACCAGAAAAAAAACATCTACATGATTTCAGAAGGAAAAGAATCTTTTAACTAGTGAATTCAAAAGAGCATATACATTGTTTTTCGACGAAGTGGACTTGACCGGTAAAAATTACACACCTAATACAGTGTGTCGCCAATGTTATAACAATCTCATGGCATGGTTGAGTGGAGGCAGAGGTACTATGAAGTATTGTAAGCCGGTAAACTGGATTAATCGCCCAGGTGATCATGATGCAACCAGTTGCTATGCCTGCGTAAATTACACATGTCGTCTAAATCGACATTCTGAGAAGAACAAAATTTATAAAGCAACTGCAACAGCCACACTACCAGTGCTTGCACCTGAAAATTTTGTATCACCAAGGCCGCCAACTCCAGATCGTACTACAGAATTTACAGCAATGAGTACAGCAAGTGGTGTTACTTATGAAGATCCATTTGATACCGATTATGAGCCCCAACAGGGAAGAGATGGACCACAACTAATAACACAAATGGAAATGGATTTCATTGTGGCCATATATGAGCCCCAACAGGGAAGAGATGGACCACAACTAATAACACAAATGGAAATGGATTTCATTGTGGCCATATTGGGATTATCGCAGCGACTTGCAATATTTTTGACAGCTTTTTTAAAGCAAAGAAAACTCACACATGCTAATGTTAACTCTACGGCGTACCGCAAACGACAAGCTGAATTTCAGATGCTCTACACTCTAAATGATGACAATTCGTTCGCTTACTGCAACGATATAAAAGCTTTGGTGGTAAAAATGGGAATGAACTACATCGCTAGTGAGTGGAGATTATTTATTGATGGTTCTGTTTCAAGCTTGAAAGCAGTGTTGTTGCATGTGTCGAACCGAAAACCTTCCATTCCGCTAGCAATGGGTATCAACATGAAAGAAAGCTATGAAACATTGAAAGATATAATGGAAAAAATCAAATATTACGAAAATAAATGGAAGATTTGCTGTGATTTGAAGGTCATCAACATTTTGCAAGGGATCATCGATAAGGGCGGCTTCCCAAAATTCTTTTGTTTTCTTTGTAATTGGGATTCACGCTCACCTCTGAATCAATTCCAATGTAACTCGTGGAGGCCAAGAGGAAGTGTGGATGAACAAATGCAACAACATAGACTGAAGAATGCACCTTTAATTGACAATACTCAAGACATCTTGCTGCCACCGCTCCACATAAAATTGGGAATTGTTAAAAAATTCATCGAAGTGGCCGTTGTAAATTGTCCAAACGCATTCGACTATTTGAAAAGCGTTTTCCCAAAGCGTAGCGATGACAAAATTAAAAAAGGTATTGTAGTAAATTTAAAACGAATTTTTGTTCACCTAATTGTACTATTTACACTATGTTAATGTTTTCTTTCTGTCTTTATTTTTTGTTTTCATTTAACAGGCGTACTTAATGGCCCTGTCATTAGAAAGCTATTCAAGAGCAACTTTGATTCATCGCTTGATGAAAATCATTCAATGGCATGGATTTACCTTCAGCGTGTATGCACCAGAGTCTTGGGAGGGGATCGAGACGAGGAACCGGAAGCAAGAGAATGGGTGAAACAAATGCTGCATTATTTTGAGATAATCGGCGCATCGATGACATTAAAGCTGCATTTTTTTCATTTTGACGATTTTATCAAACAACTCCCTACCGAATCCGATGAGCAAGGAGAACGGTTTCACCAAACCACAATACCCATTGAAAAACGGTACAAAGGCAAAAACCTCGACGCATTCCTTGCAGAGGTATGTTGGTGGAGTCACAAGATCACCCTGTATGATGTTAATGAAGTATTTGAAGAAGAAAGAGCTGATGATGGAGGGCAGTCTGGAAGCAACGTGCCTGTGGACACCATAATTGCTGAATCAGAGTCAGATTCGGACGACGATTTGGATCCACAACTTAAGAGAGCGCGATTTGCAAGTCCAGGGCCATCAACATTATGAACATAATACGAATACTTTTTTTTAATATTTTTGTAATAGATAGCATAGTATCTCAATGTTGAAGTAAATAAAAAACAAATGAAATTAAAAAACGGTGTTAAGAATAATTCCCAGGAAGTTTATATGTTCTAGAAATTTGTTTATTGAGATCGTAGGTAAATTTTTGTAGTTGATTGTTTCCTTGAATTTTGAACGGTTTGCTACCTATGGACCTGAACACGGGAAAAAAGGTAAAAAAATCGAATTTTTTTAAGTTGTTTGCGATTTTGATCTGGAAGGTGAAGTTTTTTTGATTTTATATGTTCGCAATTTTTGTTCTTTATGACTAGAGCTACAACTTTGCCTCAGAGAGTAAATTCTGAACCGTTTGCAAGATATGAGCCTGAGAAAATTATCACATTTTTACGAAAATGATACCGAGGCCCCAAATCTTTGGCGGCCCATGAAAAAAAAAGTGCATGACTTTGGGAAAAATTGGGAAACACGGGTCTTTTTTTTTAGTCTTTTATCACGTAGTGGTGTCCGTATATGGTTATTTTGCCATGATTTAAAAAATTACACACAGTGTAATTGAATACCAATACATAAATTTCAGTCGGGTGAACCCTTAGTCATCCATTGCGTGGGAGTTTTGTTAAAAACGCCCATACTCAAATGTGACCATATTCAATAACAGACAGACATTGCACTAAATATTATTGAATACCCAAATTAGTTAGTTTCCTCCCAATATTTATAAGCGAAGTACAAAATGGGCATGGCAAGTTGCTGCCAAAATGTTGATCAATACCAAATTTTATTAAGATCGGTTATGACTTATTGGAGACACCGAATCGGCAAACCGCAAATACGCCCAAATTTTGTATAGGAGGTACGAAACTGGGCGTGGGACAACACTCAGTTATTATTTACGCAGTAGCTTTTAGGAAAATTTTGCCTAGTACCGAATTTTATTAAGATCGGTTGTAGTTTACGATAGTTATGGTGTCGACCATTTTCTATAGGAGAGATTTATTTAACTAAATATTGACTAGTACAAACTTTCATAAAGATTGGTTCGGTTTTGCGGGACTTCCCGTGCCGAACAACCAGACGCCCAAAGAACTTTTGTATAGGAGGTACCACAATGGGCGTGGCAAAATCTCCCTTGCTTTAATCGGTGATTGGCGTTTGATAACGTGAAGCGATATACCTCATTTCATTAAGGTCGGAAGTGTTTCACGCGATTTATCACATTGGCAACCCTGACGAACACCCTGTTTTTTATGGGAGGTACCAGAATGGTCGTGATAATCTCGCCCATTTCCTCCAGTTAAGTAGGCATTTACAGATTATTACCGGTGTGTGAGTTGAAGTTAATCACATCTACCAGAAGAAAGGTTTGAAAGAAATAAAAATTTTTGCTAAATGTGTCGATTTGAATGGGAGGTACCAGAAGGGATCATTGTGATCTGTAAAGATTTACGGCAGTTATCGTGTTGACCAGCCAGACAGACAGACGGGCATGGCTCAATCGTCTTAAAAAGTCCTAAAACGAATTTCGTCCAAAGATACTAAGGGTCTAATATGGCTCCTTCGATGTGTTACATTTTTTACGCATTAAATGATACATACCCCCATCCCTATGGGTGAGGGTATAAATAAATTAACAACGGCAGAAATACGTACAAATAAATTTGTTAATACTTTATTTAAAAATATCATTGAGAGATAAAATAAAATGGAGAGCAATAATAGGCGTGTTTTCGTTACAAGCTAGCGATTACCGCTTGCTAGTAACCAAAACTGCAAACTAGCGATAATTTATTATAATATATATATTCGTCATGCTCTAACACATGGTTTGCAATTATCCTTGAATATGTATATATTCTTCTCCTTGTCTTGCCTCACAATGAAGATATCCAACACTGTTTTTCTGATTTTTTCATAGTGGCAACTTTCTACTTTTTTAAACCGGAAACACATATAATCGTCTTGCTCTAACACATGGTTTGTAGTTGTTCTTGTTAAATGTTAATATTTTCTCCTTAACGATAACGATATCCAACACAGTTTTTCCGATTTTTTTTTAAGACTGATAACTTTATGCCTGCTTAGAACTGAAATTGAAGCGGTAACTGTAAGTGCCGCTTAATATCGTTAGCACTCCATAGTGATAATCTAAGCCACCGGTGTAACCAAAACACGCCTAATGTGCAGCAGCCTTCAGCAAATTCTGGTGAACCGGTGACGTCATAATTGGACAACTGTATCAGTAGATATATAATAGGCGTGTTTTGGTTACACCGCTTGTTTAGATTATCACTTATTTTGCATGGAGAGCTAAGCGATATTAAGCGGTACTTGCAGTTTTAATAGTTATTGACCTTGAACCGAACAATTATTAAAAAACATAACAACTGAAAGATCGAATAATATAAACTTAAAGGAGTATAATTTGAAGACGGTACACTCTAACGCCAATCTTATGGCAATCGTTGCATGTATAGGAAAGCATGTATAGGAAAGATATGTTGTGAACATTGATGGTTATGCCAAATTTTTGTTGTGGATGTTTTCGCACAACTAGAAGTGTTGAGATACTTCTCGCTAAGTTGAGTTTTGTTTAGCCCTATAATATGTGCTGATACATATACCTAAATACTTGTGGAGAATGGAGCTGCTGATATGCCTTGGTGGGCATTGAAATAGCTATATTCTCAACCATCCAACATAATAATCAATTTCACACATTTCTTTATTAATATTTCCATTAAAATTTACATTTTCATAGAAAAATCACTTTTTAAGAGTTATTTATCTTGAACCAAACAATTATTAAAAAACGTAACGACTGAAAGATCGAATAATATAAACTTAAACGAATATGATAAGATTATCTTAGAAGTTCTTAGACAATATCCCCATCTGTTGAATAGCAACAAGAATATTAAAATGAAAATCATGCCAAACCTATGGGGTCAACCGCAGAAGATGATAGTTAAGAAGGAGCCAGCTGAAACTGAAATCCCACCCAGTGTTGGTGTTGCAGCAGTCACAATGGGATAGAAGTTGTCTGTTTTGCTGAAGACGTACTACCAGACCTTTCCTCCTAGCAGCAAACCAAAGCATCAACCAAAGTGTTTTAGCCGAATTGCAATTAAGTGGGTAATTAATACGAGTCGATGCTTATTTGATTTAAATAAGTTTTTATTTCAAAAGTTTTACATGAGATGGTCTTTTTCAATCTGATTATAAGCTTAAGCCCGGTATTCAGTTTTTATGAAATGTTCGTTGTCATAAGAAGTACGTGTATAAAAAATAACGAAAATTTCATGAACCGAAAATTTCGCTCACTTTTGGTTGGTACTCAGCTCATTGCGAAAATTTCGTAGGCAAAGTCAATTACAGGGTTGTTACGACCAAGTTATTTCTTACGACAACAATTGTTTGAGACCAGAATTTTGCCATTTTGATCATTTTAACAAGTAAAAGCAACACGGCATTCGTTAAAAATAAAATAGAGCGCATAGAGGCATTATAAATTAAATATTTGCAACAGAATTTTCCGTTTAGAGATAAATGACAAAATTTCTTACGAAAATTTCGCAAAAACTGAATACGGGGCTTTCGTACTCAGCTATTTGCGAAAAATTCATATGCACACTTTATCACAGGGTTGTTACGCCAAAGTTATTTCGTACGATAACCATTGGGCTTTTACCTATTACAGACCCGCTCGCAAAAATGAAAAATGTAATGTAAAATATCATATTTGGGGGAAATGTGTTTCCAAAGTTAGGGTTTCCAAACTTCGCATATATGAGGGGTTACATATATAAAAAAATTAAACAATTTTTGATAACACGCTTAGTTATAAAATGTTTTTTTAAATTTTCCGTAAACATGTTGAACGTATAAAATTAAGCAATATTTTTCGATAACTCAAATATCGAACAAAATAAAATTATTTAAAAAAAAACAAGCGATTTTTAGCCACAAAAATAGCAGAAAGCTTTATAACACAAAAATACTATGTCCATGCCGCGAAACCGGTGTTGGATCCACCCCAGAGGAGAAAATCCCTAAGGCCGGCCATGCAGAAAACTTTATACTACAAAAATACTATGCCGAAGCCGGTGTTAAAGCTACTCCAGAGGAGAAAATTCCTAAGCCCGGCCGAAGGCCCTCCACGCGGAATAATTTATACCGCAAAAATACTATGCCGAAACCTGTGTTGACCTACCCCTGAGCCGAAAATCCCTAAGCCCGGTCGAAGGCCCTTCACGCGGAAAACTTTATAATACAAAAATACTATGCTGAAGCTGCGAAGCCTATGTTGAAAAATGTGATTTTTTCTGAAAAATATGAAATTGTTATACCAATCGATAACTGTATAACTAAGCCAGCATTCGAAAAAGTTATTCAATTTTACAAGTTTATCTTTAAAAAATATATTCGATAACTTTTGGAAATTTCAACAGCCGATATGTGGAAAACGCAATAACGCGTGTTATCGTCAATTTTCGTTTAATTAGTTTGGTTTATTTTGTAACATGTTCTACAAAAATTCTTCCGCACAAGTCCAATACTTTTTTCTTTTCGCGAGTAGGCCCTAAAGTAGAGTTAAAATTATCAGATAGATATGACAGACATATCTGAAGGAGTTATCGATAAACACAGAATGATTTATCTGACAGACTCCATTTGAAGCAAAACACCACAGTGTTAACATCAACGGATTGCGTTTACAAATGTCTTGTAACAATTACTTGATTGCCCACAGAAAGCGAAAAGGGAAGAGGAGACGCTGCTGATAACATTTGTTATGCACACCAACACACGTGCATATTGTCAGGAAAAAGCTAAACTCACACATCCGTTTATGTTGTTTACGCGTTTATATTTTTTATTTATAAAATTGATATTTTATTAAATAAAATTACACTGAAGATTTGTATTTTTTTCATTAATCATTAAATTCTATGTAATTTTTAGTCTTTCGCTTTTCTCTCGGACATTTTATCACTCGCTCTCTGCTTTATCGATGACTTCAACCAAATAGTTTGGGTTTCAAACTATGTTGAAGACTACCATTCGACATATATGTCTAATCCGTCTGATAATCTGAAAAAAATGGCGTCCCATAGCATTCCATGAAGGGATTGAGGAGAGCTTCTCACAATCACTACCACGTACACTATCCTTGCACAACCGACGGCTACAAAAAATTCGGTACATTACCCCTTTTGTAATCGGTAAATTTACAAAGGTGCCAATGATTATTGGGAATATTGCCCAATTAAATTGCTAGCCATATGTGGCCAAGTGCAAACGCTTATATCACATTTAGGTAATTTTATGCAAGGTTTTTTTTGTGTGGGCCATTTGTACTTGTTCGAGAAATCCAGTTGTTATCCCGACTTTTCACATTCGACCTCTGGCAACCCTTTTTCCTGGAACTAAAAGAATCCTGGCAGCCCTGTAGTGTAAAAATAAACCATAGAATAATACATACCATAGAAGTTTTTATTCGCTCAATAAATTAAACGTGGCAATAGTATACAGCGATCCACAAAGGAACAACAACCGAATTTCGTGGTTTTGTGACAAACTAGTTGTTTTAAATACAATACAAATGTATACCAATGATATAAGTCAACAAAAAAGTGCAAAATATATTTAAATTTTTCAGTTCTACACCAAAACGACAGGAAAAAGTTAAGTGAACATATTTTGTAACTCCACCTGGTGTAAGGTAATTTTAAATTTAATTGCTCTCATTTCCACAAACCTACGATGAGAGTGTGAAATAAAACGTCAGATGAGAGAATAAGTTTATCTATGTATGTATTATTCTATGAAATATACGTTAATTTGTTCTGGTCATAGAATAATACATACGTAGATAAACTTATTCTCTCATCTGACGTTTCATTTCACACTCTTCATCGTAGGTTTGTGGAAATGAGAGCAATTAAATTTAAAATTTTCTTACACCAGATGGAGTTACAAAATATGTTCACTTAACTTTTTCCTGTCGTTTTGGTGTAGAACTGAAAAATTTAAATATATTTTGCACTTTTTTGTTGACTTTTATCGTTGGTATACATTTGTATTGTACTTAACACAACTAGTTTGCCACAAAAATACGAAATTCGATTGTTGTTTCTTTGTTGATCCTTGTATACTATTGCAGCTATCTGGTATTATTAAACCCATATTTTCCAAAATCCAATGCTTACTTTCCATCGTACCTATGACGTTTAATTTATTGAGCGAATAAAAGTTTCTATGTATGTATTATTCTATGCACCAAAGGATGTATGCGATGTGTTTTATATTTTGTATGACTATCTTGACAAGAAATATTGAATTTATTATTTATGTAGCTCACACTTTCAGGTCAGTATAACAAATCAAAACTTCGCTAGGAACCAATGTGGGGCACAGCTTAAAGGCGGCCACAAAAGAAGCCTTGGTGTTGCACTACAATGCCGAAATGACATCAATGTCGATATCCGACAAACGCAAGATCAATACGAATTCATACTGGTCTATTTGGTAGATTTGAATGTTTTCAAAATCTATTTACGTTCCACGTAATTACGAACCACAGAAAATATGGATGAAATACTGCCGACTTCACACACATTTTTAAAGCTAAGCACCTCCAGTCATCGACGCTAATTACCATATTTCCTGTAAATAATAGATCTAGTGCGATACGGTTTTCCACAAGTATTTCCCTGTCACTATTGTTCCCTGGGCATGTCTATTATACGGCTTACTCTAGAAAAATTAAAAAAATACTGCGTCGGATAGTACATGTTATTTTAAGCAAAAAAATGTAAATAACAAAATCGGGGCAAATGCATAGTTTCGGAGTTATGACCCCGTATGTTGAAAATTTGAAAAAAATTCGATAATTTTTAAAAATTTCAACATCCCGTAACTCGATAACTACGCGAGTTATCGAGAAATGCTAGCTAATTAGTTGAGTTTATTTTGACTTCTTTTACACCAAAAAGTTATGCTATCAATAGCGACATTAACCCCATTACCCTCTCACACACCCGAAATTTTGGGGACCATAACTCCGAAACAATGCATTTGCCCAAATTTTGTTATTTTACCTTTTATTTCTTTAAAAAACGTGTTCTGCCCCCTTAAAAAACTCATGTATTTTGTTTTTGTACTCGGTGGCATTCTTGTGTAGTTGATATGTATTTGTGTATAGTTTCACAGCTGAAGCGATTGAGACAAAAACAAAATGCCTGTTGTTGGTGCTTACAACTACAAACACAACTTTTGCTATTACCATGTTTCCGAGCAAATGCTGCATAAAAGACAAACGTCAAAATTTAGACTACTTGTCAAAATTTTGTGTAGCCCTGGGGCTGGTGAAAATTTTGACAATAAATACTCACGCTAATCTCAAAATGTTAGTCAATCAAAATTACTTGATCGATAAACACACAGCATTGTTCGAGAAATCCGGTTGTTATCCCGACTTTTTACATTGGGCCTCTGGCAACCCTACTTGTCACCCTTTTTGGTGGAACTAAAAAGAATCCTGGCAGCCCTGTAGTGTAAAAATAAACGTTAATTTGTTCTGGTGGGTGATTTCATTTTCTATTTGTAAAACATTAATAAATACGTTGCTAGACATTTGTTGAATAGATTAACACGATCTGTTACATAAAAAATGTATAAATGGAAACAAAAATTTGAATTAATCAGGTAAACTCGATCTAAATTATTTTGAAATTTTTCGGTCAAATGACCGACGCATTTGGTGGTGTTCATTACATCAGCTGATTTTTGTGACAAACTGTAATTAATTTTCTCTTTCCACGAATTTTATTCCTTTTGGCTGGGTTTGTTTTGGTATTGCAAGTATTTGTTGCATTTATTTACATGTAAAGCATTGGAAAATGTCCAAAGTCCTGATAACCCCCGATCTATTTAGTAACATTAACTACGATATGGATAAATTGAATGTAAGCGGTAATGTAAGTAGCACATGGGATACAATTACACAGCCCCTAACATAAGATACATAATTCGTAATCAATATAGAAAGCAACAGCAGCCGGCAATAGTCCAAAAGAGTCAACATTACTGATTGTGTTTTCAAACAGTGACATCAATGCTGCCATCTATCATTTGGGTAAGTCCCTAGAGGCACCCTGGGAGAATAAAGCAATAGCAACGGTTTTGGTTCAAGAGTCGATCAAAACGGATTTTATCCAAAAACTCCAACAGGAGTTAAAACCCTACGTCAAAATGGATATTGAAAATAATACTCAATTTCTTAACGCATTGACGATGGCAAAAAAAATTAATGCACAAACAATTGGAGTTGCTGAGGCTGGCAAAGTCGGTCCCACCCTGGTGTGTGACTTTACACATGACCAATTCGGTGGCAGCCAACCCACAGGTCTAGTTACACTTCATACATTCCGTACAGCCAAGGAAGCCATTAGTTTGGCCAGCAACGAAACTGTTCAGTTTGCATATGCCTCGATTTGGCATGAAAATCATGCTTATGCCTATGAATTGGTAGCAGCTTTAAAATCGAATATATTTTTCATTAACTGTTTTCATGTTCCCATGGACATACTGGAAGAAAGTATCAGTCAAGGTAAAGCATTCGTTACCATGGCCAAGAGTTACCATTATGAAACTATGCCTTGTGGTGGTACGCAAAAGAGTATTGTTTTCCCCATTGGTAGCATCTTTGCTAATTGACTTACGAAGCGATACCAATAACTTTTCGTAGACATTTCACACTCACCTTGATAACATTCATGAGCAAACACCGTCGGTTGTAAAAAGTGGTGTATATATTGAAAAACTTGATATAGTGCCTTTTTTTTGTACAGAATTTTGCAATAAATCTTTATTTGTTTATGAGTAATTGTGGTTGTTGTTTTCTTCTGGTTGTTGTTTTCTTCTTCATTTAGCCATATGTTGGATACAATTTATTTTTCTCGGTATGTTTGTTGTATTTGCACTCTACACTTTGTGGTGTGTAAACAGTGGGATGCATGGTGTTTATTATTCCGTTTGTAACACGAGTATTATTGTTATTAGAGCGGTTTGGAAAGAGACAATAATTGTGACCAGTTGCTATCTAACAAATATTGTGGATTATAGTTGTCATGCTTAGCCAAATTAATTATATGGCAATTATAATTTGGATTTTAGTTTTAATTTACTGTACAAGTTGAAATATAAAAAAGGGAATACCAGGGGTAATTGCACTTAGCTAGTTTAAATTTGTTTGATTAATGACTGTTCTTATTTACCAGTTTTTGTGGGGTGTCCGAAATTTGGTTTTTTGTGCAATGAGTGCGGTAAACAGTTGGCGAAAGTTCAGGATTATTAAAAATAGTAATTTGAATTAAATAGAACGCGTTTTCAATGATGGGAAATATTTTAAAAATAATGAAGGGGTCTCGATCAAAATAATCTTCAGCGATCTCAAAAGATCTTCATCTTGATGGTTTCGATAATCCTCAAAATTGTATTTGGGATTATGAAAATACACGAGCGCATTATTGAGAAACTACTGCAGTTTGGGGCTAAAATGCATGAGTTCGGGGAACGCTCAGAAAGTATAAAAAAAATTGAAATTAAAGAAGAAATCAAGAAAGCGGAAAATCGAAAAATTTGCCGTCGCACGGACCTATGTGGCCCGCAGGGTCCAAAAGACTGGTCATCCAGGGACACTTGGGTATGGGCAAGTGTGGGTACTTAAACGAAAGGTATTTGTCTCGCGAATTCAGCGGTGGCAAAATTTTTTGTGTGCAACTTCTGTAAGCTGAAAAATAAATTTAAAAAAAAAATCGCCTGATTTTTTTAAAAAAAATTTTTGCCTGCGGCGGTTTTTTCATCAATTGAATCGGAAAGCGCTCTTCTCCTCATTTAAGTCCTAAAATAATTTTTTTTTTAAAACAACTCGCGCGATTTTTCTGACTTTGTCACACATCGACTTAAGGTACAGAGGGAGTTTGAACCCCCTGCCTGACTAGGTGGAATATAAATTTAACGATTTATGAAATCTATTTCATCAGGATGTCAACGTCGTTAGCACAGTGTGCCGTCGGAGCACAGTGTGCCACTAATGCCATTTCCTGTTCCATAGGTTTATAGGTGGCCCTTAAATCTGATGATCATAATCCTAACTTACTTATTACTTATTACTCACGACGATTTACTCTGGAAATGTTGCACATAATTAACGTTCCCTCAGAGAAAAGACTCAATTACAAGACCGACACTCACCGGTCTTCTGCTGTTGAAGATTTGCAGTTGAAATATGATAATATTCCTATTGATTTTGTTCGTAACGTGAAGTGCTTAGGTGTTATCTTAGACGATACGTTATCCTTCGATTTGCACATAGACGGTGTCATTCGTCACACTAATTTCGCGCTTCGGCAATTATACAACACCGATTTAATATTGCCACGCAGCATAAAGGAGAAACTTGTACATGCTCTCGTTATGCCCAACATATTATACTGTCTAGAAGTATACTGTGGATCTAGAAACCAAAATATGAGGGGACTTCAATTAGCTTTTAATAGAGTAGTGCGGTATTTATACTCAATCAGACTTTTTGACCACGTAACTCCCTCTGTTAACCGATTCTTGGGTTGTAGTTTCTCAAATTTTGTACATTTCCGATCTCTGTTGTTGTTTTACAAAATGTTCAAAAATCAATTTCCTACCTTTCTCACGAATTTGTTTAAATTTGGCCGTTCATCACGTACGAATCAATTAATAATTCCTAGAGCGAGGGGTTATATGAATAGGTCCTTTCAGGTGAGAATAGCCAGATTGTTCAACTTGCTTCCTTCTACACTACGAGTATTTAACTTCACTAGCGCTACGTATCGCAAAAAGCTTCTTCAACACTTTGGAGAAATAACGCAGTAGTTGACAATGTTTCTTTTTGGTTTTTGTTTTTTACAATGTTCCTTTGATTTTTTTTTTATATTTTATTATTGCCTTTGGAAATTTTTGATTCATTCAACTGATTAAATAATGTATACACTATTTTCAATAGAGCTTGTGTTTGTAGTTTTCTTTTTGAAAACACCTTTGGGAACTCTGAATTATTATTAGTCATGAATAATATAATCTCTAATTTAACTTTGTTATCAACTAGTTTTTTGATCTTGCTACTTAATTAAAGGATATAATTGTTATGTAATTTCTTATTTAATGAAAACATATAATGTGTGTTATAAATGGAGTAGTTCTTTTGTAATTTATTTGAATTGGCCGAGAGGCTTAAAATTACAAGTGTGAATAAATAAATAAATAAATAAATAAATAAATGTATCGACACACAATAAGCAAACACAGAGAAAACAGACAATAGTTGACGAAAGCTTGCAATAGTTGACTAAAGCTTGTAATTTGTTTTTTGTGATTTATAATACATGTAATTATTGGCAATCGTTTTGTGATCAATATGTTATTAATGTTAAATATTTTTGAATATAGAACCCTGAGGACGATTAGCGATACTAATCGAAATATTGGGAAAATTTAACAAAGGCATAAAACTATTTTAGCAGCAAAATCAGATCTGCACCAAAATTTCACCAACGGTAAAGGCTTTTGCGCTGAGTTGAAAAATAATTTTTTGCTTGCGCTAGGTCCAACTTGAGATATAGGCCTTTAAAGCTTGAGTATATAATCGGTATTATCTGAGGTATTTATCATCGGATCCGCTTGAAATATGTATCCTTACAAAGCCCTTGTGAAACTCTATAACTCTGTATATAAATATATTTCCTTTTATTAACCCATTGAGGGCTCATTTAAAAAAAATTTTAACGTCACTTTTTGGTTTAATATGTTGTTATTGTCTTTTGGTGTTGTTGTCTTTTGTCGTTGTTGTTGTTGTCTTTTATTTCTGTTGTCCTTTATTGTAGTTTTTACACACCAAAATAAAAAAATTATTTCTAAAAACTCGCGCGATTTTTCTGATTTTGTCACACATCAACTTAAGCCTCAGAGGGAATTTGATCCTTCCTGTCGGAGGGACTTGGAATATAAATTTAACGATTTATGAAATTTATTTCATCAGGATCGGATAATAAATGGCAGAGTTATGCACAATTATACATTCAAGCTTTGGAGACCTATATTTCGGAACGTATGGACTTCCGCAAACTTTTTTCTTTTTTAATGTTCTACCAGGCAAAAGAAAAAACGAAAAAAACCCAATTTTGCAGCTAAAAGAAATTTGCTCCAATGATTAAAAAAATTAGAAATTATAGACAAAATCAAGAATGCGAGAAAATTAAAAATTAAACGTCGCACGGACCCATGAGGGTCGCAGTGTCGAAAAAACGGGTCCGCCTAGGAACGGTTGAGTATTTAAAAGTATTCCTCTCACAAATTCAGCAGTGGAATCTTTTTAGTGCGACGTCTGTAAGCTTAGTAATGTCCAAATTAAAAATCGAGCGAGTCTAAAAATAATTTATTTTTTTAAAACCCGCCCACACTGGCCCATACCAGACTGTCCTTAGGAACACCCGTTTTTTCGATTCTATGTCTTCCATGAGTCCGTGCGACGGACGGCAAATTTATGATTTTCCCGCATTCTTAGTTTTTCGTTCGAGTTCGGGCAACAGCCCATACATTTCAGTAGATGTCTTCTATATTTCAATTGATCTTTTAAATTTCGCTTGATGTGTTTCAAATTACACATTCAATTTTTAAATTTTAATTGTTGTGTTTTAAATTTCAAATAGAATATTAAAATTTCAAATGATATTTTATAAAATTTAAATTAATATTGTTTTGAATTTGAACTGGCAGTGAAGGGCATTGCAAGACTCAACATCGCCGAAAATTTATTAATATTCCCTTCACTGGTTCGACGGGCATATACATATACATACATACATATGTTTAGTCACTTCCTCTTACCGTTAAAAACTCAATGAGTTGCATTCAACCACCACAACAATTGTTTTGTACATTTGTGTTTAACTCTAATTTTCCACCACCAGCAGAGCCAATTGAACTTTTGTTATTCTCTTGCTTGCTCTTCTCTTAACTTGTCCAAGAGCATTTGATTTTACTTAGACAAAGTTGTGTCGTGGCTTTCTCTAGTTTATTTTTTTAAGTTGTTTGTTAACTTTACTGTGTTGTTGCACAAAATATTTCAAAACAATCGTTCTGTGGGTTAAGACATTGATGTCGGCTGTTTAGTGAGTGTGTACGTAGTACTGTGGTGACCCTCCTCCACAATTAGACACGAGGAATACACAAATTGCAAAAAGTGATGTACTTGCTGCCCGTAAATGTCGTGTTGTAACCAAGTGAAAGAATATGTCAACAAAATCAAGAATCCAACGTTATTCGCCATCTGGAACGGAATATCATGATGAGAGAGAAATAAGTGCCGAGAACAGCAATGACGGGTCAGATGAGGAAGATTTGGATCATTACCGCAGACCTATGATGCTGTCTACCAATGGGTCGGATGATGAGGAATATCTTGTTAGTGGCAGTGCTAATGTGCCACTTATCAGAGACAATAGAGGTGAGTTGTTTTAGTTGTAATAATCCGACCACGAGTTTAACAGTAACTATTCCCTTACCTTCTTAGAAGCTGAATGTGATTGTATTAATACACGCACAATATTTGGTATAATGGGCTTATTTGGGTTTGCTGTGGTCTATGCCATGAGAGTGAATCTATCTGTCGCTATTGTCGCCATGGTCAACCAAACTGCCATACCTCAGGTTAATACCAGCAGCAACAATTCCTCTGATGACACATGTCCCGTACATACAGTGCACAACAAAACTTCCACTTTACGAGAGGGTGATTTTGCTTGGGATGAAGCTACTCAAGGTCTGGTGTTGGGTTCATTCTTTTATGGATACGTCCTTACACAAATTCCTGGTGGTCGTATGGCCGAACTTATAGGAGGAAAATTAATATACGGGTACGGAGTCCTTATCACTGCAATTTTCACGTTGCTCACGCCCATAGCTGCTTATTGGGATTTTCCATTCCTAATTTTGGTACGAGTTCTCGAAGGCATGGGCGAAGGTGTCACATACCCGGCCATGCATGCCATGTTGGCGCATTGGATACCACCATTGGAGCGTAATAAATTCGCTGCTGTTGTTTATGCTGGTTCCAATATAGGCACTGTGATTTCTATGCCCTTGGCTGGTTGGCTTTGCTCACTTGAGTTTATGGGAGGTTGGCCTTTGGCTTTCTATCTCTTTGGTATAATTGGCATTGTGTGGTTTATATTTTGGATGTATTTGGTGTATGATAAACCTTCGCTTCATCCTCGGATTTCGGCAAGGGAACGAGAATATATAGAAAGAAGCATACGTATATTTGAAAAACCTCTCCGCAGAATGTCCAACGACTATACACAGAATGATCAGGAGAACCGTGTAGATGTGTCTTCCAATACAATTGCTGCGGCTAGCATTCCGTGGCGTTCTATAATGACTTCCGTGCCGCTGTGGGCTATTCTAATAACACAGTGTGGTCAAAGTTGGGCTTTTTACACCCAACTCACCGAATTGCCTACTTACATGAGTAACATTCTGCACTTTGACATACAATCGAATGCTGTGCTTAATGCTATACCATATCTTACTTCCTGGTTAGTGGGCATCGGCTGTTCCGCTGTGGCTGATTGGATGCTGGAGCGCCGGTGGATCAGTACAATACATTCCTACAAATTGTGGAATTCCATAGCTAGCATTGTACCTTCCTTGGGTTTAATAGGTATCGCCTACGCAGGATGCAGTTGGCAATGGGTTACCTTTATGCTGGCTGGAGTTGGATCATTTGCTGGTGCTATCTACGCTGGTAACCAAATGAATCACATATCGCTTAGTCCTCAGTACGCCGGCACAATGTATGGTATAACAAATTCAGCGGCAAATATTTGTGGATTTCTTGCCCCCTACGTCATTGGGCTCATCATTAATCACAACGAAACCATGGCTCAATGGCGGATTGTATTTTGGTTAGCTGGTGGTTTTAATATTGCCGGTAATTTTATTTATTTGATATTTGCAAGTGCTGATGAGCAAAAGTGGTCTCAACAACATAACCAGCAAATCTCAAGAAGAAGAAGAAGTTCCAACGGAATAACAACGTGATACTCGAAGAAGATGTTCGTAGTGCTCAATATCTATACTATTGTAATATAATAATACATACATACATATATTCCTAATGTACCTATTGATTAATCAACTAATGTGTGATACATTTACCTCGTGTAGCCTGTTTGCAAACGACGCGGGTGGCATGATTAGATTTTATTCCAAATTGTAATATATTATTTTGTTGTTCATTTTTGATGTTAATAGTTAAATAATACAGTGATGATGATTCCTTAGATTAAATGTTTTTATATGAATTTGAAGAACATGTATGGCCTGAAGTTTGAGGGGAAACATTTGTGAACTACCGAAGAAAATGGAGCATAACGTTTTTAAAATTTGTTTGTGCTCAAAGTGATCTCAAGTTAAGCAACTTAGAGGAATGATCAATAAGTCCTTATTAAACCTAAGAGATTGTCTGAAAATTTAAACCGTTTTTAGCTGCAATTTTTTGTAATTTGGTTGTCAGGTCAATCCCAAGACTAGTTGAGTTGACAAGTAGATTTGTCTGAGGACTATGCTAAAATTCGTATCAATTAGTAATAATTTTATTAAATTTTGATGAAATCTTTAACTCCTACATCCGCTTAAACCTTGTAGGTACATTTTTTTGAAGAAGATGACTTCTGGATAAACTTTGTAATACATATTTTCTAGTAGTTGCCTTCCATATATATTGACCAGAATTGGTCTTACCGTTCGTAATTGTTGCTTAGAATTAGTACAGATGAGGGCTTAATCAATTAAGTACGTGGTTCTAAAGCATCGGTCAAATTGTAATGTGTTATAAACAACAGTACTTACTCATTATACCTCGTATTACAGGTTGTGTAAAATTCCAAATCCAACATTGAAAAGCCATATTCATTCTTTAAATTCAAACTTCCTTTGAACTCTATTGTGCACTAGAAGAAAACTAATTTACCGATTAGTTGCTTTTCAGTAAATAATAAAATTCTTAAAGGAGACTGAGAAAACTTTAAATATAAAATAATGAAGGGTTTATCATCCTTAGTGAATAATGACTCAGTAGTTTTGAATGCCGAAATTTAATTTTAATTCTATATATCTTATTAATTCTAATTGTAGTCTATAATTTGTATCTATTGTATTTACATCAAATTACCAACGAAGGCAATTAATAATACATATTGGAATTGTTTTTTAATTCGAAAAACGAACTTTGTTTATTTTTGGTCATTAGATAAGACGGAAAACAATTATTCATTGGATGGACAGCTAGATGATTCAACCAAAGCAACTGCTGCTCTATTTATTTGTTGCATACCAACCAAAATGTTCAAGAGACAGAATGTGCGGTGAACAGAAATAATACTGTATGGAATAATAAAATTTTTACTTTGTTTTAACCCTCGATTCCATTGTTCGATTAGAGTGAAACTTCACACAGACAATCACCTTGATTATGGTGGTCGTTGTCGGAAAAATACTACACCATTTCCAATTGATATTAAAATAAATTAATTTCAATTTAATAATTTCATTTGAAATTTTCAATTTCAATTTAAATTTAAAAAAAAATTCCAGTTGAATTGTATAATACATACATTAAAATCTAGAAAACAACAATTGCGTTATCAATTGAAGCCTTTTCGCGAATCACGTCGTAAGCGACAAACTGTAAATTGTTCAACAGACACAAAAAACGATTTAAACTAGTGGCCACTTAGTTTTTGTGTGTCTCTTTAAGTTTTGGATTAATTTCCACTTTTATTAACATTCCACTAAAATTTATATTAATGAAAACATTTTTTAACAATTTTATAGTACAATATTTTAAAGTTTACACAATGACATAACGTTTTATATTCAAAAATAATGGGATGATACTACGGTTGATGAATTTAAAACATCAGAACTGGAGCCTAATTAGGGCAATCAGATTGAGAACGCAATCGTACCGACGAAAATTTTGTAAAATCGAATTTTTTGGATCACGGCTTCCGATCGAAATGTTGATTTAGTTTTACAATGAGCATATCCTTTTATGAGGTTTTTTTTGCATGTACTATATCCATTTTTGATAATTTATGAAAGAAGCGAACATTGTGAAGGAATTATCTAAAGCACAAATGCAACAATATTGAGAAAACAAACTTAAAATTTGAATTCAAGTCTTTAATTTTATGGATTGACATCGGCATCAGAACAGGAGCTCAACATACATATCATTTCTACTGCGTCTACAAGAAGTTCTTCTGATGACGTCAGAAATGTTTGTGTGGCAGAAATTGTGAAGTTCATTCTCGCCTAAAGATTATTTTGTGAATGCATATTAAGCAGTAAAATT
The DNA here is from genome assembly GCA_963931995.1 of Phaonia tiefii. Lineage (NCBI taxonomy): Eukaryota > Metazoa > Arthropoda > Insecta > Diptera > Muscidae > Phaonia > Phaonia tiefii. The sequence goes on from OZ008370.1 coordinate 259,458,732, forward strand.
ATTAATTACATCTCTAAAGCGTTTATTTAACAAAAGTTAACCAAATTACATTTTGTGATAGCGTTTTTCAAGCGAAAATCTTTACACAATAGGCATCTCGACAACTGCAGGGCTATAGAGTGTCATTTTGAGTATTTTGGATTCGATAACGTGATCCAAAAATTCAATATCTCGAGTAATGTCTGTCGATCACGACAGCGGTGATTAGGCTCTTGGTTTTTTTCTTACTTTGTTTTGCATTTAAATAATTTGGGAGAGTTATTCGCAGGAAGGCTTCAATTAATAAACATAAATTTAAAACACATAATTTGAAATTCAAAGAACATCAGTTAAATTTAATATACATCATTTGAAATTCAAAAGATATCAATTGAATTTTAAAATATATCAAGGAAAATTTGAAAGACATCTTTTGTAATTCAAAAACATCAGTTGATATTTAAGACATTTAATTGAAATGTAAAAGACTATCGGGGTGCAATACTTGTACATGAAAACTTGGGTTCGATCCCTGCCTTGACAACTTTAAATTTTTTTTCGACGTTGATCATCTCGCTTAGTGACGTCGATACTAGCAAGTAATTAGCCATAAACTGGGAAAACTTATGTCAAAATCTCTGAAGGTAAGAATATAAAGCGCACAACTTACTAATTATGAGAACACCTCCCCTGTCCCTTCATAGGATGCAATGGAAAACTATGTATTTATTTTATCTTAATTTAAAAGAAGCATGTTGAAATTTAAGACACATCAGTCAATATTCAAGATACAAACACAGAAAAAAATCGGGGTAATATTGCCCACAAATATTGTATAATTTCACCTAAGTGCTAAGGCAACATAAGGTTTGCTATGTTTTACGGCAATCCGAACAAACAGCTTAGGCATTTTTTATGTTCGAAATTTCAGCTGAAATTTTAGATAATTTTATTTATTTATTTTGTAAATTTAACATCGAGAAATAAGACACTCCCAGTAGTTTAGTGGACAATTACTCAATATATTATATTTAAAAATCTTTATTTATGAAAGATCTTTAAAGGGAAACTACATATATTTCTGCTGAAGAAGGCTACAAAATCCATAGCGATTTGATTGGTGCAACGATGTGACTGATTGTGATCAGGGAATAGTATAAAGGCAGCACCATATATGCAACATTATAGTGAACTAAACTTTACAATGTGTGTAGGAGTAACTGCAGCTATAATATTTATACTGTTCCAAATCATCCCTCTTTCTTTTTTCAATGTATCAAAGTACTCCTGAAAGCCGTAGAATACACCATTTGTCACAACCAGCAAGGGACGTTCCCACGACAATCGGATCTATGCTCCGGAACGACCCGAGTTTCACTCGGCCAAGGATTGTCAACTCAGCAACAGCTGTATCACCCACCCGTTTTTTACCCAGGTGAGCAAATCATGTCAGCAGGTTTGCTCAAAATTTTATTAATTATTGCTGGCATAGAACAGAACCCAGGCACTCCCGAGGTCCCGATCTGTTCTGTGTGTCACACCAGGATCCATCGGAACCTTACCTAGGTCCAATGCAATAGATGCCAGAACTGGTGTCATCTTAGAAGGTGCTCTGGCCTCGCTAGTCATAGAGACTGGTCGAGAAATTTCGTGGCGAGTTGTTGTGGTAACCTACCGCAATCGGGCAACACTACTTCTGTCCTAACACTCCCAACCAGTGATCGATTGACACCCTCAGATCACAATGCAGCGATGCCTTCCCAATGGCTTTGCTCAGTCTGCAACGGTGTTATTAATAGGAATATTACATCGGTTCAGTGTAATCGCTGTAGGAATTGGTGTCATATGAGGCGTTGCACTAGTCTTCGTTCGTACAGGAACTGGAACGGGGACTTTGTCGCTGCTTGTTGCACGGCTAATGCCGGGACAACTGTCGGCACTCCAGCGGGGAATGCGACTATTGCTCATACACCACCACCCAGATTAGTGCAATTTTCCTCAATCACGCCTCGGCCACTACAACAATCCCCTCAGGCAACCAACCCATCTCAGTTGCCCCCGTCAAATTTTCAACTGCGTCCTGCAATTTCAAATGAGCTTCACGCTTAAACTCAGCTGCGCCCGTCAGCTACTCAGTTGTCATCGACAACACCCTTGCTGCCCCTGTCAGCTACTCAACTCAGCGGCCACTCAGTTGCACATTGCAACTCCTCAGCTGACCATGTCAGCCATACAGTCTACTCAGACGTCAACTCAGCTGCGCCCGAATCTTCACGGCTGCACTCGCCAGCCAATCAGTTGCACCCCGCAACCCCACAGCTGCCTTCGACAGCCTCTATATTGTCCCCGGCAATACCCCAGCTGCGCCAGACAGCTCCCAACTCAACGCCACGGCACCTCCCTCGTCGGCAACCGCATACAGTTGGTGATCAGCAATCGTTCAGGATCATGCAATTTAATTGTAATGGCCTTAAGGACAAAATTGCTGAGATCACCAATTATATGCATACTCACAAGATCCTTATAGCCGCCGTTCAGGAGACTAAGCTCACCAGTGAGTGTAGACTTTCATCTCATGGGAACTATGTCATTATTCGGAGGGACAGGGAGAGAAATAACGGTGGAGGCCCGCTTTCATCATCGAGCGAAGCGTGAGCTTCAGACCCACCCCCTCCCTCCTAGCCCGATCAGTTCCTTGAGGAGATGAGCATAGCGATAAAGACTGGAGAAATCTATATTGAAATCGTCAATGTATATATTCCGTCAGTTAATAGCATCGGTGCGGGCTATCATCCCACAATCGAACACCTACTCCGGGGTGATAGTACAATCATACTTGGCGACTTCAATGCTCATCATGAGATGTGGTTTTGACAGCTGCTTGCAGACCAGCGTGGCATTAATATTGCAGACCAGATAGACGACTCGGAATTCGCAGCTATAAATGGGGACTTCTCTACAAGATTAACGGCTAATTGCTCAAGCTCCTCTGACATCTCCATCGCCAGTGCGTCGCTACTGTCCAATACCCCCTGCAGACCCATATAGCCTTAAACTCTGATCACATTCCCATCCTAATCACTGTAGAGAAGCCTAGCGACTTTGTGGAGTCGGATAAACGGACGTTCGTCAACTACAACAAAGCCAACTGGCCTGGCTTTACGAACGCTATTGACGAATCCCTTCGTCATTTGCAGCTACCCACTTGCGCCAGACAGGGTGAGATGATCCTCAGGGACACCATACTCAAAGCTGCAAAACGGGTCCCAACTGTAGACCCAACTTCCCATCGGAGGCTACGCGCCTTGCGGATCAGCGTGATCTCATACGCGCCAGCAACCCAGCCGATGAACGAATATTGCCCTTGACGGATGAGATTAACGTACTCATCAACCAGCACCGTCGCGACAGATGGCTTGAACATCTGGAAAATTGTAATATTGGCTCGAAAAGGCTTTGGTCTACTATCAGAGGTCTATCTGGCAATGGAAACAATAAGGGCCACATTGCTATCGCATTTGATAATACGCATTACACGGATGCCAGGAAATGCGCTACCAAATTCTGCCAGCAATTTATTGCACACCCAACCCAGCAGAATAGGACCAAGAGAGTTGTAGTTCGGAGAACTAAGAATCTCAAACGAGATCTAGTACCCTGCTCCTTCACACCCAGCGAAGTTGAAGCCATAATCTCCAAATCTAAACCCTCTAAAGCTCTCGGTCCTGATGGCATCTCGATGATAATGCTGAAGAAACTCGGACCTATAGGGATTCGATTTCTCGCGCACACACTCACTCTTTCGGTGTGCCAACTGGTCATACCAGACGTGTGGAAAACTGCTCGAGTTATCCCGCTCCTAAAACCTTATAAACCCGCTAACCTGGGAGAATCTTACCGCCCGATTTCCCTCTTATCACCCGTAGCAAAGGTTTTGGAGTCCCTACTCTTGCCGACCCTGAAAGAGCATTTTCAGCTCGCCAATCACCAACATGGCTTCAGGCAAGCGCATAGCACTTCGACGGCGTTAAACGAGATAACTACCCATATCACCAATGGCCTCAATCAGAGTAGACCCGATGAACGTACAGTAGTCGCAGCTTTAGACCTGTCTAAAGCTTTTGACACTGTCGATCACTCGATCCTGCTACAGGACATCTTGAACTCGTCTCTCCCAAATACTACCAAGCACTGGCTTGGCAGCTACCTCAATGGGAGGCAGGCATTTGTAGAGTTCAGGGGCCAGAATTCCCGTTATCGCAAGATAAAAATGGGTGTGCCGCAAGAGGAGTATTGTCACCTATACTCTTCAACATTTATCTTGCGAATCTTCCTGCACCTCCCCAAGGGGTTAGTATTGTGTCGTACGCCGATGATTGTACCATCATCTCCTCAGGCGTAAATGTAGACGACTTATGTGCTAAGATTAACAGCTATTTAGCCACCCTTACTAGCTTTCTGCAGGAACGGAATTTGCAGTTATCTCCGTCGAAGTCTTCTGTGACCCTTTTCACTTCTTGGACCAAAGAAGTAAGGAGAGAGCTCGACATCTCTGTCAATGGGGGGTATATACCCACAGTCCGTAACCCCAAATTACTGAGTTATTTTCGATAATCTCCTTACTTTCTCTAAACATGCGGATTACATCAGGAAAAAAGTCCACACCCGCAACAAGGTCCTAAAGGCCCTTGCAGGGACAACTTGGGGCAAGGAGAAGGAGACAATTGTAGTGACCTATAAAGCTATAAGTCGCTCGGTCTTCAACTATGCCGCCCCGGTGTGGTCATCTTTCTTAAGTGATACCCAGTGGAAAGGTCTACAGAGGATCCAAAATAGTGCACTTCGAATCGCAACCGGATGCACACAAATGACGAACGTGGATCATCTACATGAGGATACCAAGTTACTGTCAGTACAACAACATAATGTGTTGTTGACAAGACAGTTTATTTTGGCTTGTCATCTGTCACCCCAACCATCATATTCTGATGCAGGATCCACCCCCCGTCACATCCGGAAGGACATCAGGCGCTACTGTGCGGACATCCAAGACGTCATTCCATCGGACGTCAACAGACTGTCGATAGCAGTAGCACAGAAATTGTTGCATAACACGGCGGTGTCAGAGGCCATAAATGGCTGCTCTTGCAACAGGTTCCTTAATGAACACCCTCCCGCGGTTTCGAATAATGAGAGGCTTCTGCCCAGGCACACCAGAACCATTCTGGCACAGCTTAGATCTGGTTGGAGTTCTATCCTGAACTCATACAGATCAAGGATAATCCCAGGTACCTTAGATCAGTGCCCACACTGCCTACAAAGCCCTCATGACACTATCCACATTTTAAACTGTCCTGATAGGTCTACTGACTTGCGCCCAGTGGACCTATGGGACAGACCCTTGGAGGTGGCACAATTTCTCCAGCTCCCCACCGCTACCTCCAGTGACACATAGGGGAATTACACATAGTTTTGTTTTTTTATATCTTCCAGGGACGAACGAGTGGAAACAGAAAATCTGTTACAACAACAACCAGCAAGGGACGAAAAACACGACCAGCATCATCCTGTTATGATCACAAATGTTCCCAACATCCATTTTGTCCAGAATGGCGATGGATTTCACCCCAACAACCTGCCGAACCCTTTTGTAGCATCAACAACTCTGGGGGTTAGGCGAACCATCTTCTTCCCAATAAGTGGTCTTCGGGAGCTAAACTTGATAGAATTTGAAGAAAAAATATCATTAATATCAGAATACATTACTAAATTATTAGTTACCTTTTTTTCAACAAAATAAATTCTGTTTCCGTATTCTCGATTGTAATGTTTTTCAGAATGATTTTATATTCTGGCATTTCGAAATCAAATAAATTTTGAAAAGAGTTACATATTTTCAAACGAAAATTTTACCAAGTCAGTATGAATGAGGATTGCCTAATAGCATAGGTAATAAATCGAAGTTTTTTAGTTTTATACAAAAAGTGTTTACCTAAGCCAACCAAGGCAACACAATTTCGAGAAATTTTTTCTGTGTACATCAATTGAAAAAATTTATGTATTAAATTTTGAGGTATTTTTCGAAAATCCGCATAGTAGGGAATTCTCAATACAATTGAGTTTTCGCGAGTTCGATGCATTTTACAATACCATCATTTCAAACAAATGCTGATGAATATCAGTGGTTCGATCTGAAATAAAACTATATCTCTATTAATAGACATCTACGTAGATTGGTCTTGAGCTTCAATAATAAATTAAAAATGATCAGTTGTAAATCGGTTAATAATTTAATTATATTAAGTAAGAGGACACTGAACATAGCGTACAACTGGGCACAACAAAATGGCTTAAATGTGACAAAACGGAAATATGTAAATTCACAAGGAACACGAAAATTTCAGAGTTGGAAGAGCACCAATTCCTGGAAAAGACCTTTAAAATATCCGATAGGGGTAATATTAGATCGGCAATTGAATTGGACGCACCACATTAAGGCTTACAGATGTTGGCCGCTATGCAGAAGGACTATAGGATCCAAATGGGGCCTCAACCCGGAAATAATACACTGGCTCTACAGAGGCGTAATTAGGTCAGTACTAACATATGCTTCGGTAGTATGGTGGACAGCAGTTGGGAGGAAATACAATATTGCGATACTGCAAAAGGTTAAACGAACGTCATTGGTATTAGCGGTTATATGTACATCCAGCCAATCGAGATTAGGGTCAAATACGAGGCTGCCCTTGCGGCAAAACGCCTACAACCAATGAGTGAATGGAAAAACAGGGATCATGAGTCGAAACACCAACGAATAATGGAGGTTTTGGCCGGTCACATGCAAGATGCGAGTGAATCCGACTTAATAACCGAGTTAAGGGTTAAGGCGAACTGTGTGACTATGATGCAATGTAGGGATGTTGGCAGGATGGGACCCTGACACAAAAGCCCAATGGAAACCGCTGTTACACAGATGGCTCAAAGTTAGGGGCAGAACGGGTCTGGGTCTGGGATTTTTCAAGCGGAAGTTCGGGCGATTACGTAGTGCATCTACTGGCTCGGCAATAACCCAATCCCAGCCGAAGCGAATATTCTCACTGATAGCCAAATTGGAATTAGGCATTATCAACGGAAATTGTCAAATCTAGAACGGTCCTTGACTGCAAGAAGGTAATTAACGATTATTCCACGCACGGTAGTCTCAAAATGACCTGGGTGCCGGGCCATAGCGGAATTGTCGGCAGTGAACGTTCGAACTTTCTGGCAATTGGGACAATGGGCGGAATCGGCCCACAAAGTCCTGTAGAACCAGGAAACAGGTAGGAAGATACAAATTCAATGGGAAGTCCCATACATTCGGTATTACCGGCCCACCTGTACCGTATTAGACTAGTGGCGAATAGTGAGTGCAGGGTGTGCATGGAAAACGACGAGACGATGGAGAATTTCCTGTGTCAATGTCCGGCCTTCACACAAGCTAGATTCAGGTAACTCTCGGACAGTATAACACCGAACATGACCAATCTTTTGGGAGTGGACTGGAAAATTTTGAGGAATTTCGTGAATAGCACCGAATTCCTATGAGGGTTATAGTGACTTAGTAGGGCAAATTAAAAGTGCACAACAGGTCGAATCAGCCGTTTAAGCGTATGTCTAGGGACATGGGAAGGATCCGAGTGTTTCTTTAACACTGCATTGTACCCCTCTTTTCAAACTAACTAAGTTTTTACTAATTAAATGTCTGTAAAAAACCTTTATTCTTAGATATTTTAGGATTTTGTATTGAAGACAAGCGATTTTTTCAATATGACGAGAGGATAAAACTGCAACAAAGAGGACTTCCAATGGACTCTCCAGCTTCTCCAATTGTGGCTGATATTGTTATGGAAAATCTTTTGGACTCGTGTATCCGGAAATTGGTTATAAAAACCAAAAATTTTGACAAAATATATTGATGACATGCGCACAGCTCAGTGATTGTGAGAAGTTCTCCCCGGTCCCTTCATGGGATGTAATGGGAAACCATTTATTTATTTTTTATATTGATGACATATTTTGTATCGTTTCAGAATGTGAAATAGGTGACATTTTATAAATGTTTAACAACTTCCACCCAATTATTAAATTTACCATTGAAAAGGTATCAAAATTAAAACTTCCGTATTTGTATACATTTGTAATAAGGAGAGGAGGAAATTTGGCAATTGACTGGTATCAAAAACCAGGAAGGATTATCAACTTCCCCTCAAAACACGCGAAAGTAGTGATTATAAATACGGCCAAAAATATAGTAGAACATAAGTGACAAATAATTCACCAAAATCAATAATGAAAGGATCAGAACTATTCTCTTTGACAACAACGTTTCAAAAACGATCTTCCCAACCGATTGGTAAGGCCGAAAATTTACAAATCAGTATCCCATTTACTTGGAATATCTGATAGGTTGGAAAGTCCAAAATATAAAATAGCACACAAAAGTTATAAGACGCTAGGTAGAAGTAGGAAATAGTAAATTTAATATGTATTATGCAGTTATAAATAAAAATAGAATAATAACGAAAATTGTTACATGGTATACGATATGTAGGTACAACAAAAAATACACTAAAAACTAGAAACTTCCAAAATGTATTAGTTTTAAATAGGAAAAATAATTATAAACGTTGTTACATGTTAGAATTGTTACAAATAATTAATACACCTACATTAGAAAGAATTAACTTTAAAATAGATACCGATAATTTAGCCCAGAATTACAGAGATTTAATTAGTAAGAAGGGAAATATTTGTATACAAAAAAAGTTTTGCGTTTCAATATTTTCCTTTGTGTAACTTATATAAACTTTTTTCAGTGTATTATTTTTATTTGTGTACTTCAAAAATTGTAATTTTGACAAATTTTATTAATATGTAATTTTTTTGTTTCCTGATGAAGCTTCCCAATGGTGTAGAGAAATATCGAAAATAAAAAATCACATGAGGTGTCAGGGGACACACGGTTGGAACGAAGTTCCTTTCGCTATATATTATGTACTTGTTAGTTCTAACACGCCTAAAGCGCCCGTTGAAAAATACGATAATTTAAATGGATCTTTAAGAAAAGATACTTTTTGTAAAAAGATAATTTTTTAAGAAATTTTTTTTTAATATTTGTAGGTCCTTTTTGTAAGAATATGTATTCTATTTTCCCAAAAATGTCATTTTTTATAGAGAGGTACTTCTTTTATTAAAAGCTAATGTTTTTTTTTAAAGGTACTATTTTTAAGAAGAAGTACTTTCTGTAAGATAAAGCAATAAGAGTATGAATTTTCTTTGCTAAAGAAGTGTTGCTCTTTTTAGGAAAATGTTATTTTTTAAGAAAATGTACTTATTTTCAGAAGGCCACTTATCTCAAGAAAAGAAAAAGAAAGGTATTATTTTATTTTTAAGAAAATGTATTTTTTTAAGAGAAGGTGTTTTTCGAAGCAAAGGTTTTTTTAAGAAATGGGAATGTTTTTTAGAATTGAACCTTTATTCAAGAATAGGTACATTTTTAAGAGTAGGTACTTATCTCAAGAAAAGTTATTTTGTTTTACAAAAAGGGTACTCTTAAAAAATTTAGTTTTTTAAGAAAAGGCAATTTGTTTTAAGAAAATGTACTTTTTTAAGAAAAGGTACTTACAATTTAAAAAAAAATATTTTTTAAAGAAAAGTTACATTTTGTAAGAAAATATACTTTTTTAAGCAAAGGTGCTTCTTTAAGTTAAGGTTTTTGTTTTTGAGAAAACTTAAATTTTTTAAGAAAATTTTCTTTTTTTTGGGTTAATTTTTTATTGGGTTCAAATCTATAATATATACTAAATATTGGTTACAGGCTCCACCTAGAAAACTTCCCATTAAACAAGAAATTTCCCAACATCTGTTAGTTTAGACACAAACCAAACCAAAAGTACCCAATAAAGTTTATAATACTGGGTTGTAGCATAATAGTGTTAAAAAAAGTTTTTTAATTGGTCCCAGTTCTAGAATTAATGTATGTGAGGAACTGGTACATTTTGTATGGCGTTGTCCTCCTAGGTCTTAATTAACACCGTATGACTTGTTCAGTTTCAGTTCAATAGTTCTAGTCCTTAAACCACTCATTGAACTACACTTTAAACGACCTGTTCAGTTTCAGTTCAATAATTCTAGTCGTTAAATGCTTATATGTTTCAGTAATTTGCTGCCTTTTTTATAACATTCTTTGAGGGCCGCCTGTCACTGCGACTTTCGGAAAGTTTGATTTGTTGATTGTGTTTATAGTACTTAACTCAAATAAGTCGAACAAATTATATACGAAATCTCCCTAAGTTATCGCAAGATTAAATATGAAAAATATCTATCTTTGTTTCTAGATGAACCCGTTTCTTTTCAATTTAGTCATTCTCCTATTTATTTATTTTTTTAGCCTCGCTTTACCAACTGCAGTATAGTCAAATTGACTCTTCTTTAACACTTTGGAACCAGTTTAGAGGCATATCCCCTCTTCACCTATCAATTGACAAGTACTTTTAGCCAATTGACACCACATTTCCCCGTAGGAAAGTTTTAAAGTACGTGTGGCGTGTTTGTGATGTTTGAATTTCCATTTATGCAGTGAATTGTTATTCGCTCGCCCATATGGTTTGGGACTATGTTATGTATGAATTTTGTTGAAGAGAACTGCAATTAGCGATATCCCTAACCAGCCTAGATAGCATTTTTCTAATACATTTCAGCTATTTGTGGGCATTTTTCACTTAATGGGTTAAGGAAAATTTACCTGTGTTTATCAAATATCCAATATGGTGAAGCATACTTTTAGGCATCTCAAAATTATTTGATTATAACTATTACATTCGGCAGCAGTGTTGCCAGTTAACCCTTTTAGGTAATTTTTAGCTTTTTTTTTGGTTGCTGCTCTTTTTTTTGGGCGAAAGGGCAGGGACTTTTTAGATCTTTTTTTTTAAAATTTGAATGTAAGGCTCATATTTTATTTTTATAATATATACTTTATTAATATTAATACAAACTTCCAAGCAAATGCTGCATAAAAAACAAATTTAAAAAATTTTGATAATAAATACTTACCACAGTAATGTCAAAATTTTAGTAGATTCAAAATATTTGGTTGAATTCACACACAGCATAAGTATTATTTGTGTAGTAATAAAATAATACATTATCCGGCAATTGGAAGTTTATTGTTTAGGGCCTAAGATTTCATCTGCAGGGCAGAGTAGCTCTTTCCTTATTTTATATCTCTTTTTAACGTCTCTCAGAAAAAAAAACTTGCTGATGAAACCTCGAAGCGTATTTGAAATATTTTAACCTTTTTTTTGCCGTTTTCAGACTCACTGTAGATAAACTAACTCTCTTCGATGGAATTGTAGGCTATAAGTTACTTGACAACTTTGCAAAATACAGTAATCGACTAAAATTATATTTACATCCACATAAGGATGTAGAAACAATAATTTTACCATTTTTATTTTCTTCGCTTATTAGTGTACACATTGAAGCACTGGGTATTGCTAAATCCTCAAAGTTGTAGACAACAACTATTACGTCCAAAATAATCATAACAATTCCAAGATTTACAATTTATAAAATATTTCAAAATTGTAAAGAATACCACGTCCAGGTACTTTCATAATATTTTGCCTTTAAGGCAGAGCTGTGCCTTGAATGATTACAATTACATTTTGATTATGATTACAGTAATCATAATCAAAAAAATATTTGATTATGATTACTTGAAATCGTAATCAAAGAAATTTGATTATGATTACATGAAATCATAATCAAAAAATATTTGATTATGATTACTTGAAATCGTAATCAAAAAATGTTGATTATGATTACTTGAAATCATAATCAAAAAATATTTGATTATGATTACAAGTAATCATAATCAGGAAATTTTGATTATGATTACATGTAATCATAACTAAATATATTTGATTTCGATTAATTTAGAACGTAATCAAAAATTTTTTATTATGATTACATGTAATCAAAAAGGTTTGATTATGATTACATATAATCATAACTTAAAAATATAATATAAGTTAACGTCATAAAGATTGTCGATTAATAATTTGGCACCACTGTTGTAGAATAGGCATCCCTGTATTTATTCATTTTTTTTTATATTCACATATTGAAACATTTTTTGAACTCGTACAATAATAAATAACCTCCTTCTTTTGCTGGCCACCGATCTTGCCGTTTTTTTTGTCATCATGCAGTTTAGGAAGGACTTCTTAATATGAAAAATAAAAATCGCTTTTGAATGCACATATATTTTGCAATGTTATTTCAAGTATATGATTTCATGTAATCATAATCAAAATTATTTGATTACGTTCTCAAGTAATCAAACATTTTTTAGTTATGATTACATGTAATCATAGCAAACTTTTTTGATTACATTCTCAAGTAATCATAATCAAAATTTTTTGATTATGATTTCTTGTAATCATAATCAAATATTTTTTGATTATGATTACTCATAATCGTAATCAAAATTTTTTGATTACGATTTCAAGTAATCATAATCAAATATTTTTTGATTATGATTTCAAGTAATCATAATCAAAATTTTTTGATTACGATTATGAGTAATCATAATCAAATTTTTGTTGATTACGATTACAAGTAATCATAATCAAAATTATAATTGATTTCGAAGTAATCAATACATGACCAGCTCTGGTTCGAACCCTGCTCTGACCACCTTCAAAAAAAATTTCTTTCGGCGGCGGTCACCTCGCATAGTGACGGCGACACTATCGAGTATATAGCCATGAAAAAGCTTCTCAAAATACCGTTCGGAATCGGTGTAAAACTGTAGGTCCCAATCAATGAGTGAAAACTGGAAAGCGCACAGCTCAGTGATTGTGAGAAGTTCTCCCCGGTCCCTTCATGGGATGTAATGGGAAACCATTTATTTATTTTTTTTAAACCAGCTTCTTCACGAAGGCACCGAGCCATTTCTACCAAATACCGATTTTTCCTCTCGGAAACACCATTTTGTTGAGGACAATAAGGGACAGTAAATTGAGATTTTACTCCCAAACCTTGTAAGTATTCGGCCATTCTTTTTGAATTTGGTCCTTACCATTTCCACATATTCTTTAGTCTTTCAAAAACTTCCGACTTTTCGTGCAACAAGAACACCACTGTGTATTAGGCTGTTTCACATTTTTGCGAATTCAAAAAACACACTCGGATTTCGATTTTTGGGACTTTTCTGAGCTTAGAAACTAGTTTTTCCCATTTTTTGGATTTAAAAAAAACTATCGCCGGAGCCAATTTCGATTTCATGTCTGTTTCGTGGAGTATTGAATTTAGACTTTCACTTAAAAAATCATAAGTTTTAAGCAGAATGGCCACACGTACGATAATCTGTCCAATCTTCTCTTTTTTTTATGTGTGAGTGAGAAAAAACTCACACGGATTGGTTTGATGGAATATCTGAAGCCCTTTGATATTTCGTCAGATTCTGCAGCAGAGAAAGAGACGCCGTTTGTTTTGTGTGTTTTTTTCGACTTTTTCATTTGCGTTGTGTTGTAAAATAAAGTTGTGGTTTTTGTGGACGCGGAAATACACACGTTGTTCCTCTGCCACCACAAGTTCAAAATGAGAAAGAGAATTACTAACACATACACAAGTTCCATCAGATAAACGGTACGTGTGGCCATGCCGCTTTAAGAGGCTCAATATTTTTCAATTCCTTAAAAAAAGTTTTACTCAAAATTAACGTTGAAATAATTGAATTAAAGATATAAATTTTAAAGATGAGGGAGAGATACAAAATGCCATTGTATCGACATCATACCAGAAATTATTTTAAACTTTTCTTTTTTCAACATTTATATTGTTTTTTGATTATTATTAACCTTATTATTTGATAAATAAATACCAACTTGTGAATTCTTAATTTTTTAATATTTTTGAAAATTCGATTTTTGTTTGAAAAATCATAGAAAACTCTATGTAGCGAATTTAGTGTAAAGGGCAAAAATGTTGAAAATGGATAGTACTATTCAGGAAAAATATCAACTAGTTCATTTACGCCAGTATGTGATAACTCGTTCTCTTGAAAGTCAGAATTTCAGCATGTTTTATTTACTTTTTTGACTTTGAGGTCCATTTTCTCGAGCCCTTGTCGAAGCCATACTTAAAGAAGTTGTTTTGCGGAATTGAAAAATATTGAGCCTCTTAAAAGTTATGATGTTTTAAGTGAAAGTCTAAATTCAAAACTCCACGAAACAGACATGAAATCGAAACTGGCTCCGGCGACAGTTTTTTTTTTAAATCCAAAAGATTGGAAAAAATAGGTTCTAAGCTCAGAAAAGTCCCAGCAATCGAAATCCGAATGTGTTTTTTGACGTTTCCAAAATTTGCTAAATTTTGGAACAGCCTACTGTGTATCTGCTATAGTCATCTGTAAGCGCGACGAAATATTTCTTTTTACCAGGTGTGATGGTTTGCATTGGTCCACAAATATCCGTGTGCATAAGTTCTAAAACTTCCCCAGTTTCTGATAGAGACTGTTTTAGGAATGGTTTCTTCGTTAATTTGCACTTCACGCACACATCGCAAGTTTTTGTCACTCCACAGTCTTTTATTTTGAAATCTTGATTTAATTTACCATATTGCATATCTCTTACGACGTTCATGTCCCTATGACCAAAGAGCTTATGATAATAATGCTGACATTGATTCATACCACATACAGCAACATGGGCTTTTTGAATTGCTTTGCCCCGTACTTGATACAAATTGTTAACCAAATCTGCTACACCAACTTCGGACTTAGTCGCATCAAGAATCTTGCATGTTTGTCCAAGAAATACAACTACAAACCCTTTTGCAGATAGCTTCTTTACGGAGAGCAAATTTGCCTTAAATGATGGTATAAGGAGAACGTCATCACCGGTTATCACAGTTTCGATGGCCTTTTCATTTAACATCGATATTTTGCAAGTACCTATATTTGCTACCGTCACCTTATCCTTCCAGGTCGTATCTAATTTGGTAAATTCTTTGTGGCTACTACATATGTGGCACGTAGCGCCCGAATCCACGACCCACTCACCACAGTTGCCATTTAAAACAAAACAGTAATTTCCGAATTCTTTATTTTCTTCCACCTCCTTTGCTTTCTGGTTAATATTTTCTTTATTCTTTAGTTTCCAGCAATCCTTTCGAATATGGCCGACGCCTTGACAATGGTGGCAAACAATCCTCCTTTTAAAGCTTTGTTTCTTTTTATTAGTGATTTTTAGTACGGAATCTTCAACGTGATTCCTTTTATTCTGCTTTTCAAACTCTTCCAATAATTTATTTTCCACAAGGAAAAACTAGAACAAAAAACTTCTATGGTTTAAAATACATAGTACAGAAAAAATATTTCCAATTGATATTAAAAAGGCAAAGTATATTTTGTAACAGGTTAACAGGTTACGTCTTTGGGCATTTTAGGTGACGATATAGAAGTTTGTGGCTTCTTTGTGACTTTGAAATTCATAAACCAGTACATAAAAAATATTTGAAAACCAAAAGTGCCAGAAATATTCCAATGGTATTGAAAGTTTTTTGAATTTGCATTTAGACATGAAATTCAAATTAAACGACAAATTTTAATTTTCATATAATTAATTTGCCCCATGTATGAATGAAAAAAGGAGTCCTAAAATTTGGTATTTTTGGTTGCAATTTGATTTATTTGTGTATTTTATTATTTAGCTCTGTTTTTAGTTTTTGCTCTTTTTTTTAACATTTAGCCCTTTTTTGAAAGCTGCTAGCAACGGTGTTCGGCAATTTTGTTTTGTTTAAGATAAATTAGTCAATAATGATGCAAATTTTGCATTTCTTATAAACCCTTATAAATAAAAAATAAATGGTTTCCCATTACATCCCATGAAGGGACCGGGAAGAACTTCTCACAATCACTGAGCTGTACGCTTTCCGGTTTTCACTCACTGATTGGGACCTACAGTTTTACACCGATTCCGAACGGTATTTTGAGAAGCTTTTTCATGGCTATATACTCGATAGTGTCGCCGTCACTAAGCGAGGTGACCGTCGTCGAAAGAAATTTTAAGGTGGTTGGAGAAGGGATCGAACCCAGGATCTCCTGTACAAGAGGCGCGCACACTACCCATTGCACCACCGACGGTTACATAAACCCTTACCTTTTTTAAAAATTTGACTAAATTAAAACAATTATGATGAAGTATTTATGTATGTATATACGATCTTTATTACACATATGTCTGTATCTATGTATGTATGTATTTATAGTGAACGTAGTTTGCTGTTTTTATGTATGTATGCATGTGTATAGTAGTAGGTAATATATAATTAATCATATTACATATGTATCCGTTAATATTTTATTCAAATCAAATTCTAAATTTCATTTGAAGGGATAACAAACAACAATCGTATCATACATATTGTAGAGTATCTGTATGTGATATGACTTTCTGACATTCTGTGTATTTATGTATATGTATATGCATGTACATATGTAACAATATGTTGTGTATGCTTTCAGATACATAACATGTGTTCACATATATGTATGTATATACATGTGTATGTTATATGTATATATTTATACCTACAAAGTCTTCTAAGTACGAGTATACATAGTATGTGATCATTTAAACTAAAGCCATTATCCATTAGCATCGATAGTGGTGGTGGTGTTGGGTGTGGGATAATTTTGATTACCAAACACTACATTTTTCTACAGGATTCATGGGTGAACCCATCGCACAGCTATAGGCATCCGCAAAGTCTTTTGAATTTGATAGGGGTCCCTTGACACGTATAGAACCAGCCGAATGTACCGAGGAACGTAATTTGTTAAGCGCGTCTTCGGGTCGCATTGAACCACACCATATTTGGGCATAGTTTAAAAAGAATAACTGGTCGTGGGTCAAATTTAAACCGGGTAATCGTTGTTCGGGACCATGACGTTCCACCCACTTTTTGTAAGCCTACAAAAGCAGAAATAATTTTGTAAATATTGCCATCCTATTTGCTGCACTGAGTCCATACTCACTCTAAACGCTTGTTTAAGACCACCATTATCTGCTATATTTTCTCCCTGTGTCATTCGACCGTTCATAAACATGCCTACCTCGTCCATTTTGTATTTGGAATACTGGTCAATAATGCATTGCGTTCTTTCTCGAAACGCCTCGATTGTACCGTTGTTCCACCATTGTTTCATATTTCCATCTTTATCATATTGTCGACCTGAAAGGAAAAACTATAATTAAATTTCGAATAACATTTCGATTGATGTGATGGGACTGTGCCTTTATCATCAAAGCCATGGGTGATTTCATGCCCTATGACCACTCCAATACCGCCGTAATTTAGAGATTTTGGAAAGTGTTGACTATAGAATAGCGGTTGTAAAATACCAGCTGGAAAAACTGAAATACACAAAAAACATAATTATTGGATGTCTGTATCGATGGTTGACATCCCGTAATTAATATCCACATAACCAAATTTACATGAAATTGCATACAATTTGATGAATAATTCAATCCTTGATCATAGAATAACACATACTATAGAAGAACTTATTCTCTCATCTGACGTTTCATTTCACACTCTCTCGGTAGGTCTGTGGAAATGTTTACATACACCAGGTGGAGTTACAAAATATGTTCACTTAACTATTTCCTGTCGTTTTGGTGTAGAACTGAAAAATTTAAATGTATTTTGCACTTTTTTATTGACTTTTAACGTTGGTATTCATTTGTATTGTATTTAACACAACTAGTTTGCCACAAAAACACGAAATTCGGGTGTAGTTCCTTTGCGGATCGCTGTATACTATTGCCACCATCTGGTATTATTGAACCCATATTTTCCACCCTCCGCTGTGTAATTTCCATCGTACCTATGACGTTTAATTTATTGAGCGAATAAAACCTTCTACGTATGTGTTATTCTATGTCCTTGATGTACATAATTCAAATTTAAATAAATTGTCTGGTGTCTACACCTGTCCCTTAGGGTGTCCCATCAATAAATTTTTTTTGCTCAAGCTTTATTTGAAGGCTTGTAGGGTAAAGTATTTTTGAGATTTTTTTCAGATTTTTCGGAAGAGGTTTAGAGGTAGGTAGCACAAGTCGAATTTCTCCCAAAAATTGGGTATTCCGGAAGTTTTTTGAATTTTACTTCAAACTCGGTCAATAACCACTATTTTCTTAGTTTGAAAGTCAACATTTTTAAAGCAAAACGTTCAAACTTTTATTGTATGTGTATAAACCACCAGTTTTGGCAATGTTTTTGCCATGTATTACATACCATGTATTACATTTTGTCGTAAATTTTGGATAAAGTTTGTAAATAACGCTTTATAAAATTTTTATGATAATTTACAAATCTAATTAAAAGACGGATAAATTCCAAACAAATTTGTAAAAAAAAAAAATTTCAATTTGAAGTTACTGTTCCAGAGATATACCATTTTAAAGCTTTTTGCCCATTGTACGAACCTAATCTATATATATAAAAGAATAACGTTACTGACTGACTGACTCAACATCGCCCAGCCCTAACCGCTGGAGCTAGGAACTTGCAATTTGGCAAGATTTTTGGAAATTCCTACGGGGAGGGGCAAAAAGCGGAAAAGTCTCTCCCAAAAAGCGGAAAAGTCTCTCCCAAACACCTTTTGCTAAATAGCTGAAATTTTCAATATTTGTTAATTCGGATACTTACTCCCTGGTATGGTACACAGAAAACTCTTAAAAAAAGTTCATAAAACTACCGATAACCAAGTATCGGGCTTTTCAGCTAGTAATATTATAAACTGTTTGCCATTTTTGCGTCGGATTTGCCTTAAACATTGCACTTTTGAAAAAGCTACTTGCGCTAAGTAAAGAAAAAATTCAAAAAACGTCCAGAATACCCGATTTTTGGGAGAAATTCGACTTGTGCGACCTCTTCCGAAAAATCTGAAAAAAATTTCAAAAATACTTTACCCTATAAGCTTTCCAGTATTTTGAGCAACCATCCATATTAGAGTGGCATTTTTTCCCTTACTTTTGAAATTCAAGGATTGCCGGGCCGCATATTATGCCACTTGATGAAAAAATGTTATGCTATAAATTTGGGGAAAATTGGACAATGTTAACACGTCGCGGCCGAAGGTCAAAGTTCAAAAATTTTGAAATTATGTTTTTCTAAGTGACAGATTGTTGCAATATACTTATTTTTCGGCAGATTTTTGCGAAACTTGGTGGGTTTGCAACACAGAAGTTACTTTGTATCTGGTAAAAATTTAGGCAACATGGGGCAACGTTAACACGTAGCGCCTTTAGGTTTTTTTTTTTTTTTTTTTTTTTTTTTTATTTTTTTTTTTTTTATTTTTTTTTATTTTTACCAGATAAACAACAAGTTCATAGTTACAATTCTACGAAGTTTGTGGTAAAAATCTGGTAAAAAAATGAGTATGTTGCTCGAAGCTGACTATTGGAAATATATAATTCATCAATTTTTGAACTTTGACCTTGAGGAGGTAAGTGTTAACGTCGCCCAATTTTGTCCTAATTTTTACCAGATTAAGAGGAACTTCACTGTTACATTTGTACCGAGTTTCATAAAAATCCGAATAAAAATTAGTATGTTTCTGCAAGTTGTCTATTGGAAATAGATAAATTAAAAATGTTTCAACTTTGACCTAAAGGCGCTACGTGTTAACGTTGCCCCATGTTGCCTAAATTTTTACCAGATACAAAGTAACTTCTGTGTTGCAAACCCACCAAGTTTCGTAAAAATCTGCCGAAAAATAAGTATATTGCAACAATCTGTCACTTAGAAAAACATAATTTCAAAATTTTTGAACTTTGACCTTCGGGCGCGACGTGTTAACATTGTCCAATTTTCCCCAAATTTATAGCATAACATTTTTTCATCAAGTGGCCCGGCAATGCTTGAGTAGAAAGAAAAAAAAATTTGCATACAAAAAAATGCCACTCTAATCCATATGTTACAATGTTGATTTATTATACAGTGGATATCAAAAACTAGTAATAACAATTATATCTGTGTTTAAGCTACATATTGTACTGTATATCTTACCGATATCATTTTTATTTGGATTGTAAAAGGCATTCACCACAGCTGGCTCAGTGGCCCATTTTTCCTTATCAACGGGCTGGCGCAATAATTGCACATTTTTCTCAGACTCCCATTTCAATATACTTAAAACGTTTTCCATAAAGTTCTCGGGAAATATAGTAAGCTAAATATTTAAAAGAATTACAATTGGTTTAATCTTCAACATTTTCAATTTCAATACGTATATGAATTGTTATTATAAAATCGATTTAAAATATTCATATACATCAATTAAAGTTTAAGAAATGCAAGTACAATTCAAAGTGAGTTTCAAAAGACATCTGTTGAAATTTACATAAAATCAGTTGATATTAAGAAGACTTAAAATTAACGTTTCTACCAAATACCCCGTATTCAGTTCTTATGAAATTTTCATTCACGTGCATAGAAAATAACGAAAATTTCCCTCACTTTACATTTGTTTGGTATTCAGCTCTTTGCGAAAAATTTTCGACCCTATTTGGGGTTTGCTAGTTTAGCTGCTGTTCGGATTTTATGGCCTCATGTATATTTTGGCTAAAACTTAATTTTCCCGAAAAACATGAAATTTTTCTCACGGCTATATCTCGGAAACCAATTGGAATTTTGTTTTCCTGTCTTCAGCACAATTATAGCTATAGACTAAGAAAAGAAAAGTGTAAAATAAACTAACCCCAAAAAACTGCATCTAGTTCCTCAAAATTGCGCAAAAATATCGACAAATTTTAATTTTTTCTATATATTTTTCAACATTTTCGGCCCATATATTTTCGACAAGAATTGTGATTTTTGTTTGGGTTGCATAATAATGAGTAATTAATGTTTTTATTTGAATCCAATAAATTTTAAAGACTTTCCCCCCATGTTATATACCAAATATCAGATTGAAAATGAAGTACATAGTAACACACATGCATTTTATGACACGGATTTGGCAAAACCCTATTTACAATACTGATGTTATTCGTCGGAAAAATCATATAAAATCGAAGAATGTTTTTTAATAAACAGATTTTCCGAAATTTTTTTGTTTCCGATGTGAGTGGGATTCGCGAAGCAAAGTCGTCGATCACTAACAGTGTAACGACTGGAGAAAAAGAAGTCTCGTAAACGAAAAACGGTTAAAATTGGTTAATGAACCTTTAATAAAGAATATCGATGATATATTGCTGCCGCCACTTCATATAATATTAGGAATTGCTAAGAAATTCATCGAAATGGCCGTCAAAGATAATGAGGAAGTTTTTGACTCTTCGAAAAACATTTTTCCCAAACTCAGCAATGACAAAATTAAAAAAAGGTATTGTTATCTATTTAAATATTTTCATATCTATGTTTGTTCAATTCGCTCTATTCGCATTGCTATTAATTATTCGCAAATGATTTTTTACTTTCAACAGGTGTTCTCAATGGGCCGAATATAAAAAAAAATTAATGCAAAGTGAAAGGTTCACGAATGTGCTGACAAACAACCACCGGAAAGCCTGGGATGCACTAAAAGCTGTAATCGAGGGCGTTTTAGGAAAGAATCGTGTACAGCCCGACGAAGCAAAGAAATTGGTTAAAACAATGCTCAATTACTTTCATAACATCAATGCATCTTTGACATTGAAATTACATTTTCTGCATCACCACTTTATATATTTTTTATTTTGATGGAATTAAAGTTAAAAAAATATATCTTTGTTGATGGTTTACGAGATATGAGTTAAAAAGTATAATTTTCGTGTGAACAACTGATGTTAGTCCACAGTTTGGCAGCTATGGGCCGAAAATGGTGAAAAAAGATTTTGTGGCACTAGATGCAGTTTTTTGGAGTTAATTTATTTTACACTTTTTTCTCCTAGTCAATAGCTACAATTGTGCTGAAGGCATGCAAACAAAATTCCAATTGGTTTCCGAGATATAGTTGTTAGAAAAATTGCATGTTCTTCGGAAAAATTGAGTTTTAGCCAAGATATCCATGAGGCCATAAAAATATTTCGATAATTTTAAGAACCAAAACTAACACTACATGTGTTAAAAATATAACTGAGTTCGTAGAGGAATTATAAATGAAATATTTGCAAGGTAAATCAAAGATAGCTGGTCACTCTACGCAACAAAATTTCCCGTTTAGAGATACTCAGATTTTCTTACGCATATTTCGCAAGAACTGAATACGGACTGAATACGGAGGAAGAACCCTAAAAAGGCTTCTATTATTTGAAAACTAATCAATTGACATTCACAAGACATCAATTAGAACTCAAATCTTAACAATTTAAATAATATTTAAACTATATTAATTAAAGAAACATCAGTTGCAACTTTAGAAGTTTAAAAGAAATTCAAAATATTCATACAAAGTTGAAGAAGTTTAATTGAAATTCAAAATATTCATACAAAATTGGTTGAATTAAGCGTAAATACATTTTTTAAATTGAATTGATTTTTAAGTCCCCATTTACACGAATGGATTTTTGGCGATTTTTTCTGTTGGCTTTAAAAGTTTACGCTTAAGTCATCTTGCGTTATTTTAAAGTAACTCAACTTGTATTTTTATATTTTGTATTGTATTACTTTATAAAATTGGCAAGAGCACAAAATTAAATATCAAAAAAATCCCCTGAAGCCGATATTGTCTCCACCGCTCTTGCTTCTTTACACCTCTTGTCAATAAACTAACGATTGGTTGCAAAGGTTTCACCAAAGCTCCTCTCGTGTCCATTCGGTATAAAAGTGGAAGTCATGTTAGCTGTGTTTCCGTACGTACTATTTTTAGTGTTTTTACTATTGTGTCATTTTTCTTTAAAAATTAGAAAAATTGTAAACACAGTAAAAATAGTACGTACGGGAACAGCGCTAATATGATTTCCACTTTTAGTCCGCATTTACACGAGAGGAATTTTGGTGAAACCTTTCCAACCAATCTTTAGTTTGTATAAAAGTCAAACTGTTTATGTTTATTTCATGTCTTTTGAATTTTACTTAACAACGAATCTATTGATTTGTTGTGGATTTCAAATGGATTTTTTCAATTTTTTTTATTGCATTTAAGATAAATATTTTAAAATTCCCTTTCCCATTCTTACATTGACGAACTCCTTTTCCAATTCTTTAGAATCCGTTAAAATATCCGGAAATCCTATACGTTCGTTCATGCTATCAGCTTTTTCTTTGGCCACCGCTCTAGTTTCATCATCCATCCAGTGGTTTTCCGCCAAGAGTTCATTGAATGCCTCTCGTATGGTATGAATCATTTCCAAGGCGGTATCTTTACTATTCTGATTGAAATTGTCCCTAATAAAGAGCGCACCCACGGCCATACCCATTTTCTTATTTGTCCAATCGACACATTGGGACCATCGCACACGTTCCGCCTGTATGCCCATAAGAATTTTACGAAATTCCACACGTTCCCTTTGATATTCATCGATCATATGATTCATAATGGACATAACCAAACGCCACATGACATAATTATGTATTGTCCGTTGATCGGTGTTTTCCAAAATACGACCCATTTCTACTAAATATGGCATGGCATAACTGACGATTTGCTCGTTCTCTTCCAGAACAATATCGCTACCCAAAACAGTTTGTAGGAACAGAGTCCAATTGAGCTGAGTCACTTCTTTTTGTAATTCACCTAAGGTAAGTTTTCTATAAATGGCACTGGTATCATGGCGATCTGCTTCCGGCAGAGTTTCATTCACTAGTTTTATTTCCAATTGCAACACATCGTTTAGTTCCTTTTCCGCTGTCTCAGGATTTGCACCCATTAAAATTGCAGTTTGGGTCATGTATTTATGATAGGCTTTCAAATCATGTTCACTGCTTGACTTTAGATAGTAATCACGCGAGGGTAGGGCAAACGGGAACTGATCAACCTGTAGGATGTGCACAGATGAGTTCTTATCATCTGCTGACACATATACATCGATTAAGACGGGCTCGCCATACGCGCCTTTAAGGATGCCTATAAGTTCCTCCATAGTCATGTTCGGCTGTTTCCACTCAGGGTATATGACGGGCCAACCTCCTAACGATTTGAGGATTTCTTTCAAGCGTCCCACGCCGATCTTGCGTATCTGGGCTATGGACATTTGGAGATTAAGATTTTTATTGCATGCGTTGTTATAGAAAAGTTAATACAAAGTGAGGGTTAAATTAAATTATATTTATAAGTTTTAATTAAAATACAGGTTTTGTATGAAAAGCCTTTTACAGATTTTAAACAAACGTATTTGCAGTGTACGGGAAATGATATCATTTTTTAAGGATCCATGTTCTACCACTGGCCACAATGACTGATATTTTTTTTGGCAAGATCAATAATTTAAATTCTATTTCGAAATTAACGTATGTTATAGAATGCCCATTTATTATAACATTAACATTACATCAATGTCCACAGTTTGCAAGGTATTTTTTGTTACTTGGACCACATTTACACGACGGCATTTTTGGTGCAATTTTTTTAGTTCTCTTTTGAAGTTACTGCGAAAATCATCTTGCGCTTAGTGTGGGGTCAGACACGGCAATTTTACATGCGCAATTCTTGAGTTTATAGGAGAGAGAGAGGGAAAGAGAATGGATAGGGGTACAGACTTGCCCATACCCTTATTTCGTTTTGTTTTCCCATTCTCAATTTTTTAAACGAAGTTGGCTGCAGATGGAAATTTGACATTCCTCTTCATTTTTTGTTTCGTTGTTCATAAAATTGTGGGTATTAAAAAAGTTAAAGTTTTTTTTTGATGTTGGTAGTAAACAACTTCCATGCAATCAATTAATGTTGTTATTATTTATTATTTTCTTTCAGTTCAATTTTATTCACAAATATAAAAAACTTCCCCTCCGAATAAATTTTTTTATAATTGAAATAAAATGGAATGCCAAAAAAGCAAAAACGTGGAAGCGAAAGAAAGCAAAAATTGCTCAAGCAAACTTTCCCTGTGTGAACATGAAAGCAAGTTCAAAATAGAATTGCCAAAAACTTGAGCAAGTAAAATTGCCGTGTCTGACTCCAGACTTACACGTTTAAATTTCAGCAGGTGGCATTTCTAGAAGAGCTGACTGCTTTTTTTTCAATTGGCTGTCAAATTCATATGTATTTTGTTGCACTTTTTGTTGAGACTGACAGTGACAGCAATCAAAAAAGTCCTGTTGTAGTTGGTTAGCTGTGTTATTGAAAGCAACTTCGGTTTTCTCATATACTTAGGTGGTGCTTTCGTTATTTTTGAAATGCTTTTGGTCAGCTGCCTAAATTCTTTATTATAGTTACACAATTGACATTTCAGGCTTAAATTTATGATATGTCACATTATTTTCAGTGGTCAGTTTTCATTTAAATCGTGTTGTGTATATGGATGATCATGGTTAGGTTAGGTTATGGACATGCATCCACTAGAGATCCGAAGATCTTAGCAGATGCTGCACTCGGAGGCCCGTTTGCCCCTTTGTATTTGTTCTTTAGAAGAACATGCGAAGATAGATAGAAAGGATAGGAAGCATTTTCGTCACATTTTTCTTTTTTATTTCCGAAAAGGCAAAAAGGCCGGAAATACACCGGGATATTTGTGACGTGTGTGGTTTGCATGCTTTAACAGAACGCACATGCCAAAGCTGGTTCAAAAAATTTCGTTCTGGAAATTTCAAGATCAAAAATGGTAGACTAAATGCGGTTCATGAGAACGAAATCAAAGCCGTTATCGAATCTGGCCGTCACGTTTCTGTTCGAGAAGTTACAGGCAAACTGAAGGTGTCGCACACAACCATTGGAAATCATTTTGGACTTGTCAAAAAGCGTGATATTTGGGTTCCGCACGAGCTTAAGGAAATCCAGTTAACAAAGCGGATAAGCACTTGCGATTTTTTGCTCAAACGCAACAAAAATTATCCATTTTTGAAATGCATTGCCGCTGAAGATGAAAAATGAATCCTTTACAACAACGTGAACCGAAAGAGAGATCCTGAACGCTGAACGCGCTCAAACTTCATCAAAGATTAAACTGCACCAGAAAAAGGTTATGCTGCCCATTTTGTGGGATATTAAGAGAGTAATTTATTTCGAGCTGCTACCAAACCATAAATTCTGGCGTCTATTGTCTGCCATTGACGAACCTTGATGATGCCTCACACAACTTTGCAGACTCGGCAAAAAATATTTGAGCTTGGAGGGGGCGGTGCCATATCCACTTTATAGTCCTGACCTTCAGATTTTCATTTATTCTGGAGTCTGCAAATCTTTTTAAATGGGAAATCTTTCAATACAGAAGAGGACGGAGCAGTCATTCTATGAATCTGGGATCAAAAAGATGCCTGAACGATGGAAGAAGGTCATTGAACAAAATGGTACGCACAATATAGATTAACATTACCCAGGAAAAAATAAAATGGAGTAGTTCCTACGACTCTACCCCTTTCAGAACGATCAACGAAGTACTATCTGCGTATTTTCGGCATTCAGGAATCCGAAATTGCATTACAGATATCCTGGTGTTTGTCAGAAGAAAAGTATTTTTTGTCACTAATGGTATTATTGTTTGTCCAAGCGCAACGCAAGGGTACGGGTTTAGTCTCCTTTTTCCCGGGATAACAGACAAAAATAAGGACAAAATGTCAAAACTGAAATAAAAATGTATATGGGCTGGCCATAGGCCGATATAACTTATTCAAAGTAAAATGATCCTAGTTTTATCAGTAGATGTTAGGAAAAAATGTACGTATGTATATTAATTAGCTGTAAAAATTTTAAGAAAAGTTGGAGAAATAAATGAATTTAAGCTAAAAAAAAAAAAAAAGTCCAAGCGCAATATCTTCGATAGCTCGAGGGTGAGACGCACGGCTGGCAATCAAAACGCTTGATTTCGAATCCTGGGTCGGGGAAAAATTGTTAAAAAAGGTAATAATTATTAAACCCTTGCTAAACATACCACATTAATTTATGGTATACTTTCAGGCGAATACCATATAATTCCGCAAATTTCGTTCGTTTACCTGCCTTATTTGCCAATTTATTTTATAAATGCCCACCACTTTAAACTTGCAAAACGCCAAGAAAAACCAAAAATAAAAAAATGTTTTGCTTTGGTGGGATTCGAAACCAGGACCTGCACCAGCTGCCGTTTTCTAGTCGGACATGTTACCATCGTGCTAATATTTGTGCTGCAACGTCGTGCTACGGCACAGCATTTATTCTACTTAACAGTGTCCAAATTAGGAATACTACCGTCCAGGGTCAACACAATGTAAAAGGCGACGGTGCCTCAGCCAAATTTGCACAACCTCTTGCTGCGAAGTTCTGGTGGGAATGTTGGTGATTGGTATACAATTTTTTTTTTTTAATTATTTGAAAATAATTGAAAATTACTTTGAACAAAAACACCGAAATTACCATAGAGAAATGACATATAGAGAAACGATTTGACTCAGTAAATTGACGAAGTTTGGAGTGTTGCATATGGACGTTGCAAGTTGGAAAGTATTGATATAATAATACCAGGTAGAGGCAATGGCTCAAATCAACCAACAAGAATACAGCAACGGCATTTCGTTTTGTGCTTTAAAATGTTTGTGTATATACACCACAAAAAAAAGTCAAAACTACGTTTAAATTTCACAGGTTTTCATCAAAACGACATGACAAATTTAAGTCAACAGTAATTCCACCTGGTTTAAGTCAATGTACATCAAATAACTCTATTGCACCGACCGCGCCACGAATAGTGTGAAATGAAATGTCAGCTGACAGCTCTATATGACATTACTCTATGGAAATTACTTTCTTGCCAAACCAATAGTTGTCGTAATACCACCACCTGTGCCATACACCTTGCTTGACACAAATCAGAAAGAACCCAATCCAAATGTTCAAAACGGCGTCGAATCGCAAAACTTTTGGGCACAAACTAAAAATAACAGGGGAAAATGGCGGCAACAATGACGTCATGTAAATGTGTTATTAGAGTATTTTTCAATATTGCCAAAAATATCATTGGAAAACTGTAGGTCCCAATCAGTGAGTGTAAAACTGGAAAGAGCAAAGCGCTCTGATTTTGTGCAACCTGTCTCTTCATGGGATATAATGGGAAAAAGTTTTTTTTTCTCTGGAGAAGATAATGGTTATTATTCCTTAACCATTCGAAATTTCCTATACAATTTTCTCGTATCTCATGTACTATTTCTAAAATTACTTACGTATATCAATGCAACTCTTATAAAACATTTTGGCCTTAATCGTTGCGTCGTTATCGAGATCATTGATGGGTTCCTCTAAAACGCCCTTTAGTATTACCTGTTGCTGATCAGCCAGAACCTAGGAGTGATTAAAATTAGTGGTTTGGTTTTTATTTGTGCTGAATTTAAGCGCATACCTCAAAAGTGCTTATAGAACCTCGATCTTCAGGAATGATATGAACCTTATTCCATGTACCACAGGCATATTGAAAAAAATTTTCACACGGATTTGCCGTAGTATCCATTGCTGATAATAAATATGCCGCTAAGAGGAAAATAGTGTGGTAAAACAACAAAATTTCACAATAAATTTCAAAGATGCCGGATAGACTTACCCGTTTTCACGCATTCTTCTGACAAACAGATGCCATCTTTATCCGATATGGTTTCTGAAATGAAAACATAAAAATAATTCAGTATTCAATTATATAAAAGACAACGGGAAGGCAAATCACTTAGGCTTTGTTAATCTTAAGATGTAGGAGTTAACACTAAACTAACACTGGTAAACCAGCCAAATTGGTGGAGAAATATGAATCCATTATTTTTTTTTATTATTTTAAATCCACATGTTAAGTAAAAATAAATTGCTTTTATTAGAAGTGGCTTAATAAAATAATAAAATTGCTTTAAATTGTATTTAGATTAAAAAAGATAGCACGACGAACACTTTTGTCGGTAACAATTACTATTGCATATGTTTTTGTTCCCTGGCTTATATTTACTTGCAGGACGGTTAAAGTATACCTGTTGATTGAGTATTCTCCTGACGAGCTCATAAATATTAAAGTCATCCATAACATAAGATAACAAGCGTTTAATAGGAAAATCGCATATACAGAACAGCAGCATTGAAGGAACATCAACACCATCACTATCAAAGTATATTGAAGTGAATTGAAAATCGATAAGCTAAAGCAATTTTGCATACACTCGAAAAATTATTGTCTGTTTGCTGTGGTATAAATGTACTTTAAATCCTGCAACTTGTCATGCTGACACACTCCGGTTCACTTATTTAAAGGCACTAAAAATTCCATATTCAGCAGCCTGTATCTTTTGCAATTTGTAACCGATTGCAGAATTTTAAAATGGAAATGGAAGCTAGGCATCTTGAGATATAAAAAAAAGTCATGACCATAGTGCTTTCTTAACTAAAGAACTGTTTTTAGAGGAATTTTAAAAAAAAAGTCCAAAAATGTGCTATTTTTTTGGTTCACTTGAATAAAGGCACTTTAATATTTTTAAAGTAAGCGATGATTTTTTGTAGAGAGCGTTTGTTTATTACAATTTATTACATCTTAATCATTTTACGAGTCAAAATGGCAAAACAATAAATTTTAAATCTATCGGAAAAAACTAAAATCGATGTTTACCATTCTGAAGGATATTCTCACCGCGCAATAGCTAAAAAAATTGGACGGGGCCCAACAGTTGTCGACAATTACATCAAGGACCCCGAGGGGTATGGAAAACATTTTAAAGGAAGGGTTTCATTGTCTTTATCTATGTATGAGAAAAGAAAAATCATCAGAATTGCTTCTAATTCTGCCTTATCCTTGTCAAAAATATGAGCTCAAGCTGGAGTAAAAGCGAGCAAGTCATCAGTACGCAGAGTAATTAAGAGCTGCGAGTATCTTAAATACCTGAAATTAAAAAAAAAAAGCCGCCACTTAATACTCCTCGTAAGGAAAAGCGGCTTCAATTCGCAAGAGACTACATGGTATGGGATGTGCAACACAGAGGTCATGTAAATGACTGGAGAACCGTTGTATTTACGGATGAGAAGACGTTTAATTTGGATGGGCCTGATGGCTACAACTATTATTTCCATGATCTGCGCAAAGAAAAGCGTTTTTTTGAACCGACATCACAGCCGAGAGGGCGGCGTTATGGGGTGGGGTGCTATTACGTACTATGGCACCATCGATCTTGAATTTCAAAGTGAAAAAATGACTGGTGCAAGCTATAAAACGTTATTGGAATCGGCTTTTCCGAAGTTCAGTGAACTATTTGGTCCAATATCTTGGATATTGCAACAGGATAATGTCCCTATACACAACGCCAGAGTAGGAAAGGACTTCATTGCAAGCCAAAATGTTAATATTGTTGAATGGCCACCCTATTCGCCAGATCTAAACATTATCGAAAATGTCTGGGGTTGGTTATCTCGAAGGTTTATGAAGGAGGTAGACAATTTGATGACAAGTAGTCACTAATTCAGACCACTAAGGACGCTTGGAATCAAATTGCGTTAGATTACATAAATTCTCTTTATCTTTCAATGAAAACCCCTATATTTGAAGTTATTAAAAACACACATTACTAATAGTTCTTAAATAAAGTAGAATAAATTACAAAAACAAGAAATACTGTTTTTCATTAAAATTAGTTAAAGTGCCTTTATTCAAGTGAACAAAAAAAAATTGCACATTTTTTGATTTTTTTTATAAATTGCTCAAAAAAAGTTCTTTAGTTAAAAAACCACTATTTTCTTGATTTTTTTATATCTCAAGATGTCTAACTTCCATTTTCATTTTAAAATTCTGTAATCGGTTACAAATTGCGAAAGATACAGTGCCTTTATATAAGTGAACCGGAGTGTATGTCAAAATTGTAATCCCTTTCATTTAAGCGTTATTAGCTTTTATTTACTATGAAACAAGAACTTACTTAAAGTTGCATATACTTAAAACATCCAAATTGACTAGTGCTGTGGCCGTCGGTGATGCAATGGTTAGTATGCGCGCCTCTTGTACATGGGATCCTGGGTTCGAACCCGGCTCTGACCACCTTCAAATTTTCTTTCGGCGGCGGTCACCTCACATAGTGACGGCGACACTATCGAGTATGTAGCCATGAAAAAGCTTCTCAAAATACCGTTCGGAATCGGTGTAAAACTATAGGTCCCAATCAGTGAGTGAAAACTGGAAAGCGCACAGCTCAGTGATTGTGAGAAGCTCTCCCCTGTCCCTTCGTGGGATGTAATAGGAAACCATTTATTTTTTTTAAGGAAAGTCGAACTTCATACTGGTTTTTAAACTCAAATAAGTTCCATTATTTCCTTAGATTTAGGCAACTATGCATACTTTATTGAATAAACAGTTAATGTCCTTATTATTAGCCTATTACCTGTAATTAGTACATATTTCCTTAATAGAAGGAACATTTTCTTTCAAAAGTGGTAATACGTATTATTAGCAAGTAAATTATTTCCTCAAATTAAGTTTATTTGGTATTTAAATCAGCTTCATTTGGTACTTAAGTTTGGAAAGTATAAACATAAAATACGGAAATAAACACTTCCTTGAATAAGGTAAACTGAAAGAAAATATTTACATAAAATCGATGATAGATTTTCATCAATTGTTCTACACTGAAGTGATGACAAGTTTCATCATTTCAATGAAAATGTTCTTCAATTTGAAGATTGTGCGTTTCTTCACCTTTCTCAGCTTCATTGAATTGATGATATTTTTTACATCAATCTTCAACATTGAAATTTTGGCAATTATTAGTGGGATCGATTCAAAATTTGGACGTAGTATTGAACAAAATAAAGACAAAAAGAAAAAGTACTGAACGTTAAAAATAAATACATAATAAAAAATAGTACAATGGACAGAAAATATTATCCACGCTATGAGCACATTGTGTGTGTGGTCTTATACCCTGTTCTTGTGGAGTTTTTACGATGAAAAATGGGCCAAATAATTTGGCTATCCCTTAACAAACCATTTGCATCAAAATGATCACCAATTTACATCAAATTTAAAAATTTAAATCAAACTTACATCAAATTGATGACCACCTTACATCTAATTGAAAAAAAATTTACAGCAAATTGATGAGCAATTTACATTAAAATGGCGAAAAGTGTACTACCTTGCTGTACGCATACTCCAATTGTTACTTGTTTTCTCAGTTATAGGACCATTTTTCTAAAGAATTGGAAATTATTGAATTAAGTGTTCATTTTCGTAAACATAGGAGAGTTATTGTACTGATTCCAGGTCCATTATACAAACAATGTCTTCGTACAACCCATGTAAGGACTGGTAAGTTCTGCTACAAATTACTTACTTTGGAAATAAACTACGTTTCGGACGGCAATCACTTAAAAAAAAGTCAGATACTTGTACGATAGTCACCATGAACTAAATGAGAATTAGGAAGGCAATAAATTACATTCTCAACACTGAATATCGAATTTGATACCCCAGTTATGTAAAAACGTTCTTAAATGAACTACTAATTTTTTACCTTCCTGGTATTAAGTAGGATACACTTCAACATAAAAGTATTTACTTATACATATTGCATTTGCGTATGTTCAAGTATAAAATGAACTTCATTTTAATATTAGGAATAATTTTTAGTTCAATATTGACATAAAACCTCTTTTCTTTGGTTTAGTTTAGTATAACTTCCCTCGATTTAGATATAACTCATTTTGGAACACTTTTTTTCTAACAAAACTAAGGAAATTTGTTTCCTTATTTTAAGTTCCCACTCTTTTTATGTGTACTCTGATTTTGTACAATTTTCTACACTTTAGTTAAATTTCCTAATTTTAGGTACAAATTGCAATTGCATTATTAATATTTGAGGAACTTTCAAAGTAGAGAATGTTTTAATTTTAAGTGAAATTACAATAAGCAGTTTTTACAATAACATATTTGCGGGGATGAATATGTCATAAAATGATCGTACAATTTTGTAAAAATGTGAAAAGATGGAGTTTTTTTTGTTAAATGTTATCTCGCGTTCGCCCAGATGGTTCCTACGTGATTTTGGTAATTTATACAGGTGCCCAAGAACTGTTCGGCATGTACAGGGTGGACAATGTAAAATTTGGAATTTTAACCCCTCGTTATTTCGAAGCAGATGGTCAATTTGCCATTTTTGAAGAGACAGATTATTAGTTAAAAGTTAGTAAATAACAAATTGGGTCGCTTTACGCTTGAAGAAAATTGGGAAATATTAAAAATTGTCTCCCAATGTTCTGATTCTTCAACCCGAATTGTAATATCTACGAAATAAATTCGATAGAAATGGAGTAGCACACGCTGAAAAAACGGCCACTGTAACATTATTCAGGAACCATGTATATGTTTGGATAACCCATATACTCGTACTTACGTGCAAGCATTGTTTTCATGAATTGAAGATCTGCTGCTTTTTGGAAAGAAGTTCCTTATCGCACGTTGCAGGATGGGGGCTAAATGAAAAAAAATTAAACAACTTTTTTTAGCATTACTATGCTACAACCCAGTTACCAAGCATAGATAAAGGAAATAATAGATATAGCGTGCCCATTGTCAACTTTGTTCACTAGGTGCTGTCCTGTACTAGTGTCATTTTCACTGAAGTTTCCCATAATTCTCATTGACGTTTATTGAAAATTGTGGGAAATTTTTTGTTAAAGTAATTTAAACAAGGGGAAATATGACAACATTTAAATGCTTTTATATAATAGCATTTGCTTCTGATATAAAAAACAATTTCAAAGCCATGAGGCCGGTGTTGGAATATCTATTAGAAAAAACCCGTAACACCGCCCAAAGATGAACATACCGGAACGTCTTTTTAATCTAAAAACTTCACCGCGCAAAACTGTATCAACTTCTGTAGTTACAGATGCCAAAAACGTTGGAGTGTCTGAGGACTCTCAACAAGGAATGGTATCTGAACCGGAGGAAGAACCAATTTATTAGCACTTAGCCGGTGGTATCATGGCTTTGCAATTCGATTGCCATGACATATTGTACTTTAAGTAGCGTGTTGTATTCTTGTTTCGAAGTGACATTTTTATTGAATAATTTTTTCTTTTGATATGAAACTTTAGAATTTTAATGTCATATTTTTTGACTTTTTTTAGGAACAAAAAATATCCCATTTATTGCTTTCAACGACATCTAGAAAATTACCCATTGCACTAAAATGTTCCCAACACTTGTGTTTCGTCTATTAGTTTATTTTATCTATGTTATCAACCATAGATAAAGAAAATCATAGATATAGAGCGAGCATTGTCAACATTGTTCACTAGGTGCTGTCCTGTACTACTGTCACTTTCACTGAAGTTTCCCATAATTTTCATTGACGTTTATTCAAAATTGTGGGAAATTTTTGAGAAAGCAATTTAAACAATTGAAAATGTGACAAAATTTATGTGATTTTACATAATAGCATTTGTTTCTTATATAAAAACCTATTTCAAAGCCATGGGGCAGGTGTTGGGATATCAATAAGAGACCGCTGACCCAAAAATGAACTGAACATTCGGGAACGTCTTTTTAATATAAAAACTTCCCCGCCCAAAAACTGTAGCAACTTTTGTGGTCGCAGATGCCAAAACCGTTAGAGTGTCTGAGGACTCTCAACAAGGAACTAATTTATTACTAACTAATTTATTAGGACATAGACGGTGGTGACATGGCTTTGCAATTCGATGGCCATCAGATATTCTACTTTAAGTAACGTGTTGTATTCTTGCATTCTTGATATTTTTGTTGAAAATTATTTTTTCTTTGGATATGCAATTTTAGATTTTTAGTCTCATATTTTGTGACTTTTTTTCGGGAACAAACAAAAATCCCATTTATTGCTTTCAACGACATCTAGAAAATTACCCATTACACTAAAATTTTCCCAACACTTGTGCTTCATCTATTTGTTTACTTTATCTATGTTATCAACTATATTGAGTACTTTTGCTTTGGTTTGTGTCTAGACTAACATATGATGGGAACTTTCTTGTTTAATGGGAAGTTTTCTAACCAATATTTAGTATATATTGTAGTTCTGAACCCAATCAAAGTAAATTTAGAAAAGTCGTAGTGAAAGAAGATTAAAAAAGAAAATTTTCTTAAAAAAAGTAAATTTGCTCAAAAAAAAATTCCTTTTCATATTCTTAAACAAAGTACAAATACCTTATCTTAAAGAAGTACCTTTGCTTAAAAAAAGTAAATTTTCTTACAAAAAGTACCTTGTTTTAAATAATTACCTTTTCTTAAAAAAGTAAATTTTCTTACAACAAATTGCATTTTCTTAAGAAACTGCCTTTTCTTTAAACAGTAACTTTTTTGTGAAGTAACTATTCTTGAGATAAGTACCTACTCTTAAAAATGTACCTATTCGTGAAAAGGACCATTTCAAAAAATCCCATTTCTTAAAAAAACTTTTCTTTAAAAAAAATACCTTCTCTTAAAAAAATATATTTTCTTACAAAAATTCCCTTTTTTTAGAAGTACCTTTTCTTAAAAATAAAATAATACCTTTCTTTTCTTGAGATAAGTAGCCTTTCTGAAAATAAGCTAATTTTCTTAAAAAATAGCCTTTTCCTAAAAAGAGTACCAGTTATTTAAGAAGTACCTGTTCTTAAAAAAAGTATTTCTTTGTAAAAAAAATTCATACTCTTATGGCTTTTTCTACTAGAAGTATGTGAGCCTTTGGCGTGTTGGAACTAACTGGTATATAATTTATACCGAAAGGAACTTCGTTTCAACCGGGTGTCCCCTGACACCTTATGTAATATTTTGTTTCAGTGTTTTTATTTACAGCAGTTTTCAACAAACAAAACCATATTTGGCGCACATATTTCATATTTCAGCGTGCAGCGTGCAGTTTGTGGATCAATTTGTGAAGCGAGTTCGTCAATCCTGGACCCTAGTAGACAAAAGAACTCGTGTAGGTGCTCGTCTAGTGCATTTAGTGTAAAATATTGCAGTTGTAGCTGAAAGTATGCTCGAACAGCCAACAACATCAAATCGCCAGAGTTCGCAACAATTGAACATTTCTCTCACTTCTTTGCGCAGAATTTTGCATAAAGTCCAATTTGTCAAAGAACTGAAGTCTCGTGACCATCCGATGCGTTTTCCTTTCGCTGAATGGGCTGAAGATCGCTTGACTAAAGTTGGGAATTTTTACCGAAAAATCATCTTTTCCGATGAATCTCATTTCACCTCTGGAGCTACGTTAACAAACAAAATTGTTGCATTTGGGGCTCGGAAAATCCACACGTCATCGAGGAGAAGCCGATGCATCCACAACGAGTGCGGTTTTTGGCATGGCGGCAATATAGTCTCTTTTTTTCTTCGAAAATGAGCAAGGGGCCGCCGTTACCGTCAATGGCGAGCGTTACCGTAACATGCTCAGCGATTTTTTGTTCCAAAAAGTTAACAGGACGGCGCTACGGGCCACACAACCAACGTTACAATCGATGTTCGAAAACCCAATAATCAGCCGAAACTCGGAAGTCCATTGGCCGCCTTGTAGCTGCGATTGACCACGTTAGACTACTATCTCTTGGGCGCCGTGGAAAATAAGTATTCTACAAACAATCGAGAGTCCATTGAGGCCTTAAAACACGGAATCTACGCTGTCGTTCAAAAGATAGAGGCCCAAACAATCGAAAATGTAGATCGAATGAGGTACTGTAAATCAAGTCGTGGAAGCCATTTGAACGAAGTTATGTTTCATTCATAACCCAATGGTGGTGGTTCATACCAATAAAATCATAATTTTAAAAAAATTTGTATTAGTATTTTTTTAAAGCGAAATTAAATTTCAAATTTTACATGGTCCATCCTTTATTTCTCTTTGTGATTTTGAAGGCGGATCAACACTGTTGTTCAACGGCGGATGAGCGCAGGGGAGAACAAAATCCAGGTCTGGCAGATTGATTGAGAGCGTCTGACCCAGAGTGGCCGGCTGTGAATACATCTTAGCAGTAGGTAAAATCCAACAGCACGGTGGGCTGGGCTTACTTTTCGACACCATTTATTAATAGCAGTGTAAATACGAAATGAGAATGAAACGTTATGAGGACCACGATTTACGGATATGCGCTTGGAATGTTAGAACACATATACAAATACGCACAAAAGCGAAATGCTTTAACATTTCGCTAAATTGTGCTCATGCGCCGAAAGAAGAAAAATACGATGACACCAAAGATAGGTTCTACGATATGAGCTCCTAGAAGAAACATACGACCGTTACGCTAGCCATGACATTAAGCGAAAATGACTCTAAAATTGGTTTCCCGTTACATCCCATGAAGGGATTGAGGAGAGCTTTGCACAACCAGTGAGCTGAGCGCTCTCTAGTTTTACACTCACTGATTGAGAAAAATACCGTTCGGATCCGGGGTAAAACTATAGGTCCCAATCAGTGAGTGTAAAAACTAGAAAATGCACATCTCAGTGATTGAGAGAAGTTCTCCTCAATCCCTTCATGGGTAGTTGTTGGACACCATTTTGTTTTTTTGATTGGGACCTACAGTTTTACGTCGGTTCCGAACTGTATTTTGATAAGCTTTTTCATGGCTAACATGGATGTCAGTAGTACGAGATTAAACCAGTACATAAGTTTCAGTCGGGTGAACCGAGTTAACCACACCCTCACCCTAAGTCATCCATTGCGTGGGAGTTCTGTTAAATAAAAAAACGCCCATAATCAAAAGTGAGCATATTCAATAGCAGATTGACATTGCGCTAAATATTATTGAATGCCCAAATTAGTTAGTTTCCTTCCCAATATTTATATGCGAGGTATAAAAATGGGCATGGCAAGTTGTTGCCAAAATTTTGATCAGTACCAAATTTTATTAAGATTGGTTATGTTTTATTGGAGATATCGAGTCGGCAAACCACAATTACGCCCAACTTTTGTATGGGAGGTACGAAACTGGGCGTGGCACAATAGTCAGTTATTAGTTACACAGTAGCTTTTAGGAAAATATTGCCTAGTACCGAATTTTATTAAGATCGATTGTAGTTTATGAGATTTATCGTATAGATAAACCGGTCATCCGCCCAATTTTTATATGGGAGGTACCAGAATGGGTGTGGCAAAACAGCTCATTATCTATAGGAAAGTTTTATTTGACTAAATATTGACTATTACAAACTTTCATAAAGATTGGTTCGGTTTTACGGGATTTCTCGTGCCGAACGATCAGACGGCCAAACAACTTTTGTATGGGAGGTATCAAAATAGGCATGGCAAAATCACCGTTGTTTTAATCGGTGATTGGCCTTTGATAACGTGAAACCTTACACCTAATTTCATTACGGTCGGAAGTGTTTCACGCGATTTATCGGATTGACAACCGGGACGAATACCCTATTTTGTATGGGAGGTACCAGAATGTCTATGAAAACTTCTGCAGAGACCGTGCTTGGTTATGAAAACCCGCTGACAAACTATGGTACGACGAAGAGTGTCGTATGGCAAGTGATGAAAAGAACGCTGCACGCATGGCAATGCTTCAGTAAGTTGCATCGCGAGCCCCGACGGAGCGGTATAGGGAGCAAAGGTGAGAGGTAACCCGTTTATTTAAAAATAACAAAACGGTTGTGGAGAAAGGGCGAGAGTGAGCAACTGAAAACATACAGGAGGAAAAACGAGATTTTTTTGCAACACAGTTGTTGCTCTCTTTTGATTTGGTGTATTTTACTTGGCACTGAAAATCCTCTACCATTGATTATACACAGATTTAACTGACAATATTTTTCGAGAGTATTAACACTGGGCAGAGTACGTGTTGTATTACTCCAATATGTTTGTATTTCAAGGAAGAGTAAAAAAACACTTATTGGCGACTTGGGTAAATTAATATTAGATGAGAGCGAGGCATGCCTTGGAGTGTATATAAGCGGGGGGAAAATGTGCCTTTTAATGGTTATGATTATCTTCTATATGACTGGCATCGTCAAAACGAGTATATGGGGCAATGTAAAAGTTTAAAGTTTACATGTTGATTTAACTTAATAGAAGTCAGTAAACTAAATTTAAATATTAAAAGTTTTTAAACTTATATTAGGAAAACCTATACAAGAAAAACTTCTTCTGCAATATTAAGAAAATGTTGCCATCTAAACATAATATACTTCCGTCTCGGGTTACAGCTAGAGATAAGTGTTAGTTTGCTTGAAATTGAGAATTAGACATATTTTAAAGTCGGAAAAATGGTTTCCCATTACATCCCATGAAAAGATTGGGAGAGTTTCTCAAAGCCAGTGAGCTGTGCGCTTTCTAGTGGAAAAAATGGTTTCCCATTACATCCCATGAAAAGATTGGGAGAGCTTCTCAAAGCCAGTGAGCTGTGCGCTTTCTAGGTCCTCATTGCCTGGGACCTACAGTTTAACTCCGGTTTCGATTGGTATTTTGAGAAGCATTTTTATGGCTAAATACAAGATAGTGTCGCCGTCACTAAGCGAGGTGACCGTCATCGAATGAAGTGTAAAGAGCCGCGCTCTTACCATTGCACCACCGACGGCCACATATTTTAAATTTACATTTGTTTTTGTCATTGCTTCACTCGTAAAAAAGTTCAAACTAATTCATTCGTATCTACTCTGTGTTACAGTGATGATTCATTTCACTCAAAGTCCCTGATGTTTGAAGAGTTTATTAAGGACGAATTCAAAACGATCAAAATCCTTCAATGTTTATTTGAACATTATTTTTAGTTTTTAGCACTTTATATGAAACAAATAAACAAATTATACAAAAATTTCAGATGAAGCAGATGAATTACCATCCGTATCCTATTTTACTGGGCGTTGGACTATCAAGAGCCCATGTAAAGTATACATGGAAGTAAAGAAAAATTATTATTTCTGATAAAATTTCCTGTTTTTGACGTAGAATACGTCTTACCTTACGGTATGAGGAGTCATGTCAGGTTTTTATTGTTGTAATCTTTATTTCATTGAATTTGAGGAAACGGCTAGATGAATTTTTTTAAAATTTTTTTTGTAGGTAAATGAAGATGTTATCTTTCGTTTGATATACATTTCATATTGGTTGATATATTTCTAGTATTTTAATTTCTCAAATGAAAATTGTTTAAACACATACACTCAAACATATGTGTGGTGTTTGGTTGAGTGTTTTTGGTTGCTCAACATTGCTTAGGTACATGTATCTAGTAAAAAGTGAAACGAACAGCAAGCTAATGTTGCTTGGCAACATGTATCTAGTAAAAAGTGAAACAAACAGTAAGCTAACGTAATAAAGCTTTTTTGCGAAAGCTTCAATAAAGCTGTTGTAACATTAATTTTGAATTGTAAAGCGTAAAGCTTTCACACAACGCTCGAATGCTAATGCGAAGACTCGATAAGGTAAACCTTTTTTAATATTAGGGCGGCCCTCTCAACATTCGTAGAACTTATTTCAATAAAAATATTAATTAAAATACATAAATTAAATTAAGTTTAAAAAAAATTGAACATAATATTTTTTTTTTAAACGGACTTGAATCAAATGCCGTTGGTAAATATAAAAATTACAGCAGACAGTTGTCCGAGGCCTTCGGCCACGGACTGTCCCTGCAGGCTGTGTCAGAGACACGGCCATTAAGTTTAACGTAGAATACGCCATCCAATAAGACAGAAAACGTATATAACAATAAATGATAAATAATATAAGCAAATGAATTTATTGTTATATATGTTTTCTGTCTTATCGGATGGCGTATTCTACGTTAAACTTAATGGCCGTGTCTCTGACACAGACTGCAGGGACAGTCCGTGGCCGAAGGCCTTTGACAACTGTCTGCTGTAATTTTGTGGGCTGTTGGCAAAGCTAAATGCTAACGCAGTTAAAATATATAAGCATTTCAATTTACAATTTTGTGTGGACTTATTCATTTGTAATTGAGTGTAGATTTTCTATGAATGTCTATCATAGAGTAATGACTTATAGAGTAGGGATTTGTCTCGGTAATTTTACGAAGTGTGGCGTGGTTGCATATGGACTTTGCATGTTGGAAAGTATTGCTTTAATAATACCAGATAGAGGCAGTGGCTTAACCCAACCAACAAGAAAACAGCAACGACATTTCATTTTGTGCGTTAAAGTTTTTGTGTAAATACACCACAAATATGGAAATGGAAGCTAGACATCTTGAGATATAAAAAAAATCATGACAATAGTGGTTTCTTAACGAAAGAACTTTTTTGAGCAATTTATAAAACAAAGTCCAAAAATTTGCAATTTTTTTTGGTTCACTTGTATAAAGGCACTTTATTATTTTTAAATTTGGCTATGATTTTTGTAGGGAGCGTTTATTTATTACAGTCATTACATCTTAATCATTTTACGAGTCAAAATGGCAAAACAAAAAAATTTAAATCTATAGGAAAAAACTGGTACGGCATGTGCAGCCAAGAGGTCATGTAAATGACTGGAGAACCGTTGTATTTACGGATGAAAATAAGTTTAATTTGGATGAGCCTGATGGCTACAACTATTATTTCTATGATCTGCGCAAAGAAAACCGTTTTTTGAACCGACGTCACAGCCGAGAGGGCGGCGTTATGGTGTGGGGTGCTATTACATACTATGGCACTATCGATCTTGAATTTCAAAGTGCAAAAATGACTGGTGCAAGCTATAAAACGTTATTAGAATCGGCTTTTCCGAAGTCCAGTGAACTATTTGGTCCCATATCTTGGATATTGTAACAGGATAATGTCCCTATACACAACGCCAGAGTAGGAAAGGACTTCATTGCAAGCCAAAATGTTAATATTCTTGACTGGCCACCCTATTCGCCAGATCTAAACAATATCGAAAATGTCTGGGGTTGGTTATCTTGTACGGTCTATGAAGGTGGTAGACAATTTGATGACAAGCAGTCACTAATTCAGGTCATTAAGGATGCTTGGAATCAAATTTCGTTGGATTACATAAATTCTCTTTATCTTTCAATGAAAACCCCTATATTTGAAGTTATTATAAACAATGGGGGTTGTACACATTACTAATAGTTCTGAAATAAAGTAAAATAAATTACAAAAACAAAAAATACTGTTTTTCATTGAAATTAGTTAAAGTGCCTTTATTCAAGTGAACAAAAAAAAAATAGCACATTTTTTGATTTTTTTTTATAAATTGCTCAAAAAAGTTCTTTAGTTAAGAAACCACTATTGTCAAAGTTTTTTCTTATATCTCAAGATGTCTAGCTTCTATTTTCTTTTTAAAATTCTGCAATCGGATACAAATTGCAAAAGATACAGGCTGCTGAATATGGAATTTTTAGGGTCTTTTAATAAGTGATGCGGAGTGTATACTAACAATAAATTATAATAACAAAGTCCAAAATTTGTTTCAATTTCACAGTTTTTGTTATCACAACGACATGAAAAATGTAAGTCAACAAT
This sequence comes from Phaonia tiefii, assembly GCA_963931995.1. NCBI lineage: Eukaryota > Metazoa > Arthropoda > Insecta > Diptera > Muscidae > Phaonia > Phaonia tiefii. Next base: position 259,501,250 of record OZ008370.1, read on the forward strand.
TTTTGTAATACCTCCTGGTGTAAGTCAATTTACATCAAATAACTCTCTATCGCACCACGAATAATGTGAAATGAAATGGGGGATGAGAAGAAAGGCACCTCTATATGACATTACTCTATGTTATTCATGTGCAATTGAGTGTGGATTTTCAATGAATGTCTATTTGTATACATGTGTGCGATTGGTTTTATTTATTTGCGCTCTCACGTTTCGATGTGTGTGTTGTTGTGACTGAAAGGAAATGAAAATGTTGAAAAAGTTTTCTTAGCTGCCTGACCGACTTGACTGCCTGTTGCTGGTGATGATAAAACATAAAAGGAAATTATTTTTTCCTCGTTTGTTATTCTTCTGCAATGCAAAATAAACGTTGACGAAACTGAACAGGACTACATTGCGTTTCACAAACAATGCAAAGGAATATGACTGACCAATTCCTTGTGCATACCATCTAACCACCCATCGGAGTGTCAAATCGGTTCGGAAATTTTAAATGAAAACAACTAGTAAATATTGTTACTGTTGAATACTCGTATAACAATAATGACCATAGTCGTTTGTTTTTGCTGTGGCAATTGGTATGTTATCAATTTTACCAGTTCTTGACACCCACCCACCCAGACAACCTATGTATGTTTGAATAGATAAAGTTTGGAATGAACGGGAAGCACTTTTCGTATGATGGATATTATGTGTCAAGTGTGGTATTAGTGAAGATATCAGACGTTTCATTATAACGTTTCGCGTTCAATAGAATCTAGTAAATACTCGAAAACATTCATTGAGAAAATTGTACTCGTACCAATCTGATGTACAACATATTGAAGTTCATTCAGTAAATTGTTATTCAGTTTTGTTGATACATGAACATATGTATTGGTCAGAATCATTAATTATTGCATACCTGCCCTAGTCCAATATTAAGCGTGGTTTGGTTACACCGCTTGCTTATATATTCGCTTGTTTTATATGAAGCACTTAGCGAGAACTTAGCGACGAGAATCATTTTCGCTAAGTTTAAACAAATTTTTTTTTGACATCTTTTACCGTTTTCAACCCTTATTCATATTTTTTAATAAAATGACTTATCGCTTAATTGCCGTTTTCTTTGCAGCTTAGCAAGCGACAATCGCTTGCTTGTAACCAAAACACGACTATTGATGAAAGTCACATAAAAAGAACGACTAACAAAACCCAACGCTAATTTCAGTGTCAGTAGTATTGGGATGTTTTAATTTGTATTTGATTTTAATTTAAATTACTTTAGATAATGCAAAAGAATTACTATTGTTCGCAATGACAATTAAAAAATGTTGCATTTCCATTTGATCAGACAATGCAATTGCAGGTTGTGGAATCGGATGCAAATTGTAATGAAATATTTTTATATATCTCCCTTTTTTATTGCAATCTGTCAAATACTTGACAATAGGCAACTAGTGTATAATATTCAAACAATTATAAACAATATACAAATTTGAATTTTGATGCAGTCTTATCCAGCACTGGTTGTGTCCTTGTTGTAGGTGGGTTTTATATCATCGAGTGTTGACTAGATGCGTGAGCTTGAATCTTTTAAGTCTCTGCTTTGTGAAGTTACTTCTAGAAGATTTCGTGCTAAGACATTAGTGCACGCTGATAAATCTGCCTCTTTCTGTTGTTTGGATTCAAATATAACGTGTTTGTAGCTTGTCGCACGTTGTGTTTGCTATTCAATATAACATGTTTAAGACACAATGATTATTAGGCTATAATATAAGTTTTTGAGACCCAATCGTGACTTTTTTTGTTGAAAACCGCTAAAAACAAATACGAGACAGACAGCAAAGAAACAAAAAAGCAGCAGATCTTCAATTCAAAAAAAAAAACAGTGCTTGCAAACCTGTACATGTACACACAATATGTTACTGGGGATATATTTTTCAGCGTGTAGTATTATTTCGAGGTTTGTTGTTAACCCTGAGTCCCACAGTTCTGCGCCGTAGGTTTAATGATTGCCTTGTACAGTAGTAGCTTATTGTCCAATAGAAGTTTAGAATTTCGGCCAATAAGCCAGTGCCGTCGGTGGTGCAATGGTAAGTGTGCGCGGCTCTTGTGCATTAGATCCTGGATTCGAACCCTGGTCTGACCACCTTAAAATTTCTTTCGGCGGCGGTCACCTTGCATAGTGACGGCGACACTATCGAGTATTAGGCCATGAAAAAGCTTCTCAAAAAACCATTCGGAATCGGTTTAAAACTGTAGGTCCTAATCAGTGAGTGTAAAACTAGAAACCGCCCCCAGTCCCTTCAAGGGATGTTATGGGAAAATATTTATTTATTTATTTAAGCAAGTGCATAGACGTTAGTTTAATACCAAGTTGTTTCCTTTTTGTTAGTATGTGTGTATCTCTGCCATGTTAGACGTCTATCTAAGTGAATGCCAAGATATTTAGCACTGTCCGATTGGGCATGTGGGCATGTTCCAACTCTCAGCGTGAAAATTACGTGCGCTGACTTAGTTGCGTTGACGTTGAGTTTCCACGATTGACTATTCAAGTGGATTTAAAGATTTAAAGTTGTCGTTATAGGGTCATGGTATGTTGACAATAGTATTGTGTCATCTGCGAATGTAGTCGTTACAAGTGTGAAGGTCTACAGTAAACAGAGTATACAGCATTGGCCAGAGAATACTACCTTGTGGTATGCCAGATTTAATTTCAAATAAATTCGTTTGACAGCAGTTTACAACAAAGAAATCCACATTTGGGTCACAGCAACATATATTATACCCTATTAATCATTGTTTCTTCAACATGTAATATTAAATAGCAAACACAACGTTTTTGGACACAAGTATACAATATTTGCTACAAGCTACAAACACGTCATAGTTGCATCCAAACAACAAATAATAGATTTTTCAACGTGTAGAGTTCAATGGTCTACTTAGCGATTTCTGTTTCCGTAGAAACTGTTAGCGACAATTGTCTCAACATCTAGTTGTGCGAAAACATCCACAATACTTTATCCGAAACATCAATATTCGCAAATTTTTTTAATTGACGGCCAGTGGATACATGTTTCATGAAAGGATCAAAGATTCTCATGAGATTAGCGTTACAGTGTATCGTTTACGTATTTTTGTTCGATAGAATAATTTAATTTTTTATATGGTAATAATTCGCCACAATAATAATAGTGTTTCCCCAAAGATGATTCCTCGTAAAGTGCCTTAGTTCCTCGTTTTGTAGTTATTTATGACAATATACACGCTGAAAAATCGATGTTTTTTTTTTGTTGTTGGATGCAAATATAACGTGTTTGGAGCTTGTCGCAAATATACTATACTTGTACCCGAACACATTGTATTTGCTATTCAATATAACATGTTTGAGACAAAATGCTTAGTAGGCGGACCCAAATGTCGCTTTTTCGTTGAAAACTGCTAAAAACAAATACGAGACAGACAACACAGAAACAAAAAAGGAGTAGATCTTCAATTGATGAAAACAGTGCTTGCAAACATGTCCATGTTTCCTGCAATATGTTGCTGGGACCGTTTTTTCATCTCAATTAATATGTTGAAGAGACTACATGATAGGGCCTCGCCTAGTTCTAAATGGTTAGATGAGATCTTTACAAAGTTCTATAACAACAAAAAATGAAACCTTTTGACTATGGCTGTATATAAAATATAATGTTTCGTATACGTCTGGTTTACAAATATCAGTATTTTTGTGCCCACAAGGAATAACAACTAAACTCGATTTCGGTCAGTGTTCACCAGAGGATTTTAAACGTTTAAAATCGTTGCCTAAAATCAGGGAATTTTGATTAAACTAATATTTAAAAGTTCTATGTTAGCAATTTTATAATATTTAAATTTGAAATTCAATTTAGGAGTAAACAAAACAAAGTCAACTTTGTCCTAACTCGACTTTAGCTGTTATTCCTTGTGGGAACAGATTTGTATTCCAAACCTCTATAATAGGGATTTCAAATCTATAAATCCTCTTTTAAGCACTAATTTATTTAGCTAATTATTTAGTTTTCAAATACTCGTACCTAGAGATTCTACATAATGGTATTCACAAATGTACTGAACACCTTCAAGAATGTTTACTAGAGTGTACTGAAAGCCGTCTGTTTTGAATTTCTCTTATGGTGGATTCAAACGATGTGTGTTTAATAACTTATTACGGGAATGTCAAACCTTTTTTTAAGCGAGACCCTCTGCCTGCGTTTAATCTTCAAACAACTGGTAAATTTTGGCAAACAAACTATTGGTATTTGTGGTCAATATGGGGTTTAAGCGGAAAGTAATGAAGAGCATGAATTAGTAAATGTTAAATACACGACAGAGCTCTCAAATTGTCTTTCAAATTTTCCAAACAGTGTAACGTGACGTCATAATCCGTTTGTACATAACACTGCGTGTAGTTTTTTAAGTTTTCGGGAAATTTTTCATTTTTGCGGCTACCTAAACGGTGCTAAGAATCGTCCCTAGGAAGTTTCCATGTTCTAGAAAGTTGTTTACTGGGATCTTAGGTACATTTTTGTAGTTGATTATTTCCTTAAATTTTGGACGGTTTGCTACCCATGGACCTGAACAGGGGAAAAATGGCAAAAAAATAAAAATTTTTAAAATTTTTGGCGATTTTGACCTTATAGATGAAGTTTTTTGATTTTGTTCTTTATGACAAGAGCTACAACTTTCGCACAGAGAGTAAATCAAAATTCCCAACTGTTTGCAAGATATAAATAAAATAAATAAATGGTTTCCCATTACATCCCATGAAGGGACTGGGGAGAACTTCTCACAATCACTGAGCTGTGCGCTTTCCAGTTTTCACTCACTGATTGGGACCTACAGTTTTACACCGATTCCGAACGGTAATTTGAGAAGCTTTTTCATGGCTAGATACTCGATAGTGTCGCCGTCACTATGCGAGGTGACCGCCGCCGAAAGAAATTTTAAGGTGGTCAGAGCCGGGTTCGAACCCAGGATCTCATGTACAAGAACCGCGCACACTAACCATTGCACCACCGGCGGCAAGATATGAGCCTGACAAAATTATCACTTTTTTGCAAAAATGACACCGAGGCCCCAAATCTTTGGGGGCCCATAACAAAAGTGCATGACTTTGGGCAAAACTGGGAGACACGGGTCGTTCTTTAGTACAGACGGTGTAAATACATTTCTAAACAGGGGCTTCGGCTCTCTGTTCCTACACAGGGGCTTCGGCACTCTGTTCGTACACAGGGGGTTCTGCTCACTGTTCCTACAGAGAGGCTTCGGCTTACTGTTCCCATGCACCCACCCCATGATAACCGATCCCGAACCGTTCTCACCGAACATTTAAAGCACATACCGGGCCAATAATCCGCATATCCGATCTACGCAGCGAATCCGAATAGTCGCGTCTGCAAGACACTGAGTTCCCGATCATCTTAAAATTGACCAGTCCGCAACGTGACCCCAGAAGAGTATTGTTAAGCCAAGACAAGTGCCCCAGAAGTGATGCCAATCCAATACTAGTATTCCCAGAATAGTGTTGTCAAGCCAAGACAAGTGCCCCCAGAAGGGTGTTGACAAGCCTAGCTATGATCCCCCGGAAGAGTGTTGTCAAACCAAGACGAGTGTTCTGAAGCTAAGAGGAGCGTTCGCAACGAGCGAATCAGCTGATATTTTCCCTTTAATCAAATTACTTTATAAGTTAAAGATCAATAAAGAGTCTGCATTCGAAAGGTAACGGGGTTTTCAATAAGGGCGCTACTAAAGTTTTTTTAAATAAAACAAAACCGGTTTTAGATACCAATGAAATTCGTTATTCCTGTGAAAGTACGTTCGATGCCATTATGTATGGAACTCGATTTCTTTTGCATGGCCACCACGGGCACGCTTGCAGAAGTCCAGACGCTGAACCCAATTTTCGACGGTTTTCAAACATAAATCGGCCGATACTGCTGCAATTTCACGTTTGATATTCGTACGAAGTTCATCAATCGTTGCTGGCTTGTTGGCATAGGCCATAGACTTGACGTAGCGCCACAGGAAATAATCTAACGGCGTCAAATCGCACGACCGAGGCGGCCAATCGACTGGGCCATTTCGTGAGATAACACGTGCACCAAACTTGGTTTCCAATAAATTGATTGTGGCATTCGCTGTGTGGCTTGTGGCGCCGTCCTGTTGGAACCACATGTCCTCCAAGTCCATATTATCCAATTGGGGCCAAAAATATTCGGTTATCATTGAACGGTAGCGATTCGCATTCACAGTAATGTGCCGGTCTTGATCATCACGGAAGAAGTACGGCCCAATGACGCCGCCGGCCCATAAACCGCACCAAACCGTAATTTTTTCGGGATGCAATGATGACTCATGAATTACGTGTGGATTCCTGTCTGACCAATAACGCATATTTTGCTTATTGACGAAGCCATTCAGCCAGAAATGAGCCTCATCGTTGAAGATGATTTTCCGATGAAAAGCGCTCTTAAAGTTGAGGCCACTGACTCCAAATTTCGGTAGTAAATTTTAATAATTTCGACTCGTTGTTGGCTCGTATATCTTTCCATGATGAAATGGCAAACCTTACTGAAGAGAAATGTCAAAAGAGCGGGGAAAAATATGGCGTCGTTTGCTGTCCCTATCGATTTACTTTTGTAGCGTCTCTGTTGAAAATCCCTTTATTTCGAAAGGTTTGGTGGATCCTAACGAAATACTCTGGACATGAGTATGAGTACCTCATCCCTCGGTAAAACCACGCTCGGCTGGATATATCAATTGCATAGAATGGCTACCTATGGTTATACTGTCGACCGCTTAAGGAATCTATTAAGTGAATTTGTTAAATGTAAGTGGACATTAGTGGAAATTTGATTTTCGCGACCGTTTCGAGGAGTTAGCCGAATAATATCTACTACCAATCGACCGAATATTACCCACCTAACCTGGATTGATGGAAGGGAATGCACTTAAATGGTATCGGGTAACTAAATCTAAAATAAGATCATAAAATAACCTTCAGAAAGGAAGCCGAGGAATTTTTTCTTGTCTGCGCATAATTTTGCCCAACTTGATCGATAGTTTTTCACCCCAGTCTCCGTACGGGAAACCACGTGGATCAAATATATAATGGTCTGAGGTCAAAATATCGACACTCATTGGACAATACGATCACACTCACCAACGATTTTGAGTTACTCAAAACAGAGGAAAATTGCATACCTCATATGTATATGGTTTCATGCGTCCTAGAATCTTATACTTGGCGTACCCATTGTAAGGGGAAGGGACATCACCGTTGGCATTGCCTGAATCCTGGTATAATTTTTTGCTCACACTGTGGAAAGGATGCCATATTATCCAGATATTGTCTCTTCCTTCAAGATACTAAACCAAACCAACAGACCGAATACACCACCTCAGCCCTGCACTTCATTTTTCCAACAGCTATTCTTACATCCGAAAGTAACCGAAAACGGGATACATATAATCGACACAACTACATGATTTTCCCCAGTTTTGCTATAAACCTTTCGATTGCTACCCACCGGATATGATTGAAGCAGATGTATCGTGCTTCAATCGTATCCGGTTCGAAAGGTTTGGTGTATCCTAACGTAAGACTCTGGACATGACTGAGTTTAGTTCAGCCCTCGACAAAACCACGTAACAACAGTTTAAAATGTTTTGAATTATTTTTAAAAAATATTTTTTTTTACATTTTCAAAAAACAAAAATGTAAATAAAATTATGTTTAATCAGGATTTCTGAAAAATATACTCTGTACAAATGTTACAAATATTTTTATTCCTTTATACGGACGGCATTATATGCCATTGGCCACACAAAAACGGTTTGACATTTCCGTAATCAGCTCTTCAATACGCATCATTCGAGACCTCATCTACTCTCCACCAAACTATTCTTCAGTACACCCTAATGTGTAATTATATGAAAAGAGAATAATGTAATTGTTCTACATGACAAGCACTTACCTGTGATATTGAAGTTTTGGCCATTATCTAAGTTATGGGTAGTCTGACAACGAAAACTTCCAGCAAAATATATGGCCAATGCTCCGATAGCAGCTCCCAAAACCGTTAACGCCACTGCCAGCACAAAAAGTCTGCACCTTAGTGTTGACTCCTTTAGCAAGAAATCGCTCTGTGGGGAATGGCTGGTGGGGCGTGCATATGTGACGGGGGTATTAAGCTGCAGTGATGTCCGGGTATTAGTGAGCATATTACCAGCACCACTGCCAACGCCACCTCCTCCGCCACTATCTGTGCCGAGATACACAACTGTGGGGAACTTGATATGACCCACATTATTGGCACATTGCGGTTGCTGTTGTGATGATTGATGTGTAACTTCTGTTTCTGATAACTCGGATTTGTTGCCACTGCCCCCCAGTAAGGGCGAAATCACTGATGATGCATTGACATCATCGCATTTCTGTGGCATCATATGCAAGGACCCATCATCTGCACAACTAGCATCGGTGACACAAACGACTCCTCCTGCGTCATCCGTACCATTCGCCGTGCGATTAGTGCCATGCCCATTGTTCTTCGTGATGTATGGCGTTCGCAGATAGCCATTGTTTATGAGTTTATTGTTTTCCATTGGCATTTTTCGTTTTCAATTCCTGTTGAATATGTGTCGATACGCGGCTGATTGGATTGGAAGGCCGGTCGTTCGTTCTTCTTAACCTTTTTGGTTTGACTTAAGTGGTCAGTTGATGATGCCGTTGTTGCTGTTTTCAATTCCTCTGTTTGACAGAGCTGCAGAATTTTTTAAATTCCACTAAATATGCTGACTTACGCTACTAGGTGGTTACATTATTTTACGTCATTTTTAAAAACTTGATTTGGAAACCCATTCATTACGCGTACATTGTAGTAGATTTAACTCGCGCATACATTGTAGCGTCCATTTCAATAGTAATTAAACTTTAATTTTGATTTAAACACTCTGGTTATTTTCACGACACTTTCAGTTTTTACAATAAATATTATTTCAATCTTATCACACATAACTCTATTGTTGATAGTGTTCACTTTAGATTTAAGGTAGGATATCAGTTAGTTTGTAGTCAATGCGTGGTGAGTTTATAGTGCTAAGCACTTTGGTGAGCAAAAGAGATTCACTTGATTTCCAACTGTAATGTTCAAATCAAAAATTGTAAGTTAAAGCGTTGATGACTGTAGATTGCAAAACTAATGTATTTACGTGTAAAAATTTAATTAAAAACAAAACAAAACTTTATGATTGTAATCTATTAAAGCCATGTTACACTATTAGAGAAATCGTTGGATAAAATTTCATTTGGTGAGAGTGAATGGAATAAAGAAAAGATGAGAAAAACGATTTGCAGAAAAATTTTGTACAGATCTGTTATTAGATTTCTCTAATTTTTTGATTTTCCTCAAAAAATTATGCGATCAGGGCAGCATTTGAAATGAAACGAACGTTGCTTTCACAATTTTATTTTTTGCCTGTTCTATTTTTAGTTCAAGTCTCTGTTCTAGTTTTAGTTAAATTCTCCTTTTTAAATTCTTTATTTTAATACTTTATATTAACGAAAAAACTTTGGATTGATTTTTAACACTTTTCCCGTTATCCAATTGAGCTGAAACTTCGCAGGCAAACTAATGGCGTTGTTTATATGTATATAATTAGCTATCAAAATATGGGCGGGATTGGACAAAGGGGCGTGGTACCTCCCATACAAATCACAAATTAAAAACAATGTTTTTTACTTGTAGGTTTTTTTAAATTTTCCAAAACTGAAAATGTAAATTGAAAGCGGAATGATCATTTTATTTTTCTCTCTGCGAATCGTTCTGATAGTCTAACATGCACATGCACATACAAGTTTGGGTTGGAACCCTACATCAAATTTAGTGTTAACAAAACTGTGTTGTAATCAGTCATGAAAATGATTCTCAAAATAGAATAAAAAACCTTATAATACTAAAGGTACGGACAGGTAAGGCTAACAAATAGTGGGCGCTTATCTTACTTTATTCCCTATTCGTATGTTATGATAATACCCATTTTTAAAGCAATAGAAAGAAGTTAAAAAGGCGATATGGATTTTACAAGATCAAACCTACGAAACGGAAATCGACTTCTACCATCTCTTTGTTGGTAGCACTGCTAAACTGATACGTCTTTGAATAATTCCACACTCAGAGAATTATTTGCTTGAAGAGGTTGTATAAATCATAAATTCGGTTGTTGCCACCGAATTACGGTTGGCACAACTACATTTAGGTTGTCACAACCGAACTTAGTCCCCACAACTGAATTTCGGTTGAAGCAGCCGCATTTCATAATTGTTTCGGGTGTGGCAACTGAATCTTCAATAATATTTGTTCTTTTAACTAGATTTTCCATAATTTTGTTTCCATCAACCTAATTTGGAACTAATATGGATGCAACCACCGAAATTGGTACCAAATTCGGTTGCAGCAACCGAATGTGGTATTAATTCAGATGCAACAATTTGGCATCAATTCGGTTACAATTACCATATTTGATATCAATTCGGTCACAATAAGATTTGGTGTTAATTTAGTTGCTGTAACCGAATTACTTATGAACTCTGTTGGTACAAACGAATTTATTTTCAATTCGGTTGCCACAACATAATTCTATTTACATCAAATCTGACGTTTAAAATTCGAAAACCAAATATTTTATTAAACAAATTGAAGAATGTATAATTGTTGCTGTCGTGGTAACATCATGAATTTTTTTTTTGTGGTTAAGAATGGTAAGTACAAATATAGTAATTATGGTTTTGGCGTTAAAACGTCTTATTTTGCAGAAAATGCAGGGTCGGTAGTTTGAGATATGCTGCCATGGTCTGTATATAGAACGTGTTAGGACCTAAATTGACAGACACAACACGTCAGAACTGTCGGAAGTGGCATGTAAAATTAATTTATTTCCCTAAAGATTACCCCCATGTATAGTGCATTATTTCGCTGCTTTGTAATTATTAATAAGAATATAGGAAAATAAATCATCACTAAATTAAGAGAAAACAATTTCAAATTTTAGTAGTGACACCATCTAACTTCGTTTGTAACAACCATTAATTCGGCTGTGACAAATTTTAATTCGGCTATGACAATCTTTAATTCGGTTGTGACAACCTCTAATTCGGTTGTGACAACCTCTAATTCGATTGTGTCAACCTCTAATACGGTTGTGACAAACTCTAACTTCGGTTACGGCTAATTCGGCTGCATCGACCGAATTTTTCTGTGAGAGCATTGACCAAGACCAAATCCTAAATGAAAGTTGGTAAAGATCTTACCGAATCAGGTGATGATATTGGTGGACTATGCGGGAAGTTACTGAGATATTTTCGAGAATCAAGGAAGAATCGGAAAAAATTAGTATAAGACATAGTTAATGGTTTCAAGGAGCAGAGTGTGTACGTTGATAACCGTTGTAATTTCGTGGTAGTGGACGAAATTATTTTCCGCGGATCTGTCGTAAACAAAAATAATAACTTCAGCCTTGAGGCCAAGCGGAGAATTGTGCTTGCAAATAGATGTTATTTTGGGTTAAGCAAGCACTTTTGAGATAATGCCATCTCTCGAGTAACAAATGTCCAGCTGTAATAGACTCTCACTCAACCTGTCTTGCTTTATGGCGCAGAATCCTGGGTCCTATAGCAAGCAGACGAAACATCTGTAGGAGTCTTTGAGGGAAAAATACTCCAAAAATTGTATGGCCCTATAGTGCACAGCGGCGAGTATCGGCGACGCATGAACCATGAGTTGTATGAGCTATATCCCGACATTACCATAGTTAAGCGGATCAAAATAACGCGATTGCGCTGGCTAGGCCATGTCAGTAGAATGGATGAAGACGAACCAGCACAAAGGGTTTTCGAAACCGAACTCGAAGGAAGGCGAAAAATAGGAAGACCAAGACTCCGATGGAAGTATCAGGTTGACGAACCCCTGCGTACACTTGGTATTGCCAACTGGAGAGATAAGGCAAAAGATCGAACAGGTTGGCGAAATATCTTCGTTTAGTAAGGTCCTTGACCCCTCGGGGTTGTTTGAGACCGGATAAGTAAGAAAGTGAATTTGGCTGCCTCAAACGAATTTTTCTGTGAGATCACTGACCAAGACCGAGTCCTGAATGGAAGTTGGTAAAGATCTTATCAGGTGATGATATTGGGCGGACTGCGATATTTTCGAGAATCGAGGAAGAATCGGAAAAAGTGGATTTTGCAGTAAATGAGGATAAGACATAGTTAATGGTTTCAACGAGCAGAGCGTGTACGTTGATAACCATTGTAATTTCGAGGTAGTGCACGAAATTATTTACCACGCATCTGTCGTAAACAAAAACATTAACGTCAGCCTTGAGACCAAGCGGAAAATTGTTCTTGCTAATATGTGTTATTTCGGCCTAAGTTCCAGCCAAATCAGACTTTCATGCAAGCTATCGCTGTTCAAGAGCTGTCAATGCACACTGAAAAATTTACTGTTTGGCAGGTTTCGAATTTAGTGGGTAATGGGTTACCCTGGGTAACCGATTATTATTGCAGTGGGGAATGGGTAGCGATCGTTTACCCATTACTCACAGGGTATGGGGAAAATAATGGGTAGCTACCCACGACGATGGGGAATTACCCATCACAATTACCCATTACCCTCAGGGTAATGGGGAAAATAATGGGTAGTTACTAGGGATGCCAAACGGAAATCCCCAAATCCCGGGATTTTTCGGGATTGATGAATCCCGAATCACGAGATTTTAGTAAGTAAATCCCGGGATTTTTCGGGATTATTATTAATTTTGATAAACATAAAATAAAAACAATGACAAAAGGTCAGTGTGGTGTTATTTTTTGGAAGAGTCGAAAGGTGCACCTCAAGCAAAATGCAAATTGTGCAAAAAGGGTTTAAAAACCAATGGCGGCTCTACAAAAGGTTTAATAACACATCTTAACGTAAGTTAATTTTGGCATATGTATGCCTATTATACGGCTTACTCTCCAAAAATTAAAAATATTATTGCGTCGGGTATAACACGTTGTTTTAAGCAAAGAAAGTAAAATAACAAAATCGGGGCAAATGCATAGTTTCGGAGTTATGGACCCCGACATTTCGGATAGTTATTCCACTAACGTACCGCGTAAAGACATTGATATGACTTTTTGGTATAAAGCAAGTCATAACAAACTCAAAAAATATTGTAGCATTTTCCGATAAGTCGCTTAGTTATCGAGTTATCGGATGTTTACGTTTCTCAAACAAAAATTTTTAAAATAATTTTTGTTTTTGATTGAGAAAAAAAATATTCGAAAAATCGCGCGATGATTTTAAAATAATTTTTGTTTTTGGTTGAGAAACTTAAAAAAAATCGATAATTTTTCTAAAAGTCAACATGCGATAACTCGATAACTAAGCGACTTATCAAAAAGTGCTACATTATTTTATGAGTTTGTTTTGAATTGTTTTCTACAAAAAACTGATATCAATGGCTTTACACGGTACGTTAACGCCATAACCCTCTCACATATCCGAAATTTCAGGGCCCATAACTCCGAAACTATGCATTTGCCCCGATTTTGTTATTTTACTTTTTTGCTTAGAATAACGTATTCTACCCCTCTTGTAGTTGTTTTTGGCGTGAAAGCCGTAAAATAGACCTGTTCCCAAAAAAATTTAAAAATAGAATCCCGAAATCCCGGAAAATCTTGGGATCCCAAAAAATCCCGAAATCCGGGCATCCCGGGAATCCCTGGGTTTTTTAAGATCAATCCCGTTTAGCATCCCTAGTAGTTACCCATGCCGATAGGTTACCCAGGATAACCCATCCCCATTTTTTATCGAAAATATTAAAAAATTTAGAAAAAAGTTTACGAAAGGGAGCGTCAAATCGAAAAAATATCCAATTTTTGAGGGTTCTAAGGGTTTCGTATGAAAGATTTTTTTTTTTAAAAATCGACATAATAAGAAAATCACTAAAATAAGAAAGTGGCTATAACTCGGAATCGGCGGGTCCAATCGCAAAAATAATAATTTGTTTACCTCTAGGGGCGGCTTTTTTTAAATCTAAAATTTATAAAAATATTTTTCCCTAATCTAAAATTTTTCGAATAAAAAATCCCTAAAATACTCTCATGTCTATATCTCGGAAATAGAGCGTCCAATCGAAAAATAACCATTTTTTTCGCGGTTTTTAACGGGTTTTCATACAGAGCTACTATTCGTATGAAAGAATTTTTTTTTCAAAAAATCGCCAAAATACGAAAATCACCAAAATCAAAAAGTGGCTATAACTCGGAATCGGTGTGTCCAATCGCAGAAATAATAAATTTGTTACTTCCTGAGTAGGGTTAACCAATGGATGTTTTTTTTCCATACGAATTGGACCACTTTATGAAAAACCCTTAGAAATCCTCAAAAATTGGATATATTTTCGGTTGGACGCTCCGTTATGGAGCGTTACCCAGGGTATCCCATTACCCATCATAGTGGGTAACTATCCATTATTTTCCCCATTACCCTGAGGGTAATGGGAAATCGTTGCGGGTAACTTCCCATCGTCATGGGTAATTCCCCATTGCAGTGGGTATCTACCCATTACTCTGTGGGTAAATTGTGTACTAAATTTGTTGATTTTTATAAGAGGTACCAGAAAGGGCGTGACGTGAGTTGCAAGGAGTTTGACGGTCATGACCATGATGAATGCTGCTTGTATCCAGATGTTACCTAGCAATTAATATACTAATCCTGCTTCATGCGTTTAAGAAGCCATGGAAAATGGCGAACAAAGCTATTGGCTGAGGGGCGAACTAAAGTTTAGCGAACCTCAGAATCACTTGGTATTCATACACGCGTTGAACTTGCTAGAACCATTTGAGTTAATTATTAATATGCTATCAGTATTTTCGAATTGAATTTATATTTTAGTAAATAAATGTTTGAATAACTATAAATTAACGAATTCATATCTATTTTATTCCAACACTAATGTTATGTCACTGCCGATTCGCCTCTCTAGCGATAACGACTTACAATTAAAATGTATACAATTTAAATTTAACCAAATCAAATTTGTTTATGATATGGAAAAACTAATGCGTATAACGTTGAAAATTTTGAATTCATAATATTCATTTGATACGCATTTCAACATTGTCGTAGCCAGGGTCGACGTGTTTAGATGTCGATTGACATTTGCAGCAGAAAAATTCCATGACAGTTGATTAAAATTAATGAAAAAATCAATTTTCATTTTTCATAAATAATGTTATTAGTTTACTTCAATGTACACTCTATGTGCAAGTATGTATGTAAATCTGTGTACACTCAAACAAATTGTACATTTGCTGCATGACAATGTTACGATACTTAATTGTTGCTATAAAAATGGTCTAAGAATTTATGTGTGTTAGTACATACTTGTGCAGTAATAGAAGGAGTAGCTATTATGAGCAGTTAATAAAAAAGTACTATGTTAAAATTGTTATACTTTTTAATTAAATACTGTTGCAAATCAGTATGCCATGTCGCCTTTGTTGCTACAGTTGAGGGCATTAAAGTAGACAATGACTTAAGGACGTGAACAACCAGTCGGTACGAATATATTCAGATAAAAGGTTTAAAGAAAGTTGAAAATACAGAGAGTTAAATCAGGGATAGTATTTGTTGACAATGGGTTACCCTGGGTTTACCTATTACCCATAGGGTAGCTACCCACGACATTGGGGAATTACCCAGCAGGATTACCCACAGGATAATGTGGAAAATAATGAATGGTTACCCGCGACAACGGGGAATTAGACATTACCCACAGGGTAATGAAGAAAATAATGGGTAGTTACCCATGACGATGGAGAATTGCCCATCACGATTACCCATTACACCTGGGGAATGTGTAAGCGGACTGCCGAGGGTAAACCATCCCCATTTGTGATCGAAATATGAAAAAATTAGAAAAAACTTCTACATCGCGAAAACGAAGCGTTCAATCGAAAAAATACGTAATATTTACGGGTACCTAAGAGGTTTTCAAAAAGTGGTCCAATCGTACGTAATTTTTTTCTTTCAAACATCGTCAAAATAAGAAAATTGCTGAAATAAAAAATGGATATAACTCGGAAACGGTGCAAAAATAATGAATTGTAGCTATTTGTTTTGAAATAATTATGATGCTGTATTAAAGACATCTATTAGTTAAAGCTTCCTATGGAGGTAAAAAATTCATTATTTTTGCGGTTGGACACACCATTTCCGAGTTATAGCAATTTTTTTCTTATTTTGGCGATTTAAAAAAAGATTACTGTATGGAAAACGCTTAGAAACCCACAAACATTAGTTATTTTTTCGAATCGACTCTCCGTTTCCGAGATATAGAAATTTGTTCTATTTTTTCATATTTTCGATTAAAAATGGGAATGGGTTACCCAAGGTAACCCATTACTAATTAGTAATTAGTTGAGCATACCAATATATTATTTGATTCAACCGAATTACCTTAGCGCACATGATCTTAGCTGTTCTACTGCCTTCTTTAGTGTTATATATGTTATTACAGGTTATTCTATAAGTTCATCCCTAATTTCTTGGAAAGTTTTAATATGTTAAGATTTAATTTCGCTGGTTGGTGTCAATCATGATCAGCTTGTTTGCACTTCCATTCCAAATATGTAAATATGAATGGAGGATAACTTGTGTTTCTTCTCCTGGCACTAGAGTACCGATTGTGGTTTGACTCTTTGAAACTATATCGCCTTTATCGCTATATGGTCATCAATGAAGATCTTCACACTCGTCCGACCACTGCCGGTGTTCAGTCATCTCACACATTCCGTGATCTCCTTAACTTCTACTTAAAAAGCAGTGTAATGATGAGAACGGCTGCTTAATATTTAGGGTCCCGTCAATCCCATGTCTATCACAATATCTGTGGATCTCTTGGTAGCTGTTATGAGATCTATGTTGGTAGCTTCTCTCTTACGATGGTGAGAAGCCCTTCACCTTCCATTTCGCCACCACAAGACCACAGATGCGTTAGTCAGGATTGACTTTTCCACGCCTGTTTGTTATCTTAAAAATTGGAGCCCACTTGCTGCCTATTTGTCTTTTTTACTTTATTTTTTCCCCATTATTAATAGTGCCGGTTGGAAAGGCAAACCTCGCGGGATTTAACCCACTGATATAATCAATTTCACCTGCCGTTTATTGATTACACACTGAGCTGGGTACAGCTGTCCGTATGCCTGTCGAATTTGTTTTTTTTCTATGCTTTTATCCACCGTTGATTATATGTGTTGGTTCTTGCCCTGATAGATCGATGAGGTTAAGTGACTTGTCACCAGACTACCTGCGATGCACCGCTGTTAGCACTTCATTTATTGACGCTCCGTTTCCGAGATATAGAAATTTGTTCTATTTCATTCATATTTTCGCTTAAAAATAGGGATGGGTTACCAAGGGTAACCCATTACCCACGACATACCTACCCTGGTTACAAATTATAATAATTTTGTTTATATTTAAATATAAAATATACAATTTTAATAAAAAATTCTTGTTTGTTTGTCTATAAAATTCATAATAGGTTAAAGAATCAACAAATGGTTGAGACAGCCATTAAATTTATGTAATTAGTTGTGTTACATTTTTCGTTGATCCAACTAATAGAATATTCACCACTGCAGGATAATTTGTTTGCTAGAACTAAAAATCGGCTGGCCGTCGGTGGTGCAATGGGTAGTGTACGCGGCTCTTGTACATAAGAACGTGAGTTCGATCCGTGCTCAAACCTCCTTACATTTCTTTCGACGACGGTCACCTCGCTTAATGATGGCGACACTATCCAGTACTTGAAATGAAAAAGCAAAATAAAACTAGAAAACTGATTGTGAGAAGCTCTCCTCAATCCCTTCGTGGGATGTTATGGGACACCATTTTTTTTTTAAACTAAAACTCGGAGTGACAGATCTCATTTATTTCCTGTTGGTGTGGCTTCAACTAAATAATTCAGATCTCGCAAATTATTACAGATTACAAATCAATTGATGTCCACAAACAACATTTGGTGATACGTAACTCAATTATTGGTGATCACAACTGAATAATGTGATTGGCCAAGGAACCGCCAAATTTAGTTGGCTGTAAATTTAGTTGTGACAACGAATCTCTTCTCTGTGTGTATCATATTTTGTGTTGAAAAAATAAAATAGAACTCGAAGGAAAACTATCGTTCGAGATAGAGAAACAGGTTGTTGGTCTACAGTTCTTGTAATTCCACCTGCTGTAAGTTAATTTTCGTCTCATTTGCACAAACCTACGACGAAGAGTGTGAAATGAAACGTTAGATGAGAGAATAAAATACTCTATGTTAGTCAAATTCATCAGGGATGAGTTTTATTTATTCGGCCTTTTTTTGGTACCTTTTAATTTAATTTAATTTTTAATACAGATATAGTTTTTAAAAAGGAGCTTTGCAAATGTATTCCTATGATTCCTGGCAAACCGTATATCTATTTCAGATATAGCCACAAATCTTCATCAGCGGTTGTTTGGAATGATGCTACTGAAAAAGTTGATGAAAAAAGCATTTAGTTTGATGCATTTTTCAATAGCTTCATTCCAAACAACCGCTGATGAAGATCTGTGGCTAGATCTGAAATAGCTTGAACAATAATATTAAAAAGTAAAATACTCTATCCTAAAAATAATGAAGTGTTTTTGAACACAATTAACTTGAGCTCATTTTTATCTTGATGACTTCGTTAAAATTATCGCATTTGGAGTTCGGTAAACACACGAGTGATTGTTGGGAAACAAATGTTTCAACGATTTACCACTGTTTGGTTTGAATTTTGGGATGGAGACATCACCGAACCATTTTTCTTCAAAAATTCGGCTGGTCGGTCAACATCAGTTAATGGTGCTCTGGCGCGAAATTATAATTTAGTTTTGTTGTTCCTAAAATGCATGGTATGGCCAACATGTAGTTTCATCCAGACGGTGCCACATACCATACATACATCCCGAGAAACAAAACAATTACAATTAATTCTTGCTTGAATTTTTGGGCACCCGTTATATCAACAATTTTGAAAATTGCCAGTTTAATTGACAACATTTAAATTTCATACCGATCCATTTTTGGGGGTTTAATCCATACTGTTTATATCTTTCTCTTTGGGTTTTCCTATAAAGTAATGAACATTTTGTTACGTCTTTTTCGATTTTAGGAGACGATATAAATATTGTTATATGTGAAGTAAATATGATTGAACAAATACATGTAATGCTTTTGATGGCAAGCGAAGAAGGAACATCTTAAATGCCTTAACTGGCATATTGAAGCAAATCTAAGTGTTAGAAACAGTTGTGCGTTCATTAATGACCGCACCATCAACGGATATATCTGAACAACTACAATGACAGCCTGAAAATCAGAAGCATTATATCAAAAAAATATTTTCAAATACCAAAGCCCTGCTATTTTACTGAACCAAACTGTTTTACCCGTACAGAATAACACCATATTTATGGTGGGTATATGGATGGTTTGGTTACCTACATATATAAAATATACAATTTTCCAACCCCCAAGGGTTGTGTTGTGGTCACCATCGTATGAGCACAAAAAACTGCAATAGATGAACAACTTGATGAGTGGCAGTCGCTTACACTTCAATATACCACAGACACGTTCATATACTCTCATAGGTACGTAACAAGGATGACCCCATTAATACAAACAACCCCACGTGTTTCATAGGAAATTCTTGTCAGTATGTATGTATGTGGTGGTGTTTGTGTTCATCTCTATAACAAGTGACACAATCCTTTAAATCCTGTACAGTAACAATGTCTTTATCGTACTAAAAGATTAACAGTAAAGTAGTAATTTCTCTGGCTATCAGAATGGCTGACGGTACCTGAGCTGCAAACACTGACATGTTGGGCTACTTGTAGTGGCACATAGTAAAGGACATGCGAGATGAAGTAAAATGTTAAGAATATGATGGCAGGAATTATTGAAATGTTGAAACGGATTTGTGTTTTTATTGCATATAAATTGCAGAGCTTTAAGTAGAGTAAACTCAAAAGTAGTTACACTAATTTTACAGCTCCTTTAATAAAGTCATAGGGATATTTAGAATTTGTTACAGGTGAAATTTGTTAAAACAATTGTAAGAGGCTACTAAAGACACTCGGTATCTTCAGGTCATCCTATGGTGCTTTGAGCCGAGTTAACATTTCTGTCTTTCTTTGGTTCGGTCGATACGATATCTTCCGTAAAACATAACTGATGTTTATGAAATTTTGTAAGACCAATTTAAGAATAACATTACTTGTTGGTTGAATATGGTTAAAGTCTCCGTTCATTGCTGTTCTGTAAGTATCATAGACCTTATGCACTAATGATTTATGTCGAAAGCAGTTACCGCCGAAATCCACTCTATAATTGTAAATTGCCACGCCCACCTTGGTATATCCCATACAAAAATTGTACGGACGTCTGGTCGGTTGATGCGATAGCTCCCGTGAAACATAACCCATATTAACCGCTATACTTTAAAAAAGAAACGATTTTATTTTGATACCTCCCATAGAAATATTGGGCGGATAATTGGCTGATAGTCGCGATAAATCGCGAAAAGTACAATAGATCCTTATTTGAATTGGTATTAGACAATATTTTGTCAAAAGCCATTCCGATATTGAATATGGGCGAATTTGCCACCATCATTCGAGAAATTTAAAGTTCCTATTTAAAAAAAAAATTTTCTCTTATATCTTCCTCAGACTTTGATCAATCATTTTCAATGAAAGTCCGACTTAGGGTGTGGGTATTACTCCAATACCCTGAGTTGCACCGAACACGGTATTGTATCATCGGAGAGATGTTTAATTTTGAGAAACCAGGACAGTGATAGAGAACATGTTACTTCGTTTCGATGTGCTCAACACACGCCCTGCATTTCCTTGAGTTAGCTGGTTCAAATCGATGGCAATGAGCCCTGAGAGTGGAGTGTTAATTTCGACTCCTCATAATGCGTGGTGCAATGGGAAGTGTGCGCGGATCTTGTACAAGAGAACATGGGTTCGATCACTGCCTGCCCACCTCTTAGTAATGGCCACACTATCGAGTACTTAGTCATGAAAAAGCTTCTGAAAAATACTGTTCGGAACCGGTGTAAAACTGTAGGTCCCAATCAGTGAGTGTGAAACTAGAAAGCGCACAGCACACTGGTTGTGAGACGCTCTCCCCAATCCTCATGCTCATGAAGCGACAAAGCTCCAGTTTGATTCCTCCGCCGCACATTATCTTAGCGGTTCTTCTGATTTCTGTAGCGTACCTACGGGAAATAATGGGTGGTTAAATTTTAAGGGCCGATGTTGATTTTGAATATAACACAAATTATTCACGAAATTATTGTCATTTATTTTTATTATGATAATATGGTATGGTTCATTTATGTATGGAACAAAATATCGGCCAAATGGCCGCCGCGATCTCGGCGGCACACCTCCATCCGATGGTCCAAATTTTCGATGACGCTGAGACATAATTGAGGTTCTATGCCGTTAATGTGTCGAATTATCTCATCCTTTAGCTCTTGAATTGTTGCTGGCTTATTGACGTACACCTTTTCTTTCAAATAACCCCAAAGAAAGAAGTCCAACGGTGTTAAATCACATGATCTTGGCGGCCAATTGACATCGCCACCACGTGAGATAACACGGCCATTGAATTTGTCGCGCAAAAGATCCATTGTTTCGTTAGCTGTGTGGCAAGGGGCAACGTTCTGTTGAATCCACATATCGTCCGCATCCATATCTTCCAATTGGGCCATAAAAAGTTCGTTATGTTCATCAACGACGAGCGTGAGAGGTGCAATTGTTGGTCACGACGACGAGTTGAGGTGGACGGCTCTTTAGCCACGCTATCGCGAAAAGCAGCAATATTTTCTGCATTACGAGCTGTACGAGCATGCAATGGTGTTTTCACATCTCCTACTGACCAGGTTTGCTCAAAGTTTTACACGATTTTTCCGATTGTACGCACATTTGGACGATTAAATTGACCGAAAAAATTACGAAGTCCACGATATGCATTTTGAGTTGAACGCCCATTTCCATAACAAGCCTGAATAACTTTAACGCGTTGCTAGATTGTGTATCTTTAAATGGTTCAAATTCAGTTAGTCTGAAATTGAGAAATGTCAAATGAAATGCAGAAAAAAACTTGACGTTTAGGTGTGGTTCACATTCAACATCGGCCCTTAACATTTAACCACCGTTTAGAACCGGAACTGGACAAGTCACGTGATAGGTTCATTGCGGATAGTGAACGGTCCTAGTTCTAACACCTTTATATGGAGGGAATCTATCAATATTACTATGATTTGTCCTCTTTGATGTAAGTTGGCACCCCATAGATACCATATGACAGGTCGCAGAACTAGTCTGAAGGAACCTGACCTGTTATGTCAATCGTAGAATTCGTCGCCAAATAACACGTCACACGTATGTCCCAAATATACCAGTCACAGAAATGGTATTCCTGCAACTAGTGATAGAACCGTTACCAAAGTAATAAATTTCACGTATAATAATTACAATTTGTATTTAAATTTCAGCCTAATTGATTCTTCTTTAACACTTTCGAACCAGAGTGGTGATACATTCCCTTTTCACCTATCTCGCGACTAGTACTTTCACACAATTGGCACCACTTTTCCCGTAGGGGTTATATATGCTATTGTAGGTTATTCTTTAAGTTCACCCTCAATTGCATGGAAAGCTTTAAGTAGTTCAGATTTACTTTCGCTGGTTGGCATCAGTACTGGCCAGCTTCCCTGCCCTTCCTTTCCAAAATGTAAATATGAATAGAGCATAATTTGTGTTTTTCTTCCTTGCACTAGACTACCGTTTGCGGCTACTATATCGCCTTTATCGCCGCTTGGTCGTCAATGATGATCTTCACACTCCGTGAACGCCTTAACTTCTGTTTAAGAAACGGTGTAATGATGAGAAAGAGTGCTTAATATTTAGGTCATCGACAAAAAGCTCCTACTCCTTTTCTCCTGCCCACTCTATATATATGTCACTATACCTGTGGATCTCTTGGTAGCTGCACGCTGAAGATAATGACCACTGTAAAATTATGCATTTGAACGTGCAACCATTGTTTTCACAATTTGAAAATCAGTTATTTTTCTTTCTATGTTGTCTGTCACGTTTTTGTTTTCAGCAGTTTTCTACAAACAAAGCTATATTTGAGTCACAAAAACATATTAATCATTGTCATGTTGGAGATGTAATAATGAATAGTAAACACATTGTGTTTGGACACAAGTACACTATATTTGCGATAAGGTACAAACACGTTATATTTGTATTCAAATAGCAACAATGCATACATTTTTAATTTGGGAACTATCCGCCCACGACCCTCTATGTTGGTATCTTCTCTGTCGTGATGGTGAGAAGCCCGTCACATTTGCCATTATATGCGGTTGAAAGCATGCTTGGACCTCTCTGATCCATTTCGTCACCACAAAACCACAGATGCGTTGTCTAGATCGACAATGTCTTTTATGCATCGTTGATTGGTTGTGTTGGTGCATCCGCTTTATAAGGACCAACGAGTGCATTGCTAATTCGATGAAGTTAAGTGACTGGTGCCACCAAACTACCTGCGATGCACCGGTGTTAGCGCTTCATTCAGGTTACTCAAACAAGCACTTTCTCATCTTAGCTTACATCAGAAGGTAGACTAAAAATGTTATTACCAGGTGATAATTGATATAACGGTGAATATATTGAGCTGTTTAGGAAATTCTATACAGGTATCGCCCTCAGACAAGGCGTCAGTCTATCAAGTGATTTCTTCAACATCTTAATAGTGATAATAATGAGAAAAGCTCCAGTTAATACAAATGAAACCATCAGCAGCAAAAGACACATGCTGCTCGTGTATCCTGATGATAAATATATCTCTTGGGAATATTGCGGCAACTTACACTGCTAAAGATGAAGCTCCAGCGTAAGTAAGTTCGAATTCCAAACACGGCTGTCTCAGATTTTGGACAGTAACCGAGAAATTGATCTGTTAGCTTAAAATGCATTACAACTTTCTGCAACAATTGTGTCGTGAAAGCATCGGCGAAAATGCGATTGACATTAAGTAAATACAGAATAATGGTTTCAAAAAACAGAGTTTCCAGATGTTGGATGAATCCCTGCAGATGCTTGGTTTGACCATCTACATATTCACGTTAAAAAATCGGTCTTTTGTTTGTTGTTTGGATGTAAATATAAAGTGTTTGTAGCTTGTCGCAAATATAGTATACTTGAGTACAAACACATTGTGTTTGCTATTCAATATAACATGTTTGGGACACAATAATTACTAGGTGATAATATAGGTTTTTGTGATCCAAATGCGGCTCTTTTTGTTGAAAATCGCTGGAAACAAAAACGTGACAGACAATAACGAAGCAAAAATTCTTCAATTCACGAAAACATTACTTGCAAACATATGTTGCTGAGGCAGTTATTTTTCAGCGTGTAATTGCTTGGAGAGTTTTAAGTTGTTAATATTTACTTTCGCTGGTTGGTGTCAATCATGATCAGTTTGTCTGCACTTCCATTCACAAAATGTAAATTTGAATGGAGAATAACTTGAGTTTCTTCACCTGGATTTAGAGTACCGGTTGTGGTCTGACTCTTTGAGACTATATCGCCTTTATCGCCATGATGTTCATCAATGAAGATCTTCACACTCGTCCGTCCACTGCCGGTGTTCAGTCATCTCAAACATTCCGTGATCCTCTTAATTTCTGCTTAAAAAGCAGTGTAATGATGAGAAATGCTGCTTAATATTTAGGACCCGTCCACCCCATGTCTATCACTATATCTGTGGATCTCTTGGTAGCTGTTAATTTGGGAACTATCCGCCACGATCCTATATGTTGGTAGCTTTTCTTTTGCGATAGTGAGAAGCCCGCCACCTTCTCCATTATGTGTTGTTGAGGAAATGTCTGGTCCTCTCTAATCCATTTCGTCACCACCAGACTACACATGCGTTAGTCAGGATTGACTTCCACGCCTGTGTGTTATCTTAGAAATTGGAGCCCATTTTCTGCCTATTGATCTTTTTTTTCTTTATTTTTATCAACATTATTAATGGTGGCGGCTGGAAATACAATCATCGCGGGATTTAACCCACTGTGAAAATCCATTTCCGCTGCCTATCATTGATTACACTCTGACCTGGGTACAGCTGGCCGTAGGTCTGTCGGACTTGGATTTTTTGCTTTTATCCACCGTTGATTATTTGCGTTGGTTCTTGCACCTTATAAGGACAAACAAATGCTCTGATAGTTCGATGAGGTTAAGTGACTGGTCACCAGACTACCTGCAATGTACCGGTGTCAGTACTTCATTTAGGCTACTCAACCAAGCGCCTTCTCAGCTTAGCTTCCATCAGACGGTCGTCTCAAAATGGTATTACCGGGTGATAATTGACATCATAAAATAAAAATAAATAAAAGGTTTCCCGTTACATCCCATGAAGGGATTAAGGAGAGAATTTGAGCGCTTTATAGTTTTACACTCACTGATTGGGACCTATAGTTTTTACACCGATTCCGAACGGTATTTTGAGAAGCCTTTCATGGCTAAATACTCGATAGTGTCGCTATCACTATGCGAGGTGACCGCCGTCGAAAGAAATTTAAGGTGGTCACTCTTCGTGGTGAGGTCGGTGTTCGACGAGAGATGACTTACACCAGATGGTGTTACAAGAACTCCTGACTTGAATTTTTAATGTCGGTTTGGTGAAAAACTGTGAAATTTAAATGTGTTTTACACTTTTTTATTGACTGTATTGTTAGCATACATTTGTGTTGTATTTAACACAAAAATTTTAACACACATACACGAAATACCGTTATTGTTTTCTTGTTGGTTGTTTTGAACTAGTCCCTCTATCTGTTATTATTCCATAAATACTTTTCAACATCCAACTTTCATATCAAACCTAGCGTAATGTCATCAATATGCTGTGAGAGATGTTCTATCTAGATAAATATTTACTTTATGATTGACATAATGTTGAATGTATTGAGATGTTTCGGAAATTCTATACAGATATCGGCCTCAGACAAGGCGCCAGTCTATCAAGTGATCTCTTCAACATCTTAATAGAGATAATCATGAGAAAAGTTCCAATTAATACCAATTAAACCATGAACAACAAACGACACATGCTACCCGCGTATCCTGATGATATATAAAGGGTTTTTCAACAGAGACGCTACAAAAGTAACTCGATAGGGACAGCAAACGACGCCATATTTTTTCTCGCTCTTTTGACATTTCTCTTCAGTAAGGTTTGCCATTTCATCATGGAAAGATATACGAGCCAACAACGAGTCGAAAATATTAAAATCTACTACCGAAATTTGGAGTCAGTGGCCTCAACTTTAAGAGGCCTCAACAATCAACGATGAGGCTCATTTCTGGCTGAATGGCTTCGTCAATAAGAAAAATATGCGTTATTGGTCAGACAGCAATCCACACGTAATCCATGAGTCATCATTGCATCCCGAAAAAATTACGGTGTGGTGCGGTTTATGGGGCGGCGGCGTCATTGGGCCGTACTTCTTCCGTGATGATCAAGACCGGCACATTACTGTGAATGCAAATCGCTACCGTTCAATGATAACCGAATATTTTTGGCCCCAATTGGATAATATGGACTTGGAGGACATGTGGTTCGAACAGGACGGCGCCACAAGCCACACAGCGAATGCCACAATCAATTTATTGGAAACCAAGTTTGGTGCACGTGTTATCTCACGAAATGGCCCAGTCGATTGGCCGCCTCGGTCGTGCGATTTGACGCCGTTAGATTATTTCCCGGGGGCTACGTCAAGTCTATGGTCTATGCCAACAAGCCAGCGACAATTGATGAACTTCGTACAAATATCGAACGTGAAATTGCAGCAGTATCGGCCGATTTATGTTTGAAAACCGTCGTAAATTGGGTTCAGCGTCTGGACTTCTGCAAGCGTGCCCGTGGTGGCAATGCAAAAGAAATCGAGTTCCATACATAATGGCATCGAACGTCACACAGGAATAAAGAATTTCATTGGTATCTAAAACCGGGTTTGTTTTATTTTAAAAAAAACTTTTGTAGCGCTCTTATTGGAAAAACCCTTTACGAGTATAACACTGGGAGAATGTTGCGACAACTTACGGGCTAGGCGCTGTTAAAGATGACACTCCTGCGATTGTGAGTTCGTATTCAAACCACGACTGTCTCAAATTTTGGCCACTAACCTAAAAATTGATCTATACACGCGGAAAAATTTGTATTTTGTTGTTGTTTGTAGCTTGCCGCAAATATAGTATACTTGTGTCCAAACACATTGTGTTTGCCATTCAATATTATTACATTTTGTAGACATACTAATATTCTATGTTTTTGTGGCCCAAATATAGCTTTGTTTGTTGGAAACTGGTGAAAACAAAAACGTGACAAACGCAACAAAGAAACAAAAAAGTAGCAGATCTTCAATTGATAAAAAATATGCTTGTTCCTGCAATATGTTGCTGGGGCCGTTACTTTTCAGTGTGTAGAGAAAAACAGGAGAGCATGTCAGTTAGAAAAATATGACAAGACCTCTGAACACACCTGTTGTAAATGACAAATAAAAGTGATTTCTTTGAGCATTTTCTACTCTGTAACTGCAAAATTGCACGACCATTAGAGTTTCAACGCAATACTCTTGGAAATCGGTATAAAACTGGTGTCATAGATCAATGAATCTGAAAGTAGAAAGCTCAAGCTTACAGACTGTCCAGATCTCTGTCTAATTCCTTAAGTGGATGTATTAAGACATCAAGTTTTCAAGTTCTGATCCTTCAACTTATCCCATCTATATGTCCTCCCTGGGTATGTGGTTTTTATTTTTCTATTTTCAGAATTTGTTTAACTAAAAACATGAGTATTTAATTGAAATTCCTCGCCTTCTTATCTTAGCATATCTACATATGTATGTATATTAGTATGTATGTTTTTTTATCTTAATAACTATAAACCAAAATAATTGACTTTTTCAACATTTGACAAAGTACATTTCGTTGCTTTGGCATTTTATTGCCCCATGCGGGATTGCAATGCCATCCTATTACAGAGTTACTCCGCTCGTCTGTTACTCTGTTCTTTCGTTCAATTAGTAAGACAATTGTTTAATGTTAATCACTAACGGTGTGAATGAGGGGTCGAGTATAAAATTAGCGATGTAATATGAAAATTGTTGTTTTCATTCGTAAAATGGCACAACAATGTTATGAGATCATTAAATTAGTATTTAGTGCAAAATACAACTTGCACTAGTGAATTTCATGTATAATTCGTTATCTAAACATACTTTCTTCGCTCTTTCCCATTGCAGTTCGAGTTACTTCGAAGTTACTTTATGTGACGAATCGTCTTCAAGACACATTACTACATTTTCGAATTCAATTAAGCCAATTCAGCGAAATTTCAGCAGCAGAATTGAAAATCTGCCGAAATGGAAATATTGTGAAAACGATATATTGAAAATCCTGGATGTTCATAACCCATTTTTAAATATTATAATATTAAAATGAAATTTTGTTTCCCATTATATACCATTTAGCTATGGAAGAAAGCTTCTCAAAATCAGTGACTGTACGCAGACTCTCTATTGTTAGATTGTTGGTTGGTTTTTTTTAGCATCAATTAGTGTCTTGAGACACCGTTTTGCATACCACATCACTCCGGAAAGTCCAAAGTACCGTGTCTATATCCAGCCTGTTAATTGGAGATACCTCATTAGATCCCCTAGATCTATCTCGTGTATCTCAGTGAGGTTATGCAGGAAGGAACGGCCCATAGTCTTCAGGCGTCTATTCATCAGAGCCGGACAACTGCAGAGGAGTTGCTCACCGTTTCCTCCTCTTCTGCGGCAGTGGTCATTATATGACAGCTTCAACCGTCTTGCGTGATTACCGATTGGCCAGTGTCCGGTCAGCACGCCAGTTACACTAGATATGTCTCCCCGATTATGGCTAATCAGGGAGTTAGTCTGGTGAATGTTATATTCTGGCCATGTGTTTCTGGATATGCGCCGTTTCGGTCCTATCCCATCTGGTCTTTGCTCGTTCAAGGTAATGCAGGAAAATACCACTTTTGACCAACCCTATAGGCGTTGCGACTGACACCATGTGGAGTTTGGTGGAAGAGGATCCTACCCAGATACTCCGATCGAAACCTAGAGTTTTAGAAAGTGAATTTAAACATATTACTAAATTAGAAAACTCGTTTTCCATTAGGTGATCCAAGTTCAGTTTCAATACGACAGTGGCAACTATTAAAATATGCATCATTAAAAAAAATTAATTTTTCCCTTTACATCCCACGAAGGGATTGTGGATATGCATCATTACCCGCTGCAAAAAAACGACCTCAAACATATTCTGCAGGAACCATGCATATGTTTTGAACACACTCCAGAGACTTTATATATTTGCAAGTACTAAATGCACTTATATTTAAATGCAAATATTACCATGTTTACTTACAAAGATGCAATGTGGAGCCATATGCGAGTTTCATCCCAGACATTCATATTCTTACATCGAAGCATTCGTGTGTTTCCTCCCAAACGAACGATTGACGACTGAATGCATGAAACTAAAACGCAACAGATCAGTCAACATAAGAAACGCTCAATTTATTTACACACGCATTCAGGAATACTTAAGGCCCAACCATATCATGCTTTTTCTGGATTAAGTCAGCTTAAGCCACTGCTCGAATACATATAAAACGTATGTGGCCGTTTATAATGTACTTGCGGCAACTTTTCGTTGAGTTTCGTCAAGTGTCATCGGCTTAAGCAGCGCTCGCTACTGGCCGAACTTTGCTTACGCCATCAGCTGTTTGTTTATTTGTTTGGTCAAATATAATAATAACAAACCAAAATGTCGACTGAAACTGAATTTATACAGTGCCTTATTGAAAATGTTGAAAAACATAAATGTCTTTATGACAAGAGGGACGCGTTTTATTTTAACAAAGGCGTTAAAGAAAGGACGTGGATGGATGTTGCCGATAAGTGCAACAAAAGTGGTAAGTATTTAATATGGCTATGCGAATAACCGTCCAAGTAAAAATTGCCCAAAAGCGGAAAGTGACCCCAAAAATGTTGGGCGATTATTCGCAGAGCTATAGAATATATTATTAGTTGTTTTTTGTTTATTAATATTGAACATTCTTCTCAATTAAAGTACCGGATTGCAAACACCGGTGGAAATTTGTATGACGTTTGATTGTTTTATTATGTTATTGTGTTGCCACGGCTGTGTTTTTTAGTACTTTTGCTCCAAAGTAGTACATAAATGTGCAGCGGTGGCTTAAAAGTTTCAAAGTCACGAAAGTATATTCCAGCCACCTAAAAGTCTCATGGAATTCCAGTAAGCATTTGACAGGCTTTTCGTTGAGTTCGCTTAAGCCCATAAGCCAGCGTAAGCACATTATAGTTGGGCCTTTATGAATCGCTGACTGAAGAAATAATGCCGTGTGTGAAGACAGGTGGCGTTGCTGAGGAAGCTGGCATTACCATCGTGTACTGCCATCTGTCACACAACATCATAGTAAATTTCAGGGGGATTCGCAGGCTTTTTTTATTCGGCAGTCAGTTGTATCACAAGTGATTCGTGTTAGTCGATAAAATAGAAAAAGAACAATATCGAACAGTAATTCGCTTTTTCTTTTTGAATAGAAAAACATGCGAAGAAATAAAAGCGGAGTTGGTTGCTGTCTGTGGGGACTCTTCACCATCTACGACAATAGTAAGATATTGGTGCAACGAAGTTAAACGGGGTCGTACATCTGTTTTTGATGAGGAGCGCCCAGGCCACTCGGCAGACGTGGTTACTAAGGTAATCATTCAATTAATCATTATTCGGTTAATCGATTAATCGTGTAATAAAATTAACCGAACATTTTAATAATAAAATTTTTCGATTAACGATTAATTCGAACAAATCAGTGCGATTAATCGATTAATAAAATATAAGTACGTGTTTGTGGCAGCAAGCAGTCCGTCTTGAAACACTCCTACAGTGTGTCAACTCATATGACAACGATTTGCGAACAAATTTCATAACTTTATACACATTTCGAACAGATTTGATAGTTTGTTGAGAGAAAGCGTCGACTAGTACATTGGCTCAAAGACAAAAATCAAAAAAAAGGGTCTCAAAATTGATTCATTAAATTGGGTGTAATAGTCAGATGAAATTTCAAGACCCACTGGTACCAAATAGCCTGGTCCGATTCTGCTCAAACTGTGTACAATAAGGATAATAGTCAGAGAATTACGTTTTGCAAAATTTGGTCAAAATTAATCAATCCAATAGGGTGTTATAGTGTGATATAGTTTCAGAGCCCACCCTAGCCTTTTTATAGGAGGTACTCGAAGGCGTGGCACTTTTAGGGTCCAAAACTTTGAGATTTTCTTAATTTTGGCTTGGTGCCAAGTCACTAATTTTCATGTTCCTGCAACTACGATTTGTAAATTGTACCTTCATTTATTTTATCCAGCTGACCCGGCAGACTTCGTCCTGCCTTCAAAAGTATTTATAACATCAGATGGTAAACAATGATTAATATCTTGACGTGGGCGCCATCTATTTTATCGACACCTTTACTTTTGCCTAAGAATTATATGTTGCGAATTTGAAACAAATCAGTTCATAAATAATCGAAATCGACATCAGCGCAACCTACTTTGCAGCGCCACCTATCTATCGAAATTATGGAAATTTTTTTTGTCTCCCACGCACTTTTTACGAAAAGAGGTTATGTAGCACCCAACGCCTTCAGCGAGTTCTTGAGTTACGGTGCAAAAACACGAAAAAACTAAATATTGCACCATCTGTCGGACGAACTTCAAACTACACAGAAACACTACTCACGGCCCATAGAGCATGCATATAAAATTTGGTCAAAATCGGTCCAGTAGTTTTTGAGTTTAACGATCACGAACATACACGTAATTTTTATATATGTAGAGATAATAAAGTTGATTTTGCTACGTTTTGTTTTCTTTTAGTAAATCTGCCTAGAACAATGTTTGAACACTGTTTTGGTTTAGGTTTTTTTTGTTTTATTTTATTCGAATAATCGATTAATCAAATAATTTGATTGCGTTTTGTTCGGTTAATTGTCAAATTTAAATTTACGATTAACGATTAACCGATTTATCAAAGAACCCGATTAAATGGGTACCCTAATGGTTACCGAGGAAATCATTCAAAAGGTCCACGACATGATTCTCGCCGATTGCCGAACGAAAGTGCTCTAAGTATCAGAGGCCGTAGTCATGTCGTTCGGAACGGCAATTAATGTTTTACATGATAAGTTAACCATGAGAAAGGTGTATGCCCGATGGGTGCCGCGATTGCTTACTGTGAACAATACATTATTACAGTATTGTCGTGGACAAAACGCTTGGACTACGAATTTGCTGCCGCACCCAGCGCCCTACAACTTCTTTCTGTTCCCCAATATCAAAACTTGACTCGGGGGGAAAAAATTCAACTCAAGCGAGTAGGTTATAGTCGAGACAGAAGGCTATTTTGAGAAGTTTGATAAATCGTATTTTTGGAGGGGTGAAAGAAATAGCAGAAACTTTGGGGAAAGTGTATTTTACTAAAAGGAGGTTACGTGGAAAATTGTGAAAAACTTGCCTCTTCATTCCTAATACGGGTACTTATTGATTCCGCCTCGTATACACTTGCAATAACATTAACTTAGGCTGAGAACAGTCTCTCATAGTCCCTCTTTTATTCTTTTGCTCTCGATAAAGAATAGCGACAAAAAAGAGTGAAGTAAACAGTGTACTCAACACATCTATATTTGTATCACAAATATTAATCATGGTGTCTCAAACATGTAATATTGGATAGCAAACACAATGTGTTTGGACACAAGTATATTATACTTGCGGCAAAGGATTATTTGGCCTCCGAGATCGTGT
Organism: Phaonia tiefii; assembly: GCA_963931995.1. Classification (NCBI taxonomy): domain Eukaryota; kingdom Metazoa; phylum Arthropoda; class Insecta; order Diptera; family Muscidae; genus Phaonia; species Phaonia tiefii. The sequence goes on from OZ008370.1 coordinate 259,534,341, forward strand.
GATTTAACACCTCCTATTTTCTTTCATTGGGGCTATTTGTAAACTAGAGTCTATGAGACCAAACCCAAAACGATTACAGTTTAAAACAGGAGATATGACATCGCTTTGCAGAAATGTTATCGAAAATTATGACAATTGCAATACGTCGTGCCACATGAATCGGGCGGCCATTTGGCCTGCATAATTTTTCATACCTATTTCTAATAAATTGAAAAGAACATTTTTAATAAAATATTAACGGGGTTTTTGTAAAAATTGTGTTTTTCTTAATAATTTAATGTGGAAGGTCAAATTGAATCACACATAACGGTATTAGGGAAGCTTCTTAGAAACAGTAAGTATAGGCCTGTAGTTTTATACCGATTCTGAAAGGTTATGCTAATCATGACTTATTACTCGATAGTGGCCTGCACAGTGGTTCAGATTCTATTTCAATCGGCCAGAAATTAATAACTTGATGTAGTAAACATTTTTGAGTTTTGTAGAAGAACCGATTGTAGTCAAAGATTATTTTAATATAATAATATTGCAAATCGGACGATGGAGCATATTTTTGAAATTAACCGAAGTTGACTTCTTTTCTTTCAATATTTTTGTTTTTATGTTATGGGGATTGTATATCAAATGCTCACCAGGTGAATTGGGCACCTCGACCAGCCGAATTGGACACCTTGAACTCTACGAGGTATGCTAGCAGAGGCACAGTTCAAGCAGGGGTCTTGTCTCAACTTCTATGGAAGCTTCCGTCAATTCCGAAAATACGGGTGCTTATACTTGTATCCCCTAAGGGGCATTCTCCAAGGTAGCAGATGGGCGGGTGAAAATGGGCTAGGTGTAAACCTGGCTGGTCCTTTTTACCCGAAGTAAAAAATATCTATCGAGAAACCTATAACTTTGAATAGTTCTGAAATTAAGCTTGAAAAGTTTGATATTTTTGACAGAAAGCTTAGTTTCAGACCCAACGTAGTGGAAGGGTGAAAAAGGTGACGATAGCCTTAAACACCTGCAAGAGTGCTATAGGTTGTAAATGGAGTCTCTCCGAGGAATGTTCTCTGGATATACACAGCGGTGGTGAGACCGATAATGCTCTATGGGGTTATCGTGTGGTGGCAGGTGCTTGAGAAACCCACCTATTATGCCACTACTGATTAGGGTTCAGAGAATGACAACGGTGTGCATCTCGATTGTTCTGTGTCCCACTCCCACTGAACGCAAGTTTAAATTTGCTACTGGTAGACGTTATAGGCAGGCAGATTGCTTCCATGTCTGCCATCGGGTTAAGGCAACTCTCACAATGGGGCATGGTCGGAGTCGGTCATGGAACAGTTTTGAAAGGAAATTCCAACATTTGTTGACTACTCGAAAGCGGAACCACTATTCGATCGGATATAGCACACGCTCATGCCGGAAAGGGATTCCTGGAATAAAGGAGTTCCTGGTAGAGAGGGATATGTGAATTTCTTCACGGATGGATCTAAAATGAATGATCAGGTAGGCTAGACTAGAGTTACTCCTTTACCTTATCATTGTAGCGTGTATCAGGCGGACATTTAGAAGAAGAGAAGTGACAGACTAGCTGAGTTGTAACAGTCCAGCAGCCACTGGGGTCAATATTTTCTCGGAGGGTCAGGCGACCATCAAGTCCCTGGAATCAGTATACCTGAATTCAACATCTACAGCGACATTCCGGGGCGCATGAGCTGGCCAGACTAATGTGAAATTCCTGGAGTGGCCGGACATAATAAATCGGACATAAATATTATTAAAATCGTTTGGGGACTATTGTGCCGAAAAGTGTATGTGGGTGGCAGACAATTTGATGATATGGATACCCTTATTGACGCTACTAAAAAGGACTGCGATACTATTTCGGTTAGAGTTGTTGAAAATTATTACAAGTCTTTGAAAATTCGAATTTAGTAAGTTATATTAATATTAATAATAATATAATTTGTATAATTTTATAGTATAACTTTTTAACCAAAAATTAGAAACAAACCTACTGCAGGTGAATTAAAACTTCATTAAAGAGTATAACTGAATATTCATAAAATTCACGTCACTGAGAACCAAATTCGGGTACGTGCAAATTTAAATGTTTTCTTTTTTTACCTGCTATATTTGAAGATTTCAAATATGATAAAACAATTTTTATAGACAAATTGAGTTTTTCATTTCTACCTGTACTCTGTATAAATTAATGCAAATTTAGTATTAATATATAAGAGTATGATAAATACTAAACCGCTTTTCAGTTTTATTATTTCAAAATAACCCTTGACTCCTTACAGAACTTAAAAATTGTTACTTCGAGGACGGTCCCAAGACTACGCGATCTAACAAAGAAGACACAGAGAAGTTGGAAAATATTTCTTTACTTTTCAACATAATAGCTCGATACACTGTTTCCAGCGATATTCAATAGCTTCGATATCCTGTATATAGTAAGAACTGTTAAACTCATAAAAATGGCAATCAACCGCAGACTCCACGTCTTCATTGTTGGCAAATCTTTTACCACCGCGCTACTTTTTCAAGACTGTAAATAGAAAATATCCGAGGGACCTAAATCTGGTTCATAAGGTGCGTGATGAAGCAATTCGAACTTTAATTCATTAATTTTGGTCATCGCAATAGTGGATGTGTGAACTAGAGCAATGTCTTGATGAAACAACACTTTCTCTTTTGCCAAATGCGGCATTTTTTCCATAATTTCATCAGGTAAACGCTGCAATAAATTAGCACAATTTTCGCCGTTGATGGAGTTTCCTTTCTGCAAATGATCAGAAAAAATTACCCCATGCGCATCCGAAAAAATAGACACCATGAGCTTGCCTGCAGATGGAAACGTCTTCGCCTTCTTGGGTCACGATTCTCCCATTCCAGTCCACTGCTTTGACTCTTATTTTGTCTCAGGGGTAAAGTGGTGGACCCATGTCTCATCCATTGTTATAAATCGACGCAACAATTCGGCTTTATTACGGTGAAACATCGTCAAATACTCTACTGCAACATCTTCATGACGCTGTTTTTGCTCTATTGAAAGCAAGCGCGGCACCCATCTTGCGCACAGCTACCTCAACTTCAAATCTTCGGCCAATATTCGACACTTTTTAAAACAATACCATTTTGTGGATTTTCAGCTCTTACGGCCTCGTTAAAGCTCTGCTACACAACATTTTACCGTCGTAAACAAAGGAGTAGAGTTCCCCAGAGTAGAATCTAGCTCGGCTTTAATATTGCTTGGACTGAGACCTTTCAAATGGAAATATTGAATTACATAACGGTGACCAATTTGTTCTATGTTTACAAATTCACTGAGATCGTTTACTTTTGATGGATCAAATAAAAATACTACACAACGTGGCGCCTTGAAACTTGAAACATATGTTTTATAAGGTTGCCACTTTTCACCAAAATTAATTTTTGCTAACTACTAGCACCATCTATACGTCAGGTCGGCTAGTTTTGGGAACGCCCTCGTAAATCAACAGTTTTTAAGTTTTGGCCGATGGAAATCGAGACAGAACCACTGGGCTTAGTCTCTAAAGGAGTGAGTGTTTTTGAATCGTTTCACGATTTGTGAATCTAAAAACAAGAGGCGAAAATTTTGGAAGTTCGTTTTTTTAAGTTATTTTCTTTAAAACTTTCACAATTAAAATATGTTACTAACTTATAAAAAGTGCACTAAATTATAACAACGGTTCAGTCATCACCATAAGGACCGTGCTGACCACTTTTTCGCAGCGAACATTTTGTCTAAATCAGATAAGCACGATGATTCTAACAAGTCATTAGTTTCTTTTTTTGACCTAAAACCGCACTGGATTAATCCATTTCGGTTCACAATTCACTGATAATTGTGCATTTTCCTCGTCCCACTGTCCAACACTAATTACCTAATTAAAACGTTCGCACTTTTGTTATTTCGAATCTTCATCAACGAGGATGATTGCAATTGTTTATGTTGATGTGAATTATCACTTGATTGTGTTGTCAATGCTGTCTTTCAAACTTGTGCGTTCAAGTTTTTGTTGTGTGCACAGAGGGGGCCCGTCACAAAACACGTTTGAATGCTCCAACCGCCTTTAATTCTGTTGTGACTGTATCATTATGATCATAAATTCTGAAATCGGTTTGTTTGGGTTTCGCTTTACATTTGCTTGTTTGTTGATTTTGTTTTTGAACACGAAAATCCAGTTAATGTCATTGGTTGTTTTTAGGTTTTTGTTTAGTTTCTTTGTTTCTTGAAGAGATTTGGTACAAAACAAATGAAATGAAATAAAGTAAAATGAAATGAAATGAAATATAAAAACTCGTCGCTGGCCGTCCACAAGAGTTAATAAAACAATTTATGGCCTTTGATATCAGTTAAGAGTAGAGCAGTAAATGCCACTTGTAGCGATATGACGCGATTTTTTTTTACGTTTTGGTTACTGTTATTGGAGTTATTGTTTTTTATGCTGCATCGCTTTTATGGCTCTGGAGGCAAATGGAAACTTTTTTAAACTTCACATTGTCACTACCACCAGCTCTTTAAGTCCGCTGAGGCTTTGGTTTGTACGTGTTGGACGCATTTATGTACCGTTCCGTATGGGTTGCAAGTTCAAACTGAATCTTCATATCGAACATAAGAGTCTATGTTACCATCGTCGCGTCGCCGGTAAATATTGGTAGTAACGTCCTTTTGCTTGATATGAGTGCGATAGTGTTTGTGAGTTTGTGTGTTTGTGTGTTGGGTAAGGAATCACAATGCGTTGCGCATGTCTTCCTTCGTACTTCACATTAAGTGAGTGTGTGTTATTGTTGCTGTTTCTATTGTCTTCGTGTTCGTATCCGCATAGTTTTTTTTACTCCCTTTTATTTTGTTTTAGATGTTCATTAAAATTGAACGATGTCAAATTTCATTTTAGTAGGAAAGGTTTGACGAAGAGTATCAACAGATGTGTGTGCCTGTGTGCGTGTGCGATAGACACATTCAATCATAAGTGTATATGTGTGTGTATATGTATGCTGTTCCCAACGTAAATGTAATTTTATTGTTGTCGTTGAGTCTGTGTATGTTTGCATCATTCTTCTCAATGAATTTATTCAACAAGTTGTTGTCCTATATTCATCGTTGTGATTTTCAGTCGTCCTACATAGTTCAAGTCTAATAGTGTGTGAGTGTGTGAGGGAGAGAATTTATGTTAAGAGTCTGTGTGTTCACTCTCTACTGTTGTTAGTTATGTAGCATGATTAGAGATGAGCGAAAAAGGGCTTTAGTACAATGTTTGGTATCTTACGCATCTTGGATGTAGTGCGATAGTGACCATCAGAGGTGCGAATTTTGACCATCAGTAGTCTGACTTTTGTGCACAAAACTCGGGTTCGATTTTAGCACCGATAATGTAGTATTATTTAATGCATACTCTATAACACACTGCGATCAGTTGTGCATGTCAAGGCGATGTGAATTGTCGACAATGTAAATTGTCAAGACAAGAGTGCAAACATATACTTTCTTCCACTTTTGGCGACGAAGCGCCATCTTAGCTATTGTGAAAAGCTGTTTTATAGTGTTTGATTGCTGACGTCCTTCGCTCTAGGATGCGTTTCGTGAAGGTAGTCAAAAATCAGTTGTACCAAAAACCATAGATGCTGTGCAATAACGGATAATGCAAGTTCGCCATGTGACATACTGCCAGATTGAGGCAACCTTATGTCGCATTTAGACCACAGTTTATCTTGTTCTCTATGCTCTACCGTTTACATCACCAAAATTTGAGATTAAATTGACATTTCAGGTGGCAACTTTGTGTTTGGATCAATTTAGAGCAACACCGTGTCGATAACAAATTATCGAAGGCGGCGGCACAACAGAAAAATTAAATTGGAGGCTCTTGGTTTTGCCAGTTTTGTACAAATTTGGGATGTTTTTGAAATAACTGAACGTTTAAAATTGTATCACTCGATTAAATCGGGCCAGTCGCTTAAATTAAACTTTTTTATATTGGTTATTTAAAACGTCATGAGGTCAGATGCCTTACACATATTAATTAAACAAACAAATAAATAAATTAAACAAGTTTTAACATATTCCCCCAACTGGTTCTATCCCTTGCCTTTTTCCGGATTTTTCGGCCCGGTCTTTCCAGCGGAGTCTTGGCCGTCCTCTTTTACTGCTTCTATCGAGTACGTTATCGAAAAACTTTTGCACTGGCTCATCTTCACCCATTCCGGAAACATGGCCTAGCCAACGCAATTTGATCTGCCTAGGTATGCCCACGTCGGAATACAAATTATAAGTATACACATCCTGTTTCCAATGACGTCGGTACCGGTACTCGTCGTTTTCCTTAACAGGACCATATACTTTACGGACAATTTTCGTGTCGATGTTCTAGTTCATATTTACTGCAGCTTTTCTCATTACTATCCCCATTAAGATGAAAGTATGTCACCTTGTCTCAGTCCTCGCCTGATATATAATGGTTCGGTGACGCCTTTCCCCACCTTCACTGCTGATTTGGTGTTGGTCAGCGTCATTCTACAGAGACGGAATGCCAAGTTCAGACATAGCCTCGTACAATTTTCCTCGTATGGCTCTATCGAAAACAGCTATGCAATCGACAAAAAGAAGGTATATATCGATTCCCGTGGGTCCTCTATAGGATTTAGGTAGCATGAATATTTGGTTAGTCGTGGACTTCCCTGGTCTTACCACACTGGTAAGGTTCAATCAGCTTTTCAACAACTTCCTTTAGTCTTTCACATAATACACCCGACAAGACCTTATACGGGATGAATAAAAGTCTGAGATCACGATAGTTGGAACAGACACACGGATCACTCTTTTCGAATACACAACATAACACACTGAGACTCCAATCGTCAGGCATAGATTTCCCTAACCATATATCGTATATAAGTTGATGATGCCCATGTATTGGTACAATCTACACTGTCTTCCACAATCATTACCCCTAATCTTCAGTGGAAGAATCTGAGTGGAGTAGAGATGAAAAGTGGTACCTCCACATTTCAGGCACCCACTGCTTATCCGCCACCAGATTCCCATTCACGTCTCTGCAGGAGGGCAGCCCATTATTCGACCCGTTATCCGATCTTTTCACCACCTGGAAAAATTTCCGGGATCCCTTATCCATCCTGCACATATCGGTATTTTCACTGTCTCTGCTTCCACTGCCATTTTCCCCGCCCAAATAGTCGGTCCTCCTCCCTTCTCAGCCTCTTTTATCGCGCACTCGCAGCACCCGTTGTAACTGACTGTTTCGCTGCCATACGTTCAGCGTATTTTTCATCAGTTGCAATGTGACACTCTTCGTCGTTCGATGGCTTATTCCCTGATTCTTGATGGACAAGTTCAGTCTTTACATCGGCCTCCAAAGAATGGGAGATATGCTTCCACTGCGCTTCCGAGTACCCGGTAGGGGGAGAATTCCGCTCCAGCAGGAGGGTAAGTTTTTGTCGTTATTTTTTTCGCCATAGATATCTCCAGTATCTGCAGCTTGTCGATATCTAGCCTTTCCCGTGTTCGGCTTCGTACGTTTTTCGCCCTGCTCAGTTCTGTGCAAACATTCGCAGCCACCAGGTAATGATCCGAGTCGATATTGACACCTCGAATCATACGTACATCCTTTACACTTGAAGAGTGCCTGCCATCTACTACCAAGTGATCATTCTGGTCCTTCGTCCCCTGACCAGGAGATAACCAAGTCGCCTTATGCACATCCTCATGTTGGAATCGTCTGCTACTTACTACCATGTGCTTTGTAGCGCTGAAGCCCATCAGTCTTATTCCATTATCGGAAGTGGTATCATATAGACTGTGTTTACCGATGGTTGGTCGAAAGACACTTTCCTTTCTGAACTTGACGTTAAAAATCGCCTAGAACAATCTTAATGTCGTGGCCAGGGCAGCGTTCGTATACTTCCTCCAGACGCTCATAATATGATGCTTTGACCTCATCATCCTTATCCTTTGTCGGTGCGTGCACACAAATTAACGAGATGGTGAAATATTTCGCTTTGATGCGAATTGTCGCTATGAGCTCACTCACTGGGTTGAGCCTAGAAAGAAGGTGTCGCCCATGGCAGCTGTAGTAAATATCGCAGTTTTTCCCAGCTCAGCTGTGATGTCAGCATTACATTCCTCGAGGACATCCGTCAGTTGGAAAGTGCCACCCATCGACAAAACGTTCCCATCGTTCTACCGTTCCAGGTACATATCCTCAAATCGTGATCCTTATAACGTTTGCGAGGGTCGTCAACAGTTAGGGGGTTTCCTCGTTCACCGTAATTTTCGTGTATTCTCATCGCCTATATTACGGAAGCCGTAGGCAAACCCAGCTCACTTATGCCCAATTTAAACTGATGAAAGCCAATTATAACGGCGGCGGCGTGAGTTTCAACAAACTGTTGATGGCGGCGACACATCGGAAAATTTTCGATCGGCTTTCATCTGTCTAACAGCTGATTTTTTGTGTATGCTTTTAATATGGTAGCATTCTTGTATTCTTGCATTGTATGAGTAATCTTCTGGGTTAGAGTGTGTTAAGGGAGTTAGATTGTTAGAGTGTGTTAAAGGAGTTAATCCTCGAAATGCGATATTATTCGTCGGTGTAAGTGACGTATTAGGCATTAGTTTCACCAGCATACATAAATATTGCCTCATCACCCGTGAGAAAGATTTGTTTTCGTTGGATTCTACATATTTGACAAAAGAAGTAGAAAAACAAATGGTCGTGTTAAAATACAATGGTGGTTTATAGATTGCAACGGGTGTCGAATCATAGATCTATGCGTTTGAGCCTGAAACTACGCCGTAGTTGTTGTCAAATCCGACAACAGTTTTTCGAGCTTGAAGAATTTTCGAAACAACTGTTAACAACCTATTTTTTCGGGAATTCTGCACTCAGAAAACTAATTGTTTAACAAGAGGTTGTATCACACTTCAATTCGCCAACCGAATAGAGATTCTCACGACTGAATTTAGTCCACACAACTGAAGTTCGGTTGAAGTAACCTCATTTCATACTTGATTCGCTTGTGGCAACTGAATCTTCAATTATATTCGTTCTGTCAGCCACATTTTCTATAAATTCGGTTGCAACAGCCGAATTTGAAATTAATTCAGATGCAGCAACCGAAATTAGTACCAAACTCGGATGCAACAACCGAAATTTTTATCAATTCGGTCGCAATGATCGAATTTAGGCATAAGTCGGTTGCCACGACAGAATTTTTGGTCAATTCGATTGCTATAACCGAATTTCTCATGAATTCTGTTGGTACAACCTCTAATTCGGTTGTGACAACCTCTAATTCGGTTGTGACAACCTCTAATTTGGCTGTGAGAATCTCTAGTACGGTTGTGACAATCATTAATTCGGATGTGACAACTTCTAATGCGATTGAGACAACCTTTGATTCGGCTGTGATGACGTCTAATGTGGTTGTGATAACCTCTAAATTCGGTTACGGCTAATGCGGCTGCCTCAACCGAATTTTTCTATTAATGTGGTCATGTGGCAACAGGGCCATTGGTGGAACGTAGAACGGCTAATTACACTTTTGTAGTTTTTGGCATGAAATTTTTGTTTCAACGTTCTACACTGAAGAAAGCTTCATCAAATTTATGAATTCCTTCATCAATTTGATTAAACATTTCCACATTTTCCAACCTATGATACATTTCATGAACATCTCATCAATCTTTCATCGATATTTTATCAATAGTTTATGTTGATTCAACGACAACCTGAAGTTGATGTATATTTTTCATCAATTTTCTGTACATTTTTCGTCAATTAGATATAAGATTGTCATCAATTTAATGTAAGTTTGTCATCAATTTGATGTAAATTGGTCATCATTTTGATGTAAATTGTTTGTTAAAGTGTAGCCAAACTATTTGACTACTTTTTATTGTAAAAAATTCAAATTCATTTCATTTAATTGATGAAGAACATGTCATCAATCTTTCATCGGTAGTTGATCAATAGTTTATGTTGATTCAACGACAACCTGACATCAAGTTTATGTAAATTGTTCATGAATTTGCTACACATTTTTCGTCAATTAGATGTAAGGTTGTTATCAATTTGATGTAACCTTGTCATCAAGTTGATGTAAATTGGCCGTCATTTTGATGTAAATTGTTTGTTAATATGTAGCCAAACTGTTTGGACTATTTTTCATTGTAAAAAGTTCACAAGAACAGGGTATAAGGCCACATAGAAAATGCTCATAGCGTGCATATTGTTTTCAGTTTTCTACTATTTATTTATTTTTTCTATTTATTTATTTTTTTCTACTATTTATTTATTTTTATTCTTTCAATACTAAGTCCATATTTTGAATCGAACCCACTAATTTTTTCTTAATTCCAATGACGAAGATTGACAATTTTCAAATTCAAGAACATTTTCAGTGAGTTGATGAAATTTGTCATCAGTCCAATGAAGAACAATTGATGAACATTAATCATAGTTTTGATGTAAAGATTTTCTTCAGTGTAGTAAAATGTATCGGTTAGAGGCATGTTTTTACTGAGTTGATCGGTACAAATGTCTGTATCAAGTCAAATTTTCACAAAAATCGATTGTTACCAATTCTCACATTTTCCAGCACTTTTTTTTCACTTTTCAGCAGAACTTCTAGGGACTCCAAATTTTTCACTCACAATATTTGGCAAAATTGTAGCCATGATAAGGCTCGGAAATATAAAATACCCGACGGAAAAGGTCAAGTACCTGGAAATAATTCTCGACAGAAAACTGTCTTGGAAACCGAATGTGGTGGAGAGGGCGAAAATGGCGTTTGTTGCTCTTTACTGCTTTAAAGGGGCGATAGGAAAGCGCTGGGGACTGTCTCCTAAGATCACCATGTGGATTTATACGGCAATAGTCAGACCAATACTTCTCTATGGCATCGTAGTTTGGTGGAGGTCCCTCCAAAAGAAGTATATTCTGAATTCCTTGATGAAAATTCAAAGATCAGCACTGATTAGCGTTAATGGGGCAATGGGCACGACGTCAGGTACTGCACTTAGTGATATCCTTAACATCTGTACTCCTGATATAATGGCCGAATCGGCAGCCGCTACATCCCTGGTGAGAATCAGAGATTGTGGCGTTTTGATATCGGGGCATTCCGGACACGCTGAATTACTACACCGGATCAACTCTATTCCTGTAAAAACGGACTACTGTATCCCCTACCTTCTACCAGCGACAAATCTAAGGACTTCTATTCTGAACAGGAATACCTGGGAAAATTCACTGGAAGGGGATACCAGTAGTATCAGATTTTTCAAGGATGGATCAAAGTTGGACGAGCAAGTAGGCTATGGGGTCCATTCACAGGACCTAAATGTAAATATCTCCTTCAAGCTGCCTGATCATTGTAGTGTATTTCAGGCGGAAATTACCGCCATACTGGAGGTTGCTGAACTACTAAAAAGTAGTGTCACAACCCTCCGGAGAATATGTATCCACACAGACAGCCAGGCTGCTACAAAATCCCTGGAAGCCATGTTTGTTCACTTAGGGTGATGGCAGAGTATTTTGACATCAGGCTCATCTGGGTACCGGGACACAGCGACATTCCAGGCAATTGCGTAGCGGATGCGTTAGCTAGACAAGGCACTACGGCACAGGTTCTTCCGGCAAAAGAAAGTGTTAGTATGCCAATCTCTACCTGCCGTTTGCAGATCAGGCAGTGGGCCTATAATATGTTCAAGGACAAGTGGAAACTTACTTCAACTTGCAAACAATCCAGGGTCCTCTGTCCACAAATGGACAGGAAGAGGACTAGGCAACTTCTTAACTTGCCGAGAGGCAGGTTATGCACAATGATAGGAACACTTACGGGACATTGTCTTGTAGGAAAACACGCCCTAAGATTAGGACATAGAGACTCTACTCTCTGTAGATGCTGCATTGAAGAGGACGATGAAACGACGAAACACCTTCTCTTGGATTGCCCTGCTCTGGCAGGACTGAGAAGTAGGATGTTCGGTACACATTTAGTTAGCACCGTAGCCCTACAGGATATTCCTGTAGGTCTTAGAGACAAATTTAGTAAAAGGGCAAATTGGCTAGATGACTAGTCAATAGTTGCTATGGAGGAAACTGCAGGTATCACAATGGGCTTCTTTAGCCTAAGTGTGATAGACAGCGTGCTGTCTTGCAGCCTTTTCAACCAACCAACCAAGGCTGAACAACTTTAGTAAACATATTAATACAATCTGAACGTGTCTAGTCACCCTAAATAGCTCATAAAGACAACTTTGTGTCTTATAAATTGTGATTTGTAGGTATAAGTATATACCATTATTGCTCGAGAACGACGTGTGCGATTTTATCCGAATAAATTTAGAAAAATTTTAAATTGCAATACCTTTAATCTATTCCTATACTATTTCTCAATGTAATCAACAGTTTCGCAGTTATAAAAAAGAATGGTGGAAACAAATATATTTTGTTTAAAAAATTAAAATTTTTTATTATCACACATCGGTTCAAACAAATGACTTTCTGAGCACTCTAAACATCGAAATAATGGGTCATCGAAATAATGGGTTAACAGTCACCCAATGGCATCTTCTTGTTCCCGCACATCAAATATAAACTGCATATACAACGAAGAAGCCGTTGATGTGTTCAAAACCCATGGTTTAGAGAAGTTTTAAGCGGAATGGAAAAAAGTATTACATTAAAATTTCAATGACAAATTAATATTTTTTTATTACGCTCGTAGGTGATATCAGTCACCTTTAGTAATACACAATTCAGAATCGATAAAGTCTCGCTCTTCCGTATATGTCACATAACATAGTAAAGAATTGGATACAAGGGACATGGACTGTGTGAAATGTTGTTCCAAATTATCCACCATCTCTTTACTATAAATTAGTAAACCTTGAATTCATTACAAAATTTAGGCAATCAAACTTTTCCTTAATATATTCTTTTACCAAACCTGTTATTAAATATTTATTCTCAGTTTTCTAAGTGTGCATATATGTATGTTATATCGTATATAAAAACATATGTACATATATGTCGGTGTTGGCATGTGACTTGACTTGACAGTCACTACAATATGCGTTATTCTGTTTGGAAGTAATTACAACAACAGCAACGAAAACAACATCAATGCCAATATGTTTAAAGAATAATAAATGATTTCTGTTTTTGTGTGTCTGTGTTTGTATCCGACGTGTGCTATAATATCTGATGAATAAGTGCATGCACAATCGTGATGTTTAAAGAAAGGACTCCTTCGTAGTCAAACATTCACACACACACACACACACACACACTTGCATAATTGTAGAAACATGACTGTCATACAAACTCATAACTTTGGATTTATGACACTTTGTTGAAGAAGGTCATATTTACTGTATTTGCTTTGTGAATACAGCAAAGGACATAAAAATAGTATTGACTTTCGGAATTGTGCATGTTTTTATTTCTAGATTAAATGTCCTCAGCTTAATAACACTGTGATAGTTTTTGACTTGTATTTGTATTTCAAACTTTGAACATAAATATCTCTGGTTTTCGAAGGGCTAATGCGAAGTATTATACCTTAAAACAAAGCCTGAAGTGTTGTCTACAACCTGAGTCTAGGCAGAAAATAGATTTACTAGGGCTGTTTTTGGAGAAAATCAGATTTTTAGCAAAAAAGTGAGGTTAAAAAATCGTATTTTTTAAATTTGTCCCCAATGGGTTAATAAAATGTAATATGTTTATATGCAGATTTAAAGAGTTTTTAATGGTCTTTGTACTGATATTCACCGGAACCAGATCGGACCATAAATGTGTGAGATATGGCCAATTGTATACTCAAGCTTTAAAGGCCCATATCTCAAGAAGTTGGACCGAGCGCAAACATTTGTTTTTTCTACTTTAATAAGCTTTTTAATCCCTTTTAGGCCAAAAAAAAAATTGGACTATGGCCGGTAAAATTTGTTTAAATAGCGCAGACTTAGCTATATCCATATATACCGATTTCTCAAAAACTGGAGCCAATCTGACACTTCCAAATGTACTTTCCCACTCAGGGGACTCCCCCCTAATAGTTCGAAAAGGATTCATCGAAGTTCATTTTTTCGACTATCACAGTGTAATTTATGTATCTTAAAGCGAAGCAATTGGGACTAAAAGGTATTTTAATCTGAACTGGAATGGTGTTTGTTTCCTACAAATATCTGTTTAAATAAATAAAGTTGATGTCGATGATCAGGAAATGTTGAAAACTCTATGGAACATTTTTTCAATGTCCGGTTAAAGTGTCTGCTTTCTAATCGGTACTTTAATTTGTCGGAACGACATACTGCTTTTAAAGGTTTTTATTTTCTCATACTCCCACTAATTTAACAGGATGTTAGATATTTTACGCTGGCAACTCTGATAAAATGTAAGGCTACAGTTGTTTTTGTGCAAAGTGTAATTTATAAAAATTATGGCGGAAAACAATCAAAACGACATCGTGGGAAGAAATTCTCAGTAGCTTAGTAACATTTACTCATTGACCTGGTGGAAGAACCCAAGTTAAATTTGGAAACCAAATTCTTAAATCATACCAACATGAAAATAAAACAGCTGTTGTCAACAGTTGTCAGCTGTTTACATTTATTATTCCGAGAAATTACTAACCGGCGTCAGACCTCCTGTTAATGTTTTCGGTCGGATACATTTTAAGTATACATTGAGAAAATGAAATTTCTGCTAACCGTACCGGTCGTTACGATAACATATATGTAACTGGACATTGATAAAGTGGCTCTAGGTTAGATTATTTCATACGGAGTGCGTATGAGTAATAAACATTATTTTATTTTCTTCATTGATTACACAGTGCAACACTAAAAAAATATAACCATATACGGACACCACTATGTGATAAAAGACCAAAAAAAATAGACCCGTGTATCACAGTTTTGCCCAAAGTCATGTACTTTTTTTATGGGCCCCCAAAGATTTGGGGCCTCGGTGTAATTTTTGCAAAAAGTGATAATTTTATAAGGCTCATATCTTGCAAACCGTTTGGAATTTTGATTTAGTCTCTGAAGGAAGGTTGTATCTCTTGTCATAAACAAAAAAAATTGTGAACATATAAAATCAAAATAACTTCATCTTCAGGGTCAAAAATTTCTGCTAACCGTACCGGTCGTTACGATAACATATATGTAACTGGACATTGAGAAAGTGGCTCTAGGTTAGATTATTTCATACGGAGTGCGTATGAGTAATAAACATTATTTTATTTTCTCCATTGATTACACAGTGCAACAATAAAAAAATATAACCATATACGGACACCACTATGTGATAAAAGACCAAAACAAAATAGACCCGTGTATCACAGTTTTGCCCAAAGTCATGTACTTTTTTTATGGGCCCCCAAAGATTTGGGGCCTCGGTGTAATTTTTGCAAAAAAGTGATAATTTTATCAGGCTCATATCTTGCAAACCGTTTGGAATTTTGATTTACTCTCTGAAGGAAGGTTGTATCTCTTGTCATAAACAAAAAAAATTGTGAACATATAAAATCAAAATAACTTCATCTTCAAGGTCAAAAATTCAATTTTTTTTTACCTTTTTCCCCCTGTTCAGGTCCATAGGTAGCAAACCGCTCAAGATTCAAGGAAACAATTACACACTGTGTTATCGATATTCACCAATGGTCAGTTATCAGCAGGGAGGCGGTTGTGAGACACTAAACTATCGCGAAAAATTACCTAAACATTCTTTTTATTCCAAAAAACTATAAGGTAATTATTTTTGAATTGTATGCATTTTTAAATAATAATAATGCATTTGTATAAATTACGAAATCGATGACCCCGTATTTATTATTGTCTTTATACATCAACACTGACAATTGGCCGTGATCGGACTTGGTATCGTCTCCTTTGCAGCATTAAACATTACTTGTCATCAAAATCCACCACCTGCTCGTCATTTAATTGAAGACTTCAGATACCTGTATTTACATCTACATCTATTTAATTTTCAATTAAGGGTTTGTACGGTGGTACGTTTCGGCCAAAACACACAAATATGTTTTTTAATTTTATAAGAGTGCCGCAGTATGATTGCAGATTAAATTTAGTGTATTTTTTTTTTGGAAGTGGCAACTCTGAAGTTTGGCTGCTGTCACATATGTTTATTTCGATTAATAAAAATGGAGCGCTTTACGAATGAACAACGCATTATAATTGTGAAAATTCATTACAAAAATTTGGAAAGTTGTGTCAACCATTCGAAGAGTGGTCAAAAAATTTGAAGAAACTGGGTCAGATATCGACAATTAGACTCCTGTACGTCAACGTACTGGTCGGTCTCTTGAAAACATTGCTGCTGTAATCGAGAGTGTCGCCGGAAACCCGAAAACATAAATTCGGCATCGTTCTCAACAACTTCAAATTTCACGAAGCACTACGCAGCGAATTATGACAAAAAAAACCTCCACCTTCATGCGTACAAAATTCAGCGTACTTAGGAGCTCAAACCAGCAGACCATGGAAAGCGCCGGCAATTCGTTCAATGAATAATGAAGCAAAGAGAAGTCAATGCCAATTTTTCAGAAAAAAAATCATTTTCTGCGATGAATCGCATTTCCATCTGAATGGCTTCGTGAATACACAAAATTGTCGAATTTGGGGCTCTGATTAGTTTTGAAGATGAGGTCGAAATTGCAGTGACTGTGAACGGTATTCGTTACAGGTACATGAAAACCGAGTTCTTGTGTCCTCAACTGGGCAGCATGGATCTGGACGACATGTTGTTACAGCAAGACCCACCTGCCACACCGCGCATGAAACAATCGATTTATTGCAGCAACGATTTCCAGAACAAATTATGCGATTTAACGCAGTGCGAATAAATCAGAAACAATTCCTGACCTAAAATCCGAGATCCAATGCTTCATCGGTGAGATACAGCCACATCTCTGTGAAAAAGTCGTGGAAAATTCCGTTAAAAGAGTAATGGCCTGTCATCAGAGCCGTGAGGACCATTTGACGGTTATTTTATTCCATACTTAATCGGAACATGTCTTTTTTAAAACCCAATAAAAAAAATCACAGGTAACTTAAAAATAAAACTAACATTTTAAATTGAGAAATTGCATTCTTACTGAGTAACCCTTTATAAGTGACATTTAATATATAAAAAAATAAATGAGTTGCTATTACATCCCATGAAGGAATTGGGGAGAGCTTCTCACATCCAGTGAGCTGTGCGCTTTCTAGTTTTACTCGTATACTCACTGATTGGGACCTACAGTTTTTACACCGATTCCGAACGGTATTTTGAGAAGCTTTTTCATGGTTAAATACGGGTTGAATTTTATGCTTCGGGATTAGAGATCAAAAACAAATAGTAAGTTGTCTTAAGATCCTCGTTATATTTAAAGTTGTAATTAATTAACGAGCTAGACGCTGCTGAAGATGATGCTTCACAAACATCGAAACGATCGCCCAGCGAATGTGAGTTCGAATCCCACCCGCGGCATTTACATTTTTTTCACTAACCGGAGAAAACATGATCTCTTAGCCTTAAAGGAAATTACAAAAAAAACAAATATTAATCATCGAAAATCACTTTATTGTTTTTCAAAATATTCCCCATGAAGATTTATATACTTTTGCATGCGTTTGAACCAATTGTCGAAACACTTTTGCCACTCTGATTGCGGTATCTCCAAAACATGCAATCTGAATGCAGCAATCGCTTCTTCAGGGGTCGCAAAACGTTGACCTCTCAGTTTGTTTTTTACGTACGGGAATAAAAAGAAGTCATTCGGTGCCAAGTCAGGACTATACTTCGGATGACCCCTCAAATTGATGTTTTGTGTGCTCAAAAATGTAGTTGTGTGACAGCTCGCATTGTCGTGGTGAAGAGTGATCCGTCTTCGGCGGTTGGTTTTCCTGATTTCTTGGAAGACAACTGCCAAACAAATGGTTGTGTACCACTCAGAATTCACTGTTCTGCGTTGTTCTAGTGGTACGGTTGCGACATGTCCGGTTTTTCCGAAAAACAGGCGACCATTTGCTTGGAAGTGCTTCGGGCGCGAACAACTATTATTGGATTTGGCTCATCTTGAAACACCCATACGGTTGACTGCTGTTTACTTTCGGGCTCATACGCGTAAATCCAGGATTCATCACCTGTCACGATGTCACAGACGTGTTTCGAAGCACCGCGATCGTATATTTGGAGCATTTTTTCGACCAATCGACACGAGCCTATTTTTGAGCAATTGACAAATTGTGTGGGATCCAACGCGAACAAATTTGTTTGCCAGTCAAATGTTTATGCAATATTGAATGTATGCTGGTCCCACTAATGCCTAAGGTTGTCTCAATCTCACGATAGGTCACATGTTCGCGCACAGCATCAATGGTTTTCGGAACAACAGTTCATTTTG
Organism: Phaonia tiefii; assembly: GCA_963931995.1. Taxonomy (NCBI): domain Eukaryota; kingdom Metazoa; phylum Arthropoda; class Insecta; order Diptera; family Muscidae; genus Phaonia; species Phaonia tiefii. Next base: position 259,552,791 of record OZ008370.1, read on the forward strand.
GACGACCTTCACGAAATTCGGCTTGGAGTGAACTACGACCATGATTGAATGCACCATACTATCGATAAACACTGGTCCTTGATGGAGTTTCATCGCCAAAAATTGAATTAAGTTCATCCATGCACTGTTGCTGAGTTAATCCACGTCGAAAGTTGTAAAAAATAATCGCACGAAAATGTTCACGATTTCATTCCATTTTTGGGCCGAGATGAATCTTTTAAGTTACTGTAAACAACACAAATAGCGCTCGTATGTCAAAACGTTCTGATTACGCATGACCTAAAAAATGTCCAACTTTACGACAGACCTGTCAGTTGCCAGATTGCAACACTAGGGTTGTCAAATCCCGAAACATAAAATTCAACTCTCGTATAAATGTGAAGCATCGGCACACCATGTCAAAGATATATGTTACAACATAATAGTGGCATTCATGTAAACGCGCAACAGCCTCGAAACGTCGAAAACTTGCACAGCAAACGTCAGAACAAAAACTTTTCACATAGAAACGACAAAAATTTCGTGTTTGACTGTTTTGTAATTAGGGGGAGGGCGATATGTATTTGTTGACTTTGCCACTATGTATATCAATTGACACAATGAGTATGAGCCATAAACATTAGTAATACTAAAGATAACTCATACGCACCAATGACCGGTAATCGATGATTGTTTTTTTAAAAGATACACAGACAGATATTGCGAGATCACGCATAAAGTGTAATTTAATATTTTAAACTAATGCCCTTCTCTAAATGCATTTCGTATAATAAGATGAATCAGAACTATGTCAAACATAACGAGGATCTAAGACAACTAAATTTGAAACATATGGTAGGGCCAAACCAAAACAGAACGAGACAACTACAATTAGAATAGTTCGTTCTATAAATAGAACTTTCAAAACTTCTGCAGCAGTGCGTGTAAGTAGGAAAGCAATGTGTAAGTAGCGACAACAATCACTCTGCACACAATCAATAAATATCTTCGGTTAGTGACTTGTGTAAATACACACCGCAGTGGCTTAACGGGCTAGACGCTGCTGAAGATGATGCTTAACAAACATCGAAACGATCGTCCAGCGAATGTGAGTTCGAATCCCACTCGCGGCATTTACATTTTTTTCACTAACCGGAGAAAACATGATCTCTTATAGCCTTAAAGGAAATTACAACGTCAGTCGTTTTTGTTTTGTCCATAAAGCGAACCACAGACATGTCATTCATGGGCATGAACATCAGCTATCGTTGATGTTTATTGTCGGTTTACCGCTCTTCTTGATAGCTAATAAGAATGTAAACGAAGTTGTTCGCATCACTATCAAGTTTTCAAAATTTCTTGGTAATTTTTTTCAAATTCATCAGCCAGATAAAAAGTTATCGACCAAGCTCATGCTCATGAATGACAAGTCTGTGGTTCGATTAAGGCAAAAAGTGCAAACAGTTTTTAAAATAGAAAAACAACAAAATGGAAAATAAAATATATCAAAAGCTAATGAATCGCAGTAGGTAAAATGCAAAGCCACCGTTATATTGGCAATTAAAATACAAAACGAGAACAAGAAACATAAAATCTCCATATTTGTTGAAGACCCCCACAAACGTTGTAAGGACCACGATTTACGGATGTGCACTTGGAATGTAAGAACTCTAAATAGATCCGGTGCAAGAATCAAATTGGCAGATGCTATCCAGGAAATGCGATGCACAAGGAAAAAAAACTCCGACATATACTTCAGTTGCCATGAGAAAATCATGAATTTGTTTGCGGATTTGTAGTTGGCAAAAGACTGCGACTTCTGGTCTCTAGGTTCAGTCCTGTGAGTGAACGTGTAGCCACCATCCGCATAAAACCGGAATACTTTAACATATCGCTAATTTGTGTACATGCCTCGACAGAAGGATAAGACGATGACACCTAGACATGTTCTATGAGCGCCTAGAGGAAACATACAACCGCTGCCCTGGACATGACATTAAGATTGTTCTAGGTTATTTTAATGCTAAAGCCGGCAGGGAAAATGTCTTTGAACCAACCATCGGTTAATTCAGTCTACACACCATCACTTCCGATAAGGGAATGAGACTTGGGTTTTGCCGCTGCGTAATACATGATTGTCGATAGTACGATATTCCAATATAAAAGCTACTTGGATATACACATCAACACACGAAGAACCAGATTGATCACCTGGTAATTGATGGAAGGCACTCTACTAGTGTATTAGACGAAAGTGTGATTCGTTGAGCTAATATCGATTCGGATTATTACCTGGTTGCAGAAAAGGATCGCACAATGATAAGCAGAACAAAAGTTGCACGAAACCAGACGAAATAGAAAGCTGGGCATCTGAAAGCTGCAATTACCAGAGATAGCCATGGCCTATGCAGAGAATCTCACTCAGCTACTAGCTGAGAACGCACCACCGCCTAATGATCCTGAAGCGCAGTGGAAATACATTTCTCACTCAAAACTGCTTCAGAGGCAGTACTTGGTTATGAATAACCATTTAAAGACAAACCATGGTACGATGAAGAGTGTTGCATAGCAAGTTATGAAAATAGCGCTGCGCATATGGCAACGCTTCAGTCAGTTGTAACGCGAGCTGCGACAGAGCGGTATAAGGAGAAGAGGATAGAGGGAATTCGTTTGTTTAAGAAGAAAAAACGGTTGTGGAGAAAGAGCGAGAGTGAGAAGATTTAATTTTACACACGGAAGAATGAGGACCGTAAATTCTACCGAAAAGCAAAAAGCGGGAAAAGTACAACGGAAATGGACCAGGGCACCCTTTTGTAGAGATTAGGACGGGAATCTTGTCTCAAATGTGCAGAGTATGTTAGGAATATGGAGATGTCACTTCTCTTCTTTACTTGCCACCAGAGACTTCAATATAAATGAGGATGTTAATTACAAAGAGGACGATGGCGTCGACTGCCCCTCCTAGCCAAAGTGAAGTTACAATTGTAATTTCCCGGTTTAAGAACAACAAAACCGCTGGTGCTGATGGTCTATTGACTAAGCTGTTTAAGACCCAACGATTGGAGTCTTAGCAGTTTGTGTTCTGTTTTCAAAAGGGCGACCCGAGTCTATGTACGAACTATCGTGGAATAAGCCTTTTATCCATCGCATAGAAGGTCCTCTCGGGCGTAATGTGCGAAAGACTAAAGCAGTTTGTTGCAGAACTGGTCGGACCTTATCAGTGCGGCTTTAGGCCTGGAACGGCAACTATCGACCAGATATTCACATTACGACAAATCCTGGAGAAAACCCACGAAAAATAAATCCAAACCTAGTACCACTTTGTAGATTAAAATGTGGCCTTCGATAGCCCAATACGGGGAAAGTTGTACTTTGTTTCTAATTTTTCGACCTTTATTTTAATTATTCTTGACTAATTTTCCAAGCTTAAGGTCACTTCTGATTTTATAAAACTTTTTGTTTTCCTCTTTTCTCTCTCGATATTTCGATTTCCTTTGGAAATCTTCTTCAGGATAGTTTTTAATATTAATAAATACCAAGCAATGTCGGGGCTTAGTATTCCTGCTCAACTGACACGCCTTTGAGGAGTGACACTGAGCGCCACGAAATCTTCAGTAAAGATTGGTAAATATCTCCCCGAACCATTTAATACGAGGCGATGCCTCAGGCAGGGCGACACCCTACCATGCGATCTCTTCAACATTTTAATTGAGATCATTGTGAGAAAAGCTGCAGTAAACACGAATATAACAATCAGCAACAAAAGTCACATGCTGCTCGCTTAGGCTAATGATTTAGACATTATTGGGCGAAATCTACGAGAAGTTACTGCAGTATTTTCAAGAATTGAGAAGGAATCAGCAAAAGTAGGTTTGGCAGTAAACGAGGACAAGACAAACAGTATGTTTATCTATCTCGAACGAAAGCTTTCGTTCGTGTTCCGCAAGTCGAATGAAAACATAAATTTTTTCAAAAATTTTCAGTACAAATTTTTGTGTCTCTATTTCGAGTGTGCTGTCATTTGGGAACAAACATAGAGTCAGAAGAATGCAAATATCGACTTAAGCGAACCACAGACTTGTCATTCATGGGCATGAAAATCGACTATCGTTGCTATTTATTGTCGGTTTACCGCCCTCCATGATATCAAATAAAAATTTAATCGAAGTTTTTCGCATCACTATCATGTTGACACGATTGTTTGGTAATATTTTTTAAAATTCATCAGCCAGACAAAAAGTTATCGGTCAAGCTCATGCTCATGAATGACAAGTCTGTGGTTCGCTTTAGGGGAACTCAATTTGAGTCGAATGTGAGTGACTGATTTGAAACAGCTCGAAAATTTCAGAACAGAAATTTCGACAAGCAGAATATCCACCCGATTGGGAGGGAGACAGCTGGAGAACGTTGATAATCGTTATAAATGCAAGGTACTGGACGAATTTATTTACCTCGGATCTGCCGTGAACAGAAGCAATAACTTCAGCCTGGAAATCAAACGGAGAATTGTGGTTGCAAACTAGAGTTATTTCGGGCTAAGCAAGCACTTCAGAGATAAGACCCTCTCTCGAGAAACGAAGATTCAAATATATCAGACTCTCATACATCCTGCCTTGCTTTATGGCACACAATCCTGGGTCATATCGCTTGCTGATGAAACATCACTGGAAGTCTTCAAGACAAAAATGCTCCGAAAAATATATGGTCCTATAATAGAAAACAACGAGTATCAAAGACAGATGGACCAGTCGAACCATGAGCTGTATAATCTGTATCCCGACATCGACATAGTTATGCGTATTAAAAAAGCGCGTTTACGCTGACTCCACGTTCAAAAATATCGGCCCCAGCAACATATTGCAGGAACCATGTACATGTTTGCAAGCATTGTTTTTTCGTGAATTGAAGATCTGCTGCTTTTTAGTTCTTTATTTTGACAGACACCACTGTTTTCAACAAATAATCCACATTTGGGTCACAAATACATATATTATAATCTATTAATCATTGTGTCCCAAACATGTTATATTGAATAGCAAACACAATGTGTTTGGACTCAAGTATACTGTATTTGCGGTAAGCTACAAACACGTTATATTTGCATCCAAACAATAAAAAAGACAAATTTTTTAGCGTGTACACAATGTCAGTAGAATTGATAAGAATGAACCAGTACGAAAAGCAGTGCATCGAAAAATAGGACAACCAAGACTTTGCTGGAAAGAGCAGATGGAATATTGCCTGCGAGATCTTGGTGTTACCAACTGGAGGAGAAAAGCCGGTTGGAGAAATATGTTATCCTCATTTTGTAAAGCCCTTGACCCCTCTGCGTGTTTGAGGCCACCTAAGTAAGTAAGTAATGAATCGGACCACGTAAGTTAATCGCGTCTACATTTCCTTTATACAAAATTTCCATTGCATTTAATTGCTTTTATCTTTAACTTCATTGGCCTTCATCGTAATAGGAAAAAAATGGCCTAATCAGACTGTAAAACTGTCGCATTATCCATATACTACTCGTATATATTAAATGAGTTTTAATATTTTTCATAAATCAGTTGTTACCCTCTCTTCTCATCTTAGAATCCAGTCGATTAAACACACAAAGAAAAAGTCTGTTATCAGTAAAATTATGGGAGAAATGTAAATCAATGATATTTTATGATCGTTTTTTTTTGTCTATTGATAAGTGTTTATAATATTAATTCTGATAAAAAAATATGTTCCAAGCAGGTGCTTTTAATCCCTGGAAGTATACAACGTTGTCATACATATGTACATATGTACATACCTAGACATTTTGATAATAAGTAATATATAATCGGTCAATTCACTTTTTGTATAATCATCAATCATGCAGATATACATATAATCAGTATTTCAAAATAGTGCTATTTAAATGACCACAATGGCATTGCTTAAGGCATCACATACTGTGCATGATTTAGTTATTATGTGAACGGAAATTAAGTTAAGTTAAATTAAGTTAAGTTATTTGAAACTTTCTTAGAAATTGATATGTCATAAACTATTGATAACGTTCTTTCCTTCCAGGAAGTGCAAGGATATGTGCACTCGAGTAGTTATTTGTTGCAAGTGAAAAAAAAATCAAAATGTACTGAAGTAATAAAGTAAATTATTTTTGTAGATTGCAATTGTGTAGATTGTACTCCCCCCCCCCCCCTCCCCCAACCAAGACGAGATTAGAACTGCGATCTCCCGCCCTAAGAATAATAAAGCCACTGGTGCGGATGGCCTACCCGCTGAACAGTTAAGGCAGGTGGCGAAGAACTGCTAGCCCACATGCATCAACTTATGTGCGGTATATGGCTGGGGAAATCTATGCCCGACGATTGGAGTTTCAGTGTATTATGTCCTGTATGGCCGTCGGTAGTGCAACGGTTAGTGTGCGCGGCTGTTGTGCGAGAGAACGTGGGTTCGATCCCTGCTCTGACCACCTTACATTTCTTTCGACGACGGCCACCTCGCTTAGTGACGGCGACACTATCGAGTAATAAGCCATGAAATAGCTTCTCAAAAAAACGTTCGGAATCGGTGTAAAACGTTAGGTCCCAATCAGTGAATGAAAACTGGAAAGCGCACAGCTCAGTGATTGTGAGAAGCTCCCTTCATGGGATGTAATGGGAAAATATTTATCCGTGTGTCTGTTCCAACTATCGCCGTATCAGTCTTTTATCCATCGCGTATAAGGTGTTGTCGAGCGTATTATGTGAAAGACTAAAGCCAATTATTGAAAACCTGATTGGACCTTATCAGTGTGGATTTAGACCAGGCAAGTCCACGACTGACCAAATATTCACGCTACGCCAGATCCTGGAAAAGACCCACGAAGAGCAAATCGATACATACCAACTTTTTGTCGATTACAAAGCTGCTTTCGATAGCCCCATACGAGGAAAACTGTACGAAGCTATGTCTGAACTTGGTATTCCGGCAAAACTGATCCGCCTCTGTAGAATGACGCTGACCAACACCAAATTAGCAGTGAAAGTGGGGAAAGACCTCACTGAACCATTCTGTACCAAGCGAGGACTTAGACAAGGCGACACAATTTCGTGCAATCTCTTCGACATCTTAATGGAGATAATAATGAGAAAGGTTGTAGTAAATACGAACAAGACCATTAACATGAAAAGCCATATGTTGCTGGCGTATGTTGACGTAATAGACATCATTGGGCGAAATTTGCGAGAGGTTACTGCAGTATTTTCAAGAATCGAAAAGGAATCAGCGGAGTTGGGGTCTGCTGTTAATGAGGGCGAGACAAAATTGATGGTGTCAACGACTAGAGAAACCTCTCGACTTGGTCCGCACTTGAACGTTGACAACCGATTTAATTTTGAAGTGGTAGATGAATTTGTCTACCTTGGATCCGCCGTGAACAAGGACAACAACGTCAGCCTGGAGATAGATAGGAGATTTGTGCTTGTAAATAGATGTTATTTTGGGCTCAGCAAGCAGTTTAGGAACAAAGCCCTCTCTCGACGGACAAAAGTCCAGCTATATCAGACTCTCATTTTACCTGTCTTGACATATGGCGCTGAAAGTTGGGTCATATCGCAAGCTGATGAAAAACACCTGGGAGTTTTCGAGAGAAAAATGTCCGTAAAATATATGGTCCTGTTAGAGAAATCGGCGAGTACCGACGTCGCTGGAACGCAGAGCTATATAGCCTATATTCTGACGTGGACATAGCTAGGCGAATCAAATTAGGCCAATTGAGTTGGCTAGGCCATGCTATCAGGATGAGTGAAGATGAGCCAGCGCGAAAGGTTTTCCATAACGTACCCGATGGAAACAGAAAAAGAGGACGACCAAGACTCCGCTGGAAAGACCAGGCAGAAGAATCCCTCCGTATCCTTGGTGTTACCAACTGGCGAGAAAAGGTGAAGGATAGAGCCAGTTGGAAGAATATGTTGAAATTTGTTCAATTTGTTTGTTTAATTAATATGAGTAAGATGTCTGACCTCAAGAGTTTGTAAAATAGTCAATAATAGTAAAGTAAAGATTGCAATTAAAATGCAAAAATTATTCAAATTACAGATTCTCTCTTAGAACTCAAAATACTTACTTACTTAGGTCGCCTCAAATAACTCAGAGGGGTCAAGGGCCTTACAAAATTTGCATAACATGTTTCTCTAACCGACTCTATCTTCAACTTTTCTACCCCAGTTGGTAACACCAAACTCTCGCAGGCAATATTCCACATGGTCTTTCCCGCGAAGTCATGAGCGTCCTGTTTTTCGATGTCCTTCGAGTACGTCTACGAACACCTTTCGCGCTGGTTCATTCTGATCCATTCTACTGGCATGGCCTAGCCTAGGGATACAGATTATACAACTCGTGATTCATCAGTAGACGATACTCGCCGTTTTCTATTATAAGACCATATAATTTTCAGAGCGTCACAGTTTTCCCAGCAACATCATGTGTGGCTAAAGGGGTGACATGTCAGAGTCCCTGCTGACTTGCCGATCCACTCCCACACAAAAAACTTCATGACACCCCCTGACATTTTCATACATTTGGTAAAGTCAACAGGAATCGTCCTCCAGTTTGTCAATAGTTGTGATCACCATATGGCATGTACGAGGGCGGTTCAATAAGTCCGTGACTTTTTGAATGAAACACAGTTTTTTTTTGCAAAAACAAATAATTAATTTTTCAACATAATCTCCTTTTAGCACAATACACTTAGTCCAACGTTTCTCCAATTTTTGTATCCCTTCCAAAAAATTAGGATTTTACGAGGGCCATAAAATAGACATTTGGTTGATCACTAATTTCATCATTGGAGCTAAATCTCTTTCCACCGAGCCATTTCTTTAGGTTTGGAAATAGAAAATAATCACTGGGGGCTAAATCCATAGAATATGGCGGATGAAGTACCAATTCGTAGCCCAATTCATGGAATTTTGCCATTGAGACTATACACGTGTGCGCCCGTGCGTTTATGGTCAATTGAGGGCAAACGCGGCACCCATCTTGCAGACAGATTTCTTAAACCCAACTGATCATTTAAAATCGAAACCTCACTGCTATATGAAATGCCTATAGCATCAACAATCTCACGCAATTTTACTCTTGGATCGGCCAACACCATATCGACATTTTCGGGTGTATTGACCTCAATTGGCCGTCCAGAACGTTCAGCGTCATTTGTACTTGCGCGACCACAACGAAAGTCAGTAAACCACTTTTTTACCATTGAAATCGATGGTGCAGAGTCCCCATAGTATTTATCAAGATTTTACTTGGTTTGATTGACGCTTTTTTCGCAAAAAATAATGTTTAATGAGTTCTCGAAATTCACTTTTTTCCATTTTTAAAAATATGCGCGAGGTTGTATTTTTTGAACAGCTGTTAATCGCAAAGTATTTGACGGAACTTGCTCAAAAATTTGACAGTTGTGGATTAACAGGTGGTACTTGATGGGAGCAGTGTTGCATTTCATATAACTACGAGGGAAGTTCGAAAAGTCCCGGACTTATTGACCCGCCGTCGTACACAAGACGTCCTTAAGTCACTATTCATCAGTGGGTCAGTTTGTCAATACATCATATAGTGTAGGAATGAAATTTTTATTACTATAATCTGGTACATAATTTCATGACATTTATTTTTTAAATATGATTTCCGGCATATATCTGCCGCGGGTACAAGTTACTTGATCTTTTCGATCAGGCCAATTTTTGACAACTTTTTCCAATAAATCTGGCCGTCTGGCGTCAATGGTGGCTTGAGTATTGGCTTCCAATGCTTCAAGTGTTACTGACATTGTCCTAAGGAAATACTACTGAAAATGTCTTCAAGACAAAATTTCCAACTGGGATTTTTCTCTCGAAGAATCCCAATGATGTTTCATCAGCATGCGATATGACCCAGGTTTCTGTGCCATAAAGCAAGACAGGTTGTATGAGAGGCTGGTGAAGTGGGATCTACGTTTCTCGAGAGAGGGTCTTATCTCTGAAGTGGTTGTTTAGCCTGAAATAACTCTAGTTTGCAAGCACAATTCTCCGTTTGCTTTCGAGGCTGAAGTTATTGCTTCTGGTCATGGCAGACCCGAGGTAAATGAATTCGTCCACTAACTCAAAATTCTAACGATTTTCAATGTTCACCCTTTCATTCAATCGGATGGATGTGCTGCTTGACGAAACCATTAATTTGCACCCTGTTTCACTATCTCGAACGAAAAGCTAACCGAACAAAAATCAGTCACTCACACTCGACTCAAATTGAGATCCCCGAAGCCGAAATTTTCGTTCCCCTGACTCTATGGTGAAAAATGAAATACAAAAATCAAAATTTATGCTAAAATATTTTCAAAAAAATTTATGGTTTCATTCGACTTGAAACGACAAGATTCTGGAACCCAAATCAACTTTCTAGCACACGAACGAAACAGGCTGTTTGTCTTGTCCTCGTTTACTGCCAAACCCACTTTTGCTGATTCCTTCTTAATTCTTGAAAATACTGCAGTAACTTCTCGCAGATTTCACCCAAGGATGTTTAAATCATTAGCATACGCTAGCAGCATGTGACTTTCGCTACTGATAGTTTGATTCGTGTTGACTGCAGCTATTCTCACAATGATCTCAATTAATATGTTGAAGAGATCGCATGATAGGGTATCGCCATGCCTGAAGCTTCGCCTCCAACTAAATGGTTCGGTGACATATTTACAAATTTTAACTGAATATTTCGTGTCGGTTTGTGTAATTCTACACAGGTGTGACAGCTTAACAGGAATACCAAAAGTCGACTTGGCTTGGAATAATTTCCCCCTTATCGAGCTATTGAAGATGTCGATTTGTTTTTCGTAAGTTTACTCCAGGATTTGTCGAAATGTGAATATCTGGTCGAGAGTTGATTTTCCAGGCCTAAAACCACACTGATAAGGTCCGATAAGGGCGCCAACAAACGGTTTAGTCTTTCGCACATTACACGCACAGAAAAATAACCTCTAATGCGATTGTGACAACCTAATAGAAGTTGCTTCAACCGAATTTCAGTTGTGTGGACTGAATTCGGTCGTGACAACCTCAATTCGGTTGTGGCAACTGCAATTCGGTGACAACAGCCGAATTTACGGTTGCCACAACCTATTTCAAACAATTAGTTCGGTGAATGTATGTTCGCGTGGACCTTGTATGCGATGGATAAAATATACTCGGGTCGTCTTTTTGAAAAAAAGTGATATTAGTCAAAACAATATTCATAATCCAACAAAAGTACAGTCAATAAGTTTTGTTACGTAAAATATCAATTCCACTATAATCGTAGGAACTGGATTAATGCCCCTATTTCCGTTCACCACTCAACTTAGTTTGGTCGACTTCGAGACGACCCAACTTCAACACGACCAAACTTATCTTCTGTATTGTGGTTCACAACTGTTTTTGGTTGGAATTGTTACGGTGTTACCAGCTTGAAATATCAATTTTGATGTGAAAATACATGAAGTTAACAATTGTGTTGTGCTTGCAAAATCGAAATGGTTATATGTAAGAACCATAGATTTCATTTATGAAGATGGAGTTGAAAACGCGAATATAGATGTGTTGCATTTAAAAAGAAATATTCGTGATACTTGAGCTGCCAGTGCAACGTATGTATTTGCACATACACGTTGCCATTCATTCATGTTCTGGACGGTGGTCCTAAACTATTTAACTCCACAGCAAATCCTTCCCATAGTTCTCCCACTTGGTTCTGCGTGGTTCTAAATTGTGGTTTTCCAAGGGCAACGGCTGTATTACTTTCCATTAGCTGGACTAGTTTCTCAAACTGAGCATTCTTTGTGACTTTGATGCTTCTAAATATATAAAATATTATTGTTAAATTAAAATGTTCAAATGTTTAAATTAAAATGTTCAATCATAATTTGAAGCCAAAATAATATCTTCTTACGATCTCTCCATTCTTATCAACTTAAAAACATGCACAACTATAAACTCAACTGCTCTCAAGCAGTGGTGTAAATTTATCGCATTTGTCGACCAAACTGGCACAGAGTTGTCAAAGGCAATACGACAAAAGTAAGTGAACACAACCAAAAAATCAGCTGTTGTTCAGTTGAGTTGAGTCGGCCGTTGTGTTGAGAACGGCAATGCCAATTCATCGATTACGACCAAACTCTCACAAAAGTTGAGAACCGTAATAGGGGCATAAATCAGCAATTTGGTTGCGTTTTACGTCTTCTGGAGAAGGTCAGTACGTTCTTAATTTAACTTTCGACCGAAATTGTGCTTTGTGACTATTACGTAAATAAAAATATGATCATAAATTTGTTTAAATTATGAAAAATTAAAACCTGTGAAGTTTTATGAAATATTTCAACATTACTACGATTTAAATTATTTTTTCTAAGTACTAAATTTTTCCAAGTACAAAATTGCACTGCGTGAACGAAAGATGGTATTTGTTTCTAATGTAACTTTGTACGCGTATTGTAGTGTCCAATCTTCGGACCGGAATTTTTTTATATTTTCGATACACCTTAATCATTTTCTGCAAAACACTTTACATGTTTAAACGCCATCGTCGTCTTCTTTTATTGCATTCCTTTTAATAAATAAGAGATAAATAGTTGAAAAAGTACTTCTACTATTTAACTACTGACATGAGTTAAATTTTCATAGATTTTTCGACATTATTTCCACCAAACTGGTAATCTTTGTTGGCTTAAGTTTATCAAACAATATCATGTTGTTCAAACAAGTCTCTATCGCACTCTGTGGAATTTATGGAATGCATCACTGCGTCATTATTTTGTAAACATTGCATGGGATGGGAAAGCTAAACAGTTTCTCCGCATAATCCACTTAACAACTCATTCTCGTCTTTATATAGCCAGTTCCTTGATTGCCGGTGTCACTCCTACGACGAACGCTGGAACAGGCCATAAGACAGTTCAAGATGAATTGCAATGTGTCTACATCACTGAACCTGCAATCATAAATGTCTCAGATGGTCACGTTAGGAGTTGTTTTGTGAAAATACAATTGGTTTACCATTACATCCCATGAAGGAATGGGGGAGAGCTTCTCACAACCAGTGAGCAGTGCGCTTTCTAGATTTATACTCACTGATTGGGACCTACAGTCTTTACACCGATTCCGAACTGTATTTTGAGAAGCATTTTCATGGCTAAATATTCGATGGTATCGGCATTACTATGTCAGGTGACCGCCGCTGAAAGAACTTTAAGATGATCAGAGCAGGATCGAACCCAGGATCTCATGTACAAGAGGCGCGCACACTAACCATTGCACCACCGACGGTCACAATCCAATTCCTTTCATTTAATCCAATTCAATTCCAATCAGTTCAAATCGATTCCATTCAATTCGTTTCGAGTCAATTCCATCCCATTCAATTCTATTCATTTCCATACAATTCAATTCAATTCAATTTCAATTGAAGTCAACTCAATTCAATTCAATTCAATTAAATACAATTTAATTCAATTCATTACAATTTAATTCAATTCCATTCAATTCAATTCAGTTCATTACAATTCAATTCCATGCAATTCAATTCAGTTCAATTCAATTAAATTCAAATTAATTCAATTCAATGCAATTCAGTTCAATTCAATTAAATTCAATTCAATTCCATTCAATGAAATTCAATTCAATTCAAATCAATTACATTCCATTCCCTTCCCTTCAATTCAGTTCAATTCAATTCATTTGATTTTATTTGAATTCAATGCAATTCAGTTCAATTCAATTCAACTCTATTCCCTTCCATTCTATTCAATTCCATGCAATTCAATTCAGTTCAATTCAATTAAATTCAAATTAATTCAATCCAATGCAGTTCAATTCAGTTCAATTTAATTAAATTCAATTCAATTCAATTCAATTCAATTCAATTCAATTCAATTTAATTCAATTCAATTCAATTCAATTCAATTCAATTCAATTCAATTCAATTCAATTCAATACAATTCAATTCAATTCAATTTAATTTAATTCAATTCAATTCAATTCAATTCAATTCAATTCAATTCAATTCAATTCAATTCAATTCAATTCAATTCAATTCAATTCAATTCAATTCAATTACATTCCATTCAATTACATTCCATTCAATTCCATTCCATTCCCTTCCCTTCAAATCATTTGATTTCATTTCAATCCAATGCAATTCAGTTCAATTCAAGTAAATTCAATTCAATTCAAGTCATTTCATTTCAGTCCATTTAAATTCAATTGAAGTCAGTTCAAGTCAATTCAGATCAACTCAAATTAATTCAAGTCAAGCCAATTCAATTCATTTCAATTGTGATTTAATTCAATTTATTTCAAGTAATTGCATTTAATTTAATTGAATTCAATTCAATTCAATTCCATACAATTAAATTCAATGCAATTCAATTCAATGCCATTCTATTCCATTCAATTCCATACAATTTGATTCAATTCTATTCTATTCCATTCAACTCAATACAATTCAATTCAATTCAATTCAGTTCAGTTCAGTTCAGTTCAATCCTATTTAATTCGATTCAAATCAATTCAGTTGTGATTTATTGTGATTTAATTTAATTTAATTCAATTCAATTCAAAGAAATTCAGCTAATTCAATTCAATACAATTCAATGCAATGGAATTTAATTTAATATAATTTAATTTAATTCATTTTAATTTAATTAAAATTATTTTAATTTGATTTAATTTAATTTAATTTAATTAAAATTATTTTAATTTAATTTAATTTAAAAAATAAATAAGGGGTTTCCCATTACATCCCATGAAGGACAGGGGAGAACTTCTCACAATCACTGAGCTGTGCGCTTTCCAGTTTTCATTCACTGATTGGGACCTACAATTTTATACCGATTCCGAACGGTGTTTTGGGAAGCTTTTTCATGGCTATATATATAAGGTGGTCAGAGGAGGGTTCGAACCCAGGATCTCATGTACAAGAGCAGCGCACACTAACCATTACACCACCGACGGTGCAATTTAAATTAATTTAATTTAATTCAAATTATTTTAATTTAATTCAGTTTAATTCAGCTCGGTTCAATTCTGTTCTTTAATCTTCATAAGAAAAATAATAACTGATTGCCAGTTTGTGTGTTTTACATTAAAATTAAAATTAAAGTTTTTTATGGACAAATGGAAAAAAGTCGGGAAAAATATCTATTAATTGTAAAACGAAAAAAAATACTAAACATTTTAAAAATAACCGGGTTTACGGATTAACAAAACGCTGTTTTTCGATTAACCAAACCTGTTTTCCGAAAATGTAGATGTTTTGAATTCTAAAGGTGCACGTCGCCGAATTAAAGTAAAGATGGTAAAAGCGGTGACCGAACCCACGACCTGGTGTAGAAAAGTCGAGCACGCTAGCCACGGCACCACCGACGGTCACAATATTATTTTTACCTACGCAAAAATTTAGTTTTTGACCAATTAGTTTCGTTATTAGTTGTGGCCGGGGATCAAATACTTAATTTTTTTAAAGCCAGAAATGAACGATTTTGAATTAACAAAACTCACAAATCATATTGACTTGTCTACTTGACTGAAAGCTAATGTCTGTTTCAAGAGACGAATATAAATGAAGAATGGCAACAAAATAATATAAAACTCTTTGAATTTGATTTTACAATTGACAAGGATGTTTAAGTATTTAGGGAACTCTTCAACATATTGCAACATGTTATGACATATATTATACCCAAGTTTTAGCCGTGATACATAAGGCAACATATGTTGTATTGTACTTATACAGGCATACATATGTTATGTACCCATTATGTGTCATATGTTTATGTTTGGTTTATAGTAACGCACACTCTTTTGTTATTTTCATCACATTTAATTTTATACATTTTTCGTGTTGTTTATTTATCCTTGTGGCATTCTCCTTTTCATTACCACTAAGAATCACTTGTTGCAACAGTAATAATCTGTATATAACTTGAACTATTTAGCTTTAGTTTTTTGGCGCAATTTGTTGGTAGCATATGTTGACAACATTTTCAACACCAACCAAACAACCAACCAACATCACTTGTGGTTTTCACTTGTTGCAGTCGTATTATATTCGTTACGTTGGTTTTGTTTTTTTCTTTTGATTTTAATATTTGATAGAATTTAATCAAGTTTTCAAATCCATGAGTACAGTTAGGTGTTTTTTGTTGGCGAGATTTATGAATGAAAATCGTATTTTGCGACTTAGCATTCAGCAATTTGGTATCGGGTAGTAAAGTTAGTTGGTATAATATTTATAACGGTCATTAAATATGGTCTAAATGAAATTTTAACACATTAATTAGAAAAACGGCCGCCGCTTCACATTTTTTCAATTTGCGTTAGGTGTGACATTTTTTGTTTGTTGTTGTTCGCTTCGGACACGTCCAAACTAAGTGATTATTCGCACACGACTAACTGGTTTTGAGTTGGCTAAAAAGAATTTTACCTGCCTTTTTCGTATGTAAACAATTGCAAATGTCTGAATTCTATAGCGGTCGTTATCAACGTTTTCTCAAATTGGAAAGAGAAGAGAGAGTAATTGATGTGCTACAGCTTTGAATATATAAAGAGAGTCAAGGAAAAAAAGAGGTTTTATCTCGCTCTTTTAGTAAGAGGGCGCAGTTTAGCTACATTATTTAAATTATATCGGGTTGAATTCAGTTTCGCTCAATATATTTAGTATTGTCTTGACCATGGCGTTAAGATATAGTCCTTTTTATTTTTAGACTCTCTGATCGGAACATACCATTTTACACCGATGCTAACAAACTGAGAAACCTTTTAAGGTTAATTTTTCAACAGTGTTGGCTATTTGCTTAATCGTGAGCCTGTTTTTTTTTTATTCCCTGCTAAACTAATTTTCCGACCACTTTGTATGGGGAGTTAAGCGATATTAAGCGATTTTAAGCGGCTCCCCACACAAAGTCGTCGAAAAATTTGTTTAGAGTGGAATAAAAAAACAAGCTTAGTGTTGTCCATTTAGATTCGATATAAAATTTTTGGTAATGATCAATGAGTCTGCAAATAAGAATCTCTCCACTATCCCTTCAAGGGATGTAATGGGACTAGAGTGTCCAAAACACAGGAAGTTTTTAAAAACCGGTTTTCGGTTTGTTCGAAAAATCAGTTTTTCAAGAAACCGGTTTTCGGTTTACAATTTTGTCAAATACCGGTGGAACCGGTTTTTTTTTGTTTTAAATTAAATTACACTTGCTGCACTTCTAATACATGTGTTAGGGACCATTTCATATACTTATTCGTGTTTAGAACTCAAAATTTGACAACTGTATTTAAATTTGGCAATTAAATTTTAAATCTTATTCCTATTTATCATGCGTGTTTAATATAAAATGTACAAGTTTTATTCAAATTCATATTATACTGATTTAAAGTCCAAAATCAAATTCCATATTTTGAAAATGACTTTCATGTATGAAAATCTTATTAAGCGCAAAACATTTATTGTAAAATAATTTACGCTGTGAAATTTGAAAAATGAAATTAAAATTCTTATTCAAATCATAAAATCATTTTGAAAGTTGAATAAAAATATTGTTTGGAAATGTCATTTAGAACTTATTGAAGCATAAAATCATATTTGAAAAAGAAATCATGTTTCTTAATCCAAAATTTCATTAAATTTCGAAATTCATATCATTTATTATTTTTTTTAAGGATATGAACACAAACTGAGTAGAAACCGGTTAAGCGACATCTAATAACCGGTTTTCGGTTTGTTCGAAAATTTCGTTTTTTAAAAAACCGGCACAGGGTTAATGGCAAAAAAATCCGGCCAACTGATTTTCGGTTTCAGATTTGGACACACTAAATGGGACACAATGTTTAAAAAACTGTGGATCTAAACTCCATTATTACAAAACCGAAAGCAGTGTAATATAATTATTCATACCCTCACCCTAACTCAGAAGAAGACATATTTTTTGTTGGCTCCCAACTTTAAAAGTATCAGAATTGGCGTGGAAAAATCACCAAGTTTTCAATACTAGTATGGCGTTTCATGAAAACTGTATAACGGTCTTAAGCAATGAAATGCAAAATATTTCCGTCTGCCCAACCACGATCGACATATTACTTTCAATATGTAATTTCTTCAACTAAATAGAAGTACGTGTAACTATAAGATATAACAAAAACATTATGAACCGAAAATTTCGCAAACTTTTCATTTGCTTGGTACTCAGCTCTTTGCGAAAATTTCGCAGTCAAAATCAATTACAAGGCTGTAAGCCAAAGTTATTTCGTATGGAAATAATTGTTTGGGACTTGAATTTTGACATTTCGATTATTTTCACAACCAAAAGTAGCATCACATGCATTAAAATTAATAAGGAGTACGAAAACGAATTATTCATGAAATATTTGCAAAGTTAATCCATTTTGAGCAGCGTTGCAAAATGTTTTGAATTATTACTAACAATTATTTTTCTATGGTAATTAGTGTTCGCTGAACTCAAATCCATCGTCAGAATGTTACTATCTCATATAGTTTCACAAGACCGTCTGTTCGAAAAGTCTAAAATATGTAATACAGGGTGATTCAGGAAGTTCCGGACAAATTTCTCCAGCGTATTCCTTGGCTCATTTCATGAAGAAAAGTCCACTAGGACCATGTCCGAAAATGCAAGGGTGCGAAATGGCAGCGGGTTCAAAATTTTCGGATTGGTGGTCGGAGGGTAGTAGGGTAAAGTTGCTAACTTCTGAGCCAGTGGTCGAATTTTTTTGGGCATGTTGGAACGGTCTTTAAGAGGCCTTTCAGAATCAATAAAAAAAGTCAAATCGCCGACGCTTTCGAAAAAAAAAATGGGGAAAAAAGTTCACATAACCTCAATTTGCTCAGCCAGATGTCAGGTAACTTATGTTTTTTTTCCAAAGTTATGACAATTTTACTGAAATGCAAAAATGTTTGTTTTTGTTTTTGGAAGCGAAATAACAGCACACATTTATTTGTTCACGCTAATGTCTGCTGCAGCAACAGTTTCGAGTACGTTGTGGTTTGAATTAGTAAAAATGGCAACCTATTCAAACGAAGAAGACATTCATTACATGTATGGATTCTGCGATGGTAATGCAAGAACTGCTGCGAGTAAATATGCCATACGTTTTCCTAATCGACGACCACCAAACCGAACAACATTCAGTGAGACGCACCGCCGATTTCGTGAAGGTACGTTGTTTACACAAATGGAGCGTCCCGGAAATGAACAACACGACGTTACAGTTGAAGAGTTAATTTTGGATGCGATAGACGAGAAGCCAACGACAAGCACAAGACGAATCGCGGTCCAAGTTGGTGTGGCACAATCAAAAGTATGGCGCGTCCTTCACAAAGAAAAAAAATCCATTCCATTTCACACCAGTTCAAGAACTCTTGGCGGCCGATTTGCCACTACGCGTCAACTTTTGCCGTGAGATGTTGGAATCCGACCACTGGCTCAGAAGTTAGCAACTTTACCCTACCACCCTCCGACCACCAATCCGAAAATGTTGAACCCGCTGCCATTTCGCACCCTTGCATTTTCGGACATGGTCCTAGTGGACTTTTCTTCATGAAATGAGCCAAGGAATATGCTGGAGAAATTTGTCCGGAACTTCCTCAATCACCCTGTATACATATTTTTGAAAAATAATTATTTTAATGTGTTTTATTTTCCTTTTTCCTGAGTATACTTATACACCGTCATAGAAAACCAGTACAGAAATTTCAGTCGGGTGAACCGACTTAAACATACCCTCACCATAAGTCATCCATTGCGACCCAGTTCTATTAAAAAACGCATATGTTCACCCTTATGCTGAACGAATGAGGGTGGCATATGTGTCAATATTCAATACCAGAGTGACATTGCGCTAAATATTATTCAATGCCCAATTTAATTACGATCCTAAGTGATATTGGGGAGTTATCGTGACTACCAGCCAATTGTCCGCCCATTATTTATAGAGGAAGTACAAAATGGGCATGGCGAAGTTGTTCACTTGTTATTACACAGTATTACACAAAATATTGATCAGTACCAAATTTTGTTAAGATTGGTTGTGGTATACGGGAGATATCGAGTCGGCCAGACGTCCAACTTTTATGTGGAGGGTACGAAAATGGGCGTGGTAAAGTAATTATTGTTTAATTTTTAGGAAAATATTGCCGAGTACCGAATTTAATTAAGATCGTTTGTAGTTTACGAGATTTGTTCAACTTTTGTGTGCGTTTGACTAAATTTTGTCTAGTACCAAATTTCATAAAGATTGGTTCGGTTTAGCAGGAGTTATCCTGCCGACCAACCTGTCGGTCACAAAACTTTTATTGGTAGGGCGTGGCAAAATCGCCCTTGTCTTAATTGGTGACTGGAGTTTGATGACACGCAGCCTAATACCCAATTTGATTAAGTTCGGAAGTGTTTCACGCGACGTATCGCATTGACAACACGGACAACCACTAAGCTTTTGTATGGGAGGTACCAGAATGGGCGTGGCGACGTTGCCCATTTTCTCAAGTTAAGTAGATATTTACAGATTATTAACCAATGTTTGAGTTGAAACTAATCACATCTACCAGAAAAAGGTTTTAGAAGCAACATGATTGTACTAAATGTGTCGATTTGTATGGGAGGTACAAGAAGGGGCGTGGTCAAAACTCACATTTTCAATCACATACTAACCTTGGACAAATAATTGTCTCTGACAAAATTTCGCTGTGATCGATAAAGATTTACGGCAGTTATAATGTTGACCAGCCAGCCAGACAGACGGACATGGCTCAATCGTTTTAAAAAATCCCAAAAGGAATTTCGTCTAAAAATACTGGTTTAATATGGCTCCTTCTATGCGTAATTTTTTTTTGTTTTTTGTTTCAGTGGGTGTACAATTTGATGACATACGCAAGTGACAAAGTACAAAATATAAATTCTTCACCAAGTTATTAATGTCAACTCAGAGTTTATATAAAACCCTAAGTACTTAGTCCTGTTAACATATTGAAGGGATATTTCCCCAAGATATATGGCTGGTAAATTATCACTGTCAATTTCAGACCTGCTTATCGGCAGAATACTTAAATTTTTCGGATTAAGTAACACCCTATTGTTCTCCGCCTATTTTCTGATAGCTGCAAAGATCCTCGTTGAAACGGTAGCACATATCCTCAATTCGTCAGCATACGCGTGAATATTTGAATGCATGCAAACATTAAATACGTCATTAACAAATAAACTAAACAACAATGGACCAAGAACAGATCCTTGGGGGACGCCAGACATTACAAACTTAAGACAAGACTCACAATTTCAGACAACTTTATGGGTTCGACCCATGGTAAAATAAGTAAGGTAAACGCACTAGGAATTGTTACAACAAACACAGGCATTTTGTTTGGTGTCCATAATCTGTCAAATTTTCTTCATGTGTGTATCTACTGTAAAAGTAAACAAAACGGTACAAAAACAAAATACATGTGAATTTGACATAAGAGAGACACCTAAGCACGAAATCAGCTGTTCTAACGAATTACCTTACTTATTTTACCATGGTTCGACCAGTTAAATAATTTACCATTAGCAACAGTGTATCAGTAAGTCCATAGTAATACTTCAGTTTTTGACATAAAACCTGTTTTTTTATTCCCTGCTAAACCAATTTTTCGACGACTTTGTATGGAGTGCCGCTTAAAATCGCTTAATATTAGTTAAGCTTAGTTCCCCATACAAAGTCGTTGAAAAATTTGTTTAGCAGAGAATAAAAAACAAGCTTATAGTGTCGTATGATCGACCCTGTCGATAGCTTTAGAAAAAACCAACGGAGCAAATTTACTTTAGTCAAATATCGCCAATTTTTTGTGTTTTTTTACCTGATAGGGCCAATTTTTTTACTGGGAGAGTAAAAACCATAGAGTAATGACGTGTAGAGCTGCCATTGTTTTCATCTAGGGTTGCCAGACGTACTGTTTTCAGCAGTACGCGTACTTTTTCTGACTGCATAGCACCTAAAGAAGTACGCAAATGTACTTCTTTTTAGCCTCTGTACTTCTTTTTGTACTTGTTTTGTTATGCCAACAATAAATACGAGAATGTTACTTCTTATTCATACCAAAAATCGTATATAAGTATTTATATAGAATACCGTTTTACTTTAAAAAATAACAAATTTGAAAAACTTTCTATTTTTAACCTTAATACAAACATTTCATTTCATTCATGGCGTAATTGAAATATATTTGATGAATTTATATCCTTAAAAGCGTTTTCTAAAAATATTCCAAAACAAAAATCCGTTGAAGGAAAATGGAAAGAAGTGGGTCATTTCCAAATTTCGGAAATATCTGTAAATTTGCATTTTCAATTCCTCTTTCTATATGGCATGTGAAAGAATATTCAGTTAGATGTTTAATTTTTAGAGAAACGAACGAAATAAACTTCTAATTCAACATTTAGAAAACGAATTAAAAACCTAATTTTACGTACACTTGTAATGAGTTTGAAAATTTTTTAAAAACAGAAAATGGCAAAAACGGAATAGTTAATCAAGTCCACATATTTGTAAGTCATTCAAAGAGTTTTAAAATAATATCTTTGATTTTTAAATAATTAAAACATAGGTTATAATTTTAATATAGAATAGATTACACTCTTTTTACTTTTTAAAAATAAAATGTGAAACACCTGACTAGTTTGTATTAAAAAAAATATTTGTGGTCTCTTAGTTTGTTCATTTCCCCCCTTAATTTATAAATTGTTACTGTTATGTACTGATGAAAATGTGTTATTAACTTAACTTAAAATGTTTTTTTTTCTGTACTGAACTTTTAATTTTTTAACAACAGAAGGTGTACTTTTATTTTCTTAATTGTACTGCCTTTTTGCCTTGATGTACTTTTTTTGTTGATTTCAAATCTGGCATCCCTATTTGCATCTGACATTTTCTTTCACCTATACGTGGTGTGGTAGTGCGATAAAGAGATATTTGACGTAAATTGGTTTACACCAGGTGGAATTACAAAAATAGTTGACTTACATTTTTCATGTCGTTTTGATGAAAAACTGTAAAAATTCAACGTATTTTGGACTTTTCTGTTATATTTTTTTTGTTAGTATAAATTTGTGGTGTATTTACACAAAAATTTTAAGGCACAAATCGAAATGCCGTTGCTGATTTATTTTTGTATGATTTGAGCCATTTCCTCTATCTGGTATTATTAAAGCAATACTTTCCAACATCCAACCGCCCATCTGCAACACACCAATTGTCATCAATATACTGAAAGAGTTGGCAACTCTATACGACATTACTCTATGGTAAAAACAATTTAACTTTCTCAAAAATAGTTACTGGATATTTTTTTACTGGAAAAGTACGCAGACAGACCTATCTAATAACAACAATTTGAGTTGCCAATATAAACATGCCATTTCAGTATTTTCGTTAAGGGCCGTTCAAGTATTACGTAAGCAGATTTATTACAATTATTAACCCCCCCTCCCCCTTGTCAGCAAAAGTAAGCAACGCTGAAAGTATGTTTGCTGCTCAATGTAGTGTGTCTGCTCACTTTCATCCGATTTTGGAATGTCTACGTCGTTCTCATCGAGCCATTCAACATCTTGGTGCTCTAAATTTTGAATAATGCACATCAGTTCATTAGCACGACGAGCAGCCACTCTTATAGGCCTAACTAATTGATTTGACAATATAAGTTAACATTAACAAAAACAAAATAGCGGTCTTCATGAAAGCTCGAAAGAACCTCGTAAACTCGAAACATCGTAAACTTGCACAGCAAACGTCAAAACAAACAAATTTCCCATACAAAGCGACTTGCTCAAAAGTGGAAAGTTTTCGAGGCAAATTTGCTGCGCAAACGTGGGATGGAGAAACGTGTAAACTTTTGACCAAGGGGTACCGATGAGACAGCTGTTCAAGTTAGTACTTGGAGAACAAATAGAGAATGTGCTATCAAAGAAGACTCGTTGATAGGGACTGCGTTGCGTGCTGTGATTTTCAAACTTCTGCCGCCGAGTGCCAAGCCAGAAGTACAAAACACATCAACTGGGAGTAAATTTTGCCAACTAAATCGATTAAAAAAAGGGATATTCAGTGAAAAAAATCAAAATGTAATGAAGTGTTAGAGTAAAGTTATTAGTGTAGATCCCAATTAACACGAAAATTGTTAAAATTAAAGATTGCTCTCATTCTCTATATGTTTTCCTCGTAGGTCTCGGAGCTCGTTAGTACAAAAATCAACTAGTGCACACTCTTAAAGTATTACTTGGTGCTTTTGACATTTCGTTGTCATTTGACTAGGATGGATAAATAAGGTGATAGCACTAGAACAGTAGAAAAAGTACACATACATAATACATGCAAGTGCTTCTGCTACCACCTTATGTATCCATCTTGGTCAGCTGATATGGTTTTGAGCACAACTACGCTGAGCAACTTTACCTGGTGCCTCATGCAACGGTGCGAGGAAAACTTGCGCTGAGCAAAAGTTCTCGGCTTTCACGTTTGCATGAATACCGCTAATGAATGTTGTTCTTGCCCTACAACAGTAACAACAGCTACTGCGCTTCCATCATGCTGACGTAATCACCATCTTGACCCCCCACCACCCATGTCATCAAAAATAAGCAAAGCAAAGA
The DNA here is from genome assembly GCA_963931995.1 of Phaonia tiefii. Taxonomy (NCBI): domain Eukaryota; kingdom Metazoa; phylum Arthropoda; class Insecta; order Diptera; family Muscidae; genus Phaonia; species Phaonia tiefii. Next base: position 259,577,431 of record OZ008370.1, read on the forward strand.
TCCCCCCGCCCGCCTATAGTGCTTACGTAATACTTGAACGGCCCCTTAGTAGTCTGATTGCACTTTCAACTTTGGTAATATTGCCTCTTTTTTTCTGTACTCACACAAAACATCACCAAACCCAAATTGGGCAATATTACCAATAGATATTTTTTCTGTTTACGCATTTCTTTAACTACGCGACTTATAGAATTTTATCGGTGTACCACATTGCACCATTTTACATCCGTACATACCCCAAAACAAAACCATCTGGTATCTGGCAACGCTGGTTGGCAATGATATTTCTTTGTTTACATTCTATGTTTCGTAAACATCAGTTTGCTTAGTGGTGCAATAGTGCATTAGTGTCTCTCCTTCACTTTACTCTTTCTCTGTGTTGTGCTTAGTTTAATTGACTAGTTAATTTATTTTTACATTTTCACTGACAAATTTCCTCTTACGAAATGCTATTTATCTTTTTCTGTGTATAAAATGTACGTATTCTGGCTATTTATTGTTTTACTTGGTGCAGTCCACGGTGATAGGGGTACATCATCGTCTTGCAAGGAAATCTCCAGAAATGACATCGAAAGTCATTTGTCAACAAAAACACCGTATCGGGTGGTTGCCAATTTCAATGACAAACCCCAGAAGTATGAAGGTAATGTAAATTTAATTTCAAAAAGCCTAAAATAGATTGTTCTAAGCTGTAATGTTGTTTAACAGGTTGTCAACCTAGACGTTTGTGGTCTATAATACGTCATGGAACAAGAAATCCCAGTAAGAAAATTATTAAGCAGGCTATGAGCGAGCTGAAGGCAATAAGGGATGACATTTTATCGGTGAAGGATTCGGTATTGTGCGATGATCATTTGCTGCGCTTCAGCAAATGGAACTTTAATATAAGTGCAGAGGAGGAGAAGTATCTGGTTTCCGAAGGCGAAGATGAATTAATTGAATTGGGTGAACGCATGCAAAATCGTTTTCCCTCCCTGCTACCCAAGGAGTATGATCCGGAAATGTTTTACTTCAAGTATACCGCAACGCAGAGAACATTGAAAAGTGCCCAGAGTTTTGCTACGGGACTGTTTGGACGACATCGTATTGGTCAAATAATTTATCCGAAACCTTTGCACAAGGATCCAGTACTAAGGGTAAGTTATTGAATTCCAGTACTATTGGTTAGAATGAAACATATTGCGAACTAGTTCATACTATTTCCGTAAATTAATTAGGTATTTTTCAATTCAAACAAAACTGCACTAAATTTGTTTATCGACGGCTGTCGTCGTACACAGTTACATATCCTTTTTAAACATATGTACATATTTATCTAAATTGCAAAGAATGTAAAACAATTTTTAGTTTTCTTTAAATTCTAACGAATTATGGGGCCCATAAATTATGAAATAAAAAAATTTAATATCAGGTGCTTCGTAGACTTCTTCAAATGTTTACTTGTTATTTAAAATTAACGTTTTTTGCTTCAGAATCTCCTATTAACCAACTCCTTTCGAATACATACGAGTATTTATTTAATATTTTATGTTTATTCAAGACGCCCTGTAATGACAGAGATGGGATGCAAACTTCTTGTAATAATACATGTTGAGGCCTGTACGAAGCTCAATAATTCACTAGAATTTTTTTAAAACTCCGTATAAGAAAGTGCCGTCGAAATTTCGACAGGATTCAATTCCATTGGTCATTAATTATCAATTTCGTTTGTTAAACAATTGTTGTGTACGCAGCTGTAAAATCACTAACCTGAACATGGTACAAATATAATGGTAGATGCAATACGCAAACAAATACAACAAGCCAAAAACAACAGGCATTTTGTTTATGCTCAGTGTCTGTATTGTGTCAAGTCAGCTGATAGAAAAAATACTGAAATTGTTGACAGAAATGGAAAAAGTGACAAGTGCTTAAGTGTGAAAATTAAAACGTTTTTATGTGATTTTTACAGAGAAAACTTTTCAAAAACAGCAGTTGCTGGAAAACGGGGGTTGCAGACAACCAAATGTAAACAAACTTTGACATAAGAGGAAAACTTACTCATACTCACTCCAGAAAAAAATTCAAATCAGCTGGGCTAGTGCGCCTACTATTTATTTGTACCATGAACCTGAACGAATGTATCTTGACTGGAATTTTCTTAGAAATTTGACATTACTTATTCTAACATTATAGTTTCTTTTTGTTTTCGTCGCATGTTTGTTTTATTTAATAATTCTGCTTTGTAATCAGCAGCTTCCTATATAATTTTCTGGTATTTCCCATTGTTGACATCATACTAATACAAACATAATACAAGTATTTGTATTAACATGATCAAGTCCTAGTTAACATTTTGTCATAACAAACTAATCAAATAGTTAATTATGAACGAAAAAGTTAGTCATTATATGCAGACCTTATATGTTTAAACCTGTAAAGTAAAAAAACCATAGAGTAATATTAACAAAACTTTGCAACAGCTGTTTTATGGTCTAAAATAGTCCGTGGTAAACTTGGAAAATATATAGTGAATGAGATAAATCTTTAATTTTAACAATTTGTGTGTTAATTGGGATCTACACAATTAATTTTACTCTTAGACTTCATTACTTTCTGATTTTTTTTGTTCCTGAATATCCCTTTTCTTAATCGATTTAATTTGCAAAATTTAGTCCCAGTTGATGTGTTTTGTACTTTTGGGTTGACACGAGGCTGCAAAAGTATGAATATCGCAAAACCCAACCCAGTCACCTGTCACCGTTTCTTCTTTGAAAGCATATTTTCTATAAGTTATCCAAGTACTTGGTCAGCTGTCTAATCGGTACCCATGAAAAAATCACTATATTTAACATTATTGAAATACACTTACCCTGAGTTTACACGAGATAAGACAATTGAGAATATGTATTAGTTGTCGAAGAAGATAAAAATTTGTTTAGATTTGTTTCGGCTTGAGGTCATAGGTGAAAAAGAAAATAATGTATAGAGAATGCAACGTTAGACACAGACTCGCTGCTGGTGCCTGTGGTGATTACTGGATTTTGTTGCGGTAACAGACATTTCTCAATGACAAATAATTTAAAAACAAGTGGGCAGAGTTAAAAGTGGACTTGTATCAAAAGTGGATATGCACCAAATTGTAAATCGGTTAATATGCATAATCTCTGGAGCTGTTCGTTTGTACGACACTAAGGACATTTTTGTGAAAAAATATTTTTGGAGTTATTAAGAGGAAAAACCATGTAAATCCGTCCAAAGTCTGAGCATGCAGGAATGCCTTGTTAATCTAAAAACTTCCACCGACCAAAAACTGTACCAGTCTCTGTGTTCGCAGATGCCAAACCACTAGTACAACCACTTAATGGTGGCGACATGTCTTTGACGTTGGATGACCATCAGAAATTGTTGTACCCTTTTGGTGAAATAATTTTTTCGTTGGAAAAAAGATATGCAACGTCAAATTTTATAATTTATTTGTTTATTGAATAGATATTTTACAAATAAATTTATAAAATACAAAAAGAAAGGCGACCATATGTCATTTGTTAATAATCAATTGGATGTGCAGGAAGACGTGGAGAGGTTTTTACGATTTTCTTGTAGTGATCAGGGGTTTTCGTTCAATATCATTAACTCAAGAGAATTATTTGGTGCATTTTCATCCATAAAATCGAATGCTGCTGGAAACGATGGGCTTTCCTTGAAATTTCTCAGAATTGTTTTTCCGTTTGTTGTCAATTATTTTTTACATCTGGTCAACACTGTTCTTATGACATCTATTTTCCCCGATGAATGGAAGACTGCTAAAATTAATCCAATTGCCAAAAAATCAGATGCTAGTTCTGTTCAGGGTTTTAGGCCGATAGCCCTATTACCTATCCTGTCCAAAATAGTGGAACATGTCCTTAAGGAACAACTTATATCTTATATTGAAAGCAAATCTCTGCTGAATGACTGTCAATGTGGCTTTCGGCGTGGTAGAAGCACTTCTATGTTACTACTTGGTTTAACAGATTCAATAAGAAATAACTTGGCCGACCAAAAGTTGTGTGTTTTGCTTTCCCTAGATTTGGAGAAAGCGTTTGACAGGGTAAATTATTTCACTTTGATATACAAGCTATCTCAAATATACGGTTTTGGTAGCAGTGCCTGCAAGCTTATTTATTCATATTTAAAGGACAGACAGCAGTATGTTTCAGTTAATGGGCTATCGTCGAGTGTTTTGGCGGTTAGGAGTGGTGTTCCTCAAGGTTCGGTTCTGGGGCCTCTTCTTTTTATTATTTTCCTCAATGACTTATTTGACATTATAGGTGATTGGTGCACGCCCTATGCGTATGCCGATGATGTGCAGCTGCTATTTAGTGGAGGGTATCAATATGTGGACGTATTGCAGGCTAAAATTGATTATGTCCTGCGCTCTTTAAGTATGTGGATGGTTTCGAATAAACTTAGTATAAATGCTTCAAAGACCAAGGCACTGTTGTTTTCATCTTCTGCTGTTGAAGATTTGCAGTTGAAATATGATAATATTCCTATTGATTTTGTTCGTAACGTGAAGTGCTTAGGTGTTATCTTAGACGATACGTTATCCTTCGATTTGCACATAGACGGTGTCATTCGTCACACTAATTTCGCGCTTCGGCAATTATACAACACCGATTTAATATTGCCACGCAGCATAAAGGAGAAACTTGTACATGCTCTCGTTATGCCCAACATATTATACTGTCTAGAAGTATACTGTGGATCTAGAAACCAAAATATGAGGGGACTTCAATTAGCTTTTAATAGAGTAGTGCGGTATTTATACTCAATCAGACTTTTTGACCACGTAACTCCCTCTGTTAACCGATTCTTGGGTTGTAGTTTCTCAAATTTTGTACATTTCCGATCTCTGTTGTTGTTTTACAAAATGTTCAAAAATCAATTTCCTACCTTTCTCACGAATTTGTTTAAATTTGGCCGTTCATCACGTACGAATCAATTAATAATTCCTAGAGCGAGGGGTTATATGAATAGGTCCTTTCAGGTGAGAATAGCCAGATTGTTCAACTTGCTTCCTTCTACACTACGAGTATTTAACTTCACTAGCGCTACGTATCGCAAAAAGCTTCTTCAACACTTTGGAGAAATAACGCAGTAGTTGACAATGTTTCTTTTTGGTTTTTGTTTTTTACAATGTTCCTTTGATTTTTTTTTTATATTTTATTATTGCCTTTGGAAATTTTTGATTCATTCAACTGATTAAATCATAGATTAATACTTATAGTAGATCTACTAGTTCTCCTACCAAATTTATGACATTTGGCCTGGTGTGATATTTACGTTTGATGTTCAAAATAATTGCTTTACTAATACCAGATAGAGGCAATGGTTCAAAACAACGAACAAAATAACAACAACGGCATTTCGTTTTGTGTGTTAAAATTACTGTGTTAAATACAACACAAATGTATGCTAACAATAACAGTCAATAAAAAAAATTTAAAACACAAATTCATAGTTTTAAATTTCATAGTTTTTCACCAAAATGGCATGAAAAATTAAAGCAAGAAGTTATTGTAATTCCACCTGGTGTATATCACTTTTCGTCAAACATCTCTCTATCACACCAACCGCATCACGAAGTGTGTGAAAGGAAACGTCAGATGAGCCAAATATTCTCTCTAGGCTGAGATTACTCTATGGATTAAATAATGTATACACTATTTTCAATAGAGCTTGTGTTTGTAGTTTTCTTTTTGAAAACACCTTTGGGAACTCTGAATTATTATTAGTCATGAATAATATAATCTCTAATTTAACTTTGTTATCAACTAGTTTTTTGATCTTGCTACTTAATTAAAGGATATAATTGTTATGTAATTTCTTATTTAATGAAAACATATAATGTGTGTTATAAATGGAGTAGTTCTTTTGTAATTTATTTGAATTGGCCGAGAGGCTTAAAATTACAAGTGTGAATAAATAAATAAATAAATAAAAAGAAAACAATTTACTTTGTATAAGAATAATAATTCAAAAAGAAAAAACAAGACAAACTCAGCAGACGTTGTCCTGCAAATTTTGTTCAAATACCGTTAGCAGGAGCTGACATAATGGATTCTTAATTTGTGGTTTGTATGTGAGGTACCACGCTCCTTTGTCCAATTGGACCGAATAGTAAATCTAAACCACCCAGAGCGCCACCCAAACGCATACAAAAAAATTTATTCAAATCGGTCCAGAAGTTTAGGAGGAGTTCAGTCACAAACACACGTGCAGTAGAAATATATATATATATAAAGAAGATAACTTAAATTGAGATTAATATATATACATATATACAATGTTTAACAATTAAATACTTCGAAGATAAATTTAAGCATCAAAAATGGCATGCTTCCTCAGGGCCAAAATTCAAAATATGCGTCAAATCTTCGTCAACTTTAGACAAAAGACAATCTTTAGGATATGCCGAATATCCAAGTCCAAACTGCAATGGCTACACCGTAAACAATATGAGTTTTCAAAGTAGTGTCTTGAATTGTAAAGCGCTTTTCCAACTCTAAGACGTGGGAGCAAACTACATTGTGATCTTGTATGCTAATGATGATATTTCGGTCTGGAATAGTTTGGATTGTGCGAACGCATTTTCAATTTCATGTTCTGTAAAGATCTACAGAAGTTTTTAGTAATACGGCTTAGGCATGGAACCTCATATATCATCGGTAGCCTGATGACGTTCTTAGCTGCATTATCAGCAAATTCAGTCCCGTCGTCTATACCAATATGGGATGGTATCCATAAAAGTTGGGTTGGATGTGTCGTTGTTGTGTGTGTTAATAAATTGTAATATAATCTGTTTTTGATATGTTAAAAAGTAGCAATTACGCTGAGGCTGTCTGTATAAAAAATTGTTCTTATATTCTTTTCGAAAGCAAATGCAATGGAAGAGTTAATAGCTGCTAATTCAGTAGAAAAAATTCCTGCGGATGGCAATAAATAGGCTTTGCTTAATAATGGTGTACTGAGAGTTCGATGTTTGTCGTACTACTGCGTATCCGGTCACGCCATTTTGAAACGACCCATCAGTACAAATGATCATGTCCGTTGAAAAATGCTCGATCCTTTCAGCAACTACTAACTTGAGGTATTATGGGTAAGTGTTTGCCTTTCTACATGCAGCTAAGCTTCTATGTATTCCAACTGTATCATTTCAATATATTTTGGGTAAAGGTTTATCAGGCAAAGGAATATTGTGTCCCTTAAGAAGATATATTATATTTTGAAAAGCACAATGTTTTTAGTCTTAGGTTCACCTTTTTATATAATCCCAGAAAATCTCATGAAGGCCATCTGTGGGATCAGTTGTGCTCTGAGCTGCCATATTACTAGATCTGCTATGCAACAAATTATGAAAGTCTGTGAGATTGGACTCTATTCTAAGAGACCTAACTGAATAAATCTGAATGAATCTTGGCCTGTTTTTTATCCCCTGCTAAATTAATGTGTCAACCAGTGTGAATGGGGAGCTAAGCAATTTTAAGCAATTCCCCATTCAAAATGGTCAACAAATTAGTTTAGTAGGGGATAAAAATACGCCAGTATAAATCAAAAAGACTGATTGTGCGATTTCATCAAGCCTGATCTAGTAGAGGTTAACGCAGTAGGATTTATTGTAATTGTGGACACCAACAACATGGATTTTGTTTTTGTTCCATTACTCTCAATGTCAAATTCAACACAAAACATATGACCAAACAAAAAAGTACAATAACAAAATACACCGAATTTGACAGCTAGGGTCTTATGAAAGCAAAATCAGCTGTTCTAATGCGTCAAACTCTACTAGATCAGACTTGGATTTCATTCAAATGGAATAGATTCATTCCATTTCCTCGAATCGCTCAATTTCCACTGATAGTCTAACTTGACTTATAGGGAAATTATTGCAGAATACAGTTGTTCATCACCTCAATATTTTACCATCCCTGAGTATGTGCCATGACAAAAACCATAAGAGGTAGTCGACCAATATTAGTGCAAAGTTTGGCAACCCTTGTAAAAGTCAACCAAAAAGTGGACACGATTCACTCAAATGCATTTCTCTCACGTCATATATTTATTATTTACTTATTTTAACTTAAATGTGGTTGGAATTTGTCTTTTTATATAAAATATCATTAACAACAAACTGCTTGGACATATTGTACATAGTAGTTTTTGGCCATGGAATACTTCTACGATTGGCAACTCTATTTGATGTTTTTTCTTTTCACAAGCTCACAGTGCTGCCATATTAACTCTTAATGCCTTGACATATATTATTTCTAAGGAATTTACGAAAGATTATGCAAAAACAACTATTTGACATAATTTTTCATATAAAAAATTTAATTTTTGTCAATATTTTCTTAATATTTGTAACACAAAAACATATATGCAGATTTTTGTTGTTGTTTATCCTTCGGTAGCCAAAGGATCTGGCAACTACAGACATTATGCATGCGACAGGCAGTAGTGAGAGTGAAAAAGTCAAAAGTTGAAACTGTAAAAAAATGCTGCGTATTTTTTTACACTAACGTGGTTGCGTTAATTTTACGAAGAAAATAGAAAAAAAGATCGAAAATCTCATTGATTTCATGTTGAAAAATCAACTACGCCATTTATTGTGCGCTCGTCGGGTTGTGTTAAATGAAATCTCAATTCGAAATCTGTGCAATATAGAAAATTGGAGTGAACAAATCAAACCGACTTGAGGGAATATTTTCCCCAAAAATATTTGTGGTTATGTTGTTTTGAACAAACCAGAAGTCTGAGTGACAGCCAGCCCCTGCATATACAGCAAGTGTAGTGTGAAGAATTCCTAGAAAAAAATTCCGGTGCAGTCCGATGCAAAAAAGCGGAAAACACAAACATTTCCGATTTTATTGACACAAAACATTTAGAACTAAGGGGTAGACAATGAAATGTGTTCTTTATGACCCTAGATTCATAATGAAAATTCAATAAAAAAGGCCATATAACGCCCTCTCTGCTCCACTGCATAAGGCCAGACAAAAGACGCCTTGTTAATTGTCATTGCTGTTCTCGTTTTGATTGTCGTTGTTGTTAGTGTTGTGCTGCAGTATTGAACGTGTGTGTAAACAGTGAAAGTGAAATGTTCGAGTCACACTACATCAGCGCCACAGCCGCTGTAAATGCAACAGGAACCGGTAGCAGTAATTGTCCTCCAGCGGCGGCCATTGGTTCGTACGGTGCCGCTGCCTCATCGCTAAGTGCGCCAGCCAGCGATTCCGGAAAGTTGTCAACCACAATGACAAGTGTCACAGGTACGAGCAGTAGTGGCTGCAATAGCCGCAAGACGTCCATGTCCGAGAGCCAGCAACTGCCTAAATGGCTGCAGCAACTTTCCTTGGGGGAGAACTTGGAAGTGTATCCCGATCAACGATGCCCGCTATGCTTTCAAGCCAAGCGCCATCACGAGGTCATCAAGGCAGTGAAGTACGATCGTCAACCCTGGCGCATTCGAGAGCGCATGAAGACGGCCAGCGTAGCTTTGGTGCTGTGTCTCAATATTGGTGTCGATCCGCCTGACGTAATCAAAATACAGCCTTGTGCTCGTCTTGAATGCTGGATCGATCCCTCCTCTGTGTCGGCACCGAAAGCTATGGATCTCATCGGCTCCAATCTTCAAATGCAATACGAACGCTGGCAGCCTCGTGCCCGCTACAAGAAGTGTCATGATCCCACAGTGGATGATGTGAAAAAGCTTTGTACTTCCCTGCGTCGCAATGCCAAGGGAGAGCGTATCCTCTTCCACTACAATGGCCATGGGGTCCCTAAGCCCACGGCAAATGGTGAAATTTGGGTGTTTAATAAAACCTTCACGCAGTACATACCGCTGAGTATATTCGAATTACAAAACTGGATGGCAGCTCCGTCAATATATGTGTACGACTGCTCGAATGCGGGCATAATCATTCAGTCCTTCCTGCAGTTTGCAGAGCAGCATGAGCGTGAAATGGAGAAGGCCATTGCGGCCGCAAACCAGCGTGTTCCACCCGGCGGCCAGCCTCCTTCTATACCGCCGCTCGTCTCATACAAGAATTGCATTCACCTTGCTGCATGTTCGGTGGGTGAGATTCTGCCCATGAATGCCCAATTGCCAGCAGACTTGTTCACATCCTGCCTCACCACTCCCATTAACATTGCCCTGAAATGGTACACCATGAGGGAGAAGTTCGGTTTGGTCCCACGACTTCATAGCGAGTTTATTGACAAGATACCGGGCAAGGTCAATGATCGGCGCACTATGATGGGCGAATTGAATTGGGTATTTACGGCAATTACGGATACCATAGCTTGGAATACACTACCCAGAGAGCTATTCCAGAAACTATTTCGTCAGGATTTGTTGGTAGCTAGTCTGTTTCGAAATTTCCTTCTGGCTGAGCGTATTCTAAGGTCGCACGACTGCACACCGGTATCTCATCCAGCATTGCCTCCCTGTTTTCGCCATCCGATGTGGACCGCCTGGGATTTGGTGGTCGATTTAGCGCTCCAGCAACTGCCCGACATTTTGGAGAGGGGAGCACCCTATAAACAATTGCCGTTCTTTGAAGAACAGCTCACGGCATTTCAAGTGTGGCTTGATCGAGAATCAGAATCCCGTACGCCGCCCGAGCAGCTACCGATTGTGCTACAGGTTTTGCTGTCGCAGGTCCATCGATTACGTGCCCTTGAGCTGCTGGCGCGTTTCTTAGATCTTGGACCCTGGGCTGTGAATCTAGCTTTGGGCGTTGGCATATTCCCGTATGTACTTAAATTATTGCAGAGCTCTGCCAAGGAATTGCGTTCGGTGTTGGTGTTCATTTGGGCTAAGATTTTGGCTGTTGATCCCAGTTGCCAGGTGGATTTGGTAAAGGACCACAAGTACTTTTTGGGCGTACTTCAAGACACCACAGTTTCCAAGGAATATCGCACTCTGTCGGCGTTTGTTCTAGCCTGCATTGTTAATAATTTTCTCTTGGGCCAGACGAGTGCTCTGCAAGGATCCCTAGTGTCCATATGTTTGGAGCAACTGAACGACGAAAGTTGGCTTTTGAGGCAGTGGCTTGCCATTACTTTAGGTAAATAATTATTTTCCATAACAGTTTCTTTATTGAAGACTGTATCCACAGAAAATTAGCAAGTTAATGTATTTGAAGACACTTGGTTTAAAATTGAATACGAATCTGATACTCTTGTATTAACTTGGTTAGTATCGACATGTATTGACGAATGATTTGGCTGTGGATATAGTTGTATTGTAGAAACCGCAATAAATTGGCCATCTGTATTATAATCCCTTCTTTTCCTGTTTAAAGGTATGCTTTGGCAAAATTTTGAAAAAGCACGCTGGTCCGGTGTTCGTGATTTGGCACACGAAAAGCTGTATCCTCTGCTTAAGGATCCTATTCCTGAAGTTCGTGCTGCATCCGTATTTGCACTGGGCACCTTTATTAGCTCCGTCACCGATCGGTCCGAAGAACATGCCAACAACATTGATCGCATCATAGCCATAACATTGCTGGAGAATGTAGGTGAAGATATGTCACCCTTGGTTCGTTTGGAATTGGCTTCTGCTTTGCAGTGGATGGTCCTACTGTTCGAGTCGCAATTTGTCACTGTCTACATGCAAGAAAATATGTCATCGCCGGCCGTGAGCAGCGAACGTAGTGCTAGTGTAAGCCACGTCATGCCTGGCGCACCGATTTCATCTGCCAGTGGCCATGGTGTCGTCCATCACCATTCCACCCATAGTCTTGAACGGCACGCTACAATGCGACGAGGTGTTAGCTCAAGTTCAATCTCAAACATGAGCTCCTCTGCCATACCCTTCCAGTCCATCTTTCTTAAGCTGTGGCAGGGAATCTACCAATTAAGCCATGATCCATTCCCCAAGGTGGCCGAAACTGCCCAAAAGATAATAGCTTTTATTAAGGACGCTGCACTTATTCTAATCACCGCCAAGGAGGTAACCACCAATGAAAAATGCATAAGTCTCAGTGTCAGTTTGCCTCCCAGTCCCAATACAAGAGTATCGTATTTGGGCAGTGGGGGTTCGGGTGAATCACCGCCTGTGAGTGGTAATCAAGCGGTGGGGCCTGCCAGTCCTAGTCCCTGGGCATCGAAACTGCGCAGCATGAATGATCCTCAAACGTTGCTACACCGTAAACTTCGCACAACTTCCATGAATGATGAAACAGACAGTTCTGGGCCCCAAGTAGCGATGACTGTTGGGACAGGGCACGAGCCGGGCGGAAACGGTGGAGGCGATGGCTCCGCTTCCGGCCATAGCAGTACCAGCGACACCAACTACGAATCGAAATCACAAAACCTAAAACCTATCGTCGTTACCGAGTTCATACCATGGGCTGTCTCCTACTTCACTCGCCCCGGCACAAATCGCTATGCCGCCGACAGGAACAGCGAACGGGTACAAGTGTTCCCCGTCGACAAAAATGCCCCCGTGTTAAGAGCCAGAGAATGCCGCTACCAGCGAAATCGTCAAATACGACGTCAGGCTCGCGATCAACAAAATCGGACTCTTCGCATTGACACGCAAAGTTGGTTGCGTAAGACCCAGTCGACTCCCTCTGTAGTCAGACTGCTACCTTATGAACAACAAATCGCCGTTGCCTACAGGGAAAAGGTGCTGCTATTTGACTGGCAACGCAATACGGTGAAAACATTCACGCCCACGCCAGTGCCATCAATAACGGCGACGTCACGCAGTAGGACGTCTTCCGCTTCGCCGCCTGCTCATTCCCCACAAAACGCAGTTGTATCCCGCGTCAGTGCTATTGAGTTCCTAAACGGCCAAGATGTTCCGCTAACACTCGTGGGCCACGAAGATGGCGTTGTGCGCATTTGGCAACCGAATTCCGGCAACACTGCAGATGAACAAAGCCGCGATTCGCCCGGCCGATTAGTCACGGCATGGGTGGCTCTGCCCGCACTGCAAGCCTCATATCTTGGTACCTCGCCAAGTCTGGGCTCCTCATCCAAGTACTCTCGGAAAGACATAGCGGGTGACGCATGTGGTTTAGTTACAGCCTGGCAGCAGTGCTCGCAACAACTCGTAGTCGCTGGCGGATCAAGTCGCTTCATTCGCATCTGGGATGTAGAGCGGGAACTGCGGCTGAGTGACATTTCCATTGGCAGTGAGCACAGCATTCGTGTGCTCTCTCCCTTCGCCAGTAATGTACGCAGCGATCTCATCGTCGGTGGCTGTGGCGACGGCAGCGTTCGCCTCTACGACAAACGCTGCGCTCCGCAAGAGGCTCGCATTCGCGTCTACCGCGAACATTCGGGTGCAATACTCAGTACTTGTCTGAGGGACAATCAAGCAACACTGGTGACTGGCTGTTCACAGGGAAAAGTTTCCGTAATCGATTTGCGTTCGAAGACACCCAATGGCGTCCTATGTCAGTGGGATGTTGGAAGTGATGTCACAGCAATAGCGTCCCATCAATCGTCCGATATGATTGCTTGTGGCAGCGCTAATAAAATAACAATCTACAGCAGTCAACAGGGCGGACGTGTTCTTAGCGCACTTCGCAGTCAGGAGTCTTTTATGGGTCCAAAAATTGGGCATCCAACATGTCTGGCTTTCCATTTACACAAAATATCTCTAGCAGTAGGTTTTGTAGACAATACGGTGGCTGTGTACGAACCATCACCAGGTACAGTTTAGATATAAGCACGTATCTCTCTCTAAATGATCAAAGTACAATTGACCAGTTGCGTTCAAAAGGTTGCCACTGCCTACTACTTTGACAAACAAAACTTCTATTGGCAAAACAAAAAAAATAACTGTTTTATACATTTCCAATGAAAAATAAAGCAGAGGAAAATAGAATTGTACCGCGAATGTATAGGTTATTTTTCTATGAAAAAGAAGTTTACTTAAATTATCTTTTGTTTTTCCTATGGAAATGATCCAATACTTTTTTTTTAAAAAAATTAACTGCATTTTCTGATGATAAGCAGCTAAATTTTCTAATTTTTCAGAAGAGTAAAGTTGAATATTTGTTAACGTTGAATACTTTTCCTGCGAAAAAGTGACGTGTGTTTTCCCATGACAGTGGTGTATTTTCCAATTGAAATGGGCACATCTTTCCTAGAAAAATCTTGTAGAAAATTAAGTCTTTTCATACTAGAGAAATATTTATTCTATTCTCCTTCCTAATTGTTTATTTGGAACATTGTTTTGTGTCTGTTTAGATTTTTTATTAAACTATTAAGCCAATGAAGATCTAAACTCTATCTTACACCTGATTTCTCCCCCTTTTTTTCTTTCAAGTTTTATAAATTATGTAGTCGCTGGCAAAGTGATGTCGATAAAAATCCACAAACATTTGACAATGTGCGCAAATTTCTGCAGGGCCATGAAATGCTGGATGCTATCAATCATCTGCAAAGTAAAACTAAATTGTCACACCTTGATGCTCACCTGGTTCGTCTTATGTACACGATTTGCGGGTTCGAGACTGCTTGGCAGAAGCGTAAAGAGCCTTCTGTGTGGTGTCAGCTATTTGATCGTGACACTCTTCGAACCTTAGAGTTTGCCGAAGATTTGGAATATTATTGGAATGATGGCTACGGATACGAGCTTACACATCGTATAGCTTGTCCAGCTATTGGTGATATGTTTCAGAATATAGAGTAAGTGTGGAAAAGTACAAAAAATTAAATGGGGTTTAATTGTTATTTTGATTATTTTAGTCCGCAGTCATCATCACCTAATTCCACATTATATTTCACTCATTCGGGAACTTTGCTGAAACTGTTGGCCCATTTGGGTCTGTACAAAGATGTAGCGCCGCTTACATATAGAGATTTTGGCAAAGAACGTAAATGGCGCACCAGTACCATCGACAGCTTTGCCACCAATGTGGCCTTTGTTCTATATGAGTAAGTTAGACATGCCGTCTATGAATCTTGATTCCATTTCACTTTCTATATACGTGTATCTATATTTCCGTAATAGATGTAACAATCTTGAACCAATGGTCCTTACAATGCATCAAGAGAAAGTTGTACATATACCCGGATGTCCCGCAGACAGTGACCTTTGCAGTTTGACCACAATGCGTCAACTCTTTGCTGAAAGTTTAAATAATTGTAATTTCGATGAAATGTGTTTTACATAGTATGGCTGTTGTTTTGTTGTTGTGTTTTTTACAACGCCCTCTATGGTTCTTTCTGGCGTCTCCTTCAGATAATGAGCGCACACAATTGTCAAATGTTATTTTGGACCCTAGATACTTAGATTTATTTACTATATTTTGTTTGTACATATTTAGTGAATTGTGTAGTATGTACATAACCAGCTCGACCTTTTTTCCATCTCCTGTCCAACGCCCACCCGTACGTCATCTATAGCTTACAAGTCCCGCCCTGTTCAGCGACTACCAACTACCATCGCCCGATTGCAACAAATGCTACAAGTTTGAACAATTGTTAAAACCCCAAAAAAAAAATATCAAATCGCTTTAACACTTATTAGTTGTTGTTATCAATATATAATTGTACATCAACTGAAAGAATGAAAGAATTATATTGTGTATATATCGTTCCCTTTAAATCTCTCCAACCTTCTTACACTTATATTTACAACAAAATACGACAAATTTATTCGTATTACAAAACAACAAGAAGCTTGCTTTCATTATTATATACATATATGTTCTAAGATCAATTATATTTATCCCAAAACCAATTCTATCTTTTTGGATATATAAAACCACTTTCATTACACAACTAAATAGAAACAATTTCTACTAAAACTTGATTTATACAACCCGCCCCCCCCCGCCCCCCCCCCCCCCCCTCTTTCCTTAAATGACTAAAGTAATTGAGTAATAAACAAATTAACATAAAATATAAATTAAACATTAAACAATTTACGAAACAAGTAGTTAGGATTAACCAATAACTGTTTGCATTATAATAACAATAATATTATACAACGGCCCCTTCCTGCTATCCCACACCATATTCATCCACCCACTATTCACTTATGTTCTAGTAATATTAAGAGCTGTAACAAAAAAAAAGGAAAAAATATGTGTTATTAAGTTTTTCGAAAAACATATTTCGTTGCGTTTTATTTTTTCTTTTCTATTTAATACAATTATTATAAAGAAACTTACTATATTTTATTATATGCGATAACGTAAAAGATATTTAAAATAAAGAAAACATTAATATTATCCATCTCACTTTGTATGTTAATAGTCTAAATGACAAAATGGTTCAACGAATATCGAATAAATATAATATGGAATTCGGAAGGTATTATCATCACCCAAGCAGTTGTCACACGGCTACAACAGTATAGGGGATTTTTACCTCCTAATCATTACAATTTCCATTTCCAAGGTGTCTGAGCTAAAGTGAATGTTCATTATAGGTTTTTAACACATCAGTAAAACAGTTTAACAAATTACACTGTGTAATTTTTTAAGTCATGGAAATATAACCATATACGGACACTTCTACGTGATAAAAGACCAACAAGTTTTGCCCAAAGTCATGTTCTTTTTTTTATGTTCCCACCAAAAATTGGGGCCTCGGTGTCATTTTTGCAAAAAAGTGATAATTTTGTCAGGCTCATATCTTGCAAACCGTTCGGAATTTTGATTTACTTTCTGAATGAAGGTTGTAGCCCTTGTCATAAAGAACAAAAATTGTGAACATATAAAATCAAAAAAAAACTTCATCTTCAAGATCAAAATCACAAAAAAAATCCATGTCCATGGCAGCAAACCGTTCAAAATTCAAGGAAACAATCAACTACAAGAATGTACCTAAGATCTCAATAAACAACTTTCTAGAATGATTCTTAACACCGTTTACTTCAACATTGAGATATTATGCTAAGGTAAAAAAAAAAACTAAACAGTAGACAGTTGTCCGAGGCCTTCGGCCACGGACTGTCCCTGCAGGCTGTGTCAGAGACACGGCCATTAAGTTTAACGTAGAATACGCCATCCGATAAGACAGAAAACATATATAACAATAAATTCATTTGCTTATATTATTTATCATTTATTGTTATATATGTTTTCTGTCCCAAATCTTTGGGGCCCATAAAAAAAAGTCCATGACTTTGGTCAAAACTGGGAGACACGGGTCTTTTTTTTGGTCTTTTATCACGTAGTAGTGGTGTCCGTATATGGTTATATTTCCATGACTTGAAAAATTACACACAGTGAAATTAAAATATTTTCAGGAAATTTTTCACTTTTGCAGCTACCTAAGCGCTACCTAAACGGTGTTCAGAATCATTCCTATGAAGTTCATATGTTCTCGAAAGTTGTTTATTGAGATCTTAGGTACATTCTTGTAGTGGTTTCCTAGAATTTTGAACGGTTTGCTACCTATGGACCTGAACAAGGGAAAAAAGGTAAAAAAATCGAATTTTTTAAGTTTTTTTTGCGATTTTGACCTTGAAGTTGAAGTTTTTTGATTTTATATGTTTACAATTGTTGTTCTTTATGATAAGAGCTACAACTTTCCCTCAGAGGGTAAATCTAAATTCCGAATGGTTTGCAAGATATGAGCCTGACAAAATTATCACTTTTTTGCAAAAATGACACCGAGGCCCCAAATCTTTGGGGCAAAACTGGGAGACACGGGTCTTTTTTGTTTGTCTTTTATCACGTAGTGGTGTCCGAATATGGTTATATTTTTTCGTGTTGCACTGTGTTATAATTTAAAATATATGCAACAGAATTGATCTCAAGCCTAATAATTTAAAAATTAAGATCTAAATTTAACAAATTACTACAAAAAACCCCATTTTTCAGAGGACCGCAACATTTATGTCATTTCACATACATTTTGTTAAAATACGTTTATTTTTATGCTTTGACGTTTCTTTTTGTTGGGTTTATTTACAAAAATGTCACCAATATTTACAGTATTTAATTTAAAATAATTCAAAAGTGTCAAAGTGATATTCTTCCTATCAAATCACTGAAAATGGTGAAAGCTGCAACAACTAACTTTCACATGAGTTTATTAAAAAAACGTGATTTTTAATCCACACTTTGAACGGAGGGAATTTCAATATCTGTACTTCAGGTGACTCTTCTATTGAGAAATCAATGTGAAATACATTTTTCAAAGATTTTTTTAATTCACTTATTTCTTGAATTATCTTTTTTATAATACCATCATTTTTATAATCATTTTTATAATACTACGGCAACTCCATTGTTTCCTAACATTTCCAAAATAAGCTGTTGTATTTAAAAGAACAATGCGAATGCATAATGAAATGAAAGTAAATAGACAATACAATAGACGAATTTTGTATAGACACATTAATTACATATCTCATCTGACGTTTCATTTCACACTCTTCGTCGTAGGATTGTGGAAATGAGAGAAATTCGACAAAAATTAACTTACAGCAGGGAGTGGATTCTGGTTCTGTGAAAACTTTTCAGTGATAATTATTGTACCTAAATTAACACTGGAGATTTTTTTCATTTCACAGTTTCACAGAAACAGAATCGACCCCCAGGTGGAGGTACAAGAACTGTTTACTTAACTTTTTCATTTCGTTTTCGTATAGAACTGTGAAATTTAAATATATTTTTCACTTTTTTCTTGACTTTTAACTTTGGTATACATTTGTATTGTATTTATCACAAATATTTTGCCATAAAAATACGAAATGCGGTTGTTCTTTTGTTGGAAGTTGTGTACTATTGCCTCTATCTGGTATTATTGAGCCCATGCTTTCTTTCCACCATCCAATGTTTACTTGCAACCATACCTACGACGTTTAATTTATTGAGAGCATTAATGTGTCTATACTAAATTCGTCTATGGACAATACAACCATACATGGGGCAAATTAATTATATGATAATTATAATCTGCAGTTTAATTTGAATTACCTTTCGAAAGGCAAATTCAAAGAATTTTCAATACCATTGGTAATTATACTTATTTTCAAAGCATTTCCTTCATATTGGCAATTTTGGTTTTCAAATGTTTTATACAGTACAGGTTTTGAATTTGAAAGTAAAAAATAATTTAAAAACAGAATTGCCAGCAGTCAAACAAATTCAAAATAATTAAAAGCATTCCCATATTTCATTACCATTGGCATCTGATTCCACAACCTGCATTTGCATTGCCCGAGCAAATGCAAATTAAAAATTTTTAAGTTATCATTGCGGACAATGCTAATTCTTTTGCATTTGCATTAGATAAAGTAATGCAAATTAAAATCCAATGCAAATTTAAAAAAAAAAACCCATGTATGAATACAACGAATAGGGGTTGAAATGAGAAGTTTTCTTAAAACATTTTAATTTTATGGTAAATTGTACTAAAAAAGTATTGATGTATTGATTAATAATATTTAACATAACTATTCAATGAACTTAACATGACATACATAAAACGTGCATTGATTTAATTTTCACCCAGACTTTGCAAGCGAAACATTTGCGCCAAATTTATGGTGACGGTGAAAATCGGCACACCTATTGCATGAAAGCGTTTCACTTCCACTAACAAGCGAAATCAAGCACAGGTGTGAATGGTAAAAATCAAAGTGGATGGAAAAATGTATGTTGTATTTTATTATTATTATTATTATTTATATTCCAACTAGTATACTAATTCAAAACTCGAGTATCTGTACTTTTACATCACTAGCACTGTAATTTATAAGAATCATTCTTGTTGTGCTAGGTTCTCATGAAATTAATAAATGAAATGAAATGAAATGAATTTTAAAGAAACACCGATATGTTGGGGCATGTTCGTCAACACACCATTGCTCTGCATCTTATGCGCGTCTGGCATCACTGACAACAATTATAAATGGCTAAGTACTCGATAGTGTCGCCATCACTAAGCGAGGTGACCGTCGTCGAAAGGAATTTTAAGGTGGTCGGAGCAGGGATCGAACTCAGGATCTCCGGTACAAGAGGCGCGCACACTAACCATTGCACCACCGACTGACAACAATTACTATAGACTAATTGTTATACTAGACTCAACATTTTATAATTTTTTATGATACATTTATGACATTTGGCCTGGTGTGAAATCTCTAAATCTCTAATAATATTTACTCTGTGACAATTACTGTTACACATGTTGTTTGCAATAAAGTACCTAAAGCCCCGTATTCAGTTCTTTTGAAATTTTGTCATTTATCTCTAAATGTAAAATTTTGTTGCGGAGAGTTACCACCTATCTTTGATTTTCCTCGCAATCCTTTAATTTTTAATACCTCTACGCACTCAATTTTATTTTTAACGCACACGGTGTTAATTTTGGTTGTTAAAACCATAGAGTAAATTTATAGTAGAGCCGCCATTTGTCTCTTCTGACGTTTCCTTTCACACTCTTCGTGATGCGGTCGGTGTGATAGAGAGATGTTTGACGAAAAGTGATATACACCAGGTGGAATTACAATAACTTCTTGCTTTAATTTTTCATGCCATTTTAGTGAAAAACTGTGAAATTTAAATGTGTTTTAAACTTTTTTATTGACTGTTATTGTTAGCATACATTTGTGTTGTATTTAACACATTAATTTTAACACACAAAACGAAATGCCGTTGTTGTTATTTTGTTCGTTGTTTTGAACCATTGCCTCTATCTGGTATTAGTAAAGCAATTCTTTTCAACATCAAACGTATACATCACACGAGGACAAATGTCAGAAATTTGGTGAGTGAAAGATTTTCTCTACCCATATTTACTCTATGGTTAAAACTATCGAAATGTCAAAATTCCAGTCCCTAACAATTGATTTCGTACGAAATAATTTGGCGTAACAACCCTGTAATTGATTTTGTCTACGATATTTTCGCCAAGAGCAGAGCACCAAGCAGATGAGAAGTGAACGACATTTTCCGTTCTTAAAGGTTTCGTTATTTTTTATACACGTACTTCTTATGGCAAAGAAAATTTCGCAAGAACTGAATACGTGGCTTTAAGCCCGATATAAAATGTCATTTATATCTAAAGCCTCTTATCAATTACTCTATGATATGAATTGAGGATAACGTTGGCTAGATATCATACATGAGGCAAGTTAATTATACACACAGGGAAAAGATTAGTAGGAAATCAATTCAGGCATTGGAAATTCCATGATAAAGTCTATATTTTGATTAGAATTCATAATTGCCAAACATCAGAATTATTTGTCGATGTTATTAATAGATTAAAAATAGGTCGTACTAAATACAAGTTGCTACTACCGAACTTTAGTTGTATTAACTAATTTGAGTATTTCTAAAACCTCATTCATCTGAAATGGAAGATACAACTAATAAAAAGTACAATATTAGAATTCGTGTTCAAATATTAGTTACTGTAATCATAATTTAGTTTCTGTTACAAAAACACTTAAAGGGAAACTGCGTATATTAGAATGTTACACGAAGATTTTACAGAAAAACTAATATTTTAAACAGAAAGTGATAAACAAAGTTGTGAAAAACAATAAAGTGTATAAGATATCAGCCAGCGAAGAATACATATTATCATAAATTGAGGTGAAGTGAGACTTTTAAACATAATCGTTGAATATGACGCCACTATTGACGCCTTCACAAATACATGCAGACAATTGTGGACATTTGGCTGGAGGAACTATTATTTTGGATGAGACAAATTAACTTAAACAACATACATATGATACCCAGGGTAACCCATCCCCATTTTTGATCGAAAATATGAAAAATGTAGAAAGATTGTCTATATTTGTTTTTCGATTGGACGCTCCGTTTTCAAGATATAGAAGTGTTTTCATATTTTCGGTAAAGAAAATGGGCACGTAATACGAACCCTGATTATAAATAATAATAATTTTGTTTAAATTTAAATATAAAATACACAATTTTAATAAAAAGTTATTTTTTTTAACTTTTTTTTCTATAAAATTCATAAGGGGTTAAAGCATCATTAAATGGTTGTGAAACCCATCAAATTCAAGTGCATAATTAGTTGAGCATACCAATATATTATTTGGTACAACCGAATTAGTTTTTACATTTTTCGTTCATCCAACTAATTGAATACTCACCACTACAGGGTAATTTGATTGCTAGAACTAAAACTCGATTGACAGATCACACTTATTTCTTGTTGCTGTGGCTACAACTAAATATTTCAGTTCTTGCAACCAAAACTGAATTACAAATCCATTGATATGCGCAACATTTGGTGATAATGAACACAATTATTGGTAATCACAACAGAATAATGTGATAGTCCAAGGAACCACCAAATTTTAGTTGGCTGTAAATATAGTTGTGACAACGAATCTCTTCTCTGTGTGTGTGAATTATAATTTGTAGTTTAATTTGAATTACCTGTCCAAATGCAAATTCAAAAAAATTTCAATACCATTGGCAATTGTACTTATTTTCCATAGACGTACTTAGTGTAGACACATTAATTCTCTCAATAAATTAAACGTCATAGGTATGGTTGCAAGTAAACATTGGATTGTGTTCAATAATACCAGATAGAGGGAATCATAGAATAATACATACATAGATAAACTTATTCTCTCATCTGACGTTTCATTTCACACTCTCATCGTAGGTTTGTGGAAATGAGAGCAATTAAATTTAAAATTACCTTACACCAGGTGGAGTTACAAAATATGTTCACTTAACTCTTTCCTGTCGTTTTGGTGTAGAACTGAAAAATTTAAATATATTTTGGACTTTTTTGTTGACTTTTATCGTTGGTATACATTTGTATTCTATTTAACATAACTAGTTTGTCACAAAAACACGAAATTTGGTTGTTGTTCCTTTGTGGATCGCTGTATACTATTGCCACCATCTAGTATTATTGAACCCATATTTTCCACCAACCAATGTTTACTTTCCATCGTACCTATGACATTTAATTTATTGAGCGAATAAAAGCTTCTATGGTATGTGTTATTCTATGGGGGCAATAGTACACAACGTTCAACAAAACAACACCAACCGCATTTCGTGTTTTTGTGGCAAAATAGTTGTGTTAAATAAAATACAAATGTATACCAACGATAAAAGTCAACAAAAAAGTGACAAATTCATTTAAATTTCGCAGTTCTATACGAAAACGAAATGAAAAAGTTTAGTGAACAGTTCTTGTAACACCACCTGCAGTAAGTTAATTTTCGCCGAATTTCTCTCATTTGAACAAACCTACGACGAAGAGTGTGAAATGAAATGTCAGATGAGAGAATTAATGTGTCTATACTAAATTCGTCTATGATATTTTCAAAGCATTTCCTTCATATGTGGCATCATAGAATAATACATACCATAGAAGCTTTTATTCGCTCAATAAATTAAACGTCATAGGTACGATGGAAAGTAAACATTGGATGGTGGAAAATATGGGTTCAATAATACCAGATAGTGGCAATAGTATACAGCGATCAACAAAGGAACGTCAACCGAATTTCGTGTTTTTGTGGCAAACTAGTTGTGTTAAATACAATACAATTGTATACCAACGATAAAAGTCAACAAAAAAGTGCAAAATATATTTAAATTTTTCAGTTCTACACCAAAACGACAGGAAAAAGTTAAGTGAACATATTTTGTAACTCCACCTGGTGTAAGGTAATTTTAAATTTAATTGCTCTCATTTCCACAAACCTACGATGAGAGTGTGAAATGAAACGTCAGATGAGAGAATAAGTTTATCTATGTATGTATTATTCTATGCACAAACCTACGACGAAGAGTGTGAAATGAAATGTCAGATGAGAGAATTAATGTGTCTATACCAAATTCGTCTATGTTATTTTCAAAGCATTTCCTTCATATGTGGCATTTTTGGTTTTATACAGTACATGTTTATAAATCTGAAACTACTACGAGACAATACCTATCGAAGCACATATTTCATTTGCATTCCCTGAGCAAATACAAATTCAAAATTTTGTAATTTACATTGCGAACAATGGTAATTCTTTTGAATTTGTATTAGATAAATTAATGCAAATTAAAATCGAATGCAAATTAAAAAAACCATGTATGCTAGATATGACATGAATTGAATTGAACATGGCTTAATATAATATATGAGTCTCGTCGAAATACCATAGCGTAACCCTCACGAACATTAAGCTTGTTTTTTTTATTCCCTGCTAAACTAATTTGTCGACCATTTTGTATGGAAGCTAAGCGATTTTATCCAGCTCCCCATACAAAGTCGTCGAAAAAATTGTTTAGCTTCATACATATGCAATATAGTGATTATGTTCATAATTATTATGTAGGTCCGGCCACCTTAATTGAACGAGTTCGAGAACTAATGAACGAGTTGGAGCCAACCCTACATAGTATGATTTAAAATAATTGTCCATTATTTGTTTGAATTCAAACATCCATATGTATGTATCAAATCTAAAAGACTGTTTGCACTTTCCTAACTGATATTGACAAATGTTGTGACACACATGCAAGTTGTAATGTTGTGGTTTACAGCAAAGTATATTATTTTAGCACTATTTGCAAAAATACTGAAATTGTGCTAAAAACTATGACGACGACGAGATTACGGTTTCCTTTTGACGTGGGAAATTTATTTCCTAGTATACCTATTAATCTGGCTTTTTTATACGTCATTTACTCCGACCAAGATTGGCGCATTTCGAAGGTTAACTCCGTTAAACCATCCTAACACAGAAGATTACTCATACAATATTATTTTATTTTTCAATATTTCGCTACCCATTGAGTAGCATCGTTAGGAAGATAAACACAATTATTTATTAAAAATGAAATTAATCAAAAAACAAAAATTTTTTCCCTTCATTTTAAACTGGTATACAAATTAGTGCAACTCTGCTAATTACCAAAATAAAAACATACACAAAAAATCAACTGTTTGGCTGACAGAAGCCGATCGAAAATTTTCCGACGCGATGCCGCTACTAATTTTGTCTTGAAGCTCACACCGCCGCCGATATTATTGATTCTCATCGGTTAAAAATATGAGTCAATTTGACCGACAGGCCCGATTTGACGGACTGATCCAATTTTAAATGTTCGGTTAATTCAAAATCATCCCAAATGAGTACAAAACTGGCAAAACCAAGAGCCGCCAATTTAATGTTTCTGTTGTGCCGCCGTCTTCGATAATTTGGCCTCGGCACGGCGTTGCCCTAAATTGGTCTAATCGCAAAGTTGCCACTTGAAATGACAATTTAATCTGAAATTGCTTGGTGTGGACGACAAAAGATAGAGATCAAGGTTATCACTAACCCGGTCGCGATAAACTGCGGTGTAAATGCGACAATCATAGAGAACGACTGGGATGAAGTTGGAATATACCCAAACAAACCACGAGAGGAATTTATGAAGATTTTGACATTTTGTATCTAGAAATACACGCTACTTCAAGCACGAGGTTAAATTTTACGAACTGAGGAAAGATAAGCTTAGCGGCATCCGCTAAGCATGTGCTATATCCGGTATCACCAATAATATAGGATTGGTGGAAACCCTAAAAATTTTGACGAAATACGTGAACCCTTTAACATAAAATAATTCTGCACTAAACTATTTTAAAGTAAAATTACAATTTACAGTGGAGGAGGAAAAGGACAATAGGTTACCATACTTGGATAGTTTAGTTATCAGACAAAAAATACTCTTAAAATGTATAGGTATCATACCTGGCGCTATAGGTCGATTGATAGGCGTTCACTCTAAACACCCCAGAAAGACGATCATCAGCACAGCAACTTCTTAAATAGAGTGCTGCAAATTACTGATGTTGAATTTCATATGACAAATAAGGGGAAAATAAGGACAATACTTCCAAAGAATAGTTTCCACAGGAACACGATTCATAATTTGATAGCTCGAGCAGAGACGAACAAGCAGACGAGATACACTACAAAATCTGACAAAATATACAGATCCAACACATATACGAGGGCGGTCCCAAAACTAACCGTCCCAACAAAGAAACCACAAAAAATTTGGGAAAATTTTTCTTTATTTTTCAACATAATCTCTTTTTAGCTCGATATACTTTTTCCAGCGATATTCAATAGCTTCGATATCCTGTTTATAGTAAAAACTGTCAAACTCCTTAAAATAGCCATCGGCGCAGACTCCACGTCTTTATTGTTGGCAAATCTTTTATTAACGAGCCATTTTCCAAGTTTGGAAATAGAAAATAGCCCGAGGGAGCTAAATCTGACGAATAAGGTGCGTGATGAAGCAATTCGAACTTTACTTCATTAATTTTGGTCATCGCAATAGTGAATCTGTGAACTGGAGCATTGTCTTGATGAAACAACACTTTCTTTTTCGCCAAATGCGGCCTTTTTTCCTCAATTTTTTTCACTTAAACGCTGCAATAAATTAGCCTAATATTCGCCGTTGATGGTCTTTCCTTTCTGAAGATAACACTGTGATAGTTTTTGACTCGAAAAAAAATGAACTTTGATGAATCCTTTTCGAACTATTAGGGGGGAGTCCCCTGAGTACGAAAGTACATTTGGAAGTGTCAGATTGGCTCCAGTTTTTGAGAAATCGGTATATATGGATATAGCTAAGTCTGCGCTATTTAAACAAATTTTACCGGCCATAGGCCAATTTTTATTTTGGCCTAAAAGGGATTAAAAAGGTTATTAAAGTAGAAAAAACAAATGTTTGCCCTCGGTCCAACTTCTTGAGATATGGACCTTTAAAGCTTGAGTATATAATTGGCCATATCTCACATATTTATGGTCCGATCTGGTTCCGGTGAATATCAGTACAAAGACCATTAAAACTCTTTAAATCTGCATATAAATATATTACATTTTATTAACCCATTGGGAACAAATGTAAAAAATACGATTTTTTAACCTCACTTTTTTGCTAAAAGTCTGATTTTCTCAAAAAACAGCCCTAGTAAACCTATTTTCTACCTAGACTCAGGTTGTAGACAACACTTCAGGCTTTGTTTTAAGGTATAATACTTCGCATTAACCCTTCTAAGACCGGAGATATTTATGTTCAAAGTTTGAAATACAAGAAAAAAGTAAAGTTTTTCTACTTTTTTTAAAAATTGTATTTATTTTCCTAGCATAGGCCTCAAGTTAAGCTTCAAAATCAAAATATTGGACTTTTATATATTTTTTTCGTTTTTTTTTCAAGTTAATTAACCATTAAGTTAATTAACCATAATTTTTAAGTTAATTTCTTGTATTTCAAACTTTGAACATAAATATCTCTGGTTTTCGAAGGGCTAATGCGAAGTATTATACCTTAAAACAAAGCCTGAAGTGTTGTCTACAACCTGAGTCTAGGCAGAAAATAGGTTTACTAGGGCTGTTTTTGGAGAAAATCAGATTTTTAGCAAAAAAGTGAGGTTAATAAATCGTATTTTTTAAATTTGTCCCCAATGGGTTAATAAAATGTAATATGTTTATATGCAGATTTAAAGAGTTTTTAATGGTCTTTGTACTGATATTCACCGGAACCAGATCGGACCATAAATGTGTGAGATATGGCCAATTGTATACTCAAGCTTTAAAGGCCCATATCTCAAGAAGTTGGACCGAGCGCAAACATTTGTTTTTTCTACTTTAATAACCTTTTTAATCCCTTTTAGGCCAAAAAAAAATTGGACTATGGCCGGTAAAATTTGTTTAAATAGCGCAGACTTAGCTATATCCATATATACCGATTTCTCAAAAACTGAAGCCAATCTGACACTTCCAAATGTACTTTCCCACTCAGGGGACTCCCCCCTAATAGTTCGAGAAGGATTCATCGAAGTTCATTTTTTCGACTATCACAGTGTAATCAATAAAAATTATCCCACGCGCATCCCAAAAAACAGACGCCATAATCTTGTCTGTAGATGGAACCGTCTTCGCCTTCTTCGGACACGATTCACCCATTCCAGTCCACTGCTTTGACTGTTCATTTGTCTCAGGTGATAAGTGGTGAACCTATGTCTCATTCATGGTTATAAATCGACACAAAAATTCGGCTTTATTGCGGTGAAACATCGTCAAACACTCTACTGAAACATTTTCACGACGCTGTTTTTACTCTAATGAAAGCAAACGCGTTACCCATCTTGCGCACATTTTTCTCATCTTAAAATCTTCGATCAATATTCGATGTATATCACTTTCTGAAATGCCTGCCTTCAGCCGACGATCATCCAATACCATTTTGTGGATTTTCTTCACCGTGTCTGCCGTTGACACCTCAATTGGTCGACCACTACGGTGTTCGTATTGGCAGCTCGTACGGCCTCATTTAAGCTCTGCTACCCAATATTTTACAGTCGTAAACGAATGAGTAGACTCCCCCAGAGTAGAGTCTAGCTCGGATTTAATATTGCTTTCAAATGGAAATATTGAATTTTATAACCGTGACCAATTTTTTTCCATGTTTACAAATTCACGGAGATGGTTTACCTTTGATGTCTCAAATAAAAATACTAAACAACGTGGCGCCTTGAAAATTAAAACCATAGAGTAATGACGTACATACATATAGAGACGCCAAGTCTCTCAGTAAATTGATGACATTTGGTGTGTTGCAGGTGGGCGGTTGGATTTTGGAAAGTATTGTTTTAATAATACCAGATAGAGGAAATTGCTCAAACCATCCATCAATAAATCAGCAACGGCATTTCGATTTGTGCGTTAAAATTTTTGTGTAAATACACCATAAATATATACTAACAATAAAATATGTATATCAAAAAAGTCCAAAATAAAGTTCACAGTTTTTCATCAAAACCACATGAAAAATTTGAGTCAACAATTTTTGTAATTCCATCTGGTGTAAGTAAATTTACGTCAACTAACTCTATCGCACCCACCGCACCACGAATAGTGTGAAAAGAAATGACAGATGAGAACAATGGCAGCTCTATACGTCATTACTCTATGCTTAAAACATATTTTTTATAAGGTTGCCACTTTTCACCAAAATATTTTTTTTCAAACTACTGGACCATCTAATTTTGGGATCGCCCTCGTAGATTCAAATTTTTACTGGGAAAGTAAACGAACAAAACTAATCACTCAAAAATTAGGTCTAAGACTTCTACATAGCTAAGCGTATTAAAATAGAGCAATTGTGTTGGGTAAGTCTTGTTACTTCAATCTTCTTAACTTTTTTTTACATTTTATTTAAGTATGGAGCAATACAATGAACAACGAGCCAAAATCATTGAACATTATTTTTCAAATCAACGGTCTATTGGTTTTGACTCAGCGTGCTTATTGTCGATATTTTATTGTTCGGATTTCCAATTATATGGGTTCGTTAATACGCAAAACTGCGGGATTTAGGCTATGGAGAAATCAAAAGCAGTTCATCAAAATTACTCCCTCTTAAGTGCACTGTTTGGTGCGGTGCTGCCAAAACAAAAAGCTGCCAAAACAAATATGCAACCAAATTACGTGAGTCGCAAAGGCAAGAAGCTTTTGACTTTTATTGGTAACTGCCACATACCCAGCAAATAGATTGGATTTTATCCTGCGTTGGTCGTGTTCCTATCAAAAGGCGATGAAGCAAAGCAATTGAAAAGAAGACAGAAACAAGAAAATATTTTATAAATTTTGAAGGGAAAATAATACAAGTATGTGTGCAGTTTTTGCTGAAAACCTTTAACATTTCAAGTAGAGTTGTGACATATGATATAGAAAATTCAAAGAAATCCAAGTGGAACAAGGTATAAATTTTGTCTCCGAAAAATTTTTTTGCGGAATTTTCAAAACGTAGATAAAAAGATAAGTTTACCTTTTGCGAATCCTATAAGGACCGTGAACTGGATGAAACACAGAAAGTAAAAGTGACAAAACATTCTCAACAGAAAGAGACGAGCCATAAACTGTTTATGGAAGATCAAGAAAAAGCCAAGAGTTCACCATCATTTGTTTGCGCTAGTTTTGACCTGCAAAAAGTTCTAAACGTTCCACATACGCAGAGTATGCTATTTTATTACTCGAGAAAATACTGGTTTTATAACGAGACAATTTATGAGAGTGGAGCACATAATGCGTATGCTTTTGTGTGGGGTGAAGTTGATGGAATGCGAGGAGCAAATGAAATTTGTACAATCCTCAATCAGTACTTGAAAATCGTCGATGAGAGAAAAACTTTTACATCCATTTCCTTATACTGGACAAAATAAAAATCGCCAAATCATAACAATGATTTTTTTGTTTATACAAAAACAAGCTAAACACATTAACGAAATTAAATTAACATTTCTACTTCCCGGCCATACCTACATGCCTGTTGATTCTGTGCATGCTACTATAGAGAGATTTGTCAAAAAGAGGACAATTTGGACACCATCAGAATAGGTTACTCTGATTTCCAATGTCAGGATAAATCCCAAGCCTTATGAGGTGGGAGTGTTGATATACAAAGATTTCCGCGATTGGAAAAAAGAAGCGCTTAAATATTTTCCAATACAAGGAGTAAAAACCAAGGAACAAACTAATTTCAAGATTACGGAATCTAATATTTTCAATTTTTCTAAATCATCCCCTGAAATAAAATATTTACAATTTCACAACACCTTCTCCTTCATATACCCTGGATTTTTGTCGCTCGCGCAATGAAGTAAAATGCCTTGAAAAATTCAATGAACCGGGCATTCTTTATTCTTCAAAACTAGCAATATCAGGCCCGAAACGAAAGTATTTAGAGAGTCTGCTCAAAAGAAAGTTTATTCCTGAACGATACATAGAAGAATACGAGGATATTATAAAAAATACATTTGGTGAGAAAGAAGACGAATTGGTAGAGACAGACGAAGAAGATGATTTGTCTGACAATCAGAATGATAATTAATAATCTTAATATTTCCGTTTTGATCTCTAAAATTAATTTATGTTGATATTTATATAGATTTTTATTTATTATAGTATAATAAATAATCCTAGTGTCCTTTTTGAATTTTTGTTTTGAAATAAATGTTTTGTTACTTTTTATATAGATTTTTGCGCCATTTACCATTGTATCAAGCGCCAATGTCTTGACCACGAAAATGTACTAAGCGACAAAAACTTCTTATCTGATTAAAATGCTGGTTTTGCAATGATGTCAAGATTTGTATTCCAAATATGTTCCTTTCAATAAAATACACAAATAAATAACTAAATGAGACGTTTTTTTCATTTCCTGAACAATTTTAGAAATGTCGCTTAATACATTCTTATGGGAAGGTATCGAAATGTACTTATAAATTCAGAAAAATGCAAATACCATTGGCAATTGTACTCATTTGCGTCATATCTGACAGTTTTGGTTTTTAAATATTTTATACAGTACAGGTTTCTGAATTTGAAAGTACTACGAGACAATACCTATCGAAGCCACAAACCTCTACAAATAAAATACTTTAAAAACAGAATTGCCAGCAGTCAAATAATCAAAAGCATTCCCATATTTCATTACAATTGGCATCTGATTCCACAACCTGCATTTGCATTGCCCGAGCAAATGCAAATTCTAAATGTTTTAATTGTCATTGTGAACAATGCTAATTCTTTTGCATTTGCATTAGATAAAGTAATGTAAATTAAAATTCAATGCAAATTAAGAAAAGCCATGTACATATGATTAATATATTGTATCTAAAATATAATATAATAATTATCTTTAATGGAAAAGCTATATCTCTACTAATAGAGATATACCTAGAATGGTCTTGAACTTGAATAAATAAAAATAGAATAGTTTTAATAAGAGGCCGTTTCAATATACGACTTACACCAGATGGAGTTACAAGAACTGTTGACTTGAATTTTTCATGTTGTGTTGTTGGACAGCCGTGAAAATTAACTACATTTCAACATGTTGTGTTATCTTTTATTGCTAGTATACATCTGTGTTGCATTTAAGAAAACTATTTGAATACACAAACACCAAATGGTGTTATTGTTTTCTTGTTGGATGTTTTGTTCTAACGCCTCTATCTGCTATTATTAAATCAATTATTTTCAACATCCAACGTTCATATCACACCAGGTCTAATGTCATCAATTTACTGAAAGAGATCTTCCCTCTAGGTATGTACATATATGTTTACTCTATGAGCGCCGACTTAATTTATGTATGTTTCAGTAGTGGCGCTGCTATTTAATCAATCACTAGTATAGGAAAGTAACCAGCATTTTGGCGCTCACATACTACTACAGAATGTGTCTACGGCAAACATGAGTGAGTGGGACCTGTTTCAGAGTGGTTGTTAGTTAGCATGTTTGCAAGGAGGCATATAACATCACTGGATAACTAACTGGCTGGATACTTGCAAATCAACTATGAAAAGTGATTTGGTACGTAAATATTACGCATGCGTTAACTGGGTGACTGTTTTTAGAGCAATTCTCTGCTCAATAGAGATTGTTTGGTCTCTGTTTCCCATTTATTTAGAAATTTGTTCAGCCGTCTTCGAAATCATTCAGACCAAACGAACCGCCAGTTGTAGTCTGTAGTTCTTTAGAAATTGTTTGTTTTGGTTATTATATACTCGGTGGGCAAATGTCAAAATGCTTATATATTATATTATATATACAAGTTTAATTAAATAAAATGTTGCAATTTGTTGAAGAAGCCTTTTTTGTATATGGCAACAAAATTACATTACAGTGCAGTGTAGTGAAGAGCGAGATAGATGTTGTATAATTATGAGTTGGAACACAAACAAAAGGGGGAAAATATAAAAAATCAACAGAATAAAAGACCAAGGGAAATATGGATGCTGTTACCCTAAGTGCTTATTAGAAAAGTTTTCGCCTTTCCAATTACCAGTGTTATCTATCACTCCAGGGAGATGAAGTAATCCTGCTATTGACCTAATTTCTGCTCCTGATTGCAGCACAGTCCTCCCACTCCACAACAACGTAACAAATGAACGAAAAGGCAGAGTAAACATTAACACTGTCAATGCGGAAACATTGAGGATAACCATGATTGTTTTGTAACCCACATCAGTGTTAACCACCGGAACTTAACAATGCGTATCCTAACATTAACAATGAGTATTTACATACATATCACTTGTATGTACATCGACTATTGAGTGTATAGCAACCGAAGGACCCACCAATCAATCAACCAATTTACCTTACGTAGAAACCTTATTATACTTTACTCTACATATACATACTACGTACATTTACACGACATATAATATTGATACAATATGGAACTTGGCCTATTGTTATTCGTCTTTGTGGGAGCAATTTTATTTTTGTATTTCCTTTTCGACGTCCATTACTTCCTACGTTTGTGCCTGAATGTGATTTTAGCTCGGTTTTTCAAAAGCAGATGTCATATTTTAGACACCACAACTATTTCCGGTAAGTAATTCACTTGATCAGATGAAAGATAAACAGGACAGATTTCAATTAAGAAGTGGCCTCAAATTTATAAAATTTAAATACAATCAATGCCAAGGGTTTAAAATGCAAATTCTGGTTATTTACAGTATGTGATAACGTTTGCAGCATCCTGCTAATAATTCTCAGAATAAATTTCCTAATCGATTTTACCTTGTTTAATCGTCTGTTCGTCCATGCAATACTGTAAACACTATTTGAATCATTTTCAACGGAAATTATATTAAATTGGATTTAAATTACAATCATTTCAAGGTGCTTGACCAAATAGATAGCATTTCTAGAGCACGGATAGACATTTCAAAACACGTTATTTTGATTGCAATGTCAATAGGATTGTATGCTTCACGTGAAATGTATATTTTAATTGGTTTTCTTTTCATCAAAACAGCTGTTTTTGTACACACTCAGGAGTCTCTGTTGAACTCTTCACTTTTTGATTCACTAGGGAAGAGCGATGACAACACTTCTGCTTAGAAATTTAAGAGCTGTTCATAGAAATTGTTTGTTCAGTCAGTTCCGTTTGTCATACGGGTATAAATAAAAGTTGAACCATTTCGTTTAATAATCAAAAAGAAATTTTGAAAAGATAACCGGAAGATATCTAATTTTTTTGTGAATCAGAAAACCACTAGTTGTATTAACCATAGAATAACACATACCATAGAAGGTTTTATTCGCTCAATAAATTAAACGTCATAGGTACGATGGAAAGTAAACATTGGATGGTAGAAATATGGGTTCAATAATACCAGATAGTGGCAATAGTATACAGCGATCAACATAGGAACAACAACCGAATTTCGTGTTTTTGTGGCAAACTAGTTGTGTTAAATACAAAACAAATGTATACCAACGATAGAAGTCAATAAAAAAGTGCAAAATATGTTTAAATTTTTCAGTTCTACACCAAAACGACAGGAAAAAGTTAAGTGAACATATTTTGTAACTCCACCTGGTGTAAGATAATTTTAAATTTAATTGCTCTCATTTCCACAAACCTACGATGAGAGTGTGAAATGAAACGTCAGATGAGAGAATAAGTTTATCTAGGTATGTATTAGTCTATGGTATTAACCAACAATTGATATTAACTGCTGTAAAGTTGTCAACAAAAATGTATTCTCCGCCAAGTGAGATGTGAAGTTTTGGGATTGTCTACATGTTTGAAATCACTTTTGATTGGAAATTTGAGAGCTATTCATAGGTATAGTTTGTTCAGTTAGTGCTCATTGTCATACAGGGTGTAACATTTCGTTTAATAATCAAACAAAAAGCATAAAAAGATACCTATAATCGGAAGATATCTATTTTTTTATGAATCTAAAAACCAACGAATAACGACCATTTGTTTCTTTCTTTTAATTGATTTCTCTAATGTCACATATCAATTGGTATTGACCGACCAACATCTATCAAGCTGTCATCAAAAATCTGTCTCCACTTAGGCCCAACTTTTGACTGGTTATTTAAATTGGTAATCAGTTGATTTTGATTTATGTTTGATCAGACTTTAAATACAAACCATAGATTAATACTTATAGTAGATCTACTAGTTCTCCCACCAAATTTATGACATTTGGCCTGGTGTGATATTTACGTTTGATGTTGAAAAGAATTGCTTTACTAATACCACGGAGAGGAAATGGTTCAAAACAACGAACAAAATAACAACAACGGCATTTCGTTTTGTGTGTTAAAATTATTGTGTTAAATACAACACAAATGTATGCTAACAATAACAGTCAATAAAAAAGTTTAAAACACATTTAAATTTCACAGTTTTTCACAAAAATGGCACGAAAAATTAAAGCAAGAAGTTATTGTAATTCCACCTGGTGTATATCACTTTTCGTCAAACATCTCTCTATCACACCGACCGCATCAAGAAGAGTGTGAAAGGAAACGTCAGATGAGCCAAATATTCTCTCTAGTCTGAGATTACTCTATGATACAAACAGAGTTTTTCAGTGCTTTGTCAAATAATCTTACTACCATGTGGCAACAGTGGCAATGCTACGAAAAATAACCGGTATTCAAACATTTATCGGCTAATCGTTACGATGCTAATTTGTAAAAGAAAAGTGAAGTGATAAAATACAAACGGCCTTATTCATAAAAAATCATTAAATTAGCTCTAAAGCATTCATCAGTTATTGAAAGCTTTAAGATTTGGGGAAGGTTTTATTAGTACCGTATTCATAATGAGTATTTTAACCAGGGAACAGATAATTGACTGACAACCCTGTTTTATGTATTCTCGCAGTGCTTGTGATGTAAAAACAAGATGAACAATAACCGATAGGCCGAATTAAATTTTTTTTATTTAAATGCGTCAATGCATTTTTGCCAAATTTTAAACATTAATGGAAAGAACTATTCAATAAAAAGATCAATTAATGTTTCCTATATTCATAAATTTGGGAGAAGTGTTAATAAATCATATTGAATTGGATTTCAGTTTTGGGTACTCAAATATAAAACCGGATAATAGGTTGTAGTTTCAATGTTTTGATTTTATCTACATCACTATGTACACAAAATTTCATTTTGGTTAAAAATGTTAAAAATTGGAACGAAACAATTTGGTTGCTTAGAAAGATAATGTAACACTATAAACGCTGCATATATACACAAAAAATTCCAATTGTTTATAACGCATGAATATTTAAGTGCGGCACGCGTGAAATGTAAATATTTATTTCTTTTGTGTATTAATGCGGATAAAATAGCTTTAAAGAAGGGTTAAACGTTCAACAAAAATGGCGACGTTAGAGAACTCTTAACAGACGAATTTTTCGATTATGAATACAATTTTTGGGCTTTACCTTCTTAAAGCTTTAACAAACCTATGACAACTTTTTATGAATAAGGCCGAAAATATTTAATGAAATTGGTAAATATTTGGGCAGAAATAAAGTTCTAACTGCACAACGAGTTAAATGATACGTTTTTATTGTTATTTCAACTTGGATGGTGATTATAATTGTTCATATAAACAATTAAAGAAGCTTTGTGTTTGTTCTTCTTTTTGTTTTCTGTCAAAATCATATGGTCACTTGATCATAGTTTAAATGCCCAACTTTGGCTGTTTAAACAGCAATTAACTATTAACATAAAAATTGAATTCAGAGTTTAAATAATGTTTGATCGTTGATCAAAGATGATTGACCAGTCAAAAGTTGGGCCTTAGTAATATGGTTCTATACATTTTGGACGAGACTTATTGACCCTCTAAGGGCCACTTTCTCAATGTCTGGTTAACGTGTCTGCTTACTAATCGGTACTTTAATTTATCGGAACGATATGCTACCCGCTAAGGTTTGTAATTTTCTAATACTGCGGTTAATTTAATAGGATGTTACATGATTTACGTTGGCACCTCCAATGAAATGTACGCCTATATTCTAGTTGTCAGCACTGTAAGATTAGTTTTTGTGGTGCAAAGCGTAATTTATACAAATTATGGCGGAAAAAAATCAAAGTCTTCGTCGGAAGAACTTCTCAGTGGCCGAAGAACTTTTACTTGTAAACCTGGTGGAAGAATTTAAATACTTAAATCATAACAAAATTAAAACAAAACAGCTGTTTGAATTTATCGTTCCGATAAACTACTAACGGACGTTATACTTCTTGTTAACGTTGTCGTTACGATAAAAGATAACGGGGTATTGAGAAAGTGGCCCTAAGTTATATACTCTTCGACAAAAGTTCTTATTTCTGGCAAAGTTTTTGCTGGATGTCGTCTGTGTACTAGTTCAAAAATAGTTACTGAATATTTTTACTGGAAAAGTACGCAGACAGACCTATTTTAGTCGTTCTTTTTCAGTACAAATATCCAGTACCTACATATATTTCATAGAGTAAGCATGATTTTGCTCTCTCAAAAAAAAAAATATCCCAAACAGTACCCAAATGATATCCTGGAAAAACTTGCATGAAATTAGAACTTTTGTATGTAAACAGCTGATTAGTAATTTGAACATTTGAAAAACTACAAGATATAACATGAATAGTACAAGTTCATTAAAGAACAGTGAAAATTTGTTATTTATGGCCGTTATTTTTTTCTTGATTTTGTTTGTTTACTTAAAACATATGTATGTTTGAAAAACTTGAAAGTTCTACATCACTGAACTATCATGTTACTCTGTCTTGATTTCTCGTTAGAAGTTTTTAGGAGCAAACTAATAGGGCGTTTACATGAACTCGATCTTTCAAATCGACTCGATAATCGGCAATTATCATTATCATGTGATTTCTCATACATTTTTTGTAACCAAGATCGAGTAAATTTACTTCGACAATGTTATTATCATGCCAAAAATCATTTCAACCGCAGAATTGTATACGAACTTTCAGTATGATGCTGTTGTGAATAGGAAATGGAAATCGAAATGTAAAGGAAATGTACTTCACTGAACATGTACATTAATGACAACACATATAAACATGATTGACATAAGAGGTTGAGTTATAAGAATAACTGATTTTACTTTATTTATTTTCTAAATACTTACAAAAATTCAAAAAATTTTAAATATGTTCCATACATAAATTTCGTTAATTAAATAAAAAGTTTTAGTTAATGTATGAGAAGTTCATACTAGAGGTTTACGCCGATTGTTCCTGCTTCGGCGGCGGCGTAGTGACCTTGGCAAACCGGCGGCGGTGGCTTGGTCGGCTAACATGGTTTCGGTTAACGGCGGCAAGACCAGCGTTTCCAGTAAAGGCTGGCACCATGCAATACGCTAAGTATGCCAATGTCATGATCGAACACAGTTTTGTGTTTGACTTGAATCAAACATAACATTACGTACAGCATTGCAAGGAAATTAAGCTGACTATTATTAGGAAATATTCTGATTGTGGTTGTGTGTAGTTTATAGTTTGCGTGTTGTAAATTCGGACAATGCCATTATTTGATCGATTATATGAAAGATTAAATAAAATGTTATACGCCGCTGAACCACGCCGCCGCCGCGCCGGTTTCCAGTTAGTCAAGCGGCGGCGCTGCAAAAAACTCAAAGAACGGCGGCGGCGGTGGCGTGGCTCGGCGGTGTAAACCTCTAGTTCATATTACAAGCTTACAAGGTCAGGAACACTTTTCTAATTAAAATATTGACATTATTAATTTAAAGTTTTTTTTTTTCAAAAACTGCCACCTCCAGAAGGATTTCAACAAAACATCCTTATTTTTTTTACTGAATAACAGCTGTTTCTTGTAAGCAAATATAGAATTGGAAATCTACCTCTCGTTTCGGTATAAAGCTATATTCAGATGTATTTGGATTTAATAGTTTTTGCGATTTCATTTACATAATCAGCTGGTTTTTGTACAGCAAGACATTCATACATATGTACAAGGTGGCGCAAAAGTAAACTTCCGATGTTTTTTGGCTGTAATTTAAAAAAAAATGAAAAACTTTGGTTCTTCTTGTGGATTATTTTTATTTGGTCTTTTAATTTTTTTACATCAAGTCGAGAATATGATGTCATGTAAATGGCCGCCACCACAGTTGATTGTAATTTGAGCCCTTTTTATGGCATTTTCCATCACTTTGGCCAAAACTTCCGGCGATAGGTCCTCACATTCTTGACGGATATTGTCTTTAAGAGCTGCAAGAGTCTGAGGCTTGTTGACATAAACCCGCGACTTCAAAAAGCCCCACAAAAAGAAGTCTGGAGCTGTCAAATCAGGCGATCTTGCTGGCCAGTGCAAATCGCCAAAACGGGAGATTATGCGCCCGGGAAATGCATCCTTCAGCATATCGGTTGTGGCACGTGCAGTGTGTGCCGTTACACCGTCCTGTTGGAACCACATGTTTTCCAATCCCAATTCATCAAGTTGCGGCAAAAAGAACTCGTTGATCATTGCTCTGTAGCGTGGCACGTCGTCTGGTCGATGTCGACGGCGCTTCCATGACATCCTCGGCTACAGCAGCAATATTCTCTGCAGAACGGCTACTCCGGGGCCTGCCACGCCTGGCAGCATCTCGTGTTGTGCCAGTCTCTTCGAGGCGAGCGGCTAAACGTCGCAGTGTTTCACCAGTAGGCGTTGGACGGCCAGGAAATCTGCGACGAAATTCACGTTGTGCCAAAGTCACCGACCGATTATTGGTCAAATAAATAGTCAGCAATATTCCGCGTTCTGGAGCAGTGTAGCGTAACATTGTTTATTAACGTGCATTTCGCATGTGCTTACTACACAAATGTCAAAACAGAACTGACATTAGGGGCCAATCGCAAAATTTATAGCATTTTCTGATAGGAGGATTACTTTTGCGCCACCTTGTATGTATGTTTAGTGGGTTATAATCTCGGAAACATCGAAATCGCCATATACCTGAACATCGTTTAAGCATGGCATTATATACATAGTTTAAGCCAGTAACGGTAGTTATTGAGGGGATATTCTGATTTATATATTGTTCAAAAATATACACGTCACTTGCATACTAATTGAGATATCTTGCTTGGTTCTCAGTTTAGTAAACTGGTTCCCAGTACAGACTGTTCACGCAGAAATAAACTACATATGTGTTATAAAAATCAAAAGAAAAAAGCCAATACGATATATTCGAACTTTGTTGTTTCAAGTCTTTTTCACTACCGGTTTTACAAGTTTTCTTGTCCTGGACCACCAAAAATATCAAAATGCGACAGTTATAGAATCCTAAAGAGATACGAATAACAATGGAACGAATGGCTGAATGACTAAACTGAAATGAATGACTTCGACGGCATTGTTGTTGTTATTGGTATTCCTATGGATGTCGTAAACAACCTGTATCAACAACAAACATACTGGACACAACATAACCCAGCAGCAAATAGAGGTGGCTTGCATGCCTCCTAATAGGCCTATTAAGACAGTCAGAAGACCCAAACTACAAATGAAATCGTAATTTCAAATTAAGATAGGACGCCATAAGAAGGGGAGGCAGGGCATTTCCCTTTTCTTGACAGGCCTGCTTGCTGGCCTGCAGAGATAAGGTGTCGTAGAAGGCCTTCCCTTTCAGTCCTTCTGGGAGCCTTCTAATGGAGGGGTTTCTTTCATGAGTGCAAAAGATAATTTTTAAAAGACTCAGGAAAAAATAAGAAATATGTGCGAATTTTTTACACATTTACAATGTTCAGACATTTTTATGTCTCCTAGCTAAAATATAACCACTAACTTTGAACATAATAAAGTTTTTTTTTTTAAATCTGCAGCCCC
Source organism: Phaonia tiefii (assembly GCA_963931995.1). Classification (NCBI taxonomy): domain Eukaryota; kingdom Metazoa; phylum Arthropoda; class Insecta; order Diptera; family Muscidae; genus Phaonia; species Phaonia tiefii. The sequence continues at coordinate 259,618,047 of OZ008370.1, forward strand.
AGGATTCGAACCACGACCTCAACACTTGCAGCCGTATGTGTTACCTACTCAGCTACCTCATGTTCTGATTTTATTACGACAAACTTCGAACGTGTAGAAATACGAGATATCACGAACAACAGCATCCCTTTTGCATTACTTTAGTAGGCCTTCCCACAGGCCTGCTTGGAGAAGGGAAGTGTGGCTGCCAGTAGGCCTACTTAAATAACAGAAGTGTGCATGTCTATGGGATAATTTGGAAGGTATAGAGAGGGTCTCCTGACAGACTTGCATTCGCAAGGATAACAAGAATGTCTATCGGATCGTTTTGTTCCTTTCGATGAGGCCTCTTTCCAGGCCTCCTTCAAGAAGCGAGATGTAAATGTGTACCGAATTTTTTACCATTCTATGAAAAGGAGGGCCTGTATGAATAATGCCTGCTAGGAGAAGGCATAGTTGAATGTCAACAATCAGTAGGCATATTTGCAGGCATACTTTAAGAATGACTCAGCGCTTACTGTACTGGGAATGACCAAAACCAGTATGTACATATGTTGTTATTGCGGCATAATTATTTCAACAGAATATTAGGGAGGCCCTCAATTATGTCAGTATAAAGAATTAACAAAAATTCAAAATTATTCTAATTTGCTCTTAGGGAAAAAATGGTATAAACAAAATTAAATCAGCTGTTCAAACGACTGATCCTTTGCAATGAATAAGAATAACCCACAATTCAATCCAGTGGAAAGACTATGAATTAGCAAATTGATAGAATGCAGAGTAGATAGGTGAAAGAGCGATAAACAACCAGAAGCAAACCATGCAGCCAACTAAGCTTAAATAGGGTTTGATTGATAGTAATGACAGCTAAATTATGTTTCATTTCGATTGCATCGAATTGAAATATTCAATCCCTTTTATTTCTGTCCCCTTTATGTCCAACCAAAGTGTAAAATACAATAAAAAAATACAATACAAACTCGATGAAATTTCCTACTACCACTAAACAAACTTTATGCTACTAGGGGGTATCACAGCTGATCGACTATGTAGTAGGAAATTAATAGAAATCAGAGTGGATAGGCAAATGAGCGATAAGCATCCAGAAGCAAACCATGCAGCAAATTAAGTTTGAATAGAATTTGATTGATACTAATGACAGTTAAAATATGTTATATTTTGGTCGCATCGAGCGAAAACGCGCATTCCCTATTATTTCTATATCCAACCATATGTCCGTATTATGTACAACTACAGAGTAAAAGACAACCGCAACTCGAACTCATAGAATAACACATACGTAGAAGGTTTTATTCGCTCAATAAATTAAACGTCATAGGTACGATGGAAATTAAACAGCGGAGGGTGGAAAATATGGGTTCAATAATACCAGATGGTGGCAATAGTATACAGCGATCCGCAAAGGAACTACACCCGAATTTCGTGTTTTTGTGGCAAACTAGTTGTGTTAAATACAATACAAATGAATACCAACGTTAAAAGTCAACAAAAAAGTGCAAAATACATTTAAATTTTTCAGTTCTACACCAAAACGACAGGAAATAGTTAAGTGAACATATTTTGTAACTCCACCTGGTGTATGTAAACATTTCCACAGACCTACCGAGAGAGTGTGAAATGAAACGTCAGATGAGAGAATAAGTTCTTCTATAGTATGTGTTATTCTATGCTCGAACTCGAGACTATTATTTGACTGATATATTTGACGCTAATTTTCGATAAGTCAATTTAAATTCAAAATTATCTGATGGGGAGACAAATTTTTTTCCGATTCTTTTGAAATTACCGATATTTAAAATTCGAAAAAAACGCATAACGATTTTTGAAACAAAGTAAGGGTTCTACCTAAACCAGGGAGGAAAGCGTAAACCCGCTCATAATAGGTGTTGTTGGCATCTATTCTTATGAGAGCTCCCAAAATAGTGCTGACGCAAATTTTAAAAATTTCAACTTTGACAGAACGTAAAGAGAGCAAGTAAAGCCAAAAAAATAAGAGCGCACAAAAAGAGTAATAAAATACAGATTTCAACAAAATGATAACAAGTGTATTTAGCCAAAACAAAACCTTTATCTTATGTGCGATTTTATTGTGTAAATAGACGAATTTAGTATAGACACATTAATTCTCTCAATAAATTAAACGTCATAGGAATGGTTGCAAGTAAACATTGGATGGTGGAAAGCATGGGTTTAATAATACCAGATAGTGGCATTGGAATACTACGTCCAACAAAGCAACACCAACCGCATTTCATGTTTTTCTGACAAAATATTTGTGTCAAATACAATGCAAATGTATACCAACGATAGTAGTCAACAAAAAAGTGCAAAATACATTTAAATTTCACAGATCTATCATTTCCACAAACCTACGATGAAGAGTGTGAAATGAATCGTCAAATGAGAGAATTAATGTGTCTATACTAAATTCGTATATGGGTAGTTTACTTGTCAAATTGTTCACTTTCCCCAGGGCATAGACGAATACATACATAGATACATTTATTCTCTCATCTGACGTTTCATTTCACACTCTTCATCGTAGGTTTGTGGAAATGAGAGAAATTAAATTTAAAATTAACTTCCACCAGGTGGAGTTACAAAATATGTTCACTTAACTTTTTCATGTTGTTTTGGTGTAGAACTGAAAAATTTAAATATATTTTGCACTTTTTTGTTGACTTTTATCGTTGGTATACATTTGACCGAATGTAAAAATTTGGCAGGTTTACAAGATTGCATTTCACTGAATTGTGTGTGAAAGCGACACACACTCATACTCATAGAGTAAATATGGGTAGAGAAAATCATTCACTCACCAAATTTCTGACATTTGTCCTCGTGTGATGTGTACGTTTGATGTTGAAAAGGATTGCTTTACTAATACCAGATACAGGCAATGGTTCAAAACAACGAACAAAATAACAACAACGGCATTTCGTTTTGAGTGTTAAAATTAATGTGTTAAATACAACACAAATGTATGCTAACAATTAGAGTCAATAAAAAAGTTTAAAACACATTTAAATTTCACAGTTTTTCACCAAAATGGCATGAAAAATTAAAGCAAGAAGTTATTGTAATTCCACCTGGTGTATATCACTTTTCGTCAAACATCTCTCTATCACACCGACCGCATCACGAAGAGTGTAAAAGGAAACGTCAGATGAGACAAATGGCGGCTCTACTATAAATTTCATAGAGTAAATATGGGTAGAGAAAATCTTTCACTCACCAAATTTCTGACATTTGTCCTCGTGTGATGTATTCGTTTGATGTTGAAAAGAATTGCTTTACTAATACCAGATAGAGGCAATGGTTCAAAACAACGAACAAAATAACAACAACGGCATTTCGTTTTGTGTGTTAAAATTAATGTGTTAAATACAACACAAATGTATGCTAACAATAACAGTCAATAAAAAAGTTTAAGACACATTTAAATTTCACAGTTTTTCACCAAAATGGCATGAAAAATTAAAGCAAGAAGTTATTGTAATTCCACCTGGTGTATATAACTTTTCGTCAAACATCTCTCTATCACACCGACCGCATCACGAAGAGTGTGAAAGGAAACGTCAGATGAGACAAATGGCGGCTCTACTACAAATTTACTCTATGATAAATTTACTCTATGCTCATACTAATCTTCAAAATAATATGATTGTTGAGTTTATGGCTAAAATAGCAATCACACACGCACATGGATATTCATAGTGTGTTGTTCGGTATTTTATCTACAAATAATTTCTTTTGTCAAAATTTTCATATTTGATTTGACACAGCTTAATCACAAATATTTCTTCACAACACAAAAAATTATTCAAGACTATCTATCACGGCGAAAAACCCAGCCTTGCCTCTAAATGAAAAATTTCGGTATGGAGAGTTACCACCTATCCCCGATTTACCTTGGCACTACTTTATAATCTATCTATGCACTACATTTTGTTTCTAACGCATGTAGTGTTACTTTCGTTTGTTAAAATTATCGAAATGCCAAAATTCCGGTCCCCAACAATTATCAAACAATTCTTTCCGTACGTGATGTTGCTTACGAAATTTTCGCAAAGAAACCTCCGTATTCAGTTCTTGTGAAATTTTCGTAAGCAATTTTGCCATTTGTCTCTATACCGAAATTTTTGCTGTAGAGAGTTACCACCTATCTTTGATTTGCCATGCAAACATTTCATTTATAATTCCTCGTAAGGACTCCATTTTATTTGTAACGCACGTGGTGTTACTTATTGAAATTAAATTATCGAAATGTCAAAATTCCGGTCGCAAACAATTATCAAACAAAATAACTTTGGCGTAACAACCCTGCAATTGATTTTGCTTATGACATTTTCCCAAAGAGCTGAGTTCCCATAGAATAATACATACATAGATAAACTTATTCTCTCATCTGACGTTTCATTTCACACTCTCATCGTAGATTTGTGGAAATGAGAGCAATTAAATTTAAAATTAACTTACACCAGGTGGAGTTACAAAATATGTTCACTTAACTCTTTCCTGTCGTTTTGGTGTAGAACTGAAAAATTTTAATATATTTTGGACTTTTTTGTTGACTTTTATCGTTGGTATACATTTGTATTGTATTTAACACAACTAGTTTGTCACAAAAACACGAAATTTGGTTGTTGTTCCTTTGTGGATCGCTGTATACTATTGCCACCATCTGGTATTATTGAACCAATATTTTCCACCATCCAATGTTTACTTTCCATCGTACCTATGACATTTAATTTATTGAGCGAATAAAAGCTTCTATGGTATGTGTTATTCTATGTGAGTTCCAAGCAAATGGAAAGTGAAAGGAATTTTTCGGGTCATGACATTTTCGTTATGTTTTATAAACGTACTTCTTATGGCAATGAAAATTTCATAGAAATGGACAATTTTGTTGCTGAGAGTTACCACCTGTCTTTGATTTACCTTGAAAATTGTTCATTAATAATTTGTCTTCGTACTCAATTTTATTTCTAATGCATGTGGTGTTACTTTTGGTTGTTAATATCATAGATTAATTTATAAATAGATTTGTTATCTCTTTGCGCTTTTTCAATGAGGAAATGAAGTTCTGTTAGCAACGTCGAACAAACTCATGCATTTGTAGTTTTGTGCATTCACGATGTTCATATATTTACATATTTTGAACATTCACAGTAACAATTTCAGCTGTGTTTGTCTTTTCTTGACGTGCAAACACAAGTTCGCTGCTCTTCTCTTAAATTAATCTATGGTTAATATTATCGAAAAGTCAAAATTCCGGTCCCAGCCAATTATCAAACAATTGTTTTCGTACAAAATAAATTTGGCGTAACAACCCAGTAATTGATTTTACATACAAAATGTTCGCAAAGAGGTTCGCAAAGGGTTCATGAAATTTTCGTTATTTTTTATACACGCACTTCTTACGGCAACGCACTTCTTAAAAGCTGAATACCGGGCTTGATCTCCAACTGGAAAATTTTGTTGCTGAGAGTTACCACCTATCTTTGATTTACGTTGAAAATGTGAAATTTAGATTGAAATATAGCACTACATTCAAAAATCACCACTGGAGGAACGGATTTCGGGGGCCTGACTCAAGTCTTTTAAAGGGGTTTCCAATAGGAAACGGTGGATGTTAAAATTTAATAAAACAAGTTGCATATTGATCTGAACAATTTTTTTATTTTAAAGGGCTATCAATGGCATTATGTGTGGAATATGACATCGTTAAAACGGCCGTCGCGGGCATCCGAGAGGCCAAATTTGCAATGTCTCTGGCGCATACATCAGACTGAACTTGAGCGATGGCACGGTCGTTTGTGGATTATTGACATAGACCCACGACTACAGGAAACCGCTCAAGAAAAAGTCTAACGGGATCGCATTGCACGATCTCAGTGCCCACTTCACGTCACCTCTGCGTGAGGTAACCATGCCCTCAAATCGGTCGTGCAGAATGTCTATCAGATGTGGGACGTCCCAAATCCGCCAATTTAGCTTGTTGACGTACTCGTTCATCCAAACATAGACCTCGTCGCAATACTGTCAAAATCTACCTATCAATTTTGGAAGATTCAACACTATGTAACGACTGCTGCACTGATACGCAGAGCTTTATGGATTGGTTCCTCATAAAACGCTTCGAAGCAAACTTATGCCGAGGAAAAGTTTTCAATCGTTTTCTTTCACGAATAAAGCTATTGTGTTTTTAAAAATAAAGTCAAGAAATTGTGTGTATATTGACACTTGATTAAAATGTTTATTTGTTGTAAATGACAATGATGTTTAATACTGTTCTTTTGTATTAACCAATCGCTGAATAGTCTAAAATTTGTACTCGTATCTGTGTTGTGAATTACACAACTGACGAAGAGTTGTTTATTTTGCTTCATATCTAAAACTTTTCTCAACTCATTTAGATGCACCAGTGTAAGGCATTATCCTATTTGTCAGGCTATAATATAACTCTAGTACACCTCGCTGCCTGCCAAACATTGCGCCATTCCACGAGCCTGACAAAATTGCGGCAAATAGTTAGTTGGGCAGTATAATGTGTAAGACATTCAATCGCTGATTCTGCCAAGGAACCGGAAACGTCAACAACATTTAAATTCATCTTGTATTTCCGTAATTGGGTAAAATACATCCCACCACTTTACAAACAATGAAGGAAAATCAATAACACTACGTCACTGTACATGTTTCGCAATTATATCATGCACTTTGTGACCAAAGGGGTGTTTTCGCCAAACTGCGAAACGAAGACAGACTGATAAGTGGGGGATATAGTGTACTAATTACTTATGGATATGTAAAATGAATCGAAAATGTGGACGCATGTAATTCACAGTGAAACATTGAACAAGTTGGTGGAAAGAGAAAATATAGCATAACACTAGTCAATAAAATGCTTGTGTGTTAACTAAAAATCTATATTCCTTAGACGGATTTAAGCAAATCTGTGTTAAATATAGTGTCAACGTTAACTGCGAGTATTGGCTTTGAAATAGACATGAACTGTGTAAGGCAAAGGTCGCATTTAGGGTAAATACTTTGGCGTGAAAACAAACAATACATTAAACTTATAAATGATTTTTGTGTTAAACTTGCAAAATAATATTGTTCGGTGTTTGTCAAAAGTTTGAATATTGTGTTGGTATGATATTAATGTGCAGATTACGACACTGATTTCAATAATTTTAAATTGACCCGCTATTGTTAGTTCTTTGCTGTGAAATTCGAAAACTGCCTCATTTATGCCTTTTTAAAAATCAACATTAACAAGGTGACACAAAAGGGCATAGACTTACACCAGGTAGAGTTAGAACAAGCACAGTTGACTTAACTCTTTCATGTCGTTTTGGTATAGAACTGTGGAATTTAAATGTATTTTGCAGATTTTTGTTGAGTTTTATTGTTGGTATACATTTGTGTTTTATATAACACAACTATTTTACCCATAGAGTAATCTCATAAAAATGGTTTCCCATTACATCCCATGAAGGGACAGGGGAGAGATTCTCACAATCACTGAGCTGTGCGCTTTCCAGTTTTCACTCACTGATTGGGACCTACAGTTTTACACCGATTCCGAACGGTATTTTGAGAAGCTTTTTCATGGCTAAATACTCGATGGTGTCGCCGTCACTATGCGAGGTGACCGCCGCCAAAAGAAATTTTTAAGGTGGTCTAAGCAGGGATCGAACCTAGGATCTCATGTACAAGAGGCGCGCACACTACCATTGCACCACCGACGGTAATCTCATACTGGAGAGAATATTTGGCTCATTCCTTTTACACTCTTCTTGATGCGGTCGGTGTGATACAGAGATGTTTGACGAAAAGTGATATATACCAGGTGGAATTACAATAACTTCTTGCTTTAATTTTTCATGTATTTTTGGTGAAAAACTGTGAAATTTAAATGTGATTTACACTTTTTTATTGACTGTTATTGTTAGCATACATTTGTGTTGTATTTAACACAATAATTTTAACACACAAAACGAAATGCCGTTGTTGTTATTTTCTCTATCTGGTATAAGTAAAGCAATTCTTTTCAACATCGAACGTAAATATCACACCAGGCCAAATGTCATAAAATTGGTGAGAGAACTATTAGGTCTACTATAAGTATTAATGCAAGGAAACGTCAGATGAGCCAAATATTCTCTCTAGTATGAGATTACTCTATGGAAACTATATTTGAATGTTACACGAGGACTGTGAGAAAATCTTTTATTTTAAACAGGAAGTGAGAAACCAATTTGTGAAAAAACATAAAAGTATATAGATATAATCCACCGAAAAATATGGTACGATACGTGTAGACATATTCACATTTTACGCCGTATATACCAAGAATTTGATATGCTTTGGACAAAAACAACGCTTGACATATAATTTTCTATACAAAATCAAAAGAAGTTCATTAAAGTCTATGTATCGATAAGACGAATATGCCCAGTTGATATATCTTACCACTCTGAATCGCATATATTTTTTTAATTTTACTAGTATTACCATAAATTGAGGTGAAATGAGACTTTTAAACACACCCAGCAAAAATAAAATGAAGTAGTTCTAGTAGATGTTATTATTTTTGTACATCTTCTGCAACACTATGTGCATATTTAATGCAATTTTGACGCTGATCAATAACAACTCCGAAAAATCTACATTTGCATCGCATCCATTATGAGTATTATGATGCAAATTTATTAAAGAGCTAAAGGGATAGCGGACAAGTACAAAGATGCCTAAATATATTACTTGTATTTAATTTGTATTTACTTACTTTCAAATTGATTTTCATTTCCTTTCTTTTTCACCTGTTGACAGAAGCTTTTGGAGTACTAATAAAAGGACAATTAATAAAATAATTAGTTAAACCCTAAAGTTGTTGCTTAAAGTCAGAACTTTTTAATAGCATATCACTTCTTGCCAAGTTTCAAATGACAAGAAATTTACAAATTGTTGAAATAATAGTTTTGGTTGCTCGTTTGCGGACGAAATATAGCATAACAATTTTAGCATAAACTGCACTTCCAAACAGTCAAACAGGAAGTAGTGCTGCATTGGACAACGCAATATTAAAAGAAGTACTTCTGCACCTAAATTAGCACTACATCTTACCAAGGAGTTGTGGTGCAAATTCTACTTCTTGGTATACTCTTTTTTTGCTGGGACAAACGTTGAATCTGACGCCACTATTGACGCCTTCACAAACATACAACTAATTGTGGGCACTTGTCTGGAGGAACTATTATTTTGAATGACACAAATTAACATACTTGTGATATTTTTAAATTATAACTGTTTGTATGTGGTTACAAGTTCGTATTTATCTCCCCCCCCCCAAACCCCCGCCCACCCCTTGCGTAACCACACACATCACCGTGGGGAATGACGTTTACTCATTAACCACAGGGTATGGGGGAAATAATGGGTAGCTAGCCACGACGATGGGAAATTACACTTTTACCCATTACCCACGGCGATGGGTAATGTCTTACCCAGGGTAACCCATCTCCATTTTTGATCGAAAATGTGAAAAATTTAGAAAAATTTCTATATATTGGAAACGGAGGAGCGTCCAATCGAAAAATAACCAAATTTTGGGGGTTTCTAAGGGGTTTCCATACAGAATGTTTCACAGAATCTCCAAAGAATTCCAAAAAATCGCCAAAACAAGCAAAGCGCTAAAATAAGAAAAATGGCTATAACTCAGAAACGGTGCGCCCAATCGCAAAAATAATATAAATTATCCCCATAGGAGGCTTTAGCCTATGGGTGTCTTGAATAAGACATCACTTTTTTTTTGGTTTAAAAATCGCTAAAACTAAAATTTCTCGTATCAAAAATCGCTAAAACCCTGTTATGCCAATATCTCCGAAACGGAACGTCCAATCGAAAAAATACCTGATTTTTAAAGGAAGGGTTTTTCATAAAGTGGTCCAATCGTATGAAAAATTTTGTTTTTTCAAAAAATTAACAAAAGAAAATGGCTTAAATAAAAAACGGCTGTAACTCGGAAACGGGGCGTCCAATCGCAAAATCAATAACTGTTACCTCCATATGAAGCTTTAACCAGTGGCTGTCGATTTTTTATTTGAAACATTTTAGTTTAACGGATGTTTTATGAAAGGCCATCCAATGGTTAAATCCTCCTCTGGAGGTAACAAATTTATTATTTTTGTGATTCGACGCACCGTTTTCGAGTTATAACTTTTTTTTATTTTAGCGATATTATTATTTTGGCGATTTAAAAAAAAAAATTCAATACGAAATGGATCACTTTGAAACCGGCAAAAAATAGTTATTTTTTCTATTCGACGCTCGTTTCCGAGATACACACATATTTTCCAATTTTTTCATATTTTCGATCAAAAATGTGATGGGTTACCCAGGGTAACCCATTAACCACGAAATACGAACCCTGGTTACATATAATAGTAAGATTTTTCTTTTTCATTTTAAAATAAAAACATGTATTTTTTGAGATATGTAGTTGTGATTTTTTTTATTGGATTTTAAAGAAGACATGTTCCGATTAAGTATGGAATAAAATATCCGTCAAATGGGCCCACGGCTCTGATGACAGGTCATTATTACTCTTTTCATGAATCAGAATATCTTGAGATAATTTCTTTTGGAAATCGTTGCTGTAATAAATCGATTGTTTCATGCGCGGTGTAGCAGGTGGCGCCGTCTTGCTGAAACAACATGTTGTCCAGATCTATGCCGTCCAGTTGAGGACACAAGAACTCCGTTATCGTGTTCCTATAACGAATTCCGTTCACAGTCACTGCAATTTCGGCCTTATCTTCAAAAAGTAAGACCCTATCACGCCGCCTGACCTTTCTCATGGATTGCATGACGATTTTCTGAGGCCCAAATTCGACAATTTTGTGTATTCACGAAGCCATTCATATGGAAATGCGATTCGGCTTTTAAAACATTTGCATTGACTTCACTTTGCTACAGTACCCACTGAACGAATTTCCGACGCTTTCCATGGTCTGCTGGTTTGAGCTCCTGAGTAAGTTGAATTTTGTATAATAATTTTAAGTTGTTGAGAACGATTTCGAATTGATATATTCGGGTTTTCGGCGACACTCTCGTTTACAGCAATCTTTTCAAGAGGTCGACCGGCCGGTGACGCCCAGCAGTCTTATTGTCTATAACCGACCCAGTCTCTTCAAATTTGTTGACCACTCTTCGAATGGTTGACACATTAGGCGCACTTTCTCGACTGAAAATTCTTCGAAGTTTGCAAGCCGTCTCAGCATAACTTTCCAAATTTCTTTAATAAGTTTTCACATATATAACTCGTTGTTCTTTCGTAAAGCGCTCCATTTTTAATAATCAGCATAATCATATTTGACAGCTGTCAAATTTCAGAGTTGCCACTTGCACAAATTTCACTAAATTTTTGAAAGTGCAATTTTACCGAGACACCCTTTATTTGAATATAAAATACACAATTTTAATAAAAATATTTTTTTTTCTATAAAATTCATAATGGAATATGACATCAACAAATGATTCTGACAGCCATTAACGCCAAGTAATTAGTTGAGCCTGTGAAAATATAAGTTGGTGCAACCGAATTTCAACTACATTTTTCATTGATCCAACAAATTGAAGTTTAACCCCTACAGGATGATTTGATTGCTAGAACTAAAACTCGATTGACATATCACATTTATTTCTTGTTGCTGCGGCTTCAACTAAATATTTCAGTTCTTGCAACCAAAACTGAATTACAAATCAATTGATATGCACAACATTTGGTGATACGGAACACAGTTATTGATAATCACAACCGACTAATGTGATAGTCTGAGGAACCGCCAAATTTTTGTTGGCTGTAAATATAGTTGTGACAACGAATCTCTTCTCTGTGTGTCCGAAATTGTTGCAAAGAGCTGAGCACCAAGAAAATGAAAAGTGAGCAAAATTTTCGGTGCATGAAAATTTCGGTATTGAAAATTTCATAAAAACTGAATACTGGCCTTTAAATAGAAAAATGGAATGTAAACAAAATAACCAAAAGAACTCAAATGGTCCTTGAATATGGCCATAACCATAGAGTAAATTTATAGTAGAGCCGCCATTTGTCTCATCTGACGTTTCCTTTCACACACTTCGTGATGCGGTCGGTGTGATAGAGAGTTGTTTGACGAAAAGTGATATACACCAGGTGGAATTACAATAACTTCTTGCTTTAATTTTTCATGCCATTTTGGTGAAAAACTGTGAAATTTAAATGTGTTTTAAACTTTTTTATTGACTGTTATTGTTAGCATACATTTGTGTTGTATATAACACATTAATTTTAACACACGAAACGAAATGCCGTTGTTGTTATTTTGTTGGTTGTTTTGAACCATTGCCTCTATCTGGTATTAGTAAAGCAATTCTTTTCAACATCAAACGTATACATCACACGAGGACAAATGTCAGAAATTTGGTGAGTGAAAGATTTTCTCTACCCATATTTACTCTATGGCCATAACCTTTTTATGTTTCACTAATACATTTACATTATATATTTGTATTGTATTTAACCATAGAGTAAATCATCCTATAGAGAATATTTGGCTCATCTGACGTTTCCTTTAACACTCTTCTTGATGCGGTCGGTGTGATAGAGAGATGTTTGACGAAAAGTGACATACACCAGGTGGAATTACAATAACTTGTGACTTTAATTTTTCATGTCGTTTTGGTGAAAAACAGTGAAATTTAAATTTGTTGTACACTTTTTTATTGACTGTTATTTTTAGCACAGATTTTTGTTGCATTTAACACAATAATTTTAACACACAAAACGAAATGCCATTGTTGTTATTTTGTTCATTGTTTTGAACCATTGCCTCTACCTGGTATTATTAAAGCAATTATTTTCAACATCGAACGTTAATATCACACCAGGCCAAATGTCATAAATTTGGTGAGAGAACTATTAGGTCTACTATAAGTATTAGTCTATGTATTTAACCAGGGGGATTCTATAGCACAGCTGATCGAAAAGGTACTAACTAGCCCGATGATGGAGAATGAGAGAGCAAAGATTGCAGGAACTAATTTTAAATGTTGTTTATTGATACTAATGACAGCTAAATTACGTTTTATATTGTTTGCATTGAACGAATATACGTACGCATTCCCTTTGATTTCTGCCGGTTTTATGTCCAACGAAAGTGTAAAATTGGTCAAATATAGCAGCAAATAATACTCTATGAAATGGTCTACTACCTCGTCGTCATGAAGAGGCATCGAAGAGAGTAATGGAAACTCTTAAGTATTACTCTCTGATTTAACTCAACTATATTTCAACACACACACGAAATGCAGTTGTTGTTTGAACGAAGTTCCATATCGCACGTTGCGAGATTGGGGCTGAATGAAAAAAAATTAAACAACTTTTTTTAACACTATTATGCTACAACCCAGTATTATCAACTACATTGGGTAGTTTTGCTTTGGTTTGTGTCTAGATTAACATATGTTGGAAAATTTATTGTTCAATGGGAAGTTTTCTAGGTGAAGCCTGTAACCAATATTTAGTATATATAGGGTTTTTCAACAGAGACGCTACAAAAGTACATCGATAGGGACAGTAAACGAGGTTTGCCATTTCATCATGGAAAGATATACGAGCCAACGACGAGTCGAAATTATTAAAATTTACTACCGAAATTTGGAGTCAGTGGCCTCAACTTTAAGAGCGCTACGTCCAATTTATGGTCGTCATAATCGTCCTACCAGATCAACAATTGAGCGTCTAGTGGAAAAATTTGAATCCACAGGCACAGTACAAAATGTTCCCGTGCCAGTGAGACAAAGAAGTTCCCGTAGTGTCGAGAATATTGCTGCCGCTGAGGCTTCAGTTCAAGAAAGTCCAAATGTGTCTCTCACACGTCGTTCTCAAGCGTTGGGCATCTCTGTGACGTTGTTGTGGCGAATTTTGCGAAAAGATCTTGGCCTACATCCTTACAAGATCAAATTGACGCAAGAACTGAAGCCGCTTGACCACCATAAGCGTCGTATGTTCGTGAATTGGGCTGAGCAACAACTTGAAAATGATTCGGATTTTCATCAGAAAATCATCCTCAGCGATGAGGCTCATTTCTGGCTGAATAGCTTCGTCAATAAGCAAAATATGCGTTATTGGTCAGACAGAAATCCACACGTAATCCATGAGTCATCATTGCATCCCGAAAAAATTACGGTTTGGTGCGGTTAATGGGCCGGCGGCGTCATTGGGTCGTACTTTTCCGTGATGATCTAGACCGGCACATTACTGTGAATGCGAATCGCTACCGTTCAATGATAACCGAATATTTTTGGCCCCAATTGGATAATATGGACTTGGAGGACATGTGGTTCCAACAGGACGGCGCCACAAGCCACACAGCGAATGCCACAATCAATTTATTGGAAACCAAGTTTGGTGAACGTATTATCTCACGAAATGGCCCAGTCGATTGGCCGCCTCGGTCGTGCGATTTAACGCCGTTAGATTATTTCCTGTGGCGCTACGTCAAGTCTATGGTCTATGCCAACAAGCCAGCGACGATTGATGAACTTCGTACGAATATCGAACGTGAAATTGCAGCAGTATCGGCCGATTTATGTTTGAAAACCGTCGTAAATTGGGTTCAGCGTCTGGACTTCTGCAAGCGTGCCCGTGGTGGACATGCAAAAGAAATCGAGTTCCATATATAAAGGCATCGAACGTACTTTCACAGGAATAAAGAATTTCATTGGTATCTAAAACCGGTTTTGTTTTATTTAAAAAAATTTGTGTAGCGCTCGTATTGAAAAACCCTTTATTGTAGTTTTGAACCCAATAAAACGTAAATTTAGAAAAGCCAAAGTGAAAGAAGTTTAAGAAAAAACATTTTCTTAAATAAGTGACTTTTCTTAAACAAAGTAAATTTTCTTAAAAAAATGCCTTATTTTACAGAAGCACCTTTGCTAAAAAAAAAAGTAAATTTTCTTACAAAAAGTACCTTTTCTTAAACAAGTAATTTTTTTTAAATACGAACCTTTACTTAAAAAAGTAAATTTTCTTACAATAAATTGCCCTTTCTCAAAAAACTATATTTTCTTTAAAGAGTCCTTTTTTGTGAAACAAAATAACTTTTCTTGAGGTAAGTACTTACACTTAAAAATTTACCTTTTCTTGAAAAAAGGACCAATTCTAAAAAAAAATTCCATTTCTTAAAAACCCCTTTTCTTAAAAAAAAACACCTTCTCTTAAAAAAATAAATTTCTTACAAACATTTTTTGTAAAACTTTTCTTAAATAAGTGAATTTTCTTAAAAAAAGAAATTTTCTCAAAAAAGTACCTATTCATATTCTTAAACAAAGTACCTTTTCTTAAAAAAATACCTTATCTTAAAGAAATACCTTTGCTTAAAAAAGTAAATTTTCTTACAAGAAGTACCTTTTCTTAAAAAAGTAATTTTTTTTAAATAAGAACATTTTCTTAAAAAGGTAAATTTTCTTACAATAAATTGCCTTTTCTCAAAAAACTATCTTTTCTTTATAGAGTACCTTTATTGTTTTGTGAAACAATAAATTATCTTGAGATAAGTACTTACACTTAAAAATTTACGTATTCTTGAAAAAAGGACCAATTATAAACAAAATTCCCATTTCGTAAAATAACCTTTTCTCCAAAAAATACCTTCTCTTAAAAAATATACTTTCTTACAAAATTTGTTTGTATAAATTTTCTTAAATAAGTGAATTTTCTTAAAAAAAGGAAATTTTCTTAAAAAAAGGAAATTTTCTTAAAAAAGTACCTATTCATATTCTTAAACAAAGTACCTTTTCTTAAAAAAAATACCTTATCTTAAAGAAATACCGTTGGTTAAAAAAGTACATTTTCTAACAAAAAGTACCTATTCTTGAAAAAGTATTTTTTTTGAAATAAACAGCACATTTTCTTACAACAAATTGCCTTTTTTAAAAAACTACATTTTCTTTACAGAGTACCTTTTTTTATAAAATAAAATAACTTGTCTTGAGATAAGAACCTACTCTTAAAAATGTACCCATTCTTGAAAAAAGGACCAATTCTAAAAAAAATTTCCATTTCTTAAAAAAACATTTACTTCAAAAAAATACCTTGTCTTAAAAAAAACCTTTTCTTACAAAAATTCCTTTTCGTAAAAGTACCGTTTCCTAAAAATAAAATAATACCTTTTCTTTTCTTGAGACAAGCGCCTTTCTGACAATAAGTACTTTTTCTTGAAAAATAACCTTTTCGTAAAAAGAGTACCACTTCTTTTAAAAGTACCTGT
Organism: Phaonia tiefii; assembly: GCA_963931995.1. NCBI lineage: Eukaryota > Metazoa > Arthropoda > Insecta > Diptera > Muscidae > Phaonia > Phaonia tiefii. The sequence goes on from OZ008370.1 coordinate 259,634,372, forward strand.
TCTTAAAAAAGTACTTCAGACTAATAAAACTGTGCGACACCAAAAAAAAAAATTATGGGGTTCTGTCAACGGATTCTGGTAGAATGGTCTAAAAACAAATATATATATGTGTATCGGCGTTTTGCCAGATCTGATCAGAGTTTATTTTTAGGGCGGGTCAAAGTTTCCGCCCCTCGGAACTTTCCTGCAACATATCGGCATTCAAAATTGTGTGTTCCTTACTTTTGAGGTACAAAATATGTTCAGAAGTTTTATAGAAAAGGTTCAGATAAACATTTTTGTGGAACAAATTAACCCCCTAACTGTCACGTATAACCATAATTTTTACTTATTTTTTGAAAACTCGCAAAAAACTGCTCCAAAATGACGGGGGGCGTGGTCAAAATGTTCTACAAAAATTATTGCCATAAAATTTCACTATATGTGTCCGAACACTCCAAAACACAAATCTTAGCCCAAGTGCTAGATAAAAGGGGAAATATGACAAAATTCATAATATTATGTGGACTATGCACCGTCGGTGGTGCAATGGTAGTGTACGCGGCTCTTGTGCATGAGGACGTGGGTTCCATCCCTACTCTGACCACCTTAAATTTCTTTCGACGACGGTCACCTCGCTTAGTGATGGCGACACTATCGAGTAGTTAGCCATGAGAAAGCATCTCTAACTACCGTTCGGAATCGGTGTAAGACTGTAGGTCCCAATCAGTGAGTGTAAAACTAGAACGCGCACAGCTCACATCCCTTCATGGGATGTAACGGGAAACCATTTATTTATTTTTATTTTTAATAGAAACAGCAAAAAGACAAAATTCATTATTAACCCTTAGAAGGCAGTTAGTTTTTGCTTATTATCTACCACTTGAGAATCCGTTTGAAAAAAATCTAATTTTGACTCACAGTGTAATCAGACCAGACTCTTATGGCTTTTTCTTACAGAAAGTACTTCTTCTTAAAAATAGTACCTTTTCTTAAAAGAAACATTAGCTTTTAATAAAAGAAATACCTCTCTTTAAAAAAGGACCTTTTCGGGAAAATATAATACATATTCTTACAAAAAAGAACCTAAAAATATATTAAATAAAAATACATTCTATAAAAAAAAAATTCTTAAAAAAAAGTTCATCATTTTACAAACAGTATCTTTTAAATTATCGTATTTTTCAGCGGGCGCTTTAGGCGTGTTGGAACTAACTAAATAAATAAATGGTTTCCCATTACATCCCATGAACAGACCGGGGAGAACTTCTCACAACCACTGAGCTGTGCGTTTTCCAGTTTTCACTCACTGATTGGGACCTACAGTTTTACACCGATTCCGAACGGTATTTTGAGAAGCTTTTTCATGGCTATATACTCGATAGTGTCGCCGTCACTATGCGAGGTGACCGCCGCCGAAAGAAATTTGAAGGTGGTCAGAGCAGGGTTCGAACCCAGGATCTCATGTACAAGAGCCGCGCACACTAACCATTGGACCACCGACGGCCACGTTGGAACTAACTACATAGTACATAATATATAGGGAAAGGAAATTCGTTCCAACCGGGTGTTCCCTCACACCTCATGTATTTTTTGTTTTGGTGGAGGTTGTGTATAAGTATTATTGCCTCTACCTGGTAGTATTGAAGCCATGCCTTGAAACATCTAATGTTTACATTCATTCCTATGAAGTTACAATTATTGAGAGAATAAAATAGTCTATTATAATTTGCTCTATGACCAGACCTAATTGTACTCAATGTTTTTATTCTCACTCCAAGTATATTACTTGCAAATATGACAATCGGAAATGGATACAAATCGAGTTTCATCTGAACATTGCACGTTGTATCTTGAAAACTAAATCTAAATCGTCATAGCTGAGTTATTCAAAATTCGGTCTCAAATTCCTGGCAAACAAACAAAACAGTGGCTTAAATCGTAATCTAAAAATATACATATTCGCTATACAGAAAGAGAAATTGGAAGCAAGTTACTGACGTTCAACCTTCTACGCATATTGTTGGTTTAAAATGTATGAGCTGGTGAAAATGTATGCAAAAATCATCAGCGACATTTGAATAACTATAACTGCTAAGGGATTTTCGAGTTTTAAGACGTATCACAAAATGGCAATAAACAATTCAAAAAAAATGTGTTTCATTCAAAACTGAAAATGGCAAACGAGTTCTTTTGCCCAAAATTGCGTGTAGCATTTCGGATAAGATACATAAATAGTTATATATGTATGTATATATATCTATACATATTTATGATTCCGTAAAAATAGGAAAGTAAATGTTTAAATGGTTAAAAATACAGGGGTTACCAGCTGATTTTAAGACATCATACCATAAGTTTAACTACGCGTAAGAGAAACTTCATACTTGTTTGCTTTATAAACTTATCTTTAACGTTACTTGATTCCTCATAACATCACTTGGGTCTTTGCTTATTATTTTTCAGTTATCAGGATCCTATTCCAATCGATTATGTTTGAGAACGTTTTCAATAGTTGCGATTAAATAAATGTACAAGAGCCGCGCCCACTACCATTGGCTCCACCGACTGCCACTCAGCCCTGCGATTACCACGCATATTTCCCTCAATTGATTCGTGACGAACCTCTTTTAATTTATTTTTTAAATCGACAAACAAATTGTAATGTAATTTATGGTTATAAGCGCTACAAATTCAATACCATACTAACGATTTGTATACCCTCACCCATAGGGATGGGTGTGTATATCAGTTAATAAGTAACAAAATGTAACACATAGAAGGAACCATATTAGACCCTTAGTATCTTTGGACGAAATTCGTTTTAGGACGTTTGAGCCATGTCCGTCTGTCTGTCTGTATGGCTGGCTGTCTGGCTGGTCAACACGATAACTGCCGTAAATCTTTACAGATCACAATGAAATTTTGTGAGTGACTATTATTTGGCAATATTGAGTTTGGGATTGAAAATGGGCGTTGTGACCACGCCCCTTCTGGTATCTCCCATACAAATCAACACATTTAGCACAAAATCATATTTCTTTCAAAGCTTTCTTCTGGTAGATATGATTACCTTCAACTCTCCCACCGGCTAATAATCTGTAAATGCCTAGTTAACTGGAGGAAATGGGCGAGATTGCCACGCCCATTCTGGTACCTCCAATACAAAACAGGGTGCTCGACCGGGTTGTCAATCCGATAAATCGCGTGAAACACTTCCGACCTTACTGAAATTAGGTATAAGGCTTCACCTTATCAAACGCCAATGACCAAGTAAAACAAGGGTGATTTTGTCACGCCCATTGTGGTACCTCCTATACAAAAGTTGTTTGGCCGTCTGGTTGTTCGGCACGAGAAGTCCCGCAAAACAGAACCAATCTTTATGAAAGTTTGTACTAGTCACTATTTAGTCAAATAAAACTCTCCTATAGAAAATGAGCTGTTTTGCCACGCCCATTCTGGTACCTCCCATATAAAAGTTGGGCGGATGACTGGTTGATCGACATGATAACTCTCGTAAACTACAACCGATCTTAATAAAATTCGGTACTAGGCAATATGTTGCTAAAAGCTACTATGTAAGTAATAATTGCCTATTGTGCCACGGCCAGTTTCGTACCTTCCATACAAAAGTTGGGCGTATTTCCGGTTTGCCGACTCGATATCTACAATAAATCATAACCGATCTTAATATAATTTGGTACTGATCAAAATTTTGGCAACAACTTGCCATGCCCATTTTTGTACCTCGCATATAAATATTGGGAGGGAAACTAACTAATTTGGGTATTCAATAATATTTCCCGCAATGTTAATCTGCTGTTGAATATGGTCGCTTTTGAGTATGGGCGTTCTTTATTTAACAGAACTCCCACGCAATGGATGACTTAGGGTGAGAGTATGATGAAGTCGGTTCACCCGACTGAAACTTATGTACTGGTTTTAAGGGTGATTGGAATAAGATATTGGAAAGGTTACACCTGCATTTTCTAGGTTCCGGTAGCACTCTCATATTACTTAACAAATTTTGTGAATAATGCTCGAGAAGAATAAATTAAAAATAAAAACATTCTAGTTAGACACCAGACGTACGAGGCATATATCCCGTCACTAACTTTCCGTTTCCGAATGTTTACGTTAAGAACCAGCGGTGTGGATTGTGCCTAAAATATTGAAAACCCCGACTCCAACTCCACATGGTTAAAATTCTGAACTAAGGCTCCTACTCCAACTCCGACACCACAAATAAAGCAAAATCGAAAACTAAAGTCAACATTGAAAAACAGATTTGTATTTATAGATCGCCCTAAGTGATTTAGTTTTGAAGTTTAAAGTTTGAGGTCCTAGGACCTCACAAAAATTACTATCAATTACTATAATCAATGTCCATGACAGTGTTTTCACTAAAAATGGCCCACAATTGACATCTTGGAGGATGTATTCATAGAGTAATGTCTAGAGCAGACATTCTTCTCATTTGACATTTCCTTACACACTATTCGTAGTGCGGTCGGTGCGATAGAGAGTTATTTGACATAAATTGACTTACATCAGGTGGAATTACAAAAATTGTTGACTTAAATTTTTCATGTCGTTTTGATGAAAAACCGAAATTTAAACGTATTTTCATTTTTTGACGTAGAATACGTCTTACCTTACGGTATGAGGAGTCATGTCAGGTTTTTATTGTTGTAATCTTTATTTCATTGAATTTGAGGAAACGGCTAGATGAATTTTTTTAAAATTTTTTTTGTAGGTAAATGAAGATGTTATCTTTCGTTTGATATACATTTCATATTGGTTGATATATTTCTAGTATTTTAATTTCTCAAATGAAAATTGTTTAAACACATACACTCAAACATATGTGTGGTGTTTGGTTGAGTGTTTTTGGTTGCTCAACATTGCTTAGGAATATGTATCTAGTAAAAAGTGAAACGAACAGCAAGCTAATGTTGCTTGGCAACATGTATCTAGTAAAAAGTGAAACAAACAGTAAGCTAACGTAATAAAGCTTTTTTGCGAAAGCTTTAATAAAGCTGTTGTAACATTAATTTTGAATTGTAAAGCGTAAAGCTTTCACACAACGCTCGAATGCTAATGCGAAGACTCGATAAGGTAAACCTTTTTTAATATTAGGGCGGCCCTCTCAACATTCGCAGAACTTATTTCAATAAAAATATTAATTAAAACACATTAATTAAATTAAGTTTAGAAAAATTGAACATAATATTTTTTTTTTAAACGGACTTGAATCAAATGCCGTTGGTAAATATAAAAATTACAGCAGACAGTTGTCCGAGGCCTTCTGCCACGGACTGTCCCTGCAGGCTGTGTCAGAGACACGGCCATTAAGTTTAACGTAGAATACGCCATCCGATAAGACAGAAAACATATATAACAATAAATGATAAATAATATAAGCAAATGAATTTATTGTTATATATGTTTTCTGTCTTATCGGATGGCGTATTCTACGTTAAACTTAATGGCCGTGTCTCTGACACAGCCTGCAGGGACAGTCCGTGGCCGAAGGCCTCGGACAACTGTCTGCTGTAATTTTTGTTGTTATATTTTATTGTTAGTATATATTTGTTGACCGTCGGTGGTGCAGTGGCTAGTGTGCGCGGCTCTAGTACATGAGAACGTGGGTTCGATCCCTGCTCAGACCACCTTACATTTCTTTCTACGACGATCACCTCGCTTAGTGATGGCGACACTATCGAGTACTTAGCCATGAAAATGCTTCTCAAAATACCGTTCGGAATCGGTGTAAAACTGTAGGTCCCAAAAACTAGAAAGTGCACATCTCACTGATTGTGAGAAGCTCTCCCCAATCCCTTCATGGGATGTTAAGGGACACCATTTTTTTTTTTATATATTTGTTGTGTACAAAACGAAATGCCGTTGCTGTTTTCTTGTTTGTTGGTTTGCGCTGCGCCATTGCCACTATCTGGTATTATTAAAGCAATACTTTCCAACATCCTACCGCCCATCTGCAACACACCAAATGTCATCAATTTACTGAGAGAGTTGTCGTCATGGACATGGGACTGTCCTTGGAGGTGGAAAGTTTCTGATAGCCATTCACTTGGGAGTGGCCAGAAATGATTCCTTCATTGGGCAGTCCAAGCAGCTTACTACTTCCACGCAGTATATCCTGGGCAATGGCTCATCGGAAACCTCCGTTAGCTAGCAAAAGTGAGAAGGCGAAACGAATGAGCAACCTGAGTGGTAATGCGATCACTGATACGTCTCAGTGATCCTGTCACTAAAGCTCTTCGAAGTAGTGGACATATTCTTCTGTCCTTTGAAGGCGGATGAGCCAGCACCCCTGGCCAACGGCGGATCAAAATTGAAGAAACCAAAATCCAGTTTCGACACACTGCATTCTGGTCAGCGTCTGATCCATGATGGGCGGCTGAAACATAATCATCCTTGCAGTAGGTAAAATGCAAACCACGGTGGGCTGGGTTTGCCTCCCGCCACCGTTATATGGGCAATGAAAATACACAGAAAATATAATGAACAAAGAAACCCCCCAACTGTTGACGACCCTCGCAAACGTTATAAGGACCATGATTTAAGGATATGTACCTGGAATGTTCGAACGTTATACAGGACTGGTGCCACTTTCGAACTGGCGGATGTCCTCGGAAAATATAAAGCTGACATCATAGCGATCCAGGAAATGCGATGGACAGGATATGGTTGCACCAGAAAGAAAAACTTCGATATTTACTACAGCTGCCATGAGCGTAAGCACGAATTTGGGTGCGGATTTATAGTAGGCAAGAGACTGCGACACCTAGTTTCAAGGTTCAACCCAGTGAGTGACCGCATAGCCACAATTCGCATTAAAGCGAAATATTTCAACATCTTGTTAATTTGTGTGCACGTACCGACGGAGGATAAAGATGATGAGGGCAAAGCATCATATTATGAGCGTCTGGAGGAAATATACGAACGCTGCCCTGGCCACGACATTAAGATTATTCTAGGCGATTTTTAACGTCAAGTTGAGAAAGGAAAGTGTCTTTCGACCAACCATCGGCAATCACAGTCTACATGATACCACCTCCGATAATGGAATAAGACTGATAGACTTCGCCGCTGCAAAGAACATGGTAGTTAGTAGCACACGATTCCAGCATAAGGACATTCATAAGGCGACCTGGATATCTCCTGATCAACGGACGAAGAACCAGATTGATCACTTGGTAATAGATGGCAGGCACTCTTCTAGTGTAATGGATGTACGTGTGATTCGTGGTGCCAATGTCGACTTGGATCATTACCTGGTGGCTGCGAAAGTTCGCACGAGTTCGCAGAGGCGAAAAACGTACGGAGCCGAACACAGGAAAAACTGGATATTGACAAGCTGCAAATACCGGAGATATCAATGTCCTAACGACAGAAGCTCTCTCTCCCGCTGGAGCAGAATACCCCCCCTCCCGAAGACCCAGATGCGCAGTGGAAGCACATCTCCCATTCTTTGGAAATCGCTGCAATGACTGAACTTGGCTATCAAAAACCGCAGAAGGATAAGCCATGGTCCGACGAAGAATGTCGTATTGCAACTGATGAAAAAGACGCTGCACGTATGGTAACGAAACAGTCAGTTACAACGCGTGCTGCGAGTGAGTGGTAGAAGAGGCTGAGAAGGGAGGAAAACCAACTATTTAGGCGAAAAAAATGGCAGTGGGAGCAGAGAGAGAGTGAAAGATCCGAAATGTGCAGGATGAATGGTGAATCCCGTAAGTTTTTCCGGAGGGTAAGAATATCGACCAACGGGCCTAATAATGGGCTGCCCTCCTGCAAGGACGAGAATGGGAATCTGGTGACTGAGAAGCAGTGTGTGCTCAAAATGTGGAGAGACCACTTTTCAGCACTACTCCACTTAGATTCTTCCACTGAAGATCAGGAGGTAATGATAGTGGAAGATAGTATAGATAGGATAGCCTCTGTAGAATGACGCTGACCAACACCAAATCAGCAGTGACAGTGGGGAAAGACCTCACTGAACCATTCTGTACCAAGCGAGGACTTAGACAAGGCGCCACACTTTCGTGCAACCTCTTCAACATCTTAATGGAGATAATAATGAGAAAGGTTGTAGTAAATACGAACAAGACCATTAACACGAAAAACCATATGTTGCTGGCGTATGCTGACGACATAGACATAATTGGGCGAAATTTGCGAGAGGTTACTGCAGTAGTTTCAAGTATCGAAAAGGAATCAGCGAAGGTGGGTCTTGTTGTTAATGAGGGCAAGACAAAATTGATGGCGTCAACGACTAGAGAAACCTCTCGACTTGGTCCGCACTTGAACGTTGACAACCGATTTAATTTTGAAGTGGTAGATGAATTTGTCTACCTTGGATTCGCCGTGAACAAGGACAACAACGTCAGCCTGGAGATAGATAGGAGAATTGTGCTTGCAAATAGATGTTATTTTGGGCTCATCAAGCAGTTTAGGAACAAAGCCCTCTCTCGACGGACAAAAGTCTAGCTATATCAGACTCTCATTTTACCTGTCTTGACATATCTTGGGTCATATCGCAAACTTGGGTTATATCGCAAGCGGATGAAAAACACCTGGGAGTTTTTGAGAATAAAATTCTCCATAAAATATATGGTCCTGTTAGGGAAAACGGCGAGTACCGACGTCGCTGGAACGCACAGCTATATAATCTCTATTCTGACGTGGACATAGATAGACGAATCAAAGTGTGCCAATTGCGTTGGCTAGGCCATCTTATCAGAATGGATGAAGATGAGCCAGCGCGAAAGATTTTTGATAACGTACCCGATGGAAGCAGGAAAAGAGGACGACGAAGACTCCGCTGGAAAGACCAGGCAGAAAAATCCCTCCGTATCCTTGGTGTTACCAACTGGCGAGAAAAGGCGAAGTATAGAGCCAGTTGGAAGAATATGTTGAAATTTGTTTAATTTGTTTGTTTAATTAATATGTGTAAGACGTCTGACCTCATGAGGTTGTAATATAGTCAATAAAGATGGCATCTCTATACACGAAGTTAGTTGAAGTTACCGAGAAGACAGTGAATAACAGTTCGATATTACGCGCACGCGGCTGCTTGACGAACTTCTTGATAAGGCCAAGTTTTATGTGAAGAAGTGGCAGGTAGGAACATACTCTATGAGTCCACAAGTCAAGAAAGGATACAGTTTTTGGTTTAATTTTTCTTAAAAGATTTTTTTTTGTGTGAAATAAATGTGTTAAATCTCTTTGGGATGGGCGAACAAAAAAAAATATTTTGTGTGACACCCTGTAACTACGCGCATCACTTTGAATTGAATGAACCTGTATTTGAAAAATAATAATTCTTCTATTCTTTATTATTCAGGTCTTGACGTAGTATTTTTCTGTAATTTTAGGTATTTGTTTAACAAATGACGTGGATGCATTTTTATCACACATGAATAACGCACGATATTTAAGGGAATTGGATTTTGCACGGGTGGACTTCTTTGAACGCACCAATCTCTATCGTACCATCGTAAGTAAAGGTGGATCCATATTCCAAGGTGCAGTCACATCACGATACAGACGATTTATACGGAATTTCCAAAGATATAAAATTACGACTAAGGTAAATACCAACAATCACTCAACTCTAATTTATTACTTAAAAATATTGTTGTCTCTATTTTCAGATAATTTATTGGGATGATCAATCCATTTACATGGAACATCGATTTGTACATCCCGTAGATCAGTTCGTACATTGTATTGTCATTGGTCGCCAACGGGTCGTTAACTGTTCGGCCGAGGATGTTATAAACGAACTGTTGTCACTGAAAAGGGGCCAATTGAAGGCATCTCTCTCGAGCGATGGATCAGCTAATGCGGGGGTAGTCACTACAAATGCTGATGCTAGTACCATGGAAAATGGTCAGATTCGTGCAAAGATGAAGCCGGAAATGCTACCAGAGTTACAAAAGTGGATAGAATACAATGAATTGTCAAGCCAGAGATTGAGGCCAAGATGTTGATCATGTATAGGTGTAGGTTTAGTTTTGTTTTAGTCTTATAATTATTACTGTTATTATATTCTCCACCATAGGATGGGGTTATAGTCACATTGTCATTCCGTTTATAAATCCTTGACATAATCACCGGGGACTATAAGTATATAAAGTGTGTATAGTAGGGACATGATTTTAAATTTATTTGAAAGAAATAAATACGCCATGTATGAACTTTGCGAGATATGCTACAGAAACAAATAAAAAAGTATTCTTGGTTAATTTGTCTTCAAAAAATGTTAGCGCTTTTTTCCCCAAAGTTGTACAACTTAAGGCTTTCGACAAAATTGCCAAATACAACAACGTCCTTAAATGTCATCCTAAATTAGTTCAGTGATTAACGATGAACGTGTGCAAAAAATAATATAAACAAATTTTGGTATGGAAAGGACGTTATTTAATTTCCAAATGCAAAAAGGATATTTTAGCGCAGAGCTCAAGTCCGCAAATGAAGTTTATTTCAACCAGCTTATTTTAAAGATATGACAATTATATATGATAATTTAGAACGTTGAAGTATTTGGCAATTTTGTCGAAAGCCTTAAGTTGTACAACTTTGGAGAACATTATTACATTCCTGTGTTAATAGTATAGAAATTATAAGCGAAAATTTAAAAAAAAAATAATTTCTGAATTGGTACAATCATTTTGGAACCCCAAATGTCATTTTTGTTCATTAGTGTATTTGACAATATTGTTAAGTATATTAAGCATTACAACTTTGTAGAAGATAACAATTTGTAATTTGTTTATTATTCAATACATATAGGTGAATATTTAAAGAATATGGTTAAACGTAGCATTTCTACACCAAATATGGAGCTCTAAATATAATTTTTGTTGATTAGTGTATTTTATCACGAAATGTATACGCTACACTTCTTTTTGAACCCAGCTACCGCAATTTATTTACCGTTAGGCAAGAAATGTCAAAACATATAAAATATGTGCAATTTTTCATGACGTTTCGTGAAATAATCGATTAACAGTGTAGTTTTCCTTAGAAAGACATTAGAGGGAATTGTGAAATAGGAAAATAGCTACAATATTGTCAAAGGTTGTAATGCAATATTTTAAGCTGTTTACGATTTATTGAAGAAAATCTGAAATAGGGCCTTGACCCACCTCCAAAAATTTCTTCGGCCTGTAAAAAAAAATTGTTACGTATAGGGGCAAAACCGAGTACAGTTTTGTGATACCACGTTCAAGTACTGTCACAATTTTTTTGGTTAGGTTGAGGCCCGAAAAAAATTCCTTTCATTTGTGTCACAGTGTTATAAAAGTCGCTAATATAAAATTATGACTAAATCTCCGAAGCGAAACGTTAAATTGCTTTATTGATGACTAAGCTTGATTAAAGTCTGCGTGAGAGGTCAAAAATAAAGTTATTTTAATGATTGACAAACTTGCGAATTTACCAATTTATACCAATGTATTTTTATTTACCGATTCTTAAAGTTAGTAAATGTAAAAAAATATGCAATATGGCTTGGGGCCAATAATATTATATTATTTGATTGGACTCTCGGTTTCCGTGATATTGGCATATGAGCGTTGTAGTGATTTTTTGTATTTAAGCGATTTTTAGTTTGGCGAAAAATGTTGATGGCATATTAAACGCATCGCTTGGTTAACGCTCCCATTAGATGTTACGCACCGTTTTCGAGTTATGGGAAATTTTTTATTTTAATCCAATTCGATCTAAATTTTTGAAACCTCTTCCAAATTTAAGAAGATAACAAATATTAATTTTTCTGGTTGTTGAATATTTCTTTCCACTAATGTTTTAAAGTGCATTGACATATTTAAATATGTTTCTATTATATTTTTCTATTAGGTCTTGTTTTCTTGTATCTTGTTTTTTCATCACAAGCGCTGTGAGAGCAATATTCCAATTTTGAGATATTGCAGGGAACATATATATGTTTGCAGGCAGTCATGTAGATATTTTCAATAATACAATGTTTAAAGCAAATCCGATGAAAAAAGACAAACAGTTTATAATATTATTAGGTTCATACAATGGGTAAAGAGTTTTAACGTGGCATAACTCTGGAACAGTAACTGCAAATTGAAAATTGTGTTTTACAAAATTGCTTGGAATTTACCCATCTTTTAAAGTGCATCATTAGTAGTTTAAATTTTCATAGAAATTTAAAGCAAATCAGATGCAAAAAAGCAAACAGATTATAATATTATTAATTTCATACCATGGGTAAAAATTCAATTTTTTTTTTACAAAATTTATACGTCTTTTAAAGTGCATTATTAGTTTTTTAAATTTTCATAGGAATTTTAAAAGATATAAAGCATTATTTACAAAATTTAGGAAAATCATTGCCAAAACATACAATGTTGCACACAATCAAATATATACAATAAAAATTTGGACGTTTAGCTTCAAAAATGTTGACTTACAAACTAAGAAAATTGTGGTTATTGACAGAGTTTTAAGTAAAATTCAAAAACCGACCGGAATACCCGATTTTTGTGGGAATTCGACGCGAAACCACCACCGAAACCACTTCCGAAAAATCTGAAAAAATTCTCAAAAATACTTTGCCCTATAAGCTTTCAAATAAAAATTGAGCAAAAAAAATTTTATTGATGGGACACCCAAATGTTGATGTCATTTCATGTAAACAACTTAGTATTCTCTGGTAGAAATTTTTCGACGACATTCTATCTTACTTTTAACGTCAGAGCTCTGTACTAGTTTACAGGTCTCGAATGTTATTTCCTTAATAGGTGATTTTTGAATTTAGTGCTATTTTTCAACCTAAATATCAAGCTGGGATTTCACTTTCGAACGAAACTGCGCTCTGTGACATGGCTGATAGTCTGATGTATCTTCACTGTATATCGTCAGATTTTAACAATATATTCCATTGGATGACAATACTATTACAGATCTACCATAGCTCCAACTGTCCAAAAAAAAAATTTTTTTTTTGGCGGGTAGAACACATAATTCTAAAAAAAGTAAAATAAAACAAAAATTGGCGGAGACTCCTATTTGTGGAGTTATGGACTCCCGAAGTTGGAACTTGCTGTAGGGTTGATATTTGTGGAATCGTCTTAACTGCTCAATGTAATATCTTTTTAGAGTAAATGACCTCAAAATAAGCCAAAAAAATTAAATAAAATATTTCGATAACTTGCTTAGTTATCGAGATATTGAATGTTTAATTTTTGAAAATTATCGAATATTTTTTTTTAATGTTTTTTAAAAAAAAGTAAATTTTGTCTAATTAAAAAGTAAATTTAAAACAAGAAAGTTTTAATAAAATTTTTCGATAAATCCCTCAGTTATCGAGATATCGGAAGTAGAAGTTTCAAAATTATTTTTTGAAATATTTATCCGAAAAGTGTGTTTTCTGATAGGATATGAAAATCTAAGGGGAAAACATTTAATACAAATTTTCGATGACTCGTTCAGGTATCGAGATAATAATGGTGAAAGTTTATTGAGCTGCATTATTTGGCGAAAGTTCATTAGAAAGTACGATTGTAATCAATATGGCAACGTTTGCGCCTGTTGCGTGTTGTAGAACTTTTGGAAAATCGTTAAATTTATATTGCACTCAGGCAGGGAGGTTAAAATTTCCTCTGTACCTTAAGTCGATGTGTGGCAAAATCGGAAAAATCAGTCGATACTCGCGCGATTTTTTAAAATAATTTTTAATTTTTTTTCCATATCTCGGGTATTTAAGGGGTTAGAAGAACAAACGAAGTGTCATATTTTTGATAAAGGTGCGTGGTATCGGTGGTCGGTGGAAACGGCGTTGGGAAATAAGCCCTTTGCCGTCGGTACTATTCTGATAAAGTAGGGTTTTCCCAAAAAGTGTGGTTAAAAGTCGAATATCATAGATTGGCTCACAATGGGTTAATGGTTCGTATTTTTTATATACAGTTCGAAAGGTATTTGCATAAGCTTTCCAACGATATCGATGTGGGCCCAGTAAGCCAAGTACTTTGGTAGATAGTGCAGATTTTATATTCAAATTTTGGGGAGTCGTAATTCGGGAAATATGGGTTAGCGCCAAAAATTTTTGTTTTACCCTCCATATAATAGGATCTATCAATGGTAACAACTTAGAGCGGATACGAGAGTTGGACCTAATCTAGATATAAGCCAGTATATTAGGTTCTATCAATGGTAACAACTTAGAGCGGATACGAGAGTTGAACCTAATCTAGATATAAGCCAGTATATCGATGTTAGAAATAGACATGCCAAAGCGGTGGACTTAAACAATTAGTTTGAATTAAATCGAAATAGAAATTTTAATCGTTGAAAGCAAATAAAAAAAATTTTTAGTAACTTCAAGTGATTTTGGATAATTTTTTAAAATTCCTGGTGTTAACTAAAAATGCTAGAAAATATTTTCCCCTACGAATTTGGTAAAATTAAATTCTTGTTTACTTTTCTTGTCATAATAAATTTGTTATTCTTTTCATTCGTCACCATAATTTGGAAACATTTTTATCAAGATGTATCCATTACAGGTGGAAGCGTTAGAACAGCTGATTTCAATTTTTTCTTGTAATTGTGGTCCGACCTTGTCAAATGTTGTTTACACTAATTCCAAGATGTATCTAGTACAGGTGGTAGCATTAAAATAGCAGACGAAATTTTTTCTTGTCCTTGTGGTTGATGCTGAAAATTTCAACAATTCCTCCTGATATAACTTGAAATAAATACATCTTGACAATTTCGATCGACTGAATTTGGCAAGGTCGGCTCCTGAAATAAAAACAAAATGCCTTCAATTCCTACTGCTTCTACCTTACTTATTTTGCCATGATTTTTATAGTTCGCTATATTTTTACTACTTTTTTTACAACCTATCCCTGATAGCCCCCTAGCAGATATAAATTACCCCGTTATCGTATACAACATATCAATTGTAAAGGGAAACGTTTATAGATTACAAAAACTGTTTTACTAATTGGACTGGTTTTAATTGGATCCCTGGTGGGGGGTATATAAAATTCGGCCCGGCCGAACTTAACGCCGTTTTTTCTTGCTTTTATTTGAATTTAGTTATATTAATGTACAGGATGAGTAATAAATATTTAAATGTAGTGTAATTAAATGCAAGTTGTAGTTTAATTTGTAAGAATATAACTGAAATTGCAGCCGGCTACAGGGCAATATAAAAGGTGAGTCATTTAGAGGTACTTTTTCCAGTAGGTATGTATATTATGACAGATCAAACTGGCAAACAGCCATGGTATTTCTGTTCAGTATTAATTGACATTTCATCATGGAAAAACTTAGTACGGCACAGTGTCAACAAAATGTTCTTGAGAAGCTTGATCAGCAATAAGACCCATTTCGGCAAAATAACCGTATTTGGGCTGAAGGGTAACCCGAAGAGGTTCATTGCCTGTCATTATCCTACGGGATATGTAGCGTCAATTTCCTAAACGTATTTGTCGCGAGATAGGTGAAAAAGGGATATGTATGTCTCCAAACTGGTACGAAAGTGTTAAAGAAGATTCAATTGGACTGAACTGAAATAGGAGTATCACCAAATGTTTCGAACCCATGGGACCTAGTGTATCGAAAAATTATGTCATTGGATGGTATCTACATACTTTATTTTTAATTTCAGCTCTTGAATACTTCAGAACCAAGGGAATTATCGGACAAAAATATTTTGTTTTCTATTACTTTAACGGTTTCTATAAAATAAAGTTTCGGGATTTGGCAACCCTAGTGTTGCAATCTGGCAACTGACAGCTCTATCGTAAAGTTGGACATTTTTCAGGTTATGCGTACTCAGAACGTTTTGACATACGAGCGCTATTTGTGTTGTTTACAGTAACTTAAAAGATTCATCTCGGCCCAAAAACGGAATTAAATCGTGAACATTTTCGTGCGATTATTTTTTACAACTTTCGACGTGGATTAACTCAGCAACAGTGCATGGCTGAACTTAATTCAATTTTTGGCGATGAAGCTCCATCAAGGACAAGGAATTTCGTGAAGGTCGTCCAAAATCAGCTGTTGTTCCGAAAACCATTGATTCTGTGCGCGAACTGATTTTGCAAGATCGTCATGTGACCTATCGTGAGATTGAGACAACCTTAGGCATTAGTGGGACCAGCATACATTCAATATGGCATAAACATTTGACTGTCAAAAAAATTTGTTCTCGTTGGATCCCACATAATTTGGCAATCGCTCAAAAAAAGGCTCGTGTCGATTGGTCGAAAGAAATGCACCAAAAATTCGATCGCGGTGCTTCGAAACACGTCTATGACATTGTGACAGGTGATGAATCCTGGATTTGCGCGTATGAGTCCGAAAGTAAACAGCAGTCAACTGTATGGGTGTTTCAAGATGAGCCAAATCCAACAAAAGTTGTTCGCGCCCGAAGCACTGCCAAGCAAATGGTCATGGACATGTCGCAACCGAACCACTAGAACAACACAGAACAGTGAATTCTGAGTGGTACACCACCATTTGTTTGCCAGTTGTCTTACAAGAAATCAGGAAAACGAACCGCCGAAGACGGATCACTCTTCACCACGACAATGCGAGCTCACACACATCGGCTGAAACAACTGCATTTGTGAGCACCCAAAACATCGTATAGTCCTGACTTGGCACCGAATGACTTCTTTTTATACCCGTACGTAAAAAACAAACTGAGTGGTCAACGTTTTTCGACACCTGGAGAAGCGGTTGCTGCATTCAGAATGCATGTTTTGGAGATACCTCAATCAGAGTGGCAAAAGTGTTTCGACAATTGGTTCAAACGCATGCAAAAGTGTATAAATCTTCATGGGGAATATTTTGAAAACCAATAAAGTGATTTTCGATGATTAATATTTGTGTTTATTCTCTAATACCGAAACATAAAATTCATCGTAACTCTATAAATCGAAAAATTTTATTGAATATTTTTCGACGGTTCAGGATGGCCGCACCGATATATAGGTGTCAAGTCATATTTGCATTCCAAAGAATTGAAGAACGGATGAGAAAGACTAAAGAGTGCCGTACAGGTTTCACAGGAATTGGAACGTGTTGGTATTGCCCTAGTGACTTGCAATCATATCCTGTCTAGAAGTGGGCACGGGCCGTGCTTTTTGAAGTGCCAAGCGTGTGCACGATGTGTTCGTGCAGGCAATTTGACGTTCGTGCGTGCTCCGTTTGTGTTTGTGAGGAGTTAAAAAAACCGTGCGTGTATTTCGAGAGTACTGTGACACGAAAAAGCACGAAAGTATATATTCAAAACAAAACGAAGTTAAATATTGGGAAATATTCGTTATCGCTTTATCACACACAACTAGATCAAAAAATTCTGTCAGTGTAAATGATTGTGCGCAATGTTGCAACCCTCGTAAAAGAGAACCAAAAAGTCGACGCGATTCATTCAAAAGCATCCTTTTGTTGGTACATACATTTATATGCCCTTTATATAGGGTAAATATACTATATATACTGCTATAAACACTGTTTTCATATTTTCGTGTTAGACCGTGATTTCGTCCGTGCTCGTGCGACCTTGCCAAAATTTAGTCCTGCGTGTATGTGTGTGTTCGTTAATATCAACTTCGTGCTTGTGTCGGGTCGTGCCTAGAACATTAGGCACGCGCCCATCTCTAATCCTGACCAACCTCTTCTATGTGATAATGCAGAAAACGCACAAGACAAATCTGGCTGACATTGGAAAGGAGAAAATCTATGCCTTGAGAATTATCACCAGCCCACAATTTTCTTCTGCAACTAGAAATAATTAAATTTTCATATTCTTTTGATGAAATTTTGTGACTTATGTTGGTGTTAAAAACGCGTATTCTAATGCGCCTGTGGAATTTCTACGCGTCAACTGTGACAAACCCCACAGCAAAGCGTACAATGTTTTCTGCGTCTATTTGTTTGTAGCGTTTTAAATAAAATAACCACAATACACTGAACGAAATAGCTTCATCAAATTTATGAATTCCTGCACCAATTTGATGAAACATTTCCCCATTTTTCAACCTACGACACATTTCATTGAATTGATGAAGAACATTTTATCAATCTTTCATCCATATTTCATCAATAGTTTACGTTGATTCAACGACAATGTTACATCAATTTGGTGTATGTTTGTCATCAAGTTGTAAATTTGTCGTCATTTTGATGTAAATTGTTTGTGAATGAATAACCAAACTCTTTTGCCTATTTTCATGGTAAAAAATCCACAAGAACAGGGTATAACGACACATGTCAAATTTTCATAGCGTGGATAATGTGGATAAACAAAAACAAAAGACAAGAACAACAACAACAAGTTGATTAAACCAAAAAAATGCGAGGTTGAACGGTATAACGGCTCTTAAAAAAATAGTGTTGCCAGATTATGACCAGCCAGGTCATTTTCCAATCCAACTGGAGAAAAACTATCTCACACATAAATTCAACTGTGTGTTGTAGAGAAACTAACCTCAAAACAACTGCAACCCTGCGAGAATGTAAGAGGAGAAGAGAACATGGAGGAAAAAACCTTCTGTCATTGTAGGAATAAATGACTTTCAAGTTGAGTTGGTACTGAGCTATTTTTGATCGATACCAATTCATATGTATATGCAAATTGAATATAAAAATGTTATATAAGTACTTATAAAGGGGTTTTCAATAAGAGCGCTACAAAAGCTTTTTTAAATAAAACAAAACCGGTTTTAGATACCAATGAAATTCTTTATTCCTGTGAAAGTACGTTCGATGCCATTATATATGGAACTCGATTTCTTTTGCATGGCCTCCACGAGCACGCTTGCAGAAGTCCAGACGTTGAACCCAATTTTCGACGGGTTTTAAGCATAAATCGGCCGATACTGCTGCAATTTCACCTTCCATAGTCGTACGAAGTTCATCAATCGTCACTGGGTTGTTTGCATAGACCATAGACTTGACGTAGCCCCACAGGAAATAATCTAACGGCGTCAAATCGCACGACCGAGGCGGCCAATCGACCTGTTGGACCTGTCCTATTGGAACCACATGTCCTCCAAGTCCATATTATCCAATTGGGGCCAAAAATATTCGTTTATCATTGAACGGTAGCGATTCGCATTCACAGTAATGTGCCGGTCTTGATCATCACGGACGAAGTACGGCCCAATGACGCCGCCGGCCTATAAACCGCACCAAACCGCAATTTTTTCGGGATGCAATTATGACTCATGGATTACGTGTGAATTGCTGTCTGACCAATAACGCATATTTTGCTTATTGACGAAGCCATTCAGCCAGAAATGAGCCGACCATAATATGGACGTAGCGCTCTTTAAGTTGAGGCCACTCACTCCAAATTTCGGTAGTAAATTTTAATAATTTCGACTCATTGTTGGCTCGTATATCTTTCCATGATGAAATGGCAAACCTTACTGAAGAGAAATGTCAAAAGAGCAGGGAAAAATATGGCGTCGTTTGCTGTCCCTATCGATTTACTTTTGTAGCGTCTCTGTTGAAAACCCCTTTATGACGATCTATCCAATGGTACCAATTCAGGCACAGTGAGTAGGTATCTGATAATGAACTTCTCACGGAAATAAGGTAATTGCGAAAAATTCAAAGGAGTCCGAAGTATTTATGATCAGAAAATGAATTTTCCTCAAGAACACTTCACGTCCTACGTTGCAAAGGTGACATATAAACCCTCTATACTGGAATTAGAGACGAAATTTAGTTCGTTACCATTGTTGCATATCGTCACCTAAAACGCCCAAAGACGTAACCCTCATTTTCAAAATTTTACAGGCGAAGCAAAAAACCTTACAAAATCCAAAGTATTTCAGTTTTAAACGCGTTCATTCCACAGCTTACCTTAGGAACTTGGAAGTCTACTTTTTTCACATACATATTTTAGCGTGGAGTATTATATTCAATCAAAAAAACAGTTTTTACGCCTTTGGGCATTTCAGGTGGCGATATAGGAAGGTCATGATCCTGTACGCTCTCTATAATTAATTCAGAATCACTGTCACTCCATAATGGATGTTGTACGTTTGTATCTGTCAGTCAGTCAGTGGGGTGTCTACCTATATCGCTTGTCCAAGCGAACGTCCTAAAGGAAATGATGTCAACGGGTCTTGTACCTTCGGGACAAGTATTTGGATTCCATGATTTTCATGAGTCATATACTGTACGACCAACCAAATATTGAACCTGTTCCGTTCTAGGCTGACCGCAACGTTATTCCTGTCACTACATAATGTTAGCAGGAAAAATATTCAAATCGTTTCTGGATACAATGCCTGCTGTAGTAATGCTTGCGCTGAGTGCAGCTATTGTATTATAGGCATCATACATGGGTTTTTTAATTTGCATTGGATTTTAATTTGCATTACTTTATCTAATGCAAATGCAACGGAATTACAATTGTTCGCAATGGCAATTAAAAAAATCTTAATTTGCATTTGCTCAGGGATTGCAAATTCAGGTTGTGGAATCGGATGCCAATTGTAATGAATTATAGGAATGCTTTTAATTATTTTGAATTTGTTTGACTGCTGGCAATTCTGGTTTTAAAGTATTTTCAAAGATGATAGAAATACCATAGATTCATTCGCTTATTCACCATTTTCTCCAGAGAACACATGCTGCTACCGTATGACCATTTTTCCCTCGGGTGTGACGAAAAAGTACTCAAAAAACATTTTTATTCCGATTTTGTTGTTTGAATTTGAAAATAAAATGTACATAGATAATAGAAAAGCATATCGCTTTTGATATTTTTTGACAATACAAAAGCCAAAAATGCGTGGTTAAATAGTTTCTTGTTTAAGGGTAAATTTGCCCATTACCACCATTGCCGCGCTATCTAGAAAATTTTCCTTCACGTTCAAATCCACCACTTATATTTCACCATCTTCACAATCATAGATAAAAAAAACCATAGATGGTGAAAGATAAGTGGTGGATTTTAAAGCAAAGGGAAATTTTCTAGATGGCGCCGGAGTGGTGGACATAGGCAAATTTCCCTGGAAACAAAAACTATTGAAAAAACTCTAACCATGCTCTTTTGCCTTTTGTATTGTGAATAAATATCAAAAGCGATATGCTTTTCTATTATTTATATTCTATTTTGAAATCTAAACAACAGAATCGAAATAAAAATGCTGTTTGAGTGCTTTTTCGTCGCATCCGAGTGAAAAATGGTCCTACGGAAACAGCATGTGCCCTCTGGTGAAAATGGTGAGTAAGCAAATGAATCATCTCTGGTTTTTATTTATCTATGGCATTTATAACAACCATAGATAAATAAAAAACCATAAATGGTGAAAGATAAATAATAGATTTTAAAGTAAAGGGAAATTTTCTAGATGGCGCCGGAGTGGTGGATATGGGCAAATTTCCCTGGAAACAAAAACTATTGAAAAAACTATGTATATAACCATGCTCTTTTGCCTCTTGTATTGTGAACAAATATCAAAAGGGGATGCTTTTCTATTATTTATATTATATTTTCATATTTAAACAACAGAATCGAATAAAAAATGCTGTTTGAAAAATGGTCGTACGGAAACAGCATGTGCCCTCTGGTGAAAATGGTGAGTAAGCAAATGAATCATCTTTGGTATTTTTTTATCTATGTAACAATTGGCGTCTGCAATGTTGCCAGAGTTTGCATTTACGAACGTGTTGCTCATCAGATGCAGAGCAGTGATGATGCATTTACGAACAGGCCCGTTCTCTTTCGCCTTCAACCCACACACCACATCTTTAACAGCCCAGAACTCTTGTATTAGGACCAGTCGAAGCCTTAAAGTAATATATGGCACTGAGACGAAGGTGGATCTAAAGAAACCTCAATAATTGTTGGCCTCTCCGCCACCATCACATTCCATTCGTTGTCTAACACAGAAAAAGCGTCTTCACATAAGCCATTGCATGCAGCTGGGTGTTAAAATCTGTATTTGATAATGGGCAACCTCTTCTGGATCGGCTCAGGTCTTCAGAAAGTCGGAATCTCCATCCAGGTTGAAGTACCGTATTCACACCCTCGTTTTTGCCTTACTAAGATTCGCTAGTCTGCATTCCCATCTAGTGTAACAACCTTGTATTCCTGATCCCGTTTGTAAATCTTTAGGGTTATCTGCTAAACCCAAACGAGATCAAACCACCGGATATTTTTAAGAGAGGCAGTGCTTCATTGTTCAAAGTTAAAATCATGGGTGTAAGGGCACCATCTGTCTCTTCCAATAGACAGTTTGTTCAATTGTCTATTGGAAGTTCAAGATTGCTATCCTTGAGTATGTAGGTGGTACTCGATTGTTCTGACTCCAGGTAGATGGCTGTGCTACAGGCATGCCAAATGTTCGTTCTGATTCCCGTTTTATAGTGATGATCATATTACGCCAAATATCAGAACCCCATGGCAATGTATTATTTAAACTTCACAAGTGAAATGTTTATTTGCATTTTAATTTGTGAAAGTTTGAAGTCCAAATACTTAATCAGCTTGAGAATATGCATTTTTTCCAATAAACTTTGTAATTTTTTCCTCGAACTTTTTATATATTTTGTATTCGCGTACGAATGTATAAAAAACAATTTATTTCTTCCACTATTTACATCAGACTTATTAACTAAGACTTAATTATTATACAAATATGACCGAGTTACGTGTTAGTCATTGTCTACTTGTCTTTACGTAGTTTCTGACTCGAAATTTCAATGGCATCCAACCACATCTTCAAATCAGCGGGCATTTCAGGACGTGTGCTTGCCTCGGGATAAGTCTTCATGATGTCCATGACATTGCAATTGGTAATGCATTGTTTGGACATGGCCACGGCCCGCACGAAGCCATCGCTCAGTGTAAGAAATTGTTGCTCTAAATAGATGGCCTTATCGTCCCACCACACCAATTTAGTTTGAATCTTGTATGGATGGAAGATGGGAATTGTGCGACGATAGCGTACACTGGAAGCACCTTGCACTGCACCACCACGACGTTCTCTGATCTTTTCGTAGATACCAGTAAGGGCATAGAAATGGAAGCGGGCAAAGTCCAATTCACGCAAGTAGCGGGCATTGTTCATGTTTTTGATGAAGATGTCCACATCTTGAGATGTGCATAGACCTGAGGAAAAGAACCATAAATTTAGTTGAAAGGTTTGTTTGTAAACATCCTGAATTGAAAAATACACTGAAGCAAATACCTTTAGATAATTGTAACTTAATGTTGTTTTAATTAATAAGTTCATCTTGTTTAAGGTAATATACATGCAATAATCCCCAAAAACTTTTCTTGAAAAAATATAGCTTTTCTTACAAAATCAGCTTAGAATAATGAAGAAATTATTTCAACATATCGCACCCAAACTACAAAAAAACTCAACTCAAAATTTTCAGATTTTTATTTTTTGCTTAAACACAATAATTCTATCCTCTGTAAAGCCTGTCGTCATTTTCTCGATTTTACACCCCTGTTTGAAAGTCATCTCGTTTAGTGAGGACAAACAAATCTATCGAGTAATTAGCCATGAAAAACTTCGCAATAAAATGTGCGGAACCGGTGTAAAACTATAGACCCCCAATAAGTGAGTGTTCAACTTGAAAGACCACAGCTCACAGATTGCGTTTATCTCTCCACTGTCCCTTCATGGGATTTAATTGGAAATTATTTATTTATGTTGTTTTGTAATGTGGTAAAGTCCATTTTACAGTTGTTTGACACTGACAAGAGTGCTAACAAACAACGTTTTCGAATAACCGGTTTCCAGGTTATTCGCAAAAATTACTTTTTTAAAAAACCAGTTTTCGGTTTCACAGAATGGAAAAAATCGGTTATTGTTCTGATTAACTTTAGGGTTCCTTTCGGGGTTTTCATTTACATAGAAATAAATTATAAATTTTTGTCGAAAAATTAATACCGAATACAAAATCTTTTTAATTTTTAATTGAATGAAATGAAATGTAACAAAATATAATGAAATGAAACGAAATTAATTAAATTAAATTGAATTGTATTGGATTGAATTGAATTGAACTGAACTGAACTGAACTGAATCGAATTGAATTGAATTTAATTCAATTAAATTGAATGGAATTGAAATTAAATGATTTTGGTTGAATTGAATTAAATAAAATTGAAATGATTACTTTGATATGAGTTGAATTGAATTGCATTGATTTGAATTGAATTGGATTGAATTGAAACTAATTAAATTGAATTTAATTTAATTAAATTGAACTGATTTGACTTGAATTGAATGGAAGTGAATTGAATTGAATAGATTTGAATTGAATTGAATTGAATTCAATTAAATTTAATTGAATTGTATGGAATTGAATTAAATTGAATGGAATGGAATTGAATTGTAATGAATTGTATTGAATCGAATTGAATTGCATTGAATTGAACTGAATTAAATTAAATTGAATTTAATTGAATTGAACTGAATTGAATTGAGTTGAATGGAGGAATTGAATTAAATTGAATTGGATTGAATTGAATTGATTTGAACTGAATTGAATTGAATTGAATTGAATTGGATTGAATTGAATTAAATATAATAGAACAGAAATGAATTGGATTTAATTTAATTGAATTGAATTGCATTGAATTGAATTGAATTGAATTGAATTGAATTGAATTGAGTTGAATTGAATTGAATTGAATTGAATGGAATGGAATGGAGTGGTATTTTATTGAATGGAATTGTATTGAATTGAATTGAATTAAATTAAATTAAATTAAATTAAATTAAATTAAATTAAATTAAATTAAATTAAATTAAATTAAATTAAATTAAATTAAATTAAATTAAATTAAATTAAATTAAATTAAATTAAATTAAATTAAATTAAATTAAATTAAATTAAATTAAATTAAATTAAATTAAATTAAATTAAATTAAATTAAATTAAATTATATTAAATTAAATTAAATTAAATTAAATTAAATTAAATGCAATTAAATTAAATTAAATTAAATTGAATTAAATTAAATTAAATTAAATTAAATTAAATTAAATTAAATTAAATTAAATTAAATTAAATTAAATTAAATTAAATTAAATTAAATTAAATTAAATTAAATTAAATTAAATTAAATTAAATTAAATTAAATTAAATTAAATTAAATTAAATTAAATTAAATTAAATTAAATTAAATTAAATTAAATTAAATTAAATTAAATTAAATTAAATTAAATTAAATTAAATTAAATTAAATTAAATTAAATTAAATTAAATTAAATTAAATTAAATTAAATTAAATTAAATTAAATTAAATTAAATTAAATTAAATTAAATTAAATTAAATTAAATTAAATTAAAT
This sequence comes from Phaonia tiefii, assembly GCA_963931995.1. Classification (NCBI taxonomy): domain Eukaryota; kingdom Metazoa; phylum Arthropoda; class Insecta; order Diptera; family Muscidae; genus Phaonia; species Phaonia tiefii. Next base: position 259,659,699 of record OZ008370.1, read on the forward strand.
TAAATTAAATTAAATTAAATTAAATTAAATTAAATTAAATTAAATTAAATTAAATTAAATTAAATTAAATTAAATTAAATTAAATTAAATTAAATTAAATTAAACTAAATTAAATTGAATTGAATTGAATTGAATTGAATTGAATTCAATTGGATTGTATTGAATTGAATTGAATTGAATAGAATAAAACAGAATTGAATTGAATTTAACTGAAAGGAATTCAATTAAATTGAATTGCACTGCATTAAATTTAACTGAACTGAATTGAATTGAAGTGAGTTGAATTGAATTAAATTGAATTGAAGTAAATTGAATTGAAGTGAATTGAATTGGGACGATTTGTATTAAATTGAACTGAACTGAACTGAACTGAAATGAATTGAATTGAATTGAATAGAACAGAATTGAATTGAATTTAACTAAATTGAATTGTATTCAATTAAATTGAAATTAATTGAATTGAATTGAATTGAATTGAATTGCATTGAATTGAATTGAACTGAATTGAAGTGAATTGAACTGAATTGAATTAAATTGTATTGAAGTAAATTGAATTGAATTGAATTGATATGATTTGTATTGAATTAAACTGAAATGAATTGAATTGGACTGAATTGAAAGGAATTGAATTTACTTGAATTGAATGGGAATTGAATTGAATTTAATTAAAGTTAATTGAATTGAATGGAATTGAAATCAACCGATTTGAGTTGAACTGAATTAATTTTAATTGAATTGAATTGTGATGAATTGAGATGAATTAAACTGAATTCCTATGATTTCTATTGAAATGATTTGAGTTCAATGAAATCAATTTGAGTTAAATTGAATTGAACTGAATTGAATTGAGATGAATTGAATTGCATTTGTTTGAATTGAATTGAAAACAACTGCAACCCTGCGAGAATGTAAAATAAATAAAAAAAATAAATGGTTTCCCATTACATCCCATGAAGGGACCGGGGAGAACTTCTCACAATCACTGAGCTGTGCGCTTTCCAGTTTTCACTCGCTGATTGGGACCTACAGTTTTACACCGATTCCGAACGGTAATTTGAGAAGCTTTTTCATGGCTAGATACTCGATAGTGTCGCCGTCACTATGCGAGGTGACCGCCGCTGAAAGAAATTTTTTTTTTGAAGGTGGTCAGAGCCGGGTTCGAACCCAGGATCTCATGTACAAGAGCCGCGCACACTAACCATTGCACCACCGACGGCCAGAATGTAGGAGGAAAAAAGAGTACGGAGAAAAAAACCTGCTGCTCTTGTTATTGGAATAATTGACTTTCAGGTTAAGTTGGTACTGAGGCATTCTCGATCGATATCAATTCGCATATGTAAACTGCATATAAAGAATGATGATGTTAACAATGGTATCAATTCAAGCACAGTGAGTAGTCATCTGGTGGTGAACTTGTCACGGATTTCGGAACTAGGCATGCCAGTAAGTGCCCTTAGTTCACTTTTCACTTAGAGAAATGTACCAGACCTTTAAAGCGTGTAGTAGAATATTCGCTATATTTATATTCAAGAATTGAATTGAGTTCAACTAAATCGTTTTGAATTGAATTATACCGAATTGAATTGCGTTAATTTGAATTGCCGTGTATTGATTTGAATTGAGTTCGATTAAATCGAATTGAGTTGAATTAAATTTAGTTGAGGTGAATTGATTAGGGCAAAACTGGAAATATTTAATGACAAAGCCAATTTGAATTTTGAGCGTGATACCGGGTAATTTAAGTGAAATCATGTTTTTTTGTTATTCGAAAAATAATTTTTTATAAAAATCCGGCAAACGGTTATTAGTATTGTAGACGGTTGGTTATCCGGTTTCGCAGGGTTTCGGTTTCGATTTGAACACCCTACAACAGACTTTTTTTTTACACATATATATCTTTTCTACACCTTTGTACCTCAAGAGGTTTAATTTATTGTTACCGGAAGTAAACTCACCATAAATTGTAGTGGTATCGGTGACTTTACGCTTGCTCTGGAAGAGTCGTCCGGCGAAAACTGTGAATACGCAACGTAAGAAATAATTCACATCCCAGATGATGTACAAGACGAGGGCGAACAATAAAAATCCCATGTTAAACTGGTTTCCAACTGATGTTTTGTAACTATTAATATCTGAAATCGTAATAAATTGGGTAACAATCAATGATTATAGTGTATGCTGGGTTGGCAAATCACTGGTAAAGTTTAACATTTTGATTGTGTTAAATCTCTTGTTTTCACAATTTTGATTTTGAACTTTGTTCGATTGTATTAATGATGGCTTGACATAAATTTCGATATTCTTTAATATCTAATTAAGGCGAACATTATGGAAATTACTAGGAGACCGTTGATGTGACATACCCAAGTTTGTACCGGAATAAGTCTGCACGTCCACTTCGTGTGAGTTGAGTTGGTATACTGCGGAAAAGAAAAGAGTTTCAATGCAGGTGAGCTGGTACAAACTACGATCGATCGTCTTCGGTTCACTTTCGCTTCATACCACCTACCTACCTACACCAACAAGTGTTCAACCAAAGAAAAGCTACATATTTATTTCAAAAGCTTCGCAAGAAAGTTTTGCAACTTGTGTAGGTAGATACACAGAAGTATATAAATGTTAGCAATATTATGAATGTGTGTTTGGGGTTATCTAGATACATGTTAAACGCAGATACATTAAAAATAAGACGGAGAGCAATTCAGATGGGGAAAAATCACATACATTATCTCAGCTGATCTTTTTTCGAGCATCTCAAATAAAACAAAGTTTTGCAAAATTTTACTGTGCACAAGAGTTAATAAGCATTTTAGTTCAAAAGAGAATGTTTTTTTATTCTTAATAGTTATAGTGAATAGTTAATTATACCCTCACCCATAGGGATGGGGTACATACTCGTACATGTGAATGACGGAGCTCTCTATCAACCTCTTCAAAAAATTTGTTCTGGTCGGATATAAACTTGCGTTATATAACTGTAAAAAAATATGGAACAAAGTTGTTTAAAAAATAGACGAAGTGTGCGGCATCGAAATTGGCAAATCTGACCCATTTTTTTTTTAGTACATACCGTTTTATAAAGAGTGCCCCAATCAGATAGCTCGATTTACATTTTGTGGCTTTTTTTGTGTGCAAGTGGCAGCTCTGAAATTTGACATCTCGTGAAAAAAGCACAGAAAAAAATATTGGCCTGTAAATTTCAATTAAAAATATAATTGAAATTTTTCCAAAAATTCAATTAAGTTTTTAATCACATTTACAATTTATTTATTGAGTTTACAGCAGAACTTGGAGTTGGCAAGGCGCAAATCTCCGGCGCTAAAAATTTTTGATTTTTGAGTGCATTATCGAATTTTGCTGTGAATCTTTATAAATTAACATAAATATGCATGATACGTTCTTAACAAACCTTAATATACAAAAATTGTTGTGATAACGTATTTTACAAAAAGTTGAATTTTACAGCGCCGTTGGGAGGCAATAGGTGTGGCGGCTGAGTCACCAGCCGTTGTCGTCTCTTTTCGTACGGCTCTAGTCTTTGATATACAACACTGTTGTTATTTGTAATTCGTTTATTGTTGATTGAAAGATTTTATTTTGTGAACTTAGAGAATAATGGTATTAAATTGTTTTGTTTCGTGATTAAACCTGGGTTTTTTGTAATTTTGTTTAATTGACAAGTGTTTTTGAATAAATTGTATTGGAAATGAGTGCTTGCATTGAGTGTTATGTTTGCAATGGAAAATGTGGCTGTCCCCAAACATTTTTTATGCACTTGAAAATACACAATTTGCCGCCTTATGCCACATACAATTGTTTACACGAAAATTGTTTTCAAAAATTTCACGTAAAAATAAACTTTAAGACTCACCTTCGTAGACATTTTGAACGTGTAAAAAAAGAGTGCCCCAAATTGGATAAAATCAATACATTTCTCCAACAAAGCTGTAAATATGCAGAAGAGATGGAATGCGACAATGGAGTGACTGCTGCTGCGGAAGGAGCAGATAAATTGTATGTTCCTCCAGAACCACCAGGGCAGTTCCACTCTTTCAGTTATAAAAACAAAATAAAAATAATTTGTGACAACGCAATGCAATTTATTGTTGAATTACATTCCCTTGATAACTGTTCTCGTTTAAGAAAACCGAACATTAGTTCCGATTATGAATCCAAATTCTAAAAATCCTTGTATAAAATCGCTTTAAAAATAGAACATTTTAGTTTTTTTTACCGTTGTCGCAGCAGGGGGTATAGCAATATAGATTTTAATGGATTCAATTCAACATTTAATCAAAAATCGCGACAAAAATTAATAATTTTTTAATTAACTTGATTACATACTTAATCAATATTTTTGAAAAATTCAATAAATGTTTTAATCAAATTTACAAATTTTTTAATTGAACTTTTTGTTGACAAATTTACAAATACCTTTAATTAATATTATCATTTTCGTGATTACACCAAAATCAATTAAAAAATTAAAGAAATAAACAAATTTTTTAATTGAAATTGATTTTTATTTTTTTCTGTGCATAGAGTAAGGTGTAAAGAGTGTGCATGTGCATTTCAGTTCCACTAAATACTCATCGAAAGTCACTGGGCTAACGACAGTTTTGATACCGTTTTTTATGCCAGTTTTTTTTCTGTCAGAATTTTGACGTAAAACAAATAAAAATTAAAGAAAATTTTGTGTTTCTCCAATCAAATCTAATTTATTAAGTTCCAATAATATTAAATCAATTCATTTCGCCTGTCGCTCATTCTCTTTGAAATTCTATCCTGTTTCAATTTTACAGCTTGGCCATCGGTGGTGCAATGGTGTGTGTGCGCTGCGCGCCTCTTCTCTACTCTGACCACCTTAAATTTTTGTCGGCGGCCGTCACTTCGTATAGTGACGGCGACTCTATCGAGTATTCAGCCATGAAAAAGCTTCTAAAAATACCGTTCGGAATTGGTGTAAAAACTGTAGGTCCCAATATGTGAGTATAAAACTAGAAAGTGCACAGCCCACTGGTTGTGAGAAGCTCTAACCAATCCCTTCAGGGGATGTTATGGGAAACCATTTACGTATTTTATTTTATTTATCAAATTTGCAGCTAGTACGTCGATCAGCTGAGTTATTGAAATCCCCTGAGCGCAAACATAGGGGAATTTTGAATAGAGTAATTTAATCTCAATATTTTTAACGTCAAAAGTATGGTTCCAAGTGAACATTTAATGGTGGAAAGCATGGGTTCAATAATAAAAATAGGTGCAATAGTACACAACGTCCGACAAAGCAACATCAACCGCATTTCGTGTTTTGTGGCAAAATAGTTGTGTTAAATACAATACAAATGTATACTAACGATAAAAGTCAACGAAAAAGTGCAAAATACATTTAAATTTCACAGTTCTATACGAAACCGAAATGAAAAGTTAAGTCAACATTTCTTGTAACTCCACCTGCTGTAAGTTGATTTTCGTCGAATTTCTCTCATTTGCTCATTTGAAACGTCAAATGAGAGAATTAATGTGGCTATACTAAATTCGTCTATGGATTTGCAGGCAACATTTTGACAGAACTGTAAGATTTTTCTCATTTTTTTTACTCATTTTACTCAAAAAGTGATGCGAAGGGTTGCATTTTGAATGAAGCGAACGAAAACTAATTAAACGGCAATAAAAGATCTAATTAATTTTTTGTTTTCTGTATTCTATTTTTGTTTTATAACAGTTGTATTTAGTTTTTCGCTTTGCAGGCATCATTCATTCCACTTCTCTCTCAGTGAATCGTTCCATTTGCACTAATAGTCTAAAACGAGCTATAACAAGCATTTCAGATATAAAACCAGGGGGTATCTATGACACAGGTGGTCGCATAGACGAATTTAGTATAGACACATTAATTCTTTCATCTGACGTTCATTTCACACTCTTCGTCGTAGGTTTGTGCAAATGAGAGAAAGTCGATGAAAATTAACTTACAGCAGGTGGAGGTACAAGAACTGTTGACTTAAATTTTTCATTTCGGTTTCGTATAGAACTGCAATTTAAATGTATTTTGCACTTTTTTTGTTGACTTATATTTGTTGGTATATATTTGTATTGTATTTAACACATCTATTTTGCCACAAAAACACGAAATGCGGTTGTTCTTGCTTTGTTGGACATTATGTACTATTGCCTCTATCTGGTATTATTGAACCCATGCTTTCCACCATCCAATGTTTACTTGTAGCCATAGATAAAGGAAATAATAGATATAGTGCGACCATTTTCAACTTTGTTCGCTAGGTGCTGTCCTCATAGAATAATACATACCATAGAAGCTTTTATTCGCTCAATAAATTAAACGTCATAGGTACGATGGAAAGTAAACATTGGATGGTGGAAAATATGGGTTCAATAATACCAGATGGTGGCAATAGTATACAGCGATCCACAAATGAACAACAACCGAATTTCGTGTTTTTGTGGCAAACTGGTTGTGTTAAATAGAATACAAATGTATACCAACGATAAAAGTCAACAAAAAAGTGCAAAATATATTTAAATTTTTCAGTTCTACACCAAAACGACAGGAAAAAGTTAAGTGAACATATTTTGTAACCACACCTGGTGTAAGTTAATTTTAAATTTAATTGCTCTCATTTCCACAAAATGAGTGTGAAATGAAACGTCAGATGAGAGAATAAGTTTATCTACGTATGTATTATTCTATGGCTGTCCTGTACTAGTGTCACTTTCACTGAAGTTTCCCATACTTCTCATTGATGTTTATTCAAAATTGAGGGAAATTTTAATGATAGTAATTTAAACAAGGGAAAATGTGACAAAATTCAAATGATTTTATATAATAGCATAATACTATTACAATATAAAAAACAATTTCAAAGCCATGAGGCCGGTGTTGGTATATCTATAAGAGAAAACCCATAACACCACCCAAAGATGAACATGCCGGAACGCCTTTTTAATCTAAAAACTTTCCCGCACAATGACTGTATCAACTTCTGTGGTCGCAGATACTAAAACCGTTAGAGTATCTAAGGACTCTCAACAAGGAATGGTAGCTGAACCGGAGGAAGAACCAATTTATTAGGACTTAGCCGGTGGTGTCATGGCTATACAATTCGATGGCCATCAGATATTCTACTTTAACTAACATGTTGTATTCTTGTATCGAAGTAATATTTTTATTGAAAATTAATTTTTCTTTTGATATGAAATTTTAGAATTTTAATGTCGTATTTTTTGAATTTTTTTTTTGGGAACAAAAAAATCCCATTTATTGCTTTCAACGACATCTAGAAAATTACCCATTACACTAAAATTTTCCCAACACTTGTGCTTTATCTATTAGTTTATCTATGCTTGTAACCATACCTATGACATTTAATTTATTGAGAGAATTAATGTGTCTATACTAAATTCGTCTATGGATTGGAACCTAAACTTTGACACCAGTTCCGAACCGTATTTTGAGAATCGGTTTGGACCAACATATCGCACCCCAACTACAAAACAGTCATAAATATAGAGCTAATTAGAAAATTTTTATTTTAACTTCATGGTTGCAAGTAAACATTGGATGGTGGGAAGCATTGGTTCAATAATACTGGATAGAGGCAATAGTACACAACCTCCAACAAAGCAACATTAACCGCATTTCATGTTTTTGTGACAAAATAGTTGTGTTAAATATAATACAAATATATAAAAATAAATGGTTTCCCATTACATCCCATGAAGGAAATGGGGAGAGCTTCTCACAACCAGTGAGCTGTGCGCTTTATAGTTTTTATACTCACTGATTGGGACCTACAGTTTTACACCGGTTCCAAACGGTATTTGGAGAAGCTTTTTCATGGCTAAGTACTCGATAGTGTCGCCGTCACTAAGCGAGGTGACCGTCGTCGAAAGAAATTTAAGGTGGTCAGAGCAGGGATAGAATCCACATTCTCATGCACAAGAGCAATGCACACTACCATTGCACCACCGTCGGCCAAACTGCATCTAATGTCTCAAAATTTCAAAAATGTCGAAAAATTTTCATTTCCCCTATCTTTTTTCAGCATTTTCGGCCCATTTCCAAGACAAGAAAACAAAATCCTAATTTGATTGTAGTGGAAGACAGTATAGGTTGCAAACGAATTAGGTTCCATTAGGTTCCCATGCATCTAAAGATAGCATATGCGGAATATATTTTTCATTTCCTACACTGCCAGTCCATTTAATTTCAAACCTAAATTTCATATTTGTCGCAGGTCTCATTAACTCTAAAATAATTAAAACTTTTGGTACTAATAAAGCCTTGCATATGCTCAAGGAAGAAATTAAGTACTTGGAAGAGGAAGGCATCGAAATTGTTTCCAATGGACAAAATTTTAAAGTGTATTTTGTTTTAGGTCTTGTTTTAGGTGACAATTTAGGCGTTAAAACTTTACTTGGTTTTGTTAAATCGTTCAATAGCTACAGGTATTGTCGGTTATGTCGGCTAACTAAAAACAAAATGGAAAAAAGTATTAGTGAAAATGAAACCTTGTTGAGAAACTTGGAAAATTACGAAAAAGATTTAAAAATGAATAATTCGAAAATATCTGGAATTATTGAAAATTCAGTGCTCAATGATATCAACACCTTTCACGTGACTTGCAATTTCAGTGCAGACATAATGCACGATATTTTTGACGGCGCTTTTCGTTACGAACTTAGCAAAGGTATCTTGTATTTCATTGAAAATAAATTTTTCACTTTGAACTTTCTTAACATGAGAAAACGTGTATTTTCTTACGGAGAAATTGATTTTGGAAACATATCTGGCCCAATAACTATGGTCCACTTGAAAAAATGTCGCTTGAATATGTCAGCTTCTGAAGCGAAAACTTTTTTATATTTCTTCCCGTTAATTATTGGTGACAAAGTTCCAAGCGATAACGAAGTTTGGGAATTAATTGGTCTTCTAATTCAAATAACAGATATTTGCCTTCAATCTTCTTATACTGAAAATGACATCCTCTCATTAAAAGAAAAGATTGCGAACCACCATAAACTGTATATAAAATATTTTGGTACCTTGAAGCCAAAACATTACTTCATGCTTCATTATCCATCAATAATAAAAAAGGCAGGGCCTTTAAAACAAATGTGGTGCATGCGCTATAAAGCAAAACACAAAAGCTTGAAAAAATATATGTATGACTGCTTCAACTTCAAGGCCGAATAGCGCCAATTCGGTAGCTAAAAAAGTGTCTTATCAGTTTTCCTATTTTCTTAAAAAGTTTGTTACGATACCACCAGAACTTACATACGAAACTAAAAAATGTTTTGCCTATCATGATCTTACAGACCCTATTCAAACGTTTTTGTCATCACATGAATATTCTAATGAACATATTTATGTTAACGAAATAAATTTTAAAGGCACTGTCTACAAAAAAAACTATTATTTGTGTATGCATGGCAATCAGAATTTATCCTTACATAAAATAGAATGTATTTTTATTAATTTAAATCAGAATGTTTTCTTCATAACATCTGAAATTGTAATAGAAAACTTTGACAACCACTATCAAGCATACAGAACTAAACACAACACAAACAAATTATATGCACATAAAATAGAAGACTTTTGTAGCGCGCCCATACATTTACATACTTTGTTTAACGGTAACTCTTATTTTAGATTTAAGACAGTATAAACATACAAGAAATGTATCTGATTTTAAAAATATCTACAAACAAAAATAAAAATGTATTAAAAACAAAACAAAACATCAGTTTTTATCTTCTTGAAGTCAAATGTAAATTGACACAATATTAGTTATTATATAAACAACTGCCTTTCTGAAGTTAAATTTAATTTAACAGAATGTTAGTTATTTCATAAGCAAATGTAAATTGACCAATGGCCAGTTATTTCAAAAATAACAGTATTTTCAGTCAAATGTACATTAACAAAAATTTCGTTCATTTTACAAAAAAAAGTCTTTTTAATCAAATTAAAATTAACTGTTTTTAGTCAAATCAACTGTTAAACTGTTAAGAAACAAACAAACGGTATACGACTCTCAAATCAACAGTTTTATTTCATGGATAAAAAATGACTGTGATTTTGGTTGAATCAACCCTTATTTTGGTTAATTTTACTACCTTTTTCTATCAGTGTAAGCGAGGTGACCGTCATCGAAAGAAATTTTAAGGTGGTCGGAGCAGGAATCGAACCCAGAATCTCCTGTACAAGAGGCGCGCACACTAACCATTGCACCACCGACAAATATATATATATATATGGTATATACATATATAATATATACCAATGATAAAAGTCAGATGAGAGAAAAAAATGCTCTATTTTAATTTGTTCTATGGATCAGACCACAAAGACGTAATAAAATGAACGGTTTGTTTTCATAAAAACGAATTTGAACACAGGTAAGAATCGGCCAAAACTAAAACGCAACTAAATAAGATTTGAAATTTGATACAGGATAGAATGCAAAAGAGAATGGCGATAGGCGAATTGAAAAAACTGACTTTAAATTTTGGTTTATTTGCACTTATGTCTTTTAAAATAACTTTGTCTATACCATAGATAAATAAAAACCATAGATGATTCATTTGCTTAATCACCATTTTCACCAGAGGGCACATGCTGTTTCCGTGCGACCATTTTTCACTCGAATGCGACGAAAAATAACTCAAATATCATTTTTAATTCGATTCTGTTGTTTAAATTTGAAAATAGAATACAAAGCATATCGCTTTTGATATTTGTTGACAATATAAATGGCAAGAAAACATGTTTACATAGGTTTTTCAATAGATTTTGTTTTCAGGGAAATTTGTCCATTCCACCACTCCGGCGCCATCTAGAAAAATTCCTTTACTTTCAAATCCACCACTTATCTTTCACCATCTATGGTTTTTTATTTATCTATGGATGTAATAAAGTTAGCAATATATCAAAAACGACTTTTTGCGAAAAAGAACTTTTTTATTGTTGAATATGAATCTTTGGGGACTCAGAAACAATATTTATTCCACGATTTTTTTTTTTTAAAATTAGTTGTATTTCAAAATATAACACAGTTTAACCATTTTCGTGGGCTTAAAAAATAAAAAATTAAATTAAAAAAAAAAACTGGAATTTTTTAATTTTTTACAATAAACTGGGTTAGTAGCCTTTCATTTAAGATGAATATTTCATTCGTACACTGAGAGAAAAAAAATTATTATAATAATAAGTGGTAAAGGTAGATTTACGACTATTTCATTTAAAATGGCACAAAAACGGCTAAAGATTTTTGGCCAAAATTTTCTATTTCTCGTTTAGAACCTTAAAATCTAAAATTCCACCAAGGCGCTTCACGTCACAAAGCTTAGTTTGGACGTTATGAGTTGAGGAAGGTAAAAAAGCTAAAAATTTTGGATTTTTTCCATTTTTCTTGAAGTTTTTTCAATTTTTTTTCCAAACGAAACATTGTACTGCGAAGCGCCTTGGTAGAATTTAAGATTTTAAGGTTCTAAACGAGAAATAGAAAATTTTGGCCAAAAATCTTTAGCCGTTTTTGTGCCATTTTAAATGAAAAAGTCGTAAATCTACCTTTACCACTTATTATTATAATAATTTTTTTTCTCTCAGTGTACGAATGAAATATTCATCTTAAATGAAAGACTACTAACCCAGTTTATTGTAAAAAATTAAAAAATTCCAGTTTTTCGGATATTAATAAAATTACAGGAAAAAATTCGTAATCAGTTGAAAAATCAATGACAACAAGAACACCCTATAATTCACATATCATGTAATTGAGGGCCACCCTAATGAGCATTTCAGATAGCCGAATGTATCCCCAAATCAGTACATATAATTTGGTACATATATCTTTAAATTGGAAAAACCACTTTTTTGACATATTGCTAAATAAAGTTGCTAAGAAAAGTTGACTAATTTTTTTTCATTTAGCCCCCATCCCGCAACGGGCGATAAGGAACTTCGTTCCAAAAAGTAGGTTGCTGCAACCGAATTTCTTATGAATTCGGTTGGTGGACAAAAATATTGTTTTTGTTTATTGACTATTTTACAACCTCGTGAGGTCCTATGTCTTACACATATTAATTAGACAAACAAATTAAACCAACTTTAACATAGTTCTCCAACTGGTTCTATCTTTCGCCTTTTCTCGCCAGTTGGTAACACCAATGATATGGAGGGATTCTTCGGCCTGGTGTTTCCATCGGAGTCTTGATTGTCCTCTTTTCCTGCTTCTATCGCGTACACTACCGAGAACCTTTCGGGCTGGCTCATCATCCGTTCTGATAACATGGCCTAGCCAACACAAACTCTGTTTTTAGCTTGTCGCAAATATAGTATACTTGTGTCTAAACACATTGTGTTTGTTATTCAATATCACATGTTTGAGACACAATGATTAATAGGTAATAATATATGTTTTTGTGACCCAAATGTGGCTTTGTTTGTTGAAAACTGCTGAAAACAAAGACGTGACAGATAACAAAGAAACAAAAAAAAAAACATCAGATCTTCAATTCACGAAAGTAATGCTTGCAAACATTTACGTGTTTCCTGCAATATGTTGCTGGGAATATTTTTTCCAGCGTGTCGAGATGTCAGACTAAAGTTGAGAGCTTCAAATTGAAAATATATCTTGAAGATAAAGAATTTGGAAATAATCATACATAAGTTGTTTTTTTTCCTTTCAGCACAGATATATCAAGCAATAATAAAAACTCTAAAATTTGATCCGTATGCCGACGTTGGAAAGCTGAAGGGGCAAAAGTAGTTTGTTGTGAATTGACTACAACGAAATCAGTGCACTTTCGTGCGAAGGTTGTGACACTGTTGAAAATTTTAACGATTTTTATATACACACAAAGTTGGCAGCTTTGCCTGAACGACATGTTGGACTCATTTCAGGTTGTGTTGTGTTGTGTTTGATAAACGAACATCATCATCGGCGTGTGTGAATGCAGGGCCCACTCACAATCGTGCACATCTTGAGATGGTTGTTCGTTCTGTTGTGTAGCTGATATTTGAACAATTTCAAAAATGTTGATTCTGTTCACTTCAGTTTGTATCGGGTATTCGCAGTGTTAAGAACTTTTAGTGTTATCGTGTAAATACCGTACGTGATTTGCAACGAAAACAGAGGCACTGCAGAAGAACAACTCACAAAGCTGACAAATAAATTATCGACAAAAAAAAATAAAAATACGTACCAAATTAGATTTACTTAAAACGTCGGATAAAAAATAATTACAGAAAAGTTACAGTGACCGATTTGAAACGGAACGAACGTGAGTGTGAGGTGTGTTTGACAAAGAAAATAAATTATTACTATTTTTAATTTAAATACTAAAAAAAAGCAAACAATAAACGAAATTATAATTGTTGCAATGAAGAGAAAATTATGTCAAATGTTTTGAAATTCCCCAGAAAGTGAAAGATGCTGGGAAAGTGGTACTGAAGAATGCAAAAACAAATGAGGATTTGAGAGCAAAAATTTCGCCAAAAAAAAAAAGGAAATACAACACAACAACAACACTCATGTTATTATTATTAATTTAAAAATATAAAATAAAATAAATTGAAACTGATTACAATTTCCACTGCGGAATTATCTATTTGAATACTCAACCGACAAGCGAAACAAAAAGACGGACCGAACTGCCGGACGGGACACATGGCCAGTTGATCGGCCGGATAGTTTGGCTGTCTAACTGAATATAGGCAAAGGGACGGTGGAACTAACTAATCTGAGAGAAAAACGCATTCGCTGGTGTTGATCACTTTTGTTAAAAATACATAAATTCATTTGAATCTAGATATTAGATACTGCTACTGCTGTTGCCAGTCTTGCTGGTTTAGTGCTGCTATTATAACACAATTTTTTGCCATTCGCGTTATTTGCTATTCCTATTGTTTTATTAGATATAATTTATAAATTAACGGAAATGTCATTTTGCTTGTACTACAACTGGTTCGCACTACTGGTGAATGATGCTGCTGCTGCGATTTGAATGCTCTCGTTCGTTTAGTCGGAGGAAATTGCACTTTTTTTTTTTGGTTTTTTGATTTGGTTTAGTTTGTTGATCCAGTGATCTTGTTCGCAGCCCCATATATATCGCATATTTTCAAGATCATAACAATATATGTATGTATGTATGTATGTACCTACTATATTACATACCTACCGGGCTAAAGTTCATTTAGTGATTTTTTAGAATTTGCAAAGTGTTTTTATTTTCGCTGGAATGCGATCTAAATAGTGCGATTTAATAAAACTGCCCAAAACAATTCAAATTCAATCCAAATTCCAAAAATAGGTCAAGGACTTTCACCGATATCTTGCATGTTAGTAAAACCGTAAAGATTCGAAAATTGTGTTCTTAAAACGGAAGTATTCAAAATCGAAGAATATTTTTCTACACTTGGAAATTTTTAACTTTAACTTATGCTTGTTTGAAAATCAAGGCACCTGCTTTGTATTAACCAGTGAGTGGTGGCCTTGACCGAATTTGCTTACATGCACCTCAGATCGAAGAGTGTTGTCCGCTGCTATAAATAAATATTAAAAAATTTAAATGAAATCATAATTTTATAGCCATCAGGGAAAGGATGTAATCATTCAATTAATGTACCATCGCCATCATTGAATCGAAAACAGAAAATATTCGCTCTCTTTCAATATATATTCGTATTTACTGTAAGATTTTGAAATTATAGCTGATCAACATTAAAAAAAAAATATCAAAAATTTACACAGAAATTAGGGGTTTTCCAATTTGAGTGAAATGATTTCTTAAAAAAAAAACACACTAATTGTTAAGGAAATTTAAATGTTTTGGATTTAATGTGAAGTACAATCGATACAATTAAGTTCTGAATAAAACGTCCTTCAAATGGCCTCCACATCTTCTTCTGCAGAAACGAATTCGATGAACCCAATTTTCAAACACTTTTTCCACTAAATCAAGTCATATGTCATGAATGTGCTATAATATTGACTTGTACAGCTTGAAGAGAGTCTGGTTTATTGCTAAAGACCATACATGGGCTTTACAATTTGCATTGGATTTTAATTTGCATTACTTTATCTAATGCAATTTCAAAAGAATTACCATTGTTCGCAATGTCAATTAAAAATTTTTGAATTTGTACAGGGTGTCCGTCGGGAGGGTATACTACTTTAAATAAAAAAAAATAAATGGTTTCCCATTACATCCCATGAAGGGACTGGGGAGAACTTCTCACAATCACTGAGCTGTGCGCTTTCCAGCTTTCACTCACTGATTTGATTCAGTGAGTGGTATACTACTTTGTTTGTTTATAATTTTTGATCAAATGAAAGGGAATGGATCTTATATTGATAAATGTTTTACTTAATGTCGGCAATTAGGTATGGAATACAATATCAGATAAATGTCCACCTCTGTTAGCCTCACAAATGCGAGCCCTTTTGAGCACATTTTTCATTACATTCTCACACATTTCACGCGGTATTTAATTGCATCACGAATATTTTGTTTAAGTTGCTCAAGTGTTTCTGGCTTGTTTGCATAAACCTTGCTTTTCAGATATCCCCACAAAAAGAAGCCTGGAGCAGTCAAATCCGGCGACCGTGGAGGCCAATCAACAATCAAACCAACAAAGAGGTCTCGCAGTAATTCCATTGTAATCCTGGCTGCATGCGATGTGGCACCGTCTTGTTGATACCACATTGTTACTCAAGCCCAAAGCATGCAGTTGTGGCGTTAAAACGTTTTCAATCATATCACGATATCGCTACCCATTGACAGTTACCGTTACGCCGTTTTTATTTTCAAAGAAGTAAGGTCCAATGATTCCTCCTGACCAAATTGCACACCAGACTGTCACTTTTAATGGATGCAAAGGTGACTGATGAATAATTTGAGGGGTTTCCATTGCCCAGAACCGACTATTCTGTTTATTCACATATCCATGCAAATGATGATTTTTTTCATGAAATTCGGGGTTGTCATGAGCGAGCTGTATCATCCTATTCCATCCTACAACGGCGTAAATGGTCTTGTGGAAGAAGCTCTTGTGTCAACTGAATCTTAAATGGAAACAAATGCAAATCCTTGTGAAAAATTGTGGCCAAAGTTGTTCTTTGAAGACCAAGCTAC
The DNA here is from genome assembly GCA_963931995.1 of Phaonia tiefii. Classification (NCBI taxonomy): domain Eukaryota; kingdom Metazoa; phylum Arthropoda; class Insecta; order Diptera; family Muscidae; genus Phaonia; species Phaonia tiefii. The sequence continues at coordinate 259,675,860 of OZ008370.1, forward strand.
TAAGCCCGGCGTCGAATTGAGGTTTATGAATTGTTATGAAGACTTTCTTGAGCAGAAGTAATATTTTCAGCCGATCTTGCAGTACGTTGTGGTCCATGCTTGGACCTATCAGCTACAGACCCTATTTCTTCGAAATCATTCACTACACGATAAATAGTGGGTTTTGTTGGCACGTTATTTATTCCAAAAATTTCACGTAACTTTCTCATCGTCACAGTAATCGATGATTGATTTTGACAAAATTTTGTAACGATTAAAACACGTTAGTTTATCGTATATTTTTCCATAATAAATTTGCCACGTCTCTACTTCACGACTGCCAAATATTAACTGTCAAGACTAATGTTTACCAAAATAGCGGCAAACAAAGTGGTATACCTTCCCGACGGACACCCAGTACTTCCTCAGGAAATGCAAATGCAGGTTGTGGAATCGGATGTCAATTGTAATGAAATATGGGAATACTTGTAATTGTTTTGAATTTGTCTGACTGTTGGTAATTCTATTTTTAAAGTATTTTATATGTAGAGGTTTGTGGCTTCGATAGGTATTGTGCATAGATAAATAAAAAGCCATAGATGGTGAAAGATAAGTGGTGGATTTGAAAGTAAAGGCAAATTTCCTAGATGGCGCCGGAGTGGTAGATATTGGCAAAGTTTCCTGGAAAAAAACTATTGAAAACACTATATAACCATGCTTTCTGGCATTTTTTATTGTCAACAAATATCAAAAGCGGTATGGTTTTCTATTATTTATATGTGACCTGGTCTACGGAAAGGGGGCTTAGGTGTCAAAAAATCAATTTTCACTTTTTGGTTGATTCGGATGGAAGATGAGATGCTTTTTCACGTGGTGAAAAGCAGAAAATCCTAACTTGCTTAGAAGTGTACTAAAAATGTAGAGAAAGAAGAGTAAAAATACGACAAAATATAATTTATTGGTAATGAACAAAATACATTGAATTATAAGCTATAAAGACATGATTATACAGTATAAAAACGTATTATGGGCCAAAAATAATAATGCTGAGTAGTTTATGTATTTTTCTTTGTTGTCGTTTTCCTTGAGATCTTTTTACGTGTTGATCCTGAGGAAGATGGACCTGGTTCCTCGTCTGGTTTGAGAACATCTTCACTAGTTTTTGCCTTCCGTTTCTTCGATGGCAAATCTTTCGGCAATGGAGCCACAATATCTACTTTAGATATATCCAAAACTAAGCTGCGAAGATTGTGATAGATGTACCACTGACGTTCCAAAGATAAACCGGCTGGTTGTATACCATATCCGTCGAAAACTGCAATTACTCATCTTCAATTCGTCATCACTGAGTGAAGAAATGTATTTTCGATAAATTGAGGACTTCGTCTCGCTGGATGGCAGTTTCATTATCCGAAAATCCTTAAATTTTGGGAGTCGTCCGGGCAGTGGAAGATCCATTAAATCGGCTATAGACTCGAGGAATTTAACAGCTTTTTCGATGTCAGCCGGTTTAAATGACTTTGGATGTGTACTCGGTTTATTTGCCAGTCCGTGTTGGCGCACTGTTACACCCTGTGCGTGCAAATGACGTACTAAATTTTCGTAACGCTTCGTCGTACAGGCATGTACAAAAAGGAAAAACGAACGACAAACAGGTACTCTGTAGAAGGTAAATTGAATTCTATGCCTCATAACTTCTGTATCCTGTCTCTGTCCATATTTCTTCCGCCCAGCAAGCTTTGCGTATACACTTTCTAGCTTTTCGTTACTCATAATTCCAGCTTCGATGTGACTTAGTATCACTAAATCAAGTTCATTTTTCGACATCTCTAAACAATTGTTCCGCGTACTCTCGATCATTTCCCGTGGTATCAGTGTATGGCATTCATTATTACAACAATCTTTTGACAGAAATTTTGTTACCAGCTCCTCCTCGTTTACATCAACAACATACATGTCCATGTTAACAAAAGTTTGTTCGGTATCATCTTCTGCCTGAGATACACATACTTCGTCTTCATCATCATCGCTCTCTTCATAGTTTTCATCATCGTTTTCATCATCCTTTTCATGGAAATATTGTCCGTATACGGCACTGAAATCCTCATCAACACTCATGTTTCATTTCATGCGAAATGCGAAGACGATAATCAACAGAAACAGTAAACGTCACTTCTTCAGTGTTACTTTTTTAAATGTTCCACACTAGCAACTTACACGATGCACTATAATAATATTCTGACCAACAACAACACTTACTGGACTAACAACAACACTTACTGGACGTCCGGCGCGGAGAACAATTAACGAGATAATGAGAAACTGACGAAACGAGTTGCTTACTTTTAACAGCTTTTTCACAGAAAACTAGTTTTCGCACGTAAGCTCCCTTTTCGTAGACCAGGTCACATATTATATTTTCAAATTTAAGCAACAGAATCGAAATAAAAATTATTTTTGAGTGATTTTTCGTCGCATTCGAGTGAAAAATGGTCGTACGGAAACAGCGTGTGCCCTCTGGTGAAAATGGTGATTAAGCAAATGAATCATCTATGGTTTTTATTTATCTATGTCTATGTATTGTCTCGTAGTACTTTCAAATTTATAAACCTGTACTGTAGAAGTAACTGCAACTGCCAGATATGAAGGAAATGCTTTGAAAATAAGTACAATTGCCAATGGTATTGCAATTTTTTTGAATTTATTTTATTTTATTTATTTACAATATATTAAACTTATAGTCAATACAAGATTAATATTAAGATTTACAGCACTGGCGACTAAGGCCTTCAGCTAGTTTTTTTGAATTTGCATTTCGAAAGATAATTCAAATTAAACTACAAATTATAATTGTCATATAATTAATTTGCCCCATGTATGCCAAAGACCAATGACTTCAAATAACCCTACAATAAATAGTCTAATGGTGTTAAATCACAACTTCTTGGAGGCCATTCAATATCACAATTTCTTGAAATAACACTTTTCTCGCAATAATTCGGTTGTTGCACATGCTGGGTGGCACGTAGCCCCATCTTGTTGGAACCAGATGTTGTCAAGATCAACTTGTTCCTATTTCGGCCACAAAAAGTTGGTTATCATCGATCTATACCGCTCTCCATTGACAGCTCTCCTGCTTCATTCGAAGAATCGCGGTTGTCAGCAACACTTGCCTGAACTGCAGCAAGATTCTCATTACTTCGAGCGGTGCTTTGTCTTATTGGCACTTGAATATTATGTAAAGAAAATGTACGCTCGTAATTTGCAGCAATTCGACGAATAGCGAGCAAATTATTACGACTATAAAATGGCAAAAGCGCAGGAAAAGTTGCAATTGGAGAACGATAATTTTGATAAAAAAATTTAATTATTTGTAAACGTTGTTCTTGCTTATATCTCTCGATGATGAAATTGTAAATATTACTGAATACAAGGGAAAACAAATTACAGATCCATGACATACTACAAATGGCCGAAACGCCACTTAGAAATCATATCACTCAAATTGGAAAAGCCTTATTTGAAGACATTTTAAACTATTGTACGTTTATAAGTATACTTGCACAGGAATACTGTAACTTTATAGCGATAAAAAAATCGGTAGTTAAATTGACAAAATTCGGGAAATTTTATGAATTTTGACAATTTAACTACCGATTGCTATCGTTAAAAAGTTACAGAATTCCACTGCTGGCAATAAAGTATTATCTTGAGGACTTTCAAGGATGTGTAACTTTTCTGGATTAAACAAAACGCCATATTTTATTTTGGTGAAATTGCTGGGGCCTCATCGCGGATGTTGTGCTAGTTTATTATATAGTTTATTGGGGGGAAACGTTTCAACTGTTGCGGTCAATGTTTAGTATCCGCAACAATAGCAATCTTTTTGCGCAAACGACTTCCAAACGTGTATTTTCTTTGCAAGATGGTCCCAAAACAACATTCTCAGGGAGCCTCAAATCTTAAATCCGGCACTAAATTGATATGGACTGAGCTCCTCAAAATTAGAGAGTACGTGCTGAAAATAATGGCCCCAGTAACATATTGCAGTAACCATGAAAATGTTTGGAAGCATTGTTGTCATGAATTGAAGATCTGCCGCTTTTTGTTGTCTGTCTCGTTTGGGTTTTCAGCAGTTTTCAACAATCAAAGACACATTTAGGTCACAGGAACATATTTTATAAACTATTAAGTTGTATTTATAGTTGACCTATAATATTATTATGATTTTCAGTTTTAGTATCAGCTCGAGGTCATAGATATTAAAAAAGAAAACGATCGAAATATTGGAAACTAAATAAATTGTGATAAAAGGAAAATTATACAACTTTTATAAACTATTTAACATTGTGTCTCCAACATATAATATTGAATAGCAAACACAATGTGTTTGGACACAAGTATACTATATTTGCGACAAGATACAAACAGGTTTTATTTGCATCCAAACAACAAAATAATACTGATTTTTTCAATGTGTAGTATGATTTCTCTTTTGCTACAATATTCAACGGATAAGCTACCAGGCATCGCAAACGCACGCGAGCTAGCGTAGAAAATCCCTTTTACTGCTCAAAATAAATCTTGCGAAATTCGAGTTGCCAAACTATTAACGCCATCAAAAATAATATAGAAACTCAACTTTCCTGTGTGTTTTAAAATTTAACGTTCATTATAAATTCAAACTAACATTATATATTATTTCACTACAGCTAAATCTATTAAATGTATAGTTGCATTAAATATGTACTGGGCAGATTAGTTTAATCCACAGACACAAACTTAGTAATTTTTTTAAAAAGTGGATTTAATCAGTTTGGCGTCTTCTTTCCGCACGCAAAATGCAGCTCGTAAGTCATTTTACGCGCTCGGGAGTATTATCACAAATTAAATTTTAAACTCAAGCACCCTTGACTAGGTTCGAAAAACGAACAGTAAAACAACTCGTGATTAGGCTCGTTTCTGTAAAATTGATTCGCTCCTGGTCGCGTTTGCGTGCGTTGAGCAACAACTTACTGCTCGCATTCGCCTTAAAATCATAATTATATTGAGAAAAAATCAATATTATGCCTCGAAAAGCATATACCAGTAAATGTGGGAAATGTACCAAAAAGTAAAAACAGTGCACAACAAACGTACCAACTAGTACATAAAATGTACCATAAGTACAAAAGTTTATAAAAATTTTACCAACACGTAGACAAAATGTAAAAAATTTACCAAAGATTACATAAAATTTACAAAAAATTATACCAAAGAAGAACATTAATTGTACCAAAAAGAACATAGAATGCCCTAAAGAGTACATAGAGACATAATGTGTGTTAAAAAGGATATATGAGTATCACACATTATATATAGCGTACTAAAAATAATATAAATAGTACCAAAATGTATATAAAGTATACTACAAAGTACGTAGTGCTTCCAAAAAGCACATAAAGTGTAATAAAAAGTGATTTTTGTAATCTTTTGATACACTTAATGTACATTTTGGTACATTTGTTGTAATGCAAAAAAATTAAAGTAAAATTTGGTACCAAAAAGTACATAAAGTGTATCAACAAGTATTTAAAGTGGACTAAAAAATTTGTTTTTGATACCAACATAAAGTATATACGGTACCAACATAGAGTATAGCAACAAATATATAAAGTGTACCAAATTACTACGTTTTGGTACCAAAAAGTACATTATGTGTATAAGAGAAGTGCATAGAGTGTACCAAAAATTATTATACCTATACACATAATGTACTTTTTGGTGCCCAAAAGTACTCGCTTTTTCCACTTTAAACAATTTTTATACACTGTATGTATTTTTTGTTATACTTTATTTTCTTCTTCGCATGTATTCGTGTGTTGTACACTGCTTGTACGTTTTCGTGTTTTTTCCCCAATTTTTTCTTATATTTTGCGTTCTATTTGCGAGATATTATCTTTCTAATATGTACTTTATATGGTACCAAAAATTACTTTTGTACTTTTTGGTACACTTTATGTACTTGGTACGTTTGTGGTAAATTTGTTGTACTTTTTGGCACATGTATCCAATATTTTGATAGATTTTGCTTATTATTTCCCAGATATGATCTTTCTTAAATGATCTTTATATGGTACACTTGATGTAATTTTTAACAAACTTTATGTATTTACTTGTTTTGCTACACTTACATATGTATGTCCGTTATTTGGTAACCTTATGTATGCTTTGTTACTCTTTTTGGTATCAAAATTATCTATTTCGGTGAATTTTATGTACTTTTTGATACACTATTTATACTTTTTGGTACATATTTTATTCGTCTTATGTACTTGTTAGTGCACATTAAGTAATTTTTGGTGCATTTTATGTATGGTACACATGATGTACTTTTTTGTTACTTATTATGTAGTTTTAGTACATTTGTTGTACTGTTTTTACACTTTATGTAAAATTTTAATGCAATTTATGTACTTTCTGGTATAGTTTATGCACTTCATGGAACATACTATGCACTTTATGGGTCAAGCTATGTAGTTTGTTTTAACTTTTATGTACTATTGGGTAAATATTATGGTAAATAAATGCTTTATGTAGTTTCTGGCATAGATACAGGAAATAATAGATATAGCGCGACCATTGTTAACTTTGTTCACTAGGTGCTGTCCTGTACTACTGTCACTTTCACTGAAGTTTCCCATAATTCTCATTGACGTTTATTCAAAATTCTGAGAAATTTTTGTGAAAATATTAAAATACAAAATTTATGTGCTGATGTCAAAAACCTTAGAGTGTCTGAGAGCTCGCAACAAGGAATGGTAGCTGAACCGGAGGAAGAACCAATTTATTAGGACATAGACGGTGGTGACATGGCTTTGCAATTCGATGGCCATCAGATATTCTACTTTAAGTAACGTGTTGTATTCTTGTATTCTTGATATTTTTGTTGAAAATTATATTTTCGTTTGATATGAAATTTTAGATGTTTATTGTCGTATACTATACAAACGTATCAGTTAACTCGTAGTGCAGTTCTAAGTTTATTTCTGCTCAAATATTCTCCAATTTCATTAAATATTTTGTATTTTATCACTTCACTTTTGTTTTGCAAATGGCGTCAGTTTGATGCATTGTAACGATTAGCCGATAAATGTATGAATACCGATTATTTTTCGTAGCATTTGCCACTGTTGCCACATGTTAGTAAGATTATTTGACAAAGCACTGAAATACTCTTTTTGCATTTAAAGTCAGATCAAAGATAAATCAAAATCAACTGATTACCTATTTAAATAACCAGTCGAAAATTGGGCCTTAGAATTTTTTTAAATCGAAATTAAATGCCAAATTTTACATGGCTCACCCTTGAGCTTTTTATGTCCCCGGGCTTGTCGTTCAACTCGTTTGAGACGAGTTACAACGCAACAACGTCCGCTCGCTCGCGGACGCATGAGTTTTTTTCTTTTTATTTTTCTGCACGTGCTCTCGAGTCGTATATTTTCGAAATTTTTACATCTGACGACTAAAGAGTAGGTGCATTTTTTTACTCTTTGGTTGGTTGGTTGGAAAGGCTGCAAGACAGCGCTCTGTCTAGCACACTTAGGCTAAAGAAGCCCATTGTGATACCTGCAGTTTCTTCCATAGCAACTATTGACCAGTCGTCTAGCCAATTTGCCCTTTCAATAAATTTGTCTATAAGACCTACAGAAATATGCTGTAGGGCTACGGTACTAACTAAATGTGTACCGAATATCCTACTTCTCAGTCCTGCCAGAGCAATCCAAGAGAAGGTGTTTCGTCGTTTCCTCGTCCTTTTCCATGCAGCATCTACAGAGAGTGCAGTTTCTATGTTCCAATGTTAGGGCGTGTTTTCCTACAAGACAATGTCCCGTAAGTGTTCCTATCATTGTGGATAACCTGCCTCTCAGCAAGTTAAGAAGTTGTCTATTCCTCTTCCTGTGCACCTGTGGCCAGAGGACCCTGGCTTGTTTGCAAGTTGAAGTAAATCTCCACTTGTCCTTGAACATATTTAATTATATTTACTTACTAACAAAAGTGCTCTTCTCTACGTCAAGAAATGATAACAGATCATTGCGGGATACGAACCCATGTTATCAAAGACATAACTCGTCCACACTACTAAGGGCTATGACGTCAATTATTATACCTACACGATGCAAAATTGATATTTTTTTTGGTTCGATGCAAATATAACGTGTAAATATAAAGCTACAATTGTCGCAAATATAGTATACTTGTGCCCAAACACATTGTGTTTGTTATTCAATATTACATGTTTGAGACACAATGATTAATAGGTTATAAAATATGTTTTTGTAACCCAAATGTGGTTCTGTTTGTTGATAATAAAAACGTGACGGACAACAACGAATCAAGAATCAAAAAAAAAAATGCTTGCAAACATATACATGGTTCCAGCTATATGTTGCTGCGGCCGTTTTTCAGCGTGTAACCACACCAGGGTAAACTCTCATCTCTGACCACTTGTTATTTAAATAAAAATCACTATTTTACTTTCGAAGTCTATGAAATTTAATGATATATATAGTTTCATATGGATGTGAAATGTCTCACTTTAAATATCATCAACAATTCCCATTTCCCTTTGTAACATATTGGGAACGAATACAACTAAGTCACGCCTACTTTATACTATTATACCAAAAAATAAAAGTATACAATTATTTTCATTTATAATAAAAATAATTAATATGTTTGAAAATTAATACAAAATGTATTTAAAAATTACCGGTAGGAAGACAAAAGAACGCATATAATTTCCGTGATAAAAACAAGAATTTTAGTTTTGCATAATAGAAATGTGTCAATGTGGGCCAAAATAAAATAGAAGGGTCTGTTTCTATTATGGTTCAAAAAACAAATGAAATCCACTTAAAAACAAAACAAATTAAATGTCTAAAATACTGATATCTATAACGATCAGATAATGCTGCCAAACTGTGTGTTAACAAACAAACTAGCACGACTGAACAATTTTATTTGTTTCAAATCGTTAATCCCCAAGGGCTTCATAATCCCTAAAAATCATATTCGCCTCTAATTGCTAATCCCTTAAAAAAGCGTCCATGGTCGGCGATTATGTGGTGGTCCACAGCTGAGGTCGGTCGTATTATCATGTGCATCAATTTGTTTATTAGTGTTTATTTTTAGAGTTATAAACAAACCAAATCTGTCCGTTGAGGGTTAAGTCCCTCCAATGGTCCTTAGAAACATTTTATTCTGTCACTCGATTTGTTGCTCTTTTCAGTCTGCAAACCGGTACGAATTATACAAAGAGAAAGAAATATGTATGAATAGTGAACTTTAAGCTTAAGTCAATTTAAAATTATTAAATCGCCACAAAAGAACCTTTACAATGCCATTGAAGAAGTTTGCTGTTGTCATATTTACAAGGTATTGTTAGTTTCTTAAGAACATAATTTGTTTGTTTGTTCGAACTGCGTGTGGCAGTGATGAAGAAAAGTGGATTGATTACTCATGCTACCTTATTTTGCAACTATACTTGGCGAAAGTAAATGTGTTTTAAAAAATCAATAACATGAAAATAATGATATAAAATCTACTATACCACAATTTGTCAATATTTTAAATGTCTGAACAATTCTGATTTGTAGCATGCGTACAAACGAGGGTGTTTTAATAATATAAAGCCATTTGGTTCTAGAGCACTGAAAAATATTTTGACACGGATGTGAAGAATGAGGGCTTAAGAGTCTGAGGTTTGTTGACATATGTAGGCTCGTGATTTCAAAAAGCCCCAAAAAATATGTCTGGGGCGGTTAAATCAGGCGATCTAGCCGACCAGTCTAAATCCAGAAAACGAGACATAAGTCGACGTGGAAATGTAACCTTCAGAATTTCGCATGTGCCTGTTGGAACCACATGTTTTCCAGGCCAAAATTTTACCACCTTGGGGACAAGCGCTGGAAAAAAAACCAAAAATTACATCCTCTTTTGAATTGTTCACAGAATACAGTCCAAGTGGTCCGAAAGGGGGAAATTGCCCCGAAGGCCCAAAAAATTAAAAAAACGGGCCCCTGAACTTACTGGTAAGTGTTGGTACTCAAATGAAAGCAAATCGTCTTACCTTTACATTGATGCCATCAGTTTTAACAACCGATGCCTTTGAGCCGAGATAGGCGTGTTTTTCTGTATTTCAACAAAATTTATCGAAATTTTTTTCTTTTACAAATATTCATGTATGGATACTGAAATCAAAGGAAATCTTCTCACGATTTCATTGGTGGTATTGGTTCCTCTCTACGTTGTTCATACCGTGAGCTAAACCTATTTGAAAATCGATAAATTTATATTCCATCTAGTCGCCCGGCCGTCCAGGCAGGGGCGTTCAAATTCCCTCTGAACATTAAGTCGAATTTGGCACAATTTTTTGGCGACTCACAGCCATCGGATGTGAAAAGTAATGGCAACAATGAAATCGTTAGACGATTTCCTTTCATTTGAGTACCAACACTTACGTGTAAGTTTAGGGGCCCGTTTTACCGATTTATTGGGCCTTAGGGGCAATTTCCCCCTTTCGGATAACTTGTTCCCGACTCAGGATTTCAATTTAAACAAAACTGTATATTCAGTTCTTTGCCCCAAGGTCGTAAAATTCAGCCTTTTCCAGTCTCAATTCATCCAATTGAGGAATACGAAAGTTTGGCCCGCGACTTTTTCGAAAAAAAAGGCCCAATAACGCCTCCAGTGTAAACAGCACACTATGCAGTAACTTTGAGCGGGTGCTATACCGCTTTTACACCAAACAAGATTGCGCATTTCGAAGGTTAACTCCGTTAACCCACGCTAACCCGGAAGATTACTCATACAATTTTAATCTGTAAAAAGTTAAGCTTAATTTTTAACCCCGTTTTAAACCAGTGTACAATTTGATGCAACACTGTTAATTACCAAAACAATGCAACCATCATAAAAACATACATAAAAAATCAACTGTTTGATAGACGGAAGCCGATCGAAAATTTTCCGAAGCGTAACAACCAAATTTTTTTTTGAAGCTCACAACGCCGCCGACGTGATTGGCTCTCATCGGTTTAAAGTGTGAGGCGATTCGACCGACTGATGCAGTTTGAAATTTATTTCAAAAACATCCCATATTTGTACAAAACTGGCAAAACCAAGAGCCCCCAATTTAATTTTCCTGTTGTGCCGCAGTCTTCGATAATTTGGTCTCAGCACGGAGTTGCTCTAAATTGGTCTAAACACAAAATTGTCACCTGAAATGTCAATTTACTCTCAAATTGGGTGGTGTAAACGGCAAATATTAGAGACTGTGTAATACGGCATTTACATCAAACAAGATTAACGCATTTCGCAGGTTAATTCCGTTAACCCGCACTAACCCAGAAGATTACTCATACAATTTTAATCTGTAGAAACTGAAGTTTTAATTTTAACCTGGTGTACATTTTGATGCAACACTGTTAGTTACTAAAAAAATGTAACCATAATAAAAACATACACAAAAAATCAACTGTTTGACAGATGGAAGCCGATCGAAAATTTCACGACGCGTCGCAGCCTTCAAAACTTTTTTGAAGCTCATAACGCCGCCGAGATAATTAGCTCTCATCGGTTTAATATTTGAACCTATTCGACCGACTGATGCAATTTTAAAGGTAAAGTTATTTCAAAAACATGCCACATTTTTACAAAACTGGCAAAGTTGCATCTACAGTTGTTCTTGATCGAACACGATTTCTTCCGCCTTGGGGATTCTACTCAAGAGCCATCCTTGTGATACTGTCGGAATTTTTTCGGATGGTGTGTCCGATCCACCTCCATTTCCTATTCTTTATCTGATTCTGTATGTGTTAATCATTGGTTATGTTCCACAGTTCTGTGTTAGTTATGACGTTAGGCCAGAATATTTTGCATATGATTCTAAGGCACTTGTTGATGAATACCTGAAGCTTTTGCGTGAAGTTATGCGATATAAGCCAGGTGTCACTACCGTACAACAGAGTTGATTTAATACATGAGTTGAATTTTCTGAGCTTAGTTCATCTGGATATATGTGAGCTTCTCCATTGTGACTGCGGTCTCCCGAATGTCGCCCTCACCATATTGAGCCTGTTGATTACGTCTGTATCTACGCCGCTGTTTGTAGACATTATACTTCCTAGATAGCAGAAGCTATCCACCTACTCGATTGGTTGACGGCAAAGATTAGAGACAGCAATAAACTGCGGTATAAATGGGCTCGTCGTCGGATCTAAGGGGATTTTCGATGCCCCAAAAACAATAATTCCACTGAGATGGAAATGGGCCTCGTCGATCATGATGATTTTCGATGAATAGTTTTCTTAATCGTGGCCGAGATCAAGGATGGCTTGAGCGTTGGTTACACGCGTTTGGCTATCAACAGCTTACAACTGATCCATAGTCTGAAACTTTTGATGGGAACTTGTTCAAGACTTTCACTAACATTTTCTACAAAACCCGCCTATTGATGCCCAATTGCGTAGTACATCGTGTGGTCGACACTCCGAGGTCCATTGCGACATCTTGAGCCACAGCAACGATATTTTCAGCAGAACGGCTGCTCCGAGGCCTGCAAGCATCTCGTCGTCGTCCTCACTCTTCAAGGCGAGCGAATAAATGCCTGTAGTGTTTGTCCAGTTGGGGTCCGTTGACCGGGAAAGTTACGTAAACAAATTTAAACAATCATTCCGCGTTCTTGAGGAGTATTGTGATCCAAGTCTTCACTCTGAAAAAACTGCCCCAGCAACATATTGCATGAAACATGTATAAGTTTGCCAGCATGGTTTTCACGAATTGAAGATCTGCTGCTTTTTTGCTTCTTGGGGTCTGTCACGTTGTGTTTTCAATAGTTTCCAACGAACAAACCCACATTTGAGCCATAAAAACACGTAGTATAACCTATTAATCATTTTGTCTGAAACGTGTAGTATTGTATAGCAAACACAATGTTTTTGGACACAAGTATATTATATTTGCGTTAATATAGATTTTTCAGTGTTGTTGACATGTCGAAAAATTATACCATCTTACGATAGGGCGACAAATTTTGCGCCATTACATTTCTTTCCACGTCGCTCACATCGCTTAGTGACAGCGACACTATAAAGTGTTTAGCCATGAAATAGCTTCTCAAAATATTGATCGGAACCGGTGTATAACTGTAGGTCCCAATCAGTGAGTTTAAAACTAGAAAGAATACAATACGCAAAGAAAAAACTCGTTCCCCCCAAACGAAATCTCAGATAACTGATAACCGGGGTAGTTGGGAGAAACGAACTTCTGTTAAGCCATAAAAAACGATTCTGAGAAACGAAAAACGGTTCCGATAACTGTTGTTTCGGTTACAGCAACCGAGTTGTAGTTGCTCCAAACTAAAAAACGTTCACGGGAACTGAAAAACGTTTGCAGTAAATGAATAATGAAAAATTAGAGCTGAAAAAACATTTGTGAGAAACGAATAACGGTTCCACCAACTGTTCTTTCGGTTACAGCAACCGATTTGTAGTTACTCTAATCTAAGAAAAAGGTGATTTTGGTTTTACCCATAAAGTTCGTTTTAAAAAATGTTGGTATTTTTGCCTATTTTTTCAGTGTCTACTCACACGTCTGTCTCGCCTTGCATTCAAATAAAAACTACAACGCGTCAATTGTCCGTCTATGATATGTTGACAAGGTAGAAGCATTAGAGTCTGTGATCACTTTTTTGTGTATGCGTGAGTGTGTATGACAAACGAGAGGATAAGACAGAATGAGAGAAATTTACGTTCTTCGTAATCTGAGCTCTCATTAGAAAATGGCAAATTTCAGTTATCCGAAACGTTTTATAAATTTGAGGCGTTCGATGCAAATGAGAACTCGTTTGTAACAACATGATACACATTTGCGATATACGAGTTTATTTGGGAGAAACATGAACGGTTGCGATTCATAAATTAATACAAATCAATCAAAGTATTGTTGCGGCAACCGAGGAATAAACGTTTTTTTTCTTTGCGTGAACTCATTAGTTGTGAGCATAAGTCCCTTCTGTGGATGTAATGGGAAACTATTTATTTATTTAAATAAGTCCCAGGACCAAAGGGACATTTTTTTATTTGCTAACTTTTTAAATAACAGTATAATTTTAATTTTCCATTGACGATTAAAGCATGAATATTTAGCCACGTGTAAAGAAATAATAAATCTTTTAATGAAGGTCAAATTTTTAATGTAGGCCTTTGGTATAGGCATCTTTGACTCTGTAAAACAAGAACCGCAGGGATATGAGAATTAAATTATTACAGTAATAAATGTGCAATATTTCATTAAAATCCAAAGGGCTCTGGAACAAATTTGATATTTTATTGATTCATTTTGGAGTAACACAATATACAAATGTATATATTTATATTTAAATATAAAAAAAAACTTTTTTATTTTTGACGCAATTTAGACAATTTAAAGTGGAAACGAGCACATGAAATTGATACGAAGATTCTTTCTTATTACACTAGTGTGGTATTTGAAAGCTTTAGGCGATGTTTCGGTTTAATTCGAATGTCATGAATAGAATTCACTTTCAATGGTTGCGTCGTTGTCAGAGTGCAAAACTGAATGTTTTGTATGAAACTTAAAACCTTCAGTTAATTATAATAGAAAGATTAAATTTTCACCCTGAATTAACAACAAACCATGATGATGGTTTGATTAACTCGAAACAAAAACAATTCAAAAAGAGACAACCAACGTAGGTAGGGAGGGTTCTAGTTATTAAACAGTAGATCATTCACACGATTATACAATGTGAACAGATGATATATGAGTATTTTATGTCGTATGACACATGATTCGAATCATGTGAAATTATTTTAAGGCGAAAAATAATATTGGGAATTATGACGATGTGATTTTAGCGGGCTAAAAAACACACGAAAATATTGGTTTAATGGAGTTTTTTGAAAGCCCTTCGACAAGTATAACTGTGCTAACATAGAAAAACATCAGATATTGAAAATTGAAGTTTTGAGATATTTGGGATTTTATAAAAACGCTATTAAGAAATAGTTTGAACCTTTCTGATTATACATTCCGAATAATAATTACCTTCGGTATAGCAATGGTTACGTGCACTACACTTGCACATAAGAATGAGGGTTCATTGACCACCATTCATATCTTTTGACAACGCAGTTTGGTACATTTCCGGAGAGGGGCCCAAAAGTCTATAATTTTGGTAGACTCAATGTTTTCTAATTTAGTTTTTTATGTTTGATATTCCTAGACTAGATTCACTAGATTTTACTAGAGGACAAATTTGTAAAAATCGACACATAAACTCACCTGGACCGCAATTCTGTAACCTTTTAACGACAGAACTCGGTAGGTAGGTTGTCAAAATTCATAAATTTTCAATACAAAATTTCCGAATTTTGTCAATTTAACTACCGATTTGTATTGTTAAAAAGTTACAGAATTCCTGTTCCTGTATTTTCCCCCGGATTACAGAGAATATTATTGAATATTTTACAAATTTAATGTATAACCACAATCAGGGCGATAACGTTGGCGTCAGTTCAAAACACGTTGTCAATAAACATAATCACTGGACGCCAAAATTTGTCCCCCCCCCCCCCGTTCTCTGTTTCATGCATAGACTAATTACTATACTAGACTCAACCGTTCGGGCTAGACGCTGCTGAAGATGATGCTTCACAAACATCGAAACGATCGTCCAGCGAATGTGAGTTCGAATCCCACCCTCGGCATTTACATTCTTTTCACTAACCGGAGAAAACATGATCTCTTATAGCCTTAAAAGGAAATTACAACTTTAAACATAACGAGGATCTAAGACAACTAAAGTTCTCTCAGCAAAATTATGACATTTGGCCTGGTGTGATATGAACGTTGGATGTCGAAAAGAATTGCTTCGATAATACCAGATAGAGGCAATGGTTCAAAACAACCAACAAAATAACAACAACGGTATTTCGCTTTGTGTGTTAAAATTGTTGTGTTAAATACAACACAAATGTATCCTACGATAACAGTCAATAAAAAAAGTGTAAACCGCATAGAGTAAATCACACTACAGAGAATATTTGACTCATCTAACGATTCCTTTCACACTCTTCTTGAGGCGGCCGGTGTGAAAGAGAGATGTTTGACGAAAAGTTACTTACACCAGGTGGAATTACAAATTTAAATGTTTGAAACTTTTTTATTGACTGTTATTGTTAGCATACATTTGTGTTGTAGTTAACACAAAAATTTTAACACACAAAACGAAATGCCGTTGTTGCTATTTTGTTCGTTGTTTTGAACCATTGCCTCTATCTGGTATTAGTAAAGCAATTCTTTTCAACATCGAACGTAAATATCACACCAGGCCAAATGTCATATTTTGGTGAGAGAACTATTAGGTCTACTATAAGTATTACTCTATGGACTGAACTATTAGGAGTATGCATATTTTGCACATACTGGGAAAAATTAAAATTTTGTTTAAAAAAGAAATTGTAACTAAGAACTTTTAACCGATTCTAAAAAAAAAACAAAAAACTCATAAATAAATTTACTTTAAAAAAAAATAGAAAAATAGGGTTTCATATCAACTAGTAGTAAATATAGGCGCCAAATTTGAAATATTTTGGACAATATTTTGAAATGGGTTTGTTAAAAGTATAAACATATACATATATTTGGGAAGCCCAGCTATTCATCTTTCTACAACCGTTCAAAAAATTTAAAATCCGTCTAAAACTGCTGCAGTTAAAAATATTTTAGTCCGTGAAGTGCTGATAACTTCAGATTTTGAGGGTGTATTCAAAATTCTGAAAATTTAAAACTATTTTACTCTACCAGGTCATTTTAAAAGTATATTTATTTTTTTATATTTTGTATAACCGTGTAATTATTTAAGAAAAAATATTGCAAAGTATGGCAACTAAAAATTAAAAACCAAATATATAGTTTTCAAACTTCCCTTAACGTATAAAAATTGTACACAATCACAATATGTTCTGAACTCTTTACAGTCAAAATCACAGTTCTCGTTTCAGTAGAAAATATGAGATAACTTTGCATCAATCCATTGATTGTCCCTTGATGGGATGTAATAGGAATTTATTTATTTATTACATCAAAATCCGCCCCCGCTTATTAGAATACAGTTCTTTATTTGCGCTACGAAGCAGGTGTTTTGCAAGATATAAAGTATTTAACTTAACCTTCACTTTATTTTCTTTTTAGATTCATCTAAAAAATATCAAATAAAACATGGCTAATGCAGGATACACATGCATACGAAGGACATTCTGTTGGCTCAACATTATTTTATGGGTAAATATAAATTTAATTATATTTATTTGCAACAGTCAGACATTTCTTTTTATTTTTAGTTAATGTATGAGAAATTCATTTTATGTCTCTATCATTTTATTTGCAATTAATAGCTTTGTTCCAGTACGTACACTAGGGTGGCAATGAAATGTATGGAGGAAAATATGGTTTCGAATTTTAATAAACCCCAGGCGCATTCCTGTTCCTTATGGTCTTAAACTGAAAAAAATTAAAAAAATATTTAACTTGGATACCAATACCTTCTAGCAGAAGTCTATACGCTTCCAATAAGCTATAACACGATATATTCAATCAACGGTTTCAGGGTGTTATTGTGCGGCAAAGTAGGCTGTCTCGAGGAAAAAATCGCCAAGATGGCCTTATAAGATTACCAGGATAACACCATGAATATATCGTGTTACAGCTTATTGGAAGCGTATAGACTTCTACTATAAGGTATTGGAATCCAAGTAAAATATTTTTTTTCATTTAGATAAAAATTTTGGAAAAAAACCGAAAACCCCAAATTTTAATTTGTGGTAAAAATTTCAAATTTTTTCAAATTAAAAATTGGAACCTTTAGAGTAATCGGATTTTACTAAATTTTTATTCAGTTTATATTCAGGTTAAACTAAATCAATGTGCAAATTTTGTTCAAATGCACCGAGGAATGAAGATTTTCTAGTGTATACGAATTTTCACCCAAAATGTCAAAATCCGAAAAATTTGACTAAAATGCGGCACGGCTTAGAGTTGTCCGATTCGGCTCAGGTTTTTGACCAAGTCAGTTTTAGATCATAAGGAACAAGAATCCGCCTGGGGTTTATTAAAACCCCGAAGTTGTTTTTTCATTGCCACCCTAACGTACACGTTGAAAAATCTGTTTTTTTTTATATGTTGTTTGGTTGAAAATACTTGTGTCCAAAAACATTATGTTTGCTATTCAATATTACATGTTGGAGACACAATAATTTATAGGTTATAATATATGTTCTGTGGCGCAAATGTGACTTTGTTTGTTTAAAAACTAAACGTGACAGAGTACAAAGAAACAAAAAAGAAGCAGATCTTCATTTCATGAAAACAATGCTTGCAAACATATTTATAGTTCGTGCAATTTGTTACTGGGGCCGTTTTTTTCAACGTGTTACTATCTTTACTGTTCTTCCAATTTTGAAAGCAAAGTGGCAAAGTGACACAAATTTCTTTCAAATTTGGAAAAAATAGTAAAAACTGTAAAAATAGTACGTACAGAAACAAAGCTAATAAATATGTTGAAACAACTTTCATACATATGTACAAAGGCATCTCGTCTGCAAAGTTTCATTTATACCAAACTTTGGTGTTAACCTGTTGCATGTGACAATCATTGACAGAAATTTCGTCTGACACTACCAACATACGACAGTAACATCCACCCAGTCACAGTGAGTCAGCCACAACATAATAATCAATTGCTGTCAAAATTGTCTGCTACGGAAATTGTATTGTTTACAAAGTTGTGAAATATTTCTCTATTATTCCCTTTTGTTGTTCAACGAGGATGAAGTAATGCGGTGGATGGGTTGGTGATGATGGATGTGCGGTTGAAAATAAAAACTTATGGTATTCAATATGTTCAGACTGAAATTCATAACTGTTGCAATTTTTGTATATGCAATATGATTTTTTTTATGCTCCATTCAAATGGTAACACTTGTTGAATAAATCTATTATCAATTGAAATTTCAACCAATATCAAATTCAATTAATGTCTTCTAAATTGCAACAGCTTCTTTTAAATTTAAATTTTGGTGTGTTTTATTTTTTATTTATGTTAATGTTTTTTTAGTTTCAATAAAGTTTTATTAACTTGTCAAAAAAACGCCTGCTAACAAATACAAAATATTATTCCCATAGTGAATTAAATAAATTCATATGAATACTTTCTAAAAGTCTAATACGGTATTTACACCGACCAAGATTAGGGCATTTCGAAGGTTAACGCCGTTAACCCACGCTAACCCAGAAGATTACTCATACAATTTTAATCTGTAGAAACTGAAGTTTAATTTTTAACCTCATTTTAAACTGGTGTACATTTCGATGCAACACTGTTTGTTACTAAAAAATGCAACTATAATAAAATCATACACAAAAAATCAACTGTTTGTCAGATGGAAGCCGATCGAAAATTTTCTGACGCGTCGCTGCCACCAAAACTTTTTTTGAAGCTCACGCCGCCGCCGATATAAATAGCTTTTATTGGTTTAAAGTGTTAACCGATGTTATCGACTGGCTCGATTTGACTCACTGATCCAATTTTAAAGGTTCAGTTAGTTCGAAAATATCCCAAATATGTACAAGACTGGCAAAACTAATAGCCGCCAACTTAATTTTTATGTTGGGCCGCCGTCTTCGATAATTTTGCCTCGGCGCGGAGTTTGGCTAAGCACGGAGTTGCCAACTAAAATGTCAATTTAATCTTATATTGGGTGGTGTAAACGGCAAAGAGTATTGAACAAGGTTATCGCTAACCTGGCCGCGATAAACGGCGGTTTAAATGCATCATAAGGGCCTTAATCATAAAAACCGTCAGATTAGCTCTAAAACATTCTTCAGTTATTGAAAGCTTTAAGATTTAGTGAAGGTTTTATTAGTAGTACTGTGTATTCACAATGAATATTTTAACTAGGGAACAGATATTTGACTGACAACCCTGTTTTATGTATTGATGCAAAAACAAGAGCCAGTTTTTAAGTGGGTAGTAAACTATCGGATTACTTAATCTTAATTCTAAGTTAATTAGAGGTTAACTTTGCATTTTGTTTTTCAGTGGTGAGTTAATGTAAGTATATTGTCAACTAATATGGCAACCCTTGTATTCTTATTGAAAAAACGTGTGTTTTGGGATAAATACCAAAACAACAAAGGCGAACAAAGAAAATGGAATTATGTAAAATAAGAAATAGATGCGTAAAATCGAAGTCATTTTAACAAAAATGTGTAAAAAACTATATAGACGCAACAATTTAACGATCTAGACTCAACGTATGTCTACAAATACGCAAATCTGAAACATGTATTTTATACAATCTTCATTTCTCACTTTGACAGTCAGTGATTTGATTGTCAAACTAATATGGTTCTGACTATAAGGTAACCAACCAACATAGGGTAGTTAAATCATAGTTAAACAATTACTAAAAAACACAATTCGATGTTTAACCACAATTTAACTAAGAAACAAAGATCTCCACTGACTGGTTATTTAAATGAATTGATTTTGATTTATGTTTGCTCTGACTTCAAAGACGAAAAGAGTTTTTCAGTGCCTTGTAAAATAATCTTACTACAATGTGGCAACAGTGGCAAACGCCACGAAAAATAACCGGTATTCATACATTTCTCGACTAATCGTTACGATGCATCAAACTGACGCCATTTCCAAAACAAAAGTGAAGTGATAAAATACAAAATATTTAATGAAATTGGAGAATATTTGACCAGAAATAAAGTTCTTACTGCACTACTAGTTAAATGATACGTGTGTATTGTTATTTCAACTAGGATGGTGATTATAATTGTTCACATTAACAATTAAAGAAACTTTGTGTTTGTTCTTCTTGTTGTTTTCTGTCAAAATCATATGGTCAGTTGATCACAGTTTAAATGCCCAAAAATTGCTGTTTAAACAGCAAATAACTATTAAACTAAAAATTCAATTCAGAGTTTAAATTATTTTTGACCGTTGATTAAAGATGATTTTCCTCTCAAAAATTAGGCCTAATGCCCGGTATTCAATGTTTATGAAATTTTCGTTGCAATAAGAAGTACGTGTAGAAAAAATAATAACAAAAATTTCATGCACCGAAAATTTCGCTCACTTTTCCTTTGCCTTGTACTCAGGGCCTTGCCAAAATTTCGTAAGCAAAATCAATTACAGGGTTGTTACGCCAAAGTTATTTCGTGCGAAAACAATTGTTTGATAATTGTTTGATAATTGCAAACTAAAGTAATAACACATGAGTTAAAAATAAAATGGAGTGCGAAGAGGAATTATTATTGAATTATTAGGAAGGTAAATCAAAGATAGGTGTGCTAACTCTCCGCAACAACATTTCCCGTTTAGAGATAAATGGAAAAACTTCGCAAGAACTGAATACGGGGCTTAAGCAAACAATTTCTATTTAAATGTGCCAATGCATTTTTGGAAAATTTTGAACATCCATGGGAAAAAATATTTAATAACCAGAACAATTAATTCAAAAATTAAATTATTCGAGCGTTTGGTCGTATTTTTAATTAATTTTATTCTTCGATATTTCGCTACCCTTGGGGTAGCATCGTCAGAAAGATAAACACAATTATTATTTAGAATTATTTCGTAAAGCCATAGAGTAATACTTAAGAGTTTCCATTACTCTCTTCGATGCCTCTTCATGACGACGAGGAAGTAGCCCATTTCATAGAGTTTTATTTGCTGCTGTATTTTACCAATTTTACACTTTCGTTGGACATAAAACGGCCAGAAATCAAAAGAAATGCACATTTTCGGTCAATGCAAAAAACATAAAACATAATTTAGCTGTCATTAGTATCAATAACCTCTATTTAAAATTAGCTCCTGTCTTCGTTGCTCTCTCATTCTCCATAATCGGCCTAGTACCTTTTCGATCACCTGTGCCATAGAATCCCAAAAACGATGTACAAGTAGACATTCAAAATTTCTCTTCACTCAAATGCCAACAAACAAAACGAGTGAAACCCTAGTACGTCTCTACACTCTCTCTTACTCTCTTCATTGAATATTGCAATACACGAGCAGCATTTTGATAGTGTTATTGTATATAACTATACAAATTCCAACCATGTTGAAGTAAAATTACATAAACTATGCAAAAAATACGAAATATGCAAGATAAGACGCGAGAGAGAAATGCGTTTGAGTGAACTCCTAGTACTTTTTAGTTCTCTTTTACCATGGTTGCCAAGTTGCGCACATCTTCTGGTCGTCTAATTCTAAATCCTCTTTGAGAATCCCCCTGGTAAAGCGCTTCATTCTTAATAATCGACAAAAATATATGTGACAGCTGCAAAATTTCAGAGTTGCCGTTTGCACTAAATTTAAAAGGTGCAATCTTACTGAGAAACCCTTAGTATCATATTTATTTTTAAACTTTTTTAAACCACAGCGTTTATTATAAATGTTATACATATATATATTTATAAATTTAATTGTTTCGAAATTAATTGAGTGTGAATTATCCTATTTTTGAAACCAACAAAAAGTTTCATCAATTTATAGATTATAGATTTTAATTTCAATATTTGATTAATTTTTTAGTATATCCATGAAAAGTTTAATTGTGTGTTGATATTTTTCTCGAACCAACTTTCGTGTTAAAATTTTTAGGTATTATATTTTTCCGTGTAAGGATTGATTACACTGGAGCAAGATACATAGGTTATAAGAATATCAAAGATACACAAAATAAAGTGAAAAAACTGGAGTCAAACTGTTATATTGTGCGATACATGAAGGCCAGTACTAAGATGAACATTTTCGCAAAATTTTACAAAATGTCATAAAAAAAATTAATTTACAGCTGAACCAATATGGTCACTGTTATCGGTTACGGAAAAAGTGGTATATCTGTTCTTTCGCCTCTGTCACTATTCACCACTGTCATCGTTTAAATTTTCAACTTTTTCAAATAATAGATATAGCGCGACCATTGTCAACTTTGTTCACTAGGTGCTGTCCTGTATTACTGTCACTTTCACTGAAGTTTCCCATAATTTTCATTGACGTTTATTCAAAATTGTGGGAAATTTTTATGAAAGTAATTTAAACAATGGAACAAAATGTATGTGATTTTATATAACATTTGTTTTTATATAAAATAATTTCAAAGCCATGAGGCCATCCCAGAACGCCTTTTTAATCTAAAAACTTCCCCGCCCAAAAACTGTAGCAACTTCTGTGATCGCAGTTGCAAAAACCGTTAGAGCGTCTGAGGACTCTCAACAAGGAATGGTAGCTGAACCGCAGGAAGAACCAATTTATTAGGACATAGACGGTGGTGACATGGCTTTGCAATTCGATGGCCATCAGATATTCTACTTTAAGGAACGTGTTGTATTCTTGATATTTTTGTTGAAAATTATTTTTTCTTTTGATATGAAATTTTAGATTTTTAATGTCATATTTTTTGACTTTTTGTTTAGGGATCAAAAAAAATCCCATTTATTGCTTTCAACGACATCTAGAAAATTACCCATTACAATTAAATTTTCCCAACACTTGTGCTTCATCTATTTATTTACTTTATCTATGAGTAAAAGCCTGTAATAACCCTACGGGAAATGAGTCCGGTGCAGAACCAGTCAGGTGATAGGCCCATTAGTGATAGTGACCGGTCCCTGTATTGTCTCTTTTGTATGAAAAGAACCGGTAACTTTAACACGGCTTTGTCATTAGAGGTGGTAATTGACACTCTTTAGATACCCGTTAATATATCAACGTACTGATCTAAAACAACATGTCACAGAATAGGTCCCAATTGAATCCGTGACAGAATAAGTCCCAACTGTATCTGTCACAGAATAAGTCCCAACTGAACCAGCCTCAGAGAAACCCCCAATTAACCTCTTAAACAAACGTTCAAAATTGGTATGCACCTTGAAAACGATAGAATTTCCAAATTGTCAAATAAAAACGCTAGTATTAATTAATTATATATTTAAAATATATCGATAACTCGCTAAGTTATCGCAAGATTAAATATGAAAAAAATTATAGAAAATCCCAATATATTTCCTAAAGATACATAAATAAATAAATGGTTTCCCATTACATACCACGAAGGAATTGGGGAGAGCTTCTCACAAAGATAAATCTCCTAAAGATAATGACTTTAATTTGAATGCCCACACTACATTGTTTCTAGGAGGACACGTTTATTTTCGATCCAGTGATCACGTGGGTCCGATCCATTTAGTCAATCCCCAATTTCGTGTTTTTAGTCTCGCCTTACCAACGACAGTTCAGCACAATTGATTCTTCTCTAACACTTTGGAACTAGTTTGGAGACATATCCCCTTTTGATCTATATCAGGACAGGTACTTTTAGACAATTGACATGACATTTCATACACAAAATTAGCGGCAGACAGTTTACACCAGTGGAATACTAAGTTACTCGCATGAAATATCAAATTGGGGGAAGAAATGTTCAATGCTGTCAACTCTTATTCAATTTAAGAAACAAAAAAAAAGATTTTTAGTATAAAAAAAAACTTAAAAAATCTATATTGCAGATCAATTTTACAGCGAATCAAATTTATGTTGCTCAAAGGTTTTTGTGGAAACGAAGTTAGTATCAGCCTTTGACAACAGAAGTTGGATTAAAGGACTAAAACGTTCGCCTTGAAAACCGCAAAATTTATGAAGAACAATTCACAATATCCTATAATTTCATTGCATATTATTTTGACAATCCTAACAATAACCTCTTATTCTTTCTCAACAGAAGTGATTTCATTTTAGCCACAGAATCATTAATTCGACCTCAAGTGATACCAACCAACATGCACAATGTGAAAACGAAATAAGCTTTAGTTTCACTTTTATACTAAATTTTAAATGAATTTAACCTGTATTACTTTTAGTGTTTAGCTTCAAGTAAATGGTAAATTGTAATAATTATTTGCGACTTTCTTAATTGAAATACATGACGCATTTTCATAATAGTCGCATGCAAACTTGTAATCTAGTAGATCTTAAAACATATAAATTATTATAAAATTGTCGGATGTGTTGTGAGTACGTAAAGCATCTTTGTAATTATAAATGACCTATTTTAGTGCAGAGGATTTTTAAGATTTAATTTTATGTGATGCTATGATGCTTACCAAGATGTCTTACAAGTGTGTACACTAAAGTAGCACATGCAAGGGTCAATTCAAATAAATAAATCATACACTTAAAATCGTATAACTACTTCGCTAACTACTACCAATGATTTTTTGGAGAAAAAATACTTATTTAAATTTCACTTTATTTAAACATTTTACAACAAACTTTTATTCAATTTGGATATAAATTATTGCTCTCTAATTTTTTAATTAAATCTCAAATAAAGGCAGTTTGACAACTCCGTGAAATTTTTAATAAAATATTATTTTTTCGACTTCCTCAATATGTGCCTTTGTTTCAGTGATAACCTCTTCATTCGACCCAAGTCTCTCTCCCTCCCTTACAGTGGGGGAGTCCCAACCAAAAAAAAATGTCAAGATCAAACTTCACATTGAGATTTAAAGCGCATCTGTATTTAGATAAGAATTTGCAACCGTTGGACGCGTTATCACCTCTAAAATTGCACCTATCCAATAAAATAATATCAAAAATTAATAATATGTCAACAAATATATTATACGAACCTTGTGTATGTTTGGAACATCCATTTACTTACCGGCACGCATTGTTTTCATGAATTGAAGATCTGCTGCTTTTTTGTTTCTGTATTGTCTGTCACGTTTTTGGTTTGAGCAGTTTTTAACAAACAAAACCATATTTGAGTCACAAAAACATATATTATAACATATCAGTCATTGTGTCTCCAACATGTAATATTGAATTGCAAACACAATATGTTTGGCCACAAGTATACCATGTTTGCGTCAAGCTACAAACACATTATAATTGCATCCAAACAACAACAAATACCTGATTATAGATTTCAGAGATCCTGGGTTCGAACCCGGCTCTGACCACCTTAAAATTTCTTTCGGCGGCGGTCACCTCGCATAGTGACGGCGACACTATCGAGTATCTAGCCATGAAAAAGCTTCTCAAATTACCGTTCGGAATCGGTGTAAAACTGTAGGTCCCAATCAGTGAGTGAAAACTGGAAAGCGCACAGCTCAGTGATTGTGAGAAGTTCTCCCCAGTCCCTTCATGGGATGTAATGGGAAACCATTTATTTTTTTTTTTTATAGATTTCAGCATGTAGTAATTTTCGGAAATATAAGAAGGTAATGTTTCCAGAAAGAACTGAGATATAACTTCTAAATATTTGAAGTTTGCTTACTCATATAATGTAGATTCAAAGCCGTGGATATTTTTGAAAATCCGTCCTAACACAATCCCAGACTTCAAAAATGGGATTTTTCCGGAAAATTTTAGAAATTTTCCACATTTGTTTCACGATATTTTAGCATTTCAACGTGCTTTGTTGGACCACATGCTGATATCAAAATTAGTTTAAAGAACTCGCGAGGCAGCCTGTCACGTCGAGATATTCTTCGCCGAATATATATTTTTTTAACTGGATCGAATTACGAAGGGTCTGAATATAAAAGCTTAATATGTTTGACAACAAATTCCTCTGGAATTTGTATAAATGTGGTGTAACTGTTTTTCCACAAAACATTGTATTCCCTATAGAGTTTTCAAAACCGGTATTTTTGCAATTAATCTTGTGCCGGTTTTGTAAAAAACTTACTTTTCGAATAAACCGAAACCCGGTTATTTAGGTTTATACTCAATTTGTTTTAAATATCATTATAAAATCTTAAAAAATATCACGATATAATTTTATACCTTGGATAAGATTTTAAATCTTTTTTAAAATGTCAAACTGATTTTATGATTCGAATGACAATTAATAATTTAAATTAATATATAAATTAATTTTTTAACCTTAAAAGATTTTCACACATGAAAATTTCGAACACGATTTTAAAATGTATATAAGTTTAATGTGAATATGAATTAATCTTGTCAATTTTAATTTAAAAGATAAACATAATTTCCAATATTAAATACAGCTCTGAAATTTTGAGATTGAATCACGAATTAGAATATCCCAACACAGTTGTATTCAATTCATTTCAATTCAATTTAATTCAAAACAATTCAATTCATTTCAATTCAATACACTTCAATTCAAATCACTTCACTTCAATTGAATTAAATTCTATTCATTTCAATTTAATTCGACTCAATTCAATTAATTTCAATTCAATTCACTTCACTTCAATTCAATTCACTTCAATTAAATTAAATTCAATTCAATACAATCCAATTCAATTCAATTCAATTCACTTCAATTAAATTCAATTCAATTCAATTCAATTCATTTCAATTCATTTCAATTCAATTAAATTCAATTCAATTTCATTCAGTTCAATTCAATTCAATTCAATTCAATTCAATTCAACTAATTTCAATTCACTTCAACTCAATTCACTTCACTTAACTTCACTTCACTTCAATTCAATTCAATTCAATTCAATTCAATTCAATTCAATTCAATTCAATTCAATTCAATTTAATTCAATTTAATTCAATGCAATTCAATGCAATTCAATTCAATTCAATTCAATTCAATTCAATCCAATCCAATTCAATTCAATTCAATTCAATTCAGTTCAGTTCAATTCAATTCAATTCAATTCAATTCAATTCAATACAATCCAATTCAATTCACTTCAATTCAATTAGATTCAGTTCAATTCAATTCAATACAATCCAATTCAAGTCAATGTAATTCAATTCAATTCAATTCCATTTAATTCAACTCAATTCAATAAATTTCAATTCAATTCATTTCAATTCAATTCAATTCAATTCAATTCAATTCCATTTAATTCAACACAATTCAATAAATGTCAATTCAATTCATTTCAAGTCAATTCAATTCAATTCAATTCAATTCATATCATTTCAATTCAATTCACTTCAATTCAATCTAATCCAACATAGTCTAATTCAGTTCCATTGACTTTATTTTCATAAGAAAACAATTTTTCTACAAAATTTTAAACATATTGTTGTCCATGCACTCCGAAAAATCGAAAAGAAACCGAAAACTAACTGGTTTCACCGGGTTTTCCCAGTTTGTAAAACCGAAAGGCGGTTTTCAGAAAAGGCGATTTTTCTAATAAACCGAACCCAGTTATACAAAAATTTCTGCTTTTGGAACACTCTAATTACAACCCAGTGTGCCACATGCATCCGTTTCAAATTCGAGAGGGATTCGCTTCTTCGAAAATTTTATCCGAAACGGAAATCAGTTATGGAAACATAACGAATCTGTTTTCATATGAAAGTGCTCTCAAAGAAGCGGATCTCTTATTTTACTTTTTCGCTTGATCCGAAATAAGAGCTTGGTTGCCTCATGAGATGCTTGTTGCTTCAAATTTACCTCCCCAAACTCGCATTTTGCGTTTTGAAGTTTTTACGGACTCGTAAGGAGATCGAAACGGATCCGCAAAATCGTATTTTCGCTGATTCGATTTTTTATCTTTCTACGGACTCGTAACGGGATCCAGCAAATCGCAATTTAGCTTTTTAGTGGTTTTAGGGACTCGTAGCGGATCCGGCAAATCGCGATTTCACAGATTCGAAATGGGTATTATTGCAAAGTCCTTTCTAAACTCTATAAATCTGTGTATAAAAATATTTATTGTTATTAACCCATTGGGGAGTGAATAAACAAATTTTTTTTTTACCTCACTTTTTTGATAAAAATTGATTTTTTTCAAAAAAAAACCTATTCTTTAGTTGCTTCCGATTTATTGTTATTAATTCATTGGGGAGCGAATAAACAAATTTTTTTAACCTCACTTTTTTGATAAAAATTGATTTTTTTCAAAAAAAAAACTTATTCTTTAGTTGGCTCCGATAATAGGCAATACCTTAAATTTTTTTAAAGGTATAATATTCACCAATACCTTTTCAAAGACTAGAGATATTAAAGTTCAAATTAAAATTCATCGTATTTTTGATTTATAAATAAAATATATTCACAATTTCGCTACCAATAAGACCCGCTCATACAGAAATTTATAAAAAAAATTGATTATAGTTGAAAAATTGCAAAAAGTAAAACTAGCCAAATCGTCCCTTCATGAAAAAATTGACTAAACATTGAAATCGACACCAAAGCTGCAAATATTGATCGATTATCCTCTTCTTTGCCTCAAATACTTTTGTTTGGATACTGAACAAGCTCAAACTGTGAAATTTCGAATAGTTCATTCGTTCATTTTTAGGATTTTTTTTAAAATCAACGCCAAAATAGCGGAAAATTCAAAATTTTAAGGGCGTGGCGCAACCTCGAAAATTGTTTAAAATTTTTTTCCTTATTTTGCTCTTATTAAGGATCCGAAACTACATCGCTTCCGAGTGTGGATTTTTCAAATTCAAAAAGTTGTATATTTTCACTCCACCCTAATCCCCATCCCTATGGGTGAGGTTACGAGGTCTCCGTGACTTTTCGAACTTACCTCGTAGTTATATGAAATGCAACACTGTTACCATCAAGGCATCAAGCATAAAGCAATTATGGTATAGACAAGAAAACGAGTAAAGCGCGTCGTTTCTCTGCTCTCTCTCTTACTCTCTTTGTTGAATATTTCAATACACGAGCAGTTTTCTGATGATGTTATTGTATCTAACTATAGAAATTCCATCCATATTTAAATAAAATTACATAAAGTATGTAAAAAGTATGAAATAATCAAGCTATGACGCGGGAAAGAAATGCGTTTGAGTCAATTGCGTCGACTTTTTTGGTTATATTCTACTAGGGTTGCCAAATTGCGCGTTTTTGAATAGACTACTGTCAAATTTTGAGCAAGTTCCGTCGTTTACTTTGCGTTTAACATCTGTTCAAAATATATCAACTTCTTTTAAATAAATAGTGAATTTCGAGCGAATAATAAATAGTGATATTTTTTGCAAAAAAAAAACGTCAATAAAACTAAGGAAAAGCTTGATAAATACTATGCGGACTCTGCACCTTCGATTTCAATGGTAAAAAAGTGGTTTACTGACTTTCGTTGTGGTCGCACAATACAAATGACGCTGAACGTTCTGGACCGCCAATTTTTTTTTTTTTTTTTTTTTTTTTATTTGCGATCTATTTTAACAATAATAAGCAAATTGTATAATAAGTAAAAATTAACATAGGCTACTGTTTCACATTAGAAACAATAGCAATAGAATACATTATAATTTAATGCTAATTATGTAGAGAAAATTTAAATAAAATTCAAAAATTAAATACGTTTGCATTTATATAACTAATGTCGGAATGGAAGATCTAAAATATGATTTCGTTGTAATCTTCTTATTTCGTCAGTCTCGTCTAATAACGTGATAGCCAATAGATTTGTATGATTGCTAAGCCTTTCTAAATAACGGCGGCTATATTTGTTTATTTCAGTCTTTATAAAAGGTACATCAAGGTCATTATGTAAAGTTTTGTTAGTGACGAACCATGGAGCATTGGCTATTTGCCTTAAAGTCTTGGACTGGAATCTTTGTAGAATCTCGATGTTCGAGTTGCTGGCAGTTCCCCAGAGTTGTACTCCGTATGTCCAAATTGGTTTAAGAATTGTTTTATATAACAGTGTCTTATTTTCGAGCGACAACTGTGATTTTGGTCCAAGTAGCCAATACATTTTTTTGAATTTTATATCAAGATATTTTCTCTTTGCCTTAATGTGTGTCTTCCATGTTAGCCTTCTGTCAAGATGCAGTCCTAAGTATTTCACCTCACTCGTAGAAGGGATTTCTGAGCCGTTTAAATAAACAGGTGGACAAGATTCTCGCCTTAGAGTAAATGTTATATGGTTCGACTTCTGTGTATTAACCTTAATCTTCCATCTATCAAGCCAGTTTTGTAAATTATTAAGCTGTATTTGAATAAAAAATTGAGGTCTTTTTTTATTGACTATATTACAACCTCATGAGGTCAGACGTCTTACACATATTAATTTAACAAACAAATTAAACAAATTTCAATATATTTTTCCAACTGGCTCTATCCTTCGCCTTTTCTCGCCAGTTGGTAACACCAAGGATACGGAGGGATTCTTCTGCCTGGTCTTTCCAGCGGAGTCTTGGTTGTCCTCTTTTCCTGCTTCCATCGGGTACGTCCTCATCTTCATCCCTTCTGATAACATGGCCTAGCCAACGCAATTGGCACACTTTGATTCGTCTAGCTATGTCCACGTCAGAATAGAGATTATATAGCTCTGCGTTCCAGCGACGTCGGTACTCGCCGTTTTCCCTAACAGGACCATATATTTTACGGAGAATTTTTCTCTCGAAAACTCCCAGGTGTTTTTCATCCGCTTGCGATATGACCCAAGTTTCGGAGCCATATGTCAATACAGGTAAAATGAGAGTCTGATTAAGCTGGACTTTTGTCCGTCGAGAGAGGGCTTTGTTCCTAAACTGCTTGCTGAGCCCAAAATAACATCTATTTGCAAGCACAATTCTCCTATCTATCTCCAGGCTGACGTTGTTGTCCTTGTTCACGGCGGATCCAAGGTAGACAAATTCATCTACCACTTCAAAATTAAATCGGTTGTCAACGTTCAAGTGCGGACCAAGTCGTTGACACCATCAATTTTGTCTTGCCCTCATTAACAGCTAGACCCACCTTCGCTGATTCCTTTTCGATTCTTGAAAAAACTGCAGTAACCTCTCGCAAATTTCGCCCAATGATGTCTATGTCGTCAGCATGCGCCAGCAACATAAGGCTTTTCGTGTTGATGGTCTTGTTCGTATTTACTGCAGCCTTTCTCATTATTGAGGTCATGATACCTGAAAATGTCGGAAAAATCCGATCGAAGAGTAAAAGTGCATGAGATTGTTGATGCAATAGGCAGTTCATATGGGAGTGTGGTTTCGATTTTAAATGATCCGTTGGGTTTAAGAAAGCTGTCTGCAAGATGGGTGCCGCGTTTGCTCTCAATTGACCATAAACGTTATCGTGTGACAACTTCAAAGGATTGTTTGAAGTTGTTTAACCGTAATTCGAAGGAGTTTTTGCGGCGCTTTGTGATTGTGGATGAAACAATCTTCGGGTAAACCGGCTCCGAAGAAGCCAAGGTAAGTTTGTCGGCCAATAAGGTGATGGCAACAGTTTTTTGGGATGTACGCGGGGTAATCCACATCGTTTACTTTCAAAAGGGAAAAACAATAAACGGCGAATATTATCCCAACTTATTGGACCGATTTAACGATGATTAAAAAAAAACGACCCCATTATGGCCAGGGAAAAAGTTATTTTTCATCAAGATAATGCACCGGTGCACACGTGTGTAGTCTCAATGGCAAAATTCAATAAATTGGGCTACAGATTGGTACGTCATCCGCCATATTCTCCGAATTTAGCCCCCAGTGACTATTTTCTATTTCCAAACCTAAAGAAATGGCTCGGTGGAAAGAGATTTAGTTCCAACGATGAAATTATTGATCAAACAAATGCCTATTTTATGGACCTCGAAAAATCCGATTTTTTTGGAAGAGATACAAAAATTTGAGAAAGTTGGACTAAGTGTATTGAGCTAAAAGGAGATTATGTTAAAAAAAAAACTGTGTTTCATTCAAAATTAAATTAAATTAAAACAATTAAAAATTGTGGTAGTTTTTCGTGCGCTTTTAATATCTAGACGTATGCAGGGAGGAATTTAAATCCATTTTCGGCGAAAGTGGTATTCAGAACACCTCCAACCACAAATGGGAAAACAAACCAAATATCTAACTGTCATTCTTAAGAGAAACGATTCTTCGTCTGCCGGCCTTACTAGGCTTGAGAATGTATCTAAATACTCGCAATAAAAATCTGTCGACTTCCGTTAAATGGTTTAAAACATTTTCATGAAAAACTCTGTCTCTTTATATGACCACTATTGTACTCGTAATGTAAAAAGAGTTGACAAACAAAATCTCCGTGACTCTAAAGTAAAAGTTAATGACTTTCTACACACGCGCACAAGAACATTAACACAATGGCCAAAGGTAGACTTAGTGAATAGTCGCCACAACTGCCAAGATCTGAAATCTGATTATGGACATTTCAATGACTTTTATGACACTGATCGCCTCCAACTACTCTTCAGCTCCCTCTCTCATCCTCATTTGGATTGTGGATTTCTTCTGATGTTAATGACACAATTATTTCAAAACTTTCAATTACATACGAAGGTATAAATAAACGCGACTCTGAATTGATGGCACCGCTTACGCAGACAGACAGACGGGACGGGACGATCCATTTTACTCGTATTTTGTTTGTTGACTTTTGTTGCTGAACAAACGTGTAGCTGAATGCTAATTGAAGCTCTTGGCTGTTTGTGGATTCATTTCGTTCGAAGTGAATGAATGACTGAATGAATTTACGCGACTAAATCACGTGTAAATGTATCACAACCTAATAACAATAATAATAATACAATCATTCCATTTCTACTTTATTATTCTATTGTTTTCACTGTTTGATGAACATTTCAAAATTTCCCAAAACCTTGTAAAGCTTTGCAGTTGTGCGTTTCTGGGTGCCGGTGTATGGCTGCGTCTCTCCTACGAAGGTTATGCCACCCTATTACCCGATCATGCAGCTTTAAGTGCCGATTCAGTATTTTTGGTAATTGGCATTACGGGATTCGTCATTTCATTCTTGGGCTGCTGTGGTGCCTGGGCGCAATCAAGATGTCTTTTGGTTATGGTAAGTGAGGTTGTTTCATTGCTTCAATGGGAGTTTCTTATTAACATTTAGTTTCCTGCATTTCTAGTATTTCATGCTGATCATTACGCTTTTCTTGAGCGAATTTCTGATTGGTTCAATTGCTTTTGTCTTCCGGGGCGGTTTGAAGCGTACCGTGGCAAATGAATTACGCTTCGGCATTGAGGAACATTACAATGCCACAGATCGTGGCTCCTTGATAGCTCCTTCAGTAGCTACCATATGGGATAATGTGCAGAGTACGGTAAGTTTGAGTTTATACACTGTCAGCTCGAGGAGGACAAACATCTAAAAGAAGATGTACCCCTGCTAAGAGGTTTATGTGATTAAGGTTAGTGCTACAGTTTTTAAGAATTTTTCAATTGAAATTCAAAAACTAACAATGAAGTACAAATATTTGACAGAGGCATATTGGTTATTTTACACTGGACAAATTACTTATACAATTAGGTATTTTTATTCAAACACTTACGGGTCTGTTTTAATAAAACGAATTCGAACGAACGAATCGGCCAAAATTAAGATGTAAATAAGGCGAATACTATAGATCAGATGGGTTACTAATTTCGGATATTCAGTCTTCACACGTTCCTTTAATAAATTACCTCATGTGACTCATGAAATGCTATTTATTTCCATTTCGATTTTGACCGATTCGTTCGTTTGTTCTGATTCGTTTTTGAAAACAGGCCATTAAGTAAATAAATATATGAAAGAATTGGGGAGTGCATCTCACAGCCAGTGAACTGTGGGCTTTCTGGTTTTATACTCACTGATTGGGACCCACAGTTTTACACCGGTTCCGAACGGGATTTTGAGAAGCTTTTTCATGGCTAAATACTCGATAGTGTCGCCGTCACTATGCGACGTGACCGCCGCCGAAAGAAATTTCAGGTGGTCAGAGCAGGGATCGAACCCAC
The DNA here is from genome assembly GCA_963931995.1 of Phaonia tiefii. Classification (NCBI taxonomy): domain Eukaryota; kingdom Metazoa; phylum Arthropoda; class Insecta; order Diptera; family Muscidae; genus Phaonia; species Phaonia tiefii. The sequence goes on from OZ008370.1 coordinate 259,710,637, forward strand.
TATCTCATGTACAAGATGCACACACACTCTCTATTGCTCCACCGGATACATGTAGAAGAAAATTGACTTGGATCATCCACATATATTATACCGACTCACATTGTATGGTGGGGGAGAAAGTGTTTTTTGTCTACCCCTCAAAATGTACCTTGGTTTGTTTCCCAAAATATTTCATATCTAGCTAAAAGATGTATTGTTTTTAATTTTTCAAAGAATTTTGAACTTTAGCTAAAGACAATCGGCCTTATTCATAAAAAGTTGTCATAGGTTTGTTAAAGGTTTAAGAAGGTAAAGCCCAAAAATTGTATTCATAATCGAAAAATTCCTCTGTTCAGAGTTTTCTACGTCGTCCTTTTTGTTGAACGATTAACTCTTCTTTCAAGCTAGTTTTCCGTAATACACAAAGAGAAATACCTTTTTTACATTTCACGCGTGCTGTGCTTAAATATTTAAGCGTTATATACACGTGGAATTATTTTGTGTATATTTGTGTATCACATTATCCTGCTAAGTAACCAAATAGATTCGTTCCAATTTTTAACATTTTTAACCAAAATGAATTTTTGTTTTACAAAACATTGAAACTACAACTAATTATCCGGCTTTATGTTCGACTACCCAAAACTGAAATCCAATTCAATATAATTTTTTGAAACCTCCTGCAAATTTAAGAATATAGGAAATATTAATTGATCTGTTTATTGAATAGTTATTTTCATTAAAAAAAATAAATAAATGGTTTCCCATTACATCCCATGAAGGGACTGGGGAGAACTTCTCACAATCACTGAGCTGTGCGCTTTCCAGTTTTCACTCACTGATTGGGACCTACAGTTTTACACCGATTCCGAACGGTAATTTGAGAAGCTTTTTCATGGCTAGATACTCGATAGTGTCGCCGTCACTATGCGAGGTGACCGCCGCCGAAAGAAAATTTTTTTTTTTTGAAGGTGGTCAGAGCCGGGTTCGAACCCAGGATCTCATGTACAAGAGCCGCGCACACTAACCATTGCACGACCGAAGGCCAATGTTTAAAATCTTGAAAAAATGCATTGACTCATTTAAATAAAAAAATGTAATTGTTTTTACATCACAAGCACTGTGAGAATACATAAAACAGGGTTGTCAGTCAATTATCTGTTCCCCAGTTAAGACACTCATTATGAATATGGTGCTAATAAAACCTTCACTAAATCTCAAAGCTTTCAATAACTGATGAATGTTTTAGAGCTAATTTAATGTTTGTTTTGAATGATATTATGCAAAAAACAATACGCATTTTAAATTTTTTAGTACGGAGTTTTTTCTGATCTAAATGTCAGATTGGAGTAATTCTAAATATTCAAAATGTTGTAAAATATTTTACAAAATAAAAACAGTATATCTATACAGCAATGATATCCTTGTAAAAAGAAATTATTTGATACTCATTTTCCCTGTTTGGAACGTAATGTTCCCACCGTATTGAATTTTTGATAAAACGCTAAATCAAAAAAACTGCTGAAACGCGTATTTTCTTAAATCGAATAAAGATTAAAATATGTCAATCCGACATGTAAATCTAAGAAATCTCCGTACTAAAAACTTAAATATGCAAAAATAGCCTTACAAAAATGGCTATAACTCCCTCATTTTGCATCCTACCGACATGCCGAACCCCGCAAAATGTTTGGCGCAAATGCCGCTTTAGCACATATTTTTTTCAAAAAAATTTGAAAAAAAAATTTTTTTTGCTAAAAAAAATTAAAATTTATTTTTTAAAAAATTGTTTTTAAGCCAATTTACTTGTGAAAATTCGTGGAAAATTTCATACGTTTAGCTTTTATCGTTTTCTAGTAATTTGAAAATAAAAAAACTGATACTGATTCCTTTGAAAGCTTATAAAACCCACAAAAAAACCTCAATAATCTAAAATTTCGGGGTTGAGCTTTTCTTGTCATAGGCTTACTTTCCACCAAATTTCCATATATTTGTGGTGTATTTACACAAAAATTTTAAAGCACAAATCGAAATGCCGTTGCTGATTAATTACACTAGGTCACAAATAACAAAATTTTCTCTGTGATTTGTTTCTAGCATACTTTTTCTCATTGATTTTGACCTACTAAACACGAAAATGAGTTTTAAAAATTTTTCTGTTGATTGGTTTTCGAGATACAAATTTTTGAACTTTTTTTTTTAAATTTTTGGAGGTACACTTACAATTTTGAGCATATCTTTCGTCTTCTTTGAGGTATTTGATCCTACTACTACTCAAATTAAAGCAAATTGAGCCATCTACAACTCATTCTCAGAAAATTTTCAAATCGGGTGAGTAGTTTTCTTCTAGTAGTTTACTTCTGTTCAAAATTTCACCACCCTGGGTTAATGTCTTCTGTTCTGGCAAGGGACGTGAAATTTCAAAAATTTAGTGAAATCAGCAATTTTTTTTTTTGGAAATTTTTTTCAAATGTCACAGCACTTAGCAGTTTTGATAAAATTTTTAAATTAATATTAATAACACAAATATTTCATAATTGTAAAAAACCTATTTACAATACCGTAGGGACGTTTCGTCGATGTTTTTAAGAAAATGGTATAATGAAAATGCAGAACATAGAAACACAGGTGCATTTTACGATACGAATTTTGGCAAACCCACTTTACATGTACAAAATTGTTTGGAAAAAACGTTTACGTAATTTTTATGATTCTCAGAATTAAAAAAAATAAGTAATACACAAATAGTTATTTAATTTTTATGATTGTGGTTGCAGAGTAATATACGCTTCTGAATGTGCGTGGACGCTCTTCGTGTTCCTTTATGACTGCTACTCCGTTCACAGTCAATTAAAGGGAATTCCACTTTTTTATTGATGTGTGTTTTCCCGATGGCTACCTGTATCGGATTTTTTTACAGAAATTCCCCCCACATTTGTGAGTGGTCATTATTTGGAAACTTTTCCACAATTTGAAACGCACACTTGCTGAATCAGGTATATAGCCAGGTATAGTATTTATAGGTGATCATTTATCGTTTTTTGTCATTCAACAAGTGTCTACGAACGCGAGTAGTACGAATAAAAAGTGAAACAAATTGAATTTAAGTGCATATAATACCTACCCAACAAGTAAGACAATGAGTAAAAGACTACGTGTGGTCGAGTGTTTGAACAATCCAGACAATTTCTGCAATGTTTGTGGCGAGTTTATAAAGAATAATCACGCACACACGTTTACTCCAGCAGTGCAATTGCACTATTTGAATTATTTTGGTATTTCACCAAATATCACAGAATCATGGACACCTAAGTCGCTATGTGATCTTTGCTATATAATCCTAACCAACTGGGCAGCTGGCGGAAGGTAAGAATTTTTATTTAAACACATTAAGCAAAGCAAATATAGTAATTTATTTTAATTTTAGGCGCCATATGAAATTCGATACACCAATGATGTGGAAAAAGCCGCTATGCCATTCCACAGACTGTTATTTTTGCCTCACCACAAACAGTGGGGTAGGGAGATTTTTAAAATGGAACTACGCTCAAGTGGGATCGTTTGCACTTCCAGTACCACATTCGAATGATGTACCATATCCAGTGTGCCCTGGTGCATCTCTTCAAAAAGCAGAATCGTCAGATCAAGAGTCCGAGTCAAGTGCAAGCGAATTTGGGGCGTGCAGAAAGCGAAAATTACTGTCACAGGCCGAACTAAACGATTGGGTGCGCGATTTTGGTCTCACTAAGTAGAAATCCGAACTTTTTGCGTCTCGGATGGTACAGTGTGGATTTGCGGATTCAGAAGTGAAAGTAACAGCGTACAGGAAGCGTCACCAGCAGTATGCAAAATTTTATACAAAGAAAGACCAAATATGTTTTTGCAGCGACATTTCCGGCTTGTTCCAAGAGCTTCACCAAATTCACAACCCCAATGAATGGAGGTTGTTTATTGACAGCAACAAAGAGAGCTTGAAGGCAGTTCTCTTACATAATGGGAATGAAAAGCCATCTCTTCCTATTGCTCATGCGGAAAATATGCGCCGACCTCAAAGTTGTGGCCATTCTGTGTGGACTCCAAGGAGGCTATACGCGACATTGCTGTTTTCTGTGCCTTTGGAATAGCCGCGCTGATGATCAGCATTATATTCAAAAAAAAAATGGCCGGAACGAACGAAACCTGTAGTTGGAGAAGCGAATGTTCAGCGCAAACCACTAATAGAGAACCGTGAAAATATAATACTTCCGCCGCTGCACATAAAATTGGGTTTGATAAAAAATTTTGCCAAAAAATTGGACAAAGAAGGTGAAGCTTTTGCCTATTTACGGTCAATTTTCCCTTACCTTTCGCTGGCAAAAATTAAAGAAGGAGTCTTCGCAGGACCCGATATAAAAAAAATGTTGAAAGATGAAACATTCCCGAAGCTGTTATCACCCATCGAAGCCGCAGTATGGAATTCCTTCAGGCTTGTTGTGGAAAACTTTTTAGGAAACAACAAAAGCCATAATTATAAGGACATAGTTGAGGATCTGGTAAAGAACTATGAAGCAATGGGTAGGTCTTTTTTGAAACAAATGTTAATTTAAATAGCGTTTTAATTCTCGTTTTTTTTTCATTTTTGGGTAGGAGTGCACATGTCACTTAAAATACACTTTCTGCATTCTCATTTGGATTTTTTCCCTGAGAATTTAGGAGACGTGAGCGACGAACACGGCGAGCGCTTTCATCAGGAATTGAAGGCTATGGAACGACGCTATCAGGGCATCTATGACACGGCTATGATGGGTGACTACATTTGGACCCTAATACGTGAGACCAATTGCAGCGAATACAAAAAACAAAGAAGAAGTCAGCTGTTTTTCCACATGGCATAAAATGTACAGTTATATCTTTGTTTCTACTCATTTTTTATGGGCGTTGATTTGGTTAATTTCGTTAGTTTAGCTAACCTGGCACATCCATTTCTAATTGTGCCATACATTGAGTATGTAGTGCTCTAAATAAATTAAAAAATAATATACTAAGACTAATTTGTTTATTTTAAATTAAGTTCAAATGTATTTATTCGTTTGCGTTGGGTAGGTAAGCTGTGCAAATAATGAAAATCAAAATATCGTGAAATAGCGGAATTTCGGTGTTTTACCAAAAAAATTATAAGTCCGCCATTTGTTGTCAGATTTTGTTAAGTAAGTGCTTATTTTCTTTGGAAAAATGCCAGCTATACGTAAAAAAACCAAAATCGCTGTTAGCATCGCGTTTTATATTTTATATGAATTTTTATATGAATTTTTCTGCCACATTTTTACTAAAAAAACGCAGTTTTTTAACCTTTTTAAGCCGCCAACATGAAAACTACTCACCCGATTTGAAAATTTTCTGAGAATGAGTTATAGACGGCTCAATTTGCTTTAATTTGAGTAGTAGTAGGATCAAATACGTCAAAGAAGACGAAAGATATGCTCAAAATTGTAAGTGTACCTCCAAAAATTTAAAAAAAAAAGTTCAAAAATTTGTATCTCGAAAACCAATCAACAGAAAAATTTTTAAAACTCATTTTCGTGTTTAGTAGGTCAAAATCAATGAGAAAAAGTATGCTAGAAACAAATCACAAAACGACTGTTGGCTAGTGTTATTGGATGGTTTGAGCTATTGCCTCTATCTGGTTTTATTAAAACAATACTTTCCAACATCTAACCGCCCATCTGCCACACACCAAATGTCATACTGAGAGGGTTTGCCGTCTCCATACGTCATTACTCTATGTTACATTCTGTTTAAATCATAGACTAAAACATACATAGATACTTTTATTCTCTCATCTGACGTTTCATTTCACACTCTTCGTCATAGGTTGGTGGAAATGAGAGAAATTAAATTTAAAATTAACTTACACCAGGTGGAGTTACAAAATATGTTCACTTAACTTGTTCATGTCGTTTGGGTGTAGAACTGAAAAATTTAAGTGTATTTTGCACTTCTTTGTTGACTTTCATCGTTGGTATACATTTGTATTGTATTTAACACAACTATTTTGCCACAAAAACACGAAATTCGGTTGTTGTTCCTTTGTTGGACGTTGTTTACTATTGCCTCTATCGGGTATTATTGAACCCATGTCTTCCACCATCCAATGTTTACTTTCCACCGTACCTATGACGTTTAATTGAGTGAATAAAAGTATCTATATATGTATTAGTCTATGGCTGGAATCGTTAGAACAGCTGATTTAAATTTTTTCTTGACGTTGTGGTCCGACCTTGTCAAATGTTGTTTATACCAATTTCCAAGATGTATTTAGTACAGGTTGCAGCGTTAATACAGCAGATTAAATTTGGTCTTGTCCTTGAGGTTGTTGCCGAAAATTACAAAGTTCATCCTGATATAGCCTGAAATAAATTCATCTTGACAAATTCGATCAGCTGAGGTCGGCTCCCGAAATGAAAACAAAATGGCTTCAATTCGTACTGCTTCTACCTTACTTATTTTGCCATGGGGTATACGAGGAATTTACGAGTTTGAATGAAATCCCACATTATAATTTGTATTTGAATATGAATAACCAGTTCAAATGAAAATTTAAATACCACTGACAGTTTCACTTATTTTAAAATCAATCATTTGAAGCCCGGTATTCAGTTGTTATGAAAAATTGTTGTCATAAGAAGTACGTGTACAAAAAAATAACGAACATACAGGTGGCGCAAAAGTAATCCTCCTATCAGAAAATGCTATAAATTTTGCGATTGGACCCTAATGTCAGTTCTGTTTTGACATTTGTGTAGTAAGCACATGCGAAATGCACGTTAATAAACAATGTTACGCTACACTGCTCCAGAACGCGGAATATTGCTGAATCTCCCGTTTTGGCGATTTGCACTGGCCAGCAAGATCGCCTGATTTGGCCGCTCCAGACTTCTTTTTGTGGGGCTTTTTGAAGTCGCGGGTTTATGTCAACAAGCCTCAGACTCTTGCAGCTCTTAAAGACAATATCCGTCAAGAATGTGAGGACGTATCGCCGGAAGTTTTGGCCAAAGTGATGGAAAATGCCATAAAAAGGGCTCAAATGACAATCAACTGTGGCGGCGGCCATTTACATGAGAATATGATGTAAAAACTTGATGTAAAAAAAATTAAAAGACCAAATAAAAATAATCCACAAGAAGAATCAAAGTTTTTAATATTTTTTTTTAAATTACAGCCAAAAAACATCGGAAGTTTACTTTTGCGCCACCTTGTATAAAGAACCGAAAATTTCGCTCACTTTTCTTTTGCTTGGAACTCAGCTTTTTGCGAAAAATTCGTAAGCAAAATCAGTTACAGAGTTGTTATGCCAAAGTCATTTCCTACGAAAACAATTTTTCGTCACTGAATTTTGACATTCAGATTATTTTAATTAAGAACAGTAACACTACATGCGGCAGTCGGTGGTTCAATGGTTAGTGTGCCAGATTCTTGTACATGATATCCGGGGTTCGATCCCTCCTCTGACCACCTTAAATTTTTTTCGGTGACGGTCACCGCGCATAGTGAGTATTTAGCCATGAGAAAGCTTCTGAAAATACCGTTCGGAATCGGTGTAGAAACTGTAAGTCCGAATCAGTGAGTATTAAACTGGAAAACGCACAGCTCACTGGTTGTGAGAAGCTCTCCCCAAATTCCTTCATGATATATAATGTAATGAAACCATTTATTGGAACAAAGTTCCTTGTCGCACGTTTCGGGATGGGGGCTAAATGAAAAAAAAAAAACATTAAACAACTTTTGTTTTGACACTATTATCCCACTATTATGAACTATATTGTTTACTTTTGCTTTGGTCTGTGTCTAGACTAACGGCTTGGATCCTAGAGAAAGAAATTAACTAAATGTCTCACATATGTTGGGAAATTTCTTGTTTAATGGGAAGTTTTCTAGTTGGAGCCTGTAACCAATACTTAATATATATAAGTATTAGTGTACATAAGTTTTGAACCCAATAAAAAGTAAATTCAGAAAAGCTAAAGTGCAAGACTGGCAAATAATATTGCATTTTATTCTAATTCATTTAATTACCTTTAATTTTAAAATATTCCTTTTCATAAAAAACTACTTTTATTAAAAAAAATAAATAAATTTTTTAAATAAGTGCCTTTTCTTAAAAAAAGTAAATTTTCTCAAAAAAATATTCTTCAATATTCACAACATTTCTTTCAAAAAAGAAACAACGATTACCATGAGATTGGCGTTAGAGTGTACCGTATTCAAATTATATCCGTTTACGTTTCCATTATTTGATCTTTCAGTTGCTATGTGCTTTAATTATTGTTCGGTTCAAGATCAATAACTAATGGGTTTTCCAATAAGGACTTGACAACTTTTTTTTAAAATAAAACGCAAACCATTTGAGATATTTTCAAAACTTTATGATCGACTTGAAGTACAACCATAACATTAATGAATGGAACTCGACTTCGTTCATATGGCCACCGCGGGCACGTCGGCAGCGGTCGATTCATATATTTCGGCCGTAACGGCCGCTACTTCGCGTTCAATGCTGGCTTTGAGTTCGTCCAATGTCGTCGGCTTGTTGGCATAGACTAATGATTTGACGTAGCCCTAAAGAAAAAAATCTAGAGGCGTTAAATCGCAAGAACGAGGCGGCTAATTCACTGGTCCATTTCTTGAGATAACAATCTCCCAATCGGAGAACATACGTCGCGACAAATGGTCCATCGACTTCAATTCTTGAGTCAGCTTGATCTTGTATGGGTGTAAACCAAGATCTTTACGCAAAATTTGCCATAAAGTGGCCAGTTCTTGAGAACGCCGTGGAATCAACTGATTGCTACGTTTGCTACGGACGTCTGAACGGCAGCGATATTTTCGTCACTTCGACCAACCCGTTGTCTCACTGGCACGGCAGCATCACATAATGAATATGTAAACTCAAATGTTTGCACTTAAATTGTTATTGCTTGTCTACTAGGCCGAGAATAACGACCGAAAATTGGAATTAACACTTTTAAAGTTGAGGTCAACGACTCCGAATTTCGGTAGAACATTTTTATAATTTGCATACCGTTGTTCGTTCGTGTACCTTACCATGATGAAAATGTTAAGTTTACTGAAAAAAGGAAAGTAAAAGTTCAAAGTTGTCAAGTACCTATTTGAAAACCCTATATTAAAAAGTACTTTTTCTATGAAAAAGTACATTTTAATAGAAATATTATAAAAGAAATATGTGAAATTAATCATTATGGTGGATGGTTGGGAATATAGATATTTCAATGCCCACCAAGGCATCTCCACAAGTATTTAGGTATATCATCACACATTATAGGGATAAACGAATCTCAAGTAAGAGAGAATTGCCTAAACGCCTACTTGTGCGAAAACATCCACAACAATACTTCCAATAAAAAAAAATATGAAGCCTGTGTTAGATAACACGGGCGCATAGGTCAGACGTAGAATACGTTAGTCATTTTGCAATTAAAATATATGAATTAAATATAATTTTTGATCAATGATTTAAATCTATCAAATTTATCTTTAATTTTTATGTTAAAAATTTAGGATAGTTTTTAACAAAATTTGGGTACACTTTATATCAATTCGATGCACTTTTGAAAACAAGTGTAAATACTGCATGTGGCAACACTGGTGCTGTAATGTTCACATAAAACATGCATTGTCATTATACTTCTTCTCTTTCTCACACTGGTTCTGTGATGAACACACAGATAATCGTACTGCTCTTACACATGATGTTATAATACATAAAATACAAAGCATATGAAAATGAATACAAAATTTGAAGGAGTTAAATTTTGATTTACTTATAGAATCAAAAAAATTATATGTAGCAATATGATTATTTAAATACAAATCAAAAGAAGACATATTAAATATTTTACGACCATACTTGAATTTTCTTCAATGCATGCATAAAGTATTAAAAACTTATAATGAAAGTGACAAACATTTTCTCAAAATTTTGTGCTCCAGATCAACACCCCTACCTTACCGTATAACGTATTCTACGTTAAAATTGCACATTGATTTAGTTTCAACTGAATACAAATTTGAGTAAAATCCTACCACTCTACGGATTTAAATTTGTGGATTTTCGGTTTTTCCCCACAAGTTGTATCTAAATGAAAAAAATATTCAACTCGGATACTAATGTCTTCTGGGGGAAGTTTATACGCTTACAATAAGGTACAACACGATGTAGTCACCCAATGGTTTCAGGATGATATCGATTAGTTTTAATTTTCTAAATTTAAAATCGAACAGCATAATGCTATGCTTCGTATAGTATAAGTATTTGTATGAAGAAAATGTAGAATTTTCCTAATCTTCCCTCTTGCCAGTATAAGTTCAACACAAAACAGAGTCTTATGTTCGCAAAATTGCGTTTAAAATAACGCTAAATTGGCACTATTGCTGATGATGGACCAGTGCAACTTCGAACATTTAATACACGCAAACACATTCCATAGAATTTCATCGAATTGAAATTTAGATCAGTATCGGTGTCTCTTCTCACCTGTACTGCTAATTAATTCAAACCAGTTGAATGAAGATTTATATATTTATTTCTTGTTTTAAGTTTAATTGTTTGAAATAATGACGATCGTTACCTGATACCCGCCGTCTATCTCGTTCACAGTTCGAATGTTGTGGTGTCTCTTCATACGAGGACTGGTATGACATTAAATCATGGAGTGGAAAACGTTGGGTACCAGAATCTTGCTGTAGACCCATGTACGAAAATCGTGGTATACTCACTGAGGGTTCAGGGGACAGTGTACTGAGAGTGGAATGTGGAAGGTGAGTAAGGAAAGAAGGGATTTTAACGTTAAAGATGAAATGTTTAACAAATCTTTTCTCTCCATTTAAATATTGAGGCAAATATGTATATACATACATAGTAGTTTTTTAATAATTTTTTCTTTCCCAATTTACAGATCAGAAAATCCAATTATGTGGTGGGATAAAGGCTGCATTCATTCCTTAGAAAGTTGGCTGGTAGAGCAACTCAATGTCATTGGTGCCGTGGCTCTGGGCATAGCTTTTGCCCAACTGTTTGGTCTGATAACTTCCATGTTACTCTTCTGCACTGTGAAGCACAAACGTGAATCGGATACTTACAAATCCTATTCACCCTCAATTGATCCACAAACTCGACCGAGTAGTTGGGAGGATTGAACTATATTCTAGATAGTTACAACGAACTTTATACTAAAGTGTAACAAACTGACAAAATTCGATATGAAAATCAATATTAGTTTTTGTAATTGTGCCTTTATTTCTACCTACCTATCGAGAAAAAACAGTTGAAATATGTGCCAAAATCCCTCAGTTAAACAGAATTTTTGAATTAAACTTTAAAATCCTACCAGCCCTACCTACATCCTATATAAATATTACACACACACACACATATCGCATCTAATCACTTAGCATGTTAAGCTATTAAACAGATATCGATATAAAAATACCTAGATCTATAAGTTAGTAACCAGAGATTGTTAGATTGTAAGACAGACAAATAAACTATTCATTAAATGTGTAACCAAAATATCTACCAAAGTCAAAATTCTATCAAGATCATATTTGAAATAAAAACCTTTTTAAGGTTTGTTATTTAAGTAGACGCGTAAACTAGAGTTATATATAAAAATTATATAGAGAGTAGTTATATATATTATGTCTACTATTGTTATAGGTCGTATTCGAAATTTATATGATATTCAAAGTTTCGTTTCTTTTAGGAAACGAAAACGTTGTTTAACATTTATTCAACATTTCCCCAGAGCTGAACTATATAACTTATTTACACTTAGAGAAATCGAATTATAAAATCTTATCGACACCTCGGGATGCCTGCGGAAATGTGTATCTAAAAATACTGCCTTCGAATACATATATATTTAAGCTATAAGATTTAAGGATCAAAACATTCCTCAAACGATAATAAATAAATAAAATATAATGAATGTGAGTAAACATACAAATATGAAAATTCGGAGAAATGACAAATAACTTGTTTTGATATTAACCGTGATATTTTATAAAGCGCAAGCAGTCGCTTCACATCGCACCACCTCACTGTATTTTATTTGATAAAATTAACGGTCCTATCACACAAGCCGCATTCACTTCACTTGCCATTTCAGATATCTAGAACTAAAGGATGTCTCAAAAGTCACGGAGTAATTTTGAAGTAGTTTTAATTAATTTTGTCTAGTTCACAAAGAATACTGTTTAGATATATCTGGTACTCCATTTGTCAAATTTTTCCATGACCGTTTTGCTTAAATGTGGCTGAATTACATTGATACAGCGCTCAATCTCCTATTTACTGCCAGTTTTTAAGTGGGTAGTTAACTATCGGATTACTTAATCACAATTCTAAGATAATTAGAGGTTAACTTTGCATTTTGTTTTTCAGTGTTGAGTTAATGTAAGTCGCCATATTAGGTTTCTTTCTTTACTTTACCGCGGGATCCCGCGGGAACCCAAACTTACCCAAACGCGTTTCTTTACTCACAATTTTGGCGAATTTACCCAAACATTTTCTTCGGATAAGTTTGGGCAAAGTGCCAAACAATCAGCTGTTCGAAACGTCAACATATGTATTATTTGTGAAAACAATAAAACAATTGAAAAAATTTATTGGATTTACAATTTTATTAATTTGAAAAGTGATTGCTTTAAGAGTGTCTATTTAAAGAAGATGGAAAGTGAGCAAATGAACATGATCTGCAAGATTTGTTGTCAAGCATATGTTTTGTTTTTTTGACATTTGTTTTCGGGCTAGAAAAGTGGTTGTTTGTGTTTCTTTACTTTTGTGTAATATTTAGTATTTGGCAGGGAATTTTGCTTTTACTCTCTTTTACCCGAACTTTAGTCAAAAAGTTAAGAAACAAAGCTATTGTTACCGATTATGGCAACCCTTCTATTCTTATTGGAAGAAACACCTGTTTTGGGATAAAGACCAAACCAACAAAGGGGAACAATAAAAATGGAATTATGTAAAATAAGAAATTGATGCATAAAATCGATGTCATTTTAACAAAAATGTGTAAAAAACTATAAAGGCGCAACGATTGAACGATCTAGACTCAAGGTATGTGTACAAATAGGCAAATCGGAAACATGTATTTTATACAATCTTACATTTCTTATATTGACAGTCAGTAATTTGGTTGTCAAAATCATATGGTTCTGACTAAAAATTAACCAACCAACAGTGGGTGGATAATTCATAGTTAAGCAATAACTGAAAAACACAATTCAATGTTTAACCACAATTTAACTAAGATACGAAGATCACCACTGGCTAAAAAACTGGTCATTAAAGGTGTGGGTGATCTTGGGCTTGTTGGCATAAATCTTATAAATAAATCGAATCTTGCAGATCGACTCGATAATCGAAAAAGCACTCTATTATCATGTGATTTCTCATATATTTTTGTACCCAAGATCGGGTAAATTTACCTCGATAATGTTATTATCATGTCACAAATCTTTACAACCGCAGAGTTGTATACACACAGAAAAAAGATTAGTTGGAAATCAATTCAGCCATTGGAAATTCCATGATAAAGTCTATATTTTGATTAGAATTCATAATTGTCAAACATAAGAATTATTTGTCGATGTTATTGATAGATTAAAAATAGGTCTTACTAAATACAAGTTGCTACTACAGAAATGAAGTTGTATTAACCAATTTGTGTATTTCTAAAACATCATTCATCTGAAATGGAAGATACAACTAATAAAAAGTACAATATTAGAATTCATAATCATAATTTAGTTTCTGTCACAAAAACACTTGTTACAAAGTTATGTATTCGATTTTTTCACAAGAGGCTTTCATGTTAAAGAGAGACTACATACTATATTGGAATGTTACACGAGGACTTTACAAAAAAACTACTATTTTAAACAGAAGTGATAAACAAAGTTGTGAAAAAACAATAAAGTGTATAGATATCAGCCAGCGAAGAATAAATTGAGGTGAAGTGAGACTTCTACACACAATCGTTGAATATCACGCCACTATTAACGCCTTCACAAACACATTCAAACAATTGTGGGCACTTGGCTGGAGGATATATTATTCTGAATAACACAAATTCATTTAAACATACTTATATATGATACCCAGGGTAACTCATCCCCATTTTTGGTCGAAAATATGAAAAATTTAGAAAAAATGTCTGTATCTGGAAAACGAAGCGTCCAATCGAAAAAAAAATAGCAAATTTTTACGGGTTTCTCACAAAGTGTTCCAATTCGCATGAAATAACTCGCCAAAATAAGAAAATCGATAAAATAAAAAAATTACTATATCTCGGAAACGGTGCGTCCAATCGCAAAAATTATAAATTCTTTGCTTCAATAGGAGGCTTTCACCTAAGGATGTCTTCACTTTGATTTTTAAAAAATCGCTAAAACTAAAATTTCCGGAATCAAAAATCGCTAAAACGCCCCTATGCCAATTTAGTTTTTGCGATTTGTTAAAACAAAAGTGATGCCGTAGTAAAGACGTCCACTGGTTACAGCCTCCTATGGAGGTAAACAATTTATTATTTTAGCGATTGGACGCACCGTTTCCGAGTTATAGCCATTGTTTTATTTAAGGGATTTTCTTATTTTGTGCGATTTTTTGAAGAAAAATCATTTCATGCGAATTGGAACGCTTTGTGAGAAACCCTTAGAAACAGTGATGCCGACTCTGCAGGAACGAAACGCGCAATCGAAGTATCTAAAAAGTGCTAAAACGCGCCAAATAACGAAAACGGACAGAAAAATCCCAAAAGTGCTAAATCGCACTTAATAAATAAGGTAATTTTTAAGAGGAACAGACAGATTTTAACAGTTCAGGTCGGTTATGTTATTTTATCTTCTTTTAATTTTTCTGTTATTTATATTTCGAACAATAGAGACAATCACCATGGCAAGTTCCGGTGTCGAGCAACACGTGCGATAATACGACTTTATTATCGAAATGGGTGATCTCTCCTGCAACGCCCACATAATGTTTTTGATAGGCGTTTCAAATAAAACAAAGAATTCGGTGATATCTACCACGTAACTTGTTTCATTAAATTTTAACATCCTCTGTTCGAATATCCTTTCAGATGTGCACCCGAAGAAACCGATGTTTGTAGCGCAGAATTGACGAGTGCCAGCTTTGCCTGACAGTTTTGTTTTCTGTTTCTTTTATCTCTGGTTGTGCTAACCGAATTCCGTAGAAAGGCTCCATGTCTTTCACACGTTTTTGTGATCAAGAATAGTTTGTTGCGTATTGAGAAGTGTTTTGCAGCAATCATACATTTGTAATAAATATATATTGCCTTGGGCAATAGTGAAATAGAAATGAGCCGCTATGCCTCTCTTCGCGTTCTCTTGATGACGACGAGGTAGTAGGCCGTTTCATCGAGTTCTAATTGCTTTTGTAATTTACTCGTGGGGTGGACCAATACGGACAGAAATAAAAGGGAATGCGTATTTTCGTTCGATGCAAACAGCATAAAACATAATTTAGTTGTCATTAGTATCAACCAAACAATTTTAAACTCAGTTTGCTGCATGGTCTATAATCTGTATGTCTTTCTTGGTCTCTCTTTCTACATCATTTCCTAGTACCTTTTAGATCAGCTGTGCCATAGAAACCTCCTGTTTGGACTCATCATACTCATCCGATATTTTTGGTTGTCTCCCCACCTAAAAATGTATAAGTATTAAGAGTAATAGCCAATACAAAAATAGAAGCAAACAGTCAACGGTGTTAAACGGTGGAAGCAACAAATTGGTGTTGTATAGAAAACGGGCTAAATTAAAACTCAAAACGCGTGCACATTACGCCTTTTTGCAAAAAAGCGCAAATAATTTGTTTTCGCGTTTTGCAAGGTCGAAAAGTGCTAAATCTAGCCCCAAAAGACCTAAGTTGGCATCACTGCTTAGAAACGCGTAAAAATTTGTGTTTTTTTTGGTTGGAAGCTCCGTTTTCGAGATATAGAAATTATTTCATATTTTCGATCAAAAATGGACACGAAATACGAACCCTGGTTATAAATAATATTAATTTTGTTTATATTTCATTTTAATTTTAATAAAAAATAATTTTTTTTTACTTTTTTCTATAAAATTTACAATGGGTTAAAGCATCACCGAATGGATGTGACAGCCACTAAATTCAAGTACATAATTAGTTGAGGATAACAATATATTATTTGGTACAACCGAATTAATTTTTACATTTTGCGTTCATCCAACTAATAGAATATTCACAACTATAGGATAACTTGATTGCTACAACTAAAACTCGATTGACAGATCACATTTATTTTTTTGTTGCTGTGGCTTCAACTAAATATTCCAGTTCTTGCATCCCAAACTGAATTGCAAATCAACTGATATGCAAAACATTTGGTGATACTGAACACAATTATTGGTAATCACAACTCAATAATGTGATAGTCCAAGGAACCGCCAAATTTTAGTAGACTGTAAATATAGTTGCGACCGTAAATTAATACTTATAGTAGATCTACTAGTTCTCCCACCAAATTCATGACATTTGGCTTGGTGTGATATTTACGTTTGATGTTGAAAAGAATTGCTTTACTAATACCAGATAGAGGCAATGGTTCAAAACAACGAACAAAATAACAACAACGGCATTTCGTTTTGTGTGTTACAATTATTGTGTTAAATACAACACAAATGTATGCTAACAATAACAGTCAATAAAAAAGTGTAAAACACATTTAAATTTCAGAGTTTTTCACCAAAATGACATGAAAAATTAAAGCAAGAAGTTATTGTAATTTCACCTGGTGTATCTCACTTTTCGTCAAACATCTCTCTATCACACCGACCGCATCACGAAGAGTGTGAAAGGAAACGTTAGATGAGCCAAATATTCTCTCTAGTCTGAGATTACTCTATGGTTGGGACAACGAATTTCTTCTCTGTGTGTGTGCACTCACAGATTAATACTAATAGTAGATCTAATAGTTCTCCCATCAAATTTATGACATTTGGCCTGGTGTGATATTTACGTTTGATGTTGAAAAGAATTGCTTTAATAATACCAGATAGAGGCAATGGTTCAAAACAACGAACAAACTAACAACAACGGCATTTCGTTTTGTGTGTTAAAATTAATGTGTTAAATACAACACAAATGTATGCTAACAATAACAGTCAATAAAAAAGTTTAAAACACATTTAAATTTCACAGTTTTTCACCAAAATGGCATGAAAAATTAAAGCAAGGAGTTATTGTAATTCCACCTGGTGTATATCACTTTTCGTCAAACATCTCTCTATCACACCGACCGCATCACGAAGAGTGTGAAAGGAAACGTCAGATGAGACAAATGGCGGCTCTACTATAAATTTACTCTATGGGCGCGGCAAGTGGCAGAAGTGTAAGTGTGGTAGTAAAATAGTGTGAATGTATTGCTACTGTCGGAGCAAAACACGGGACAGTAAACGCCAGGTAAGGGCCTTTTAATAGGTTGTGACAACCACAGATGCAGTTGTGACAGCCTCTAGTTCGGATGTTATGACATCAAATGTGGTTGTGACAACCTTTAAATTCGGTTACGGCTAATTCGATTATTTTTTTGTGGGAGTAGGCTGTTTACTAGATTATATAAACAGCTGTATTTAGTCGAATCTCATCTCATCGACCATGTCATGTGTACTGTGAAACGCAGATATTTGGGGATTTTTCTGCAATCTATTTACACCTTAAGTGGATTTGAATCTTTTATCATAGCGGATTCAATTTGCCGGCAATTGTTTCAATTTCAACTGATGAAATAATGGGTTTTTCATTCTTGTCTTACATATGACGTCGTGTTTATGTTGATATATTTGCGATATAACCAAAAACGATGTACAAGTAGACAGTCAAAATTTCTCTTCACTCAAATGCCAACAAACAAACGTGTATTTCAATACACGAGCAGCTTTTTGATAGTGTTATTGTATATAACTATACAAATTCCAACCATGTTGAAGTAAAATTACATAAACTATGCAAAAAGTATGAAATAAGCAAGATATGACGCGAGAGAGAAATGCGTTTCAGTGAACTCCTAGTACTTTTTGGTTCTCTTTTACCAGGGTTGCTTAGTTGCGCACATCTTCTGGTCGTCTAATTGTAAATCGTCTTTGATATAACCCTAAAAATAAATAAACTGAGTGTTGAATTTCTTAAATCTATGGCTCTGGCAACTTTGGATTTTCGAACATCCAATACACAGCTGATTTGCACAAAATGGCAAAAACGATGTACAAGTAGACAGCTAAAATTTCTCTTCACTCAAATGCCAACAAACAAATCGAGTGAAACCCTAGGCATTCTCTGCTCTCTCTCTTACTCTCTTCATTGAATATTTTAATACTCGAGCAGCTTTTTGATAGTGTTATTGTATATAACTATACAAATTCCAACCATGTTCAAGTAAAATTACATAAACTTTGCAAACAGTATAAAATAATCAAGATATGAGGCGAGAGAGAAATTCGTTTGAGTGAATTTCTAGCACTTTTTGGTTCTCTGTTACCAGGGTTGCCAAATTGCGAACATTTTCCGGTCATCTAATTCTAAATCGCCTTTGAAAATGGTATACATACATGTGGAATGACAACAGAATAGAAAAGTCAAAATTTTTCGATAAGTTTGTTTAATGACTTTTTGCGAATAAATACTAGAGAAACTTTTACTTTTGAACAACCAAGTTAAGGGAAAAAACGCGGCTTCCATTTTATAATGTTCTTTTTTTACCTAGTTTGTATTTCCGATACAGAAAACGTTATTTACTTTTACTACCACAACAACATTTGATTGTGAAATAATTTCACCCAATTGTACTTCAAGAACACAATTTTTGTGAAATATTTTCACTCACAACAATTCGGAATGCAGAACATGGGCGATAATTCTCTCTTTATTTCAAGTTCCACCAACACTTGTCTGAAAACTTGTATGTTCATATTCATTATATAAATTTGAAACTAAAAATTAAAGAAATAAAAATATTCACACAATTATAAAATAAAGTAAAAAAAATTATTTAAGCAAATAATTTATTTATTTAAAAAATAAAACAAAAAA
This sequence comes from Phaonia tiefii, assembly GCA_963931995.1. NCBI lineage: Eukaryota > Metazoa > Arthropoda > Insecta > Diptera > Muscidae > Phaonia > Phaonia tiefii. The sequence goes on from OZ008370.1 coordinate 259,729,751, forward strand.
CAATAAGTAACTTAAAAACATGTGAGAAATAAATCAAACCCCTATCAAATTAATAAAAAAAATAAAAAATTAAATTAAAACAAAAAACCAATTAAACCCCCTCAAGAAATCCGGTACTTATAAACCCACTAATTTGCCACCCAGCATATCCAGTTGGGCGTTGACACTTTTATTGAGAGATCGCACGATCTCTTGAGGTTTCTGAAACAAAATGATAAAAAGGTAAGAATATTTTTCATTTTATTAATTTATAAATAATTTGTGTCTACCCTTATGATGGCATTCAAAATGTTGGAGAACGCCTCATAACCATTGACTATACTGCGTGATATACCGGAAAACATATCGCCATAATTCCCATACTTCTCATGCTCACTGATGGTATCCACAATGGGCAAGGGCTGGAAATTGCAAATGTTATGAAATGGTATTATTATAAGACTGATATTGCAAGAGTTTTAGGTAACCTCAGTATTATCCAGTAGTTTCTTTTGACTGTTGTCGTATAAAGTTAAAATCTTTGAGGGTATGGCTTCTGTTTCCAAGTTCACAGATTCTCGCGCTTTTATGGAAGGTTGCAGGAGGGAAATCTGAAAGGAGTATTAATTTTAATAGAATAATTTAATTTGACAAACTGCAGTCATTGATGTGATTGTTGGAGCAATATTCAAATGGAATGTGTTTTAAATTTTATATGTATTTGTAATCAGCTGTTTTTGTAATGTTTTATTTTGAAAAGTAACTGTTGTATTTCTCCAAAGCATTTTCAATTCAAAACTATGTTTGAAATTAATCTTTCAATCTTTGTATTATTTTTAAATAACCTTGTTTGTTAAGGACAAGTTGAACGTAAAGAAATGGAAATATATTTAATGCCCCGATTTGAGGTATAATTATATCTGGCATAATCAATGTTAGGTCAGTGGCACATTACGTCTTGTTTATGTTTGTTACTGTAGTTTGTTAACTACTCATACTCGAAATTATGCAATTGTACAAGGTGATGGTCATAAACGCCTCCAATTATTATTTTAAACATTGAACCAAGCAACTTCAAACAAGTACACACATACACTCAACAAATGTGAGTTACATCAAGAGTAAAAATTAACTAAGCTTACGGGAAATCATAGACAAATAAAAAACCATAGCTGGTGAAAGATAAGTGGTGAATTTGAAAATAAAGGGACATTTTCTAGATGGCGCCTGAGTGGTGGATATGGGCAAATTTCCCTGAAAACAAAAAAAATAACAAGCCTGTGTTAGATAACACGGGCGCATTGGTCAGACGTAGAATACGTTAGTCATTTTGCAATTAAAATAAATGAATTGAATATAATTTTTGATAAATGATTTAAATCTATCTAATATATACGCATACAGCTGATAGCTAGTTATTAAGTTTTTGTAACATAAGTAGGCGTTTGCTTGTATTAAAGTTAATTAATTTTAGATAGGATAAGTTATATGTGATAAGTTATTTTATGTATGTACAGTATAATTTTTAGTAAAATAAGACAACAACAAAACTACCAAAATGATGGCGATAACCCAAATAAGTTTGGAAACCACTGATCTAAACGATTGGAATAGTTTTGAACAAGATTTATTAATTTATTTTTTAGTTTGTGTGCTCGAAGACTGTATGCCATATGTTTAAGGATGAAACTATATCTAGTTTAACGTATTACATTATAGCGACATCTTCATTTGAAGTACAGCTACATCAATACATTTTATGATATGGCAGCACAATAGATTAGCTGCTTTCCAACTACTTCCCAATGTATTCACAGAAATGTGTTTAGGAAAAACGCCATTGATATAGTGAGCGTATCCATCGCCAATCCTTTGTATTAATGTACATACACACACATTTACACGCTGCTCGCAGAAGTAAAGAAACGACAGCAAAGATCTGTAAACTTTCAAGCACACACAAGTGTCCACGCTCCCCTCCCTTCATTTTATGTACCCCTCCAAACGAACTAATAACCGACCGATCCAACAAAACGAAATGTACACACACACACATTTACACGCTGCTCGATAAATAAACAAAGCACAGCAAAGCCAAAATCATTTGATTTCACAACAACAACAAAAACAACAGCGGCATTTACAAACCCACAACAACAGCGGCATGTACAAAAAAGTCTAAAATATCATGCTCTTAAATATTTATTTCCTTAACTACATAAAACTTTTATATATAGACATATAATTTTTTTAATGTAATTCGAAACAAAACATATTACCAAAACTGAGTAACATATAAAAATTGCTAAAATATGTTTTAATATTTAAGTAAAAGTGGGTGAAAGTTGACAAACATTTTCTCAAAATTTTGTGCTCCAGATCAACACCCCTACCTTACCGTATAACGTATTCTACGTTAAAACTATATAACCATGCTTTTTTGCCTTTTGTATTGTGTACAAATATCATACATGGGGCAAATTAATTATATGACAATTATAATTTGTTGTTTAATTTGAGTTTCCTGTCCAAATGCAAATTCAAAAAACTTTCAATACCATTGGCAATTGTTCCTATTATCAAAGCATTTCTTCATATTTGGCAATTTTTGTTTTCAAATATTTTATACAGTACAGGTTTATGAATTTGAAAGTACTACGAGGCAATACCTAACGAAACCACAAACCTCTACATATAAAATACTTTAAAAATAGAATTGCCAGCAGTCAAACAAATTCAAAATAATTAAAAGCATTCCCATATTTAATTACAATTGGCATCCGATTCAACAACCTGCATCTGCATTGCCTGAGCAAATGCAAATTCAAAATTTTTTAAATGCCATTGCGAACAATGGTAATTCTTTTGCATTTGTATTAGATAAAGTAATGCAAATTAAAATCCAATGCAAATTAAAAAAACCCATGTAGGACAAATATAAAAAGCGATATGCTTTTCTATTATTTATATTCTACTAGCTGACCCGGCAGACGTTGTCCTGCATAATATTTCAAGCGACCCGGCAGACATTTTTAATTTGTGGTTTGTATGGGAGGTACCACGCCCCTTTGTCCAATTGGATCGAATAGTCAATCTAAACCACCCAGGGCGCCACCCAAACGCATACAAAAAATTTTATTCAAATCGGTCCAGAAGTTTAGGAGGAGTTCAGTCACAAACACACGTGCAGTAGAATTATATATATTTACATATAAAGATTTCAAATTTAAACAACAGAATCGAAATAAAAATTATATTTGAGTGCTTTTTCGTCGCATCCGAGTGACAAATGGTCGTACGGAAATAGCGTGAGCCCTCTGGTGAAAATGGGTATTAAGCAAATGAGTCGTCTATGGTTTTTATTTCTCTATGGAGAAATTCAACTTTTCATTTTTCTTCCTATTGCATTTAGGATATGACTTGAACATTTCTATATATAAATAATTTCTATATATATATTATAATAGAGACATTTTGAATCAGAATTATCTTTCAGAATAACATATCTACAATATTGATGTTCTTCAAAGATGATACAAATGCCATAGATGATTCATTTGCTTATTCACCATTTTCACCAGAGGGCGCATGCTGTTTCCATTCGATAATTTTTCACTGGGATGCGACGAAAAAGCACTCAAAAATCAAATTTTATTTCAAATCAAATCAAATTTATTTCGATTTGAAAATAAAATATAGATAATAGAAAAACATTACGGTTTTGATATTTTTTGACAATACAAAATGCAAAAAAGGTTGGTTAAATAGTTTTGCCAAAGTTTTTATTTCCAGGAATATTTGCCCATTTCCACCATAGCTGCGCCATCTAGAAAATTTCCCTTTCAAACCCACCACTTATATTTCACCATCTATGGTATTTCTATCATCTTTGTGTTCTTAAAACATGAAATATTTTTCTTCTGAGTTGTTTGTTTTTAAAATCACAAGGCATTTGCGTTCTAATTCAAAACTCATATTTTTCTTCTGAATTGTTTCAAGAACCCAAATATTCTGAAACGTTTTATGTTTGTCTGGATTTTGTTTACAGAACAGGGCCGATTATATAAATAAATTGTTCCATATTACATCCCATGAAAGAATAGGGGAGTGCTTCTCGCAATCAGTGAGGTGTGCGCTTTCTAGTTTTACACTCACTGATTAGGGCCTAGGGCCTACAGTTTTACACCGGTTCCGAAAGGTATTTTGAGAAGCTTTTTCATGGCTAAGTACTCGATAGTGTCGCCTCCCTAGCTCTATGGATAGACTTGTAACTTACAATCACGATGCCTGAGTTCAACTCCATTTCAGGGGAACTGTAAGTACTAAAATATATGTTCCAAAAACTAGACACTTATTGTGAAAAAGCCTTTCCGAATCCTTTCATGGGATGTAATGGGAAATTGAGTTAGGCCCGTTTTTTTATTTCCTGCTAAACTATTTTGTCGACCATTTTGTATTAAGCGATATTAATCGATTTTAAGCGGCTTCATATGCAAAGCCGTCGAATATTAGATTAGCAGTGAATAAAAAACAAGCCTTTTTCATATCTCAAAAGTTACAGTTTTTAATTTTTGAGACATTCTCCATTTTGTTCTTTCTGAACTGAACTATTTAGTACTTTTATAAAGAGCGTACTTTCAGTAATTTCGAACATTTTTTAAAAAGTTATAATTTTTTAAAAAACCGACTAAACGGTAACTTTTGATGAATAATGAACTACAAACAGTTTAAATTGCAAACTTTTAAAATTTTAATTTTTGGAACTTATTTGAAAGAAACTGGTACATATTTCTAAATACATTATTCAAAACGCACTTTAGTGTATTTTAAAATATGTGTCTAGACTAATACATACTTTTATTCTCTCATCTGACGTTTCATTTCACAATGAGAGAAATTAAATTTAAAATTAACTTACACCAGGTGTGGTTACAAAATATGTTCACTTAAGTTTAGAAATTCATAGGCAAATTTCCCTGGAAACAAAAACTATTGAAAAAACTCTAACCATGCTCTTTTGCCTTTTGTATTGTGAACAAATATCAAAAGCGATTTATTATTATTATTTTATTTTTTATTTCTATTATTTTATTTTCAAATTTAAACAACAAAATCGAAATAAAAATGCTGTTTGAGTGCTTTTTCGTCGCATCCGAGTGAAAAATGGTAGTACGGAAACAGCAAGTGCCCTCTGGTGAATATGGTGAGTAAGTAAATGAATCATGTATGAATCAAATGAATCATCTTTGGTTTTTATTTATCTATGGGGTGACGTTACATCACACTCACGAACATAATTATTGAACTCTATTCATTTAATGTCTTACAATTTATCGAATTAATACTATCAATTTCGTTGTCGGTGCAAAATCAAATGGCAATTTAATTGAGAACGCTAATTTTTTAATTGAAATCGAGTTTATTTTTCTTTCTGTGTAATTGACGGACAGTTTTAAAATGTGGATGTCGTGGCCGTCGGTGGTGCACTGGTAATGGTCGCGGCTCTTGTACATGAGATCGCGAGTTCGATCCCTGTTCTGACCATGTTGAATTTCTTTCGATTGCAGTCACCTAACTTAGTGACGTTTACACTATCGAAAATTTAGCAATGAAAAAGCTTCACAAAATACCGTTCTGAACCGGTGTAAAATTATAAGTTCCATTCAGTAGGTGTAAAACTAGAGGGCGCCCGGCTCACTGGGTGTGGGAAGCTCTGCTCAATTCCTTCATGGGATGTAATGGGAAATAATTTTATTATGTCATATGAAGGGGTCAATCGCCAACCTCTGCATTATCTTTCACCGGGCACTTCGTTGATGATAATTAAGCAACGATTTTGCCAGTGCGATAGGACCTAGCACTCTAGTGCATGAATGTTCTACATGCGCTTAAAAACTTCTCTACTCAACTAAAATTTGGTGGAATTTTGAGAGCAACAAACATTGTGATTTTGATGATACGTAGAAGTAACGGGATATATTTCATTTGTTTTTAGGACCATCCATCATTCTCTACGTAGTCTCAAAGTTAACAGCAACATTTGATACTTTTCCCGCAAAAAACAAACTAACAAACGGTGGAAAGTAAACATTGAATGGTGGAAAACATGGGTTCAATAATACCAGATAGAGGCAATAGTAAACAACATTCAACAAATGAACAACAACCGAATTTCGTGTTTTTGTGGCAAAATAGTTGTGTTAAATACAATACAAATGCGTACCAACGATAAAAGTCTACAAAAAAGTGCAAAATACATTTAAATTTAAATGAAGTGAACATATTTTGTAACTCCACCTGGTGTAAGTTAATTTTAAATATAATTTCTCTCATTTCCACAAACCTACGACGAAGAGTGTGAAATGAAACGTCAGATGATAGAATAAATTTATCTATGTATGCATTAGTCTATGATTTTCATTATTGAAAAATGTTTTACAAATAATGAAGGTTTTCGAAAAATCTAGAATCTACAAATATCGGTTTTGGGATTCTTCGAATCTTCTAATTTTGGAGAAACCAGATTTCGATTAAACCGAGGTGTAGAAACCGGTTTCGGGTTTTATTACAAAACGGAAAACTATGCGTTATATAAACATCGCTTATTTTTAATTCAGTCTTTTAGAATTTTGGGATCGACCATCGAGTACATTGTCATGAAAAAGCTTATTACACTACCATTCAGAACCGGTGTAACACAGGTCCCAATCAGTGTGTGTAAGCCAATGCCTTCATGGGATTTAATGGGGCTCTAAAGGGTGGTCCATGTAAACTTTGGAATTTGATTTCGCTTTAAAAAAATTAATACACAGTTTTTCTTAATTATGATTTTGTTGGTAAGGTACGTCATTGATATTTAGGAATGAAACACAACATCGTTCAAATGACTTCCATGGCTAGCGTTACAGTACCTCATTCGATCAACCCAATTTTTCAGAACATTTTCGATTGTTTGAGCCTCAATATCGCTTTTTGAGTCTTCAATTTACTTGGGATTGTTTGCGTAACTCTTATCTTTCAGCAGTTGCGAGGCGGCCAATGGACTTCCGAGTTTCGGCTGATAATGCGGGTTTCGGCCACACTTCGCATTATTTCGATAGTAACGTTGGCTGTGTGGTACGTAGCGCCATCCTGTTTAAACCATACTTCGTCCATGTCATCCTCTTCAACTTTTGTGAACTAAAAGTCGCTGAGCATGGCCATTGACGCTCGCCATTGACAGTAACGGCGGCTCCTGGCTCATTTTAGTAGAAAAATGGGCCTATGATACCGCCATTTCAAAAACTGAAACTAACAGTCACTCATTGTGGATTCATCGGCTCTTCCTCGATGATGTTTGGATTTTCCGAGCCCAAGTGCGACAATATTGTTTGTTAACTGAGCACACGAGGTGAAAATTAGCTTCATCGGAAAGTATGATATTTCTGTAAAAATGCTCACCTTCAGCCAAGTGATCTTCAGCCCATTCAGCGTAGAAAAAACGCATCGGATGGCCTGGAGGCTTTAGTTCTTGGACGAATTGGACTTTATAAGCCTCCATACCAAGGCTTATATGGAAAATTCTGCGCAAAATTATATGCAAACTAGTACACGAGTTCAATCGTCCAAAAACGATGCGGATTGACGAACTCGCTTCACAAATTGATCCACAAACTGTGTTGATAGCACTTTATTTCTATCTAATTTATTTGGTAGATTTCTTATAGTTTAATTTGAAGATACAGAACTTTAGAAAATAATTTTATAATCTATCCCAATTTTCTGCAAGTGGAAGCGACTCATTTTTCAAACGTCTAATCTTTAACTAATAATCTGTCACTTCATAAATGTCAAACTGGCTATCTGCTTCTGCTTAAATTCCAAATTTTACATGGCCCACCCTTTATTTATTTATTTTATTCGACCTATCTGTTCTCATATTTGTCGTACCCAATTAGGCAAAATCAATGTTGGGTAAATATTCCTTTGGACGTTTCGTATTTATTTTGGGATTGTGAACTTTCATTTAAATCGGAATTGACAGATATGACTTAATTTGTCTTGACTTCATGTCTGATGGGGCAGTAAAAATTCTTTAGGTTTGTAATTATGCATTTATATCAGTTGTGTAGAAACCGAAGTAACCGGTTAATCTACCTGAAATAACCGGTTCTCCGAAAACAGCAATTTTTAAAAAACTGACGTATGGCCGTTCGGTTAACCGGTTTCGGTTTTGAATACTCTGATCTTTAGCGATGAGGATAATTTTCATCTTGAGGGCTCTGTCAATCGTCAACATTGTGATATTTCCGATTCATAAAATACACGAGTGATTGTTGAGACTCAAGTGCATCAACAACGTGCCACTTTTTGGGGTAAATTTTAGGCTGGGCCGAAAATTCGGCTGGTCGAGTAATAGCAATTAATGGTGCTTTCTCGCGACATGTCATACACTACACTATTTCTTTAATTGATTTTGGCTTCTTTGAACATAACAATTCAAGTAAATCGCAATGTTCAAACCTAATGTTAAGACTTCGTTTTCGCGCAAAGTATGCGATGGATCAAAGGACAGACGCTTGCACTTGCTGTGATTGTGCCTGGGTTCAATTCCATTTAGGGGAAAGCGAATGTACTAAGATAAATATTTATTTGAAATTCAATAAATCATTTATTATTAATTCCAACCAAAGTAAACCCTATTAAATGAAATATACCATTTTTCGAACACTTGCATAGCGGAGAATTCTCAATTCAGATGAGCTCTCGTTTGCATTCAGTTTGATGCATTTTTCAAAAGCAGCATTCCAAAAAACCGCTGATGAAGATCTGTGGCGAGATCTGAAATAGCTATACGGTTTGCCAGGAATCATGAGGATGCATTTGCAAAAGATCTTATTTTTCAAAAAACTATATCTCTATTTATAGAGAAATATAATGGTTTTGAGCTTGAACAATGATATAAAAAAGTACCAATAAAAAGGACGAAAAAATAAGAAATCAACCCATAATTCGTTTGCAATAAACGAAAGCCCAAGTTGTCGCAAACATTTTCCACGACTAGGAAAAATTTTTTAACGTAGAATACGTTATACGGATCTGGAGCACAAAATTTTGAGAAAATGTTTGTCAACTTTCACCCACTTTTACTTAAATATTAAAACATATTTTAGCAATTTTTATATGTTACTCAGTTTTGGTAATATGTTTTGTTTCGAATTACATTAAAAAAATTATATGTCTATATATAAAAGTTTTATGTAGTTAAGGAAATAAATATTTTAGAGCATGATATTTTAGACTTTTTTTGTACATGCCGCTGTTGTTGTTGGTTTGTAAATGCCGCTGTTGTTTTTGTTGTTGTTGTGAAATCAAATGATTTTGGCACAGCAACTTTGTTTATTTATCGAGCAGCGTGTAAATGTGTGTGTGTGTACATTCCCGCTAGGGTTGGAAATTAGTTCAGAAACACAAGAATAAGTAGTTCTTCTGTAAACACCACTAGTTCCAGCTCAGATTACCCTTCAGTATATTTAACTGGCGAATTTAACATGGGCTTGTCATTGGAGGAAACCAATTGACTTCCCTCTCGTTTACACTACACCAACTTCTTCTATAGTTAAGAAATACTATTTACGTATCTAGTTTTTTGGAACTAACTACGTAATCGACATAGCAGGACTGTTTCTCACTCTAATCACTAGTAATTGTTTCCTACAGTAATTACTTGGATCTATTACCAAACTAGCTATTTAAATCAAAAATAAATTAGATTTTGTTTACATTTTTTATTTTTTAATGACAAATTCTTAAATTATACATATAATTTAATATATATATACATATATATTTATTGCAATAAAAAAACAAAAATTCAATTATTCATTTAGATTTAAATATTTCAAGACAATAAACACAAAATTAAAATAAAGTAATTCATATAAAAAATATTCCTGATATCAAAAAACTAAATCAATTATTATTATATAAAATAATATAAGAATAAAAAAACAAAATACATTTATGATCTCTTTTCTGACGCTGCTTTAGCAATACAAACATTCTTGAAATGCCGTTTCTTTTGTAACTGTATTGCTTTGCGAAGCTTCGCTTCCGCTGTTTCTTTGTCGGAATGAGGAATGGATTCTAGAAATGCAAAAATGTTACCTTTCAATTTAAAAATATTAAAAACATGATTGTTGTTACCTGTAACAACACTGTAACCAGCGGTTTAAAAATTGTCTAAATTTTTAAGACATTTTTTCCCATGAATCCCATCGATATTATATTCTATTATCAACTCATTGGGTAGAATATATTTTAGGTTTTTTTTCCACTCCGGCAGGCTGAATTAGAGATCTCATAGCTTGAATCTATGAAATACAAAAATTCATCACCTATTTTTTGTCTTTTTGCTTCTAATTGTCTATAATCTTCATTGCAAGTTTCTAATGTATTAAATCTTTGTATAAAATTTTCCTTTGCACTTTTTACAATTCTTTTTAAATGTCTTTTGCTTACCATCTTTACCTGATTAGAAAACACGTGATATATATTTTTTTTTTTAATTTTTCACAACTTCACTCCACAAAACTCACAATGCAACTGAAGAACGCTTAAATCAATACAGATTACAGGAACAAATTATACATTTTTTTTGTTTGTTTTAAGAATAACGGGACGTTTTTTTTTGTTTGATTTATAAAGCAAAGTACACTTGATGGATCACAACAGCAAACTACCAACAACAAAATGTGAACAAACGCACAAGTGGATCTGTTCTCGTTTACTTGGGGTGAGTTCGGTAGGTAGTGCGAAATATCGCGCTTCAGAGATAGTAATTAATGGAAATTAATTTCCTTTCGTCAACTACATATATAGTTATTAGTGGTAGCTAGTGGAAACTGACTTCCAAGAGTTGACTTCCTATCTGGTTCTTAGTGACAATTGACTTCTTTGAAAACTAGCGGGTTTCGTTTTGTTGGATCGGTCGGTTATTAGTTCGAATGGAAGGGAACATAAAATGAAGGGAGGGGAGCGTGGACACTTGTGTGTGCTTGAAAGTTTACAGATCTTTGCTGTCGTTTGTTTACTTCTGCGAGCAGCGTGTAAATGTGTGTGTATGTACATTAATACAAAGGATTGGCGATGTATACGCTCACTATATCAATGGCGTTTTTCCTAAACACATTTCTGTGAATACATTGGGAAGTAGTTGGAAAGCAGCTAATCTATGCGTATGCTGTATGCGTATACATATATTAGATAGATTTAAATCATGTATCAAAAATTATATTGAATTGATATATTTTAATTGCAAAATGACTAACGTATTCTACGTCTGACCTATGCTCCCGTGTTATCTAACACAGGCTTGTTTTTTTTTTTTTTGAGTTTGTAGTTACCATAGAGTAAATCTTAGTAGAGAAAATATTTGGCTCATCTAACGTTTCCTTTCACACTCTTCGTGATGCGGTCGGTGTGATAGAGAGATGTTTGACGAAAATTGGCATACACCAGGTGGAATTGCAATAACTTCTTGCTTTAACTTTTCATATCGTTTTGATGAAAAACTGTGAAATTTAAATGTGTTTTAAACTTTTTTATCGTCTGTTATTGTTAGCATACATTTGTGTTGTATTCAACACAATAATTTTAATACACAAAACGAAATGCCGTTTTGTTATTTTGTTCGTTGTTTTGAACCATTGCCTCTATCTGGTATTAATAAATCAATTCTTTTCAACATCAAACGTAAATATCACACCTGGCCAAATGTCATAAATTTGGTGAGAGAACTATTAGGTCTAATATAAATATTAGTCTATGGTCAGAACATACATTTTTGTTCCAGGTGCGGGGAAAAAATCCCCAATGCTTGTTGTAAACAACCCTGTAATAGACACAAAATATCAAAAATACCGTTTGCAGCCCACATTCATTTATGTTTTGTGTTCTTACGATTTCCCTTAATTTCGGATTTTTTAAAAAAATATTTAGAGTTCGGCCGACCAAGTTAATTTTTGTCAAAATATTGAAATTGAAACTGTTAAAATATATTTTTTGAACACAATTTTAATTATTTTGTTGTGACTTTCGCTGGCTTCAAATACGCATGGGCGTGAAGACCTTTACGTATTCGTTACGTCTATGGATTTTCTACTCATCAACTAAAACACGCACACTCCACTGTGTGGGGAGCTTTACTGTCCATAGAGTAATATCACCTTGAGCTGCAACCTTTCTCGTCTAACGTTTCTATCACTATCACTCTTCGTGGTGCGATCGGTGGGATAGAGAGTTATTTGACGTAAATTGACTTACACCCATTGGAATTACAAAATTGTTGACTTCAATTTTTTATGTCGTTTTGATGAAAAACTGTGAAATTTAAACGTGGTTGGAATTTTTTGTTATCTTTTATTGTTAGTGTATATTTGTGGTGTATTTACATTTCAACGCAAAAATCGAAATGCTGTTGCTGTTTTCTTGTTGGTTGGTTTGAACCATTACCTCCATTTGGTATTATTAAAGCAATACTTTCCAACATGCAACGTCCATATACAACCACAGCAGACTTCGTAAATTTACTGAGAAAAATCGTTGCTCTATACGTCATTACTCTATGGAGATACTGTCTGCTGAACTGGCAACAACATTTCAAAGGCAGTAAAAAGGGTTCATGGTAATCAGCAATTTTTAGGGATTATTATAACTATAATGTTGTCCTTTAATTAGATTATTTTGTTAGAAAAAGAGAAAATATATTAATACAAAGCGTTCTTCAAATGATGTAAATTTAAAATAATGTGAATACATTTTAATTAAAAATAATAATGTTATAATTACGAAATAAACGTTTTTCATTAAAATGTTTGACATTTTTGTTGGGGAATTTTTAATATTTGTTAACTCTGAATTTTTGTACAAGGTGGGGTAAAAGTAATCACCCTATAAGAAAACTCTATAACTTTTCCAAATGGCGCCAAATGTCAAATCGGTTTTAACATTTGTGAAGTAAACAAACCCAGAATACAAATCGACAAGCCCTGAATTGGTTTACTTCGCAAGAACGCGGAATAATTGTTTCCATTTTTTTGCGCAACAATTCGGCGGTTGTGTTGGCGCAGCGTGAATTTCGTCGCAGATTTCCTGGCCGTCCGACACCAACTGGACAAACATTGCGGCGTTTGGCCACTCGCCTTGGACAATACGAGATCGTTTCAAGGCTGGCCGGCCCCGGAGCAGTCGTTCTGCTGAGAATATCGCTGCCCAAGTTGCCAAAGAGGAACCCATAACATCGCCCAGACGACTTGCCATGTAATAGGGCATTAGCCGGTGGTCTCTGCGCAGAATTTTGCTGAAAGATTTGAAGATGTTCCCTTACAAAGTGCAGACAGTGCATCAGCTTTTAGCTGTTTACCGCCAAACGCGTGTAACCTACGATCAAGCCATCCTGAATCTCAACGAAGAGTTGGGCCAGTTTTCATCGAAAATTATCATGAGCGATGATCATTTTCATCTGGATGAATTGGGACTGGATAACATTTGACTCCAACAGGACGGTGCAACTGCGCACACTGCTCGAGTCACAACCGCTATTCTAAAGGAAGCATCTCCGGGTCGCTTAATGTCTCGTTTTGTTGAATTGCACTGGCCGGCCAGATCACCCGATTTAACCGTTCTAGACTTATTTTTATGGAGTTTTTTGAAGTCGTGGGATTACGTCAACAAGCCTCAGACTCTTAAAGCCCTTAAGGAGAATATTCGCCAAGAATGCGAGAACCTGTCGCCCGAAGTTCTGGCAAGAGTGTTGGAAAATGCCATAAAACGAGCCAGTATGGACATCAACTCTGGCGGCGGCCTCTTGGCCGATATCATTTAGTCAACGCGATGGAATAAATTCAAATGGATTAAATAAATAAATTTCACAAGGACCAAAGTTTTTCATTTCAAAAAAAAAATTACAGCAAGGGAACATTGGGTGATTACTATTACCCCACCTTGTACATAAACAAGTCAAACAAATTTGCAATTGCCCATGTGGCCTCTGGCAGCGAGTTACTGCAACATGTGGCTGCAGGCTAATGGATTTGAATTGTTTGAAACCATAGAGTAAATTAGAATAGAGAAACCATTTCTCTCATCACGCTCTTCACACTCTGTACACCTTTGAAAATGGTTCACTGTAGAAGTTCATGTTGTTTTTTGAACATTTGATTACAGAATGTTACGTAACATTGTTTTTTCATACACAAAACCAGAATTATATTGTTTTTCATAGACAAAAACAGAATTATATTTGTTTTATTTAAAGCTGGGTAGTTCATGAGCAATATAAAGGGTTTCTCAACAGAGACGCTACAAAAGTAAATCGATAGGGACAGCAAACGACGCCATATTTTTTGCCGCTCTTTTGACATTACTCTTCAGTAAGGTTTGCCATTTCATCATGGAAAGATTTACGAGCCAACAACGAGTCGAAATTATTAAAATTTACTACCGAAATTTGGAGTCAGTGGCCTCAACTTTAAGAGGCCTAGACAATCAGCGATGAGGCTCATTTCTGGCTGAATGGCTTCGTCAATAAGCAAAATATGCGTTATTGGTCAGACAGCAATCCACACGTAATCCATTAGTCATCATTGCATCCCGAAAAAATTACGGATTGGGCCGTACTTCTTCCGTGATGATCAAGACCGGCACATTACTGTGAATGCGAATCGCTACCGTTCAATGATAACCAAATATTTTTGCCCCAATTGGATATTATGAACTTGGAGGACATGTGATTCCAACAGGACGGCGCCACAAGCCACACAGCGAATGCCACAATCAATTTATCGGAAACCAAGTTTGGTGAACGTGTTATCTCATGAAATGGCCCAGTCGATTGGTCGCCTCGGTCGTGCGACTTGACGCCGTTAGATTATTTCCTGTGGGGCTACGTCAAGTCTATGGTCTATACCAACAAGCCAGCGACGATTTATGAACTTCGTACCAATATCGGCCGATTTATGTTTGAAAATCGTTGAAAATTGGGTTCAGCGTCTGGACTTCTGCAAGCGTGCCCGTGGTGGCCATGCAAAAGAAATCGAGTTCCATACATAATGGCATCAAACGTACTTTCACAGGATTAAACAAATTTCATTGGTATCTAAAACCGGTTTTGTTTTATTTAAAAAAAAACTTTTGTAGCGCTCTTATTGAAAATCCCGTTAGTTCATTTAGGGTGATCACACATCGCCCTCACGAACATAATGCACATGTTCGATACGGATTGTATATTCATGATTGTTATGCCCGGGCACCTTAAATGAACGAGTTCGAGTACGAGTGAGCGAGTTCAACACAAGACTAATTTTATTCCTAAAATCTTTTAAATTGTGGACTTTTTCTTTACCCTGAAACCAGATTTCGAATCCGAATTATTATCTTCCGCCTGCGAATGAAGCTTCAAGTCATCTGACAATTCGGGTTTGTCTGCAACAACTGCAGTATTTGATGATTCTGCTGGAACTGTATCATTCGAAATTGCAGTCGCAGTATTATCCGCGGGACGAGCTATACACCAACCGAACATTAACACTACACTCAACGTCACAGTTGACCAGATTTCACGGGATATTTTCATTTTTGGCAAATACAATTTTGTTCAACCGTTACCGTTAGTTACCAATCTTTACACTTAACAACTGTGGAACTGACTGAAGCGGCTCTGGTACGCTGGTTGGATTGATTGGTGGTCTGAATTGCGATTTGGGTTAAACGCATAAAAGTCGCGCGTACGAGTAGTGAGCAAGTTGTAACAAAAGCCTCATTCATGATTGCACACATTTTTATATTGAAACCACAAGACGAAAGCTCCGTTTCATTAGACGGTCGATTTGCTTGGTGCGGCTTTTTGGCCAAGATATACGTGTATGTACATACATACGTTCAGTTGCCCACCATATTTCCAGCAATGTCCATGACCATCTACTTTAGTGGCGGCCCATGAATGTGTGAACAAGACATTCATAAGTCGCACGACGTGTTTGTGTACTCGTTTTGCTGGACCCACCTGTTACAACATATGGAGAAAAAACAAAAACTGTCAACATCTTTCACAAGCAACGAGGAAGGAAGCGATGCTCTGCCTGTTGTAATAATGAAGATATTGAATTAACTCCAATCCAATCCAACCTGCTGTGCTCTACTACATATAAGATACAACAACATTACAGATGCCAGACATTCAAATGTGAATATCGTATTTGGTGTTGAGCTCGTTTAAGGAAAAACGCCTGAATTTTAATTGAATTAATTTCTTTTAATATTTTTCACCATCCATCTACGAAGCAGACAGAGAGCATAAGATGGCCAATTATTTGGGATATTGCCAAAGAGTTTATTTTATTTATTATACCAAAGAGTTATAACGCATTGGAACATTCGAATGTGCAATAAAAACAAAATATCCGCTCTTTCATATTTACTTGGTTACGTTTAAAAAGCAAACATGAGATTGTGTAATAATCTCGTTTTCGTTTACAGTTGAGATACTGGCCCACAACAATTTTGTATATACGAATATTTGTAAATATTATTTGGCCCATTGACTGACTGACTTAGTAAAGCTCTTACCTGCGCCGCCGCTTACTTGAGGCAAGTAAGAGCTTTAAAAGCTCCGACTGAATCTTGTTGATGATGTTGCTGCTATGCTGTGTAATGTAAACAATGTAAATAAGCGCTTTACATCAATTTAACCAAAGAAATCAGGTATGTATGGATTAGACCTTTACGCCGCCGAGCCACGCCACCACTCCCGACGTTTTTTTGAGTTTTCTGACTCGCCGCCGCATGAGAAATCGGCTCGGTGGCGTATAACTTTTTGTTTAATCTTTCATATAATCGATCAATTAATGACATTTCCCTGATTTACAACACGTTGTAACTACGACATGCAACAAACTATAACCTACACACAACCACAATCAGAATAATAGTCAGCTTAACTTCCCAAGAATTAAAGTATAGAGTAAAATGACAATTTGAATTTTGCATAACGACAGGCAGACGAAATTCCCGACACGCTGAAAATAAAACGGCCTCTGTAGCATATTCTCCCAAACACATTCTGCATGAACCATGTATAGATTTGGAACACACTTCAAACATTCATGTGTTTGCAAGTCCCAAACACACTTGTATTTAAATGCAAACAGTAGCATATTTACTGGCAAACATGTATGCTTTTATGTGGACACATATGCGTTCTTCATCCCAAACATCCATATACTTACGTGGAAACATGTGCGTATTTTCTCCCGAACATAATAATATTTAGAAACGAAGTATTCTTTGAATTCAATATACTATTTGTACTGTTTATTGTAATTAATTGTATCAATATAAATCCACGTTTATAAATAATTAATACAAAAAATTAAAAGACTTTAAATGCACTATTTGTTTGTTTTTTCATGAAATGAAAATCTGCTGCTCTTTTGCATCTCCTTTCTTGGTTGTCTCTCACATTTTTGGTATCAGAAGGTTCCAACTATGCGTTGGTTTTCACTATGCATTGGTATACAAACAATATAATGATATATCTGGTTTTTCAATACGAGCGCTACAAAAGTTTTTTAAATAAAACAAAACCGGTTTTAGATACCAATGAAATTCTTTATTCCTGTGAAAGTACGTTCGATGCCATTATGTATGGAAATCGATTTCTTTTGCATGGCCACCACGGGCACGCTTGCAGAAGTCCAGACGCTGAACCCAATTTTCGACGGTTTTCAAGCATAAATCGGCCGATACTGCTGCAATTTCACGTTCGATATTCGTACGAAGTTCATCAATCGTCGCTGGCTTGTTGGCATAGACCATAGACTTGACGTAGCTCCACAGGAAATAATCTAACGGCGTCAAGTCGCACGACCGAGGCGGCCAATCGACTGGGCCATTTCATGAGATAACACGTTCACCAAACTTGGTTTCCGATAAATTGATTGTGGCATTCGCTGTGTGGCTTGTGGCGCCGTCCTGTTGGAATCACATGTCCTCCAAGTTCATAATATCCAATTGGGGCAAAAATATTTGGTTATCATTGAACGGTAGCGATTCGCATTCACAGTAATGTGCCGGTCTTGATCATCACGGAAGAAGTACGGCCCAATCCGTAATTTTTTCGGGATGCAATGATGACTAATGGATTACGTGTGGATTGCTGTCTGACCAATAACGCATATTTTGCTTATTGACGAAGCCATTCAGCCAGAAATGAGCCTCATCGTTGATTGTTGAGGCCTCTTAAAGTTGGCCTCTTAAAGTTGAGGCCACTGACTCCAAATTTCGGTAGTAAATTTTAATAATATCGACTCGTTGTCGGCTCGTATATCTTTCCATGATGAAATGGCAAACCTTACTGAAGAGATATGTCAAAAGAGCGGGGAAAAATATGGCGTCGTTTGCTGTCCCTATCGATTTATTTTTGTAGCGTCTCTGTTGAAAAACCCTTTACAAATCTAGTTCATGCAAGCCAAGCGTATATTAATTACTTGTGCTTTTTTTATTATATTTCACAAATGGTCTGCCGTTCCGATTTTCTCAGTAAAGGATCGGACCGACAAAAGGCTTCACGTTGTTTCCCTTTCCAGTTTCTTTCTTCAGAATAATTTCTCACATGGTAGCACACATCCATATATACGAAACACATACACGAAAATCATGGCAACATCACAAACCATTTAACCGTCCGAGCATTTGCTTATTCTTTTTTCAGTGATGAAAATACCGATACACACTTACAAGATAGACTCTCTCGTTGTCCCTCTTTTATTGTCTTGCTTTCGAAAGAGCATAAATATTGCAACAAAAACAGCTGTATTTGAATCACAAACACATATATATCTGGGTCGAAAAACACATATATTATAAAATATTAACCATTGTGTAATATTGAATAGCAAACACAATGTATTTGCACACAAGTGTCTTATATTTGCGAAGAGCTGCAAACACACATTATGTTTGCATCCAAAAAACGATAGTTTTTTCCGCGTGTACGCTACAACACCAACAGGCAGTCCCATTCCCTAACAGGTTACAGCACACATTAGAACTATAACAGCAACAGGTTAAATTTCCTAAGAATTGAACTGTGCACAGCAGCAGCCTGATCAATTTCCTAATAATTAGGACAGGCCGCTGCCGCCAGGTTATCCAACCAAGATGCCATCGCCGGATTTCACAGGTCTCTACGCCGCCGCCGAAGCAGAGACAATCGGTGTAAACCTCTAAAGTACGATAGTATGGATGTATTTCCGCAAAGGAGACCCTGATCCACGACCGTTGGTTTGGCTTTGTATCGTTCGGTAGAATTTACGGTCCTCATTCTTCCATCTATTAGATTCAATTTGCACACTCTTGCGCCTTCTCCACAACCGCCTTTTCTTCTTAATTAAATGGATTTTCCCTCTCCTCTTCTCCATATGCCGCCCCGTCGCGGATCGTGTTGCACTTTCATCACTTGTCATGCAACAATCTATCGTTTTTTTATCTGTCTTTAAGCGGTTTTTCATAACCAAGTACGATCTCTGCTGCAGTTATCAGAGTGAGAAATATATTTCCATAGCTCTTCAGGATTATGGGGCGGGGGTGCGTTCTGCATCAGTAGCTGAGTGATCTTCTCTGCATAAACCGTAGCTATCTCCTCTGGTAATTGCAGCCTTCCGATGCGCAACTTTCTTTGTCTAGTTTCATACGACTTTCGCTCTTCACAAATGTGTGTGAACCTTTGTTGCAACCAGGTAGTGATCGGAATCGATAGTACGGTTGATATTTATATTTCAGGTCCAGCAATAAAAAACAATCTGTTATCATTGGACATGGTTTTATTGCTTTCCAAATATTCTCCATGAAAATCAATACACTATTGCATGCACTCAAACCAATTTTCGAAGCACTTTTTCCACTCCGATTGAGACACCTCCAAAACATGGGTTTTAACGTTTCAGCAGCTGCTTCGGGCTGCTAAAAAGGTTGAGCACGCAGTAAAAAGAAGTCATTGGGTGCCAAATCAGAGCTGTATCAGCCCATCAATTCGACATGTTGAGTGCTCAAATAGTAAATTTTTCAGCTGATGTGTGAGAGCTCGCAGTGTCCTGATACAAAATGATCCGTCTTCTCTTGTTGTATTTCCTTATTTCTTCGAAAACTGTTGGCAAAGAGATAGTTGTATACCACTCAGAATTGATCGTCCTACGTTACACTGAAGACACTGTGGCCACATAATCGGTTATACCGAAAAAACCCCGATCATTTCCTTCGATGTGCTTCTACCACGAACCACTTTTGTTGAATTTAGCTCGTCTGGAAACATTCATACGGTTTATTGCTGTTTTGTTTCGGGCTCATATGCATAGATCCATGATTCGTCACCTGTGACGGTGTTATACACTGCATTTGAGTTACCACTATGGTATTTTTTCAATATTTCTTTGCTCCCTTCCACAGGAACCTTTTCTTGAACATTCGTCAAATTATGTGGGAATGAACATGCAATATCGTATTGATGCTTGTCATACTAATGCCCAAGGATGCCTCAATCTCACAGTATATCACATGTCTGCAGTG
Source organism: Phaonia tiefii (assembly GCA_963931995.1). NCBI lineage: Eukaryota > Metazoa > Arthropoda > Insecta > Diptera > Muscidae > Phaonia > Phaonia tiefii. The sequence continues at coordinate 259,750,331 of OZ008370.1, forward strand.
CTTTATCGACGGTTTCCGGCAAAAAGACCGAAGTTGTACTGAACTCTTGGTACCAGCGATTTACGCCGAAAATGGTAAAAAATCATCGCGCGAAAATTTTCACGGGTTAATTCCATTTTTTGACCGAGATGAAATTTTTAACACACACCCAAATAGTGCTCGTAGGTGAAAACGTCCTTTGTATGTTTATGCTAAAAAATTGCAAACTTTCCAATGGAAGTTCCAGTTTGCATCTGGCAACACTAGTATTGCCAGGACCCGAAATATAAATAGTAACCCTCTAGCTCCTCGAATCACAGGTATGTTCCGTACACGTAAAAACGACAGTAAATATTTAACAAAAAATTTGTTACGTGAAAAATTTCAGCACTCAATTAAATTTTTCATTGACAATCAAATATTACAAAAATACAAAATACAAAAATATTGAAATGAAAATCGATAAATGGTACAAACAAAATCTTTCATAGGAAATACCCCAATATTTGATTAAGTTATTTTCACACTGTATTAACCATAGAGTAATGACGTATAGAGTAGCCAACTCTGTCAGTATATTGATGACATTTGGTGTGTTGCATATGGGCGGTTGCATGTTGGAAAGTATGTATTACTTTAATAATTCCAGGAACGGCATTTCGTTTTGAGCGTTTTCATCAAAACGACATGAACATTTTAAGTCAAAAATGTTTGTAATTCCAAGTGAATGGTGCACCACGAATAGTGTGAAAGGAAATGTCAGAATGAATGACAGCTCTATATAGTACATTTCTATATGGGCATTACCACAGAAAGGTCCACCCTGACCGGAAAATTAAAAGTTATTCACCAGTTTTTTTTTACATGTATTATTAAAGAGAAGTATAGTAAATAGAAATAGAAGAAATAGAGAAATAAAAGATTAGTAGCTTTCCTTAGTTGCGATGGTGTGTTATCGGGCTACAAGATACAGGTCATGTTTTATAATTTAAATTTGTAAGAGTAATTATGCAATTCGAATCTTCGAAAGCGGAAAACGTGCAAATAAAAGCACCTCAAACTGCATTTTCAACTAGAACAATAATTTAAGACATTTATATAATTTTTTTATAACTATCTACTATCTCGTCTTCTTCTCCTAATCACTATTTTACAAAAAAAAAAAGATTTTTCGCTTAAAATGTCTTTTCAACAAGCGGAACATATCTTAAAAGTTAAAATATACATAAAAAAGCTAAAATTCATGTTTTATTTGCGTTAAGTCATTTTTTAGTAACAATTTTAACTAAAAATTTTCCAGTGGAAATTTAAGTAACGTAACGTCAGATACTAAGGTAAATAAAAAAAAACTTAGAAAACATTTTTAAATTTTATAACTTGGAAAAGAAACTTATATTGATTTAAATGCTACTAAAAATAGTTTCACAAACAAAGTCTTGCCAAATTCGCAGAGTTTTGCAATTTTGTAATCCAAGTCAAACACCCACTTCTGTTTTTTGTAACGTCACGCTAGCTCATGTTTGTGCTTCTATTTTTGAATCCTCCATGTCGATTGTTCCCAATTTCTTTAATGAATAAAATGTTACTTAATTACTACGCAAATATAAAACAAGCTTCTTAAAAATATAACTTCTTCATATTGTTTTAAAATATTTTTTCGTACAAATGTCACGTAACGTCAAAATGGAAATTCCCATATGTGACTTGCTCCACGAAAAGGGACCTCTGCGCCCAAAAGAAGTTATTGAGAAAAAAGCGTTTAAAAAAAGCGCTTCGTTTTTCCGTGTTTTGCGCATGGTTATGCAACTCCAAAGGAGTAAAATTTTGATATTTTTGTAATTTTGTACCTGTTTTTATCACATTTTTCAATTTTTTCATTAATTATGTTCATCTTTACAGGTGATTTGTAGAAAAACTAAAAGACATAGAAATTTGCGGGTTGCGGCATTTGAAAGAGCGTTTTTTCCTATAAGATTCAATCAAAAAGTAAAAAAAATTTTTTCGGCGCAGAGGTCCCTTTTCGTGGACCAGGTCACATATGGTATTAATTATGGTATATGAGCAAATAAATTCTTCAATATGTATTCCATTTCTAATAAAAGTTTTGTTTAAATTAAGCAAACTGAAACACACATGCACACTCTTTTTATTTTACTCTATGATGAAAACTGTCATTAGCCCAAGAACTTTCGACGAGAATTTGGTGGAAATGAAACACTCATGCACACTCTTAATAAGCTTGTTTTTTTAATTCCTGCTGAACTAAATTTTCGACGACTTTGTATGGGGAGCCGCTTAAAATCGCTTAATATCGCTTAGCTCTCCATACAAAGTGGTCGAAAAATTAGTTTAGCAGGGTATAAAAAAACAGGCCAAATATATTACTCTATGACATTAACAGCACTATTAAGGTATACTCGGGTAACTTCAATATATTACTGCCACATTCTTTTTTTATATCCTTTTCAGGGTAACGTGGCTATTCAAAACGGTTACTTGGTGGAAGGAAATCATACTCACTCTGACCAGTGCAGTCATGCCAGGGATTGAGCTTTCCTTAATTGCCTATTATTTCAGCAAAAGCTTGCCCATTTTTGCACTTAGAAAAATTAATTCTGACCAGCTAGCGTGTGGTATGAACTTCTCATACGTTAACATGTAGAAGGTGACCATATTTTATGACAAATAGTGTAAAATTGTGGATGGATATAGAAAAGGCTGAACAGATACCCCCGCATAGCCACTGGATGTACAATCCGTACAATGAATGTATAACTAGAATGACTTTCAGGGTTAGTTAAGAATTGATTTAGAATAGTTTTCTACCTACCGCTTTAGTATAATATGAATTTGTCTGTTTTAGTCAAATGCAACCCTGATAGTCATGATTAAAAATAAAAAAATAAATGGTTTCCCAATAAAATCCCATGAAGGGACTGGGGAGAACTTCTCACAATCACTGAGCTGTGCGCTTTCCAGTTTTCACTCACTGATTGGGACCTACAGTTTTACACCGATTCCGAACGGTAATTTGAGAAGCATTTTCATGGCTAGATACTCGACTATGCGAGATACTACTCACTATGCGAGGTGACCGCCGCCGAAAGAAATTTGAAGGTGGTCAGAGCCGGGTTCGAACCCAGGATCTCATGTACAAGAGCCGCACACACTAACCATTGCACCACCGACGGTCATGATTGTTCTTAGTAAAACGAGAGCTGTTTCTCAAAAGTTAGTAAACATTTATTCGCTGGTGGCTAAAATTTCTTTATGAATACCCTTGGCCAAATTTTTGTGCTTCTCGCTACAATAGTGTACAGTTGAACTCCTTTACTCTATGACAAAAACCATCTACAAATACGGAATAAATACATACAAAAAATTGTTTCCCATTACATCCCACGAGTGGTCTTGGAGTGTATCCAGGGAAAACTGAGGTCATGCGTTTTACCACGAAGACACAGATACCAAAGTATAATCCTCCTGGGCTAAGCGGAATAGAGTTTACACTATCAACTCACGCTAAGTACTTGGGCGTGATTCTTGACCCTAAACTATCCTGGAAGCGTAACAGAGAGCACCGTGCACAGAAAGCAACCGTTGCGTACTACGATTACCCGAAAATGTTCGGAAGCCGATCGGGTCCCCGACCGTAAATGGACCTATCAGAACTATATTCTCCTACGGAGCAATGGTATGGTGGCCTGCCGCGGGGAAGACGTCCACCATGAAGCTGTTGTATAGAGTACAGAAATCAGCTTGCATCGGGATAACAGCGGCAATGAGGATGCTTCATATTATACCAATTGACCTTCACATAACAGCTAGTGCGGCCTTTAGTGCCACACGACTAAATGCTCTTGGAATTTGGAAGAGCAACGCATATGGACATGCGAGAATAAAATAAATAAATAAATGGTTTCCCATTACATCCCATGAAGGAATTAGGGAGAGCTTCTCACAAACAGTGAGCTGTGCGCTTTATAGTTTCATACTCACTGATTGGGACCTACTGTTTTACACCTTTTCCGAATGGTATTTTGAGAAGCTTTTTCATGGCTAAGTACTCGATAGTGGGGCCGTCACTAAGCGAGGTGACCGTCGTCGAAAGAAATTTTAAGGTGGTCGGAGCAGGAATCGAACCCAGGATCTCCTGTTCAAAAGGCGTGCACACTAACCATTGCACCACCGACGGCCACAATACTACATACAATTCCAAGAGAACTCAGTATAACCACTGATTACTGCACCCTCTCATTGACGTTCGATAACCTATTCGATGTCAGGTTTCCCAGAAGAATAGAGTGGGATAAAGGGAAACCACTGACAGGTTTTCACACCATTGTATTTACGGACGGATCCAAAATGGAAGATGGAACCGGCTCGGGTGTCTTCTCCGAAGAGGCAAGCCTCAATTTATCTTTCAAACTCTCAGAAAAGTGCAGCGTTTTCCAAGCGGAGGTACTGGCTGCACCGAACTTATATTACAACGGAGAACAGAGCGCATTGGAATATTTGCGCTCTCCTATCGTTTAAATCAAACAACACTGCATCTAAACTCGTTAGTGACTGTAGGGAAAACTTGTCAAGCTAAGTCGACTGGCCAATGTGGTTCTTACTTGTGTACTAGGCCACAAGGATCTCCTAGGGAACGAGAGGGCAGACGAACTAGCAAGGGCAGGATCCTCTTCCACCGAACTCCATATGGTGTAAGAGGCAACGTCTATAGGGTCGGTCAAAAGAGGTATTTTCCTGCATTACCTTGAACGAGCAAAGGCCAGATGGGATAGAATGGAAACGTGCCGCATAAACAGAAACACATGGCCAGAATACGAGTATAACATTCACCGGACTAACTCCCTGATTAGCCAAAATCGGGGGAACATATCAAGGCTGACCGGGCACTGTCCAATCGTTAATCACGCAAGACGGCTGAATCTTCCATATAATGATCACTGCCGTGCCTGCAAAGACGCAGAAGAGGAGGAGACGGTGGAACATCTCCTCTGCAGTTGTAAGGCTCTAATGAATGGAGGTCGTACCTTCCTACACAACCTCACTGAGATACACGAGATACATCTAGGGGATCTAATGAGGTATCTCCGATTAAAAGGTTGGATATAGACACTGAACATTAGACTGTTCGGAGTGAAGTGGTATGCAAAACAGGGTCTCAAGACACTAATTTAACAACCACTGTCTGCTGTCACTGATTGGGACTCATAGTTTTACACCTGTTCCGTAAGGTATTTTTAGAAGCTTTTTCAGTGCTAAATACTCGATAGTGTCGCCATCACTAAGTGAGGTGACCGCCGTCGAAAGAAATATAAGATGGTAAGAACACGGATAGAACCCCCGTTCTCATGTACAAGAACCGAGCAGACAGCTATTGCACCACCGACGCTCACTCTTTATGGCCATTGTTTATGTTCTGCAGCATGCAAACTGATTTGGACATTTAGATATTGACTACACACATGGTGGCCACGCGAATTTAGGGTTAGAACATTAATTACATTTATTAATAATTTTTCAATTTTTTCAGTGTTGTTTTATAGAGTTTGTCAAATATCCCATGAATTTTATGTTATTTGTTCTATAAATTATTATAAACCATAATATTTTTGTCATCAACATGTTTCGTATACAAAAACTAATGATCGGGGAGTTTCGCGATATATATGAACCCGTTATTGTAGAGAATCCATTTACCCAGGTCACAGAGTGTGGTTTAGGTATAAGACAGTTCCATGTAGGTTAGTAAACAACGTAAAATATTTGAAGTGCATGTGTTTTTGTTATTTCTCTTACAAAGGTTTAACACGCACAAAAATCATATTTGGTTGTGATGACTTTGATGATACCGATTTGAATGATGTCTTCTCCAAAGATCTTGATCCGGAGATTGAGACATTTCAATTGGTTAGCCTGCTGCCTTTGCAATTTGTGAAATTACATTTCTTCCGAAAACAGAATAGGGATATTATGCGTATTGCCATTTGTGGCGAGGAGGATAAACCGATGTTTTTTGAGTTTGGTGGACATCTGTATAAAAGGGTAAGCAAACATATTAAATGACTTCAACATTGTTATTTATATTAATAATATTCTATTCATTATGCTATTTGTTACCTATATTGGTTTAGCTATTCTGGAGCACTTGGAGAGAACGCATATCCACCATACGTCTATTACATCCTAATCTACTGCATATTTCCGGTTCTTCGCCGTTCTCTAGTACTGATGTTATAGCGGATGAGGAAGTATGTCATGCATTGGTTCATGTCCGTTCCGATTTTTCATTTGGGGACTGCTCACTGAGTCTGTGTGCAAGTAGTCAATAAGTTGTTAGTTGTTTTATATTTCTATTTATACTTTAATAACAGTGTAAAATGTAACAAATCTTCTGATCTGTGTTTTTACCAGATGTAGTTGGACATTTTATATCTGATCTTAGCAACAAACAAACCCTATTCTCGCCACCCATCGATGTGCACATTGTTGATCACCATTTGCACCATAATATTTTTGATGTATTAACATCTGTAGGCCCGGGTAGGGCAGTCTATTAAAGTGAACACATGCAAACAACACAGCGTTAGCATCACATACGGCAGCGAACAAACAAGCAGGTCGTCGTCGCCAAAGAGTATAGAATAGTATAGAGAACTCATGGAACTCATGTTGCACATAATTAAACCACAGTGATGAACAAGAAGAAGAACAAAAGTATGGTTAACATAAAATAAAACGGCTACAAAAAATACAATTTTTTAAATCAATTATACTTATACGAGGTTGAATTTTATGTTTCGGGATCAGAGAACAAAAACAAATATTAATCATCGAAAATCACTTTATTGTTTTTCAAAATATTCCCCATCAAGATTTATACACTTTTGCATGCGTTTGAACCAATTGTCGAAACACTTTTGCCACTCTGATTGAGGTATCTCCAAAACATGCATTCTAAATCCAACAAGCGCTTCTTCAGGTGTCAAAAAACGATGACCTCTCAGTTTGTTTTTTACGTACGGGAATAAAAAGAAGTCATTCGGTGCCAAGTCAGGACTATACGGCGGATGACCCATCAAATCGATGTATTGGGTGCTCAAAAATGCAGTTGTTTCAGCCGATGTGTGAGAGCTCGCATTGTCGTGGTGAAGAGTGATCCGTCTTCGGCGGTTGGTTTTCCTGATTTCTTGGAAGACAACTGGCAAACAAATGGTTGTGTACCACTCAGAATTCACTGTTCTGCGTTGTTCTAGTGGTACGGTTGCAACATGTCCGGGTTTTCCGAAAAAACACGCGACCATTTGCATGGAAGTGCTTCGGGCGCGAACAACTTTTGTTGGATTTGGCTCATCTTGAGACACCCATACAGTTTACTGCTGTTTACTTTCGGGCTCATACGCGTAAATCCAGGATTCATCACCTGTCTTTTCTTTCCATTTCTTTCCACCACTCGACACGAGCCTTTTTTTGAGCGATTTGCAAATTGTGTGGGATCCAACGCGAACAAATTTGTTTGACAATCAAATGTTTATGCAATATTGAATGTATGCTGGTCCCACTAATGCCTAAGGTTGTCTCAATCTCACGATAGGTCACATGACGATCTTGCAAAATAAGTTCGCGCACAGCATCAATGGTTTTTGGAACAACAGCTGATTTTGGACGACCTTCATGAAATTCGTCTTGAAGTGAGCTACGACCACGATTGAATTCACCATACCATCGATAAACACTGGTCCTTGATGGAGCTCCATCGCCAAAAATTGAATTAAGTTCATCCATGCACCATTGCTGAGTTAATCCACGTCGAAAGTTATAAAAAATTCGCACGAAAATGTTCACGATTTAATTCCATTTTTGGGCCGAGATGATTCTTTTAAGTTACAGTAAACAACACAAATAGCGCTTGTATGTCAAAACGTTATGAGTACGTATAACCTCAAAAATGTCATACTTTACGATAGAGCTGTCAGTTGTCAGATTGCAACACTAGTGTTGCCAAATCCCGAAACATACATTTCAAACTCGTATATGTAAAAAACATCCTACAAATAGTTTAAGTACAGTGTAACTCAATATGGGCGTGGGACTGTCCGTGGAGGTGGAAAGTTTCTGATAGCCATTCACATGGGAGTGGCCAGAAATGATTCCTTCATTCATTGGCAAGCCCAGACAGCTCACTACTTCCACACAGTATGACCTGGGCAATGGCTTTATCGGAAACCTCCGTTAGCTAGCTAAAGTGAGAAAGTGAAAGGAAGGAGCAGCCTGATTGGTTATGCGATCACTGATACGTCTCAGGTTTATTTGGTGACTCAGTCACTGAAGCTCATCAAGATTTCGGGCAATTTCCTTTGCCCTTAAAAGGCAGATGAGCCAAATATCTGTGGTCACAAATAATAACAGCCTAAGTCGATTCTAAAATTTTTCAGGGAGAGCAGTTTAAAGTTTAATATCTTTCCTGGAAATCAGGAGCCGAAGTTTTTGTGATAACTTTGTTACAGATAACAAGGAAACGAATTCTTTTACTTACTTCTTAACAAAAAAAAAAAGAGTTGCTTATTTGAGCACGGTGACTTCTCAATTTTTTTTTTCAATTTTGTCCTAACTCGAGTTAGGCTGTTATTGTTTGTGAGCACAGATATATGGGCCAACGGCGGATAGAAACCAAAAGAAGAAAATACAAGTTCGATATATTGCTTCCTGGTGGGCGTCAGATACATAATGGACGGCTGCAATCAAATATCCTGGCTGTAGGTGAAATGCAAAAACCCGGTGGACTGGGTTTGCCTCCCGCTACCGTTCGTAATGGCAGTGAATATAAAAAAACGAAAACATAAACAACTCCTATTTGAAGTCTATATAGATCCCGTGTAAGTATCCAATTGGTAGATGTCCTCCACTGAAAGAAAAAGCTTCATCAAAGTTATGAATTCCTTCATCAATTTGATGAAACATTTCCCCAATTTCCAACCTAAGAACATTTCGCAAATCTTTCACCCATATTTCATCAACAGTTTATGTTGATTGAACGACAACGTTACATCAAATTGATGTAAATTGTTCATCAATTTGCAAGTTTGTCATCAACTTGAAGTAAATTTTCCACCATTTTGATGTAAATTGTTCATAAATTTGCTGTATATTTATCGTCAATTAAATGGAAGGCTGCCATCAATTTCATATAAGTTTGTCATCAATTTGATGTATATTTGTCAGAATTTTGATGTAAATTGCTTGTATGTGTAGCCAAACTCTTACGACTAATTTCCACTGTTAAAAATTAACAAGAACATGGTATAAGACCACATAAAAAATGTTCATATCGTGGATATATTCTGTTTATTGCACTACTTTCTATTATGTATTTATTTTAAATTTTATACTAGTTTTTCTCTTTATTTTTTTCAATATTACGTCCATATTTTGAATCGGCCCCACAAATTATTTCTAAATTTCAATGATGAAGATTGATGTAAAAACCATCATTAATTCAATGAAGCTGAAAAAGGTGAAGAAACGTACAATCATTAAACTGAAGATTCTTTTCATTGAGTTGATGAAATTTGTTATCAATTTATTGAAGAACAATTGATGAACATGTATCATCGATTTGATGTAAAGTTTTTCTTTCAGTATCGGAACTTATAAGGCTGACATTCCCGCTATCTAGGAAAAAGATGAATAAATGGTTTCCCATTACATCACATGAAGGGACCGGGGAGAACTTCTCACAATCACTGAGCTGTGCGCTTTCCAGTTTTCACTCACTGATTGGGACCTACAGTTTTACACCGATTCCGAACGGTATTTTGAGAAGCTTTTTCATGGCTATATAATCGATAGTGTCGCCGTCACTATGCGAGGTGACCGCCGCCGAAAGAAATTTTGTTTGAAGGTGGTTCGAACCCAGGATCTCATGTACAAGAGCCGCGCACACTAACCATTGCACCACCGACAGCTATCTAAGAAATGCCATGAGAAAAAAACACGAATTTGGTGTAAATTTGGTGTAAACAAGAAACGGTGTAAAACTGTAGGTCCCAATCAGTGAGCATAAAAACTAGAAAGCGCACAGCTCACTAGTTGTGAGCTGGCTCTTCCAAATTTCTTCATGGGATGTAATGGGAAACCTTCTTTTCTGTTTTTTTGCACGAATGTATGTACCTCGGAAATGCCGTAAATAAAAACAACGTCAGCCTTGAGATCAAGCGGAGAATTGTGCTTGCGAATGGATGTTAGTTTGGGCTAAGCATGCACTTTAAAGATAAAGTCATCTCTCGAGTAACAAAAGTCCAGCTATTCCAGACTCTCATTCAACCTGTCTTGCTTTATGGCGCATAATCCTGGGTCTTATCGCAAGCTGATGTAAGATTTCTAGGAGTCTTCCAGTGAAAAATACTCCGAAAAATGTATGGCCCTATAGTACACAACGGCGAGTATCGCCGACGCATGAACCATGAGCTGTATGAGCTATAACCCGACAATGACATAGCTAAGCGGATCAAGATAACGCGACTGCGCTAGCGCTGTCAGTAGAATGAATGAAGACTAACCAACGCGAAGGGTTTTCGAAACTGAACTTGAATGAAGACGGAAAATGGGAAGGTCAAGACTTTGCTGAAGGGATCCGGTTGACGAATCCCTTCGTAAACTTGGTATCACCAACTGGAGAGATAAGGCAAAAGATCGAACAGGTAGGCGAAATATGTTATATTTGTTTTGTAAGGTCCCTGACCCCTGTGGTTGTTCAAGACCGGATAAGTAATTAAGTATTAACTCAATAGAAAACACGTAAAATTCTCATCCGATAAATGCATTTTTTTGCATTAAAGACAATTTTTTATTTTAATATTCAAGCTCAAGACCATTCCATGTTTCTATTACTAGAAGTATAGTTTTTAAAAGAAGTTTTCGCAATCGTTATACGTTTTCGGTTCAATGATGCACTCAATGATTCAATGATGCACTCATCGGAAACAACTGTATTGTAACCATATCTTTCCGCTGGTTTACCTTTTGTAATGCGAGTTGATCTGTGAGTTGCAACCGGAGCAACGTTCTCTTCTTGAAGGTCTTCAACATTACCGCATGAATTCGTATTGTTGTCAGTTAGGCTTCCAGTGTTTTCATCCAAAGATTCGAAAAATTCCTCTTCATCAGACACTTCGATTGTGTGTTCAGATATTTCTCAGATTTGTCCATTTTGCTTCGATTTTCCTGTTAATACATCAAGAGGAAATTCGGAAATATCAGCCACAGGAGTTTCAATATCTTTAAGACTTTGAGTGAATTTTACATCTCAGAATTTTACATCTGTGCTTAGCTGTGTTTACAAGACGGTATCCGTTTGAATGTTCATCATAGCCTAAAAATGTTAGCACTTCGCATTTATCATCCAGTGTTCTTCGTTTTTCTTTAGGTATTAACACATAAGCTCTAGATCCGAATAATTGCAAATGTGCAGTTCTGGGTATCACTCCTTCCCAAAGATAATAAGGAGTTGTACATATAGACCTTGAATATGCCCGATTCTGTAAATAGTTTCCTGTCATTACGGCTTCACCCCAGTATCTATTTGGCAGTTTCGCTTCAGCGAGCATATGAGTGACCTATTTTTCCTTTCAGCTACACCTTTTTGCTGTGGGCAGTAGGGAACTGTATATTGAAACTGAATCCCTTTACTTTCCATTGTCAGACCTTAGAACAGATGGATATCTTGAGAACTTGTTATTTACGAGCTCCATAAAACATTTTATTTTGTCGAATACTGCACTCTTACTTCTGAGCAAATACACAACAGTAAATCCACTGTAATCATCGATAAACGTAAGGAAATAACGATTACCACCAGGCGTTACCGTTTGCATAGGTCCACAAACGTCACTATGAATCAAATCCAGGGCTCTTTTGGACTTCACTGGTCCGTTATTACTAAACGGTTTCCTTGCTAACTTACACTGGATGCATATATCACATACTTTTCTAACGCCACAATCGTCCATTTGCATGCCACTTACCGATTGTTTGGTATTCATTTCCTTAATTGAATCGATATTTCTGTGACCGAATACCTTGTGCCAGTAATGCTGACATTCAGCTAGAGTTACATTCAGCTATTAAAGCTTTGTGACTTTGACGTAGATGAAATAGGCCAGAAGATATAAGTATCTGCGACAGCAATTTGTTTATCATCACTTGCTAAAATGATTGCGCTTGCATTCTTGAACAGTAATCTACAGCCATTTTCCAATATTTTATTTACAGATAGTAAATTTCCATTAAATGTCGGTATAAATAACAAGTCCTTGATCTCAATACTAAATGATTCGTCCTTTGAATTTACTGTTTTTATATTGCAGTTTCCTTTCCCACTAGAACGCACAGATTGCCCATTTGCGGCAGTTACCGGCTCAGGACACTACTGTCAATAACCAGAAAAAGGGAACGCTCCGAACACATATGGCATGTAGCCCCAGAATCAAGGACCGACATTTTCGAATCACTACCCATTGAAAAACAATAACTGAGATCACCTTTTTTTTCCTGTGCTTCATTGGCTTTATTATTGTTGCTCTTTGTCTTCTTGAATTTCCAGCAATCTTTCTTTATGTGCCCCTTGGCCTTACAAAAGTGACAGCGTTTCACCTGTGGTTCCTCCACACGTTCGAAACTCTTTAATATAGAGTTGGTTTGTACATTACCTTGAATTTTCTGGCATTCCGCAATTAAGGATGTTTCTACAACTTTAATGTTCAGTTCATCCCTTTTCCTTGCCTCTAATGCCGTAACGAGCGTATCAAACGATGAAGGCAAGCTGCTTAACAACATCGCCACCAACCAACGTTCCGAGAATTTCTCACCAAATGCATTCAATTTTTTAAACAGGATTTGCATTTTCATAATGTGTTCGGTTATACTCGAGCCTGTAGAATATTTCATACCACAAATTTGCCTCATGATACGAACACAACCTCCCATATCCCTTTCATGGTGACTTCTTAAGATGTCCCAGGATTCATGAGCACTTGATGATCTTCTTATTAACATCAATAGATTATCCTCAACAGAGAGTCCTATTATAACCGTAGCTTGCTCATTCCTCTTGATCCACGCTGCATTGGGTTCTGTTGGAACAGGCCCTATTACACAGTCCCATACTTCTTCTTTACGCAGTATCAACTCCAACTTGAATTTCCATAAATGGTAGTTATCCGCGTTCAATTTCGCAAACGATGTCCTTAAAAGTTCCATGTCGGTGGGCCCATAACCTGTTGGAAGTTCGGTTTGTGGAAATAAAACTGAAGGAACAATACACGTCTGCTTTAAACGAGATTTTATTTAGAAGTGGAAATACTAATTTTCACATTGACAAAAATACAAACTCTAAATTCAATGCACTGTTGTTTAAAACAAAAAATAAGCGAACAAGTTGTGAACAAGTAGATTGATATTCCAACAGGAACACGTAGCAAGATGGAGTTGATGCATTTATTGTGGATTGATGCCCAGAACTAATGGGTGTTTTTTTAAGAGGTTAAAGTTTAAAAGTATCTGCATTACACTAAAAATTCCACGATCATTGTAGATTTCTGCATAATGAAAAATGCTTTCCACCACGGATGCGTCTCGGACTCAGTGTTCTGAAAGTCAAATTTACGATAGGGTGAGACGAAGAACTTCAAATTGTAAATTGATCGCAATTAGATTGAGTAAATTTCGAATTAATATTTTATTGCACTTTAACATAGATATGTACATACGTAGATATATTGTATATAAGGAAATACATAAGATCATAAAACTAAATTGAAACATACATTTGCATGTTCACATACGAAAAGTTCATATATATTTTATATATATGTAGATACATACATACATATGTATCATATAGTACCATTACTTCTAATAAAAATACATAATAATCCTATGTAATTTCTATATGTGGGTATAACACATTTTATACCATAGAACAAATCTAAATCTATTTATTATTGTGACAGTAGCGATTGTCGCTTTCCGCCTCGGAAGTTTAGCCAAATTTAATGCTTTTTTCAGTGGATTTATTGCTGCTGTTATTGCTCGAACTGTTGCGGTTACCGTTCTTCAAAATACCCACACCTGCTGAGGCATGAGAAGTGGTGCTCCCACCATTGCTGGTGTGTGATAAAGGGACCGCTGATCCACCACTTATGGAGGTTTTCTGTAATTTCCTTGACATTTCTGACACTGAGTAGGTCGGATGATTAATATTGACATTTTGATATTCATACTGAGACGGCTGTTGCGACGGATGATTGTGATAATGCTGCTGGCGATGTTGTTGCGGCTGCGGCTGCTGATGATGATTGGTTGGGTGCTGCTGTTGCTGATGTAGCGGACAATTACGCTGATGTTCCAAGTGCGAACTATTGGTCTTCTTCAATTTCGATCGTGACAGAGTACTATGCAATTCACTGTGTAAGCTCTCATTTGTGGGTGTTGTATCACCGGAATCATTTCGTTTCGCTGCTGATGAAATAAAATCAAACTTTTCCGGTTCCTTTCTTGTGTTGTTATTACGATATTCTCCTATGCTTACTGTTCCCAGTCGCAAAGTCTGTCGATTACAGCTGGACGGATTTACATTGGCCGTTGAGTTTCTATTGGGGTTTCTCAAAATGGGGTCATTATTGTCTGAGCCAATTGTGAAACCATTTGATGATCTTGATTGAACGTGGTGTTCATACGCACTTTTCTGGGGCGGTTGAGATTTGGACTTGAGATTATTGCTTGATGATTGCATAGGCTAGAAGAGGAATAGGAGAATCTTAAATCGTTGCGTTTACAAGTCATGATTGTTAATTACATACCGGTGGTTTGGGTATATTCATCGCATCTGTTGTATCTTTTTGCCGCCCCGGATCTTTATTATTATCCGTAGCATCGAATTTGTTTTGATTGCAGCCCTTGGCCCGATAGGTTGTTGGGTCATCCATAATTGTGGTGCGCATTAGAGCATCATGGCGATCCTATTAAAGATAATGAAGGAAATACAAATTATTAGTTCAAAATATTAATTACGTATGTAACATCAAATTCTGATTTTAATTGGATGTGAATAACTTGGAGTTGGAATAATCTCAATGAATAGCTGATGAAATTTGAAAATTTTAATTAAATGCAAATAATAAAGTATATCAAACGGTCATTATCACAATATCTAATTACAGCTAACAAACAGTTATAAATTTCAAATTTCATATACTCTGACAGCTATTTAACTCTCGTATAACCCGAGATTGTGATAATGTGGGTAAGTGTTATACGCTGCTCTGACGAAACTGCGCCACCATATATTTTACTTTATCTCTCCATGGAAATTGTATACGTACAATAAAAAATAAATAGCATTGACGTAATTTGTGTATGTCATTTTATATTTCTAAAAACGAAATTGTTTAACAGAAGAAAAAAAATTAATGTGTCACTGTGACTACAAAACACTCAGCCTTAGCTCATATTAACGATTACCAAGATTGACAATCAAGCCGCTATAACGTCCCTTATATAAGTTTGTCCCAATCTCTACATTAGGCTAGCATAGGGTAGATTTCTTGAAAATGATGATATAATGCAGTTATTTATCAATGACTAATCCGTCGATGGTGCAATGGGTAGTGTGCCCGCCTCTTGTACATGAGACCCTGGGTTCGATCACTGCTTTTTTCTTTCGGCGGCGGTCACCTCGCATAGTGGCGGCGACACTATCGACTATTTAGCCACAAAAAAGCTTCTGAAAATACCGTTCGGAATCGGTGTAAAAACTGTAGGTCCCAATCGGTGAGTATAAAACTAGAAAGCGCACAGCTCACTGATTGTGAGAAGCTCTCCCAAATTCCTTCATCGTGGCCGTCGGTGGTGCAATGGGTAGTGTGCGCGCCTCTTATACTTGAGATCCTGGGTTCGATCCCTGCCCAGCCCGCCTTAAAAATGTATTTCGGCGGCGGTCACCTCGCATAGTGACGGCGACACTATCGAGTATTTAGCCATGAAAAAGCTTCTCAAAATACCGTTCGGAATCGGTGTAAAACTGTAGGTCCCAATCAGTGAGTGAAAACTGGAAAGCGCACAGCTCAGTGATTGTGAGAAGCTCTCCCAAATTCCTTCATCGGATGTAATGGGAAACCATTTATTTTTTATTTTTAATCCGAATAAGATAATGTAACGTGTGGCAATAAGTGTATTCAAGAACTTTTCCATTAAAAATTATCAAGTAACTAGTTTTCGGGCAGTAAGAATGATTTTACTCTCTTAGTAAAAAGTATCACAAAAAGTACGCGAACGACATCCAGTAAAAACTTGCAAGATGTAACAACTTTTGTATGCAAACAGCTGATTTGCAACGTAAACATTGGAAGAAGCAACATACGCAATGCGAACAAAATATTACAAATCAACAAAACTGTCTTCTTTTTTAAAAGAAATTTTTAAAGTTTAATTACAGAATATTACAAAATCATATTTACTAAAAAAAATAAAGTTAAAATGATTAATTTGTTATTTTATATTATTTCTAGTTCCTAATTTTGTTTGTTTACACAAACCATATGTTTTAAAACATATGTTCGATCTTGCAAATTCTTACTGTCAAAAATTTCTCCAGTAAAAACTTATAAGTCCTCTATCCACATTTATTCTCTCATGTGACGTTTCATTTCACTCTCTTCGTCGTAGGTTTGTGGAAATGAGAGAAATTAAATTTAAAATTAACTTACACCAGGTGGAGCTAACTTTTTCCTGTCGTTTTGGTGTAGAACTGAAAAATTTAAATGTATTTTGCACTTTTTTTGTTGACTTTTATCGTTGGTATACATTTGTATTGTATTTAACACAACTAGTTTGCCACAAAAACACGAAATGCGGTTGTTGTTCCTTTGTTGAACGTTGTTCGCTATTGCCTCTATCTGGTATTATTGAACCCCTGATTTCCGCCATCCAATGTTTACTTGCAACCGTACATACCTATGACGTTTCATTTATTGAGAGAATAAATGTGTCTATACTATATTCGACTATGCTTCTATCATTGATCTGCCGAAATATTCTCTCTCTGGCTCTCTCTACTAGCTTTTTGGAGTAAACGAACACTATCAAGTAAGAAATAGTAATAGTTTGTACAAATTATCGAACACAGCTACCTCGTCTCATAGAGTAATAGATAAGAGTATCTATAGCTCTCTTTGCGCTCTTTCGATGACGGTGAGGTAGTCGGTCATTTCATCGAGTTCAAGTCGCTGTTGTATGTTACTCTTTGGTTGGGCATAAAACGCACAGTAATAAAAGGGAATGAGTATTTTCGTTCGATGCAACCAATATAAAACATCATTTTGCAATCATTAGTATCAATCCAAACACTATGATTTAATATTTTCATATTTTAATATTTTTAAATTTTTCGTTAAAAACACATCAGTTAATTCAATTCAATTTAATTCAATACAATTCAATTAATTTTAATTAAATTCAATGCAATTCAATTTAATTCAATTTAATGCAATTCCATTCAATTCAATGCAATGCAAATCAATTCAATTCAATGCAATTCAATTCAATGCAATACAATGAAAATCAATTCAATTCAATGCAATGCAATGCGCATTAATTCAATTCCATCAATTTAGTCCAAGTCAATTCAATCCAATCTAATCTATCATAGTCTAATCTAGTCTAATTCAGTTTATTTCCTTTTATGTTCTTGAATTAAGTTGGATATTCTTATTCGTGTTTCAATCTCAAAATTTCATAGCTGTATTTAAATTTAATAATAACGTTTTATTTTTAAATTAAAATCTAAATCATATGCCAATTTGCAATGCCTGCTTAATGTAAAATTGAGAAGTTTAATTTATATTCACATTAAACTCATCAGGGATAATTTTTATTTATTTGGCCTTTTTGTTGGTACTTTTTAATTGTATTAGTCAAGCTCGAGGCCATTCTATATCTCTATTAATAGAAATAGCGTTTTTAAAAAGGAGTTTTCCAAATATATTCCTATTATTCCTGTCAAACCGTATAGCTATTTCAGATCTAGCCATAGATCTTCATCTTCATCAATCTAAATGCAAACGAAATCTTATTTGAATAGAGAATTCACCATTATGCAAGTGTTCCGAAAATATCGCAAGCAAAACGCACAACAAAACATAATAAACCCTTAAGCCCGGCTGCGCAGCAAGCTTTTCTACACAAAATAAAGTGTGACGCTGGTGTCTGACCTACCCCAGGGGAGAAAATCCGTACCCGGTCAGCGTTGTTAAATGAAAATAGAACGCTGAAGTCGGTGTTGAACCTGCCCCATAGGGTTACTTATCGACTTTTTAAAACTCTAATCCCAGATATCTCGATAACTATGGGACTTATCATTAACTTTTCTATAGTTTTTTTCGGTTTGTTTTGAAGTGTTCTACAGAATATGTAATCGAATCTAGGAGCCTCGGATAATGTAGTTTTGCCTCGATTAACCTTCCTACTATCTTACAACCCCATCTTTCAAATCGAGCGTGTCATCTTTATATGGTCACCAGGTGGAATCGCAAAATCTTCGCGTCCAGAATCTTACTAAATGTTTGCATGGCAAGTAAAGGGCTTCCTAGTAAAAGTGCACGACATAATTTAAAAGTTAAAGCCACATTTTTGCCCAAGTGGTGATATTTTTATTACGATATTTTTAAATCGTAATATTTTTGATCCGTTTAAGTATGGAATAAAATATCCGGCAAATGGACCACGCGGCTCAGGCACAACACAGGCCCTTGCTCTTTTCATGAAATTTGCGATGACTCTTTGCCAATGATAAGGTTCTATCACACCGATGACATGTTGTACCTAGACCCTGAGTTCAAGAATTGTTTGTGGTTTATTCCCGTAGGACAGAGATTTCACAGAACCCCACACGCTGAAAAATATCGGCCCCAGCACCATATTGCAGGAACCATGTACATGTTTGCAGACATTGTTTTCGTGAATTGAAAATCTACTGCTTTTTGTTTCTTTATTGTCTGTCACGGTTTTGTTTTCAGCAGTTTTCTACAAACAAAGTCACATTTGGGTCACAAACACATACATTACTTGTTTTTGGACACAAGTATACTATATTTGAGATAAGCTACAAACACGTTATATTTGCATCCAAACAACAAAATACGCAAATTTTTCAGTGTGCAGTGAAAGTAATCGTGCGATATTGGTTGCTTGGTGACAGCGGAGTTTCAGATGATTCAGTTTGGAAATCATTGGTCCAACAAATCCATTGTTACAGGTGGATAGTTTCTGATAGCCACTAACTCAGTAGTGGCCAAAAATGGTTCCTTCATAGCTCACTACTACCGGTCACAGACCAAGTATGTCCCTGGCAATGGAACCCTCCGTTAGCTGGCTAGAGTGACAAGGCGAAACGAATGAGCAGCCTGATTAGTTATGCGATCACTGATGAGTTTCAGGTGAAATACCTGATCCTGGCACTGAAGCTCTTCGATCTAGTGGGCATATTCTTCTGTCCTTTGTAGGTGGGTGAGCCAACAGTACTGGCCAACGGTGGATCAAAACTAAATAAACAAAAAATCCTGTTTCGACACACTACTTTCTGGTTAGCGTTTGATCCATAATGTGCGGCTGAAACATAATCATCCTGGCAGAAGGTAAGTGCAAACCACGGTGGGTTGGGTTTGACTCCCGCTACCGTTATATTGGCAATGAAAATACACCAGAAAAATACATGAACAAACTCCACTAACATCAAAGGGACCATGCTTTAAAGATTTGCAGCTGGAATGTAAGAGCACAACACCGGACCTGGTGCCTCTTTCCAACTGGCGGATGTCCTCACAAAATATAAAGCTGACATCACAGCTATGCAGGAAATGCAATTGACAGGATATATTTTCACGATAATAAAAAACTGCGATATTTGCTGCAGCTGCTATGAGCGAGATCACGAATTCGGGTTCGGATTTATAATTGGCAAGAGACTGTGACATCTAGACTCAAGGTTCAACCCAGTGGGTGAACTCATAGCCAAAATTCGCATCAAGTCGAAATATAAAAAATTACAATTTTGGTGGTCTGTTGGATTCGGAATTTCAGGAGATGAATCCGTTTGAAAATCGTTGCTCTTCTAAATCGATTGTTACATACGCGGTGGGGCAGGTGGCCCCGTCCTCCTGAAACCACATGTCGCCCAGATTCATACCGTTCAGTTGACGGCACAGTTGGTTCAATAATACCAGATTGAGGCAATAGTAAACAACGTTCAACAAAGGAACAATAACCGAATTTCGTGTTTTTGTGGCAAACTAGTTGTGTTAAAAACAATACAAATGTATACCAACGACAAAAGTCAACAAGAAAGTGCAAAATACATTCAGTTCTACACCAAACAAAGAACACAAAAAAGAAAAAATTCAAAATTCAAAAATTCAAAAAACGACATGAAGAAGTTATGTGAGCATATTTTGTAACTCCACCTGGTGTAAGTTAATTTTAAATTTAATTTCTCTCATTTCCACAAACCAACGACGAAGAGTGTGAAATGAAACCGTCAGATGAGAAATAAATGTATCTATGTATGTATTCGTCTATGATTAATCTATGGACAATATGATGCTACAGATCAAGCACATTTTGGTTGGAGAAATGTTAGCAAATAACGATGGGCAAGATATAACAGCTGTTTGAAATCAGCTGTAATAAAATTGAAAATGAAATTAACAACGGCAG
This sequence comes from Phaonia tiefii, assembly GCA_963931995.1. Classification (NCBI taxonomy): domain Eukaryota; kingdom Metazoa; phylum Arthropoda; class Insecta; order Diptera; family Muscidae; genus Phaonia; species Phaonia tiefii. The sequence continues at coordinate 259,771,088 of OZ008370.1, forward strand.
AAGTAAATACAAATGGATTTATTAATATTTTATTTAATATATCACTGAAATTTAGAAAGAAAATGGAGAGCAATAATATGCAGTGGCATTCAGCAAATTCTGGTGAACCGACGACGTCATCATTGAACAACTGTGACAGTAGCAAAGGTATGTAACTACACGCCAAAAAGTATGTAACAAAGTATACAACTACATCAGCTTCTTCCTTGCAAATTTTAACTGGAAGTCGTTCGCAAGCTTTTTGTGCAAATTTTCATAAAAAGGATGAAATTGCTCTTTCTTTCTCAAAAGTAGATTCTTGCAATTTTTTACTGGGAATGTAAACGACCAAAGCTAATATTAGAGATCTGAAGGAACGAAAAAACTGCCGAAGCCGGTATTAGAGCCACCCCACAAAAGAAAACCCCTCAGCTCGTTCACGCTAAAAGCTTTAATAAACAAAAAACTGCAGAGGTCTCGAAGTCAGTGTTGCAGAAGCATCGAAGTCAAGACTGGCTATGCATGAAGCTTTTACTCTTAGGGCCTAATCATATAAGTTACTTTCACATTCACGCCAATTTTCGACATCATCTCTAGACGAAATTAAGGACTTTACGAATGATTTTTGTTAAAATATTTATTGTGTGTGACGAGTTTTATATAAATATTGACGCAAATATTACGGCATATATTTAGTTTGCTTAGAATGCGAGTTCTAAAATGGCAGGTGAGGTGAATGTGGCTTCTGTGATAAGGCCGTTAATATCTCCGGTGCTTAAAGGTTTATTATCTCGGGTAATGATCACGTAAGCGGATCCTTTACTCCTTTTAAAAATCACAACGGCCGCGGCTTAATTGGAACGTGAAATAAGATTTGGGCGAATAATGTAATAGCGTATTTCTATTACTGCCCAAAACACTTGCTTTGCTGAAAACATCTCAAACCCTATCCAATAGGTTGAAGTGTTTTTAACTTTCGAATTTCAAAGTTAGTTTGACAGTTTCATCTTTGATATAAACAGCGAAACGTATGAAAACTTATATTTTATTGTTCGGAAAAAGGGAAATATATAAAGTATGGAAGAACGCAGTATGTCCTGGGTTTATAGGAAACCTCCGTTAGCTACCTAGAGTTAGAAGGTGAAAAAAATGAGCAGCCTGATTGGATATGCGATCTCTGATATGTCTCTCGTCTCACCCTGTCACTGAAGCATATCAAGATACCGGGCATATTCTTTTGTCCTTAGAAGGCGAATGAGGCAACATATAGATCGAAAACGAAACTTAACAACCCCTAACGTATGACCGCTGTCCTGGCCATGACTTTAAGATTGGACTAGGAGATTTTAATGCTGAAGTAGGCAGGAAAAATGTATTTCATCCAACTATTGATAATTTCAGTCTACATGCTGTCAGTTCCGAAAGCGGTATGATACTTTGTCGTTAGTGGTACAAGATTCCAGCATAAAGGCATCCACAATGCTACTTGGGTAACCTCTGATCAAAGAACCAAATTGATGACGTGGTAATTGATGGAAAGCACTCATCCAGTGTAGTGGACGTACGAGTGATTAGAGGAGCTAACATCGATTCTGATCACTACCTGGTAGCAGCAAAGGTTGGCACAAGATTAAGTAAAGAGAAAATCGTACGAAACCACAAGCAGAGAAATGTAGACATCGGAAAGCTGCAATTACCAGAGGTAGCCACAGCCTACTCGAGGAAGTTCTCGCGACTTTTGGCACAAAACCAACTCCCTCCCGATGACGATCCTAAGGCGCAGTGGAAACCCATTTCCGAGTCTATACAAACTGCCGCAACAACCGTACTTGGTTTTGAACAACCGCTTCGCAACAAACCATGGTGCGATGAAGAGTGTCGCATAGCAAATAATGAAAAGAACGCTGCACGTATGTCAATGCTTCAGTCAATATTAACGCGAGCTGCGACTGAGCGGTATAGGGGAAAAATTAAAGGAGGTAAACCGTCTCATTAGGGTCCCAATTTACAGGACGACGTCGATTGCACCGCTCCTAACCAAGACGAGTTCAGAACAGCTATTGCCCGCCTTAATAACAACAAAGCCGCAGAAGCCAATGGATTACCGGCGGAGCTGTTTTAGGCTGGCAACGGTGATCTGATAAGGTGCATGCATCAGCTCATTTGCAAAATTTGGTTAGATGAAGTCAAGTCCGGCGATTGGAGTCTCAGTGTACTATGCCACATATTTAAAAAAGTGACCCGAACCTCCGTAGCATATAAGGTTCTATCAAGTATAATGTGCGAACGACTAAAACCAATTATCGCTGGCCTGATTGGATCATACCAGTGCGACTTTAGGCCTGGAAAATCGACAACTGACCAGATTTTCACGCTACGCCAAATCCAGGAGAAGACCCACGAAAAACAAATCGACACCTATCATATATTTGTCTCTCCAACTGGAGAGATAAAGCATAAGATCGAACTGGTTGGCGAAATATTTTATCTTCGTTTTGTAAGGTCCCTGCCCCCCGGGGTTGTTCGAGACCGGATAAGTAAGTAAGAAATTTCAATTTCTCCATTAAGATGTTAAAGAGATCGCACTATAGGGTGTCGCCTTGCCTGAGGCCTCGCTTGGTTTCGATAGGTTCGGTAAGATCCTTACCAACTTTCCCTGCGGATTTGGTGTTCGTCAATATCATCCTGCAGAGGCGAATGCATTTTGCAGGAATACCAAGATCAGGCATTGCTTCGTAGAGTTTCTCCCATATCGGGCTATCGAAGGCCGCTTTATTATCGAAAATAGGTGATAGGTGTCGATTTGTTTTCGTGCGTCTTCTCCAGGATTTAGCGTGAAAATATGGTCAGTTGTCGATTTTCCAGGCCTAAAGCCACACTGGTATAGTCCAATCAGGGCAGCGATAATTGGTTTTAGTCTTTCGCACATTATACTTGATAGAACCTTATATGGTATGGATAAAAGGCTTATTCCACGGTAGTTGGCACAGAGATTCGGGTCAACTTCTTTAAATATGGGACATAGTACATTGAGACTCCAATCGCCGGGCATGCATTCATCTAACCAAATTTTGCTAATGACCGAATGCATGCACCTTATCCACCGGTAATCCATCGGCATCGAACTCGAAGGAAGACGAAAAATAGGAAGACCAAGACTCCGCTGCAAGGATCAGGTTGACGAATCCCTGCGTTCACTTGGTATCGAACTGGTTGGCGAAATATGTTATCCACGTTTTGTAAGGTCCCTGACCTTTCGGGGTTGTTCGTGACCGGATAAGTAAGTAAGTAAGTACTCCATCGGCTCCTGCGGCTTTATTGTTCTTAGGCCGGCAATAGCTGTTCTGACCTCGTCGTGGTTAGGAGGGGGCAATGGACGTCGTCCTGCATATTGTGAACGATTGTCTCATTGTACCAGTAGCGCGGTGAAATGATCTCTCCATATTCCCAACCTGTTCTGCTCTGCACGTCACAAAAATTTTACGATTTCCGACGTGGATTATCGAGACAAGAGTGTCCCAATCAACATGTTTCGACTTTTGGTGATGAAGCGCCAATAGTTCAGTTTCGGACGCCGTTCTCTCTAGGAGCAATTTCGTGAAAGTCATCCAACTTCGGTCCATCGATACTGTGCGTGACTTGATAAAGCAAGACCGACATGTGACATACCGTGAGATTGAGGCAGCCTTGGGCATTAGTACCAGTAGCATCAATAAGATAATTCATGTTCATTTGGCCGTGAAAAAGATTTGTTCTCCTTGGATCCCACTTAATTTGACGAATGCTCAAAAAAAACAAGGCTCGTGTGTATAACATCGTCACAGGTGACGAATCATGGATCTATGCATCTGAGTCCAAAACAAAATCGACCGTAGGGGTCTTTCATGATCGCGTTTTTCGATATAACTGGTCATGTGGCTACAGTGCCTTTAGTGAAACGTACGACGGTCAATTCTGAGTGGCATAACACCATCTGTTTGTCAACAGTTTGCGAAGAAATAAGAAAAACAACAAGAGAAGACGGATCATTTTGCTTCAGGACAATGCGAGCTCTCACACATCAGCTGAAACAATGGGCTATTTGAGCACTCAACATGTCGAATTCATGGGTCATCCGCCGTATAGCCCTAATTTGGCACCCAACGACTTCTTTTTACTGCGTGGTAAACTTTTTTCGACGCCCAAAGCAGCTATTGAAGCGTTCAAAACCCATGTTTTGGAGGTGTTTCAACCGGAGTAGAAAAAACGCTTCGAAAATTGGTTTGAGCGCATGCAAAAGTGTATTGATCTCCACGGAGAATATTTTGAAAAATAAAAGAACCATTTTCGTCAAACATTTGTTTATTTTTTACACTCAAATGTGACTTTTCGACGTTAGAGATGGAAAACCGCCGAAATTTTTTTTAAAATAACCACCGAAAACGCAGGGACAAAAGTGACAACCCAATTGGAAGATGCTCCTATTTTTGCAAATGGACGCCAATGTCAAATATGTTTTGACATTAGTGGACTAGACAGATGTAGAATACAAGTAAACAAGCCATGGAGCGATACTCTCCCCAAGAACGAGGGAAAATCGTGTATATTTTTTGCGTACCAATTCGTCTGTGGTGTTGGCGCAGCGCAAATACCGTCGCCGATTCCCCGCCCTTCCGACGCCGACTGCGCAAACACTGCGCCGTTTGGCCACTAACCTTGAAGAGTATGGGACCACACGAGACATTGCCAGGAGTGGCCGGCCCCGGAGCGCCCGTTCTGCTTAGAATATCGCCGCTGTTGCCGAGGATGTCGAGCTGTCGCCAGAAACATCGAGCAGACGCCGCACCTCGCAATTAGCCATCAGTCCGTGCATCAGCTGCTGCCTGTCGGCCACCAAACGCGAGTAACCACGCCCAAGCCATCCTCAATCTCGTGGACGAAGTGAACGATTTTTCCACCAAAATCATAATGAGCGATGAGGCTCATTTCCACCTCAGCGGGTACGTGAACAAGCAAAACTATCGCTTCTGGGGCACCGAAAATCCACGAGTGATGCACGAGGAGCCATTAGACCCGCTCAAAGTGACTGCATGGTGCGCTGTTCAAGCTGGAGGAGTCATGGGACCATTTTTTTTCGGGAACGCCGCTGGTCAAACGACAACAGTGGACGGTGCGCGCTATAGGGCCATGTTAACCGAGTTTTTTCTGCCGCAATTCGACGAATTAGGACTGGAGGACATGTAGTTCAAACAGGACGGAGTAACGGCACACATAGCGCGAGCCACAACCCATATTTTGAAGGCGGTGTTCCCGGGTCGCCTCATCTCTCGTTTTGGCGATTTGCACTGGCCCGCAAGATCGCCCGATTTAACCGTTCCAGACTTTTTTGTGAGGTTTTTTGAAGTCCCGTGTTTACGTGAACAAGCCCGAGACCCTGGAAGCCCTCAAGGTCAACATTCGACACGAGTGCGAGAATCTGTCACCCGAAGTTATCGCCGAAGTGATGAGAAATGCCATAAAACGAGCTCGTATGGTAAACAATTGTGACGGCGCCCATTTAACCGATATCATCTTATCAACTTAACCAATAAAATGCTAAAGGTTCAAATAAACGTAATCAAAAAACAGAATCGGAGTTTTTCATTTAGAAAAAAAATGAGAGCCAAACAACATCGGATGACTTCTTTTGGAACACCTTGTACCTCGTCGTCATGAAGAGGCAGCGAAGAGAGTAATAGAGGCTCTTAAGTATTACTCTATGCTTCAGTACCAGATTTGCGAAGTAAATATTTTTCCGCGACATTTATTTATAGAAGTAATTATCGAAAACTCGATAATAAAGCGGGTTATCGAAAATTGTTTCTTGAATTTATGCAGTTTGTTTTAATTTTTTTTGAGATTTTCTTTTTTGAGATTTTCTTTTTAATTCAATATTGAACATCTTGAAAACTTAGCTAGTTATTGTGTTTATATGATTAAATTATTCACTGTGAAACATTTCTTTGGACACCGACTGTTCTCACTTGGAGCACAGTGATTGACGTCGTCGTGTTGCACACATACCTCGTAAGTACTGAACGTAACTAAACATTTTCCACCACGAGCTGGTTTCATTGTAGCGTGTACCGATGATGTTGCTTCATTGTCAAAATAGTTTTGCATTATTACTGTTTTTGTTTTTTTTTTTATTTTTTATTTTGTATTTTTGTTTTGTTGGTCTAGCGCGATGCTTCTTCTGCTGATGGATTGATGGATGGATGAATGGTTGGTTACTTTATTAACTTTTCTTGGATGAATGTGAAATGGAATATGTATGAATATGGAAGTTGGTATCTCGCACAACGGAACTCCTTACACTTCGACGTTTCGAATTGAAATAAAATAATTGTTAATTATATCTATTGTTTTTTGCTTTACGCTTTGTTTGTTTCTTTTGCTGTTGTTGTTTTCTTTTGTTTTTGTTGCTGTTTTGTCTTGCTATTTGGTTTGTTTTTGCTAACAACATTATTGTTTTTTTTTATTTCGGTTATCAGCAATTTGTACTCTGTGTAAAAAAGAAATAGATAAGATAAGCCAGCAATTGTTGTCGTCTCTGATGCAGGAGGATGTCACAGCGCCGGCACCAGAGACAACACACAAATTTGTGATGATTCACTTTCAAGCCAACTGCTGCTGCACCTCCTAGAGGCTAAATCTTTATTGGCCACTACAGTGCATATTCGTTGGAAATGATATCACTAGTCAGTGGGTCCCCTTTCCATTTACCGTTCGGCGACTGTAGTGAAATGTGATAACGCAACAATCGTTATTTAATAAACAATTAAAGCAAAAAACAACAAAAACCATCAAACAAAAACTAAACCAAGTTAGTACGTACTAACTAATTGTCGGTAATAGCTACAACAACAATGGTGGTTTTGTTATTTTCATATACAGCAGTTGCTTGCAGCCGCCTGGCGGGTAATTGTTATCGTATTGTTCATGTACGTACGCAGTCGTTGCGTCTGCGCGAACGCGTGTCAGTTGTTTGGCTGGTAAATTGTAGCTGTTGATTCGTTTAGATTGGCTAATGATTTACCTAACCCTAAAGGTAAAGTGTTTCAAAATGCATCGACAATTGAGTGTTTAAAAACCTATCATTATTATTAGTTTCCCAGTGAATGTGAGAGTTAAGGATGCATAACATTGAGTTTATCCCCATGTACATACGTCATAATAACGGGGTTCCATTACGTCCAAGATTTACGTAAAGTTCATAGAATCTGCTGAAAACAAATGCAATCAGAAAAAACTCGCCGAGGTTGTGCAAGCAGAGGGGTATGAGATTTTACGGTAGACTTCATGTTATTTAAACTGGTAACAAAACTAACTAGTTTTTTTAATTTTGGATAAATTTGTTTAACAAGTTGTCCCAATATGAAGAATCACAAACATTGAGAAATAAGCAGTAGTGATGCACAGAATCGAAGAATCTTGCGAACAGGCAACCGACTGAACCTGGTCTTACAAGACCCGAAAGAAGGGCTCAAATGAACCGAAAACGGTTCTTTAAGGACCGAAACACGAGTTCCAAAAAACGAAAACGGTTCCAAAAAGGCCAGAAAACGATTATAAAGGAACTGAAAAACGGGTGGAAAAGAACCGCAAAACGGTTTCTGAATAAGAGGACTCGTTGCCAAAGGAACCAGAAGTGTTAACCTTTGAGTGAGGGTACGAATGTGTATTTTTATAAAATTGTATATTCTTAGAATAAGATATTTCACTTAAGCCTGTTTGGGATAGCAATTTGCTGAGAACCGGAACCGGTCCAAATACCCGGTTCTTCTCAGAACCGGACTCGACTGAACCGGTTCATGAAATACGCGGAACCGCACCTGACTAATAAGCAGGAATTATGGGTACCCTACAGCCAGTTGCTAAGATGAAAACTTTTAAAAAAAATTAAATGTCAGCTTGATGATATTCAACTTTCAAATAAAGGAGAGAGCTTCTCACAATCAGTGAGCTGTGTGCCGCCTAGTTTTACATTCACTGATTGCGATCTTTTACACCGGTTCCGAACGGTCACTGAGAAGCTTTTTCTTGACTAAATATTCGATAGTGTCGACGTCACTAAGCGAGGTGAACTTTCTTGTTTTACATTCATCATTGCGACCTGCCGTTTTACACCGCTTCCGAACGGGTTTTGAGAAGCGTTTTCATGACAAATTACTCGATAGTGTCGCCGTCACTAAGCGAGGTGATAGCCGACGAAACATTCTCAAAATCCGGTTGTATGTAAGGATTCAACGATTATTTGGAGATATTAGAATTATAAATTGTATTATTAGGTATATTTTAGAAAACATTCCAAAGTTGACTACTTTTATAATTTCTCGATTTTAAAGAAAATAAAATTTTTGTCTTTTTTTGCTTTCCATGCTTTTTAACATATTATGATGTAATTGTTCATAACATAGATTAATTTACAATAGATTTGTTATTCGTGTCATCTGACGTTTCACTTTGCGCTTCGCTGAGGAAAAGAAATTCTGTCAGCTGTCTGCTGTTTAATTCAGGGGGTTTCTATGGCACAGCTGATCGAAAAGGTACTAGGGAAATGATGTACATAGAATGAGAGACCAAAGACGACGGGAAATAATTTTAAATAGTGTTTATTGATACTAATGGCAGCTAAAATATGTTTTATGTTGTTTGCATTGAACGAAAATACGCATTCCCGATAGATTTCCGTACGCTTTATGTCCAACGAAGGTGTAAAATTGGTAAAATACAGCAGCAAATAAAACTCTATGAAATGGCCTACTACCTCGTCGTCATGAAGAGGCATCGAAGAGAGTAATGGAAACTCTTATGTATTTCTTTATGGACAGTTGCAAAGAGAACTGATAAAAACTTTTAAAACGGTCATTCCATAGATTCGACAATCACAGCTTTTTTAAAGTTCGTGACTTTTTGAATGAAACACAGTTTTTTTCAAAGAAAAATTTCTTTTCCAACATAATCTCCTTTTAGCTCAATAAATAAAATTTCTCCAATTTTTGTATCCCTTCCAAAAAAAAGGCGTTTTCGAGGTCCATAAAGTATGCAGTTGTTTGATCAATAATTTCATCGTTGGAGCTAAATCTCTTTCCACCGAGCCATTTCCTTATGTTTGGAAATAGGAAATAGTCATTGGAGGCTAAATCCGGAGAATATGGAGGAAGAGGTACCAATTCGTAGCCCAATTCATGGAATTTTGCCATTGAGACTACACACGTGAGCATCCGTGCATTATCTTGATGAGAAATAACTTTTTTTTTAATCCTCGTTAAATCGGTCCAATAAGTTGGCATAATACTCGCCGTTTATTGTTTTTCCCTTTTGAAGGTAATCGATGTGGATTATCCTTCGTGAATCCCAAAAAACTGTTGCCATCACCCTCTTGCCAGACAAACTTACCTTGGCCTTCTTCGAAGCCGGTTCACCCGGAGAAACCCATTGTTTAGACTGCTGCTTGGTCTCCGGAGTGTTGTAATAGATCCATGTTTCATACACAGTAACAAAACGTCGCAAAAACTTCTTCGAATTGCTGTTAAACAACTACAACAAATCCTTTGAAGTTGTCACACGATTACGTTTATGGTCAATTGAGAGCAGACGCGGCACCCGACTTGCAGACAGCTTTCTTAAGCCCAACTGATCATTTAAAATCGAAACCACACTGCCATATGAAATGCCTATGGCATCAAAAATGTCACGCACTTACTCTTCGATCGACAAACACCATATCGTGGATGTTTTCAACATTTTCGGGTGTATTGACCTCAATTGGCCGTCCAGAACGTTCAGCGTCATTTGCACTTGTACGACCACAACGTAAGTCAGTAAACCACTTTATTACAATTGAAATCGATGGTGCAGAGTCCCAATTAGTATTTATTTCCTTGGTTTGATTATTTCGCAAAAAAAATAATGTTTAATGAGTTCTCGAATTTCACTTTTTTCCATTTTTAAAAATATGCACGAGGTTGTTTTTTTTTGAACAGCTGTTAATCGCAAAGTATATGACGGAACTTGCTCAAAATTTGACAGTTGTGGATTAACAGGTGGTACTTGATGGGATCAGTGTTGTATTTCATATAACTACGAGGGAAGTTCGAAAAATCACGGACTTATTGATCCGCCTCGTATTTTTATTCAAGTCCAGCATTTTCATAGACCTTTATTGAGTAGTTGAAATGCAGCCTACGTACATTTTTAAGTTGTCAAAATGTATCTTTGGATATTGAATTTCACTCTTAATGATTATTTGTACATTTTTCAATACATATAATAGCCCATTTATTATGTATAAATACTAACAAAAATTTTAGTCGGGTGACATACCCTCACCAATAGTCATCCATACCGTCCCAGTTCCACTAAAAAAGGTTTATATTTTTCAATCCGATCAACGTTCAGTTACCCGACTGGGTGCTAGTGATGCGCGGTTGCGCGTATATGAGGAACCGGTTATGTCGAGCGTGGAAGAACCGGGTAGTTGGACTGGTTACGGTTCTCAGCAAATTGCTGTATCAAATAGGCTTGACGAATTATCCGATCATTTAGTTGATTCAGGAAACGAAGTAAATGAGAAGAAGTGTAATATCTTATTATAAGAATACACATTTTCATACCCTCAAAGGTTAACACTTTTGGATCCTTTGGTACCGAGTCCTGTTATTCTGAAACCATTTTACGGTTCTCTTAGAACCGTTTTTCAGTTCTTTTAGAATCGTTTTTCGGTCTTTTTGGAACCGTTTTCGATTCTTTAAAAACCGTTTTCAATTCATTTGGACCCGTATTTTGGTTCATTTGAACCTGTTTTCGGTTTTTTTATAGCCGTTTTTAGGTTCTTGTAAGAACCGGTTCCTCGATTCTGTGCATCACTACTGGGCGTGGTAAATTCGACCATGTTCAATAGTAGATTGACGTCGCCGAAAAAAATTGCCTAATTACCATGTTAATAAGGGTTAATTAAGCCGATCAACGTTCAGTTACCCGACTGGGCGTTAGTGATGTGCGGTTCCGCGTTTATGAAGAACCGGTTATGTCGAGCCTGAAAGAACCGGGTAGTTGGACTGGTTACGGTTCTCAGCAAATTTCTGTATCAAATAGGCTTGACGAATTAGCCGATCGTCTAGGTAATTCAGGAAACGAAGTAAATGAGAAGACGTGTAATATCTTACTATAAGAATACACATTTTCATACCCTCAAAGGTCACTCAGTTTTTGATCCTTTGGTACCGAATCCTGTTATTCTGGAACCGTTTTACGGCTCTTTTCGAACCGTTTTGCAGTTCTTTTAGAATCGTTTTTCGGTCCTTTTGCAGCCGTTTTCGGTTCATTAAGAACCGTTTTGAGTTCATTTGGACCCGTATCTAGGTTCGTTTGAACCCGTTTTCGGTTTTTTGTAACCGTTATTAGGTTCTTGTAAGACCTGGTCTGGCGTGGCAAATTCGACCATATTCAGTTGCAGATTGACGTCGCCGAAAAAATTTGCCTAATTACCAAGATAATTAAGGGTATTTGTTGGCCGACGGTGGTGGCATGGTTAGTGTGCTCGTGTGCATGAGAACGTACTCTGACCAATCTTACATTTCCTTCGACCGCCACCACCTCGCTTAGTGATGGCGACACCATCGAGTACTTAGCCATGAAAAAACTTCTCAAAATACGGTTCGGAACCGGTGTAAAACTGTAGGTCTCAATTAGTGAGTGAAAAATTAGAATGCGCACAGCTCGCTGGTTGTGAGAAGCTCCTCTCAATCCCTTCATGGGACGTAATGGGAAACGGTTTTTTTTAACATGTTAATTAGGACCTGTTATATTTTTGAGGATTTATCGACGAACATTTGTCTAGGAGATACAAAAAAAATGGGCGTGGCAAGGTAGTAAATTTTTAATACAAAGTGACTTTCGACAAAATATTGAACAGTTCAAAATTTCATTAAAATCAGTTGTGATTTACGGGAGATATCTTATCGACCAACCGGACTGCCGCGCCAAATTTTTGTATGGGATGTAAAAAATGGGCGTGGCAATGTTATCCATTTTTAGTTACAAGGTAGGTTTTCACGAAACCTTGCCCAGTATCATATTTTTAAATATCAGTTGTGGTTTACGGGAGATAGCGCATCTATCAATAAAATAGCCGCCCAGTTTTTGTATGTGAGGTACCAGATTGGGAGATCATTTTTCACGGGAGAGTGGCGAATGAATAAATATTGCCTAATACCAAATTTCATAAAGTTTGGTCAATTATTACGGGAGTTATATTGTCGACCAACCAACCGACGCACAGTGCTTTGTCCCAGTACATCTATGGGACAAAAGTAGAAGGAGTCGTCCTAGGGTAATAAAATTTGGCACGAGTCCCTAATATAATAGAATTAAGAAAATTTCAAAGTATCGACAAAATTTACCACGCCGCCCACCGCTCATACAAGCCGAAATTATTATCGGCTGTAAAAATTTAACTATTGCGACAAATTTCCTGAAAATTGCGTGAAGTGTATATTTATGCGCCACCTTATCAAAAAAAAAATAGCGTTTCATCAACATAGACCACGCCCACCGGCCATAAAAACCGAAATTATTATTATTATTTTATGCAGAAACCAAAAGTGTTTTCAAAAACACTTCTCCAATAACAGCAGATAGGGACGTGTTCTTATTTTTCACTGTTAGATAAATTATAAACTGTAAAAAGCAAAAATAATAAAAATTACAGCAGACAGTTGTCCGAGGCCTTCGGCCACGGACTGTCCCTGCAGGCTGTGTCAGAGACACGGCCATTAAGTTTAACGTAGAATACGCCATCCGATAAGACAGAAAACATATATAACAATAAATTCATTTGCTTATATTATTTATCATTTATTGTTATATATGTTTTCTGTCTTATCGGATGGAGTATTCTACGTTAAACTTAATGGCCGTGTCTCTGACACAGCCTGCAGGGACAGTCCGTGGCCGAAGGCCTCGGACAACTGTCTGCTGTAATTTTTATATTTATCAACGGGATTTGATTCAAGTCCGTTTAAAAAAAAAATATTATGTTCAATTTTTTTAAACTTAATTTAATTTATGTATTTTAATTAATATTTTTATTGAAATAAGTTCTGCGAATGTTGAGAGGGCCGCCCTAATATTAAAAAAGGTTTACCTTATCGAGTCTTCGCATTAGCATTCGAGCGTTGTGTGAAAGCTTTACGCTTTAGAATTCAAAATTAATGTTACAACAGCTTTATTGAAGCTTTCGCAAAAAAGCTTTATTACGTTAGCTTACTGTTTGTTTCACTTTTTACTAGATATATGTTGCCATGTTCCTAAGCAACCAAAAACACTCAACCAAACACCACACATATGTTTGAGTGTATGTGTTTAAACAATTTTCATTTGAGAAATTTAAATATTAGGAAGATATCAACCAATATGAAATGTATATCAAACGAAAGATAACATCTTCATTTACCTACAAACAAAATTTTAAAAAAATTCATCTAGCCGTTTCCTCAAATTCAATGAAATAAAGATTACAACAATAAAAACCTGACATGACTCCTCATACCGTAAGGTAAGACGTATTCTACGTCAAAAAAAAACCTCATATTTCGAATTTTTTTTTGTTTCATGAGACTTATAGTTTTTTTGTTTCACGAAACTTATAATTTTTGCGTATTAAATACAAAATGTATCACTTTTTGAAGCCGCAAAACAGTATGATTTGATATATTTTTTTTTAAGTAATATTTTTGTTTATTATGTAGATAAAAAACCAATAAAAATGACAAAACTTTAGTCAATTCATTTAAAAATGCATTTTTAGAATTTTTTCGTGAAACTACTCGAAACAAGATTTTGTTAAATCACGAAAAAGACTTTGAAAAAAATTTTTTTTTTCGTTATTTGTTGGACCCATTCTTTTTTTTCATTTGTAAGACAGATAGATGTATAGACTACCGTAACACCCCATCGGATAAACAGATTTTAACTAAAATTTGGCATGTATAAGATTTTCATTGCAGAAAATTGTATGCCTAATTTGAAGGAAATCGGATAACGAATTCTGGTACCTCCCATACAAATTGCAAAAATGTCGAAAATTTGTCGTTTTTAGTTTTTTTTAGCAACTATACTATACTTAACTTGTGTCCAAACCAGGGTGGCGAAAGTTGGTACAATTGTACTTTTTTGGTACAGTCTGAAGTGCAAAAGTACGGCCGATTTCTAAATTAGTACTATTTAAACAATTCGCTAAATTTTGTTTTAATTTTTTTTTTTTTTTTTGCATTTTCCATTTAGTTGTTATGTATGTAGCTGGCAAATCTTGATTTATTTGCTTGCTCTCTTGTTATTACCATTTGTACTTGTATAGTTATATACAATTCCATCATGTATTGAATTAATGAAGGAGACAAATTACACGCATTAACCGTTTTCTTTGTTGGCATTCCACTCGAGAGTAAAGATTATCCTACGTTAAACGTTTTCGAGATGAATGGAAGAAGAATTTTCCATGGGTAAAGCAGGAATGACAAGCAAAAAAGTGCAGCGTGTGTAACAGTGTTATTAATGGTGGATTGGCCCACAAAAAGAAAAGAATTTCGGCGAAAACCACCCCTAAAATAAACAAAATATTGACAAGTGCATACAATTGTCCTATTGTTCAGTCTGCAAAGAAACTGGAAATTAAGCTGACGGCTTTTGTGGCAGAGCACAATATTCCATTTAGAGCATTCGATCATCTTAGTCTGCTTGTAAAGGAATGTGTAAGTGATTCACAGATCGTCAAAAACTCTGTCTGAATAGAAGTAAGGGACGAGATATCATCACAAGTTTGATTGGACATGTAAATACTCGTCACATTGTTGATTACTGTAAAAGCAATTATTATTCATTAGTAATTGATGAAAGCACCGATTGCACTCTGTCCAAGAATATTGCTGTTATTGTAAGAACTTTCGAAGGTCAATGCCGTGATCGTTTTTTGGATTTGATTCCGATAGAAGACTGTTCCGCAAACGGAATTTTTGAAATAACACATCAACTTATGAATGACAATAAAATACCCCTGCGAAATATGCTTGGTATGACAACCGATAACTGTGCTGTTATGGTGGGCACCTCTAACGGAATTCAGTCAAAATTTAGAAAGATAGTTCCTCATCTCTTCGTCAATTTTGAATTTAGCTTCTTGTGCCGCTGCAAAATCTGGAATTTCAAATGATGTGGACAAGTTTATAAAAGACATTAACTTCCATTTCTGCAATAGTCCAAGTAGAAGAGAAGAATTTATAAAGTTCCAAGAGTATTTTGGAACTGAAATCCATATTATATTTAAATACGCAGCGACTCGGTGGCTTTCAAGACAAGAAGTTGTAAATAGAATTCTCGAGCAATGGGATCCATTGCAACTCTACTTTGATAGTCTTGAAGCAGACTCCACCAATTTTTAAATGACATTTATATTTCTTCAATATGTACTTAAAATAATTAATGGAGTGAATTTGGAAATGCAGTCAGAAGATGCATGAATGCACATATTTTTGCCACGAATTTCATTCTTATTTCGTCAAATTGCTCGAAATTTTATGAAGAAAGAAATGCTTGACAAATACGCAATTCCTTAGCTGAATATTAATGAAAACCATCTATCTTTAGATGAAATCTTTTGAGGAACTGAATTAGAGACTTTAATTAACAAAAATAAAATCATTCCTTGTAGAATAAATCAGCTTAAAGAAAATGCAAAAGCATTTTATATGAAATTTTGTGAAACCTTAAACAAAAAAGTAAATTTTGATACTGAAATGTTTCTTTGGTTCACAAAATTTTCTCCTGAAAATGTTTTATCAGGAAAAACTAATAGCATTGTTCCGCTGCTGCTGAAACTGTTTCCTAACGAAGAACCAAATTTTGATAAAATTAACACCCAATATAGAACAATCGCAGATATAGAAGAGTTTAAGCTTTAAGTGGAGGAAAACATATGTAACTTGTGGTATAAAATTTCTGAAATGAAAAATGAATTAAATGAACAAATGTTTTCTGACATTTCGCGAATTGCTTTCGGAATATTGTGCCTCCCTCATTCGTCTGCTAATGTAGAGAGAATTTTTTCACATCAAAATATTATAAAATCTAAAGAGAGGAACAGGCTACATGTAGCAACAGTATCAAGTCGTATAAAAACAAAAGACCTATTAAATTCTACTAATGCTTGTTGCTATAATTTTAGTATATCTCAGAATTTATTTTCAAAACATTTGTAAAATGTATATTGAATTTTTATATGTTACAAAAAACCTCCACTTTCTTTAATGTGTATATCACCAATGTATGTATGTATATGCATAACTATTTAGTATGCTTTCAAAAATAAGTTTCACAAGAAAATGTTTGTAAATGAATACAAAATTATTAATTTTATCATACATATGTCAATGATCTCAAATTAACTGTGTGCCTAACTATAAGTTCAAACCAAAAAAAATTTTTTTGTTATTAATGAATTAATATGTAACATATTGTTTTGTTTCCGTTTCAATAAAAAAAATTGTTTTGGTACGCCAGCAGTCAAAAACGTACAATTCCATTTTGTTTTTAGTACGGAAATGAAGTTCCCATTTTGCATCCCTGGTCCAAACACATTTTGATTGCTATTCAATATTACATGTTTGAGACACAATGATTAATATGTTATAACATATGTGTTTGCGTACCAAATATATCTATGTTTGTTTGCCGAGTTTGTTGCACTATTTATGCTCTCTTGAGAGAAAGAGAAATAAAGACGGACAACGAGAGAGTCTATCTCGTAAGTGTGTATCAGTACTCTTGCATTATTCTATCCCTCAGTGATTCATAAATATTCCTGAATGTGCGTGTAAATTGAAGAAGTCAATGATTCTTATTTTGGCTGATTTATTACGTTTCAGCCGTCAATGGTGCATCGGACAGAGGATATCAACAGCGCTTGATATTTGCAAATATTTATTAACTAATTAAAGTAAAAATAATCTCCTACAAAATAATTCATATTTGACTAACAAGTAAAAAAGTAATTTTAAGCACTTTTTAAAAAGCTTAAATTTAAAAGAAGCGGAACAAAGCGGAGAAGATTTAGCATTTTTCTAATAAAGGGTTTTTCAACAGAGACGCTACAAATGTACATCGATAGGGACAGCAAACGACGCCATATTTTTTCCCGCTCTTTTGACATTTCTCTTCAGTAAGGTTTGCCATTTCATCATGGAAAGATATACGAGCCAACAACGAGTCGAAATTATTAAAATTTACTACCGAAATTTGGAGTCAGTGGCCTCAACTTTAAGAGCGCTACGATTCGGATTTTCAGCGGAAAATCATCTTCAGCGATGAGGCTCATTTCTGGCTGAATGGCTTCGTCAATAAGCAAAATATGCGTTATTGGTCAGACAGCAATCCACACGTAATCCATGAGTCATCATTGCATCTCGAAAAAATTACGGTTTGGTGGGGTTTATGGGCCGGCGGCGTCATTGGGCCGTACTTCTTCCGTGATGATCAAGACCGGCACATTACTCTGAAAGCGAATCGCTACCGTTCTATGATAACCAAATATTTTTGGCCCCAATTGGATAATATGGACTTGGAGGACATGTGGTTCTAACAGGACGGCGACACAAGCCACACAGCGAATGCCACAATCAATTTAATGGAAACCAAGTTTGGTGAACGTGTTATCTCCCGAATTTTTTGTTTCGGGATTTGGCAATTTGGTCGATTGGCCGCCTCAGTCGTGCGATTTGACGCCGTTAGATTATTTCCAAGTCTATGCCAACAAGCCAGCGACGATTGATGAACTTCGTACGAATATCGAACGTGAAATTGCAGCAGTATCGGCCGATTTATGCTTGAAAACCGTCGAAAATTGGGTTCAGCGTCTGGACTTCTGCAAGCGTGCCCGTGGTGGCCATGCAAAAGAAATCGAGTTCCATACATAATAGCATCGAACGTACTTTCACAGGAATAAAGAATTTCATTGGTATTGTTACGAATAAGTAAAAGCTTTTGCTTACTGTTAATGACTCTACTAACAGTATGTAAACGACAGGCGGTTAGTGCTGCGCCTGAAAGTATGCATTGTAACAACGTACCAGCTCGCTAAACCAGTAGCATGAATTCACCTCAGTAAAGATAATTCTCCTGTGTAGGAGAATGTTCTACAAAGATAAACAACAACAACAACATCTAGTTTCTAGAAGGTTCTTGAATTCGCTAGATATATGTACCTTCATTTGTGTATGGTGAGTTGGTATAAATAGCGGAGGTCTTTGGAATGGAGAGTTCAGTTTGTGATTAAACCCCGTAAAGTAAGCAACGCGAATTGATAGTAAAATACAAGACTTGTTAACGTGTTATAAATAAAGTAAACTGTTGTACTGTATAAATAAATAAAAGGAAGTGATACCGTTGTAATTATCGTAATTAAAAACGAACCTTGTTTTATTATTGGGAATAAAACAACGCAAAAAGGACGAATAAGGAAATTCGTAACATTGGTGTCAGAAGTGAAATTACGAATTAAGGACAACAATGAAGTTTGAGGAACTCAAAGTTGAACAGCTAAAAAAGGAGTTGAGCAAATTGGATCAACCGACAGCTGGTAATAAAGTAGAGCTGCAGAGGCGATTAATAGAAGAATTTAAACGCCGAAACATCAACATTGACACATATCAGTTCGAGTGCAAAGACGAAATGGAGGTTTGTGCAAAAGAAGCAACTGGTAATGTAGATGTTTCTACAATGTTTGCTGCCATGATGGCCAAATTGGACGAAAATTCTAGAATTATGAACGAGAATTCTAGAATTGTGGATGAGAAATTGAGCGAAAATTCTCGAATAATTAACGACAAATTGAATGAGAAATTTGGTGAGAATTCTAGAATTGTGGACGAGAAATTGAGCGAAAATTCTCGAATACTTAACGACAAACTGAATGAGAAATTTGGTGAAAATTCTAGAATTATGAACGAGAAATTGGACGAGAATTCTAGAATTATGGACGAAAAACTTGAAAAGAAATTTGGCGAGAATTCTAGAATTATGGACGATAAATTAAGCGAGAATTCTAGAATTATTCAAGAAACATCAAATGCCACAAATGAGAAACTGCAAGAAATCTCCGAAGTTGTGAGCAATATGGAGATTCAAGTGAACGATAAATTCGAAAAGGTTGAAGAAAAAATCGAGGAAATGGGGCAGAAGATTGAAGAAGTCGAACATAAGTTCGAGGAAGTCGAACGGGAACTAAAAAACGATGTAAGCGAATTGCAAAGGAAAATGAATGAACTTCAGTTGCAAGAGGGTCCGGTGCGAGTAATTTCTGAAGGCTCTAGTAGATTGAAAGCTCCCAGTTTCGATGGCTCTACACCTTTCGATGTTTTTAAATTCCAATTCGAAATGGTCGCAATTAAGAACTTGTGGAACAGCAACGACAAAGCCGTTGAGCTAATTTTAGCACTAAAAGGCAACGCAGCAGAAGTCCTTCAGAGCATTCCCGTCAGTGCCAGAAACAACTACGAGGATATACTGGCTGCGTTACAACGCAAGTATGGTGGCGATCACAAGAAGGATTTATATCGCATGGAATTGAGAGGCCGAGTGCAAAAGCATAATGAAACGCTTCAGGACTTCGCAACCGAGGTGGAACGTTTGGTGTTGATGACTTATCCTGGTGAGTCCCACCCATTCTTGGATCAATTTAAGATTGAAGCATTCGTCAACGGCATCCGTGATCCTGACATAAAATACGTGACTTGTGCCACACAAAAAGCTACATTCGCCGAAACTGTTTCGTTCGCATTGGCACAGGAAACAGCAAAATTTGTGTCCAAGCCTCAAATACAAAGAGTTAGAAAAATTGAAATGGAGTCGGAGGCAGGAGATTTGAAGGGTGCCATAAACGATCTTAAAGAAATCACCCAAACCCTAAGCAAGGCGTTACCAGGCGGAAGTAAGCCCAGACCAAAGTGCTACAATTGCGACAAACCTGGTCATATTTCACGAAACTGCAGAGAGCCACGAAAACGATCAAGATCGAGCTCACCCCAACGTGGCAATAAACGGGTAAATTTTACTACACAAAATGAATCACCGTTAAACTAAAACGAGCTAGCCCAGAGGGGCATGGACTAGCTCCCACAACCGAGGGCCCCACGATCTCTATCTCAATAATACAACAGAAAAACAACAACCTCACTGTCTACGGAGCTATCGGTGGTCGGAAGCGCATATTGACTATGGACACAGGCGCGTCACAATCTATCATCAGATCTGATTTGATAAATGGACCAATAGAATCGTTACATGGTGTAAGACTCCGCACAGCAACGGGTGAACCAGCAACTGTACATGGTAAAGTTAAATTGAAGTTAGCCATTGCCAACATGAGCATCGAACACGTGTTTATTGTCGCCGACATTGTAGATGAAGTGATAATTGGCGCAGATTTTATGATTGCCCAAGGCCTCAAGTTAGATATGGGGCAGCAAATTTTGACGTGGGCTAATGTGGAAATTCCTCTCAATGTGGGATACGACAATACAACACAGATTAAAAGGCTGATCGCTTACAAAGATGTAAAATTGCCACCAAAATCAGAAACCATAGTATGGGCCCGAATGGAGGGAGATTGTGAGATCGGCGGTTTGTGGGTAGTTGAACCGGCAAGTATAAACAACTATAACATCATCACTGCCAAAGCTCTAGTAAGAACTAATAATGAAGGATACTTGCCTGTACGAGTTCTAAATTTGTCCAACAACGAGGAGGTGATCGGCGACCGCACGGAAATTGCAGAATGTACACCAGTCGAGGCGGTCATCAACTGTGAAGTTAATTCTGACTGCAGCAAACTATCAGAAAAGGAGCAGAAAGTGCTGGAGTCGCATCTCAGTGAGTGGGTGCGAGAACTAAAGCCTTCTGATAGGAACAAAGCAAAGCAAATACTGTGGAAGCATGCGTCTGCCTTCGCCCTGAAAAAAGAATGCCAAGGTAGAACATCAATGGTAAAGCATGACATCAATACAGGGGAAGCGAGACCAATAAAACAGGCGCCCAGAAGTCTTCCACTTGCAAAAAGAGATGAGGTAAAGAAACTGGTAGCTGAAATGCAGAAGGATGGTGTAATCGAACCTTCTTCAAGTCCATGGAGCTCGCCGGTGGTACTAGTTAAGAAGAAAGATGGAAGTACCCGATTTTGTGTGGATTATAGAAAGCTCAACGACGTCACCAAAAAGGACAGTTATCCACTACCAAGAATTGATGACACATTGGATACGTTGTCAGGAACAAAATGGTTCTCCACGCTGGACTTGCAAAGTGGTTATTGGCAAGTAGAAATCAGCGAGAAAGATAAGGAGAAAACTGCATTCAGCGTAGGGGATGGTCTTTGGCAGTTTAAAGTAATGCCATTTGGACTATGTAACGCTCCAGCCACCTTCGAGCGATTAATGGAGTGCGTGTTGAAAGGACTTCATTGGCGAACATGCTTGGTGTACCTAGACGACATCATTGTCATGGGGAAAACATTCGATGAACACCTGAAGAATCTTAAAGAAGTCCTTCAACGTATAACCGCGGCTGGGTTGAAACTCAGTCCGAAGAAGTGTTCTCTGTTCCAGAAAGAAGTAAAATACTTGGGACATCGAGTGACAGCAGATGGCATTTCCACCGATGAAGACAAAATCCTGACAGTGAAGGATTGGCCACGACCGCAGAATCTCCATGAATTACGCAGTTTCCTAGGACTCTGTACGTACTACAGACGGTTTGTGCCGGGTTTCGCCACAGTGGCTGCAAGTCTTCACGAGCTGACAATGAAAAGTCGGCCGTACTGTTGGAGCGAAAAACAAGAAGAGTCATTCCACCAACTGAAGCAATATTTATGCACGGCTCCTTTGCTTGCATATCCTGTTGCTGGAGAGAAATTCGTGTTGGATACTGACGCGAGTGGTTACGGAATAGGTGGCGTGCTCTCGCAGGAAATCAATGGCCAAGAAAAAGTTATTGGGTACTACAGCAGAATACTCTCAAAGCCAGAGAAAAATTATTGTGTTACGAGACGAGAGCTACTGGCCGTCATAGAGTGTGTCAAACACTACCACAAGTATCTGTACGGCCAGCCTTTCCAGTTAAGAACCGATCATGCGGCGCTAAGGTGGCTACTGCAATTTAAGAACCCCGAAGGCCAACTTGCTCGTTGGATTGAAAGACTGCAGAGCTATGACTTCAGCATTGAGCATAGAAAAGGAGGAAAACACGGTAATGCTGATGCCCTGTCACGTCGTCCATGCAAGCTGGAATGCAAACACTGCTCAAAAGCAGAGGTGAAAGAAAACATCATTGACGTACGTCTGCTTCGACTAGAATCCAACGAAGACTGGTCAACAGCACAAAGAAGCGACCCTATACTGGCAAAAATCATTTCTGCAAAAGAAAATGGTGAAAGACCAACACGCAATGACATCGCCTCAGAGAGCCCCCTGATGAAAGCATACTGGGCCCAGTGGAACAGCCTAAAATTATTGGATAGTTGCCTATACCGGTTATGGGAAAGTGAGGATGGTAAAATAGTCAAAAAGTTAATAGTGGTACCTTCCTCCAAGGAAAAAGAGATAACGACAGAATTCCATAATGGCCCGAGCGGAGGACATCTAGGAATAACCAAGACCATTGAAAAGCTAAAGCAACGGTTCTACTGGATTGGCTGTCAACAAGCGGTAGCCGATTGGATAGCAAATTGCACCCAATGCATGACAGCTAAGGGACCAACGCGAAGAAGTCATGGCCACATGCAGCAATACAACTCAGGTGCACCCTTTGAGCGTATAGCTATGGATGTGGCTGGTCCATTTCCCGTCAGTAGCTCTGGAAACCAGTACGTCTTAGTGGTTATGGATTACTTCAGTAAATGGCCCGAAGTATACCCTGTTCCAAATCAGGAAGCGAAGACTATAATTAAAGTGTTTGTGGATAACTGGATATGCCGTTTTGGTATCCCCTCGGAGCTCCATTCGGACCAGGGTAGGAATTTTGAATCGACCATCTTCAAAGAAATGTGTGAGTCATACGGTATTCGGAAAACAAGAACAACACCATTGCATCCTCAGTCTGACGGAATGGTTGAAAGATTCAACCGAACTCTTGAAGAATACCTAAGAAAAGTAGTCAGCGCAGACCAAAGAGATTGGGATGAACACATACCGAAGTTCCTTTTGGCTTATAGGACGGCCACCCATGACTCCACTTCGCGAACACCCGCTAAAGTAATTTTCGGAAATGAGCTGAAGCTGCCTGGAGATTTGGAGTTCGGTACCATACCAGCGTCTGACCCTGCGAACAGTGATGTCAATTACCATGATACGGGTGATCTTAATGATCTCCATGAATTTGTGCGCAACAAATTAAAAATGGTCAGTAACAAAATGAAAGCCAGATACGACCGAGCGGCAAATTCAGAAGGATTTCATGAAGGCCAGCTAGTTTTACTGTTCAACCCACAGCGCAAGAAGGGTTTATCTCCAAAACTTCAGACTCACTGGGAAGGCCCTTACAAGGTTGTCAAACGAATAAATGACGTGGTTTATCGAATCCAGAAAAGCCAAAGTCCAAGAGCTAAAATGAAAGTCGTGCATTTGGAAAGACTAGCTCTGTATGGAAAACGGAGGGTTGAGCCTGCTCGGGACGAACAGGCTTAAGTGGGGGGCAGTGTTACGAATAAGTAAAAGCTTTTGCTTACTGTTAATGACTCTACTAACAGTATGTAAACGACAGGCGGTTAGTGCTGCGCCTGAAAGTATGCATTGTAACAACGTACCAGCTCGCTAAACCAGTAGCATGAATTCACCTCAGTAAAGATAATTCTCCTGTGTAGGAGAATGTTCTACAAAGATAAACAACAACAACAACATCTAGTTTCTAGAAGGTTCTTGAATTCGCTAGATATATGTACCTTCATTTGTGTATGGTGAGTTGGTATAAATAGCGGAGGTCTTTGGAATGGAGAGTTCAGTTTGTGATTAAACCCCGTAAAGTAAGCAACGCGAATTGATAGTAAAATACAAGACTTGTTAACGTGTTATAAATAAAGTAAACTGTTGTACTGTATAAATAAATAAAAGGAAGTGATACCGTTGTAATTATCGTAATTAAAAACGAACCTTGTTTTATTATTGGGAATAAAACAACGCAAAAAGGACGAATAAGGAAATTCGTAACAGTATCTATACCCGGTTTTGGTTCTGGCAACGGATTCTGGTAGAGGGGTTAAAAAAAGGTTTACGTTTCGAAAGTTTACATATGATGGCGATTAAAGGGGGGTGGGTTAAAGTTTTCCGCCTCTTGTACATTCTTATAATGAATCGACATAGGAAATCATGTGATCCTTACATTTTAGGTATTTTTGTGTACAATTTTAAAGGAAATATTTTAGTATAACATTTTAACCCTCTAGCTCCTGAATATATGGGTCTTTTATGCCCCTTTTGGGAAGGGGAAAAACACCCCTAAAACAGGGGATTAACGGTTTAAAATGCATACACCAAAGCTCAAAACTCAACCTAAATGCCAGAAATAAGTCAAAACTGAAAATGTCTTTGATGGTGCTAAATGTCTCAAAAAACTGAATTTTAGGGGGTTGGTGTGTATGGAAAAGATATTCTACGCAAAATTTCGGTATAAGTCATTGAACAAAAGAAAGACGTATTTGGCGCGTCATATTGGGCAACGAAATTTATCAGCTGCACTTTGGAAGTAAAACACTACGAAGAAGCAAAACAAAACTCAAAATCAAATGTTCGATCACGCTGTTCGGCTGAACCTCTCGCGCTGTCACCGAATTCAATGATAAATGAAATGAAAAAAATTCCTAGACCTAGTCAACATCTTGATGGTACTACATGCGGTGAAACAGAAGTCATTGGCAGTGATTGCTCTGGAAATGAACTAGCCCAAAGTCCAATATTACTTATAGAGGGTTGAATTTTTTGTTTCGGGATTTGGCAACCCTAGTGTTGCAATCTGACAACTGACAGCTCTATCGTAAAGTGTGACATTTTTGAGGTTATGCGTACTCATAACGTTTTGACATACAAGCGCTATGTGTGTTGTTTACAGTAACTTAAAAGATTCATCTCGGCCCAAAAATGGAATTAAATTGTGAACATTTCCGTGCGATTATTTTTTACAACTTTCGACGTGGATTAACTCAGCAACAGTGCATGGTTGAACTTAATTCAATTTTTACTTCCAAGCAAATGGTCGCCTGTTTCTTCGGAAAAACAGGACATGTCGCAACCGTACCACTTGAACAACGCAGAACAGAGAATTCTGAGGGGTACACAACCATTTGTTTGCCAGTTGTCTTCCAAAAAATCAGGAAAACGAACCGCCGAACACGGATCACACTTCACCACAACAATGCGAGCTCTCACACATCGGCTGAAACAACTGAATGTTTGAGCACCCAAAGCATCCCTGCCATTCAGGATGAATTAAGCATAATAATAAAATGGGGATGCGATGGAGCTGAACAGAACCGTTACAAGCAAAAATTTTCGGATGACATGTCAGACGAAAGCATGTTTTCTCTTTCGATGGTGCCTCTTCAACTTAACTCTGGAGCTGAAGGAAGGAAACATATTTTTTGGCAAAATCCAGCTGCGTCTTCGACAAGATATTGTAGACCGATCAAATTTATTTTCACGAAAAAGACGCGTGAGGTCATTAAAGCGGAAGTGGAGCATATTCGGCAGCAAATTTCTGTTTTGAAACCAACTAGCTTTGAGCTTCACGGTTATAGTTTCTGCACCGCTCTTTCAAATTACACGTCATCGCATCCCATAGGAAACTTTTCTGAAGAAGCGCAAGAAGCACGCAATAAAGAGTCGAGACAGTATCGCGAACTGTTCACAAGAAAAACGTCCCGAGTTGACACCAACATAGATTTATTGCATAGGTTGCTTATCAGGTCAGACCCTTTGATTGCAAGTTTACGTTTGCCCCCAAAAACCAAGCGTTCTACTTTACCTTCTGAGGTCATTGCACTTTTGTCTGACACCCAACTAAATGATGAATTTGATGATTTAGCATCATTTAGCAAAACTTTGCTTGAAGCTCTCTGGAATTTTTATTTTTGTATAAATTTCTTATTTTTTTTTATTTCTACTTTTCGCTTTTTACTTTTGTATAATTTGTATATAATTTCTTTATTTTGGTTTTTGATTAATATCTTATTTTGAATATTTTCCATTCTTTTAAGAACTTTAGTTTTTCCTCTTTATTATGTTTTAGATATCAATGAATTTAACATTGAAACAACATTAACTTTTTATTTTTCTCATTTGCAAAGAATCATCGAAAACTAAAGTTCGAAACTTGAAGCATTTTATAGAAATGGTTGTATGTGGGTACTTATATCAATATATCGACAAGTTTTAGTGAGAAGAGAAAAAAAGAAGAAATTTTGAATATAAATGTGTAAAAAAAAATTGTCCCCAACTAGTGTTTTTGAGGATAGTTCGGAACTAGTCCCCTTTGACACTAGTTGGAACTAGTTATCTTTCACCATATTGAAGCTTATAATCTCCTTAACGATCGTGCCAAATTTCAAGTTGATATCTCTAAAACTTCATATAAAAATTAATTTTGAGATGCTAGATTGACTAAATCTCACACTGTGCATCGATTTGATGGGTCATCCCATCAATCCTGACTTGGCACCGAATGACTTCTTTTTATTCCCGTACGTAAAAAACAAACTGAGTGGTCAACGTTTTTCGACACCTGAAGAAACGGTTGGTGCATTCAGAATGCATGTTTTGGAGATACCTCAATCAGAGTGGCAAAAGTGTTTCGACAATTGGTTCAAACGCATGCAAAAGTGTATAAATCTTCATGGGGAATATTTTGAAAAACAATAAAGTGATTTTCGATGATTAACACTCGTATTTGTTTTTGTTCTCTAATCCCAAAACAAAAAATTCAACCTCGTAATAACGCTAGAGCATTTAAATGCATTGGCCCGGAAGCTGAGTCTGTCGAAAAACAGAGCAGAAAATATTTGCTGCTGACATGAAAATTCTTTTCGTAAACGCCAAGACTTTTTTCTGCCGTACTTTTCATTTAACGAATCCAATACGTTTGCTAACTGCAACGATATTGAAGGCTTCACGATGGAAATGAATATCGAATATAACCCCGAGGACTGGCGTATATTTATAGATTCATCGAAGAAGTCTTAAAGCTGTACATTTTTATTACGATAATTCGAAGATTTCTATTCCAATTACGTATGGAATCGACATGAAGAAAAGTTATGATTTGATAAAAAAGATATTGGATGCGGTAAAATATAAGGAGCACGAATGGCGAGGGTCTGTTGTGACTTAAAAGTTGTTAGCTTCCTCTCGGGTATGGTTGCTCAATACGTTAAATATGGATGCTTCTTATGCAAATGGGATAGCAGTTGGAAGGGGAACCAATATTCCAAAAAATAATGGAAGTCAAGAGTTGCAGGGCCGTTAGGGTAGCAAAATATCCTTCATTCACCGCTGGTACCAACTGAAAAAATTCTTTTACCACCAGTGCATTTAAAACTTGGTGTGGTAAAAAACTTTGTTAAATATTTTGATACACATGGAGAGCCATTAAAATTTCAGAATACATTGTTTCCAAAACTTAATGAATCAACGATAAAAGAAGGTACAAATGGTTTAAACTTTAATTATTGTCATTGAATTCATACAAAATAATTTTTCAAAATTGTGTCTTTTCATTACAACAGGTGTTTTTATTGGCCCGGACATACGAAAACTTATGCAAAACGCTGAATTTGAGCAAATACTCTCACCAAACGAACTTGTCGCATGGAGAAGCGTTCAGGAAGTTATTTACAACTTTCTAGGCAAAAATCGTTCCCCTACTGCTCGAATATATGTACGTCGACACCATGCTAAGTGCGTTTGAGAAACTAGTTGTTCATATGTCAACAAAAATTCTTTTTTTTTGAACATGGTGAACGATTGAAGAACGCTGTACAGGAAAGAGTATTCATTCTCTTATAGTTGACATATGCTGGACGTTGTTTGATAACGGTGTAGAATTGCCAAGAGCTAAAAGATAAATGTAATAAATAAATTCTTGCTTAAATACCCAAACTTATTTTAAACTCTCTTTTTTTCATAGACATTATATATAGAGCTTTTATATCTAAAGATTTTATATCTACACCTTTCTTTTGTTCGATGCCTTTCTAGTGAAGTTTTGCGTAGAATATTTGTTCCATACACACCATCCACCTAAAATTCAGTTTTATGTGATATTTTAGCACCAATTCGGAATAAGTAAGAAATTAACCCATAAAAGGCATTTTCAGTTTTGACTTATTTATATTTTTGTTGTACATTTTATCTCGTTACGCCCCTGTTTTAGGGATGTTTTTACACTTCTCCGCAAAAGGGGCATAAAAGACCCACATATTAAGGAGCTAGAAAATGTTGCACAAAAATATTTCTCGTAAATTTGTACATACAATTGCTGAACACATCCTATACCTAAAGTGTAAGGATTACATGGTTTCCTACGTCGATTTATCTTAAAAATGTAAAAGAGGGGACAAACTTTAACCCACCTCTTTAATTACCACCAAATGTAAACTTTCCAAACGCCGATACACGTAAACGTTTTTTAACCTCTCTACCAGAAATGATATTGTCGCTTGATAGACTGCAGAGACTAATCGGGATAGTAATTGATTAGTTACATACTTGGACTGGTATGCTCTTGGCTCGATTAACTTGTATTTTACCCGCATATGAATTGCGGATTTCAGTAGGTTATATTTATGTGTTTCTTGGCACTACTTGAATTGAAAGAAAACGGTCCTGCTTGGGATTTGTGTTTTGATGTGCTTGCAGTAGTCTAGTAATCACATTAATTAACAAAAAATCAATTTCGAACGATTCATCTCATAATATGACTAAACATGTCTGGTGATCCTTCATTTTGGACGTACAGAGTATCTGTCGTTCGTATACTTCATATGTTCTGTTCTGAGAATCAGATTACTTGTCGGTGAAAGAGTTGCCCCGAATTTCCCTCATCGGCTTTATCGTTCACTAAAATTGACGCTGTTTCCATAATATCACTTCGTGACCATATAAACCAGAGTTCGTATTTACTCCCCCATGTGTAACCCATACACATCGTCGTGGGGAATATGTAACGAACGTTTACCCATTACCCACAGGGTTTGGGGAAAATAATGGGTAGCTACCCACGAAAATGAGGAATTACCCATCACGATTAATGGGTAATGGGTAAACGATCGCTACCCATTCCCCACGGCAATAATAGTAGGTTACCCTGGGTAACCCAGGGTAACTCATTACCCACGAAATACGAACCCTGATAGAAACTATTAAATCGTCGCGAAGTTGCAGCCTCGATTTTCCGTCTACAAGTCCTCTTTTGAAACTTACAAGTACTTCTCTCATATTCATAACAAAAATTAGTCGCTGGATGTGATTGAAAATTATCGATATTTTCACTCCCATTTTACATGATAACACCATGAAACATTAGCGATCTTATTGAAATTTGGCATTAAGTAATATTTCCGTAACCATTTCGAAGTCTCCTATACAAAGGTTGGGCAGACGAAGACAATCGATCTTTATTTAATTTAAACAAGTGGATATTGAAATATTTGTACATCTCTAGGTCCCATGGATGATCCATTTTGGAATTATATCTTGTTAATATATTTTCATAATTAAAATTACAAAATTCGGAGATAGATTTTGTTTTTAAATATTTAAGTTTAAGGTACATTTTTTGATTTTGACAATTCTTTCCACACGATATAATGTTTGTTGAAGGCCATAATTTTAAAGAAGAGTCTTTATTTTTTCAGATGACACCAACTTTATAAAATTGTGTTAGCATATTTGAAAATTACAGTACGTTAAACACTGATACTTTCCCAGAAAAGGCCACAAAAGTTTAACTTTCATCCACGATTGCCAACGAATAACGTCGAGTATTGGCCAACAAAATATCAAATCAAAGAGGGTCCGATCTAAATTTGAAATTTTTGACCTAATTCCGAGTAAATAGTTGACGTGCGATCGAATTAAGAAAAATTTATTCAAATTTTGTTAATTACCTGATTCAACTTTAGAACGTATTGGTTCCTATTGGGCTATATTTTCTGTATAAATCTTTTGTATGGGTAAGAGTAAGTGAAAAATGTCTAAATTAGGGGGCAATGGTTTGGAAGATTTGAATAAAAATAGGGCGACAATACAAATAAATTTCTCATCGTAGAAAAAAATTATTTACAAACCCTATGAAATTTCACAAAATTCATATTTTATCAATTCTAAAAAAGGAGACTACCAAAATTTTTGAAGATATTTGTCCACCTCTAAAAAGGAGAGACGGACACCCCTGATTAAAAAGATGAGCAAGGCTATACGTTTGTATTCAATCCTGACTTAGTTTGACAATGAGAGGAAACTAATTTAACGTCGCGTTGCTCAGTGAGGCCAATTGCAAAACAGTGGTAATAATATCAAAACTTCTACACTATTGGTCTGATTGTTAATTATGGTAATATGGTAATTATTTAGAGGCACCCTGTTTCAACGTACGTTTTGCTACAGGGTGTCAAAGTAGAACACGATGGTGATGGTCAAACTTTCATGGCATGTAACTTCTAAACTTGTTGGTTGGATTTCAATGGTTTTTTGATTTTAAGATTCTACTAAGCAGCATAAATAAAAAAATATACAGAGTCGTGTCTTGTGTCTCTAACCGTTAAAAAGACATTTGGAATCAAATGATTAAAATGTAAAATTTTGCACTGGCTGTTTAGTTTTTTGGTAATAACTTGGTCATTTTGATTCAGAATGTACTTCTAAACCTGTGGTAGACGAAACCGAACGCACGCTCACAAACATTATGCGCAAACAGAAGTGACGTCGCTGTCGCATTCTACACAACGAACAAGCAGAGACTGATGTTTGAATCAAACAAAGTTGTTGTGTCATGTGAATTGCCGATCGTGTCTGTGTGAAAAATGCGATAATCGCGAAGCTATGGGTTGGTTCCCAGCGGCGGAAGGCGCAAGGCCGTCCACAAATAAGGCATGCGGTATGGTTCTTTTGTAATGCTTTCCTAAATAAGGCCTGCGGAATGCATGAATTTTTTCATCAGATATAACCAAGAAGATTTTTACAATTTTGAGAAATTTCTTTTCCGATTCTGTTTAACCGAAATTGAGTTAGAAAATTTCATACAGATTTTAAAATTATATTGTTTATTTAATATTTTTCAGGGTATTTTAAAATTTTCAATTTGAAGTTGGGCGTGGTAAAACTTTCTAAGATAGATACGTACATACATACTTACAAATAAATATGTAGAAGTAGATAATGATTTTGTTATAAAGTAAATTATTTTAATTTTGTTTTTGTTGAACAAAAATAAATTAATGTAAATGCCTTCTACGGCCTTCCTCGTTGCATGTCTTCTAAGGCCTTCTGTAGCCAATGGGCAAGGAAGGCCTTGCCTCCCAATCTCACGCAATGTTAAAATGAAAGGAGGAGGTATGCGTAGGGAAGGCCTTCCGTATTTTAAAGAATGCCTGTTTGGTCATGTTTTCAGGCCTGACTCCGCCGCTGTGTTACCACTGTTCTAAAAACACAGCACAACGACGAGGTTTAGTAAATTGAAATTTTTTTAAATTGTTTCAAATGGTTTTATAAGAACAACTTCTCAAATTAAAAATTTGTTTAAACCTGAAAAAAATCGAAATTTGTTCGAAAAGGTACCATCATTATTTCAGTAGTTTCTTAAATTGTTGGTAAGAAAAATATACACGATTTTGTTTTTTAATCAATGCAATTTTAAAACTTTTTGGACGTTCACCCTACAGCTAGCTTTGGCCGAAAATGGGAGACTTTTTAACAAAAAATTCAATTTTCGATTTTGGGACACATAACCTTGGAAAGGAGAGCTCAATTTGCAAAAAATTCAAATTTTCTAAGAGATTTTTTTGGGAGTAAAACTATTTCTCAAATAATATAAATTGCATTTAATGAAACATACATTGGGCTATAATGTGTGAACAAATTAGCAAAATAGTTGAAATACATAGTTATATACTTCAAATCGAATTTGCATACAATTTTGGAAATACAATTTAAATGTTCGAAACACACAACTTAGCAGAAGAAGAAATATCCTTTTCAATATAGTCTTTGCAAAAAACAATACAATATGTCTAATCACGGTGTTACAAGTCTAGGCAACGCACGCAAAAGCAACACTTCGACCTAAATTTGCAGATTCTGTCTGTACCCTACTACGTGGTACGCTGGTCAATATGATAACCTCCCGTAAAGTACTGGGGAACGGAATGAAACTTGGTATTAAGCTATATTACATCGAACACCAATCATTCACTGAACACCTTTGATTTTGCCACGCCCCTTTTGGGACCTCCCATTCAAAGGCAATAACTGCCGTATAACAGAAGCGATCATAATTTAGTGTTAGTTTTTGTGTTAGACAATATTTTGTCCAACGTCACTCTTCTGCTAAAAATGGGCGATTTTTCACTCCCACTCTGGTACCTAACATACAAAAGTTTTGTGGACGTTTGATCTGTCGATGATATAGATCCTGTAAAACACAATCTATCTTAATCAAATTCGTTACTAACCAATATTTTGTCATATTATACTCTACAATTGAATCTGCACGACTTTGCCACACTACAAAAGTTGGGTGGCACGCCAACTGTTTGATACAATAACTCCCACAAAATACTAACGATCTGAATGAAATTTTGTATTAGCATACATGATTCGCCAAAAGCCAGTCACATACCGAAAAAGTCCGATTTTACAACGCCCATTAATGTAGCTCCCATAGAAAAGTTCGGTTCATAATTGGCAGTTAGACAGAACGCTACCTTGCTCCATTGACCGTAACGTTGCGGCCATCATCGTATTTGATGAAGTACAGTCCAATGATGCAGCCTGCCCATAAATCGAACCAAACAGTGATTTTTTCAGGGTACATGAACAGCCTCTGGATGCTCTTCGGACCAAATTTGGCAATTCTGTTTATTGTCGTAACCGTTGTGCCAAAACTGAGCCTTGTCGCTGAAGTCCATACATTGGACGTAACTTGCGAAACACAGTTTCCACAGAGCACAAATTCTGATAATGCAACTCAATGATTTGCAAGCGTTGTTCGTACGTAAGTGAATTCATGATGAAATGACAAGGCAAACTGGACATTTTTGAGTTTGACACATGTCACGAATCACGCATGAACTGGCAAAGACTTAACACTGAAAAACCAAATAGCAAAAAAATTACCAGTTACTAGGTTGTGTCTAGATTTACTTATGTCTTGAAAAATATACGGAAAATTTAAAAAATTTATATTATTAGAGAAATGTTGAAAGAAATGTGAGATTTTTACTCTCAAAAAAATCTCATGAAAATACGAGTTTTTTACAAATTAAGCTCTCCTGAATTTTTAACGGTTAGATACACCACACCTGACTCCGCATGGCGTTTGTTTGTGCTGGTTAGTAGAATCTCAAAAACAAAAAATTTTTGAAATCGGATTACAAGTTCAGAAGATACATGCCATGAAAGTTTCAACATCCCCAAGGTGATCTACTTTAGCACCCTGTAGCAAAAGGTACGTTAAAACCGGATGCCTCAAAATACCATGTTCTGAAAGCCTGGATCCTTCTCTGCCTAATACCTAGTACATTCTAAAAAATCAGACCAATAGTTTAGAAGTTCTGATGTTATTACCATTTTTTTTTTGCAATCGACCCCACCTTGCGTTGCAACTCATGTGTTAGAAATTTTTGAATTACTAGTTACCAAAATTCACGATGCTATGATATTAGAATTTTACCTGTGTTGAATTAGTTTGGCTTGAGGTCATAATTGCGGACTTTCCAAGATTTATTAAATATTCCCAATATTTCGATTAGCATCGCTAATCATCCTCAGGGTTCTAAATATACATAAGTACAAATATATTTAACATTAACAACATATTGGTCACAAAACGATTGTCAATAATTACATCTTTACTAATATTATAAAGAAAAAGTGTTTGTGATTTTGTATGTAGGGGGTAATCTTCTAAACTACTTATCCGATTTTAAAAATCCTTTCACTTTTTTTTTTGTTTTTTCCCCCTACTAAAATTCAGGACGAAGTCTGCCGGGGTTGTTAGTGTATAATAAATCACAAAAAATAATTTAATCGAACGCAGTGTGCAAACTTTCGTCAACTATAGTCTGTTTTCTCTGTGTTTGCTTATTGAGGGTGGATATATTTGAACGCATAGGTCAATATCAGGTTTTTAATTCAGTCTTTCTCTGTGGGAACGTCAATTATGTGCAGCATTTCGAAAGTAAATCGTCGTGAGTAATTGATCGCCCCCGCTAAAATGTCGAAGTCGTCAAAGTTATTATTATGTCCCGTCTTAGCACAGTGGGCTGCCAATGCTGTTTTCTGTGCCATAGGTTTATAGGTGACGATTAAATCTGATTTGTGGGAAGACCGTCGTGCCCTCAATTTCATCATCGTGGTGTCAAGTATACCTTTTCTTGACAGTCTTGTCCCCATTACATTTTATCCGATATACAATATTAGGATTATCCATTTTTGTCACTTTGGACTTTGTCCGGCTAAATAATCTGCTGAGGGTATTGTGTGATTTCAACGCCTACTTATATGACCCTTTGTCATAGATATCGGAGAGCTTTAGTCTCTCGGAATAACCAGGTATATAAGTCAGGGATTTGTACATTTTCGCCAGGGTTTCTAGTTGATCTTATCCTCGTTGAATAAATTGTTCTGTATGTCTATTTATAGTTCTGGTCGAGAAATTTTTTTTTGCGAAGAATTTCCTTTATTCTCCACATGAAACTCCTTGACGCTGATCTTCAGAACTTTATTCGCGAAATTTGTCACAGTGTTGATAATAATTCTTCTAGGATGCTTAGAATTTAAGTTAATTAACCTTCCGGACGCTATAGTCTTCTGGTACCAATCAAGTTTGAGCAGGCTGTCTTGTCGGATTACGACCGAGTCCAGGTATAGTAATCTGTTGTTCTTTTCCTCTTCCATTATGAATTTTATTTGTCCGTTGCATGTACGTTTTAAGAGCCTTAAATGCGTCATCCACTTCAACCCACAACAAATAAGCCGTCAACATACTTTTTCAAGATTTTGGGCTTCACTTCCAACCTCGTCAAAGTTTCGTCAAGTAGGTCCTACATTATTATGTCAGCTATCGCTGGTGAACCTGGTGATCCCATAGGGATACCTGTTCCTTGCTCATACAATTTGTCCTCGTATTTGAAATATCTCGTCTTTTTCATGTAAAATTTCAGCAATTCAATAAATAAGTCTTGTGGTATTTGTGTAAATTTTTCCAGTATACTCCATTTATTTTTATCGTCTTAATGGCTAACTGTATCGGTATCCTTGGGAACAGGGACACCACGTTGAATGACACCAATATTTTATCATCATCTATTCCGATATTATCAATTGTCGATTTAAAATCAATCACATCTTTAACATTATATCTGGAGTCCTTCGTCAAATTATTAAGTAAACTGATCATATACTTACAAAGCCCGTAGCCTGGTGAGTTGATTGCTGAGCATTTTTGGTCTAAGGGGGTTTCCATCTTTATGGATTTTTGGAGACCGCATATCGCGGGTGGTGCGGCATCCCTGTTGGTCAGTCTATTCTTCTCCATCAAATTTACGAGGGCGGATCAATAAGTCCGTGACTTTTCAATCTTCCCTCGTAGTTACATGAAATGCAACACTGCTCCCATCAAGTACCACCTGTTAGTAGACTACTGTCAAATTTTGAGCAAATTCTGTCATATACTTTGCGTTTAACAGCTGTTCAAAACATACAACCTCGTGCATTTTTTAAAAATGAAAAAAAGTGAATTTCGAGTGCTCATTAAACATTATTTTTTGCGAAAAAAAAAATCTCAATTAAACCAAGGAAAAGCTTGATAAAAACTATGGGGACTCTGCACCATCGATTTCAATGCTAAAAAAGTGTTTGACTGACTTTCGTTGTGGCCGCACAAGTACAAATGACGCCGAACGTTCTGGACGGCCAATTGAGGTCAATACATCCGAAAATGTCGAAAAAATCCACGATACGGTGTTGGCGGATCGAAGAGTAAAAGTGAGTGAGATTGTTGATGGCATAGGCATTTCATATGGCAGTGTGGTTTCGATTTTAAATGATCAGTTGGGTTTAAGAAAGCTGTCTGCAAGATGGGTGCCGCGTTTGCTCTCAATTGACCATAAACGTAATCGTGTGACAACTTCAAAGGATTGTTTGGAGTTCCATGAATTGGGCTACGAATTGGTACCTCATCCGCCATGTTCTCCGGATTTAGCCCCCAGTGACTATTTCCTATTTCCAAATGGCTCGGTGGAAAGAGATTTAGCTCCAACGATGAAATTATTGATCAAACAAATGCCTATTTTATGGACCTTGAAAAATCCTATTTTTTGGAAGGGATTTTTCCAAAAAAAAACTGAGTTTCATTCAAAAAGTCACGGACTTATTGATCCGCCCTTAGCAATTGTCTTTTATATCATTTTTCCACCAATCTGTTGTTCTCGTTCTTGTAAACTGCTCGTCGAGTCTCTTTTAAATAAATAAATAAGTGGTTTCCTATTACATCCCATGAAGGGACCGGGGAGAACTTCTCACAATCACTGAGCTGTGCGCTTTCCAGTTTTCACTCACTGATTGGGACCTACAGTTTTACACCGATTCCGAACGGTATTTTGAGAAGCTTCTTCAGGGCTATATACTCGATAGTGTCGCCGTCACTATGCGAGGTGACCGCCGCCGAAAGAAATTTGAAGGTGGTCAGAGCAGGGTTCGAACCCAGGATCTCATGTACAAGAGCCGCGCACACTAACCATTGCACCACTTTTATTACATCTAGATGTACAAATATCCCTTAAAATATTGTTCATCTTCGATCTGTAATCTTCCTGTACATTGCCACTGTTTTTCCACCATTGACAGCACTCAATATCGGTATGTTATCATTTTGATTCAAAAACTTTAGTTCTAATTTTTACCCCTCAATCCTTCTTTAAGTGATTGTTTTAAAGAAAATTCAAATTCCGAAAAATTTCCCTGTTCAAACCAAATTTTCGAAAATAAATCCGTCGATGATATTATATAGGTGATTATTAAATCAGCAGACAAATCAAATCTAGGGTATTCCAAATTTGAGATATCGTAGATAGAATTTGTTTTATTTGTTTACATTTTTCGGAACTTTGTGGCACGACATTTTATAAATTTTCGAAGTTGACCATTTTAAAATCATTAGACCAAATTGGGGGATGCATCTGAAAAGTTGTTAAATCACCAAAGTATTGGAAAATATAATTGATGTTTTCGGGTCACTTCGTTATAATATCTACTCCTCTTTTGAACAACAAAAACTTTTAAAAAATTAATGAGTGTATGAACGCACGGGAGATGTGTTAACGTCTTTTTGATACACGGCTCTTTTGCTATTGCACTTTCTTTTTCTTAAATCTGCTTTAACATTAGATGTAATGTTGTTAAATAGAGCGACGACAAAAAGTATTGAATAGTATAGGGAACTTATTGCACTCTTTTTCCGTTATCATATAGAGAGTCTGAGTAAAAGAGTATAAACGAGTCTTAATCTCTTTATAGAATATTTCAATATAAATGCACGATTGCGAAAATGTTATTACATAAAGCATAAATGTTTCAAAAGGCATCAATGTTTCACATCAAAATTATGAATGGACCAAGTTATGACGATAAGAGGGTAATACGTTTTGAATGATTCGCCAGATCTCGCCAGTGGTTTTGAGTCATATAATTCGTTCCATGAGTTCTCTATACTATTCAATACTCTTTGGCGGCGACGACCTGCTTGTTTGTTCGCTGCCGCTACATCAATACGATCATACTTATTTTCAGGCAGAGACTATTGTTGTACAAAAAAAAACGTATGTGATGATAACGCTGTGTGTTGTTTGCATGTGTTCATTTTGATAGTGCCTATAGATGTTAACACATCAAAAATATTACAGAGGTTGGTGATTGAAGACCACATTATGTTTTTAAAACTCATCATATTCTAATTTTTTCGTTTTACTCTCCTTTAAGCAAACGCAGCAGTCATGTGATATGCATGTAAAAACCAAACGTTTCCGCGAATGTATTACTTTACATATCTTACTCTATTTTCACCTCATTTAGTTGCACTAAAGTTAGAGCCAAGAAACTGTTATTGTTATTTGTGAACGGTTGAAAGACAGATATGGCCAAATTAGG
This sequence comes from Phaonia tiefii, assembly GCA_963931995.1. Taxonomy (NCBI): domain Eukaryota; kingdom Metazoa; phylum Arthropoda; class Insecta; order Diptera; family Muscidae; genus Phaonia; species Phaonia tiefii. The sequence goes on from OZ008370.1 coordinate 259,809,538, forward strand.
CCTTAGTCTCCTTAGGAAAAGACTCTAGCTGTGTAAACTGAATCACAAAATTATAACTAAGTTATAACGACCGCCAAATTGTGTCATAAACTTTATACAACATTAGTTTATAATGCATTAACACTGCAGCAGGATTCTCTCAGTTGGAGATTTTGAGTAAATTAACAGCTGATTATTGTATTGAAAAACAGATGTTTGGTTTAACTGAAATCTCCAAACATGAGATTTCGATTACAGTGTGTTCAGGGCCTTAATTTATTTAGGTGCTTAACAGTTTAAACTGAAGGAATTGGTAATAAATAGTAAATGATAAATAAGGTAAAGGTTATGGTTGGTTCTTGATAGAACAAATTTCTAACGAACTGAATCTGAGTTAGAATCTCAAGTATCAAACAAATCAAAATTAGAAATTTTAGAATATATAATGATTCAAAAAGATATAATGATTCAAAAAGATCCAAAAGTAAATGCAAATAATGATGCCCCTCGTACCTTGTTCTCCGTTGGTTCATTCTCCTTAAAACCATTCTTAAACATTCGTTTATGGGCCTGTTTAAACTCATTCATAAGAGCACTATGTTGATCATCTGCTCCAATGAGAGTTCCAATACCCTTGAGATTCTTTTGGTCACCGTCGCCAACGCTCGAAGTTTGTGAGGGATTATTATTATTCAGAACATCACATTTCGATGATGACTGATAATTGGAATTAGGTTGACGTTTCTGTTAAAAAAAAAACAACAAATTGAATGAGAGCTAAATTTTCCATATGTCCTTAGAACTACTTACCGCTTTGCGCTTTTTGAGCTCCTCTGTTATGGCACTTGAAAGACTGCAGTTATCGATCGTTGGCTGGTTGTTGGATGACGATGCTTCCCTTGCTACCTCTGTATTTGTGGAATATCCCGGAGAAGAGAGTTCATTTATTGCAACATAACTATTTAAGCTGGCATATCTTTGCATAGTGGCTGCCATACCGCCCAGTTTTATGGGTCCTTCGATATTGGAGGCGTGGCAACTTGAAGAATTCTGTGAAGTTTGTGGAGAAGGAGGATTGGGTATGGCCAATGGTGGGGGTACGGGTGGTGGAATTATATTGCTGCTGCTGTGATTAGGACCTTGTTGACTGTGTTTCGTTAGAGTTCCCTCATTGATGTTGATTTTGTCCTTGGGTCCCACGATTCGTCGAATAGTATCTGTGGTGGTGGTCTGATGTGTATTGGCCACAAAGGTATTGTTAATGGATGTACCACTTTCGGAGAGTTTTATAATAGTTTTATTGATTTCCTTATTTAACTTGGAATTTGCTGATTGCGTAATGGAAGTGCTATTGTGGGGTTTTGAAGATCTCTCCAAATTTGATTTGGATCTAGATCTGGGTTGCTCATTGTCATGCGGCGGTTGATTCCAAATAGTTTGTTTGGACATGTGTGCTGATGATGGAAGAGGTGGTGGAGCCACTGTTGACTCTTCTCTTACGGCTGTTAAACGTTTCGATTTGACATCTCCCCAGCAGGGACTTTGATCACCCGTCACTGAACTGGCTGAGCTATTGTAGCCACTTGATTCGCCTGGAAATAAATCACATCCCGCACTTTTGTGTACTGTCATGTCCAATTTATTGGAACTTTTCATAACCGCCACTGCTTCGCTAAAGAGTACATCGGAAAAATCAATACTATTGACAGTTAAGATTTGATCTCCGGGTCGCAGTCCTGCCTCTCGAGCCACACTTTTCTCTTTCGTGAATTGCACAAATATACCGGGTTTCCATTCGGGTCCCTTGCATATACCTAATCCCAATTTAGTACGCGGTGCCACATTTAGGACAATATTAATAACTCTTTCGTTGTGATGGCGATTGGCGGAGGAGCGTTCGGTTAAACTGGACTGGAAGGAACATTCTGATGGCGTGGAGCTAATACTGGGCGCCTTCACCATACTCCACGATAGGTAATCATTCTCCTTCCTAAAATAACATTAAACTTTGATGATTTATTGTCTAAAACAGGGCGGGACAGTCAATACTTACTCTTTTGTTGGCATCATGCCCACACTGCGCACCTTGAGGACCAAACGATCTTGACTAGTAACAAGTTGGCAGAATTCTTTGTGGGTGGCATCATCTATGCGAAAACCATTAATACGCAATATTTGATCACCGATCTGTGGAACAAAGTCAACAACAATGATGATGATGATGATGATGATGGTCATGATGATAACGATGAGTCATTCTGTTAGTAGGTTGGCTAACACACAAAATGTGGGTCATATTAGTGGCCCAGAAGCACAAGACGACAACAGAAACGAAAGAGTCATAGCAACTACGATGTAATTAACATTCAGGTGCGTTCAACACATAAGAGTGCGCAGAAGAATGTAATCGCTGCGTGAGACGTGCATGACTCTCCTAAAAGGAATGTGTTGGTGTTGGTTGATTCTTACGAAGAAGAAAACTAAACTCATTGAAATTTCAGGTAAATATGTATGAAATTTCAAAACCAAATTTCAATGCGTGTGGGACAAATTTCAAAGTAATCGGCATAATTTAAAAACAAAAAGAAGATATCTTTACATAAAAATTATATGTATTACAAAAAAGTACTTTCACTCTTTGCGTTTTCAATTCAATTGATTTCACTTTCATGTTTCGTATCATGCTTCTTTCTTCCATCTTTCTTTCCTTCATCTTTCAACTTACCCGCAATCCTTTTTGTTCAGCTTCACTATTTCGATCAACATTCGACACAAAAAACCCCGTACCAAATTCTTTGCCGCCTCTGACTGCAAATCCAAAAGAGGGTGTGGCACTTGGCGTAACCAACATACGACGCGAATGCGGTCGCAGCAGACGCACTATGCGTATGCGCGTGCATGTTGGTATTGCACACCACGAGGAAGCAGCCGTTGTTCCAGTTAGCATATCACTGGAGGAACTTGTGGTGGAACCTTGTATGCTACTGCAATCGGTGAGAATTGATGTTGCCATGTTTTAGTTTTGAGATTTGATTTTCCAATAAGGGACTGTTGTTAATGGTGATAACTAGAAGAGATAAAAAGGCAAGAAATTTGTACAACAACGCGAGTGGAATTAGATTTGAATAATCTGTGTAACATTGAATATTATGCATGCAGTTCATGTTTTAGATTGAGCCATAGATTAATTTATACATAGATTTGTCAACTCGCTCATTGGTTTAATGACTGAAGGGAAGCGAAGCGAACTTGTGGAAGTTCAGTTCTGTAGCAGAGGTTTGACAAACACAACTGAAACTGTTACTGTGAATGTTTAAAATATGTAAATATATTAGACTTGTGTCGAACTCGTTCACTAGTTCTCGAACTCGTTCATTTAAGGTGCCCAGATAAAACAATCACGAACATACTTGCCATTTCGAACATGTGTATTATGTTCGTAAGGGTGCTGTCTGGTCACCCTAAATCAACTATATAGTTCATGAACGACACAACTCTAAAATATATGAATATCGTGAATTCAGAAAACTCAAAATGGAGGATTTTGTTCGATGTTCGAACAAATTATTGTACTTAAACAGCAAAACAACTGACAGAAGTTCGTTTCCTCATTGAAGAAACGCAAAGAGAAACGTGAAATGAGATGAATAACAAATCTATATATAAATTAATCTATGGAATCTCTGATTTGTTGTTGTTTGGATGCAAATATATCGTGTATTTGGCACTTGTCGGAAATATGATATATTTGTGTGCAAACACATTGTGTTTGCTATTCAATATTACATGTTTGACACACAATGATTAATATTTTATAATCTATGTGTTTGCTAGCCTAATATATATGTGTTTGTGATATAAATACAGCTGTATTTGTTGCACTGTTTATGCTCTTTCGAGAGCAAGAGAATAAGAGTGACACGAGAGAGTCTATCTTGTAAATATGGATCGGTCTTTGCATTATTCTCTCCGTCAGTGATTCATAAATATTCCTTAATGTGCGTATAATTTGCAGATGAAGTTTCATGTATTCAGTCGTCAATGGTTCATCGGACAGAGGATATCAAAAGCGCTTGATCAGTGAAAAAGGAATAAAGAATGGGTCGGACGATTAAATGGTTTGTGATGTTGCTTTGGTTTTTGTGTTTGTGTTTCGTATATATGTATGTTTGGTACCAAAGTGAGAAGCGATTTTGAGGAATGAAACTGGAAAGGGCAACAACGTGAAGCCCTTTGTCTGCCCGAGCCTTTACTAAGAAAATCAGAACGGAGGACCATTGTGTAATATAAAAAAAACACATGTAATGAATACACGCTTCACTGGCATGACGTAGATCTGTATATAAGTATATTGTTTGTGTACCAACGCATAGTGATAACCAACGCATAGTTGAAACCTTCTGAAAACAAAAACGTGAGAGACAACAAATGAAGGAGAAGCAAAGAGTTGCGGATTCTCATTTCGTGAAAAAAAAACAAATAACGCATTCAATCATAGAGTAATACTTAAGAGTTTCCATTACTCTCTTCGTTGCCTCTTCATGACGACGAGGTAGTGGGCCATTTCATAGAGTTTTATTTGCTGCTGTATTTTACCAATTTTACACTTTCGTTGGACATAAAACGGACAGAAATCAAAGGGAATGCGAATTTTCGTTCAATACAAACAACATAAAACATAATTTAGCTGTCCTTAGTATCAATAAACACTATTTAAAATTAGTTCTTGTCTTTTCGATCAGCTGTGCCATAGAATCCCCCTGATTCAATGCAAATAACTGTAAAAAGGGCCGTTTTAAATCTTAATTTTTTGTATTAATATTTATAAATAGAAAATAATACAAATACATATATTGAATTTTAAGAATAATTCATTTCTAAATATTATTATGTTTGGCAGGAAATACGCACATGTGTCACGTAAATGCATACAGGTTTGCCAGCAAACATGCTACTGTTTGCATTTAAATACAAGTGTGTTTGGGAGCTGCAAACATATGAATGTTTAGAGTGTGTTCCAAACATATACATGGTTCCTCCAAAATATGTTTGGGAGAATATGTTACAGATGTCGTTTCAGCGTGTAGTAAATTGTGTCTGGAATATGCTCACAACCAAACAAAGAGGAATAAAACAGTTTTCAAAGCTGCAAGAGCGACATTTGTATAACAAAATTCGTGGTTAATTCTTAATGGCCAGTTTTTAAGTGGGTAATTAACTATCGGATTACTTAATCTTAATTCTAAGTTAATTAGAGATTAACTTTGCATTTTGTTTTACAGTGGTGAGTTAATGTAAGTCACCATATTCTCAACTAATATGGCAACCCTTGTATTCTTATTGGAAAAACCGTTTGTTTTGGGATAAATACCAAAACAAAAAAGGGGAACAAACAAAATGGAAATATGTAAAATATGAAAAAGATGCATAAAATCGAAGTCATTTTAACAAAAATGTGTAAAAAACTATATAGACGCAACAATATAATGAACTAGACTCAACGTATGTGTACAAATACGCAAATCTGGAACATGTATTTTATACAATCTTCATTTCTCACTTTGACAGTCAGTAATTCGATTGTCAAAATAATATGGTTCTGACTATAAGATAACCAACCAACATTGGGTGGTTAAATCATAGTTAAACAATGACTAAAAAACACAATTCAATGTTTAACCACAATTTAACTAAGAAACGAAGATCACCACTGACTGAAAAACTGGCCATAAGAGTGACAAAAAGAGCGTTCACAATTACTACACTGGTTATAATATGGACAGAACAGACCCGTAACCGGAACCGAACGTTTAAATGCAAATCAAAATGTTCTACAGAACAATAAAATTAACAATTGGATTTCATAAGAATGAGAAATTAATTCCATATAAAATACTTGACCATTTCCAATTTAAATTTAACTAATATCCGTTTTCAAAACACTATACACCACTTTTAATTGAAACAAGAAATGTATGAATGATATATAAAAAATTTATTTGAACCGAATAATTTAAATTTTTCTTAGTCGATATCATGATTAATCAGTTAATCGAATAATCAAAACTCCTGATTAATCAAAATTATGATTTATAAAAAAAAAAGTATTTGCCCATTACATCACATGAAGGGACAGGGGAGAGAACCTCTCACAATCACTGAGAGCTGTGCGCTCTCCAGTTTTCACTTACTTCTTGGGACCTACAGTTTTACACGGGTTCCGAAGCTTTTTGAGAAGCTACTTCATGGCTTATTACTCGATAGTGTCGCGGACACTAAGCGAGGTGGTCGTCGTCGAAAGAAGTGTAAGTTAGTCAGAGCAGGGATCGAACCAACGGTCTCTCGCACAACAGCCTCGCACACTAACTATTGCACCACCGACGGCCGATTAATCCATTAATTTGAAAATTGATTCATCAAAATTAAGATTAATTGATTAATCAGGTTGTCTGTTTAATCAATTAATCGCACATCCCTATTAAAAACTCGTCACTCACAATTTAAAAAAAAAACTACCAAAGACAAAGATCAAGAATTATACGTCAAAGGGTATTAGTTAAATGTTTGAAATTTACGAAATGGGCCGCTATACTCTTGATGAAAATTTGGAAATATTCAAAACCTTCTTCCAAAGTTCCATCATTGCAGTTTGTGGATCAATTTGTGAAGCGAGTTCGTCAATCCGGTTCCTTATTGGAGAAAAGAACTCGTGTACATGCTCGTCCAGTGCGTTCAGCAGAAAATATTGCCGCTGTAGCTGAAAGTGTACTCGAACAGCCATCAACATCATCTCGCCACCGTTCGCAGCAATTGAACATTTCTCGCACATCTTTGCGAAGGATTTTGAATAAAGACCTCGTTATGAAGGTTTATAAAGTCCAATTAGTCCAAGAACTGAAGCCTCGCGACCATACGACGCGTTTTAGCTTTGCTGAATGGGCTGAAGATCGTATGGCTAAAGAAAGATGAGCATTTTTATCGAAAAATCATGAAGCTCATTTTCACCTCACAAAAAGACTTGGTTTCCCATTACATCCCTTGAAGGGATTAGGGAGAACTTCTCGCAACCAGTAATCTGTGTGCTTCCTAGATTTACACTCACTGATTGGGACCTACTAGTTTACACCGGTTCCGAACGGTATTTCGTGTACAAGGGTCGTGCACACTACCACTGCCAAACGGACTGCAACAAATACCAAAAATGTTCGCATTTATGGCTCGGAAAATCCAAACGTCCTCGAGAAGCAGCCGATGCATCAACAATGAGTGACTTTTTGCTGAGGTTTTTGGCATGGAGGCATATTTGACCCATTTTTCTTCGGAAATGATACTTACACCCCTATTCTGTGTATGTGGTAACAATCAAATTGTAACCACAAAATTGTTACAAAGTTGTCACCATTGTTTGTATCTGGTATTCTGGCAACACGGTGACAATGAAAAATTCACCTCGTAACAAATAATTCACCTCACAATAACAGGTTGTCAAAAGCAGAGAAAACAAAACAAAACCATATGATCTTCTGGACAATATGTACGCGGCAATAAAGGAAAAGTAAGTATTTAATATATTTATGTTTTATTGAATTAAAATTAATATATTATCATTTAGGAAATTTGAGCGAACCACAAAGGCACAGCTGGAATGCTATGTTGCCTTCCTGAAGGAGCATCCAGAGATGCTAAGCGGTAAAAACACGCCTGTGCATCCGCGGCAAATGAAAGAGTTGTGGGAGCAAGTTGCAGGGAGGCTAAACTCTGGAAGGAGCTACACGAACTCCCAACAAATGGAAAAAGGTTGGTGCATAAGTTTAGAAAATTAAGTGCAAGATGATTTGTTTTTATTTTTCAGTCTCTAGCAAACTGGAAAAAACAGTTGGGCTGCCGAGCCAGGAATACAAAGGCAGAAAGGGCGCTGACTGGAGGAGGACCAGCTCCTAGCGACGTGGACGACTAGCACAAAGTAGCAAAAGCCCTTCCTCCATTCTATTATTAATTTATATTATTTATTTTTTATCGTACACACTTTTATTGTTTACTTGTACAATTTGTAAAATGTTTTTGTATCAACTTTCCGGCAAACAAAACAGCTGTTACGCGCTGTTACCTCCTCTTTGGCAGGTAACAGTTTTTGATACTTTTGTCACCAAAAAAATATGTCAGAATACCGATTTGTGACAATTGTCACTTAACTGTCAAATAGTAACCGTGGTGACTTTTGTAACCCTGCCAGAATAGGGCTGTTAATGGATAATAAGAATGTAACGATAGTTAATGTCGATAAGCGAAATGCTATGGCAGATATAAACAAAGGAGATTATATATCACGAACTAATACAGGAGATACAGCTATGTATAAGTACAAACTGATGGACAAATATCCTACTAGCAAACTTCAAAAATTTAACAACGATATTGTAGAAAGACTTTATAAAGCTGGAAATATAAGTCAAATAGAAAAAAAACATACTTAAGACAAATATGTCCACAGCACCTAAATTGTATGGAGTCCCAAAAATACACAAAGAAGATTTCTGATTTAATGCATTTATTTCTTACTTTCTATAATTCCATTTTGTTTGTTCTTCTTGATGTTTTGGTATTTAACCCAAAACATATGTTTTTCCAATAGGAGTACAGGTGTTGCCATATTAGTTAACAATATGGCGGCTTACATTAACACACCACTGAAAAACAATATGTATAGTTAACCTCTAATTAACTTTCAATTAGGATTAAGTAATCCGTTAGTTAACCCACTTAAAAACTGGTCATTAGTGGATATGATTAAAATTGCATAATGCAGCCGTTAAAAAAAAATTGGTTGTCAAAATTTTAACAATATTATTGCATAATTGTTTTGAAATATCAATAAAAGCATTTTTAAGTACAACCTAAAGCGGCAGTTACACCAACCAAGATTATCGCATTACCGGGATTATCGACGTTTTTGTCTTATGAAGTTTGACATTTATAATCACGAAAAATCGATAATCTTGATGGGTGCAACTGCAGTTTAAAAATGTTGATCCCAGCTTAATATAATCCAAAATCAAGATTCATGCATCAGTATCTTAATATACAAGGTGGCGCGAAGTTAATCATCCTATCGGAAGATGTTATAATTTTTGCAAATGGCGTCGTACGTGAATCATATTTAACATTTGTGAAATAGAAAGCTGCAGTATACAAACAGACAAGCAATGGAACGCTTTACTCTGCAAGGGCGTGGAATATTTGTCGGTGGTGATGACGCAGCGTGAATTTCGGCATCGACTTAGCTGCTCGATTCGAACAAACTGGAACCACACGAGCCTTTGCAAGGCGTGGCCGCCACCTGACTAATCGTTCGGACTTGAATATCGCGGCTGTGGTTCCCGGTGTCGGTGAGAACGGTGAAACATCAACCAGACGACGGGCTATTCAATTAGGCATCACAAGACGGACCCTACTGCGGATTTTAGTGAAAGACTTACCCATTTTCCAGTACAAATTGCAAACAGTGCATCAGTTAATGCCTGCTGACCGTCAGTCGCGTGTGAGTTACTATCAAGCTATCCTCAATTTCAACAACGGAAGGGATTGGACGTCGAAAATCATCATGGGCGACGAGGCGCATCTCCACATATTTTCATATTCAATAAGTAAAATATTCGTTTCTGGGGCACTGGAAATCCGCGTACGATGCACGAATACCCATTACATCCACTAAAAGCCAATGTGTGATTGGGAGGAGTAATTGGACCGTATTTATTATTTTTTTTTTTTTTGAGGACGCCATCGGCAATACGGTCACTGTTACTGGCGACCGCTAAAGGGCCATGATAAACGACTTCTTACTGCAGGAATTGGATGAGCGGGGTTTGGTGAACATGTGGTTTCAACAAGATGGTGCAACCACAGTGGATATTGTGAAGGAAACGTTTCCTGGTCGCGTAATCTCCCGTTTTGGCATGGCCAGCAGAATCGCCCAATTTAATCATCCCAGACTTCTTTCTTTGAGTATACTTGAAGTCGCGGGTTTAATGCCAAGTGACCTCAGACAATCGCAAACCTTAAGGAGAATATTCGACAAGAATGCGAACAGTTATCAACGGAAATCTTGCGGAAAGTCATGGAAAATGTGGTGAAACGGGCTAAAATGTGTATCAGACAGGGGCGGCAGCCACTTGACGGATATCATTTGTTCCACTTAACAGAAACAATTGTAAAGGTGCAAATAAAGATTTCCATCACCCAAAATCTTTTTCTTTTTAGTAAAAAGGTATTCAAAAACAAAATTGGATGATTAACTTTGCGTCACCTTGTATAAAAATGCTCGTTCCGGGTACGGGTATCTAAAACTCGATAACCGCTGGACCTATGGACACCAGACTTGGAGAATATGTTAGTTTAGTCGACAGGAAGGTGTCTTTTAAGTTCAATCTGTGGGCGGTGGGCACAATATTTAATAATTTACCCACGTTCGGCAGGCGTGAAACGATAAATGATGAATTGGCAAACCTTTGACAGCTTCAGGTTTATACCAATTGGGAAAAGTATCATTACTATCTAGTCACCCTTTAGAATGCTGAAAATTGGTAGGGGAAACACGTATAGGTTGGGACACCGCATTGGTTGGGACAGCACGTTTCCTCAGAGACTGTTAGTAACCAATATAATTGAAGATTCAGTTGTCACAACCGAATCAATTAGGAAACGAGGTTGCTTCGACCTAACTTCAATTGTTGGGACTAAATTCAGTCGTGCCCACCAACCTCAATTAGATTGTCGCATCCGCAATTCGGTGGCAACAGCCGTATATACTTTTGCTCAGGGGGTTTCTATGGCACAGCTGATCGAAAAGGTACTAGGGAAATGATGTAGAATGAGCGACCAAAGAAGACATAGATATTATAGACCACGCTGCAAACTAAGTTTAAATAGTGTTTGACTGATACTAATGACAGCTAAATTATGTTTATGTTCTTTGCATCGAACGAAAATACACATTCCCTATTATTTCTGATCGTATTATGTCCAACCAAAGAGTAAATTACAAAACCAAATCGAACTCGATGAAATGACCTACTACCTCGTCGTCATCAAGAGAACGTGCAGAGAGGGATAGCGGTTCTTGTCTATTTCTCTATGGTTTGCTAAAACATCTTTTCAAACAGTTAGTTCTCAGAGTGTGGGCGCTTTCGTTTTGAAGTTTCGATCGGTAAGTCTTAAATAGACGTGTGTCGAACTCGTTCAGTAGTTCTCGAACTCATTCATTTAAGGTGCCCAGGCAGATCAATCACGAACATACTCGCCATATAGAACATGTGCATTATGTTTGTGAGGGTGATGTCTGGTGACCCTACATAGTTCATGAACTACCCATAGAATAACACATACGTAGAAGGTTTTATTCGCTCAATAAATTAAACGTCATAGGTACGATGGAAATTACACAGTGGAGGGTGGAAAATATGGGTTCAATAATACCAGATGGTGGCAATAGTATACAGCGATCCACAAAGGAACTACACCCGAATTTCGTGTTTTTGTGGCAAACTAGTTGTGTTAAATACAATACAAATGAATACCAACGTTAAAAGTCAACAAAAAAGTGCAAAATACATTTAAATTTTTCAGTTCTACACCAAAACGACAGGAAATAGTTAAGTGAACATATTTTGTAACTCCACCTGGTGTATGTAAACATTTCCACAGACCTACCGAGAGAGTGTGAAATGAAACGTCAGATGAGAGAATAAGTTCTTCTATAGTATGTGTTATTCTATGGAACTACCCAACTCTAGTCTTAAAAGCACACTGGTTTTTCCGATGGTGTACACAGAGAGAAATGTAATAATACTTATATTCCACTGCAGACTTTTTCAAAAGTTCAAAGATCATTGATACTATTTCATATACGCCAAAGGTATATCAAACAACATTTGTAATACGATACTTCTCTTAGCTTTCACAGGATTTGGTGGTTTCCCCTCAGATCAAGCTAAATGCAAACTTATGATGGTTTTCAATAACAGACTCCCACCCAAAACACGCAAGACTAATGTATACCATGCCTAAGGATACTCGTAACAAACAATTCCCCCTCTACCTTTAAACTTTCTCACATAAAACTGACATTTTGGAAATGACATCAATGTGTATAACGAGCATGTGATATTTATTTTACCTCCACATGTGAGTAAATTCACTACTTTAAAGGTGGGACAAAGTCAACAGTGTATAATAAAATCATTGTCATACGGTGGTGTTGGTATCATTACACCAACCCACATCCCTAGCAAAGGACGTTATACAATTTTCCAATAAGAAATTGCTTACGACTAAGAGACCATCACAATACCTCCTCCCAGTACAGATGATTAGCGATAATAGTTCGTTACCCCAGTCAATGCGGCTAGTGGATACCCAATTCCTGTGAAATACTTTGCATTTTACAGTTTCCTTCCTCGATGCAATGAGGAAAACAAAGCAAGTAAATGGCTTGGTATGGCTAGGCCTGGCCTGGTCTGGTCTTATCGCATCTTTTCATATTTCAATTCACTACAATTTATGCGGTGGAACCCACTGAGATGACAAATCGTGACCTTTCCAAGAGACAAATTAAATAAAAAAAAGTATCAGCACCGGTAACGGCAGCCTCATCTCAATTCCACGCTAAACACCCGGTCGTTGTTGCCAAATAAAAGTGAAACCAAAAACAAAAACACGAAAGCGGAGAAGAAAACTTTCTCCTGCAAGCATCAACGTCGTCATACAAAACAGGAACATCTTCAGTTTCCTATTCGTTGGAATGATCGTGGATGCGCATTACACAGACTTGGTGATCACCAAACATTGTGGGCACAATGTGTATTGATCATATGTTGATGCCTTCAGAGATCGTCAAAAGTAAGTAGTAATAGTTATAAAGAAATTGTAAGTAGTTTCAACAAACAGACTATAACAAAAGAATGTAAGTAGGTAACTTACAACGTAGCGATGTTTTGTAGTTGATAAAGACGGATCAGAGGCTAACCTAAACTACCTAATGTAAAGGATTAACCTTAATTAATTCGTATCGGATTACCTGTATCAATGCTTTCTATCCGATTGGATTCATAAAATTTACCTCGGGTAAACCAAATTTGTATTAAAATAAATAACGGGTCCGCCATCTAACGTTTTTTTTTTCAACTAGTGTCTATTTCGTGAATGGTAACACTTAGCTCATGTCTGATTTGACAGATAATTAGTTTTATCCTTCCGCTGAACGAATATGGTTGTGTATACGATTGAACAACGCTGGGAAATATTGCGACATTACTGCGACATACTGGCCTGCGATCGACTTACAGAAGATGCCGATTTTGCCAAAAAAATCATCTTTTCAGATGAAGCTCATTTTGATCTTGGCGGGTATGTAAACAAGCAAAATTGTCGCATTTGGGGCACAGAAATACTGGCCTGCGATCGACTTACAGAAGATGCCGATTTTGCCAAAAAAAAATCATCTTTTCAGATGAAGCTCATTTTGATCTTGGCGGGTATGTAAACAAGCAAAATTGTCGCATTTGGGGCACAGAAAACCCGCACGCATACATTGAAAAGCCGATGCACCCAAAACGAGTCACTGTTTGGTGCGGATTTTGGTCCAGAGGCATAATTGGGCCATTTTTCTTCGAAAATGAGCAAGGAGTGGCCGTTACAGTCAATGGCGATCGTTATCGGGCCATGTTGAACGAATTTTTGTTCACAAAAATTGAAGAGGAGGATATTGGCAACATTTGGTTTCAACAGGACGGCGCTACGTGCCACACAGCCGAAGCTACACTCGATGTGTTGCGCCCTGTTTTTGAAGATCGCATTATCAGCCGCAGAGCTGATGTCGTTTGGCCACCTCGGAGCTGCGATTTGACACCGTTGGACTATTATTTGTGGGGTGCCCTCAAAGATAAGTGTTACGCCAACAAGCCAGAGACAATTGACGCTTTAAAGGACAATATTCGTGAAGCCAATACAGCTGCACACAATCGATAATGTGCTTAAAAATTGGACCGATCGTGTAGGCTACTGCATGGCCAGCCGAGGCAGCCATTTGAATGAAATTATTTTCCATTATTAACCGGAAGGATTGTACTTTCAAATAAAAAAAGAAATTTGAGAAAATATTCAGTAGTTTTTTTTTATAGCATTTTCAAAAAAAAAAAAAAGTTATTTGGCGGACCCTTTAGTTTCCCATTACATCCCATGAAGTAATAATGGAGTTAGCTGTGCGCTTTCTAGTTGTGCAGTCACTGATTGGGACCTACAGTTTTATACTGGTTCCGAACGGTAGAGTGAGAAAAAAGCTTTTCATTGCTAGGTACTCAATAGTGACGCCGTCACTAAGCGAGGTGACCGTCGTCGACAGACATGTGAGGTGGTCCGAGCAGGGACTAAATCCACGTTCTTATGTACAAGAGCCGCGCATACTAACCATTGCACCACCGACGGCCACCCAAATTAGTATTAATTCGATAGAAGCAGACGCAGAACTAAGGGTCATGTTAGACTATTACATAAATCGTTGGATATGTGGAAGTTTTAAATTTCGAAGAGCGAATGGAATAGTATTGGTATTCATGTAAACGCGTAAGAGTATCGAAAACTCGATATCGAAAAACTTGCACAGCAAACGTCAAAACAAACATTTTTCTCAGCAAAACGACTTGCACAAATTTAGAAAAGTTTCGAATCAATTTTACGGAACAAACATCGAAAACGAAACATCGGACATTTGTACAAGTTGTTTTGTATGAGAACATTTTTGGTTTGTTTTGACGTTTGCTTTCAAGGTGTTCGCATTTACAGGAGTACCTCTAGTGTAAACTTGAGGAGAACGATTTGTCTAAAATATTTTGATAGATCTGTTAGATTTACCCCCATAAAATTATGCGATCAGTGTTGGAAAACGGAAATAAAGTATTTATTTCGTCTCTCTTCTTACTAAGCATCTTTTTGCACAATTTCCTTTTTCTCTATTCTATTTTTATTTTATAACTTTTGTAACTTATTTGTCTTATTCTTATTCATAGATTAATTAATACACAGATTTGTTTTCCGTCTCATCTGACGTTTCTCTTTGCGCTTTTTCTTTGAGGAATCGAACTTGTGTCAGCAACGTCGAACAAAATCCTCCATTTTTAGTTTTCTACATTCACAATGTTCATATATTTACATATTTTGAACATTCACAGTAGCATTTTCAGCTGTGTTTGTCAAACCTCAAAGACAGAATTGTTCTCTTGACGTTCAAACACAAATTCGCTTCCCTTCAATCATTAAACCGATGAGCGAGTTGACAAATCTATTTATAAATTATTCTATGGTCACTTTGCCGACACATGCTTTGCATTCTCCAAAGCTGATAATGTAAATCTAGAGCAGAATGATCGTAGAATTTACTTCCAATTGAAGAGAGTTTCCATCCATTTCTCTCTCCACGAATCATTCTATTTGCATTGATAGTTTAACATGTCCTTAAAAGCGAGAAGGCCCTCAAGCAGCCGATCATTACCGAAGATCTACTACCCGAAGATAATTCAGCTAGGTTTACAGAGACAGTCACCATGTTATTCTGCCAGTCTTTTGGATTGGGTCACCGCTATCTGTGGCAAAAGAATAGAGCTTCATTGCGAAAAATTCAAACATAACTGACACTAACTAGCCCGGTCATTCGAAAAACTATCTGAGACAGAAATGCAATTGTGTGTTATAGATAAACTAACCTCAAAACAACTGCAACCATAGAGTAATGTTATATAGAGCTGCCATTCTTCTCATCTGACATTTCCTTTCACACTATTCGTGTGCGGTCGGTGCGATCGAGAGTTATTTGACGTATGTACATATATTGACTTACACCAGGTGGAATTACAAAAATTGTTGACTTAAATTTTTAATACCGTTTTGATGAAGAACTCTGAAATTTAAACGTAGTTTGGACTTTTTTGTTGTATTTTATTGTTAGTATTTATTTACACAAAAATATGTATTTACACAAAAATTTTAACGAACAAAACGAAATACCGTTGCCGATTTATTGTTGGTTAGTTTGAGCCATTGCCTCTTTCTGGTATTAATAAAGCAATACTTTCCAACATCCAACCGCCGATCTGCAACACACCAAATATCGTCAATTTACTGGGAGAGTTGGCTACTCTATACGTCATTACTCTATGACTACAACCCTGCGAGAATGTAAGAGGAAAAGAGAACATGGAGGAAAAAAAGCCTTCTGTTATTGTTAGAATAATTGACTTTCAGGTTGAGTTGGTACTGAAGGAATTTCGATCGATACCAATACATATGCAAATTGCATATAAAATTGATATACAGGGTGATTCAGGAAGTTCCGCACTTCCTGACCCGTTCCTTGGTGTATTCCCTGGCCCATTTCATGAAGAAAAGTACACTAGGACCATATCCGAAAATGGAAGGGTGTGAAATGGCAGCGGGTTTAAAATTTTCGGATTGGCGGTCGGAGGGTAGTAGGGTAAAGTTGCTAACTTCTGAGACAGTGGTCGAATTTTTTTGTTTTTGGGCTTGTTGGAAAGGTCTTTAAAGGCCTTACAGAATCAATAAAAAAACAGTAGAAAAAGTCAAATCGGCGATATACAGAGCTTTCGGAAAAAATGGGAAAAAAATTCAAATAACCTCAATTTGCTCAGCCAGATGGCACGTACCTTATGTTTTTTTCTGTTGAAAGATAGTCATACTTCGTACCTTATCTAAACGAAGCCCAGAGGTCTTACCGTTCCAAAGTTATGACCATTTTACTGAAATGAAAAAATGTTTGTTTTTGTTTTTGGAAGTGAAATAACAGCAAACATTTATTTGTTTTTTTTAATAATTCTGAAAGGCCTCTTAAAGACCTTTCCAACAAGCCCAAAAAAATCCGACCACTGGCTCAGAAGTTAGCAACTTTATCCTACTACCCTCCGACCGCCAATCCGAAAATTTCGAACCCGCTGCCATTTCGCACCCTTGCATTTTCGGACATGGTCCTAGTGGACTTTTCTTCATGAAATGAGCCAAGGATTACGCTGGAGAAATTTGTCCGGGACTTCCTGAGTCACCCTGTATATGTGATTGATGATCTGGTGATCCAATGGTACCAATTCAGGCACAGTGAGTGAGTAGGCATCTGATGAAGAACTTGTCACAGAGTTCGAAACGAGTCATGCCAGTGAGTGTGCTTTCCTGAATTATCTATTATTCCAACGAAAAACCAATCATGTTTCACTTAGAAAAATGTATCAGACCTTAAAAGCTTATACTAGTACTAACTTCTAGTACATTAAAAATTCAGAATAGAGTTTCGTCAAGTTCAGTTTATCATAATTCGTTATGAAATACGTACCTTCCAACAAACTTTGTTTTGACTCCATAAAAATGTATCAGGTTTATAGGGTGGTAAATGGACAAACGGATGAAGCACATCTCTGCTGATACCACATTACACTAAAAGTTCGTGTCAAAATCTAGATGCCGCGGAGGACGGTAAAGAAAGATACTTCAACGGATTTCTGGTTTATTGTTGGTATAACCAAACCATGGGGCAACATTGTAAGCTTGGGTGGCTCCGTCTCAGAGGCTGGTGATACTGCTCTAGAGAAGTCAGGCAACAAGTTGTTCTTCAGCATATGGATAAGTCAAGTTGTAGGTTTCCCGATCCCTGAGCTAGAATCCCACGAAAATTTGATTAAAAACAATGCGAAATTAAAGAAAATATAAAAACGACAAAAATTAAGGTCGTAACCATGGGGCCTACAGGGTCAAAAAACGCCTCCGTCTAAGCACGCGTAGGAACAGTGTGGGTTCTCGAATTAAATGTGTTCTTCTTACGGGTTTAATGGAGGCTTTACTTTGGTAGTGCGTCAAGATAATAAAATATATACCGTATTATAGGGGTCTTAAGAATCGGAAAACGCAAAAAAAAGGTGCTCAAATTAAAGGGAATAAATAATATACACTATTACTTGCAGTTTTGTACTTATAGAATCTAGAAACAAAGGCTTCGATAACCCGTTACGGCGAAAACTCTAACAAGCTATGTCGGAGCTTGGTATTCCTGCTAAGTTGATACGCCTTTCAAGAATGACACTAACCGACACGAAATCCTCAGAATGGTAAAGATCAAGATTGGAAAAGATCTCAACGGACCATTTAGTACCAGGCGAGGCCTGAGGCAAGGCAACACCCTATCATGCGATCTCTTCAACATATTAATTGAGATCATCGTGAGAAAAGCTGCAGACAACACGAATAAAAGTATCAGCAGCAAAACTCAAATGCTGCTCGCGTATGCTGATGATTTAGACATCATTGGGCGAAATCTGCAAGAAGTTACTGCAGTATTTTCGAGAATTGAGAAGAAATCAGGAAAAGTGGGGTTGGCAGCAAGCGAGGGCAAGACAAAAATAATGGTTTCGACAAGTAGAACATCCACCCGATTGGATGCAAGGGTGAACGTTGATAACCGTTATAATTTCGAGGTAGTGCCTAGAAATCAAGCACTTCAGAGATAAGACCCCCTCTCGAGAAAAGAAGATCCAACTACATCAGACTCTCATACAACCTGTCTTGCTTTACGGCGAAGAATCCTGGGTTATATCGCATGTTGATGAACCTCACTGAGAGGCTTCGAGAGAAAAATGCGAGTATTAAAGACGGATGAACCACGAGAATTATAATCTGTATTCCAACATCGACGTATATAGTTATATATACGTTATCGCGTGTTTACACTAGCTAAACCATGTCAGTAGAATGGAACAGAATGAACCAGTGCAAAAGGTATTCGAAGACGTAGTTCGTAGTTTCTGTTCTTTGCCCTCTAATCTCACAAGAAAAATCTAAATTACTTTAAATTCTAAATAAGCAAAAACAAAAGATCATGGAGTAGTTACCTACGGTAGGGGTGACGCGGCATAACGCCCATGGACATAACGCCCATGACGCTTTGTGTCACACCGGTCATGGACTTTATGTCTATCTTAGGTGTGACATAACGTCCACGGACTTTATGGCCTTTTACGGAGTTTCGCCGCAAGGCCTGGCAGTAGTGAAACCAGCGGGCTTTATGTCACACCGGTCATGGGCTTTATGTCCGTTTTAGGAGCGACATAACGCCCATGGGCTTTATGTCCATTTTAGGTGTGACATAACGCGTTATGTCCATGGGCGTTATGACGCGTCACCACGGTAGGTGCCCACGATGGGTACCTACGGTAGTTGCTTACGTTAGGTACAGGTAGTAGGTAAATACGGTAGGTAACATGGTAAACACAAGCTACCATGGAGTTTGGCGTAGGCTAGCTGCGAAGAATACGCAGTCCCGATCAAGAGCGGCAGAGTCCGAGGACGTTCAATAAAAGGGTATAAGTGTTCGAAAAGGGTTCTGCGACATGGAGAAAGGATACCGTCATTTATTTAGTATCTTCCTACCGAGGGCACTGAAATTAAAACCAGAATCATATGTCCACAGTAGGCGGGTATCTGGTTAGCGTTGTTACTGGCACCTGGCTATCACAGTAGTGCCTCTATAAATAAATATTTTCCCATTATATCCCATGAAGGTATAGTGGAGAGCTTCTCACAATCACTGAGCTGTGCGCTTTCCAGTTTTCATTCACTGCCTCACCAGTAGTGCCTTTACCCAAAACTAATTCCTCCAATTCGGCAGACACGCGTCTAGACATGGAATCTCAGATCATAATTACTGCAGAATCTTCAGAGATGAAGAGTCGTACATTTGGTATGCTCCTGCCTCTTATTTTGAGTGATTAGAAGAAGGGTATAATAGGGTTTGTGGCAGTGGACGAACAACTTACTAAGACGTATCAGTACTTTGTGATACCACGGGCTTACGAG
Organism: Phaonia tiefii; assembly: GCA_963931995.1. Taxonomy (NCBI): domain Eukaryota; kingdom Metazoa; phylum Arthropoda; class Insecta; order Diptera; family Muscidae; genus Phaonia; species Phaonia tiefii. Next base: position 259,829,416 of record OZ008370.1, read on the forward strand.
ATTAAGCGTTAACCCCATCGGAGAACCGTTTACGTTGTTCCAAGGAGCTGGAGATCTTGTCTACGGCTATCTGAGATAATTCTCCCAGGTCCCTAAATAGGTAGGATCCCATAGTAGACATCCTGCTGCCGGCTAGTTGTGAGCACGTGCAGAGAAGATGTTTAGTGGATTCTTCCTGTTACTCATCGATACAGCTTCTATAGAAGTAATTTGCTCTGACCTTTAAAAACTGAAAACTGAAACCAGTAGTAATACCTTGGGCCTGGCCAACGACAGAAGGTTCACGATTCTCCTGCTGTCTAGTATCGCCCAGCTTTGTCTTGAGTGTACACAATCTGTGTCCCTCATCCATCTCTCCGGCATCATCATATAGGTACGCTCTCGCAGTATATACTTGCAAGTCGCTAGGGGCATGCAAACACGCTTCAATTCCTATGGAACCTGTTAGGTAGTCCCTAGTCTGGCAGCTCATCAGCTCTGCTGTTCCCCGGTACGTCCCTGTACACTGGCACCCACATAAAGTGAATATTGTACTGCTGGGCTATCTCGTTAAGAGAGTTACGGCAGTCTTGTGCAGATGTTGAATTCAATAATACTGATTGCAGGGACTTGATGACCTCCTGGCTGTCCACGAAGACAAGTGCTGGAGTATTATCCATCAGCCAGTCGGTCACTTCTCTAATTGCCATAATTTCCGCCTGATACACGGTACACTGACCACATAGTCGAGGAAAGGAGGACAACCCTAATTCCCTAGAGTAGACCTCGTAGCCTACCAGCTCATTCGTTTTCCACCCATCCGGTATGCCAGATGGGTCAACAATGAATAAACAGGTAGGCTACGGCATCACCTCTAAGGAATTATGGCTGTCCCTTTCCCGTAGACTACCTGATCATTGTTATGGGCATCACGCGGAAATATTGGATACTATACTCAAGGAGTTAATCTGAATAACATTAGATTATTTTTGCTGAGCACAAATTGGTTCGACAGAAAATAATATAGATATATCTCTCATCTTGGTACACCGGTGTGGGGTATCATATGGATTGAACACCTTTAAACTAATCAGGTCAATTTATAGGACCCAAAGTCGAAATTAGAATCTGAAAGATATGTGGTAACTCACCGCAACAAAATTTTCCGTCTGGAGATAAATGGCAAAATTTCTTACGAAAATTTCGCAAGAACTAAATACGGGGCTTAACCTAAGACCCAAAGTCGAAAGAAGAATGTGAATACAATTAAATTTGTAAAACGAAGTCATTCAATTATGCAAACGTATCACACCAGCGGCTGTAGTATAGTTTTGCATTCTATCATTTTAAATTTTATAAATAGATACGACTGCATCGAGCTCTTCAGCTTTACATGTAAACTCGTAACATTTCACAAATGCAAAAGAAACATGTTAACACTTACTTTTGACACTCATCGTATATTGTAATATAACTGCCTGTCAGTTCGGCGGTTGTGACGTGCAACTTGCACCCGTCGATGTAGAAATGCACACGAAAATGTTGCCAAAATCGAACAAGTGCTACAAATGGCATCTCCTTGCAGATACGAGTACTAGCACATGGTAAAAATGAAACGGAAAGGCTCAAACAAACTTTAAAACAAAAAGTTATCCAAACTTATGCGAAGATGGTGCATGCAGCATTCCTGGCCAAAGACAAATTTATCATCAAATGGCATGAAGAAACCACGAAGACGACAACGACGATTGGCAAAAGAGATGTGTAGTCACGTAACCCGTGTTAAGTGACATTGAAATGGAAAATGGACATATTTCATTTTCAAAATCAACTTTTGCCAAAAGACAAAAACATAACAACAAATCGACAAGAGAAGATGCCACCACATACAGACATGTATGGACGAGTATCCTCCAAGCCATCTGGTGTTTTAAGACACACACACAAGCAACAGTGTTGCAGTTGACATTTCCAATGATCAAAGGATATCGGGGAGAAATTTAACACACCTGATGCTCCACCACCCAGCTCGATGATGGTGACATCTAAACAGATTTGATGCATTTTTCTTATAACTCAAGCCATAAAAGAGAGGAGGACGACCTTTGGCTGTGAAAGATTTATACTTGTGGGAATATATTTTGGTTACTGTTTTTGTATGAAGGAATAAGCTACTGTGAAACACCTGTTGTGCATTAATAATGCTGACGTGCATCATGCTGGGTGTGGGGCCAACCTGGTAATTGCAATAGGTGTGTTTATGCTCAAGAAACGCAAAGGCCTATGAAATAACGGTCGAACTGTGAATTGAGAAAATATAATTTAGAAAACATGAATGAAATACATTTTAGAAATAATTCCAAAGATCCTCACATAAATAATAATGGTTAATTAACGTTACTTACACAAAGTTCAATGTCTTGTGTTAATTTATTTATATTTTTGAAAATTGAATGAACAAACGCATTAAATTGAAATTGTTCATAATTCAATAATGACCCCTGTCGTGAAGAATATTCCCCTCGAAATGTTTTGTTCACCAGAAAGTAAAGTGGGCAAATAAAAGAAAAAGACGAAAAAAATTTCTCATGAAATCCCATTTACAATAAGGAGCCTTTACTATTTTAAATGTGACTGAATGACTTTGATTTACCCACTTTATTTGTTCTGGGATATTTCTTTCAATGATTGTATCATAATTATTAAGAACAACTTAAAGTCAACTTGCTGAACAGTTCTCGGCGTATGAATCAAACCCTAAGTTTTTTTATTATAGCTGGAAATTTTTACAAAAAAGTTTCAAGTGTTTTCACTTGTCCTCTTTTATATAGCGTTTAAAAAAATAAAACAGAAAACCAATAATGCGGCATTTACACGGACTTAGATTAGAGCATTTCGAAGATTAACTTCGTGAACCCTCGCTAACCCAGAAGAATACTCATATAATTTTACGGTCTTAATCATAAAAAGTTATGATAAGTTTGAGAAATGATATATCATACAACAATCGTCTCTCAAAGCTCTCATAACTTTGTATTAATAAGGCTGTTAATCTATAAAAACTGAAGTTTAATTTTTACCCTCATTTCCAACAGGTGAACAATTTGATATACAACACTGCTACCTACCAACATAAAGCAACTATGGTATAGAAAAGAAAATTTACTCATGGAGTGGAATGATAACAAAGAAAACAAGTAAAGCGCGCTTTTCTCTGCCAAATTCCTCACTAATATTTCTCGTCTACCTAGATTCAATGGTTTTTGTTGGTACCAAAGTGGATGAATAGAAGTAGAGAAGAAAATGTACTCATGGAGTGGAATGGTAACAAAGAAAACGAGTAAAGCGCGTTGTTTCTCTGCTCTCTCTCTTACTCTCTTCGTTGAATATTTCAATACACGAGCAGTTTCTGATGTCATTGTATGTAACTATAGAAATTTCAACCATATTTAAATAAAATTACATAAAGTATGAAATAATCAGGTTATGACGCGGGAAAGAAATGCGTTTGAGTGAATCGCGTCGACTTTTTTCGTACTCTTCTTTTAGGGTTGCCAAATAGCGCCGGTTTTTTCTTCTCTACTTGTACATCCTTTTTCTACCAACAAATACAATTGAATCTAGGTAGACAAGAGCCAAAAGTGTGCAATTTAGCAACCGTCGTAAAAGAGAATCAAAAAGACGACACAATTCACTCAAACACATTGCTTTCTCGAGTCATAACTTGATTATTTCATACTTTATGTAATTTTATTTAAATATGGTTGAAATTTCTATAGTTAGATACAGAATAGATCAGACAACTGCTCGTGTATTGAAATATTCAACGAAGAGAGTAAGAGAGAGAGCAGAGAAACAACGCGCTTTACTCGTTTTCTTTGTTACCATTCCACTCCATGAGTACATTTTCTTCTCTACTTCTATTCATCCACTTTGGTACCAACAAAAACCATTGAATCTAGGTAGACGAGAAATATTAGTGAGGAATTTGGCAACCCTCGTATAAGAGAACCAAAAAGTCGACACTATTCACTCAAACGCTTTTATCTAGCGCGTCATAACTAGATTATATCATACTTTTTAGATTATTTATGTAATTTTACTTAAAAATGGTTGGAATTTGTATAGTTAGGTACAATAACCTTATCAAAAAACTGCACGTGTATTCAAATATTCAATGAAGAGTCTAAGAGAGAGAGAGCAGAGAAACGAAGCGCTTTAGAGTCCAAACCGAACCAGACACGCTTCAGATGATGACGGAAAAAATCTCTAGCGTCTAAACGAAATGGAAGAGAGAGCGTCTGGCGACTTCGGTTGATTTTTCTCTCTCTGCGTCGTATATATTTCCGGCTCTTTTCTGGAATTGTTTGGAAAAATAATATTATAGTTAAATGGGAATTAAATTGTTTGTACTGCATTTAAAAATATATTCACTTTTATTGTATTGTTTTTAACAATAAATTATTTTGAACCCTTTTCTTTAATTTTCGTTTGCACCATCGTTTGTATGTGTTGGTTTCTCTTATGATTTTCATGAACATGTGGCAACTTCATCAAGATTCTATTCTAGCGGCAGGTCGTCAGCCGCAGCGGATTTTCGTGACGATTTTTCCCTGCCATAAGAAACCTATGTAGAATAAACGTCGTCGTCTGTAGCGTGTTTGATTATGTTTAGACTCTTACTCGTTTTTTTATTTGCATTCCATCCATGACTAACAACTTTCTCTACTTATTCTCTATTCATTCTCTTTGGTACCAAAAAAAAATTAACTATAATATAAACATACACAAAAAGTTTACTGTTTGACAGACCGAATCTGATCGAAAACAGTTTCTCTCTCGCGTCATATCTTGATTATTTCATACTTTTTGCATAGGTTACGAAATTTTACTTCAACATGGTTGATATTTGTATAGTTATATACAATAACACTATCAAAAAGCTGCTCATGTATTGAAATATTCAATGAAGAGAGTAAGAGAGAGACCAGAGAATGGCTAGGGTTTCATTCGTTTTGTTTGTTGGAATTCGAGTGAAGAGAAATTTTGATCGTCACTTGTACATCGTTTTTTGGGTCGTCGATCAAGAAGTCTTTGTTGTATCTATTCATAAACATTGTTATAACTATTTTACAGTCAACAGTTTTTTATTTATTGGTAACCCTGTTACAATCCTGTTTCCGGGTTACCAATACACAAAAAACTAATAGATGTATCATAAATTCCTATTGATTTATTTTAATTTTCAATGATGTATGATTTTTAAATTTGAAATGATTTATATTAAATTTCATATAAATTTCTCAATTTCGATTGTTATTTTTATAACCTCATCATCGTTTGATACAGAAATACATAAATGTAACGTATAAATAGATGTAGTCGCATGAGACCCAAGGTACGACTATCTTTTCACTAAATTCGTTTTGGGATTTTTGGCCTAGCTGATCAACAAGATAAGTGGCGTAAAGCTTTACCGATAACTATTGAATTATTGATCCTCCCATACAAATCGACACATTACGTACAAAATAATGCTTATAAATTTATTCAAGCTCAAGACCTTTTTAAATAATATAAAGCTTATTATCTTTATATTACTTTCAAAAAAGTCGAGCATAAAAATGTTCCAATGATACCAAGGCTGTCTGTATAGCTATTTCGGATCTTGCCAAGATCTTCATCAGCAGACGTTTTTGGTATGTTTTTGGTGAATTCTTCAAAAATATATATCCAGAAACACTCATCATATTAATGAGAATTCCTTTATATACCCGTTTGAAGAATACCAAGCACTACCATTGGAACACCTTCATGCACAAATATTTTTATCATGCCGTAAAACCATTGGTTTTAATCAGACATGATTTGTTGCCATCAAGAATATTATTGTTTCAAGCTCAAATGTTTCCAGATAAAAATAGTTGTGCATGAAGGTGTTCCAATGGTAGTGCTTGGTATTCTTCAAACGAGTATATAAAGGAATTCTCATTAATATGATGAGTGTTTCTGGATATATATTTTTGAAGAATTCACCAAAAACATACCAAAAACGTCTGCTGATGAAGATCTTGGCAAGATCCGAAATAGCTATACAGACAGCCTTGGTATCATTGGAACATTTTTATGCTCGACTTTTTTGAAAGTAATATAAAGATAATAAGCTTTATATTATTTAAAAAGGTCTTGAGCTTGAATAAATTTATAAGTATTGGAAAACAGACCGAATAAAAATTCCCGTAAGGGAAATGATGTACAAAATAATGTTTGTTCTAAAACTGTTCTCTGGGATATGTGATAGGTTTCAACTCCGATATTCTTTAATAATCTGTAGATGTTTACTTATCCGAATAAAACTGGGAGGTTATCACGCCCATTGTGGTACCTCCCACACAAAAGCCTGGATGTCCGTCCGGTTTGTCGATAAAATAAATCGCTGAAATCTTATTGAAATTTGTTACTGACAATTTTTCATCAAAACCAAAAATGGACAACCATTCTTGTACTTCCCTTGCAAAATATTGGTGACTTTCCGGTTGATCGACACGATATCTTCCTGAAACCATAACGGATATTAATGAAACTTGGTACTGGGCAATGTTTCGCTAAAAGCTACTTTGTACTTTGTAAATGGAGAAAGTTTCGACGCACATTTTCCGTCATCGACACGATATCTTCCTTAAACCACAACGGATATTAATGAAACTTGCTACTGGGCAATGTTTGCCAAAAACTAATATAGAATAGAGAATGGACAAATTTGCCTCCCCCGTTTTTTGTACCTCCCTTTTATAAATTGAGCGCCTTTCTAAGTGATATCTCTGGTAAACCACAACCGGTCTTAATGAAATTTGGTACTGGGTAATTTTTTGAAAACAGATACTTCATTATTAAAAATTTACAACTTTGCCACGCCCATTTTCGTACCACCCATGCAAATGTTGGACGATTTCAATTTTTTACCTATTAGTCACGATAAATCCCCAAAAACACAACAGATCCTAACTAAATTTGGAAGTAGATAATATTCTGCGCTATGTTACTCCGCTATTAAAATGGATGTCTTTGCCACGCCCAGTCGGAATAAATAAAGAATTTTCAATGAATTTCAAACACAACGGATGACCTAGAGTGAGGTTACGTTTAAGTCATTTCACCCGACTGATATTTCTGATTCGAATGCTGCGGAAAATATAACCTCCTTATTCAGAAAAAGTCGTCTCTCAAACCTCTCCTAGCTTTTTATGAATAAGGTCGTAAATATTTAAATTCTGAACTTTGTGTAGTCATAGTCATTTGAAATGGAGTGTATATTCCAATGATAATCACACACGCACACACACATCATCATTACATTTGTCTATCACCTGGCAGTTTAATGGACCATTTTTGGGTATAATATTTTTGCTCGAATCTCGAACAAGGTCAAGATAAAACACATACACAGTTAGTTGTATACCATAAATAGGGTGGCCCAAAAATACAATCTTTTGCGATAGATAAGAATAAGAATACTTAAGAATATTCTTAAGAACACTTGATATTCTGAAAGAGAGTTTCCGTTCTTATGATTATTATGTGTTCGAATTTCAAAGACTGCGGGCCGGAATTTTGTGACACTGCATTCAAGATAGTGCTATTGAAAATTTGAGATAAATGCCACACGCGAAAATCCTTATATTTCAGTAGATTTTCAAGAACATTTAGAAATTATTACACGCTAAGAATCTGTCTTTAGCTTGCCGCAAATATGCTATACTTGTGCCCAAACACATTGTGTTTGCTATTCAATATAACATGTTTGAGACACAATGATTAATAGGTAATAATATATGTGTTTGAGACCCAAATGCGGCTTTTTTTGTTGAAAACCGCTAAAATGAAATAAGAGACAGAAACAAAAAAGCAGCAGATCTTCAATTCATGAAAACAATGTTTGCAAACATGTACATGTTTCCTGCAATATGTTGCCGGGCCGATATTTTTCAGCGTGAATGAGGGCGTATAATAATAAACTGGGAAGAATCTAACAACTTTGGTTGTTAATATTTTGTTGGCGTTTTCTCATAAAATACGTCTAAATGAATGTTCAATTTGGACACAAGATGCTTTTAGCGGAATATTTGGATGTAATCAACAAAATGAAATGAATGTTGACCAAGATCAGCCTACTTTTCAGCAGTATTATTTCATATCCAGTGACACAATATTCCTCTAAGCACTTCTATTAATTTGTACATTTTATTTTTTCGTACAAACATCGGTCGCCCTAATGTAGTCGTATATAAATGTCTGATGTATCCCTACCCTGACCAAAATTGTAGAGCTACAATCATGAAGTTTGTAAAGTATGTATGTGCGTGAGGTCAGATGAATATGAAATTTTAGTACGAAGTTCGCAATTTTTTAGTAGTATTGTATAGTTTGGCACTTTTAGTTTACTGTTTACATACTAAATTATACTTTTAGGTAAACTTTTGTTTAAATATGCAATAAACTTTTAGGAACGAAGTTCCTTATCGCAAGTTGCGGAATGGGGGCTAAATGGAAAAAAATTAAACAACTTTTCTTAACACTATTATCCTACAACCCAGTATTAGCAACTATATTTGGTACATTTGTTTTGGTTTGTGTCTAGACTAACATATGTTGGGAAATTTCCTGTTTAATGGGAAGTTTTCTAGGTGGAGCCTGTAACCAATATTTAGTATATATTGTAGTTTTGAAGTTCTACAAAAATGATCGCCATAAAATTTCACTATATGTATCCGAACACTCCAAAACACAAATCTTAGCCCAAGTGGTAGATAATAAGCAAATACTAACTGCCTTCTAAGGGTTAATAATGAATTTTGTCATTTTGCTGTTTCCATTAAAAATAGTCCACATAATACAATGAGTTTTGTCATATTTCATCTTTTATCTAGCACTTGGGCTAAGATTTGCGTTTTGGAGTGTTCGGACACATATAGTGAAATTTTATGGAGATCACTTTTGTAGATTTTGTAGAGATAAAAATTATGGTTATACGTGACAGTTAGAGGGTTAATTTGTTCCATAAAAATGTTTATCTGAATGTTTTCTATAAAACTTCTGAACATATTTTGTACCTCAGAAGTAAGGAACCCATAATTTTGCATGCCGATATGTTGCAGGATAGTTCCGAGGGGCGGAAACTTTGACCCGACCTAAAAAAAAATTCTGATCAGATCTGGCAAAACGCCGATACACGTATATTTTTTTTTAGATCTTTCTACCAGAATCCGTTGACAGAACCCCATCATTTTGAAAAAAATCTAATTTTGTCTCACAGTGTAATTGAACTGCATCACCAGTTTTTTGAGTTACAATTACGGTTTCATACAAATTTTTATTTATTTTGACCAATACAGAGGATTTTTGTTTGATTTTTCGATTTTGACTCACTTTCGACTGCCACTAATTTCATTTTGGTAGGTTGTGGCGCCAAATTGTCTTCAACTAAATTGTTCCAAACGTTTTGAACTTTAACTTTTGGAAACCAAATTTACCTCTAAAACCAGGCTTTTGTGGCTCTTTGATTCAGAACATCGGCAGTCACTTCGCTTAGTGATGGTACTATCGAGTACTTAGCCATGAAAAAAGCTTCTCCAATACCGTTCAGAAACGGTATAAAACTGTAGGTCCCAATCAGTGAGTATAAAAACTACAAAGCGCACATCTCACTGTTCGTGAGAAGCTCTCCCAATTCCTGCATGTGGTGTTATGGGACACCATTTACTCATATCGATTTTCAATTATCAAATTCCACTCAATTTTCAATTTAACTTAATTTTACTTTTCTACACTGGAAAAAATTTTTTGAATAAAAAGACTTATGGCCAGTTTCACAGTTGAAAATTCTCAATTTAAATGTACGTTAAATGCCCGATGCTTGTCATTTAATATGAAAATTTGTTGTGAGCTTTTAAATGACGAGTGTGAAACTCGCCCTTGGTTTAATAGGGCTTTGCGCCAAAGAATAACAATGAAAAACTGAAAAAAATACAATGGTTAAAAATTTACTTTCTCCTACTTTTTTATGGGTTATGCGGTGGTGCAATGGTAGTGTGCGTAGCTCTTGTGCATTAGGACGTGGGTTCGATCCCTGCTCTGACCACCTTAAATTTCTTTCGACGGCGCTCACCTCGCTTAGTGACAGCGACTCTATCGAGTACATAGCCATGGAAAAGCTTCTCAAAATACCGTTCGAAAACGGGGTAAAACTGTAGGTCCCAATCATTGATTGTAAAACTAGAAAGCGCACATCTCACTGTTTGTGAGAAGCTCTCCCAATTCCTTCATGGGATGTAACGGGAAACCATTTATTTAAATATTTATTATCAACGTTGACCATTTCCTCCAATCCGCTGGATGTTCTGCTTGTCGCAACCGTTAATTTTGTCTTGTCCTCCTTCCACTTTTGCTGATTCCTTCTCAATTTTCGAAAATACTGCAGTAACTTCTCGCAGATTTCGAACAATGATGTCATCAGCATACGTGAGCGGCGTGTGATTCTGCTGCTGATAGTTTTATTCGCATGGACTGCAGCTTTTCTAACAATTATCTCAATTAAAATGTTGAAGAGATCGCATTAGGCCTCGCCTCGTACCAAATAGTTCGGTGAGATCTTTTCAGAGTATTTCATGTCGGTCAGTGTCATTCTACAAAGTCGTGTCAGCTTAGCAGGATGACCAAGCTCCGACGTAACATCGTATAATTTTCCCCGTATCGGGCTATCGAAGGCAGCCTTATAATTTATAAAATTTCTCAGTCAGTAAAACATATTCATGGCAGCAATGCAACATTCATCGCAGCAATGAAACATATTAATCTCAGCAATGAAACCATTTTCATAGCAGCGATGAAATTGAACGCAGGCTCTCTGTCATGGAAAATATTCGTTGAGGCGACGAACAAATGCATTCTTGTGACGAAGCATTTTCTTAAAGTGTAGCGACTCTTATTTGACTGGAAATACTTGTCATCCAAAAAAAATAACATCAACCTTTATTAAGTTAATCCTAGTTCTGAATCGCTCTCGCCATTTTACCCAGATGTCTAACTAATAGTTATTACCCACATGTTGGTGTACAAGATTTTTTTCGCGCAAAAATCGTAATCAAACCTCATGTCATTGTGGGTAGGTAATGCATGAGTATTTACATACTTACATATATACCTAGTATGTAGGTTCATACGTACATATATGTATGGTTATATATCTATGACAGATCTAAAAATATATAGCATAAATCTACGCACTTGTTAATATATATCTACATGTGTTTGTTCATATCTTCTGATAGATGTAACAACAGCCAAGTGTTGTAAGTAATATAATGATTGCAGGTGATACGTATGATGGCAATTTACAGTTGTGTTCAGTTCAGTAGCAAAACAATGTCACATAATTCATTTTATGAATAAGGTAAAATTAGATTAGATCCCGTCTATAAAAACAGGAATAGGACGATACCCGGGAAAGCTCGTCATAAATCGAGAGAAGTTGTCAGCTAAGCCAAAAGCTTAAATTTTCGATATGATTACGTCGAGCCAGACTCTGTCAAACGCTTTGGAAATATCGACAGCCACTACCTTACTCTCACCAGTCTATGCACACCACTGTTCCGGGAGGAACACTATCAGATCACACGTTGACCGGCTTCTGCGGAAACTATACTGTCGATCACTGAGTATGCCGTTGAATTCGAGATCATTCACGAGATGGTAGTTAATCATGCGTACCAACAATTGCATGGAGAATATTGCAATTGATCGGTAGGGATCGGCTGTACATTGGCAACCATCCTACGCGAAGAGAAGATACCTGCAATGAATAAGAGGCTGAAGAGAGGCGAAATGGGCGAGCAAGCTTCGAAGAGCACATTTTTAAAACAATTGCCAGAATTGTATCCAGTCCTGGGGATTTATTTACTTCGAGCAAGAACTCTCTTAACTCCACGTGTTCGAAAATATATCTCCGACAATAAGCTACATACCCCTTTCAGACCCATAACGAAAATATGCTCTCATTTTCACAAAAGTAAAGATTTAAAATTTTTCTTTTTACAGACGTTTAAAATTTAATTTTGAAAATTTTTTCACAATCATGAATTTTAGAAACAGGACCTGACACGTTTGTGTATTTTGGCCATTTTCATGTAAAATAATTATTATTTTTCGAAAGGAACCAAGCACAATTGTATACTTTGGTCGTTTAGTGGTAAAATAAATTTCATATTATAGTAAAAAGGATTCATTTTATTTCAATTTTATTTAACTTAAAAATCAAAAATAAATTAGTTTAATAACAAAACAAAACAAAAATCAAATAAATAAATTATGCACTAAAAAATGTAGCGTATAAATAAATTGGTATAAAAGCAAAAGAAATTCAATAAAACTTGAATTATTTAACGAGATAATATGTTTTATAAACTTAAGACTAAGATATAGGAACATTGTGATTCATTTAAAACTGGAATTAACGTTTGGTATGATATTCCTTAAAACAGTCCTTGTCTTTCGCAAAACCCTTGTTCTGCCCTTGTTCTGCTTTCACAGAACGTGTTCCGACATCTTTTTACGGTTCCATCTACAAATTGGGACCAATGGTCATAACGGTCGTATCTGATGTCATCTGGAGCATTGTGAGGACGGAATTTTGTTCCGTGAAAGTCATGAAGTAACTCTAAAGGTTCAGCTATTTCTGGAGGAGCTTGTTTGTACTTAGCCAGCACTTCTCCTATTTCTAATTTGAAAGTGAGGAATGTTTTTATGTTTTTCTTCGGAACACCAACTATTCTTGCATCATTTCTGTATTCCAGCCAGCTGTTGTATCGATATTGAAAAAAAAACTTTGACTGGCCATTTCTTAGTCTTCATGCTGATGCGGTAGTATTCCATCATTTGATCTGCTGTATCCACGCCACCCATTTTTGAATTATACAATTGAATTACCGCAGGTATTGGGACTGGCAAATAGCTTTCTAGTTTTTATCCAAAGTTCTACTTCGCCAACCGGGTCCTTTCCACATGCAGTTGAAGCAATCGTTACACATTTTATGTCACATCACTTTACAACAGCAACTTCGTCGTCTTTAACGAATTGAGTCATACTACCACGTTCCATTTGCTTGCCTGACGGAAAGTTAACTCTTTTTCCTAGCCGATTTCCCATAATAGTACCAGTTGCTTTAAAACCATTCTCTTCAAGTTTTACCATTAGATGTATTGTTGTGAAAAATCTATCAAAATAAAGAAAACTGCCTTTGGGTAGGAACTTGGTTAATTTCAACACAATTGATGGTCCATGACCCAGTCCACTATCAGTAAATGTACCAGCCTCTTGAAACATTTCCAAGTCAACGATTAATCCTTCGGAAGTAGCCCAAACAAGATTTTTCAAACACACCGGTCGTGGCTTTGATCTTATGACTTGTCTTGCTGGACATCTGCCAGTAAATGGGACCATTTGCTCATCAATTGAATCAGATGTAACATTCGTATCTAATTGATTGCAACGATTCCTTATTAAATCAATTACTGGTTGCACTCTCCGAAGCTTGTTCGTTGCATTGGGCATTTGACTGTCAACAAAGTGAATCATATTTCTCAGCCTAAAGAAAACTGGTTTTTATGAGATGCTCTCCCCAATCCCTTCATGGGATCTAATGGGAAAACTAATATTTTCGAGAAATCGTAGATTCCAATTGAACTGTTCTGCCCAACGGGCACTTTCGAATATAATATGGATCGCTTTGCGACTATTCCCGGTTGTGTGGCTCGAATGGGAAAGCTAAGAGTGATTGTGGATATTAAAATCACTAGCGATACTAATTTCGTTACTCGAACAATCCTCCAAAGATTTAGAAATTCAATCGGAAAGAACGTCGAACGCATACAAAGAAACCTCCCTTCCATAGTTGGGGCTGCAGACTGTGCGATTTGATACAATGCCATTTGCAAAAATGGAAGCATTTTCCAATAAGACGATACTTATTGACCACACACCTTGTAACAACTCTCTTATGCAGTTTACATATGCGACTTATCATCTATCGAAGATCCCTATGTACCAACTTACACTGGAAAATTAATTATTTTAACATAAGAACAGAGAGCTTCTTCCCTTGTTTCACCAGATCACGTTGCATCAAAATCACTAACGAAATATTCTTTAAAATATAGTCACGAGTCACGTTTATTCTGTATCTGTTTACGGCACAAATATTAAAATAAAATTAACAGTTGCCGCCATTGGGTGATATAGGGTGATACATTTTGAGCCACCCTGTATGTGGATGTCAAAATTATCAAACTGTCAAAAATTTGGGTGCCAAACAATTATCAAATAATTGTGTTCGTACGATATAAAGTCTCCACAACTTTACAAAATCAACCCTGTAACTGATGTTAGGCATGAAATTTTCGAAATGAGCTGAATTACAAGCAAATGAAAAGTGGGTGATATATTCAGATCACAAAATGTTCTCCATTTCGGAAACACGTTCACATATCTTATGGTAGCGAACATTTCATTTAAGGTAAATACTACACGCTGAAAAATCTGTATCTTTGTTGTTATTTGGATGCAAATATAAAGAGCGTTTAGAGCTTGTAGCAAATATATTATACTTGTGTCCAAACACATTGTATTTACTATTCAATATTACATATTTGAGACACAATGATTAATATGTTTGAGACACAATGATTAAATTATTATATGTATGTGTTTGCGAACCAAATATATCTGTTCTTGTGATACAGATATAGCTGTTTTTGTTGCACTATTTATGCTCTCTCAGCATGAGAATAAAAGAGAGGCAATGAGAGAGTCTATCTTGTAAGTGTGGATCTGTATTTTTGCATTATTCTCTCAGTCAGTGATTCATAAATATTCCTGAATTTGCGTGTTAATTGCAGATGAAGTCAGTGTTTCTTATTTTGGCTGATGTATTTCTATCCTTCGGACAGAGGATATCAAAAGCGCTTGGTCAGTGAAAAAAGAATAAACGACGGGTCGGACGGTTAAATGGTGTGTGATGTTGCCTTGGTTTTTGTGTATATGTTTCGCATATATTTATGTGTGCCACCAAAGTGAGAAATGTTTTGAGGAAAGAAACTGGAAAGCCCTTTGTCTGTCCCTGCCTTTACTGATAAAATCGGTTCGGCGGACCATTTATTAAATCAGTATAATAAAAAAACAAGTAGTAGCTTGCATGAATTAGATTGTATATGACTATATTATTTTTGTACCAACTCATAGTGATATCCAACACATAGCTGAAACCTTCTGAAAAGAAACACGTGGGAAACAACAAAGAAAGGCGAAGCAAAAGAACAGCAGATTCTCATTTCATGCATTCGATGCATTCAATACAAGTAAATGTAAAAGGGACTTTTTAAATCTTTTAATTTTTTGTATTAATTATTTATAAATTATATAATTATAAAATTAATTATAATAAATATTACTATATTGAAATCAAAGAAGAATATCGTTTCTAAATATTATTATGTTTGGGACGATATACCCATATGTTTTCACGTAAGTAACGGGTATTTCAATAAGAGCGCTACAGATACCAATGAAATTCTTTTTTGCATGGCCACCACCGGCACGCTTGCAGAAGTCCAGACGCTGAACCCAATTTTCGACGGTTTTCAAGCATAAAGCGCCCGATACTGCTGCAATTTCACGTTCGATATTCGTACGAAGTTCATCAATCGTCGCTGGCTTGTTGGCATAGACCATAGACTTGATGTAGCCCCACAGGAAATAATCTAACGGCGTCAAATCGCACGACCGAGGCGGCCAATCGACTGGGCCATTTCGTGAGATAACACGTTCACCAAACTTGGTTTCCAATAAATTGATTTTGGCATTCGCTGTGTGGCTTGTGGCGCCGTCCTGTTGGAACCACATGTCCTCCAAGTCCATATTATCCAATTGGGGCCAAAAATATTCGGTTATCATTGAACGGTAGCGATTCGCATTCACAGTAATGTGCCGGTCTTGATCATCACGGAAGAACTACGGCCCAATGACGCCGCCGGCCCATAAACCGCACCAAACCGTAATTTTTTCGGGATGCAATGATGATGATGCACTGGCACGTGAACATTTTGTGCCGTGCCAGTGGATTCAAATGTTTCCACTAGACGCTCAATTGTTGATCTGGTAGGACGATTATGACGACCATAAATTGGACGTAGCGCTCTTAAAGTTGAGGCAACTGACTACAAATTTCGGTAGTAAATTTTAATAATTTCGACTCGTTGTTGGCTCGTATATCTTTCCATGATGAAATGGCAAACCTTACTGAAGAAAAATGTCAAAAGAGCGGGAAAAAATATGGCGTCGTTTGCTGTCCCTATCGATTTACTTTTGTAGCGTCTCTGTTGAAAAACCCTTTATATGCAGGTTTGGGGGAAACACGCGAATGCTTCTACGCAAGTATATGGATGTTTGGGATGAAGAACGCATATGTTTCCACGTAAAAACGTACATGTTTGCCAGTAAACATGTTACTGTTTACATTTAAATACAAATGAATTTGGGACTTGCAAACATATGAATGCTTGAAGTGTGTTCCAAACATATACATATTTCCTGCAGAATATGTTGGGAGAATATGTTAGAGAGGCCGTTATTTTTAAGGCGTGTATATATAAAATATATAAACACATAATTAATTTTAAATAAATACTAACTACCTCAAGACATTTTTGACTAAACTCGTGCTATTATGCATGATTTTTTCTTCGAAATTTTTTTCTACTTCCAAAGAACCAAACTAAAAGTCATCAGAATTCAAAACATCGATACGCAAAAACAAAATGCTTATACTTCAGAATCGGCACTTTGTTGATTGTGTTTGTACGTGCAGTTAATGCTGCTCTTTCACAAATCACCACTGTAGCTGTCCACCAAATGTATGTCTATGGTACAGTGTCAGTAGTATTGTTTGTTAGGTTGTACTATTTTTTTTTCTACCATTGTTTTATTGCTGATGTTTATGTGGCTGTCGTTATTGTTGTTATAGCTGTTGATTTTATTGCTTTAAAGTTGTTGTTATGTTTAAACCCGCATTAATTGTTAATACAGAAAGTTTTTGTGTTGTTGTTTTGATGTTTTCAGATGTTGGTTGGACGTTTGTTTCACTTGCCAAATTTTGTGTTTCAAATATCGTACATCCGATGATGATTATAATTACACCGCAGCATTATTGTAGATGAACAACGTATGGCAGATACGTAACGTAACACGTAATGACATGTGAACAAGTCAGATAAATCAGCTACGTGTGTGTTTGGATATGAGTGTTCACGTAAACATACATAGTACATCAGTTAAGATCATATTTATTAGTGGTAGATACATTGTTTTGGTAATATGTATTTCTGTAGAATTACCTCATTCTAGGTCTGTTACATTCGCAGTAATATAAAGTATTATTGGGTCAATGAACTCGCCACAGAATTAGGTAAGAGCCAGAATATTAATACGGTCTCTGTAATGGATATATTTTGCGAACGCGTTACTTCTCTTGAGGGGATCGTTGTATTACAGTCACGAAAAAAGCAGTGAAACATACAATTTGTCTTTATAGAATTAAACATATGATGGATAATAAGAATTTGTCAAAATCAGTCGGTTGGTTTAAAATAGGCGTGACCTACGAGTATCATATAATATTTAAAAAGTTTGATATATTTTTCAGTCTGTGTGGTTCTGGTTGTTCGACGCGGTAGCTGCCATAAACAAACAACCGCTCTTCATGAAATTCGATACTGAGAAATATTGTGTAAAACGCCATAGTGTAATTGAGAATGGAGGATTTTAACACGTCCGTTTTGGTACCTCCCATAGAAATTCCGAAGGGATATGTGGCTAATAGACACAATAACTCCCGAAAAACTGTAGATCCTAATTAAATATGGTATTAGACTATTAAGTCGATAAATAAATACCCCCCTAATACAGGGTAAACCTGCTTAGAAGTTGTTGGCGGCCTCAGCACTAGGATCGGATGTGGTGGTCTAATGAATCATTCGTCGTAAATTACAATCATTAAATTACAATCATCAATAGATTCCGTGAAAAAACATCCCCCCTCGATAATGACATTACACAACGGTTTATGATTGGTACCTGGAATGTATGGGACCCGAACAGGTTAGACGAGTTATGGAATGCTAGCCCTAGAAGAAGTGCGCTGGCTTAAAATGAAAAATAAATGGTTTCCCATTACATCCCATGAAGGGACAGGGGAGAACTTCTCACAACCACTTAGCTGTGCGCTCTCCAGTTTTCACTCACTGATTGGGACCTACAGTTTTACTCCGATTCCGAACGGTATTTTGAGAAGCTTTTTCATGGCTATATACTTGATACTGTCGCCGTCACTATGCGCGGTGACCGCCGCCGAAATAAATTTTAAAGTGATCAGAGCAGGGTTCGAACCCAGGATCTCATGTACAAGAGTCGCGCACACTAACCATTGCACCACCGACGGCGCTGGCTTAATAGTGGCAAATCTGAATTACCATCTGGGGGTCGATTCTGGTTATGTGAAACTGTGAAATGAAAAAAATCTCCAGTGTTAATTTAGGTACAAGAATTATCACTGAAAAGTTTTCACAGAACCAGCATCCACCCCCTGGTCACTGTTTTATAAACTCCGAAAATGATACGCAAGGTATAAACGGAATCGACCTTCTTCTTCTCCTAGGTCTAGAAATGCTGTAATATGTATCATACAAGGCTATATCCGATCGCGTCGTCATTGAGAGTTTAAATTCGAAAATCCTCAGGTACGAGCGCCGACCGGATATTATTGGCGGCGGGGGCTGATCTAGGTTTCGATCGTTTCGAAGTTTATATGTTTACGACTTTCTTCGAGACGTTCGATATCCCTCGATCCTATAATGTTTTTCGCAGGGGGTTCCGGTGAAACAGCTGTTCGACCTCCTAGCCGGAAATTTTATACAGATTAGATTCTGAAGGGGAATGAGCGATAGGCGAAATGAAAAAACTGACTTTAAGTTTGATGTTATTGGCACGTATGACTTTTGTAGTAACTTTCTAAGCAATAAATAAGTTTGGATTTTAACGAACACAACAATTTTCTTTCACTGGAACGAAGTTCCTTATCGCACGTTGCGGGAGAGGGGCTAAATGAAACAAAATAAACACTTTTTTAACACTAGTATACTAGAACCCCGAGTATTATGCTTTGGTACTTTTGATTTGGTTTGTGTCTAGACTAACATATGTTGGGAAATTTCTTATTTAATGGAAAGTTTTCTAGGTGGAGCCTGTAACCAATATTTAGTATATATTGTAGTTTTGAATCCAATAAAAAGTAAATTTAGAAAAGCCAAAGAGAAAGAAGTTTAAAAAAAAACATTTTCTTAAATAAGTGCCTTTACTTAAAAAAAGTAAATTTTCTCATAAAAGAAAATACCTATTCATATTCTTAAACAAAGTAAATTTCTTAAAAAAATACCTTATTTTAAAGAAGTACCTTTGTTTAAAAAAAAGGAAATTTCTTACAAAAAGTACATTTTCTTAAAAAAAATTATTTTTTTTTTAATTAGTAAATTTTCTTATAATATTAGATTTTCTTACAACAAATTCCCGTTTTCTTAAAAACTGCCTTTTCTTTAAAGAGTACCTTTTTTGTGAAACAAAATAACTTTCTTGAGGCAAGTACACACTCTTAAAAATGTACGTATTCTTGAAAAAGGATAAATTCTAAACAAAATTTTCATTTCTTCGTACCAGCCGGGTGTCCCCTGACACCTCATACGAATTCTGGCATAAATAAAAACTGTATCAAAACTGTCGTTACCCCAGTCACGACGAGAATTTGGTGAATCTAACACGCTTATGCACACTCTTTATATATAACTCTATGGTTTTTCGATACCACACCCTCAATTAAGAATAAAAAATTCAACAACATTTTTCGATAACTCGCTTAATTATCGAAATATCGGCATTTGGAATTTAGACAAATCTAAATAATATTGAATATCTTAAGAAATGAAAAAAATATGCCGAAGCCGGCAATACAGGCAACCCAGAAAAGAAAATCTCTAAGCTCATCTACGCTGCAAGCTTTAATAAACAAAAAACTGACTAAAACTGACAAGGCAAGTGTTGTTAATCCCGGCTATAGGCTGGTCACGCAAGACGCTTTTACCCTTGTCAAAAGGGAATCTTGACTATGAGTACTACGATGACTACTGGAGGCACTATTGCCGTCAAATCCAGTTTCTGTTTAATTTATTCTATATATCAGGAAGTATACACCACCTATTTTTTATTTAAGCGGTCAACAGACTTGTCATTCATGAGCATGAACATCAGCTATCGGTCATGTTTATTGCCGGGTTATCGCCCTTCTTGATACCATATAAGAATATAAACTTTCAGTTGTTTGCATCATTATCACGTTCATAAAATTTGTTGGTAATATTTTTTCAAATTCATCAGTGAGATAAAAAGTTATCGACCAAGCTCATGCTCATGAATGACAGGTCTGTGGTTCGCTTTACCTAATTAAATATCAGTACTTACTCAGAAAAGTAGTACTCAGAAAAGCACATAAGTCGTTTTTCCTGTTCGGCACAGATATGTATATCCGGTGCTTTAAGGGTTATTAGGCCAAACCATAATAAAGCGATTTATTTCATCTTATTTATTCGGCTTACTTCGGAAAATTACACTACAAAAAATCATCTGTTCAAGCGAAATAATAAACAAAATTCTCGATTTTTTAAAACTGTAAACTTGATAGCTAAGGGAGTTATCGATAACTTGTGTTTAAAACATTCCGCTTATTTGGAGGTATTCTGTAAAAATAAGTTATTAGATTGAGAAACCTTGGATACCGCACTATTGTCAGCCACTGCCTTCTTGTTAAGCCAGCAATGGCGCATAGTGGTTCAGAATCGAATTGCATCGGCCAAAATTCAATATCTTTTAATTTAGTAAACTTTTTAAATTCTGTAAAATGCTGATAGTAGGCAAAGAGTCAATGCTTATTTGGAGATATTTGAATAAAAAATCGAACAATCGAATATATTTTAGAAAATATTCCAAAGTTTAGTTTTTTACAGTGTTTTATTTAACTTGCTTTGTTGTCTGTCAGTCTGTATTGTTCAAATCTAGTAACTCATTTTTAACACAGTTGCAGTTGACCAATCGAACTAAAATTTTGCACACTTGTCAGATTTGGATGACAATACATGAATATGAAAAAAAAATTAAAACATTAAAAATTTATTTACTAAAAAATTAAAAATAAAAAAAAAATTAAAAAAAATTAAGTTACAGTGTTTTATTTATAAATGCACTAAAAACTAGAAAATAATTTTTCTCTTAGCCTCAATAAGTATATTCTTCTTCATGATGAGGTTGTACAATGGTCCGCCTACTTAGCACTTCAACAACAATGGTCTAGATACTTTCAATAAAGAGCGTAATTAAAATTAATTAGTTAATTAATTTTCTAGGAATCTCTCAAATAAAACGCTTGCATTTAAATTAAAAATACCAACTACCGACCAATTGCAATATTTTCCAGGCTCTCGCGCATGATGAACTACCATCTCGTGAATTAACTCGAGTTTAACGGCCTACTCAGTGATCGGTTCCTGCAGATAAAGGTATTCAGGTGATCTGATTGCGTTCCTCTCAGAACAATAGAGTCGGTCCGTGCATAGATTGGGTGAGAGTAAGGTCTACAACATTTGATAGGGTCTGGCACGACCCACTCATATCCAAAATTATAGCTTTTGGCTTAGGTGATAACTTCTCACGATTTATTTCGACCTTTCTCGGTGATCGTTCTATTCGTGTTGTTATAGACGGGATCTCATACAATGAGTTTCAAATAAATAAGGGGTGTCCTCTCACCTTCTCTCTATCTATTTTTCATCAAAGTCCTACGTGGTGGAACTGCTACATCATCGGCCTAGTCAACATCGTCGGCCTAGTCTTTCCGAGGTACAAGCAAAGTTGGTCTCTGAGTGGAGTCGGGTGATTCGGGTCGAGTTTAATGCACGTAAGACACACTGCTGCATAGTTTCGCACAATTGACCCATCTCTGTCATCGATTTTTATTGGTGGGGTATATATTGAAGAATCGGAAGCTCTTGGTGTTCTGGGCATTAAAATACAGTGTGATATGCGCTGGAATAAACATGTTTTTAATCCTCCGCTGACCGACAAGGTCCCTAGGGACCTTTTAGGTTTTTAAACATGCACCATTTCAAAACGGCTACACCGAATAGGGCGATACTCAATGACATTTATATATGTAATGTCTTAAAGGGGTTTTTCTTATTTTGAGACAATTTCTACACAGTGTTATAATCAGCAGTAGGATTAATACATTTATTACGTGAATGACGTACTAGGTCCCCAGGGACATTTTATGAGCTTCTTATATTTTCCCCGTTTTGTTTCTGTATTTAAAAATTTCAGTAACCGTGAGAAAAGAAACGAAAAGTAAGTAATTACAACTACTTTTGTCATAACCGTGAGCTAAAACTAACTCACGTATCCATCTCAAGTAAATAAATGTAAACAAGAAACAGCTGTAACCAACAGCTGTATTTGACTGGGGATCAGATGGATACAAAAAACATGTGTAAAGCCATGTAACTGAGTTTGTTATTAGAAAACGTGTTGCTTTTTGTGAAAATATGAGTGATTGGCATAATTTTGATCTGATTTTAAACCGTCGTACACGATTTCAAAACCTGAGTGCGATCGAACAAGACGCAGCATTGGAAAACTTTAGCAGATATTTGGAACAGGACGATGAGGAACCTGAACTATTTGAAGATGGAGTTGAAAACGATGATGCTGATTATGAACCAGAGGATGCTGCGGCTAACGTCGAAGGCGAACTGAATATCGAAATGGCAGAAGAATTAGATTCCAATGAAGAAGATGAAATTCAGCAGGAAAGTATTGTAAGTGAAGTTATGGGAGGTTCACCGCATTTTGTTTCCAAAAACGGCAATAAATGGTATGTAGACACACCAATAATTCGCCGCGTTCGCGCTCATGATGTGGTAAATTATACAGAACGCAAGCCAGGTCCACCACCCAGTACTGTTGCTGATCCACTGTCAATATTTAAATCGATATTGACCGATGAAATCGCATATTGTATTATTAGAGAAACAAACAGAAAAGGCAAAGAATTGGCTGCAGCCTGGAATACAGGAAATCTCACCGCAACGCCAAAACAATGGAGTCCACTATCGTTGAAAGAGTTTTACGCATATCTCGGTATTGTACTGCATTCAGGTCTATATCGGTCCAATTCTGAGCCAGTGAAAGAGTTGTGGGGTGCTACACACTTACCTATACATTATATAGAAGGTCCCTATTAGGTAGTCCCTATTACCTGTGATGTTACCAAGTTTAAGTCAAATGTCAGCCAAAACTATTCGCTCTATATCCAATCAATGCACTGCATTTATAGGGGGCATTGTTGTTGGTCACCACCCAGTACTGTTGCTGATCCACTGTCAATATTTAAATCGATATTGACCGATGAAATCGCATATTGTATTATTAGAGAAACAAACAGAAAAGGCAAAGAATTGGCTGCAGCCTGGAATACAGGAAATCTCACCGCAACGCCAAAACAATGGAGTCCACTATCGTTGAAAAAGTTTCACGCATATCTCGGTATTGTACTGCATTCAGGTCTATATCGGTCCAATTCTGAGCCAGTGAAAGAGTTGTGGGGTGCTACACACTTACCTATATATAAATACATTATATAGAAGGTCCCTATTAGGTAGTCCCTATTACATGTGATCTTACCAAGTTTAAGTCAAATGTCAGCCAAAACTATTCGCTCTATATCCAATCAATGCACTGCATTTATAGGGGGCATTGTTGTTGGTCACCACCCAGTACTGTTGCTGATCCACTGTCAATATTTAAATCGATATTGAGCGATGAAATCGCATATTGTATTATTAGAGAAACAAACAGAAAAGACAACGAATTGGCTGCAGCCTGGAATACAGGAAATCTCACCGCAACGCCAAAACAATGGAGTCCACTATCGTTGAAAGAGTTTCACGCATATCTCGGTATTGTACTGCATTCAGGTCTATATCGGTCCAATTCTGAGCCAGTGAAAGAGTTGTGGGGTGCTACACACTTACCTATACATTATATAGAAGGTCCCTATTAGGTAGTCGCTATTACCTGTGATGTTACCAAGTTTAAGTCAAATGTCAGCCAAAACTATTCGCTCTATATCCAATCAATGCACTGCATTTATAGGGGGCATTGTTGTTGGTCACCACCCAGTACTGTTGCTGATCCACTGTCAATATTTAAATCGATATTGACCGATGAAATCGCATATTGTATTATTAGAGAAACAAACAGAAAAGGCAAAGAATTGGCTGCAGCCTGGAATACAGGAAATCTCACCGCAACGCCAAAACAATGGAGTCCACTATCGTTGAAAGAGTTTCACGCATATCTCGGTATTGTACTGCATTCAGGTCTATATCGGTCCAATTCTGAGCCAGTGAAAGAGTTGTGGGGTGCTACACACTTACATATATATTTTTACATTATATAGAAGGTCCCTATTAGGTAGTCCCTATTACCTGTGATGTTACCAAGTTTAAGTCAAATGTCAGCCAAAACTATTCGCTCTATATCCAATCAATGCACTGCATTTATAGGGGGCATTGTTGTTGGTCAAAATTTAAAAAAAAATCTACCCCAGTGGAAAAGTCGAAAAAAAACCCTGCAGGAAGCCACGAAGAAATCTAATTTTGTTGATCTTTTAATTTGTTAACACAAGTTGTCATATATTTTTACATTGCAATTTAACTTGTGATATTACTTATGTATATTACTTACAAAACTACAAAATCTAAAATTATCACAAAATTAAAAATATTGTCTTCTGGGAGTTAGTCTAGCGATATTGCAATATAATAATCTAGGAATATTGTAATATTAACTTCTGCTTTGCTTTCGTATTTCTTGGAAGTATCGCTTTCGGGAAACAGTTTCTTCCGACGAGGGAAACTTCCGCAATACGAATCTGATTATTAAGTAGACAGTCAAAATTTCTCTTCACTCAAATGCCAACAAACACAATGAGTGAAACCCTAGTCATTCTCTGTTCTCTCTCCTACTCTCTTCATTGAATACTTCAATACACGAGCAGCTTTTTGATAGTTTTATTGTATATAACTATACAAATTCCAACCATGTTGAAGTAAAATTACATAAACTATGCAACAAGTATGAAATAATCAAGATATGACGCGTGAGAGAAATCCCTTGGAGTGAATTTCTAGCACTTTTTGGATATCTTTTACCAGGGTTGCCAAATTGCGCAAATCTTCTGGTCATCTAATTATAAATCGTCTTTGGGGCATATGCGCAATTAGACGACCAGAAGATGTGCGCAACTTGGCAACCCTGGTAAAAGAGAACCAAAAACTACTAGGAGTTCACTCAAACGCATTTCTCTCTCGCGTCATATCTTGCTTATTTCATACTTTTTGCATAGTTTATGTAATTTTACTTCAACAAGGTTGGAATTTGTATAGTTATATACAATAACACTATCAAAAAGCTGATCGTGTATTGAAATATTCAATGAAGAGAGTAAGAGAGAGAGTAGAGAAGTACTAGGGTTTCACTTGTTTTGTTTGTTGGCATTTGAGTGAAGAGAAATTTTGACTGTCTATTTGTACATCGTTTTTGATATGCGTACATTTCCCAGAGCTGCCAACTTTTCCTGAATAAAGTGGCAATAAGCGTGTTTTTTATTTCCCGCTTAACTAATTTTTCCACGACTTTGTATATGGGATCCACTTAAAATCCATTAGCTTCCCATACAAAGTGACTGAAAAATTTGTTTAGCTGGGAATAAAAAACAGACCTAAGGTTACCTAAAAATCTCTGTCTAAATAATAAAAACACTCAAAGAGTCCATAGCAAATAGTACAAAATTGGGTAATTGTATTTAACCTGTAATATCAGACAAGGTCATAGCTCTACTCTCGTAAGCGGTACCTCCAATGTGAACTGCTGACTAGAATTATCAAACGGAAAAAAAATTAGGTTCAAATATATTGTCTCTATTTATAGTTATAATTGTTGTCGTCGGTCGTCCAATGGTAGTGTGCGCGGCTCTAGTACATGAGAACGTTGGTTCGATCCCTGCCCTTGACCACCTTACATTTCTTTTAACGGCAATCTCCTCGCTTAGTGATGGCGACAGTATCGAGTATTTAATCGTGGAAATGCTTTTTTAAATGCCGTTCGGAACCGGTGCAGACCACAATCAGTAAGTGTAAAACGATAAAGCGCACAGCTCACTGGTTGTGACAAGCACTTCCCAATCCCTTAATGGGATGTAATGGGAAACAATTTTTTTTTATATTTTTTATATACATATGTATTAGTTATTGATTTGTGACCACCTTCTCTGAGAATCTTCAAGTGGGCGGTGTAGAAATTATGGACAATGTATTGCAAATTAATATATTGTTTCTCGCTTTGATTTTTGAATAAAACTTTTAAAGAAATTATGTAAATGATTGAAATTATAACTTCATACCCCCATTTTCACCATATCCGGTTTTCCCAAACTAAGAGCACTAACCAACAGTTTTAAATGTCAGTTTGTATGGAACTTGAAATTTATAACAACTTCGGCGACATTTGTAGTATGTGGGACTGTTTAACTGTACGTCTGCTAACTTGTTCTCAGCGTAGAATGTATCTAGCGGGTACACGCTGAAAAATCTGTTTTTTTCCTTGTTGGCTGCAAATGTAGCGTGTGTGTGGAGCTTTTTGCAAATATAGCATACTTGTGTCCAAACACATTGTGTTTGCTATTCAGTATTACATGTTTGAGATACAATAACTATTTGTAATAATATATGTTTTTGTGGTCCAAATACAGATTTGTTTGTGGTACAAATACAGCTGTGTGTTTTTTATTCAGTATTACATGTTTGACACACAATGGTTATTATGTAATAATATATGTGTTTGTGATCCAAATAAAGCTTTGTTTGTGAAACAGATGCAGCTGTGTTTGATGCACTATTTACTTCACTTTTTTGTCTCTACGCTGTGTCGAGAGCAAAGTAATAAACGATGTTAGAGAGAGATTATTCTCTGCCTAAGTTAATGTTACGGCAGGTGTATAACTATATTTTTACATTCGGCCTTATTCCCGTTGTCGTCGTCGACGTCGTCGTCAGATTTTTGTCAACTTTATAACGTTATAAATGTATTGTGACATCGACAAAAACAAAGTTTTTGATGTCTATGATCCAAAAACAACCCTCTTAAAACATCAAGCAAATTTCTTTTTGTCCAAATGCCTTCAAGTCTCCAATAAAAATGGTGTCGATATTGTATTAACGTCGACGACGACAACGGGAATAAGGGCGATTATTCTTTCAGTCAGTGATTCATAAATATTCCTGAATGAGTGTCTAAATGAATTGAGTTTCTTAAGTTGTGGGTGGGTGGGATTCTAACTCACATTCGCTGGACGATCGTTTCGATGTTTGTGAAGTATCATCTTCAGCAGCGTCTAGCGCGTTAAGCCACCGTAGTGTGTATTCACAATTGTCGCTAAATGAAGTAAGGGTTTGTCAACAGAGACGCTGTAAAAGTAAATCGATAGGGACAGCAAACGACGCCATATTTTTTCCAGCTCCTTTGACATTTGTCTTCAGTAAGGTTTGCCATTTCATCATGGAAAGATATACAAGCCAACAACGAGTTGAAATTATTAAAATTTACTACCGAAATTTGGAGTCAGTGGCCTCAACTTTAAGAGGCCAACTTTAAGAGGCCTCAACAATCAGCGATGAGGCTCATTTCTGGCTGAATGGCTTCGTCAATAAGCAAAATATGCGTTATTGGTCAGACAGCAATCCACACGTAATCCATGAGTCATCATTGCATCCCGAAAAAATTACGGTTTGGTGCGGTTTATCGGCCGGCGGCGTCATTGGGCCGTACTTCTTCCGTGATGATCAAGACCGGCACATTACTGTGAATGCGAATCGCTACCGTTCAATGATAACCCAATATTTTTGGCACCACCAATTGGATAATATGGACTTGGAGGACATGTGGTTCCAACAGGACAACGCCACAAGCCACACAGCGAATGTCACTATCAATTTATTGGAAACCAAGTTGGGTGAACGTGTTATCTCACGAAATGGCCCAGTCGATTGGCCGCCTCGGTCGTGCGATTTGACGCCGTTAGATTATTTCCTGTGGGGCTACATCAAGTCTATGGTCTATGCCAACAAGCCAGCGACTATTGATGAACTTCGTACGAATATCGAATGTGAAATTGCAGCAGTATCGGCCGATTTATGCTTGAAAACCGTCGAGAATTGGGTTCAGCGTCTGGACTTCTGCAAGCGTGCCCGTGGTGGCCATGCAAAAGAAATCGAGTTCCATACATAATGGCATCGAACGTACTTTCACAGCAATAAAGAATTTCATTGGTATCTAAAAGCGGTTTTGTTTTATATAAAAAAAAAAACTTTTGTAGCGCTCTTATTGAAAACCCCGTTATTTTATTGTGTCGAGTGATTATTTGGCACTACTTACACGTTGCTTTCCTATATACACACACTGATGCGGAAGTTTTGAAAGCTCTATTTATAGTTCTATTTCTAATTGGAATTTTTGTTCTGTTTTGAGTTTCATTATGTTTCTGTTTCGTTTTTGATTCATACATTCAGTCAACAATCGTTCGTTTGGGAGGAAACGCGCCAATGCTTCGACATAAATATATGAATGTTTGGGATGAAACACGTATATGGCTCCACATAGAAGTATGCGTCTGTGCACGTAAACATGCTAATGTTTACATTAAAACATAAGTGAGATTAGAACTTGCAAATATATGAATATTTGGAGTGTGTTCCAAACATATACATTGTTCCTGCAGAATGTGTTTAAGAGAATATGTTACATAGGCTGGTTTTTTCAGCGTGTACGTTTACTCCACCTTGTAATATTGTATGGTATAGTATATAAGATTCAATCCTTCCTCCTCCTCTCATTTGCAATGGGAATACTGGTTGTTGTTGTTATGTTGTTATTGTGTACTTTTGTTTTTGCATTTAATATAATCATGATCATGATGAAAGCGGTGGTAAACAGCAAAATCATGAATGCATTAATGTTGTACGAGTATTTTGTATTTTGTTTATTTTTACTTTTTTGCAGTTGTTAACTGGTTTAAGGCGAAAACGCTTATGCAGACAGACAGATAAAACGTTAAACGTTAAAGAAAAGTACATCTGACTTTTTCTAATTAATTCAGGCAACAGAGAGAAAAAAATTCAGAAAAATCAACAACAAAGCAAAACAAAACATAAAACGGTGACGGTTGGCTATAAACTTAAATTATGTAAATACAAGTACGGCCAACTAACTAACTATATGGCGGAATGCTATGGAATGTCAGTCAGTACAAGCACAAAGTTAACAGTTTTTTATAATCGTAAGACTCGACTCAACTCAACTCCAGTCAACTCATCGACTCGACTACATGAAGTAATAAAATATATTGTTTAATGTTTATTTGCAACTGAACAATTTCATGCTTTTCATTTAATACAATTTAGTAACTCGTCATAGTACCCGTGAATGGCTCGAATTGCTGTCTCGAACGAATGGCTTTTGATGGACAAATTGTTGAAAATATTACGAGTAATAGCAATAATAATAATGGTCTGTGGTCCATCAATAATTTTATGTGTTTTAATGTTTGTTTTGGTAGCGTTACAAATTGCACTTTCTTCAAGGTACGAGTACAAAGTATAAACAAAATGCTCAACATTCGGATTTCACACTGAATTTTATGCGGGGAAATGTGATCTTGTTTAAATGTGACAGTTTGAAAAATGGTTTTAAGTTTTATGTGTTTTTTTTTATTTGGCAATTATTTCCGACCAAACACTTAAAAGAAGCGTGTGAAAGCCATTATCAAATTTTGAAAAAATATCAATCGCAGATACGTACCATAATACTCTACCGGAAAGCTTGAATAAACCAGCACGTTTCGAATTCGTGGTAATTATTCTGACATTTCCATGCTAGACATCTGCACAAGACGTCTTGAATGGTCATTCAAGACATTCGATCTTTTTCAAAACACGTACTGTAGCGAAATTGCGGTAACCAAATACTTCAGTGTTCTAAAAAAAACATTGTAGCTGTGTCTGTTCAAACAGACACTACTTCCACTTTGCTTCACATCGTATTGTGTTTTTGTGTACACGCACATACGCTTTGTCGACAGTACCCCGAAGTGCTTGATTAACGCAACTTCGCTACAGTACAAAAAATTAAATGTCTTGAATGGTCATTCAAGACGTCTTGTGCAGATGTCTAGTAACTACACTATAAAGAAACACTTCGCCACGAAAACAAATTTGTTCGTCTTCTCAATTCAAAATGTTCATCAAAAGTGAGCTAATGTACAGAGAGGTTCATCGCCGCATCGAAAATTATTTCACTACCAAAACAAGTTTCGTCACTTTGACGATATTTCAAAAAAACAAAACTGTTTTGGTAACTAAAGCATCCATAAATGAAAGATGTATGAACAGGAGCCCTTCTTTTTCCATTTTTTTTCAATTTATTTTCACATTTTAATTTTCGATGAAAGATTTAAATTACACTATAAGTAGGTGAAAATGACACACCAAAACGCCGAGACACGTCAACCTAATTTTGGATCGTAGAATCCAGTGGTGTACCCCGTTTTGAAAAGTTGGCTCAAAATCAGGAGATATTTCGATTTTAAATTTCCAGTAGATTTAAGGCGATTTTTGATTTTATTTGAATGAAGAAACTTTAAAAGCTTGTTTAAAATCAATTTGTTTATTATTTATTTGTCAAAATGTATATCTAGAAATAATGGACGTTCATTTTCAAGCGGACATGGAACTATATTTGTTCTTATTTTGATGATTTTGTAAATTTTTTTGGATTTATTCAATTTTTACTCTTTGTATGCAGTAGACCAGCAGAAATAAGCAAGCATTGAGTCTATTCTTTTTCCAGCGAAACGGTCTTCGAATGCCATTATAGTTTGATGAAATCTTTCGCCAGTTTCGTCTGTTTCTGTGGACAATTGTCGTTCGTAAAAATCGAAATGTGCATGTAATATGTGGAACATTACGCACTAAACAATTTTATTATTTAACACATTTTTTTCTCCACAATGTACAACTAATGTAGTTGTTGTAGCAAAGAAAATTGATTTTTCCAGCAAACAAAGAAATCGTATATAACAAGTTTCTTTGCAGCGACCACAAAAACGTGGGTTGTACGAAATCATTTATTGGTGGAACATAAACACTTTAACGAACATATTTCATCATTGTTACGAAATATGTTGCTTATAACTTTAAGTCTTCTATACCAGTGGTCTCGAAACTTATTGCCGCCGCGTACCGGTCAACGTTGGATAATTATAATAATTTCATGCATATGGTCGTGCGGTATTTTTTTTTTACTTCAAAGGTATTGTGTCGGCGGCTACTTAGCGTAAAAACATAATAATTATTTTTTACACTAATTATTATCCTTTGCGCGGCCCGGTACCATTTGATCCACGGACCGGTACCGGGGGTTGGGGACCACTGTTTTCTACCACAGTCTCTAGTCCCACTAGAGAATCATTTGCTGAGAAATTATAGCTGAGAAATATACTAGGTCCCTAAAGAAGTCGGATCCAATAGTAGAAATCTTCCTACTAGCTAATGCCGCGATGATGGTCAGTCTATCAATCAAGCAGTGCCCCGTCAAAACTGATTCTAGGATTTGCTATCCAAACTTAGATTTGTCTTACACATATGTATACATTCTGTACCTCTCGTCAACCTTTCCTTCTTCTTAACATATTGTTACAATTTCTCAATTTTCTCTTTTAGTGCTGTTTTATTTCCCATTAATTAAACAAGGTTCTTTTTAAATTGCGATAAGTACAAATGTTTTCTTCGTTTTACTTTAATCAATAATACCAGTGTCGATTCATGTCTGTTATTTATACCATTTCAGCCGTTTCCAGAACCATCTCGTAGTAACGCTGTACGTTCTCGAAATTCGACATAGAGTTAAAGATTAGTGGTGATATATCATCTGTTCTCGATTGTTTCAGACTGTTCTTGCGATATTAAATATTTGTTATCGAGTTCATATGAGGTAGCTATGCAACTTGCTACGACGGCATACTTTTAGGCGCAATTAGAATGCTGAAATATACAACACGCTATCTTCTTGTCCGGTGTCGTCTTTTTGTCAAGTCGGTCAACATTCAGTTACGGTGTACACAATCAAACGCTTGTTAAAAGTAGATACAGAGGCGAGTGCAGTTCAACTGACTATTCCATGAAAATACGCAGTGTGTTTACATGGTCGCCATACGAGCGACCAGACCTGTAACCCGCCTGCTCCTTCCGCACAATTTGCTCCACCGCTGGCGTGATCAGCTGAAGTATTAGGGTCGCCATTATTTTGCCTATTGCATTGAGCAAAGTAATACCTATTCAGTTCCTGCACTGCTTTAGATCATCTTTTTTCGGAATAGTGATAACCACTTCCTCTTTTCACTCCATAGGGATTTTATTGTCTATCCATGCACTTCTGATGACCGGCGTAATGACATCTGCTAAAGCTGATGCACCGTATTTCAACAACTCCGCTGGAATATTATCAGAACCACAAGATTTATGATCCTTCATTTTTCCCAGTGCCGCTGCAATCTCTGCTTGCTACGGGGGTTCCTCTAAAATATTCCTTCTAGCGTTACGACGAGAGTAGGCTGTCAAAGTGGTACACTGATCTTCATCATCCAGAAGTCTAGATTGTGTCGTAAAGAATTCACGCTATCTCTTCAACTGCTGATCTGCTGGTGATATCTCTGTGCCATCCTTAGCTTCTTATGATGCTGAACTTCTGATGTTGTTGCCACCCAGCTGTTTTATTGAAGAGTACACAATACGGAGGTTACCTGATAATTGGAGGTTACCTGATAATTAATTAATTGTCGTAATCTGAAGGAACAATGTAACCCACTTTACGTGCTGTAGCCTGATTGGAACTTCCTCTTCAACTTTTGTGTCTTGGATCTTATACGCATATTGTGCAGGTGTTCACGATTCATAATTTCTGTCCAGGGTTCTGCACTAGTCCAAGTTTTATTCACACATGTTTTCTCACCAAGGACCTCCATGGCGTTCGAACAATGTCAGACCTCGTATTTTGACTGTCCTGTGCCAAACTAGATCGCAGAGTTTGATCCTATATTATTTGATCCTATAATACCATTGCCAGCCGCTGGACGGTGTAGAAAGGTGTCCACTAAAATTTGGTGATCGCTATCAATGTCAGTATCATGTCTAGTTTTACCGTCCAGCAAGGAACCCAACAAATATATATAGTATATGATAAATTTGATTGAAGGTTTTACCATCAGATGATTCCCATGTATACTTGTGTATATTTCTACGGGGAAATTTCGTTCCGCCGATAAACAGTTGATTGTGAGAACAGAAATCTATGAGCCTGTCAACATTGTCATTCCTCACTGTTCCAAGACCATGTCTTCCTATCACTTCCTGTATGTTGTTGTTTTCGTTACCCGCTTTTGAATTGAAATCTCCCAGAAATATTTTAATATAACCAATTGACAAGGAGTTTACAGCAAAATCTAGTCCTTAACATTGTCCTCATCAGACTCGATGCGTATCATTGCCGGAGTTTATAAAGCAGTGACCAGATGGTAATTGAGATTTGCAAACGTAATTCGCTTAAGCCTAGGATATCCACATTGTAGGAGACCATAACTCGCTTGAGCTGCTTAAGTCTCTATTTTTTGGAGAGAGTTCTTACATTCCAGGTGCCAATTATAAACTGTTGTTTAAAGCCAAAAGTTGATATCAAGGGGGGTGTTTTTTCTTTGAATTTGAATTTATTAACGTTTTTGGAATGATTTAAATTTCTCACGAGTGATTCATTAGATCACCCCATCCGATCCCAGTGCTGGGGCTGCCAACAACCTCTGGGCAGGTATACACAGTGGATTAATGAAAAACGTGTTTGCAATGGAATAAAGCCATTCACACGAGAGACAGAGGACTGAAACCACGACGATAACTGCAAATAGTGACAATGTGAACAAGACGGTCACTGGCCTAGAACGCTAATGAGACGAATCACAAACT
The DNA here is from genome assembly GCA_963931995.1 of Phaonia tiefii. Classification (NCBI taxonomy): domain Eukaryota; kingdom Metazoa; phylum Arthropoda; class Insecta; order Diptera; family Muscidae; genus Phaonia; species Phaonia tiefii. The sequence continues at coordinate 259,863,724 of OZ008370.1, forward strand.
TCGAAACGATCGTCAGTCAAAGTGAGTTCAAATCCTGGTTCCAACTGTTTAAATTTGTTTTAATTGCCCGCTCAGAAATGATTGAAAACAAAATATTCTTCGAAGAAATAATTCCAGATCGAATTATTATTATTAATTAAACTCACAACCCTACCTGATCATTCAGATTCAATACATCCGAGAAGAAATTCACATATTCCTCTAAACTACTTTATTCCAGCCGGCCCTTATTATAGTGTAATATTTCCAACCTCAAATGCAGGTTCCTCTCTTTGTAGTCGACTTACGAAGGAATTTCCACCGTTGTCTAAATCTAGTTTCAAACTTTCACCTATGTTGGATCTGAAACTAAGCTTATTCTCCAAAATATCGCATAGACGTCAGACACACTCTTTAAACATAATTTCAGACACGTTCCAATTTATAGTTGTCATGATAGGGATAGTATACATTTTGATATAGACAATGGCTTGATACACTCACAGAACTCATTGATTGAAGAGGGTGAAGCAACCCTAAAAATCTGCAGTTGCCACCGAATTGCGGTTGTGATTAATTTCCAATTATATTCGGCTACAACAAGGGAATTTGAAACCCATTCGGTTGCAACAATCGGTAGCAACCACCGAATTTGATATCAATTTGGTCGTAACAACCAAATTTCGCTGTAATTCGGTTGCACGAACCGAATTTGGCATAAATCCGATTGCAACAACCGTATTTATGAAAAATGAGTTTGATGCATTCAAATATCTCATGAATTATGTTGATACAACCGAATTAATTATCAATTCGATTACCACAACACAATTCTATATAGTGATGTTTGATACTTCTAAAAAGCATTATACTATTAAAAAATAAAAGAAGAATTAATGATATTTCGGTTTTACGAAAAATTGTTCTTTGTTTATTAAGCAAGATAATAAAAAATATTGTAATTATGGATTCTGCGATAAAACATATAATTTTTCAACTAATCCCCATATTTATCAGTGTGCAGTACAAACAGATGTCATCAGTTTTGAAGACTCTCAAGGTAGGTCGCTTGAGATGTGCTCATATACACGCCTAAGGTAACCTTGCGTTTACACGCAACAAACCATTGAGAATATGTATTTGTTGTCAAAGAAGAGAAAAAATTTTTGTGTATTGGACGCATCCAGACAATTATAAAGACAGTACACTCTTAAGCAACCGACGTCAGTGTCGTTTCGTGTGAATTCAATTTCATTTACCAAAATCTACATATACAAATATATTTTTCCAAATCGTGCGATCTTTTGCGATTGTGGTTTGTTTCATTTGCGCAAATTACAACGAGACTTCATCGAATTGTTCATTTGCCGAATTTACTGTCTTTGAAAACCAACCGACAGTAACGAAGGCAATGAGACAAGTGTGAGTGTAAAAACGGTTGAATGAATTGCTATTGTCTCCTAATTACTGTCTCGTGTAAACGCCAAGAAAGGTAGAAATTTTGCATGTGACAACCTCTACTGCAGTTGCGGTTGTGACTGCTGTTGTGACAACCTCTACTCCGGTTGTGACAATCTCTACTACGGTTACGACAACCTCTACCGCGGTTGAGACAACTTCTGCTGCGCTTGTGACAATATCTACTACGGTTGGGGCAAACTCTACTGCGGTTGTGGCAAATTCTACTGCAGTTGTGACAATCTTTATTGAGGTTGTGACAACCTCAAATGCGGTTGTGAAAATCTCTAATTCGGTTGTGGCAATCTCTTATTCGATATCGCAAACCTCTAAAGAGCGTTTGACAACCTCTAATTTACATCGTGTTTCTGTCAGTGCCCCATCAAGGTTCGTCAATTGCTGACAATGGACGTCTGAATTTATGGTTTGGAAGCAATTCAAAATAAATTACTCCCTTAAAATCCCAACAAATTGTCAACATAATCTCTTGTTGGCCCGGTTCAGCCTTTGATGAAATTGGAGCGTGTTCGGTTAACATTGATGTAAAGAATCAATTTTTCAACTCCAATTTATCCTAAACAATTTACAATTTATCCTAAAAATTAACCATTTTTATTGCGTTTAAGCAAGAATTCGAAAGTGTTTATCCGCTTTCTTAAGTGGATTTCCTTAAGCTCGTGCGGAACCCAAATATCAAGCTTTTGAACAAGTTCAATCCGTTCCAAATGGTTTTCAATGGTCGCATGCGACACTTACAGTTTGTGTGCAACGTTTCGAACAGAAACGTGTCGGTCAAATTCGATAAGAGCTTTGATTTCGTCCACATCAACTTCATTTGGCCTACCCATAGACGAATATAGTATAGACACATTTATTCTCTCATCTGACGTTTCATTTCACACTCTTAGTCGTAGGTTTGTGGAAATGAGAGAAGTTCGACAAAAATTAACTTACAGCAGGTGGAGGTACAAAAACTGTTTACTTAACTTTTTCATTTCGTTTTCGTGTAGAGCTTTGCAATTTAAATGTATTTTTCACTTTTTTGTTGACTTTTATCTTTGGTACATTTGTATTGTATTTCACATGAATATTTTGGCACAAAAACATGAAATGTGGTTGTTGGTCGTTGTGTACTAATGCCTCTATCTGGTATTATTGTACCCATACATTTGTATTGTATTTCACATGAATATTTTGCCACAAAAACATGAAATGCGGTTGTTGGTCGTTGTGTACTAATGCCTCTATCTGGTATTATTGTACCCATGTTTTCCACCATCCAATGTTTACTTGCAACCATACCTATGACGTTTAATTTATTGAGAGAATAAATGTGTCTATACTATATTCGTCTATGGGTCTACCGCACCTGTGGCCATTTTTTATCATGAAATTTCTTGAAGAAATTTTTTGAACCAGCTTTAGCATGCGCGTTCTGTTAAAGCAAAATATGACGAAAATGCTCATTTTGATCATCCATATTTACTACACGATTTAGATGAAAACTGACCACTAAAAAAAAAGTGACATATCACAAATTTATCCTTGAAATGTCAGCTGTATAACTGTATAACAAAAAATTTAGTCAGCTGATCAAAAGCATTTAAAAAATAACAAAAGCAAGATCTATATGAGAAAACCCGAGTTAATTTCTTGCCAACCCAATATTAATTTATATTTGGACTAATGTTAGACTATAGGCAATTCTGTCTACTTTTGTCCAAACGCAGTTTTGAGTGCGTTCATGCAGCTCTCTGTAGGGATGTCTGCATAACGGCGCTGCTAGTTTTTATATATAAACTATCAATTTATTTGAAATATTAATCATTGCAAACATATTTATTATTTTCTTAAATATTCTCCCTACCAGTAAATAAACATACACTGGAAGAATATTCTTCATTGAATTGATGACAAATTTGATCAAATTAATGAAAATGTTCTTCAGTTTAAAGATTGTGCTATTCTCCACCTTTTTCAGGTTCATTGAATTGATGATCGTTTTTACATCAATCTTCATCATTGGAATTTAGAAATAATTAGTGGGATCGATTCAAAATATGGACGTAGTATTGAAAAAATAAAGACCAAAGGAAAAACGCTATTAGAAAATTTAAAACAAATACATAATAGAAAATAGTGCAATGGACAGAAAACAATAGTCGTGTTTTGGTTACAAGCAAGCGATTATCGCTTGCTAAGTTACAAAGAAACCGAAAAGTTACAAAGCGAGAAATCATTTTATTCAAAATTATGAAAAATGGTTAAAAACGGTAAAAAATGTCAAAATTTTTATGTTTTAAACTTAGCGAACATGAATATCGTCGCTAAGATCTCGCTAAGTCTTCGCTAAGTGCTTCATACAAAACAAGCGAATATATAAGCAAGCGGTGTAATCAAAACACGCTTAATATTCATGCTATGAGCATTTTCTATGTTCTCTTATACCCTGATCTTGTGTATGTCTTTACAATGAGAAATAAACCAAAGAGTTTGGCTACATATTAATTTACATCAAAATCATGACCAATTTACATCAAATTGATGACAAACTTACATCAAATTGATGACAACCTTATGACCAATTTTCATAAAATTGATGACAAACTTACATTAAATTGATGACAACCTTACATCTAATTGACGACAAATGTACAGCAAATTTATGAATAATTTACATCAAAATAGTGAAAATTTTACTTCAGCTTGATGGGAAACTTACATCAAATTGATGAAAATTTTACATTAACCTGATGTAATGTTGTCGTAGAATTAACATAAACTACTGATGAAATATGGATGAAGGATTGATGAAATGTTCTTCACCAATTCAATGAAATGTGTCGTAGGTTGGAAAATGAGGAAATATTTCAAGAAATTGATGAATGAATTCATAGGTCTGATGAAGCCTTTTCTTTCAGTGTAGTTCTTCCTGATATAGAAAAATGGTTTCCCATTACATTCCATGAAAGGATTGGTGAGAACTTTTCACTGATTGGGACCTATAGTTTTGATATGACGGAACGAAAGGAAAAGAAGTAGATGCCAAATAGCGGCAGATAACATTTGGAATTCTTGTAATTTAACTGCAAAATTTAAAGGCAAGAATTCTCTATGATATTAAAATATCTGCGATTACACAGTAGAGGACCATGTCCTCTACTTTAAAAGAAAATATTAATTTTGTATAACCATGATCCTAGAAATCGTACAAAGCAAGGCCATTTTTTGAATATCCTGTCAAATTTTAGTTTGGATTAATGTAATTAATTTTGATTATATTAATTTTTATATTGAATTTTGACAGAAAATCACAGTTTTAATTCAAATGCAAATCCAATTATTAACAATTATGCATTTAGAATTTTAATAGTGATGACCTTTCCCAGCCATGACCAAGTACTATAAAATTGCCAATGTCGCCTAAACATTAAAACCTGCCCCGTGGATTTAAGACGATACGATAAATGATATACTCCAGATAACGTCATCGTCTCGTGTCATGATTTTTCCTAATTTATTTCGTTGGTCAGTTGTGAAACATCATGATGACTGAATACAATATAATCGCTATGATGTAGCAAAATCTCTTGGAACAAATTGAAAGCAATTCCCTTGATGCCATGTAAATCACGACGAATCGATCCTCTATGGCTTGAAACTCGTTTACAAAATAATTGTACAGGCTATTTGTTTTGAGCGTATACTTTTAGATCAATGCTTTTGGATACTCTGGCTGGCTATGGATGAAAAACTTGCCTTAACTTGTTTTATTATCAAGGTGGGATAGAAGCTACCATTTTGGTTTCTTCTCACTGGAACCAAAAAAGGTTCTCGTTGCTCGATTGTAATAACTGGCAAAAACAGATGCATAACACAAGTTGAGGATGGAACTGAAGCTAACAATCCTCCCCCCACCTTTGGGAAAAGGTAGAGCGCAGCAAGCAAGTATTGATCAAGTGTTATTTTCACTTATGGACTTGGGTACTGGTTATGTTGCTGATAGAGATGCTGTTGTTGATGATGAGACCGGCAATGTTGTTGTGCGATATGTATGTTGTTGTTATGCATGAACGCATCAATTTCTCATGAGTTTCATAACAGAAACAACAACAACAACAATATCTTATGACCAAATTATAATAAAACCCATTCACACATCTCAAAATAATTTCACTTTTTCTCTGTGCACTCTAAAGTTGTTGACGCTGACGCTGACGCTATCGTTGTTATTGTCATTACCTGTCAGCTTTCCTTTGCTGCCAGTGAAAGATGCCCTAAATTTAATAAATATTTCTTTTTATTGCAAATTGTTCCTATTTATTTACGTGGTAGTAGCGGATGACGGAGAAATGTCGCTTAATGGTACAATTTGGAAAATATTTTAACAACTTCCCATTCCGTTTAGTACCATGTTAAGGTTTGGCTGGTCAGCAGCAACATTCCCATGTAATCTTAATGATTTATGTGTCAACAATTGTGGTTATGTTATATAGCAGTGGTTGTCGAAATGAGTTGAAAATGGACCGCTTTGAAGTATGACATGACAAATTTACATCAAATTGATGACAAACCTACATCAAATTGATGACAACCTTACATCCAACTAACGAAAAACTAAACTAATTGATGAACAATTCAGATCAAAATTGTGAACAAATTACTTCAACTTGATGACAAACTCACATCAAATTAATGAAAAATTTACATTGTTACAATGTCGTTGAATCCACGTAAACTATTAATGAAATATGGACGAAAGATTGATGAAATCTTCATCATCTATTCAATGAAATGATGATGAAATCTGTATCTATATACATATATAAAAATGTTACGAATGGACTCGAAAACGGCTGGACCGATTTTTACGAAATTTTCAGACAATATTCAGAATCATTTAGCGGGTGACATAGGCTATACAGCCAGGGTGAAAGTAGACCAATAGAGCGATTGTTATGAAAATTTCACAATGTGGTACTGACGACCTTCTGATACTCCCTTCCCTGGCTATACTTGGTTGTGATTGGATAAAGGAGCGTGGCACCGCCCATACAACTTGAAATTTAAAATGGCTATATTTCATGAACTGTCAGAGATATGAAGATGAGATTTGGTATATATGTTGTTGGAACAATATGAATTACAGCCAGGGTGAAAGAGGGCGTTGCCATGCCCCCTTTGAAAGAAACCGATATAATAGCCATAATTATAGTTTGAAACGTAATGGAACCACAAATTTTGTTCACCCTTTGGCACTACAAAAACTTCCGAAGATTATTCAGCTTAACTTCCTGAATGTCTGTTAGATCGAACATGACGAACGATCCTAGATATTGTCTCCTACTCATACGAAAGGGCGGGCAATAGCATGTTCGACGCTCCCCCCCCCCCCCTCATCATACTCTTCATTCCTACAGCTTCTGCAGGTGTCATGGGCATAGGTTTCAACTCCAGGCGCGCGTCTGCCTATTAAATAGTGCCCAGTCATCACAGCTAGTAGCGTAGAGATATCCTGTCAAGGACTGGACATCAAGTTTAGCAAACTATTCAGATTATAACTTGGTCATACTTCACTGGCGATGGCCGAAGCTTACAACTGAAGCTCTCCGACATGCCTATAATCGCCTGTCTGAGAGCTTTGGGTTTAGGTATGAGACGGCACGCAAAAATGTCCCTTCCCACTTGCTGTAGGGAAGGTAGTCCCTAATCTCGACAGCTCACCCACTATATAGTTCACTGGTACGTTCCCGTGCGCCTGCACCCATATAAGGCAGTTCTTGAAGTCAGGAATTCCGATTGCAGAGTTTTTTTTAGCAGCCTGACTGTCAGAGTTGTTGTTTATACCCCAAGCGACGATGATGTTTCGGTTCAGCCAAAGAGGAACTTCTCCTGAACTTCTGCCTGAAAGTCACTACAATGGTCTGGTAGTCTTTGTGCAAGGTCAAGATCAGGGTTCGTAAAAGATCGCAAGCGAGCCGCTCCCCGATCTAGAATCCAACCTGAGGGCTCGCAAGTCAATATCAAATATGGCTCGTTATTTTGCGAACCGGCTTCGAGCCTGTCGAATTTTTTTTGCTACTTTTCGCATATGGAAAAAACCGACAAATATCTCGAAAACGGTGCGTCCGGTTTGAAAAAATAACTTGACTTTTGGCAGTTCCTAAGGGTTTTGCTCAAAGTGATCCTCTAGCATAGTGGCACTTTTTTCCAAAAATCGCGAAAATTCCAGAAAAAATTTCGACTGGCTCGCAGCGCTCAGGTTGGATTGTGGCCCAATGCGAACCCTGGTCTAGAGTCAGCTTATTAGAATAGACTCCAAACCCTACTTAGCCGTTAGTTTAGAAGCCTAAGTTCCACATATACACCATTGGCATTCACTGGACTTTTGTCAACAGACTTAGATTAGTGGATCTTTGAAGTAACGGCCACCAAACGATAATCCGTAGCGCAATATCAGGATAAGCCTGATCGTCCTTCAATGGCTCTTTCACAGGAAAATACTGTCACTGTGGCTCTAATGATCGTATCCATAGTATTTGACTTGAAACTAAGCTTCCTGTCGAGAATCACACCTAGATACCTTGCATTATTCCTTAGCCAATTTAATCTACCACATACACTTACAGAAAGATTCGGTTGTGGTAGCTGTAACCTAATTTAGATGTTCTCATAACCTCATTACAGGTTGTAACAACTTCATTAGAGGTTGTAACAACTTCATTCGAGGTTGTAACAACTTCATTCGAGGTTGTAGTAACCGAATTGAAAATTAATTCCGTTCTACTGACAGCATTCAAGACAAATTCGTTTATAACAAACGAATTGACGCCAAATTCGTTCGTTGTAACCAACAAGGCTAAATTCGGTTACTGCGATCGAATTAATACCAAATACGATAGTTGTAACCGAATAAATGCCAAATTCGGTTACTACAGCCGAATTTGGTGTCAATTTTGGTTGTTGCGTTCGAATTTATTAGAAATTCGATTGTTGCAAGCGAATTTATAGAAAATGTAGTTGGCAAAACGAATATAATTGCAGATTCAATTGTCACAACTGAATAAATTATGAATCGAGATTATTTCAACCGAATTTTAGTTCTGGGGACTACACCTCAATTCGGTTGTAGCAACCGAAATTTGGTGGCAACAGCCTCACTATCACAGACAAATTAGAGGTTATAACAACCTCATTAGAGGTTGTGGTCACCGAATTTAAAATGAATTCGGTTCTACCGACAGCATTCAAGACAAATTCGTTCATAACAACTGAATTGACGCCAAATTCGTTCGTTGTAACCAATAAGGCTAAATTCGGTTACTGCGATCGAATTAACAACAAATGCGATAGTTCTCAATTTTGGTTGTTGCGATCGAATTTATTAGAAATTCGATTGTTGCAAGCGAATTTATAGAAAATGTAGTTGGCAAAACGAATACAATTGCAGATTCAATTGACACAACCGAATAAATTATGAATCGAGATTATTTCAACCGAATTTTAGTTCTGGGTACTAAACCTCAATTCGGTTGTGGCAAACGAAATTCGGTGGCAACGGCCTCACTATCCCAGACAAATTAGAGGTTATAACAACTTCATTCGAGGTTGTAGTAACCGAATTGAAAATTAATTCCGTTCTACTGACAGCATTCAAGACAAATTCGTTTATAACAAACGAATTGACTCCAAATTCGTTCGTTGTAACCAACAAGGCTAAATTCGGTTACTGCGATCGAATTAATACCAAATACGATAGTTGTAACCGAATAAATGCCAAATTCGGTTACTACAGCCGAATTTGGTGTCAATTTTGGTTGTTGCGTTCGAATTTATTAGAAATTCGATTGTTGCAAGCGAATTTATAGAAAATGTAGTTGGCAAAACGAATATAATTGCAGATTCAATTGTCACAACTGAATAAATTATGAATCGAGATTATTTCAACCGAATTTTAGTTCTGGGGACTAAACCTCAATTCGGTTGTAGCAACCGAAATTTGGTGGCAACGGCAACACTGTCACAGACGAATTAGAGCTGGTAACAACCTCATTAGAGGTTGTGGTCACCGAATTGAAAATTTATACGGTTCTACCGACAGAATTCATGACAAATTCGGTTACAACAACCGAATTCGCGCCAAATTTAAGGCTAAATTCGGTTGCTGAGACAGAATTGATACCAAATTCGAAAGTTGCAACCTAATTGGTGCCAAATTCGGGTTCTGCAACCGAATTCGGTGCAAATTTTGGTTGTTCCGTTCGAATTTAGTACAAATAATTACAGATTCAATTCTTTTACAAATTATTACAAAGTCAGTTGTTGCAAGCGACTTTATAGAAAACAAATATAAATGCAGATTCAACTGTCATAACCGAATAAATTATGAAACGAGATTGTTCCAACCGAGTTTGTTGCAAAAGTTGTGGCAACCGATATTCGGTGGCAACAGCAACACTGTCACAGACGAATTAAAGGTTGTAACAACCTTATTAGAGGTTGTGGTAACCGAATTGAAAATGAATTCGGTTCTACCGACAGAGTTCATGACAAATTCGGTTACAACAAGTGAATTGACGCCAAATTCGTTCGTTGCATCCGACTTAAAGCTAAATTCGGTTACTGTGACCGAATTGATACCAAATTCGGTAGTTTCAACCGAATTGCTGCCAAATTCGGGTACTGCAACCGAATTTGGTGCAAATTTTGGTTCTTCCGTTCGAATTTATTACAAATAATTACAGATTCAATTCGCACAAGCGTCTTAATTATGATACGAGAATATTTCAACCCAAAATCGGTTGTGGCAACCGACATTCGGTGGCAACAGCCGAATTTACGGTTGCTACATCCCCTTTTGGAACAATTAGTTCTCTGAGTGTAGAGAAAACTGTTGAATATACAAAACCTTCTGCCTCCGGGTGAAGAGTACGAGCTCGGTTTTATGCATAGTCGCGCTGATACTACTGTAGTTGTTTGCAAATACTTGAGACAATTCAGTTGAATATCCTACCAAAGTTCTAAATTCCATATAGCGCAATGTCCAACTGCTAACATTTTAAATATCACTGTACACGTATAATGTAGTTGCAGATTAAACACGTTTGTCATTAAAACGCAATGGCTTCTGTCCCCTCATCTTGTGCTCTTCATTCCCAATGTGTGAAAGTTTTTACGCTTGTACTCGCATCTAAATAATTATAAAGGTATGTAAGCTTAGTCATGTGTAATCTCCAGTCTGAAGAGAATACCGGACTTTTCAAGTGAACGTGACTTTTGGAAATTATATGTCAATAAGGAAATTGTGTCCACAAACAGTAGCAACCCCATTATAATGATTAACAATGAAAGATGTCGAAATGATCTCTGTAGGTCTAATTAAATTAAAAACAAACGTCGGTGAATGTTTGAACATCTAAGTGATGAATCAAGTGGATTTAACTAACTACCACAACTGTTATAAAGTACATTAACTTTGTTGCAAATGAAATATGCATAATGGAAAAACTTGCAGACAGACAATAGAATATTCATTAGTAATTCCCCTAAGGCAATTTCTGCAGTTTATCCACTTGGTTGGTATGGAGACCGATTGTTTTTCATATCTAATAAAAGTATGAGATACAAGGGAATCCTACATTATTTTACATCCCCAAGTGGTGAAAAAAAAACACAAATATTACATATAAATACTCTTGGGCTTATTGTATTCAGCAGCGACTGAGATCGACCCCACACGCCAAATGGTGGGAATTTAAATGGAAGCCGTAAACAGTTGACTGGTTGGCTGTTAGTACTACAAGTATCGGCAGCAGTTCCCAATAGTAGTCGGGTACGAAAAGTAAAGTTCAATAACATACAGACATGCAATAGCATTTATGGTTTGTTTCGCTCCACCACTGTCGTCCACAATCGATTGAAATGAACTTTATGCCACAAAGTAGTCCTACACCACCCGACAAACTTAAATTTGTCATATTAAGTACAAAAACTACAATTTAAATTGAGTAAAAAACAATTGAACATTTTAGATTCGATATTGAAATTAAAATAATTGAAATAGAGAATTTCGAAATCTATTAACTCATGCTTAAATATTAAGCATCTGCACATGACGTCTTGAATGGTCATTCAAGGCATTTGCTTTTATCAAGCCATGTACTGTAGCGAATTTGCGGCAACCAAGTAATTCGGAATACTGGCGGAAATCGTTCATACACGAGTACGTGTGTATTGCTGTGTACACAAAAACACAATTCGATGTGAAATAAATGAAATAGAGATCTTCAAAATCTGTTAACTCATATATAAATATTAAGCATCTGCACATGACGTCTTGAATGGTCATTCAACGCATTTGCTTTTATCAAGCCATGTACTGTAGTGAAGTTGCGGCAACCAAGTACTTCGGGATACTGGCGGAAAGCGTTCATACACGAGTACGTGTGTATTGCTGTGTACACAAAAACACAATTCGATGTGAAGTGAAGTAGAAGTAGAAGTATGGGTATTGTCTTGTTCTAGAACTTCACATACATACATACTTTTTTCAAAACGCTGAAGTATTTTGTTTCCGTAACTTCGCTTCAGTACATGCTTGACAAAAAAAAAACAATTGCCTTGAATGGCTATTCAAGATGTCTTGTGCAGGTGTCATCCGTGTCGGATGGTGCAATAACAAGAAAAGTGTTTGGTAAACACAATACCCACACCTATTGTAACTAGGAAACACCATTCAACAACTATTAAATTGCATGATTCAAACATTATTAGACTCGTAATAGCTAAACGTTCGTATGTATGTAGGTGCATATGAATTACTACATATCTACTACGTATTTATGAAATTCATTCATCAACATTTGTCTGAATGTAAAATAATTAAATTTTCAGTTGCAATAGAAGTTTTTGTCATCATCCTATTTGAATACCAGCAAATGCCAGTAGTCCATTCTTCATGTAGCCAAACAAATTGCTTCACCTGATGGCGGGAGTGGTTCACTCACTACAGGGGCCTCCACTAAAAATGAGGACACAATGATGCAGAAAGACTTTAATTACAAATTTTGATTGAATTAATTAATTTCAACAAATGCTTTGGCGGCATTATGTGGTGGTGCAATATCTAAGACTTACAGATTAATATTATTAATTTAGTAAAATAGATTATGATTGCTCTGAAATCGTTAAACCAGGGCTGACCAGCAGCGAAATTGAGCGGTCATAATCAATCGCAAGATACAAAGAAAGAGTCAGTAAATCAAAATTGTAGATCTTGTTGTCGTATTTAATAACAACGCTTAGTATTCTGACACAATTATACTGGTGGATACTTTAAAAACTGACCTTTTGCAATTATCAGGATGTGTGCGTTATTTATGTTCCTGAGTAGAGGGGTTCGTACTACATCCAGAGAACTAATTGCTTTAGAAGAGGTTATAGCAATCTTATATTTGGCTGTTACCACCGAATTGCGGTTGCCCCAACCGAATTGAAGTTGTCACGACTGAATTTAGTCCCCACAACTGAACTGAAATTCGGTTGAAGCAACCTCGTTTCATAATTAATTCGGTTGTGGCAACTGAATCGTCAATAATGTTCATTCCGTCAACTAAATTTTGTAAAATTTCGGTTGCAACAACCGAATTTGGAATTAATTCGAATGCAACAACCGAAATTGGTATCTATCGAATTTGGTATTAATTTGGTCGCAATAACCGAATTTCTCCTTAATTCGGTTGCAACGACCGAATTTGGAGTCAATTCGGTAGCTGTAACCGAATTACTCATGAATTATGTAGGCGGTTCGTAATTTATGCCCCTATTACCGTTCACCACTCAACTTAGTTTGGTCGACTTAGAGACGACCCAACTTCAACACGACCAAAATTATCTTTTGTATTGTGGTTCACAATCGTTTTTGGGTGCAATTGTTATGGTGGTACCAGCTCGAAATATCAATTTTGACTAGGAAAAGCAGCTGATTTATGTGAAAATAAAAGAAGTTAACAATTGTGTTGTGCTTGCAAAATCGAAATGGATATAAGTACCATAGATTTCTTTTATGAAGATGGAGTCGAAAACGTGAATATAGATCTGTTGCATTTAACAAGAAATATTCGTGATGCATCCAACCTTCTTGAGCTGCCCAGCGCAAGGTATGTATTTGCACATACACGTTGCCATTCATTCATGTTCTGGCCGGTGGTCCTAAACTATTTAACTCCACAGCAAATCCTTCCCATAGTTCTCGCACTTGGTTCTGCGTGGTGCTAAATTGTGGTTTTCCAAGGGCAACGGCTGTATTACTTTCCATTAGCTGGACAAGTTTCTCAAACTGAGCATTATTTGTGATTTTGATACTTCTAAATATATAAAATATTATTGTTAAATTAAAATGTTCAAATGTTAAATGAAAATTATAATTTGAAGCCAAAATAATATCTTCTTACGATCTCTCCATTCTTATCAACTTGAACACACACACAACTATAAACTCAACTGCTCTCAAGCAGTGGTGTAAATTTAATGCATTTGTCGACCAAACTGGCATAGAGTTGTCAAGGGCAATACGACAAAAGTAAGTGAACACAACCAAAAAATCAGCTTTTGTTCAGTTGAGTTGAGTCGGCCGTTGAGTTGAGAACGGCAATGACAATTCATCGTTTACGACCAAACTCTCACAAAAGTTGAGAACCGTAATAGGGGCATTATTTTCGATTCAGTTACCACCACATAATTCTATGTATTTCAAACCAGACGTTTAAAATTCTAAAATTAAATATTATAAAAGAAAAATTAAAAAAATTTATAATTGTTGATGTCGCTGCGATATCAGTTTTTTTTGGGGGGTTATTAAGAAAGGTAAATAAAAATATTCTAGTTATGGTTTTTGTATTTAAACTTCTTATTTTCCAGAAGATATATTTGGAAGATATTCAAGGTCGGTAGTTTGAGATGTGGTGCAATCGTCTGTATATAAAACGGGTTAGGACATAATTCAACAGGTACAATTCGTCAAATTTCCCATGATGGCCGGGATTTCAAAAAAGGTGACATGTAAAACAAATCTGTTACCCTAAAGATTGTCCCATATAAATGACTTTATTTTCCCGCTTTATAATAATACAGGAAAATAAATCATCATCACGGCCAAATTAGAGGTTGCCACAGCCGAATTAGATGTTGTCACAACCTTATTAGAGGTGGTCACAAACCTCTAATAAGGTTCTGACAACATCTACTTCGGCTGTGACAGCCTCTAAAGAGGTTGTGGTAACCTCTAATTCGGCTGTGGCAACCTCTAATTTGGCCGTGTCAACCTCTAATAAGGTTGTGCCAACCTCTAATGAGGTTGTGCCAACCTCTAACTCGGTTGAGACAACCTATGTATTTGGTTGTGATGACCTCTAGTGTGGTTGTGACAACATCTTAATTCGGTTACAGCTAATTCGGCTGTCTCGATCGAATTTTTCTGTGAGTGTACGTACTAAAGTCCGTGTTAGACTATTAGTGCCAATGGAACGATTCGCGGAGAAAAAAATTGAATGAAACTCTTTTCCATTTGAAAGAAATCGTACGCCCACCCATTCTGATTTCGATTTAAACTAATAAAACATCGGCCTGCAAACTAGCAAACAACCTCCGATAGTTATAAAATAAAAATATAAAAAAAAAATAAATAAATTGTGAACAAAGACTAAGTAGTTCTATAAAAGTGACGAAATACAATCTTTTATTGCTGTTTTCTTTGTTTTTGTTCATTTCACTTAAAATGCAACCCTGAATCGCATCAGAAGCTGAGAAAAATCTAACAGATCTGTCAAAATTTGGTCTACAAATCGTTCAAGTTTACACTATTCCATCCGCTATCAGCAAATGCCAATTTTGTCATATCCAACTATTTCTCTAACAATCTAACACGTCCTTAAGAGAGATTTCAATCATTATGGTATTCACTTTATTTATATAGACGCACTGGCGGGACTCAATCAACATAAAGTCGGACTCGGATCCGATGCGTGTAAGCTCTGAGTCTGTTACGACGGATTTCGCTTTTAGTGATCCCAAATCGGATTCGTTTTGGGTTCAAATCGAATTCAAAAATTCAATTCAATTCAATTGAATTCCATTTGGAAAGGTAAGAGGAATGGCTATCGTTCAACAGAAAAAAAACATAAGTTACCTGCCATCTGGCTGAGCAAATTGAGGTTATGTGCATTTTTTTCCCCATTTATTTCCGAAAGCTCTGTATCTCGGCGATTTTCTAAATGATTCTAAAAGGCCTCCTAAAGACCTTTCCAACAACAAGCCCAAAAACAAAACAAAAATCCGACCACTGGCTCAGAAGTTAGCAACTTTACCCTACTACCCTCCGACCACCAATCCGAAAATTTTGAACCCGCTGTCATTTCGCACCCTTGCATTTTCGGACATGGTCCTAGTGGACTTTTCTTCATGGAATGAGCCAATTAATACTCTGGAGAAATTTGTCCGGAACTTCCTGAATCACCCTGTATAAAGTAACGGGGTTTTTCAATAAGAGCGCTACAAAAGTTTTTTTTTAAATAAAACAAAACCGGTTTTAGATACCAATGAAATTCTTTATTCCTGTGAAAGTACGTTCGATGCCATTATGTATGGAACTCGATTTCTTTTGCATGGGCACCACGGGCACGCTTGCAGAAGTTCAGACGCTGAACCCAATTTTCGACGGTTTTCAAGCATAAATCGGCCGATACTGCTGCAATTTCACGTTCGATATTCGTACGAAGTTCATCAATCGTCGCTGGCTTGTTGGCATAGACCATAGACGTAGCCCCATAGGAAATAATCTAACGGCGTCAAGTCGCACGACCGAGGCGGCCAATCGACTGGGCCATTTCGTTAGATAACACGTTCACCAAACTTGGTTTCCAATAAATTGATTGTGGCATTCGCTGTTTGGCTTGTGGCGCCGTCCTGTTGGAACCACATGCCCTCCAAGTCCATATTATCCAATTGGGGCCAAAAATATTCGGTTATCATTAAACGGTAGCGATTCGCATTCACAGTAATGTGCCGGTCTTGATCATCACGGAAGAAGTACGGCCCAATGACGCCGCCGGCCCATAAACCGCACCAAACCGTAATTTTACGTGTGGATTTCTGTCTGACCAAGAACACATATTTTGCTTATTGACGAAGCCATTCAGCCAGAAATGAGCCTCAGCGCTGATTGTTGAGGCCTCTTAAAGTTGGCCTCTTAAAGTTGAGGCCACTGACTCCAAATTTCGGTAGTAAATTTTAATAATTTCGACTCGTTGTTGGCTCTTATATCTTTCCATGATGAAATGGCAAACCTTACTGAAGAGAAATGTCAAAAGAGCGGGAAAAAATATGGCGTCGTTTGCTGTCCCTATCGATTTACTTTTGTAGCGTCTCTGTTGAAAAACCCTTTACTTCGCTTAGGATTCCTTAATCTGCTTAACCTGCTCGAGTATCGATTTGTCAGAGAGAGTTCTTACATGTCATACAATATCATTTGCCACTATTAAGCCAACGTGGTTTGCGTAGGCCTAGGATGTCCACATTGTAGGATTCCATACCTCGTTTAACCTGTTGGAGTCTCGATTTTTCGGAGAGAGTTCTTGAATTCCAGGTACCAATCATAAACAATTGTTTAAAGCTCGTTATCGAGGGAGAACAAATTTATTGACGAGTCATTCATTAGACCATCGCATCCGATCCTAGTGCTATCGCTGCTGACAACCTCTAGGCAGACACACAAGTTGAGTTTCAGCAGCTATTTTGAGGGTTAATGTTGCCTTATTACCTAATACACGTCGAGGTAAGAATGATATTCCAATGATATGACCCCACTCCATTCTACTAATAGCCTGCTTGCATTACCCATTCGGGATACAATTTCTTGTTGTATATTATTCCAAGACATGATAACAAAATCGATGCTATGGTTTTCAAAACTATTAGTGAACACCCTAATGGTTAAAAAGTTTATTTTTAAAGTTAATTACAACTCAATAGTATTAACACTGTGGGCCGTAGGAAAAATTCCTAAATTCAATTAACTTGATATACTTTATATTTATTATCTCATTAATCATCCCCGCAATGATTTGAACAATCGAAATTTGAAATGGATTTTCATATTTTTCACACCACGAGTAGTATATCATTGTAAACTCCTAAACTAAATATTCTGAGAAATTGATCGGCTGCAAATTCGCCTAATGCATCTGGGCAATTAATCAATGCCTATTCCAATTCCTTTAAATATAGGTGGAAATTCAATTATCTTTCAATTTGTCCCCGCAGCTGACTGAACATTACGTTACAATTTTGGCGGTAAAAAGATACAAAAGTCGTGCCATGCAATCGATCTCAAGCATGCACGGCTCATAACATCTACGTACGAATGTGACTGCATCTGGAGCTTAAGTAGATTTAGGAGGTGATGGAGTTTTTTTTTGATGGTAGGCACTTTGAAAAAAGCCCATTATATTTTGTGTGCGTTAGTTTTATGTGTGTGACTCTCTGCGTCTGTCCATTTGACTTTACTGTCTTGTCTTGGTTTAGTCAATTGAGAAAATTCGTTGTGGCTAAAAAAAAATGTTGCAATAAAACCCACATGTCTGTGTGTGTCTGTCTGCTTTGTATTCGAGAGCCTGTCAATTTTTTTTTGTTTCGGTGTGAAACTGCAGATTTGAATAGAGAAGGGGGGATAATATAACATCATTGTATGTAGAGTTTCTAATTATAGAAATGTTGTGGTTTGGAGATAGAAATTGAAATTGAAATTTCTGTTTAAATAATCTTTGTCTGGAGAAAGGAAATTATTTGAATAGTTTCGATAGAAATTGAAAATGTTTTTACAGATGCGGCTGCATCTAAGGAAACAATTAAGATTTTCTACATAAAGGATTTCACCGTTTTGTAGCTGATTTTTTACAGTCGGTGGAGCAATGATAAGCATAAGATAACCGTTCGGAGTCGGTGTAAAACTGTAAGTCCCCAGTAAACACATCGGATCCGAATCGACGCCGGATCGAAACCGACTTCTCTGATATGATTTCGATATCGGGTCCATTCTCGATTGAGATCGGATCGGATACGGATCGTTGTCGAAACGATGGTGATGGTCGATGAAAAATGGCGATGGTGGCAGTCTCATAGATCTCTGTACTCGTCATCGAAACGAAATTCGCCATAGAAATATACACAAGTATACATTTGAATAACCCGATGACAAAACCTTCTATTAAATTGACCATATTGGGGTTCCCATCTACGGGAGTTATACAAGGATGTGTCTTGTCTCCCACACTATTTCTTCTACTACGAGGTTATGAAAGTAACCAATGCAGACGCACAGTTCGGTATTCAGTAGAATATGTATGAACACTTACATGACATCGGCTACGAAGATGACGATGTCTTCTGCCCCACTAATTTGATGATATCAGGGCCAAGTTTAAACAGACTCTCCGAAAAAAGATCCAAATAGTGAAATTTTAAAATTAAAGCTTACTAGAGATCTTCGTGATCGTCGGTGGTTCTATGGTTAGTGTGCGCGCCTCTTGTATATGAGATCCTGGGTTCTTCCCTGCCCTGACCAACTTAAATTTCTTTCGGCGGCGGTCACCTCGCATAGTGACTGCGTTACTATTGAGTATTTAGCCATGAAAAAGCTCCTCAAAATACCGTTCGAAACCGCTGAAAACTGTAGAACCCAATCATTGAGTACACGCTGAAAAATTTGTCGGTTTTTGTTGTTTCGATGCAAATATGACGTGTGTTTGGACCTTGTCGCAAATATAATATACTTGTGTGCGAATATATTGTGTTTGCTATTCAATATTACATGTTTGAGACACAATGATTAATATGTTATAATATGTATTTGCTACCCAAATATATATGTGTTTGTGATACAAATGCAGTTGTGTTTGTTGTTTATACTCTCTCGAGAGCAAGGTAATAGAAGAGGGGCAACGAGAGAGTCTATCTTGTAAGTGTGTATCTGTATTTTTTGCAGTATTCTCTCAATCAGTGATTCATAAATATTCCTGAATGTGCGTGTAAATTGCATTGGCTGATGTGTTGCGTTTTAGTTTCATGTACTCGTATTCAGTCGTCCATGGTTCATCGGACAGAGGATATCAAAAGCGCTTGATCAGTGAAAAAAGAATAAACAAAGGCTCGGACGGTTAAATGGTTTGTGATGTTGCTTTGGTTTTTGTGTATGTGTTTCGCATATATGTATGCATGTGTGCTACCAAAGTGAGAAACGATTTTGAGGAAAGAAACTGGAATGGGCCCTTTGTCTGCCCGAGCCTTTACTGAAATAGAAAATAGAAAAAACACATGTAATTAATACACGCTTGGCTTGCACGAACGTAATTTGTATTAAAAAATGTGTGTGTACACAAACGCATAGTGATAACCAACGCATAGTTGAAACCTTCTGAAAACAAAGACGTGAGACATAACAAAGAAAGGAGAAGTAAAAGAGCAGCAGATTC
This sequence comes from Phaonia tiefii, assembly GCA_963931995.1. Lineage (NCBI taxonomy): Eukaryota > Metazoa > Arthropoda > Insecta > Diptera > Muscidae > Phaonia > Phaonia tiefii. The sequence goes on from OZ008370.1 coordinate 259,883,685, forward strand.
TCATTTCATTAATAATAATGCATTCAATGCAAGTAAATGTAAAAATTACCATTTTAAATCTTTTAATTGTCTGTATTAATTATTTATAAATGCGGATTCATATTAACAAAATTAATTATTATAAATAACACGTATATATATATATAATTCAAAGAATACTTCGTTTCTAAATATTATTATGTATCCACGTTTGCTAGTAAACATGCTTCTGTTTGCGTTTAAATACAAGTGACTTTGGGACTTGCAAACATATGAATGTTTGAAGTGTGTTCCAAATATGTACGTGTATAAACCTAGAAAGCGCATAGCTCACTGGTTGTGAGAAGCGCTCCCTAATCCCTTCATGGGATGTCTTGGAAACCATTTATTTATTTTTTATAGAGATCTTCTATTGAAAAATTAGCAGTCACTGTAAATATTAAAAAGATCACGATAGAATGTATCCACTGTTGAATGACCTTGAAAAATACAAGACTGCCTGCACAGATGCTCACACGCGGACAAATCAGTATGTTGGTTTTTTTTTTGTTTCGATGCAAATATAACGTATTTGTATATTGTCGCAAATATATTATACTTGTGTCCAAACAGATTGTTTTTGCTTTTCAATATTAAATGTTTGAAACACAATGATTAATAGATTATAATATATGTATGTTTCCGTGACCGTGACGTGGTTTTGTTTGTTGAAAACTGCTGAAAACAAAAAAGTGATGGACAACAAAGAAAGAAAAAAGCAGCAGTTCTACAATTCATGAAAACAATGCTTGCAAACATATACATGTTTCCCGCAATATGTTTGTGAGGCTGGTTTTTTAGCGTGAAGGAATATAAGGAGAAGGAGCATTTACTTTAAGCAGCCGAGAACTAGCAAAGTCTTGGATTATGCCAAGACAGTCCAACAAATATCCCACAAAAAGAGGTTAATTCTTTGATATCTTTGAATTTGTCGCAAATAATGAACATAACAAGACGTACACAGAAAAAAAGACGACTGTAAAATTTTAACAAAAAAATTTTTACCTGAAAAATCTCAGCTCTCAGTTACATTTTTCATTATATACTGACAAATTACTCAAATATGGAAATGAAGATTGATAAATGGTGCCAACAAAAAAATTCATAATACCCCAATATTTAACGAAGTAAATACGATACGAACAACCACATAACTTCAGTTGGAGATAAGTTTGAACAGGCAGTCGGTGGCATAACGGGCTAGACGCTGCCCGAAAAGACGCTGTGTCACAAATATCAAAACGATCGTCTAGTGGATGTGAGTACGAATCCTACCGCGGCCGTTTCATTTTTTTTACATAAACAAAATTTCTAAAAATACTTCGGATCGAAGACAAAACGAAAACTAAGATACAATTTTGTTTTTTAATATGTCAAATTCTTCATCGACTAAAATCGAAAATATTTGCGATAAATAACGTACAAATAATTTCGTAGATGGGTAAAATTTTGCATCGATTGAAAAATAATATTTTTCCAATAAAGAACCTACAAATATGATAGCTGATATGTGATTTTTTTTTATCACAAGATTTTCAATTAATATTTTGTTTGAATTTTCGAATTTTTTAATTGAATTGAAAAACTATTTTTTTCTGTGTACTAAGGTTATAATTGAGCGTTCCAAATTCTTCCAAATATATGATGAAAACGATTTTTTAGATTTTGCATAAACTAGACGTCAACTTTAAGAGATTGCCAGTTTCTCCGTTGACCAAGGGCCTGTACTAAGTTCAATATTTCTCGCGAAATTTTATAAAACTCCAAACAATAAATTGCCGGCGCAAAGTTTTCACCGATACAGTACAAAGTTGTTCGCACGAACTATCAAACATTTTAATGTTTCTAACAAAAATTTAACCATCATTCAAATTTGTTAAATAAATGAATAATGCTGTCAACTCTCATTTAGGCTTTTTAGTATATAAAATATAAAAACAGAGAAAAATTTAGTTGTCAACATTCCCTGGCCAGTTTCGCAGCGGATGCACATTATTTCAGATCGGAGATATAGTCAACTTTAGGAACCGACCCATTTCTGTCAATGACATGGGTCGAATCAGCACATATTTGTAATGGTGATGTTATGTGCTCCCATGGGGCTTATTTGGAATATATAGTTAGTCCATTCACTTTTATCAAGAGTGTCCAATATTGCCACTGGATATCATTATTTCTGTCAATGACATGGGTCGCTTCCTAACGTTGACTATATCTCCGATCTGAAATGGAATCAGCATATATTTGTAATGGCGATGTTATGTGCTCCCATGGGAAGCAGGTAGTCCATTCAATTTTATCAGGGGAACCCAATATTGGCACTCGAATTCATTATTTCTGTCAATGACATGGTTCGGTTCCTAAAATGTACTATATCTCCGATCTAAAATGAAATCAGCATATATTTGGGATGCGGGTGTTATGTGCTCCCATGGGGATAATTTGGAATATACAGGTAGTTCATTCACTTTTATCAGTAGTACCCAATATTAGCACCCGAAATCATTATTTCTGTCAATAACATGGGTCGCTTCCTAAAGTTGACTATATCTCCGATCTAAAATGGAATCAGCATATATTTGGGATGGGGGTGTTATGTGCTCCCATGGGGCTAATTTGGAATATACAGGTAGTTCATTCACTTTTATCAGTAGTACCCAATATTAGCACCCGAAATCATTATTTCTGTCAATGACATGGGTCACTTCATAAATTGGGCTATATCTCCGATCTGAAATGGAATCAGGATATATATAGGCTGCGCTGTTTATGCGATTCTACAGTGTTAGGCGGTTAGATATTAAAAGTTCATTCACCTTTGTCATGAGAAGCGACCCAGGTTAGATACAAAATAAACAAGGTCAATTTTTTACAGGAAGAAAAACTACTTGTTTCTATATAAAGCTAATTACATACTATATTCATCATAAATGGATTCAAAACGCTTATTGGATCTTTTTTCTGTACAAAATTTCTTTTTTTTATTTTTGGCAAAAATTCAGATTTCAGAAATTTTGTATAAATGGTTTGTGTCTTCGATAAATAAATTTATCGGATAAATGTATCTTCACACCCTTACTTAGTACCAGCCTTTAATGCGAAGTATTTAAGCAAGTTTGCATGAAACTACAACAATCAATAGATACATTTCGAACCAGACACAAGTGTCCTTTTATGTTGAGCCTTACTAGTACAATTCAAAATTGATGTAAACATGTAATAAATACTAAGTATTGGCAACGACTTCCTTGTCCAAAAATATTTGAATAACAATTATGCGCTGATACACCCGAAGACAACCTCCATTTTTTTTTAAATCAATTTCTACGATCTTTGAAATTAAGATACATGTAGTTAGTAGATTTGAGTCTATATTGTGAGACTATTGATTTTATTTTAATTTCTAACAGATGTCCATTACGAAGTTATACTCTCTTATGTGCTAAATGTTGCCTTTAAAAATAACGTAACTGAATTGATATCCCTCACCCTGCATCCCCCTCCTCGTAGTCTCACACTCCCTCTGTGTGATGATGATATTCGTATAGCAAACTTAAGTCAAAGTTGAATTCTGTTTATTTCAATAAATCGAAAATATTCATCCAGTGAGAAGGAACGAACTACAAAAGGCTGAAGGTGCAGCTGCAGCTGCAGCTGCAATTTGCTATCATGTGCTAGCAAAAGTTACTGCTGCAGCTGAGCTGGCTTGGCTTGGCTTGCCATGACAGGGACGGGACGGGACGGGACTTCAAATGCGACGTATAGTTATAGCCAAGTTAAACAAACTCGCGACAGGACGGACGCTTAGTCATACACACACACAGATGCTGGGAAGGACGGACAATATATTAAAAATGCACCAACTCTCTGCCAGCCAGCCAGCCATTCAGTCAATAACCACATCACAGGGAAAACCAGATTTTCATTTATCCATCTTGTGAATTTCTATTTCATACGAAATGTATTCACTGTTGTTGTTGCTGTATTTATTTAACCAGCGGATAGCTAGATGTGGTGAAGCACTCGATCTTGTACTCGTATTCCTACTTGTAAGTAACATTATGACCGTAGAGTACCCTAAGCCGGGCGCTAAGTATGCAAGTACATATAGAGAGATGTAAGTATGAATGCGAGAATGCCGTATGGACAGAAGTGAGTGAGTGTGTAAAATGCTCGCTTATCGTCGTCTGTTATGCATAGGAGTCGGACAACAGACAGAATCGAATCGCACAAAAGTTTTTTTTCTATTAAGACAAATATAGAGTTGTGGTAACAGAGATGATATGGTCCTCAAAATGGATTTGATTTTGGTACAATTTTTGGGCTGAAGTTCAACAAAAAAACCCTACGTACACTTCAGAATGGGCCAAAATTAAGAAAAATGTGTCTTTCCACATCTAAAACATGCATTCTTTTATATATTTTTAAACATGCATTCTCCTTTATATTTTTTTAGAAACATTAATTAGTAAAAATAAAGCGATTTAACTAAATCAATCATAATTCAACCTCAAATTTTGTATACTGATTTTATTTTACACTAGAGGTATTCATGCACACAAAACTACAGAAAACAAATATTTATTCACCACGATATTGCTAAAAGAAAATCATAATTTCCAATACGTGGGCTAAGTGTAGATGGTAAACTTCTGTTAAAAATTTGACAATAGGTCTGCCTGTTTAGTCGATAATTTGTACAAATTTGTACAAATTATTACTGGATGTTGTCTGTTTACTCCAAAAGCCAGTAAAAGAGAACCACAGAGAGATTTTTTTTTATAGTTCCATGATAGAGAACTTACAAGTTGTTACTGGAGATATTTTTCCCAGGAAGAATTTGCCAGTTAGAAAACATATGTTTTATGGAACCAGCTGTTTTATGAAAACAGATGTTTTATGCAAATAAACAAATTAAAGGAAAATAAAATTGATATTTAACAATGGAAGTTGTAAGTAATAGGTTTGAGAAGTGTTTTTTTGCATTTTATTTTGAATAAAAGCCAATAAATACAATGTACAACATAATTTATTGCAGAATTGTAATAAAAAACAGTGCGCTCGTTTTGTTTTTTATGCTTGAGTTTTTGCCTACTATTGGACGCAATTCCTTCACTTTGACTATCAACATTTTAGTTGAGGAATCCAGCCAAGGCGTTTTTTTTTTTGCCTTCCACTTTAATTGTGCATCTGCATTTATGACATCAATTGTACTCGTATACGTTCGGCAAAAATATTATTTCGTCGAAGGTTTCTGTTCCCGCAACTTCCTCAGCAACAGTTTCCCGGTCAAGTATTATCTATTAAATTACAACGGTTTACATTTTATATACATATGTATATTTCTAAGTTTCATTACTTACCACCCGAAACCCTTTGGAATGTTCCTGGTGAACATTTTACATTTAGCTTTTTTTGGTTGCTCATTTTTTAATTTCTTATTTAAAGAAAAAAACAACGATAATTATTTGTATCTTTGAAATCAAACACTTTTTGAATCTTTAATTATTTACATCAGCCGTTTACAACTCAGCTGTTTTTGTTTCTTGCAAGTTTTTACTGGATGTTGTCTGTTTACTTTTTGGGATATTTTCAACTTGAGAGTATAATCTGTCTTACTCTCTCAAAAATAGTTACTGAGTAATTCTTACTGGGAAAGTAAACAGACAGTCCTAATATGTTATTTGTATGTTATCTGTTTTCTAGGGTTGTCAAGCGTTAAATAAAGCAAAAAGTGCAAGAAAAAGTGCTTAGGAAATCAAATAATTACGTTATTGATTAAGTAAGGGCGGTCTAATATGATCGTGCCTTTTTGAATGAAACACAGTTTTTTTTTGCAAAAAATTATTATTTTTTAACATAATATGCTTTTAGCTCAATACACTTAGTCCAATGTTTTTCCAATTTCTGTATCCCTTTCAAAAAATAGGATTTTTAGAGGTCCATAAAATAGGCATTTGGATGATCAATAAAATCATCGTTGGAGCTAAATCTCTTTCCACCGAGCCATTTCTTTAGGTTTGGAAACAGGAAATAGTCACTGAGGGCTAAATCCGGAGAATATTGCGGATAAGATACCAATTCGTAGCCCAATTCATAGAATTTTGCCATTGAGGCTACACACATGTGCACCCTTACGTTTATGGTCAATTGAGAGCAAACGCGGCACCCATCTTGCAAACAGCTTTCTTAAACCCAACTGATCATTTAAAATCGAAACCACACTGCCATATGAAATGCCTATGGCATCAACAATCTCACGCACTCTTACTCTTCCATCGGCCAACACCATATCGTGGGGATTTTTTTCGTAATTTTCGGATGTATTGACCTCAATTGGCCGTCCAGAACGATCAGCGTCATTTTTACTTTTTCGATCACAACGAAAGTCAGTAAACCACTTTTTACCATTGAATCGATGGTGCAGAGTCCCCATAGAATTTATCAAGCTTTCCGTGGTTTGATTGACGGTTTATTTTTCGCAAAAAAATAATGTTTAATGAGCACTCGAAATTCACTTTTTTCCATTTTTACAAAAATTCACGAGGTTGTATGTTTTGAACAGTTGTTAAATGCAAAGTAAACGACGGAACTTGCTCAAAATAACTACGAGGGAAGTTCGAAAAGTCACGGACTTATTGATCCGCCTCGTAATATTGAAGAACAAAGTGACCTCACACCGTTGCGCGCAGTTATAGGAAATAAAACCAAAAGACACTTGCCGATTTCAACAAACTACTTTATATGTTTTCTATGGAATTGTGTTTTTTTTCGTTTTCTGTAGCGATGGTAACTCTGTCCACAACATACTTTTAATTAACCATCTGACGCTAACACCATCTACATCAATCGACAACACTTTGCCATCATCTTGAATCAACACTTTGCCATCTCGCCACATCTTGGCATATATGTATGTATGTATGGCTTTGCAGAAAACATTTGCTCGGCCTAAGTTTGCCTTGAAACGTTTTATGAACCACGAAAACAATATGATACTTAATTATAAATAAAAGTATTTTTAATTAAATATATGATACTCAGGGTATTTTCAGAGAATGCTGCACATTTTCGGATATTTAGTTCGAAATGTAGGGGCATCAGTGTGAAAAATTTCCGATTATTTTAAGAAAATCCTGAAAAATTTCAGGCATTTAATCAGATTTTTTTAAAAAATCGATGGTAAAATAGGCAGATAATCGTGAGAAAAGTTTGATCATTTTATTTCTTTCCAGATTTTTATATTTTTCCGTATTTGGTCAGAAATCGGCGGTAAAATAGTTAAATTGTCTTTGGAAAAGTCTTATAATTTTCGGATATTTAATTAGATTTTGGTCAGAAATTGGCGGAAAAAAATCAGTAAAATTGGCAGATTATACCGAGAAAAATCTGTAATTTTTCGAAAATTTTTCTAGATTTCCTTCCGAATGACCCTTCAGAATTTCGACCAAAAACTTGGCGAAACATACCGAAATTCTTCAGACAAAATGTTACGATTTTTTGTCAACCATTCATACAACTTTCGGTAAGATTTGTGACCAAAATCCGCATCAAAATCGGTAATTTTTGCCGACTTTCTGACAGACTTCTGACCGAACTCGGAAGAAATTGTTCGCTGAGTGCTCACTTGACTCGAAACTTTTCTACATTTATGTAAGTCGGTTTGTATTTGGAAAAATGTTGCCGTTTGTTGTGCAAGTTTCCAATGCGCGTTTTCGACGCTCTTGCGAGTTTACATGAATAACGCTACTAAGGAAAACTAGGGATGGGATTTTTTTGAATTTTTTAAATTACAGGAGATTAAACTAAAACGTTCGAAAATTATTAAAGTCACGTACAGAAACTAATCTAAATCGATTTCAATTAACAAATTCACGTTCTCAATTAAATTCTTGTTTGATTTTGCATCGATAAAGAATTTGATGGTATTAATTAAATATGTTATAAGACATTAATTGAGTAAAAATCAATAAACAAAGTATTATATTAACTAAATACTTAATTGGGGGATAATTCAAAAAATTATATTTATTGATTCAATTAAATATTTGTTAACATAGTTCGCGTGTATTTAAAATTTATTTAATTGAGTCAATTGAAAAGTTTATTAAATATTGTACATAATTTCCACAAATGATTTAATTGCAACAATTATAAAATTGATTAAATTTTTGAAATAAACACCCTGATCTGTATAGCTCATAAGAAATTGAAAAACAATCTCCTAAGAAATAACTTCAGATCGATTCATATACAAAAAAACACATTTTTATTTTAATAAAAAGTTGAGTTTTTTAATTATATATTCAGCCTACTAATTATAAACGTTTCGGCCGATTTAAATAAACTACAAAAGAATTAAACTATTGTTTGCTTAAATTTTAAAATTAATTCACTTAATTTTTCTCCTGTGTTTGATAATAAGCGTGTTTTGGTTACGCCGCTTGCTTATATAATCGCTTGTTTTGTATGAAGCACTTAGCGAGAAGTTAGCGACGCGAATCATTTTCGCTAACTTTAAACACACATTTTTTTGCCATCTTTCTCCGCCTTCAACCCTTTTTCATATTTTTGAATAAAATCACTTATCGCTAAATAGCCATTTTCGTTACAACTTAGCAAGCGATGATCGCTTGCTTGTAACCAAAACACGACTAATATTCCATATTTAGGTCTTGCGAAATTTTTTCATTTGTCTTTAAACGGAAATTTTGGTTGCAAAGAGTTACCATCTATCTCCGATTTACATTGCAAATATTTTATGAATAATTCCTCTACCTACTCCATTTTAAATAATTGCTTTTGCTTGTTAAAATAATCGAAATGTCAAAATTCAACTTTGGCGTAAAACCCTGTAATTGATTTTGCTTACGAAATTTGCGCAAAAAGCTGAGTACCAAAAAAATTATCATCGTACCCTGTAAATGTCTCTCTTACTCTCCTCATTGAATATTTCAATATACGAGCAGTTTTTTGATGTAGTTATTGTACATCACTTACAATACAAAATAATCAAGATATGACGCTAATAATCAAGATATGACGCTAGAGAGAAATGCGTTTGAGTCAATCATGTTCAAAATTGCGCACAACTTCTGTTCGTCTACTTCTTGATCGTCATTGTCATTCGTATATTTTGCATACTCAAAAGCACGAATTCATTAGCCTTGGTAACCATGTATGCCGACACTGAGAGACTAATAATACGGATTGATTCTCATTTTGGTTTTCATGCTGTGTTTTGATAAAATAATTGATTGACTCAACAAAGAATTTTAAATTTTTTTTTTTTGATCAAACAGTGGCTAAATTGATGACAAACTTCTGTTATTCATAGAGGTATATGTTTACATCTCTCTCCGCAAATTGATGGCATTAGGCCCAGAGTGATATGAACGTTGGATGATAAAAAGGATTGCTTTAATAATACCAGAAAGAGGCAATGGTTCAAAAAAAACCAACAAGAAAACAACAACGGTATTTCGTTTTGTGTGTCAAAATTATTATGTTAAATACCACACATTCGTATGCTAACAATACCGGATTACAAAAATAGTCAAAAATACGTGTAAATTTCAGAGTTCTCAACCAAACCGACATGAAGAATTTAAGTCAACAGTTTTTATAACTCCACCTGGTGTTAGTCGAACATATCTCTATCACACCAACGTGACCACATAGAGTATGAAATGCATAATCAGATGAGAGAAATTTTCTCTCTATATATGTTTACTAGGGCGGGTGGATTTATTTTTCGACAATTTCCCTATTATTTCCGTATTCTATGGGTTATTCCATGAAAATTTGCCAAAGGAACCATACCTCTATCGTTAAAATCGAGTCCCCTACTTTTTGTTGGTAGATTTTTTCCCAAATTGACGTTCGTATGAAATATTACCTACACGTTCACATCCATAACTCAAAAACTATCGATCGGGTTTAATCGCCAGTAGGCGTGTTGGAACATTGGTCCAACGGCTCAAAAGTTACAGGCATTTTTGTAAAAATTTTGGAGCATTTTTCCATTTTTTTCATAATTTTGTCCAAGAATATTACTTTCATGGCCATTTTTTTGGCTCAATTTTTTTGACTTACGAACCTTACGTTACGACTGGACTGATTTGCGCTTTACATTATTGGCATATTTTTTCACAAGGTGCACACCCTGTGAAATGTTTGTTTATTTCTTTTTGTTTTTAGTTTCTTTAGAGACTTCTTTATTTTTGTTTGTTTATAATATTCCAGTGTATGCTAGTTTTGTTTGAGCGTCATTTCAGTGAAGTGTTACTTGAAATAACTAACAAATAATCAAACTATTTTGAAATTTAGAAAAGATTTAAAGGTAAGTGTAAAAACATTGCTAACTATTATAGTTAATAGTTATATCATTATTCTATGAAAAACATATTTAATTCTTTTAGTGACGGTTTAAAAATGGATTCAGAGCCTGGTTCATCGCAAAATCCAACAGATACCCAACGCAGTAGTTTGCAACATTTGGTCTCTCATGATGTTTTTTCTTTTGGCGTGGCCTGTGAATTACCTGATATTAATCTGTCAACTAAACGAGATATATTGAAGTACTATTTTTTTTGGCCGAACGTTCAAAAGCCCAAAGCAAAATGTTTTCGTATAAAACATTTACTCCCCCAGGAGCAGACAGATTGTTAGAAATTTGGAATCAACTTAATATTGAACTTATACTCAAAGGTAGCATCATTAGAAAATTGAATAATTTGCAGGACGCATATAGTAATGCAGATAAACAACGAGTAAAACGCGCAACAGAATTCAAAAAATTCGTAGAATCAACAAACCAATTATTCAACATTGGAAAATGTAAATGCAAACTTAAAAGATTTCATGCGCGATCAATATAATGACAGACAATACCGGAACACGATAGTGGAAGTGAAGAGACGATACCAACGACTATACCAACAATCCCAGTGAGCAACGATCCTACATACGAACCACATTATGACGAAATGGAAGTTGATGTGAGAGGAGATTCAGAATTAGTTCTACCACCACAAACATACACACCCAGATACAATACTAAAAACTATGCAATGATGTGTGACAGATTTGGTGTGCATGATAGAATGGGATCAGCATTGGCAACAGCTCTCATGGAAGACCTGGGCGTAAAAGATGCTCATGGCAATCTTGTCATCATGGATAAAAGTAAACTTCGTAGAGAAAGAGAGAAATGGAGACAAGACGCACTTCGTAAGCGGTATGATGGCTCGAATTTCATATCATTTTCATTCGACGGCAGGAAAAATGATGCTCTAACTGTAGAAAAAATTGATGAGAAGTTGCATCCAAGGATGGTTAAAGAACCTTGATAGGCTACACAAAACTAGAAAGTGAAACTGCGGCAAGCAAAGTCAACAAATTGATCGAATTCTTCCAAGAAAAACAATTGTCTCTCGATTCATTAATTGCCATATGCGCTGATGGTGAACCAACAAATACTGGCGTACACGGTGGAATTTTGCGACTATTCGAAAAACAGTTAAAGAGACCACTGCACTGGTTTGTGTGTCTGCACTTTAACGAGCTTCCGTTTAGACATTTGTTTGACACTTTAGACAAATCAATCACCACTGGACCACGATCAACTACCGGAAAGTTGAGCTCACAAATTGCTGATTGTGAAAATCTTCCGGTATGTAATTTTTATAGCTGATTCTTTACCATTTTTCATTCTATTTTTTAGCTTTTATGTTTTCTTTTCAGGTGGTAACCGATTTTGAGGAAATCGCTTTGGAAAATATGCCTCCTGGTGATTTAAATCCAGAAGAATTATCTACCGATTCGAGGTACTTGATGTTAATGGCCAATGCAATTTCTAATGGTGTGGTTCCTGCGGATTTGTCTCACATAAAACCAGGGCCAATTGCACATTCTCGTTGGCTGACCAAAGCCAATAGATTATTACGGTTGTATGTGACAACTAATAATCCAACTGAAAATTTAAAAATTCTGGCTAACTATATAATAAAAGTATACACGCCAATGTATTTCAATGTTAAGTATTATAGCTCTGCCGCATACGGTAGTACATTACTTTTTAAATTTATTACTTGGATACGATTTTTACCACCGAATTTACTTGGAGTTGTAAATACAGTAATTCAAGATAATCCATATTTTGCACACTCAGAAAATATCTTGCTATCTATGTTGTTTGATGATAGAATGGAAAAACGAAACATTGCTATAAAGAAGATTTTACATTACCGAAGAGATATTGTCGACCCAACGGAACTTAGAGTTTATTAAAAATCTCTTATAAACTTTAATTGTACGGAATAAACAAATATGATTGATTTAAATGACGATACCATTTTATTCGAACCACCGTTTACGCAAAGTTATTCGTATGAACATTTGGAGGGATATTTAAATTACGAAGTGCCACCGTTCGATGATCCACAAATTCCTTTACACATTCAAGGAACGGAAAGACATGTCCAATTGCTGGCTGCCACTGCTAAACGAGTTGCAGGAAAGAATGTAGAAGGCGCTATGGCGACGACATTAGAGAGCCGTACGAAAACACCCAGACTTGAAAGCAAACAAGACTTTCAGAAAAAATAATGTTTTTTTTCACATTTTGTCTTTTACTACACTCAAATTGAATATTTTTTTTGATAATAGGTTGATAGATACTTTATTATCTCTTAATTTGAATTTTTGTAGAAAAAAAATAAAAAGGGAAAAAAAATCAAAAAGTTGGTTTTATGTGTTATTTTATTTTAGCAATATCGCATGAATTAATCAACCGAATTCGATAAATTTGGGCTTAAACTCTTCGTTTTGAATTGTAAATTGAACTAAATAATGGATTGAGCCAAAAAAAATGGCCATGAAAGTAATATTCTTGGACAAAATCATGAAAACAATGGAAAAATGGTCCAAAATTTGGACAAAAATGCCCGTAACTTTTGAACTTTTTACCAACAAAAAGTAGGGGACTCGATTTTAACGATAGAGGTATGGTTCCTTCGGCAAATTTTCATGGAATAACCCATAGAATACGGAAATCATAGGGAAATTTGTGAATTTTTTCACTACCTACAAATCGACCCGCCCTAATGTTTACCCTATAGAGTTATTTTTTTCATACGTGTGTGCATGGTAAAATAAGTAAGATAAACTCGTTAGAACAGCTGGTTTGAACATTTTTCTTGCTTAGGTGTTTCTCTTATGCCAAATTAAAATGTATTTTGTTTTTGTACCTTTTTGTTTACTTTTACAGTAGATACACACACACATGTAGAAAATTTGACAGATTATGAACACCAAACAAAAACATATTGCCTGTTTTTGTTGTAACAACTCCTACTGCGTTTACCTTACTTATTTTACTATGCGTATGTGTATACAAAATCAGTTTTAAACATAAAAACAAAGCTACATTTTAGTGTCGACCCATAGGGATTTCTGATGGAGAACTTCACAAACATATGTACTAAATTTCATTGAGTTTTTAAAGGATGATCGAAAACTCACGCAGAATATGAATTTTGTACCATGTGTGCGTAGAATGTTGCTCATAGAGTAAATCTTACAAGAGAGAATGTTTGACTCATCTGACGTTTCCTTTCACACTCTTCGTGGTGCGGTCGGTGTGACAGAGAGATGTTTGACGAAAAGTGACATACACCAGGTGGAATTACAATAACTTCTGACTTTAATTTTTCATGTCGTTTTGGTGAAAAACTGTGAAATTTAAATGTGTTTTACACTTTTTTTATTGACTGTTATTGTTAGCATACATTTGTGTTGTATTTAACACAATAATTTTAATACACAAAACGAAATACCCTTGTTGTTATTTTGTTGGTTGTTTTGAACCATTGCCTCTATCTGGTATTATTGAAGTAATTCTTTTCAACATCTATCGTTCATATCACACCAGGCCAAATGTCATAAATTTGCTGAGAGAACTGTTAAGTCTACTATAAGAATTAGTCTATGGTGTTGCTGTTGAAGAAAAAAATTGTGTGTGACAACTGACAGTTTTTAAGAATGGGACTCTAAATTAGAGAACAACGCGTTTTCACTATTTCAAAAATATTGAAGGGGTTTCCAACAAAATCACCTTCAGCGATAAAGCCCATTTTCATTTGATAGCTTTGATAATCGTCAAAATTATTGCAATTGGGGTTCAGAAAACACACAATTATTGAGAAACAAATTTGCCACTATTTGGTGTGAATTTCGGACTAGAGCCATCATCGAACCATATTTCTTTGAAATAGTTAATGGTGACTGAATTGAATGATATGGATGTGGCCGACAAGTGCTTTCAGCAAGGACGGTGCCCTCTTTTCTTACATCCTGAGAAACAATTCAACTACATTCAATCTTGAGTGAATTTTGTGGCACATACTTTTTATATATTAGTTGATCATCCACCGTGTATCAAATTCAGTAGTAATTGAACATCTAATGGTGAACTTGTCCGGAGTTCAAGACTAGACATGCCAGTTATTGTGCTTTCCTTATTTTGTTTATTATTATGCAAACAAAACTACTATTTTTCATTTAGAAAATGTGACATAAAATTAAATTTTTTTTCTTAAAATGTAAAAATAACATAAAACAGTCGTAATAACAAGAACTAAAATGTAGTAGTAGTAATAAGTAGACTTGTCATTCATGAGCATGAACATCAGCTATCGTTGATGTTTATTATAAGTTCGAAAAAACAGCTGACTGGCAGCATTGTTTAATTTATACAGCAGTATACATATTTGGGGATTGAAAACCATGGAGAATTGCAATACAAACGAAATAGCAAATAGTAAAAAATAGAAAAATTAAATGTGAGACACCGACCTCAGATTTGTACCACAACCCGGAGCAAAAAGTATTAAGTGTTTTTCTTTAGAAAACTTTTCAAATTTTTCTATAGAAGAGTTTTAAAATTTTTCTATAGAAAAGTTGTCAAATTTTTTTATAGAAATGTTTTAAAATTTTTCTTTAGAAAAGTTTTAAAATTTTTCTATAGAAATGTTTCAAAATATTTGTATAGAAAAATAGTAAAATTTTATAGAAATCTTTTAAAATTTTTCTATAGAATTGTTTTAAAATTATTCTATAGAAATTTTTTTTTAAATTTTTCTCTAGAAATGTTCTCAAATTTGTCTATAGTAATATTTTCAAATTTTTCTTTAGAAATGGTTTCAAATTTTTCTATAGAAATATTTAAAAACTAATGTTCCATAATATGTCATGGCCTTGGACGGTCTCGATAAACCTGAAAATGTCAGCTTTTTTTAAACTTTTTTCTTTTGTTTATTAATAAAATTGGCGCGAACAACTACACATTTCACATTTGCATCAGCTGATATGTTCGAAAGCCAGCGACAGTGTTGTATTTTTGGTAAAAAAAAAATAAAAACATATGTGAAATTATTGTTATTAGCAGATTCTACAGATAATATTATTTATTAAAATTTTTGTTTTCAGACAAAATGTTTACATTTTCATTCATACTTTCAAGCTTTAAAACAAAATTCGAAGTAGAGCGCCCCTAGCGGTCAGTAGAATAAACTAATTCGAACAAATTCCAATTTGAAGTAGAAGTAGAACCTACTTCTATGACAAATTTGAATTCCAATTTCACGAAAAACATGAGAGGGCATTATATGCAATACTGTGAGTGGGAACGAGAAGGCTTGAATTACAAATTCGTTGCTGCCATTGTGAACGCTACTTTAATGTGCGCGACATAAGACCGAGGGTTTAATTGTTTCACAACGTTACTTCGCTTAAGGTCATGTTAGACTATTAGATAAATCGTTGTATATGTCAACATTCTGGTTTGCGAAGAGAGAATGTAATAGTGCAAAAGGTTCGAGAGATCTGTTAGATTTTTCTATTTTTTTTTTATTTTCCTCGAAAATTGTTAAGGAACGAAACGAAGAAAACGAGAATAAACACTTTTATTTTGTTCATACATGGGGCAAATTAATTATCTGACAATTATAATTTGTAGTTTAATTTGAATTACCTTTCGAAATGCAAATTCAAAAAAAATTCAATACCATTGGCAATTGTACTTATTTTCAATGCATTTCCTTCATATCTGACACTTTTGACTTTCAAATATTTTATACAGTACAGGTTTATGAATTTGAAAGTACTATGAGGCAATAACTATCCAAGCCAAAAACCTCTACATATAAAATACTTTAAAAACAGAATTCAGTCAAACAAATTCAAAACAGTTAAAAGCATTCCTATATTTCATTACAATTTGAATCCGATTCCACACCCTTCATTTGCATTGCCTGAGCAAATGCAAGTTCAAAATTTTTTAATTCGCATTGCGAACTGGTAATTCATTTGCATTTGCATTAGATAAAGTAATGCAAATTAAAATTTAATGCAAATTAATAAAACCCATGTATGATTTCGTTTGATTCTTTCAAATAATTAATATTTGTCCGGATGTTTTTATTTATAAGTTTGTTCCCCTTACTTTTTTAATAGTAAAACTAGTAAAAGAGAGTTTCACCAGAAATATCAAAAAACTTTCTCTGAGAGATCAATTTTCCAAAAAGTACCGGAACGAAAAAATGACAAATGTGGTAAAAACTTATGTCAGAAATGTGTCCACAACATGATGGTCCTCATCCGAAACATCCAACAGGAAATACGTCGCACTACTGGAATCAACCACAGTGATATTATATTATGTATTTCCGTTTCTGTTTTCAATAAAAACCATTCATTTGCCGATATTAAATTATATTTTCAATTAATTTTGACAATTCAATAAAGAATGACAATTTACTACTTTTACTCGGTAAAATTCTTCGAGTAACAACTAGTAAAAAGTTGTAAAAGAGAACGCCATGTTTTCTGTTCTCTCTTAAAAGTTCTTACAACTTTTACTATTTTCTTGAGTACGGGAAGTCGTAAAAGTGTTAAAACTAGTAAGTTGTAGTACGTACGGGAGCAGAGCTTATATATTTTGTATTACTTCCTCTGCAAACATATGTTTTTGAATTCTTACATTCCATTTTCCAAAACTGATAACAGAATGATTGAATTGAAAAGTGTTTCATACTATTTCTCTCGCCGCGAATCGTTGTATTTGCACTGATAGTCTACCATGGCCTTTAGAAATGGCTAATAATTAAAATTTGAAGAACCGTTCAAAATCGGCGCAAAAGTTTGGGTCCACTCAGTGAGAAGAACTTCTCTAATCCTTTATGGAATGGGATGGGAAAGTACAATTTTTATGTTGTTCTGAAACTACCAGAGATCGGAGAAAGAGAAAACCATCGTAAATATAAATTTTAAATTTTATACAAATCGTCTTAATTGTGGTGTTTCATTCAAACTCAACTAAAAAACTAAATAAAGTACAATCCACCTCTACCATCTCCATCGGCTGTCATAGTACGAGTTGTATGCTGCCACACGTGTAATTAAAGGAAAAGAAAAACTTGCAACCAACCAGACTGCAGCACATAAGAATAGGTCGAAATCGCCTTAATTATACCCTAGTATCAAGACACACCGATAATGCGGACAGAGCGAGTGAGAGAAGTGATTCTTTCCCAAGCTTCCAAACATACATAGATTGATGATCTGCAACGACATCGGCTGCCTATGATGATCAATGACCAACCAGTGAGTTATGTAGCTATTTCTGGCCCTTGTAATTTGTTATTTATCTTTAAACATTTTTTAAACAAAATAATCGTTTATTTTTTCGCTAAATTTCATATAAAGGTATGAATAGCATCTTCTCCTCCCATGCATTCAGTCATTCATAACGAGTTACAAATGCCCTCTAATAACAACCATTGCATGCCACGTTAAGTAGTAACTTCAACTGACGCTTAACTAATGATTACGACCGTAGACTATGGAGGACTAAAATTAACAGCTGGCACAGCCGCAATCCGGCTGGTGATTGGAGTGAATAAAGCGACAAAATGCAACAGAGCAGCGACATAAGTAAAGGGGACAATAATCCTATCCCATGGACAAAAATGATAATAATTTAGTGCTCTCTGTAATTGCCGATCTATATACGAGTACGTACTAGGGGAGTAGTGTGGTGTTCCACTCGTAGTACAAATGAAAGTTAAAGTGTCTTGAGTTGTTCGAATTGTTGCAGACAGAAATAAAGGCAGGATGGGAATTGCCGTCGACACGAGTAGTATCTACTGCGGTAATATTTCGTATGTCACAAATACCAAAATGCAATTTAGAATACGATTGATGGAATTGATCCTTTGGGGGCAGGTTTTTTTTTTTAAATTGCCGCTACAGGTTTTATAGAAACAAACTTAGTCATTTTAGTACTGCAGCATGATCAAAGGCGGTTCACAGAGTTAATCTTAGTGAATGCATGTAGATGAGGTTCATTCACCGCACTGGTGAAGATTAGTTCTTAGTTTTTACTAGTCAAGGAGACAGAATTTTAATCTAACTTACGCATTTGTATGTTTACACCAAGAAATTCATGGAATAAATTACAGTATCCATACAAGGGTGATCATTTTTATATTTTGGGGGAAATAGTAGAGAATTATTCCGAGTTTTAAAGTATAACGTCAAAATGCCCGATAACGGAATAAGGTACATATAACCCAGTTTGTAGGTCAGTTGAAACGTGAGTAATGTAAAAGCAAAACGATTCGTTGCAGGGGCGAAATATGTTCGTTAGTGTGTTTACATTGCGGCAATGTAATATTTAGAATTTTCGTTGCTGCAACGAAACATGCCAGACTACATCATTTGTTTGACTAGACGAGAACATTGTTCATTTCTTCGAATAGGATGACATTCAGTAATCAATTTGTTTTGGGCATAGTTTACATTAATCACTCGTATGTTAAGGGTGTCTCAGTAAGATTGTAGTTTTTAAATTTAGTGTAATTTTTTTGTGCAAGTGGCAACTCTGCAATTTGGCAGCTGTCACATATGTTTATTCCGATTAATAAAAATGGAGCACTTTACGAAAGAAGAACGCGTTATAATTGTGAAAACTTATTACAAAAATTTGGAAAGTTATGATGAGTTCGAAGAATTTTCAGTTGAGAAAGTTTACCTAATGTGTCAACCATTCGAAGAGTGGTCAACGAACTTAAAGAAACTAGGTCGGTTATGGACAGTAAGACTCCTGTGGGTCAACGTACCGGTCGATCTCTTCAAAACATTGCTGCTGTAAATGAGCATGTCGCCGAAAACATCAATTCAATTCGTCATCGTTCTCAATAACTTCAAACTTCACGAAGCACTACACACCGAATTTTGACAAAAGACCTCCACCTCCATGCGTACAAAATTCAGCTTACTCAGCTTACTCAGGAGCTCAAACCAGCAGACCATGGGAAGCGCCGGCAATTCGCTCAGTGGGTAATGGAGCAAAGTGAAGTCAATGCCACTTTTTCAAAAAAAAAATCATCTTCTACGATGAAGCACTGACCTCGTGAATACACAAAATTGTCGAATTGGGGTTTCAGAAAATGCTCATGCAATCCATGACAAACAAAAGCACCCACAACGAGCAACTGTCTGGTACGGATTTTGGTCAGGCGGCGTGATTATCCCTACTTTTTTGAAGATGATGCGGAAATTGTAGTGACTATGAACGGCGTTCGTTATACGCCGTGCGATTTCTTTCTTTGGGGTTTTGTGAAATTTCAGGTTTATGTGAAGAAACCAGAAACAATTTCCGCGCTCAAATCCGAGATCCAACGCGCCATCGGTGAGATACAGTCACATCTCTTTGAAAAAGTCATGGAAAATTTCATGAAAAGAGTAATGGCCTGTCATCAGAGCGTCTTGTGACCTATCGTGAGATTGAGACAACCTTAGGCATTAGTGGGACCAGCATACATTCAATATTGCATAAACATTTGACTGTCAAAAAAATTTGTTCGCGTTGGATCCCACACAATTTGTCAATCGCTCAAAAAATGGCTCGTGTCGATTGGTCGAAAGAAATGCTCCAAAAATTCGATCGCGGTGTTCGAAACACGTCTATGACATCGTGATAGCTGATGAATCCTGGATTTACGCGTATGAGCCCGAAAGTAAATAGCAGTCAACTGCATGGGTGTTTCAAGATGAGCCAAATCCAACAAAAGTTGTTCGCGCCCGAAGCACTTCTAAGCAAATGGTCGCCTGTTTTTTCGGAAAAACCGGACATGTCCCAACCGTGCCACCAGAACAACGCAGAACAGTGAATTCTGAGTGGTACACCACCATTTGTTTGCCAGTTATCTTCCAAGAAATCAGGAAAACCAACAGCCGAAGACGGATCACTCTTCACCACGACAATGCGAGCTCTCACACATTGGCTGAAACAACTGCATGTTTGAGCACCCAAAACATCGATTTGATGGGTCATCCGCCGTATAGTCCTGACTTGGCACCGAATGAGTTCTTTTTATTCCCGTACGTAAAAAACAAACAGAGGTCAACGTTTGTCGACACCTGAAGAAGCGGTTGCTGCATTCAGAATGCATGTTTTGGAGATACCTCAATCAGAGTGGCAAAAGTGTTTCGACAATTGGTTCAAACGCATGCAAAAGTGTATAAATCTTCATGGGGAATATTTTGAAAAACAATAAAGTGATTTTCGATGATTAATATTTGTTTTTGTTCTCTAATACCGAAACATAAAATTCAACCTCGTACGTGTTGTTATTTTAAAATGAAAATGTGCATTCTTACTGAGGACACCCTTTAAATACATATGAATGTATGTTTTTGGATGTTTAAACTAAAGGTGTGCGCTTGATACGAATTTGTTGTAGATCTACTACGGCAATCCAGAACAGAAGTGGATTACATGACACCCACTTTTCTGTTTGAAAGAAACTTCTCCTCTCATATTACAGACAGACAGGACTAGAAAATACTTATACCAGGGAATAGAAGCTATTTATGGTTCTACACTAATCGCTCCGAACTAGATTTCAAAGTAGATTTTGGAGTATATTCTAAAATGATGGCTAAAAACATTGCGCGAAGGCTACTAGACCATCGTATGTCTTTCAGGCAGAAGTCATGGACATCGGAGAAGTTGCACTCCGGTTGAGGCGTAACGTCATCAACGAGTGGGGTATAAACATTTGCTCTGACAGTCAGGCTGCTATAAAATTACTGCAATCTGTATTTCCTACCTCAAAAATGTCCCATAACTGCCGCGCATATCTAAATGATATGGCCATCTAGTTTGATATACATGGGTGCCGGGACACAGGAACATTCCAGGAAAAGATTGAGCAAAAGAGCTGAGATTAAAGAGACGGTGGTGCAATGGTAGTGGGTGTGGCTCTTGTACATGAGAACGTGGGTTCGATCACTGCTCTGACCACCTTACACTTAGCCATTAAAAAACTTCTCAAAATACCGTTCGGAACCGGTCTAAAACTGTAGACCCCAATCAATGAGTGTAAAATTAGAAAGCGCACAGCTCAATAGTTGTGAGAATCTCTCTCCAATTCCTTCCTTTTTTTGTTACACGGGTTCTGGAGCATGTGGATATGCCTTTCTTTTGCAAGATTAAAACCGAAGCTCTTAGACATGACAACGAAATATGGTCTGGAGGCTCAAATTAGAGGATTCTCAGGCCAAGTTATGACCTGATTCGTTCGAAATTCTTGATATCCACTCGTGGGCAGGATATCTCTACACTAGTAGCTGCTTTCACTAGGCAGAATTTGATAGGCAAACAGGCGTCTACACTTGAAATCTCACCTCATGATTAGCTCATGTGAGTAGAAGATAATATGTTTTTTTAGGAGACAATATTTAGGGTCTTACTTCTTTTTGGATACAATACGTACAATATTATTGTGACCACCGGTGGTGCAATGGTTAGTGTACGCGCCTCTTGTACACGACGTCTTGGGTTCGATTCCTGCTCTAACCACCTTAAATTTCTGTCGCCAGCGGTCAGCTCGCATAGTGACGGCAACACTATCGAGAATTTAGCCATGAAAAAGCTTCTCAAAATTCCGTTCGGAGTCAGTGTGAAAACTATAGGCCCCAATCAGTGAGTATACAAACTAGAAAGCGCACAGCTCACTGGTTATGAGAAGCTCTCCCAAATTCCTTCATGGGATGTAATGGGAACCATTTATTTATTTTTATTAAGTAAGTTAAGTTGAATGACCTAAGACTATTCTGGAGCAGCACAAATTGGTACGTCAGGGACGTATATACCTCTCATCTTGGAACACCAGATTAAACGCCCCTTAACCACACCATACGAATTTACAGATGCAACGATGAGGAAATCGGTCCTCATAGGACTAAGTGTATCAATAGTGACAGCCACTTCTACCTGACCTATCAATTGGGACGTACAGTCTAGGGACTTTCACTATGGACTTCCTTGGCAGTTTCATTCAACGGCCGAGCAGTGAATAGCCAGATATTTTGACTGTTGTGTCAAATTACCTGGTATAGTTTGCTCATACAACATTGATGTGAATTAGTCCCGCAGACTGTCTGTATTGTAATTTACAATATAGATTGTGATGCCGGTGACAGCAGTTGAACGGAGACGGAAGGTGCCGACTAAGAGATGATGGTCGCACCATCAGTACCTTGCGTAGATCTGACGCAAAAACATTTTGCCGACAAATCTATGGTCAATTTAGTTGCATTTTTGACCATCGGGTGATGCGGGAATTTACCTCCGTCAAGAAACAGGTTATGGCGAGTACAGAAATCTATGAGCCAGTCACTATTATGATTCTCAGAGTATCAACCCCATGTCTTCTCATAACTTCCTGTGTGTTGGTGTTGTCCACTTTGGTATTGAATTCCCCCAGAAATATTTGTATGTCACCAACTGATAGGAAGCTTATAGCAAGATCAAGTTCACTACAGAGCTCCTCATCAGATTCAGTGAGGACATAAGTTAGTACCAGAGAAATCCTGCGAAATTTCAAGTTGGACCTCGCAATGACGATGTAGCATTGTATTTGATTAGATCATTTCTCGCCTTAAAGCCCGGTATTCAGTTTTTATGTAATTTTCATTGCCATAAGAAGTACGTGTATAAAAAATAACGAAAATTTCATGAACCGAAAATTTCGCTCACTTTTCATTTGCTTGGTACTCAGCTCTGCGAAAATTTCGTAGGCAAAATCAAGTACAGGGTTGTTACGCCGAAGTTATTTCCTACGAAAACAATCGTTTGATAATAGTTTTGGACCGGAATTTTGACATTTCGATTATTTTAGTAAACAAAAGTAATAGCACATTCGTTAAAAATAGAATGGAGTGCAAAGATGAATTATTAATGAAATATTTGCAAGGTAAATCAGAGATATATGGTAACTCTCTGTAACAAAATTTCCGTTTAGAGATAAATGACAAAATGTATTACGACAATTTCGCAAGAACTGAATTCGGGGCTTAACACCCGTATTCAGTTTTCATTCAATTTTCATTCCCATAAGAAGTACGTGTATAAAAAATATCGAAAATTTCGTGAACCGCAATTTTCTCTCGGGTTTCATTTGCTTGGTACTCCGCTCGTTGGGAAGCAAAATCAATTACATTGCAGGTATGTCAAAGTTATTTCGTATGAAAACAATTGTTTGGGATTGGGGTTTTGAAATTTGTATTATTTTAACACGTGCACTAAAACAAACATGGGGTACGAAGAGTAAATATTCATGGAATATTTGCACAGTAAGGCACGGTAGGTAGGCGTATACAGTACTTTGATTCATGGGGTATTACTGTGGTTTGTTAAAATGATCGAAATGTTAAAACTCGGGTCCCAAACAATTGTTTTCGTACGAAACAACTTTGGCGTAATAACCCTGTAATTGATTTTACTTACGAAATTTTCGCAAAGATCTGAGTGCCAAGCAAATTAAAAGTGAGGAAAATGTTCAGAGAGCGATAAAATAAATCAGAGACTCTCTGCAACAAAAATTTCGGTGTAGAGATAAATGAGAAAATTTCTGACGAACACTTCGCAAGAACTGAATAAGAAACAAACTAACAAAAAAAAAACAAAGTAAAAGAGATTAAAAAAAATTATTTCGTCGGGTTTTCCAAATTTTATTCTTTGTTAGCAATTTTCTTTCCCTTTTTTTGCATTCTCCAAAACTCATAGTGTCCATAGATTTACATATACGACATGGGCCAACTTTCTCATCTGAAGTTTCATTTTATGGTTCTTCTGAGAGGAATGGAACGTCTTTCAGCTGTTTTGCTGCAACATCGAACAAAATCCTCCATTTTTAATTTTGTGCATTCACGATTTTCATATATTTACACAAATTGCATATTCACAGTAACAATTTCTGCTCCGTTTTTTCAAACCTCGGCGACAGAATTATTCTCCTAAATTTAAAATTTCGAAATTCCAGGCGTTCTATTCTCTTCAGTCAAAAAAAATGAAGAGCGAGTTGGCGCATCTCGCATAATTTTAATCTGTGATAGTGTCAATCCAATGCAAATTATCGTACGATTTCTTTGAATTGAAACCCTAGATGGTGAAATATAAGCGGTGGATTTAAACGTCAAGGGAAATTTTCTAGATGGCGCAGAAATGGTGGAAGTTAGCAAATTTCACTGAAAACAAAAACTACGCAAAAAGCAAGATGTATCTATTACAGGTGGAAGCGTTACAGCAGATTAAATTTTTTCTTGTCGTTGTGGTTGTTGCCGAAAATTACAATAATTCCAACTGATATAACCTGAAATAAATACATCTTGACAATTTTGATCGGCTGAATTTGACATGGTCGGCTCCTGAAATAAAAACAAAATGCCTTCAATTCCTACTGCTTCTACCTTACTTATTTTGCAATGGCAAAAACTATTTGTTATCAAAAGATAACAAAAGCAATAGAAGTTGCCATTTATATTTCGGGTACTGGCAATACTAGTGTTCCCAGATGCAAACTGGAACTTCCATTGGAAAGTTTGAAAGCACTATTTCTTCCATTTACAGTGTGTTGAAAAATGCATCTCGGTCAAAAAATGGAATTAACCGGTGAACATTTTCGTGCGATGATTTTTTACGATTTTCTGCGTGGATTATAGAGACAAGAGTGTCTCAATCAACTTGTTTCAACTTTTGGTGATGAAGCACCATCAAAAACCACTGTAAATCGCTGGTACCAAGAGTTCAGTCTCGGACGGCATTCGCACCAGGATGAAATTCGTGAAGGTCGTCCAAAATCGATTGTTCTGCCAGAAAACATCGATGCAGTGGGTGAACTAATAATGAAAGATCGTCTTGTGACATATCGTTAGATAGAGGTATCCTTGCACATTAGTTCCACTTCAATATATTCGATTTTGTATGAACATTTGGCTGTAAAACAGATTTGTTCGCGTTGGATCCCACATAATTTGGCAATCGCTCAAAAAAGGCTCGTGTCACTTGGTGTAAGGAAATGATTAAAAAGTTCGACCGGGGTGCTTTAAAAGATGTGTATCGTATAAAATCGTGACAGGTGACGAATCTTTCTTGGTCCTAAATCCAACAAAAGTTGTTCGTTGAAGAAGCATAGCGAAGTAAATGGTCGCCTGTTTCTTCGGCCGAATGGGTCATGTAGCCACTGTTCCGTTTGAGCAACGTAGGAGGTCAATTCTGAGTGGTACACGACCATTTGTTTAACGGAAGTCTTCGGAGATATTCGTAAAATTAACCGCCAAAGACGAATCATATTCCATCATGACAATGCGAGCTCTCACACATCTCGTCAAACAGGTGAATTTTTGAGCAGTCAAAACATCGAAACATCCTCCGTACAGTCCTGATTTGGCACCCAATGACTTCTTCTTGTTCCCGAATATTAAAGCTAAACTGCGTGGTCAACGATTTACGAGCGCCGAAGAAACAATTGAAGCGTTCAAAAACCATGTTTTGGAGGAATGGAATAACTGCTATGACAAATGATTTGAACGAATGCAAAAGTGTATTGATAATCAAGGGGAATATTTTGAAAAACAATAAAGCCATTTTCATTTAAAAATGTTTGTTATTATTTGCTATTTCCGAAATATAAATAGCTACCGTAAGCCTTTCTATTATGAATATTTTATATTCAAATTCAAACAACAGAATCGAAATAAAAATGATTTTTGGGTGTCTTTTCGTCGTATCCGGGTGAAAAATGGTCGTACGGAAACATCCTTTGCCATCTGGTGAATATGGTGAATATGCGAATGCAACATCTAGGGTATTTCTTTTAAAGGGGTTTTCAACAGAGACGCTACAAAAGTAAATCGATAGGGACAGCAAACGACGCCATATTTTTTCCCGCTCTTTTGACATTTCTCTTCAGTAAGGTTTGCATCATGGAAAGATATACGAGCCAACAACGAGTCGAAATTATTAAAATTTACTACCGAAATTTAGAGTCAGTGGCCTCAACTTTAAGAGCGCTACGTCCAATTTTTGATGAGGCTCATTTCTGGCTGAATGGCTTCGTCAATAACCTTATCTTTCTCCAGCTTGAAACATCCTTCATCGGAGGCCCCCAACTATTTAGTGTTGTGGTTAATTGCCGCCACAAGTTTTGGGATTTTAGTTTTCCCTGTGCACTTGCAAGCTCGGAATGCTCCAACATAAACTCTGCAAGCACCTCCTTTTGTTTGCCATTTATGTTATTTATATATGGTCTTGAAACACTTTTTTTCCTCATTTTGTTTAAATTCTCGCTGAAAATAAATAAATATTAAATATTTTGCAATAAAAAACACTAAAACTATTTACATTTTGCCCATGTACTCTTTTTTTTTTCTTTGGTGTCTGCAAAATTATTAGTCTTTGTTTTGTTTCGATGACATGAGCTATCGAATGTAATATTTACGATTACGATATCGACTGCCGTGATCCGAACTATCACCATTTCGATACAATTATACTCGATATCGAATGCGGTGATTTGGCCCCAGCAGATTCTCATTTCATAAAAAAAGTAATGCATGCAATGCAAGTATTAAATGAAAAAGGGCCGTTTTAAACCTATTAATTTTGTTGTATTAATCACACACAGGGAAAAGATTAGTTGTAAATCAATTCAGGCATTAGAGATTCCATGATAAAGTCTAGTTTTTGATTAGAATTCATAATTGTCAAACATCAGAATTATTTGTCGATGATATTGGTAGATTAAAAATAGGTCTTACTAAATAGAAGTTGCTACTACCGAAATTTAGTATTTCTAAAACCACATTCATCTGAAATGGAAGATACAACTAATAAAAAGTATAATATTAGAATTCGTGTTCAAATATTAGTTATTGGTCAGACAGCAATCCACACGTAATCCATGAGTCATCATTGCATCCCGAAAAAATTACGGTTTGGTGCGGTTTATGGGCCGGCGGCGTCATTGGGCCGTACTTCTTCCGTGCTGATCAAGACCGGCACATTACTGTGAATGCGAATTGCTACCGTTCAAATATAACCGAATAGTTTTGGCCCCAATTGGATAATATGGACTTGGAGGACATGTGGTTCCAACAGGACGGCGCCACAAGCCACACAGCGAATGCCACAATCAATTTATTGGAAACCAAGTTTGGTGAACGTGTTATCTCACGAAATGGCCCAGTCGATTGGCCGCCTCGGTTGTGCGATTTGATGCCGTTAGATTATTATTATTATTAGATTATTTCCAACAAGCCATCGACGATTGATGAACTTCGTACGAATATCGAACGTGAAATTGCAGCAGTATCGGCCGATTTATGCTTGAAAATCGTCGAAAATTGGGTTCAGCGTCTGGACTTCTGCAAGCGTGCCCGTGGTGGCCATTCAAAAGAAATCGAGTTCCATACAGGAATAAAGAATTTCATTGGTATCTAAAACCGGTTTTGTTTTATT
Organism: Phaonia tiefii; assembly: GCA_963931995.1. Lineage (NCBI taxonomy): Eukaryota > Metazoa > Arthropoda > Insecta > Diptera > Muscidae > Phaonia > Phaonia tiefii. The sequence continues at coordinate 259,911,571 of OZ008370.1, forward strand.
TAAAAAAACTTTTGTAGCGCTCTTATTGAAAAACCCTTTACCTTTGTTGAAGATAATTTCATTGTTTTTCTCTCGTCTCGAATCTTTCTATTTATATTGATGGTCTAACAGGGCTTTTGGTGTGACACATTGGAGAATTCCATAAACCATTTTTATCTGCTCGAACCTCCAGAACATTTCAGATACCAGCCTTAAATTCTTGTTTGAAACCAAATATCGTTTTCGAGGTGGGGATATTTTGTATTAGAATTTGTTGATGTTTCCGTAATTATTTTGGTGGTGTGACATGGGTGATTCATTAGACCACCACATCCGAGTCCAGTGCTGTCAACAACCAACAATGGATGGCATCTGCTAATGCTTTACATAATCATGTAGTTGTGAACCTCCTATTTTCAAAATCATCGATTGGAATCTATAGTTTTACACCTGTTCCAACAATGGCTTAATAAGCTTTTAAAACGCAGAGGATTTCGTTTAGTTCAAGACATTTACTGATGTGATATGTTCGTAACTTGACAGGAATAATCAGCTTAACCTAAAATCTTGGTGTTTGTGCCAACTGCAGATTGTGCCAATTTCAAAAACAAAAGTTCGAATGGCCTTGACAGTGTATCAGTGCAAAGTGAATTGTTGTCTATTGACAGCAAATGTTCCCACTGAAATAATAGGTATTTACAAAAAACATTTGAAATCTTAGAAAACTTCAATTAGTTGTCTTTTAAAACTTAAAACATTTAATAGGCGTTTAACTACTTAAAGGTAAGCAAGGTCAAAAATAACTAGATGAGGTCAATTACAAAATAAGCAGCTTAAATTAGTAATGAATGAAAGCGTAAAATAGTTAAAGTACTAATTAATGAACGTTTATGCGATTGTACCATTCCCTACTAGATGACACAAATTATTAGGATCGATCTAATAGGTTCACATTCATATGCCAATTTCATGTTTGGTCTGGTAAGGAAGTAGACGCAAATTTAATGCGTTTAAACTATGGATTAACTTTGGGTGTGGACCATGTTTGCTCCCGCCACTTAGCACTGTAAACAAAAGTTCACAAAGTGCGAAAAATGGAAGAAAATTAAACGTCTAAAATAAAAGCAGTTATGAGTAATATCCGTAGTTCGTTAATACACACAGTTTAAAAAGGTGTATTGAGAGTATTTAGGTAGTTTCGTAACACTCTTTAGTCATTAATGGTATACAGTGACCGGTGAAAAAATTAGCAACGGTAGGACTTTTGGGAAATTAGAGAGTGATAAAAAGAGATAAATTATATTTAAAGTAAAGAATAATTTTAGTTGGCATTACATAATTTGTGTGTGTCTGGTGACCTACTTTTGGCTTGTATGGGAGGTAACGGAGTTAGTGGCGTTTGACCCTATACCGAATTTCGAGCAGATCGGTTGTAATTTAAGGGAGCTATCGTGTCTGGCATATATGGCTAAAAAACGGATTTCGCTTGAAAATAAAATAACTCATAAAATGTGTCACACATAAGGTAAACTAAGATTTACATGTCAACGGAAAGTTGGTGGTGTGCATTGTAGTTTAATTATTCTAACAGTATATTTAGGGCTGTAAGGAATTCACCACAAAAGTAGGTTGAAGAATTCGCTAACTGCATGGATAACCGCATAGATAAATAAAAACCATAGATCATAGAGTAATATACTAAGAGTTTGCAACAGCTGTTTTTGTTGGACGGGAAACCAATAAAAGTCACTGGGAACGTTGGAGCACAAAGTTATACAAACTTGACAACACTTGCAGAATGAGAAACATCTTTATTTTTATAAATTTGAGTTTTAATTGCAATCTCTATAAATAATTGTTCTCCAACACTTCATTCTATTTTGCTTTATTTCACTTGTTATCCCCTTTTTCCTCGATTTAATTATCACAAAAATAAAGACGATTTAGAATTAGACGACCAGAAGATGTGCGCAACTTGGCAACCCTGGTAAAAGAGACCAAAAAGTGCTAGGAGTTCACTCAAACGCATTTCTCTCTCGCGTCATATCTTGCTTATTTCATAGTTTATGTAATTTTACTTCAACATGATTAGAATTTGTATAGTTATATACAATAACACTATCAAAAAGCTGCTCGTGTTTTGAAATATTCAATGAAGAGAGTAAGAGAAAGAGTAGAGAAGTACTAGGGTTTCACTCGTTTTGTTTGTAGGCATTTGAGTCAAGAGAAAATTTGACTGTCTACTTGTACATCGTCTTTGACAAAAACAAAGACTATTTAGAATTAGACGACCAGAAGATGTGCGCAACTTGGCAACCCTGGTAAAAGAGAACCAAAAAGTGCTAGGAGTTCACTCAAACGCATTTCTCTCTCGCGTCATATCTTGGTTATTTCAAACTTTTTGCATAGTTTATGTAATTTTACTTCAACATGGTTGGAATTTGTATAGGTATGTACAATAACACTATCAAAAACCTGCTCGTGTATTGAAATATTCAATGAAGAGAGTAAGAGAGAGAGTAGAGAAGTACTATGGTTTCACTCGTTTTGTTTGTTGGCATTTGATTGAAGAGAAATTTTGACTGTCTACTTGTACATCGTTTTTGACAAAAATACTCTCAGTTGATGAGTTCTGTACTTTTGGTTCAATGCACAAAGGCAAATATGAGAAAAACGCATTGAGCAACCCTACATACTTCCAGTCATATATCGCTATATCTCTTTCTTACTCTATCCTGCATGTTTTCCCAACTCTAAGGTTGATCAGCTGTGGCATAGAACCCCCTGACATAGATGGTGTAAGATAAGTGGTGGATTTGAAAGAAAAGGAAAATTTTATAGATGGCGCCTGAGTGGTGGGTATGGGCAAATTTATTTGGAAACAAAACTATTGAAAAAACTATATTTTTTTCCTTTTGTATTGCCAACAAATAACAAAAGCGATAGACTTTTCTAGTATTTATATTCTATTTTCAAATTTAAATAACAGAATCAAATTGTATTTAAAATGATGACTGAGTGCTTTTTCGTCACCACCGAGTGAAAAATAGCCGTACGGAAACTGCCTTTGCCATCTGGTGATAATGGTGAATGGTGCCTGAAATACTCAAAATGTTATCCATAGGCGATTGGAGATAAATGGAATTGTTTATGGAAGCATCTAGATATAGTATTTGCTAGATATATACTGTGCTATAAATAATCTGCTTATGTCGTTGTTCGAACCAGATGGACTTAAACACAATGTAGAGCGAGAGTACAAAGCAACAGTATTAACGATAAAAATGCAATTAACTTTCTAAATTACGCAAAAAACAAGCTATTCGTTTTGCATTAGAGATGAGGAAAACGGCTCACGCTCACGAGAGCAAAATTTTGTCCTTCTTACACTCACGCGTGATTCACGTCCATCTCTATTTTGCACCTATTCATTTTCTATTTTACGAGTACATAGCCCCAACTTAAACATGCATTCTTCCTGTAAAATCTAAAGCCATTTTATTGGCAAAAATTTATGAGTATATTTCTAATAATAAAATAAATAAATAAATAAACAGGTTCCCATAACATCCCATGGAGGGACTGGGGAGGCTAATCTAATATTAGTATTAGTATTGGTAGTGCAAATGAAGTGGTAAGCTGTTTTAAGCCACGTTTTAAATTGTTCGCTCAATCTTTTTTCTAAAAAGGCAACGGTGTTTCACAAAATGTAATTTTATATTAGTTCTAAGTAACAGCTGTTGCCATTTGCTATCATTTATTGTGAATACAAACGAAAATTTACAGATCCAAATTAAAATTTGTATTTAAAATCCCCTTTTCATATACCTGATTACCTGAATTTATTTGCTTTGAGTTCAAATCAATCAAAATTGTAATTAGCATAACACTTACAGCCTGTTTTTGTAACTGTCTTCAAACAGCAGGCGTGCAATTGCTAGACAAGCAATCAGGTTTTCAATTGAGTTCATTGTTGCTTTTCGCTTGGGCATAAAAGCTCTTTTTCTTGGTTGTGTTCCTGTCAAAGAACAATATTACCTTCATGTTTTTATTGGCATTTCTTAAAGCTTTTTCATACAAATATATGCTAAACGGAGGCAACCCTATCCATCAGCTGTAAAATCAACAACAGCTGATTGTAGGTATTAAAAAAAAAATAAACAAACGAAAATAAACCAGAGCTCAGATTTACTCGATTCTACTCGCGAGTGAAAAATACTCGCGAAGAAGAGTACTCGAAGAGTACGAGTATTACAAAAAGTTTACTCTCCACTCTTTTATTTTAGGTGGGAGTATTCGCGAGTACTTCTTTTTAAACTTAAGAGTGGGAGTAAAAATCTTCGAAATAGAGTGAGAGTTTACTCTAAGAGTGAAATCGAGTGGCAAAATAGAAACTGTTTGTTTTTGCTAATTTGTGTGTGGTGCAATGGTTTTTGGTGTTGCTATGGACTGAGGTGTGGAGAGGTGTTTGACGAGGGTGGACTGAGGAGGCTTGTGAGTGATTATATGAACACAATTATATGAACTGCTTCAAGTTATACTAGGAGTCCCGGCTACACAAGTCTCCGTTGAACGAGCATTTAGCGCATTGGCATTAATAGTGACGTCAAGACGAACCAGCCTTAAAAATGAAACACTCGACAATATTTTGATACTAAAATTAAATAATGAACTACTTAAAAATATAAAATATTAAAAATTCAGTGCATTTTACAAATATACCCTTTTTATTTCCATCCTTATTTTATTACACGTGTAATAAATAAATTTAATAAACAATAATAACTAATAAACAATTTTGGTAACACATACTACTATACATACACACACACACGCACACACAAATCGGTAAAAAAAACTAAAGCCAAAGAATAAAATACTCCCCTCCTTACTCCTCAGTCACCTATCCACACCGCAGTCCATAGAAACACCAAAAACCATTTGCTTTACTGTACTTGCTACTACACACACACACACAAATCGGCAAAAACAAAACTTTATAAAGCCAAAGAATAAAATGCTTGAAACTGTATGAGAAAGACTGAAAGAGTACTCGGCAAGAGTATAATCTGCTCGATTTCGAGCGTATTTTACTCGCACTCGAAATCGAGCAAAGCATATGCGCTCGTATTCGAGTGGCATATAAAAATCGAGTATACTCGATTTTTTTTTCACTCGCAGGAGTACTCGCGCTCGAATTCGAGCGAGTTTCACTCTCTACTCGAATTCGAGCGAAGATTTCGGAGCTCTGAAATAAACACAATTGTTTGCATTTTTTACCAATTTAAAATGATTCCCTCCGTTGCTCTCGCTTTTCCTATTAAAACTATGGAAAATGATGATAGAGAAAGTCGCCTAAGCCGTAGAATTTTGCGTGATTCAACCACTGTGTTGGAGATTCCAGAAGACCAGTAAGTATATCAGTATAATTTGCTTGTATGAATTACTGAAGTTATGTTTTGTAGATTTATTGCAAACTTCCGTGTTAATAAGGAAGTATTTTCGAATCTGTTAGAAGATTTGGGACCGAGTGGCTAGTTCTGGGAACTCGTCCATCGAGTCTACCAAGGCACGAAACTGAATAGAGTTGGTCTTTTTTACTCTGATAAGTACAATTGTTATTATCAATATATGCTGTTTCGTTTCAATGTTAAAAATACTTATATTTTTTTAGTCAAACAATCCATTTTTATTTATTTATTGAAATGAAAACACATCAATATAACCCACACAAACAATTTTTTACGATTTTCTATTTTGACATTTAACATTGTACGTTGTTGACTTATGTGAACGTACATTTTGACGATAACTAAAAGCTTTTGTGTTTACACTCAAAAAAAAGTTTACAAAAACCAAAAATTAAATTCGTTTGGCTCTAGACGTGCGATGAGAGAAAAAACAAGTTACAAAAACAGGCCGTTAATTTGCTCAAAACGACAAAAAAAATTGGTTGTAAACTTTGATAAAACTCTATTGATTTATTCACCACGGCCATTTCCTTCCCAGCTTCTCACTAACTGCGCTGCGTTAAAAACATGTTGGAGTACTCGCAGAGAATAGATGCATTTTTAACACAGTTTCCACCCGTGCTTCAAACCAAATATAGAAAAAAAACATTAACTGAGAGTATTTTTGTGGTAAATAAAGCCAGGAAAAAGGGTATAACAAGTGAAATAAATCAAAAGGTAATGAAGTGTTAAAGTGAAGTTATGTGTAAAGATTCCAATTAAAACGCAAATTGCGAAAACTAAAGTTTTTTCTCATTCTCTATGAAAACTCCAATTATTCCAGTGATTTTCCAAGGTTTTTGGTCCTAGGAAAACAGCTGTTGCAAACTCTTGTATATTACTCTGTGGTTCAAAATCAAATCATATTAAATAGTGTCGAAATCAAATTTGGTCAGTAGAATCAGTTTGACTTAATTTCATAATAATACTTATACATTGATATTATACCACCGGAACCGCACTTTTACCACGGTTTTGAATACATTAGCCAATTCAAAAAAGCTTTTTCGAAAAACAAATAAAGGAACGTTTTTGGATGAAAAACATTGAAAAACATGCTGACCTCATACAGTAACACACAATTCTTGGTAATAACCTCATAAGAGAGAGACTTGCCAATTTTACCAGCATATGTGATTTATAATGAAAATTGCAGTTTCCGATTTTTAATGATGGTAAGTCTACCTTAACATTTCATCTTGCCGCTGTTATCATTCTGTCATTCACCACCTGTTGCTAACGCCGTTTACAGCTAGAAATTTTTTTTCTGTTTGATAAATTCCGCTTCATACAATCTTTGCTTCCTTCTACGGTTCATTTTAACGCCGGAAGGAAACGATCCTTGTGAGTGAACAGGGGTCTCGCAAAGAGGATGTACAGGTTGGGAAGAAAAAACCGCGCAATTTGGCAACCCTCGTAGAAGAGAACAAAAAACGAGTGAAGCGCCTCGTTTGTCTGCTCCCTCTCTCTTTGAATATTTCAATACTCGTGCAGTTTTCTGATGATGTTAGAGTATCTAACTATACAAATTCCAACCGTGTTTAAATAAAATTACATAAAGTAGTAAAAAGTATGAAATAACCAAGTAATGAAGTGAGAGAGAAATGCGTTTGAGTGAATCGAGTCGACTTTTTGGTTCTTCTACGAGGGTTGCCAAAGAGCGCGGTTTTTTTCTTCTCTATCTGTACATCCTCTTTGGGTCTCGATGCCACAACTGATCAACTACATATGTAGTTGGAATTTTGATGGACTAGAAAGCAAAAACGATGTACAAGTAGACAGTCAAAATTTCTTTTCACCCAAATGCCAACAAACACAACGAGTGAAAACCTAGCCATTCTCTGTTCTCTCTCTTACTCTCTTCATTGCATATTTCAATCCACGAGCAGCTTTTTGATAGTGTTATTGTATATAACTATACAAATTCCAACCATGTTGATGTAAAATTGCATAAACTATGCAAAAAGTATGAAATAATCAAGATATTACGGGTGAGAGAAATGCCTTTGAGTGAATTTCTAGCACTTTTTGGTTCTCTTTTACCAGGGTTGCCAAAATGCGCACATCTTCTGGTCGTCTAATTCTCTTCGTTTAATATTTCAATACACGATCAGTTTTCAGATAATGTTATTCTATCTAACTATAGAAATTCCAACCATATTTAAATAAAATTACATAAAGTATGTAAAAAGTATGAAATAAGCAAGATATGACGCGAAAGAGAAATGCGTTTGAGTGAACTCCTAGCACTTTTTGGTTCTCTTTTACCAGGGTTGCCAAGTTGCGCACATCTTCTGGTCGTCTAATTCTAAATCAAAGACGATTTACAATTAGACGACCAGAAGATATGCGCAACTTGGCAACCCTGGTAAAAGAGAACCAAAAAGTACTAGGAGTTCACTCCAACGCATTTCTCTCTCGCGTCATATCTTGCTTATTTCATACTTTTTGCATAGTTTATGTAATTTTAGTTCAACATGGTTGGAATTTGTATAGTTATATACAATAGCACTATCAAAAAGCTGCTCGTGTATTGAAATATTCAATGTCTAAATCGTCTTTGGTGAGACAAAACAGCGTTGTATAAAGTAAATCAAGCATTTCTCATTTTTTCTCCTGATTCTCAGACAAATAAGAAAAACTACCCGATTTGTTGTTTGTCAAAACGTATTGGAAATCAAGCAAATTTTCAAGAGAAAAATCAGCCGAGCATCGAACAAAAAGTTCAAAACACATCTACTAATTGAAAATTCCCTCAATTAAATCGAGGAAAAAAAGAGATAACAAGTGAATAAAATCAAAATATAATGAAGTGCTAGAGTACAATTGTTTACATAGGTTTCAATTAAAACGCAAATTGTTAAAACTAACGGTTTTTTTAATTCTTCATAAGAACTCAAATTATTCCAGTAGCTTTCCAAGGTTTCCGGTGAAAGTAAAACAACTGTTGCACACTCTGGTTATATTACTCTATGGATCTCTCTAAGAGTTTCTTAAAATTGTCCTCCAACGAAATCCTAATCATTTTATTCGTCTTCCGAACAGGAATACCTGGGAAAATTCACTGAAAGGGGACACCAGTAGTATCAGATTTTTCACGGATGGATCAAAAAGTTGCACGAGCAAGTAGGCTATGGGGTCCATTCACCGGACCTAAATGTAAATATCTCCTTCAAGCTGTCTGATCACTGTAGTGTATTTCAGGCGGAAATTACCGCCATACTGGAGATTGCTGAACTACTGAAAAGTAGTGTCACAACTCTCCGGAGAATATGTATCTACACAGACAGCCAGGCTGCCATAAAATCCCTGGAAGCCATGTTTGCTACGTCCCACGGTGAAAGAATGCCACTCATCACTTAGGGTGATGGCAGAGTATTTTGACATCAGGCTCATCTGGGTACCGGGACACAGCGACATTCCAGGCAATTGCGTAGCGGATGCGTAAGCTAGACAGGGTACTACGGCACAGGTTCTTCCGGCAACAGAAGGTGTTAGTATGACAATCTCTACCTGCCGTTTGCAGATCAGGCAGTGGGCGGATAATATGTTCAAGGACAAGCGGAGACTTACTTCAACTTCAAACAAGCCAGGGTCATCTGGCCACATGTGGATAGGAAGAGGTCTAGGCAACTACTTAACTTGCCGAGAGGCAGATTATCCACAATGATAGGAACACTTAAGGGACATTGTCGTGTAGGAAAACACGCCCTTAGATTGGGACGTAGAAACTCCACTCTCTGTAAATGCTGCATGGAAGAGGACGAGGAAACGACGAAACACCTTTTCTTGGATTGTCCTGCTCTGGCAGGACTGAGAAGTAGGATATTCGGAACACATTTAGTTAGCACCGTAGCCCTACAGGATATTCCTGTAGGTCTTATAGACAAATTCATTGAAAGGGCAAATTGGCTAGACGACTAGTCAATAGTTGCTATAGAGGAAACTGCAGGTATCACAATGGGCTTCTTTAGCCTAAGTCTGCTAGACAGCGTGCTGCCTTGCAGCCTTTACAACCAACCAACCAGGCGTTCACACGAGACAGTTTAGAGGAGACAATATCAATACATTCAAACTTGTTTACTAATGCACACACTTCCCTCATTATTTCGTCACTATCTCTGATTTTTCAAAGACATTAAATTCGGCAATTGATTTGATGAAGTATCGTTGTAATTTGCAAAAAAAAAAACTCAAACCTATCGAAAATGGCACAATTTGGAAAAAATTATTTTTATTTATTGATTTTGGTAAATGATATTGAATTCATGCGGAACGACACATGCTTAAAAGAGTATTTATTGTCTTTATAATTCTGTGGATGCCTACGTTACACAAACATTTTATCTCTTCTTTGACAGCTACTTAATACATATTCTTGTCTCGTGTAAACGCAGGGGTTGATCCCGTAATAGGTAAAACCTCTCAAACCCCGTTCGCAACCGGTGTAAACGTGTATCTCCCAAATTATAAAACTGAAGAGCTAACTGATTATGCGAACCTCTCTCCAATCCCTTCATGAAATATTATGTCAAAATAAGTTAAAATTTATTTAGACAAACTTTATAGAGTTGTATGAACATTAACACTAAAGGGTTTTACCATCATTCCTTATGTTTTTAGCAATGTACTGTACGCAATTCATAAACAACTCCAAAAGTATTAAGAGGAAAGCTCTAGAAAAATCGCAGCACCACCATTTCATTTGGCTTACAATGGAAATGTACGGGTATTTCAACTTGCACGAGAATCGATTCGATTTTGTTTCCCAAGAAGATCATTAATTTGCATCATGCTTGTTTTGATTTTACCAGATCATCGGCATCCTCAATTACCATTGAAGATTCATAACTTTTCTTTTTGTTTGTCTATGTAGTTTGAATTTACATAAAATGAAGTTGTTGTTCACAATTTTTAAATCATCAAGTGAAAACATATAAAATTTCCATTCAACTATAGAGATTCCAATAAATCTAGAAAGATTGAAGTACGCTGCTAGCTAACTAATATCTATCTGTAAGAGAGTCTGTGAATAAAGATATGAGTATGAAAAAATTTTAATATTTTAATTCAGCTCGCAATTTTACCTAAACAATCCACATAACTTTAGCCACAGAGTAATCACTATTCATCATAATTATTACCTTGAAGCACCGAGAGATGAAAAAATCTCAAGTTGCATTTAACTCGCAAAGAAATCAAAGCTGCCACCTGACATCTTCAAACAAAGTGTCGCTGTCGCTGTCGTTGACGCCGTCGATGTCTTTACCGCCGTAATTATTAGTGGCTAGAAAAACAAACGATTTTTCACTGTTGCCGCTCGAAAAGTGTTTGTACTCGTATTCGCCCCGCTGCCGTATGTAATTACCTTAAGATGACTTGATACTTTTTTTTCTCATGCAATTAATTTTAAACAAACATAATGAAGATTCTTATGGGTTACAGTTAGTTAGGACTGATTCCCATTCCATTCCATGGCACCAAATGTCCGGTCATCATTACTAAGAACATCTTTAGTGGCGGTTTCAGTTGGAGCCAAAGGTATTGGGAGTAGTACTCGTATCTTAATAATATTGCACTTGTGGCGGCAAAATAATTGTACACTTAGAAAAATTTGTGGCTATGAAAAGCAAATTATTCATGAATTAAAACTCCTATTGTATGGGGCGTTTTTCATATTCTTGCTTTCCGCATAGCAGTTTTCACTAGGACTCTGAGACGCGACAAAATGAAATCATTGCCTGGTAGAGTTGGTTGATTTCTTCCGCGAGGGGGTTTAGCCTGTGAAGAGCACGCTAATCTAAACATAATATGAGCTAGATTTTTGGACTGATGTCCAGTCTGACATAAGTTGTTGCTTAAATTTACATCGATGATAGATAGATCAACTAGCAATCGATACAATTCTACCACTAAAACAAATTCTACCACTAAAAAAAATAAGAGGCTATCTTGGCATCGAAGCAACTGCAGACAATAGATTCATGAATCCGAGAACATCATTGATCTTTGGAAAGGCTTAGTTATGTTATTTGGTTATGGCAAACAGCTACAAAATTTTACCACAGCGACGGTTGTGGGCAGTTGGATCCAAAATCGCTTGTAGACGAGCGTTCGACTGCTACACAGACGAATCTGGGATGTATTCGACGATGAAATAAGACTCTTATATTATCTAAGCATTAAGCAGTGCAGACCATACCACTAGGCAAGGCTGACATAATAAAGTTTAGAAATCAAACAGAGAATTGTGCTTGCGAACAGGGGTCATATCGTGCTAACCTAGCACTTCTGAGATAAAGCCCGTTCTCGAGAAACGAAGATCTAGCTATACCAGGCGCTCATGCAACCTGTCCTACTTTATGTCACATAATCCACATCCCACTCTGACGAAACAGCCCTGGGAGTGCTTGAGAAAAAAATGCTCCGAAATATATATGGTCCTATAATAGACAATAAAGAGTATCGACGACATATGAACCACGACATTAATCCCGACATTAACGTATTTAAGCGAATCAAAATAACTCGATTACCCTGGCTTGGACGTGCCAGTAGAATGGACCAGCGCGAAAGGTATTGGAAGACGTTCTCGAAGAACATCGAAAAATACGGCGACCAAGACTTCGTTGGAAAGACCAGGTTAAAGAATCCCTACGATATTTTGGAAGATATTTGGAAGAGAAGAGCTATAGATCGGGTTACGGAAAGTGTGACGGGTGATAAGATTATAGTGGGCACACTAGTGGGAATACCTTCACTGGTAAACACGCTGCGATCAATGCGATATCGTTAAAAAAAAGTTCTCCACTATTCGCAGCCTGGTCATCATTTCGACTCGTAAGCACTTCGGCGTCTAGGAAAACGAGTAGACCAGACGAGTTGGGGTTCGATTCTGGTTCTATGAAAATATTTCAGTGAAACTACTTTTACCTAAGATATTGAAAATTTTTTTTCAGTTCAACAGAGTCGTCAACAGTTGTACACAACGTAAACTTCCTAACAAAAAGTTGAGGAACCCAGACTATTCCCTAATCTATTTACTGGCTTTTATATTATTATACGATAAAATATCTAAAGGTCGGATTTAGATAACTTAAGACTCAAATCCAGAGTCTAAATGTGTATATCCAAAAATGCTGTGAACAAAGCTGGGAAATACAGCTTCATCGGTGTCTATCGATTGTGGCTGTAGGTGGTGCAATGGTTGGTGTGCGCGGCTTTTGTACATGAGAACGTTGGTACGATACCTGTTCTGAAAAACCTTCTTAATATACCGTTTGGAAGCGGTGTAAAACCGTAGGTCCTAATCAATGAGTGTAAAACTATAAAGCGCACAGCCCACTGATTGTGAGAATCTGTCCCCCATCCCTTCATGGGATGTAATGGGAAACTATTTTTTGTTAATCGATGGTGCAATGGTTAATGTCCAAAATTCCCATACGAGGCGGATCAATAAGTCGAACTTCCCTCGAGTTATATAAAATGCAACACTGCTCCCATCAAGTAGCATCTGGTAATAGACTACTGTCAAATTTTTAGCAAGTTCCGTTATTTACTTTGTGTTTAACAGCTGTTCATAACATACAATCTCGTGCATTTTTTTTACCAATCAAACGAGGGAAAAGCTTGATAAATACTATGAGGACTCTGCACCATCGATTCCAATGGTAAAAAAAGTGGTTGACTGACTTTCGTTTTGGCCGCACAAGTACAAATGACGCCGAACGTTCTGGACGGCCAGTTGAGGTCAATACACCCGAAAAAGTGCTGGCACCACGATATGGTGCTGGCTGATCAAAGAGTAAAAGTGCCTGAGATTATTGATGCCATAGGCATTTCATATGGCAGTGTAGTTTCGATTTTAAATTATCAGTTGGGTTTAATACAGCTGTCTGCAAGATGGGTGCCGCGTTTGCTCTCAATTGACCATTAACATACGGGTGCACACGTGTGTAGTCTCAATGGCAAAATTCCATGAATTGGGCTACGAATTGGTACTTCATCCGCCAAATTCTCCGGATTTAGCCCTCAGTGTTTTTTTTATTTCCAAACCTAAAGAAATGGCTCGGTGGAAAGAGATTTAGATTTAGCGCCAACGATGAAATTATTGATCAAACAAATGCCTATTTTATGGACCTCGAAAAATCATATTTTTTGGAAGGGATACAAAAATTAGAGAAACATTGGACTAAGTGTATTGAGCTAAAAGGAGATTATGTTGAAAAATTAATATTTTTTTTTTGCTAGCAAAACTGTGTTCCATTCAAAAAGTTACGGACTTATTGATCCGCCCTCGTACCTAAGATTGCAGGTTCTACCAGGTAGTATCCATGACACAGCTGATCGAATATGAACTAGGAAACTGATAGAATACAGAGTAGTTCGGCGAGAGAGCGATAAGCAACCAGAAGCAAACCATACGGTAGACTATATTTAAATAGTGCTCGATTGATATTAATGACAGCTAAATTATGTTTTATGTTGGTTGCATCAATCGAAAATACGCATTCTCTTTTATTTCTGTCAGTTTTATGTCCAACTAAAAAGTAACACACAACATCAACTCGAAATGGATAAAATGACCGACTACCTCATCGTCATCGAAAGAGCGTGAAGCGAAACACAGACTTGACATTCATGAGCATGAGCTTGGTCGATAACTTTGTATCTGCCTGATGAATTTGAAAAAATATTACCAAAAAATGTTGTGTACATGATATTGATGCGAACAGCTTCGATTACATTCGTATTTGGTATCAAGAAGGGCGGTAAACCGACAATAAATATCAACAATAGCTAATGTTCATGCTCATGACTGGCAAGTATGTGGTTCAGAGAGGGGTGGCGACTCTTATCTATTTCTCTGCGGTTCTACCTACCACGCTTATATTTCCGTTACCTTGCTTATAGTGGCGGTGCACTATCAAGTAGTTAGCCTTTTAAAAGTCTCATAACCGTTTAAAATCAGTCGGCCCTGGTCAGTGAGATCAGTGGGGGTATTTCTCCCAATCTCTCCATAGAATGGGAAAAGGTATCAGATTTTTTTGCAATGATGTGGCGCGAAGTGTGAATATCTGTTACTCACTTGATATGCATTTTCAATTTGTTTTGTTAATTTTTCACACTTTAGTTATTATTAAGATCAAATAAAAGATTCCACGAGAATACTGTAAAAGGTGATACAAAGAGATTACACAGAATTAGGCGTCAGAACTCTGCCGAAACTCTGTAAAGTAAGGTAGGAAAAGTGTGTCGGCCTTTAGTGAGAATAACTCAGAATGACGCAGATTAGATCGAGACGCTTTGAATTTTAGGTAACGATATTTTGCTACGACGAAAAATTAATAATTTTTATGAAGAGAATATAATCCAATCTATTACAGTATTGTCAGTTTAACTATTTTAGAGGATTTTTTGGTCATTGGTCTGTTTTTTTTTTGTAAATCGATTGCAAACCCAGTTCTAGTTTTTAACACTTATCCCAAGAGCTATTTTTCTAATAATCTAAATTTTTTTTAGCACTTTTAATATATGTAGTAAGACTGCCAAGAACTGACAGCTAAAACTTTTAGTTAGCTTTAACTGTATGATAACTGGAGATGGTGATAATAGGGGTTTATTTGAATTTTGAATTATCGATGTTTGATTGGTATGTTGAGTATTGCTCAACATAGTGAGGACTGCAAGTTTTTAATAGTATGTAATACTTCATTAACTTTATAAAATTGTAATGATCCAGTGCCCATCTAAGCGTTTCCTTATTACGTACATAGTTGGTTGTAATTTAACGCCATTCATCTCTCTGACGATAAACGACGCCAAAACAGAAGGCGAAATACAAAAAAAAATTCCAAACGTACAACAAAGTTCAAATGCCACCACAACTTACCACATTTATGCAAAAACGTGTAAAATTCCAACTCCAAACAAGCGCCCTGGCTTAAGCGACAACAACGCCGACGAGAAGTAGCATCCAATCAAGTGCTGTCGATGATGGTCGTTGAGACGAAGGAAAAACTTAAGAAACAAACACTTTACGAGTTTTCACTTAAACACACAACAGATACACTTGCAATAATAGCACGCACACTCAAGCAAACACATGCACAGAATTCTTTTTTTAATGAAAACAATAAAACACCGCGCGCGTTTCCTATTGACTGTGACTGTTAGCGATTTTTGTGTGCAAATTCTTACTATTTTGCTTTTCTTGTCTAGGCGATCATACTTGTTTAAAATTTAAGCAAAATTAAACACAAGTGCATCGAAGATGTACGTACATACTACGTATGGTATGACATTCGTTTTTCTCTTTTTTTAATGATTTTATTTTTGTTTAACTTTTATTATTGTTTATGAGTTCGTATTTCAGCTAATTTATCGAAGTGTAGCACCAAACAACGACTTGTTGTCTGCCGTCAGTAAGTGTGTGTGCTCTCACAGCCACATTGTTCTGGTTTTGCTTCATTTACAACAGCGCAACACAAACCACACCACTTGCACACTTGTTGTTAGATTAAGCCGTTAACAGACTTCTGTTAAATATATAATTTTCTTGTGTATATTTAGTATACGCGCCTTGTACTAGCGTAACGACAACAATCCGCGCTTCTTCGCTTCGTTGTTTATACGTTGAAGTTTGTTGGGTAACTAAGCTTGAGCTGTGGTGAAACTTGGCTATATCTATCAGTGTTGCCAACTTTTGAGGAGCAACAAAAGGTAGATGATTGAAGAAAAAAGGCTAAAACAAGAAAATAATAAGGTACCAAGAAATCCAAAAAAATAGCTAAAATTTCTGAATGTAATTTAATTTTTAAAGAATAACTAAAAAGATATTTTTACAAGTAAAATTATGGGTGGTATTCTATAAGTCGTGAATCAGTCACTTCGCGTTACTTTTGTCGTTTGCGTAGTTTATAAAACGTTACAGCTGTTCGGTGACTACCTGCGTTGAATTGCGTTATTTAATGGGTAGTTTATAAAACGCAGCGCAACGTTTTTGACCACTACAGCTGTCAAATTGAACACGCAACAGTTCCTCGCGTTAGTTGAAGAAATTAAAAATTTAAAGAAAAATGTCGATCGAGGATAGTTTGCATTTCATTGGTTATAAGTAGTTGCCAATTTTGGTTGAAATGCTATCGACGGACAGAGCTCAAATATTAAAAATAAATTAAAAATGGTATTGTTTACTCACTGAAATTCTTATTTACTAATAATAAAATTAGAAATGGAAAGTTCAAATAAATAATGCATTGCAAACCTATTATAATTGAAGGGGCCAGAAGCAAAGGGATGCAAGTACATTTTTTAACCAAACAGAGTTAACAACTTTAAAGGAATTTCTTGTGTATTTGTGTGTGTCGTGGCCGTGGGTGGTGCAATGGTTAGTGTGCGCGGCTCTTGTACATGAGATCCTGGATTCGAACCCTGCTCTTACCACCTTCAAATTTCTTTCGGCGGCGGTCACCTCGCATAGTGACGGCGACACTATCGAGTATATAGCCATGAAAAAGCTTCTCAAAATACCGTTCGGAATCGGTTTAAAATTGTAGGTCCCAATCAGTGAGTGAAAACTGGAAAGCGCACAGCTCAGTGATTGTGAGAAGTTCTCCCCGGTCCCTTCATGGGATGTAATGGGAAACCATTTATTTTATTTTATTTTTGTGTGTAGCAGAAGTTATTTTTTTAGCTTGTTAGATAAAAATATATCTCAAAATTTCTCAAATTTAAGAAGTAATAATATAGATGGGATATTTACGTTGCAATTTAACTTTAAACTTTTTTCACTCAAAATTTTTCAAAAGTCACTTGCATCCCTTTGCTTCTAACCCCCTCAATTATCTTTAACAAATTATAGACATCAGTTGATGTTGACAATAATAAACAAAAGAACCAACGCATTACAACCAAACATACCGCGAAATGGCACGTGTTTTTGAAAAGACAACTAATTTAATATAGATGGGAAAATTTATTCGACATTGTAACCTAAAATAACATAGGTTTTTACACATTTTATGTGAATATTGTTGGTATTTCCAACATTATAAATATAAGCAATCTTAAAATCTGTTGATCTATTGAAATAGAGCTAAATTTTTTAATCTTTTTCATTCTACGCATTTCACTCGAGATAACTTTTTCTAATCTATAATTGTTTATTTTAGTTGGGCAACTCTATAAACCATAATTGTCAGTGGCAGCTTTCGTAAGCAAACGCAAGCGCGAAGTGATGTAAAAACTACAATTTTTTGCCTTTGGCGTTCGCGTTAGCTTTTGCGTTTACTTTCACTTTCGGGACTTTTAGAATACTACCCTACATTAAGCCTGTTTTTTTATTCCCTCCTAAACCAATTTTAAGCGGTTCCCCATACACAGTAGAGATGGGCACAAGTCACGTGATTGGCGTGATTCAGCGTGAGTAGCGAAAAAATCTTCGTGCGTGAACATGCGTGAGTCCAATCTTTGCGTGAGTGAGTGTGAATGATTACTATTTTCGCGTGAGTCACGCATATTTCCTAATGGTTGATATCATTTAATTTCGATTTTTTTTACTACTTTGTTTAACAAAGTATTTTTGGAAGGCTTCTAATATCATTTTCCTCTGACAAATCGTCGTTAATCATCTTCTGTATTTCAAGGAACGAAGGACTTTTTATACGTCTTACAGTGGGACCGATTGCAAAAAAGTGATAATAATATCAGAACTTCTAAACTATAAGGCCGATTGTTTTAGAATGTACTAAGGATTTGTAGGGGTGGAGTCAGGCTTTCAGAATCAGGTATTGAGAGGCACCTTGTTTCAATGTCAGGATGAAGAAACGTTCATGGCAGGTATCTTCTTAACTTGTAGCTCGATTTAAATGATCTTCGCTTTTGAGGTTCTACTGAGCCGTACAAACCAAAAACGTGCAGAGTCGTGTGTCGTGTTTCTAAACGTGTCAAAGATATTTGGAATCAAAAGTTTAGAATGTACACTTTCGCACTGACTTTCTTTAGGTTTTTTTGTAATAACTTGGTTATGTTGAGTCAAAATGCAGTTCTAAAAACACAGCTACCTTGGCAAGACTTCAACCATTTGTAAGAGCTCTATTACACGATTTCTTGCGGGTATATTTTTCAGTTCTCTTTTAAAGTTGCTACGTAATTCATCGAGCTATTACACGTTACAATTACAATTTTTCCAATTCCGAATTATTGAATTATCACAAAAGTAATAAACATGAAATGTCACAATCAAGACAAAAATGGAAACTATACAAAGAGAAATTGAAAAAAATTCCCCGAAACACAATGCCACGGCATTTCATGGCATTTTTTCCTCCTCTCTTACTTCTCTACACCTCTTGCCTAACGAACGTAAAATTCACGAATTTTCTTGCGGGGATAAATTCATCGTGTAATAGTGCTCTAAGTTGAAAACATTTTCAAATTATTTAATACCGGTTGGCAACGACAACTTCCCAAATTTAAAATTTTTTCAAACTGAAAAAAAACGAAATTTGTTGGGAAAGTTCATTCTTTCAATATTTTCTCAAATTATTTGTAAGAAATATATAAAATGTTGTAATTTGTTTAAAGCAAGGGCCTAGCCAAAGGTACTAAAGGTAATTTAAAAATTTTTGGGCATTCACCCTACAGCCAACCTTGGCGGAAAATAATTGATTTTTGAACAAAATTTTCAATATTTGAGTTTGAGAAAAGTTTCGCTTGTTTCACGCGTGAATGTGAATAGGTTCAAATTCTGCTCACGTACGCGTGCGTGAACGTGAGTACCGAAAAAATCTTCGTACGTGTTTGTGCGTGAGTGACTGTATTCCTTTCGTGAGCGTGAGTTAAAACTTGCTGACGTGCCCATTTCTGACACGGTCGTCGAAAAACGAGTTTAGCGGCAAATAAAAAAACACGGTTATTATCAACTTCATTGGGGTCATGATCATTGACATTACTTCTTTAAGAATCATTTGCAAAATATAATGGAGTAGTTCTAAAGGGGCCCTTAGACCTGTGGATAAGTTGCAGCGACTTGAGAGTCCAAACATCTACACGAAATGGGAGAGAGAGCGTCTGGCGACTTCAATTTATTTTTTCTCTTTTCGTCGCGTATAGTTGCCGGCCTTTTCTGGAATTTGTTTGAAAGTTTGAAAACAATAAGCCTGTTTTTTATTCCCTGCTATACTAATTTTTCGACCACTTTGTATGGGGAGCTAAGCGATATTCAGCGATTTTAAGCGGCTCCCCATACAAAGTCGTCGAAAACTTAGTTTAGCAGGAATTAAAAAAACAAGCATATTATTGATGTGCAAAATTTGTTTAGCAGGGAATAAAAAACAGGCTCATTAAATCATTTTCATCCCTTTTCTTTTGTATCATAATAAACCTGTTTTTTTATTCCCTGCTAAACTAATTTTTTTACCACTTTGTATGGGGAGTTAAGCGATATTAAGCGATTTTAAGCGGGTCCCCATACAAAGTCGTCGAAAAATTAGTTTACCGGGGAATAACAAATCAAGCTTAATATGTATGTGTTGGTTGCTCTTATGATTTTTGTGAAAATGTGGCAACTCCATTCTCTCAATTGAGAGGATTCGTGAGAACGCCGCCAAGAAATTAGAAAAGATTCTATTCTAGCGGCGAGTCGTCAGCCGCAGCGGATTTTCGTGGCGATGTTTCCCTGCCATAAGAAACCTATGTAAAAAATCGTCGTCGTCTGTAGCGTGTTTGATTATGTTTTGACTCTCAAGTTGGCATCAACTTATCCATTGTGTAAGGTGAGTTGGTGGTTTGTACAAACTAGTTGATGTAAAATCAAAACGAATTGGGTTTTTTAAGTTGATATTAACTTATCCATCAGTGTAAGGGGAAGTTGCATCAACTTTCGTACGCATTTCCAAGAGAAACGTTCATGAGGCAACATTATCGGCAAAATGTAAATAGATAAACCAAAGAAAAAAATAACATAAACATTATCGGAACATTAACATAAACATACAAGTATGGTTTGTAGTGTTATTTATAAATATTTAAAGAATATAAAAATAGTGTTTTTTTCTTGAAATTTGTGATTTTCCCAGTGCACTCATCACCATTCCTTTCGACATCTGACAAAGAAATGAAGTTGCCCCAACAGAGTGTCAGGGCAAATTCGAAGTTGATGTCAACTTGAAGTCGCTGCAATTTATCCACAGGTCTAAGGGCCCCTTAATGGGTCTACCCGTTTCAGTACGTCCAACGAAGTACAAGGTGGTTGATAATCATCTAACTAATCTGGAATTTTTTATTTTTTTTTTTTTAGATTGATCCTTGGATTTAATAGGAATGGAAAACTAGGACACTGAAAAAAAGAATCTGGATTTTCCGCCGCTATCGCGCATTGGATTCTGTAGTTTTGGTTCAAAGTTATTATAGGCGCATGTTTAGCGGCGATCCTCCGGGGAGATGGACCATTACGAGACCCTTCCGTTCGAACAGAGGAAACTATTGCTGCCGTAGCTGATGCCATACAAAGCAACCCTAGTGTTTCAACAAGGAGATTTTCTTCTTTGCAGACAATAATGCATAAGGATTTGAACTTATTCCCCTACAAAATTAAAATGGTTAATAAACTTAATGCAGCAGACTTGCCCATTCGCGTGGAATTTTGCCGGAAGATGCTTGGAAAGGTGGACGAGATCTTACTGAATTCACTTTTCATGTCGCCTGACCTAACTCCATCGGCTTTTTCTTGTGGGATTATTGTAAACACGAAGTGTACAAATCACAAACGACAAATGTGGAGTAACTAAAACAATCAATTCTAGCGACAATTGCTGTAATTACAGCCTCAACTTTGCGGGCAGTAATGAACAACGTTTTGATAAGATGCCGCACCTGCATCAACGATCCAATTAAACTATTTTTAATACAGTTCAATGAACTTTCAAATGAAAAAAGATTGAATATTTGCCATGCATTACAAAAAAAGCTATTCCAGGTTCTTAATGTAGGAAAATTCAACAGTTAAGACCTTTTAATGCATTTTAGCTCTATTTTTTTTTGTTGCTCTTTTTAGCTCTTTAGCTCAACTTGCACTTTTTAATGTAAATCTCATATTTTATTTTTATTTATATATGATTTGGTAATATTTATTATTATTTCTGTAGTAATATATCAAATGGAAGGGTTTTGTTTAGAGCCTTACAATTGTATCTGAAGGATAGGAATCTTTTTTCGATTTTACTTCAATAAATTCTAAGCAATTTTGGATTTGCAGTCTTCGCATACTCGTATATTGTAGCTCTTTCCTCATTTCATAACTCTTTTTAAGGTCTTTCAGAACAAAACCTGGTTGAAGTATTTTAAAGTCTTTTGCCATTTTCAGCCTCACTGTAGAGAAAATAACTCTTTTCGAAGAAATTGGAGGCTACAATTTTTTGGCAAATCTAATGTCGCACAGATATATCGATTGAAACCCCCATTTTTTTTTGTTTTTTGCACGTTCCGCAGATTTTTATTTGAAATCATTGAAAACTTTTGCTATATATTTATTTTATATTTCTTTAATAAATAAATAAATGGTTTCCCATTACATCCCATGAAGGGACTGGGGAGAACTTCTCACAATCAATGAGCTGTGCGCTTTCCAGTTTTCACTCACTGATTGGGACCTACAGTTTTACACCGATTCCGAACGGAAATATGAGAAGCTTTTTCATGGCTAGATACTCGATAGTGTCGCTGTCACTATGCGAGGTGACCGCCGCCGAAAGAAAATTTGAAGGTGGTCAGAGCCGGGTTCGAACCCAGGATCTCATGTACAAGAGCCGCGCACACTAACCATTGCACCACCGACGGCCACAATTAATTTATTTCTTTAATGCATGGAATATAATTATCTGTGGTAAATACTAGAAAATATTTGAAATATGACACTATGTGTAAAATTTAAACCTCAAGTTTGTTTGAAAAATGTTTGCAATGTCGTAAAAATACAAGTTTTACGAGGTACGAGTATACTCCTGATTTGTGAGTTTGAATGAAAAGCCATACTATATTTCTAGACTGAAATGAATGAAAAAGATTCCTAAAATTTGTATTTATGTATTATGCCTTGTTCACGCTGCCACGAAATTGACAATTTCGGATTGAAATTGTCGAACGAAATTGAAATCGTTCACACTGGTTTTGAGCAATTTCGGTGAAAAATGGCAACTGTTTGTTTACAAATATTGCCATTAGTAAAATTTTAGTGCCTGGGCACAATAACCAAAATTCTGTTTGGAAATGAATGAAAACAATAAAATAAATGAATGGTACGTGAACTTTAACATGAATCACTGATTCGCCACGGCTTATAGTTTATTTTCACTAGCCTATTTCGATGTAAACTTATAATTTCAATCTGATGAATGAGGCGGCATACAATTGTTTTGTTTTTTGTTGTAATTTTAGTAACCACGTGTTCGGTGAACGAAGCTGACCCATAATTATCGACGGCGTTGAAGCTACAAAAAAATTAATCGACGGCGGCAACTGAGTTTTTATTTAATGTAATTTTTCGGCAGACGTTACTTTTAGGTTCATCTCGTTGGTTGTGTAATAACTTTATATATTTTTTTTAGTAATTCGGGCCTGTAAATGCAGCCTAATTGATAATATCGGCTAACATTTTAAGTCGAAGCATGCTTTAAAGACGGCGGCGTGAACTTCAATAAAAATATCTACGACGGCGGCACACCAGAAAATTTTCTGTCGGCTTCGTTCTCTTGCTTATGTGCAAAAAAGAGTACTAAGTTAATTTTCCTGAGTAAAAATAGCGTTGTATACGACAACAAAAACGATGTACAAGTAGACAGTCAAAATTTCTCTTCACTCAAATGCCAACAAACAAAACGAGTGAAACCCTAGTACTTCTCTACTCTCTCTCTTACTCTCTTCATTGAATATTTCAAAACACGAGCATCTTTTTGATAGTGTTATTGTATATAACTATACAAATTCCAACCAAGTTGAAATAAAATTACATAAACTATGCAAAAAGTATGAAATAAGCAAGATATGACGCGAGAGAGAAATGCGTTTGAGTGAACTCCTAGTACTTTTTGGTTCTCTTTTACCAGGGTTGCCAAGTTGCGCACATCTTCTGGTCGTCTAATTGTAAATCGTCTTTGACGACAATTTCAACGAAATTGTCGTAAATATCTCAATTTCGTAGTTGTCAAAATATATGCGAAATTGAGCAATTTCAACTCAATTTCAGCCCAAATTGCGAAAGACCTCAATTTCGCGGCAGCGTGAACAAGGCATTATAGTATTTGGCACAAAACATATGGTTTTCGAAGTCGAGCTTTGAGTCTTCGTAAAAATTTAACCTTATTTTTGGTTCGCTTTGTGTCGTTAGAATTTTTTTTATTTTTTTTTTTTGTCGCCAATGGTATTATTGTTCGTCCATGGCAGTTTTGCCACAAGCCCTCAAAAAAGGGCTAAAGGGGCCCTTAGACCTGTGGATGAGTTGCTCGACTTCAAGTTCAAATCCACTTCGATAACTAGACATCAACTTCGATTTAGCCCTTACACTCTCAAACTAGTTGAGGCAACTTCATTTTCTTGTCAGATGTCGAAATGAAAGGTGGTGAGCGCTCTGCGAAAATATCACAAATTTTACGAAAAAATTATATTTTTATTTTCTTTAAATATTTATAAATATCACTATAAATCACATTTATTTAGTATATATTTTTCCGATATTGTTAAATTTATATATTTTTTGGTTCATTTATTTACATTTTGCCGATAATGTTGTCTCATGAACGTTTCTCACCGAAATGCGTATGAAAGTTGATGCAACTTCCCCTTACACTGTCGGAAAAATATATACTAAGTAAATGTGATTTATAGTGATATTTATAAATATTTCAAAAAAATAAAAATTGTTTTTTTTTCTTAAAATTTGTGATATTTTCGCAGTCCGCTCACCACCTTTCATTTCGACATCTGACAAGAAAATGAAGTTGCCTCAACTAGTTTGAGAGTGTAAGGGCAAAATCGAAGTTGATATCTAGTTATCGAAGTTGATGTGAACTTGAAGTCGAGCAACTTATCCACAGGTTTAAGGGCCCCTTTACACTATGGATAAGTTGATGTCAACTTGAAGTCGCTGCAACTTATCCACAGGTCTAAGGGCCTCTTTAGGGCTGTATTCTATAAGTTTGGGTAGTTTATAAAACGTTACAGCTGTTCGGTGACTACCTGCGTTGAGTTACGTTATTTAATGGGTAGTTTATAAAACGCAGCGCAACGTTTTTGATCACTTCAGCTGTCAACTTGAACACGCCACAGTTCTTCGCGTTAGTTACAAATTTATTTAATTACAAATTTAAAGAAAAATGTCGATCGAGAATAGGCAGATGGAAGTATTTTGCATTTCATTGCTTATAAGTAGTTGCCAATTATGGCTGAAATGCATTCGACGGATAGAGCTCAAACTTTTTTTTTAAAATAATTCAAAATTATACTGTTGACGCACTGAAATTCTTATTTACAATAATAAAATTAGAAATGGAACGTTCAAATAAATAATGCGTTGCAAAAATATAATAATTATATTTAAAAATTATAGACATCAGTTGATGTTGACAATAATAAACAAAAGAACCAATACATTACAATCAATACATACCGCCAAATGGCACGTGTTGTTGAAAAGACAACTAATTTAATATAGATGAGGAAATTTATTGGACATTGAACCCCAAAATAAGAAAGGTTTTTTACACATTGTATGTGAATATTGTTGGTATTTGCGTTATTATAAATAAGAGCAATCTTAAAATCTGTTGATCTACTGAAATAGAGCTAAATTTTTTAATCTTTTTCATTCTGAGCATTTCACTCAAGATAACTTTTTCTGATCTATAATTGTTTATTTTAATTGGGCAACTCTATAAACCGCATATGTCAGTGACAGCTTTCGTAAGCAAACGCAAGCGCCAAGTGATATAAAAACTACCATTTTTTTGACTTTGGCGTTCGCGTTAGCTTCTGCGTTTACGTTCACTTTCAGGACTTTTAGAATACTTTTAACACTATGCAACAGCCAAACTGTGATCCAATAACCACTATACAATTATGATGTATTAGGGTCCCCGAATACAAAAATTGTCGAAATTTTAAGTTCCATGTATAAAGTTTTTTGTATGATTTTTTAAGTAAAATTTGGGATGTTTGCAGAAACTGCCCCAAAGATTTTATCACAACTCGAGTACGATTTGTCCCAGTTTGTTAAAAAAAGCATATCAACAAATTTGAAGTGAAAATACTTTAAGTTATCTGAAAAAAGCTCGAAAAAAAAATAAATCGGAATCGGTGTAAAACTGTAGGTCTCAATCAATGTCCAATGCAATATTTATTTATCGCAAATATATGAATTCTAGAAACCACTTCGATATAATACCCCATTCTAAAACATAGAAAGAAATGGAACCTATCAACGGCATACAGTTGTTACAACCAGAGTCAAATGATGTTTCGTATCGTAATCTGGATTACGAAAGTACTGTTAGAGGGCCATTTTGATCATAACTTGTAAATGGCTATAATTTACGAAATCTTATTTCACTGAGGTTGATAAACACAACTATTCCTTAAGTTTGGATTGAAGTTTCCATTTTATTACGATTGAAAAATACGGATAACGATACGAAAGAGATGCGATCATTCCAGCCCAAATTTCATATACTCCTGTAGTTTATACAGAAAAACAAAAATGTCAAATCTATAGTCCACACATCGATTTTTTCGATTGACCGTCTGAAAGGACGATATAATCAACTTTTATACTCACTGATTGGGACCTACAGATTTTACAGCGATTCCGAATGGTATATTAATGGGTAAATACTCGATAGTGTCGCCGAAAGAAACTTAAGGCGGTTAGAGGAGGGATCGAACCCAGGTTCTCATGTACAAGAGTCGCGCACAGTAACCATTGCACCACCGACGACAGGCCTATCAATGATATTATGTGTGGCATAAGGCATGGTTCAAATGATAGCCACGGCTTCACTGTCTGGCGCGCTTCCAAGAGCTTACTTTGGCGCATAGATCAGTCTGAATTCCGATCGGGAAAGTACCTAGTATAGGTCGGAACAAAGAATCGTTTTATTGGGGGGGAGGGGAAAATCTCGTCGTTTTAGGCAACAAATGTAAAATGACAAAAACGGTGCCAACCCCTATTTTCGGAGTTATGGGTTCCCAAAGTTCGGACATACGGGATGGTATTACGAGTATGCTGTAGTCTTATGGGACCGATGTGACCAGTTTTTATGTAAGAAGGTCGAAATAAAGGAAAAAACAAAAACATTTCACGAAAACTTTTATAACTTTTCGTAATAAAAAAAAATTAATTTCGATTGGAGTCCCTCCCCCTATAAAAGTATTTTCGTGAAACGAATAAAAGTCAAGGCTGAAATGCATGAGCCCGGGCCCGGCTCAAAAAAACCGAAAATCGAGAAAAATATTGCAATTTCAGAAACCAAAATATTTTTAACAATCGGACCCATGGGTCGGCTTCGGGTCAAATTACTCAAATTAAAGGTATTTTTGGTCGAAATTTGGTCGTATATGTATTTCGGCTGTGCGGCGTCCGTGGACCGACATAACCCTATTTTAAGATATTATACCGGGTCTGGTGAAAATAAAATTTCCAAATAAGAAACAAAAATAATGTAAATTTTTTTCGCAAAATTTACCCGATTACGGGTATTCACAAAGGGAAAAGATTCACTTTAAAAAAAATTAAATTTTTTTTAAAAAAAATTGCGCGTTTTTTCTGATTTTGCCACACCGGGCGACTAGGTGGAATATACATTTAACGATTTTCAAAAAGGTCTACCACACGGTACGAGCTACATAGGCCCCTGGAGGGCTAGTTTTCCATTTTCTCACATTCTTTACTTGTTCTTTAATTTTTTTTTATTTTTTATTTTTGTCTGCCCCTGGTCCTGAATGTTTGCCCAAATTTACATTATATTTTATTTCTTATTTGGAGTTTTTATTTTTTTAATTTCACCAGACCCGGTGTATCTTAAAATAGGATTATCTCGGTCCACAGACGCCGCACAGTCGAAATGTATATACGACCAAATTCGCGAGAATACTTTTAATTTGAGTACCCACGCTAGCTAGTTTGTAGATGTGTAACAAGTGTACAAATGTCAACAGAGAACACAAGCATGCCAAGGAAAAAAGGGAAATGTCAAAATTGTAAAAGCATGCTGCCACTTCCGTTTTAGCTGTTGTGCGTGCATCGTCATCATCGATCATTAGCAGTCTATAATATATCAACGCTAAATACATCATTGTTAATTACATATATAAATAAATAAATTCAAACAAATAAACTTTGCAGACTCATTACATGGTGTCAGAAGTGGTTAGAAATAAAGTGCAATTGTATTAAAAGAAGGAAAATGGCGGATGAAGGTCAAAATCGCACACCACGTTCTCTGGATTGTTCCAATATGGCTGCAGAATGGCCTAAATGGAAGCAGAATTTTATGGTGTGGATGATTGCAACTGGGAAAATGGAAAAGCCAGAAAAAAGTAAGATTGCAACATACATATGGTTGGTTTGTGAACAAGGTGCTGTAATATATAACACTCTTTTTCCAAATGATGGCTCACAAAGTTCAATGCTCGGTGAAGTTCGAGTTGGGCAGTAATGCAAAGATTAGTGGATGACGTTATCAAGAAGTTTGATGATTATTGTCTGCCCCAAAAGAACGTTGCAATGGAGTCGTTTAAATTTAATATGATATCGCAAAAAGAGAAGCAGTCAATAAACGAGTTTGAGACAGAGCTACGGAAGCAATTGCCCTTCTGTGAGTTTAAATGCAGCTGTGGCGCTTTGTATGAAGAACGAATGCTTCGAGATCGTATTATTATTGGCGTGTACGAAAAAAACTTCAAATGAAGCTATTAGATGGTAGAGATGATAATTTGGCAAAGGTGCTTGAAACTTGTAAAATATATGAAGCGGCTAGTCTTAACAAAAGCATTTTGGAGTCGAAAACACCATTAATAGCAAGTTTGGAGACTGAGGAAAAGAAACAAACAACATCAATTGAGTCGATTAAACGTTTTTATTTTAACTGTGGAAATGCATGGTCACCAAAACATTTAAGTGAGTGCAAGGCGAAGAACATTGCTTGTCATATTTGCTCGAAGGTTGGACATTATGCCAGAATATGCCGTCAAAAAGGGAAACCTCAACAGATGAATCCGAAGAAAGATGACAACAACAATAACAGTGGCCGCTACAGCAACAAACGGGGAATTGGTAGTATTGCTTGGGGTGACATTCAAGGTATGTCTTTTGACTGTGTGAAAATGAGGAGAGAATTAAGTAATGAACCTTATTTTAGAATAAAGTCAGTAGAATCGAACCGGATGAAATGGACTAAGGAATATCAAATTGAAGGAGAGATAGTCAGATTTAAGATAGATACTGGAGCAGATGTGAATTGTATTCCTTTAGATTTCATGAAAAGATTGAAAATTAACATTTGTAATGAAAACGATGATTATCCTGTTTACGATTATAGTAATAATAGGGTACAAGTTTTTGGTACTGTGAAATTAAAGTGTCTTGATTTAAAGTCTAAGAGTGGAAAACGAGTATTATTTCTGGTTGTTGATGACAAATTTTAACCAATACTTGGATTGGATAGTTGTATTGAATTTGGATTAGTGAAACGGATGGATGTTGACAAAGTTGCATTGCCGGAGGCGTCGAGATTATTTATTGGAAAGTACAGTGATGTGTTTCAAGGATTTGGTAGATTCCCGCGCGAATATATGATTTATTTAAAGCAAAACTCGAAGCTTGTGCTTCACTATAAGAAACGGAGACCACATGCATTAATGGACAGGTTGAAAATGGAGCTTGATAGTATGGTTCAGGATGAAATCATTTCAGTAGTTGATTACTCAACTGATTGGGTTAATAATCTACAGATTGTAGAGAAGACAAATGGCCGGTTACGCATTTGTCTGGATCCAAGACCATTAAATGAGTGTGTCAAACGGGAACATTTCCTTATACCGACAATTGAGGATCTTACATCAGGACTAGCCGATGCGAGAATATTCACTGTTATTGATCTTACTAGTGGGTTTTGGCATGTGTTATTGGAAAAATCATCGTCCGATTTGACTACATTTATGACTCCGTTTGGGCGATACAAATTTAATCGCCTACATTTTGGTCTTAGCTGTGCGCCTGAAATGTTTCAGAGAACTATGGTGAAGATTTTTGGTGACATTCCAGGGGTTTATATTTATTTCGATGATATCTTGATTGGCGCCAAGGACCTAGTAGAACATGATAAAATTCTGGAAATGGTAGTAAAACGGGCAAGGGAGAATAATGTTAAATTTAATTCGGAGAAGATACAATACCGGAAGGATTCTGTCGAATTTATGGGAAACAATATATCACATAATAGAATTAAAGCCGGGAGAAAATACTGTGAAGCCATTCTGGGCATAGAAAAACCGGGAAATAGGGCTGATGTGTTGCGTTTTCTTGGGCTATCTATCGAAGATACCTGCAGGATTGCGTAATCTGACGAGACTTGATGTTAATTTTGAATGGAATGAGGAACATGAAAAAGAATTTATTGAATATTATGGCATCCGAGCCTGGTTTGGCAGTTTATATTCCTCGATTACCTGTGAGGATTCAAACAGATGCTTCCAAGGACGGATTGGGATGTGTTTTAATTCAGGACGGGCACCCAATTGCATTTGCATCTCGGACACTGTCGAAAAATGAGCAAAAGTGGGCACAAGTAGAAAAGGAACTCCTGGCGATAGTTTTTGCATATCAACGGTTTCATTATTTTGTATACGGCCGAGAATTTACAGTTGAAAGTGATCATAAGCCGTTGGAGACGTTGGTTAAACGGGATATTGATAATGTCACAATGCGTCTTCAGCGTATGTTCATGATGGTGTTAAAGTATCCTCAAATGGATATTGTGTATAGGCCTGGAACGGAAATGTTGGTTGCTGACTGTTTGTCTCGTGCTCAATTACCGGAGGAAGAAGAGTTAAAGAATTTGTCAGGTGTAATACACAGGATAATGGAGTTGGTTTGTTTATCGGAGGAAAATGTTAGCTATTATAGGAACATTTTGAAAGAGGATGAGAAATATAGTCGTATTTGTACATATGTTGAGAACGGATGACCCAATTTTCACCAGTAAGATGATATAAGTCAACATTTTCATAAGTTTAAATCGAGACTTCATGTTGAGAATGGACTGTTATTACTGGATCATAGATTCGTAATACCGGGGGGATTGCAAGGCAAAATTACTATGTGGTTGCATAGCTCACATCTTGGTATTGAGAAAACACTAGCACGTGCCAGGGGATTATATTATTGGCCTGGGATGGGTGATACAATCAAGGAATTGATCCAGTCCTGTGCTGTTTGTGAAAAGTTTCGAAGAAACAACCAAAAGGAGCCATTAATGCAAGAGGAATCGCCGAAATATCCGTTTCATATAGTGGCGGTAGATTTATTTGAATACGCTGGTCGAGATTTTATTTTGATTTGATAGTGATCCCCTTGCTTGACAAGACTTCGAGGCAACTCATTGACCAAATCAATCAGATATTTTTTAAAGTTGGTTTTCCAACTATAATAAAGTGTGATAACAGTCCTTTTGGATCCAGAGAATTCGATAAGTACGCTTCGGAATTCAATATTCAGTTTAGATTTTCAAGTCCGCGATACCCACAAAGTAATGGTTTAGCTGAGAAAGGTGTGGCTATCGCTAAGAACATACTGAAGCGCTCTTATGAGGCAAGTGATCTGGGTTCATATCAGTATAGGATTTTGGAATATAATACGACTCCTTTAGCAGGTATGCAAATGTCACCATCCACATTATTCTTTGGAAGGTTAATTAAGACAAAACTACCAGTAGCAGGCTCATTGTTAACCAGAAATAATGTGACGGAAGATTCGGTTCAGAAGAAAATTGAAAGAAAAAAGGAAAGACAAAAATATTACTATGATCGAAATGTGAAGTCACTGCCGGAAATTGATATCGATGAGTTAGTTATTTTTAAGAAGGATAGTAAAGAGTGGCATTATGGTATGGTAGTTCAAAGGTAAGTGATCGGTCATATATAATTAAAGACAACAGTGATAGATTGTTTCGACGTAATCGGAGGTTTATTGCTAAAACGGATAATGTTGATTGCAATACTAGTGACATACTTTTTGAGGACAATTTGTTTGAATGGAGATAGTGCATCAGTGCAGGGATCAAGGGAGACAATAGATCAACCACAGATGATGGAAAATGACATCTGCTCTGGTGATAGTGTTCAGGGTGAAGAGACCAGAACAGAGCTCAGGACAAGATGTGGTCGATAAGTGCGACCACCAAAGAGATACCTTGAATAAAAAAAAAAAAAAAAAAAAAAAAACCGTGTAACAAGTGTACAAGTGTCAACAGAGAACACAAGCATGCCAAGGAAAAAAGGGAAATGTCAAAATTGTAAAAGCATGCTGCCACTTCCGTTTTAGCTGTTGTGCGTGCATCGTCATCATCGATCATTAGCAGTCTATAATATATCAACGCTAAATACATCATTGTTAATTACATATATAAATAAATAAATTCAAACAAATAAACTTTGCAGACTCAGTACAAGATGTATCTAGGTGCGCCCGTTTTTTGGACCATAGAGGCCCCATGGGTCTGATCGTTAAAAAATTGTTTGGTTTCTGAAATTGCCATATTTTTATCGATTTTCGTTTTTGTTTTTTTTTTTGAGCCGGGCCCTGGCCGTACACTTTTGCCAGTCAATATTTTTTAAAAAATCATCATTGGAGCAAATTTATTTTTTTTTTTAAATTTAAAAATCTAACCATTCTTATTGGAAACTTCGTTCTTTATTTACCGCGTTTGCGTTATAATTGGTCATTCATTATTACACACGTTTTATCACTTTTTTAGGTACTCCATCGACGCGTTGTATTCCTGCAGAGTTGGCATCACTGTTGATTTTCCCCCAACTACAATATTATCGAAAATGCTGTCGAAATTGTGTGTGCTATCGACTTTATTTCATCACTATTAGTGTATGAATTCATTTGACGTTGCATGCGGAATATTAGTTCAACTGCAAAAAACAATTGGAAATGGATCATTTTGGCAAAAAGGATGTAATCCAGGCTATTCTGATAGCTGACAACAATGTGGAGAACTTTCGACCATTGTCCGATAATAATTCCACAGTAAGTATCACGCACTGACGTGCCAATGTCCAATCTATTTATGATCTGCACACAAAATATGTTCTTCATTAAAGGCTCTCATACCGCTGGTCAACGTTGCGATGTTGGATTATGCCCTGGAGGCTTTAAACCGTACGGGCATCGAGGAAGTTTTCATCTTTACCAGCTTACATTTACAAAATGTACGAGATCATATAAAGTATGGAATAGAACTAGTGTCCCTCATTGTAGTTTTGTTTTAAATATGTGTTGTGGTGTTTGGCAGGAAAGGTATTGCATCGCAAAGCTCGTGGTCGGTCAATATGGCCGTGAATGTCATTGGCGGTGAGGGCTGTAGATGTTTTGGTGATGCCATGCGGGAGTTGGACAGCAAGGCATTGATACGTGGGAACTTTGTTTTGCTTGGAGCTGACACCATAACAAATGCCGACTTGAGACCCATATTCGAGCAACACAAGTGACAACACAAGTAAATAGTGAAGAAACTTTAATCAATCTTGTTATTGCAGAAAGACTGTCAAATACGATAAGGGTGCCGCTGCCACTCTTATCTTCAAGGAGGCTGAAAATCATTTACGTACCGGCAACGAACTTATGATTGCCGTGGATGTACAAAATAACCGGTTGCATCATCATCAGAGACTGCGTTTAAATGGCAAAGAATCTGACTTTGAAATTCCGCTAGAGGTGTTTATGCACAACTCCCAAGTGGTTCTATATCACAATATCATCGATCCCCAAATAGCCATTGGTTCTCCGTCAATGCTGTCGCTGTTCTCCGACAATTTCGATTTTGAGACGCGCGATGATTTCGTTAAAGGTATTCTCATTAACGAGGAGATCCTTGATAGTCGCATTTACGTATCTCTACTGCCCAGAGAACAATATGCCCGCAAGGTTAACAACTGGTTGACATATCAAATTGTTAGCAGTGATATAATATGCCGTTGGGCATATCCACTGGTGCCCGACATGGGTATTGTTGGACTGAAGCAACAGTATATTTTCTTGAAAAACAATATATATAAAAGTCCTACTGCCAGTATGGCTAAGGTGATATTAAGAGAAAATGTGGTGGTTAAGTCGGGTTGTGTCGTCGGTTCGGGATCTTCATTAAGTAACTGCGTTTTGGGACAAAATGTGAAAGTAGGTCAAAATTGTCGCATTTACAACGCGTTCATTCTGGACAATGCTGTGCTGGAGAACAACTGTGTTTTGGAATTCAGTTTTGTTGGTGCTAATACTAAAGTAGGTTCAAATGTGGAGCTACTTGATGGCTGTGTGGTGGGTGGAGAATGCGATTTGCCGGCGAATACGAAATTGTCAAATGCTTTAGTTGCATCATCGGTAAAGGATAGTGCAGAAGGTAAACGTGATGAAAGTAACCAAGTATTGTGCTGTAAGTGAATGGTTCGAAAATTTTCAGGAAGTGACAGCTATAAAAAACTTGGTTCCAAAGCATACGTCATAGTAGATCAGGTGACTGATGATCTAGAAGCATCGGAGGATGAAGATGATGCCGTCTTACCCGTTAGTAAAACCGTGCCCAAAATGATGAAGCTATTACTTACGCACGAAGAAAGTGATTATAGCTCCAGCAGCGATGAAGATGAATCCAGACCTTGTTCGCCCATGCCCGACGACACAAACAGTAAATTATATACATATATTAATTATCCATTTGTTTAACATGCATGTTTCACGTTTACAATAGTTTTCCTATCGGAAGTTGTTGACTCTTTGTCTAGAGGTTTCCAAGAAAAGTCCAATCCTGATTTTCTTATACTCGAAATCAATTCTTCCCGTTACGCCTACAATATGTGTCTGAAGGAAGTTAATTTTAATGTAGTTAAAGCGATATTTAGTTTGCCCGCCGTTAAAGAATCGTCGGCTAATGTTTTGGTCGACATAAATGCGGTGTTTAAGCAACTGGGGCCGGTTATGTCGAACTACATAAAAAGTGAAGAAGCCATGGTGGATTGCTTGAAAGCTTTAGAGGTAAATTTTGGTCACATAATCTGTATCAGTTTGTTTTTTTTTAATAAATTTATCATCTATTACAATTATAGGACATCTATGAGGAAAATGAAAACGTTCGCGAGAAAATCTCTCAGGTTATCCACTTTTTATACGATAAGGATTTCGTGAGCGAAGACGCTATACTCGCCTGGTATGACGAATTGGACGCAGAGGAACATGACAACTTACGCAAAAGCCTAAGGAAACTCATAGATTGGCTGCAGCAATCGAGTGACGAAGATGAAAGCGAGTAAGGAGTGGATATTTGTTTCTTTTTTGTTTTTATTACTAAAAAGAAGTTTTGTGTATTTAAGTCACAATTTACAAATAAAATTAAATGAACAATAGAATAAAAATACTACACATAAAAACAAAAAAAAAGCCATGTGTATGTCATTCATTAATATTTTATATCATTAGCGATCAACGTTCGCCATATTTATGGTGGCTGTTCCAGTGACGTTTGTCATACTGTTAGAACTTGCGTTCATCATACTCTGGCCTATACCGAGACGTATGTGATGCAAATGTATTTGTACATGCTTCTGAAATGTTTCCACATTGACTCCGTATAGGCTGGAACGTACCTCTTCGATGCATCCCTCCAGCACCTTGTTTACTTGGGCGGTGTTGTCGGTGCTTAAGTGAGAGGCTACTAGCAATACGGTGGCTAGTTTCTTGATTAGACCTAATATGTTTTTGTTCTTAAGAATGTCTTGATTATTGCGCTGCACTGCATCTTCGGCAGACTCTCGGCATTTTTCACGCAAGTATGAGGGTGTCAACATCGCTTGGACTTGAGGGTCACGTGTTAATTCGCCAGCAAAAACCTGCACATCATTCAAATAGTCTTGTATATCACGATTCATTTTCTCCATAGATATCACTATGGAAGCATAACGCCGTTGGAACTCTTCACTCAACGGTGGAACAGGGGCATCTGCATTAACCATTTGACTTTCGTCCGAGGACGAAGCACTAGAATTGTTGTGGGTAGCAACAAGCTGTTGTGATGCTTTCAATTCAGCTTCATTGTTCATGTCATTCAAGCGTTGCAACTTGGATTGCTTAATTTTCATAGCTCGCTTAAGACGAACCAATGTTTCCAGCAACTTTGGCGGATAACCATTGATGTTCTCCTCGCGGAGCACAGGGTTTTTGAACGGACTGTCAATTACCTCTTGGCCCAAGAGGGGATCGCTTTTATTCAAATTCATATTGTAAGCATTGCGAACCTGTCGCATGCCAGGACCACGAAATGATGACATAGAACTCCCACTGTTACTGCCAGGTGCACCATTGTACACACTCATTAAACTGGGACGGAAATCCTTGGTTATGCACTGCAGTGGTAACATTTCATTAAAGTTCTCAGAGACAATCTCGTAATCAGGTATAGAATGTGTCCCCAAGCCGGAGCGATCGAATGTTACTCTGTAAGTTGATGTCATGGACTCGAATGCGTCCACCGTGCCACTGAATATACCATCTTGTGGTACCCGCAGACGTGCCGTCACCTTAGTACCCACTGGCAAAGGCAATGGGATCTTGTCTGGCAAATCACGGACAAAGTTCAAATCTTTGACTTCACCCGAACGCCTTGTTTGCATGAAACGTATCTTCTGACGTTTCTTTTCCAGCTCGCGACGTTCCTCTTCGAAAAATGCCTGGGAGCAACGACGAGGTTTACCCATTAATGAGCGCACTTTTTGCCATTCTGCTCGGGTCATTTGGCGAGTGCGCAAATGGGGGAACGACTCGGCCAAGCAAACTTGAAAATCATTTTCTCCTTCGAACAATGGTTTATCAATGAATGAATAGAACCATTCAAAAATTACCCATTTGTGAGCTTTTGGCAATTTCAGCAAATTGCGCAAACGCATACCAATACGTTGCCCAATTTTCTTATCCGCTGGTATAATTGAGGAGGAGGTGGTGGTCGCATTGCCACTGGGTTTGCCGGTCACAGATTTGGGTGTACTATTGGTAGAATTTCCACCAGCTTTGTTCGGGGTGGGATACTTCTGCTGTGAGTTATACTTTTCTTCTGAACGCATGTAACGCGACACGATGCCTTTGCGTTTCTTCAACACTTTTGTGGGTGTTTTATTTGGTGAACTCGATTTTAAAGGCATTTTACGTGGTGACAAACTCATGCGCAACGGTTTATCATCATTTATAATGTCATCATCGAAGAAGAAACGATTGCGTTTTCTTATTCTAGCCGGCATACCACGAGCATTAAGCATTTGTATCGGTTGCTGTGGCTGGGGTTTCGGAGGCGGAGCAGTACCGACACGTTGGAGACCCAGTGTAGCCAAACTAAATGCTGGTGGTGGCTCCTCAGGTTCATCATCTGAAATGGGAGGTGACGAATGTGTCTCCCTTTTCAAGTTTCTATTAGTTGGTGGTGGTGGCGAATCGGTTGTTGCCTCATCTGCGGCATAACTATCTTCGTCATGCATTTTAGTTTGACTGAAAAGTTTAATATACAAAATGATTAGGTTGGGGAAGCTAAGTAATTCGACAATTGGCCTACAGAAACATTGCAAATGTGGGTGGGTTGGTGTTCGTTGTTAAAATGTGGTACCATTTCGTTATTGTTATTCCAATTTAATTGTAACAAAACTTGACAAATGTGGAGCTGGAAAGGGATAAAAAAAACAATTCCGAATTCAGTCTTGGTTGGATTCCTCTTTTGTTCACCCTCGAATGCCGTTGCCTAACACGTGACGATACACTAAATCTTATTAAATCTGTCCTGGCCAATACAAATCTTAAGTGATTAAATGTATTAGTTACTTAGTTGGGTACCTTCCTATTGATACTCACAAAAATACAGTGAGTCACAGTGAAAATCATACACTTGAAATAGCTTTTACAGATGATTTTAAAATCAAAAAGCTAATGCATTTTTATAAATTTTATTTATAAATTAACTTAAGTTCACTTAGATTATAAATTAACAACATTAAAATGCTTTTATTTAAAATATTCAAAATTAAAACAACATAACCGGAGGTGTTCTACATTCCACATTCACGATAAATGAAAATATTACGAATGTCGTTCTCGTATTTCAACTACGACATTTTTGTAAAAGATTAAAGGTAACACGCCAACTTTGTCTTTAATCTTTTACAAAACTGTCGTAGTCGAAATACGAGAACGACATTCGTAATAAGGATGAATTTTACTGTCAGAAAAAATACAATTTGTACGGAATATTTTCAGAACATCATGGATCTCTACCAATTATCAAGATTATCGATTTGTAAAAGTGTCTGAGCAAATTGCATTAAATCTAACGATGCTGTATAGTCAAATAAAACTCGGTTTTTTGTGAAACATCCGAATAACCACTATTTAAAGATCACTATGACAATCATACACCACATTTATTGGCATTTCAAAAAGAAAAGCGTAGCAAGAATGACCCCGACAAAGCAAACTACTGTCGCTGAGCGCAAATTAGCAATTTCTCAACACGAATCTGGAAAAAGTTATAAAGATATTACCAAATTTCTAAATCGGAGTCATTCCACTATTCAGCGTTATAAAAATGGCGGTACAGTGAAAAGTAAGCTGAAGACAAGCAACCGAAAAATATTTAATATTGCTGATGAACGATGGATTGTTCGATAAGTGAAGGCAGATCCAAAATTAAGTGCCCCAAAATTATCAACTGAAGCGGAAAAATATTTGGGATAGAAATCTAATGCAGAGACAATTCGCCGCATCCTCCGGAAAAATGGATTGAATGGTCGAGTAGTCCATAAAAAAAAACCACACTTATCGAAAACAAATCAATGAGTGTTCTAACTCACGGTCGATATGTTAACACCTTTTTGTTACACTGTACCAATGAACTGAAGCAGAAAAATATATTGGAAAGAAAGCTAATGCAGAGACAATTCGCCGCATCCTCCGAAAAAATGAATTGAATGGTCGAGTAGTCCGTAAAAAACCACACTTATCGGCAAAAAATCAATGAGTGTTCTATGAACACATTAGTAAATATTTACATTGGAAAATAAAAAAAGATTAGTTTTTGTGCTGAAGGCTATTTTGCTATTGCACTTTCTTTTTTCTTACATCTGCTTTAACATTAGATGTAATATTGGTAAAATAATTAAAGCAATATTTAACTCACTGGAATAAATATTGTTTCGTCATAAACAGAGCGACGACAAAAAGTATTGAATAGTATAGAGAACTAATTGCACTCTTTTTCCGCTCTCATCTAAAGTCTGACTAAAAGAGCATAAACGAGTCTTATTCTCTTTATAGAATATTTCAATAAAAATGCACCATTTCGACAATGTTATTACATAAAACAATACAAAAAGCATAAATGTTTCAAAAGGCATCTACATATGTTTCACATCAAAATTATGAATGGACCAAGTTCTGACAAAAGTGAGTAATACATTTTGAATCAGTCCGCCAGTGCTTTTAAGTTATACAATTCGTTCCATGAGTTACCTATACTATTCAATACTCTTTGGCGACGACGACCTGTATGTTTGTTCGCTGCCGCTACATCAATACCATCATGCTTATTTTCAGGCAGAGACTATTGTTGTATAACAACCACGTATGTGATGCTAACGCTATGTGTTGTTTGCATGTGTTCACTTTAATAGATTGCTCTATCCGTGCCTATAGATGTTAACACATCAAAAAATATAGCGCTTCGACAAATGACTACGAAAACAACGATTTTTGGAAACATCACGAGATGACATGACACAGACGAGAGCAAATTTAATATATTTGGGTCCGACGAACGCGTTAATGTTTGGAGAAAACCTGGCGAAGAACTAAAGTTGCAAAATATGCGAGCAACGGTTAAACACGGAGGAGGACATGTCATGGTTTGGGGGTGTATGTCGGCGTCCTTCTGAAAAATAATGGTAAAGGAAGTGCCACAAAATTGGGTATTAGGGATACATTTCAGTTCTACCAGGACAATGACCTAAAGTACACGGCACATGAAGTAACAGAATGGTTACAATATAATTGTCCAAGGGTCATTAATAAACCACCTCAATTTAAATGTCATCGAAAATTTGTGGCATATCTTAGAAATTAACATATGAAAGTATAACATCAGCAACAAAGAGAACCTTAAGAATGCCCTACAGGATGAATGGTCCAAAACCAGCGTTGACTACACCGAAAAGTTGGTGCGATCAATGGGAAAACGCCTGAAGGATGTTATTAGACATAAAGGACTGTCGACTAAGGTC
This sequence comes from Phaonia tiefii, assembly GCA_963931995.1. Lineage (NCBI taxonomy): Eukaryota > Metazoa > Arthropoda > Insecta > Diptera > Muscidae > Phaonia > Phaonia tiefii. Next base: position 259,951,635 of record OZ008370.1, read on the forward strand.
CAACTAGTCAATAATCTTTGATCAACAATCAAACATAACTTAAACTCTGAATTAATTTTTTAGGTTAATAGTTGATTGCTGTTTAAACGGCCCAAATTGGGCATTTAAACTAATATCAAGTGACCATATGATTTTGACAGAATACAACAAGAAGAACAAACTCAAAGCTTCTTTAGTTGTTAATGTGAACAATTATAATCACCATTCTAGTTGAAAGAACAATAAAAACGTATCATTTAACTCGTAGTGCAGTTAGAAGTTTATTTCTGCTCGAATATTTCCCAATTTCATTAAATATTTTGTATTTTATAACTTCACTTTTATTTTGCAAATGGCGTCAGTTTGATGCATTGTAACCAGAGCTCGCAAAATATGCTCAACAAAGTTATTATTTGCGCGGTCTGGTCACTCAAAAGATCGAAAAAATGAGACGGAATCGCTCAGTGTCTGAACATAAACACTCTTTTTCGGTTCGTTCGTGTTCTCGCTCTCGGGTTTCGAGTTGAGCGCAACACACGAATCGGTCTCTTACTGACCGGTCGATATGAACAGAACCGTTCGTCGCTCAGCTACTGAGAGTCAGTAAGTGAGCAAAGCCAACAAAAGGTCCGGAAAAAAGGTCTTTGTTTTTATTGTTGCATTTGCCTTATGTTGTTGCCTTAGATATTTCGTCACAGGCAAAGCATTAAAGAGGAAGGGAGAGGAGGATGGGACGCTCATTTGTGTGTATATGCGTATGCAGTAATAGCCAGTGGCTCCCATAGAGTAATCTCAGACTAGAGAGAATATTTGGCTCATCTGACGTTTCCTTTCACACTCTTCGTGATGCGGTCGGTGTGATAGAGAGATGTTTGACGAAAAGTGATATACACCAGGTGGAATTACAATAACTTCTTGCTTTAATTTTTCATGCCATTTTGGTGAAAAACTGTGAAATTTAAATGTGTTTTAAACTTTTTTATTGACTGTTATTGTTAGCATACATTTGTGTTGTATTTAACACACAAAACGAAATGCCGTTGTTGTTATTTTGTTCGTTGTTTTGAACCATTGCCTGTATCTGGTATTAGTAAAGCAATCCTTTTCAACATCAAACGTATACATCACACGAGGACAAATGTCAGAAATTTGGTGGGAGAACTAGTAGATCTACTCTAAGTATTAATCTATGGTGGCTCCGCACTCATTCACTCTCAGAAGACCGTTTGCCGAGTTTTAACGACGTAAAGTGTCTCGAGTGAACACATGAGCCGAGCGAGCAAATAAAAACGGTCGTCGGTTGAGCGAAGATCAAGTCAACGAAGAACAAAGTTTGAGGGTTTTTTGGCGACAGTTTCGCATTGTGTCAATTATTGCGAGCTCTGATTGTAACGATTCGCCGATAAATGTATGAATACCGGTTATTTTTCGTAGCATTTGCCACTGTTTCCCCATGGTAGTAAGATTATTTGACAAAGCACTGAAAAACTCTTTTCGTATTTAAAGTTAGATCAAACATAAATCAAAATCAACTGATTACCAATTTAAATAACCAGTCAAAAATTGGGCCTAAGTACTAAAAGTATTATGTTTTACCAATAATATTGATTTGTCGTGAGTGTATGATTTTCATTGAGATTCAAATATTGATTTCTAATTTGTTTCATTTTTGTATTTGCTGAATTAATACCTTTTAATGTTTTTTTTTTAATAAAAAAGTGGACTAAAGACTTATTTCAAATAAGTTTGCTTTATTTTTAATGCCGCTTTATATAGATAAAATATCAGTGTGATTTTCACTGTGACTCACTGTATTTTGAACCCATATAATTTATAAATTATCGCTTTGTGCGCGTTTTTTAATATCATCGTTCCAAACAACAACTGCTGATGAATATTAGCTATACGGTTTGCCTGGATGCATTCAGAACTTCTTTTTTGAAAACAAGCATAAGTAAAGAAATTACCAATAATTTAATTACAAACTAAAAACATAAAACCAGCGCTCGTTTCAATTTATATTTAATACTTTTCTTTATTTTCTGTTCGGGAAATAGGGAGGAAGTGGGAATATTAAACATAAGCACATGTACAATAGTTATAATTGCAACAAGTTGTTTTTTATTTCCTTTATTTGGTTAATTAATTTATTTTATTTTCTCGTTTTATTTGAATAGTTCATATTTGTTTTCTTATTATTATTATTATTATTATTGTAGAATAGAATTGCAATATAATTGTTGAAGATTGTGTAATTAAAATGAAAACACAATTGTTTTTTTCTTTTTTCGATAATAAAACAACAAACTGAAATACTATAAATAATTTATTATATGTTAAGGAGAGGAGGGAGATGGAGAATATTTGTGAAACAAGAAAACAAGATATAATTAACAAGAATCAGGATATTAACAATCATTGCACAAAGAAATGAATTTCATTAAATTTATTTAAGTGACTAAGATTATTTAAAAAAAAGGATGATCTCGAAATGACCAAGTTTAAATCTATTAAAACTTTGACTAAATACAAAGGGGGTTGTTGCTGGAATATACAGATATTTAAGTGAAACAAAAAGGAATTGGTAATATGTACCCAGTTAAAAGGAATTCAAGACCTTAAAATGGTTGTCATCAAAGAAATGTGTGTGGAGGTGTAACCTTTGTTGTTTTTTGTTTACTTTTTTTCTCTGTTACTTCTTCGATACATATTCAACAACTAACTTCATTCAGTGTATGTATATAGTACATGGGTAAGAAAAATAAAAACACAATACATAGAGTTGCAATAGTTACACTTACTACTTACTATACAATTATAATTATATTTCTAATAATAATAAAGTAAAATATTTATCAATTTCATAGTTTTTGTTGGAAAAAAATCTTTTGTTTTGTGTTTGCTTGCTTGCATTCCTTTTGTTTGCGAAATAAATTTCTATAAATTTATGAATAATAATTAATTTATAATAATAATAAAAACAATTAAGTGTATAACAGTTTATGATTGCATATAACAAATATCATCATCGTGTTTCGTATAACAGTTAATTTCATTAATATATGTTGTATGTATGTGTTTATGTGGTTAAATTTACTAACATTTCTTTCATTATTTAAATATATGTATATATAATTTCGTTTCTTAAAAATGTGTCTTTGTTTTATGTCTTGATCTGGAGGAGGGGGTTCATGAATACTGTTCGACGAAATTGAAGTCATTGTTTCCCCGTATTATAAATATGAATTTGAAGTTTCAAAATCACTTGATGTTTAGCACTTTATATGTGGTATCGGCTTTCAAGTTAGGAATATTTTGAATTCACATTTAAAATGGTAATATCTATACAACCAACAAGTCTGGCACAACTAGTATTGCAAACCATTTTCGTTAAAATACTAATGTGTTAAGCAACTTCAATTTGATATTTGCTAATTCTGGGAAAATATACATTAGAATCATCTATACAAAAACGTATTTTGGACACCTCCATTACACCTTCAATTTGGTCATTCAGAGCCCTATAAACTATCTTCATTATTTTCACAATTTTATGATTTCCAGAGCTAAGTACGACTATGACGACGACGACAAATTGTTTCATGTAATATGTGTTGTACTCGTAGTACTATTTCCTAATGATTGCCAAATATATTTATGTGGGTATGTATATCATATATGTATGCATATACATATAATGTGTATATATATACTATATCAATAGGTCGGCATTTACTAATTGATTGTGTTTCAATTCAAACCAAGTTAGGATGATTTGTTTTCGTTTGTTTAAACTTTAGTTTTGTTTGAATTGGGAAATTGGTGTTTGGTTTTCTCAATGGCTTATTTTGTTTTGCTCTTTTCTTTTCATTTAATTATAATCTAATTTTGGGAGTGGGAGGAGGAGAATTAATTTTACAAACGAAATTAATATATAAGTATACAACAACATCAAACATTAATAATTGATTGATTATAGTAAGTTAGGTAGGTAGGTGCTACTTCATAGTTTGTTTTCCACATCTCCTGTTTGGGAAGTGAGATGCCTATAATACCGTTGGGTAACTGCACTGCGTGCTCGCAGCTCTTAGACATTGAAACGTGTCTCTGAACCGTCGGCCAACATCAGTGTAACCGTACGATTGTTAATCCACACCAGCTTGGCCAGACGCATTGGATTTAATCGCGAAACATCGGGTATGGGCGCTGTTGAATATCCCTTGGTGCATCGGGTCTGAGATTGTCCTAGACCAAACATTCCAGTGCTGGTTTGCCAAAACGACAGACGATTCTCATTGCATGAATATGATACTAAAAATTTGCCTTCGGGTGAGAAGGCCAGCGACGTTATGGGATGAGTGTGTGCTGGTATCATTTGACACTTATTTTGTCTCAACTCATAAATGGCTAGATGCCCATTGCTGGCACCCACGGCGATTCGTCGTGTCTGTGTACAGTGCGATATTTGATTGAAGCGACATATCGAGGGACATACGTCCGGTAATCCTTTGGTCTTAAGTTCAGCGTGATCAACACAATGAAGGGTAATATCCATAACCTCCACCAGTAAGCTGGCGATTTCTGCCTGCATCTTGTCGATTAACATTTCAACGCACTGTAGTATTTCGCCCTTGGCCTTGAACAACACGGACTGTGTGAGGGGTACGTTAATGGATTGGGGATTCTGTTGCATGCTATTATATCGGGCCACCTCGCGGGCCATTGTGGTTATGAATGCAGCTGGCCGGGCTGTCGCAATCAAACGCAAGGCGTGTCTGGCTGTCCGGCAGGCATCAGCTTGTGGCGTCAGAGGAAGTTTGTAGTTAAGATTTGGTACTGATTTGCCCTCACAAGCCAACTCTAAGAGACCGAGCAAAACTTTGCTTACATCCAAATACGGTTCCCAAACGGTGAAACCTCTTCCCAGCAAATCGATTGCGGCTCTTCGCAAAGGAGTGTATTGAGGCAACTTTGGTGATGGAGGAGCGTACAGTAGATGGGCCAGAGCCATTGATGTTAAACGGGCCAAATTGTTGGCTATGCCAAAACCTTCAACCACTGATGATTGCCTACGTTCTCCACCAGCACTGGTGACGTTAGTGACGCTGCCACGACTAGGTGAATCCTGATTTATATCTTGGCCGAACTCTGCTCCGATAACTCCCAAAAGTATCACAGCCGTAGTCTGTTTTCGCTTCAGCTCAGACAAACTGGACGGCTTGCGTATTATTTCCTCTTCCTCTTCTTCGTAATCTTCTCCAGCATCAGCATCGCCATTACCACCTCCGCCTGCGTTGTGGCCATTGGAACCATTTGAATTAAGTATGTGTTGCGCAATAGGTTCCGTGTGCGTGTACATTGGCAGATATTGAGCCCAGCTCTCTACCAGCTGCTTACGTCCCCGCTTGCCCATTCGCCTCAACTCGCCCAATAGTATTTGCTGAGCTGCTTCTCGTATCTCTATACAATGGTGCTGCCAACGTTTGGCCATCATTTCGACTTGTGGCCTCTTAAATTTCTTTGGTTCTAGGGCTTCAATTTTATCCGGCAACAGGAAACAGTGGTGGGTCGACAGTAGACTCCAGCCCTGTTTAATTTGCGAAATATGGTGCGATATTAATTCCTCCCGCTCTTCCTCACTTGCCATTGTCGAGTCTGAACGTGTTGCCAAACGCTTTAATTTTTTGTTACGCTCGCTGTCAGGCAAAAACGATGCCGAATTCATTGAGAGCAGTGTATTCGACATAGCCACGAGGGCCAGTATGTGATTTGAGGTTAATGTTGTGCTTAATTCCCAATGCAGACGAGATGTAAAGACGGCTGTCAATTTCTCCTGACGTAGAAGTTCTGCCGGAATGTCACGCTTTTTGGAACTGCTGGCTACAACTATGCCTTCGGTCAAAACATAGTTATTCTGCCAAGTCGGAAGCAGAAGGGACATGTAGCCACCCTTTGAGAGAATGCCAAAGGAGACTGGAACCATGGGTCGTAGCAAGCCGAGTTGCGATTCACACACTTTATCCAAGTGTGGATCCAAGCCCCAAGAGTGCAAAAGCGATAACAGAAGTTGAGCTACTTCCATTACATGTGTGACCTCCATTTTGGATGCTATTCTGGTTTTCAAATCCGTTTTAGTCTCCTCGATTGGTGCACCCTCTTGCGGTTCGACTACTTTCTGAATACTCTCTTGAACCTTAGCTTGGACCTTCTTCTCAACGATTTCAGTCTTCTCCTTAAACTTCTGAACCAGTCCATGTTTATCTTTGTCTTTTAGTATTTTCTCCATGTCGCCGGCTTTATTCTTGACCTTGCCAAAGAAGTCGCTGATCTTCTTGGAGGCCTCTATGTGCAGAGCTTTATCCTTTTGGCTATTGAGCACTACACCAAGGGCTTCAAGCTCTGTTGGAGTCATTTGTGCATATTCCTCACTGTGCAGTTCGAATATCAAGCCCTCGATATCAAAGAATAAAATGTGACTTTCTGCGTCTTTGGGATTCGTGCGAAGACCTTGAATGATAAGGGGATTGCTGCGATGTTTCATGAGGAAATCAAAGTTGCCCTGGTTGTGACCTTGAAGTTGCTGCCATTGTGTAATACCTCTTTGGGTTGCATGCCTTATAGCATTCATATTGCGTGACTTTAGGCCGCGGAAGAAGTGCACAGCAGGATTGGCCAGACCCTCGGTATTTGTGGCGCTAGTGCTGCAGCTGGTGTCATCGGCTGTTTGCTCGTCACAAACCATCAACACTTCCTCGGCCAACATGCCATGGAGGACACGATCCAAATGGCCGGTTTCCATTTGCCACACATACACGGAACCGTCCGAACAGCCAACTATCAAAAAGTCGTCCAAAGGGCGCCATTTTATAGTCACCACTGGAAACAGATGTCGACTGGCCAATGTGATGCATTTGCGTTCCTGCAAGCTGAGCAAGGTCACCGAATGATCCGATGCCACAGAACAAATGCACTTTAGAATACGGGGACTACACGTTTCTGGTGGCACTAGCAATTGTGTAATCTCGCCGGCGTGAACGCAAAATCGATGCAACAAGCTGCCACTGTACAAATCCCATAAGCAGACAGCGAAGTCAACACCACCTGACAACAGCAGTGACTTCTCATAACGTGGATGCAGTAGAGAAGGGCACAGCAGACAATTGACGCGGCCGCGATGACCGTAGAGGATTTGATGCGATGGCCATTCACTAAAGTTTTGCTTAATACCAACCAACAACTGCATCATGACGGTTTGGGTGGCGGGTACAATGACAATGGAGCCATCTTCTCGGCCGATCACCAATCGACTTTGTTGGGGCAAATAAATACTGGATGTTAGCTTAACGGGATGATCGGTAATACGGGCTAATTGATCCAGAATACCCACGGGTGGAGGATCCATCAACGACCAGGCCTCAACGAGGGAGGTGCAAACATTTGGCTTCAACGAACGCGGAGGCATTTGTTTCGCTTGCAGAATACTTATATTGTCCAGAGGAACATCAGGAACAGTCCATACGGAGATGAAGCCCTCCGAATCTCCTCGCAGCAGGTAATGAATTGTGGGCTTACCTTCTGTCTCGTTGCGCAAAAGTTTCATGGCTGGAGGACACGAAAGAACTTTATCACCTGGATGTTGTAACACATAATACAGGTAAGGGGAGTCACGCACAACGCTTTTTGAGTGAAACTCCTTATTGTCGGGTATACAATTTGCTGGTAATTTGTATAGATAACCCTTGCCCTCATCAGTCCAGAGCATTACACGATCAGTACTAATAAAATCACCACCTTGCCACCGTTCTCGTGTGGGTGCAATAACAGAACAAAGAACTGTAAAATCACCGGCATCGTATATTTGCCAATACTTCGTGCATACGATAAGAACCGTCCGCTGGTTTTGTGAACAGCAATTCATTGTGATGGCATTCAGACAACGAATCTCCTTAGACTCGTTCTCATACAGGGGTTCGGTGTGTTTGTTTTCGTTCCCTATCAAAGTCCATACCTTTACAGTACCCGTGGTAGTGATGGCTAAGACAACGTCGTCCTTGCGACGCATTGGCCTCAAAACGTGCAAAGCTGATATCCAATCTGGCTTAACTTTTGAGCTCAGTACATATATAACCTCCAGACTGAAGGGGTCCATCACCATGATCTCAGGATAGTAACCGATACAGAACAGACGCAAATCACCACTGTTTGACGTGTGATAGCTTTGGATTTGTGTATGCACCTGTGGCAATTTAACCGACTCCATACATTTGCCATCTGTCATATCCCACGTGCACATTTCGCCATTTTCGGACGAGCTTACAAGGAAGTTACTGTCTGTCATTATGGAAGCTCGAACTAAACATAACACTGGTGCGGTATGACCCACCAGCAAGCAGCGTGGTGACATCTTTAAGGTGCTCGGATCTACCTGCCACAAACATATTTGACCATCGTAACATCCTGTCGCTAAAGTTGCCTGGTCGTCGGACAAGAAAACACTGGATACGCAATGTGTGGGGGCCGAGGGACCCCACAGTACAACTGGCACCACTAGATTGGTGCTAACCATCGTTGATTATCGTATATAGGCCTATAATCTGTCTTGCACAAATCATTTGATGAATGTTGATGTGTGCGCAACGTTGCGACCAAAGATTATTGCCACAAAAGTCCATTATGTGCAGAGGTAGAAGAAGAAAAACGAAAAATGCATAAGATAAAATAAAATCACACAATCACCAATAGAGCAGAAAAAAACAGAGAATGACGTGTTTGTGTCCCATCCTTCTGTTACACCTTGTACGACTCCTTTGCGCCTGACTTCAAGATAATTTACAGATTATTTTAAAAAGAAGTTAAATCACATAAGATAAATTGTTGGTAGGAGAAAATGTACTTGCAAATATGATCAAAGGATGTTGTCTCCAAGAATAAGGGTTTCACGGAAATTACTTCAACATACGTATATTGCAATCATTGCAAGAATGTTATTCAAAGATAAAGAAATGCTACATGCATTAGAGAATGTAATCAGTATCGGAATAGTTTCTTTATCGACATCTTTAAAATATTATTAAATCTTATGTAGATAAACTTTTACATATGTGAGGGAAACATGTTTAGTATAAACTCAAAAAGGGGGTTCCTACGACACAATTAAAAGTCGCTTATTATTATTATTTAACGTTTACGTTTTTAGAAATTTCTGTTTGGTGCAGAAAACTTTTTATCAGAGAAAAGAAAGGTTTGAGCGTGAATTCAAAAGTGGTCCTTCCTTTCTGTATGTAATGTCCTTAAAGAGTTATTACAAAAGTCTCCTGGAATACATAATTTTTATAAAAATCAGTTCCCAGCGGCGGAAATTTTCTGTTGACACTCAGATATAATTTATTTAGAAGACGATTTCTCTCCTTTTTCAAAAAATCGCATCTGAAACATCTCTTTGTCTAATGTGCGAACATATCCTGTTGTTCTGGCGCTTGTTTTGTGTAGCAACTTTCTCTTGAAACTATAAATATGACATGAATATTCTCAGTTCTATTCAAGGGATGTCGCAGTAGTTGAATGATTTAGGGAGGTATAATCCCAGCCATTGCAGCCATTAAGAGTTAAACATAGAACTTGATTCCAATCAGAAGCTGATCAAAATTAGTAACTATCAGAAAGGTTGCTGTCGATGGGTATAAAGCGACCGCAGACACTAGTCATTCACGAGCATTGGCTTTTAGCTGGCTGATGAATTTGAAATAATATTACACTAAATTTTTGTTGGTATGATAGTGATGCGAACAACCCGTTTCCCATTACATCATGTGAAGGGATTGGGGAGAGCCTTTCACCACCAGTGACTGTGCGATTTCTAATTTTTCACTCACTGATTGGAACCTACAGTTTTATACCGGTACCGAACGGTATTTTGAAAAGCTTTTTCATGGCTAAATACTCGAAAGTGTCGCCATCACTAAGCGATATGGCGTTCGACGAAGGAAATGTTTGGTGGTCAGAGCAGGAATCGAACTCTCGTTCTCGTCCACAGATACGCGCACACTTGCCATTGCACCACCGACGGCCGAAAAAAAACGTCTGCTTCAGTGTAAATCGTTTCCCAGCAATGACAATCATACGGGGAATTATTAATGGCATCAGATGTTGGGAATGATACCAACATGCCCACTCCACATATAAGTCAATGGTATATAAGTCATCAAACATAAATGAACTTTGGTTTTAATCAAGTGTTATACAACTGATTGTCTGCAATGTTTTAAATTTAAGCCACAGTAAAGAGAAAATCAAACATGGAAATCTTCTTACATGAGTGGTATGCGATATTAAATTCCCCTCAGGTCGTAATTAACACAAGAATGTTTATCATAGTGGACAAGCTTCTTCTCGTATCATAAGACAAGTAGAAACAGATGTGAATAAATGAGTGACACTTTGTCGAAAACAAACAAAAAAAAACAATAAAGAGGAAACAGACGCACGAAGAGGAATAACAAATAGACGGAGTCGTACCTGTGGCGTAACGTCAGAATGTGACTATTGGTTGTAAAAGGGTACAAACAAACAGAATAATAATAAATAATAAACACAATCAAAACTAAAATACAAATTCTGTTTTTTTCTTCTGCTTTTCTTTCCCTAATTGTGACAGTATAACTTACACTTGTTTCACCGCCTTCGCCTCCGCGCCCGCCTTCTTCCTAAAATCCGACGCCTGATTCTCCAATTGTCGTTGGCAAATCGCTGTTTACTGCCGTGAAATTTTACGTAGTTTCGTTAGTGGGGAGCCTATTTTTCTCAACCACCTTCTTTCTGCCTTTCACGAGAAGTTCTAATGACTCCAACGCCAGCGACGTTCTTGATAGCGATAGTTGTGATGTTGAATGCAGATGTTTGTCATTAACGTAACTTCCAGAAAACAGCACCACTCCAGTAATAGAACAATAGTAGTTATGAAAATTCACTTGGGAGACAGACAAACAGACGGCAAAGGCAACGCTGGTGGAGGTGGCGGCGACAAAAATATCAGCAGCAGCAAGTCAGCAGTTATGGAACTTCAATGTCGTGCACTTCACCAACCAAAACCACACACAATGAACATTCAGAAAGCGAAAAAAAATTAAGACGTAGACGTCGTTTCTATGTTTTCTTGCGAATTATTGTCGTCGACTTCCTTATAATTTGCACATCGTAAATGTTTTATTGAAACCACAAATTGAAAATTCGTTTGGTGTTTTCTTTTTGGTATCTTGTAGTTTGCAAAATGTTTAAAATATTTTATGACTTTTTTTTCTTAACTCGCAGAAAAATGAAAATATCGACCGAGTTATAAAAAATATCGATTGACTCGCGTCTGTCATAATTGTCAAATGTGAACGAACGTGTCTACACCGTAAATGTCAAAACGAAAAATTAATCCCCGCAGCAGCAAAGATGAACAACAACAATGAAAATATAAATTTTATTTATAACACAATATACAATATAATTGTTTGATATTGTTGTGCTGTTGCAGATATTGTAATACTTTGTAATATTGTCCGCAAATATTCGAATAATCGCTGTAAACTTAGTATGTATACAGTGTTGCCATTGAGCGATAAAAAAAAACGTCCAAGCGAACATAGAAAAGTGCAAAGTAGTAGAGGGAAACAGCCAAAAAATTATCTATTAGTCGCATTACAAATTCCGGTGTTAAGCTGTCAAAATTAGTTGAATAATGAAAAACACTGAGCATGTTTTTTTATTCCCTGCTAATCTAATTTTTCCACCACTTTGTATGGAGAACTAAGCGATTTTAAGCGGCTCCCCATACAAAGTCGTCGAAAAATTAGTTTAGCAGGAATTAAAAAAACACGCTTACTATGTACACAAAATATGAAAAAAAATCAATACAATTATATTACTTGATACAAATTATACGCTGTAAATTGAATTTTGATTGATATTCTTTGAATTTTATTAACAAATAAAAAGAAACAAAATCAAATTTGACAGTTTTCCCACTGAAAAAATTAAAAACCACAAATCTGCTAGGTAGACGACTGTACTAGCAAAAAAAATTGTTGTTGGGGGTGGTAAAACCAAGGGGTACCGATGAGACAGCTGATCAAGTTAGTACTTGGAGAACTTATAGAGAAAATGGTTTCAAAGAAGAAACGGTGCATGGTAAAATAAGTAAGGTAAACGTAGTAGGAATTGTTACAACAAAAACAGGCATTTTGTTTTTGTTTGGTGTCCATAATCTGTCAAATTTTCTACATGTGTGCATTTACTGTAAAAGTAAACAAAAAGCTACAAAAACAAAATTCATGTGAATTTGACATAAGAGAAACACCTAAGCAAGAAAAATGTTCAAATCAGCTGTTCTAACGAGTTTACCTTACTTATTTTACCATGAAACGGTGATAGGTGACTAGGTTGCGACAACTTAAGCGATTGATACAAAAACAAAATGCTTGTTGTTGCTGCCTACAACAACAACAACGTCTAGTGTTTTTACTTGGTTATTTTACTATGGGATATTCAGTGAAAGAAATCAAAATGTGATGAAGTGTTAGAGTAAAATTATTTGTGTAGTCCAATCAATTAACACGCAAATTGTTAAAATTAACGATTTCTCTCATTCTCTATATGTTTTCCAAGTCTTCCACGGACTTTGTTAGTACATAAAACATATTAATATTTAAGGAGCCGTCTTACGCGATTGGTAGCAACTTGTTTGTATAATATAAAGAAAAATAAAGGAACAACACATTTAATAATAATTTTCGATACCACCCTTATAAATTTTGAAATATTATGTAATATTTAAAAAAAAAAATTTTTTATGGGAAAAGTAATTTTAAAAAATTTGGTGCAAAGAGTTAACACCTATCTCTGATTTACGTTGCAAATATTTCCTTTTCTCACTCCATTTTATTTTTTACGCATGTGGTGTTAGTTTAATTTTTTAAAACAATCGAAGTGTCAAATATTTGATCACAAGCAATTGTCAGTTTTCGTAAAAAAATAACTTTGGCATAACAACTCCGTAATTGATTTTGCTTAAGAAATTTTCGCAAAGAGCTGAGTACCATGCAAATTAAATAGACGAAATTTGCCTTATTTTTTTATACATGTATGTACTTCTTCCCCCGCCGGGAGTAACGACCTAGCCACGATGTGGGGGCTCAACCGTGGCCTAGGCTGCGTTAACTAAAGTTTACTACGGGGGAAATTGAGTCTCGTTGTTGGTCTATCAGTTGAGCAGGCCTACGTAAATAACGATTGTCAATGAAGCTTCACCGGCATGGCGATTCTTGCGACTTTACCGCTATTATAATATCCGACGATGAATGCAAAAACACTTTTAAGGTCAAAGTGGACGGAAGCAGTGCCGAGGACCTAGATGGCCAGTTAGTGTTTAAATAAACTGGTCCCTAACAGCTTCCTCCAACGCCAAGGCAAGGGTCGGTAGTAACGTGTTGCCGATCCAGCTCACGTCGTCATTTGTACTGTCATACTAGTGGGACGTACAATGAACACCAATGGCAAAAAACTGAACCCAATACAAATACACTACACTTGATAACGCCACTGCAAACGATCCTGGCTTACGATTGACTGAATCCAATGACATTTGAGATGGATCCCGTGCGTACCCGCGACAACATAGTGCAACAGCACCGTGATATTATGTCGATGATGGTGTTGCAAGGACACGATCTCCTCAATTGTTCAACATGTGAGGTTAGTGGTACTGCCGATCTCATGGGAAACTGTGAACTAAGTAGCGATGAGGGTAATGTATCCCCCTTCTCTGATACTACCATCGTCGCTGCACAGAATAATGATAATTTGGAGTCAGTGTCTGTTCCTACTCTTTCTAGTTAAGATGCGGAGGTTGACAAAATCCTAACTCCACCTCCCGGTAACACCGGTCATGGTGTGGCTGGTACGGGTTCCACCTCGGTCAAAGTCAAAGATGCGCATATCGCAGAGCATGAGCCGTCATAAGATTATTCATGAGCTGCGATGCCGAATCTCTTTCTGATAATGACAAGCGGGTGCTATCCGATCCCCGAGACTGCATCAGGTACAAGCTATCGCACCCAGATGCGCTGCTCCGGAGTGATGGAACGGGTAGCCCGCCCGTCCAAAATGTAGGATATACAATGATTTCTGTTATCAGTCCAAACACCCGAAGGTTTGCCGGCTGCAAAATCCGCAAACAGGGCGGTCGGCTCCTCCAGCTCAGTCTGTGGAGGTTGCCTCTATTTCAGGGGCCGCCGGAGGTAAAATTCAGTCCGGTTCTCTTGGCCCACTTCCTAAAAGCGGGAAGTTTGCCAAGAGAGCTAGGTCTGGTGAAGGACCACTCGTAGGCTTGAAGAAGCCAATGAAACAGAGTAGCTTGGGAACAAATCCGTCCCTTAGGATTGGCTGATAGATGCAATGTTGAGATTAGCTTCTGTGGTGTCGACTGGCTGAAGGAAGTCCAGATCGTCAATTGCATCAATAAGAAGCCGGTATTGGCGAAGCTTGACTGGGATCGAGATTGGAGGTTATTTCTCAGTCCTTACTCCCGCTCCGACCCATTGTATCCGTCTAGATACCACCGCCGGTTTTGTCAGCTGATGTGGTTAAATTACTTGTCAAACAGAACCCGGGACTCAATACCAATGTCTGGGAGATCCACTGTTCACTGGTTCTGCTACCGACACGTATACCATAGGCGCCGATTTTAGAGTCTCCCTTGGCTCGGGGCCACTCGAGAATTAAAGCTTATGAGAAAAATGCTATTTGGTCTTGGAACCGTAAAGTTCCGCCACTCCAGCCTCTCTGTATGGATAAACGTCGGCGGATTCGCGTGACGCAGATCAATCTGCGCCACTGCGAGGCTGCCTCCGCCAAACTTCTACTATCCCTCACGAACCATGAGATTGGCATTGCCCTAGTACAGGGGTCCTGGATCGGCCGCCAGAACAATGTTAAAGATCTTGGCAATTTCAACGTAAACATCTGGCAAGATAAGAGCTTGTACAGTACCTAGAAAAGATTTAAAATTTATCCTTTCTTCTAACTACGTGGAAACGGCGTGCATGGATATTGACAGGATCAAATTTGATACTTGCGTCCGTGTACTTGCCGTATGAGGAGTAAGATCCGCCTGGTAGGACAGTTCTTGAATTGGTGCACCAGGCATCTATGGGCTGTGTGATGCAAATGCTCAACATACAGTGGGGCAGTACTGTGATAAATAATAGAGGTGAGTCAGTCTTTGATTTTATTATTCAAACCGGGCTCAAGATTTGTAATAGGGGAAATAGGTCCACGTTTCGTAATAAATTAAGTGAATGTCATTGACATACCCTATCTTCTGAGGAATTGCTTGTAAATGATTGGAGGGTGTCCTTTTCTGACCATAGTACAATTCTCTTCACCATTGAATTGGTAGCGGGATCGCAAGGGCCCTTAAGGAATACTAGGAGAACTGACTGGCTGAAATTTCATGAACTTGTCAATAGGTTGTCGTGGTTGGACTCCAATCCCTGCACCACAAGTGACGATGTTAATAGGAAAGTTTAGTCACAGATCTTCTCTATAAATGTTTTATTGATACATGCCTTCTTACCTTCATGGGTGTGGTGGACACGGGAGTTGTGTGCTCTGCGTAAATCCACTAGGAGACTCTTCAATAAGGCCTAGAAATCGAAAAGGTTCTGGGAGTCCATAACCGAGGTAAATGACGCTGCACGATTTCGTCGCGTGTTGTCCAAAGACCCTAAAGTCCTCGGCGACATTAAAAAATCTGATGGGTGATGGACCAATTCAGGAGCAGAGACAATTGAGCTTCTTATGGAAACTCAGTTTCAAAACTGTGTGGATAGACTCTGCGGAGAGGAACTGACTTCTACTCCAGATATCACGCAACTGGGAGTGACTGAGGACATAGTTGACGAATCGAGGTTGATTTTCATAGCTTCAAGCCCTTTAAAACTCCTGGGCCTGGCGGCATCCTGCCGGTTATGCTGCAAAAGTGACGTTTTTGTCACCCCTCATCTTCTGAGTATCTATAGGTCTTGTCTCATACTTTCCCTTATACAGACAAATGGAAGGAGGTACTAGTCGTTTTTATTCCCTAGTCAGGAAAGACTAGTCATGTCTCTCCTAAGGACTACAGACCAATCAGCCTCTCATCCTTTCTTTTGAAAGGAGAGAACGATTGACTTGTACAACAGGAATCGAATTAGCTCGTACTACGTGAGTGGTAGACAACATGCTTACCTCAAGGGTAAATCTGTGTAAACTGCTCTGCACGATGATGTGGGTTATCTTGAGTGCAACCAGAAGTTTGGAGATTTCACTTTGACTGCCTTCTGGGATATAGAAGGTGCTTTTAACGATGTGTCATCTAGCGCTATCAAGGAATCTCTGGAATCCGCTGGAGTGCCTTAAATTCTTGTCGAAAGGATTATGAACATGCTTAGGGATCGCATTGTAAATTCGAACATTGGGGAGAGCTCAGTTCGGAATCTGACTATAAGCGGCACGCCGCAGAGTGGAGTGCTATCCACTCTGCTATGACTTTTAGTGGTTGACGACATTCTTAAGGGCTTTGAGTTGAGAGGACGTAGAATTGTTGCCTATGCGGACGACATTGTTATTCTTGTCGGTGGAAAATCTGTGCCTACGATCAGTGACCTCATGCACGATGCGTTCTTTGTTTGGACTAGGCACTGTGGCCTGGGTATTCACTCGGTAAAGACGGAGTTGGTTCTTTTTACGCACAGGCGAAAGATTGGATTTTTTAGGAAAGCAAGGTTGGAGGATGTAGAGCAATCTCTATCTTCGGAGGTGAAATATCTCGGTATCGTTCTTGATAAGAAACATAACTGGAAGTTAATACTGAGGAGCGAATGAAGAAAGGATTGAACGTGCTCTACGCCTGTAGGAATTCTATTGGCAAAACCTGGGGTCTTTGTCCGAAAATCCTGCATTGGATTTTTTGGTTCTCGTGCGCCCAATTATCACCTATGGCTGCGTAGTCTGGTGGAACGCATTGGGGAACAGCCACCAGTTGAAAATGCTCAGTAAAGTTCAGCGCACTCCTTCGATGTGTATCAGTGGGGCGCTGGATATAATCCTGAATTTGACTACTCTATGCGAGACAACATTCTATCAGAAGCGCCCTTCGCATGAGATAATTGGGTATCTGGAGACATGCACCTGATGGACATGCCACCATTCGCCAGGAGTTGATTGAGAATCACACGGACGAGTGTTTGAGTTAGGCCACTATCTATATGATGTGGACTGTAAACTTTGGTAAAACTCAGGGAGGACTAAGTCGCTTCCTCGACTGAACAAGGCTAACTTGCAGCTCCTCATTGATGTAAACATATCACAGTGCTGGTGGAGACTTCACTCGCAACTGGATTGTGAACATGGTTGATTACTGTCATGCTTGTGGTGAGGAAGAAGAGGTGGAGACCATTGAGCACCTTCTATGTCAATGCTCAGCCCTACAGCTTAGGCGTCGTTCCAGACAGAGGGTGGTCATAATTTGTATTTATTTTGGTATGAGGAGATTTTAAATATTTTTGTATTTTTGTCGCACGTCAGTCCTCTGGTGCAATTTTTGACAACGGACTGACGAATATGGCATTAATATGAAGCTGTATTTCTAATTGTTAGCTCATTATGTTTTTCCCATAGAGTAATGACGTATAGAGACGCCAACTCACTCAGTAAATTTGACATTTGGTGTGTTACAGATGGGCGGTTGGATGTTGGAAAGTATTGCTTTAAAATACCACATACAGTAAATGGCTCAAACCATCCAACAATAAATCAGCACCGGCATTTCGATTTGTGTGTTAAAATTTTTGTGTAAATACACTCAAATATATACTAACAATAAAATATATCAACAAAAAAGTTCAAAATACGTTTAAATTTCACCGTTTTTCATTAAAACGACATCTCGAAATCTCAGATACTGAAGTTCGTTTGGGGACTGTAGTTGGAAGAAACGAACGAGAACTATTTTGGATAATATTTTCACATGCGTTTGTTAAAAGTATAAACATATACACATGTATATTTGAAAAACTTAAATATTTATCTTTATAAAACCGTTCAAAAATTTTAAATCGCTTTAAAACTAATTTAGTTAAAAATATTTTAGTCGGTGAGTGTTCAAAAAACCCTTTTTGCCGATAACTTCAGATTTTAAGGGAGTATTCAAAATTCTGAAATTTACTCTACCAGGTCTACAACTAACACTAGGCCATTTTAAGAGTATATTATTTTTTTTTCTATTTTGTAGCACCGTGTAATCTTAATCGTGTACTAATGGTGGAAAACAGCAATTCGGTATATATTAATCCGGCTAAGACCAAGGCTATGATGTTTGGTTCTGACAACCAATGGCCGCCTAATTTGAATATAATTTTAGTGTTGAATTCGTCAGTCATCATAGTTGTTTAGGTGTGACAATTGATAATAAACTTAGCTTAACCGTATTCATAGTAAATTGCACAATATATTGCAAAGAATTTATTCTACTAATCGGTCTCAGCATTTTAAAATTAAATATAAGCTTGCTGGTGCTTTGCTTATTCCTTCGATTTAGTTCGGGATCGAGGTACTATCGGGTAGAAATGTTGAACATTCGTTGCGACTTAATCGTGCTGTTAATATTGTTGTTGTTCGTTTTGTTTATAAAGTTCCCAAAAGGGAGCACATGTTTGAGTTCGTAAAAAGATTCTTGGGATGTCATTTTACAAATTTTGTAGAACATTATTATTATTATTTAATTAAGTAGTGTTAGTATACTTTTTAGTTTACAAATTATTCGATTTATAAAATATCATTATTTCACATAATTCAATTTACTTTGTTTCTAACAAAAAAAAAAATAATTTCCCTTTTAAAAATGAAGATATTTCTCTCGGTTTTTATGCCCTCAGCCAGTTCATTGTACAAATGTAGCCCTTTATAAAAATGTGATTTCTAAATATTATTTGCAGACATTCTTTCCAGTCTGAAGTTCTCCGAATTTCTGAGGTTGTACTTCCCCAACATATTGAAGTTGCCTTATTAGGTATTCTGAACCAATCCCATTTTTTAACTTTTGTATAAAGAGTAGTGTTAAATTTCAAGTCTTTTATGTATATTCAGCCATTTTAAAGCATTAAGCATATAACTATATTGTAGATGTATATCGATTGCATTTTAATATTGATCTCATAGCTTTATTTTGAAGCTTTTGTAGTCTGTCGATTTGTTGTTTTGTGCAGCAAGTGTATATATATATAATATATAAAATATTCTAAATGAGGTTTAAGAATCGTGTTGTAACTATTTATTCCAATTAATATAGCAATTTTATTTCTGATTCGTTAAAAAAATCCAATTTTTTTTGCAAATCTTTCTCCATACACAGTCAAGGAAAAAAGTCTGCATACATCCCTTGATTTAGAGGTTTTAGAAAGTTTGTGAAGAAAATTAGAAAAGTGTTTATTTCAATATTTAAGGCATTAATAAATAAGTTTATTTCTAAAATAAAAAACAATTCATTTACATAATAAAAACAGTAGTAACAAAAACACTGAAAATTCATAGGAAAAAAGTCTACATACAGCCACAAAAAATATATATTATTTAAAAATTGTATATATAAAAACAAAACAAAAACAACTTTTAGAATTTGGTCGGTCCACCTTGGGCATCAATAACTGCTTGAAGACGACGGCGCATTGATGTCACCAAATTCTCCGTAATATCGGGTGTTATTTTAGCCCATGCACGAATAAGGGCGGTTTTTAATGCTTCACGGCTACTAATGTCATATTGTCGTACCAATTTTTCCAAAACGTCCCATATGTACTCTATTGGGTTTAAGTCTGGTGACTGGGGTGGCGAATTCAGCTGTCTTGGGGCATAGTAAAGAAGCCAGTCTCGAACAACGTGTGCAGTATGCTTAGGGTCGTTATCTTGGTGGAAAATCCATTGATTTCCCAGGCCTAAACTATCAACAGATGCCTCAGATTTTGTTCCAATATATTTTTATATTGGTAGCGGTCCATATTACCCTCGATAAAAACCAAACGACCCACTCCAGATGACACAATGGCGCCCCAAACCATAACGTTGCCATGTTTTACTATTGGTATTATGTTCTTTGGATCAAGTGCAGTATTTGGTTTTCTCCAAACTTTAGATCGGCCATCACTTCCGAAAATCTTATACTTACTTTCGTCAGTAAATAAAACACGTTTCCAAAAGTCCATACCCTTGTCTAGATGTGCTTTAGCAAAGTCAAGGCGAAGTTTGCGATTTTTCGCTGAAATTAGCGGCTTTTTGCGTGCTACTCTGCTATTAAATCCGCTGACGTGTAAAACGTTTATTATTGTTCGTGGAGTTATTTTCGGATCCTGGTTGACTACTTTAAGAATTTTACTGTCTTAGCAATTTCTCCATAAGATTTATTTTCCTTGCGGAGATTTACTACCATATTCCGAACTGAAGTATGAATCTCTTTTCGTTTTTCCATTTTTAAGGATAAAAATTCGAAAAATACCTTCTTTTTTGTCACTTTGTCCACGTAAATATTTGTTATGCTTGTAAATGTATTTAATTCAACAAAGTTAACTGTTATTTCCCTTTTTTTGTTTTCAATTTTCTATTGGATTTTAGGAGTTGCCACGCTGTATGCAGACTTTTTTCCCGCTAATTATTGTGTTTTCCCCTAATAATAATTTCCATGTTATATTTTTTTCATATTTTTTTTTTCTTCCAATAATCTTTATTTTAAATGACTAAAATATTGCAATAATATCATTTTCAATTGTCGCTACTAATTCTCTTAAACTTCAAAATCGTAGGTTGTATGTAGACTTTATTCCTTGACTGTATATTCTATTTCAAGTCTTTATCTATTATAAAACCCAAATATTTTATATTTTTAACTATATCAATTATTTTGTTGTTTATTTGAATCTCCATGCAACTGTTCATATTAATTTCCACCAATTTTGTTTTGCTTTCGTTTAGTTTTAGTTTGTTCATTTTAAGCCAAGTATTTATATTTATCATA
Organism: Phaonia tiefii; assembly: GCA_963931995.1. NCBI lineage: Eukaryota > Metazoa > Arthropoda > Insecta > Diptera > Muscidae > Phaonia > Phaonia tiefii. Next base: position 259,972,699 of record OZ008370.1, read on the forward strand.
ACGTGTTCTAAATTTTCATGACATTTTTGTTCCGTGTCCGTAAAAATCAGAGTGTCATCCGCATATAATATTACACTTCGCTCTTTTCCAATACTATTGGCATGTCATTTATGTATAAAATAAACAACAATGCTCCCAAAATCGAACCCTGTGGTACCCCGAATTCGTTTTTTATGGTACTCGATATTGCATTGTTAACTTTGGTTTTTTGCTCTCGGTTAGTCAGGTACGACTTGAACCAAATCAGTTCAGTCCTTTGAATTCCGTAGTTATAAAGTTTTTCCAACAGAAAATGTCGATCAATTGTTTCGAACGCTCTTTTAAAGTCTAGAAATATTCCGAAAACTTTTTGTTGCTTCTCCATGTATTTCCACCGGTTTATAACATAGTTCACAGCTGTTTCACACGAGTATTTTTTCGAAAACCAGATTGATATTCTGATAAAATTCCATTTCATTCCATACTGCACTTATTAGTTTTAGCTACCTTTTTAATGGGTATGTTTCCAGCTTTCGGGAAATATACCTGTCTCAAGTGACTTATTTATTATATCTAGTAAAATACAGGGACATGGACTGTCCTTGGAGGTGGAAAGTTTCTGATAGCCATTCGCTTGGGAGTGGCCAGAAATGATTCCTTCATTCTACAGTCCAAGCAGCTCACTACTTCCACGCAGTATGTCCTGGGCAATGGCTTATCGGAAACCTCCGTTAGCTAGCTAAAGTAAGAAGACGAAACGATTGAGCAACCTGAGTGGTAATGCGATCAGATACGTCTCAGGCAAGACAAAACTGACGGTGTCAACGACTAGAGAAACCTCTCGACTTGGTCCGCACTTGAGCGTTGACAACCGATTTAATTTTGAAGTGGTAGATGAATTTGTCTACCTTGGATCCGCCGTGAACAAGGACAACAACGGCGAGTACCGACGTCGCTGGAACTCAGAGTTATATAATCTGTATTCTGACGTGGACATAGGTAGGCGAATCAAAGTAGGCCAATTGCGTTGGCTAGACCATGTTATCAGAATGGATGAAGATGAGCCAGCGCGAAAGGTTTTCGACAACGTATCTGATGGAAGCAGGAAACCAGGACGACCAAGACTCCGCTGGAAAGACCAGGCAGAAGAATACCTCCGTATCCTTGGTGTTACCAACTGGCGAGAAAAGGCGTAGGATAGAGCCAGTTGGAAGAATATGTGGAAATTTGTTTAATTTGTTTGTTTAATTAATATGTGTACGACGTCTGACCTCATGAAGTTGTAAATTGTCAAAAAAAAAGTAAAATACAGGCAGTTATGTTCCAGTTATCTAAAATAATCTTTGTCGAAACGTTATCGTAATCAGGTTTGCCTTTAAGGTTCTTACATATGTTTTTTAACTCTATCAATGTTATTGCACGGAAATTAAACTTATTCTGTATCACATTTACTTGGTTTATATATTGAACATATCCTATGGAGTCTCGAATTTCCTTAATGCTGTTTATAAAATATTTATTGAAATTCTCTGCTATTTCAAAATTGTATTCTATGTTGTTAAATATCACATTTTGTATCGCATCTCTGGGTTTCTGAAGTATTAGGTCCTTAATATCTCTCCACATTTCTTTTTGGTTTTTAGTTTTATTTATTTTATTATTCGTGTATCTATTTTTTGCTATACTGCTTAACATTGCTTTAATGTTCACATCATTGGGTATATTTTGTTGAACTGTATTTCTTAATTCTCTATTAAAAAGGGTTTTATCATAATTAAATATTTCAATTTCGTTAATTTGTTCTCGAGCAATTTGTGTGCGTTCTATTGTTAATTTGATCGATTCGTGATCCGATATTTTTTTTTATTTATATTGTTGCCCACAATTATATTTTCATTGTTCGTTATAATGTAAATCAATTAGTGTTTTTGAATTCGGTGTAATTCTTGTGTATTCAGTAACTATATGCTTTAAACCAGACATGTGCAAACTGACACAAACGCATTTGAAATCAGTTTTACGAATTTTGCGACTGTGTTAAGTTGAACGGAGCAAGCAGAACAAAAGCAGAGAAAACAAAAGTAGTACACTGAGTAAAAAATTAAAATTAAAAATTAAAACTAAATCTTAAAAAAAAAATCAAATATCAACATCTTACTTATCCGGTCTCGGACAACCCCGGGGGGTCAGGGACCTTACAAAACGAAGATAACATATTTCGCCAACCAGTTCGATCTTTTGCTTTATCTCTCCAGTTGGCAATACCAAGTGTACGCAGGGATTCGTCAACCTGATCCCTCCAGCGGAGTCTTGGTCTTCCTATTTTTCGTCCTCCTTCGAGTTCGGTTTCGAAAAGCCTTCGCGCTGGTTCATCTTCATCCATTCTACTGACATGGCCTAGCCAGCGCAATCGCGTTATCTTGATCCGCTTAACTATGTCAATGTCAGGATAAAGCTCATACAGCTCATGGCTCATGCGTCGCCGATACTCGCCGTTGTGCACCATAGGGCCATAAATTTTCCGGAGTATTTTTCCCTCGAAGACTCCTACAGATGTTCCGTCTGCTTGCGATAGGACCCAGGATTCTGCGCCATAAAGCAAGACAGGTTGAATGAGAGTCTGGTACAGCTGGACTTTTGTTACTCGAGAGAGGGCTTTATCTCTAAAGTGCTTGCTTAGCCCAAAATAACATCTATTCGCAAGCACAATTCTCCGTTTGACCTCAAGGCTGACGTTGTTGTTCTTGTCCACGGCAGATCCGAGGTATATAAATTCGTCCACTACCTCGAAGTTATAACGGTTATCAACGTTCACGCTTTGGTCTAATCGCGTGGAGGCCCTGTTCGTTGAAACCATTAATTTTGTCTTGTCCTCATTCACCGTCAGACCCACTTTCGCTGACTCCTTCTCAATTCTCGAAAAAACCGCAGTAACTTCTCTAATTGTGCGCCCAATGATATCTATATCATCAGCATACGCGAGCAGCATGTGACTTTTGCTGCTGATGGTTTTATTCATATTGACTGCAGCTTTTCTCATAATGATCTCCATTAAGATGTTAAAGAGATCGCACGATAGGGTGTCGCCTTGCCTGAGGCCTCGCTTAGTTTCGAAAGGTTCGGTAAGATCCTTACCAACTTTCACTGCGGATTTGGTGTTCGTCAAGGTCATCCTGCAAAGGCGTATGAGTTTTGCAGGAATACCAAGCTCAGACATTGCTTCATAGAGTTTCTCCCGTATCGGACTATCGAAGGCTGCTTTATAATCGATAAATAGATGATAGGTGTCGATTTGTTTTCCGTGTGTCTTCTCCAGGATCTGGCGTAGCGTGAAAATCTGGTCAGTTGTCGATTTTCCAGGCCCAAAGCCACACTGGTATGGTCCAATCAGGTCAGCGATAATTGGTTTTAGTCTTTCGCACATTATACTTGATAGAACCTTATATGCTATGGATAAAAGGCTTATTCCACGGTAGTTGGCACAAATACTCGGGTCACCTTTTTTAAATATGGGACATAGTACACTGAGACTCCAATCGCCGGGCATGCATTCATCTAACCAAATTTTGCTAATGAGCTGATGCATGCACCTTATCAGCTCATCGCCGCCAGCCTTAAACAGCTCCGCCGGTAATCCATCGGCTCCTGCGGCTTTGTTGTTCTCAAGCCGGGCAATAGCTGTTCTGACCTCGTCTTGGTTAGGAGGGGGGCAATCGACGTCGTCGTCCATATTGTGATCGATTGTCCCATCGTCATCGGATATCTCAGGTACTAGTAGCGCGGAGAAATGCTCTCTCCATATTCCCAACATGCTCTGCACATCTGCGACGAGATTTCCGTCTTTGTCTTTACAGAAGGGGGGCCCTGAACCATGTCCATTAGTTCCGTTTTTAACTTTTTGGTAGAATTTTCGGGCTTCGTTCTTCCTTCTGTATGTCTCAATTTTCTCACTCTCGCGTTTTCTCCACTGCCGTTTCTTACGCCTAAAGAGACGGTTTACCTCCTTTCTCTTCTCCCTATACCGCTCAGTTGCAGCTCGCGTTGCAATTGACTGAAGCATTACCATACGTGCAGCGTTCTTTTCGTCATTTGCTATGCGACACTCTTCATCGTACCACGGTTTGTTGCGAAGCGGTTTTTCGAAACCAAGTACGGTTGTTGCGGCAGTTTTTATAGAGTCGGAAATGGGTTTCCACTGCGCATCAGGATCATCATCATCAACATCTCCAATGATTATTTCCATTTATGATTTTTGCCATTTACAAACATAAAAATTTCTTTATATTCGTCCATGGCAATTAAAATTTATTTTTTAAGTGTAGTGTTTTTTATTACAAATAATTTTGCTTGCAGAGCGATACGGTGTTGCTTGGTCAAATGCAGAACAGCAACTGACTTTGAATCGGTAAACAAGCAGCAAGCTTTCGGACATGTTGGTGTGAAAAAACGATCAAGCTACTATCGGTGTGAAAACACGATGACTCAAAAGAGTACTAGCTGCACATCTATGCTTTAAACCATTGTCATTTAGAATATTCTCGATTTTCTGCTTATAGGAATCCTCATTTTTCCAATCTATGTTAAAATCGTCTGCTAAGGTGGTTAAGAAACTTATTTTTATTTTATAAGGTGGTTAAGAGCGCTATAGCGGCGCCTTTACTAATAATTTTTCCTTTTCTCACCCGAGTTGAATACCTCATATCCTGCTACCAAGATAATATAATTCTTTGTTTGAGTAATTCTTCGCAATATGTATTGCCCGAACTTAAAATCAACTACCAAACGATTTGCGACTTTTTGACCATTCTAACTACAGCCATGGACAGTAAATTAGCACAAAACATTGTCATAAAAACCATTACATTTTTTATTGTATTTTAGTTCTAGCAACAAAAAAAAAATACAAGCCTGTGTTAGATAACACGGGCGCATAGGTCAGACGTAGAATACGTTAGTCATTTTGCAATTAAAATATATGAATTAAATATAATTTTTGATAAATGATCTTCATTTGAAGTACAGCTACAGCAATACATTTTATGATATGGCAGCACAATAGATTAGCTGCTTTCCAACTACTTCCCAATGTATTCACAGAAATGTGTTTAGGAAAAACGCCATTGATATGGTGAGCGTATACATCGCCAATCCTTTGTATTAATGTACATACACACACATTTACACGCTGCTCGCAGAAGTAAACAAACGACAGCAAAGATCTGTAAACTTTCAAGCACACACAAGTGTCCACGCTCCCCTCCCTTCATTTTATGTTCCCCTCCAAACGAACTAATAATCGACCGATCCAACAAAACGAAATGTACACACACACACATTTACACGCTGCTCGATAAATAAACAAAGCACAGCAAAGTCAAAATCATTTGATTTCACAACAACAACAAAAACAACAGCGGCATTTACAAACCAACAACAACAGCGGCATGTACAAAAAAAGTCTAAAATATCATGCTCTAAAATATTTATTTCCTTAACTACATAAAACTTTTATATATAGACATATAATTTTTTTAATGTAATTCGAAACAAAACATATTACCAAAACTGAGTAACATATAAAACTTGCTAAAATATGTTTTAATATTTAAGTAAAAGTGGGTGAAAGTTGACAAACATTTTCTTAAAATTTTGTGCTCCAGATCAACACCCCTACCTTACGTATAACGTATTCTACGTTAAAACTGTAAACATAAAAAATTTAAAACACACATTCTTCTTTTAAAAAGAAACCCAAAACTTGGACAAAATTTCCAATCGTCTGCTCATTAAGGCCAGCAATATTTCTTATGCCAGATTTTAGGTGGACAGTAAAACAGCACAAATTAAAATTTCTCGAAAAAAAGGATATCTTTTAAAAAATTAATGTAAATATTAACGATTTTAGTTTATCTGGTCAATATTTAGTAGCGCAACCTCTATTTTCAAGTATCATTTAGAATCTACGACACAGACTTTGAATAAAATTCTGGCAACGCAACTCTGTATTCCAGTCCAAAGATCATCCAAGTTTTTTTTACTTATGTTGAGCAATCGCACATTTCACATCGTTTCAGAGGGTTTCAATTGGGTACAAGTCTGGACTTTGAGCCGGCCAGTCTAACTCGGGGATGCTTTCCTTCGAAAACCACTCCTTTATATGTTTCGATGTGTGTTTGCGGTCATTTCCGTGCATGAATGTGAATGAAACTGGCGTGTGTTCAAAAGTATAAATTTCCATTTGGTTCTTAAGAATGCCCAAGTACTGGTAACGGTCCATTTTGTTCGTTAATTTGCACAATGGCCCCACACCCTGCCATGAAAATTATTCCCAATCCATGATGCTCCCACCACCATGCTTTACGGTCTTATGAGTGTAGCGTGGATTCAATGCCTGGCGTTTTCGTCGATGAACAAATACTCTACCTTGCGGTACCATACGTGTTACCTTAGTTTCATCACTCCAAAGTATATATTTTCCAGAATGGGAGGTCTTTGGACTTTTGGCTGCGAGCAAACAATAAACGCTTAACAATATTTTTTCTTTATAGATGTGGTTTCTTTGTGCTTGCGTGCCCAAAGAACTGAGCGCCCTTCAGGCGCCTTCGGATAAGTCTGTCTGATAAATTTAATCCAAAGTGAGAGTTAATTTCATTCGCAATATCGCGGATGACGGGAAAGGGTCCTTCTTTGATTACCGACCAATATTGCGGTCCACTGCTTCAGTTGTTTTATTTTGCTACGTGGGTTCTTTTTTTTCACTATAAAATTTTTATTAGTTTTAATAGAATAAATAACATTATAACCAGTTTTCTCATTCGCTTAAGAATTGTTGTAATTTCACATGGTTTGTTGCATTCACAACACATATTGAATATAATATTATAAAGAGGAAATGTTTGAGTTTGTTAGTTTGTATGTAGGGGGTAATCTTCTAAACTACTCATCTGATTTTAAAGATTCGGTCACCAGTATAATGCTACGTTATCACTGAGTGCTATAGGTTTTTTTTCCTTCCTACTAAAATTCAGGACGAATTCTGCCGGGTTTGTTGGTATTGAATATAATGCGCTTTTTCTCTGGCGTACAATCTTTTCCCCGTCCCATTTTTAGGAAAAGTTTTGAGAAATTGAACAACAAATTTAGAAAAAAGCGGCGTTGGACACAAAATATGCACCAAAAACCATGTTATAACCGTTCCGATCGCGTTGTGCTAATTTACTGTCCAAAACAAAAGATGCTAGTGACACATTCCAGCAATCAGAACAAAAAAGAATAGAAATAACGGTAAAAATTTTTTGTTTGACAAAAACTTGATGCTCTGCTGCAACAGTGCAGACCATAATAATTTGCCTATATAGTCAAAAAGTTAAAAAAAAAGAAATGCTACGTAAAACTTAAAGAGTAGTTTTGTGCTACTTTAGTGTCCATGGCTGTATGTACATCTTGACTATGCATTTAATAATTAAAAAATATTCTGAAATGCCGACTCTGGAATCATTCTTTTTCAAATAAATCGGGAGCAAGCAACATTTTCAAATCCTAGAAAATACAAATTCGGCCCCCGAGCTAAAAATAAAACTCGGGAGTTGAAAAGATTTAAATCTTCAAATTACAAATTAAACTGCCTTACCGATTTACATTTTTCGAGCGAATCGAAAATGAATGAATCTTCTTACTCTTTCTGCGTGTCTATGTTTTAAGATTTTTTGTGTGTATGAAATGTATACACTGGGATGGCGATTAATTGATTAATCAAGCAACATATAATAATCGACATCCTGAGTCATCAAATAATTGTTTCATCAAATAATTGGTTCACTTATTTAAAGGCACTAAAAATTCCATATTCAGCCGCCTGTATCTTTTGCAATTTGTAACCGATTGCAGAATTTTAAAATGGAAATGGAAGCTGAACATCTTGAGATATAAAAAAATCATGACAATAGTGGTTTCTTAACTAACGAACATTTTTTGAGCATTTTATATAAAAAAAATTAAAAATGTGCAATTTTTTGGTTCACTTGAATAAAGGCACTTATTTTCATTTTGTTTTTAAAGCGATGCTTTTTTGTAGGGAGCGTTTGTTTATTAGAATTTATTACATTTTAATCATTTTACGAGTCAAAATGGCAAAACAAAAAATTTTAAATCTATCGGAAAAAACTAAAATCGATGTTTACCGTTCTGAAGGATATTCTAACCGTGCAATAGCTAAACAAATTGGACGGAGCCCAACAGTTGTCGACAATTACATCAAGGGACCCGAGGAGTATGGAAAAAATTTTAAAGGAAGGATTTCATTGTTTTTATCTACGTATGAGAAAAGAAAAATCATCAGAATTGCTTCTAATTCTGTCTTATCCTTGTCAAAAATAAGAGCTCAAGCTGGAGTGGAAGCGAGCAAGTCATCAGTACGCAGAGTAATTAAGAGGTGTGACTGTCTTAAATACCTGAAATTCCAAAAAAAAAACCGCCACTTAATCCTCCTCGTAAGTAAAAGCGGCTTCAATTCGCAAGAGACTCCATGGTATGGCATGTGCAGCCAAGAGGTCATGTAAATGACTGGAGAACCGTTGTGTTTACGGATGAGAAGAAGTTTAATTTGGATAGGCCTGATAGCTACAACTATTATTTCCATGATCTGCGCAAAAAAAAAGGGTTTTTTGAACCGACATCACAGCCGAGAGGGCGGCGTTATGGTGTAGGGTGCTATTACGTACTATGGCACCATCGATCTTGAATTTGAAAGTGCAAAAATGACTGGTGCAAGCTATAAAACGTTATTGGAATCGGCTTTTCCGAAGTTCAGTGAACTATTTGGTCCCATATCTTGGATATTGCAACAGGATAATGCCCCTATTCACAACGCCAGAGTAGTAAAGGAGTTGATTGCAAGCCAAAATGTTAATATTCTTGACTGGCCACCCTATTCGACAGATCGAAACATTTTCGAAAATGTCTGGAGTTGGTTATCTCGTAAGGTGTATGAAGGAGGTAGATAATTTGATGACAAGCAGTCACTAATTCAGGCCATTCGGGGGTTGTACCCATTACTAATAGTTCTTAAATAAAGTAAAATAAATTTAAAAAACAAGAAAAACTGGTTTTCATTAAAATTAGTTAATAAAGTGCCTTTATTCAAGTGAACCAAAAAAATAGTACTTTTTTTGACTTTTTTTATAAATTGCTCAAGAAAAATACTTTAGTTAAGAAACCACTATTGTCATGATTTTTTTAGATCTCAAGATGTCTAGCTTCCATTTCCATTTAAAAATTCTGCAATCGGTTACAAATTGTAAAAGATACAGGCAGCTGAATATGGAATTTTTAGTTCCTTTAAATAAGTGAACCGGAGTGTACTTACGATTAATCTTCATTTTGATTATTCAATATTAATTATTAATTAAATAAACAAAAATATTAGTACACAAGCAAGCATTTAATGTTTTCAGTTTATTTTTCAACAAACTACATTACTTTTCTTTACAGCGTTTCTCCCTGATCTGTGTAGCTCATAAGAAATAGAAAAATATTCATCTAAGAAATGACTTCAGATTGACAATAAAAAAACACATTACTTTACAATGGCAGATCTGCATGACGAATAAAAACCGACTTGATTTCCCTACGAACAAGTCAGACCTGTACAAAAATGTTTGATCTGTATTAGTTTATCTCTTGTTGACAATGTGATAATAGTTGAAACAGAATTTTTAATAATTGAATTAACTGCTTCATCAAGATATCGATTAATCAAAATGATTAACGATTAATGACACACCCTTAAGCGAACCACAGACTTGTCATTCGTGAGCATGAACATCAGCTATCGTTGAAGTTTATATTCGGTTTACCGCCCTTCTTGATACCAAATAATCGATGTTGTCCGCATCACTATCATGTTTAAAAGATTCCTTAGACATTTTTTCAAATTCATCAGCCAGATAAAAAAGTTATCGACCAAGCTCATGTGATGAATGACAAGGCTGTCGTTCGCTCTAAATACGACTAATAATTGTATGTATATAGAAGTAAATATAATAAATAATAAAAGTTTGTAATTTGTTGTTTGAAAATAAAATAACAGTTTCGTGACAAAAAGTTGTTATTAGAAAGTGCTAATTGCGTGCCAAAAATTTGAACTTGCAACTCTAAATATGAAATACCCTATATAGCAGCACTGTATTGAATGGATATGTACAACGGCGTGAACGTCAAAAAGGCGTAACGTAATGAATATTTGCTTTGAAATACTTAATTTCTTTACTTAATCCCTACTAAGTACATTTTCGAAAAATATATATCCATTAACTTTTCCCAGATCTCCAAGAACTTGGTATAAGGTTCACATCCAACACAGGACAAACTCGCTTGTTTCCACTTTGGCCAGCGGAAAAGGATCACAGCGTCGATGCCGCTTTTACACGAATCTGTTTGTGGCACCTTTATTTTTTGTAAACCGCATCACTAACCTTACTTCAATCCTTACTATTGTTTATCGATTTACATATTTTCATTTATTTGTTACAACAGTCCCTAAACAACAATGAACGGCCAATTGCTGGCTACCATCATCCCTTGACCATGCAATTGATTCCACGATGAAATGTTTCCGGGCACAAAGTTTAATATTCTGTATTGTATTGCATTCACTTACCTTTGGTGTACAACTATCTGTTGAATATTTTACTATTTGTAAGAGTTTCGTTTATTTATTGTTATTTTTCCAAAAATTTGTGTGGAATTTTAAACAATCAGCTTTACATTGAGTGTGTTCAGTTCACGCGACTTTTGGACTAAATGTCATGTCGTAGCAGAGTCGCACTAGAAAGTACTAACGACTGTTGTTGGTTGGAGATGAGTTGGTGAAGTGATAAATAATTAGAAACAATAGACGTGTTTTCGTTACAAACTAGCGATTATCACTTGCTTGCTAGTAACCAAAACGCCAAACTAGCGATAATTTATTATAATATATATAATCGTCTTGCTCTAATGCATGGTTTGTTATTATTCTTGAATATGTGTATATTCTTCTCCTTGTCTTTGGCTCACAATGACGTTATCGAACACTGTTTTTCCGACTTTTTCATACTGACGGCAACTTTCTGCCTTTTTCAACCAGAAATACATATAATCGTCTTGCTCTAACGCATGGTTTGTAGTTATTCTTGCAAATGTTTATATTCTTCTGCTTAACGATATCCAAGACAGTTTTTCTGATTTTTTCAAACTGGTAACTTTATGCCTGCTTAGAAGTGAAATGGAAGCGGTAATTTCAAGTGCTGCTTAATATCGCTTAGCTCTCCATACAAAATAAGTGATAATCTAAGCAAGTGGTGTAACCAAAACACACCTAATGTGAAGGCATGAGTACGATATCCGAGACCCCTCAATCCGTAAACTAGTTTTTGAAGAACACCTCAAAATAAAGGGGCTCGTCTTCAATCTTTTTCTAGACTTACTTATGATTTATTGAATCTGCTTCAAAAGAGCCTAACAATAAGTATTTGTATCTTATATTCTAATCGGGATTAATCCAATTATAAATAATTAGATTGACGTTGAAGCGGGCCTCTGTATCGTTGCGTTTGGGATTTCATGGTTAATTACAGTGTTGGGAAATCCCCCAACGTAGACGGGATGAAATTGTTGTTATTCTTAGATTTCTTATTAGAGCGTTTGTGCACACAAGAAAATAATACCCGTTTTATTTCCTTTGGCGGCATAGGTAATTTATTTTTGTATGGAGCTAAATATACTTTATTGCCTTCATGAGCTGGAGTTTTATTCACCTCAGTTTTACCTATTGAAGTTGCAAATCTATACTATAAGCAGTGCTATTTTTGAGAAAATTCAAATTATAATGTCACACAAATTAATTGTGAAAAAGGTAAGTGAATACAAATTTTATAAAATATATATATATGTATATGAACTAATTCAAACATTTTCTTTCAGATAATTGCGATTTCTCAAAAGGATACGAACAATTTAAAGGATGTGTGCGACGACTGTGGTATGTGCTTGATTTTACCTAAGTGGGATGGTCTGAAACAAATCCGTTTTTTATGTATACATCTGAGAAGGTTTCTACACAATGATACAAATCAATTAATACGGGACCTTATCAGTGCAAGATGTGAATACAATGCTGATATTGGTTAATTTAATAAAATAACTACAGTGTACAAAAACAAAAACCTACAAAATGATTGTAAGGAATTGAAAATCACCTATAATTTTTGGTATTATTACCTACAGAACATAGCAAATGCCATGTTGCCATGTTGCCTATGCGAATTGTTGATATTGTACATCATTTATAGACAATAGTACCAAAATTTTTCTTTATGTGTGTGTTGTGAAAGTTTTTGTTTCGGAAAGGATTTCGTCCTTTATCAGAGGTATTTTTAAATCTGTATATATGCTCTTTGGATATATTCGATGTTAATTTTGCCCATTGCCCCATTGTTGAGAGCCGTATGTCCAAATTGGCTTAATTAGACTGTTGTATATTTGAACTTTGTAGTCCAGTTTAAGTTTCGAGTTCGAATTGAGCAGCCAATGCAGTTGATGAGTCTTCATTTTAATCTGTGTTTTCTTAGCTTCAAAATGTCTTCTCCACGGCATCCTGCAATCAAGATGTATACCTAAGTATATAATTTCGTCCCATAAGGGAATCGGCATGTATTTCAGTTTTGTTTGGGGACAGGTTTTTGAGTTCAGAGTAAACGTAACTTGTTTGGTCTTTGTTTCGTTTACTCTTATTCTCCAGTTAGCAATTCAAGTTTCTATGGTTTGGTAATGGTCTTCAAATTGACATCAATTTAAATTTTGCTCTTATAAAGTGTCCTCGTTGGATGGTTTTAGCTAGTTTTTGTGTTTTCGGCTAAAACACGTCTGGTTTCCCAAACAATACCGTAACTTTGAAAACATTTTTACTTTGCTTTTGAACAAAACACAGCATGAGCCTGAGTTGTCTTAAACCAAAAGAACACCAGAAACTACCCGAGGAAAAAATCCCCATTCCCGCCCGAAGTCCGTCCACGCTGTAAGTTTTTATAACGCAAAAATACTATGCCGAAGCCGCGAAGACGATATTGGACCTACACCAGAGGAGAAAATCCCTAATCCTGGCCGAAGGTTGTCCACATAGAAAGCTTTATAACACAAAAATACTATGCCGAAGCCGCGAAACCGGAATTGGACCTACCCCAGAGGAGAAAATCCCTAAGCCGGGCCGTAGGCACAAAATACTATGCCGACGCCGCGAAGCCGAAAGCAGTCCACACAGAAAGGTTTATAACACAAACATACTATGTTGAATCCGCGAAGTCGGTATTGGGCCTACCCCAGAGGAGAAAATCCCTGAGCCCGGCCGAAGGCCTGTCACGCAGAAATAGTTATAATACAAAAATACTATGCCGAAGCCGCGAAGCCTAGTTTGGACCCATCCCAGAGAAGAAAATTCAAAAATGTTAGTTTTAAGGGCAAATAAATAAATTGAATTGAATTGAATTGAATAAATTCTAAGCAAGTTATCAACAAATTCTATTTAATTTTTTCGACGCATTTTGGTGTATTCTGCTAAAAACTGTCATCAAAATGGTAGTTTTGTAAAACTGTCTCGACACCCGTTTATACGAAATTCTATATTCCGATTCCAAGGTTAGCGATTAAACTACCGAGACAAAATTATCGAAAACGGCGGCACAATAGAAAAATTCAACTGGCGGGTATTGGTTTTGCCAGTTTTTACAAATTTGGATATGTCGGCGGCGGCGTGAGCTTCAAGAAAATGTGGGTGGCGGCGACGCATCTGAAAATGTTTGTTCAGCTTCCATCTGGCAAACAGTTGATTTTTTTAACGTTTTTATTATGGCTGCATATTTTTGTAATTAACATAGTTATTTCCAACACAAACTAACCATTTTTCAATTAGAAAAATGTTCATGATTCAAGCTTGTAGTATGAATTTCTCATACATTAACCAAAAACTAACAAAAATCGGTCAATAAAATTCAAATTCAAATAGTTGCATCAAATAGTACACCAGCTTAAAATGAGGTTACAAATTAAACGTCAGTTTGTACAGATTAAAATTGTATGAGTAATCTTCTGGATTAGCGTGGGTTAACCTTCGAAATGCGCTAATTTTGGTCGTTTTCAATTCCGTATAAGCGAGTAAACGAAACTTATATTTGAGGTATTCTATAAAAAACAGTTCATCAAAACTGTACATTTTTAAATTCGTCCTCGAAACCCGTGTTTACACCTGTGAGCACCATAGGTCCGGCCGACAAAAAAATTTTTTGGTCCCGTTTGGTGTTCGCCAATTTTGCTGTTTTTGTAGTACCCAATTTTGTGAATATTATTACTTACCTTTCTTTCCAATAAGTCCCTAACAGTTGCCGCTATCACTGTTTTCTAAGAAAGCTGCTTGCAAAGCAGTGTTGTAAATAACAAACACTTTCTCGTGGAAAGAACACAGTACTGTCTGGTGAAAAAATGTAGCTTGAATTTCACGGCCGTTTGTATATGGATTTACACCGTGGAAAGTCAGCTAGTAATTTGTGTAAATTATTAAATTATAAATCGAATGTTCTTTGCCAAAAATTATTTGAGAAAGTATTTTTTTCAATAAATTTTGTTTTTTTTGTGGCAAAAATTATCTAACAAAAATATAACGCGATTAAATTAAATTTTTTTTATTGAATTTCCTCCCAAAAAATCTCGGGTATTTAAGAGGTTACAGTACCAATTAAGGTCTCATAATTTAACTCAAGGTCCCACCTATTCTAACAACGTTGGCAAATAAGTACATAGCTTCACAGCGGTACTACTCTGAGATTCTATAATATTTTTTTATTTTTATTTATTTTATACAGTTCAATAACCGAGCCAATAAGGCCTTATTTGGTTATAAAATTTCTGCAACACAACTCTACTCAAATAAAAATTTAACAAAATTAAAATAAAGTTGTATATAAACTAACATGAAATATGTAATAGTAATATAAATAATAAAAACTAATAATATTGATAAACACAGAATTTAATCAAACAAAGAATATAGATATCAGATTGATTATAAAACAATTAATATAGATAATAATTGATAATAATTGATAATAATGATAACAGATTCCCTTTCCCAAATAAAAAGTTTAAGTAGTATTAAATAAGAATAAACGTGACATTTAAAGAACAAGTGACAATACGAATTTTCACTTATTAAGCGCTTGAGTTGTGACATGGAGCATTAGCTTATATTAGCCAAAGTTAATATAACTAAAAGATTATGGCGTGAAGTGTTCTGAAACATGCAAAAAATAATTGGACACATATTAATACACTGAAGTTACAACACTACAATTCATTTGTTTCCATATGCTGGTAAAGTCTTTTTTTAAATGTATCTAACGAATGATTAAAAGTTTTAAGGCTACACGGAAGTTTGTTATAAAATCTGGCCACCCTAACATGAAAAGAGCGTTCCAATTGAGAAGACATTCTAGGAATAATAATTTGTACATTCCTCGTCGACCTTCCAAACTCAAATAATTCCAATAAGAATAAAGGAGTTTCTCTAACAATAATCTTATAAAAATGCAGTAAACTTCTAACTTGCACAAATTCCGAAAATGAACAACCTAGAAAGTCTTTGACATAAGAAGCAATGTGCTGGTGCATTCTTACTAAATATGGTTAAAGTATGGTTAAAAAAGTCGAACAGTTGGAGTTGAAGTATCTTTAAGCCCTATTTGACAATCAACGGACGTTTAGATAAGTGAACTAGATTCCAATTCAGTCGAATCTCGGACGCTGACTGAATGCCTCTTTAAATACCGTAATCGATCGCGGTAACAGCGTGAACTTATTCCACGCAAACAGGTGGTTTGAGCTAAACCCAAAGAAATCCCTACACATTTTGAATTTCGCCAATCTGGTAGCACATGTGCTTTCAACCGGCATCTGCCGCCACTGAACGTACTCCACTTCTATTTATGTTTTGATAACGTAGTTTTTTTTCTTCTCCCAATGTAAATATCTAATTTAATTAATAGTGCCAACAATGCGATTCCAATTGTTTAAATATTTATGGCGTGCCTTCACCATAATTATTGCACTAACATTTGTTTCGTCAAACCAGGTTCATGCCTTGAAACACTACACCAAAGAACGGAGGTTGGAGTTAAGGCAAGTAATTGACAAATAGGAAAATTTGAAGGAATATAGAATTTGTTTGAAATCCCTAGGGAGCAGGTACGTAGCATGTTCCAACACGCCTATGAAGGATATCTGCGTTATGCATCAGATTATGATGAGTTGAGACCGTTAACCTGCGATGGAGTTGATACATGGGGCAGTTATTCACTCACCTTGATTGATGCCTTGGATACGTTGGCTACAATGGGCAATTACACGGAATTCCGCAGAGTCGTTCACCTACTGGAACAGAAGATGGACTTTGATAAAGATATTAATGTTTCAGTATTTGAGACAAATATTCGAATTGTGGGAGGTCTGCTGTCGGCGCACATGTTTTCCAAAATAGCAGGTGTTGAATTGGAAACAGGATGGCCATGCCAGGTAAATGTAAACAACTAAGTTTTTGTACATTATTAGTTATAACTTCCTTTACCTCAGGGCCCACTACTGCGTTTGGCTGAAGATGTAGCCAAACGATTGTTACCGGCATTTGATACCGCCACTGGCATGCCTTATGGCACCGTAAATCTACGCTACGGTGTTCCTAAGGGAGAAACATCTATCACCTGCACCGCTGGTGTAGGTACTTTACTTGTAGAGTTTGGAACTTTGTCCCGCTTGACCGGCAATAGTATCTATGAGGAAGTGGCTCTCAATGCTTTACACTCACTGTGGCAAAGACGATCATCCATTGGTTTATTTGGAAATCACATTGATGTTCAAAGTGGCCGTTGGACCGCCTTAGATTCGGGTATAGGAGCTGGTGTAGATTCCCTGTTCGAGTATATGGCAAAGAGTGCCATTTTACTACAACGTCCGGAATTGTTGGAAATGTTTCATGCAGCTCGAGCGGCCATCGATAAGTATTTGCGCCACGACGATTGGTACGTTTGGGCTGGTATGAATAAAGGACAAGTTACCTTGCCCGTTTTTCAATCTTTGGAAGCGTTTTGGCCTGGAGTTTTGAGTTTAATAGGAGAAAGGGAGGCGGCTATCAAGACCATTGCCAATTATGCAAGTGTGTGGAGAAAGTATGGATTCCTACCAGAGTTTTATAACATACCCACAGGAGATGCATCGCCCAATAGAGAAAGTTATCCTTTAAGGCCCGAACTGGTGGAGTCGGCTATGTATTTGTATAGGGCGACGAAGAATGAATTCCTACTGGAGATTGGAGAGAGCATGTTAATGACCATTGAGCATAGTGCAAAGACAAAGTGTGGATATGCAACGGTAAGGGAGAGATCTTCAAAATTAAAAGGCAATGTTTTGTTGCATTGACTGCTATTTTTTGTTAAACACGAACTGGTTTACTTTTTAAAAAAATTCCTTCAATGGAAAATGTCTACAACACTAGCAAAATATCTTAATTTCGTTATAGAAAAAATATGCTAAGAAAACTTTTCCATTATTGACTGATACATTCCTATTTGTATTTATTTGTCTCTTCCAAATAACTTTCAGATCCGTAATGTTGTAACGCATGAAAAGGAAAATCGAATGGAATCATTCTTCTTAGCTGAAACTACAAAATATTTATACCTTCTCTTTGATGAAGATAACTTTTTGCACAATAATGCCGGTAGGGGTGAGATAATACAGACGCCACACGGTGGTGAATGTGTTATCAATACGGGTCCCTATATATTCAATACGGAAGCACATCCCGTCGATATGTCTGCATTGTACTGTTGTCATGACAATAAGCAAAACATTTTCGATGGTTTAGATTTGCAACAATTCAGTGATTCGGTTTTGGCAAAGACGGATTACGATATGTATATAAAAGATAAAAGTGACCTAAACTCGCATTGCTCCAGAAGACAATCGAGTCGTGAGAAAGCCGCCAAAATTACAGTTCATCCTCCACCATCGAAAGCGGCAAGTCAACCCAGTTTGGCGGTGGATATTGAAGTGTTCGATGATGACAATAAACCGGTGGGTGATATCTTAGTCGAATCATTTGAACGTGTGAAAAATGAACAAGTAACAGGCAAAAGTCAGGCTCCAATAATCAACAGCATTCATCGTAACCAACTAACGATATCCGATTTGCTAGAGTTCTTCTCCAAAAAACGAGAAAACTTTAAAAACTCTGAAGATTGTTTGGAATACACAATAAAATTCATGAAGAACTTTACTTTGGATACAAATCTCATCAGTGGCCTGAAATTATACGATGCTAATATACGCGAATACTTGGGTTCAGTGACTCAAAAAGAGTTTGAAAATAGCACAAAATCTATTTGGGAGTTGTATGAAATGCTGCAAAGATTCCAAATGAATATAAATTTGCTGATTGCTTTCAATCTGCAGATGTTTAAGAACTTTGATCCAAAAATGGTTGACAAGGTACTGGCTGTACTTGAAGGAGATAAAAGTGATAATTCCAATAATTTTATTTGGAATAAAATGAGCGATATCTACATGACTTACGCGAGATCCCTGGTAAATACAACAAGTATGCAAAATTTATTACTCAAAGTTCTTATCAATGGCTCCGAAGGAAAACAAAAATCATACAAGGCCTTCTTAACAAATGATGAAATATCCAAATTACCTATAGAAACTGTTGAAGTGCAGAAACAATTGGAATTGTTTGCATATGCAAAACAAATAGTGGAAGCTGAAAAACGTATGGGAGAAACATTTGAGCAACTGCAAAAGTTGGTGGTTGATATAAATAGTAAACAAAAGTCTGGCAAAGCTGTAACGCAACCAACAACCGCAACTGAACCGCCAACAACGGATTCTAAACATACCAACAATAATGATGATCTCATTGTGGCTTCTAATAATAGTAACAAGAATTCATCTACGTCATTTAACACATCGTCGCATTCAGTCCCCGGGAACAACACCACACTTTTGTCGTCTTCGCCATCGCCATCGTTATCTTCTGGGCCTACTCTAATGCATTCTGCCTTAGCGGATCGGGATAATATGTCCGTCATTTCTGTATGGTCTCAATTGGTGTACACATTCTTGGGAAAGTCCACCCCACAAACATCTAAATTCGATTCATCTGAACTTTTACAAAGAACTCGCAAATCGCTGGAAAACTACGCTGATATACCATTGCGTTATGATTTATTTACCTGTGCCAGACCAAAATTTCTGGAAAATTTTGCCTATCGATACTATTATCCCTGAGAGTTTACACCAACGAATGTGGAGATTTCAATTTTTGATTTTAAGACTGTTAATACTTGGACTACTGTTACACCAGTGTACATTCTGTAAATATATAACTAGTTGTAATAGTGATGCAAAGCAATCATTCCACCAACCCTCGAAATGTGTCGTGCTAGTATTTCGTTGAAATACATTGCGAGGAAATGTAATAAATTCTAAAAAGCTTTTATAATGAATGGAGTTTAAATTTTAATTGGAAATTATTTGTGTGTTTTAAGTGCTTTTGTGTTATTCAGATTTAAACACATACATTAAATTTAGATCAATCTATTGAACTGTACTCTCACATTTTAATGCTATTAGTGATTTATAAGTTTACCATGTATGTAGATATTTTTCATTTTGATCAGAGAACGAATTTTAGGAGAATACATTCCGTAAAATGTCATATATCTATCTGTGCCGAATTACTTTCGATTGCTGCAATATTCTTGTACATAGTTTCAAAACAGAAATCAGCCAGTTGTATCTAGAGCCAGAAACAAAACTACAGCGGGAGCTTTATTAACACAACACTAAGCAATTTTATGAAAGCGTTTCTTAAGTCCAGTTTAAAGTTTAAAGTTGATACTTTGAGATAAAAATAAAAGTGCGTGTAAATAAGAAAGAAAAACGTGTCTGAAAAACTGTTCACACAACAGAGTTAGACAAAGAAGGTAGACCCCGACGACGACAACTGCAATTGGCTTTTGGCGTAGAATACGTCTTACCTTACGGTATAGGGAGTCATGTCAGATTGTTATTGTTGTAATCTTTATTTCATTGATTATGAGGAAACGGCGAGATAACTTTTTTTAAAAATTTTTTTGTAGGTAAATGAAGATGTTATCTTTCGTTTGATATACATTTCATATTGGTTGATATCTTCCTAATATTTAAATTTCTCAAATGAAAATTGTTTAAACACATACACTCAAACATATGTGTGGTGTTTGGTTGAGTGTTTGAGTTTGTAGCATGAACACAAACTTTGCTGCTGTTTCAGTGTAGACACAAACCTTCGGCTGTTGTTTTGATTGATGAAATATTGAAATTTTGTATATTTACTTATGTATTTAAGTGAAACAAAATGTTAAATGTGAATTTGAATTTAACATGGATATATAATTATAAAAAATATATGAAAAAATTAATTCATACATTTTTATGTTAAATGAACGTGCTGCCAAGTGAGCAAAATAACAATGCTGCTTGATGCTGTTTGACAGCATCTGACAGTTGACGTTTAGTAAATTAAAATAAAAACTACTAATCAAAATGGCACCTACACGAAATACAAGAAAGCAACGAGTGGTTGTTATGCAGAGAAATAAATACTCAGGTAAGTTTTGTGTTCCCTTGTTTATATACATATATTTTTATTAAAAATGTTAATTAATTTTAATTTTTTTATTAAAAATGTTAAGAAATTTGTTGCGTTCTTTCTGTCTTATCGGATGGCGTATTCTACGTTAAACTTAATGACCGTGTCTCTGACACAGTCTGCAGGGATAGTCCGTGGCCGAAGGCCTCGGACAACTGTCTGCTGTTTTTTTTTTGATGTGTTAACATCTATATGCACGGATAGGGCAATCTATCAAAGTGAACACATGCAAACAACACACAGCGTTAGCATCACATACGTGGTTGTTGTACAACATTAGTCTCTGCCTGAAAATAAGTATGATGGTTTGATGTAGCGGCAGCGAACAAACAAGCAGGTCGCCGTCGCCAAAGAGTACTGAATAGTATAGTATTGAATAGAAACATTCGGCCCTGTTCTACATTCAGAATCATTTTGAATCAGAATTTTCTTTCAGAATAACAAGTCTACAACTTTGATGTTCTTAAAACATGAAATATTTTTGTTATGAATTGTTTGTTTTTAAAATCACAAGGTATTTGCATTCAAAGCTGATATTTTTCTTCTGAATTGATTTACAGAAACTCAAAAATTCTGAAACGTTTTATGTTTGTCTGGATTCTGTTTCTGTTGTTTTATGTAATAACATTGTCGAAATGGTGCATTTATATTGAAATATTCTATAAAGAGATTAAGACTCGTTTATGCTGTTTTACTCTACATGAGAGCGGAAAAATAGTGCAATAAGTTCTCTATACTATTCAATACTTTTTGTCGTCGCTCTGTTTATGATAAAACAGAAACAATTATTTCAGTGAGCTAAATATTGCTTTTTATTCAGTTGAATGTCGGCATTCAAATAAGCAGGCCCGTCGTCGCTCTGTTTATGAAAAATCAAAAACAATTATTTCAGTGAGCTAAATATTACTTTATTTATTTTAACAATATGACATCTAATGTTAAAGCAGATGTTAGAAAAAAGAAAGTGCAGTAGCAAAAGAGCCTTCAGCACAAAAACTATTCTTTTGTTTTATTTTCCAATACACTCCGGTTCACTTATTTAAAGGCACTAAAAATTCCATATTCAGCAGCCTGTATCTTTTGCAATTTGTAACCGATTGCAGAATTTTAAAATGGAAATGGAAGGTAGACATGACAATAGTGGTTTCTTAATTAAAGAACATTTTTTGAGCAATTTATAAAACAAAAGTCCAAAAATTTGCTATTTTTTTTGGTTCACTTGAATAAAGGCACTTTAACTAATTTTAAGGAAAAACAGTTTTTCTTGTTTTTTTTAATATATTTATTATTTAAAAACTATTAGTAATGGGTCCAACCCCCTTTGTTTTTAATAACTTCAAATATACGGGTTTTCATTGAGAGATAAAGAGAATTTAAGTAATCCAACGAAATTTCATTCCAAGCATCCTTAATGGCCTGAATTGGTGACTGCTTGTCATCAAATTGTCTACCTGCTTCATAGACCTTATGAGATAACCATCCCCAGATATTTTCGATAATGTTTAGATCTGGCGAATAGTGTGGCCAGTCTAGAATATTAACATTTTTGGTTTGCAATGAACTCCTTTACTACTCTGGCGTTGTGTATACGAGCATTATCCTGTTGCAATATCCAAGATATGGCGACATGAAAAAGAAACCGAATTCGAACAGTTGTAAATAGCAACTTTAACAGATTTGAGTTTTATTGGGTTGTTATTTTATTGTTTTAAAATTAACGTAGGTCAAAATAAAAAAAAATTATTTATAAAGAATACCTGGAGGAAAGTTCCTAAGTAAAGAAGAAAAGGGAAAAATTTAAGATTATCATGATGAAGGGCTGTCCAATCGGGAAATTTCGAGGCGATTGAAAAGATCTAGCTGTGTCATTGACAATTTTATAAAATAGGATGGCCAATATGGAAACACAAAACGACCAGGAAGGACACCACTGATCAGTGGCAGAGCCAAACGAGAGATCAAAAGAGTTGCTGTTAAAGAAAACTTCGGCGATAAGGAAATTATTGCTGAATTGGACTTGGATGCAGGGTTGCGTCGTGTTCAACAAATAATGAAACGCGACTTGCAACTGTCACATGGGAAAAGTCTGCAAAACTTGGTCTCATGCCAAGGCGCGTATTAGCCACATTGAAATTTGCTGAAATATACACATTTTTGGATGAGCGGTGTTTAGTTCAATACTTCCTACTTCCAATTAGATTAAAAAAAAAGACAAAACTCTTGGATCTGTTGCGTTCATTTCAACAATCTGATTTTTATTAAAATCTAAGTGAAACAACAAACTCATAAACGGCCAGTCTTTTGCTTAACTGTTCAACCACGTCTCTCCTCCCCGTTGTCTGTCTGCTTTCCCATTTGTACCAACTTATTTTGCATGCTGCTGTGTCTTTGTTTTCGAACTATTTCAAAGGTTCCACAACAACAGCAATAAGCAGAGAGCATCCAAATCAAACAAAGCTTGATGTTTGAGTTTACATGACTGCTGGTTCTACGCTTGTTACAGCAACACGTTTTGATGGTATGTACATATGTATGTAGGTAGCGCAAATGAGTGACAAACGATATTTAGGGTTACCAGCTCAAACATTGCTCCACCACGATGATGTTCCCATGAACATCTTAAGACTGTTTAGATACCGGAATGAATCTGAAAGGAAATAAATGCTAATGATATTATGGTAACTGGTAAATTCAAAATCATTGGAAATTGTCCTGTATAGGTAATGGGCATATCTTTGCAATAGGTCTCTTTAGTAAACCATTTGGAGTTCTTAAAGTTACGACACGGACCAGGCCATCATCTCCAGGGTGCAATTCTTCAATTCGTGCAAGAGGCCATCGGTTACTAGGATATCTTTCATCCTTAATTAAAACCATGTCATTCGCCCGCAAATTTTGTTCTTTAACCAACCATTTTGGTCGCTGCTGTAAACGGGATAAATATTCCTTTTGCCATTGCTTCCAAAATTGTTGCACCAACCATTGGCAGTGACGCCACCTATCCACTAGATTCATACTTGGCGAATCCATCTCTGGTAATGCGAACGGGACGTCTCCAATTAAGAAATGACCTGGGGTTAATACCATCAAGTCATCTGGGTCAGTCGTTAAAGGGCATAGTGGCCTCGAGTTTAAGCAGGATTCGATTTGTGATAGCACTGTCGTAAATTCTTCGAACGTAAGCCTTCGCTCCCCGATAGTTCGCTTTAAGTGGTATTTGACAGATTTTACTCCCGCTTCCCATAGTCCGCCGAAGTGTGGAGATGCCGGAGGGCTGAAGTGCCACTTTATGCCTCTTTGTGCTAGGGAGGGGAAGATATTTTCATTAATAAATCTTTTATATACATCACGGCAGGCTAGTAGCTTCCTGTTGGCTCCCACGAAATTTGTTCCGCAATCGCTATATATTTCATAGCATAGCCCACGACGCGAAATGAAGCGGTTTAAAGCCCCCAGATAGGAATCAGCAGTGAGATCTCCTACAAGCTCCAGGTGTATAGCTTTTGTCACCAAACAAATAAAAACAGCAACATAACCCTTGACTGAGGTGCGTCCCCTTCCCTTTGACGGCAAAACATTGAATGGCCCAGCGTAGTCAATCCCAGTTGATGTAAATGCTCGAGCAGGACGGACTCGTGCCGATGGTAAATTTCCCATTTGCTGTACAGACGACTTAGGTTTGTTTTTAAAACAGGTTAGACAACGAAATAAAATGGTCCGAACACTTTTACGACCATTTAAAATCCAATACTGCCTCCGGGTATGATTCAAAGTTAGGGATACGCCGCCGTGAAGAGTTGCCAAATGACTGCTGTTAATCACTAAATCAGTTATGTGATGTTTACTTGGTAAGATATGTGGATGCTTTTGGGTCTCCGATAAAAGTGAATTTTTTAGTCTACCTCCAAGCCTTATAGTTTGAGTTGTTTTGTCTAAGAATGGATGTAATGCACATAGCTTACTACCGGCAGTCACATCGTCTCCTCGAGAAAGGGTGCGCCATTCATCTCCAAACATTTCCCTTTGTGCCAACCGTACTAAGCAAATTTGGCTCCATTGAAGTTCTTCAGATGTCAGACACTCAGAATTTCGTTCTTTGTTTCTGCAATTATTGAAAAATCGAATACAATATGCCGTGACTCTTGTCAATTTGAAAAATGATGAAAACCTGCTGACAAAGCTATCTTCAGATATGATTGTAGTATTTACCAGCATCTTTAGTTTACGCTTTTCCATTTCAATCGCCGCGTCCATGCAAGTGTTGAGATTTGATTTCGGCCATTTTTCACAGTGCAATTTCAGAAAGGCAGGACCCTCCCACCAAATACTACAGCCAGCTAGACGAGATGCAGTGACACCACGACTAGATAAGTCTGCCGGATTATTTTCTGAATTTATATGACGCCATTCCGAAACTTTCGAAGAGCTTAAGATTCTGTTGATCCGATTAGATACAAAAGGCTTCCACCTGCCAGGTTCTCCACGGATCCAATGCAAAACTATTGATGAATCAGTCCACATGTATACGCTGTTAAACCGGATGCTAAACTTGACAGATATAAAATTGAGAAGCTTAGTCGCCAAGACAGCGCCACACAATTCAGCTCTCGGTATGGTTAATGAAGGTTTGATGGGGTTTACTTTAGATTTGGCATGTAACAACTTTACTGTGTACTGTTCGTGCTCGTCTAATCCACGAATATACGCTACAGCTGCATGGGCGTCCTTGGAGGCATCGCAAAAAATATGCAATTCACAATTGCTATTAAAATCTATATTAAGGTGTCTACCAACCTTGATAAGAGATATATTTGACAAGTCCTTTGCATATTTCTCCCATTCTGCTTGCAGATTTATTGGCACTACAACGTCCCAACCCCTCTTCAAAGCCCATAGTTTTTGTAGAATAATCTTTGCCGGTACGATTACTGGATTTAACCAACCGAGCGGGTCAAACAAGCGAGCAATAGTTGATAGAATTATGCGCTTCGTTACACCGTACAGCGTTATTTCAAAATTTATGGAAAACGTAAACTCGTCTGTGTTTGGTATCCAATACATACCCAAAGCCTTAATCGTGTTGGAAGATTTAAGCTGAAAACCCTCTTTATCATATCTATGCTCCAGCAATATGTTTTGCAACAAGTCCGTATTGTTACTCGCCCATTTCCGTAGCTCAAAAGATGCACCTTTAAGTATATTTATCAGTTCTTGTTGAATTATTAACGCTTCTTCAACGGTGTCTGCCCCCGAAAGGATATCGTCCACGTACATCTGCTCTCTAAGTATTTTTGCTGCGCGTGGATATAAGTGACCATCATCAAGAGCAAGTTGGTGAATGGTTCTAATTGCTGTGAAGGGCGCTGAAGCGGTCCCAAACATTACCGTCGAGCAATATAGCTCTTGAATTAGTTGTCCGGGCTCCTCTCGCCAAACAATTCGCTGATATTGGGCATCGTCTTCTTGAACATCAATACAACGGAACATTTTCTCTATATCGGTCATGAAAACATATTTAAACGTTCTCCAATTAGTTAGAACCGACGATAGATCACACTGCAATGCTGGGCCGGCTGCGAGAATATCATTTAACGATTTACCGTTGGAACTTTTTGCCGAAGCATCAAATACGATGCGAACTTTTGTGCTAATTGCTTCTTCTTTAACGACCGGGTGATGTGGCAAATAGCAACAGGTTACACGACCTCCATTTCCTAAATCTGAACAATGCTGTTCTTCAATATTTTTTACTGGATGCATCTGACCCAATCGTAGATAATCATTAATCGTATCACAGTATATCCTTTTCAGATTATTATCCCTCTGCAACCGATTCTCTAGATTGAAAAAACGCTTGAGTGCCATAGGTTTAGATTTTGAAAGAAAAACATTAGCTTGGATTTCTGACTTTAGTGGCAGACGAACCATATATTTACCAGTAACTTGTCTTTGGTGGGTTTTGGCGTAAAACTCTTCGCACGGACACAACAACAACCTCGGACACAACTAGAGGTTCTGGAATGGTCTCCATCTCCCAAAAGCGTTTCACAATATTCTCAATTTCAGAATTATCGGTTACAGTGAAGTACGATCTGCGATTGAGTTCTGGGATTTCTACACAGCTTTTCCCTGATACGATGTAGCCAAACTTAGTTTTCTGGGCTATCGGTCCACCCGTCCCTCTGCAAATGTCATCCAAGATACAATCGTCATAAACATCATTACCCAACAGGATATCGATCGCCTGTGGCTCGAAATACTTCGAATCTGCTAAGGGCAAACTATGCAAGTGTTGCTGCTCCGATGTATTAAATTTTCGGGATGGAACAACACCACAAATCTTTGGAAGCACATAGGCCACCACCTCCAACTTCACGTCCTCGTCATATAGCGAACCGACTACCAATCTTACTCGTGAACGACCGCACGTAGTAGCACCCTCGGATAGCCCAGATATATAAACTGAAGATGTTTTTTCCCTTGGTAGTCCCAAAATTTGTGCCGCCCTTTCCGAGATTACGGTTATTTGAGAGCATTGATCCATTAAAGCTCTAAAATGAAACTTCTGGCCCGTTGAAGCCTTAACAGTCACTATTGCGGTTGGTAGAAGCACGTCATAGCTATTTTCAGTTGACGATTGAGATGTAGTATGCATTGTGATAGCATCTGTAGCTGTTGTGTTAGCTCCATCAATCTCGTCCGGATGTATCAGAGTGTGGTGTTTTCTGTTACATTTTGCACATCTTCGTTGGCTGCTGCAATTGGACGCGATATGGTTATACCCAAGACAATTGTAACATAGTTTTAATTTTCCGATTTCTTCCTTCTTTTCGTTCAAACTCATACTAGTAAATTTTGGACACTCTCTTACAGGATGATCGGACTGCAAGCAACATTGACATAAAGCAGAAAGCCTCGAAGTATACATAGTGTGGAAATCTCTTCTACCGCGATTTGGATATTCATGTCCTCTCATTTGATTTGTATTCTGTCGCACTGAAAATTTTTGCGAAGATAGCATCATAGCGTACTGCTCATCCAGGAGATCGCACAGCTCAGAAAACTTTGGTATCGAAGTGTGTTTCCGTAATGACCGCTCCCACTCCGCTCGTATATGATCCGGCAGTTTTTTAACAAGAAAATATACAAGAATTTGGTTTTGTTCGCCCATTTGTACTCCTAGCTTTTCTATAGAACTCACACACGAACGACACGTCTGTGTAAAATGCCTTAAAGCAGCTGTATCATGTTTAGGCACTTCAGGTTGCTGATACAATACATCCATGTAATGCGAAAATAAAATTCGATCGTTATCAAATACGTCACATAACATTTTCCATGCCTGTGCGTAATTCTGACCCACCAAGCTTATATGCTGAATATCTCTCGCCGCATCGCCAGCCAATGACGATTTAAGATAATGAAACCGCTGCAGATCGTTCAAAGATTTATTGTCATGAACACGGTCACAGAAAATTTCTTTAAAACTTGGCCATTCGACAAAATTACCCGAAAACGTGGGCAACGAAACCACAGGCAAAGGTATACCAGCAGACGAAGCCACGCTAGCAGCAGCCGTAGAAATGTTGACAGAGTCATCTCTATTAGCACTGACTTGATTTTTGTTCACTGACTCATCTCTATTTGACGCGACTTTAATTTTGTTCAGCGACTCACGAAGGCAGTCTACTGCCTCTAAGTAGGAGTCTTCAAATTTGTCTTCTAGTTGTATGTCTATATACATCTCCTTTACCTTAGGATTATTCCCTTGACGTATTAGAGCTCGATGATTTTCACGAAATTCTACTCGATACGAACCAAGATTCTCTAAGCGAGACTGGTGATAAGACTCTGTTTTCCTTGCAACTGCATCCTTTTTAAAATTCCTTAATGTTTTTTGCACCGAAGATAAAAGGTTTTGCTGCTCCCCTATTGTCTCGACACATTTCTCTTCCAAGTTTGCTTCCATTTCTTGAGACTTTGTTTCTTTATCTGCATTTACCATGATACCAAATAAACCTTAGCACTTACCCTTTCAGACACAATTACCAGTCCTCTTTTTCCAGATAGAGATGAACAGCACGATTCAGATAAAGATGAAAATTCACGCCCAGTCTCGATGAAAACCACAATGATAAGTTGCCAAAGATGTTGCTGATGTGACTCCCCGCCAGAGATTAGGACCCACGACACACCTTGTTGATTTAATTCTCGAAATATTCCAATAAACGCAATCAGTTCCTCACAGGAGGCACCAAATGTTTAGTTCAATACTTCCTACTTCCAATTAGATTAAAAAAAAAGACAAAACTCTTGGATCTGTTGCGTTCATTTCAACAATCTGATTTTTATTAAAATCTAAGTGAAACAACAAACTCATAAACGGCCAGTCTTTTGCTTAACTGTTCAACCACGTCTCTCCTCCCCGTTGTCTGTCTGCTTTCCCATTTGTACCAACTTATTTTGCATGCTGCTGTGTCTTTGTTTTCGAACTATTTCAAAGGTTCCACAACAACAGCAATAAGCAGAGAGCATCCAAATCAAACAAAGCTTGATGTTTGAGTTTACATGACTGCTGGTTCTACGCTTGTTACAGCAACACGTTTTGATGGTATGTACATATGTATGTAGGTAGCGCAAATGAGTGACAAACGATATTTAGGGTTACCAGCTCAAACAAGCGGTTATATTCTCCGATGGGAAAAATTAAATTTGGATGGACTTGATAGCACGCACAAATATTGGCCTTCCAGAGATTTTTCCAAAATTATGCGTCAGCGGCGAAATTTTGGCGGTGGCTCCCTTATGGTTTGGGCAGATATGAGTTATAGAGGAACAACTCCAATATGGGTCGTTTCCACAAAAATTGACTCCGAGTATTATATTCGACTATTGGATATCGTCTTAGTTAATCTGGAGAGGAAATTTGTGTTCAAGAATTTATTATCCAGCAGGACAACTCTGGAGTCCAGAAATAATACAAACTCTCGACTGGCATGCACTTACATAGTGCTGATCTCTATCCGATCGAGAACGTCTGGTGTATTTTACCTACCCAAGTTTACCACCCAGGACGCCAGTTGAAGAAACCATACCTGAAAATGGAAGACAACGGATCTGCGCATATTCATTCGTTGATAAACTCAATGCCAAGATGCTTAGTAGAAGGTATTAGCGATAATGGAGATCAAATGTCTTACGAAACTTTTTAGAATATTTAAACAAATCTTTTGCCTTTATAAATATTTCGCACTAGTAATTAGTTTATTTTTGTTGATTCACCTTGAAGAAGTCATATTCATAGTATTTTTGCTGAAAAGTATTTAATTTTGAAAGGACAATATAAAATAAAAACTTGAAAATTCCTCACAACATTTGGAAAAAACAAAAAATGGTGTTGCCTTTATATTTATTTCGCGGGGTGTAGTACGTAATAGCACCCCACACCATAACGCCGCCCTCTCGGCTGTGATGTCGGTTCAAAAAACGCTTTTCTTGGCTGCACATCTTTTTTGTTAATTTCACGTATTTAAGATACTCACAGCTCTTAATTACTCTGTGTCTTGATAACTTGCTCGCTTCCACTCCAGCTTGAGCTCTTATTTTTGACAAGGATAAGGCAGAATTAGAAGCAATTCTGATGATTTTTCTTTTCTCATACGTAGATAAAGACAATGAAACCCTTAATTTAAATTTTTTTCTTTTTCCATACGTCTCAGGGTCCTTGATGTAATTGTCGACAACTGTTGGTCTCCGTCAAATTTGTTTAGCTTTTGCGCGGTTAGAATATCCTTCAGAACGCAAACATCGATTTTAGTTTTTTCCGATAGATTTAAAATTTTTTGTTTTGCCATTTTGACTCGTAAAATGATTAAGATGTAATAAATTGTAATAAACACAAACGCTCCCTATAAAAGATCATCGCTTACTTTACAAATAATAAAGTGCCTTTATTCCAGTGAACCAAAAAAAAAATAGCACAATTTTGGATTTTTTTTAAATTGCCCAAAAAAAAGTTTTTTAGTTAAGAACCCACTATTGTCATGCTTTTTTATATATCTCAAGATGTCTAGCTTCCATTTCCATTTTAAAATTTTGCAATCGGTTACAAATTGCAAAAGATACAGGCAGCTGAATATGGAATTTTTAGAGCCTTTAAATAAGTGAACCGGAGTGTATAACATTTACTAATGTCTTCATATCAGAGCTGTAAACGAATCATTCTTTTTTATATATTCCTTTTTCTTTTTTTTTACCCAAAATTACTAATACTTGAAGAAACAAACTACAAACACCATAGGTTTGTTCGAGAACTTTTCCAGCAAAAAATAGCAAGCAAAAACTATCTGGAGAGTAAGAATGATTTTACTCTCTCAATAAAAAATAGCACAAAAAGTACGCGAACGACATCCAGCAAAAACTAGCAAGAAATAAGAACTTTGTATGTAAACAGATGATATGCAATGTAAACATTGGAAGAACCAACAAACGCAATTCGAACAAAACATTACAAATCACCAAAACTGTTTTCTTTTTCTTAAAGATTTATAACAAAACATTCAAAAATCACATTTTCTCTTAAAAACTCTTTCTACGTCCTAATTTTGTTTGTTTACTTAAAACAGCTGTTATGTTTGGCTTGCTAATTCGTGCTGGCAAAAATTTTCCCAGCACAAACCATCAACTTCTCCATCATTGAACTGTCAAAATATTCACTCTCTGGCTCTCTCGTTGCTGGCTGCTGGGAGTTATCGAACACTTTCCAGCAAAAAATAGTGATAATAGGTCTGTCTGCGTACTTTTCCAGTAGCAAATACTCAGTAACTTTTTTTGGGAGAGTAAGAACAATTTTACTCTCTCGGTTGAAAATATATCAAAAAGTACGCAGACAGCATCCAGTGAAATCTTGCAAGAAAACAGCTGATCGATGTGTAAACAATTGAAATAGAAAAGCAAAAGAATTTTAGCATATGTGTCGCACGGTCGCACTATAATTGCACGTTTCTAGCATGAAGTAAAATGTTTTGTTTATTATAATTTATTATAAACGTTAAAAATCAACACAATTCTAACTACTTACCTCTGCCATTGTTAAATTTTAATTTTTATTTTCATTTCACAAAAATTATTTCATTCAAACAGTAAACAAAAACAGCTGTTCAAACTAGTTGCAAAATCTTGCAAGAAGAAATTTCTCCAGCAACATTTTGCAAGTTCTCTAACTTCCAACTGTCAAAAAATTATCTTTTTCGCTCTCTCGCTGCAAGAGATTTGGAGTACGCAGACAACATTTTGCAAGATTTTGCAACATTTTGCACAAAATGATGCAAAATATGTGTACACAGACAGACCTAATTTGCTAATTATCACGTTCTCGAACAAACCTCATGTTTACTTTGATTAATTGCAAATCATTTTTGATTTCATTAATATGAATTGCAATTCATTTTTCTAATTCATTTGAATTAATTCAAAATCAATTCAATTCAAATTAATTTGAAATTAATTGCAATTCATGTTTCTAATTCATTTGAATTAATTTAAACTGAATTCTATTCAATGAATTGAAAATGAATTGCAATTCATTTTGCCACTTCAAATATGAAACGGAAATGATTGTAATTCATTTGAACTGAAATTTAATTGCAATTAATTTTTGGCGAATTCATTTGAATTGATTCAAATTCAATTCTTTGTTTTGGTGAAAAGAATTTATTCAACATTTTGCTAATTCGTAATGAACTGAAAACAAAAAGAATGATGATTCAATTACAGCTCTGGTTCATAGAAATTGAACAGGTATCGTGTAACAAAAAGTTGTTAACACATCGCCCGTGAGTTCGAACACTCATTGATTTTTGATGTGTTAACATCTATAGGCGCGGGCAGTGTTGCCAGAAGTGACGATTTATCGTCATTTTGACGATTTTTAGTCACAAAAACATAAACTGACGATTTGACGATTTCAGCTTCTGGAATGACGATTTTTAGTCTATTCCAAAATTGAAAATGTTGGTAATGCAAGAGCGACAGCTATATACTATATTTAAACATAAACTTAGCCCATCAAGGGATATTGGGTAGAAAAACTCCCCACAAATGGAACCATTTATGAAATAATAGAATTATCGAGATTACATTTTTGTAGACGGGCTGGGGAAGTATAGAACTATTAAAAACTTACGATATTAATGTATAAAACATACCGTGTCAATAATATACATACATATGTATGTAAATACCCTAAATATTATCTGTGTGACGTTTAATCAAATTCACACAATTGAATCGGGGGTCAGCCAATTAGGGGTTAATGAAAATTATTCATGAAGGACAAAAACTGCATCGACTTTTTTTTTACCCTATAAAATATAAATTTACAATTCCTGTTCACATTTCTTTCAGAAATCTCCAGTGTTGCTTTATTTTTGTATTAAGCCGCCAACATTCTGCGTCTTGACGCCAGGGAAATAAAAAGAATTCTAATTTTTGTCGTTTACGCCAGAAGCGACGTCAAATGCCAGCTTTTGTTTTTCTTCCATAAGAATACGTGTACAAATTTGTACCGCCTACGTTATCGCTCCGATTGTGTTCGTACACATATTTGTCAACTCTGTTCATTGGTTGTTTGACCAATAGTTTAAGAGATTTCGGAATAGAGTTTAAATAAAGATATATGAATTTTAAAAATATTACTATAACATATTGATTTAATTGCTTTGTTTTACTGTTTTCCCCCCACAAAAATATTGATATTTGGTACAGCAATTGCAGTTTTTAATGTTGACGATTTTTTGACGATTTCGAAAATTTTTTTTGACGATTTGACGATTTCTGCACCTCCAATTTGACGATTTGTGACCGACTTTATCTGGCAACACTGGGCGCGGGTACTGCCTAAATTCACAAAGTGAATACATTCAAACACAATTTGTCCCACTGCGCTCACACAGATTGTCAGACTGCGATCACACAGATTGTCCGACAGCGATCACACATTGTTTGCCGTTAAACTCCTCCGAAACGGCTGGACCGATTTGTATGAAATTTTGTGTGCAAATCGGGTAGGTCTCAGAATCGGCCAACATCAATTTTTCATACCCCTGTGTAGAACACAGATTTGTCCGACTGCGAAACACAGATTGTCAGACTGCGGAAAATAACACACACACTGATGTAGCGGCAGGGAATAGTTGTATTGTGTGGGTGCGGAGCACTCTCAGAGCAAAGAGAATAATGACGTGTTATACGTGTATAAAAATGAGATAGCAAGAGAGCAACGAAAATTGTGTGAACTTGTGCAGCGTATGTACGAACATAACAATGTATGTATGTTGATGTGTCTGTTGCTTTCCATTCTCTTTGTTTTTTGTGGGAATAAAACAAAAAGTATTACGCAAGAAAATAATAACACATGTGCTTGCACTGGTCTTTAAATAATTGTAAGTATTAATATTATTTAAATGTAACGTCATCATAATTGAACGCTGTTTTTTTTATTTACCAATGTAACATTTACAAATGTGTTCATAGAAATCGAACAGGTACCGTGTAACAAAAAGTTGTTAACACATCACCCGTGAGTTCGAACACTCATTGGATTTTTTTATTGCAATCTATCAAATACTTGACAATAGGCAACTAGCATATAATATTCAACCAATTTCAAAAAATATACAAATTTGAATTTGTTGCAGTCTTAGCATGATAACAAACAACCAGGGGTCTGATCACCGCATCTGTTTAGTGTCGTAATCCGTATTTTTGGAAAAGCGATGAAACGGAAACATAAATCCAAACTAAATCTATAGTTGGGTGTATTAAGTCATACGTTTTAGATCACTACTAGTTCTTTAGAGGTTATCGTCAAAATGGCCCATTAAAATAACTTTCGTAATCCGGATTACAATACGAAACGGATGCGGTAATTATACCTCTGTGCTGGTACTCTTTGTAGGTGGGTTTTATATCATCGAGTGCTGACTAGATGCGTGAGTTTGAATCTTTTAAGTCTTCTTTCTGCTTTGTGAAGTTACTTGTAGAAGATTTCGTGCTAAGACATTAGTGTGCGAAGACAGTCTTAAAGCATAACGTTCGTTGATTTTGTCGATCTCCTGTTGAACAATATTTATTTGGAAGTCTGTGAAGAATTTCGTTTCTCACGTACGTGGGTGCATCAGCGATGAGCCGTAGACATTTTGATTGAAATTGTTGTATAATTTCGATGTTTGTTTTTGACGCTGAGCCCCACAGTTCTGCACCGTAGGTCCATATTGGTTTAAAAACTATCCTGTACAGTATTAGCTTATTGTCCAACAATAGAAGTTTAGAATTTCGGCCAAGAAGCCAGTGCATAAACGTTAGTTTAATACCAAGTTGTTTCCTTTTTGTTAATATGTGTTTCTGCCATGTTAGCCCTCTATCTTAGTGAATGCCAAGATATTTAGTTCTGTCCGATTGGGGTGTTGCTGTATTGCCAATAGTACATGTGGGTATATTCCAACTCTCAGCGTGAAAGTCTTGGTTACGTTGACGTTGAATTTCCACGACTGACACCAATCCTGAATTTTATTCAAGTGGATGTGCAGGTTTTGTGTTGCCGTTGCTGGGTCATGGTGTGTTGACAGTAGTACTGTGCCATCTAGGAATGTAGACGTTACGGTGTTGTAGCAAGTGGGAAGGCCAGCAGTAAACAGAGTATACAGCAATGTTCCGAAAATATTTCCTTGTGGTATGCCAGATTTAATTTCAAATAAATTCGTTTGACTATTATTGACTTTAACATAAAGGTATCTACACTCTAAGTAGGATTGTAATAGTTCATAATAGGGGTAGGATATGTTCTTCTTTGACTTGTAGAGTAGACCTCTCATATCAAACCTTGTCAAAGGCTTGGCTGATGTCTATGAACGCTGCTGAACAACATTTTCCCCCCTCAAATGCTGTCCTTATTGTTTTAACCGCCCTGATCACCTGTTCAACTCTTGCGTGTTTGTCCCTGAAACCCAATTGATGGTCAGAAATCAGGTGTTTGGTTCGAAGAAAAGGCTTCATTCTGTTAAGCAAAATTTTCTCAACTATTTTGCCCAACACTGGAAAGAGGCTTATCGGTCTGTACGAATTCGCGTTCTCGAGCGGTTTACCAACCATTGGAATCATAATCAGTTCGGCCACTTTGAAGTGTACCGGAAAGTAGCCGACTCTGAATATAGCATTTATATTGCTCCTGAATTAGCTTTATCTGGGAGTTCTTTGAGGATTTTTGCCGTAATCAGATCCAAAACTTGCGACTTTTTCCTGTTTGGTAGGCTTCCTATTATTTCTTTTATTTCATAGCAGGTTGTACTTTTGATTGGCAAGTCCATTTGAGCAGGTGGTGGTAGAAAGTCATCGACCTCAGAGGTGCAATTTGTAACGCAATTTGGTGAAATGAGTCCGCTTTTTTCCTTATCAGATCTGGATCACGTTCGGTTAGTTGATTTTATGGGAGGTATTCTTTTCGTTGTAGTGTTGAAATTTTTGCTGGCTTTCCATAGGTTATAAACAGGGTTTTACGATGGTGTAAGATTAGAAACGAAGAAGTCAAACTTGTTATTCTTTTCCGTTGATAAGGGCTTTTGTAACTTTTTCCTAACCCAGTTGAGTCTAGTTTTGTCCGCTGGGAATCTAGGTGTTTGCCAGGTTCTTTTCAAGTTCCGATTTTCTCGTAGGAGAGCTTTAATTTTTCGACTCGTTCGATTTTGGACGACATGACGTTTTCTCTTAGGAGTAACATCCCAAGCTGCTTGGTGGATATGCGCAGTGAACATACTTATGTTTTGCGTCATCTATTTCGCCTTCTTTTTTAAGGATACAGTTACTACTAATATTGATTAGTCTACTCATATAGTAATACTTAAGAGCCTCTATTACTCTCTTCGCTGCCTCTTCATGACGATTTCACACTTTGGTTGGACATAAAACGGACAGAAATCAAAAGGAATGCGTGTTTTCGTTCAATGCAAACAATATAAAACATAATTTAGCTGTCATTAGTATTAATAAACATTATTTAAACTTAGTTCCTGTCTTCTTTGGTATCTCATTCTATATCATTTCCCTAGTACCTTTTCGATTAGCTATGCCATTAGACCAGGGGGGGTTCTATGCCACAGCTGATCAACCTTAGAGTTGGCGAAACATGAAGGATAAAGTAACAAAGAGAAATAGCGATAGATGACTGGAAGTAAGTAGGGTTGCTCAATGCGTTTTTCTCACATTTGTCTTTCTACATTGAACCAAAAGTACAAAGCTCATCAACTGGGATAATTTTGTGATAATTAAATCGAGGAAAAAGGGTGTAACAAGTGAAATAAAGCAAAATGTAATGAAGTTTTAGAGTAAACCTGTTTATAGAGAATACAATTGAAACACAAATGTATTAAAATAAAGATTTTTATCATTCTGTGTGGGTTGCCAAGTTTGTATAACTCTGTGCTCCAACTTTTCCAGTGACTTTTCTTGGTTTCCGGTCCAAGAAAAACAGCTGTTGCAAACTCTTAGTATATTACTCTATGCATTAGACAGTCAAAATTTCTCTTCACTCAAATGCCAACAAACAAAACGAGTGAAACCCTAGCACTTCTCTGCTCTCTCTCTCTTACTCTCTTCATTGAATATTTGAATACACATGCAGCGTTTTGATAGTGTTATTTTATATAACTATACAAATTCCAAACATGTTGAAGTAAAATTACATAAACTATGCAAAAAGTATGATATAATCAAGATATGACACGAGAGAGAAATGCGTTTGAGTGAATATCTGGCCCTTTATGGTTCTCTTTTACCAGGATTACCAAATTGCGCACATCTTCTGGGTTGTCTAATTGTTGATCGTCTTTGAGAAACCCTCTGGTCTACTGCAGGTAGTACCAAAGACGATTTACAATTAGACGACCAGAAGATGTGCGCAACTTGGTAACCCTGGTAAAAGAGAACCAAATTTTTGGTAGTACTTCCAATCGGTATTCTCAGTGTGCAAAATCTACTTATCTGATTGATGATCGTAGAACGGTGATTATTGGAGAGTGGCCTGAGGAAAGTTCAAGGCATGGGTAAATATCGCATTTGTTTCTGTACACATTTTTTTTTCAGGATAAAAAATATCTACATCGAGGGTTTTTTGTAAGATCAGAGGGTCAATAAGTTGGTAATTCTCTAACTCTTGTATTGTTCAATCGTGAGCCCCATACTTGGTGCTTACCACTGAAGTCACCTCGTGGTTGTCGGTGGTGCAATGGTAGTGTGCGCGGCTGTTTTGCATGATAACGTGGGTTCGATCCCTTCTCTGACCACCCTAAATTTCTTTCGACGGCGGTCACCTCGCTTAGTGACGGCGACACTATCGAGTATTTAGCCATGAAAAAGCTTCTCAAAATACCTTTCGGAACCTGTGTAAAACTGTAGGTCCCAATCAGTGAGTGTAAAAGTTGAACGCGCACAGCTCACTGGTTTGTGAGAAGCTCTCCCTAATTCCTTGATGGGATGTAACGGGAAACCTCCCACCCAGCTTTTTAAAATACGAGACAATCTGATCTTTGTTCGTTGGGCACGATGGAGGGCAGTAAATGGCTTCGAGTACAATTGG
This sequence comes from Phaonia tiefii, assembly GCA_963931995.1. NCBI lineage: Eukaryota > Metazoa > Arthropoda > Insecta > Diptera > Muscidae > Phaonia > Phaonia tiefii. The sequence continues at coordinate 260,011,080 of OZ008370.1, forward strand.
ACCAATATTGCCTACCACTTGTATTGCCGTGCACTGTATGTTATTTGTCCTGTAGTTATCTAGGAGTGTATGTATATTTTATGTCCTGTCTAATGAGAATGGCGGTACCACCTCGAGCTGTGTTCGCTGGATGATGTGTATAGTACATTTCAATTAGTGAAAATGAGAACAAGATAGTCACTGGCCTAGAACGCTAAATCGAAAATATTCTTCTAAAAAGCTTTTCTTTCTTTTCATTTAAAATATTTACTGTAGTCTGCCTAATCCTAATAAAATCTCTTTGCTTTCGATTAGTTGCGACAATCGAGCTCAAACTGTATTTGCAGTGGTTTGTATATTTCGACCCGAATGTGAATGTAAACTAAATTCTCTCTACCATTCTAGGTTGGCACAGGTTTTTGCAATAAAAAGCGCAAACTAAAAAAGTTTCTAGCTAACGAAACAATAACAAAGATTGATACCCATCTACTATTGGCAGCCTAAGGCAATGGCCCAACTTACTAGCTCGTGGAGTGCAAAGGGTTTTGTCATTTGTGTTTGCAAAACTATGCAGAATTATCCATTCATGCATGCATGTGTACGAACATATGTATATAGAGTCATATTTGGAAACTCAAAGTGCGTGTTGTGTTGAACATCAACAGTTTTGTTTTCAATTTCATGACGTTTGTAAGAAAAAAGTTTCCTTGCACCCAATTGGGGTTATGATAAACTTCTCGCTCGTTTGCCACAAAGACGTAACGATAAATGTAGATAATAATGAATGGGTATGACGGTAGTAGGGCAAATTATATCTGTTAACATCATGAAGCTTAATAAATGGCAAAAATAATAATAATAAATGTCTTAAATCATGAAACCAAAAGTGGTTATTTATATTTGCACTACTGTGGTTTTCGTCTTAGTTGCGAATTTATGTAGCACATAAAGGGAACATGCCATAACATTCCAGCGGTGGTGCTGGAGCTGGTAACTCAAGCAATGAACGAATCTGCTTCGCTAAATAGTGACGGCAATGAAGAAGGCAATATTAGTGGCATTAAAGATCCCAAGCCTCGGGAGTATCAGTTTGAAAAAGAGTTGATAAATAAACAAAATAAACATATCCATGTTGTGGATGATTTTGGGCCCTCCAGAAATAGTAAGTGTTTTATAAAGCTTTAAATCTGAGCAATTTAAAAATTTAAATTTTGTTATCTTTAAGCTCATCATTTAACTGCCAAGTTTTATGCTCGTCATGAACAATTTGTACCAGAAAAGCATCTCTTATATCGCTCGTTTGTCGATAGACCCCCAATTATACAACATCGTTCTGAAAATCATGTCTATGGATGGATGCCTCAGAGTTTAAATGGACCAACATCCTCTTATTTGCTTAGCCAGTTGAATTTCATTAATGCTCCCAAACAAAGGTGTTGCCTTACGGTATATGGCGAAGAACTGCAAAGTGATCAGATAACAGGTCGTCCTCCTTTCAATGGATTGCGTTTTCATCTGCAGTAGGTTAATAATAATATATAAAGAATTCTCATTGTAGTTCTACTCGTTTAACATGTAAAATTTATTGAGAAGTAAAGAGAGGTGTGGAACAAGATGAAATTTAAACATGACAAAGTATTCTCGTTTGTTAAACATGACGTCGGCTGTATACTGTTTCTTACATGACGTCGGCTGTATACTGTTTTAGTCGATATTATACAATTTTTAGATATAATAAGGTGCTCAATGGACTCCAACTCCTCTTCGTGTCCACAACCGCGACAGTAGTAAATTCCGTCCGTAATTCAGTTGCGAGTGAATCCCCCCAACATCATAGCGGCCCGTAATCACTCCAATGAAAAGCCCCAAGTCATCCTTCTGCAGTCGCAGAAGCGACTCAGTCCTACTCGTATCCACTGCCGGCAATATATATCTCGAAATTCTAGAATCCAATCTGTCCGACCATGCGGCGTTGACCCTATCCCCCGTCCTGCGATAAATCAAGCCATTCAGGTAATAAATCGGTGGATTCACAGAGGCCACCGAGCCCAAAAAGGCAGAAATATAACTCGCTCTAGCAAGACGATCTGCTTCAACGTTTCCTGCAACATAACTATGCCCCAGTACCCAGAGGAGTTTCAGCTTTGCGGGTACTACACTGTTCTGAATCCGCTTGCAATCCCTAACCAATTTGGATTTACCTGTGTTTGTCCTGATCGCCGACAAATTGTCAACGCAGATAATGAAATTACCCGATGGGTAAAAGCATGAGTCCACTACCTCGGCCACCGCCCTCATAATCGCCAGTATTTCGGATTGAAAGACACTGTAGTTCCCTCCCAATCCCAGCGATAGATTGAGTTGAAGGTACACACTGAAGATCCCTGCTCTCGTACCTGCTTTCATTTTAGATAATACATACATATATAAAGATTAGATAATCAGAGTTGAGGTATGCAAATGGCGAGTGCCGACGTCGTTGGAACCAAGAGCTATATCACTTGTAGTCTGACGTGGACATAGCTAGGCGAATCAAATTAGGTCAATTGCGTTGGCTAGGCCATATTATCAGAATGGTCGAAGATGAGACATCGCGAAAGGTTTTCGATAACGTACCCGATGGAAGGAGGAAACAGGACGTCCAAGACTGTGCTGGAAAAAACAGGCATAAGAATCCCTCCGTATCCTTGGTGTTACCAACTGGCGTGAAAAGGTGCAGGATAGAAACAGGTGGAAATTTGTTTAATGAATATGTGTACGACATCTGACCTCATGAGGTTGTAAAATAGTCAATAAAGAAAAAAATGAGATATGCGACCACTCGAGTCAAATCTATCTAGCATCACTATCTCTGTGCACAGTTCAAAATCTATCGTCGACAGCAAATAATCAGTCGCTTGAAGGTCCTCACTGAAAATCCCTGCTACCGTACCTGTTTCCATTTTGGATCGATCCGTTAAGATTAGATAACCATTGTGTGAGGTATGTCACCTACCCAGTCTCTTCTATCTTACAGTATTATCTCTTGGCATAGTACAAAATCTACCATTGGCACCATATACAGTAATGAGTCGCGTGACTGAAACAATCGTCCTAGTGAATCTCGATCAACTCATGGAAAATGTTGACATGGCCCCTAGGGGAATTCTTTCTCAGCACACGCGACAGAACACCGTCTCACGTATACACCAATAGTGGTAATATTCAGGATGTTGTCCAGCGCCGCCTGAGGAGTATTCCTCCTCGCCCTACTGATGCACATCGACGCAGTGCGTTGAACCTTACTAAGCATTTTCAACTGGTAGTTATTTCCCAATGTCTTGCACCAGGCCAAGCGGCTATAGTAATAATTGGGCGCACAATATCCAAATACAACCAATATGTGGTCTTCCGAGATAATCCCCAATTTTTACCAATCGAATTTTGACCGGCGTAGAGCACCTTCAATTACTTCTCCATTCGCTCCTCAGTATTCCGCTTCCAGTTAAGCTTCTGATTAAGAACTATACCAAGATATTTCGCTTCAGAAGATACAGATAGCTCAACGCCCTCCAACCTTGGTTTCCTGATTTATCCAATCTTACGCCTACGCATGAAAAGGACCAGCTCCGTCCTCGTCGGGTCCGACAACTCGCCCAGGGCGTCCTGCATAAGGTCGCCAATCGTACACAACGATTTGGCAGTCATCCGCGAAGGCAACAATTTTGCGTACTCTCAATTCAAAGTCTTTAAGTGTGCCGTCTACCACTAAATTTCCACAACAGAAGGAATAACACTCCTCCCTCCCACTTGGAGTCCGATTCCGAACAGAACTCGAATCCAGAATCAAATAAAGCGGTCCCTAAGCGTATTCGCAGTCCATTCGACAATAATCTGTGGCACGATAACGGACTCAAAAGCTTACTTAATGGCGCCAGCTGACTAGAGTGTCCAAAATCGAAACCGAAAAACCGGGGAAACCGGTTAATAGTGAAATTTTGGAATTAAGAATTAAGACTTTGGAATAATTTCTATTGTGAAATATGATCTTATGCTTCAATAAGTTCTAAATGACATATCCAAACAATGTTTTCAAACTGTTTTATGACTTGAATTAGAATTAATTAAGAATATTTTTTTTTTATCAAATTTCAAAATTAAAATTATTTGATAATTAAGTGTTTGAAAATTAATAAGATTTCATGAATTATCATTATCTCGTGCATATATTATTTTTACATTTTTAAAAACTCATGAAAAATGGAAAAGGGGGAAAAAGTATGAAAATCTTTTTCAAAACTGATAAATCAGTTCAATGCGAATTTGAATGAAACTTTTAAATTTTATATTAAACACGCATTACAAATTGGAATATGATATATTTTCTAAAAATGTAATGATTTATTCGACCTATCGTATTATATTTCAAATTAAAATGTTCGAGCGTTAGGTCTATTTTAAAGTATTTTATTCTTCAATATTTCACTGCCCATTGGGTAGCATCGTCAGGAAGATACGCACGATTATTAATTAAAAATTTAATTTTAATTTTTATTTTCATTATTTTTCATTTAATTTCTAATTAATAATTTGTTTACCTTCCCGACGATGCTACCTAATGGGTACAGAAATATTGAAGAATAAAATAGACCTAACGTACGAGCATAATTAAAACGTAATTAATTAAATACAGTTGTCAAATATTAAATTGTCGCTAAACAAATCTATTGCAAGTTCTACATGTGTAATTTAATTTAAAGCAAAAAACCGGTTCCATCGGTTTTTGTCAAAATTAAATACCCACAACCGGTTTCTTAAAAAATTGATTTTTCGAACTAACCGAAAACCGGTTTCTTGAAAAATTGATTTTTCAAACAAACCGAAACCCGGTTTCTAAAAAAATGCCGCTTTTTTGGACATTACATATGACACATTGTTAAAAACAAATTCTATACCTAAGAAAGCAGCCAAACTGAATTCTTCAAACCCCAAGTTGCGTTCAACATACCACAGAACATCATGCAGAGCACTCTCCACAAATTTCCACTTGGTGTAGACATGCTGTCTACCGGGCTAATTCGGTTTCTAATGTACAAATCAATTATTCGCCAAAACTTTTATTAGCACGGGCTAATTCGGTTTCTAATGTACAAATCAATTATTCTCTCCAAAACTTTCAACAGAAAGGAAGAGGACAAGTACTTATAATGGTATAAACGGGTCATACCTTTATAAGTGCTTGTTGTTTTGAATGTCGCGAACTCGCTTTGAGGTTCTTTTGGTACTTCTCATGATGGCGGCATCTGGGGCGAACTTGGTTATGGACACGGTTTGATTATGACGGTTCGCCGACCTGGCTTAATCGGCGCCACACGCTCACTTCAGAGGGTGTCTCTATGAATAGCCCAGATTGGTTTGCTTATGGTTTGATCGGGAGATGTCTGCCTTTACCTGTGGTTGAGAATCATTTCCCAACTTTGATCCTGAATGACTTGACTTTTCATGTGAATTGGCCAATTAAACTCTTTTTTATTCGAAGATTATGCAGTTTAACGATGAATTTTGCGAGTCGGACAATGTTAACAGGGAGGCAGCTCAGATGAAACTAATTTTAGAAACGCTGCAAATAAGTATTGGTTTAGTTGAGTGGCTATGCCGTCGTTCCGAAGTTATCTTCACGTATATCACAAAATCAGAAAAAATTAGATGACTATTTCCTGGGATAATTTTTCTTAGATCTATCCATCTGTTTAATCCCCACGTCCCTGTCTCTTATGGGTTTTGAGATATTATGGAGTCATTTTCTTGTATATCCACAAAAATATAAAAAAATTTTGAATAAAAAAAAATTAAGTTATCTTAACGGCTGAAAAAAAAACATTTGACAGACGTAAAAAAAATTTATTATCATCCTATTAATATATGCATTTTATTTTCGTTCTATAACTCAAAAGTATCTCCGGATAAAGTCTATAACTTTACAAAAGGTGGCGTATACAAAATAGCCATAACTCGGAAAATTTCATCAATGACTTTGGATATTTTTACTCCAATCGATGTAGAATTTCAGGCACTACTACTGACAAAAATATTGGATCACATTTTTCACACCAATTTTTTTATACCGGGTGTCCGCCGGGAAGGTATACTACTTTGTTTTGCTGCCATTTTGGTAAACAGTTCATATTTGGCAGTCGTGAAGTAGAGACGTGGCAAATTTATTACGGAAAAATAATCGTTAAAACATTTTATCAAAATCAATCATCGATTACTGTGACGATGAGAAAGCTACGTGAAATTTTTGGGATAAACAACGTGCCAATAAAACCCACTATTTATGGTGTAGTGAATAATTTCGAAGAAAGAGGTTCTGTAGCTGATAGGCCCAAGCATGGACCACAACGTACTGCAAGATCGGCTGAAAACATTACTGCTGCTCAAGAAAGTGTTCAAAACAATCCATCAACCTCAATTCGACGCCGTGCTCAGGAGCTTGGTCTTCAAAAAACAACTTTGGCCACAATTTTGCACAAGGATTTGCATTTGTTTCCATTTAAGATTCAGTTGACACAAGACCTTCTTCTACAACACCATTTACGCCGCCGTACATATGCCAATAGGATGTTACAGCTCGCCCATGACAACCCCGCCATGAACAACAAGTTATTTCAAGAAATGGTGATGTTGATTGGCCTCCAAGGTCGCCTGATTTGACTGCTCCGGACTTCTTTTTGTGGGGATATCTGAAAAGCAAGGTTTATGCAAACAAACCAGAAACGCTTGAGTAACTCAAACAAAATATACGTGATGAAATTAATGAAATACCGCGTGAAATGTGTGAGAATGTAATGAAAAATGTGCTCAAAAGGGCTCGCATTTGTGAGGCTAACAGAGGCGGACCATAGAATAACACATACGTAGAAGGTTTTATTCGCTCATCTGACGTTTCATTTCACACTCTCTCGGTAGGTCTGTGGAAATGAGAGCAAATTAAATTTAAAATTTACATACACCAGGTGGAGTTACAAAATATGTTCACTTAACTATTTCCTGTCGTTTTGGTGTAGAACTGAAAAATTTAAATGTATTTTGCACTTTTTTGTTGACTTTTAACGTTGGTATTCATTTGTATTGTATTTAACACAACTAGTTTGCCACAAAAACACGAAATTCGGGTGTAGTTCCTTTGCGGATCGCTGTATACTATTGCCACCATCTGGTATTATTGAACCCATATTTTCCACCCTCCACTGTGTAATTTCCATCGTACCTATGACGTTTAATTTATTGAGCGAATAAAAACTTCTATAGTATGTGTTATTCTATGAGGCGGACATTTACAGGAATGAAAATGCTTTAACTCGTCATTTAAAAGCTCAATTTAAAAGCTCCCAGAATATTTTCATATTAAATGACATTTGAATGACAAACATGGGGCATTTAAATTTAATTTAAATGGAGAATTTTAAACTGTGAAACTGTCCATTAGAAATCTAGAAACGCTAAAAATCAGTCTTGTAGTTTGGATGCGAATATAACGTATATGTAGCTTGTCGCAAATATAGTATACTTGTGTCCAAACACATTGTGTTTGCTATTCAATATTACATGTTGGAAACACAATAATTAGTACGTTATAATATACGTTCTTGTGACCCTAATGTGGCTTTGTTTGTTGAAAACTGCTGAAAACAAAAAACATGATAGACAACAAAGAAACAAAATAGGTGCAGATCTTCAATTCTTGAAAACAATGCTTGCAAACATATACATGGTTCCTGCAATATGTTTTAGCGGCCCCTATTTTCAGCGTGTAGAAGAAAACGAAAGTGTGGTCCTTTCTGAGGACCTGGAAAAGGCTTTTGCCCTGTCGTGTCATCTCTTACCGTAATGGAACTAGAGAACTGGGGGTGCAAAAACAGATATTCGTTCTTCTGAAGTGCTTTCTCCCGGATCATCGAATTATTGCCAATAATAATGGTTGTCTGTCTAGATTATTACGTTTGGAGAGTGAGGTGCATCAGGGTTCTTTCCTTTTCATCCTAGCCATGAATGCTGACTGTCTTTCTATTCCAGGGATTATTGATATTTTTGTGGACGATATTTTAGCAGTCTCGTCCGGCACGCTTCAAAACGTGGTGGACCATCTTTACGGCTCTATGAAAAATGCCTCAAATGCAAAATGCCCAGAAAAAAAATGAAAAGTGTCCCATACAATTTTTCATTTAAACTTTGGGAATTTTTCGTTATGAAAAATTCCCCATACACAATGGGTATTTTTTCGTTTTTTTTTTTTGGTAAAATTACATTTTTCGAGTTTCGGTTAATTTTCATATGCAAAATGCCCCAACTTTCCAGGAACGATAAATACCCCAATTATTTTTTGGGGAATTTTACAATTTCTTTTGGGGCATTTTTCATTATCCTATTTCTGTTAAAAGCAACCAAACATCTTCAAATACTAGTTATTACAATAATAACTACACATTTTAAAACACATTTGTCACAATTGCATTGTCCGTTCGGTCATTGAGTAGTGCAGTGCGCATCTTCATTCTTACGTCTGTTGTTTATAAAATAGTTATTCACCTTGGACTTTGAATTTGTGCAAGGGAAAAAATTTGGTAGCAAACTACTTTATATTTTAGAAGAAAAACAAGTGTATGTATTCAAAAATAAAACCGCATCCAAGACATAGTATACTTGCTACATAAAAGGTTGTCCTGCACGCATGGAATTCATTCATAGTAAAAGCATTTGTGTTGTTCCAAAAAAAGTTAAAAAACCACAATCATTCCGCAAATCAAGAAATTACATTCGAAAATTTGAAAGTAATGCAGTCATTGAAATCCGATGTTGTACAGTCAGCAGAAGCAGTTGGGTGTCCAAATGCATTAAGTTGTGTTCGCGCTGCATACAAGCGTTCGGCAATAAGGTGAGCATAATTGTAAATATCTTCAAAGTATAAACTATATATCGTATTTTATGAAGTCATAACGAATCCAATACCAGCGTTGAAAAGATTTCAAGAGGACTACAATACTTAAGACAGAAAGTATTTAAAAAATCTCTGAAAATTGTGGAAGCTTTTAATTCTTCATATCCGAAACACTTCTTTAAAGCAGCCATTACTGAAGAGGCCTTCTTGATTTGCATATTTTCTTCGGAGGCTATTGCCGATATGATTAAAGTGAACTTTGCGGGGGGTTCAAGAAAATATTGTGCCTTATGGATGTTTTAAGCAGTTACTTGTCGTTTACATTTAATGGTGAGTTTTAAAACTATTTTAGCCGAAGCGACCGCGGATGGGAGCGAGCAACGCGGGCGTGGTCGTGATCGCGGTCGCGGTGAAGTGACATTCTTGTTTTTATTATAACTATTTTCCAGATATTTCCATTTATTTATGTATTAATGGATAAAAAGAGCTTGGCTTCGTATAAATTTGTTTTACAATATATTAATAATAATATATTTAAAATGGAAACCGCAACCTTTATAACAGATTTTGAGCATGCCTTGCAAAAAGCATTGCGAATTACATTTCCGGAAGCCAAAACTATAGGGTGTTGGTTTTACACCACATCCAAAAATGGAGTAAATTGTTAACTTTTTTTATTTTGTGAATAATACAGTTTATGATGGTTTTTCCCCCATTTACAAATTAGTTGTGCGCTTGTTTTTTGGGGTCTATTTCATATTTTTTAGGGAATATTTCATTGGGGTACTTTTCGTAAATTATTTGGAGGTTTTTCAGAAATGTTGGGGAAACTTTCGTTTCAGAGTTTTTGGAGAATTTTTCATATTTTTCTCCATATTTTGGTTTTGGGGCATTTTTCGTTTTATTTTTGGGACATTTTTCCTAGATCCCATCTTTACACCTTTGCCACTACAGTTCAGGATTCGGCGAGGCTTATTTGAGCTGTCATTCCCACTAACACGACAGAGGTTCATCACACCTTCAGGGAAAGAAACTGTAGGTATGAATCCATTCAATTCTCAAATGTGCATTTTTGGGATCACTTTCAACAAGAATTTTTTGTGGAATAAACATTTAAAATTGTTGGAGTCGAAATTGGGTAAATAGAATAACCTAAATAAAATAAATGGTTTCCCATTACATCCCATGAAGGGACCGGGGAGAACTTCTCACAATCAATGAGCTGTGCGCTTTCCAGTTTTCACTCACTGATTGGGACCTACAGTTTTACACCGATTCCGAACGGTATTTTGAGAAGCTTTTTCATGGCTTTATACTCGATAGTGTCGCCATCACTAAGCGAGGTGACCGTCGTCGAAAGAAATTTTAAGGTGGTTGGAGCAGGGATCAAACCCAGGATCTCCTGTACAAGAGGCGCGCACACTACCCATTGCACCACCGACGGTCACAAAAAATATAGAATAACCTACATAGGATAATTTTTTCTATGGCGGAAAACCCCCATATTGACTTTTGCTAGTCCCTAACTCCCCTGGTATTACGGTGTACGGTTGGTTTGTAATTCGAGGGTAGGTTTACTGATTTTCGTACTATCTGGATAAGTTTTCTATTAATGTTGCCTCGTATGGTCTTCATGACCTTTTCTGGCATCACATTAATCGCCATAACATAAATTTAACATCATCTATCGATCACATTTGGCAGCCGCTTTCAACCATCAGCATTTCTCTGCCCTTAATCCTATCCCTTATGGTATCGATAGACTTTCTGACAAAATTGTAACATATGATCCTGAAATGATTATTCATACTGATGGATCCTTTGGTGGAAAATTTACCTCATTTTCTGTAGTCAGGCAATTATCGGAAGCCGCTGAGCATGCTGCTGTCAAATTTGTAATTAGTTCCACTTACTAACAGAAGTGTACTGATAGTCTCCGTGTTACCAGGGCCATCTTTAAGAACTGTAATTACATGCTTTCGTCGCTGAATGTTTGTAAATGGATTGTTATTCTTTGAATACCTTGCCACCTAGGTATTTCTTGGTAAGAACATGCGGATGAGATTGCTAACAGCAATTTGCACCTGTATCACATATCTGAAATGTCCTGTATTCCAAATGATTTGGTTAGTGTCTTTCAACTCTTACTTATGCTCCAATGACATGGATCTGTGGAATCAATTCTTTAACTTTCTTGAAGGTTAAAAGTCGGCACTGGACACAATCTGCGTGATGTTTAGACGGATTTCAATAAATATCCTTCTATATATTTTATAAATTCAATTTGTAAACTATATAGATAATTTTTATTCTGTTGTTCGACCTTTTCCTTATCAATAAATAATCTATATTCTTCGAGCTTGAGGTCAGATTTGCTGTAGTTATATTTATTTTCCTCGATATTTCGCTACTCCTTTGTGTAGCATCATCAGGAGATATAAACAATATTCAACAATTAAAACAAAACAAAATTAACAATTGTGAAAAAATTATGTCAATTCAAAAATGTTCAAACAAATTTTCCCGCCTTTTTTCAAAATTTTCTGAAGTTACACAAACAAAAATAATGTTCGTAAAAAGTTCATATAAATTAACCCAAAGAAAAATATTAGATTGATATGATAAACAATTCTTGCTTAAATGGTTCTACTTTTTACTAATTAAATGTCTGTAAATGTGGGCCACATTATCTGTATCTGTTTTATAGTTAATTCTTTTCAATGTTGGTGTATTAATTATCTGTAGCATTTCTAACATATAACGACGTTTATAATTGTTCTCTTTATTTATAACCGCTGTATCCTGAAAGTTTGGGTAATGATTTAAACTAGCACAATGGGATGTTAATGCTGTTTTCTGTGTAGAAATGTGCCTATATTTCTGATCTGATTTGTGTCCTGCAATTCGTGTCTTTAGTTTATTTTTTGTAGTCCCTACATATACTTTGTTACAAACCTCGTTGTCATTTCCTTTACATGGTATTTTATATACTATATTACTCATATCAAATTTGTCCAAACTATCCTTTGTTTTACTAAATATTGTGCCTATTGTGTTATATGTTTTGTGTGCTATCCTATAATTCTTGTCGTCAAATATTTTTGACTTCGCCAACCTATCTGTTATTCCAGGTATGTACGTTATTGACTTATAAATTTTTGGCTCATCTGTAGTAACCCTGTTCGGTTGTCGTCTATCCTCAAATTGCCTTATCAGTCTGTTGGTAAGATGGTTCGGGAAGTTGTTGTCCTTGAGAATGTTCCTTATCCTTTCCTTATTGACCTTGTGGAATTCTACATCACTTATAGTCAAAACGCGGTTTATTAAATTTTTCGCCGTATTTATAATCACACGTTTTTGATGTTTCGAGTGGAAGTTGATTATCCTTCCTGAAGACGTTGGTTTCTGATACCAATTAATTGATACATTTTCCCCTCTCCTGACCACCAATGTGTCCAAATAGGGAAGTTTTGAATTTGACTCTTTCTCCATTGTAAATTTAATACTGGAGTGGAAACTGTTAAAAACATCCAAAATTGTATTTATTTCGTCCTCTGAAACGACACAAAATAAATCGTCTACATATTTTGTTAAAATTTTTGGTTTTATATCCAATTTTTCGATACAAGAGTCCAGTAAATTTTCCATAACGATGCCAGCAACTATTGGAGAAGCTGGTGAGCCCATTGGGAGTCCCTTTTGTTGCAAATATATCCTCCCATCATGTTGGAAATATCGGTTATCCACTATACAAAATCTTAATATATCTAAAAATAAAGATTTATTAATGTCTGTATGTTGCTTTAATGTGTTCCATTTTTCCTCTATGATACTGATAGCTAAGTCTACGGGAACACTCGGGAATAGAGATACTACATCAAACGATACTAAAATGTCGTTACTATTAATCTTCTGGTTCTTTATTCTGTCCTTAAATTGTATTGCATCTTTTACATTATATTTTGAATTTTCCGTTATCTTTTTAAGGATGTTTGTAATGTATTTACACAGTTCATATGATGGTGAGTTAACAAAAGAGCAAATTGGTCTTAATGGAAAATCTTCTTTGTGTATTTTTGGAACTCCATATAATCTCGGTGCTGTGGATACTGTTGTTTTAAGTTTATTCTTCTGTGTTTGATTAATAATTCCTACTTTTTGAAGTTCGTCAGCGAATTTATTATTCTTCCTTTCTAGTGTACTCGTAGGATCTTTGCTCACTAGCTTGTATTCTGCTGTATTTCCAACAATGTTGCCTATTCTCGAGTCATAGTCACATTTCTTTATAGCTACTGTTGCATTTCCCTTATCAGCATTAACAATTAAAATATCCTTATTACTTTTAAGGAATTTCTCTGCCTTATTCACTTTATCTAAAAAGAATTTATCTGTACTCGTTAGTTTCATTTTATTCATTTGACTATCTAACATTGTCGTTAATTTTTATGAAAGTAATTTAAACAATGCAAATGTGACAAATGTGACAAAATGAATTTATGTACATTCATTTGTTTCTTATATAAAAAAAAATTTCAAAGCCATGAGGCCGGTGTTGGGATATTAATAGGAGAAAACCCGTAAGACCGCCCAAAGATGAACATCCCGGAACGCCCTTTTAATCTAAAAACTTCCCCGGGCAAAAACTGTAGCAACTTCTGTGGTCGCAGATGCCAAACTGTTAGAGTGTCTGAGGACTCTTAACAAGGAATGGTACCTGAACCGGATTAAGAACCAATTTATTAGGACATAGACGGTGGTGACATGGCTTTGCAATTCGATGGCCATCAGATATTCTACTTTATGGAACGTGTTGTATTCTTGATATTTTTGTTGAAAACTATTTTTTCTTTTGTTATGAAATTTTAGATTTTTAATGTCATATTTTTTGACTTTTTGTTTAGGGATCAAAAAAATCCCTTTTATTGCTTTCAACGACATCTAAAAAATTACCCATTACACTAAAATTTTCCCAACACTTGTGCTTCATCTATTTGTTTACTTTATCTATGCTTGGTATTGCCAACTGGAGAGATAAGGCAAAAGATCTAACTAGTTGGCGAAATATGTTATCTTCGTTTTGTAAGGTCCCTGACCCCTCGGGGTTGTTCGAGACCGGATAAGTAAGTAAGTAAGTAATGTTTCCATTGCGCTTTAGGGTCGCTACGACCGCTTCATAATGGGATGTTTGCTATTTACTTGTTGATATTTAATACCACAGTATTCATAGAACCTAACGATCTTAACCTAAAAATAGGATAATCGATTTACAAACCTTTCCTGCGCTTCAGCGGTTAAATTGTCGCATTTAAATTCGTGAACAATTTAACGTCCGAAGCAAACATCACAATTCCGAACCGATAGCCCACCTCATTTTAAACACAAATGAAATTCCTTGTAAATTTAACTAAATTTATTTATTTAAATTATAAATACAACACCTATTATTAACTTGCAGTCTCTAAACTTAATTCTATGTCTTCATCCTTTCGCTTATTTTTTGGTCCGTAGAAACTTAACAGGACGGGCAATAAAATGAGACCATGAGCTGCACCTATCAGCACTATTCCCAAATACATGCGGAAATAGAAAACTTGAAACACTTGAGAATTGGAGAATCCCAAAACGATAATGCCCGCAAATTTGGTGAGAGTGATGCCGGACAAAACACTGCTGCCAGTGACGGAAAGTGAGTGACGGGCCCTCTCGTCAGAACTGCCCGAGGAGTTTTTATATGAACGTATGATGTGTGAAACGAATTCTACACCAATGCCTACACAAACCACCAAATTTACCAAGGAAATTGCATTCAACGTTATGCCCCATGCCCACATCATGCCACACATATTGAATAATATGATTAAGACCATGAAGAGCACCATGCCGGCGGATATGATGTCCAAGCCGGTTATAACGAAAGTCACAGCAAATATAGCCACTAATGATATGCCCAGGGAGAAGATTGTATCGTCCCAAATGGTTAGATATTGTTCGTAGAAGATAAAGAACACGCAGTAGGGGAAAATGGTAGCATCGACATTGTTAACCTTAAGCATTTTATTGATTTCATCAGCTACCCGACGTGCCTCCCTTAAGGCTGAGTAGAATTGCGTGGATGTTGTAGATGTGGTGGAGTACTGCATGAAGTACGTGTCTAAAATAGTACTGTTGCCGTCATTATCCAGTGTGTAGATAACAGCCTAAAGGAATTGCAAGCAAAAACGTAAGAATCGTCATGTATGTATATAGTCCACCAATAAACGTTAAACTTACGTCAGCATATGATGCACGACCCGCCTTGGCGCATTCAGCATCTGGCAAATCGGAAAGGAAATATGGCACATACTTTCTAAAAGTTTCTTCAGTCGGCCTTAATCCATCTGCTTCAAACTCTCGACTACAGGGTATGCACTCATCTTCTTTGGAATCTAAATAATTACGAAGTAATGATTAATGGCTAGGACATTTACTTGATAACTTTTTCGGTTTAACTTACTGCTCGGACAGAAGTTATTTCCAGTTGCATTCACTTTGCAGCAATCGGAAATGCCTAACCAATCTACATAATCATCTATCCATGATGAAGCAGGACGAGCCAAGTATGTACTGGAAGCATATGAAATGTGGAATATAGTCGTATAAGTAAACCGGATATCTTCATGTTGCTAACAAATACATTTTTTTGTTCGTAATTCCCACTTACATTTCCGGATATCGGGATTGTGTATACAATTGTACGGATATGGAATTGTTGTTACACTGAACACCGCCACATATCAAGTTCTGATGGTCACGAGTCGTATAGTCTAGACCGGGTTTCAAAACCCAATAGACCGGGGCACCCATAGACAACAAATCGTCCATGTAGCGGAAATATTTAATAACATGTGAATCCTTGGGCATTGACATTTCCTGATCCAATCCCAGCTCGATATTGGGTGTCACTACCAGCGACAACGATGTGATCACAAAGAAAATGATCAAAACAATCACCTTAACCGGCCTTAAAAAAGTTAGGAAAAGTTTGTTTATTCAATTGTAAATAAGAATGACTGCAGGACGACCTACTTGGATAATAAGAAGGGTGCATAGAAATTTTTAAATAGTTTCTCCAATACACCCACATTTTTGTGGTCATCTTCCTGTAGTATCTTACCGCCTGTTTTACAGCAACAGAATAGATCTAAACGCCCAGACTCATAACGACGCTCATCCAATGCCATCATGGCCACAAAAGCCGTAATTTGGAAGAGGAAATCAAAGAATATCGCAGCTGCGGCATACATGGCAAAGGTCTTAACTGCCGGCATATCCGATATGGCTCCAATGGCGAAGCATGCGAATTCAGAAGCTGCTGTCTGCAGAATGGATGGACCCACTTCACCTATAGCTTCGCCTATGGCTTCGGCCACCGTTTCATACTTATTGCGTTCCATTCGGTGATAGGTATGAACCATTATAAAGATGTTATCGACGCCAACAGCCAGCACCAAAAATGGTATAACTTCAATGGCCAACATAGTGGTGACCACATCCAAATATCCCCAGAACCCAAGACTGCAGGCAACCGATGCCAGGACGATGATAATGCCCCCAACGGCCAGAGTTATTTTCGATTCATTTAGAAAGCGAGAACAACTGCGGATTTTACCCAAAGCAATGGCCACATACACAAACATCACCACGTAACTGATAACAACCGTGGATACTTCACCCTCAGACAATTCAACGATGGCATCTTGAATAGAACGTTCGGCAGAATAAGCTATATCCATGTTGTCGCTGGAAAAGTTTCTCATAAACTCCATAAAACGTTTCTCCCACACCATATTGGGTTCCAAGAAAGCTTCATTGTTTTGATTTTTTCCCAAGAATGTAATAACTAAACCCGTAGCTAACAGATAATTGGGTTCAGCAGTGACATCCACTTTCGGCATTCCACCTACGGCGATGCCTGGCTCAATTGGGCCACCATAGGGTCCAAAACAGTATTCTAACATGGGAACTCTGTAAATGAAATTGAATTCAAGAAATTATCTACAAATTCTGAATATTCAAGCAGCCAACCTGAGGCAGTCTTCCAAATGGTTCAAATAGTTAATGGTATATCCCTCAGAATCTTCGTATTCCGTTTCAAACTCTTCTATATCGTTTTGGAAGTAGCCATATATCGATTGAACTACACAATTCTCTATGGTTGGTTCCTCTCCCGGGTACAACATTGGCGCATAACAGATCTTATTAAAGCCCATGCCTTCATTCACACCAATTGATTCTATTGCCTCTTGCAGCTTAAAAACTTCCAACAGAAATGTCTTTTCATAAGCGGGACCAAATGTGACATTGCCCGCGGAAGTGGAATGGTTGAACTAAGAACAGAAGGTTGGTTCAATAATAGGTACATAAGTAGGCAATTGTGATAATCTCGTGTAGTACTTACCAAGGATCTATTTGTGGGTTTGATAAAAAGTTGATTTGTTCTATAGAACGGACCAAAATGAGAATCGAAATATTCCTTTTCCTGGCGTGTTTGACTCTCCTCTCCTGCCCAAAGCTCCACCGGATCTGTAGTGACCTGCATATAGCGTAAGCCATAACAAAGGCCGCCAATAATCCAAGATGTAATGGCTAACACCAATACAGGATGTTTAGCACAGAATGTACCCCAACTACGGAAAAATCTGTAAAGAAGAAAGTCTGCGCATCCGAATCCGCCAAAACATCCAGGAATTCCAACTTTGCCTCGAAATTTCTCGAACACAAAAACCGCCACTATAAATACTACAATACCGGCTATGATATACAATCCAATGAGTGTGAAAATTTCATCATGAGCTGTTGGCACTTCGCTAATGGGACATGATTCGGCACAATCAATACAGGCGCATGCGTAGGAATTCTCATAGGCTTGGGAACAATTCAATGGGAACAATACTAGGCGCTCCTCCTTAGACGACTCATTCAAGAATTTGTAGTTTATTGGGAACGGAACATAATCATTGATTTCCACATCACCCATAAAGTTGAACCACTTGTAATGATCACAAGAACGGGCATTGTATGGGCCGCATGCCAAATCCATAGCTGGTCTGCCAGTCTGCGAATGCTGTATTCCGTTACAGTTGTCGTAGATAACCTCAGCAGTGTTATCATCAAGTGCATAATCCAATGACTCCACATATCGGACTCCATCATCATTAGTATTATGGTGAGGTTCAAGGAAGAGGCTATGATTTTTGCCACATGTCATTAAACATATGGTCAGACCCAAGTTAAGGACACAGGTTGGGCAACGCGAGTATATACCATCAGCCTGTGACATACCTTGATCCATAACCACAATTTGATCACCATCACAACACAATTCCAAAGGTGCTAAAATTTAATACAAATTTAAGAAAAATTTTAGCTCATCTTGAATTCTGATTGGAGTGTTCAAGACCGACAAACCGGGTTTTACTAGAAAAGATAGTGCCAAATACAGCTACAAACTTTACATGCTCGTTAATAACACTGTGTGTAATTTTTTAAGTCATGGAAATATGTATGTATACCCTATACGGACACCACTACGTGATAAAAGACCCGTGTCTCCCAGTTTTGCCCAAAGTCATGCCTTTTTTTGCCCCCAAAGATTTGGGCACTCGGTGTAATTTTTTCAAAAAAGTGATCATTTTGTCAGGCTCATATCTTGCAAACAAATGGAATTAAAACATTTTCGGGAAATTTTTCACTTTTGCGGCTAACTAAACGCTACCTAAACGGTATTAAGACTAATTCCTAGGAAGTTCATATGTTCTAGAAAGATATTTATTGAGATCCTAGATGCATTTTTGTAGTTGATTGTTTCCTTGAATTTTGAACGGTTTGCTACATATGGACGTGAACAGGTGTAAAAAGGTGACATTGAAGATCAAGTTTTTTGATTTGATATGTTCACAATTTCTTTTCTTTATAACAAGAGCTACAACTTTCCCTCAGAGAGTAAATCAAAATTCCGAACGGTTTGCAAGATATGAGCCTGACAAAATGATCACTATTTTGCAAAAATGACACCGAGGCCCCAAATCTTTGGGGGCCCATAAAAAAGTGCATGACTTTAGGTAAAACTGGGAGACACGAGTCTTTTGTTTGTTCTTTTATCACGTAGTGGTGTCCGTATATGATTATATTTTTTCGTGTTGCACTGTGTAACTATACAATTCATAAATTTCACCAAAATACTGCAAACAATAATATTGATAAAAAAAGTGGAATTTTGTTAAAAAATGTATCCTTATTTATTCTTATGTTCCGCCATTTTTTGGCAGTATAGTCCTCTTGCATGCGTTCGTAAGTCCAAATGCAATATTATGGACTATGACTGCTTCTGAGGGGGGACTTAAGTCCAAATTTGAAATTTGGAATTATGTCCCTTGAAGTTATGTCACGGCACCTCATGGATTACAACCTGTTCTGCCGTGCTTATCAAGAAGGACTCAAGTCCACTTTTCAGGAGAAGCAGATTTCTGAATTCTGCTTGGAGATTCAATTGTAATAAGAAACCCGTTGTTTTTTATAATGAAATTAATAACATTTATGTAGTTGTGCCGCAATTTCCAACCATAACGGAAGGTGCAAAATGTTGCTAACTTGAGCTTAAAAAAAATATTTTTTTTTTAATATTTTGGGGTTGAGTCTTTATTAGTAAGCAGGGTAGAGTTCATGGCAGAGTTATCTACCAATTTGCCGCATTAGCAATTTCGTGTTTAAGTTGTCAAAATTAGCTGATTAATTAAAACAATTTAACAGCTTGTCTGACTTGATACGTCTACGCTTTAAATTGCATCTTATTTTAAATTCTTTGAATTTGATCAACAATCCAAAAGTTAAGAAAAGAAAAGAAACCAAATTTGACAACTTAATCATGGATAAAATTAAAAAAAACACAAATCAAATGGGCTGACGCATTTACCTGCTAGATAATTCTACCATGCTACAGTTTTAGCAATCATAGGTCTGTTCCGTACATTTTTAATCGGGGGTTTTAATGAAACATCTCTTCGACCTACTAGCTGCAAATTTGATACAGGACAGAGTGTGAAAGAGAGTGAGCTATAGGCGAATTGAAAAAAAACCGACTTTAAATTTTATGACATTTAAAATAAATTTATATGCAATAAATTAGTTTTGTTTTGGAGAACACAACAATTTTCATTATATTACATCTAAATTCTGGCATAAGAAAATCAATGAGTGTTTTTTTGAATAGTATTTGTGAATAGTTTTTGTGCTGAAGGCTCTTTTTTGCTTTTGCACTTTCTTTTTTCTTACATCTACTTTAACATTAGATGTAATATTGATAAAATGGTACAAACAAATGGTAGAAGCACTAGCCCAGCTGATTTTAACTTTTTTCTGGTGTGAGTTTTTCTCTAATGTTTGTTTACTTTTGTTGTATACAACCACCGTTCACCTAAAATTGCTGTTTCTGAAATGTTTTCCCCCTGAAAATCACATACAGACGTTTAAATCTTCATACTTAAACACTTTCAAAATATCAAATAAAACACACGCATTTTGTTAATGGCACTTTTTCCGATATTGTATACATTTTCATTATTTTTCAATCAGCTGAGTTGACACAATACAGGCACTGAGCAAAAACTAAATGGCTGTTATTTTTGGTTTGTTGTATTTGTTATCGTACTGCATTTACCATTATATTTCTACCATGAATAGTATATAGAACTTATTGCACTCTTTTTCCGCTCTCATGTAGAGAGTCTGAGTAAAAGAGCATAAACGATTCTTATTCTCTTTATAGAATATTTCAATATAGCATCAGTTTATAGAATTTCAATAGACTTAGACAATGTTATTACATAAAACAATACAAAAAGCATAAATGTTTCAAAAGGCATCAATGTTTCAAATCAAAATTATGAATGGACCAAGTTATGATAAAAATAGAGTAATACATTTTGAATCATTCGCCACATGTCGCCATTCGTTCCATGAGTTCTCTATACTATTTAATACTCTTTGGCGAACACGATCTGCTTGTTTGTTTGCTGCCGCTACATCAATACCATCACACTTATTTTCAGGCAGAGACTACTGTTGTACAACAACCATGTATGATAAATTGCTTTGATAGATTGCCCTACCCGCGCCTTTAGATGTTAACACACCAAAAACTGTATCAAAATTATTGTTAACCCAGTGACTTTCGACGAGAATTTGGTGGAACTGATCCACTGATGGCTTCTCTTTAGTATTTATCTATGTTTTTCATAGTAAAACTAGTAAAAGAGAGTTTAAAGAAACATTATGAATTGTTCTCTCTGAAAGGCAAAGTTTTAAAAAAGTACCGGAACGAAAAAATAGTAAATGTGGTAAAACTTATGTCAGAAATATTTCTACAACATGGTCCTCATCAGAACCCCTGCTCTGCTAGAATCGACCACAGCAATATTAGCTCTGTTCCCGTACGTACTATTTTTACTGTTTCTACTATTTTTCCAATTTTGAAAGAAATTTGTGTCATTTTGCCATAGAAAAGAATAACAAATTTCTTTCAAATTCGAAAAAATAGTAAAACCAGTAAAAAATAAATAGTACGTATGGGAACAAAGCTATTATATTACATATTTTAGCTTATGTTTACAATAAAACAATTTATTTTTCAAATTTATTGTGGTAATTCAATATAGAATGACAATTTACTACTTTTTCTCGGTAAAATTTTTCGAGTAAATACTACACCATTTATTATACACAGAAATTTAAAAAAATCTACTGAAATTTAAAAATTCTATTTCAAATTTAAAATACATCAATCGAAATTTAAAATTTCTATTTGCAATTTAAAATACATTAATTGAAATTTAAAAAACATTAATTGAAATTTAAAATACATCAATTGAAATTTGAAACACATCTATTATAATTTAAAAATCTAATACATAAAATCGGTAACAAATTTTCAAAATTCAACTGGCGAATTTTAAATTTAAACTGTCGACTTTTAAATATCAATTGCTTTCTTTTGAATTTCAATTGATATGTTTCAAATTTCAATTGAAATATTTAAATTTCAAATGATCTGTTTTCAACTTAAATTGATGTTGTTTACATTTCAATTGATAGTTTTT
Organism: Phaonia tiefii; assembly: GCA_963931995.1. Classification (NCBI taxonomy): domain Eukaryota; kingdom Metazoa; phylum Arthropoda; class Insecta; order Diptera; family Muscidae; genus Phaonia; species Phaonia tiefii. The sequence goes on from OZ008370.1 coordinate 260,033,109, forward strand.
AAATTTCAATTGTTGTCTTTCACAATTCAATTGGTGTTTTCTAAATTTCAATTGATGTATTTCAAATTTCAAAGAGAAACTTTACATTCCAATTGGTGTATTTTAAATTTTAAATACATACAAATTTTAATTGGTATTTTTCAAAATTAAATTGATATTTTTTAAATTTCAATAGAAAATGGTGTAGTAAAAAGTTATAATGCCATATTTTTCGGTTCTCCCTTAAATTTTCTTACCACTTTAACTATGTTCTTGAGCACGGGAATGCTTTTTCGAGTAAAAGTCGTAAAAGTGATAAAACCATAGACTAATACATACATAGATACTTTCATTCTCTCAATAAATTAAACGTCATATGTACGGTGGAAAGTAAACATTGGATGGTGGAAAACATGGGTTCAATAATACCAGATAGAGGCAATATTAAACAACAACAACCGAATATCATGTTTTTGTGGCAAACTGGTTGTGTTAAATACAATACAAATGTACACCAACGATAAAAGTCAACAAAAAAGTGCAAAATACATTTAAATTTTTCAGTTCTAGACCAAAACGACATGAAAAAGTTTAGTGAACATATTTTGTAACTCCACCTGGTGTAAGTTAATTTTAAACTACACAAAGAGAAATTGAAAAAAATTCCTCGAAACACAATGAGCTCTATTACACGATGGCATTTCTTGCAGGCATATTTTTAAGTTCTCTTTTAAAGTTGTTACGTAATTCATAGAGCTATTACACCATACTTTTATTTATGACATTTGGCCTGGTGTGATATTTAAGTTCGATGTTGAAAAGAATTGCTTTACTAATACCAGATAGAACAAACAAACTAACAAAAACGCCATTTCGTTTTGTGTGTTAAAATTATTGTGTTAAATAACACACAAATGTATGCTAACAATAACAGTCAATAAAAAAAATTTAAAACAATTTTTCAGTTTTTCACCAAAACGACATGAAAAATGAAAGCAAGAAGTTATTGTAATTCCACCTGGTGTATTTCGATTTTCGTCAAACATCTCTCTATCACACCAACCACATCAAGAAGAGTGTGAAAGGAAACGTCAGATGAGCCAAATATTCTCTCTAGTGTGAGATTACTCTATGACACGTTGAATTTTTCCAATTGAGAATTTTTGAATTATCATAAAACTAATAACCATGAACTGTCACAATCAAGACAAAAAACGGAAATTACACAAACAGAATTGAAACAACCGAATTTCGTGTTTTTGTGGCAAACTAGTTGTGTTAAATACAATACAAATGTATACCAACGATAAAAGTCAACATAAAAAGTGCAAACTACATTTAAATTTTTCAGTTCTACACCAAAACGGCATGAAAAAGTTAAGTGAACATATTTTGTAACCCCACCTGGTGTAAGTTAATTTTAAATTGAATTTCTCTCATTTCCACAAACCTACTACGAAGAGTGTGAAATGAAACGTCAGATGAGAGAATAAATGTATCTATACCTATACTCGTCTATGGCTATTACACGTTGAATTTTTGCAATTGAGAATTTTTGAATTACCACAAAAGTAATAACCACGAAATGTCACAATCAACATAAAAACGGAAACTACACAAAGAGAAATTGAAAAAAATTCCCCGAAATACAATGCCATGGAATTTTTTCCTCTGCTCTGACTTCTCTACATCTCTTTCCTAATGAACATAAAATTCACGAATTTTCTTGCGGGTATAAATTCACCGTGTAATAGGGCTTTAAGTTGTAGTACGTACGTACGGGTACCAAGCTCATGTGGATTCTTTGAATATTATTTACTTAGTCGGATAAGGTTTTGCACACTCTAATTTACTTATACTTATAGATGCTATTGTTCTGCCAATGTATGTAACTTACCATCCGGATTATCAACATTTTTGTACTCATTATAAAGGGTGGGACAGCGTCGCTTGATAATGGCTTCGGCATCGGTGTCATTTAGGGGTTTTGCTTCACCATCATACGCAGCATTTTTCCAATGGGCGCCGTCCTGATGACTATGACCATACCAAATACATGTAGCTCTAGCGCCGGGCAATGATTGCAGGAACAATAGAATACAGCTTACCAAGAAAATCACAGATAATCGTTCCGTATGTGCTGGATGGAATAAGATACAATTAAAACTTAATATTTGAACGCTTGTATAATTATTTCTAATGAGATATTTATGATGGCTTGGTATTTGAACTTAAGGATTTGTTATCTGTCTCATTCGAAATCACTAAGGAATTCCATTCAAGCAATTGAGTACGAATAATTTTATGAATAATGTTATGTCAAAAAGTGCATACTATATCGGAAAGAAATGAAAGGGCGTATTTATGGTGCTAGAAATACAACATCCTTTTTTTAAGATCTCATTATATTTTTAATTATAAATAAAATATATGTATTTCAGGTAATGAAAAAAACAACAGTTTATTTCAGTTAAAATTGGGTATTAACTAAAAAAAAAACATGTACAATACGAAAACAAATTTATCTTCCTGGATCGTGGAAAAGGTATAAAACAATGAAACTAAGTACATGCTAGCATTTTTGTATAACGAAAATTCCAATTAAATACTAATATAATAATAAAAATACAAATAATAAAATCATTTATTAGATCGAAAAAACATTATTAATAAATTCCAATTAAAATTTATTCCAAATATTTGGTTTTATTTCATCTGAGTTTATCACTTGAGTTATTCCTTGACGAAGTTAAAAGTATGCTACGTATCGTTATCCTACTGAAGTGTTCATCTTAAAATCAGTTTTTAGTATGAAAGGAATTTTATACTAAAAGACGAAATAAATAAATGGTAACATTATGCCGGGGAACTTTTGGTATCCTATCAGAGGGTTGAGTTTTAATCTCTTAGAATGAATGAATGTTTTAGAATGACTCCAAAAAGGAAATTAAAACAAAATGTCGTGGCGAGCATATTGTTACGAAATTCTTTAATCGTCCCCTTTAGCGCTGTTTTATTCCCGTCAATAAAAAAGGTTCGTTTTTAAATTACGACAAGTACAACAGTTTTAATTAATTTTATTTTACTTATACAGTTTTAACCCGGCGTTTACACGGGACAGTTTTGCTCCGACAGTAGAAATACTTTCACACACTTTTACTACAACTTACACTTCTCTCACTTGCCTCGCCACTGACTCTGATTTTTCAACGACAGTAACTTCGGCAATAGATTTGACATAAGCGGCCATATTATTGCTGAACTAGTAGAGGTTGGCGCATTAGAACAACTGATTTTGCTTTCCTATGACTCCATCTGTTAAATTCAGTGTATTTTGTTGTTGGTCTTTTTTGTTTACTGTGTTTGTTCATATGGATCTGTGTTGAATTTGACGGTTAGAGTCATGAAACAAAAACTAAATGCCTGTTGTTGGTTCACACAATTACAACAAATCCTACTGCGTCAACCTCTACTAGTTCAGCCATCGGCTATATCGGTGACGTTTCATAGTAATTTGAGAAAAAACCAAAACATCGCAAACGACTTTACAAATTGGGAAATATATTTGTATTTGAAAATGTTGGTAATTTTTATTGATATATTGTTTGACAATGCAATCATATAAACATGAACACATGTATAATTTTGCAGAGTACATCAGTTACATTGTAATTTGGAGAAGTAAGACAAAACATAATAGAGGTATTCATGCAAACGTGAAAGCCGAGAACTTTTGCTCAGCGCAAGTTTCCCTCGCACCGTTGCTTGAGGCACCAGGTAAAGTTGCTCAGCGTAGTTGTGCTCAAAACCATATCAGCTGACCAAGATGGATACATAAGGTGGTAGCAGTAGCAATTGCATGTATTATGTATGTGTACTTTTTCTACTGTTCTAGTGCTATCACCTTATTTATCCATCCTAGTCAGATGACAACGAAATGTCAAAAGTTTACACGTTTCTCCATCCCACGTTTGCGCAGCAAATTTGCCTCGAAAACTTTCCACTTTTGAGCAAGTCGCTTTATATGGGAAATTTGTTTGTTTTGACGTTTGCTGTGCAAGTTTGCGATGTTTTCGAGTTTACGAGGTTCTTTCGAGCTTTCATGAAGACCACTAATGACAAAAGAGCGAATAAACAAAAAATCAGACCACGGAATTTAACGAAACGACACTGTCGGCGGTTGCTTAAAACTGTACTGTCTTTATAACTGGCTGGACGCGTACGTCACACAAACAATTTTTCTCTTTGTGACAACTAATACATATTCCCAACTATCTTGTCTCAAACTGTCCCGTGTAAACGCACCGTAAAGCCAATAATTTACAATAAGTCTATCTTTTACTAACAATTCGCGTTGATTACTTTCCGGCGGTTAATCACAAACCGACTCACAAATCCAAAAACCTCTGTATTTACACGAGTTATGCTTCTGGTCACCCTGTCTCTACCAGCTTCTAGATTGTGCTATCCTGTAGTATAGCAGGTTTTAAAAATAACGTACTTTACATAATGTTGATTTGCTCATTAAGGCTGTGGGCGGATTGGTTCAGGGCTACTATAAATTTTGACAACGAACCAAATACTGACATTTGTTTAACAATAAGATGTATTTGGTAAGGTGATAGCATCAATAATGCTGATTGGTTTTGTTTCATTCATTTGTCTAACGAAAATTTTCAAATGTTGTTTAAATAATTGTGTTTGCATTGTTTGAAATGAAAAATATAAATATATGCAATTTTAAGTAATTTTTAGAGTTTCATTTTAAACAGGTCATATTAAAACCAAAGTTTGTTATACAACATCAACATCTGCTGCTCCCACCACCTTATTGAATACATCTTGCTAAACAGGGACACATATGTTTTATTTGTTTTGTTTTGTTATTTTGTCGTTTGTCTTTTATACGGAATATAAACAAAAATGTTCTTTGGCTGAACTGCAACTTAATTTTTTTATTTTTATTTTTCATTTCAACGCCACCACTCACTGACTTGTCCTGTTTTGTGAGGTGACTGAATGTCAAAAATTTGTTAATAATCTGTCAAAATTTCATCACCTGAATCCGCACAGCAAAATTACAAAATTTTATCTACCATACCAATATTTATTCACCCAATTTTACCACGGACTAAAAGAGTTCGATCCGCCCACAGCCTAAGGGTAAGTAAAAGCTTTTACTTAAGCGTGACAATATACTGAAAAATAATAAGTTATGGATTATTTTATTCAACCTTTTTACAATTAATTATTTCAATTCAAAAATTCAAGCTCGAGTGCAGGTTTGTATAATTTCCATAGTTTAATTTGATATTTGGATCCCCGTCGATGATCATCTTTAGGAGTAGATATTTGAGTAAATAAAATACAGAAAGTTAAATAAGAACTAAAAAACCAACAACCAGATTCATAATAGCTAATTCAGACGGTGATGTGAAACACTTGTTTCGTTTACTCAACCATGATTGTGAATCGCCCTGTTCACAAGATACTTTTAACTATTTCTTTTTTCTCCATTTTACTGTTTTGTTACTTTTATGATTTATATAAATGTTTTATTTGTGTTAACAATCAAGGCTTTGCTTTTTATTTATATTTAAACACAAACTTCACTTTCGCTCTATGTTTATTTATTTTTTGCTTTGTTTTGCTTATTCTGACAACTAGTTCAGATAAAAAAGCGATAGCGTACTAAATAAATTAGAGATGGTAGTAAATTATTCATGTTTGGTAAGATGTTTCGAATTGAAACGAGATGGTTCGCTCTCAAAATTTTGTATGGCGAACAATGATGTTTCAAACATGATTGGGGGGGCCAAACACGAATGAGAGAACGAAACACGAAAAAAGCCAGCCGTCTGAACTTGCTATAAGGCTCAATCATGCTCAAAATATCCTGAAAAATAACATTTGTAATATTAGGTTTTGAATATGACCTACATTGCCATATCGCCCTGAATGTTTGAGTGATGGTTCTCGAATACCTAGTTTTAACCGTAAGGCTTTTCTTATGATGTTTTAAATATATAATTTACAATTTTTATATAATTCAGGATAATTATTGACCACTTTTTCATCTTTTTTAACGATGGCTAATCTTCTATCTTGCAGCATTGGGAGATAATAATACATAAATTGGATCGTTAGTAACTGCAGCTATTTTAGTAATTAAAAAGGGTTTCGTTAGCTGAAGGGATTTGTGAGCCAGTGAGCTGTGCGCTTTCTAGTTTACTCTCACAGATTAGGACCTACAGTTTTCCGGTTCCGGTTCCGAAAGCTATTGCGATAAGCTTTTTCATTCCAAAATATATATAGACCTATCTTAACACGCACTTCTTATAGCACGGCCTCGCCCTAACACGGTTCAGTTTTTGCAACATTGTTTGGATTAAAAAGTATAAAGCGATTTAACTACCCTATTTAATCTAGCCATGTTCAAAATAAACATTGAAGATATCGAAAGGATACAAGGTCCTTTAAATGCAATTATCCTGCCCTATATATGCCATTATCCATTAAATTGTATCATATTTTTATCGAACAGGTTCCCACTTTTATAGCCTTACACGTGTTTAGTACTAATGATAAGACATTTTTAGAAAAAATTTCAAGGACATTGAAACAGGACAAGGTCCTTAAAATCGAAGAAAACCAATATCCGCCATATATATGCAAATTCTCAGAAAATTAAAAAAAGTTGGGAAAATTTTCACACTTTAATATTCACAGACATTATTGTAAATTCTATGTAGAAATTGTAGAAAAAAATTCAAGGACATTGAAGCAGGACTAGGTCCTTAAAATCCAAGAAAACCAATATCCGCCATATAGTATATGAAAACTTCTCAGAAAATTAAAAAATATTTGGGAAATTTTCAAACTAATATTCATACATGTTCTTGGAATTACTAAGTAGAAATTTAAGTAAAATTTCAAGTATATATGAAAACTGTTAGAAAATTAAAAAAAGTTTGGAAAATTTTCACACTTTAATATTCACAGCTAAAAAAAAATGGTTTCCCATTACATCCCATGAAGGAATCGGGGAGAGCTTCTCACAACCAGTGAGCTGTGCGCTTTCTAGTTTAATACTCACTGATTGGGACCTACAGTTTTACACCGGTTCCGAACGGTATTTTTGAGAAACGGTATTTGAGAAGCATTTCCGAACGGTAGTTTGAGAAGCATATTCACAGCTATTATTGTAAATTCTACGTAGAAATTTTAGAAAATATTTCAAGGACACTGAAACAGGACTAGGTCCTTAAAATCCAAGAAAACCAATATCCGCCATATATGTATATGAAAACTCTAAAAAATTTAAAACAAGTTGGAAAATTTTCACACTTTAATATTCACAGATATTATTGTAAGTGCTTAGTAGAAATTGTAGAAAAAATTTCCAGGAAATTGAAACTGAGCTAGGTCCTTAAAATCCAAGAAACCAATATCGGTCATATATATAAAAACTTCTCAGAAAATTAAAAAATGTTTGGCAAATTTTAACACTTTAATATTCAAAAATATTATTGAAAGTACTGAGTAGAAACGTTGGAAAAAATTTCAAGGACATTGAAACAGGACTAGGTCATTAAAATCCAAGAAAACCAATATCCCCCATATATATGAAAACTGTTAGAAAAGTTTAGATTACACATAACATCCTGAATACCGTAACTAGAATTGACGTTAGAACTATTCCAATCGATTTGGTCTATTTTAACTTTGTACAGAAAAGTGGGCCAGCCATGGTGGGCCAACTTCGCTTCGGTTGCATACCTGCACGATAATTATAACATTTAAACAATAGTAATCATTTCGCTAGATAATAAATAAAATCGTCAAAATCTTAAAGTTCATGAAAACTGATTTCATACAATATGCTGATACAATAAATTTTGTCTTTTATTGTCCGTTAAAGCAAAATGATTCACAGCCAGCATCATTTTTAAGGACAACAGAATACTTTGCCTTTCCAAATTCTCAATTAGTTTGTAGTGTATTATGTATTTTAAATCTATTAAGTACCACTCATTTTGTTTCGCTTGTTTTTAATTATTTCCAATCACTGTAAAATTAGTTTTTTTAGGTAATTCACTGGTAATCCTTATTATTCATTACTTAATCCATTATTATTTGAAGTTATTGTTTTGTACTAAAAGTCCTTAAAGATTTGATACAATTATGGTTTTCGTGAGATCAATAACGATCCGATTAAAACGAACGATCGACGAAAACTGAATGTATTATTGCCTTGATAGGCAACTTATTGTGAATCTAGCACCGAGTTAAACCCCTAAATGCTGCTTTCTATCGAACAAATTTTGGATTTTGATAAGATTTCCTGAATGGCTAAAGTTTTTTTTCTGAGGTGAAACCGATAAGGCGCCCTGTGAAACACCTGCACCATGATATTGCCAAATTGGCGGGCATTACAAATTTTTTTTATGGGCAATTGAGAAATAGCATTTGAGCTTCTAAAATTAATTGGTTGGGATGAATACCAGTGCACAAGACTAAATTGTAATGGTTCATATATTTCAAACTAAATAGGGATTGAAGTTAATAGCGGAATATACTATAAAAAATCTTTGGTATGTTATACTTGACAAGTTTCAGGAGAATTGTAATACAATTCTATTTGAAATGTAAATAAATTTAAAGATATTTGCATTTAAAAGTTTAATTTAAAATTCAGAAAATATCAATTCAAATTCAAACATTTAATTAGAAATGCAAAATTCTGTAACTTAAATTTAAAAATCTTAAAATATACTCGTATAATACACATCAATTATAATTTATAAACTCTATTTTAAAACTATAATACAGGGTGTTTCAAAAGTGACCACCCTATTGGAAGATTCTCTTATTTTTTCAAATGGCCGCCAATATCAAATCTGTTTTGAGATTTGTGGACTAGACAGATGTAGAATACAAGTAAACAATCCATGGAGCGATACACTCCCCAAGAACGCGGAATAATCGTGTTTTTTTTTTGCGTAACAATTCGTCTGTGGTGTTGGCGCAGCGCGAATACCGTCGCCGATTCCCCGGCCGTCCGACACCGACTGCGCAAACACTGCGCCGTTTGGCCACTAACCTTGAAGAGTATGGGACCACACGAGACGTTGCCAGGAGTGGCCGGCCCCGGAGCGCCCGTTCTCCCGAGAATATCGCCGCTGTTGCCGATGATGTCGCCGGAAACATAGACCAGACGCCGTGCCTCGCAATTAGCCATCAGCCGGTCGTCCCTATGGCGAATTTTGGTCAAAGACCTGCGCATGTTCCCATACAAAGTCCAGTCCGTGCATCAGCTACGCCCAAGCCATCCTCAATCTCTTGGACGATTTTTCCAATCAAAACCATAATGAGTGATGAGGCTCATTTCCACCTCAGCGTGTACGTGAACAAGCAAAACTATCGCTTCTTGGGCACCGAAAATCCACGAGTGATGCACGAGGAACCATTACACCCGCTCAAAGTGACTGCATGGTGCGCTGTTCACGCTGGAGGAGTCATCGGGCCATTTTTTTTCGAGAACGCCGCTGGTCAAACGACAACAGTGGACGGTGCGCGCTATAGGGCCATGTTAACCGAGTTTTTTCTGACGCAATTCGATGAATTAGTTCTGGAGGACATGTGGTTCCAACAGGACGGAGCAACGGCACACACTGCGCGAGCCACGACCGATATTCTGAAGGCGGCGTTCCCGGGTCGCCTCATCTCTCGTTTTGGCGATTTGCACTGGCTCGCAAGATCGCCCGATTTAACCGTTCCAGACTTTTTTTGTGGGGTTTTTTGAAGTTCCGTGTTTACGTGAACAAGCCCGAGACCCTGGAAGCCCTCAAGGTCAACATTCGACACGAATGCGAGAATCTGTCGCCCGAAGTTCTCGCCGAAGTGATGAAAAGTGCCATAAAACGAGTCCGTATGGTAATAAATTGTGACGGCGCCCATTTAACCGATATCATCTTCTCAACTTAACCAATAAAATTCTAAAGGTTCAAATAAACATAATCAAAAAACAGAATCGAAGTTTTTCATTTAGAAAAAAAGAGAGCCAAACAACATCGGATGACTTCTTTTGAAACACCTTGTACATCAATTGAATTACAAAAGACAACAAAGTACCAGTGCTGTGAAGTCGGAGTCTGGGATATTTGCTTGGAGTCGAAGTATGAGTGGTACAAATTTGGACGATTCCGACACCAATTCAGGACTTTATTTAAAATCTGAAGTTTTCGACGAAAAATTTTTTTTTTGAAAAATGTCTTTCATTTTAAACAGTAACCAGTTTTTCGTTTGCCGTGAACGACATAAATTAATCTTTGTTTCTCCCGCGATGACACGTCTTTACTAACGTAAAATTTTTTTTCAGAAATCACAGACAATGAAATGCTAGCGTGGGAGTGGAGTTGTGCCATTTCAAAGTGTTGTAGTCGTAGTGGAGTCGTGTATTTTCAAAATGCTGCAGTCGTCCAACCATGGCCAGACTCCACAGCCCTTGCAAAAACAAACCAACTCAAAAGACGCCCGTTGATATACAAAAGCCATCAATTGGAATTGATAAACCATTAATTGAAATTGAAAATACATCAAATTAAATTCAAAACTCATAATAAGAAATTACGAATTTTACTTGGTGTGCTATTTTAAATTTCGAATAAAAGTTTTGAATTAAAATGATGCATTTGAAATACAACATTTAAATTGCAGTGATGAATATTGAATTTCGCATAAAACATTCGAATTGTGTTTAAGGTTTGCTAAATTTTAATTGAACATGGTATATGCGATAGAGGAAGTATTGCCATTTCTAAATTGGTCGTACGGAGCGTAGTTAAAGAATGTTTTCTATAAAGTATACTCTTGTCTTCAGGCGAAAGTTATTTATTTGCCTCCTTACCTATGATTATTTTACTAATGAAGTGGTGAACACATACACAACGTTCCATTAAAGGTATTGCCAGGTGGTTTCTTACAATAAAGATATTTTTTTTTTGTTTCAGATAAGAAGTGAACACCTGTTGTATATTTTAAATATGTAGCATATAAATCGATTTTATTCCAATGTTATAGCCAGCAATTAGTTGAAGTGATATACCTATTATTCATCCTTCTAGCCTTTATTAGGTAGTCCCATAATCGCATTACTGATACTTGTTATCATATCAGTAATACGGTGATTAAATCCCTATATCAGTTAATCATTTCTGAGTTAAAACGTTTTTTCGGATGATGCCAGAATTATCGTTAAGAACTCATTCAAATAGTAAAAGTATTTTAGATTTCAAATACATAGATTCTACCTCGAACAAGTGGCTTCTAGTATATGTGTACAATAATCGAATTTTTTTAGACCATAGTTGGCTCGCGTAATCGTTCGTATTACCATAGGAGGTCATTGCATTTTTAATTAAATAACAAATAATGGAATTTTTCTAACGCAGTATTTTAAAATTAACAAAAACTAGATGGTAAGTTACCTCTAACTTGTAAGCTACCACATGTATAAATGTAAAAAATGTTAAAAATTTTTACTGTTCAAATTTTTTGAGAGTTTCTCCCATAGATTAATTTATACATAGATTTGTTATCCATCTCATCTGATGTTTCTCTTTCCACTTCTTCAATGAGGAAATGAACTTCCGTCAGCTGTTTTGCTGTTTAATTGCGAACAACGAACAAAAACCTCCATTTTTAGTTTTATGCATTCACGATGTTCACATATTTACATATTTTGAACATTCACAGTAACGATTTCTGCTGCTTGTCAAACCTCAGCGACAGAACTGAAATTCCACAAGTTCGCTTTGTTAGCCCATTGACTTTCGACGAGGATTTGGTAGAACTGAAACACGCATGGCTTCTCTTTAGTATTTCCCCACGGTTTTCATCTTTCACCTCTTTCGTGTTTTGACATGGCGGTAAAGCAACAGTATACAAAAAGTGGTCAAAAATTGTTTTGAAGCAATTCCTTAATAAATTAAAACAATACAATTGCAATTTTATCAGTCATTATTCATTAATTTTTTTAAAATGTTGAATTTTAAATTATTACGAATAGAGTTGTATACAGATAATAAAGTTGTATACAGAGAGTCGTCGTCTGAACGCACATGAATTTACGAAACGTTACCAAAAGAGAATGAACACAATGTACAAGGGCCGTAAATCATCGTATAAAAATCGTCTTTCTCTATGGTTTTGATACACGATGAATTTATGCCCGCAAGAAAATTAGAGAATTGTACGTTCCCTAAGCGGTATTCAGGTATACCGAGATTTCGCAGTTTTTGAGATTTTGTACGAAATGGCAACGAAATCCGTACATTTTGACGGTGTTGGAATCTTCATAAATTTTTTAGGTTTCGCTCAAATGGCTTTATGTACTACCATAAAGCAACTATGGTATAGAGAAGAAAATTTAGTCATGGAGTGGAATGCCAACAAAGAAAACGAGTGAAGCGCGTCGTTTCTCTGCTCTCTCTCATACTCTTTTCTTTGAATATTTCAATACACGAGCAGATTTCTGATTATGTTATTGTATCTAACTATAGAAATTCCAACCACATTTAAATAAAATTACATAAAGTATGTACAAAGTATGAAATAATCAAGCTATGACGCGGGAAAGAAATGCGTTTCTACTAGGGTTGCCAAATTGCGCCGGTTTTTTCTTCTCTACTTGTAGATCCTTTTTGGTAATAACCATAAAGTAACTATGGTATAGGGAAGAAAATATGCTCATGGAGTGGAATGCCAACAAAGAAAACGAGTAAAGCGCGATGTTTCTCTGCTCTCTCTTTTACTCTCTTCGTTGAATATTTCAATACACAAGCAGTTTTCTGTTGATGTTACAGTATCTAACTATCGAAATTCCAACCATGATTAAATAAAATTAAAAAAATATGTAAAAAGTATGAAATAATCAAGTTATGAGGCGAGACAGAAAGGCGTTTGAGTGAATCGCGTCGACTTTTTTGGTTATCTTCTACTAGGGTTGCCAAATTCCGCCGGTGTTTTCTTTTCTACTTGTAAATATGTACCTTGTACATCATTTTTGTAATAACAAGAAGATAAATATTTCATATAGATTGGAAAAAAGTTTTCTTGAGTGGACAAGAAAAAGGGATGAAAGAAGTTAGCACTAACTCAATAGATCAGTAGCTTTTGCGAATGTTGTTGTTTATAACACTTCAAATGTCAACAATATTTAAGAAAATGCCCTTAAAGGTTGTAATTAATCTAGTATATTTTTGTTTGCAATGTCTAACAAATTTTCAGATCTATACTAAAGATGTTGTCTTTGCAAAAAACACGTGCATTTGACTATTTTTATGATGTATTTGCTAGTTTTTTTTTAAAGCCTTAAACATTAATTGATGTTTATCACTTTATGAATGTAATAATAATAGTGTTGCAACTCATTGTTTATTTTAATTTTCCATTTCTAATTTTAATAGTGTAAATAGGAATTGCAACGAGTAAACAAAATGTTTATAAACAAGTTGTTGTCAAAATGAAGCGAAATCTACTCGAATGTCAAAATACTCGTATGTATACCTGAACACTTCAGATTTCGAAGGAATCTTTTTAGCTGAAATGCGGTATACATGACCATACTTTTAGACAAAATATGTAGAGAAGTAAGAGAGAAGAAAAAAATGCCAAGAAATGCCCATAGACTAATACATACGTAGATAAACTTATTCTCTCATCTGACGTTTCATTTCACACTCTCATCGTAGGTTTGTGGAAATGAGAGCAATTAAATTTAAAATTATCTTACACCAGGTGGAGTTACAAAATATGTTCACTTAACTTTTTCCTGTCGTTTTGGTGTAGAACTGAAAAATTTAAATATATTTTGCACTTTTTTATTTACTTTTATCGTTGGTATACATTTGTATTGTATTTAACACAACTAGTTTGCCACAAAAACACGAAATTCGGTTGTTGTTCCTATGTTGATCGCTGTATACTATTGCCACTATCTGCTATTATTGAACCCATATTTCTACCATCCAATGTTTACTTTCCATCGTACCTATGACGTTTAATTTATTGAGCGAATAAAACCTTTTATGGTATGTGTTATTCTACGGAAATGCCCTGGTATTGTCAACAAAAAAGTGCAAAACTTTTAAATTCCACAGTTCTATAATAAATCGAAAAAGTAAATTCAACAGTTCTGTGTAACTCTACCTGGTGTAAGTTAAGTTTCGTCGAATTTCTCTCTAATCCATACATAGATACTTTTATTCTCTCAATAAATTAGACGTCATAGGTACGGTGGAAAGTAAACATTGGATGGTGGAAAATATGGGTTCAATAATACCAGATAGAGGCAATAGTACACTTAAAAAAATTTAATTTTTCCCAGCATATTTTTTAAAATTAAATAAAATTAAATTTGTTAAAATTAAATAGAAAGTTGTGTATAAATTCCATTTTACTGCTAATTAATTTAAAAGCACATACAAACTCAAACATGCTTGAATAATAGAGTAATGTCATATAAGGGGTGTTTTTTCCGTAACTTATATAAGTTAAGATAAAGTGTTACGAAAAAAAAGCATAGCCGTTAAGCATAATCAACTTGGTATAATTATTAATTTTATTTGCCAAATTTGAAAGTCAACTAATATTCCAAAAATTGTCAATACTAAAATTGTAAATTTGTTTACAACACAAAAACGAATGGCAGAAAATAACGAAACCTTTTGTCGGGAAGATATGATGGCGGGGGGAGGACGTAACAAACCACCGTTAAAACATGAAAAAGGCCACATGTTTGAGTACGTGGATGGTTTGGGAACTGATGGAATGGGTAAATGCTAAAACGTACTGTACGGACCTGTAAAATAGACACAAAATACCGATAATCAAGAAGAGGATGTGTATCGTGGGTGTTATGTAGTTTCTGTGAAAACTCCTATAATCTGTACAAGACATGACCTTACTGTGATTTTTTTGGCTTCCATCTTTTCATAATTTTATCAACGGTGTTCGAGAGAGGGCTAACAAAAATTCTGGTTTTATAAAATAAAAAATACTATGAAAATTATGCTGATTTTTATTATCATGTGCGGCATAAAAAAAAAAATATTTTCTCAGAATCATCCTGCACTTTAGATAATTCTCTCGTTATTGAAGCACCAAGTTTATGTATCTCATTGCTTTAATGGAGGGTTCAAGGTCTTCATGCTTGCTTCTTGATTTATACACTTCTTCTTCATCTAAAGGTTCTTCCCACCTTCTGGCAGTACATCTACCTCGATAGGAGCTTCTTCATTTGCCTTCTTTAGATTTGGAATATTCATCAACCCTGCTTGGCAATGCTTGAAAACTTCCTCACGCGACAATACACCGTGTGTTTACTGAAAGAAATATATTTTAGACAATTTTTCAGTTATTTTGTTTGAAAAATTACTTACCTTTTCTCTAGCCATAATAATTTTTGAAACGTCGTGGAAATGTAAGTAATGGAATGACATACAGTTCATATTATCCATACAACAGACTCTAACTTGGTAACACTTTTATCGGGGTTATTCTCAACTTCTAAAATTATACATGTTAACGTGCAGGTTGTCATTTTGTATGAGTTAACTTGTATAAGTTACGAAAAAAACGCCCCTATAGAGCTGCCATTCTTCTCATCTGACATTTCATTTCACACTACTCGTGGTGCGGTGGGTGTGATAGAGAGTTGTTTGACGTAAATTGACTTACACCAGGTGGAATTACAACAATTTTTGACTTAAATTGTTCATGCCGTTTTTGTGAAAAACTGTGAAATTCAAACGTATTTTGGACTTTTTTTGTTATCTTTTATTGTTAGTATATATTTGTGGTGTATTTACACAAAAATGTTAACGCACAAAACGAAATGCCGTTGCTGTTTTCTTGTTGGTTGGTTTGAGCCATTGACTCTATCTGGTATTATTAAATCAATATTAATGCAACTACACCACACTTAGTAAAATTACTGAAACGAATAGTTACTATATACCCCATTAGTCTATGGCTTGAATGTATGTTGTTTTTTGTAAAAAACAGAATAGCAACCAGTGGAGACTAGAGAATTCTAAAAACCGAAGCCGAAAACCTGTCCACCGTATTTTTGGAGGTCTACCGATCGCCGGTTATCTGAAAATTTCCATTTTCGAACAACCGTTGCTATCACCCATCTTTTACTGCCGGTTTCACTGGTTTTATGTTTTTAATTTATATTGTTGCAGCTTAGCCTTCAAACATATAAATTAATTCTTCGTTAAATTTTTAATAAAAATATTTAGTTAGGATTTTTTTCACAAAAAAAAATAATAGGAAATAGAAAAAATAATTTGAACGGTTTGATTTTTTTTCTACAGACAATTTAAATCTAATATCCAAAGGGAAATATACATTACATTAATTATCATGTTTGTTTTTAACACATTTTGTAAACAACGGTTTTACTTTTTTTAAATGAAAAAAATCCAACAAACCTTCGTTTCCATTTAGCGTATTTAACATGTTTAATAGGTCGTTTAGTGCATTCGATCTTTTAGATAGACTCGACAATAGAAAAATCACACTGTAATTTCTCATACATTTTTTCTACCCAAGATCGAGGAAATTTACCTCGATAATGTTAGTGCTTATTTTGAGAATGGTAACACTTAGTTCATGTCTGATTTGACAGATAATTAGTTTTATCCTTCCGCTGAACGAATATGGTTGTGTATACGCTTGAACAACGCTGGGAAATATTGCGACATTACTTTGAAAATCATGGTAATGTTGCAGAATGTGTGCAGAATGTGTGCGAACACTCGATGTTTTGCCCCCTGTTTTTGAAGATCGCATTATCAGCCGCAGAACTGATGTCATTTGGCCACCTCGGAGCTGCGATTTGACACCGTTGGACTATTATTTGTGGGGTGCCCTCAAAGATAAGTGTTACGCCGACAAGCCAGAGACAATTGACGCTTTAAAGGACAATATTCGTGAAGCCATTGGT
This sequence comes from Phaonia tiefii, assembly GCA_963931995.1. Taxonomy (NCBI): domain Eukaryota; kingdom Metazoa; phylum Arthropoda; class Insecta; order Diptera; family Muscidae; genus Phaonia; species Phaonia tiefii. The sequence continues at coordinate 260,050,102 of OZ008370.1, forward strand.
GAAATACAGCTGCACACAATCGATAATGTGCTTAAAAATTGGACCGATCGTGTAGGCTACTGCATGGCCAGCCGAGGCAGCCATTTGAATGAAATTATTTTCCATTATTAACCGGAAGGATTGTACTTTCAAATAAAAAAAGAAATTTGAGAAAATATTCAGTAGTTTTTTTTATAGCATTTTCAAAAAAAAAAAAGTTATTTGGCGGACCCGTTATCATGTCATGTCACAAATCATTTCAACCGCAGAGTTGTACACACACTTTCAATATGAGAGTGTGGGAACATGAAACGGAAATGGGAATGTAAAGGAAACGTACTTCACTGAACGCGTACATTATTGGCAACGTCAAAAACGATGTCCTAAAAACAGTCAAAATTTCTCTTCACTCAAATGCCAACAAATAAAACGAGTGAAGCGTAAATCATTCTCTGCTCGCTCCACTACTCTCTTCATTGAATATTTCAATGCACGAGCAGTTTTTTGATAGTTTTATTGTATATACGTAACTATACAAACTCCAATCACGTTTAAGTAAAATTAAATAAAATATGTAAAAAGTGCGAAATAATCAAGATATGACGCGAGAGAGAAATGCGTTTGAGTAAATTGTTACCACTTTTTGGGTCTCATTTACGAGGGTTACCAAATTGTGCATATCTTCTGGTCTTCTACTTTTTGATCGTGTTTGGCAACATATGAACATAAAGCAACTATAGAGAAGAAAATTTACTCATGGAGTGGCATGCCAACAAAGTAAACGAGTGAAGCGTGTCGTTTCTCTGCTCGCTCTCGTACTCTCTTCGCGGAATATTTCAATACCCGAGCAGTTTTCTGATGGTGTTATTCTATCTGACTATAGAAATTCCAACTATATTTAAATAAAATTTCAGAAAGTATGTAATAAGTATGAAATAATCAAGTTAAGACGCGGGAAAGAAATGCGTTTGAGTGAATTGCGTCGACTTTTTTGTTTCTTTTCTACTAGGGTTGACAAATTGCGGGGTTTTTTCTTCTCTACCTGTACATCCTTTTAGATATGACTTAGACGATCAGAAGATGTGCGCAAGTTGGCAACCCTGGTAAAAGAGAACCAAAAAGTGCTAGAAATTCACTCAAAGGCATTTCTCTCACGCGTCATATCTTGATTATTTCATACTTTTTGCATAGTTTATGTATTTTTACTTCAATATGGTTGGAATTTGTATAGTTATATACAATAACACTATCGAAAAACTGGTCGTATATTGAAGTATTCAATGAAGATAGTAAGAGAGAGAGAACAGAGAATGACTAGGGTTGCACTCGTTGTGTTTGTTGGTATTTAAGTGAAGAGAAATTCTGACTGTCTACTTGTACATCGTTTTGGAACATATACAACATGATTGATATAAGAGGTAGTGTTATAAGATCAGATGATTTTACTTTCTTTCTTTATTTTCAAAATACTTACAAAATTTCAAGCAATTCTAAATAAATTCCACATAAAAATGTCTTTAATTAAATAAAAAGTTACTCTTATAAATAAAGAAAGAAAGAAATGTAACAAATGACTGACTTTGACAAAATTGTGTGATGCTAATACATTCAAATCCTCCTGCTATCACCTGGTATATTTCCATCATTGCTTCATGAAATATAAAAATGACAAAACTAAAATGTATGTGAACACCTTTTTGCCGTAGATTGGTAATCATGACATTATCATAACAAAAGAGTGCATATAAACGCGCTATAACATGATTTGAGGCCAAAAGCAGCTGATTTGTCATATAAAATTCTGCTGATTCCGGTCTTAAAACATGTTAAACACGATCAGTGGAGAAGGTGTTTAAGAGTTGGATATAAAAACCGAAACCCGTGCAAACCGGGTTTTACCTTCGAAAAACCGGTGGAACTGGTTTTTCAAAACACCCACACCCGAAAAACCCGTTTCTTGAATTGCCCGGGTTTTTATTACTATAGTGGTGTTTTTGAGCCAATGGAGACATAGCTTTACGCAAAGAATAATTATTTCCCATCCCTGATGAGAAACAATTTTAACAACAGTATGGCAACTCTTTCGGTGTGTTAGTGCCGGATGTTGACAACTTTGAAGAGGTAAAATGGAATTACAATAAGAATAAAAAGGAAATGAATTACATATTCGTTAAATCAAGTTTCCGTTGTAAAAATTAAATCATGTTATCCCTTTCTTACTATTTGAAATGAATGCTATTGGTTTGATTGCAAAACAAACAAATGCGTATGTGTGTATATTATCTTTTGATTTGGCACCACTGTTACTGTTTCTGTTTTCTCTTTTCGTTGTTTTGACCGGATTTATTTAGTAGCGCATAACAGTGAGGGTAATCTGGCCATTTATTTACCCATAGTAGATTGTTTACTCAACATGTTCTCTCTGACTGTGATATGAAATGAAAATACTTATTGAAATACATGCAATTTTGTTTACATTGTCAATTGTTTACTACGCAAAGTAATTAGTATACATGAATTGTTTACTTAACGAAAGTGCGCCAACGTCAAGATAATGCAAAGTATTCCAAAGTTAATATACAGTAAAATTATATTTACATATTAAATGCAACAAACCCATTACCAACAAATATTGCCATTATTATGGTTGTCGCACTTTTAGCTCACTCTCATTTAGTCAATCTGTCGGGTGTTCGCTCTCTCACAATCTCGGTATCTGATAGAATTTGCAAGCAAACCGTAAGCAAACTTGTGGTTTAGTACTTTCTCAACATTTGACAAACTCACAGTTAGTTTATTGGTGCCGCGGATGGTTTCGCGATTAATTAAAACATAAAAAATATAACACAAAACAAACACGCACACACACTCGCGTCTTGTACGACACTTCAACGTATTTTGCGACAAAACACATTAATAACCGTAAATATATTTGCATAAAACCAAACGGAACAAAACATAAAATAAAGTTAAGTGTCATATACCTAATACTCTCGTATTTCATTCAACACAACACGTCTGGTGCAAAAATTAAAAAGTTCAGTGGATAAAAAAGACAACGTACACAAAACGTACACAAACTCAAAGGAATAAACCCAACAATAATAACAGCAACAACATAAGTACAAAAGAAAAGAAGGAAAAAAGCAACAAAGCGCACATAGTAATACTATACTTAAGGTTTTTTTCTACACCTTCTACCAATATTAACTGAGGACATTCGTGTTCTAAAGTGCCGACCAACAAAGTATCTACTCGTATATTCTTACGACCCCAATAACAACGAACGTGTGAAGCAAACGCAACGGACAACGGAAAACGGACATCATTAATTGTGTGCATATAACCAGTAACATCACGCTATACCGAAACTTTCCTACTCTCCTTCGCCGAGAAGTTTCCGCAGCAAAGCCTAAACAACAAATTCATTGTGTTTGAGAGATCGCTTTTGCTATTTTGGAATTGAAGTGGTTTTGAATTGGTGATTGCAATTTATTATCTTCAAGATACACAAAGTCGTCGTCCGCACAAGTCTTTGTATCCATCACGTACCACAAAAACCCGTACTAGAAATAACATAAAATAAAAAGAAGAAATTAAATACTAAGCAAAAGCAAAAGTAGGTATTGAAATACTAGAATCGGTAAAATGCAGAGTTATGCCGATGAATGCTTTCGCAGTTATGGCTTCGACACCAACATGGAAATGGACGTAAATGGCGAAGGACAGACTATTGGTAAAACCAACTCAAGTAAGTTATTCACATAGGATATAGTAACATCACTTATTATTAGGACTAGGAATGAAATAATCTTTCAAACACGCTTTTTCATGTACTACATATGCACACAAAATAATTGCAAAGGCAATGTACGCAATTGCATACGTAGGCCATGTACAGTGCTGTGTAAAATACTAAGGCTATTCACGAGAACTACATATAAATTGTGTGCCGGTTTTTTGAAACGCAAATTTCGAAAAATCCGTCAGCCGGATATTTTACGTCGCTTAGCATATTCATCAGTTTTTACTCAAATTATGACAACTATCCGTGGCCGTCGGTGGTGCAATGGTTAGTGTGCGCGACTGTTGTACATGAAACCGTGGGTTCGATCCCTGCTCTGACCTGTTTACATTTCTTTCGACGACGGGTACCTCGCTTAGTGGCGGCGACACTATCGAGTATTTAGCCATGAAAAAGCTTCTCAAAGTACTGTTCGGAACCGGTGTAAAACTGTAGGTCCCAATCGGTGAGTGTAAAACTATAAAGCCCACTACTCACTGATTGTGAGATGCTCTACCCTATCCTTTCATAGGATGTAATGGGAAACTATTTTATTTATAGCCGTGGAAAAAAATTAAAAATTCCGCTTGTTTTTTTATTCCCTGCTAAACTAATTTTTCGACGACTTTGTATGGAGTGCCGCTTAATATCGCTTAGTTCCCCATACAAAGTCGTCGAAAAATTAGTTTAGCACGGAAAGCATGTTCATCAGTTTTTACTCAAATTAGGACAACTATCCGTGGCCGTCGGTAGTGCAATGGTTAGTGTGCGCGACTGTTGTACATGAAACCATCGGTTCGATCCCTGCTTTGACCTGTTTACATTTCTTTCGACGACGGTTACCTCGCTTAGTGGCGGCGACACTATCGAGTATTTAGCCATGAAAAAGCTTCTCAAAGTACAGTTCGGAACCGGTGTAAAACTGTAGGTGCCAATCAGTGAGTGTAAAACTATAAAGCCCACTACTCACTGATTGTGAGATGCTCTACCCTATCCCTTCATGGGATGTAATGGGAGACTATTTTATTTATATCCGTGGAAAAAAATTAAAAATTCCGTGTAAACAATATTACGGGCTGTTTTCATAAAACTAATTTGAACGAAGTGTTCATGGATCAATAGAGGTAGTTCATTTAGAAATATCATAGAGTAAGGTATAAAGTGTGTGCATGTGTGTTTCAGTACCCGGATGCGGTGGAATGTTTTGATGCGGTATATTTTAAGCCGGTGGACCTCCTTGCCTTCATTGAGGCTGGTCTCATTGAATCGGATGGGCGTCTATTGTTCTACCACAGGCGGTTTGGTAGTCTGGATATCCATAATCTGGTTTACAATACGACTCAGTGATAGGGATGTGCGATTAGAAGATGACTGCCAAATTTGGTTAAATTTCTGTGTCGACTGAGTTGTTTTTTGTATTTAGTTTTAAGTTTAATTTTGTTTCCATAGTTTTAAGTTAGTTGTTAAGTATTTTTCTACAAAAAATCCTGATGAATTCCTTTTTTTGGGAAATTTTGTTTTAAATGTTTAAATTTATAATTTTCATGCTGATGCCTTTTATAAGCAAATAGTTTGTAAGAAGTAGAAGGATTTTGACGGGGGCCTTTAAGTTCTGCAGAATTGTTTTAGTTTCTAAGTTTTAGTTTTATTGGCTGCAATGTTTACGATTTTTTTTGGAAAAAATCAATTAATATCCAAACGGCGGCTAAATGTAATGTAATGTATATGTTTCTGTACCACAAAAATCTCATCGAAAGTCACTGAGCTAACGACATTTTTAATACAGTTTTTTTCGCAAGCTTTTTCTGCCACAATTTGGACGTAATACGAGTACAAATAAAAATTAAAGAAATTGTTGTGTTCTTCAAATCAAAACTAATTTATAGATTATCAAGTTATTTTGGAACTCATAAGTTCCAATAAAATCAAATTTAAAGCCAGTCCATTGCTCAATCTCTTTTACATTCTTCATTACATTCAAATTTACAGCTAGGAGGTTGAACAGCTGTTTCACCGAAACCACCTGATAAATGTATTAAAGGAGCATGTGAAGAAAGAACATCCTAAATAAAAAAACTAACTTTAAATTTGATTTTATTGTCACTCATCACTTAAAATAGTCTTATATGCAATAAATATAAGCATGAGTGTTTCAGTTCCACCAAATTCTCGTCGAAAGTCACTGGTCTAGCGACAGTTTTGATCAGGGGGTTTCGATGACACAGCTGATCGACCCATAGAGAACGATATAAAGTGTATGCATGTGTGGTTCAGTTCCACCAAATTATTGTCGAAAGTCACTGTGCTAACGACAATTTTGATACGTTTTTTATGCCAGCATTTGAACGTAATAAAAATAAAAATTATTGTCTTCAAATCAAAACTAATTTATTGCATATAAAGTTATTTTAAATGTCATAAGTGCAAATAAAATCAAAATTCTATCCTATATCAAATTTCCAGCTAGTAGGTCAACCAGCTGTGTCATAGAAACACCCTGATAGATCGACCTCGTAACTGTAAATTTGATTCAGATTGGAATTTCAAAGAGAATGAGCGATACGCGAATTGAAAAAAATCGACTTTGAATTTATTTGCACTTATGACTGTTAAATGAACTTCAAATGCAATAAATTAGTCTCGATTTGAAGAACACAACAATTTTTTTCATTTTTAATTATATTACTTGAAAATTCTGGCAGGAAAAACTGGTAGAACGTATCAGAACTGCCGTTAGCCCAGTGACATTCGACGAAATTTTGGTGGTACTGAAACACATATGCACACTCTTTATATCTTCTTCAATGGTTTTGATACAGTTGGTGTTTATGCCAGAATTTGCACGTAATACAAAAAATAAAAGAAATAATATAAAGTCAACGATTTTAAAGAAAATGTTTTTCAAATAAACAATAGTGGTATTCATGTAAACGCGCAAGAGCCTCAACAACTTGCACAGCAAACGTTAAAACAAAAGTTTTTCTCATACAAAATGACTTACACAAATGTGGAATAGTTTGAGCTGCGCACGATCACGCATGCGGTTGAGATTTTGAATAACGTACATTCACGATCACGTGATTGAATTTAATGTTAGTCACGATCACGTTCGACGCACGCGAGAATCACAATTCGTGTCACGCGCACACCTCTAGTTCGAATCCGGGTCGGAGAAAAATTGTTCAAGAAAAAGTAATAATTATTAAATCCCCACAACACACAATAAAGTAATTTGTGTGGTATACTTTCAGGCGAATTCAATTTAATTTCGCAAATATTGATAACTAAATTTAGATGTCGCTCTCGAAAACATTTCGCTTACTTTGACAATTTTTTTTAAAAATGTCACACAAATTCAATTAAAACTGTGCAAACGCCAAACAAAAACAGGCGGACATGCTACAATCCTGTTAATCTTGTGCTGAAACGCCTCTTACCGCGTAGTTCTGGTGATTGGTATCATAGATAAAGTAAACTAATAGATGAAGCACAAGTGTTGGGACAATTTTAGTGTAATGGGTAATTTTCTAGATGTCGTTGAAAGCAATAAATGGGATATTTTTTGTTCCCAAAAAACAGTCAAAAAATATGACATTAAAAATCTAAAATTTTATATCTAAAGAAAAAATTATTTTCAATAAAAATATCACTTCGATACAAGAATACAACACGTTACTTAAAGTAGAATATCTCATGGCAATCGAATTGCAAAGCCATGACACCAGCGACTACGTCCTAATAAATTGGTTCTTAATCCGGTTCAGCTACCATTCCTTGTTGAGAGTCCTCAGACACTCTTAACGGTTTTGGCATCTGCGACAGTTTTTGCGCGGGGAAGTTTTTAAAATAAAAAAGCGTTCCGGCATGTTCATCTTTGGACGGTTTTACGGGTTTTCTCTTATAGATATACGGCCTCATGACTTTAAAATTGATCTTTATACAAGAAACAAATGCAAACAAATATAAAATCATTTAAATTTTGTCACATTTCCCTTGTTTAAATTACTTTAAGACAAATTTCCCACAATTTTGAATAAACGTGTATAAACTTACAGTTTATTTTTATTATTTAGTTTATTATTTTGAATTTATATTTTTTTATTACTATCGTGAATTGTCAAATATTCTTGGAATTCCTAGTTTTAAGTACATATTGAAATTATTGTGAATTAAAATTTTTTGGAACTAATTATACCCGTTTCATTATTGGAAATTCGGTTCTAAATTAGTTATCTTGCGAAGTCCACTAAGCACAAATCCTTACTTTCTTCTGAAACATTGTTCGACACGCAAGAGTCGAAACGCCCACCGCTAAATAGTTTTACTTAAACTTAAAGTAACTTAAACTCTAGAATCTAAATAAAGAAACCGAAGTATTATAACGTTGTTGGAAATTGCAACTCTTCTATTTCAACTTCGTACAAATACAGGTGAGAAACCCAGAGAATATCTCTTAACTCAATAGGATATCTCTAACACAACATTCTCTTTAGTTTTTCTACTCCCCACGCATATTTATACGACTTACAATTTATACGACTTCTCATCTCTTGAGAAATCGCATAAATTGTGAACTATCAAAGCTCTAAACAACCCACTATCAATACAGTCCACTACCCTCAGCTAATCACAGCGACAACAACTCAAGAGATTAATCTCCCGTATTGATCTCTCCCGGTAATTATTAAAAACGTCAATGAGAATTATGGGAAACTTCAGTGAAAGTGACACCAGTACAGGACAGCACCTAGTGAATAAAGTTGACAATGGGCGCGCTATATCTATTATGTATTTCCTTTATCTATGATTGGTATACAATGTTTTTGCTGGGATACTATAGATAATCTTGTTTTTAAGCTTCTTAAAAAAACCAGAAATCATTTTAGAATTTGAATGTACAGTTCATGGTACAAATATACGGTAGTATAATTAGGTGTTGTAATTGTAGCCAAAAACAGGCATTTTGTTTCTCTTCCGCACTCAGCAAACAAATTTGTACTTAAGAAAATACATATATGTATACGAATTTGACAAGTGTAAGGTAAAATCATAGTGTAAAACCTAGGATAGAAGTTTATACCCTCAATAATTGTAACTTCGTTGGCATCGTCGCATGTAACTGCTAGGATTCAATAGTACCAGATAGAGGCATTAGTACAAAACATCCAACATGGCAAAATAGTTTTGTTAAATACAACACAAGCGTGTACCAACAATTAAGGTCAAGAAAAACTGCAAAATACATTTAAATTTCACAGTTCTTTACCAAAACCTCATGGAAACGTTAAGTCAACAGTTCTTGTAACTCCACCTGGTGTAAGTTAATTTTCGACGAACTTCTCTCATTTGCACAAACCCATGAAATGAAATGTCAGATGAGATAAATTTACTCTGTTCTTCCATTTAATAATTGTAAAATGGCCGTCGGTGGTGCAAAGGTAGTGTGGGCGGCTCTTGTGCATGAGGACGTGGGTTCGATCCCTACTCTGACCACCTTAATTTTCTTTCGACGACGGTCACCTCGCTTAGTGATGGCGACACTATCGAGTATTTAGCCATGAAAAAGCTTCTCAAAATACCGTTCGGAACCGGTGTAAAACTGTAGGTCCCAATCAGTGAGTATAAAACTAGAACACGCACAGCTCACTGGTTGTGAGAAGCTGTCCCTAATCCCCTCGTGGGATGTAACGGGAAACCATTTATATATTTATTTAAAATTTAAATTAGAATATTATTTAAGCGAATGTTATTATGTACACATTTGGTCAAACAAATAAGTACTTGACAATATATGTATTATTTTCAATTATAAATAAGAAAATATTTGTTTAAGGTAATCACAAAAACAAATGTATATCTAATAAAAAAACGCGTAAGCAGCAAGAAACCCATTTTAAGCGTAATATCCCACAATATTCTTGTGATACAAATGATCAAAAGTGTGATGGAATACGAGCAATCCCCTCTGCTACTCTCAATACGATGCTGAATATACTTCAGATTCAACAATTTGCTAAGAGTGTAGCGGTCAAAAGTGATCTGCAGCTTATGGAGTTGAAATATTTGACCAGTTGGTATCCATGCACCAGCTGTTCTACATGGTAGTTGAAAATTTGTAGAAAACATGATAACTAAGAGAATGTGCGATAATCAACTAGAAGAGCAACTACACTGAAAGAAAATCTTTACATCAAATCTATGATAAATGTTCATCAATAGTTCTTCATGGAATTGATGACAAATTTCATCAACTCAATGAAAAAGTTCATCAATTTGAAGAATGTGCGTTTCTTCACCTTTTTCAGCTTCATTGAATTGATGATATTTTTTACATCAATCTTTATCATTGGAATTTGGAAATAGTTAGTGGGATCGATTCAAAGTATGTATTGAAAAAATAAAGGGAGAAAGAAAAAAATAGTAGAAAATTTAAAATAAATACATAATATAAAATAGTGCAATGGACAGAAAATATTATCTACGCTCTGAACACTTTTTTTATGCGGTCTTATTCCCTGTTCTTGTGATTTCTTTACGATGAAAAATGGGTCAACGATTTTGGCTACTCATTGACAAACAATTTAGATAAAAATGACTACCAATTTACATCAAATTTAGGACAAACTGACATCAAATTGATGAGAACCTAACGTTATTTACACGAAAATTTTAAAAAATTTACTTCAACTTGATGTCAAACTTACATCAAATTGATGGAAAATATACATCAACTTGATGTAACATTGTCGCTGACTCAACGCAAACTATTGATGAAATATGGACGAAAGATTGATGAAATGTTCGTCATCAATTCAATGAAATGTGTCGTAGGTTGGAAGCTGAGGAAATATTTCATTAAAATGATGAAGGAATTCATAAATTTGATGAAGCATTTTCTTTCAGTGTAGAAGACCAAACTAGAACTAGCAAACTAAGTTTAAATAATGTTTGATTGATACTAATGATAGCCATAGGCTAATTTAGTATAGACACATTAATTCTCTCATCTGACGTTTCATTTCACCCTCTTCGTCGTAGGTTTGTGGAAATGAGAGAAATTCGACAAAATTTAACGTACAACTTTTTCATTTCGCTTTCGTATAGAACTGTGAAATTTAAATGTATTTTGCACATTTTTGCTGACATTTATCTTTGGTATACATTTGTATTGTATTTAACACAACTATTTTGCCACAAAAACACGAAATGCGGTTGTTGTTCCTTTGTTGGACGTTGTTCACTATTGCCTCTATCTGGTATTATTGAACCCATGTTTTCCACCATCCAATGTTCACTTGCAACCATACCTATGACGTTTATTTTATTGAGAGAATTAATGTGTCTATACTAAATTCGTCTATGATGATAGCTAAATTATGTTTTAAGTTGGTTACATCGAACGAAAATATACATTTCCATTTTTCTGTCCGCTATATGTCCCATTAAAGAGTAACGTACAACAGCAACACGAACTCGATGAAATTTCCAACTACCTCGGTGAGCGTAAGAGAACGCTAGGAGTGGTATGGAGACTCTCGTCTATTACTATATGTGTTGGACCCAACGAAACTATGGGCATAGTAGAATTCTATGAATTTTGCCTAAGGGGGTCATATCTGAAACTTCGGACTATGCTACGCCCAGAGGGGTTCGACGAAACAGCTGTTCGGCAAATTTCATACAGGATAGCGTTGGAAGGAGAATGATCGATAGGCGAATTAAAAAACTGACTTTAAATTTCATTTTTGTGATAATTCAGACTTTTAAAATATCTTTATACGCAATAAATTAGGTTTGATTTGAAGAACACAACAATTTTCTTTCATTTATATTTGTATTACGTTCAAATTCTGGCAGGAAAAACTGGCATAAAAAACTGCATCAAAACTATCGTTAGCCCTGTGACTTCCTACCAGAATTTGGTGGAACTGAAACACACATGCACAATCTTTATATCCATAGACTGTGGTAACCAGCCCATAGCCTCGCGAGGCAGACAATAATCGTATTTTTCTCGTATTTGTCACACACACAAGCACATAATACGTTTGTGTGCGTGCGTTCGGTTTTGCCTACCACTGGTATAAAGCATAGACTAATACTTATAGTAGACCTAATAGTTCTCTCATCAAATTATGACATTTGGCCTGGTGTGATATTTACGTTCGATGTTGAAAATAATTGCTTTACTAATACCAGATAGAGGCAATGGTTCAAAACAACGAACAAAATAACAACAACGGCATTTCGTTTTGTGTGTTAAAATTATTGTCGTAAATACAACACAAATGTATGCGAACAATAACAGTCAATAAAAAAGTTTAAAACACATTTAAATTTCACAGTTTTACACCAAAACGGCATGGAAAATTTAAGGTCAGAAGTTCTTGTAATTCTACCTGGTGTAAGTCACTTTTCGTCAAACATCTCTCTATCACACCGATAGCACCACGAAGAGTGGGAAAGGAAACGTCAGATGAGTTAAATTTACTCTCTTTAAATAATTACTCTATATTTATATCTTACTCTATGGCTACGCCAAAGTTGAACTTCCGGAAAAACTTCACAACAATCATACATGTTGACAGACAGTTTTACGGATGAATCTAAAACGGACAGTGGAGTGGGAGCTGGGGTCTTCCCAACTTCATTTAATATAATACTATCAATCGCTCTCCCTCTTTTTGGCAGTATTTGTCAAGCGGAAGTAGATGCAATATCTGAGGCGTGTCGTCAGCTATGAAATCAAGCAATACATGGGAAAAGTGTAAAAATCTACTCGGAAAGCCAAGGAGCCTTAGAGCTGTAACCTCAGTGGAGAACAGATCGATACTGGTTCGAGAATGTAGTAGTTTTTTAGACGATATCGGTGCCACGACAAAACATTTCCTAGTGTGGGTTCCGAGTCCTACGGAATTAGTCAGAAACGAAGCCGCTGAGGAATTAGCAAGGAAATGCGGATATACAAAGCGTAATTGAAAGACATCTAGGAGTTGTGTGTTCCATTACAAGGCAGATAAAAAGTGGAGACAACTCACTACTTGCAGCATATCACAGGGTATTTGGCCTCGATATAGGTGGTAAAATGGTTAGTATACGCGGCTCTTGTACATGAGAACCTGGGTTCAATCCCTGTTTTGACCACCTTACTTTTTTTCGACGACGACCACATCACTTAGTAATGGCGACTTAGGCATCAAAAAGCTTCTCGAACTACCGTTCGTAACCGGTGTAAAACTATATGTCCCAATCAGTGAGTGTAAAACAAGAAAGCCGTAGAGTAATTCTATGGCTAGAGTAACGACTTTTCTCAGTAAATTTATGAGATTAGGCTTGTTTGCATATGCACGTTGCATGTTAAAAAGTATTGCTTTAACAATACCATGTAGAGGCTTCAATGGTTCAAAACAACCACCCAGATAAAATAACAACGGCATTTCGTTTTGTGTGTTAAAATTATTGTGTTAAATACAACACAAATGTGTACTAACAGTAAGAGATAACAAATAAGTACCAAAATACTTTCAAATTTCAAAGTTCTCTATCGCACCCATAGAATAATACATCCATAGATACATTTATTCTCTCATCTGACGTTTCATTTCACACTCTTCGTCGAAGATTTGTGGAAATGAGAGAAATTAAATTTAAAATTAACTTACACCAGGTGGAGTTACAAAATATGTTCACTTAACTTGTTCATGTCGTTTCGGTGTAGAACTGAAAAATTTAAATGTATTTTGCACTTTTTTGTTGACACTTATCGTTGGTTACATGTGTGTTGTATGTAACACAACCAGTTTGCCACAAAAACTCGAAATTCGGTTGTTGTTCCTTTGTTGGACGTTGTTTACTATTGCCTCTATCTGGTATTATTGAACCCATTTTTTCCGCCATCCTACTTTCCACTTTCCTACTTCCACCGTAGCTATGACGTTTAATTTATTGAGAGAATAAAAGTATCTATGTATGTATTAGTCTATTGTCGTGGCTATGTTAATTTTAAGGCCGCACTGAAAGAAAAAACTCCATCAAATTTATGAATTTATTCATCAATTTGAGGAAACATTTCCTCATTTTGCAACCTACGACATATTTCATTGAATTGAAGAAGAACATTTTATCAACCTTTCACCCATATTTCATCAATAGTTTACGTTGATTCAACGACAATGTTACATCAAGTTAATGTAAATTTTTCATCCATTTAAATTTGTCACCATTTTGATGTAAATTGTTCATCAATTTGATGTACATTTTCATCAATTAGATGTGGGGTTGTCATCAATTTGATGTAAGTTTGTCATCAATTTGATGTAAATTGGTTTATCATTTTGATGTAAGTTGTTTGTTAATACGTAGCCAAACTCTTTTACTATTTTTCGGTGTAAAAAATTCAAAATAACAGGGTTAAAACCACATAAAAAATGCTCATATCGTGGATATTGTTTTCCGTCTATTGCACTATTTTCTATTATGTATTAATTTTCAATTTTCTACTAGTTTTTTTCTATTTCTCTTTATTTTTTCAATACAACGTCCATATTTTGTGTCGATCACTAATTATTTCTAAAGTTCAATAATGAAGATTGATGTAAAGAAGGTCATCAATTCAATGAATCTGAAAAAGGTGAAGAAACGCAAAATTTTCAAACTGAAGAAACTTTTCATTCAGTTGATAAAATTTGTCATCAATTTAATAAAGAACAGTTGATAAACATTTATCATCGATTTGATGTAAAGATTTTCTTTCTGTTAATATTCATCTCATTCAGTTTTACCTCATAACGCCTCTTTCTGTTGATTCTACTTTCGCCAAGATGTTGTCAATGACCACATTAAACAGTAAAGGCTATAGTGAACATTCTTGGCGAACTCCTACGTTTATATGTATGGGGCTGCTTGTAGCATCCTCGTGTTGTATGCGTCCACGAATATCATATCCAGGGTGATTGCCATTTCGTCGATTGTTCTGTGATTATTCTTAGGCTATTAATCTGATCAGCAACTGATTTTTTGGAGGCGGAAACCAGCCTGTTCGCTGCGGTTGTCGTGACGGAGAGCATCTGTCAATCGTTTGTTCAGTATGCTCGCAATTACCTTGTTTATCTGGCTGAGCAACGTAATGCCTCTCCAGTTTTTACATTCCATAAGGTCTCCTTCCTTAGGAATTTTAATTATAAGTTCCTCTTTCAATTCGTCGCTGAGACTGCTGCAACTCCAAAACTCGTCTATAATATGGCGTATGAGTTGGGCACTTATGTTGAGATCTGCCTTCAGCACCTCAGGAGGATGTTATCAATGACAGGCGGTTTGTTATTTTTGAGGCTTTTGATCGCATTTCCGATTTCAGACGGCGTCGTATTGTCGATGGGTATATCATGTCTTTCTATGTGTTGGATACAGTGGCAAGTGGATGGGATTGGCGTTGAGACGGGATTCAGGATTTTCGTGTAATGTTCCGTCCATGCATCCAATCGACCGGTCTCTGACATAACCAAGCGTCTATTGTTATCCTTTAGCGGTTGTTTTCGTTCCCAGTTGTTTTATTATCATGTGCAGATCATGGCTTCGTTGAGGCTGATTCGGCTTCATTTGCAAGGTTCTCGGTCCAGCGACGTTTGTTACATCTGGCACTACGCTTAACGTCCTTGTCAATGCGGGTGTATTCCTGTTGTGCACTTCTCTTTTCGTTTCGAGTTATCGACTTGTTGAGATCAGCCTTGCATTTCTTCCTCTTCAATATCAAGTCCCATGTATCATCTGAGATCGATTCGTTTCGCTCGGGGTTTCTGCTCCTGATGCTATCTTTCACGGTGTTCCTGAAGTTGGCCTTTATCGTTGGCCTGTCTGCTTTTGTATTGTAGCCATATGATTCCAGTGATGCTTGTAGGGTGTTGACGTATTCTCGTATTCTTCGGTCATTTTTAGCCTAATTGTGACAAAAACCAAATGATGGTCGCTATTACTGGCAGGGCCCCTTATGTTGGAGACGTGTAGCAGACAGTTACGTCAGGTTTTACTAATGGCGATATGATGAACTTAGTTTTGAGTTGTTTGGTCGGGGGTTTGAAGAGTCTGAAAAAATAAATATAAAAAGTGATAGCACTAGAACAACTTAAGTTACTTTAAGTATAAACGTGGAAATTTTACATAGAACAGGATTACTAATGCAATCACCAACACTCATGAATCTTTTTTTGATAACTTTTGAACTTTTTGTTATTATTAGAAATAAAGTTAGTTGATGACTCAGAAACGCTGAATCATTTAAAACAGAATTTTAGACATTAATTGTTATTTGTGTTTTAATATGCTGGAAAACAGATTAAAACTTTAAAACCCTCAAAACTTCAGATACTTGTATTGCCAATAAGAACGAATTCAAATCAAAGTATAATTTTAGTTATAAATCTATAGAACTAACGAACATTTTTAGCAAAAAAAGATCGGCTGTAAACCCAATAAATTTAAAAGGTATTTTGCTATCTTGAATTGAATGCCAATTACTTTCAGATTTGACTTCAATTGCTTAAAATACAAAAATCCTAATATTTCAAATTACAATTGAAAACTATAGAAATAGTTTTTTAATTAGACAAAGAAATAGATTAATGTAAAGCAACGTTTAGGTATACTGAGATTTCGAAGTTTTTGGTATTTCAACTTAACAAAGAAAAATCAGCTGTTTATTGAAATTAAACCCCGTAAACTACGAAATCCCAGTATACCTGAACATACCTTAAATTCCATTTTTTTGCATAAGCCAAGTATTCAGTTCTTGCGAAATTTTCGTCAGAAATTGTGTCATTTATCTCTAAAGGGAAAATGTTGTTGCAGAGAGTTACCACGTGCCTTTGATTTACCTTGCAAATATTTCATTAATAATTCATCGTCTCACTCCAAAAATGCATGCTGTATTACTTTTGTTTACTAAAATAATCGCAATGTCAAAATTCCGGTCCCAAAGAATTGCTTTCGTACGAAATAAGTTTAGTGTAACATCCCTGTACTTGATTTTGCCTACGAAATATTCGCAGAGCTGAGTACCAAGCAAATGAAAAGTGGGCGAAATTGCCGGTTCATGAAATTATCGTTATTTGTTAAGGGACCCTTAGACCTGTGGATAAGTTGCAGCGACTTCAAGTTG
This sequence comes from Phaonia tiefii, assembly GCA_963931995.1. Lineage (NCBI taxonomy): Eukaryota > Metazoa > Arthropoda > Insecta > Diptera > Muscidae > Phaonia > Phaonia tiefii. The sequence goes on from OZ008370.1 coordinate 260,067,015, forward strand.
ACAGCAACTTATCTATGGTGTAAGGTGAAGTTGGTGGTTTGTACAAACTAGTTGATGTAAAATCAAAACGATTTTAATTTTTTTAATTTGATATCAACTTATCCATCAGTGTAAGGGGAAGTTGCACCAACTTTCATACGCATTTCAATGAGAAACGTTCATGAGGAAACATTATCGGCAAAATGTAAATAAATGAACCAAAAAATATATAAATTAAACACTATCGGAAAAATATAAACTAAATAAATATGATTTGTAGTGTTATTTATAAATATTTAAAGAAAATAAAAATAGTGTTTTTTCGTAAAATTTTCACAGTGCGCTTCACCACCTTTCATTTCGTCATCTGACAAGAAAATGAAGTTGCCTCAACTAGTTTGAGAGTGTAAGGGCTAAATCGAAGTTGATGTCTAGTTATCGAAGTTGATGTCAACTTGAAGTCGAGCAACTAATCCACAGGTTTAAGGGCCCCTTTATACACGTACTTCTTATGGCATTTCAGAAAACTGAATTCCGGGCTATAGATGGTAAATGTCAGGGTCTTGGTGGTGAAATTCGTATACTCGTATATTGACTTCAAAGCATGAACGTTGATTTCACCATAACAACAAAGTTCAATGTCCATTTAATGACGTAGAGGGTTTTTACTGAGCAAATGTAGAGGAATTTCAAGCTAAACCACTAAATTCTTTAATGAAACAATAAAGTCTTCATTCTTAATTGACAAACGATATTCTGTCTATTCAATCATTATCAACAGCACTCGAATTTCAATCGGTGAGGAAATTCCAATGAGAAACTCGTTGTTTGCTAACTGTGACTAATAAGAAACATAACAAATTGTTAATAGCTGCCGCCGCTCCCACTCAAATGACGATGTAGTAGAACAAATTGGTGGTCTAGAAAGTCCATTAGCATTAGAGTAAACAGTAACCCGAGTTTTCGGTTGTATCAAACACCGAACATTTTGGAAAAATCGTTCGCAACGGTTTTGGGTCTTTTTACGAATCAGATTATTTTTAATTTAAAAAATCAGAATCACTAAAGTACAATAAAATACCTTTAAAAACAAGTCTAAGAATTAATGCGTACACGCTGAAAAATCTGTCTTTTTTGTTGGTTGGATGCAAATATCACGTGTCGTGATAGCTTGTCGCAAATATGGTATACTTGTGTCCAAACACGTAGTCTTTGCTATTCAATATTACACGTTTGAGACACAATGATTAATAAGTTATAATATGTGTTTTTTTTCTTTTTTACCCGAATATGGCTTTGTTTGTAGAAAACTGCTGAAAACAAAAACGTGATAGACAACAAAGAAACAATAAAGCAGCAAATCTTCAATTTATGAAAACATTGCTTGCAAACATATACGTGTTTACTGCAATATGTTGCTGAGACCGGGTTTTTCAGCGTGTATTAAAAATGCGATAATTTACAAATTTTATGAGAAAAAAATTTTATAATCTTAAATAATTAAAAATGTTTATTAACTTTTTCTTTTAAAAATACATAATTTGTTTTCTTTTAAAGATTTATGTAGAAATGATTCAAACAACTATAATGTTTCCTCTCAATTTCTTTTGAAAATTTTATTTCATTCTTTTACAGAAAAAAATCAGACAATTTGAATTTAAATTTTAATCCGCAGGGTAAGTTTAAATTTGAATTGTTTTTTAAAATATTCTTTTGAAAATTTCCACTCAATTTGCATCTGAATTTTTTGGATTTTTAAATATTTAAAATTCTATTTAATCTTTTTGGTGACAAATTAGATTTTGGAATAAAATACATTTTGGAAAGCAACGGTAGATCCGGCAGGAAAAATCAAAAGTCAAAAAAATATTTATTAAAAATTCCACGCCACAATACTGAGATATCCATACTATAACAAATAAAAAATGTATATAGGTATAACAAGATGTAATGTATGTTTGGATTAATAAATATTTTGAATTAGATTTGATCCAGTTCTACTCATAGAGCAAGTTAGAATATAGTAATTTATTCTCTCATCTGACGTTTCATTTTACACTCTTCGACGTAGGTTTGTGCAAATGAGAGAAATTCGACGAAAATTAATTTACAGCAGGTGGAGTTACAAGGAATGGTGACTTAAGTTTCTCATTTCGTTTTCGTATAAAACTGTGAAATTTAAATATATTTTGCACTTTCTTATTGACTTTTATCGTTGATAAACATTTGTATTGAATTTATCACATCTATTTTGTCGCAAAAACACGAAATTCGCTTGTTATTGCTTTGTTGGATGTGGTGTACTAATGCCTCTATCTGGTATTATTGAACCCATTCTTTCCACCATCCAATGTTTACTTGCAACCATACGTATGAAGTTAAAAATATTGAGAGAATAAAATACTCTATTCTAATTTGCTCTATGGTTCTACTGGCTTCAGAAAACCGATGGTGGGTTTTAACAAAAACCCGGCGCACCGGTTTTCGGGTTTCGATTACTCTATATACAATAAAGTGGATATAAACAGACAGTGACAACTGGGAGTGTACAACATGTATTTGGGTGCAGCAGCAAATATTCCACAAAACAGTATAAGTATTCGCGGTAACTAAATTACAGGAGGCTCGTCTAACCACAAATTCAGCCAGTCCTGTAAAGTTGTTGAGTAGTCAAGACTTTGGGAACTAAATAACCAACTGAAGATTCAGGTGGGACAAAAGGCATCATTACTTGCTGTGTACGGCTGATTCAAGAGACTTTTAATAAAATAAATTGGTGTTTTCCCATTTCCCAAGGAACTGCGCACTTTCCAGTTTTTACACTCACTGTTGGGGACCAACAGTTTTTCACTGGTTCCGAACGGTTTATAGAGAAAATTGTTTAATGGATAATTACTTGGCAGTCATGCCGTCAATAAGTGTGGTGACCGCTCAGACACGTAATGTGATCAGAGCGGAGAACGGACCCACGTCCTGATGTAGACGAGGCGCGCACACTAACAATTGCACCAACGGCGGCCACAAATTATTTTATTTTTCCAATCTTTATGCGGATTAAGTGTATAAGGGCGATAATGTTGGCGTCAATTCAAAATACGTTTTCAATAAACACAATCATTTGGCGTCAACATTTGTCACCCTCATAGAGGTCACTAACACAAACACACAACAATCTCAGCAATTATTCTTAAATTCTTATTTTCTTCAGGCTGGAAGGGCAAAAATTGCATCGACTGTTTTTTTACCCTATGGAATATGAATTTACAATTCCTGCTTATATTTCTTTAAGAAATTTCAAATAATTTAATTTTAATTGTCAGCAAAATAGTAAAATGTTTATCAAAACATAGTAATTTTTGTATTATTCTGACAACAATCTGCGTTCTTGACGCCAGGGAAATAAAAACAATTCTAATTTTTGTCCTCTACGCCAGAAGCGACGTCAAACGCCAGCTCTTTTTCTTCTTCCATAAGCATACCATAGAGTAATGTCATATAGAGCTGTCATTCTTCTCAGCTGATTTTTTTGACGTAAAGTGGAATTGCAAAAATTCATGTCGTTATTTACACAAAAATTTTAACGCACAAAGCGAAATGCCGTTGGTGTTTTCTTGTTGGTTGGTTTTAGCCATTGCCTCTATCTGGTATTATTAAATCAATACTTTCCAACATCCAACGTCCACATGCAACCACACCACACTTCGTAAATTTACTGAGACAAATTGCTACTCTATACGTCATTACTCTATGAAGAATACATGTACAAATTTTCAACGCCTACGTTATAGTTCCGATTGTGTTCGTACACTAAGGGCGAGTTTCACACTCGTCATTTAAAAGCTCAATTTGAAAGCTTATAGAAAATTTTCATATTAAATGACAAACATCGGGCAATAATGAGACCAAATAGTAGGCGCCAGTTTTAAGTAGCAAAAACAAAACATAATTTTGATAAATTTAAAGAAAATTATTTTGGGCCTTATCCAAACCAAAAAAAAATATATAGTCTTTATTTTTGCGCTACCCCATCAAAATGGGTTCTTATAGACCGAAATATGTGTACTGAAACCGCGTTTTTTGGAATTTCAATTGAAGGCTTCTCGTGAATATCGTTGTGAACGGGTCGACTTGATAATCGACAAATCATTCTATTGTCATGTGATTTCTCATACATTTTTACACCCAAGATCGACTAAAATTTATCTCGATAATGTTATTATCATGTTACATATCATTTCAATCGCAGAGTAGATGAGACTGTGTGAACATCAATATGAGACTGTGTGAACATGAAACTGAAATGGAAAAGTAAAGCAAATAGTCACTGACCATGTCATAGACTAATACTTATAGTAGACCTAATAGTTCTCTCACCAAATTTATGACATTTGGCCTGGTGTGATATTTACGTTCGATGTTGAAAATAATTGCTTTACTAATGCCAGATAGAGGCAATGATTCAAAACAACGAACAATGTATGATTTACTCTATGGACCATGTACGTTAATGACAACACATACAAACATGATTATTATAAGAGGTAGTGTTATAAGGCCAGCTGATATTCCTTTCTTTCTTTATTTTCTAAATAGTGACAAAATTCTAAATAAATTCCACTTAAAACTGGCTTTAATTAATTACATGAAAAATTATTTATACAAATAAAGAAATAGAAAAAATTACTAAATGCCCGAATTGTATGATACTAATAATGACAACAAGAAATACAATAATTTCAAACCTATATCCAGTAATAATGTATGTTAACACCTTTAACTGATAATCACGGCAATATCACGATGAAAGAGTGCATATCAACGCGCTATTAGACCGTGGAGAAGTTGCAGCGTCTTCAAGTTGACATCAACTTATCCATGGTGTAAGATGAAGTTGATGTAAAATCAAAGCGGTTTTGATTTTTAGAAGTTGATATCAACTTATCCGTCAGTGTAGGGGAAGTTGCATCAACTTTCATACGCATTTCGAAGAGAAACTTTCCTTAGGTAACATTATCGGCAATATAGAAATAAATTAACCAAAGAATAAATAAGATAAACATTATCGGAAAAATATAAACTAAATAAATATGATTTGTAGGGTTATTTTTAAATATTTAAAGAAAGTAAAAATAGTGTTTTTTCTTAAAATTGGTGACATTTTCGCAGTCCTTTCGACATCTGACAAGAAAATTAAGTCGGAGGTTGAACAGCTGTTTCATCGAAACCCCCTGATCAAAAGTGACGTTAGCCCAGTGACTTTCGATGAGAATTTGGTGGAACTAAAACACACATGCACACTCTTTATATATGGCTCTATGGAAATGAGCATAAAACAAAAATTACTAGACACCCTGTGTACCAATTCCACTGTTTAACACAGGGGGGTTCGATGAAACAGCTGTTCAACCTCCTTGTAAATTTGATACAGGATAGCATTTCAAAGAGAATGAGTGATAGGTGAATTAAAAAAACTGACTTTAAATTTGATTTTACTTTTTTAATTTTTATTTGTATTAAGCCCAAGTGACTTTCGACGAGAATTTGGTGGAACTGAAACACACATGCACACTCTTTATATCTTTCTCTATGACTCAGGTAAATCTGAGTTTCAGGTTTCCACATGAAGTCTATATGAAAAAAAGCTGGTTGTTATTTTACAGATTTTATAAGGAAACCTGAAATTCAGTTTCAACTGAGGACTACTCTCTGACAGCAATTGTAGTATAAAATGGCAATAGCTTTTTTCAGTGATTTAACCACCCAACGTTGGTAGGTTAACCTGTCCCCAGAACCATATCATTTTGACACTCACATTACTGATTGTCAAAATGAGAAATGTAAGCATGTAATCATGGTAAAATTAGTAAGGTAAACGCAGTAGGAATAATTGTAATTTGAGGCAACAAAAACAGGCTTTTTGTTTGGTGGTCCTCATCTGTCAAATTTTCTATGAAGAAAAATACATGTAAATTTGACATAAGAGAAACACCAAAGCAAGAAAAGTCATACTTATTTTGAACCTAGATCATAGTTTTTGTTTTATAAATTTTTGCATTTATTTCATATTTTAATACTTGTAATTCCATTTTAATTGTTTTTCTTTGTTGTTTTGGCATTTTGCTCGAAACAGATGTTTCTTCCAATAAGAAAACATGTGTTGCCATATTGTTTAACAATATTACGGCTTGAGCCCCATTTAGAGCGCAGTGTTTCGCGGGTAGTTTAGCGATATCCTTCTTCTCTAATTCATATGTATATGCTGTTAACTCCACCGATTATTTTAAGAATTCTTTATAGGCAATCTATCTTGCGAAATAAGAAAAATTGTTAAATTAAAACCAATGGCATGTACTACTACGTTTACAAAAAAAAATTTTATTGGCGACTTTTTGTTTTGTCAGGTTTGTACAAAATGTGGATGTTTTTTGATTTCCTGATCCTTTAAATTCGGGTCAGTCGGTCAAATCGGTTCAAATTTTAAAACGGTTGCATTTGTTTTGGTATTAGCAGTGTTGCTGCATCAATTTATACACCAGTTTAAATCAGGTTAAAATTTAACCTTCAGTTTTTACAACTTAAAATTGTATGAATTAACCTTCGAAATGCGCCAATCTTGGGCTAATTAACTTTCAATTAGGATTAAGTAATCCCCTCTTAAAAACTGGACACAAATAAAAAAAATTACACCCGAGATGGAAAAATCGATGGAACGTTGAGAAAAATATATTGTGTTACATGTTTTTGCATATAAAATTCACATGAAACCACAACTACAGTATTATTCAAATTTGTAGCCCCACAATATTGTTGACAACTTTTAATAAATTAAAGATATTACTGGCCAAATCATATTAGTAATCTGTACTTACTCTATTTTTATTCTTTCAGTCAATAGCAAACAAATTAATAAACAAACAAATGATTAATCAGCCAAAGTTCGTTGATTAAACGACTGTTAAGTATGCAGCTGTTATTGACATCAGTGATGGGAAATGTGGTACTGCAATGCTACCACCTTTGTACATTTAAAACTCCGATAAAATTATGAAAAAATCACTTTTATATTTTAAACACTTCTTAAAATTGGACTCATTCCTTTGGGAGTTAAAATTTGTTAATGACAAAAGGAAATGCGTCGTTTTAAAAAAGATTTTTGTGCTTTCGTACCGAATATGTAGTTCAGTAGTGCGATTCACTAACTTTTAACACTTTAGCAGGTGTTAACTTTAACCACACATTCTTATGTTTGCACTAACCACTATATGACTCACTAACTTATTTTTAACCATGGTAAATTGTTTTATATTTCTCAGTATTCAAATTGATATTACGTGGCAACTCTGCCAAGCGAAATGTCAAAATAGGAGAAAATAACAAAGAAGAATAAACAAAAACCTTGTGATGTGTAAATTTTAAATAGTTTTGTGCAAAGTAAGTAAAACATTATACATTTTTAATATTATATTAATTTAGTAAACACTTGTAGATATTAAAATAGAATGGCTAGTACTTCCGCCAAAAGAAGCCGCGCTTCTGCCGAGCAGCTAAGTCAAATAGTTGACTTTATGGTAAACAACGCGGAGGCTAAACACTCCAAATCCATTATATTCAACGATTGTGTACAACGATAAACACTTTTCTAAACGGATTAAACCCCACCAAAAATGCTGGTGTTAATAAACCACAATTTGTCTTGCTAAAAACAGCTAACAGCTGACTTTAAACGTCAGCAGATATCGTTTAAAATGTAAGTGAATAGCAAAATGGTTAATTTTGTGGTTAAAATTTTTAAACGAAACAGTTGTGGTTAAAAAAGCATAGTGAATCGCACTACATGGCAGATAATTGAAAATCAGACTGAAAATCGTATATTTATAGCGTATAAATATTCCTTAGAAATGCCCCAAGAAGTCATATTACTTCAACTAATATTTTCGACGAGAAGTTTTCCAATATAATGTTCGTCCCTTTTACTTAAAATTTTCAGAGTTTTACAGAGATAAGTTAAATTTCCAAGACTATGTTTTTAATTATTGTGGAAACTTTATACCACATAATGATCTAGTAATGAAACTGAAACACTGCACAGTTTATTTGTAAGTTGTTTCCCAAATGAAAGTAGAAATGTCTTAGATATTAATAAAGAGTCATTCAGGTATACCGCGATTTTGAAATCTTCGAGATTTCAACCCACCAAAATATTTTTTATAGGAATGAAATTGGAAAACCTGCGAATGATTGAATTAAAAACGAACAATGATTTCATATTTGAGACTTTTGGAATGAGATTTCTATCGTAACAAATGGGTTACCGTCTTTATTAACTCGTTTTTGGAATTTTAACTATTCCTTACTCTAAATCTATTGAAAGCCCTGTACAATTAAAACTGTTCTCTTAACAAAAATAAAGTTTAGACTTCCAGTAATTGTGTTTAATTTGGTGAGGTCGTGCTGGTTTTGGTACAATTTCTTGGAGAGTTTAAATATTCAATTTAAAAATGTTGTAATCCCATCACTGATTGATAATTTCTCTTTTCATATTCTTTCATACACATATTTTCCCCTCAGTTCTAGCGTTATTGCGCGTTTATATTCTATCTTTGTGGTATTTTTCCACTAAACACAACAAGAAGTACATATGTACATACATATATTTTTGGAAGTTTTATTTGTCATTTTCAAATATTTTCTTTTATAATACAAGTAGTTTTTTCAATTTGCTTACTAATTCTGCTTTCTACTCACCTGTTTTCCTATTTCCTTTTCCGGTATTTGCCATTGTTGCCATCATAAACCTTGTTTATAAGGTACTAACTACTTAGATTTAAAATGTTTGTCACATTTGATTTAAAAATTCTATTTGTTTAAAAAAAATTATATCTCTTTTGTTTAATAGTGATTTCATTTATATTTGATCTGACTTTAAATACGACAAAAGTTTTTCATTGCTTTGTCAAATGATCATGCTGTTTATGTGGCAACAGTGACAAATGTCAGAGTTTAAATTATATTTGATTGTTGATCAAATATCATTTTGTTCTCCAAAAATGTGCCTTAACGTCGGATTGATATAATTTGTAGAACAGAGATTAAGTTTCCAACATGCTGCGTAAAGTGTCTTATGTCCAATTTTTAGGTGAGATTTCATGATTAAACTCATAGAGTAAATCTTAGTAGAGAAAATATGTGGCTCATCTGACGTTTCCTTTCACACTCTTCGTGATGCGGTCGGTGTGATAGAGAGATGTTTGACGAAAAGTGACATACACCAGGTGGAATTACAATAACTTCTTGCTTTAATTTTTCATTTCGGTTTGGTAAAAACTGTGAAATTTAAATGTGTTTTAAACTTTTTTATTGACTGTTATTGTTAGAATACATTTGTGTTGTATTTACGACAATAATTTTAACACATAAAACGAAATGCCGTTGTTGTTATTTTGTTCGTTGTTTTGAACCATTGCCTCTATCTGGTATTAGTAAAGCAATTCTTTTCAACATCAAACGTAAATATCACACCAGGCCAAATGTCATAAATTTGGTGGGAGAACTATTGGGTCTACTATAAGTATTAGTCTATGGTTAAACTTGCCAAGGTTGTATTATCAAAAACTCTAATTTAATTTGTTTCTAGCCGTGGCTCTTGGCAACTGTCAAATTCATATGTATTTTCTTCTTCGTTGTTTACTATTGTTCGTATACATTTGTGAAAAATTTGACAGAAGTAGATGGCATCCACAGCTGATCAATTTTGTAGTAGGAAATTGATAGAAGCCAGAGTGGATAGGCGAGAGAGCGTTAAGCAACCAGAAGCAAACCATGCAGCATAGTTTAAATAGTATCTGATTTGGTACTAATGACAGCTAAATTATGTTTTATGTTGGTTGCATCGAACGAAAAAACGCATTCCCATTTATTTCTGTCCGATCTATGTCCAACACCGGGAGAACGTAAAAAGAGCGATAGAAACTCTTGTATATTGCTTTATGACAGAAGTCAAGAGCGCAACAAAAACAAAATGCCTATTGTTGTTGCCTACTATCACAACAGCGCCTCCTGCTACAACCATGCCTTTGTGCCATGAGAGAGAACACCTTGTTATACTAATTGATTTGTAATTAAAGACTACGCGACTCATTCATAAATAGTTGTGAGAGGTTTGAGTGACGTTTTTTGTATGAAAAATTGTTTCTCAAACCTCTCATAACTTTTTATGAATAAGAATAAGTACATTTATGTCCAATTTTCAGCTGTGAGATCATGTTGTTGTTGTAATTAATTTTCTAATTAAACACTACTTATTCTTTCGGTCAATAATTAACAAATGATTAATCAGCCGCATTCCATCAGTTAAACAATTGTTAAGTATGCAGCTGTAACTGAAATCAGAGATGGGAAATGTGGCATCAGTTTTGGTACAATTTAAACTCTTTTGGTACAGATGTACAATCAATTGAACAATTTATTTTTAAGCTGTTTACCTCTGAAAGTAGAAATATGCTAGATAGATATTAATAACGAAATGTTGCCCAAACTAAAATAATCCGTAGATTTCAGATAAATACTTTGTCATTCGTTGTTCAAACAAAATAATACGATTCGTTCAAACCCGACAGAAAATTGTAATTTGTATAATTTGATAAAACCAGGTTACTTCTGGTACAATATCTTTGAAATTTCTTGGAAATTTCGAAACAAACAATTTTTTTAAAATAATTTTTCAAAGAATTTTAAAAAATAATTTTTCAATACATTAATATCTCGATAACTAAGCGAGTTATCGCAAATTGTGGTTGATTTTGTTCCTTTATTTTGACTTGTTTTACAACAACATATTTGCGGTCAGATCAATCGCTTAAACTTTAAATAAATCCCGTACATCCGAAATTTAGGGTCCATAACTCTGAAAATAGGGGTAGGCCCCAAGTTTTACGTAAAACAGCGAGTTCTACCAATAAGCCGATAAATAAAATTGTAATCCCATCACTGATTCTCATATTGTGTTTCATCATTTTCCCCTCATTCTGCGCATTTATTAGCGCATAGTGGTATTTTTCCACGAAACAACAAGAAGTATACTTTTTGGAACTTTTTTGCCATTTGCAATTATTTTCGTTTATAATACAAGTATTTGTTAATACAAGCATCGCATGTTTGTTTTGCTTCCTAATTCTGGTTTCTAATCAGCTGTTTTCCTATTTCCTTTTCCGGTATTTGCAATTGTTGCCACCACAATTAACTAACAAGACAATTAAGAACTGAAAAGAGGACTCAATGTTCTCTCCGATGGAATAAACACAAAATATTGAGGACCCAATGGCTACCGCTATTCTTTAAGTCAAAATTTAAATTGTTAACGCCTGATAGCCGTTAGAGATATAAAGGGTGGTCCATGTAAAATTTGCAATTTAATTTTGCTTTAAAAAAATGCTAATAAACATTTTCTCAAAATTATGATTTTATTGGTAAGGCCCATCATTGACATTTATGAATGAAACACAACATCGATCCAATGCTTTACACGACTTGCTTTATAGTCCTCATTCGATCTCCCCAATATTTCAGTACATTTTCGATTGTTTGGGCCTCTATCTTGTGAACGACAGCGTCGATTTCGTGTTTTAAGGTCTCAATGGACTCGTGATAGTTTGCGTATGAGATTTTCGAACACATTGCGCAAAACATCGATCGTTGGCTGTATGGCACGTAGCACCGTGCATTTGAAACCATACGTCGTCCATATCGTCCTCTTAAATTTTTGGTGGCAAGATATCGTTGCGCATGGCACAGTAACGCTCGCCGTTAACGGTAACGGAGTCTCATTGCGCATTTTCGAAGAAAAATGGGCCTATGATAGTGTCATGCCAAAAACTGCACCTAACATTCACACGTTGTGGATGCATCGGCTTCCCCTCGACGACGTGTGGTTTTTCCGAGCCCTAAATGCAGCAATTTTGTTTGTTACCGTAGCCCCCGAGGTGTCAATGAGCTTCATCGGAAAATATGATTTTTCGGTGAAAATGCTCATCTTCATCTTCGCCCATTTAGCGAAGCGAAAACGCATCGGATGGTCACGAGGCTTTAGTTCTTGGACTAACTGGACATTATAAGCCTTCGTACCGAGGTCTTTATGCACAATTCTGCGCAAAGAAGTGAGAGAAATGTTCAATTGCTGTGAACGTTGGCGAGTTGATGTTGATGGCTGTTCGATCACACTTTCAGCTACAATGGCAACATTTTCCACTAAACGCCCTGGACGAGCACGTACACGAGTTCTTTTGTCCAATAAGGATCCGTATTGACGAACTCGCTTCACAAATTGATCCACAAACTGCGTTGATAGCACTCAATTTCTATCGAGTTTATTTAGTAGATTTATTACAGTTTTGATTTTTAATATTTCCCAAGTTTCTTCAATCGTAAAGCGACCCATTTCATAAGTTTATAACCTTTAACTAAATAATCGAACACTTCATTAATGTCAAATTGACCATCTACTTCCACATAACGGGGGGTTAATATTCCATGTATTACATGGCCCACCCTTAGAATATTTTACATAATCTTTTTTGTAGTTTTTGACTGTTATCAAATACTTGGTGGGGAAAAAGTGTTTTGAACACCCCAAAACTATTTCGTGTCTAGCATTAAGATCCCGTGAGCTGGACCGTTTTTCAAAAGGGTATTTCTTTAAGTTTTTAAAGAAATTTGTACTATAGGTAAAGTACAATGATATCCTTGCCCAAAGAAAATATTTGATACCCATTTTGCCCTGTTTAGAACGTAATGCTCGCAACGTATTGCAACCTGACATTTAAATCAGAAAAATATCCATACTAAAAGCTTAAAAATTTTGGTTTTTTGAAGAAAATCCCTGAAAAAGGATCTGTTAGGACATGCTTTGAGATCTTGTGTATTCCGTTGGGCGCGCCATAAAAAACCCCGTCATAGATACTACACGCAAAGAACAAACTCGTTCCTCCCAAACGAAATCTCAGATAACTGAAGTTCGTTTGGTGACTAAAGTGGGGAGAAACGAACTTCTGTTTATCCATACATGTCATTTCGTTTGGGAGAACCGAAAAATGTTTGCAGCACCCGAGTTATGAAAAATATAACCTGAAAAAACATTTGCGAGAAATGAAAAAGTTTCCGCCAGCTGTTACTTCGGTTACAGCAGCCCAGTTGTAGTTGCTCCAAACTAAAAACAACGTTTGCTAGAACTGGAAAACGTTTGCAGTGAACGAGTTATGAAAAATTAGAGCTGAAAAAACGTTTGTCAGTAACGAAAAACGGTTCCATCAAACGTTATTTCGATTACAGCAACCGAGTTTTAACCAAAACTTTTATTTATGGCTTCCATAAGCTCTTTTTTTGTTTAAATTTCCAACTTTTATGATTTTGGATTTACCCATAAAGTTTGTTTTAAAAAAAGTTGGAATTTTTGTTTATTTTTTTACTGTCTACTTACACGTCTGTCTCACCTCGCATTCAAATAACAACTAAAAGCGCAGCAAACTACAACGCATCAGTTGTCCATCCAAGATATCACTTTTATGTGTATGCCAAACGAGTGGATTAGGCTGTGTATACAGTCGACGGAATGAGAGAAATTTACGTTCTTCGTAATCTGTGCTCTCATTAGAAAAATTGCTAATTTCAGTTGTCGCAAACGTTTTTTAAATTTGCAGCAAATGCAATTTTGTACGCGTTTGATGAAAACGATAACTCGTTTGTAACAAGATGATACACATTTGCGATATATGAGTTTATTTGGGAGGACTACGTGAACGATTGCGATTAATAAATTAATACAAATCAATCAAAGTATTGTTGCGGCAACCGAGCAGTAAACTTTTTTCTTTGCGTGTATAAGTAATATTGTATACATTGTCTTTAGTTAAAGTACAAAATTGTTTGAAAAACTAAAAATTTTTATTTTAAATGGTCCATAGGTACATTTTGAGTTGTGAACAAAAGGAAGTTTTTTGTGAGTCGGTCTAATATATATACATATGTATGTATGTATATTACACCGACTCACATTAGGTTTGTTTCTTTACTTTACCGCGGGATCCCGCGGGAACCCAAACGCGTTTCTTTACTCACAAATTGGGCAAATGAGAGATATTTTTTGTTTCTCTTAACGTCAAAATGTGTTTCTCTTTTTACCGAACTTACCCAGACATTTTCTTCGGGTAAGCTTGGGGCAAACTGTCAAACAATCAGCTGTTCGAAAAGTCAACATAAAAACATATGTATTATTTGTGAAAAAAATTAAACAAGTGAACAAATTTATTGAATTTACAATTTTATTAATTTGAAAAGTGATTGCTTTGAGAGTGCCTATTTAAAGAAGATGGAAAGTGCGCAAATGAGCAGTGAAAATGAACATGATATGCAAGGTTTGTTGTCAGGCATACATACTTATGTTTTTTGTTTTGACATTTGTTTTCGGGCTAGAAAAGTGTTTTTTTGCGTTTCTTTACTTTTGGATAATATTGAGTATTTGAGAGAGAATTTTGCTTTTACTCTCTTTTACCCGAACTTTACCCAAAAAGTAAAGAAACAAAGCTATTGTATGGTGGGGAAAAAAAGGTTTTTTGTCCACCCCTCAAAATGTACCTTGGTTTGTTTTCTGATGATTCTCAAAACATTTTGTTTCTATCATTAAGATCCCGCGAGCTGGACCGTTTTTAAAAAGGGTACTTTTTTAAGTACCCTTGGACTTTAGCTAAAGTCAATTGATACAAATCGCATCAGAATATTTCTGTTGAATTTCAAAGACAAACTATTGATGCTGAAATAAAAAGAAAATGCTGAACCAAAATTTTTGGGTTGAATCAGAGGGTTTCTATGGCACAGCTGATCGAAAAGGTACTAGGGAATGAATGAGAGACCAAAGAAGACATAGAGATTATAGACCATGCAACAAACTAAGTTTAAATAGAGTTTGGTTGATACTAACGACAGCTAAATTATGTTTATGTTTTTTCCATCGAACGAAAATATGCATTCCCTTTGATTTCTGTCCGTATTATGTCCAACGAAAGAGTAAATTACAATAGCAATTCGAACTCGAACCTTGTCATCATCAAGGAGAGGGATAGCGACTTTTGTCTATTTCTGTATGGTTGAATGACCAAAACTTGTATTTTTGAAAAATGATTAGTTTTTTATCGAAAACTTAAATAACTCAGTCAATTACCAACGGATTTTTAAAAACTAAGTTGCCTTTTACTCCCTAAAATGTATTTTTTAATAAATGCAAATGTTACACCGTTTCCTTATAACATAATGGGTAAAAATATCGAAAATTTGGAAAAAATTGGCGAAAAAAAAAATTTTAAAAAATTGTTTTCTTGGACAGATTTCTTAAGTGTTCTTTAAAAACGTACACACATATATATCGTCTAGGTTCCTTCTTTCCAACTCCTTTGAGAAACTGAAAATCGGTTGATAAGTAACTAAGTTACAGCGTTATCACCGTAAAAGGTACGAACACCTGGGTTTTTACCCGTAAGTCAAGATGTTAGGGCTGTTTGGGAAATTCCACAAATCGATTCGTGTTTTACTCGACAATACCTACCAGAAAAATTGTATCACTTCCCAGATATTTCTCTACTTCATTCTTTTTTGTGTTTTTTTCATCATCATTGCCCTTTAAATCAATACTCGAAACTTCCCTCGCAGCCCTCGTAAACTATCGCAACGATAATGAGGAAAATAAGTAATGTGGTTGACACCAAACCAACAATCTAATCAAAATCTTTGTTACTACTACATACACATACTAACTAATATTTTTCTATGATATTTTTCAATTTGCGTGTAGTAAATTATACACCAACAACAACAGCAAACATATGTACTAGTTATAAGGAGAGTGCGATATCAACCAAAAAACTCGAGGGAGAATCTATTGTGTACCCGCTTTTCGTTGCCATTTCTCATTTGTAGCCAAAAACCGACAAGTGAGAAACGACAACAAACATTTATTTAATACGAGAATTTACATTTCTAGTATTCCCTACCAATACGTTTCTTTATACTCAGCGACTCTGGGCAATGTTCAGTATTACTTTGTGAATCCGATATAAAAGCAGATTATTCTTTGTCCCAACAAAAAGAAAGAAAAAAAAATACTCGAATAAAAAACAAAAATCTCCCAATAACCAAATTGGGAAAAGTGTGTGGTGAATTTGTGATCAAAACGTTGAAGGTGCAAACAAAAAAACACTTAAACATAATTACAGTTGATGTAAATGCAAGGGACAAATTACAAAATGTTTCGGAAATAATTTTTCATTACAGTACGGTGTTGGATTATGCAACTGCTTTAGGAAAATATAAGAGCCGCATTCGTTTGTTTGTTTTGATAGTGAAGTATTAAACACGAACACGACAGACAAACGCACAGAATGACAGCAACAACAGCAATCAATAAAAAATTTTAACAAAATAAAATTGTCGTCGCCGTGTGTTGACAGTCATAAGCCGCCGTAATTTTGTGTTTCAGAAAATACCGAAATTGTGCAAAAAAGCCAAAAACAAACAATTATTTGTTGTTTTCAATCGGACGTAGAATAAAGAAGAAGCATTTATCTGGTCATCTTTTGTGTTTTCTCTTGCCAAATTTGCTAAATTTAACAAGAATAGATGATAAAATTTAATAAAATTTCGTAAAAATCATCGTTTAATGCGTTGTATTCAATAATGATGATGATGACAGTGATTCATAATGTATGTTTCCACTGTTGTTTTCCGTCTTGTTTGTTTACGCCAGAGATGGGAGATAGATATCAGCTAGCTGATAAACAAAATGACATTTATGTATTTTAACGCAGAACACACAATTACGCCCACCTCTTATTTGTGTAAACGCCCAATAGGGTCAAAAAATGCATGTGTCTATTAGATTAAATTAAAAAATTAATCTTTTGTTTTTAAAATTCATTTATGTACATTAGACCGACTCACATTGTATGGTGGGGAAAAAGTGTTTTTTGTCCACCCCCCAAAATGTACCTTAGTTTGTTTTCTGATGGTTCCCAAAATATTTTGTGTCTAGCTTTAAGATCCAGGGAGCTGGACCGTTTTTAAAAATAGTATTTTTGACGTAGAATACGTCTTACCTTACGGTATGAGGAGTCATGTCAGGTTTTTATTGTTGTAATCTTTATTTCATTGAATTTGAGGAAACGGCTAGATGAATTTTTTTAAAATTTTTTTTGTAGGTAAATGAAGATGTTATCTTTCGTTTGATATACATTTCATATTGGTTGATATATTTCTAGTATTTTAATTTCTCAAATGAAAATTGTTTAAACACATACACTCAAACATATGTGTGGTGTTTGGTTGAGTGTTTTTGGTTGCTCAACATTGCTTAGGAACATGTATCTAGTAAAAAGTGAAACGAACAGCAAGCTAATGTTGCTTGGCAACATGTATCTAGTAAAAAGTGAAACAAACAGTAAGCTAACGTAATAAAGCTTTTTTGCGAAAGCTTCAATAAAGCTGTTGTAACATTAATTTTGAATTGTAAAGCGTAAAGCTTTCACACAACGCTCGAATGCTAATGCGAAGACTCGATAAGGTAAACCTTTTTTAATATTAGGGCGGCCCTCTCAACATTCGCAGAACTTATTTCAATAAAAATATTAATTAAAATACATAAATTAAATTAAGTTTAAAAAAATTGAACATAATATTTTTTTTAAACGGACTTGAATCAAATGCCGTTGGTAAATATAAAAATTACAGCAGACAGTTGTCCGAGGCCTTCGGCCACGGACTGTCCCTGCAGGCTGTGTCAGAGACACGGCCATTAAGTTTAACGTAGAATACGCCATCCGATAAGACAAAAAACATATATAACAACAAATGATAAATAATATAAGCAAATGAATTTATTGTTGTATATGTTTTCTGTCTTATCGGATGGCGTATTCTACGTTAAACTTAATGGCCGTGTCTCTGACACAGCCTGCAGGGACAGTCCGTGGCCGAAGGCCTCGGACAACTGTCTGCTGTAATTTTTTTTAGTTTTTCAAAGAAATTTGTACTTGAGCTCAAGACAATGTAAACAATATTAGTATCATATGAAAGGATTTTTTATGGCGCGTATATAAAACATGTCCTGACATATCCTTTTTTCAGGGATACTCTGCAAAAATACGAATTTTTAAGTTTATAGAACGGAGAATTTTCTGATTTAAATGTCGGATTGAAGTTATTTAGAAATTTGGTCCAGATCACCTCGGAAAATGTACTACAAAATAAAAACAGTATATCTGTGCAACAACGATGTCCTTGTCAAAAGAAACGATTTGATACCCATTTTGCCCTGTTCAGAACATACTTTTCCCACCGCATTGAATTTTTGATAAAAAGCGAATTAGTGCGAATTTCGGAAAAATGTCCCTACTAACAACTTCAAAATTACTTAAAAGGACATGTTTGGACATGCTTTTCATACCGTTGGATGCGTCTTTAAAATTCCTTTCATGTGATACTAATATTTCATGTGATACACATATTGCCTTTAGTTAAATTCCAAAAGTCTATGAAAAACTAAAAAAAAACCTTTCTTAAAAACGGTCCAGCGCACTGGATCTTAATCCTAGGCACGCCATTTTGTGGGAATCATCATTAAACAAGCCAAGGTACTTTTTAATGGGGTGGATCAAATAAACTTTTTTTTTTGGTGAGACGGCCTAATGTCCATTAGACCGACCACCAAAAAAAGATCCGGTTGTTCACCCCTCAAAATGTATGTACCTTGGTTTGTTTTATGATGATTCCCAAAACATTTCGTGTCGAGCATTAAGATCCCGTGAACTGTACCAGTTTTAAAAAAGGTATTTTTTAAGTTTTTCAATGAATTTTGTACTGTAACTAAAGTCAATGTACTTATATAATATTAGTATCCTATGAAATAAGTTAGCTACAGATTGGAAAATGTATTAAGAAATAAAATAAAAATTATTTTATACAACGATTATAAAATGAAGAGATTTGATACCAATTTTGCCTTGTGTTTGTTTAGTTCGGCTTGAGGTCAGAAGATGAAAACACCAGCGGATTTGACTGCACTGAAAGAAAAACGCTTCATAGCATCAATGAATGGGTTACATTAATGGGTTTACATTGATGCAATTAAAAGTTTCTTTGATGCTATGGAATGTTACATTACTTCAATGAACTCCTTCATTGCTGCAGTTTTTGAATTTGTGGACCGTCATTAATGCTAAGAAACCTTTTACATTGATGGAATGAAGTATGTTTTTTATGTAAATATGGGAAATTATAGAGAAAAATTTAAGACATTTTATCGACGTTGTAAAGTAGAATCTATTAAATATGCCATCCTTTACATTACACACATTTTATTGAATTTTAAAATATTTTTTCTAAAAAGGCAATAATGAAACATCTTTCTTTCGATTCATTAATTTGGTTAAAGGATAATATGTATGTAGGTACGCTTTGTATAAATGTATGTAGTAGTTATGTATGTATGTATGTACAGTAGTTGTGACACAATATAAATTGCATTATATATGTATGTACATATGTAATTACACCTAATCATAAAGAATGTGAAATTCATAGCATCCCCTAATAGCATTGTTACATACATATTTTATATTTCTTATGCCTATCTTATCAGAATCATCGATCGGCTTGTATACCAATGACATTTTGTGAAGCCGGTTCATACCATCAATGAAACTTGTTCATACTATCAATGAAACCTATTCATAACAACAATGAAACTTGTTCATACCATCAATGAAACATGTTCATACCGTCAATGAAACGTGCTATACCATCAATTAAATATGTTCATACAATCAATGAAACATATTCAGACCTTCAATGAAAAATGTTCATACCATCAATGAAACATGTTCATTGCATTAATGAACCATGCTCATAACATCAATGAAACATGTACACAGCATCAATGTAACATGTTCGTTACATCAATGCCAATATTTTATTACATCAATGAAACGATTTATAATATCAATGTAACATATTTCTTTAATACAATGATAATGTTTCATTCCGGTTAGAAAGTTTACATTAATTTCAATTCTATGAAACATTTTTCGTTTAATGTAACATTGTTCATAGCATTAATGAAGACCAACATTGGCTCAAAAACAATGACACTTTTCATTGATGCAATGTAAGACTTCATTAATGCTATGAAAGTTTTTCTTTCAGTGTGTTTTCAAGATTCACCAGATGTTCCCAATATTTCGATTAGCGTCGCTAATCATCCGCTTACACTGCTTATTTCGTATGGAGAGCTAAGCGATATTAAGCGGCACTTGAAGTTACCGCTTCCATTTCAGTTCTAAGCAGGCGTAAAGTTACCAGTCTGAAAAATATCAGAAAACCAGTGCTGGATATCGCTATTGTGAGTTTCAAGATAACGAGGCAAATATAAACAGTTGCAAAAGTAACTAGAAATCATGCGTTAGAGCAAGGTTATTATATATACTTCCGGTTGAAATATGAACAAAGTTGCCAGTATGAAAAACGAAGAAAAACAGTGTTGGATATCTTTATTGTGAGTTTAAAAACCAAGAGAAGAATGTACACATATGCAAGAATAACTACAAACAATGCGTTAGAGCAAGATGATTATATATATTACAATAAATGACCGCTAGTTTTGCGTTTTGATTACTAGCAAGCAATCGATAAACGCTAGCTTGTAACGAAAACACACCTAATAATCATATGTACTATAAATCATACAAAAGAAGAACATAGTCCCACTTATGCCCAATTTTTGATTGGTTATTTAAATAAGTAATCAGTTGATTTTGATTTATGTTTGATCTGGCTTTAAATACGAAGAGTTTTTCAGTGCTTTGTCAAATAATCTTACTACCATGTGGCAACAGTGGCAAATGCTACGAAAAATAACCGGTATTCATACATTTATCGCCTAATCGTTACAATGCATCGAACTGACGACATTTGCAAAACAAAAGTGAAATTAGAGAATATTTGAGCAGAAGTAAAGTTCTAACTGCACTACGAGTTAAATGGTACGTTTTTATTGTTATTTCAACTAGGATGGTGATTATAATTATATACATTATAATTATATACAAAAATTAAAGAAGCTTTGTGTTTGTTCTTCTTGTTGTTTTCTGTCAAAATCATATGGTCACTTGATCTTAGTTTAAATGGCCAACTTTGGCTGTTTAAACAGCATTCAACTATTAACCCAAAAAATGAATTGAGAGTTTAAATTATGTTTGATCATTGATTAAAGATGATGTTCCACTCAAAAATTAGTCCTTAGTCTGCATGCTCCCCCCAACCAAAGTTCTCTCTCCTGTGTCGGTTCATCGTGTGCCGATATATTTGAGCGCATCGGTCAATATCGTTCCCGTAATTGAGTCTTTTCCCTGAGGGAACGTCAATTATGTGCAGCATTTCGACAGTGAATCGTCGGGAGTACTCGTTCCCCTCCGCTAAAATTTCAACGCCATCAAAGTCGGGGGTATGGCAGTGGGCTGTCAATGCCCCTCCCTGTTCCCTAGGCTCATTCGTAGCCCTTAAATTCGATTCGGGGAGACGATAGTCCAGTCTTCAGTCTTGTCATCGTAGGGCCAACGTACACCTTTCGGCATACGTCAGTCGCGCCACCCTTGCACCCTACCCCATGTACACCATTATATTCGTCCCTTTCCGCCACCTTAGACTTCGGTCGGCCGAATAATCTGCTCAGGGTATTGTGCGATTCTACTTACAATGCCAACTCATATGAACCATTGTCATAGATATCGGAATGCCCTAGTCGCCCGGAATATCCAGATTAGAGTGTCCAAAACCGAAACCGGGGAAACCGGTAAACCGTTTTTTTGCTACTAACCGTGTGGCGGTTTTTTAAAAAACGTGATTTTCGAACAAACCAGAAACCGGTTATTTGATGTCGATTAACCGGTTAATCGGATTTTACTTAATTTGTGTTAAAATCCTTAATAGAAATAATAATATGATTTCCGAATTGTAGTGAAATTTTGGAATTTAGAAACATGATTTCCATTTTGAAATATGATCTAAATGCCATATCCAAACGATTGTTTTTTCAAAATTATTTTATGATTTGAATTAGAATTAATTAAAAATGAATTAAGAATTAATTAAGCTTTTCAAACATTTTTTTTTATCAAATTTCAAAATTAAAATTTTTTAATAACTAACTTTCAAATTTGAAAATGATTTTCGATTTTAAATCAGTTAAATGTGAATTTGAATAAAGCTTTTATATTAAACACGCATTCCAAATTGGAATATGATATATATTTTTTAAAATGTGATGATTTATTCGACCTTTCGTATTATATTTAAAATTAAAATGTTCGAGCGTTAGGTCTATTTTAAATTATTTTATTCTTCAATACTTCCTACCCAGTGGGTAGCATCCTTAGGAAAATAACCACAATTATTAATTAAAAATTGCATTTTAATTTTGAATTTCATTACTTTTTTTCATTTAATTTTTAATTAATTAATAATTGTGTTATTGTAAGTTCTTCATGTGTAATTTAATTTAAAGCAAAAAAAATCCGGTTTCTTTAAAAATTAATTTTTCGAACAAACCGGAAACCGGTTTCTAAAAAATGACGGTTGTTTGGACACTCTAATACAGATAAATATGTCAGCGATCCTAGCCTTGTTTAGAACGTAATGTTCCCACCGTATTGAGTTTTTGTTAAAACGCAAACTAGTGCAAACTGAGACATGTACATACGTACTTAAATCGACTAAAGATTAAAATATGTCAATCTGGCATGTAAATCAGAAAAATCTCTGTACTAAAAACTTTTTTTTAGGATATCCCTAAAAAGGGATGTGTCGAACATATCTTATAAACCATTGGACGCAACTTTAAAAAACCCTTTCGTATGAGTCTTTGAAAAACTACAAAAAATACCGTTTTAAAAACGGTTCAGCTCACGAGATCTTAATGCTAGACACGATATATTTTGGGAATCATGACGAAATAAACTAAGGTACTTTATGAGGGGTGGGCAAAAAACACTTTATCCCACACCATACAATGTGAGTCGGTCTAATGTACATATATACTTCTTCAACTATCGCTAAAATGTAAAAATAAAAATTCGCTACCTAGCAGTATTTCGTTACGAATTTTACTCAATCATAAGGTTATAACTATGCTCATATATGTACATATACTATATTCCAGCCATAATGAATATTGATAGCCTGTTTCTCGATGTCGAATGAAAACATAAGCGAACGAAAGACAGTCACTCGAATTCGATTCAATTTGGGTTTCTCTATCTCTTAAGTATTCGTTCTTGTACACTTGCGTCTGTCAATTTGTATGTGTTACGTAATTACGCTTTTATGAATTGCCAGATCGACATTTTTCATTTGATTACAATTTCCTTAAAAAATACTACTTTATTATATAGGCTTGAATACAACCCTGCCGATCTATTGATACCGATTGTCAGTGGAAAGCAAAGCAAAACAAACAAGACAAAGTAAATAAACAAAAGTAATCTAACAAATTGAAAAAAATTAAAACCAAATGTTCCCCCATTCCTCCTCCACCGAAAATTTTCTGGTTCCGACAACCGGCACTCCGCTGGTAAACTCTGGGTTTTGGGGTTATTTTTCCATATGGTGAACTAGTGCCTGCAGCTGCTGCATCGTTGACTTTTCATTTCATTTTTTTTTCATTTTTTCCATTCATTTTAATTTGAAAATTTGTATTTGATTTCCTTTACTTTTTATATTTCTTTGCCACTCGAAAACTAAACAGCAAGTGACTGAATTTGACACTTCCATTCGAAATAGAGAAACCCAATTTTGTATGAAAACCTTTACGTATTCGAAATTTTCTTTCGACTTGTCGTTCGAGTCGTCGTTCGCATAAAGTTGAATTAGTGAAACCCAAATCAGATTTATTTCGCTTACAAACGTTGCGAATGCATTCTTTCGACATCGAGAAACAGGCTATGAATCTCAATATAAATCTTAACTGTTCACTTATATAATGTACCTTTAGTTGACGTCAAAACATTTTGACAACTAGGGATTTGTTTTCAAACAAATTTTTTTTTACACCTGGTAAATCGTTGTATAATAAGGCCCAAAATCCGATCAAGGTTTTAGGTACAAATTTGATTGTTCTTTAAACATCTATTTCGTTGGCATTTAAACTGAAATCCAGTGACCATTTGATTTTGACAGAAACCGAAAAGTGGAACAAGAAAAAAGTTTCTTTAATTATTAATGTTAAAAATAAAAAATATAGAATCTCACTCATAGTACAGTTAGCACTGAATTTTTGCTCAAATATTAGTGGTATTCATGCAAACAAGAAACTAGAACTAGAACTAGAACCTAGAACTTTTGCTCAGCGTAATTTTGCCCCGAAGCGTTTCATGAGGCACCAAATAAAGTTGTGCGCTGGTGTGCGCGGCTCTTGTACATGATAACGTGGGCTCGATCCCTGCTCAGACCACCTTACATTTCTTTCTACGACGGTCACCTCGCTTAGTGATGGCGACACTATCGACACTACCGTTCGGAACTGGTGTAAAACTGTAGTTCCCAATCGGTGAGTGTAAAAGTAGAAAGCGCACATCTCACTGATTGTGAGAAGCTCTCCCCAATCCCTTCATGGGATGTTAAGGGACACCATTTTTTTTAGTTGCATTAGAAATTCCGTGGTTAAGAATAATGGATAATGAAAAATACTATGTACACAAAATATGAAAAATTTAATAAAATTTTTTTACTTGATACAAAGTCTATGCTATAAATTGCATCTTGATTGAAATTTATTGACAAACAAAAAGTAACAAAATCAAATTTGACAGTGTACCCACGGAAAATATGAAAAAATCAGAAATCAGCTTGGCTGACACGATTACCTGATAGATAATTTTATCATGTGGCTGAAACTTAAAACAATGTTGCCAACATAAAGTGCAATACCTCTAAAAATACGCCCCCGTTAAAAGTACCGGGCGGAATAGTACTGACGGAAATCTACTTTTCGTACAAATGAAATACAGAACATTAGCAATAATTTACTCATTGTTGCAGTGGTTTCAGGACAATTACATTTTTCTTACAATGTCGCCTGAAAGTCATTCTGAAAAGGCAAGACCAAATATTTGTGTATATTAGTATGAAGTAAAATAAACATATACGATACTAGTATATGCAATTGCAAAATAAAATTATAGTTTTTTGATTTGTTTTGTCACCATTTAAAATAGTCTACTTATTATTTGCACAATAATTAGCACACACACACAAAAAAAAACTATGGTACGTTACAGATTTGTTGTGCAAATCTCTCCCACTATCAGTGGGATATTTTGCAAATAGAAATAGGTGAGTGCCGCCACAGTATGTGATGACATTGAGTTTCAAATTAGTTCATAGTCAATATAAGTTTCTTATTAATTATTCGAGTAATTGTGTGAGGCACTTGAAATATCTTCACACTCTGCTCTTAATTTGTTTTTTTCCCAGTCACAAACCGCAGATATATACATAGATTTATAATTTAGGCCAAATCAATTGAGATAATTTGCAAGATCTAAATGATATAATGCAATAGGTGCTATAGGGTGGTACTTTTGAAGACAAGATTAAGAAAAAAATCGAGTTTTTTATTTCAAAATACCTCAAGCGGATAAGTAAGTTTAAATTTAAATAAAAACTCAAACTGAAACTCAAATGAACAACCAGCTTTGAATTGCCATCCTGAAAAAAAGCTGTAAAATAGAGTTTCCGGTTCGTCATCATCATCGCCACAACTTCGACGTTTTCCACTTTAGCCTTTTGCAGACGACGTACTAAGTCGGCTTTATCAATGGCTGTAACCAATATTGGTGGCATAATGACCTTAAACTTTTCGCTTTGATATTATCAATGGCCTGTTCCGAGATTTAAACCTTCGGCCTTCTTGGTACCACATAACTGAAATGGAAATAGTTGATTGATTATGCTACCATTCAGTGTATTGGCAGCTCCTCAGTGCTCAATTCTAAACCATTATTTAAGGAAGCCTTTACAGCATCAATGCCCTCAAAACCATAGCAGGATCATTCTATATCTGAACGTATCTTTACAGTGGGTGATATCAACTTGCGATTCATAATGATCAATAGCACTTCCTTAGTCTTCTCATCGAAATCGTACACGTCAAAAACCGGTTTCTTGCACGGTCTGTTTGAAGATATCATATGCAGCCAACTTACTATTATATTTCTTCTCAAAATGCCAGGCCGTCTTCTGGTAAAGCTCCTCCAACTATGCGCTGGGCTCGTAAATTAATTGATCACAAGACGCAACTGTAGATCGACCGCTTTTGCAAAACGTTCTGTGTACTATTCCGCATTTGACACGACGTTTTGACAAAACCAATCCAACCTTTCTCTTTGTCCACACGTATGACGACGACCGGCTCGGGTTTGCCCACTCTGATCAGTTTGTTAATGTAAAGTATAAGACGTCTGGACCACTAAGAGAGCAAAATCATACCCCCGATATTGTTGTATTCCAACAAATGCACATAGGCGCCCATTTCGGCAATGGAAAGTACATTAACCACAACGACATCCTCCGCTTCCGGATATTTTTGTTTTCCCCACATAACACACAACTCAACAATTTGGCAAAATTACCGGACACGGGGCGATGGTAAATAAAACCGAAATTACAGAAAAATATGAGAAGACGAAATCTGCGTCCACAAATGTCCATCCACAAAATTAATGACACCATTAAATTTGTGAGAAAAATATCTTTAATTCGAATGTCCACAGTTGTCTGTTTATAGCCGTCCCAAAATGGGTCAGTTTTTCGGACCCTGAAGGTTACATACGTCAGCCCCAACAAAAAAAAATATATTTTTCGTCTTCTCATATTTTTCTCCTATTTCGCCGGGGGTTTTTTTGACCATCGGTCCGTGTCCGGTAATTCAGCCCAACAATTTTTAAAAACAAACACAGTCCAGAAGTTGTAGTTGTTTATTTGCATTTGGCAAATCAGATGTCGTAAAAACATATATTCATACGATTTCAGTGTCGAATACCGGCACTTAAACCACTTGAAAATGTATTTTACAATATGGCAGCATTGTTCGTGGACAATCAAGCGATTTTTAGGGGCCCTCCATAAAAATTCGACGCAAAATATGTTTAGCGGGAAATAAAAGAAAGCTTAATTCTTCAGTCAATTCAAAACAAAGTGCCCTGCTTAAACTGTCATGAATTGGCCAGATCTGGCAACGCTTTTATCAATTGTGATGAATTTGGTTTGCTATTTGATCATGCATATAGACTAACGGCAGAACACCGCTTGCAAATTGTGCAAATTTATTTCGAAAATCATGATGGTTCAGTTCGGGAATGTTACCGTGCGCTATGCCCATTTTACGGTCGACATAATCGTCCATCCGAGCGACATATGTGTAATACGGCATTTACACCAAACAAGATTAGCGCATGTCGGAGGTTATCTCCGTTAACTCATTCTAACCCAGAAGAATACTCATACAATTTTAATTTGTAAAAACTAAGTTTAATTTTTAACCTTATTGTAAACTGGGTACAATTTGACCCAACTCTGCTAATTATTAACAAAAATAATGTACAAGTAGAGAAGATAACACCACCGCAATGTGGCAACCCTCGTAGAAGAGAACCAAAAAGTTGACTTGATTCACTCAAACGCATTTCTCTGTCGCGTCATTACTTGATTATTTCATACTTTTTACATACTTTATGTAATTTTATATAAATATGGTTGGAATTTCTATAGTTAGGTACTGTAATATCATCAGAAAACTGCTTGAGTATTGAAATAATCAGCGAAGAGAGTAAGACAGAGAGCAGAGAAACGAGGCGCTTCACTCGTTTTTTGTTCTCTTCTACGAGGGTGGGTTTTTATTCTCTACTTGTACATTCTCTTTGTTATGAAACAAATGCAACCATAATAAGAACCTACACGAAAAATCAACTGTTTGACAAACGGAAGCCGATTGGAAATTCTCCGACGCGTCGCCGCTAAGAAAAAATTTTTTGAAGCTAAGGCCGCCGCCGACGTTGTTGGCTGGCAGCGATTTAAAATGTGTGCCGAGTTGACAGACTGGCCCGATTTGACCGATTGATCCAATTTTAAATTTTTCAAAAAAATTTATTTCAAAAAATCCCAAATTTTTATAAAACTTGCAAACGAACTTGCAACTATAAAACTTGTCTCGGTACGAAGTTGCTCTAAACTGGTCTAACACAAAGTTGCCACCTGAAATGTTAATTTAATCTCAAATTGGGTGGCGTAAACGGCAAGGATTAGAGAAGGTTATCGATAGCCTGGCCGCGATAAACTGAGGTCTAAATGCGACACACGCAAAATTGCCGCATTTGGAGTGAAGAGAATCCACGAGAGATTCACGAGTCACCGTTACATCCACAAAAACTCACTGTTTGGTGCTCTTTCGTTGGTTCTTAGTTCTCTAATACTGAACAGCGAGATTGTCGATTATTTCGCGCCCCAAATTGAATGGAATAATGTTTGCTGAAGATATGTACTTCCAACAAACGACTTATTCCGCGTCAAACAAACAACTATTTGGTGAACGAGTAATTTCTCGAAATGGTCCAGCCAATCGGCCACCGAGATCGTGCAATTTAACGCCTCTAGATTATTTTCTATGGGATTACAAGAAGTCATTGGTTGATGCGAACAACCCGCAAAACTTTGGACGCCTTGGAAGACAACATTGTACGAACCAGTGACGAGATATGGCCCATTGCTTGAAAAGTGTTTGAAAATTAGACGCCAAAAACAAAATATACAAAAGGCGGAATTATCGAAGTAAAAGCCAAGTAGGTTCCTAAACGAAGTTAAATTTTGCAAATGGGATAGAAGTAGGGGGAAAGAGATTAATATTTGACTAAAACTTGCTGATGTAAGAAGTGGGGAATACACTTGCCGGAAGCTTATTCCACATACGGACTGTTCGGCTGAGGAACGAATTGTTTCTGTAATGCGCAGTTTGATCCAATGGCCAGGAAACAGAAAGGGGATGAGTTCCACTTGAAAACCGCGTCGTACGGTTAAATACCCTAACTTCTGGAATGAGGCCATGTAACTCGGAGGAACACTTTCCATGGAAATACCTATAAAATACCGAGACACAGCTAACATTTCGTCGATGCTCCAAGGAGGCAACAGTACTGGATACACTGCTGTCGCCTATCAGCTTCAACGCTATCTTTTGCACGCGGTCTCGAAGCTCCAAGGTGGACGCTGGAGCCCCAGCACAAATATGATAGTTGAATTCCATTTTTGGCCGAATATACGTGGTGTATATATAGAGGAGATCGGGTTGGGTGAAAAATCTTTTACACCGCTTTAAAAAGCCCAGCCACTTGAATGCTTCTTTCGATACGTTGAAAATGTGCTTTTTCCAACGAGTCACATTGTATCTTCATGCCCAGAACATCAAGAGCTTCCGATTCACCAACATCTAAACCACCCATTGAAATCATTGAAGATCTGTTTTTTATTCCCTGCTACACTAATTTTTCGACCACTTTGTATGGGGAGCTAAGTAATACTAAGCGGCTGTCCATACAAAGTCGTCGAAAAATTAGTTTAGCGGGAAATAAAAAAATAATCTTAATATCAATTAAAACTATTTTCTTTCAAATCTTTAAAAGAAAATTGAGATTTATGTGGTATTGTCATTGTATAAAACATAGATAGAGAAATATGGACGTTGGATGTTGGAAGGCATAGTTTCAATAATACCAGATGGATGCATTAGTACAAAGCATCCAACCAATGGTGTTTCGGGTTTGTGTGGTAAAATAGTTGTGTTTACTACAACACAAATGTATGCCAACAAAAAAAGTCAATAAAAAAGTGTGAAATGCATTCGAATTGCACAGTTCTCTACCAAAACGACATGAAAAAGATAAGTACACCGTTCTTGTAACTCTACCTGGTGTAAGCCAATTTGCGTCTCCTTGGCATCTACCCATAAGGTAAGATATACAGAGAGAACATGTGTGTTTCAGTTCCATTAAATTTTCGTCGAAAGTGACGACATTTTTGATACTGCCTTTAATGCCAGAATTAGGACGTAATACAAATTAAAATTAATGAAAAGTGTGGTGTTTTTCAAATTTTTTTCAATTCGCCTATCGCTCATTCTCTTTCACATTCTCTCCTGTATCAAATTTGCAGCTAGGGGGTCAATCAGCTGTGGCATCGAAACCCCCTGCATCTACATAACGACGAATAGTGTGGAATGAAATAGGAGCGAATAAGTTTGTCTATGTATGTTTTACTTTATGGGTGTTGCTTTTGTTTGTCAAACTAGTCAAAATGGTAAAATTCCAGTCAATTATCAAAAAATGGTTTTCGTACAAAATAAGTTTGGCGTAACATTTAGTTAATTTTGTCCATGGTAGAATAAGTAAGGTAATCTCGTTAGAACAGCTTATTTAAATTTTACATTTTTTCACTAACCGGAGAAAACATGATCTCTTACAGTCTTAAAGGAAATTACAACTTTAAACATAACGAGGATCTAAAACAACTACATACATTTGAAACATATGGTACGGCCAAACCAAAACAGAACGAGACAACTACAATTAGAATAGTTCGTTCTATAAATAGAACTTTCAAAACTTCTGCATCAGTGCGTGTAAGTAGGAAAGCAATGTTTAAGTAGCGACAACAATCACTCTGCACACAATCGATAAATGTCTTCGGTTAGTGAGTTGTGTAAATACACACCGCAGTGGCTTAACGGGCTAGACGCTGCTGAAGATGATGCTTCACAAACAAAATTCACATGTATAAATATTTTCTCTTGGGCCTTTTTTGACCAACTCCTGAAGATGATGCTTCACAAAGTCAAATTCACATGTATAAATATTTTCTCTTGGGCCTTTTTTGACCAACTCCTGAGGCATTCAATAATAATTTAAAATTGTAACATAAGTGAATACATTTAGGACCTCGATATAGCATTTGTTGCATTTCTCATTATTCTTAATTTTTTTCTGCGATCCTTATCTGAAATAACCACAAAGAAATAATTGTGCAATAGGGTTTAATCAATAGGAAAAATCTGCGGTTTCAACTAAATTATTGCTTCTGTGAGAACCTCATAAATATATAAACAATATTTTTGTAAATAGTACAGGTAACTATCGCATAACGTGCAGTTTAGGCTTACGAATTTGTTCCGTATAGTCTCGTATCTGATATGGTATCACCAGCGGAACTTCAGTCTGTGGTCGCAAAAAACGTTATATACCGCATGTAATAACTGCAGATACATACCTAGAAGCGGAGGGATATAAGAGTGGTGTTTATTTCCAAACCGGAAAGGTCTCGCGCACAGTTTCTAGAGACTTTAGGCCTATAAGCCTACTAAATATTGCTATCTGGTGCGCAGCAAGGTAGATCTACCGAGACAGCACTGCGCGAAATAGGGATTTGGTAGTCTTTCTTTTAATTGACTGTGCGTTCAATAATATCACTCCTAATACGATAGAATTTGCGCTATCGACCATTCAGATACACTTGGATCTGATGGGGTTTGTATACGAAATGCTAACCCACAGACGTGTCACTCCCAAAATGGTCACCTCGAACTCTACCAGGTATGTTAACCGAAGCACACCTCAAGGAGGGGGTTTTTCTCTACTTCTATATAACCTTGCGCTGAATGAAATTCTGGTCACTCTCGAAAATGCGGGTCCGAAAATTATTACGGATTTTGAGCAGGTGAAAGTGGAATAGGTGTAAACCTGGCCAAATCCGAGCTGGTCCTTTTTACCCCAATGTATAAAATACCTACTTTGGAAACTATCCCGTTGAATGGTGCTGAATTAAACTTGCAGAGAGCGCCAAATACCAGAGTGTTATTTTTGAGAGCAAGCTTAATTTCATACCTACCATATGTAGTGGGAAGAGCGAAGAAGACGACGATAGCCCTATACACCTCCAAGAGGGTTATAGGTTGAAAATGGGGACTGTCTCCAAGGAGGCGATTGAACCGATAATGTGTTTGAGAAACCCTGCTATTGTGCACTACTGACTAGGGTTCCGAGAATGCGAGGATGTGCATCACGGGTGTTATGCGCACCACACCCACTAATGGACAGAATACATTGTTATATTTGTTGCCGGAGGACATTATAGGTCTACGTCCGTCATCGGGTTAAGGAAATTCTTACAATGGGGCTTGGTCGGAGACGGTCATGGAACAGTCCTGCAAGGTACTCCCAAAATTATTGCTTCTGTTGTCTAGTCGGAAATATCACATTATAATACCAGGAGCAAAAGAGTTCCTGGTATAGAGGAACATGTACATTTCTATACGGATGGACCGAACATGAATGGTCAGGTAGGATATGGGTTCTACTCTGGGAACTAGCGATGCCAATTTCTTGTATACACACTAATTATTGACTGAGGGATAGTACTCTTATAGTCATTGGCTTCAATGTTTTATCTGATATACAGGCGATAATCAAGACCCTGGAATCCTGCTCGAAGCCGGAAGGAGGACGTCTACTATGGGCTCCTACATATTTCCTGACATGGGAGAATAATCTCACGTAGACGTAGATAAGATCTCGAGCTTCTTGGATCAAACTAAATGGTTCACCGGTCAGGCTAACGCTTAATCTCCTTATTCCGTAGCACCACAATGGAATACTAAGTCTAAGTGAGTCCTTCATAGACTGCCACTAACACATAACCTAACTTAATCTATACCCTAGGATCAGTGTTCCTGAACTAACCATCTGGCCAGGACTTCCGCAGATCTCTTAGCAAAATGGCCCAGCAGTGTGATATTCACCTTATTTGGGTGCTAGGACATTGAGATATTCGAAGGGTATCTGCAGAGATGATGAGGTGACCAAACTAGGGACTACCTTACAGGTTCCTCACGAACTGCAACGTGTTCGGAGAATGTCCTGCAAGAACGCTCATATATGATAATGCAGAAGAGGAGGACGAACCGCACATCTTGTGTACGTATCCAGCCGATAGTCGAAGCAGGATATCCATGAACACTTTGTCTCTAGCCAGGCCCAAGGTATCAGTCCTAGTTTCAGTTTTGACGGAACACTGTCTGATGCGGCGAGGCTAAAGGTCAGGTCAAATGACTGCTGCAGAAGATGTAACGATGAGGAAGATGAAGAATTCACTGAACATCTTACCACCATGTGTTCAAAACTAGCCGGCAGACGGATATCTACTATGGGACCCTACGTATTTAGGGACCTGGAAGAATTGTTTCACGTAGGCGTAGACGAGATCTTGAGCTTCTTGGAGCAAATTAAATGATTCTCGGGCGGAGCTCACGCTTAATCGTATAGGGGATATAATTTTTTTAATACGAGTATGGAGGTCAAGTGTCCGCAAGAAACCGATACCAAATAATTTTAATGATGTCTGGACGGTTGGCTAGCCGATATGATAACTTCCGTAAAACAAGGCATAACTTTATCCGACAATTTTGGACGCCTTGGAAGACAACATTGTGCGAACCACTGCCAAGATACGGCCCCATTATATTCCAACATTAATGGCATCAAATTCTAATAAAGTTTCAGTTTGAAATGGTGTAATCTCATTATTTGAATTTAAAATTCTACACGTCAAAACACGCCCTTTATATGTGTCTCAGTAAGATTGCACTTTTTAAATTTGCAGTAATTTTTTTAGTGCAAGTGGAAACTCTGAAACTTGGCTGCTGTGACATATATTTATTCCGATTATTAAAATTGGAGAGTTTTACGAAGAACAGAGCGTTATAATTATGAAAACTTATTACAAAAATTTGGAAAGATATGGTGAGACCGCTCGCAAACTTTGAAGAATTATCAGTCGAGAAAGTGCACCTAATTTATCAACCATTCGAAGACAAATTTGAAGAAACTGGGTCCGTAATGTACAATCAACGTACAGGTCGGTCTCTTGAAAACACTTCAAATTTTCATTTTTTTTATTTTCATTTACATGTTAATTTTTCTTATTAAAGAAAAACTTTTACTCGAATTGATATGATATTTAGCAATATGTCAAAAAAAGTGGTTTTTCCAATTTAAAGATATATGTACCAAATTATATGTACTGATTTGGGGATACATTCGGCTATCTGAAATGCTCATTAGGGTGGCCCTCAATTACATGATATGTGAATTATAGGGTGTTCTTGTTGTCATTGATTTTTCAACTGATTACGAATTTTTTCCTGTAATTTTATTAATATCCGAAAAACTGGAATTTTTTAATTTTTTACAATAAACTGGGTTAGTAGCCTTTCATTTAAGATGAATATTTCATTCGTACACTGGGAGAAAAAAAATTATTATAATAATAAGTGGTAAAGGTAGATTTACGACTTTTTCATTTAAAATGGCACAAAAACGGCTAAAGATTTTTGGCCAAAATTTTCTATTTCTCGTTTAGAACCTTAAAATCTTAAATTCTACCAAGGCGCTTCGCAGTACAATGTTTCGTTTGGAAAAAAAATTGAAAAAACTTCAAGAAAAATGGAAAAAATCCAAAATTTTTAGCTTTTTTACCCTCCTCAACTCATAACGTCCAAACTAAGCTTTGTGACGTGAAGCGCCTTGGTGGAATTTTAGATTTTAAGGATCTAAACGAGAAATAGAAAATTTTGGCCAAAAATCTTTAGCCGTTTTTGTGCCATTTTAAATGAAAAAGTCGTAAATCTACCTTTACCACTTATTATTATAATAATTTTTTTTCTCTCAGTGTACGAATGAAATATTCATCTTAAATGAAAGGCTACTAACCCAGTTTATTGTAAAAAATTAAAAAATTCCAGTTTTTTTAATTTAATTTTTTAATTTTTAAGCCCACGAAAATGGTTAAACTGTGTTATATTTTGAAATACAACTAATTTTTTAAAAAAAACTCGTGGAATAAATATTGTTTCTGAGTCCCCAAAGATTCATATTCAACAATAAAAAAGTTCTTTTTCGCAAAAAGTCGTTTTTGACATATTGCTATTATATTTATTATTTGTAACAACAAACGATGATAGTCACAAGTGAATAATGTAGATAATTTAGGCGTTTTTCGAAATCAACTACGTCTTTCTTTAACTATGCAACTACCCATCAGGATGGTTGAAAAGGCTGCAAGGCAGCACGCTGTCTAGCACACTTCGACTAAAGAAGCCCATTTTGATACCTGCAGTTTCCTCTATAGCAACTATTGACTAGTCGTCTAGCCAATTTGCCCTTTCAATGAATTTGTCTATAAGACCTACAGGAATATCCTGTAAAGCTACGGTGCTAACTAAATGTGTTCCGAATATCCTACTTCGCAGTACTGCCAGAGCAGGGCAATCCAAGAGAAGGTATTTCGTCGTTTCCTCGTCCTCATCCATGCAGCATCTACAGAGAGTGGAGTTTTTATATCCCAATCTTAGGGCGTGTTTTCCTGCAAGACAAATTAAGTAGTTGCCTAGTCCTCTTCCTGTCCACCCTGGCTTGTTTGCAAGTTGAAGTAAGTCTCCACTTGTCTTTGAACATATTATCGGCCCACAGCCTGATCTGCAAACGGCAGGTAGAGATTGGTCGTCTAGCCAATTTGCCCTTTCAATGAATTTGTCTATAAGACCTACAGGAATATCCTGTAAAGCTACGGTGCTAACTAAATGTGTTCCGAATATCCTACTTCGCAGTACTGCCAGAGCAGGGCAATCCAAGAGAAGGTATTTCGTCGTTTCCTCGTCCTCATCCATGCAGCATCTACAGAGAGTGGAGTTTTTATATCCCAATCTTAGGGCGTGTTTTCCTGCAAGACAAATTAAGTAGTTGCCTAGTCCTCTTCCTGTCCACCCTGGCTTGTTTGCAAGTTGAAGTAAGTCTCCACTTGTCTTTGAACATATTATCGGCCCACAGCCTGATCTGCAAACGGCAGGTAGAGATTGGTCGTCTAGCCAATTTGCCCTTTCAATGAATTTGTCTATAAGACCTACAGGAATATCCTGTAAAGCTACGGTGCTAACTAAATGTGTTCCGAATATCCTACTTCGCAGTACTGCCAGAGCAGGGCAATCCAAGAGAAGGTATTTCGTCGTTTCCTCGTCCTCATCCATGCAGCATCTACAGAGAGTGGAGTTTTTATATCCCAATCTTAGGGCGTGTTTTCCTGCAAGACAAATTAAGTAGTTGCCTAGTCCTCTTCCTGTCCACCCTGGCTTGTTTGCAAGTTGAAGTAAGTCTCCACTTGTCTTTGAACATATTATCGGCCCACAGCCTGATCTGCAAACGGCAGGTAGAGATTGGTCGTCTAGCCAATTTGCCCTTTCAATGAATTTGTCTATAAGACCTACAGGAATATCCTGTAAAGCTACGGTGCTAACTAAATGTGTTCCGAATATCCTACTTCGCAGTACTGCCAGAGCAGGGCAATCCAAGAGAAGGTATTTCGTCGTTTCCTCGTCCTCTTCCATGCAGCATCTACAGAGAGTGGAGTTGTTATATTCCAATCTTAGGGCGTGTTTTCGTACAAGACAAATTAAGTAGTTGCCTAGTCCTCTTCCTGTCCACCCTGGCTTGTTTGCAAGTTGAAGTAAGTCTCCACTTGTCTTTGAACATATTATCGGCCCACAGCCTGATCTGCAAACGGCAGGTAGAGATTGGCATACTAACACCTTCTTTTGCCGGAAGAACCTGTGCCGTAGTACCCTGTCTAGCTAACGCATCCGCTACGCAGTTGCCTGGAATACCGCTGTGCGGTACCCAGATGAGCCTGATGTCATAATACTCTGCCATCACCCTAAGTGATGAGTGATATTCTTTCACCGTCAGGGACGTAGCAAACATGGCTTCCAGGGATTTTATGGCAGCTTGGCTGTCTGTGTAGATACATATTCCCCGGAGAGTTGTGACACTACTTTTCAGTAGTTCAGCAACCTCCAGTATGGCGGTAATTTGCGCCTGAAATACACTACAGTGATCAGGCAGCTTGAAGGAGATATTTACATGTAGGTCCGGGGAATGGACCACATAGCCTACTTGCTCGTCCAACTTTGATCCATCCGTGAAAAATCTGATACTACTGGTGTCCCCTTCCAGTGACTTTTCCCTCGTATTCCTGGTCGGAATAGAAGTCCTTAGATTTATCGCTGGTAGAAAGTAGGGGATACAGTAGTCTGTTTTTACGGGAATAGAGTTGATGGCGACACTATCGAGTATTTAGCCATGAAAATGCTTCTCAAAAATACCGTTCGGAACCGGTGTAAAACTGTAGGTCCCAATCAGTGAGTAAAAAACTAGAAAGCGAACAGCTCACTGGATGTGAGAAGCTCTCTCCGATTCCTTCATGGAATGTAATGGGAAACCATTTATATTTATTTTTAGAGTTGATCCGGTGTAGTAATTCATTGTGTCCGGAATGCCCCGATATCAAAACGCCACAATCTCTGATTTTCACCAGGGATGTAGTGGCTGCCGATTTAGCCATGACATCAGGAGTACAGATGTTGAGGATAGTACTAAGTGCAGTGCCTGACGTCGTGCCCCTTGCCCCACTAACGCTAATCAGTGCTGATCTTTGAATTTTCATCAAGGAATTCAGAATATATTTTATTTGGAGGGACCTCCACCAAAGAGAAGTATTGGTCTGACTATTGCCGTATAAATCCACATGGTGATCTTAGGACCCGGTCCCCAGCGCTTTCCTATCGCCCCTTTACAGCAGTAAAGAGCAACAGACGCCTTTTTCACCCTCTCCACCACATTCGATTTCCAAGACAGATTTCTGTCGAGAATTATTCACAGATACTTGACATTTTCCGTCAACTGTAATTGCACTCCATTAACTGAAGGCAGTTCAAATGCGGGTATTTTATATTTCCGAGAGAACAAGATAAGCTCGGTTTTAAGTGGGTTAAGTGATAGTCCGTTGTTAGCGGTCCAGGTCTAAATCAGACTAAGTAGGCTGGTTGTACGAATGCTAAGTAAATTGAGGTTTCTACCCGTACAGATGATAGCAATATCATCGGCATAGGCAAAGACCTGGAATTCGGCTCTGTCCAATTCAAGAAGCAGTTCATTGACAGAAGTTAACCATAATAGTGGAGACAGAACTCCCCCCTGCGGTGTTCCCCTGTTAACATTCATAGCAATTATAACACCACCACATGCAGCTTTGACGGATCTATCCACCAGAAGCTTCCCAATTATGCGTGCCACTAAGCTGTCGACTCCTAGATTCTGTAACGACCTGAGAATCGCCGAAGGTTGAATGTTATTGAAGGTCTAAGGTCCTTTGGTTTGACATGATAGCATTTGCCCGCTTTCGGGACGAAAACCACTTTGGTTTGCTTCCAAATGCTAGGAATGACTCCCAGCATAAGGCAGCCCCTGAAGATAGCCTCCACCAAACTACAAGTTAGGTATAGTGCCACCTGTAGTTGCACGGGAATTATCCCGTCAGGTCCGGCTGATTTATAGGGCTTAAAGCATCTAATGGCCCATATCAGATTCTTTCTGTTCACTATTGAGCGAACTGTTTCTAAGCTAGGTGAGTTTCCGCCTAACTCTTGTGGCTGATGACCAACACTCCTGTCATCGTTGGGAAAGTGAGTATCCAGGAGAATCCCAAGAGACTCTTCAGACGAATACGTCCACGTTCCATCGTCTTTCATTAAGAACCCCCCACACGGTGGGTTTTTAGCGAGCACGCATCTTAAGCGTGCCGTCTGGTTGGTTCCCTCAATGGATTCACAGAAGTTTCGCCAGGATTTCCGTTTGGCCTTCTTGATTTCACCTTTATATAGATTAAGACTAATCTTGTAAACGTCCCAATTCCTTTGGTCGCCGCTCTTGTTGGCGTTGTTGAAAAGCCGCCTAATAGACGATCTTAGATCCTGAAGCCCAGCGTTCCACCAATGAGGTTTTTTGTTACCCTTGGCAGCATTATAACCACTGGTCTTACAGGATTCATTGAGCATGTTCCTGCACGCATCAGTAAATTTGCC
The DNA here is from genome assembly GCA_963931995.1 of Phaonia tiefii. Classification (NCBI taxonomy): domain Eukaryota; kingdom Metazoa; phylum Arthropoda; class Insecta; order Diptera; family Muscidae; genus Phaonia; species Phaonia tiefii. The sequence continues at coordinate 260,106,091 of OZ008370.1, forward strand.
AACTAGTAGTTACTCACGGCGAAAAAATTTCTATATCTCGGAAACGAAGCATCCAATCGAAAAAATAACCAATTTTGAGGATTTCTAAGGGTTTTTGATAAAGTGGTCCTCACGGTGATGTGTATGGGTTACACATGGGGGAGTAAATACGAACTCTGGTTTATCGTTAACATTTGTTATCGTTTTACCGTCAAATCCGATACCTACCATTAATACAATACGCTGTTGTTTGAATCAATTACCTTTTCGATATCATGAGCCAGATAAAAAGTTATCGATTAAGCTCATGCTCATGAAATATTTTGAAAAAATAATGAACTAACCACGATATATATTTGAGATATATCATATTGTCTGAGTGAGGCATTACACGAGACTTATCTGTTTTTATTTAACTTTCATATACACTAACATTCATACGTAAATGGCATGACAAGTGATTTGTATTCACTGTCAAAAAGTCTTACCATCTCTGGCCGATTTGCCGCCATGCGATGGCCATGACGTCAGTCAAGAAATTATTTATTACGGCGATGACCCGATTTGAGTGTGATACACTTTTTCATATATTAATTTGAAAATTCCTCAAAGAGGATTTTAGCCCCAATTTGTGTATGAAAACAAAAACAAAATATTATACAAAGAAATATAATTTATCTGTGCACATTTATATGAACTTATACGAATAATATTTATATTGAAGATTTAGCATTTTGGCAAGTGACCGACTGTCTGACTGAATGACCGGTTGGACTATTAAGTCATTAATAAAACGTTAACAGCGTCTATATCTCTTACAGTTTATAATAAAACAAAAACAAAATAAAATAAATAAACAATCAATTACAAAAAAGGACAACAAAATATTATTGTGGTTTTTGTTCAAACAAAAGAAATAAATAAGTGAATAAATAGCAGCAGTAACAGCAGCGACAACAACAGCGACAGCGATAACAACAGCGGCAGCACAATGAGTTCGCGTGGCTTTCTAATATCAACCGATTCCATTGACTCAATGGACATCCAAATGATGGAGGCATTCAATGCCCGTTCGCCTAAAACGCCACCATTACGTTTGGATATCGGCGGTAGCACTTCGCCCAGCCTGGCGATTTGTAAATGTTTTACGGAATTGAAACTAACAAAGTGCGCCTGTATATATCAAGGTTAGTTTCGTTGTCAAATATATTAATGCCTCAAAGATAGAAACTACACATCTGTACATGTTTGAATTTACATACATATAAGTACTACTAACTACATTTGCGTGCATTTATATAGCAGAATGATTTCAAATTGTTCCCACATGCTCATTAATCGTTATCAAAATATGAAACTGTGAATTCAAATTACTTTTGTAATGGTTAACCCTCGGAAGACCGTACATTTTCAGCCGAATTGATTTTATATTTGTGTGTGTTTGTTTCAGTGATCTTTGACCTAGTACTAATTCTGTTCCATTTTGGCAAAAGTTGATATGCCCATTTTTCATAACAGGAAGCCTATTCAAAGTTTTGAAACCTCATTAAACGTACGTGCTAGATCATGTGTGTATCTAGTAGTGTTAAAAAACCGACATTTTCGAATAACCGGTTTTCGGATTATTCGAAAAATCTCTTTTTAGGAAAACCTGTTTTCGGTTTCACAGAATGGGGAAACCGGTTAATTTTCGACTTTAACTACGGTTACTTTCGGTTTTTTCGTTTCGTATGGAAAACAATATATTTAAATTTTTGTAACAAATTAATAATACAAAACAAAATCAACACAAAACAACATTTTCTTATCTTGTTTCGTTTGCCCTTAAAAAGAGTCATTAATATAGCAAAATTAGATTAATAGAGTCGAAATATGACAGCATTTGACAGATTTGCGTATTTTTAAATTTTACGTTAAAGAACACATCAGTTAATTCAATTCAATACAGATCAGCTTAATTCAATACAATTCAAATCAACTCAATTCAATTCAGTTCAATTCAATGCAATTCAATTCACTTCAATTCAATTCAATTCAATACAATTCAATTCAATTCAATTCAATTGAATTACATTCAATTCAATTCAATTACATTCAATTCAGTTCAATTCAATTCAATTCAATACAATTCAAATCAATTCAATTCAATTCAATTCAATTGAATTACATTCAATTCAATTCAATTACATTCAATTCAGTTCAATTCAATTCAATTCAATTCAATTCAATTCAATTCAATTCAATTCAATTCAATTCAATTCAATTCAATTCAATTCAATTCAATTCAATTCAATTCAATTCAATTCAATTCAATTCAATTCAATTCAATTCAATTCAATTCAATTCAATTCAATTCAATTCAATTCAATTCAATTCAATTCAATTCAATTCAATCCAATTCAATTCAATTCAATTCAATTCAATTAAATTCAAATCAATTCAATTCAAAACTTTACTTTACTTTTTTAATTTATTGCTAGTTGTGAGTAATTTTAATTAATAAGTTAAAAACTAATAAATATTTTCCAAATTTCAAAAATTCCATATCTTTAAGCCAAGTATACAAAAATTTAATTTTTTCTATTGTATTGGCAAGAAAGTAATTGCGGATATTTTGTTCAAAATAATTTTCAAATATTTTATTCAAGTAAATAATTTTAATCTATAATGTTCAATAACCTTCTGGCAACTTTGTGATGCCAGATTCATAGAATGGCTGGTCTGTCCCACACTCAGGTGTATTTAACCTTCGCCTTACCAAAGGTTTCTATGTGTATCGTTTACCAATACCAACCAAAGGGTTATCCTTTTATTGATGTAAACCACGAAATAAAATTGAAAAAAATTATTTTAAAAAAATAAAAGTGTAATGATACTTTTCACAAGTCTGAACAACTTGTTTAGTGAGTCAAAATTTCCCTAGAGCGGAGCAAAATTAATAAAGATATTAAAGAATTAAAAACGAAATGGCCACCCGGGTGGGTATTGGTAAAGCGAAGGTTAAATGCAAACATTAGCATGTTTACGTGGAAACATATGCGTGCTTCATCCCAAGCATCCATATACTTACGTGGAAGCATTCGCGTGTTTCCTCCAAACCTCCATATACTTACGTGGAGACATATGCGTACTTTCTCCCAAACAGAATACTATTTAGAAACGAATTAGTCATTCTTTCTTTATTTATTATAATTAAATAAATAATACAAAAAATTAAAATATTTAAAATTATCTTTTTTACATTTACTTCCTGAATGCATTATTTTTTTATGAAATGAGAATCTGCTTCACTTTTACTACTTCTTTCTTTGTTGTCTCTCACGTTTAGTTTTCAGATGGTTTCAACTATGCCTCGGTTATCACTATGCGTTGATACACAAACAATGTAGTACTTATATGCAACTATAGTTCATGTAAGACAAGTGTGTATTAATCACTTGAGTTTTTTTTCATTATATTTCACAAATGGTCCGCCATTCCGATTGTTTCAGCAGAGGCTCGGGCAGAAAAAGGGATTCACGTTGTCGCCCTTTCCAGTTATTTTCCTCAAAATCGTTTATCACTTTGATATCACACATAAATATTTCCGAATCACATACCGAAGCAACATCGGAAACCATTTAACCGTCTGAGCGTTTGTTTATTCTTCTTTCACTGATGAAGCGCTTTTGATATCCTCTGTCCGATGAACCATTGACGACTGAATACATGAAATTAAAATGCAATACATCAGCCAAAATAAGAAACACTGACTTCATCTGCAATTTCCACGCACATTCAGGAATATTTATGAATTACTCACTGCGAGAATAATATAAAAATACAGATCCACATTTACAAGATAGAATATCTCGCGGTTCCTCTTTTATTCTCTTGCTCTCGAGTGAACATATCCAGTGCAACAAACACAACTGTATTTGTATCACAAACACATACATACTTGAGTCGCAAACACATACATATATTATAACATATAAATCATTGTGTTTCAAACATGTAGTGTTGAATAGCAAACACAATGTGTTTGGGCAGAAGTATATTATATATGTGACAAGCTCCAAACACATGATATATTTGCATCCAAACAACAAAAAGCGTGCACTAATATACTCGGATAACTCGATTTGTACGCCGTCTCCTGTATTGAAGGATTTTCCGTTCAAAAAGTTTTGCAGACTCCGGAATAAATGAAAATCCAAAGAAGGTGCGGCATCAAGAGTATGGGGTGAATGTGGCATCACTTCCCATCAAAACACATAGCGTTGTCGTGATATAAAACCCCATTTTCAGTGCCCCATAAAGGTTTGTCAATTGCTGACAATAGACGCCAGAATTTTTGATTCAGAAACAGTTCAAAAAAAAAAAAGTACTCCCTTAAAACCCCACCAAATGGTGCAGTTCTGTCATTCCTGAATTTGAGCGCGTTCATCGTGCTTGCACCTGGAACCCTTTTGGTTGACATCGTTGTAAAGAATCCATTTTTAATCTCCAGTGGCAATGCGTGTCAAAAATGTATGATTTTGGTTGCGTTTGGGCAATAAATCGCAAGTGGACTTCCTTAGGTTTGTGTCGCTCAGATTCGTTTTCATCGACTTCATCTGGCTTACCGCTCCTGTGGCCAATTTTGTTCGTGAAGTATGCAGATAGAAATCTTTTAAACCAGCTTTGGCATGTCCACTCTGTTAAAGCATCCAAACCATACACCCATACACGTCACAAATATCCCGGTGACGAAAATGCTCACAACACGATTTAAATGAAAATTGATCACTGATAATAATGTGACATATCACAAATTTAAGCTTGAAATGTCAGTAGTGTAACTGTATAACAAAGAATGTAGTCAGCTGATCAAAAGCATTCCAAAAATAACAAAACCACCACCTATATGAGAAAGCCGAAGTAACTTTCTTGCCAACCCAATATTAAAAACTAACAAAAATAGGCATGGTTTTCTTATCAAATGCATCGAAATTTTAATTTTAATGTTAACGTTTTGAAATTGTCTCGAGGTGATCTTTAATATTTGTCCTAGACTATGTGGAATTTTTTTCTATGGTTCGCTTTAAATAAAAGTGAAATAAAATAACTCGTTTAGTTATCGAGATACCTGGGATTGCGGATTTAAAAATCTACAACTTTTTGAGATATTGCGTGACCCAATAAGCCTTTAAGCACCGGAGACATTAAAGGTAAACGCTTTTTGCGTGGTCTGCTTATGGCCGGGGTTAGGAGTGTTTTTTCTTTATGAGTTATGCACAACGTCTGTTTCGGCCGGGTCCTTAGGTATTTCTTACCTTGCGGTAGGTCCATCTCACTGGCTCCGCGACTTCGGTCGGGTTTAGTGATTTTCTCCACTGGTGTGGGTTTTATCGCTTCTGCATAAAAGCAATAAACAAAAAAAATAGTAATAATCGTTAAAATAAAAAAATACCAAAAATATTAAAAAAAATTTATGGGAAAGAGATTATATGTATATTATATCAAGGAAAACACACATTTTGATAACATAATAACTGTTCCAAGGTTAGTCCTAATACATATATATCTTGCAGTAAATTTGTGCAATAAATTAACTTCATATCTGGGTAAAGTGTTTTCAATATTGTAGGTTTAAATGAAAAAACTGAAGTTTAGGACTGTTACAGATAAGCAACTACATAGACATTAATTGAAATATTTTATATCATAAATATCTCAATTTTGTTGTTGATTGTTTACACTAACCACTGCTACTTCCATGGGCACCACATTTTACTTGGCGATTATCAGCGGTTCTTGGTGTAACTCATACGCATTAGTTCACCACACACATTTAAGTTCAAGGTTATACTTTTCATTCGCTTTCAGAGAATAAACAGAAACCCCAACAATTCTTTGATGGCGGCTTTGATGTGTTTGAACTGAAAAACGAAATTTTATTTTGTTTGGTTAACACGCACGAACACACAAAATATGCGAATACATGCAAGAATGTATACTAAGTTGTTAGTATGTATAACAATACCATAAAAAATTACAACACATTAACTGTTATTTATTGCCAAGAACAACACATTGGATTGTGTTGCCCCTGTTTTTTTTTTATTCACGCTATCAGAATGGTAAAGACCAGTTGCCAATTGGAAAAGTAACAAATGGATAGTTTTATTTTGGGAAATATTCTTTATATTATGAAATATTCCTTACATATAGAAATACATATACATACATATGTAAAAAGTTTATAAATCAAATATGTACCAACTTTTTGAAAAGATTACTTGGCATATACATACATTTTGTTTAGATTAAAATAACGCATGCGGTAAAGGTTGAGTACTCCTTCCATTTGAAACATGGTTGAAAGACAAGGTGGTATCGTTAGAACAGCTGATTTGATTTTTTTCATTTGACGCACTTGGGAAATGTCAAATTTGTTTACATTTGTTGGTTATAAGTTGTTTACAGACGCGGAATTAAACAACTGACGCGAATACGAGTTGGAGTTTCACACCGGGAAAAACCAATTCAACTGTAGCATCAAACAATTTCAATTATTAATTTCAATCTTCATTAATTTGGCAAATATTTCTTTCCAATTATATCACAACTGTTTCAAAAATGCACATTTTGTTTACATTTTTATCAGCAGAGTTTGACAGAAGCCAAGTGCGATTTTGCACATGATTACACACATATTTACTGCTACTACCGTGATTAGTGTGCCCTGATTTGAAAGATATACTAAAGGGTCACACAATCGTACCAACTAAAATATCATATAATCGACTTGTTTGGATTACGGCCCTGTACCTCGTTTCTGTAGTTCTCGAATCGAAAAAGATTTCACATGAAACATGTGAATTGAAACAAAAACGCTAGGAATCGGTACAAAAAATCGCTTCTCACATGTGACTGTTTCTACAACGTTTGTTTTGCGAAAACTCTCTGTGACGTACTGCTTTTTCATTCTTATTGGAAAAATGCGAGAAAATCTGTTTCTAAAAAGTAGTGAGTCGAAAAGATTCGAGAACTACAGAAACGAGGTACTGGATCGACATTTTGTATTTAGTTTGACACTGAACATACACTTTTATAGAGTTTTTTCTTGCAGTGTGAATATAATTTATGAACAAAGTGAAGGAATCATAGAATAATACATACATAGATAAACTTATTCTCTCATCTGAAGTTTCATTTCACACTCTTCGTCGTAGGTTTGTGGAAATGAGAGCAATTAAATTTAAAATTAACTTACACCAAGTGGAGTTACAAAATATGTTCACTTAACTTTTTAATGTCGTTTTGGTGTAGAACTGAAAAGTTTAAATGTATTTTGCACTGTTTTGTTGACTTTTATCGCTGGTACACATTCACGTTGTTGCCCTTTCCAGTTTCTTTCCTTAAAATCGTTTCTCACTTTGGTAGCACACATAAATATATACGAAACACATACACAAAAACCAAAGCAACACCGAGCGTTTGCTTATTCTTTTTTCACCGAATAACGTTTTGCAAAATAGTTCCCCAAGGATCCGTTTCGACCCCATTACGTGCTCGAGCTCGTTCCGTATTACATAAAAAAGCGAGTCAGTGAAATTGCGATTTGGCCGTAAAAACATAAAAACGCGCCTCATTTAATTTGCGGTTTGGCGGATCCGTTTCGAAACCATTAGGACATCATTAGAATTTAGAAATAATTAATGGGATCGATTCAAAATATGCACGTAGTATTGAAAAAATAAACAGAAAAAGAAAAAAGGTGTATAAAATTAAAAATAAATACCATGGCAAAATAAGTAAGGTAGAAGCAGTAGGAATTGAAGGCATTTTTTTTTATTTCAGGAGCCGACCTTGTCAAATTCAGTCCATCGAAATTGTCAAAATGTATTTATTTCAGGTTATATCACGAGGAATTTTTGTAATTTTCGGCAACAACCACAAGGACAAGAAAAAATTTCGCCTGCTATTTTAACGCTACCACCTGTACTAGATACATCTTGGAATTAGTATAAACAACATTTGACAAGGTCGGACCACAACGACAAGAAAAAATTGAAATCAGCTGTTCTAACGCTTCCACCTGTAATAGATACATTTTGATAAATACACAATAAAAAATAGAGAGAGAGAAAAAATATTACCCACGCTATGAGCATTTTTCATGTGCTCTATACCCTGGTTTTGTGGATTTTTTTTGACGATGAAAATACGCCAAAGAATTTGGCTACTCATTCACAAACTATTTACATCAAAATGATGACCAATTTACATCAAATTGATGATAAACCTACATCAAATTGATAATCTTATATCTAATTGACGAAAATTAGGAAATGCTTCGTCAAATATAGTGTAGTAAAAAAACAAGAATTATTTGAAAATGTTAAGATTAAAAGTCGGATAATTTATTTTGGAAAATATTAAAATGTTGACAACTTTTCTTATTTTTAAAGAATTCGATTTTAGTTTTTTTAATATAAAGGGTGTTTTTATCTTCCAGGCCGATGAACTGTGAAACCTTTTAACTCCACTCCCGTCTGCGCATATAGTCATTTTCCAGTAGTTGTTGAGCCAGTTGAATTGCATACTGGTATAAATGCAAATCTTTTTCGAGTATTTTGAACAAAGTTGACTAATCGTTTGAAATTATTGTGCACGGTGCCTAATCGACACTGTCTCTCACTGCAGCAATATTTTATGCCGTACGTGCGCTACGAGTTCGGCCAGACTTCACTTTATCTCCCAGTGTATACAAAGTATCAAAATTCTTTACAATACGCCGAATGGTTGACTAGCTCGGCACATTATTTAAACTAAAAAAATCCCGGAACATTCTTCGAGATTTCCATGATTATTTATATAAAATGTTTTAATAACTTCAACACGTTGTTGGTGCGTTAAGTGTAGTTCAAATTATCAGATGGATCTGACAGACCATAGAGTAATGATGTATAGAGACGCCATTCTTCTCATCTGACATTTCTTTTCACACTATTCGTGGTGCGGTATGGGCGACAGAGAGATATTTGACGTAGATTGACTTAAACCAGGTGTAATTACAAAAATTATTGACTTACATTTTTCATATCGTTTTGATGAAAAACTGTGAAAATTAAAATTATTTTGGACTTTTTTGTTATATTTTTTTTTTATTTATTTACACAAAAATTTTAACGCACACATCGAAATGCCGTTACTGATTTATTGTTGGATGGTTTGAGCCATTGCCTCTATCTGGTATTATTAAAGCAATAATTTTCAACATGCAACAGCCCATATGCAACACACTAAATGTCATCCAAATACTGAGAGAGATGGCGTCTCTATGCATCATTTCTCTATGTGACAGACATATCTGAAGAAGTTATCGATAAAATATCGATTTTTTGTCCACACAAAGGTTTATCTGACAGACTTCATTTGATTGCCCACGGAAAGCGAAAGGGATGAGGAGACACTGCTGAGAACATTTGTTAATAATATTCTATGCAATTTGCAGTTTTCCGTTTTTCTCTTCGTTTATTCTCTCCGAAATTTTATCTTTCGCTTTCTGATTTATCGATAACCCAAAGAAATCGTTTTGTTTTCAAAATGTTTTGAAGACCATCAGATTTATCTGACGACAGCTGTTCACATTGACAATTTTTCTCCCGATTCGACAAATCCGTCTGATAATATGAACTCCACTTTAGATGCTTCCTAATAAATTGTTATCGACTGCTCTGCAAAACTGTCAAATACAAACTGACAAATACCAACCAAACAGAAATGGCGGTCAAAAGACATCGGCCTGGAACATAAAAAACACCCTGTTTTTTTGACGTAATACTTTAGGTATTCGATGTTTTGTTGAAATCCGAAAAAAATTGATTTATTTTCTCGGCTTTCTGGAACTGTATCTCATACCGTTTTGGAGATATTGCACTCAATTTTATTTTATTAAGGGAGGGTTCTTGGCTTTACTATGATGGCTAATTTTTGTTTTACCGAATATAGTTTGGTTGTATTTAATATTTGATTTGCTTATTGACTTAGCCATTGAACCAAAAATGAGCTTTAAGACTTGGCGACATTTTCTTGTGGAAATCGGTATCCACAGCAATCTCGTTTGGGTCCATCCACGAATAAACAATGTTTTTGAAAATAAATCAGCACAATTTGCGAACGTTGTTTAGCACCGAAATTCAGTAACTTTTTAACGATAACAATCGGTAATTAAATTGGCAAAATTTAAGAATTAAAAAGTTACAGAATTCCGATGCAGCGTCAGTCTATTCGTGATGAAATTGCACACCAAACTAAACACAAAACACGTGAAAATCAGTTCTATACTTAAACAAAATGTCCGTTATTAGATCCCATTAAGCTGTGCCCTTTTCTTTCAGTTTTCAGATATAAAGGGAAGGTGTCGAAAAATTAATTGTAAAACAAATTACCTACACGCTACATGCGTCGGTCGCTACATGGTGCATATGTCATGACAACAAAAAATTGCACTCATGCCAACAGTAGGACCAGCATCGTCTGAAAGTTATCGCTCTCATCATTGACATTGCTACTATGTAATTGACCCGTGCAAATCAACTGTTGATAATTTTGAATTTACAGAGTAGCAATTTTCTATATTTTCTTGCAATAATTTTGTTTTGATTGCTTGTTATGTTTCAAATATTCTTTCATATAGAATTTTTTATCAGCCGATTTCCAAATATCAAAATTTACAATAATAATAATAAAATTTGAGCATCATACAAAATTCCACAATTTTGTACATTTGAATTCTACAAATCCATTATCATCGCATTTACCTGCAATACTATTTATCTCTTCAAATGTATTTCAATTCCCGTATTGACTCATATCTCGATTTGAGTAACAGCGGTATCTAGACATAATAAAATAATAGTTTTTTGTACGATTTATTGTTGTAGATATTGTGTTTAATTATAGAAATTGTTTGAATTACAGGAAGCGATTCACCGCTGACGAGCGTGGCTGGGCCACAACGACCAAAAACTCCAGTGGGATTGGATGAAAACTCTTCCGACGATGTTCTACCAAATGAAATATCAGCACCTTACGAAGTACCCCAATTTCCAATTGAACAAATTGAAAAGAAGCTGCAAATACAAAGACAACTGAATGTGCGGTAAGTGAAGAGTGTTAATAGACACATCCATAGATACACGCTGAAAAATAAAGGCCTCAGCAATATATTGCAGGAAACATGTACAAGTTTGCAAGCATTGTTTTCATGAAGCTGATTAATCATTGTGTCTCAAACATGTTATATCGAATAGCAAACACAATGTGTTTGGCCACAAGTATAGTATATTTACAACAAGCTACAAACACGTTACATTTGCATCCAAACGACAAAAAAAGGCAGATTTTTCAGCGTGTAGTAAATGGTACGACAATATTGAAAACATATCCTTTGATTTATGAGAAGATCTGAAATGGTTTGTTAGACTAAATTAGTTATTGAAAAAAATACTGCAAGTTACCATTTTCTTTTTCGTCTTTGCTCTTGCAAGAGCTAAAACAAGTTTAAAATGAAACGGGCCAGAACAGAGTAAAGCCAAGATCATGACCAATGACTAGGGGTCATTCAGCCGGCCCGAATCTGTCATAACCCTCCATCAATTATGCAAAAGCTCTCGAGTCGAGAACAAAAGTTGAATCAGCCCCGTTTCGGCGTATGAACCGGCTTCCAACTTTGGTTGGAAGCCACCAGATTCAATTTTGGGTGCTACCAATATAAAAAGTTAAATTTTCCGGTTCGCGAGTCGGTAGCCACTCTCGGCACTCGGCTCGCAAGATTTAATTTATTGTATCGGTAGCAGTTCGGTATCCTAAGGTAGCTACTAAAATTGAATCTAGTGGCTTTCAGCCGGCTAATTCAACTTTGGTTCCCGACTCGAAAGTTTTGGCATTACTGATGGAGGGTTATGAAAGAGTTGAAGTCGTGAGCCAAATTTGAATCTTGGGGGTTTCCGCTCGGAAGCCGGCTCGCGAGGCGACCGCACGCTGAAAAATGACGGCCTCTCTAACATATTCTCCCAAACATATTCTGCAGGAACCATGTATATATTTGGAACACACTTCAAACGTTAATATGTTTGCAAGTCCCAAACTCACTTGTGTTTACCTGTAAACAGCATCATGTTTACTGGCAAACATGTGTGCTTTTACGTGGAAACATTCGTATTTCCCCCCAATCATAGTAGTATTTAAAAACGAATTATTCTTCGATTTCAATATAACGGGTGTCTGGTAGCAGATTTATATTTTCGAACTTAGATAAAAAACATAATAATTGACACAAAGTTTTATTAAGAGCACTAAAGATAGAATGGAAATTCGGATTTTATTTTTTAAAGAGTATGTCATCCAGATGACCCTTGACATTCGTCGCATGGCGTCGAGAATCGTCGCATGGCCTCGAGAATTTTCGAAAAAAAATGGTCCAATTATTTCATGCGTGGATAAGGCACACCAACTTGTTACCCTGGGGCAATGCAATGGTTTTTGATGTTTCATTCGAGGGTTGCGGGTTTTTGTAACTGCAGTTTTACTTGTTGACGTGGCCGTTTAAGTGAACATGAGCCTCGTCGCTCCAAAAAATGGGATTTAAAGTGCGAAAACGCTCCAACATCGTTTCACAAAAAATTTTTGCGTAAATCAAAGTCACTTTCTTTCAGTTCTTGAACGATTTGAATTTTAAAAGGATGCAACTTCAGACCCTTTTTTAAAATTTCATGAATAATCGCTCTTGGAAGTCCCAGTGAGGCTGCTCTTTTCCTTATTGAAAGTCGCGGATTTTCACGTAAACTGCTTTCAACCAGTTCAATGTTTTCGGGAGTCCTTGAAGATCGACTGGGACCTGGCCGTGGGACATTCATAGCCGAAGCAGTTGCGCAGAATCTCTGCACCCACGAACGAATTAAATTTACACTCGGTCCATCCTTACATTCGGCGAATACCGAACTTTGAACAAAATTGTCGACGAGCAATTACGTAAGAATCATTACTCTTAAAAAATGTCTCCACAGCGAACGCACGATGCTCACTCGACCACTGCGACATCGTGACTACAAATCCGCACAATCGATAATTCCAACGGCGCCATAATTCCTCCCTCCGCACCGTTTATTACTTTTTGAAATGATCGTATTTAGAAATATAAATTTGTATTATTTATTATACTTAATTTTATCAATATAAATACACATTTATAAATAATGAATACAAAAAATTAAAAGATTTAAAACGACATTTTTTACATTCTGCTGCTCTTTTACTTCTCCTTTCTTTGTTGTCTCTCACGTTTTTGTTTTCGGAAGGGCTTCACGTTGTTGCCCTTTCCAGTTTCTTTGATAGCACACATACATATATACGAAACGCATTCAGAAATACCATTTTAGCGTCCGAACCTTCGTTTATTCTTTTTTCACTGATCAACCGCTTTTGATATCCTCTGTCCGATGAAGCATTGACGACTGAAAACATGACACTAAAACGCAATACATCAGCCAAAATAAGAAACACTGACTTCATCTGCAGTTTGCACGCAGATTCAGGAATATTTATGACTCACTGACTGAGAGAATAATCCAAAAATACAGATACAAACTTACAAGATAGACTCTCTCGTTGTCACTCTTTTATCATCATGCTCTCGAGAGAGCACAGACAGTGCAACACGCCCATCTGTATTTGTATCCCAAACATAAATGTATGTGGGTCGCAAACACATATATTCTAACATATTAATCATTGTGTCTCAAACAAGTAATATTGAATAGCAAACACAATATGTTTGAACACAAGTATATTATATTTGCGACAAGTTCCAAACACACTTTATATTTGCATCCAAATAACAAAGTTGAAATTTGGAATCAGAGTAGCGAGTTGGGAGCCAAAATGCTGAAAAATCTTGACTCGCAACTAAGCAGTTTTAAAATTCTGAACTCCGACTTCAACTCCACAAATAATCCAAACGTATATAAATGTTTTTTTTTTGTTTAATGTTGCCAATTATGAAAAGCACGTGAATATTGTATACAAATTATTTATTCTATTAAATTAACAAATAATTTTTCACAAATTTTCTTCAATTTCCTTCTAAAGAACAGTCAGTGGGGTATCTACCTCTATCGCTTATCCAAGGGAACGTCCTAAAAGAATTGATGACAACGGGTCTTGTACCTTCGGGACAGGTGTTTGGATTCCATTATATTCATGAGTCATATACGGTGCGACCAAACAAATATTGAACCTGTTCAGTTCTAGGCTGACCGCAACGTTATTCCTGTCGCTATATAATCTTAGCAGGAAAAACATTCAAATCGTTTCTGGATACAATGCAAGGCTGTGGAAAAGCTTGCGCTGAGGTCAGCTATTGTATTGTAGGCATACGTGTTTTTTTTTAATTTGCTTTAAATTTTAATTTGTCTTATTTTATTTAATGCAAATGCAAAAGAATTATCATTGTTCGAAATGACAATTCAAACATTTTGAATTTGAATTTGCTCAGGCAATGCAAATCCAGGTTGTGGAATCGGATGCCAATTGTAATGAAATATGGCAATGCTTTTAATTATTTTGAATTTGTTTGACTGTTGGCAATTCTGGTTTTAAAGTATTTATTTTCAAAGATGATAGAAATACCAGAGATGATTCATTCGCTTATTCATCATTTTCACCAGAGGGCACATGCTGTTTCCGTACGATTATTGTTCACTCGGATGAAACGAAAATTTTGTTTTTAAATACAATATAGATAACAGAAAAACATATCACTTTTGTTTTTTTTTTTTGACAATACAAAAAGAATGGTTAAATAGGGTTTTTAATAGTTTTTATTTCCGAGGAAATTTGCCCATTACCTCCATTGCTGCGGAATCTAGAAAATTTCCCTTGAATTTCATATCCACCACTTGTATTTCACCATCAAGGGTTTTCTATCATCTTTGGTATTTTATATGTAACGGTTTGTGGCTTCGATAGGTATTGCCTCGTAGTACTTTCAAATTCATAAACCTGTACTGTATAAAGTATTTGATAACCAAAACTGCCACATATGAACGAAATGCTTTGAAAATAAGTACAATTGCCAATGGTATTTAATTTTCTTTGAATTTTCATTTGTAGAGGTAATTCAAATTAAACTACAAATTATAATTGTCATATAATTAATTTGTCCCATGAATGATTGTATGGACTGTTGGAAAATTCAGTTTTTCTCTGCATTTGATGCGCATCTGCCATCATTGATGCCAATCAGGTGATTCATATGCTTTTTTATTCGCATTTTGTTTGCAGTAACGAACGCTACAAGTGGAAATTTTGTGTTGAATTAAAAGGTCCAATGAAATATAATTGTCCAGGAAAATTTGGCATCTGTCAGATCTCTAAATCAAATAAATAAAAAATTTAATTAAATGAAATCAAACAATAAATAAAATGACACATAAAAAAAATAAACAACACTTGAACTTACTTACTCTGTGCATCAGACATATTTATAATGCAAATTTACAGAAAGTTTGCGCGTCAGATGATGCATGGTTGAATTTACGAATGTTGCCAGAGTTTGCATTTTCGTACGTGCTGCTCATCAGATGCAGAGCAGTGATGCATTTACGAATAGGCCCGTACTCTTTCGTCCTTAACCCACAGACCAAGTATTTAACAGCCCAGAATCCCAGAACTCTTGTATTAGGACCACTCGAAGGCTTAAAGTGATAAATGCCACTATGATGGAGGTGGATCTAACGAAACCTCAACGATAGTTGGCCTCTCCACCACCAACACATCATCGTCTTCACATATGCCATTGCGGGCAGCTGGGTGTTAAAGCCAGATCTGTACACGCAAAGAAAAAAAAACGTTTATTGCTCGGTTGCCACAACAATACTTTGATTGAATTGTATTAATTTATTAAACGCAACCGTTCATGTAGTTCTTCCAAATAAACTCATATATCGCAAATGTTTATCATGTTGTTGCAAACGAGTTCTCTTTTTTTTAAACAAACTTTATGGGTAAAACGAAAATCATAAAAGTTGGAAATTTAAAGGAGCTTATGGAAGCCATAAATAAATGTTTTAATTACAACTCGGTTGCTGTAACCGAAAGAACAGTTGGTGGAACCGTTTTTCGTTTCTCGCAAACATTTTTTCAGCTTTTATTTTTCATAACTTGTTTACTGCAAACGTTTTTCAGTTCTCGCAAATATGTTATTAGTTAGGATCAACTACAACTCGGTTGCTGTAACCGAGGGAACAGTTGGCGGAACCGTTTTTCGTTTCTCGCAAGCGTTTTTTTAGCTTATGTTTTTCATAACTCGTTTGCTGCAAACATTTTTCGGTTCTCCCAAACGAAATTACATGTATGGCTTAACAGAAGTTCGCTTCTTCCAACTACAGTCCCCAAACGAACTTCAGTTATCTGGGAGGAACAAGTTTTTTCTGTGCATGTATTTGATAATGGGCAACCCTCTTCGGGATCCGCTTAGGGCTTCAGAACGTCGGCATCTCCATTCAGGTTGAAGTAGCGTATTCACATCCTCGTATTCGCCGTATTGAGATTCGCTTGTCTGCATTTCCATATTGTTTAACAATCTTGTATTCCCGTTTGTAAATATTTAGGTTTATCTGTCTAAACCCAAACGAGATCAAACCACCGGATATTCTGCAGCATTTTCACCGGATATCCTGCAGCATTTCCACACCAAACTGCCACTCTCTGTGGATGCATTGGCTTCTCGGCAATAGCTCGTCTGTCTGCTTACGAATAATTTGTACAAATTGTTACTGGATTTTATCCGTTTGCACCCAAATGCCAGTAACGAGAGAGCAAGAGAGCGAGATTTGTTTACAGTTTGATGATAGAAAACTTACTAGTTTTTACCATAGAGGAAATTGGAATAGAGTATTTTATTCTCTCCATAATTTTAACTTCATAGGTTTGGTTGCATGTAAACGTTGGATGTTTCAATGCATGGCTTCAATAATACCAGTAGAGGCAATAGTACACAACCTCGAACATAGCAACAACAACCCCATTTCGTGTTTGTGTGGCGAAATAGTTGTGTAGAATACAAAAGTATACCAGCGATAAAAGACAACACAAAAATGCAAAATATAGGGTTTTCGAATTTGAGTGATATGATTTCTAAGTGACGTTTTAGCCATTTGTAGTATGTCATGGTCTGTCAACTTTTTTTTTATTGTATTCAGCTATATTTACAATATCATCATGGAGAGATAGGCAAGAACAAAATTAACAAATTATTCAATTTTTTTGTCAAAATAATCGTTTTCGAAATTTTGCCATTTTATGGTCGTAATAATCGTCCACCTGTGCTCGCTATTCGTCGAATTGTTGCAAATTACGAGCTACATTTTCTTTACACAATGTTCAAGTGCCAATAAGACAAAGAACCGTTCGAAGAAATTAAAATATTTCCGTTCAGCAAGTGTTGTTGAAGACCGAAATTTATCGATTCCAAGACGTTGTCAACAATTGGAACTGTCTCAAACCACAACCTGGCGGATTTTGAGAAAGGATATGAGGTTGCATCCATATACAATTGTTATCACTCAAGAACTGAAGCCATTGGACTATTGTAAACCTCATGCATTTGCTGATTTTGTCTTGGAAGAGATTGAAAACGATAACGATTTTTTTAAGAAAGTCATCTTCTCCGATCAGGCTCTCTTTTGTCTGAGTGATGCGGTAAATAAACAAAACTGTGGATTCTGGTGCGAAGAAAGTCCAAAAATTATTCATGAACAAACATTAGAGGGCGGATCAATAAGTCCGCTACTTTTCGAATTTCCCTCGTAGTTATATAAATTGCAACACTGCTCCCATCAAGTACCACCTGTTAATAGACTACTGTCAAATTTTGAACAAGTTCCGTCATTTACTTTGCGTTTAACGGCTGTTCAAAACAGTGAATTTCAAGTGCCCATTAAACATTATTTTTTGCGAAAAAACGTCAATCAAACCAAGGAAGAGATTGATAAATACGATGGGGACTCTGCACCATCGATTTCAATAGGTCTGTGGTTTACTGACTTTCGTTGTGGTCGCACAAGTACAAATGACGCTGAATGTTCTGGACGGCCAATTGAGATCAATACACCCGAAAATGTCGAAAAAATCCGCGATATGGTGTTGGTCGATCGAAGAGTAAAAGTGCATGAGATTATTGATGCCATCGGCATTTCATATGGCACTGTGGTTTCGATTTTCAATGACCAGTTGGGTTTAAGAAAGCTGTCTGCAAGATGGGTGCCGCGTTTACTCTCAATTGACCATAAACGTACGGGTGCACACGTGTGTAGTCTCAATGGCAAAAGTCCATGAATTGGGCTACGAATTGGTACCTCATCCGCCATACTCTCCGGATTTGGCCCCCAGTGACTATTTCCTATTTCCAAACGTAAAGAAATGGCTCGTTGGAAAGAGATTTAGCTCCAACGATGAAATTATTGATCAAACAAATGCCTATTTTATAGACCTCGAAAAATCCTATATTTTGGAAGGGATACAAAAATTGGAGAAACGTTGGACTAAGTGTATTGAGCTAAAAGGAGATTACATATGTTGAAAAATATTTTTTTTTTGCAAAAAAACTGTGTTTCATTCAAAAAGTTACGGACTTATTGATCCGCCCTCATACATTCACCTAAATTGACAGTTGGGTTTGGTTTTTGGTCTGGTGGAATCATCGGTCCGTACTTCTTTCGAAATTAAATTGGTAACACCGTTACTATCAATGGAGAGCGGTATAGATCGATGATAACCAACTTTCTATAGCCGAAATTGGAAGAAGTTGATCTTGACAACATCTGGTTCCAACTAGCCACACAGCACGTGCAACAACCGAATTATTGCGAGAAAAGTTTGGAGATTCGATTATATCAAGAAATTGAGACATTGAATGGCCTCCAAGAAGTTGTGATTTAACACCATTTGACTATTTTTTGTGGAGTTATTTGAAGTCATTGGTCTTTAGCAATAAACTACTCTCTTCAAGCTTTACAAAGCCAATATTGAACATGCTATTCATGACATACGACTTGATTTACTGGATAAAGTGCTCGAAAATTGAGGCCATCGAATACGTTACGGAAAAAAAAACGTGGAGGCCTTTTGAAAGACGTTTTATTCAGAACATAATTGCATCGATTGCACTTCACATTAAATAAAAAACATTTGAAGTTCCTTAACAATTGGTGTGAAATCATATCACTCAAATTGGAAAACTCTTTATTGGTGGTGTATTCACACAAAAATTGTAATGCACAAAACGAAATGCCGTTGCTGATTTATTGGTTGGTTTGAGCCAATGGCTTTTAGCTGGTATTATTAAACCAATGATTTCCAACATCCAACCGCCCATCTGCAACACACCAAATGTCATCAATTTCCTGAGAGAGTTGGCTACTCTATACGACATTAATTTATGGTATAATATTCTCTTACTCTTATCTTGCTCTCTCAAAAGTAGTGACTGGATATATTTCACTGGAAGAGTGCGCAGATAGACCTAATGACGTGCGGGGGTTTCGGTTCCCATATGCTGCAATTTTGTTTGTTGACATAGCCACCTACACTGAACGGAAAATCATCGTCACAGGGATGAAAATGTTCATCATCCCAACAACTTTCGTCATAGAAAGTGAGCTAACGTACTGTTTCATTCCCGCTACGAATATGTGTCCATCAACTGCAAATTGTTCGTCACTGCGAAGAACGTATGGTTGTTGCTGCAATGAATTTCATTCATTATTGCAACGAATTTGTTTCGTTGCTGCAATGAATTTGTTTCATTGTTGCAATGAAAATCTTTAATTGCTACAATGAATTGGTTTCATTACAGCTGCAATGAATTTGTGTCATTGCAGCTATGAATTTGTTTCATTTATGCTATGAACTTATTTCATTGCTGCAATGATTTTGTTTCATTGCTGTAGTGAATGTGTTAAAGTGTGTTTGGAATTATTTATTGTTTATTGTACATAAATACACTGTGAGTATACATTGCAGGTGTTTTGGTAAAAAAAATTTGAATTTTTGTGTCGAAAATGGTCTGAATTTGCTAAATATATTATATCCATTCCACTAGCCTGGAGAAAGATTATGGTAGTTGAGAGGTTGAATGTTATTGTTAAAACACCAAAACACGAACATTTTGTGGCTCTACGAAATAACCACCGAGTGAAATAATCCCCAAATGAGGAATGAAATAACCCCGAAATATTTTCATACATTTTTGGGTGTTACTTCATATGAAATAACTACCAAATTGTTTGGGGTTTATTTCTTTTTTTCGGGCTTATTTCATTTTCCAATTGGGGTTTCTAAATTAAGATATAAACCCCAATGAAATATCACCCAACAATATTTTAAATTTGGGGGTTATTTCATTTCGTTTATAATTTGGTTATTGTTTCATTTCCCTTCAACATTGGGGGTTATTTCATAATTTTGTTAGGGGTTATTTCATATGACCACTTTCGGTTGTTGCAAATGAATTGATTTAAGATGTGTACGTTACCCAGCACTCACGCTCACCATTTCCTCTTGCTGGTCTCTTTTTTACGATCACTCATTTTTTTGACTGATTTTCTCTCTTTATCTTCATAAAACTTAGTTTCATTGCAATAACGAAATTGTTTCGTCAACTATAAATGTTGGCAAAACTCCAAAAAAAAAAAAATAATAAAAAAAAAAATAAATTGTTTCCCCTTACATCCCATGAAGGGACCGGGGAGAACTTCTCACAGTCACTGAGCTGTGCGCTTTCCAGTTTTCACTCACTGATTGGGACCTACAGTTTTACACCGATTCCGAACGGTATTTTGAGAAGCTGTTTCATGGCTATGTACTCGATAGTGTCGCCGTCACTATGCGAGGTGACCGCCGCCGAAAGAAATTTTTTTGAAGGTGGTCAGAGCAGGGTTCGAACCCAGGATCTCACGTACAAGAGCCGCGCACACTAACCATTGCACCACCGACGGCCACATAATAATAAAATAATAAAAATAATAAATACAAAGTAAGAGATACACCAAATATCAATAGTTGAAATCTCATGCCCTTCCTTTTTTTAATTTTTAACCCATTTTTCTATACAATTCAAATTAAATAAAATTGTTGCAGGAACGAAAAGTAAGTTCTTGAAGCAACGAAATGAAAAATTGTGAAAGAAATCACGCATGAAATTTTTCGTTGCAGCGACTACCAAATTGTTTGATATACGAAATTTTGCATTGTATCAATGTAATAACATTAACGAAACTTTTTCATCCATATGACGAAGCATTATTATTTTATGTAGATGAAATGCGGCTCGTCAGAAAATATGATTTTCGGCCAAATTCGATGTTTGTAATATTTTCAAATATTTCCCAACGTCCAAGCGTAAAGCAACTGATTTTGGTCCGCGGATGTATGATACTGACTGATAGTTAATATTTCGAACAGAACAAATTTATCAGTGTCATCAACACATACTATGATTTAAAAATATACCTGTATTTGGACCACCCGTTATGTATCCTCCAACGTTATGTATCTTCTTACAGCATTGGTTTGCCAAGACTTGAAGAGTCAGTACTATCAAATAATTCACAACCATACAGTAAAATAGACATTAAATAGGTCTCAGCAAGGAGTTGACGAACATTTGGAGGTGAGCAATATTGACAATTCCAAAGACTTCTGAACATGGAATACATTCTACCAGTTGCGTAGGGTATATGTTCAGACCAAGTTAGTGTTTTGCTTAAAACACCTTCCTCGGAAGTAGATTTTATAGATAGACTGTTCCTTTAGAATGTATACAAGTGTGCTTCCCTCGTCATTACCTCAAATACTGTTTTATGATGCGTACTTGTTAATCCGATTCCGCACTACCTTCCATAACTACCCCATTTTCTTTGTCCAATTAGCAAACTTATTCCTTCTCTGCCAGTGTTTACAAATTTAGAAAAAATCACCTTCGATGTCAAGTTCACCACACACCATATGAATATGCAATTAGTGAAACAAAAATTCGGATAATACTTGTAGTATCATATCGCATAATATCATTCATTCATTCATGTTTTCTGTCTCTTGGATCGTCTTTCTGTGTACAACGTCAACACATTCGTATACTAGCGTGGTGGTATTCAGCCATCATATTCTTACATGCGACGTGTGTATGTCGCGACGTAATATTGTGTCGCATAGTGTAAAGTGTCATTTTGCACAAAACACCTTCTTAATACAATTAGTTATTCTGCTCAGTATAAATTTGACTTTCAAGCGGTTTGTTAGTTTGGTTTGTTAGTTAACATTTGTTCCTCAACATTTAACGCATTTTTAATTCCGCCGCCGCATAAGACAACCTACCACCCACCGTCAAAGTGGAAGAGACAAGAACAATATCGGCCACAACAAAACATACATTCGCAACACTATATTGATTGGCTGACAAACAGAGGAAATAAATGGCAGTCCCATTCAATAGAATCACATTGCATGTTTGGGCTTAGACACTTTTCGCTTTCAACTAATTTGGAAAGCATTGCCATTTGAATTTCTAATCGTGAGATGTCATAAGAACAAATTCCAGTACCACGATCTGCGGGTTATGGCTACACATTGAGTTGCGTTGTCTTTTCGTGAAAAATAATTAATCGAATTACAGTTCGCGAACGATGATAATTCAAACTTTATACTTTATACTTTAAATTCTACAATAATATATAACAACTTGTTAAATTTTGGTACATCTGTATATTGCCTTTGAGTATTGAAATAGTAAAATAATATACTTTGAAATGGTACAGTATGTTTTAAGAGATCATATGACGGCCTATAATTTACTACTACTCAAATTGGCCTACTCTACTCAACATTAAGCAATTAAAGCGGACAACTTTTGTAATTTTTGAAGACAGGGAACAGGAGATTACAACAATTCAAATTCAAATTGGATTAATTCAATCGTAAATAAATGTAAAAATTGTCACATGAACAACGATGAGCGAAAAAACATGACAAAGTTGTGATACTAAAAAAATAAAATAAATGTTTTCCTATTACATCCCATGAAGGGACCGGGGAGAAGTTCTCACAATCACTGAGCCGTGCGCTTTCCAGTTTTCACTCACTGATTGGGACCTACAGTTTTACACCGATTCCGAACGGTATTTTGAGAAGCTTTTTCATGGCTATATACTCGATAGTGTCGCCGTCACTATGCGAGGTGACCGCCGCCGAAAGAAATTTGTTTGAAGGTGGACAGAGCAGAGTTCGAACCCAGGATCTCATGTACAAGAGCCGCGCACACTAACCATTGCACCACCGACGGCCATGATACTGGAACTAGTTAATTTCCACTAGATAATTTTTTACTGTGTTTTGCCGTTTCTACAAGCGTATTTGAAAGTTATAACTTTAACACAGTTTGCTTCAAAAACCGACACTAACAACGCAAAATGGCAACTCCACATAAATTATACTAAAGGGGTTTCCAACAATAGGTGTTATTTTGAATCACCCTGTATTTCGGTAGCTGTCACTTTCGAAGCTTTTGTTCTTTGACATTTGACAAGTAGAAACTACGCCATTACTAAAAATGGAACGATACACGCTGCAAACCCGCATTGAAATTATTAAAATTGGGTCCTTGAAAAGTATGAAAATTATCCGGAATTCCATCGAAAAATCATCTTCACTGATGAGTCCCATTTCCACCTCGGTGGCTACGTCAACAAGCAAAATTGTCCCATCTGGGGCTCGGAAAACTCAAGAATTTTTATTAAGAAGCCTCTCCATCCTCAACGTGCGACTATTTGGTGCGGTTTATGGTCCGGCGGGGTCATTGGACCTTACTTTTTCGAAAATGAGGTTTAATCAACAGTTATGGTGAATGGATTGCGCTATCGAGAGATGATTAATGATTTGTTATGGTCGGAGTTGGATGGTATTGATGTGGACAACGTTTACTTTCAACAAGACGGCGCTACGTGCCACACAAGCAACAAAACCATTGCTCTTGTACGGGAGAAGTTTCCGGACCGTGTAATCTCACGAAGAGGTGATCACAATTGGCCACCGATATCTTGTGATTTAACACCTTGCGATCTCTTCCTTTGGGGCCACGTGAAAGATAAGGTCTACGCCAACAGCCCAGCGTCGATTCAAGACCTCAAAGATAGAATTCGTGAGGCTATCGAGGACATACGGCTGCCACTTTGCGATTTGGTTATGGAAAATTTCATGAAAAGGATATGGTCCTGTAAGCGTGGTCATGGTGGCCATTTGGCTGATGTTGTTTTTCATAATTAACGGCATACCTTCCTCTTTATAATGAAATAAACATCCGATAATTTATCTCAAAAAATTGAATTATTCGTTGAATACCAAAATAACACCTCTTATTGGAAAACCCTTTATATGAGTATTAAGTGCAAATATCTCTTATGGGTGATGGTGCTCCGTTAGGGGCTGCTGTTTGAAAAAAATGCATATCTATAACAACCGTTGAAAGGATCGGCCATGTCTTAACAAACCCGTTGAAGTATTTCATTCTAACACCGGACCTTCGGTTTTGCATCGGTATAGAACTGTAGTGTTTTGCGTCAGAAGAATTCATTCATATCCAAATCGAATAAAAGTAAATAGTTATCCAGTAGGGAACTGTCGAACTAGTTCACAACAGTTCAGTGCATAGAGTAATGACGTATAGAGATACCAACTCTCTCGGTAAATTGATGACATTTGGTGGGTTGCAGATGGGCGGTTGGATGTTGGAAAATATTACTTTAATAATACCAGATAGAAGCAATGGCTCAAATCAGAACGGCATTTCGTTTTGTGCGTTAACATTTTCAGAAACGGCATTTCGTTTTGTGCGTTAACATTTTTGTGTAGATACACCACAAATATATATTAAGATTAAAATATAACAAAAAAGAGTCCAAAATACGTTTAATATTCACAGGGTTTCATCAAAACGACATGGAAAATTTAAGTCAACAATTTTTGTAATTCCACCTGGTGTAAGTCAATTTACGTCAAATAACTCTCTATCACACCCACCGCACCACGAGTAGTGTGAAAGGAAACGTCAGATGAGAACAATAGCTATGGTTCTATGGTTTAGTGCATGAACGAACGACTGCAATTTGAAAGTTCGTTTGAAGAGTATAAATGCGGCAAACGAACTCATTCAAATTGACTCATTCAAATAATTTATTTTGTCATAAATAAATAAAAACGCTTACAAGAACCGAAAAATGTTTACAACAAACGATTCATGATAATTCTAAATTCAAAAATAAAAACGTTTACGTGAAACAAACAAGTTTTCCACTAACTATTCCTTGGTTTGTCGCAAACAAGTTATAGTATCTTCAAACTCAAAAAAAAAACTTTTACGAGAAATGAATTTGAATTTACGTAATTGCCTTATTTTTGTTAGTTTCGAATTTTAGTGTATGAGAAGTTCATACCATAGATAAGGCAAACAAATAGATGAAGCACAAGTGTTGGGAAAATTTTAGAGTAATGGGTAATTTTCTAGATGTCGTTGTAAGCAATAAATGGGATATTTTTTGTTCCCAAAAAAAAGTCAAAAAATATGACATTAAAATTCTAAAATAGCTACAAATGCTACTATATAAAATCATTTAAATTTTGTCACATTTTCCTTGTTTAAATTACTTGAAGAAAAATTTCCCACAATTTTGAATAAACGTCAATGAGAATTATGAGAAACTTCAGTGAAAGTGACACAAGTGAACAAAGTTGACAATGGGGGCGCTATACATATCTATTATTTCCTTTATCTATGGTTCATACTACAGGGTGTAGCGCGGTAATTTACTTATTTGGGAATGAAATAAAAAAATTATGTACCTTAGAAAAAATTATTTTATATTTTAATTATATTGAACAGTAAGGGAATTTGTAAATTACACGGTTTTAAATAGTGTATCTGGCAAATTTCGACCTTCGCTATCCACACACTGTTGCATACGTTTTCTGAAGTTTTCATGAACTCTAACAAGCATGTCGACTGGTATTCTGCCAATTTCAGCCTCAATATTGTTAATTAGGTCTTCAAGGTGTTGAGACGGTTGATATACACCTTCGACTTCAGGTTACCCCAAAGGAAAATATCGCATGGGGATAAGTCTGGTGAGCGTCCGGCCAGTTCACATCACCCCTCAAAGAGATAAGCCGTCCACGAAACATTTGCCTCAAACAATTCATGGTAATCCACGCTGTGTGTGCAGTGGCACCATCCTGTTGGAACCATGTATCCTCTAATTGCATTGCCTCAAGAGCCGGCTGAAAAAAATCCTGTATCATAGTCAAATACAGTTCGGAGTTCACAGTTACGGCAAGACTGTTATCCTGGAAAAAGTAAGGGCCAATGATGCCTACTCGTGATATGGCGCACCACATAGTGACGCGGTCCGAATGCAGAGGTCTCTGGTGAAGTTCTCTGGGGTTTGTTTCACTCCAGTACCGCATATTTTGTTTGTTACCGCGCTCCACCCTGTATAAGCTACCGAAATTAGAAATTCATATTCGGGTAAAATACCAGTTAATCGAGATAAAATTATATCAGTCCAAGCATGCAAGGAACCAAAATTGTTTCAATACTTTCCCGATTAGTCTCTGCAGTCCAGATTATTCTATGCAGCCAACAAGCGAAAATATCAGTACTGAAATTAGAAAAATGTGATTAGAAATTTTTTACAATTTCACCACATTTCCCATCACTGATGACAACGACAATATCAAACATACAATAATTCATATATAAAGAGAAAAGTTGTCTCATCTGACGTTTCCTTTAACACTCTTCGTGGTGAGGTCGGTGTGATAGAAAGCTGTTCGTCTTACACTAGATGGAGTTATAAGAACTATTGACTTAACATTTTCAAGTCGTTTTGGTTGGGAACTGTGAAATTTAAACGTATTTTGGACTTTTTTGTTATATTTTATTGTTATACATATACATTTATACATTTTAACACACAAAATTAAATTGTTGTTTTGAATCACTGTCTCTATCTGATATTATTAAAGCAATTCTTTTCAACATCCAATGGTCATATCACACCAAGCAAAATTTCATAAATTTTCTGAGAGAAATGTTAATAGATACTTTATATGAATTACACTATGATATCAAATAACGACAAATTTCATTTAGTAGCTCAGCTGCTTTCGACGAAGTAAGGCATAGAGCAATATATAAGAGTCGCCATACCTCTCTTTACGTTTTGTCGATGACGACGAGGTAGTAGGTCATTTCATCGAGTTCGAGTTGCTGCTGTATGTTACTCTTTGGTTGGACATAAAACGAACAGAAATAGAAGGGAATGCGTATTTTCGTTGAATGTTATCAACATAAAACATAATTTAGATTCCATTAGTATCAATCAAACACTATTTAAACCATAGAGTCATGTCACATAGATCAGCCATTCTTCTCATCTAACATTTCATTTCACAATATTCGTAATGCGGTCGGTGCGATAGTTATTTGACGTAAATTGAGTTACACCAGGTGGAATTATACAAATTTTTGACTTAAAATTTTCATATCGTTTTGATGAAAAACTAAAATTTAAACGTATTTTGGACATTTTTGTTATATTTTATTGTTAGTATATATTTGTGGTGTATTTGCACAAAAATTTTAACGGAAAAATATTTGGTTTAAGCTTTTATTCGCTCAATAAATTAAACGTTATAGGTACGATGGAAAGTAAACATTGGATGGTGGAAAATATGGGTTCAATAATACCAGATGGTGGCAATAGTATACAGCGATCCACAAAGGAACAACAACCGAATTTCGTGTTTTTGTGACAAACTAGTTGTGTTAAATACAATACAAATGTATACCAACGATAAAAGTCAACAAAAAAGTGCTAAATATATTTAAATTTTTCAGTTCTACACCAAAACGACAGGAAAAAGTTAAGTGAACATATTTTGTAACTCCACCTGGGGTAAGATAATTTTAAATTTAATTGCTCTCATTTCCACAAACCTACGATGAAGAGTGTGAAATGAAACGTCAGATGAGAGAATAAGTTTATCTACATATGTATTATTCTATGGATAGAACCACATACGGACAACACAAATACAAATATAAAGCAAACTGAATCCGATTATTTGAAATCGATTTGTTTACGCTTCGGATAAATCAAATATTATATGTAAGACATCTTGAAAGTGAGTAGTCTCTAGTATGAATAGACATTTGTCCCTATTACGGTTGTCATCGTTGTGTTTATGTCAATATCGACATCACATCGATGCTAATTTGAGTTTCTGTAAGTATATTGAGATGAAGGCGAGTGTTTAAACGACGATTATGTTTATGTATTTCTTAAGCGGGCCTCATATTGGAAGATCTGAATTATCAGCAAATGGTCTATTTAGACTTATACTATATCTGCTGGCGTATAGTGAAATTTTTGGTTTGAACTAACAAGTCGGACAAAATAAAACTAAAGGGTGCCCCAATAAAAGCGCACGATTTAAATTTTCTAGCTCTGAAACTTGACAGCAGAGGAAATTTGAATAGAGTATTTTATTCTATCAGTTGACGTTTCATTCTACACCTTCGAAGAAAATTAACTGACACCAGGTGGAGTTGCAAGAACGGTTGACTTAACTTTTTCGTATCGTTTTGGTATAGAACTGTGAAATTTAAATGTATTTTGCACTGTTTTGTTAACTTTTATCGTTGGTATACATTTGTATTGTATTTAACACAACTAGTTTGCCACACAAACATGAAATGCGGTTGTTGTTGATTTACTTTAGGTTGAGTTTTATTGCATCTATCTGGTGGTATTGGGTTCGATTCCTGCTCTGACCACCTTAAATTTCTTTCGACGGCAGTAATCTCGGTTAGTGCTGGCGACACTATCTAGTACTGAGCCATGAAAAAGCTTCCAATCAGTGAGTGTAAACACAGCTCACTGATTGTGAGAAGCTCTGCCCTGTCCCTTCATGGCATGTAATGTGAAGCTATTTATTTTTATTAAAGGGAATAAAAAAATGTGGGATAGACTCTTTGTCGGTCATCCAAGTCTGCTACACCATTTCCAATTGAAATTTAAAAGGAATCAATTGAAATTTAAAAATTCTATTTGAAATACATTAACTAAATTTAAAAGACATCAATTGAAATTAAAAAAACATAATTGCTATTTAAAAAATATCAACTGAAATTTAAAATACATTAGTTGAAATTTTATTATTTTAAATTGAATTTTTATATACATCAATTGAAATTTAAAACACATTGATATTAATTTAAAACACATCAATTGAAATTTGTAACATATCATTAAAATTTAAAAGACATCAATGAAATTTAAAAATCGAATACATAAATTCGGTTAATAATTCTCTAATTTCAACTGACGAATTTTACATATCAATTGATGTCTTTTGAATTTCCATTGATGGTGTTAAATTTGAATTGATGTTTTCTAAATTTTAATTAATTATTAATAATTAATATTCCCCTAACATTTTGATAAAGGCAAGAAAAACGGATCACTAGTTTTTTGAAGATTGTAGATTAACAGGAACGGAGTGACGAGGTCTGACACGATGAGTAAACCCATTGGCCAAAAAGATTGCTCAACTAAAATATGAAACATCTTTTCAGGAACTATAATTTTAAACGACGATATGTCTCTATTCTGAAAGTTATTAAACTTAAGCACCCTACAATCATTGTCATTAAAGTTAATTTACAAATCTATCAACAGAGTATCAGCAGAGAGGCGAGACACAAAAACATTTCTTCGAGGGGGCACAACAATGAAAACATCATCCCTAGGCACCTCATGAGGAGCTGGAACGATTGAGACAGTAACAATGCCAGTTAAGTCTCCAGACGGCAAAGTGGGCCCAGGCACAAGATCAGACTCCGGCAAATAATCAGCCTTTGCGCTAGAGTTCGAACTTGAAGACGGAATATCATTCGAACTAGACTGAAAATCGACAGAAGAAACAGTAACTGGTGCAATAATGGCATAAGTACCAGCATCTGATGATTTCAGAGAGGAGTCATTAGTCGGGTTAACAGCATTTAAAGCAGCAACCCTAGCAGGAGGAATAGATGACGGCAAGGGTGATAAAAATATATCAAAGTTATGTGTGGGTGGAATATCATCTACACGACAGTCCACAATTCGTTCCCCAGAAGCCTTTTTCCTTTTGGGAGAAGATAACAAATTTTCCGGCCATTTAAACTTGTTAAACATTTTCTCCATCTGTTTAAATTTATCAAATAGGGCGTTAAAATCTACACTCAAGTTACAGAACCCCTTTTTCGTCTCTTTAAACAATTTATAAAAATCAACATCATAATCCCTACAATTCCAACAAGCCCAACGAATACCACTTCCTTAGATGTGATCTTATCGAAGTACCTGCCATTAAAACCGGCACATTTCACATGTGCATGGCCATCACTAATCCAACATGTTAGGTAAATACTAGAGACCTGCATGAGTATACATTTTCACACATTCAAACACATTCATATTTTTTGAATGTGTTAATGTTCTCATTCTAGCGATTAGAGTACGATACATACAACAATTCTTCTCAGCGTGTTGCATCGGTACGAAACAGAATGAAACCGAGCAGAAAGAGTTCTTGTATGAAGGAGTAGTACCTACATTGAGTAAAAGGTCTTTAGAGACAAGGAGAACTATTCGAATAATGAGATGTATTCAAGAGACATATTGAAAAAAAGCGTAACTAAAGCAAATTCTGTTTCGGTATGATTTGAAGTTCTAATTTTTCTGGAATAAAGAATAGGATTAAAATTAAGTCAATTTGAGAAATGTAGCACTTATGCCTCACTAGGTTTATGTCGAAGTTGAATGTTTCAAAATGTGTTCGCAGTTATTGCAACTTACATACAGCATTTCTTTGCCGTCCCCATTCACAATTAGGAAAATAACTTCCCAAACTTTGCTGCGGCATTTTTTCTCCTTCAAAACGAGTTCACCCCCTGAAATTATTGAAATTCGCGAAACAATACTGTTTTCTTCACATACAGCGTCCGATTGAGTTGAGAATTACATATTTTTAATGTTTAATAATTTATTTTTAAAATAATTTACTTCATCAATTTCCATTTTCTAATATATATTTTTGCAGCTTAACTTATGAAAAACGAATATTTATTTCTGTAGTCACCATACAACGTTGCTGATCTTTTCATTGACGAGAAAGCAAATGAGACCCATAGCCACACATAATTTACCGTTTTTTCATTCGAATGGTTCTCATGTATTCGAATGGTTTTTAATTCACGAACATTTATTGAGTAAAATGTTGTGTTGTCGTAACAGAATTGAGACGAACAGAGTAGGTAACAGAGCAGAGATTCATACAACATTCATTCCAAGAGCACACAGGCGCGTATCGTTTCATTTCGTTGTTTACACTATTCGGACCATTGGTATTGGTACAGTGAGATAATGAATGTATTCTAAAATAGAGTGCATTCATGCAGGGCACTTGTAAATACCATCATAAATGTTAGTACTCGTAGCAGAGCAATTTTTCGAAAGACTCTCCATTACAGAATATGACAAAATTTATACTAACACAAACGAAAATTCAGATAAATCAAATTCAATAGCACCTAAAGTTATGCAATATATAGAAAAAAATATTGTCAAAATGTTGACAAAAAATCAAATTTATTTCGAAAATTACTAGGAATCGAAATTTCAACGGCCGGTAGGGGACTATAAGTACCCTTGTATAAAAAAAAGTTGGACGTTCCCGTAATCACCTCCTTAATACGCGTCGTTTGAGACCCCCCTCCCACATTTGAAATTCCAAAACAAAAAAACGTTTTTCAATACACACATTAGGGTTTCAAATTTCAAATAGAAATATCAAATTTTAAATAGGAATTTTAAATTTCAATTGAGGTATTTTAAATTTCAAATATAATTTTTACATTTAAATAGATATTTTTCAAAATTAAATTCATATTTTCTGAATTTCAATTGGAAATGGGGTAGTGTGGGCCGCTTTATAAAAAGCGAAAATTTCATTGCAGTAGCTGGTCGATAAAGAAAAAACAGTATTGACAACACAACTCTGATCTTTATCATGAACCAGTCATCTTTTAACGAACCATTACAGATCGCTTCCTATCTTCGTTAAGTTAGTGCAAAGACAACACAAACTAAAAGCATCCATAAATAAATATAATCATTTATTTTTGTTGAAAAGTTTATTGGGTTAATAAAACATATTGTAAAGACATTTTACCAATTCGAATAAATTAATTTGACCAACTGCGCGACGAAATAGATTTTTTAAATGACTCATAAAACACACTGTCCTATCCAAACGTTAAGCGTGCAATTGTCAAAGATGAGATATCGCATGTGCAGATGGTTGGCGATTTCGTTTCATTTCGATCCATTCGTTCTATAGAATGTGATAATAATGAAATCCAAATAGAATTGGGCAAACAGTGGGTTAATATATTTTCAAATAATTGGCAAACTTTCAAATGCTAATAACGTAATTTATGGATGGACTCCTTGTTTGCCCTACACATTACACCACTTCTAAATGTCGAATTAACTTAAAAACAATTACTTATTTACACAATCAATAAATATATCGTATGCACGTGTCAATATTAAGAAGACAGTTATTGAATGAAATGAAAATTGCGTGCGTCAAAATCCCAATCGTTTACCAATCGTTAAAGTTTGAATAGAAAAGGTGTAGAACACTCTTCCCCGTAAATACATAAAAGTGCAAGTATCTTAACCACAATTAACTTGTAAGCACTAGTTATTTTGAAACATCTCGGACGTTACTAACGTCCTAAGCCAATTCCGTGTCGTTGTTCCACTTAGCGTTTTGCAGTCGAATTGTAGAGGTTCCATAAAAATGTCATTTAGAGATGATTTATATACATTCCTTAAGAGCAACAATGACGGTATCTTCAACAAAAACAGGTAATGCTATTAATAAAAATATTATTTTCAATAAATTACACTAAGCAACAACATTTATTTTTATTTGTATTTTATTTATTGTATGCGCCACAGAGACTTTTATGCCTCCGCGTATGCTAACGACACTGTTAGTAATCCATACAAATACGAGTGGCGTAAATGTAAAAATTCATGTTAAATATTTTGGTTTAAGCTTTAACATTTAGCAAAATAATACAATTTAAAATAAAGGGTGTCTCAGTAAGACTGCACATATTAAATTTTGTGTCCTTTTTTGTGCAAGTGGCAACTCTGAAATTTGGCAGCTGTCACATATGTTTATTCCGATTATTAAAAATGGAGCGCTCTACGAAAGAACAACGCGTTATAATTGTGCGTTGGACAGTTATGCAGAGACCGCTCGCAAACTTCGAAGAATTTTCAGTCAAGAAAGTGCAGAGAAAGTGTCAACCATTCGAAGAGTGGTCCAAAAATTTGAAGAAATTGGCTCGGTTATGGACAGTAAGACCAGTGTTGCCAGAGGCTGTCAAAAAAAAAAACATGACAAAACAAGTGCAATTTGCAAAAAAAAAGTGCCAAAACTGAAACAATCAAAATTTGTAGTAAAAAAAACAAATTCGTAAACCATACATATTCAAACACCCCCACCCATAGGGATGGGAGTATATATTATTTGATACATTCCGAAACAATTGTAACGCATAGAAGAAGTTTTGAGACTTGAGCCATGCCCGTCTGTCTGTATAGCTTGGCTGGTGAACATGGTAACTGCCGTAAACCTTTAACCACCTCAATGCAATTCTGTCATTGCCTATTATTTAAATAAACTTAGTTTGGGATTGAAAATGTGTGTTCTGATCAAGGTTTAAAATTGCTGGCTCATTTTCATTGTTTAACTTATTTACTGACTGTGACTGCGAAAATGAAACAGAAAGGGGCTTTTGACTTTTTGGTAGAATTTTCGATCTTCGTTCTTCCTTCTGTATGTCTCAAATTTCTCACTCTCGCGCTTTCTCCACTGCCGTTTCTTACACCTAAAGGGACGGTGCATTTACAATTGACTAAATCATTGCCATACGTTCAAAACCAAGTACGGTTGTTGCGACAGTTTTTATGGAGTCAAAAATGGGTTTCCACTGTGCTTCCGGATCGTCATCGGGAGGAGAGGGTCCTTTGCCAAAAGTTGCGAGAGTTTCCTTGAGTAGGCTCTGGCCACATCTGGTAATTGCAGCTTTCCGATGTCTAGCTTCCTCTGCGTCTGGTTTCGTACGATTTTAGCTCTACTTAATCTTTAGCTTTCTAATCGAATAAAAAATCGCAAAAATGTCCTCATGTCTATATCTCGAAAACAGTGCGTTGAATCGCAAAAATAATAAAAAATTTAAATATTTTTTAAAAAAAATTTTAAATCCGGGATATAGACATGTGGGCGCTTTAGCGGTTTTTATCGAAAAATTTTAGTTTGAGCGATTTTTGTTTTAAAAAAGTGATGCCATATTGAAGACATCCACTTTTTTTTTTGGCGATTTTCTTATTTTGGCGATTTTTTGCAAAAAATTCTTCCATACGAATTGGACCAGTTTATGAAAGCCCCTTAGAAAATTGGTAATTTTTTCAATTGGACGCTCTATTTCCGAGATATAAACATGAGGGTGATTTAGGGATTTTTTTATTCGAAAAATTTTGGTTTTACCGATTCGTTTAAAAAAAAGTGATGCCATATTGAAGACATCCACTGGCTAAAGGCTTCTGTGGAGGTAAAATGTTGTTTATTTTTTCGATTGGACGCACCGTTTTCGAGCTATATCCACTTTATTATTTTAGCGATTTTCTTGGCGATTTTTGGAAAAAAAAATTCTTCCATACGAATTGGCCACTTTATGAAAATCCCTTAGAGACCTTCAAAAATTGGTTATTTTACCGATTGGATGCTCCGCTCCCTTTCCGAGATATAGAAATTTTTCCTAGTTTTTCCATATTTTCAATCAAGAATGGGAATGGGTGTAACACATTACCCATCGCCATGGATAACTACCCATTATTTCCCCATTACCCTGAGGGTGATGTGTAATCGTGATGGGTAATTCCCCATTGTCGTGAGTAGCTACCCATTATTTTCCCCATATCCTGTGGGTAATGGGTAAACGTTCATTAGCATTTCCCATGACAATGTGTATGGGTTATGGAGCAAAGTGAAGTCAATGCCAAGTTTTCAAAAAAGTCATTGTGTCTTTTGGAAATCGTGGAATGCGAATGGATCTGGAGAATGAGACAACTTTTACGCTCTGAGCCCAACAAAGTTAAATAGCTGATTTTGTGCTCAGCGAATCTCGAATAAGCGGAAAATCCAAAATGAAATTAATAGAAGATACAACGAACAATGTCAGAGTTTGGATACTTTATTAATTCAAGATGTTGGAGGATCGTCTTACCAGTATGGCTGCTGATTTTGCAAGAAGGAATACAGATCTTATTTTCTGTCGGAAATAAGTATCTGTAACATTTCACAATCGTTGACAGAAGGTTTAGGCGTTAATGGGGGAAAAGGGACATACAGTGATTTCGACAACTTTGTATCTTAATTATTTCAGGGTAAGCGTGAATTAGCATTAAAGAAGGAATTAATGCTAATGATTTGGCATTAACAGTCATTTTCTCCGATGAAGCGCATTTCCATCTGAATGGCTTCGTGCATACACAAAATTGTCGAATTTGTCTGGTGGGAATTTTTGGTCAGGCGGTGTGATTGGGTCTTACTTTTTTAAAGATGAGGCCGAAATTGCAGTGACTGTGAACGACATTCGTTACAGAAACATGGAAACGGAGTTCTTGTGGCCTCAACTGGACGGAATGGATCTGGACGACATGCGGCTTTAGCAAGACGACGCCACCTGCCACATCGCGCATGAAACAAGCGATTTATTGCAGCAACGATTTCCAGAACAAATTATCTCAAGAAATTCTGATGTCTTTGGGGTTTTGAGAAATCTCGGGTTTCTGCGAATATACCAGAAACAATTACTGAGCTCAAATCCGAGATCCAACCCGTCATCGGTGAGATACAGCCACATCTCTATGAAAAGTCATGGAAAATTTCATGAAAAGAGTAATGGCCTATCATCAGAGCCGTGGGAGCCATTTGACGGATATTTTATTCCAGACTTAGGCGGAACATGTATTCTTTACAATCCAATAAAAAAGTCACAACAGTCTCAAAAAATACGTGTTTATATTTTAAAATGAAAATGTGCACTCTTACTGAGACACCCTTTATGTCTGATGTAAAAATCGATAAAAAAAAAACGATTGTCTCTCACGTTTTTGTTTTCAGAAGGTTCCAACTATGCGTTGGTTGTCACTATTCGTTGGTACACAAACAACATCTTTATATATATAATTCTACTGCACGTGTGTTTTTATGACTGAACTCCTCCTAAACTTCTGGACCGATTTGTATCTTGTATGCGTTTGGTGCAATTCGGTGCAATTGGACAAAGGGGCGTGGTACCTCCCATACAAACCAC
This sequence comes from Phaonia tiefii, assembly GCA_963931995.1. Taxonomy (NCBI): domain Eukaryota; kingdom Metazoa; phylum Arthropoda; class Insecta; order Diptera; family Muscidae; genus Phaonia; species Phaonia tiefii. The sequence goes on from OZ008370.1 coordinate 260,142,656, forward strand.
AAACTAAAAATCCATTATTTCTGTTCCTGCTAACAGTATTTGAACAAAATTTGCAGGACAACGTCTGAGGGGTCAGCTACTACTTATATACAAATCTAGTTCATTGAAGTCAAGCGTGTATTAATTACTTCTGTTTTATTTTGTTATATTTCACAAATGGTCCGTCGTTCCGATTTTCTCTGTAAATGCGCGGACAGACAGAGTACTTCACGTTGTCTATCTTTCCAGTTTCTTTCCTCAAAATCGATTCTCATATTGGTACCACATGTATATATTTATATACAAAACACATACACAAACACCAAAGCAACAGCACAAACCATTTAACCGTCCGAGCCATGGGTTATTCTTTTTTCACTGATCAAGCGCTCTGTCCGATGAAACATTCAGGAATATTTATGAATTACTGACTGAGAAAATAATTAAAAAATACAGATAAACACAAGCTACTTTGCTCTTCTTTGCAGCTGTATTTGTATCACAAACACAGATATATTTGGGTCGCAAACACATATATTATAACATATTAATCATTGTGTCCCAAACATGTTATATTGAATAGCAAACACAATGTGTTTGGACACAATTATATTATATTTGGGACACAATGATTAATATGTTATAATACATGTGCTTGCGACCCAAACATATCTGTGTTTGTGATACAAATACAGCTGAGTTTGTTGCACTGTTTATACTCCCTCGAGAGTAAGAGAATAACGACACACGATATATTTGCATCCAAACAACAAAAAACTACAGATTTTTCAGCATGTATAGAACCAAAACTAAAAGTTGTTTTCGTTTTTTTTTGTGCCAAATTACTTGGAAACATTAAACGCCGGGTGGGGGCCATATGAATCTTCGCAAAATAAAGATTGACTTTCGCGTAATCCCATGATAGGAATGCCTTGGCTGGCATGCCAAAAACATCCACGCTCTCAACACTATTTGCCAATTTTCCAAGAACTCGAGCACTACACCCCGAACAACTTGATTTACATTGGTTTCTAATATAATAAATCCGTTTCCTTAAAACAAAAACCTTTTCAAGAAATGTGTTGACTGAATTTAACTTAAAACAGACTGAAATTTAATTTTAATATTTATTGTTATTCCCTTGCAGTGCCATGACCGATAAACACTCTGTGCAGGGTGACACCACGGACGAAGCAGTCAATGTGCTGGACCATGATATGATACACAATTTTCAACGTGTCTCTATTTCGGGTGAAGATACCAGTGGAGTGCCTTTGGAAGACTTGGAACGAGCCTCCACCCTGTTGATACAGGCTTTGGAAATGCGTTCGCGTTACATGTCCATATCGGAGCAATCTTTCCCCACGACCACATCGCGTTTCCTAAAGACAGTGCATGAAAGTGATCGTTTCAATAAGATTCAATATGAAGATCGTAAATCGATAGCCGGTGAGTAAAACTTCAATTTAAAACAAAAAATATACAAATCAAATCGATGTTGTATTTTTTCAAACTTTAATTTTGTTTTATATTATTAATATTTAATTACCTAACTTATTGTATATAATTATGAAAAAAAATATACATATATTTTTATTAATTAATTTATTTTATATCACTTATTTTTTATGGTTTGTACAGCAATTGTTCTGTTATTGAAAGAAGAGGTGTTGACATATATATAGCACACCCTATTCCCAATCCCCAGTTAGAACTTAATACCTATAGATTTTATCTTAAGTAGATGATTTTAGGACAAAACATAAGGTTATTGTACCTATTTGGAAATATTTTAAATTTCCTTTTCTCTATTATTAATTATTATTTTTATTTTTATATAATTTTTTAAATAAGGAATTTTTGTCAAATTTCAGTAGTTATTTGTATGGCACCTAATTCGATTTACTATACACATAGTCTTCTATATATTATTGTTGCAATTATTTCTTAATCAGTTTTGTTGTTTTTTGTTTCTTAATATCATATTATTATTTGGTCCTACACTTGCAACGGCATTTGACTTAGGAAAGACTAGAACCTAAGATGTGGATAATTCGCCTCATTGTCATCGCTTCAATAATGCTTACAAACCATAAAAATTGTGGAATGTCAAAATTTTTCGTGAAATGTCCCAATAATATATAACTAAACTTAATAAGACTAAGATTGAATGCTTTCAACTAATTGCAAATTTCGACAATAGCTGCCGGGCGAAAAGTGAATCTCATAATAGGTCTGTTATACATCAGTTTTAGGATTTTTTAATTTGCCTTAATCGAATGCAATAGCAACAGATAATTATAATTCGAAAATTTTGCCTAAGCTCAGACAATGCAAATGCATGGTTGTGAAAATGGATGACAATTGTTGTTTTCATCGATTCGTTTAATTTCTGACAATTTTGGTTTTACAGTATTTTATATGTTTAGGTTTGTGGCTGTGATTGAAGTTACCTACAACAAAAAAAAATGGTTTCCCATTACGTACCATGAAGGGATTTGGGATTGAGGTTACCTTCTATTGTGTATTTAATCCATAAACTTGCACATATAAAATACTTTTCGAAAAAAATTCTTTAAACTTTATAATATTAATGCTATATAAAAAACACAGCGTGGCTGTAAGTTGAAAGCATACATAAGCATCAACCCATATTCGATCTCACCATGAAGGGTTGATGAATTTACTAATTATTCTTTTTAGGGCGGGAGTTTATTTATCATTAACAAAACCATAGATTAAACTACTATAGATTTGTTATCCGGCGCACCTGATGTTCTACGTTGTGCTTCTTCCGAGAGGAATCGAACTTCTGTCAGCTTTTTTGCTGTTTAATTACTAAAAATTGTGCGAACATCGAACAAAGTTCACCATTTTTAATATTGTGTATTCACAATCTCCATATATTCTACATATTTTGCACATTCACAGTAACAATTTCAGCTTTCTTTATCAAACTTCAGCGACAGAATTCTTCTCTTGACTTTAATGGCGAATTTTTAAGTAGGTAGTTAACTATAAGATTACTTAATCGTAATTGAAAGTTAATTTGAGGTTAACTTTGCATTTTGTTTTTCAGTGGTGAGTTAATGTAAGTCGCCATATTGTCAACTATTATGGCAACCCTTGTATTGTTATTGGAAAAAACGTGTGTTTTTGGATAAATACCAAAACAACAAAGAGGAACAAACAAAATGGAATTATGTAAAATAATAAATAGATGCATAAAATCGAAGTTATTTTTACAAAAATGTGTAAAAAACTATGTTGCCGCGACATTTTGACGATCTAGGCTCAAAGTATGTGTACAAATACTCAAATCAGAAACATGCATGTTATACAATCTAACATTTCTCATTTTGACAGTCAGTAATTTGATTGGTTCTGAGTAAAAGTTAACCAACCAACATTGTGGGTTAAATCATAGTTAAACAATGACTGAAAAACACAATTCGATGTTTAACCAGAATTTAACTAAGAAACGAAGATCACCACTGACCGAAAAACTGGCCATAAGGGTGTTTTCTATAAGTCGTGAATCAGTCACTTCGCGTTACTTTTGTCGTACGAGTATTGGTAGTTTATAAAACGTTACAGCTGTTCCGTGGCTACCAGCGTTGAGTTACGTTATTTAATGGATAGTTTATAAAAGGCAGCGCAACGTTTTCGATCACTTCAGCTGTCAAATTCGACACGCCACAATTCCTCGAGTTAGTTGAAGAAATTTCAAATTTAAATAAAAATAATATCGATCGCGGATGGGGAGATGGAAGTATTTTGCATTTCATTACTTATAAGTAGTTGGCATTTCTGGCTGAAATGTAATCGAAGGACAGAGGTGAATTGTTTTTAAATAATTCAAAATTATACTGTTTAATCACTGACATTTTAATTTATGTAGTAAGTACAACTAGCTGACCCGACAGACTATGTCCTGCCGACAAAAGTATTCAATGATGCCATGGTCACTATTGAATTATCCAATTAAATATGATTGATACAGGGTGTCTGGTGGCAAATTTATATTTTTAAATACGATTATTTCAAAAAGTAATAAACGGTGCGGAGGGATGGTGGCGCCGTTGGAATTATCGATTGTGCGGAGTCACGATGTCGATTGTGCGTCAGCCACGATGTCGCAATGGTCGAGTGAGCATCGTGCGTTCGCTGTGGATACATTTTTTAAGAGTAATGATTCTTACGCAATTGCTTGTCGACAATTTTGTTCAAAGTTCGGTATTCGGCGAATAAATGATGGACCGAGTGTAAATTTAATTCGTTCGTGGGTGCAGAGATTCCGCGCAACTGCTTCGGCTATGAATGTCCCACGGCCAGGGCCCAGTCGATCGTCAAGGACTCCCGAAAACATTTAACTGGTTGAAAGCAGTTTACATGATAATCTGCGACTTTCAATACGGAAAAGAGCAGCCTCACTGGAAGTTCCAGGAGTGATTATTCATGAAATTTTAAAAAGGATCTGAAATTCCATTCTTTTAAAATGCAAATCGTTCAAGAACTGAAAGAAAGTGACTGATTTACGCAAAAGATGTTGGAGCGTTTTCGCACTGTAAATCCCATCCTTTTTTGGAGCGAAGAGGCTCATTTTCACTTAAACGGCCACGTCAACAAGCAAAACTTCCGTTACTGGTGTCCAAGTACCCGCAACCCTCGATTGAAACATCAAAAACCATTGCATTGCCCCAGGGTAACTGTTTGGTGTGCCTTATCCACGCATGAAATTTTTTTTCGAAATTTCTCGAGGCCAGGCGACGAATGTCAACGGTCATCTGGATGACATACTCTTTAAAAAATAAAATCCACATTTCCATTCTATCGTTTAATGCTCTTAATAAAACTTTGTGTCAATTATTATGTTTTTTATTTAAGTTTGAAAATAAAAATCTGCTACCAGACACCCTGTACATGTATGTTATGTTACCAGAGTACTTCATTAGAAATTAGCTTGGGCCGGTAGATACGGAGTATTTATCTCAGACAGTGAGTGGGAAACATTTGGACATTCTCCACCGTCAGCTTCGTCAAGCTTCAAGTAGTACGACCGTACAACAGTATATGCTTCACACTGCAACTGAATATTCGTAATTTCGTCTTTTCCGATATCCCCTTATTGCTCCAGATTTTGTGCAGGTTTAGGAATGCAACAAGGACCTTATTCAATTAACGAACCATCAGCCGTTAGTAAAGTATTCCCTTCTGTTCGAATACGCATTAGATTTGTCTTATTTATTTTTATTCTCAATCCTACTTTATTCGCATTTTGGGAGTCTATTTAACTTGACCCCGTTGTCAAGTTTTTGAGCCATTAGACATGTATCATCTGCGTAGTTGATATCATGTAGATGTTTATACATACTCCACTGAATGTCGATCGGTGCTTCTGCATTAATTGCCTCCATTACCTCGTCCATAAGTAGGAGAAATAATGTGGGGGACAAGACACATCTTTGTCTAATACCCGCGTTTTCTTTCTATTAAAACGAAATTTATACGCTGCATCTCTATACAGTTCACGGATCATGGACACTTTCTTGTCCGGTATCCTCCTTTTAGTCAATGGGGACCACATTGATTTATGGTATCCACAATCAAACGCTTGTTCGAAGTCTAGGAAAAGTAAATACAGAGGCGAGTGTAGTTCAACTGATTGTTCTACGATTATACGGAGTGTCGCACACGAACGACCAGATACTCGAACGACCAGGCTTAAAACCCGCCTGCTCCTTCCGCACAATTTGCTCCACCACCGGAGAGATCCGCTGGAGTATAAGGTCGCCATTACTTTGCCTATTGCATTGAACAACATAATACCTCTTCAGTTCCTGCACAGCGTTAGATAAAGTTTTTTCGGGATAGTGATAACCACTCCCTCTTTCCACTCCGTAGGGATTTTGTAGTCTATTCATGTTCTTCTGATTTCATCTGCGTAATGACATCGGCTATGCGAATAATCGACCAAGTGAAAATCGCCCAAAACGAAAAATGAACAATGACCCAAAATTTTTGGGTGTTTTTTCATTAAGAAAAAAGACCCAAAAAAAAGACGTAAAATCGCCCAAAAATTTAAGAACATTCGCCCAAAAATATAAATCCAATGACCAACCGCCCAATTAAGTAAAAGGGCGATCATTCATCATGAACAAACACCCAAAAAATCAAAAATACCAAAACGCCCAAACATGATGAATAATCGCCCAATTTTATTTCCCATATTTTTTGGGCGATTGTTCATTTTTGGGTTTTGGGCGATTTTCACTTGGGCGATTATTCGCATAGCCAATGACATCTGCTAACGTTGATGCACCATATTTCCATAGTTCCGCTGGAATATTATTTGTGATCCCAGTACTGCCTCGATCTCTGCTTGCGACGGGGATTCCTTTAAAATATCCCTTCTCGGGTTGCGACGTGAGTATGCTGCCGAAGGGGTACTCTGATCCTCATCATCGGGAAGACTAGATTGTGTCGTAAAGAATTCACGAAATCGCTCCCCCTACTGATCTGCTGATGATATCTCCGTGTCATCATTAGCTTTTAACGATGCAGTACTCCTGATATTGTTGCCTCTCAACTTTTCAACGGAAGAGTACACAATACGGAGGTTACCTGCAGTTGCAGCTTTTTCGGTTTCCTCCGCTATATTATTCAGATAATTGTCGTAGTCTGAAGAGACCATGTAACCCACTCTACGTGCTGGTTGCCGATAGTCTAATTTTAACTGCCTCTTCAACGTTGGTGCATTCGATCGTATACACATATTGTGCAGGCGTCCACGATTCCGAATTTCGGTCCTGGATTCTGCACTAATCCAAGGGTTATTCACAAGTCTTTTCGAATTTGTTTATTTAATTAAATGTCTAAGGCCCAATTTTTGACTGGTTATTTAAATCGGTAATCAGTTGATTTTGATTTATGTTTGATCTGACTTTAAACACGAAAAGAGTTTTTCAGTGCTTTGTCAAATAACTACCATGTGGCAACAGTGGTAAATGCTACAAAAATACCCGGTATTCATACATTTCTCGACTAATCGTTACGATGCATCAAACTGATGCCATTTGCAAAACAAAAGTAAAGTGATAAAATACAAAATATTTAATGAAATTGGATAATATTTGAGCAGAAATAAAGTTCTGCACTACGAGTTAAACGATACCTTTTTATTGTTATTTCATTAATTAAAGAAGCTTTGTGTTTGCTCTTCTTGTTGGTTTCTGTCAAAATCATATGGTCACTTGATCATAGTTTAAATGCCCAACTTTGGCTGTTTAAACAGCAATCAACTATTAACCCAAAAAATTAATTCTGAGTTTAAATTATGTTTGATCGTTGATCAAAGATGATTAACCAGTCAAAAATTGAGCCTAAGACATCTGACCTCATGAGGTTGTAAAATAGTCAATAAAAGTTAAAGTAAAGTTGGTCCTTTTGAAAGCAGTGTTTAGAAAGCGACCTAGAATAGCCAGTTTGAGGGTTTAAATATTATAGAAATTGGTTACCTTTTGGGTTTAGAATAGGCCATGGAAAATTAAAGTGGCATATTTACAAAGATTACGATTCCTTTTCGACGATTTCTTTTTATAAAATAGTTGTGAATTTTAATTTTAAATGTAAAAAGTGTTTTACATCTGAATATTTTTAAACGATAATCAGATATTTTAGTTTGTCCTCCGTCTGAAATTGCAAACTAAGGAAAATGATGTATTTAATTACGTTCAAAATAATAAACCAAACTGAAATTATTATATAATATATAATTTGGTAACCTGCATTAAAAACTAGTCGTCGTCATAATTTTCCTTAGCCTGGAATATGTGTAGTGCTCCCCATTTCCCGGGAAACGGTATTCCCGGTCCTTTCCCGGTAAACCGGGATTGAATAACACAATGATTTTTTCTTCGGTTTGTTAAGCAACGATGCTCAGAATGGCTTGAAATTTTGCAGAGATCATAAACAAACACTTCGATATATTCTCCCAAAATATTATGCCATTTGATGGAACGCTGTTCAAAGGCTGGTCCGGGAACGAAGAAATTTCTACTATTTGTATACATTTGTATGAAATTTTTTAGTTTTCCCGTCTATCCCGGACCGACGTTTCTAAAATACTTACTGAAATGGCTCGCGAGTTGGCAGTATTGAAGAACAACATTAGTAGAACATTTCCACGAATTTGTGTGATGTTTGCTTAAAAACTGCGGAAACGCCGGTCCGGGATAGACTAAACAGAAAAAAATAACTTGAAAAATTCTAATTCCCGGGAGCCCGGTACAAACCTAGAGCACTAAATATGTGTCTACTCCATCAACAAATTTCACCAAGTATTGCCTTGGGAAGTCGCTTTCACTTGGAACTGCGTGCATTTGTGTAGAAGAAACCCGAGACGAAAATCAAAACCAATATTGCATTTAAATTTAAAAATCTAAACTTTTTTACAAAAGGACGAAACTATATTTAAGGGAGACTCTTAGTCTATGTAAATATCCCACTATTATTTTCCACCGCCAATTCAGGTAACCATTTTCTAGAATATATAAATCCTCAATCTGGCTATTCTAGGACGCTATCTAACCACTGCTTTGTAAAAGGCCACACAGTGTAAAAATTTAAGACATCGATTTATTGTCTTTTAAACCATACATGGGGTTTTTTAATTGGCATTGGATTTTAATTTGCATTACTATGTCTAATGCAAATGCAAAAGAATTACCATTGTTTGCAATGGCAATTAAACAATTTTGAATTTGCATTTGCTCAGGCAATGCATATGGAGGTTGTGGAATCGGATGGCAATTGTATTGAAATATGGGAATGCTATTAATTGTTTAGAATGTGTTTGACTGCTGGCAATTCTGTTTTTAAAGTATTTTATATGTAGAGGTTTGTGGCTTTGATAGGTATTGCCTCATATACTTTCAATTTCATAAACCTGTACTGTACAAAATATTTGAAAACCAAAAGTACCAGATATAAAAGATATGTTTTGAAATTAAGTATAATTGCCAATGATATTGAAATTTTTTTGAATTTACATTTCGAAAGGAAATTCAAACTAAACTACAAATTATAATTGTCATATAATTAATTTGCCCCATGTATGTTTTAAACCCACTACTGAAATTCCTGAGCATCATTTTCGTGAAACATTTGAATGCTCAACAGTACGGGTTTCAGGTCTTTTTTGGCATGGTCGAAAAAAGGACAAAAAGTACTAACAAGGAATCGAGATAGAGGATTGTAATGTTGTATAAAAAAGTCTCATTCAATTTAACTGCAGACATCATAACTCAAAAATGCGCTACGCTATTGACGGCTCTACTATTCTACTATTTCGGCTCAAAATAAAATTGCATCAGGCCATAAAAAAAAAGTGAGACCTATGGGGGGTCTGTCCTTCTCGGAGGTGGTCAACACGTTATCATATACCAACCATAACCACCATTACTATGAAAAACACCATTACTATGAAAAACAAGTAACAGCCTGTTTCTCTATCTCGAACGAAAGTTTTCGATCGTATTCTAAACGAAAGAAAGTTGATATGAGTTTCATAATCAAGTCGAATTTTTCAGCACAAATTTTGGATTCTGTATTTCGAATGTGCTGTCACTTAGCAACAAAAATGAAGTCAGGCGAACGAAAATTTCGACTTGGAGAAATCAAATTTGTGTCGAATGTGAGTGACTGATTTTCGTTCGAGATTGAGAAACAGGCTGTAAATTTCGATCGGGATGAGATGATCATGAAAACAATGATTGATTGGATTTCCGGAAAGCCAAAGTATTCGACTTATGTTTGAGCAAGTTATTTTGAATTCGGTATTGAATTTCGGTCAGTGTAATGTTAAACACATTTCAGCTACTTTCTAAATTTACTTTTCTTACTCGGCAATTGCATAAAGAATAAAAAAGTTAATTATATTCTGGACATTTCATGAAAAATTTGACTCTAGTTTTTGTTTAATGTTATTTGAAATATTTTAGTTTATTTCAGTTAGAATTTGGATTTAACAGAATTTGAAATACACTCCGGTTCACTTATTTAAATGCACTAAAAATTCCATATTCAGCAGCCTGTATCTTTTGCAATTTGTAACCGATTGCAGAATTTTAAAATGGAAATGGAAGCAAGACATCTTGAGATATAAAATATTGATATAAATCTTTATAATAAAATATGAAGATATACAAATCATGACAATAGTGGTTTCCTAACTAAAAAACAATTTATAAAAAAAGTCAAAAAATGTGCTATTATTTTGGTTCACTTGAATAAAAAGCACTTTAACTAATTTTAATGAAAAACAGTTTTTCTTGTTTTATTAATTTATTTTACTTTATTTAAGAACTACTAGTAATGGGTACAAACCCCTTTGTTTTTAATAACTTCAAATATACGGGTTTTCATTGAGAGATAAAGAGAATTTATATAATCCAACGAAATTTGATTCCAAGCTTCCTTAATGGCCTGAATTAGTGACGGCTTGTCATCAAATTGTCTACCTCCTTCATAGACCTTACGAGATAACCATTCCCAGACATTTTCCATAATGTTCAGATCTGGCAAACAGCTTGGCCAGTCAAGAATATTAACATTTTGGCTTGCAATGAAGTCCTTTACTACTCTGGCGTTGTGTATAGGGGCATTAGTCTGTTGCAATATCCAAGATATGGGAACAAATAGTTCACTGAACTTTGGAAGAGCCGATTCTAATAATGTTTTATAGCTTGCACCAGTAATTTTTGCACTTTGAAATTCAAGATCGATGGTAATAATAGCACCCTACACCATAACGACGCCCTCTCGGTTGTGATGTCGGTTCAAAAAACGCTTTTCTTTGCGCAAATCATGGAAATAATAGTTGTAGCCATCAGGCCCATCCAAATTAAACTTCTTGTCATCCGTAAATACAACGGTTCTCCAGTCATTTACATGACCTCTTGGCTGTACATCCCATACCATGTAGTCTCTTGCGAATTGAAGCCGCTTTTCCTTACGAGGGGGATTAAGTGGCGGTTTTTTTTGTAATTTCAGGTATTTTAGATACTCACAACTCTTAATTACTCTGCGTACTGATGACTTGCTCGCTTACACTCCAGCTGGAGCTCTTATTTTTGGCAAGGATAAGGCAGAATTAGAAACAATTCTGATGATTTTTCTTTTCTCATACGTAGATAAAGACAATGAAACCCTTCCTTTAAAATTTTTTCCATACTCCTCGGGTCCCTTGATGTAATTGTCGACAACTGTTGGGCTCCGTCCAATTTTTTTAGCTATTGCGTGGTTAGAGTATCCTTCAGAACGGTAAACATCGATTTTAGTTTTTTCCGATAGATTTAAAATTTTTTGTTTTGCCATTTTGACTCGTAAAATGATTAAAATGTAATAAATTGTAATAAACAACCGCTCCCTACAAAAAATCATCGCTTTCTGTAAAAATAATACAAAAATAATAAAGTGCCTTTATTCAAGTGAACCAAAAAAAATTGCACATTTTTTGACTTTTTTTTATAAATTGCTCAAAAATTTGCTCTTTAGTTAAGAAACCACTATTGTCATGATTGTTTTTATATCTCAAGATGTCTAGCTTCCATTTCCATTTTAAAATTCTGCAATCGGTTACTAATTGCAAAAGATACAGGCTGCTGAATATGGAATTTTTAGTGCCTTTAAATAAGAGAACCGGAGTGTATGACGATACAACCATTGATAGTAAATTGTTTTCTTCATATAGTGGAAACAGAAGTCATTGATTAGAATTATTTTTTTATTTATGTTCTGAAATCCAATGACCGATTATCTAGAATATAAATTCTACATTGATCATTTAAAAAATGTAAGCCATTTTTATCTTCAAACGATTTGGGATTGCGAAATTTCTTAGAATGTTAATTTTCATAGAATGTTAATATGCTTGGCTTCGAAGCATTTCAAAAAGAATAACTTCAAATACTTGTACATCCCATTAAACTATCCCACAATCCTTTTCAGACCTAAATAGATTCATATGTAAGAAATCTTTCTTGACACCCGCTGAGTTACACCACATCCGCAAGATATTGACTTGAAAATATATTTTCACATGCTGACAAATCGCCAGTGTCGCCCTGTTAGTGGCAAAATGTCATTTCATGTCATTGAGGTGAATTTATTTAATGTTCTTCCTAATTTCATAGTTTTACATCGAATCAGGTGCCCAAGTTAAACGTTAGTTTTAAAGGATTTTACTTTCTAGTTTCACAGGACTTAATTTATTTTAATTGTCTTTTGTGTTTTGTTCTTTCTTTATTGATCTTTTTATTTGTATTTGTACCTGTACAAATCTTGATTTCATTCATTATTCTTTTATAGAATTAATCCGCAAGATCAGTCTACCAATGATCCATTTACCACCCAGAGGTATAACACGATCTCCATACAAAATAAGTTCTTATCAATTATTGATTTGAGTTACAATTGTTTTGTTTGTTTTTTATTCTTTACTTTACTTTAAATTATTTGTTGAGTTATTTCTTTCTGTCTCGTTACTTACATATATTTTTTTTTAATTTTTATTTCTTTATTTTTTTTTGTGTTTATTATTATTTTCTTGGGTTTCAATCCAAATTTTAAAATTGCTTTTTATTATTTTTTTATAATTTTCAAGTTATTGTTTTTCTTTATCTTTTGCCTTGCTTTTTTCTTGTTGTTAACCGAATGGATCACACTGAGTTTCAGTTACTGAAAATGCGTTTAATTCACTAAAATATGTGCTTTTGTTGAATGGTATTTAGTCCAAACATAGTTTTTATATGTATTAATTGGAATTATGGTCTGTATTTCTAATGTCGTTATTTTATAATTTATTGAAAATGAAACATTCATTTGAAATTTAGTTTTTCATTCGCCGCGATATAAAAATTTGTATTTTATATGAAACTGAGACAATTGTCGTTGTCCACTTCTCCAACATACAGAACGTAATTCCGTTTCAAAGCTTAAAATTAAAGTAAATTAGTTTGTAGGATATTGAAATGTTATTTACTTAGTGTATAATTAAAATGAACGAACACACAACTCTCGAACCAAACACCTTACACAAAAGGTACAATCACTTTTGGTAACACTGCTATTTAATTATATGGGTATTTCCATGGATAAGCAAATGCGATGAGCCAGTAAACTATTCTTATTTTATAAATTACTAAATTACAGTGCCATCATTTTATTTGAATCATATGACAGACAAAAACTGTTAGCAATTTAATAAGATTTTATTGTTTTTTATTTATTTAGTAGCTTTAGACAATTAATTCGGGTTAAGGGAGATAACTTATTTCTACAACCGACTCGATCTTTTGCCATTTCTCGCCCACTTGATACTTTTGTTGATTTGCACCGGAATTCATAAAATCTCAATACAAAATTTCCGAATTTTTGTCAATTTAACTACTGATTTTTATCTTTAAAAAGTTACAAAATTCCAGTGCAGCATTCAGCACTATAAAGTAAGTCAGGTTGATGGATCTTTATATCTCGAGAGAGGGTTTCATAGCTGCACTGCTTGCTTACCTGAAATATCGCCTATTTGCAAGTACAATTCTCCGTTAGACCTAAAGGCTGATGACATTTCTCCATTTGATCTCAAGGCTGATGTTGTTGTGTTTGTTGACATCACATCCGAGGTACAAAAATTCGTCCACTACCTTGAAGTTATAATGGTAGTCAACGTTCATGCACTGCTCAAAACGAGTGGGGACTCTGCACGTTGAAACATTTTAATTTGTACTGTCCTCAAAACCACTTTTGCTGCAGTTACCGCAGTAACTTCTTGCTTGGTGCACCCAATGCTATCTGTATCGTCAGCATACGCGAGCAGTATGTGACATTTGCTTCTGATAGTTTTATTCGTGTTAACTAGAGCCTTTCTCATTATAATCTCCATTAAGATAATGAAGAGACCACAAAATAGGGTATCGCCTTATCCAGAGCTTTGAATTCTGGCCAAAACTGGCCGACTCCGATACCTGCATTTGGAAAATCCACGACTCCGACTCCTACATTTGGAAAATCTACAACTCCGACTCCTTACTTACTTATCCGGTCTCGGACAACCCTGGGGAGTCAGGGACCTTACAAAACGAAGATAACATATTTCGCCAACCAGTTCGATCTTTTGCTTTATTTCTCCAGTTGGCAATACCAAGTGTACGCAGAGATTCGTCAACCTGATCCCTCCAGCGGAGTCTTGGTCTTCTTATTTTTCGTCTTCCCTCAAGTTTGGTTTCGAAAACCCTTCGTGCTGGTTCGTCTTCATCCATTCTACTGACATGGCCTAGCCAGCGCAAACGGGTTATCTTGATCCGCTTAACTACGTCAATGTCAGGATAAAGCTCATACAGCTCATGATTCATGCGTCGCCAATACTCGCCGTTGTGCACTATAGGGCCATAAATTTTTCGGAGTATTTTTCTCTCGAAGACTCCTACAGATGTTTCGTCTGCTTGCGATAGGACTCATGATTCTGCGCCATAAATTATCTCTAAAGTGCTTGCTTAGCCCAAAATAACATCCATTCGCAAGCACAATTCTCCGCTTGATTTCAAGGCTGACGTTGTTGTTTTTGTTCACGGCAGATCCCAGGTACATATATAAATTCGTCCACTACCTCGAAGATATAACGGTTATCAACGTCCACGGTTTGGTCTAATCGCGTGCAGGCCCTGTTCGTTGAAACCATTAATTTTGTCTCCGACTCCTGCATTTGAAAAATCCACGAAACCGACCCCTGCATTTGGAAAATCCACGACTCCGACTCCTGCATTTGGAAAATCCACGACTCCGACTGCTGCATTTGGAAAATTCACGACTCCGATTCCTGCATTTGGAAAATCCACGACTCCGACTCCTGCATTTGGAAAATCCACGACTCCGACTCCTGCATTTGGAAAATCCACGACTCCGACTGCTGCATTTGGAAAATCCACGACTCCGACTGCTGCATTTGGAAAATTCACGACTCCGATTCCTGCATTTGGAAAATCCACGACTCCGACTCCTGTTTTTGGAAAATCCACGACTCCGACTCCTGCATTTGGAAAATCAACGACTCCGACTCCTGCATTTGGAAAATCCACGACTCCGACTCCTGCATTTGGAAAATCCACGACTCCGACTGCTGCATTTGGAAAATCCACGACTCCGACTGCTGCATTTGGAAAATTCACGACTCCGACTCCTGCATTTGGAAAATCCACGACTCCGACTCCTGTTTTTGGAAAATCCACGACACCGCTCCGACTCCACCATTTTGAGAACTACACTACAACTCCACTATTAAATAAAACCGGTTACTTATATATTATTTGCATATATAACAAAATGAAGCCCTACTATTTCCATAAACATCGGAGCAGTTTTTGGCAAAAAAAAACGCTGTTTGCAGAACAAAGATGCGGTGAGATTCTTCGTTCTGGTCTTTCTAGAGGATTCTTGGTCGTCCTCTTTTACTGCTTCCATCGACTACGTCATCGGAAACCTTTCCGCCAGGTTCATCATCATCCATTCTGATAACCTGGCCTAGCCAACACAGTTGCCCTAAGTTTATTCGCCTAACTATGTCTATATCGGAATACAAATTATACAGCTCGCGGTTCGTACTCTGCGTTTTCTTTAATGGGACCATATATTTTAAGGAAAATTGTTGTCTCGTACACTCCCAGGTGTTGTTAACTCGCTTGCGATATGACCCAAGTTTCGGAGCCATATGCCAGGACAGGTAAAGTGAGAGTCTGGTGTACTTGAATTTTTGTTTGGCGGCAGAGAGCTTTGTTGTTAAACTGCTTGCTGACCCCAAAATAGCATCTATTTGCAAGCACAATTCTCCTATTCATCTCCAGGCTGACGTAGTTGTTCATGGTGACCGTCGTCGAAAGAAATGTAAGGTGGTCTCAGTACGGATCGAACCAACGTTCTCATTTACAAGAGCCGCGTGCACTAACCATTGCACCAACGACAACCAATAAATTCATCTACCACTTCAAAATTAAATTGGTTGTCGACGTTCAAGTGTCGACCCAGTCGACAGGTTTGCCTAGTCGTCGACACCATAAATTTTGTCTTGCCCTCTTTAACAGCAAGACCCACCTTCGTTGATTCTTTTTGAATATTGAAAATACTGCAGTAAACTTTCGCAGGATTCACACAATGATGTCAATGTTGTCCGCATAAACGAGAGACATCTAGATTTTTATGTTGATGTCCTTGTTCATATTTACTGCAGCTTTTCTCATTGTCATGCCCATTAAGATGTTGAAGAGATTGCACGAAAGTGTAATCGCTTTGTTTAAGTCCTCTCCTGGTACAAAATGGTTCGGTGAGATCTTTCCCTTCCTTCACTGCCGATTTTGTATAGGTCAGCGTCATTCTGCCAGTCAATTTTACCCGTATCCCAAGTTCAAACATAGCTTCGTTCAATTCGTTCAAGGGGATAACGAAAGAAGCTTTGTTATCGACACATTGATCAGTCGTGTACTTCCCTGGTCTAAAATCACACTGATATGGTCCAATAAGGTTTTCAACAATTGGCTTTAGTCTTTCATAGAAAACGACCGACAAGACCTTATAGGCGATGGATAAAATACTAATACCACGATAGTTGGAACAAACTTTTTGAATGCAGGACATAGTACACTATGGCTCTAATCGTCAGACATAAATTCCCCCAAACATATATTGCATATTAAATGATAAAATGACGCTGTGCGGGTAGCCCATCCCTCCCACCATTTTATTATTCTTAAGCTGGAAGTTTGTCGTTATAATCTCGTCTTGCCTGGGTGAGAGACAATCTACACCGTCTTCATCAATAAATGTCTCCTGATCTTCACGGGAAGATTCTGAGTGGAGTAGCGCTGAGAAGTATTCTCACCACATTTTAAGCACACACTGCTTATCTGTCACCAGATTCCCATTCTCGTCCTTGCAGTTGGGCGTCCATTATTCAGTCCGTTTTTCGATCATCTTACAGTCTGGGAAAATTTTCGGAATTCATTATTTATCCACACATTTCTATCTATCACTCGCTGCTCCAACTGCCGCTTTTTCTGCATAAACAGTCGGTTTCCTCCCTAGTCAGCCTTTGACTATATCGTTACAATAAGTGCAGCGTGTCATCAGTGGCATTGCGACATCCTTCGTACCATGACTTATCTTCTAAAGAATTGGACATATGCGACATATGCCAGCATGTGCCCTTCTCAATATTTGGTTTTCCTGGGGCAAGAAATTCAACGGAATGGTCTCAACATTCCATTATTGTGTTACAGAAGAGGCCATGGCCGTTAGTTTGTCTCTGTACAGTTGGTTAAAATGTTGCGGCACGGTTCTTCCTTCTGTAAGTTTAAATTGTTTCACTCTATCGCATTCCTCACATCCCTGATTTCCGCTCAAATAGACGGTTTACACCTTTCCTATTGCACCTTATACCGCTCTGACGCAGCTGGCGTTGCGACTGACTGAAACATACCCATACACATCGTCGTGGGGAATGTGTAATGGACGTTTACCCATTACCCACAGGGTATGGGGAAACTAATGGGTAGTTACCCACAAAAATGGGGAGTTACCCACAAACGATTACCCATTACCCACAGGGTATGGGAAAAATAATGGGTAGTTACCCACGAAAATGGGGAATTACTCATCACGATTACCCATTACCCTCAGGGTAATGGAGAAAATAATGTATAATAAAATAAATAACCCACGAAATATGAACCCTGGGTGAGGGTGCGTTCTGGGTTAGTTTATTAAGAGAGTTTATTTGATTATTTGAGAACACTGTGGTTACCTGTGGTAATTCAAGCTTTCCTATGCCCAGTTTTTTCTGTGGCTGGGTACGTACCATTTACGCTCTACTTATGACCGAACTTTTGCTGCAGCTGCATCCAGGTAATGAGGAGTGTCTTTCATCAGTTACCAAGTTATCAATGTGGTTCTTTGATTTTTGATCAGAAGATTCCCAAGTAGACTTGCGAATGTATTTATTGTTGGAATCTTGTATTCCTGACAACCATGTTGTTGCCGCGTTGAAATCAGCCTGCGTTTAAAGTGCTTATGGTTTCATCAATATCAATGGTTTAATCGACACTCAAGAAGATTTGTTTGTCCATCAGCGTGCTACGAGTATCACTAAGAATAATTTTCGAACGGTTGGTTTAAAGGTAACTTCGTCACCAAATTTGGCAGTAACATCCTCTAGAACAATCTTAATATTATGGCCATTGGAAAAATCATAGGTCTCTTCTAGGTGCTCGTAGATCACGTGTTTGGTCTCTTCGTGTTCATGTTCCGTCGGGGCATGCACACAAATTAATGAGATTTTGAAGTATTTCTGTTTTATATGAATTGTGGATATGCGTTCACTCACCGGATTGAATCTGGTTGATACACGCTGAAAAATCTGTCCTTTTTTGTTGCAAATATACTACGAGTATACTTGTGCCCAAACATATTGTGTTTGGTATTCAATATAACATGTTTTAGAAATAATGATAAATAGGGGATAATATACATATATTATCCCCTATTTATCATTGTTTCTAAAATTTAGTTTTTTTTTGTTAAAAACCGGTAAAAGCAAAAACGAGGCAGACAATAATGAAACAAAAAAGCAGCAGATCTTCAATTCAGGAAAACAATGCTTGCTAACATGTACATGTTTCCTACAATATGTTGCTGGGACCATTATTTTTCAGCGTGTAGATGTCATAGCATTTTGCCACACATAAACTCGCAGTTAAATGCATATTTTTTTGCTTGACACATTTTCTCCTTTTGCACATCCTGGATAGCGGTAATGTCGACAGCCTTATACTTTTCGTGGACAACCGCTGGTTGGATAGGAAGACCGGGTCTGTACAAACTTCTTAGACTGCAGGTGATCGTTATAACGTAGGTCGTAGTTTCGTTTTCTAATTCTCATTAACATTATAAACGGTGGCGGTTATCCAGTCGACTGAGACTGAGACATTTTACCTACCTCCAGGATTCATATTTGCAGTCGTCTGTTATGGATCAGACGTTGACCAAAATAACGGACTTCGTGAGTTTGTCAGACCTTGATTTTTTTCTTTGGTTTTTATCCATTATTGATTCATCTGCAAAACAATCTATACAAAATACTGTTTGATCGTTTAACCTAACCAGTGTTCTGTTAACAGAATTTTCACTTCAAAGAAGTAATGAAAATTTGAATGTTACACCAGTGGATTTTACATAGCGTTGTCGCCTTTATTTATACATCTTTAATTAAGAAAATTTTTGGCAATCCACACGCCCTTCTTGGCCAAATGGACAATACAATCATCGAATTACACTGCAGATAGCATAGGTATTGGAACCATCAGTCATGCGGTCAGTTTCGGGGTCAACATTGACGACGCTGATTTGCAGGGATGCACGATCCTTAGCGTGGATAATTGTAGTGGAGGTAGAGCATTTGCGAACCACGTACAAATCAACATTCTCATCGGCGTCGCTCTCCATTGTGTTAAATTTTTTGGGAAATTAAAAATTCACAGACACTTGTTAATTTTCCAATAACAGCACTCGCAAAAAAAAACTATGTACACAAAAGATACAAACTGTATATCAAATGAGCTTTCTCGTACGCTAAAAATCGGCACAATGGATCCAATTCTAGACGTTATTCCATTATACTGCAAGAGATCTAATTTATCTTTTGATCAGTCAAGTGTGTAGAATAGTATCACTTTTTTGTTAATAAAAAAAACTGACATCTCTTTTAGTTTCATAAATAGTATATACGAGGGGGCTAACAAAAGTTCGCTTAATAGTGTAGAAAAAACTAAACAAAAAATGTTTTAATTTTATGTTCATCTCTTTGTATTTTTTTCAACGTAATCGCCATTTATTTCGATACATTTTTGAAGTCGATAAACCCACCTTGAAAAACAGTCTTCAAAATCTTCAAATTTGCACCTTCTGGGCTCCATACCATGCTTTGTTGTTTGGTTTCAGGATCGTACTTGTAAAACCATGCTTCATAATCTGTTACAATTTTCTGAAAAGTGGAAGACTTTCCGTTTTTGAATTTGTCAAGAAAATATTGAGCAAAACGCACACGTGCCTTTTTTAGAGCTTCAGTTAAAATTCTAGGAATCCACCGTGCAGATTTTGTCGTGTATCCCAGATTATTTTTTAAAATTCGCGATACAGCCATGGCATTCAAGCCCAGTTCTTCAGCAATAATTTACTGGGTCAATCTTGGATCTTCGTCAATTTTAGACTTCACCAGCACTACAGTCTCGTCAGTCTCAGATTTTGGGCGGCCTTCTCGAAGTTCGTCCTCCACAGAAAAATGACCGGTGTGGAATCTCCGGAACCACTTTGAAATAGTCACAAGGGATGGCGCATACACTCCAAATGCTGTTTGGCATTCACTAAATATTTCCACAGGCTTGAGCTTACGCCGAAATCCAAAAAGAATAGCAAACCGAATTTCTTGCCGATCTTACCGATCTTTCTGAAAATTAGAGTGGTATATCGTAAGATTATAACAAACAGTATGTAATTTTTGATTTATTAAAAACTTATAGTATGACAGCAACTAAGCGAACTTTTGTTAGTCCCCCCCCCCCCGTATTAATTATGTAAATCGTTTGAACACGCTGAAAAACTCAGCCTCTGTAACATTGTGTAGGAACCATGTATATGTTTGGAACATCCATATGCATTGTTTTCATGAATTACAGATCTGCTGCTTATTTGTTTCTTTGTTGTCTGTCACGTTTTTGTTTTCAGCAGTTTTCAAAAACTAATTTGAGTAACAAAAACATATATTATAACATATTTATCATTGTGTGTCCATCGTGTAATATGGAATAGCAAACACAATGTGTTTGGACACAAGTATACTATATTTGCGACAATCTACAAACACGTTTTATTTGCATCCAAACAACCCAAAAAAAACCGATTTTCAGCGTGAAATTGTTTATCCATGTAGGTACCCATTCGCTCAGATAGATAGACATATATTATGTACAGATATGCAATTTTTAAAAACAGTACTCATGAAAATTCATTTGCAGTGATATCAGAAATTTCAAAAAAAAATCTTATGTCATATATTTAACTTTGAAAGAATTCAGCAAAAATCATCCTAATTGAATAATGACAGGAATTTTGGGGAGATTTTAAATATTATATAAACGTATTTTTCTATTTCATAAGAGCAAATTCTCGTCCTCTTCCACCTTACCAAGCAACTTCCGGCAAAATTCCAAGCGAATCGGCAGTCTGCTGTATTAAGTTTATTAACCATTTGAATTTTGTAGAGAATAAGTTCAAATCCTTATGCATCATTGTCTGCAAAGTCTGCCGCCTACTGACACCCATTTGAGAAGATAATCTCCTTGTTGAAACACTGGGGTTGCAGCGACGGCAGTAATAGTTTCCTCTGTTCGAACGGAAGGGTTTCGATTATACGGTATTCTAGCGACTGTCCCAGGCTTTGCAAAATTATTCACTAGTCTCATAATGGTCCATCTACTCGGAAGATCGCCGCCGCTAAACGTGCGCCTATATTCTCTTTGAACCAAAACTACAGACTCCAAAGCATGATAGCGGCGGGCAATCCAGATTCTATTTTCAGTGTCCCAGTTTTCAATTTTTATTAAATCCAAGGATCAATCTACAAAAACAAAAATCCAGATTACTTAGATGGAAAAGAGTTTTTTCAAGTTTTCTTTTTGTAGCGGCTTTCATCAGCCAACCTGTATTCACAAGAGTCGCGCACACTAACCGTAGCGCCGCCGACGGACACTTTAAATATTATACTTAGTAGGGACATATATTTTGGGCTATAAAACAAAACCTAATGAACGTTTTTGGACCAAATTTTTTTATATATTTATTGATATGTATTGTATACAAAAGGCTAAGTTTCATTCAAAATGTCCGCCCTAGGCCTTCACGCACGCCTTAAGTCTCATTGGCCAATCATCAATAGCTGCACGCCCCTCATCCATTGGAAAATTGGCTTCAGCACGAACCACAGCTGTCTTAAGAGAATCAATGTTGGGGTATCTTAAAACGGTCCACAATTTGTAATCCATTGGGTTCAGATCAGGGCTGCCAGAGGGCCATTCGTCAAAGCATATAAAAGCTGACAAATTATTTCGAATCCAGGTTTGTGTCGTTTTAGCCTTATGAGCTGATGCCTAATCTTGCTGGAAAGTCCACGGCCGGTTTTGGAACAAGGAATTGTTAAGCGGCTTCACAACTGCTTTCAAAACGGCCGATGTTTTGACCCCCTGTACACAGAAATGCAAGTCAGTTACCCCATCATAAGAGACACCCCACCAAACTATGACTGCAGCTGGATGATAACCCTTTTCGACCCATGGGATGAGCTCAGATGCTTCTTTAGATGATCGTGCATAAACCCTATCATTTTGTTTGTTAAATTTTTCCTGTACGGTAAAAATTTGTTCATCCGTAACAAGACATTTCTAAGCAAGTTATCAGCATACTTCACCAAAAGACGTTTGGATTTTGCTATCCTATTTTTGATGTGTTAACATCTATAGGCACGGGTAGGGCAATCTATCAAAATGAACACATGCAAACAACACAGACCGTTAGCATCATATACATGGTTGTTGTACAACAATAGTCTCTGCCTAAAAATAAGTATGATGGTATTGATGTAGCGGCAGCGAACACAAAAGCAGGTCGTTGTCGCCAAAGAGTATTGAATAGTATAGAGAACTCATGGTACGAATTGTATGACTCAAAAATACTGGCGACAACTGGCTAATGATTGAATTGATTGGCGAATTACTCTCTTTTTGTCATAACTTGATCCATTCATAATTTTGATGTGAAACATTGATGCCTTTTGAAATATTTATGCTTTTTGTATTGTTTTATGTAATAACATTGTCGAAATGGCGCATTTATATTGAAATATTCTATAAAGAGAATAAGACTCGTTTATGATCATTTACTCAGGCTCTCTACATGAGAGCGGAAAAAGAGTGCAATAAGTTCTCTATAATATTCAATACTTTTTGTCGTCGCTCTCTTTATGATAAAATAAAAACAATTATTTCAGTGAGCTAAATATTGCTTTATTAATTTTAACAATATTACATCTAATGTTAAAGCAGATGTAAGAAAAAAAGAAAGTGCAATAGCAAAAGAGCCTTCAGCACAAAAGCTATTATTTTTTTTCATTTTCTTAATGTAACATTTACAAATGTGATCACAGAAATCGAACAGGTACCGCGTAACAAAAAGGTGTTCAACACATCGCCCGTGAGTTCAAACACTCATTGATTTTTTTTAAAGTTGCAGTTAACAAATGCGACTAATGCCGAGCGGGCGGAGTGTTTGGAAAATATAGTTTTTTGTCTTTCCACACTTAAAAAGTTCTAAAACTGCGATATGGGTTTCTTTATCTGACCACTCCATGTTGAAAGTTGCCACAATTTCAAATTCCCATAACTGACTAACGCTATAGAGGTTAATTTTCAAAAACCATATGTTAACAAAAGGGTATGTTCAATTTTACTATTCTAATGGGGGTATGTTCAATTTAGTGACAATATTTATGTCCCAACTAAGTATAAAACTCTGCTAAGTGCCTACATGAAGAAAAACTCTAATCAATTTCTAATACAGAGCTAGGAAAAAACCGGTTCGTTTAGTTTTTTTAAATCACTTCTTTTACGGGTTTTTAAGAAAACAATGTTGTATGTCATATTATGGTATGCATGATGTATGAGTTATAAATAAGATCTTGATTTAGTATAACTCATACTACATGTATGTAAAGCGGACCACAGACTTCTCATATATGAGCATTAGGGTGGCAATGAAATGTATGGAGGAAAACATATTTTCGAATTTTAATAAACGTCCGGCGGATTCTTGTTCCTTATGGTCTAAAACTGACTTGGTGAAAATTTGAGCCGAATCGGACAACTCTAAGCCGTACCGCATTTTAGTCAAAGTTTTCGGATTTTGGCATTTTGGGTGAAAATTCGTACACACTAGAAAATCTTCACTCCTCGGTGCATTTGAAAAAAAATTTGCACATTCATTTAGTTTAACCTGAATATAAACTAGATAAAGTTTGAATAACATCTGACTACTCTAAGGGTTCCAATTTTTAATTTGAAAAATTTTGCAATTTTTAACAAAAATTAAAATTTGGGGTTTTCGGTTTTTTTTCCAAAAATTGTATCTAAATGAAAAAAATATTTAACTTGGATTCCAATACCTTCTAGTAGAAGTCTATACGCTTCCAATAATCTATAACACGATATATTCATGCAACGGTTTCATGGTGTTATGTGCGGCAAAATAGACTATCTCGAGGAAAAATCGCCAAGATGGCCTTATAAGGGTACCACTTTATACAAATTTCAAATTATAAGTTACAAACATAAGCTATGTGCTCAAACTGATACTATTAAATCTGATGTGACAGTTGGTTGCAAAAACCGGCCTAAAAACCCGGGTTTAAAAAACCGAGTTTAATACCGGGTTTAAAACTCGGTTTATATAAATTTCAATCAAATCCAGGTTTATTAAAACGAAACGGTTAGCAAACCGTTTTATATAAACCGAGTGGTAATTGCGGGTGTTAAACCCGGTTTTTAAACTCTGTTTTTGAAACGCGGCATTTTAACCCGATTTTTAAAACCTGTGTTTGTAACCAACTGTCACATCAGATTTAATAGAATCGGTTTGAGCACATAGCTTATGTTTCTAACTTATAATTTGAAATTTTTATAATGTGGTGCCCTTAAAGGGCCATCTTGTCGATTTTTCCTCGAGATAGCCTACTTTGCCGCACAATAACACCATGAAACCGTTGCATGAATATGTCGTGTTATACCTTATTGGAAGCGTATAGACTTCTGCTAGAAGGTATTGGAATCCAAGTTAAATATTTTTTTTTCATTTAGATACAATTTTTGGAAAAAACCCAAATTTTAATTTTTTGTTAAAAATTGCAAATTTTTTCAAATTAAAAATTAGAACCCTTAGAGTGGTCGGCTTTTACTCAAACTTTATCCAGGTTATATTCAGGTTAAACTGAACCAATGTCCAAATTTTTTCAAATGCACCGAGGAATGAAGATTTTCTAGTGTATACGAATTTTCACCCAAAATGCCAAAATTCGAAAACTTTGACTAAAATGCGGCACTGCTTAGAGTTGTCCGATTCGGCTCAAATTTTCACCAAGTCAGTTTTAGACCATAAGAAACAAGAATCCGCCTGGGGTTTATTAAAAATCCGAAGTTGTTTTTCATTGTCACCCCAAATGAGCATGAACAACGTCTATCGTTGGTGTTTTTTGTCGGTTTATCGTTCTTCTTGTTACCAAATAAGAATATAATCGAAGTTGTTCGCATCACTATCATGTTCACAAAATTTTTCGGTAATGATTTTTCAAATTCATCAGTCAGACCAAATTTATTATCGACCAAGCTCTTGCTCATGAATGACAAGTCTATGGTTCGCACATTGATCAAACACGAGCATAGATTGAAGTCAAACTAAAGTATATTATCAAAATCAAACTAAACTTTTTGCATTTGATTTAGAATCGGGGAAAGCTACAAAATAGTCATAAATACTATTATTAACCGGTGGTCACAGTTGCCCAATTGGAATACATATAATTAAGAAAATAAGAAAAGAAACCCGAATTGTTACTCAATGAAAGGAGTCGTATGATTTACATTTTATATTTTTAAAATTTTGAATATAATACAAGGTGGCGCAAAAGTAAACTTCGGATGTTTTTTTGGCTGTAATTTAAAAAAAAATATGAAAAACTTTGATTCTTCTTGTGGATTATTTTTATTTGGTCTTTTAATTTTTTTTACATCAAGTCGAGAATATGATGTCATGTAAATAGCCGCCGCCACAGTTGATTGTCATTTGAGCCCTTTTTATGGCATTTTCCATCACTTTGGCCAAAACTTCCGGCGATACGTCCTCACCTTCTTGACGGATATTGTCTTTAAGAACTGCAAGAGTCTGAGGCTTGTTGACATAAACCCGCGACTTCAAAAAGCCCCACAAAAAGAAGTCTGGAGCGGTCAAATCAGGCGATCTTGCTGGCCAGTGCAAATCGCCAAAACGGGAGATTAGGCGCCCGGGAAATGCATCCTTCAGCATATCGGTTGTGGCACGTGCAGTGTGTGCTGTTGCACCGTCCTGTTGGAACCACATATTTTCCAATCCCAATTCATCAAGTTGCGGCAAAAAGAACTCGCTGATCATTGCTCTGTAGCGCTCACGGCGCTTCCATGACATCGACGGCGCTTCCATGACATCCTCGGTTACAGCAGCAATATTCTCTTCAGAACGGCTACTCCGGGGTCTGCCACGCCTGGCAGCATCTCGTGTTGTGCCAGTCTCTTCGAGGCGAGCGGCTAAACGTCGCAGTGTTTCACGAGTAGGCGTTGGACGGCCAGGAAATCTGCGACGAAATTCACGTTGTGCCAAAGTCACCGACCGATTATTGGTCAAATAAATAGTCAGCAATATTCCGCGTTCTGGAGCAGTGTAGCGTAACATTGTTTATTAACGTGTATTTCGCATGTGTTTACTACACAAATGTCAAAACAGGGCCAATCGCAAAATTTATAGCATTTTCTGATAGGAGGATTACTTTTGCGCCACCTGTTATATACTACATGCCACACATTTTAATCTCGACATATGAGGGGCCTAGATTCAAAAATGGTCAAGTCCATTTTTCACTTTTTTGAATAAAACCAAAAAAACTAATACACAGCATTTAATTTTTCCAAATTTCAAGAAGAAAATAGTAGTTATGATTGTCGTCGAATGTTCAATTTGCATACCACTTTTTGGCGATTTTTTCTGATAAATTACTGGGTTTATCGTTAAAAATTGATTGGACTTGACTAGTTTTGAAACTCAATATAAGGACTTGACCACTTTTGAAACTGAAACCGTTGGACTTGACGAGTTTTGATTCAATAATGATGGA
Organism: Phaonia tiefii; assembly: GCA_963931995.1. Taxonomy (NCBI): domain Eukaryota; kingdom Metazoa; phylum Arthropoda; class Insecta; order Diptera; family Muscidae; genus Phaonia; species Phaonia tiefii. The sequence continues at coordinate 260,169,699 of OZ008370.1, forward strand.
CTTGGTCAAATTTTAAAATGAATTATTGATTATGACGAGTTTTGATAGTAAAAAATTGTTTTTGAACAGGTATATGTGAAATAGTTCAAACTAAAAATTAATGAAAATATTTTAAATATTTTGTCGAGAATTAACACATTTTATAATTTATAAATACAATTTTTGGCACTTTTACAAATTTGACTGTTCGAACAACTCTGTATACAAATTCAGATCATGGTTTACACTCCAGTTTTCACCAAAATGATATTCCAGCAACTTTTTCACGTCCTTCAGTTTTGCAGTTTTTACTGGACTTGACCACTTTTGTAACTGAACTCGCTGGACTTGACCAGTTTCGATTTTCATTACTTTTACAAATTAACAATTTCAATGAAAAGATAAAGAAAAACATTATTTTTTTCAACCTAAGCCTTCGTAGACAGTTAGAAAAAGAAAATATTTTTTTTTGTGTGAAATATTTCGAATTTTTATTTTTTTTGGACTTGACCACTTTTGAATCTCAGCCCCTCATATTCATAAATAAATTTGCGAAAAATTCAATAATTGAACTTCAGATAACCGTATTAGGTTTACACAATTAAACCCCCAAAATGTTACCAGAAGTGTTTGAATGTTTGAATTTTCAGTTATTTTGAAATTCTTAAGATCCTCAATGAAATGCTTACAATGACCATTATATTTGCTGACATTCGAAAAAGTTCTAATTTTGACTGCATTTCTATTTCAAACAAGCATCGAAAATTGGCATATCCCTTAGTCGATATTAATTAGGTATCAAGTTCATATCTGTACATATTGAAACTCAACAACAAAATGTTTGTTTTTTTGCATTTAAAACTGGGCAATTTTGGCAAAAACCCGAAACTCAGCCAAAAGTCTATTGTTATGTTGTTTCTCTCATTCCATTTAGAAGAAATTCCAAATGGTTTTGTTTTTCTTTAGTTTACTAAACAAAATTTGTGAGACTGTTCCAACTGTTCCATTTTTTTTCTCCTCTATGTCTGTGATAAGTAGTAATTGCCAATACCTAAAATTTAATTCAATTTCATTTATTTTCACATGCGATAAAAATGTACGCGTTTCGATACAATCGAATTAAAATTTGAAATTTGAAAAAAATGCAATTTAATTGCGCACCTATTACCACCGCACCGATACCGGCACCACTACTCTCGACACCAAAAACCACAACCAAACAAAATCACCCACCATACATTTGTACTTTACGGTCACAAACAAACAAAAAATGGCAATGAACACGTAGATCATCCCATACACCCGCCAACGGAGACCAGCGATCCATGGGACATTGAATTTCCGGCCGACAAGAATTATTGCATCAGGGCCGTCGATGGTGTCTACAATGTATTCCAAAACGAGGTGAGTAAAATGAGATTTGATGTTGGAAAAATGATGTAATATTATTTTTATATTTTGAGAAAATTGTTTCATATTGCGATTTTATATAGGATTCCCAAGATCCCTTGATTCAAAACTACCCCAAACTCAAGGACTTTTGCAATGACATGCAAATTATGTGCAACATGATTGCTGATGGGCCACTGTAAGTGTAATTTATCTCTTCGATTTGAAAAAAATTTATATTAATATGGATTTTATTTTTTATTTAGGAAATCGTTTTGCTATCGTCGTTTGTGTTATTTGTCATCAAAATTCCAATTGCACGTTTTACTTAACGAATTAAGGGAGTTGGCATCCCAAAAGGCAGTGCCTCATCGTGATTTCTATAATATAAGGTTGGTTGGAAATGTTTAAAGTTTTGAATTTCTTGCAATTAATTACCTATCACAATAAGTATTTACGAGGTATTCAATTTGGTTGGAGAAATACGTTGAGCAAACAAATGTCTTTCTTTGACTGAGGTATATTCTCTTTGCTAGTGTCTGTCGAACAGTGATTTTTTGTGTTAGCTGAGTTGGAATTTGTTAAATGGACCCACGAAAAAATTTAATTTATTTACTTGCAATGTGCGATTGAAAATTTTGCATCATTTGATAATAATATCTTTATCTATTCATCAAAGAAATTTATACAAATACGTTTATCTAACGTAGATATGTATGTTAATTAAAAATGTTTAAGCTTAAATTCAGATATCAGCGCACAGTGAGGGTTTTCTCGAAAAAATTTGGTAGAATTTCTTATACAAGGTGGCGCAAAAGTAAACTTCCGATGTTTGTTGGCTGTAATTTAAAAAAAAAAAACGAAAAACTTTGATTCTTCTTGTGGATTATTTTTATTTGGTCTTTTAATTTTTTTTACATCAAGTCGAGAATATGATGTCATGTAAATGGCCGCCGCCACAGTTCATTGTAATTTGAGCCCTTTTTATGGCATTTTGACTCCTCCAGCGAAAACAGCACACCATACAGTGACTTTGAGCGGGTGTAATGGCTCTTCGTGGGTTACACGCGGATTTTCAGTGCCCCAGAAGCGTAAATTTTGCTTCTTTACGTACCCGCTAAGATGGAAATGGGCCTCATCACTCATGATTATTTTTGATGAAAAATCATCTTCCTCTCGGTGGTGATTAAGGATGGCTTGAGCGTATGTTAGACGCGATTGGCGGTCAGCAGCTAACAGCTGATGCACCGTCTGGACTTTGTACGGAAACAAATCTTGTACCAAAATTCGCTGTAAAGACCGTCGACTGATACCCATTTGCGTGGCAAGTCGTCTGGTCGATGTCGACGGCGCTTCCATGACATCCTCGGCTACAGCAGCAATATTCTCTGCAGAACGGCTACTCCGGGGTCTGCCACGCCTGGCAGCATCTCGTGTTGTGCCAGTCTCTTCGAGGCGAGCGGCTAAACGTCGCAGTGTTTCACCAGTAGGCGTTGGACGGCCAGGAAATCTGCGACGAAATTCACGTTGTGCCAAAGTCACCGACCGATTATTGGTCAAATAAATAGTCAGCAATATTCCGCGTTCTGGAGCAGTGTAGCGTAACATTGTTTATTAACGTGTATTTCGCATGTGTTTACTACACAAATGTCAAAACAGAACTGACATTAGGGGCCAATCGCAAAATGTATAGCATTTTCTGATAGGAGGATTACTTTTGCGCCACCTTGTAGATATAGCAGAGGTATTGTGCTATAGAAATTCCTAAATTAAAATTTCACAGATACCACTGCAGCCGCACAGTAGGAGCCCAAAGTTTACAACCTAGGCCATATGAAAAATGTGCATTAGGATGTCTCTAATTCAGCTATTTTTGGAATTCAGCTTCACGTGTAATTAAAAATTAATTAAAAAATTACTTGTTTCAAACTTTGAAATGATGTGGTGGACTAAAATTACTCTACAAACATTTTAGTAGATTTCTTTCCTTAATCTCCGTTAGCTAGCTAGAGTGAGAAGGCGAAACAAATGAGCATCAAATCAGGTTTAGTAGGTGACTGATGTCACTGAAGCTTATCAAACAATCGGGCATATTATTTTGTCCTTAGAAGCCAAACATACGGGCCAACGGCGGATAGAAACTAAAAGAAGAAAATCCAGGTTCAACGTATCGCATCTTGGTCAGCGTCTGATCCATAATGGGCGGCTGCAATCAAATATCCTGGCAGTAGGTAAAATGCAAAAACACGGTGGGCTGGGTTTGCCTCCCGCCGCCGTTCATAATGGCAGTGAAAATGCGTAAACGAACAAGAAAACATAAACAACCCCTATTTGTTGACGATCCCCGCAAACGTTATAAGGACCACGATATACGGATATGCAGTTGGAATGTAAGAACTCTATATAGATCCGGTGCAAGTATCCAACTGGCAGATGTCCTCGAAAGTTATAAGGCTGACATTACCGCTATCCAGGAAATGCGATGGGCAGGACATGGCTGCACAAGAAAAAGAAACTGCGACATATACTACAGTTGCCATAAAAAAAAAACATGAATTTGGTTGCGGATTTGTAGTTGGCAACAGACTTCGACATCTAGTCTCTAGGTTCAATCCTGTGAGTGAACGTACAGCCACAATCCGCATAAAAGCGAAATATTTTCATATTTCTCTAATTTGTGTGCATGCCCCGACATAAGAGAAAGATGATGATGCCAAAGTCATATTCTATGAGTGCCTAGAGGAAACGTATGATCGCTGCCCTGGCCATGACATTAAGATTGCACTTGGAGATTTTAATGCCAAAGTAGGCAGAGAGAATGTGTTTCATCCAACTATTGGCAATTTCAGACTACATGGTGACAGTTCCGACAACGGTATGAGACTGATTGACTTTGCCGCGGCAAAAACATGGTCACGTATGGTAATGCTTCAGTCAATTGCAACGCGAGCTGCAACTGAGCGGTAGAAAGGAGATAAACCGTCTCTTTAGGCGTAAGGCAGTGGAGAAAGCGCGAGAGTGAGAAAATTGAGACATACAGAAGGAAGAACGAAGCCCGAAAACTCTATCAAATAGTTAAAAACGGAACTAATGGACATGGTTCAGGGCCCCCTTCTGTAAAGACAAGGACGGAAATCTCGTCGCAGATGTGCAGAGCATGTTGGGAATATGGAGAGAGCATTTCTCCGCGATACTAGTACCTGAGATATCCGATGACGATGGGACAATCGATCACAATATGGACGACGACGTCGATTGCCCCCCTCCTAACCAAGACGAGGTCAGAACAGCTATTGCTCGGCTTAAGAACAACAAAGCCGCAGGACCCGATGCATTACCGGCGGAGCTGTTTAAGGCTGGCGGCGATGAGCTGATAAGGTGCATGCATCAGCTCATTAGCAAAATTTGGTTAGATGAATGCATGCCCGGCGATTGGAGTCTCAGTGTACTATGTCCCATATTTGAAAAAGGTGACCCGAGTATCAGTGCCAACTACCGTGGAATAAGCCTTTTATCCATAGCATATAAGGTTCTATCAAGTATAATGTGCGAAAGACTAAAACCAATTATCGCTGACCTGATTGGACCATACCAGTGTGGTTTTAGGCGAAAAAAATCGACAACTGATCAGATTTTCACTCTACGCCAAATCCTGGAGAAGACACACGAAAAACAAATCGACACCTATCATCTATTTATCGATTATAAAGCGGCCTTCGATAGTTCGATACGGGAGAAACTCTATGAAGCAATGTCTGAGCTTGGTATTCCTGCAACACTCATACGCCTTTGCAGGATGACCTTGACGAACACCACATCCGCAGTGAAAGTTGGTAAGGATCTTACCAAAACTTTCGAAACTAAGCGAGGCCTCAGGCAAGGCGACACCCTATCGTTCGATCTCTTTAACATCTTAATGGAGATCATTCTGAGAAAAGCTGCAGTCAACATGAATAAAACCATCAGCAGCAAAAGTCACATGCTGCTCGCGTATGCTGATGATATAGATATTATTGGGCGCACAATTAGAGAAGTTACTGCGGTTTTTTCGAGAATTGAGAAGGAGTCAGCAAAAGTGGGTCTGACGGTAAATGAGGACAAGACAAAATTAATGGTTTCAATGAACAGGGCCTCCACGCGATTAGACCAAAGTGTGAACGTTGATAACCGTTATAACTTCGAGGTAGTGGACGAATTTATATACCTCGGATCTGCCGTGAACAAAAACAACAACGTCAGCCTTGAGATCAAGCGGGGAATTGTGCATGCGATTTTTTTTTATTTTTCCCGTAATTTGCTTAAATACGCGTCGTTTAAGACCATACGTGAACAAACTCATAATTCGGGATATCCTAATGTGCATCGTTGTCAAACTTTGAATTTTGATTTTAAAATATTTATGTAGCACTAATAAAAGCCTCCAAAAATACGTGCTGTTCTACTCTTATGGTTCTCGAGATATTTCACTTATTTAAAGGCCCTAAAAATTCCATATTCAGCAGCCTGTATCTTTTGCAATTTGTAACCGATTGCAGAATTTTAAAATGGAAATGGAAGCTAGACATCTTGAGATATAAAAAAAAATCATGACAATAGTGGTTTCTTAACTAAAAAACAATTTATAAAAAAAGTCAAAAAATGTGCTATTTTTTTTTGGTTCACTTGAATAAAGGCACTTTAACCCTTTCGCGGACAGCGACGTGTATAGAATTCCAACAACTGTTTTCTAGTAGGACATGACGTGTATAGACGTCCAAATTTGTTGTTCACAAAATGTCAAGCCGTGCATAGCCGTCCGTTTTTGTATGGGTTTTTTGAGCATTTTCTCAAGCTCATATCTTGCAAACCGTTCGGAATCTTAATTTACTCTCTGAGGCAAAGTTGTAGCTCTTGTCATAAAGAAATCAAAAAACTTCATCTTCAAAGTCAAAATCGCAAAAAACTTTAAAAAATTCAATTTTTTTTACCTTTTTTCCCCTGTTCAGGTCCATAGGTAGCAAACCGTTCAAAATTCAAGGAAACAATCAACTACAAGAATGATTCTAAGATCTCAATAAACTACTTTCTAGAACATATGAACTTCCTAGGAATGATTCTTAACACCGTTTAGGTAGCCCTTAGATAGCCGCAAAAGTGAAAAATTTCCCGAAAATTTTTTAATTTCATTTGTTTTTTCTTTACTTCAACATTGAGATACTATACAGCCTTCTCCCGTAAGTGAAAAGGCATGTTGCAGGTTTCATTGTTATACTATTACTGATTTTATGAATCTTAATCCTTAGGTGGTATGGGTTGACATTTAGAGTTAGGGTAGTAGCATGGATATTTAGTAATAATGATTCAGTGTTGTAGGGATTAGTAGTGTCAGCAGGGATGGCACTACAATACTATGCTATCTATTACAAAAATTATAAAAAAAAAATATTCGTATTATGTTTATAATGTTGATGGCCCTGGACTTGCAAATCGCACTCTCTTAAGTGGTGGATCCAAATCATCGTCCGAATCTGACTCTGATTCAGAACTTATGGTGTCCACAGGCACGTTACTTCCAGACTGCCCTCCATCATCAGCTTTTTGTTTTTCAGATACTTCATTAACATCATACAGGGTGATCTTGTGACTCTACCAACATACCTGAAATTAATTAGAAAAGAAATCAAAAAAGGAATGCAAAACAATGCATCAATAAAATTGATATTACCTCTGCAAGCAATGCGTCGAGTTTTTTGCCTTTGTACCGTTTTTCCATGGGCATTGTGGTTTGGTGAAACCGTTCTCCTTGCTCATCGGATTCGGTAGGGAGTTGTTTGATATAATGAAAATGAAGAAAATGCAGCTTTAATGTCATCGATGTGCCGATTTTCTCAAAATAATACAGCATTTCTTTCACCCATTCTCTTGATTCCGGTTCCGCGTCTCAATCCCCTCCCAAGACTCTGGTGCATACACGCTGAAGGTAAATCCATGCCATTGAATGATTATAATCATGAAGCGATGATCCAAAGTTGCTCTTGAATAGCTTTCTAATGTCAGGGCCATTAAGTACGCCTGTTAAATGTAGACAAAAAATAAAGACAGAAAAGAAAACATTATCAAAGTGGAAATAGTACAATGAGGTGAACAAAAATTCTTTTTAAATTTACTACAATACCTTTTTTAATTTTGTCACCGCTACGCTTTGGGAAAACGCTTTTCAAATAGTCGAATGCGTTTGGGCAATTTACAACGGCCACTTCGATGCATTTTTTAACAATTCCCAATTTTATGTGGAGCGGTGGCAGCAAGATGTCCTGAGTATTGTCTATTAAAGGTGCATTCCTCAGTTTATGTTGTTTCATTTGTTCCTCCACACTTCCTCTTGGTCTCCACGAATTACATTGGTATTGATTCAGAGGTGAGCGCGAATCCCAATTACAAAGAAAACAAAAGAATTTTGGAAAGCCGCCCTTATCGATGATCCCTTGCAAAATGTTGATGACCTTCAAATCACAGCAAATCTTCCATTTATTTTCGTAGTATTTGATTTTTTCCATTATATCTTTCAATGTTTCATAGCTTTCTTTCATGTTAATACCCATTGCTAGCGGAATGGAAGGTTTTCGTTTCGACACATGCAACAACACTGCTTTCAAGCTTGAAACAGAACCATCAATAAATAATCTCCACTCACTAGCGATGTATGTAGTTCATTCCCATTTTTACCACCAAAGCTTTTACATCGTTGCAGTAAGCGAACGAATTGTCACCATTTAGAGTGTAGAGGCACTGAAATTCAGCTTGCCGTTTGCGGTACGCCGTAGAGTTCACATTACCATGTGTGAGTTTTCTTTGCTTTAAAAACGCTGTCAAAAATATGGCAAGTCCCAATATGGCCACAATGAAGTCCATTTCCATTTGTGTTATTAGCCCCTGTTGGGGCTCATAATCGGTATCAAATGGATCTTCATAAGTAACACCACTTGCTCTAGTGATTCCTGTACATTCTGTACTACGATCTGGAGTTGGCGGCCTTGGTGATACAAAATTTTCAGGTGAAAGCACTGGTAGTGTGGCTGTTACAGTTGCTTTATAACTTTGTTCCTCTCAGTATATCGATTTAGACCACATGTGTAATTTACGCATGCATAGCAACTGGTTTCATCATGATCACCTGGGAGATTAATCCAGTTTACCGGCTTACAATACTTCATACTATGTTTGCCTCCACTCAACCATGCCATGAGATTGTTATAACATTGGCGACACACTGTATTAGGTGTGGAATTTTCACCGGTCAAGTCTTCTTCGTCGAAAAACAACTTATATGCTTTCTTGAATGCACTAGTTAAAACATTATTTTCCTTTTGCAATGTTGTAGAACTATTTTTTCTGATTTGATGATCGCAAACGTAGCAAAATAAATCAATATTTTCACACTTTATATTGAAATTGTCAGTTGCCAATGTTGTGTGCGAATTATGCTGTAGTACTTTCACTGTCACTTTATAACTTTCACCGCTGAGCTCTCGTTGACGTCGCTCTGTGTAATGCCTCAATGCGAGCGTTGTGTCGCTTTTATATTGTGTGCTGCGTCCCTTGTGAATTCAATGCAGATGTTTGCTTCCAGGTAGTTTTTTGATAGAAGTTTTTTTGATTTTATATGTTCACAATTTCATCTTTATGACAAGAGCTCCAATGTGTTTCCAGGTATTTTTTTTATATTTTGGGTTGTTTTTATGGAATTCAATGCAGTTGTTTGCTTACAGGTAGTTGTTTGATAGTTTGGGCACGGGAACTCACCCACCAGCTTGAGAATTTTTATTAGAATCCACTTACTATCAGTGAAGGTACAGTGCACTCACACACTCGGCCTCCTCACTGACAATTATTTACGTTTAAAGGTTTGGAAATCAAAATTTTATCAACATTTTTTAATAAATCGCTTATTTTCCTACACTTCAATTGTTTTTAAGCGAAATTTTGGCTCACATAAAGTACTTTTGTTAGAAAAACCTCACTATCTCCGGTCTTAGAAGGGTTAATGCGGAGTATTATACCTTAAAAAAAAGCTGAAGTGTCGTCTTTTACTGAGTCTAGGAAGAAATAAGTTTACTAGGGCTGTTTTTTGAGAAAACCAGATTTTTATTAAAAACGTGAGGTTAAAAAATCTTTTTTTTTTTTAATTTGCCCCAATGAGTTGATAAAAATTAACATATTTATATACAGATTTATAGCGTTTTCAAAGGTCTTCTCAATGCTACCCATCTCAACCAGATCGCATAAGAAATGGGCGAGTTATAAGCGATTATATACTCAAGCTATAAAGGCCTATATCTCAAGAAGTTGGATCGGCCTCCTTAAAAAAACTTTCGGGTTTTAATCAGCGCTGTAAGCCCTACCAGGCCAAAGAAAATTGGCGCATTTTTCATAAAGTAAATTTGTTCGTAAAAGCGGAAAATTAAAAAAAAATGGTTTTTGGGCGATTTTTCGCTCATTTTTTAAAGTTTTTCGCGATTTTGACCTTGAAGATGAAGTTTTTTTGATTTTATATGTTTACAATTTTTGTGACAAGAGCTACAACTTTGCCTCAGAGAGTAAATCAAAATTCCGAACGGTTTGCAAGATATGAGCTTGAGAAAATGATCACTTTTTTGCAAAAATGACACCGAGGCCCCACTTCTTTGGGGGCCCATAAAAAAACCTGGAGGACTTTGAGCAAAACTGGGAGACAGGGGTCTTTTTTTTTTTGGTCTTTTATCACGTAGTGGTGTCCGTATATGGTTATATTTTTTCGTGTTGCACTGTATTATTTTTGTGGATGAAGTTGCGATTCATCATCTTGGCCAGAGCCCAATCGGAGAACGTACGTCGCGTCAAATGGTCCATCGGCTTCAATTCTTGAGTCAGCTTGATCTTGCATGGGTGTAACCCAAGATCTTTACGCAAAATTCGCCATAAAGTGGTCTTGGAGATGGCCAGTTCTTGAGAACGCCGAGGAATCGACTGATTTGGATCGTTTGCTACGCAGGCCTGAACGGCAGCGATATTTTCTTCACTTCGACCAACCCGTCGTCTCACTGGCACTGCAGCATCACACATTGAATATGTAGACTCAAATTTTTGCACTAAACTTGTTATTGCTTGTCTACTAGGGGAGAATAACGACCGAAAATTGGAGTTAACGCTTTTAAAGTTGCGGTCAGCGACTCCGAATTTCGGTAGTACACTTTTATAATTTGCATACGTTGTTCGTTCGTGTAATTTGCCCATGAAGAAAATGTTGAGTTTACTGAAAACAAGTAAAGTAACAGTTAGATGATCAGTGAAATAATTAAATTCAAAGTTGTAAAGTACCTATTGGAAAACCCATTACATGTTTCATTTGCAAATAACTTTAAACAAAAATATAATTTCTAGATTTTAATTAGAATAATTAGTCTGCTAAATTTTGAATCAAACAAAAATACTGACGAAAAGGTGTTCGGTTTGATATGGAATCAGCGATATAAATAAATAAATGGTTTCCCATTACATCCCATGAAGGGACTGGGGAGAACTTCTCACAATGACTGAGCTGTGCGCTTTCCAGTTTTCACTCACTCATTGGGACCTACAGTTTTACACCGATTCCGAACGGTAATTTGAGAAGCTTTTTCATGGCTAGATACTCGATAGTGTCGCCGTCACTATGCGAGGTGACCGCCGCCGAAAGAAATTTGAAGGTGGTCAGAGCCGGGTTCGAACCCAGGATCTCATGTACAAGAGCCGCGCACACTAACCATTGAACCACCGACGGCCACGGAATCAGCGATATGCGAGCATCATTTACAATTGGTTGAAGGCAGTTTCGCACAATTGCAATATTTTGTTAATAATTTAAATTATTCACCCATTTTTTCTTTAATTTTCTCTCTTTTAGAAAAGTAGATACCCACATCCACGCTGCTTCTTGCATGAATCAAAAACACCTATTACGTTTCATTAAGAAGGCTCTTAAAAACAACGCCAACGAGGTGGTAACTATCACTAAGGGACAACAAATGACATTGTCCCAAGTGTTTCAATCGATGAATCTAACAACATACGATCTTACTGTCGATATGTTGGACGTACATGCAGATCGTAATACGTTCCATCGCTTTGATAAATTCAATGCCAAATACAACCCGATTGGTGAATCACGTTTGCGAGAGGTTTTCCTAAAAACGGACAATTTTTTGAATGGCAAATATTTTGCACAAATAATAAGGGTGAGTTAAGAAATTCGAATTTCGGAACTTAATTTCAAATTATTCTTTTATTTTAATAATACACAGGAGGTGGCTTTTGATTTAGAAGAATCGAAGTACCAAAATGCTGAATTACGTTTGTCAATTTATGGTAAATCCCGTGATGAATGGTATAAATTGGCTAAGTGGGCTATTGACAACAATGTCTATTCGACCAATATACGCTGGTTAATACAAATACCTCGTCTTTAGTAAGTATTCGAGTTAAAGAGGCTTTTCTCAAAGAACTGACGTGTTATGTTTTTATATTTGATTCCAATTTTTCTTTCTCTTACAGTGATATTTTTAAATCCAACAAATTAATGACCTCATTCCAAGATATATTGGACAACATATTTTTGCCATTATTTGAGGCTACCAGCGAGCCGAGTAAGCATCCTGAATTACATCGTTTTATGCGTTATGTCATTGGGTTTGATTCCGTCGATGATGAGTCCAAACCAGAGAATCCATTGTTCGATGGTGACATCACAACACCACCAAAATGGACAGAAATTGAGAATCCCCCCTATGCATATTATATCTACTATATGTATGCTAATATGGCGGTACTAAATCAGTTTAGAAAGTGAGTATAACAGTTGTAAACTGGGGCAACATACATTTTACTGATTTGTGGTGGCTTAATTTTGTTTTTCAGGGATCGCGGCTTAAATACCTTTGTTTTACGTCCCCATTGTGGTGAAGCTGGCCCTGTACAACATTTAGTTTGTGGTTACTTAATGGCGGAGAATATTTCCCATGGCCTGCTGTTACGTAAAGTGCCAGTGCTCCAGTATTTATATTATTTGACCCAAATTGGTATTGCCATGTCACCGCTTTCAAATAATTCTCTGTTTCTTAACTATCATCGTAATCCCCTGCCCGAGTATTTGGCTCGTGGTCTAATAGTGTCCTTATCTACCGATGATCCCCTACAGTTTCACTTCACTAAAGAACCCCTTATGGAGGAATACAGCATTGCAGCCCAGGTGTGGAAACTCAGCTCATGTGACATGTGCGAATTGGCCCGTAACAGTGTATCGATGAGTGGTTTCCCACACAAGGTCAGTTGCTACTAATAGTACTCGAATCATACAAATAATTAAAATGTATTTATTCCTACCTTCTTCTTTTGCAGATGAAACAACATTGGCTTGGACCTAACTATACACGCGAAGGTGTTGCTGGCAACGATATAACGCGTACCAATGTTCCCGATATTCGTGTAGCCTATCGTTCTGAGACTTTACTCGATGAACTTTCCAATATCTTTAAAGTTCATCAACATCCTCACATGGAGGAGAGTCCTTAAACACTATCGGATGCTTTAGTTAGTCACTTTGTCACTAAATCTTATGCCGTGTACCCCCAACTGTAACCGCAATCATCTAATGAATATGCATGCTATATCGAATGTGCGAATTTATTTAACTATGTAGCTTTTTTTGTATATAAATAAGCCAAGTGTTTGAAAAGGATAATTGAAGGAAAACAACTTAAGATTGGCCATTGCACCCATCCATCATATATATAATGTTCTCTTTTTGTATTCGTTTCTAACTGTTTTGTTAAGTATAACAATAAAAAAAATCTATATAATCCAACCAATCAAGATGTGTTTTGCATAAAATTTGTAAGATTACAAGAAAGTAAGTAATCAAAACGAAATGTATTAAGAAATTTATGTAATTTGCTTTAGAATATCTTAAAGTTCCTTTTCTATTGTCAGTATCGAGAATTGTCCAAAAGGGCAACGATGTCATATTCAACAGCAAAGGCTGCAAGGTGGTAAACAAGGGCAAGAGGGTCATCGCTACAGGAGAACTTTTGAATGGAATGTTCCATTTGAATACCACAAAACGCGGTTCGTATGTTTGTCGGTCTGTAATGTCAGAATATGGTATAAAATAAATAAATGGTTTCCCATTACATCCCATGAAGGGACCGGACAATTACTGAGCTGTGCGCTTTTCCAGTTTTCACTCACTGATGACACTAACCATTGCGACACCGAATATGGTATATGACACAGTAGAGTTGGTCACGCAAATAATGACATCCTAAAAAAAAGGCATCCGGGTCAGTCAATGGAGTCAATTGTGAAGTGAAACTAGATAACTGCGTGACGTGTTCCAAAGGAAAATTTTCAAGATTTCCGTTTGGAGAATCCAAAAATCGATCGGGAGATAACCTACAGCTTGTACACAGCGATCTGTGTGGACTCATGGAGGTTGAATCTATAGGAGGATATATATTTATCGACGATTTTTCCTCAAAAACTTTCGTGTTCTTTATTAATCGAAAGAGTCAGGTTACCGAAAAGTTCATGGAGTTTAAATGCCAAGTGGAAAACGAAACTGGGAAGAAACTCGAAGATGGGTAAGATAACGACTAAGAGCGGAATACAGCACCAGACAACGATGCCATATTCACCACAACAAAATAGAAAGTCAGAACGTATGAAGCGAACCATCATCGAGAAAGCGAGATGCCTGCTAATAGATTCAGGTCTTTCTAAGAAATTCTGGGCTGAGGCGGCAAACACTCCTATCCATCTAATAAACCGAACTCCGTCGTCGTCCAATAATTTCAAGAGTCCCAATGAAATGTGGAATGACATTAAACCTAATATAGAAAGTTTTTGGATGCAAATCTGTAATTCATATTCCCAAAGAGAGAAGGAAAAAGCTAGATCCAAAAACATATCGGTTTTACGACCCCTTGAAAAAAAAAGAGCTAAGCAGAGATGCGAAATTCATAGAGTCGGAGTTCATGAATATGGCTGAAGATGGTGCAGCATTTTACAAAGTTGACCTGGAATATGATTCAGTGGGGGAAAGCGGTACTGAACAGGTTGTTGAGATGTCATATACTGAACGTGGTTCTGAGCTGGTTATTGAGACATCTGACGAAGAATATTTTTCCGAAGAGTGTGATGACACAGTAGTAGTTGGAGAAGAACCTAGTCCAGAACCGTCTGCGTCTAGAATCATATATCAACAAGAGTTGTCAAACCGAATCCAAAATATGCTTGTGCTGGAGACGTGGAATTCGTACTAGAGTAGCCGGCCATCAACTTTAAAGGAAACACTTGCAAGTGTAGATAAAGAACATTGGCAGAAGGCTGTGGAAGAAGAACTTAATGCCTTGCATAAAAACAGAACGTGGGAAATCGTGGGCCTACCTACGGGAAAGAAGCCTATTGACAGTAACATTCAAGGTAAAGAGAAATTCTGAAGGCAAGATTCAGCGCTACAAGGCAAGACTTGTCATTAAGGGCTACTAAGGAAAGTATAGACTATAACGAGACATTTTCACCTGTTGTTCGCTATCATTCCATTCGCATGCTGCTAAGTCTGGCTGTGCGTTATGACTTAGACATCGACCAGATGGATGTTGTGACTGCATTTTTGCAAAGTGAGCTTGAAGAGCAAATTTTCATGAAGATTCCACAAGGGTGCAATGAAAATAAATCAAAGGTCTGTCGTCTGAAGAAATCGTTGTATGGTCTTAAGCAGGCTAGTAGGGTTTGGAATCGGAAATTGGGCGATGCACTGAAGAAAGTGGGTCTAAGGCAAAGTAAAACTGAGCCTTGTGTATACTACAGTTTTCAAAATGGAGAGAAAATGTATGTAGCTGTTTACGTTGAAGATATCCTTATATTTTCAAGCAACAATCAGTCGAAACAACGTATTAAAGACAGTCTTTCTAAAACGTTTAAGATTAAGGACATTGCTCATTACATTCTTGGAATGAGGGTACCGAGAAATCGACATGAGGGTAAGCTTTGGCTGGATCAAGAACTTTTTATTAATGATATGTTAAAGAAATTTAGCAGTAACCCAGTCGCTACCCCTATTGACCTATTGAGCCTTTTGGACTGGGAAATGATCAGTCAGTCAGTGAGTCAGTAACGCAAGCCTTTTATAAGTACATATATACATTGATGGCGAACTCTTCCTTCGGCCCCCGCTTTCGAGTAAAACCAGTTTTTATTTTGGGCCTTTTCTTCCTCTGTCGTTTTTGAAGTGTGAACATCTATAGGTACGGGTAGGGCAATATATTAAAGTGAACACATGCAAACAACGCACAGCGTTAGCATCACATAGGTGGTTGTTGTACAACAATAGTCTCTACCAGAAAATAAGGATGATGGTATTGGTCGTCGGGGCCAAAGAATATTGGATAGTATAGAGTACTCGAGGAACGAATTGTATGAATCAAAAGCACTGGCGACATCTGGCGAATAATTCAAAACGTATTACTCTCTTTTTGTCATAACTTGATCCATTTATAATTTTGATGTGAACATTGATGCTTTTTGTATTGTTTATGTAATAACATTGTCGAAATGGTGCATTTATATTGAAATATTCTATAAAGAGAATAAGACTCGTTTATGCTCTTTTACTCAGACTCTCTACATGAGAGCGGGAAAAGAGTGCAATAAGTTCTTTATACTATTCAATACTTTTTGTCGTCGCTCTGTTTATGACAAAACAAAAACAATTAGTTCAGTGAGCGAAATATTGCTTTATTTATTTTAACAATATTACATCTAATGTTAAAGCAGATGTACTTAAGTAAAACGAAAGTGCAATAGCAAAAGAGCCTTCAGCACAAAAACTATTCTTTTTTTATTTTCCAATGTAACATTTACTAATGTGTTCATATCAGAACTTTAAACGAATCATTATTTTTTCTATTTTATCCAAAATAACTAATTTGAAGCAACAAACTCAAAACACCATGTTTACTTTCATTGATAGCAAATCATTTTTGCTTTCATTAAAATGAATTGCAATTCATTTTTCTAATTCCTTTGAATTAATTCAATTCAAATGAATTGGAAATGAATTACGATTCATTCTACCCTCACCCATAGGGATGGGGGTATATATCATTTAATACGTAAAAAATGTAACACATAGAAGGACCCATATTAGAGCCTTAGTATCTTTGAACGAAATTCGTTTTAGGACTTTTTAAGACGTTTGAGCCATGTCCGTCTGCCTGTCTGGCTGACTGGTCACCACGATAACTGCGGTAAATCTTTACAGATTACAATGAAACTTTGTCAGTTACTACGTTTATACGGCAGCCAACTCGCGAGTAAAATTAATCGCGAGTACTGAGCTCACTGTTTATACGGTAGTCTGCATTCAGGAGTTACAGCGCTTTCAGTGCTGCCAAACTAACAAAAATATATAACTGTGGCAGCATCAACAGATGTTTTGTTTGTTTTGATATTTAATTATAATTCATTGAGTGAAATTCTTTTCAGTGCGTAAAGTGTTAAATGTCGGCAACAAAAAACTTGTTATTGCAAAACAGTTAATGCAAGAAAGGAAGCAATGGCTGCAAAAAATAATGCTGCAGATGCAGCTAAGTTATATGGCCTCAAGTGAACGACATTTGTCAGACATTTCAGACATACATGCCCGTCAATATCACAATCACAATTGAATTGTTTGTAAAAGAAAAGTTTAGCTTTTTCTTTTTTTTTTCCTCAAACTGCATTTTCTTTTTAACTTATTTATAAGTTCACTTAGTTTTAAGTTAAAAATTTTTTACTAAGGTGTATATACTATGTAATATATTTTATTGGCCTTTTTGGCTTTGTATTACTGGAATGGAAATAAGTAAATAAAATAAAATAAAAATAAATTGTTTGTAAAAGAAACATCTGATGCGCTACCAGATTTTCATTGTTGAGACATATGGCAGCACTTTAAAATTTACTCGCAAGTAGCGTCGCTACTCATGACTTATTTTCGTGAGTTAGCTACTTGCGAGTAAGGAAATAACTCACCGTTTATACGCTCAAATTTTTTACTCGCGATATTGTTACTCGCAAGTAAGGCGTGCGTATAAACGTAGTAAGTGACTATTATTTGTCAATATTGAGTTTGGGATTGAAAATGGGCGTTGTGACCACGCCCCTTCTAGTACCTACCATACAAATCGAAACATTTGGCACAAAATCATATTTCTTTCAAACCGTTCTTCTGGTAGATGTGATTTGCTTCAACTCTCATACCGGTTAATAATCTGTAAATACCTAGTTAACTGGAGGAACTGGGCGAGATTGTTACGCTCATTCTGGTACCTCCCATACAAAACAGGGTGGTCGTCCGGGTTGTCAATCCGATAAATCGCGTGAAATACTTCCGACCTTAATGAAATTAGGTATAAGGCTTCACGTTATTAAACGCCAATCATCGAGTAAAACAAGGACGATTTTGCTACGCCCATTGTGGTACCTCCCATACAAAAGTTGTTTGGCCGTCTGGTTGTTCAGCACGAGATATCCCGGAAAACCGAACCAATCTTTATGAATATTTAGTCAAATAAAACTCTCGTATAGAAAATGAATTGTTTTCCCACGCCCATTCTGGTACCTTCTGGAACCAATCTGGTACCTCCTTTGGCCGTCTGGTTGTTCAGCACGAGAAATCCCGGAAAACCGAACCAATCGTTATCAATATTTAGTCAAATAAAACTCTCGTAGAGAAAATGAGCTGTTTTTCCACGCCCATTCTGGTACCTCCCATATAAAAGTTGGGCGGATGACCGGTTGATCGACACTAGAACTCTAGTAAACTACAACCGATCTTAATAAAATTCGGTAGTAGGCAAACTTTAGCTAAAAGCTACTGTGTAATTAATAACTGACTATTGTGCCACGCCCAGTTTCGTACCTCCCATACAAAAGTTGGGCGTATTTGCGGTTTGCCGACTAGATATCTCCATTAAATCATAACCGATCTTAATAAAATGTTGGTACTGATCAAAATTTTGGCAACAAATTGCCATGCCCATTTTTGTACCTCGCATATAAATATTCGGAGGGAAACTAACTAGTTTGGGTATTCAATAATATTTAGCGCAATGTCAATCTGCTATTGAATATGGTCACTTTTGAGTATGGGCGTTCTTTATTTAACAGAACTCCCACGCAATGGATGACTTAGGGCGAGGGTATGATTAAGTCGGTTCACCCGACTGAAACTTAGGTACTGGTTTTTCTAATTCATTTGAATTAATTCAAAATCAATTCAATTCAAATGAAATGGAATTGAATTGCAATTCATTCTTGCCAAATTCATTTGAATTGATTCAAATTCCATTCAATTCTTTTTTTTGTGTGAAAAATTAATTATTTTGCTAATTCGTATTGAATTGAAATAAAAAAAAAAAAAAGAATGATTCATTTACAGCTCTGGCTCATAGAAATCGTACGCGTACCGTGTAACAAAAAGGTGTTAACACATCGCCCGTGAGTTCTAACACTCATTGATTATTTTAAGTAATCTAGAACTTACAAATGTTGTTTTTCAATTAGATGCACAACTTCCTTTAACACCACCGGCAACGTAACCGGCCACGCAGAAAGAGTTCCAACAAAAACTTTATTATAACTTGTAAATTAATTTTTTGTTTCAAAAACATATTCGATAATTTTTAAAAATTAAACATTCAATAAGCGTGTTTTGGTTACACCGCTTGCTTAAATATTCGCTTGTTTTGTATGAAGCACTTAGCGAAGACTTAGCGAGAACTGAGCGACGAGAATCATTTTCGCTAAGTTTAAACAAATTTTTTTTGACATCTTTCACCCTTTTCAACCCTTATTCATATTTTTCAATGAAATGACTTATCGCTAAATTGCTGTTTTCTTTGCAACTTATCAAGCGACAATAGCTTGCTTGTAACCCAACCACGACTAATATCTCGATAACTAAGCAATTTATAGAAATTGTTTATTTAATTTTTTGGATAATTTTGACGTAATCGTCTCAAAAAGGAAATCAGCTTGATCACTTCAGACGGTTCCACAAATGTAACACCCTCCAGCACGCTCAAACTTTGGGAGTCCAAATAGGGGTCATCGCCGATTTTTTTTATTTTACTTTTTTACTCAAAATGATGTGGTCTACCGGCAAAAAATTAAATTTTTTTTTTTGAACAGTTGGGCCTAAACTACATCTTTTCCTAGTGGCTTCCGATATATGCCACGTTGTGTACTTTGTCTTCCTCATCAAAAAATAATTCCACTGAATTCATCTTCTTTGCAATTAAAACAGTTTTTCTTGGGTTTTCCTTAAAAACACTTTTATTTCTCAAACTCACTTTGGATTTATTAATTGTTTACAATATTTACAGTTGCCGAAGCAGTACCGAAGTGCCAAAACTCTGTTATCGACAGCAAAACACTGTTATCTACGGCAACTGGCAAAAGTTGCCGTACATATGTAATACTATTTTTTATTTCAGTGACGTTGTTGCTTAACAACGCAATTGAAGTTTGGTTGCCTTCTTCCATAATCGACCCATTAGTATATAACAATTCTCCGTCAACGTGCTAGCAGCGTTAGTTACATGAGAGAAGAAATAAGACAGTCGTTTTTTTTTACATTTATATATATATATTTTAAAAAAATCACTAAAGATAATTTATGTACATTTTAGACGGAAGTAGAGGAAATAACTTATAAATATACATATGTATGTGTTTAAACAAAAACGAAGGTAAGTACAAACAAATGAATAATAGTATTAAAATCAGATACATAATTACTGAAATTATTCATACAATTTACACAAAATACGATGATGCAATGTCTACACAATATGTACTAGTACTTACATTTCTATACAAATATTTATATATACTATATATGTATGTTGTGATCGATATATTTTTATGTTGATGTACGTATTTTTGAAAATTAATTTAGTGAAAATTGAACACAACTGAAGGATCAAAACAGAACATGAAATTATTTGACAATTTTATACAAATTTCTGATCCTTCAATTAATACATCTAACTTACACTTTAACGCCTTATCAAAAGTCTTTTGTGGATAAAAAATAGTGTTTAGTAGGATTTCCTTACATTAAAATGGTGAGTTCATGCCCAGTTTAGTTCCAAAATCTAAACGGGCACGACGTTGATAACGGGTGTTTACTCTGCAAAATGGAAAACATTGATAATTTCTCTAAAAACTTGAGAGGTCGATGAACTTACTTAATCTCTTGCCATTTGCAGAACTCTGAGACAATCAGACTTATTAAGCTGCCACAAATCAGAAAGACTATGGCGGGCCAGGCCTCGGACACGTGATCGCGTACCTCGTCATTGAGCGTTATTTGGGCCACACATACCAAGGAGTGAAAGATAAGTATACAAAGTGAACTTAATGCCCAGATATGATTACGAAATGGATTCCTTTGCCACAAAGAATGATCGCGATGGACAAATGAAGCCGACACGGTAACTAAGATAAATATGGAACGCATGATTATTTTGTTACAATTATTTAATTATTATATATTACCAAAATGCAATAGTATGCCCAGCACAGAAAATATACGACCAACATCCAAATTGATATGTTTATCGTCATCTTGGACTTCCATGAATTTAAACGGATGATCCATAAATGCACAGTAGGACAAAATCTTTAGCGTGAACAAAAACATAAGTATATAATGAGACAATTATTGTAAAGTTCAATTGCTTAATAAATTACGTTTGTTACAATTTTTTAATTGTATTTCCTTTCAAACTCACCAGCACTAAGACAGGCGTCAGGAATTTACAACCATAACACCATAAAACGAAACCGAAAACCCTGGAATCATATTCCGTTTGCTTTTTCCCGGTTGATCTATTCATAATCTTCGGATCCAAATCGATGTGGGCCAAAGCCAAAGATATTAAAGGAACTGGTATGCTCATCACATATATGACATGTAGGGGAGTGAGAATCGGGCGCAGTGAAAGACAAGCGCTTAGTATATTCATGAGGGACAGTGAGGCTGCGCAACATGCCCAAAATTGTATACAATTCCACAGACCCGATGAGAAGCGTCTCGACAACTCTATAATGGCCACTAATGATAACGGATCGTCTCGCTTCACTGATATGGAACATGGAAGGGAATTCATTAGGCGACTCAAATTTATGGGTGATATTGTATTGGCTGGTGATTGCATTGGTCGAGCACTGCCAGAACAGCCACCGTATTGACCAGTCTCAAGTAATTCTTCTGCGGCATATGGTTCGTCCTGTTGCTCTGATGACTCTGTACCATAAACTTTTCGCTTTGCTCTCAATTTGTTGTTTATTATATTGGCCTCTGTGTATGCTTCGATATCCTGACACACTTGGGGATACAGTGGCTCTACCGCTATACTGCAATCGGCTTGTAAAAATATCTCAGCGTTAGAATTACTGGCGGATGATCCCAAGCACACAACTATTTCCCCATAGGACTGCATTATTTCCAACATTTGGCTGGTAGCCTCTGCCGAACAGTCGGTGAATAGGGAAACTTGCAATGGAACATTATCGACCTTTTCCAAATGCGGCCTTATATTCTCAATACCCCGTGGTAATTTTGCCCTATTGGACATATCAAAGTGAACGGGAGCACTCTCCTCGCTACTTTCGGTTAGGATACTTAAAGAACGGCAGTTTTCATCCAATGCAGAATCTTGCGATTGTCGTCGCCGCTCGTTAAGCGACTCCCGTGAACCAGCTACGCTGGTATTAGAGTAGGTTTCGTTACTATCAATGGCATGGATCATGTTGCAATCGTGATTGGAAATGGCTCCGGGCGCTGAAGAACTCAATGTCTTGGAAGACTCCAGATTGGACACGGGAGGCAGAAGACAATTCAAGTCGGATGATTCGTCGTCTGTGGCAACATTACCTAAAATATTGATTTCAATGGAATTATCATGAGTATCTGAAGTAGTCGTTATAATGGCAGTGGTGGTGGTTGTGGTGGAGGTCGGTAAGATGAAATCATTCACATCATGAGATATTATAGATGAACGGTTATTGGTGGAGGTGGCAATAATGGTCGGATTAATTGTAGTTTTACAGGAAGTAGAAGTAGTGGTATTAGTGCTGGTGGTTGTGATAGTTGTGATATTTGTGTTAACATGAGAAATCGAGGTAATGGGATTGGTGGTGGTGGTGGTGGTCAGAGACGACACATTGTTATTTGCGTTGCTACTAGTGATATCTGTTTTACCCATAGTTGTTTTGGGCGACTGCATCGCCGCATTGCCCGACTTGTCGTCCGATTCACTCAACAGTGAGATATGACAATTCCAACCGGATTCCAGACCCATTTTCTCTGAGAAAACACGGGACCGCAATTCGTTTTCTTTACTGAAATGGACAAACCGTATGCAGGCCCGTTCCAGACGTTCCACTAACTGTACTATATCTGTCTGAGCCTGATACTGCATTGTCACCATGCCTATGAACACCTGATGACACTGCATTTCAAAGCATCCCTCCACGTCGGTGATATCCTCCTCTTTGCCTTCCGAAAATAGCAAAGAGTCCGTGCTTACGCTATGACTCAACTTTCCATGGCCACACTCAAAGGCACAATGCATTTTGTCCACATGTTGCATGCGCAACTTTGATTCTGGAGGCAATTCCAAATAGGCT
The DNA here is from genome assembly GCA_963931995.1 of Phaonia tiefii. NCBI lineage: Eukaryota > Metazoa > Arthropoda > Insecta > Diptera > Muscidae > Phaonia > Phaonia tiefii. The sequence goes on from OZ008370.1 coordinate 260,192,799, forward strand.
ATAGTTCCACCAATATTCGGACCGCCACTTAAAGCACCATTAATGCCATGCCTTAAGGGTCGGTAGGCAAAGGCTGTGCAGTATGCAGTTAGGGCACTGCGTTGATAGAAATCCAAGGCTCGCTTACGATCATGCGGTGACAAGGGACGCAAATCACCACCATCCCAGAAATCATCACAGCAATCGAGAATGATATCGGCAGTACCTTGAGTAAACAGCGACAAATAACCCCCAGGACTTTCACGCATTACCACCGACAGCGAATGGGGAAATGGAACTTTCACTTTTGAAGACAACTGGAATTGACGAGCGAATCGTATGTCACGACGAACTACATCAGGTTGCTGATCAAGGAAACACATTCACATTAACATTATGTTATTTTATCCAAAATGTGTACTTACCAAATGCCTATAAGTAGCCAGTTGACCCTCCAAAGTGAAACGGTCACAGGCATGATCGGTAAAACCGATTTGCTTGGCCAGTTCGCAAAGGCACCGCCTATTTATATTTATAGCAGGGGGGGTAACACGATTAAGAAAACTAATTAGTAAATAAATAATCCATTATCTGGTAGAAGGAAACAAAGGCGAAAAGGCTTTTATAAACGAAACTGTGATTTAAAGTATTTGAAAATGTAAAGTGTAACCAATAAAATATTTTTTAACAGGATGACAGGCATATATTAAATGTGAATGATTACAGGACTAAGGACTATGTGGACTAAATAAATAACAAATAAATAAAAAGCGACAAATATGGAAACCGAAACGAAAAATCAACGATAATGTAAGTAATTCATGATGGCCAATTGAGAGTGCGTCGGTATACTCCTTATATTCTGGCGCTTCACACAGAGGCTGTGAACAAAATACAGAGTTAAGATAAATGCTGAAATACGAGGAAGTACAAGTACATATAAGGCGTTCAGAAGTCAAACAGATTAACTCCACGTTGCCAAAATTGTGATATATCAGTGTCTGTTGGTTGTACTCAGTAGATTTTGAATTTCAGTATATAATAAATACATCTGCAGTAAACTAATGTTAATTTGAATTTATAATTAATGTGGAATTTGAATACATACACTGGAAACTTTAGTTTCCGCACGATTTTTGTGACGGAGTTAATCGTTTTGGCAACTGACACATCCAAATATGATATGAGTTATTCACAAAAAAAAAAAAAACTATATGTGACCTGCTCCACGAAAAGGGACTTCTGCGCCTTTACTTTTTGCGTGATTCTTATAGGAAAAAAACGCTCTTTCAAATGCTGCAAACCGCAAGTTTCTATGTCTTTTAGTTTTTTTACAAATCACCTGTAAAGATGAACATAATTAATGAAATAAATGAAAAAATGAACGAAGCGCTTTTTTTAAACGCGTTTTTCTCAATAACTTCTTTTCGGCGCAGAGGTCCCTTTTCGTGGAGCAAGTCACATATACGAAGGTGTGTGTTATAAACGTGTCAGTGCCAATTATGTTTTCGTGAGATTGTGTATTGTAACTTGTCGATAAGGATTGATATGTTTACTGAGAAATTGTTATACTACTTGTTACATATAAAATATCATAACAAACATGGTAGAATAAGTAAGGCAGACGCAGTAGGCGTTGTTGTAATTGTAGGCAATAAGAACCGACATTTTGTTGATGTTTCGTATTTCTTTTCTGTCAAATTTGATACAAAATATGATACAAAATATACAATAAAAGTAAACAAAAATTTGCAAAAACAAAATACATGTGAATTTGACATAAGAGAAATACAGAAGCAAGAAAAAAGTGTAAATCAACTGTTCAAATGATCTGACTTATTCTACCATGGTAGAAAGTGTTGCAATTCATTTTAATAAATTTCCTGAAATTGATTCATTTAAGTTTTTACTTTCACTAAAATAAAAGATATTATCACCATTACAAACAAAAGATGTAAATCACCATAACATTTTTATTAAATTTTAAAAAAATTAACATCGTTAACATCTTTTTCGCTCTCTCGATTTACAGGAAATCCAGTTCTTGCTGTTTACATGCACAGAATCCACGACTTTACATATTCTCTTTCTTTATTGACTGGGGATATATTAGGGGATAGTGTCAAAATCCCGAATTTCAAAATCCCGAATTTCCAAAATCCCGAATTTTTGAAAAGGCCGAAATGTCAAAATCCCGAATTTTAAATCCTTAATTACAAAATCCCGAATTATTGAAAATCATAACAATGCAATTTATTTTATTAATAATCAATTTATATATGAAAAGCAAGATTAATTGCTATGGATTTTAAATAGTATGTTTTATCCATACATTCTATGTTATTGAATACAGCCCTTAAATTTTGGTTTTTTGAACAATCGATTTAAGTTTTTCGATTGCCGATTTAGGTACATGAACTCTTTAGCCAGATTTTCTATCAGACTGTAAAAACCGGCATGGTTTTTGCCAACAACAACTTTGAGGCGTCTATGCCAAGCCTCGACAGAGTTTTGGGTGCGTGGGAAGTTTTCTTCTAGCATGTCACAGACCGACAAAAACTCGGTATCATACCGTCCTTCAATGTAATTGGAATTTATACAACGAGCTATTTTTTTGGCATCTTTATCTGCAAAGTTGCGGTATAAGACTTCATAATATTCAGGTATTTTAGCACCCGACACAAAAGCAAGGACCCTTATCATCCGATCTGCAAGCTAAATTCTTCTGAGTTGCCATATTTAGTTCTTAAGCCCCCCTTCTGAATCTTGCTCCAAATTATTTGGCCAAAGTGGAACTGACATCCTTTACTCAGCACACGGGAAAAATTCTTTCGCAGCTTTTTCAAAATCCGAAATTATCTTTAGTGGCTTTAAGTGTATGTTCCATTCGCAAGCTAGTTTGGTAAGACTGAAGAAAAGTTTCGAGTAGGCGTCTGCGGTCTTGCGACTCATTAAGCAGAAGACTAAGGGCACTATCTGGACCTGAATGTAACCATGAATACTAAAAAGTTGAGTCATAATCAAAGTCACAACATGGAACGTGGTTTTGTTTGGCTTTATTTGATATGAAAAGACACATTTTGTATTTTTTTTTTTTGTGAAAAATTAGAGACGTTTTTTATTTTGAAGTAAATATTTCCATATGTGAACAAAGACTGAATAATTTATTTATAGATTTTAAAATATCCCGAATAATTGTTTAGTTTTGGTTTTAAAAATCGCGCGAGTAAAAATTTTCGAAAAAGAGAGAAAATGCAATAAAAATCGTTTGGAAAGATTGGGAATGTGATGTTAATAGTGTACGATGATAAAATTCATGATTGAAAAAGGGACAAAATAGTTAAACTTCAATAAGGGACAAAATAGTTAAACTTCTTATTCGCCTTTTTATCCACATACACAATTTTTTGCCTCATTCCTAACCTTTTCGAACGATTTTCTCCCATTTGCTAGTTTTACCCTTTTCGCCCTCTTTTTTATCCTTTTTAACAACATTCCTAACTTATCCAAACAATTTTTCACACATTTTAAAGTTTTACCCTTTTCGCCTACCATGTTACCCGTTTTTTGCACATTTCTAACCTTTCCAAACGATTCTTCTCGCATTTTGAAGTTTTACCCATTTTACCGCCTTCTTATACACGTTCACAATTTTTACACATTCCCATCCCAATAAAAATTCGGCTCCCGAGCTAAAAGAAAACTCGGGAGTTTAAAAGATTTAAATCTTTAAAGAATTAAAAATTAAACTCCCTTGTCGATTTAAATTTTTCGAACGAATCGAAAATGAATGGCTCTCCTTACTCCGCTTTTAAGAATAGCTCTGTTCGATTACTCAAAAATTTGTGTAAATTTTTACTGAATCGTGTTCGTTTACTCTAAAGGTGCAGCAAATGAGAGCCAGAGAGCGACTATTTTGACAGTTCGATGTTAGAGATCTTGCAAAAATAACGCTCGCCATTGACTCCTTGCTCCTTGCTCATTTTCGAAGAAAATTGGGCCTATAATACAGCCATGCCATAAAGCGCACCAAATAGTCATTTGTTGTGGATGCATTGGCTTCTCCTCGACGACGTTTGTACTTTTCGAGCCCCAACTGCGACAATTTTGTTTGTTAACGTAGCCCCCGATGTGAAAATGAGACTCATCGGAAAAGATGGGGTTTCGGTAAAAATGCTCATGTTCAGCCAAGCGATCTTCAGCCCATTCAGAGAAGCGAAAACGTATCGGATGGTCACGAGGCTTCAGTTCCTTGACTAATTAGACATTATAATTATCAGCCTACATACCGAGGTCTTTATAGACAATTCTGCACAAAAAAGTGAAAGAAATATTCAATTGCTGCGAACGGTGACTAGCTGATGCTGATGGCTGTTCGGGCACACTTTCAGGTACAGCAACAATATTTTCCACTAAACGCACTGAACGAGCACGTACACGGGTGCTCTTGTCTAAAGGGTATCCAGATTGACCAACTCGCTTCACAAATTGATCCACATACTGCGTTGATGGTAATCTATTTCTATCGAATTTATTTCGTAAATTTGTCACAGTTTGAGTTGAAGACTCAGAAGTTTGGAAGAAAGTTTTTAGTATTTGCTAATTTTCTTCAAGCGTAAAGCGACGGACCCATATTATAAATTTCTAATCTTTAACTAATAATCTGCCTCTTTCCACCTTTATTTATTTATGTATTTTATTTTGTTATATCAGTTGTGTAAAAACCTAAAAACCCGGTTAATCAACTTGAAATAACCGGTGGCACCGGTTCTTCGAATATAGCAATTTTTAAAACACCGACGTACGGTTAATCGGTTGCGGGTTTGAATACACTAATTTGAGCCTTTTCAACTAAATCATTATTATTTGGACAAATTAAAAAATTTTAACTGAAGACTATAATGTAATATCTTAATAACATACGGTTTTATTTTCTAAGATTTGTTCATACTAGAGAATTTGAGTTTCTGTAAAACAATTCAGAAGAAAAATATCAGTTTTGAATTAGAATGCAAATGCCTTGTGATTTTAAAACCAAACAAGTCAGAACAAATATATTTCATGTTTTAAGACCATCAAAATTTTAGACTTTTTATTCTGAAAGAAAATTCTGACTGTATAATTCTTTATTTCACTAAACACTAAAGTATTATATCTGAATTTATTTTTCTTTGTAGTACAGTTTTTGCACTTTGTAGCACATTTACATTTAACATTGAAAAAGGATAATAACGGGTCCGCCATCTAACGTTTTTTTTTTCAACTAGTGCTTATTTCGTGAATGGTAACACTTAGCCAAGGCGAATTTATACAGGGTGGACCAAAAGTCACGCCTGCGTGTAAAAATTGAATAACTTTTTTGTTTATTAATATTTTTTATTTTTTTTTTCAGATTTTATTCATCGATTCGTGTTACACCACCATGCAAAATTTAACGACGGAGCAACGAACGAAAGTGGTAGAATTTTACTTTTCCAATTTTTGACGACCGAATTATCTCAAAAAATTCAGCGGATTTAACAGCCCCAGATTATTTTCTATGGGGTTATCTCAAAGAACGAGTGTATGTAAACAAGCCTCAAACTATAGAGCAGCTAAAGAACAACATTGAAGCTGAGATCAGGGCAATAGAGCCTGAAACCTTGCGTGCAGTTATGCAAAACGCCTGTTTAAGAGCCCAATTGTGCATCGATGAAAATGGTGGTCATCTCTCTGACATTATTTTTCATAATTAAAATTTAGGTCATACAAAGATAATATTATATTTAAAAAAAAAAATCAATAAAAAATAATAATAAACAAAAAAGTTATTAAATTTTTACACGCAGGCGCGACTTTTGGTCCACCCTGTACAAGGTGGAAGCACTAGAATTCGCCTTGAAGTCTAAAGTATTTTGTTTTTGCTTTTCGTGGATGAAATGTCAAAATATGAATTTGCCTTGAGTTCGCCTGTTGTGAAAGTGAATTTGTACTTCGTTTGCATATGTTTATTTTGATGTATTTACGTTTGTGCTAGTGGCTGTTTGGATGTGATTTTTGCTTAAATTTGGCAAAAAATTAAAAAGAACATACATCCACCGTGAAAGTGTTTGTTTTATAACAATATATACGACTTTGAGGCCATTATCAATGTACAAATTGCATCCGGCAACGACTACCCCACAACAAGCGTTTGCTATCGTCGCTTGGAACATGGAAAAACGGCCCGGTTCCTCGTTTCACTTGTTTAAAACACACAGCACACGTTCCCATCTTATAGTAAGATTACTTTTTAATTTTTTACCAATTTGAAACTTTACACACACAATAAACACTTTTTTCACAAAATTACGCTTTGGCAATTAGAAAACACATGCACATTAACATGTAAACAAAAACAATTGGTTTGACATTTCATCCACGAAATCAGCTATTCAAATTTAGGATCAGCTGGTCACTTAACACCACCTAATTTCAATTCGCCTTGCACTTAGCTCATGTCTGATTTGACAGATAATTAGATTTATCCTTCCGTTGAACGAATATGGTTGTGTATACCCTTGAACAACGCTGGGAAATATTGCGACATTACTTTGAAAATCATGGTAATGTGGCCTGCGATCGACTTACAGAAGATGCCGATTTTGCCAAAAAAAATCATCTTTTCAGATGAAGCTCATTTTGATCTTGGTGGGTATGTAAACAGGCAAAATTGTCGCATTTGGGGCACAGAAAACCCGCACGCATACATTGAAAAGCCGATGCACCCAAAACGAGTCACTGTATGGTGCGGATTTTGGTCCAGAGGCATAATTGGGCCATATTTCTTCGAAAATGAGCAAGGAGTGGCCGTTACAGTCAATGGCGATCGTTATCGGGCCATGTTGAACGAATTTTTGTTCACAAAAATTGAAGAGGAGGATATTGGCAACATTTGGTTTCAACAGGACGGCGATACGTGCCACACAGCCGAAGCTGCTACACTCGATGTTTTGCGCCCTGTTTTTGAAGGTCGTATTATCAGCCGCAGAGCTGATGTCGTTTGGCCACCTCGGAGCTGCGATTTGACACCGTTGCACTATTATTTGTGAGGTGCCCTCAAAGATAAGTGTTACGCCGACAAGCCAGAGAAAATTGACGCTTTAAAGGACAATATTCGTGAACCCATTGGTGAAATACAGCTGCACACAATCGATAATGTGCTTAAAAATTGGACCGATCGTGTAGGCTACTGCATGGCCAGCCGAGGCAGCCATTTGAATGAAATTATTTTCCATTATTAACCGGAAGGATTGTACTTTCAAATAAAAAAAGAAATTTGAGAAAATATTTAGTAGTTTTTTTTATAGCATTTTCAAAAAAAAAAGTTATTTGGCGGACCCTTTATAATAAATAATAAGCTGCCTTTCAACAGAATTGAATTAAGTTTTTTAAGATTTTAACGGCCTTTTTCATAAAAAGTTGTGAGAGGTTTGGGAGACGATTTATTATACAAACATCGGCTCACAATTTTCATGAATAAGGCGCCAAGACTACAGAAAAATATACATTGATATGAACTACAAAAGATTCTAATATACAAAATGATAAAGTAAAATTAAAATTTCTATAATATTTATAATTAAAAAAAATCCAAGATTACATTTGTTCAAATAATGTGTTTAACTAATATTCTGCAATATAGAATGTTCTATGAATCTGAGAGGTGTTTATACTACCGCTGCCTTTAAACGGTATGCAGGACTTACTCGCATGTTGTATAAACAATATGCTATCGAATGCTACGTGCCTGACTTTTCATTGATTTTTGTTGCAGAGAGTTGTAACTCTCTGATTTCTAATTTACCTTGCACATATTTTACGAATAATTCCTCTTCTTACACCATTTTATTTTTAACGCATGTGACGTTTCTTTTGTCTGTTAAAAATTCCGTTCACAAACAACTGTTTTCGGAAGAAATAACTTTGGCATAACAACCCTGTAATTGATATTGTTTTGCAATACAAAATTGCAAGCAATTAAAAGTGAACGAAATTTTCGGTGCACGAAATGTTTGCTACTTATATTTTGAATACAGCGCTTAAAACGAAAACAGTTCGTCAAAAATTAGTATGTATTTGCTTCGTAGCCAAGTCGTTGGACTTAAGTTAGTGGTTATGAATTAAAAATCGTTAGTCTGTTGGCATTGACATTGATGAGCCATATATCATCTCGTTTGAACTCACCCAAATCATTTAAGTCTGTCCCAGAAAAAAAATTAGCCATTTTTAAATCTATAACATATGGTAACACTGTAACATAACGGCTCGAAATTATTTTCATCTGTCAAGTGTTTGCGATAAAACCAAATCACTAGTGTTCTTTAATGACCAGTTTTTAAGTGGGTAGTTAACTATCGGATTACTTAATCTTAATTCTAAGTTAATTAGAGGTTAACTTTGCATTTTGTTTTTCAGTGGTGAGTTAATGTAAGTCGCCATATTGTAAACTATTATGGCAACCCTTGTATTCTTATTGGAAAAAAACGTGTGTTTTGGGATAAATACTAAAACAACAAATGGGAACAAACAAAATGGAATTATGTAAAATAAGAAATAGATGCATAAAATCGAAGTCATTTTAACAAAAATGTGTAAAAAACTATATAGGCACAACAATTTAATGATCTAGACTCAACGTATGTCTACAAATACGCAAATCTGAAAAATGTATTTTAAACAATCTGCATTTCTCACTTTGACAGTCAGTAATTTGATTGTCAAAATAATATTGTTCTGACTATAAGTTAACCAAATCATAGTGGTTAAATCATAGTTAAACAATTACTAAACAACACAATTCGATGTTAAACCACAATTTAACTAAAAAACGAAGATCACCACTCACTGAAAAACTGGACATAAAAAGCAAAATTAGTAATATGGCGCCCAAAAAAGAAAAATATCTCGAAAAAATTGTTTCGAAATTTTTAGAAAAACCACACTCTAGAATTCGTGACTTTGCTCGTCAAGTAAATGTGTCAGTTTTAACAGTTAAACGTGTGATGAGAAGTTACCGTCAAAGGAGAAATCAAGGTTCTGACAAAAAACTGGTACAAGTGACAATCAAAAAACCTTTGGTACCGTTCGTCGAAAACTCAAGATCTCAGTCAGAGACGCCGCCAAGATATGCGGAACGTCAACATCCACCATGCAGAGGGTAAAACAAAAATTAAATTTAAAAACATACAAAACACAAAAAGTGTCAGATCGGTCTCGTGAAAAAAAAATTGTACCGAAATTGTTGCAATTTGCACTTTGTAGCAATAATCTTTAAAAATAAATGAAGAAAAGCCTACAATACTGTAGATGAAAATGTTGTACGGAATTTAATGAAAGGTCTGAACCGAAAAGTTCGTAATTTTTAGAAAATTAATGATAATGCCTATTAATTTATGTTGTTAACATTAATATAAATTACTAAATTGGAATAATATGTTTAAGCTTAAATAAAGTATTAAGTACTATTTTTAAAGATCTTGTTCAAGGGGTAATTTTTTCTGGGACATATCTTAATTATTTCAAATGATATGTTGAATGATGACAATGCAAGCAAAACTTTTGGTATTTACAGTTCTTTTTTGTATCAATCAGCAGTTATTTATTTTATTTATTTCAATAACCGACCCCGTAAGACCATATTTGTATACAAAATTCTACAAAACAATTCTTCAAGTACACAGAAATAACTTCTACAGGTATAAAATTACCTTGGTTAGCTTAGGCAAATTTTTTTGTATGAAACTGAAAACGGTTTGATATATTACCTACGTCATTAGGTATGCTGAGTAAATTTTACATTTCAAAATAGGTAACATTTTTCGAAATTTGTTTTGATTTTGAAGTGTCACAGAAAAAACATATTAATTAATATTCGAAATTAATATATGTATGTACGTACCATAGAGTAATCTCAGACTAGAGATAATATTTGGCTCATCTGACGTTTCCTTTCACACTCTTCGTGATGCGGTCGGTGTGATAGAGAGATGTTTGACGAAATGGGATATATACCAGGTGGAATTACAATAACTTCTTGCTTTAATTTTTCATTTCGTTTTGGTAAAAACTGTGAAATTTAAATGTGTTTTAAACTTTTTTATTAACTGTTATTGTTAGCATACATTTGTGTTGTATTTAACACATTAATTTTAACACACAAAACGAAATGCCGTTGTTGTTATTTTGTTCGTTGTTTTGAACCATTGCCTCTATCTGGTATTAGTAAAGCAATTCTTTTCAACATCAAACGTATACATCACACGAGGACAAATGTCATAAATTTGGTGAGAGAAGTCGTAGATCTACTATAAGTACCATTAACTAATACATACATAGATAAACTTATCATAGAGTAAATCTTAGTAGAGAAAATATTTGGCTCATCTGACGTTTCCTTTCACACTCTTCGTGATGCGGTTGGTGTGATAGAGAGATGTGTGACGAAATGGGATATATACCAGGTGGAATTACAATAACTTCTTGCTTTAATTTTTCATTTCGTTTTGGTAAAAACTGTGAAATTTATTGACTGTTATTGTTAGCTTACATTTGTGTTGTATTTAACACAATAATTTTAACACACAAAACGAAATGCCGTTGTTGTTATTTTGTTCGTTGTTGTGAACCATTGCCTCTATCTGGTATTAGTAAAGCAATTCTTTTCAACATCGAACGTAAATATCACACCAGGCCAAATGTCATAAATTTGGTGAGAGAACTATTAGGTCTACTATAATTATTAGTCTATGAAACTTATTCTCTCATCTGCCGTTTCATTTCACACTCTTCATCGTAGGTTTGTGGAAATGAGAGCAATTAAATTTAAAATTAACTTACACCAGGTGGAGTTACAAAATATGTTCACTTAAATTTTTCCTGTCGTTTTGGTGTAGAACTGAAAAATTTAAATATATTTTGCACTTTTTTGTTGACTTTATCGTTGGTATACATTTATATGTATTGTATTTAACATAACTAGTTTGCCACAAAAACACGAAATTCGGTTGTTGTTCCTTAGTTGGACGTTGTTTACTATTGCCACTATCTGGTATTATTGAACCCATATTTTCCACCATCCAATGTTTACTTTCCATCGTACCTATGACGTTTAATTTATTGAGCGAATAAAAGTTTCTATGTATGTATTATTCTATGGTACGTACGTACATTTATCTGTTGTCTCATAAACCGGGAGGTAAATTGAAGACGAGTTGACAAAGGGCAAAGAAAGGTTGATAGTTCTATTCTCATCCCAGAGATTTGTGTGGAACGTAAATGTATTTGTGATTTAATGCATACAAAATCAAAGTTACTACGCCAAGCCAATCTTTGATATTGGTATTATTTCGGGTTCATACAGGTATATAACGGGTCCGCCAAATAACTTTTTTTTTTTTTGAAAATGCTATAAAAAAAACTACTGAATATTTTCTCAAATTTCTTTTTTTATTTGAAAGTACAATCCTTCCGGTTAATAATGGAAAATAATTTCATTCAAATGGCTGCCTCGGCTGGCCATGCAGTAGCCTACACGATCGGTCCAATTTTTAAGCACATTGTCGATTGTGTGCTGTTGTTGATGTTGATGGCGCTTCACGCAAACTTTCTGCCACAGCAGCAATATTCTCGGGTGTACGCACTATTTTTGGCTTTTCACGCTTTTTGGTTTATCGATGAGGATGCCAGTTTCTTTCACTTTTTTCACAAGATAACGAACATACGTAGCTGACGGTGCGGTGCTTCTCTTCTTCCAAAATCCGCACGCAATTTTCGCACACATTCTGCAACATTACCATAATTTTCAAAGTAATGTAATATTCGTTCAGCGGAAGGATAAAACTAATTATCTGTCAAATCAGACATGAGCTAAGTGTTACCATTCACGAAATAAGCACTAGTTGAATAAAAAAAACGTTAGATGGCGGACCCTTTATAATCCCTTGTTAAATTTTATAGCAATTGCAATATTCCTTTGAATTCTCATGAGTACTTGATCACTTTATCTACCTTAAACCTTAAACTGGATTGAAGTTCATTCATTATTGGTTCTCATATTTCCTGTGTAATTTGTTCCATATTAAAGGTACCAAATTATAAAAATTAGAAATACGGTTTTTCTGAAAATTAACAAATAATTATGCGGACAATTATCTTTAGACTTTGGTTATATTTCCAAAAAGTAAACGGAAAATTATCTAAAATTTTAGGTGATTTTTCGAAGATATGAAATAACTAAGTTTATTTGTGATATTGTCGTAAAACTTAGCAAATCCTATGTTGCCTTAGCACTTAGGTAAAATCATACACGAATTTTGGGCAATTTTTTCTCGAATTTCTTTTCTGTGCACATAACTATTGCATATAAATATTGTAAATTTCCATACTGTTCCATACCACACTCGTATTTTAACACTTTTTGCATGTAAAACTTATTTTGAAATAAATAAACACATTAACCATTTAAAAGGGAGTCTTTATTTTTAGGATAAATATGTAAAGAAGAATTCAACAATATATGTATATACATAGGTGTACTAACCTATGAAAAAGGTTAATATTGAAAAATACTTCCTGCTGTTTCAGCCGGAATTTATGGGTAAATTAACTTTTCAGAAATAGCTGAATTGCCAATGTGTGGAAGCTAAATCAACAATTATTGTAGGTAGTTTTTCGACCATAAAAATTACCAACGAAAAACTATATTACCCATGCGAATGGCTGATATTATACAATGGTTATAGGCAATTTTACAACCATATTTTTTTGTGTGTATAGACCAATAACACCATAGAGTAAATTGATAGTAGAGCCGCCATTTGTCTCATCTGACGTTTCCTTTCACACTCTTCGTGATGCGGTCGGTGTGATAGAGAGATGTTTGACGAAAAGTGATATACACCAGGTGGAATTACAATAACATCTTGCTTTAATTTTTCATGTTGTTTTGGTGAAAAACTGTGGAATTTAAATGTCTTTTAAACTTTTTTATTGACTGTTATTGTTAGCGTACATTTGTGTTGTATTTAACACATTAATTTTAACACACAAAACGAAATGCCGTTGTTGTTATTTTGTTCGTTGTTTTGAACCATTGCCTCTATCTGGTATTAGTAAAGCAATTCTTTTCAACATCAAACGTATACATCACACGAGGACAAATGTCAGAAATTTGGTGAGTGAAAGATTTTCTCTACCCATATTTACTCTATGAATAACACTGTGCGACAGCCAAATCGATGTCTCATTTTGTTCATAGGTTATGTGACTACGTGAAAATAATTAGACTTGACACTTTTTCCCGTTTGGAAATTTCATGGTTTTTTAAAATAAAAATATTTAATTTTTTAGGCAAAAAATTATTTTTTTTCTTCGTAAATTTAAAGTATTTATAACTGTAAAACTGCAAAAGGAATTGTAATTCTTAATTTTTCTAAAGTTGTTGCAGCAAAATCGGACTAGTCGTTCTCGAGTTATGCCAAGCAAAAGAGCCCCAAACGTGACAAATTCCCCTATATGATACTTACTAACTTCAAGTCGATATGTCTCGAAACGCGGGGATGCGTATAACTTGTTTTTGACCGATATAACTTTTATCGGTAGTCAGAACCGCCGCCGATCATTGACTCTACCATTTGTCGCATAGTGTTATTATGGTCCGCACGGCTGCAGCAGTGCATCAAGCTTGTGTCAAACAAATTTTTGTTACCGTCATCTCTATTATTTTTTGGTTATGATTGCTGGAATGTGCAATTAGCATCTTTTGATTTGGACAGTAAATTAGCACAACGCGAGCGGAACGGTCATAAAATGTTTTTTGGTGCGTATTTTGTAGCCAATGATAAGTTTTTTAAATTTTTGTGCAATTTCTCAAAACTTTTCCTTCCTTCCTTTTCCAATATGTGTAGTGAAGGCACAAAGCCATGTGAAATTGGCATTGAATCCACGCTACAATCATTGAATCCACGCTACACTCAGAAGACCGTGAACCGTAGTGGAGGAAGCATCATGGAGTGGGGTCCTTTTCATGCAGGGTGTGGACCCCATTGCGAAAATTAATCGAAAGATAGACCGTTACCAGTATTTGGGCATTCTTAAGAAACAAATTGAACCTTATGCTTTTGAACACGTGCCAATGACCTTAACACACGTCGAAGCTTGTGAAGGAGTATTTTTCGAAGGAAAGCATCCCCATTTTAGACATAACATAAGTACAAAAACTTGGATATTTGGAGTGGAATACAGAAATGCGTTGCCAGAAATTTCAGGTTTCAGATATTTATATTGACAAGGTAAACTAGAAACATTAATATTTATAATAATTATTAAAATCCACTCCGTTTCACTTATTTAAAGGCACTAAAAAATTCCATATTCCGCAGCCTGTATCTTTTGCAATTTGTTACCGATTGCAGAATTTTAAAATGGAAATGGAAGCTAGACATCTTGAGATATAAAAACAATCATGACAATAGTGGTTTCAAGTGCCTTTATTCAAGTGAACCAAAAAATTACACAAATTGCTCAAAAAAAGTTCTTTAGCTAAGAAGCCACTATTGTCATGATTTTTTTTATATCTCAAGATGTCTAGCTTCCATTTCCATTTTCTGCAATCGGTTACAAATTGCAAAAGATACAGGCTGCTGAATATGGCATGTTTAGTGCCTTTAAATAAGTGAACCGGAGTGTATATCCTTTTTATTTCTGAAATTTTAATTTGTTTAAGAAAGGAGTCATTCAGGTAATTTGAATCTATACTACTCTTTAATTTACGGTTTTTATTTAATTTTTTCTTCATTTTGGAATTTTGATTATGTTTTGTATTTTTTTTTTTAAGATGTCAATTTCTTTGAAAATGATCTCTTTTTTATTTATTGTGGAATATTTGTACCTAAGTCTTTGCATTAATTTCTTCTTTATAGAGTGTAATTTATGTTCCAATGTTGAAGTTTTTTTTTGTCAAATATGTTATCTGAACAATTCAAAATCCTGTGCTATAATTATAAGATTTAATCTTGTTGTGCAGGATATACACAAATAAATATGAAATATAAATATACTGTACTGTATATTTACTGTCCAGGTAAAATTGGAATTAGTGTTGGAATTATGGACCTTTCAGTGGGTGTTGATACTTAGGGATCTTCGATCGATACTAATTCGCATATCGTCAGCTGTACTATAAAGCTCCATACGCCAATTTCACGTTTTTTAAGCTAAGATTAGAAACAGAGTTTTGAGATGTTGCTCTTTCGAACGCTGTCTTCAGAATTTCTCTATCTCGCTCCGTTGCTAAGATACTCGGTGTCAACGATGCTCTATATAATCCACTTTCACCTCTAAACTTGAATGTTGTTTTTCTCGAAACTATGTAAGTCGATGGCGTATGGAGCTTTATATTACTCAGCTGACGATATGCAAGTTGCATAATTCACTTTGCCTATATACTGTATATGATCAACCGATGGTTTCAATTCAGGCACCTTTAGTTAGGTATCTACGGAGTTCGAAACTAGTCATGCCAGTGAGTGTGCTTAACTGAATTGTCTATTATTTCAACAAACCCCAACCATTTTTCAATTAGAAAAATGTTCCTGATCTTATAAGCTTGTGGTATGAATTTTTCATACATTAACTAAAAATCGGTGGTGCAATTGTAAGTGTGCGCGGCTCTTGTACTTGAGAACGTGGGCTCGATCCCTGCTCTCAGACCACCTTACATTTCTTTCGACGACGATCACCTCGCTTAGTGATGGTGACACTATCAAGTACCTAGCCCTGAAAAACTTCTCAAAATACCGTTCGGAACCGGTGTAAAACTGTAGGTCCCAATCAGTGAGTGTAAAACTGGAAAGCGCACATCTCGCTGATTGTGAGAAGCTCTCCCCAATCCCTTGATGGGATGTTATGGGACACCATGTTATTATGTTTAACTAAAAACTAATGAAATCTGTCATAAAATTCAAATGCAAAAACGTAACTGACACTAGCCCCGTCATCAAAAAATTTACACCACAGAAAAAATCAACTCTGTGATATAACAAAATTCACCTCAAAGCACTGCAACAATGTAAGTATGCAAGAGGAAAAGAAGAACAAGGTGGAAAAAACCGTCTGTTCTTGTGTTGGAATTATAGGCCTTTCAGTGTGGGTTGATACTTAGGGAGCTTCGATCGATACTAATTCGCATATGTAAATTGCTTAATTCAGTTTGTATATGGGGGAATCCAGCTCTAAAAATTCAATTTTGGAAGTGACATGTCTGATTTCGATGAAATTTCGTGGAAGGGGAGAGTATCAAAAGAGAAAATTTGATGTTTTTTTGGAATTTTTTGTGGCCTTTATTGACCAAAAACCACATTTTCACATATTTTTCTTTCAATAATAACTCGTAAACGGTTTAACTTAAAATTTTGAAATTTCTCAGGCATATTCAGAACAGAATTGGTATTAGAAAAAAATGAAAAACATAAATAGATTTTAAAAATTCTTTGAAAAATTACGTTTTTTTCTCAAAAAACTTCCTTCGAAAAATCAGAAAAAAATATATGTGAAACTTGGGTCATATCGCAAGCGGATGAAAAATACCTGGGAGTATATGAGAGAAAAATTCTCCGTAAAATATATGGTCCTGTTGGGGAAAACGGCGAGTACCGACGTCGCTGGAACCAAGAGCTATATAATCTATATTCTGACGTGGACATAGCTAGACGAATCAAATTGGGCCAATTGTAATGGTTAGGCCATGTTATCAGAATGGATGAAGATGAGCCAGCGCGAAAGGTTTTCAATAACATACCCGATGGAAGCAGGAAAAGAGGACGACCAAGACTCCGCTGGAAAGACCAGGCTGAAGAATCGCTCCGTATCCTTGGTGTTACCAACTGACGAGAAAAGGCGAAGGATAGAGACAGTTGTAAGAATATGTTGAAATTTGTTTGTTTAATTAATATGTGTAAGACGTCTGACCTCATGAGTTTGTTAAATAGTTAAAAATAAGTAAATTACTTATACTATTTTAAATTTTCCGCTCTTTCCCGTTTTTTATATTTTCCCGAGCTTGTCACTAGTAAAATTCACTACGACTGTTTGCTCGAATTTCACAGTCAAAAACGACACTTGCATAATACGGTCGGTAATGCCATATCAACAAAACGGCAAGGATTCGACGTGAGTACGACATACATCCGTAACAGGGGTGATTGTCTTAAGTTGTTACATAAGCATTTAAATATAATTTACATGTTCTTTATTTCTGTTTGACTGTTACTGCTGTCGTTGCTTACATGTGCGTTACAACTAGCCTGACTGAATATGAATCAATACTTATTACACTGATTATGATCAATTGATGTTTTTACAATATTATGAGCAGAGAAACATAGAAGGCCAACGCAAAGATGGAATCGGGAAAGTGATTGCTTTTGCCTACACTACGTCCACGGATAACTGTTAATAAACTTTATGATAAATTTATGTTTTTACGAGGTTATGAGCAGAGAAGCGAGGCCAACACAAAGATGGATCTCTCGGACAGTATAATACCGGGCATAAACAAACTTGTGGGAATGGACTGGAATAACTTAAGGAATTTCGTGAATAGCACCGAATTCCTATGAGAGGTATAGTAAATTAGTAGGGTAAATTAAGGGCGCACAACAGGTCGAATCAGCGGCTTAAGTGTATGTCTACTGATAAGAGTGGAAGGATAAGAGTGCTTTCTTTTTGAACACTCCACATCGCACCCCTCTTTTCAAACTAACTAACTATTACACTGATCGGTAGGAACATCCTAAATTTAATGACAGATATTGAATTCTTATCAACCGATTTGAAAGTGGAAAACATAACCCGTAATATGGAATTGAAAAATGAAATAAGTTTGATAAAATTCCTTAAATATTGGTGGAAACATTTTGTTACGAGTAGTTACCATTGAAAGTGTGTATTAATAAAATTATAAGACGATGGGCCTGTTCTGAAATGTATTACTGTTCTGCATCTGATGCGAAGAACGTTCGCAAATGCAATATCTGACAACTTTGCTGGTGTTTTGAGTTGGTAATTGCAAACAAAATGCGCAACAAAGAAGCATCTGAATCAGCTGATGCATTTCCGAACAGTTCCGTTAACATTCATTCAACTAAAGGCAGGCGCCTTTAGTCGTATTCTTCTGTAAATGCTTCAACTTTTAATTATGTCAACAACAGCTACAATAAGACTTGAAAGTCTAGTCGTTGTTAATTATATAATACTTATATTCAATAAATCAATAATATTACCCACCCAGTTGGATAATTTGTCTCGAAGACATTGCCAGTAGACTTTCCTTAGGACAATGTCAGTAGATGCTGACACTTTCTATAAGAAATTTCCGTGACTGTCACTAATTTTTTGACTTAGGTGGATTAAATTGTGAATAGCTTCGCAGTCTATGTAAGACCGTCCTATTGGCTTGTCAGCATTAGGTCATGACTGCCGTTTTCTAAAGCCAATGCTGAATGTCTCTAGAGGAAGTCTTTATCATTTGTCAACTGCAAGTCATTTGTGTAGATTTCGATTGCAGAATTTTAAAATGGAAATGGAAGCTGGACATCTTGAGATATAAAAAAATCATGACAATAGTGGTTTCTTAACAAAGAACTTTTTTTGAGCAATTTATAAAAAAAAGTCCAAAAATGTGATATTATTTTGGTTCACTTGAATAAAGACACTTAAACTAATTTTAATGAAAAACAGTTTTTCTTCTTTTTTTTAATGAATTTTACTTTATTTAAGAACTATTAGTAATGGGTACAACCCCCTTTGTTTTTAATAACTTCAAATATACGGGTTTTCATTGAGAGATAAATAGAATTTTTGTAATCCAACGAAATTTGATTGCAAGCATCCTTAATGGCCTGAATTAGTGAATGCTTCTCATCAAATTGTCTACCTCCTTCATAGACCTTACAAGATAACCAACCCCAGACATTTTCGATAATGTTTACATCTGGCGAATAGGGTGGCCAGTCAGGAATATTAACATTTTGTCTTGCAATTAACTCCTTTACTAATCTGGCGTTGTGTATAGGGGCATTAGTCTGTTGCAATATCCAAGATATGAGACCAAATTGTTCACTGATCTTCGGAAAAGCCGATTCCAATAACGTTTTATAGCTTGCACCAGTAATTTTTGCACTTTGAAATTCAAGATCGATGGTAATAATAGCACCCTACACCATAACGCCGCCCTCTCGGTTGTGATGTCGGTTCAAAAAACGCTTTTTTTTGCGCAAATCATGGAAATAATAGTTGTAGCCCTCAGGCCCATCCAAATTAAACTTCTTATCCGTAAATACAACGGTTCTCCAGTCATTTACATGACCTCTTGACTGCACATCCCATACCATGTAGTCTCTTGCGAATTGAAGCCGCTTTTCCATACGAGGAGCATTAAGTGGCGGATTTTTTGTAATTTCAGGTATTTAAGATACTCACAGCTCTTAATTACTCTCCACTCCAGCCTGAGCTCTTATTTTTGACAAGGATAATGCAGAATTATAAGCAATTCTGATGATTTTTCTTTTCTCATACGTAGATAAAGACAATGAAACCTTCCTTGATGTAATTGTCGACAACTGTTGGGCTTCGTTCAATTTTTTTAGCTATTGCGCGGTTAGAATATCCTTCAGAACGGTAAAAATCGATTTTTGTTTTTTCCGATAGATTTAAAATGTTTTGTTTTGCCATTTTGACTCCTAACGCTCCCTACAAAAAAATCATCGCTTACTTTAAAAATAATAAAAAAAATAATAAAGTGCCTTTATTCAAGTGAACCAAAAAAATTGCCCATTTTTTGGAATTTTTTTATAAATTATAATTTTTTTTATATCTCAAGATGTCTAGCTTCCATGTCCATTTTAAAATTCTGCAATCGGTCACAAATTGCAAAAGATACAGGCTGCTGAATATGGAATTTTTAGTGCATTTAAATAAATGAACCAGAGTGTATGTCATAAATTTCTCACAATTTATTTCAATATTAGAAAAAGGATATGCACACTTTCAGGGATTCATATGTATGCCCAGGGTTTATGATGTTAACAACTCTTCTCCCATATTTTATTTAATTACCGGTCAAGCAGACCCAATACATACGGAAATATTGAAATAAGGTAAGTATTCAGATAATTTTAATTGATGTATTGATCAACCGACCCACTGATTAATAGAGATTCAAGGACGCCTTCTGTACATGTCATAGGGGTGATCACAACTATTGACAAACTGTGGACGATTCCTGCTGACTTTTTAACAAATGTATGAAAATGTCAGGAGTGTCATGAAGTTTTATGTATAGGAGTGGATCGGCAAGTCAGCAGGTACTCTGACGTGTCACCTCTTAGTCACTGATGATGTCGCTAGGATATATCCAACTGGGTATAGTTTCAGATACATCAAACTAGTTAAAACATACAACTTTCGAGTTCCACTTTGTAATTGCGTTTGACACGTTATCTTATTTGTTAAAGTACAAGTAAACAAAATCAATAGAAGATATTTTGAACAAAAAGAGGTGAGGGAAAATGTTTGGACAGTTTTATAAGAACTTCAGTTTGGGCACTTTCACAGCAGTGCTTTCGTTTTGTTCTATTTAATTGAAAGTAAAATAGAGCAGAGGAAAATATTGTGCAGGGACTGTAGACACCAATTGAGAAATAATAAAGTGTAAAAGAAATGAAATTGTATTATAAAACGAAATGAAAATGAACGACATACCCATGCAAAAAGCTTTTCATACTGGACTCTACGATCGCATACCGGTTTGTAACGGGCACCAAATCTTTGTCTAACATAGCCACGGCGGTAACGTGTCCACAAAATTGAGCGTAGTGGGCATGCGTTAATGGGGAGCAGGTGTTTAAAAGTATTGCCAGACCTAGAATAAAAAACAATAATTTTGTCATGCGCTTATGAAGTTTAGTTTGATTAAGTGGAATACCTACCCAAAGGTTTTAAAGACTTTATGTGATTCTTCCATTCCTGATCATCGAATTCCAGACGAAATGGACAATGTTGATCATGGGTTAAATCTAAAACTTCAGCCACAATGCCATTGCCTTTCTGTACCGTATGATCGGGTATATCACTCTCAGTGTCCAAAGATGTTCGACAACTTTTTCCTTCCAATTCATCTTCGTCGGTGTCGTGCAGAAAGAACACTTTCTCTGCTGTTGGATTCGGCCAAGAGAGTATACCCTTCTTATCCACACAACACAAGGCGGTAATGGAACCCAAAACTTGCACCAAATTTGCCGATCGTGGCAGTAATTCACTGTTGCCCTGCCACAATTGCATCCAATTGCGAAAAACCTTTGAACGATGGAGGGCTAGATTTTCATAGTCGAAGGATGGCGCGTCTAGATCTTCTTCAAATGATTTCTCTGAATCTTTGCCAAGCACAAGTTGAGGCGTTCTCAGAAAGCATTGCAACCGCGCTACACCCCAAAGATTCATGGAAATCCACAGGAGAGGAAATATTAATGGCAATAGTGGAATTACTGCCGAAGCTGGTGTTTCTATGATCACATTCATCCAGGTTTCACGATGTGAATTCTCGGAAGACAAACCAAAGCCATGAAGTCTTAAAACGCCTGCGAAAAGGGTGACAGTTAATGCACAAATGAAGCCCCATTGCTGGATGTATTTGGTGACCAACTGCAAAGAAGGTGGAAAAGGTGGATTTAAGAACTATTTTACAGAGGTAGTTTTTTTCTCATATTGTAACTTTAGTGTATTTCAATTTATTTTTTAAATTAAAGAATATCTTGAGAAAAGAAAGCAATCATCATCGGCACTTTTGAATTTAAATCATCATGAATGGGAATTACTTTTCTTTTTAAAATCTTGGAAAAAATGTTATCTTTTCAGACACAATTTGTATGGAAACACTGATTTTATAGAACTGACTGAACCATCAAGACATATCAAAAACATATTAAAACTATAACTTGGTTGCTAAGATAAAGTAATAATTACTAACTATAAAACAATAACTTTAACACTAACTTTTTTCTTTGCTAGTTAACAAGATCAAAGCGATCAAATAAATCAATAAATTCTGCATTTTCCGCGGACCATGCTGTTCTTGTCGGAGAAATATACCCAAATACGGTGCCATATAGAACTACTCTCCGCGCCAATTGG
Organism: Phaonia tiefii; assembly: GCA_963931995.1. NCBI lineage: Eukaryota > Metazoa > Arthropoda > Insecta > Diptera > Muscidae > Phaonia > Phaonia tiefii. The sequence goes on from OZ008370.1 coordinate 260,214,984, forward strand.
AAGTGATCGCTTAATTGTAATACCAAGCGAATCGGGGAATTTCGACCACGCCACCTTTGTCGATTACGGGTAATTTACCACACGATACAGTTTCACATTGGGCCCAATCACATGGCGTACGGAGGGGTTTTTATCCAGAACACGTGTTGCAGTTTAGTGGATGGATAAGAAATAGGGGCGCGTGTAAGATAATGTGAACTTTGGTGTCGTACGAAGGAAGGCTTTTTATGGTTTACCAGAATTAGAGAAGTATCGTGAAGCATTGGTAGCGTTGGAAAAGGACCTTTATAATACTGTTGCAATAAACTTTAAGGCTGTTCTTGTTATTTTTGTAATATTTTACATTTTAGCTGTTGACAACAAATTTAAAAAGATAAGACCTAAGTTTAAGTGGTTCTAATCATCTGATCAAGAGTGTACATATAAAATTATATAAATTAATAAATAAAAAAATGGTAAATTCCAATTGAAATTTAAAAAATATAAATTGAAATTTAAAATTTATGTTTGAAATTTAAAATGCATCAATTGGAATTTAAAATTTGAAATACTACAATTGAAATTTAAAAACCCTCAATTGAGATTTAAAACACATCAATTGAAATTTAAAAGAAGTCAATGTAAATGTAACACACATCAATTGAAATTTAAAATACAAGGTGTTTCAAAATAAGTCATCCGATGTTGTTTGGCTCTCATTTGTTTTCTAAGTGAAAAACTTCGATTCCGTTTTTTGATTATGTTTATTTGAACCTTTGGCATTTTATTCGTTAAGTTGAGAAGATGATATCGGTTAAATGGGCGCCGTCACAATTGATTACCATACGGGCTCGTTTTATGGCATTTTTCATCACTTCGGCGAGAACTTATGGTTAACATGGCCCTATAGCGCGCACCGACCACTGTTGTCGTTTGACCAGCGGCGTTCTGGAAAAAAAATGGCCCGATTACTCCTCCAGCATGAACAGCGCCCCCAGCAGTCACATTGAGCGGGTGTAATGGCTCCTCGTGCATCACTCGTGGATTTTCGGTGCCCCAGAAGCAACAGTTTTGCTTGTTCACGTACCCGCTGAGGTGGAAATGAGCCTCATCGCTCATTATGATTTTCAAATCGTTATGAACAAAAAACAATTGTGACGGCGCCCATTTAACCGATATCATCTTCTCAACTTAACCAATAAAATTCTAAAGGTTCAAATAAACATAATCAAAAACAGAATCGAAGTTTTATATTTAGAAAAAAAAATGAGAGCCAAACAACATCGGATGACGTCTTTTGAAACACCTTGCATGTGAGTTAAAATTTAAAAATTGTTAACCGATTTTATATATAGTAGATTATTGAACTTCAGTTGATGTGTTTTGAATTGCAATTGACGTCATTTAAATTGCAATTGATGTTTTTTAAATTTCAATTGATGTATTTGAAATTGAAAATAGAATTTATAAATTTCATTTGATTTTTTTTTAAATTTCAATAGGAAGTTTGTACAGCAATGGACAGTAAATTAGCACAAAATCATTTAAATTGATATTGTGTTTTTTTCTTCTAATTTTTTGCCTAAGTAGACCTGTTTTGGTCTGCACTGTTGCACAAGATAATCTGGCTACTGTTAAACAAAAATTGTTAACGTTATGATGCATTCTTTATGGTTTTGATTGGTGATTTGTTTCATTAGCTCCGTTTGATTTGAACAGCAATTTTCATTTATTTCATTTCATTTATTTATTACGTCTATGGACAAAAATCCTTACAGACTAGCATATTAAATTACATATGTAAACTACTATATAAATTCATTGAGTTACTTATACAAAAATTAAAATAATACATTATAAATTAATACAGTAGTTGAAATATTAATTAATTATAGTATATAACAAATTTCTGAAATTCGATTTAGGAAGACTAACATCAAGTAAATTGCAATATTTATTATAAAGTCTCATGGCTTTTAGTAGTGGTTCATTAAGTGCATAATTCGTAGAACGTAGACAAACATAAAAATAAGTATAATGCCGTAAAATACGAATCGGAGCATTAATAGAAACAAACGATAATAGTTCCGGACAATCAACACACCCATTGATAACATCATACAAAAATAATACAATTCCAATATCTCTTCCTAAACTCAGAGAATTTAACGAAATAAGTAAGCATCTACTTTTATACGATGGAATTGGGTTAGAAAAATGCAAAGAAATCAAAGCAAACTTTAAGAATGATTTCTGAACACGTTCAATACGATTAATATGAATATCCGCTGTAGGACTCCAAATAATACAGCAATATTCTAACTTTGACCGACAAAATGATGAAAATATTACAGTTTTTGTATAAGGATCTGAAATTGGGCCGTATTTCTACGTATAAAGTACAAAGTAGAATAAGCTTTTAGAATAATATAGTCCAGGTGAGATGTAAATATTAACTTCGTGTCAAACATTACCCCCAAATCTAAATATTAAAATGCATTAGTCAAACCATTACCATTAATTTGATATTGTGAAACAATTATATTTTTACAACGGTGAAAAGTCATTTGAAAACATTTATATAAATTAATTGGTAAACCATTACTTGTGGACCAAGCAACAAACCTTTCCAAATCCGCTTGCAGAAGTATAGCATCATTAACTGAACGCACGGTATAAAAAATTTTAAGGTCATCAGCGTACAGAAGATGTCTGACATGTAAGAAGCACTGAGATATATCATTCACGAAGATATTAAATAACAACGGCCCTAGAATACCTCCATGAGGGACACCCGAAACAGGAATATAAGGCTCAGAGTAAACTCCATCTATTAATACGGAGCAATACCTATTAGTTAAATACGAACGGAACCATCTAATTAGAGTGGGTGGAATACCGATTTTAACTAGCTTTAATAGTAATACATTATGCGGCACTCTATCAAATGCTTTAGAGAAATCAGTGTATATAGTATCCACCTGAAATCCATTTACAAAACTGTCAACACAATAACGAGTAAAAACAGCCAGGTTGCTCGTTGTCGACCTACCAGAGACAAATCCATGTTGAGCAGGATTTATATATGATTTAAATTGAAAAAACAATTTATCAAAAATAATATGCTCAAAAATCTTGGCTATATTCGATAACTTTGAAATTGGCCTGTAATTAGAAACAATATTCTTACGACCAGATTTATGTACAGGAACAACAGTCGTAGTTTTCCATTTCTGAATAAAATAGCCCGACTGTAACGATTTATTGAAGATAATCTTTAAAGGAATGATTATTGCAGTACAACACTTTTTAAGAAGAAATGCAGACAAACCATCTACATCCAACTTATACGCTATTGCAAGTTTAGAAATCGCCGAAACTATATCATCATTACAAATGCGCAATTCAGTAAAATCAAAAAATGGCAGAATATGATTAAAATCATCATCATTAAAAGCAAATTGACTACTGGAGAAATTCGACTGAAAAAATCTCTAAATAGATTAACTGACTGAGATAACGTATTTGAAATAACATCATTAAACACCACTGATGAAGGGATAGAAGAATTATTATTCCTTGACCTAATGGAACTCCAAAACCTTTTAGGATTTGTTTTTATACTATCACTACACATCAAAATATACTGATTATAGAGAAATTTATTTAAAAAATTGAATTCACGCATATAATGTAAATAAAAATACTAATCATCTGCATTATTATGAACCTTGAATTTATTATAATATTTATTCCTTAAATTTTTTAATCGTTTTAATCCTTTAGTATATCATGGAAATTTGTGTACTTTAGGCCTTTTTAACTTAATATTCTCAACGAAGAAGATTCTAAGAATATTTTTTAAAAATTCCTCATAACAAATAGCTACGATACCACTATTTAAAACTGACAACCAATCTATATTAACAATCAATGAATTGATTGAATCATAATTACAAGAATTATAGTCATAACTAGGCAATTCAAATCGGCAACCATTTTCAAAATTATAGAATTCAAATTCAATCTCCAAAGGTGAATGATGAACAGTTGGAGAGAAATAAAAATTACATGCAGATACTGAACATTTCAAGTCCGAACTAACAAAAACCAAATCTAACATTTTCCCTAATTTATTGAATACATTATTTATTTGAGCAAGATCAATACTAAATAAGGAATCAATAAAATGCATTTCAAAAGCTTTATTAACATTATTAGGCAAAAAATAATCCATGTCCTGCATTCCAGTCCATATAATATCATTGAGATTGTAATCTCCCAAAACGCAACATCTATCATTATAATTAATTTTGTCGGAAAACTGCATAATGTTATCAATATGATGCATATATAAATCATCCGAACTGTTTGGCGGGATATAAGATGCACAAATATAAAGATTGCCCCGTTGTGATTTTACTAAAACACAAATTTGATCCAAAAGAGGATTATTATTATTAAATAGCACAATATTAGACATTATTGTCTTTTTCACAGCAATTAATACACCACCACCTCTATTGCAGCCAGTAGAAATAAAATCCCTATCCTTACGGTACACATTAAATATATTACTATTAAAATACTCTTCATCAGAAAATTCAGAGTTCAACCAAGTTTCAACAATAACATACACATCAATATCTTCTTGAGATGTGAAACACCTAAATTCTGACGATTTAGTTCTCATTCCAGACACATTAGCTCTGTTCGAGTACACGAAAATTTGTGCAAATTTGTACAAATTTTTACTGAACTCTGTTCGTTTACTCCAAAAGTCCAGTAAATGAGAGCCAGAGAGCGAAAATTTTGACAGTTCGATGTTAGAGATTTTGCACATTTTGGTTGGAGAAATTTTAGCCAACATAAAATTGCAAGATAGAACAGCTGTTTGAAATCAGCTGTTTTATGTAAAGAAACAAAACACAAAAATAAATTAACAACGACACAGGTAAGTACAATTTATTTTGTTTAATATTTTATTCAATATATTTGTGAAATTTAGAAACAAAATGAAAAACAATAATGTGCAGTGGCATTCAGGAAATTCTGGTGAACCGGCGACGTCATTATTGGATTTCAAATTTCCTCCAAATAAAAATTACAGCTTTTGTTTAATGAAATGCAAACAGAAAAATCAGCTGTTTCCTTGCACACATAAACATCAGCTGTTTCATTGCAAATTATTACTGGAAGTCGTTCGCGTACTTTATTTGCAAACTTTCATAAAGAGAGTAAAATTGTTGTTTCGCTCTCAAAAGTAGATTCTTTTTTTACTGCGAAAGTACTCGAACAGAGCTATTATGAAAATAGATTTTTAAAAAATTATCATTTACACTTTTTTTGCTGAGGCTTTTTCATTGGAAAATCCAAAAATGGTCGAATTTTAGCATCCGATGTCCAAATATCTGGATTTAATAAAGCATTATAAAAGCTGGGAGAAATTCCCAACTTAAAATTCACAAATTTTAAATCAGTCAGTGGCGTATCTTTTTTCAGTAATTTAAAGCATAAAACATGACTATTATCAATGTCTAAATATTTACAAACATAAGAGATAATGTCATTTTCAGTTACATGAGGTAGAAACGACGGTAGATGTACCCATTTCTTTCTCACAACAACGTCCAACTCAGTATTATCATTGTCACCAACAATAACAACACGACGCTTACTAATATTTTTCTTTCTTCGTGACATTTCTCCAATCAGTATTAACAGAGCTGCCACATCATTAAGAGCAGCAACATCATCAACAACAGCATTCAATGTACTACATGGTAGAAATATAATGGTAGACGCAGTACGACAACAAATACAACAAGCCAAAAACAACAGGCATTTTGTTTTTGCTCAGTGTCTGTGTTGTGTCAAGTCAGCTGATAGAAAAATGATGAAAATGTAAACAAATTTGCAAAAAGTGCCATTTAGAAAATGATTGAGTGTTATTTGATATATTGAAAGTGTTTAAGTGTGAAAATTAAAACGTTTCTATGTAATTTTTGCAGATAAATATTTCAAAAACAGCAGTTGCTGGCGAACGGGGGTTGCAGCCAAACAAATGTAAACAAACTTTGACATAAGAGAAAAACTTACTCACACTCAGTCCAGAAAAAAGTTCAAATCAGCTGGGCTAGTGCTTCTACCATTTCTTTGTACCATGATGTACTACTAGCACCATCATCACCAACACCACCATGAATATTATTAGCACCGCCAGAGAAAGCATTACACGTATTATCTACGACGCGAGCACTAGCAGAATTCATATCAGCAATGGATGTAACTTGAGTATTTGCAGAAACATTATCTTTATGCGTAACACGTATATGAGAATCAGCATTGGGCACCATCATACATACTCTCAAAACCAGTGTTTGATAGAGGCCATGGTACAAAGAAATGGTAGAAGCACTAGCCCAGCTGATTTTCTGGACTGAGTGTGAGTAAGTTTTTCTCTTATGTCAAAGTTTGTTTACATTTGTTTGTCTGCAACCCCCGTTCGCCAGCAACTGCTGTTTTTGAAATATTTATCTGCAAAAATTACATAGAAACGTTTTAATTTTCACACTTAAACACTTTCAATATATCAAATAACACTCAATCATTTTCTAAATGGCACTTTTTGCAAATTTGTTTACATTTTCATTTTTCTATCAGCTGACTTGACACAACACAGGCACTGAGCAAAAACAAAATGCCTGTTGTTTTTGGCTTGTTGTATTTGTTGTCGTACTGCATCTACCATTATATTTCTACCATGATAGAGGCAAACTTCAATGAGCATTCAATTTTCTATCATTGCCATTTACATTAGAAGCAATATATTTCTTCATCATTGATTTCAGCCCCTGTACTTCATACGTAAGAAGACGGACTTTTTTTTTTTTTATCAGATCACAAGTGGCTTGCAAACAATTGTCACAATTAAAAACAATATTCTCAAACACCAATAAGGCATTGAGCGCATTCTTACCCACTTTGGCACAAGATATGTGAAATTTACGAAGGCAGATTTTACAAGTAATTTCACTGCCTTGTTGAATGTCAGAGCAAATTAGCTCAGCTTTTTTGGCTCGCAAGCCGAAAGAAGCCACAGCTACAGGGTGGGCCAACTAAGACCTACCAATGTTAAACCCGAATAACTTTTTGTTTTCTAATATAATTGTGTTTTTTTCTTTGTAGGTTATAATTAAGTTCTTGGAAATTTATAATGGATAGATACAGTACACAAACAACAACGTGTTAAAATTATCGATTTTTTTGACGTAGAATACGTCTTACCTTACGGTATGAGGAGTTATGTCAGGTTTTTATTGTTGTAATCTTTATTTCATTGAATTTGAGGAAACGGCTAGATGAATTTTTTTAAAATTTTTTTTGTAGGTAAATGAAGATGTTATCTTTCGTTTGATATACATTTCATATTGGTTGATATATTTCTAGTATTTTAATTTCTCAAATGAAAATTGTTTAAACACATACACTCAAACATATGTGTGGTGTTTGGTTGAGTGTTTTTGGTTGCTCAACATTGCTTAGGAACATGTATCTAGTAAAAAGTGAAACGAACAGCAAGCTAATGTTGCTTGGCAACATGTATCTAGTAAAAAGTGAAACAAACAGTAAGCTAACGTAATAAAGCTTTTTTGCGAAAGCTTCAATAAAGCTGTTGTAACATTAATTTTGAATTGTAAAGCGTAAAGCTTTCACACAACGCTCGAATGCTAATGCGAAGACTCGATAAGGTAAACCTTTTTTAATATTAGGGCGGCCCTCTCAACATTCGCAGAACTTATTTCAATGAAAATATTAATTAAAATACATAAATTAAATTAAGTTTAAAAAAATTGAACATATTTTTTTTTAAACGGACTTGAATCAAATGCCGTTGGTAAATATAAAAATTACAGCAGACAGTTGTCCGAGGCCTTCGGCCACAGACTGTCCCTGCAGGCTGTGTCAGAGACACGGCCATTAAGTTTAACGTAGAATACGCCATCCGATAAGACAGAAAACATATATAACAATAAATGATAAATAATATAAGCAAATGAATTTATTGTTATATATGTTTTCTGTCTTATCGGATGGCGTATTCTACGTTAAACTTAATGGCCGTGTCTCTGACACAGCCTGCAGGGACAGTCCGTGGCCGAAGGCCTCGTACAACTGTCTTCTCTAATTTTTTATTCTTGTCAAAGATCAATAGTTATTACGCAGCGAAAGTATCGTCAACATTTTAATTCAAGATTAGCTCCCACAGCCTTCATAATAAGGAGTTTGAACTGTAGATTGTGTGGCACTGAAAATCCAAGGGCAACACACAAGCATCAGTTACATTCATCCAGATGCATTGTTTGGTGTGGTGTTATGGCCCATAAAGATATCGGTATATTTTTTTTGAGAATGAGGATGAAACGCCAAAAACGATTTCAGGGGCATCTTACAGAACAATGATTGACAACTTTTTACGGCCAATGGTGGATTTATGGTTCCAACAAGATGGAGTGACTGCGCACTCTGCGAGGCAAACTATGGATTTGTTGCGAGAAATTGTTGGCGAACGTTTGATTGATTTGAAAAAATTCTGATTTCCCTTGGCCACCTCGTTCGCCAGATTTAACTGCGTCCGACTTTTATTAATTGGATATTTAAAAGACAAAAGTAATGAGGTTTATCATACAAAAAACGTATCTCACAACTTTTTATGAATAAGGCTGAAAGTGTATGTCAATAAGCCAGAGACAATTAGATAGTTAATGCAGAATATTCGCGACGAAATACTGAGCCTGCAACCAGAAACATTATGTGCTGTGCTTAAAATAGCCAATGTTTATATCGAGCAAAATGGTGGACATTTGTCTGATGTCATATTTCATACATAGTCCCCCTAAATTTCCATGAAATGTATTTAATATATTAATATATATATTAATAAATAAAATAATATTATTACAAGAGTTATATGTATTTTACATTGGTAGATCTTACTTGTCCCACCCTGTAACGAATAAAAAATATTGCCGAGCGTTTATTGTTTGCTCGCACCCACATGTCTAAGCACCTCTCATTCTGGAAAAAAATACTTAGGGAGTAATGAAACATAAATCGTATGGACCCGATGGTAGAGCATTTGTTCGTCAACTAAAATGCCAGGCATTGAATCCACGCTACACTCGGAAGACCGTGAAGCATGGTGGAGGAAGCATCATGGAGTGGGGATCCTTTCCCTGGCAGGGTGTGGGCCCCAATGTGAAAATTAAGGGAAAAATGGACCGTTACCAGTATTTGGGCATTCTTAAGAACCAAATGGAACCTTATGCTTTTGAAAACATATCAGTTTCATTCACATTAATGCACGACAATGACCCCAAACACACGTCGAAGCTTGTAAAGAATTGGTTTTCGAAGGAAAGCATCCTGGTTTAAGACTGGTCGGCTCCACGTTCCGACTTGAACACGATTGAAAACCTTTGGAACGATGTGAAATGTGTGATTGCTCAACATAAGTGCAAAAACTTCCATGATCTTTTTACGGGAATACAGAATTGCGTTGCCACAATTTGATTCAAATCAATTGAAAATAATGGTGACACCACCACTAAATATTGACCAGGTAAACTAAACACATTAGTATTAATTTTTAAAATATAACCTTTTTATTCCAGAAATTTTAATTTGTGCTATACTGTCCAGCTAAAATCTGTCGTATGAGATACTGCTGACATTAATTGGAAATTTGGAAATTTCGTTCAAGTTTTGATTTTTTTAAAGAGAAATTCATTTTAAGTTTTTATGTTTACAGTTTTTTGCTGCCAGCACTAAAATACAATAAAAAAATATGATGGTTTTTATGGCAACGTTTTGTGCTAATTTACTGTCCATGGGTGTATGTATAAAATAGCCCTGCAGAAAAATGCAACAACTCAAAAAATAATAAAATATGCAAAAGGTTATCAGTGGTAGCATCTACATCTAAAGACGAACTAAACGAAATAAGATAAGCTAAATCAAGAACACAACACAAAATATAATATTTATAAAATTGAAATAATAATTTTATAAAATTGAAAAATAAAATCGAAAAGTTTGGATCGAAAGACATAGTTAGAATGAGCAAAAAGTTCCAAGTCATTTGGTAGTTGATTCCAGGTTCGGTCAATACGTATACGAAGCATTTCTCAAACAAAGAATTATATATTCTCAGTATCAGGATTTGAAGCCTTATAATTGAGTGAGAAAAGGAAAAATTATTACGTAAAGGCAGGTATACAATAATAATCAACCTTATAAAATAAAAATAAGTTTCAGAATTCTACAAAATTTGTAAAAGAACATCCGAAGAGTCTGTTTACGAACTCAAATGTGTGCTCCCTTCTGGGAACTTTATAAACAAAAAGTGTAACAATATTAACTGCTCGATTAAGTCGCAACAAATGTTCAGCATTTGTACCCGATATTAGCTCGATCCCATACAAAATCTGAGACATTAGTAAAGCATGTGCTAGCTTATGTTTAATCTTAAAAGGCAGAAATAGAATAGTAGCATAATTTGTACACAAAATACTGTACAGTTTACTATGCGGTTATTTACTATGAATGCGGCATAAACATCTATGACACTGACGAATTCAACCCTACAATTGAAGCACAGCCGCGAATAACGTGTAAGCGCCAACTTTGGTAAATGGTTTTTTCGTGAATTCCAGTTCAAATTACGCTGCCAGATTATCTAAATGCAGAACTTAGTACAAATATCATTTTCTGGCATTTTAAATCTATATCAAAGTGAAAAACAATGTGTATTAAAACGTGATATCATCCAATTTGTTTTGGATATAAAACGTTATTTCAATGTGAAACCCATAAAAATTTAATTTTCTAAATAACTTAATGTTTTAGTTAATATAATTTTCTATTTATTTTTAATAAAAGCGGATATAAATCCAAATCTTAAATAGCCAAACAAAGACTAAGTGCTCACTAGATTAAATAGTTTTTTTTTTTGTCACTGGTGAACAATTTACATTTTGTCAGTTGCAGCGTTATTCAAGGCTGTGCTTCAATTGTCTACAAATATGAATAAGTACATATTAGACGCCAATTGGTTGACAGAACCAAACATCATAGCCTTGGTCTTAGACGGATTTATACATAACGAGTTGCTGTTTGTCCACAATAGTATACGGTTAAGATTATTATTAATATAATTTTCCAGTTCAACAAAAACCTTCTATATAAATTTGAATTATAAAAACTAGCGGATCTACAACTGATCGCTGAGGAACAACGGATACTATAGCAAGGAGGTTAGAATGCTCACCAAATAAATCTTCAAACTGAGATCTGTTGCTAAAATACGACATAATAAGATTAAATGAGGATCATAACAACTTCAAATTTTGATTCAGTTTCCTAATTCTCGTCATGTAGAAGACACTGTTAAATGCCTTCGGTAGATCCGAAGAAACCCAACGATTAACACACCCACTATTAATATTGTATCTGATGGCATCTGAAAGTTGTAAAAGTAAAAATGTGGTATTATGCCTCTTACTAAATGCATACTGCGATTCAAAAATTGTATTATGAACATGGGACTGCATTTTTTCTCCATTATATACTCAAGAACTTTCGACAATACCGGTAAAAGGGTAAAAAGTCTTCGGAATAGGCACCACAAGCGCAGTTTTCCAAACAGATATAAATATGGAAGTTATTAATACTGAATTTATTAGTTCAAAATTAAATCTGAAATATTTATTAATTTTTTTATTTATTTGAAATTCATTTGTAATACACAGCCTCATGGCCAAAATAACATATTACAATTCTCAAGTACCTGAATAAAATAAGTTCATTAACAATTAAATATATATAAAAATTCATTGAATGTTTATATAGAAAATAATACAACTCCACAAGTAGTTGTAACCTGTTGGCTCCCCAGCAATAATAATGTAAAACAATAAAAAAGATCATGATACTCCTGGAAACGAGCAACAACTCCAAACTAAACTGCACAAAAAACAGCAAATAAACACGTGAGTAGGTATCCCAACATTCATTTTATAGACGTGAAAAATATTCAGAAAGTTTTGATCGAAATACATTATTCGAATAGGAAAAAACCCGCAAGTCATTTCGTAGTTGATTCCAGGTTCGGGCAATACGAATAACAAAAGATTTCTCAAATAAGGAATTATATATTCTCGGTATTACTATCTGAGATCGCCTAATTGAGTGAGAAAAAGAAAAATTATCACGCAAGGGCTCTGGTATACCACCATTAATAACTTTATAAAATAATAATAAATTTCTGTTTCTGTATAAATTTCCCATTTAAAAACACGGATATGTGATCCCTTAAGCGAACATTATAGACAAAACGTGTAATTACATTAACAGCTCTATTTAGTCGCAATAAGCTTTCAGCATTAGTACACGATACCAATTCAACCCCATATAAAATCTGAGGCATGAGTAAAGCATGTGCAAGTCCACACCTAACCCAAAGAGGCAGAAACACATTTGTAGAGTAAAATCTACGTAAAATAGAGTACAATATACGATGAAGAGAGTTAATATGAATGTCAAAGTTAAGCTTATTGTCAATAATCAAACCCAAACACGAATTCAATCCTACAACTATCCAAAAAAATATTTAAATTAGACGCCAATTGGTACATAGAATCAAACATCATAGCCTTGGTTTTAGACGGATTGATACGTAACGATTTGCAAAAAGTGTAATCTGAATTCAATGGAGAATATCCGTCCTATTTCTATAATGCCAATACTGTCGAAAATGGTTGAGAACATAATGAAAATTCAGATTGTAGATCATTTGGAGGCACATTCTCTACTACATGACTGTCGGTCGGGATTTAGAAGTAATCGAAGTACAACTTCGTTGATGATAGGTCTGACAGATAAGGTAAGAGAACATATTGGCCATGGGGGCTGTTGTGTGTTGTTATCGCTTGACCTTGAGAAGGCGTTTGACAAGATTGATCACACGATACTTGTGGAGAAATTGCATTTTTTGTTTGGGTTTACTTCCGCTGCATGTAGATTAATGTATTCGTATTTGTTTGGTAGGAAACCATAGCGGTATTCATGCAAACAAGAAAACCTAGAACTTTTGCTCAGCGTAAGTTTGCCCCGAAGCGTTTCATGAGGTACCAAATAAAGTTGCTCAGTGTATCTATGCAGCAATTGTCAAAAACAGCCTGATAAAGTAAATAAACAAAGTAAAATTAAAAGAATATGCTTTGCCTATTCCATTATTTTATTTTTTTCACATAAATCCAAAAGCTCTCTCTTTTTTTCAATACAAAAATATTGACATTGAAATATCAAATGTTTTCACGTTTCTTTTTCCAGGTTTGCTCAGCAAATTTGCCTCGAAAACTTTCCACTTTTGTGCAAGTCGCTTTGTATGGGAAATTTGTTTGTTTTGACATTTGCTGAGCAAGTTTACGATGTTTTTGAGTTTACGAGGTTCTTTCGAGCTTTCATGAAGACCACTAATATGTTTATTGTAATAATAATGTTTCAAGTATTTGTCCAGTGAGAAGTGGGGTACCCCAGGGTTCGGTTTTGGGACCGCTGCTATTCATTATGTATGTAAATGACGTATTTGATCGTATTATTAGCTGTAACTGTCTCACTTTTGTTTTTGCAGATGATTTGCAAATTGTGTTTAAGGGCAATTTTGACTTTTTAGATGTTCCACAGAACACTATTGACTTCACTGTCAATTTATTGAAAATGTTCTCAGTATTAATAGCAATAGGACAAAGGCTATGCTATTTGGGGGTTTGAAAAGAGATCAAGTTAATATTTCCATCCATGGCTGTAAGATCGATGTTGTGGACAGCTTAGACTGTCTTGGTATAATTATTGATAGTAGGCTCACATTTGAATTGCATGTGAACGCTATAACTTCTAAAGTAAATTACATTCTAAGAAAATTCTACAATTTTAATTTATATCTACCCCTAAATATCAAAAGACAAGTAGTTCATGCACTTATAATGCCGATTGTTTTATATGGTATGGAGGTATATTCTGGGCCTTTGGATTATATATTGAAGAAGGTGCGTTTGTTATTTAATAGAGTTATAAGGTATATATATTCAGTAAGAATGCACCAGCACATTGCTTCTTATGTCAAAGACTTTCTAGGTTGTTCATTTTCGGAATTTGTGCAAGTTAGAAGTTTACTGCATTTTTATAAGATTATTGTTAGAGAAACTCCTTTATTCTTAGTGGAATTATTTGAGTTTGGAAGGTCGACGAGGAATGTACAAATTATTATTCCTACGATGTCTTCTCAATTGGAACGCTCTTTTCATGTTAGGGTAGCAAGGTTTTATAACAAACTTCCGTCTAGCCTTAAAACTTTTAATCATTCGTTAGATACATTTCAAAAAAGACTTTACCAGCATATGGAAACAAATGAATTGTAGTGTTGTAACTTCAGTGTATTAATATGTGTCCAATTATTTTTTGCATGTTTCAGAACACTTCACGCCATAATCTTTTAGTTATATTAACTTTGGCTAATATAAGCTAATGCTCCATGTCACAACTCAAGCGCTTAACAAGTGAAAATTCGTATTGTCACTTGTTCTTTAAATGTCACGGGTATTCTTATTTAATACTTACTTACTTATCCGGTCTCGGACAACCCCGGGGGGTCAGGGACCTTACAAAACGAAGATAACATATTTCGCCAACCAGTTCGATCTTTTGCCTTATCTCTCCAGTTGGCAATACCAAGTGTACGCAGGGATTCGTCAACCTGATCCCTCCAGCGGAGTCTTGGTCTTCCTATTTTTCGTCTTCCTTCGAGTTCGGTTTCGAAAACCCTTCGCGCTGGTTCATCTTCATCCATTCTATTGACATGGCCTAGCCAGCGCAATCGCGTTATTTTGATCCGCTTAACTATGTCAATGTCGGTATATAGCTCATACAGTTCATGGTTCATGCGTCGACGATACTCGCCGTTGTGTAATATAGGGTCATACATTTTTCGGAGTATTTTTCTCTCGAAGACTCCTACAGATGTTTCGTCTGCTTGCGATAGGTCCCAGGATTCTGCGCCATAAAGCAAGACAGGTTGTATGAGAGTTTAATACAGCTGGACTTTTGTTACTCGAGAGAGGGCTTTATCTGTAAAGTGCTTGCTTAGCCCTAAATAACATCTATTCGCAAGCACAATTCTCCGCTTGATCTCAAGGCTGACGTTGTTGTTTTTGTTCACGGCAGATCCGAGGTATATAAATTCGTCCACTACCTCGAAGTTATAACGGTTATCAACGTTCACGCTTTGGTCTAATCGCGTGGAGGTCTGTTTAAAGTTGTAATTTCCTTTAAGGCTGTAGGAGATCATGTTTTCTCCGGTTAGTGAAAAAAATGTAAATGCCGCGGGTGGGATTCGAACTCACATTCGCTGGACGATCGTTTCGATGTTTGTGAAGCATCATCTTCAGCAGCGTCTAGCCCGTTAAGCCAATGCGGTGTGTATTTACACAACTCACTAACCGAAGACATTTATCGATTGTGTGCAGAGTGATTGTTGTCGCTACTTAAACATTGCTTTCCTACTTACACGCACTGAAGCAGAAGTTTTGAAAGTTCTATTTAAAGAACGAACTATTCTAATTGTAGTTGTCTTTATCTATACATTCATATATATTAATACATTCTGAAAAGTCATTAATATAAAGTACGAAAAGCAGTGGGCCTAAAACTGATCCCTGAGGGACACCCGATATTAGGTCAATAGGGTCGGAACGCTCACCAAACAAATTGAGATCTGTTGCACAAATAAGACAAGATTACATGCAGATCTAGAAAATTTGAAATTGCGTTGTAGCTTTTCAGTAATTTTCGCATAGCAAATGCTGTTAAATGCTTTTTTTAGATCCAAAGAAAGCAAAACATTAATACAACCACGATTAACATTGTCCCTTATTGTGTCAGTGAGTTGTAAAAGTAAAGACGTAGTGTTATAGCCCTTACGAAAGTCATATTGGGATACAAAAATACTATTGCGAACATAAGAACGCATTTGATCTTTCATGATATGCTCCACAACTTTGGACAACACAGGTAAAATCGAAATAGGCCTTAAATCATCTGGACTTATAATTACTTCAGACTTCGGTATCGGTATAACACGCGCAGTTTTCCAAGCCAATGGAAATATAGAGGTCATATATACTGAATTAATTAAATTTAAAATTAGGTCTGAAATATAAGGGTAAATTATTAAGGATAAATTATTCTGAAATACTCCACAGAAATAGTATCAAACCCTACACATTTATAAATTACTTTATAAAACCAAACTTAAAACGAATGTAACTAAATGAAAAAGAGTTAGCATTATAATTCAGTGTCAAAACTTAAATCAATGCTACTAGAATTACTATATAAAGTACAAAAGCACGAGGATTATGAATCGGAATAGAGTTAATTATATAAATTATAATAACGGGTACGCCAAATAACTTTTTTTTTTTGAAAATGCTATAAAAAAACACTACTGAATATTTTCTCAAATTTCTTTTTTTATTTGAAAGTACAATCCTTCCGGTTAATAATGGAAAATAATTTCATTCAAATGGCTGCCTCGGCTGGCCATGCAGTAGCCTACACGATCGGTCCAATTTTTAAGCACATGATCGATTGTGTGCAGCTGTATTTCACCAATGGCTTCACGAATATTGTCCTTTAAAGCGTCAATTGTCTCTGGCTTGTCGGCGTAACACTTATCTTTGAGGGCACCCCACAAATATTAATCCAACGGTGTCAAATCGCAGCTCCGAGGTGGCCAAACGACATCAGCTCTGCGGCTGATAATGCGATAATGCACACATCCTGCAACATTACCATGATTTTCAAAGTAATGTCGCAATATTTCCCAGCGTTGTTCAAGCGTATACACAACCATATTCGTTCAGCGGAAGGATAAAACTAATTATCTGTCAAATCAGTGTTACCATTCACGAAATAAACACTAGTTGACAAAAAAAAAACGTTAGATGGCGGACCCTTTATAATTAAAAAATTCAAGTCAAGCTTCAATCCTGCATATTTAAGAATACGCCATAACCAACCCTTTGGAACCTAAACTATGGACAAAAAATAATTCCTTTTTCATTTCCGAGTAATTGACTTCGCACGGGTTACGGTACATACACTCCGGTTCGCTTATTTAAAGGCTCTAAAAATTCCACATTCAGCAGCCTGTATCTTTTGCAATTTGTAACCGATTGCAGAATTTTAAAATGGAAATGGAAGCAAGACATCTTGAGATATAAACAATATCCTGACAATAATGGTTTCTTAACTAAAGAACCTTTTTTGAGTAATTTATAAAAAAGTCCAAAACTGTGCTATTTTTTGGTTCACTTGAATAAAGGCACTTTTTATTATTTTTAAAGGAAGCGATGATTTTTTGCAGGGAGCGTTTGTTTATTACAATTTATTACATTTTAATCATTTTGCGAGTAAAAATGGCCAAAAAAAAAATTTATCGGAAAAAACTAAAATCGATGTTTACCATTCTGAAGGATATTCTAACAGCGAAATAGCTAAAAAAATTGGACGGAGCCCAACAGTTGTCGCCAATTACATCAAGGACCCCGAGGGGTATGGAAAAAAATTTAAGGGAGTGTTTCATTGTCTTTATCTACGTATGAGAAAAGAAAAATCATCAGAATTGCTTCTAATTCTGCATTATCCTTGTCAAAAATAAGAGCTAAAGCTGGAGTAGAGGCGAGCAAGTCATCAGTACGCAGAGTAATTAAGAGCTGTGAGTATCTTAAATACCTGAAATGGAAAAAGCCGTCACTTAGTGCTCCTCGTAAGGAAAAGCGGCTTCAATTCGCAAGAGACTACATGGTATGGGATGTGCAGCCAAGAGGTCATGTAAATGATTGAAGAACTGTTGTATTTACGGATAAGAAGTTTAATTTATTTCCATGATTTGCGCAAAGAAAAGCGTTTTCTGAACCGACATCACAACCGAGAGGGCGGCGTTATGGTGGAGGGTGCTATTATTACCATCGATTTTGAATTTCAAAGTGCAAAAATGACTGGTGCAAGCTATTAAACGTTATAGGAATCGGCTTTTCCGAAGATCAGTGAACTATTTGGTCCCATATCTTGGATATTGCAACTGACTAATGCCCCTATACACAACGCCAGATTAGTAAAGGCTATTAAACGTTATAGGAATCGGCTTTTCCGAAGATCAGTGAACTATTTGGTCCCATATCTTGGATATTGCAACTGACTAATGCCCCTATACACAACGCCAGATTAGTAAAGGAGTTAATTGCAAGACAAAATGTTAATATTCCTGACTGGCCACCCTATTCGCCAGATGTAAACATTATCGAAAATGTCTGAGGTTGGTTATCTCGTAAGTCCTATGATGGAGGTAGACAATTTGATGAAAAGCAGTCACTAATTCAGGCCATTAAGGATGCTTGGAATCAAATTTCGTTGGATTACATAAATTATCTTTATCATTCAATGAAAACCCGTATATTCGAAGTTATTAAAAACAAAAAGGGGGTTGTACCCATTACTAATAGTTCTTACATAAAGTACAATAAATTAAAAAACAACAAAAACTGTTTTTCATTAAAATTAGTTAAAGTGCCTTTATTCAATGAACCAAAAAATAGCACAGTTTTGAACTTTTTTCTAAATTGCTCAAAAAAAGTTATTTAGTTAAGAAACTACTATTGTCATGATTTTTGTTATATCTCAAGATATCTAACTTCCACTTCCATTTTAAAATTCTGCAATCGGTTACAAATTGCAAAAGATACGGGCTGCTGAATATGGAATTTTTAGTGCCTTTAAATAAGTAAACCGGAGTGTAGAATACAAATTCTAAAGTGGCGTTTCTAATTATGTCTATGATCACCACTGCATGTTCTTCATACGGATCCCCTTCGAAATCTCTTGCAATGTGTATCTTGTTTTTAAAATGATTCTCTAGAAGATGCCTTGTTATCATCTGGTCACACTGAGACAGATCAGAGAAAGAATAACAGCAACTTAGGAAAATCATACATAACAAAACATGGAAAATAAATTAGTTACCTATAACGTGTTCCAATGAAACCCTGTCAAAAAAAACTGTAAATGTAATTTCGTTGAATGAATAAGACACTCTATTTGATTCATATTGGAGTCTAGGATTATATAACCGTAATCTGTGCGGTTTCTAGTTTTTACGCTCACTGAGTGGGACGGACCTACCACTTATCTCCAGTTTCGAACGGTATTTGAGAAGCTATTCCATGGCAGAATCCCCTATAGTGTCGCCATCACGCAATGATTTTGAAATTTAAAGTGCCGAATCTGGACACCTTTAATTTGCGTGCCAAATGTGAGTTCCAAAATTGTCCATTTTTAATCGCAAAGTAGCTTTTGAGAATCATTGCCCAGTACCAAATTACATTCAGATCGGTTGTGATTTAACGGCGGTGTCACATAAATAAACCGGAGTCACCCATGTTTGGATGGTGGTACCAGAATGGGAGGGGAGTAGCAAAGGCACCCATTTTCCGTAGCAGAGAGTGAATTTTGACTGAATATTGCCTAATGTCCTAAAGATTGGTTTAGTTTCATGGGTGTTAACTTGACGACCAACCAAGTCTAGAACACAAGTTTTTTATGGAGGTACAAAAAATGCGTGCGGCAAAATCAGCTAGGTTTTTTAGGGGCGGTGGTAATAGACAGACAAAATTTCATTTCGGTAAATATTTATGGAAGTTATCGTGTTGACCAGCCAGACAAACGGACATGGCTCAAAAGTTTTCATTTCATTTATTATACAAAATAGTAACTTCAAGTCTATTGGCCAATTAAACAAGTACAATATGCCACTTTTAGAACTCCCCAAAACAAATTTGTTCCAAAGACACCTTGGCTCTTATACATATGATTCCTAAGCATTAAATTTTTTCCGTATCAAATGATTGTATAAAAATATATACTGAAAAATACTTTAAATTTGCTGAAATTGGGTTTACGCACAACTTGGTACGGCTTTGAAAGCATACTTACCAAATATCTTTGCTGATTATAAATAGTAGGCGGTCTCTTCGAACCGTTTTCTAAAATCATCTTTAAATTCCCCAAATACGGCGTAGATTCCAGGCAACAGACCATATCCGGTAACGGACTTCGCGCAATTGGCTTCATAGGCGGCTCAGCTCCATTCGCTACTCCATAAATTTCGTGTGCGTTGAAACTTTTCCTCCCATTTATTTCTGAACATGGTCCCGGTGTAATGTGACCGGGTCGCAGCACAATATAGTCCCCCTTCACCAGCAGGGCCCATGGCAAATTCACTATTACCCCATCCCTATAGGTCCATTGCAGGGACACACAAGGCGACACGGGGCAACAAATATGTGGATAATTGCAGGATTGCCATTCAGCTGACAATTCTACCGCAGCCAAATGTAAATCTTCCAAAATCAAACGGGTTTTGCGATAGATTTCAGTGCGACGAAGATTATTCTCGCGTACGACAACAAACAAATCCAAAGATAAGATAGCTGCCAAACACAACGCTGCCAAAAATGACTGGGCGATAAGCAGTGCTATCGTGGTCAGCAATGTAGTAGCAATCGATGACCAACCCAGTGGACTGTCATAGCGTTTCACGAAGGCTGAGCGGACCTTGCGATACCAACTGAAAATGTTCACAAAAACAAGAGGAAAATCAAAACAAAGTTGAATAGACGACGCCAAACCTACCACACCACACCCACCTTTCCTCCCTCCAATGAAGCTCGTAATCCTGTACCATCTTTTCAATTTCATCGTGCAAACGACCCAGAGCCGTTTTTGTACTTAATCCATATCCTTCTCTCTTAATACCAGGGTTAAATTCCTCCTTTTGGTTACATTTATTATGCAGTGGTGGTGATTCTTCATCGAATTCAATCGACGAAGCTGTACCAATTGTAGTCTGATTGGTTTTCGTTGATTCCTTAGTTGTTCTTGACATTTCAGACACTGTCCATGCAATTTTGTATGCTAAGCATCGGTTTTCATTCTTTGTTAAAAATTGGGGCCAATAAAAAGGTGTTAATTAACGCATTTTCGCGTGGAAATTATTTATTTCGTTGTTAATGATAACAAATAAAAAAATCTATTTTATACAACCCGCAGCAGTCTGATGCTGCCACTCACTTGCACTGCACAAAACTGTCAAAATGCAACAGCTGTTTGCGCGATGTTACCACACCGGTGCGATATTTCGCAAATGGTTGTATCGTTTACAGTATCCGGATACAAAAATACAACCGATATTATCTACTTTAGCCCCAACTCTGGAACAAAAAAGAAACAAAACTGGTTTCGAAAACCGAAACCGATTAACCGGATTTTTTGTCATCAACCGAATGCCGTTTTTTTAAAAAACGTAAGTTAGTTCATATCCTTTAAAAAATTAATAATAAATTATACGCTTTTCGAATTTTAATGAAATTTTGGATTGACCTGATTTCTATTCTTAAATATGATGTTATGCTTCAATACGTTATAAATAACATTTCAAAATAATTTTTGATGCGTTAACATCTATAGGCGCGGGTACGGCCTAAATTCACAACGTGAATACATCCAAACACAATTTGTCCGACTGCTCTCACACAGATTGTCCGACTGCGATCACACAGATTGTCCGACTGCAATCTGGTGTTAAACTCCTCCGAGACGGCTGGACCTATTTGTATGAAATTTTGTGTGAATATCGGGTAGGTCTCAGAATCGGCCAACATCTATTTTGCATACCCCTAAATGATAAGAGTGACCCACCCCTATATAGAACACGACTGCGAAACACAGATTGTCAGACTGCGAAAAAACACACACTGATGTAGCGGCAGCGAATAGTTGTATTGTGTGGGTGGGAAGCACTCTCAGAACAAAGAGAATAATGACGTGGTTATACGTATATAAAAACCAGTACATAAATTTCAGTCGGGTGAACCGACTTAATCATACCCTCACCCTAAGTCCTTCATTACATGGGAGTTCTGTTAAAAACGCCCATACTCCAAGGTGACCGTAATCAAGAACAGTTTGACATTGCACTAAATATTATTGAATACCCAAATTAGTTAGTTTCCTCCCAATATTTATGTGCGAGGTCCAAAAATGGTATGGCAAGTTGTTGCCAAATTTTTGATCAGTACCAAATTTTATTAAGATCGGTTATCATTTATTGGAGATATCGAGGCGGCATACCGCAAATACGCTCATCTTTTGTATGTGAGGTACGAAACTGGGCGTGGCACAATTGTCAGTTATGGATTACACAGTAGCTTTTAGCAAAATTTTGCCTAGTACCGAATTTTATTAAGATCGGTTGTAGTTTACGAGAGTTATCGTGTCTATCAACCGGTCATCCGCCCAACTTTTATATGGGAGGTATCAGAATGGGCGTGGCAAAACAGCTCACTTTCTGTAGGAGAGTTTTATTTGACTAAATATTGACCAGTACAAATTTTCATAAAGATTGATTCGGTTTTGCGGGATTTCTCGTGCCGAACAACCACACGGCCAAACAACTTTAGTATGGGAGGTACCACAATGGGCATGGAAAAATCACCCTTGTTTTAATTGGTGATTGGGTTTGATAACGTGAAGCCTTATACCCAATTTCATTAAGTTCGGAAGAGTTTCACGCGATTTATCGGATTGACAATCCGGTCGAATACCCTCTTTTGTATGGGAGGTACCAGAATGGGGGTGGCTATCTCGCCCATTTCATCCAGATAAGTAGGCATTTACAGATTATTAACCGGTGTGAGAGTTGAAGCTAATCACATCTACCAGAAGAAAGGTTTGAAAGAAATATGATTTTGTGCTAAATGTGTCGATTTGTATGGGAGGTACCAGAAGGGGCGTGGTCAAAACGCCCATTTTCAATCCCAAACTCAATATTGGCAAATAATAGTCACTGACAAAGTTACATTGTCATCTGTAAAGATTTACCGCAGTTATCGTGGTGACCAGCCAGCCAGCCAGACAGACGGACATGGCTCAAACGTCTTAGAAAGTCCTTAAACGAATTTTGTCCAAAGATACTAAAGGTCTAATATGGCTCCTTCTATGTGTTAAAGTTTTGTACGTATTAACTAATATATACCCCCATCCTTATGGGTGAGGGTATAATGAGATAGAAAGAGAGCAACGAAAATTGCGTACTTGTGTAGCGTATGTACGAACATAACAATAGTAGTGTTTTGGTTATAAGCAAGCGATTATCGCTTGCTAAGTTGCAAAGAAAACGGCTTTTTAGCGAGATGCCATTTTATTCAAAAATATGAAAAATGGTTAAAAACGGTAGAAGATGTCAAAAATTTTTTGTTTTAAACTTAGGGAGCATGAATCTCGTCGCTAAGTTCTCGCTAAGTCTTCGCTTAGTGTTTCATACAAAACAAGCGGTGTAACCAAAACACGCTTAATGTATGTATCAGTGTTACCATGTTGGCATAATTTATGCCATTTTGGCACAATATTTTTGGTGTTGGCACTTGTTTTTTGAAAAATTATGCCAAATGCCGTTTAGCACAATTTTCTCAACATTTTTCCAATCTTTTTAATTTTAGTGCAGTTTTTTAGCACAATCGTCGCTATATTTGCCTGGTGCTCACAAACTTTTGCTAAAATTTCGTGAACAAAATCAATTACAGGGTTGTTATGCCAAACTAATTTCGTACAGAAAATTTGAACACTCCGACTACTTTGGCAAACAGAATAACTCCACAGGCGTAAAAACAAAAATGAAATTCATGAAATATCAGAAATGGGTTGACCATTTCAAAAATGTTTGTATAGAGATAAATGACAAAATTCTTTATAAAATTTTGCCAAAATGCTTTCCTGAAATCAAGAGTAAAAAAACCGATTTAAAACTCACTTTTTGTACCTAGAAATTAGTCGTTTTGGACCGTAACGTGACTTCAATATGTATCAATATGTGACTTTTGTCAAATGGTCTAAATCTGATAGAAGTTCTTCTCGAAGTGCCAGATATAAACTCCAGAGAAAATCTCCAGGCTTATTAATATATATATATATATCAGTAATATCAGGCCGTCGGTGGTGCAATGGTTAGTGTGCGCGCCTCTTGTACATGAGATTCTGGGTTCGAACTCTGCTCTGACCAACTTAAAAAAAATTTCTTTCGGCGGCGGTCACCTCGCATAGTGATGGCGATACTATCGAGCATATAGCCATGAAAAAGCTTCTCAAAATACCGTTCGGAATCGGTGTAAAACTGTAGGTCCCAATCAATGAGTGAAAACTGGAAAGCGCACAGCTCAGTGATTGTGATTTTTATAATATCAGACAGAGAAAATTTCGAAGTAGAGACGATTTGATCATTCTTCTCAAGGATAAGTGAAACGGATTCCAAAAGAATTATCCAAAATTTGGGAAATTATATTCTAAGATATTGGAAGAAATTTTTAACAACCATGGATCGCAAACAAAATTCTAAATTAATATTTTTAAGGTTTTATTTTAAAAAATTTGATACTTATTGGAGCTGAAAATCACCCTTAGTTTGGCTTTCATTGTTGTAGAAATTGTTAAAATATTATAACGTAGTGTTTTGTATGAAATTAAGATACATGCTATTACAAATTAAAACCATAATAATACTTCTTTTTAAGCTGAACGGTTAACGTATAACAGCTGTTTAAATGCGAGATATGCACTCATTTCTTAGAGCGCCTGGCCTGTAAGAGTTTAGGACTCTGTATTACAAAACCGACTAAAAAGTCAATTTTAGCATAATGATTTTGCAAACGGCACAATTTTTGAGGACATTTAGCATAATTGTTTAGTCGGTCTCTGGCAACACTGGTATGTATGTACATGTGTCTGTTGCTTTGCATCATAGAGTAATCTCAGACTAGAGAGAATATTTGGCTCATCTGACGTTTCCTTTCACACTCTTCGTGATGCGGTCGGTGTGATAGAGAGATGTTTGACGAAAAGTGACATACACCAGGTGGAATTACAATAACTTCTTGCTTTAATTTTTCATGTTGTTTTGGTGAAAAACTGTGAAATTTAAGTGTGTTTTAAACTTTTTTATTGACTGTTATTGTTACCATACATTTGTGTTGTATTTAACACAATAATTTTAACACACAAAACGAAATGCCGTTGTTGTTATTTTGTTCGTTGTTTTGAACCATTGCCTCTATCTGGTATTAGTAAAGCAATTCTTTTCAACATCAAACGTAAATATCACACCAGGCCAAATGTCTAAATTTGGTGGGAGAACTAGTAGATCAACTATAAGTATTAATCTATGGTCAGCCCATATGGTTTCCTTTGTTTACATTTCATCGTACCCAGTAAATGTCAAAGTTGTTTGTGTGAGTGCGTTGTCTTTTGATTTCATCTAGCTATGTATGTTCACAATTTTATCAGCTGATTTTGACAATAACTGGGTATGGAAATTACAACAATGCTAATGCCACTACCTTGTATGTATTTGTATCATGGTATTAAGCAAGAAAATAATGACACTTGTCTTTAAATATTTTTAAGTGTTATTTAGTATTAATATTATTTAAATGAAACGTCATCATATGATTGAACGCCTTTTTAAATCTCTACATATATAAAAATTACGTGTATGTTCGTGATCGCTAAACTCAAAAACTACTGGACCGATTTTGGCCAAATTTTATATGCATGCTCTATGGGCCGTGAGTAGTGTTTCTGTGTAGTTTGAAGTTCGTCCGACAGATGGCGCAATATTTAGTTTTTTTTTTGTGTTTTTGCACCGTAACTCAAGAACTCGCTGTAAAAGTAAAGGTGTTGATAAAAATAGATGTCGCCCACGTCGAGATATTAATCATTGTTTACCATCTGATGTTATAAATACTTTTGAAGGCAGGACGAAGTCTGCCGGGTCAGCTAGTTCTTTATATTAACTTCACCTGTCTGTATGCATGTATGTATGTATGTATGTATGCCGAAAAAACTTTGAATTGATTTTTAACCCTTTCCCGCGATCCGAAACTTCGCTGGCAAACTAATGGCGACGACAAAAATGAACTATCAAAATATGGTGGTACCTCCCATACAAATCACAAATTAAAAATCCATTATTTCTGCTCCTGTTAACGGTATTGGAACAAAATTGGGTATGTTGGTTAGGTGTACATACATATTCTAAGATCTACTGCAAATGTGGGCGGCATTGGACAAAGGAGCTTGGTCATATGTATATAAAGATTTTATAGTCAAAAACTATATTGTTTAAGGGTTGGTTTTTAAATGCACCTGTCTGCGCACCGAAAAAACTTTGGACTGATTTTTAACCCTTTTCCCGTGATCCAATCCAATGATCCAATGACGACAAAAATTAACTGTGTATTTTATATTTAAATATAAACAAAATTATTAAAATTTCTATATCTTGAAAACGGAGCGTCCAATCGAAAAAATAACAAATTTTTACGGGTTTCTCACAAAGTGTTCCCATTCGAATGAAATATTTTTTTTTTCAAAAAATCGCCAAAATAAGAAAATCTCACTACACTCAATTTATGATATGTATTCTTCGCTGGCTGATATCTATAAGTATACCCTTTATTCTTTATCACTTTCTGTTTAAATGTTCTGTTTTCTGTTTCTGTTAAAATAATATATGCGTAGTTTCTCCTTAACAAAAGCCTCTTGTGAAAAATCGAATACATAACTTTGTAACAAGTGTTTTTGTAACAGAAACTAAATTATGATTACAGGAAATAATATTTGAACACGAATTCTAATATTGTACTTTCATTTCAGATGAATGAGGTTTTTGAAATACTCAAATTGGTTAATACAACTAAAATTCGGTAGTAGCGGTTTGTTTTTAGTAAGACCGATTTGTAATCTATCAAGAACATTGACAAATAATTCTGATGTTTGACAATTACGAATTGTGATCAAAATATAGACTTTACCATGGAATTTCCATTGTCTGAATTGATTTCCGACTAATCGTTTTCCTGTGTGTAGGAAGCGAGAAGCTAATGTGTAGCGTGTATTAAACGTTGATTCCAGAATGCATTATTCTTAACACCGGGATGTCCTAGGAAAAGAATGAATTATTTTAATGTGTCCAGAGAATGCATTATATAATTGGTTCTTTTTAATGCATTATTTAACATGTTATCAGGAATGAATTCTATAATGCATTATTTATAATGCATTCTGTTGATAATGAATTAAGAATTTGTTATATAATGCGCTCCCCCGACATACATACACGGATTAAATAAACTATTTATCTATTTTCACCTCTAAACGTTGCAACACATACTGACTTATTAAGCGATTCTGTTAAGCCATCAGAAAAAACTGCCGTTAGATGACGTATTGTGACAAACTTCAAAAAGAACTGGATTTCCAACTCTATGTCTGCCTACTATTACTTAAGAATAGGGAAGATTTCACATGAAAAATATTTCCAAAAATGATTTCAATTCAACCCTGTAATTGAAATCACTTTGACAAAATTGTCAAGAATTAAAACAACAAAGGAAAACGTAAATGTAAAATTTGTACGCGGTATGAAGGGGGCGACAGATAAGGGCATTTCGAATGAAAGAACAATCGTTACACTCAGAAACAACAAATTCCATCTTCGCAGATGTGGGAATGCACTGGGGAATCAAAGTGGAATTTTGACAAATGACATTACCCCCTCGATTCTTTGGAATGTCTTATATAATGTAATTATTATAATGCATTATATAACACTGTGTGTAATTTTTTAAGTCATGGCAAAATAACCATATACGGACACCACTACGTGATAAAAGACTAAAAAAAAAGACCCGTGTTTCCCAATTTTTCCCAAAGTCATGCACTTTTTTTTTTATGGGCCGCCAAAGATTTGGGCCTCGGTATCATTTTCGTAAAAATGTGATCATTTTCTCAGGCTCATATCTTGCAAACCGTTCAGAATTTCAATTTACTCTCTGAGGCAAAGTTGTAGAACAAAAATTCCGAACATATAAAATCAAAAAAACTTCACCTTCCAGATCAAATCGCAAAATTCCCGTGTTCAGGTCCGTAGGTAGCAAACCGTTCAAAATTCAAGGAAACAATCAACTACAAAAATGTACCTAAGACCTCAATAAACAACTATCTAGAACATACGAACTTCCTAGGAATGATTCTTAACACCGTTTATGTAGCCCTTAGATAGCCGCAAAAGTGAAAAATTTCCCGAAAATTATTTAATTTCATTTGTTTTTTCTTTACTTCAACATTGAGATACTATAAAGCCTTCACCCGTAAGTGCAAAGGCAAGTTGCAGGTTTCATTGTTATACTATTCCTATACTATCTTAGTCCTTAGGTGGTATGGCTTGACATTTTGAATATGGCAAGTCGATGCGATAGTCCCAATATGGCCACAATGAAATCCATTTCCATTTGTGTTATTAGTTGTGGTCCATCTCTTCCCTGTTGGGGCTCATAATCGGTATCAAATGGATCTTCATAAGTAACACCACTTGCTGTACTCACTGCTGTAAATTCTGTAGTACGATCTGGAGTTGGCGGCCTTGGTGATACAAAATTTTCAGGTGCAAGCACTGGTAGTGTGGCTGTTGCAGTTGCTTTATAAATTTTGTTCTTCTCAGAATGTCGATTTAGACGACATGTGTAATTTACGCATGCATAGCAACTGGTTGCATCATGATCACCTGGGCGATTAATCCAGTTTACCGGCTTACAATACTTCATAGTACCTCTGCCTCCACTCAACCATGCCATGAGATTGTTATAACATTGGCGACACACTGTATTAGGTGTGTAATTTTCACCGGTCAAGTCCACTTCGTCGAAAAACAATGTATATGCTCTTTTGAATTCACTAGTTAAAAGATTCTTTTCCTTCTGAAATCTTGTAGATGTTTTTTTTCTGGTTTGATGACCGCAAACGTAGCAAAATAAATCAATATTTTCACACTGCATATTGAAATTGTCAGTTGCCAATGTTGTGTGCGAATTATACTGTAGCACTTTCGCTTTTTTTACTTTCACTTTATAACTTTCACCGCTGAGCTCTCGTTGACGTCGCGCTGTGTAATGCCTCGATGTGAGCGTCGTGTCGCTTTTATATTGTGTGTTGCGTCCCTTGTTGCGTGTGCTGAGCTTACTGCATTGCCTGTGCTGCTGCTGACGGTGCATGATCGCGTGATACCTAAACGCTACCTAAACGGTGTTAACCCTTGGACAAACACATGGTTCTGGCCAGGCATATTTCATTTTTTGCTACCTATGGACCTGAACAGGAGAAAAAGGTAAAAAAAATTAAATTAAAAAATTTTCGGCAAATTTTTCACTTTTGCGTGCTACCTAAACAGTGTTAAGAATCATCTCTAGGAAGTTTATATGTTCTAGAAATTTGTTTATTGAGATCTTAGGTAAATTTTTGTAGTTGATTGTTTCCTTGAATTTTGAACGGTTTGCTACCTACGGACCTGAACACGGGAAAAAAGGTAAAAAAAAATCGAATTTTTTTAAGTTTTTTGCGATTTGATCTGGAAGGTGAAGTTTTTTTGATTTTATATGTTCGCAATTTTTGTTCGTTATGACAAGAGCTACAACTTTGTAAATCGAGTAAATCGAAATTCTGAACGGTTTGCAAGATATGAGCCTGAGAAAATGATCACAAAATGATACCGAGGCCCCAAATCTTGCCCATAAAAAAAAAGTGCATGACTTTGGGAAAAATTGGGAGACACGGGTCTTTTTTTTTAGTCTTTTATCACGTAGTGGTGTCCGTATATGGTTATTTTTTTCGTGTTGCACTGTGTAATTCATTCTCAATGTAATGCATTCTTCACTTTCCTGTTGGGGTATTAAGCAAGAAAAAAATGTGCTTGCACTTGTCTTTAAATAATTGTAAGTATTAATATTATTTAAATGTAACCACATCATATGATTGAACGCTTTTTTTGATTTTCCAATGTAACATTTACAAATGTGTTCATAGAAATCGAACAGGTACCGTGTAACAAAAAGGTGTTAAAACATCGCCCGTGAGTTCGAACACTCATTGGATTTTTTTATTCAAATTTCAAAAAGCTCTAATGATATGAATAAGAATTTTAATTGTTGTTTTCAAATTTCATAACGTAAATTATTTTGCATTAAATGTTTTGAACTTAAAAAGATATTCATACATGAAAATCTCTTTCAAATTTGGAATTTGATTTTGGAATTTAAATCAGTATAATATGAATTTGGATAAAAGTTTTACATTTTATATTAAACACGCATTCTAAATTGGAATATGATTTAGATTTTATTTACTTATTTATTTACTCAGCTAAAAAAACAGCTGGATTAATTTTTCGAAAAACAACTTAACTTAACTTAAATTAATTAAAAAGTGAATTATAAATTAGGTCTAATTTAACGAAAATATAAATTCGCAAAAAAACAAAAAAAAAATAAATAAATAATTTTAAGTAAAAATAAAATAACGGGTCCGCCAAATAACTTTTTTTTTTGAAAATGCTATAAAAAAAAACTACTGAATATTTTCTCAAATTTCTTTTTTTATATGAAAGTACAATCCTTCCGGTTAATAATGGAAAATAATTTAATTCAAATGGCTGCTTAGCCGAAGCCATGCAGTGGCCTACACGATCGGTCCAATTTTTAAGCACATTATCGATTGTGTGCAGCTGTATTTCACCAATGGCTTCACGAATATTGTCCTTTAAAGCGTCAATTTTCTCTGGCTTGTCGGCGTAACACTTATCTTTGAGGGCACCTCACAAATAATAGTGCAACGGTGTCAAATCGCAGCTCCGAGGTGGCCAAACGACATCAGCTCTGCGGCTGATAATGCGATCTTCAAAAACAGGGCGCAAAACATCGAGTGTAGCTTCGGCTGTGTGGCACGTAGCGCCGTCCTGTTGAAACCAAATGTTGCCAATATCCTCCCCTTCGATTTTTGTGAACAAAAATTCGTTCAACATGGCCCGATAACGATCGCCATTGTCTGTAACGGCCACTCCTTCCTCATTTTCGAAGAAAAATGACCCAATTATGCCTCTGGACCAAAATCCGCACCAAACAGTGACTCGTTTTGGGTGCATCAGCTTTTCAATGTACATATGTTTTCTGTGCCCCAAATGCGACAATTTTGCTTGTTTTTGTTGACGCTTTAAAGGACAATATTCGTGAAGCCATTGGTGAAATACAGCTGCACACAATCGATAATGTGCTTAAAAATTGGACCGATCGTGTAGGCTACTGCATGGCCAGCCGAGGCAGCCATTTGAATGAAATTTGAGAAAATATTCAGTAGTTTTTTTTTTTATAGAATTTCCAAAAAAAGTTATTATTTCGGACCCGTTATAAACTATAATAATAAATAATAAATATGCATATACAGTAGTAACTCGATTCTTGCACATACTTGATACTTGCACACCTCGATTCTTGCAACATAGAAATATTTTTCTTTACGAACTCAGTACTTGCGACATCCGAAAATTTTTAACTCGATACTTGCAACATTTTTGTATTACTCTTACGTGCTGCTTTGTTTACGTTTTCTTAGGCTGAATACATTTCTGGAAATCCCCGTCGTTTTAGGCTGCTGATGAAATGTTGAAATTTGAATCAGTTTTAAGCTGACTATTGAGAGGTGCGGTGTCATAAACAGATTTTGTATGGGAAATTAATACTCGGTGCTTGTGACAACCTCGAAACTTGCACCGAGCCGGGTTTTCATTACGTGCAAGAATCGAGTTTCTACTGTATATGTAAAATAATAATAATAATAATGTATTGTGAAATAAAACCAATAACATGAAAATAAAGAAAGGCGACAAAAAAAGTAATTTAAATAAATAAAAAAACTAAAAAAAAAAAAAAATTTGTAATTATATTAAATAAAACATAAATAATTAAAAATAGAAAAAAAAAGACTGGATGGATAAAGAACAGCAACGATGGAGACAGAATTAAATCAAACATTGGCAGGAAAAAAACAGGAACATTAATGACGGATGGAAGTACAGGAACCATTGAGAATTTGAAGAGAAAATCAAAATGAATGAAGACCGGAACAGATAAATCAAGTGCTGGACAGGAGCGTGAACTTAGATGACAGGATGAGAAGACTGGAACCGATTGAGGAGGTGAATAAGGTGAAAGAGCAGGAACAATGAAGACAGGAACAGATTAAACATGTGATGGAATGAGCAGGAACTGGGAAGGCAAATAAACAGGAGCATGAGATAGGGATGAGTAGGAACTATGATAACAGGAACCAATGATAAATTGAAGGACAGATAAATCAAGTGCTGGGCAGGAGCAAGAACTTTGATGACAGGATGAGAAGATTGGAACCGATTGAGGAGATGAAGAAGGCGAACGAACAGGAACGATGGAGACAGGAACAGATTAAACATGTAACGGGATGAACAGGAAATGAACATTGAAGAAGACGAATAAACAGGAGCGATAAAGACAGGAACTGATGACTGTTGATATACGTGTGCAAGGTATAAGCACGAACTTGGATGCAATAAGCATGAGCAGGAACGATATGAAAATTTGAATCCACAAGTAGGATTCAAAGGTACGATCTGGCAACCTCAGTTCAATGAACATTATTATACATTAATTTACGTCTTATTAATTCAATAATTCAATAGAGTCAGAAATAGAAAATAAATGGTATAATTCATTAAAAGTTTTACAAATGCTAAAAATTAAAACACAATTGGCAAATATGAATAGAGTTGTAAAATTTTGAGTTTTAAACACGAATAAGTATATGAAATGGTCCTTAAACAAATGTATTGGAAGTGCTATATGTGTAATTTAAGTTAAACCAAAAGAAAAAACGGTTCCACCGGTTTTTGACAAAATTTAAAACCGAAAACCGATTTCGTGAAAAACGGATTTTTCGAACAATCCGGGTTTTAGAAACCGAAAACGGGTTTAAAATAAAAAAATGGGCGGCGAGCTGTATTTCTGTATTGCAAATATATGGACTGGGGGTATGCCCAACCAAGGGGTACCGATGAGACAGCTGATCAAGTTAGTACTTGGAGAACAAATAGAGAATGTGCTATCAAAGGGTTGCGTGGTGTGATTTTCAAACTTCTGTTGCCGAGTGTCAAGCCAAAAGTACAAAACACATCAACTGGGAGCCAATTTTGCCAACTAAATCTATTAAAAAAAGGGATATTCAGTGAAAAAAATCAAAATGTAATGAAGTGTTAGAGTAAAGTTATTTGTGTAAATTCCAGTTAACACGGAAATTGTTACAATTAAAGATTGCTCTCATTCTCAACGTGTTTCCCTCGTAGGTCTCGGAACTCGTTAGTGCCAAAAGCAACTAGTGCACACTCTTATATAACGGGTTTTTCAATAAGAGCGCTACAAAAGTTTTTTTAAATAAAATAAAACCGGTTTTAGATACCAATGAAATTCTTTATTCCTGTGAAAGTACGTTCGATGCCATTATGTATGGAACTCGATTTCTTTTGCATGGCCACCACGGGCACGCTTGCAGAAGTCCAGACGCTAAACCCAATTTTCGACGGTTTTCAAGCATAAATCGGCCGATACTGCTGCAATTTCACGTTCGATATTCGTACGAAGTTCATCAATCGTCGCTGGCTTGTTGGCATAGACCATAGACTTGACGTAGCCCCACAGGAAATTATCTAACGGCGTCAAATCGCACGACCGAGGCGGCCAATCGACTGGGCCATTTCGTGAGATAACACGTTCACCAAACTTGGTTTCCAATAAATTGATTGTGGCATTCGCTGTGTGGCTTTTGGCGCCGTCCTGTTGGAACCACATGTCCTCCAAGTCCATATTATCCAATTGGGGCCAAAAATATTCGGTTATCATTGAACGGTAGCGATTCGTATTCACAGTAATGTTCTGGTCT
Source organism: Phaonia tiefii (assembly GCA_963931995.1). Taxonomy (NCBI): domain Eukaryota; kingdom Metazoa; phylum Arthropoda; class Insecta; order Diptera; family Muscidae; genus Phaonia; species Phaonia tiefii. The sequence continues at coordinate 260,248,983 of OZ008370.1, forward strand.
TAATCATCACGGAAGAAGTACGGCCCAATGACGCCGACGGCCCATAAACTGCACCAAACCGTAAATTTTTCGGGATGCAATGATGACTCATGGATTACGTGTGGATTGCTGTCTGACCAATAACGCATATTTTGCATGTCTGACTAATAACGCATATTATTGGTAGGACGATTATGACGACCATAAATTGGATGTAGCGCTCTTAAAGTTGAGGCCACTGACTCCAAATTTCGGTAGTAAATTTTAATAATTTCGACTCGTTGTTGGCTCGTATATCTTTCCATGATGAAATGGCAAACCTTACTGAAGAGAAATGTCAAAAGAGCGGGGGAAAATATGGCGTCGTTTACTGTCCCTATCGATTTACTTTAGTAGCGTCTCTGTTGAAAAACCCTTTATTACTCGGTGTGCCCAACACCGGTTAGTATATTTAGCGCCTTATTCATAAAAAGTTATGAGACATTTCAGAGACTTTTTTTGTATGACAAATCGTCACTCAAACCTCTAATAACTTTTTATGAATAAGGCCGTTAGTATTTACATGCATTTTTGTATTATAGTATTTTTGTGTTGTACAGCTTCTGCTTGGATTTCTCCCCTGAGAAAAAAAACCTTATGTAATATTATTTAAAATACAATGAACAAAATTTACTGTTGGTGGTTTAAAATGTGAACAGTTAATGTTAAGCTTTAAATCAAACCGTAAGACTTATTTAAATCAAATTCACAAAATATGAATAGGTTTTAATTGCCCACTTAATTGTAATGCGGCTAAGCACTTTTGTTGAAGCTACTTTGTTTTTACCCAGGCTTCGGCATAACAGACAACCTCTGTCCGATTGTGACTGCTGTTGCACCAATAGTGGGTGGTTCATCACTTTCAGCTGACTCCTTAACTATGATCTTCTGCGGTTGTCTCCTTGTGTTTGGCATGATTTTCAATTTAATATTATTGTTGCTATTCACCAGATAGGGATATTGTCTAAGAACTTATACGATAACTCTTACCATGGTTCATCTTGGAGTTGGAACTGTCTTTCACCACAATGGTGAGGGGTTTATAAGGGCCATCATGCTTTACTATTATGGTGGTGGTACCAGATGGATCTTTCGCCTGCTGTTGTGTTGTAGATGTCTGAACGGCAGCTGTAGTGCTTAAGGTGTCGTCGTCCATAAAGCCAGCGTCATAGTCTCCATTATTCCTATTTGCTGGTGGAAAAATAAACTTTGTTGCGGCGGGCCTGTTGTTGTTATTGTATCCCTTTCCACGTTGTTCAAAAGGGTATATAGTGATGTGGTGTTGCTGTTGAGTTGACATCTTTAAGAGATTATAACCACCACCGACATTCTCATTTTGTTTAGGATCCTCTTTGATACGCGTACCTGTTCTGCTGGTTCACGGGTATTAGGCTTGTCACTGCCATACTGGACGAGGTAACGCCCTTGTATGTATTTTGATGTTCGCTACGCTGTTGCTGTTGAGGTTGTTGCAGAATATTTTCAGCTGCCACAATATGACTTTGTTGCTGTATTAAGGAACGTCCTAATGTACAGGCAGCGGCGCCGACAGTGAGTCAAGGGACTGATTTTCGGCGTAAATTTGGACTTGTAGGCGGTAGGAAAACGGAATGGATGATGAACTTGGCACGGAGTTCGAAACTAGTCATGCCAGTGAGTGTGCTTAACTGAACTGTCTATTATTTCCAGCAAAAATCAACCATTTTTCAATTAGAAAAATGTTCATTATTTGTAAGTTTGTAGTATGAATTTCTCATAAATTAACTAAAATCTAACAAAATCGGTCATAAAATTCAAATTCAAATAGCAGAAGTGGGAAAAGGTTTGACTCTCTCGACATAAATCTCCTCGATTACATTACTTACCATTATAAATTCCTGTGAATGCATTTCCATTATGCGACTATGGGTTGAAAAATTTTGTCATTTATCTCTAAACGGAAAACATATCTTTGATTTACCTTGTAATTATTTCATTAATAATTCATCTTCGCACTCCATTTTATTTTTAACACGTGTAGTGTTACTTTTGTTTACTGAAATAATAGAAATGCCAAAATTCCGGTTCCAAACAATTAAGCCCGGTATAGGTATAGTTTTTATGAAATTTTCGTTGCCATAAGAAGTACGTGTATAATTTGTTTTCATACAAAATAATTGTGGCGTAACTAACAACTCTGTATTTGATTTTGCCTACGAAATTTTCGCAAAGAGCTGAGTACCAACCAAATGAAAAGTGAGCGAAATTTTAAGTTCTTCTTAAAAATACGTTCCATGAATGAATTAGGGAGACCTTCTCACAACCAGTGAACGGTGAGTTTTCTAGTTTTATAACCATTGATTGGGACCTACAGTTTTTACACCGATTCCGAACGGTATTTTCAAAAGCTTTTTCATGAATTCCGAATACTCGATAGTGTCGCCGTTAAGGTTCGACTTAAACTTGCAGATATCGTAAGTAATAGAGATACCACTCGGCGAAAGTTTATTCCACAAATGGACTGTTCCACTGTGGCCGTCGGTGGTGCAATGGCTAGTGTGCGTGGCTCTTATGCATGAGAACGTGGGTTCGATCCCTGCTCAGACCACCTTACCTTTCTTTCGACGACGGTCACCTCGCTCAGTAATGGCGATACTATCGAGTACTTAAGCGGCTATTAGAGGATCAAGCGCGGCTTGTCATCAAGCCATTAAGCTCGTCTAATAGGCAAAAATGCGTGCTTGACAGCATGGCTTGATGAATATCAAAATTTTTTGATATTTTGGCTTGCCATCAAGCCTCGTGTAATAGCTCTGGTGTCAAGCCCAACACGAAATTTCATCTGAAGTTAACATTCGAAGTGTAAAGATGGCGTGGTTAGAACGCGGATTTTTGCAAGAAATCATCCAATTGTATGAAAGTTTCCCAGAACTGTGGAACATAAAAAGTGACATATATCATAATAAGATAAAAAAAAGCAAAAAGCTTACGAACAGCTTTTAGATAAACTAAAGACAATTGAACCAGAAGCGACAGTGGATGTATTAAAACGAAAAATAAATACATTGCGCACCTACTATCACTGTTCAGTTTATTTTTACACTGAGTGGGCTTGCTCGTTTAATAGCAAACCATTTTTTCTCATCAAGCAGCGCTATCAAGCTGCGCTTGATCATCTAATAGCCGCTTTATAGCCATGATAATGCTTCTCAAAATACCCTTCTGAACCGGTGTAAAACTGTAGGTCAAAATCAGTGAGTGTAAAACTAGAAACTGACTGTGAGAAGATCTCCCCAAGCTCTTCATGGATGTTATGGGACACCATTTTTTTATATCACCCAAAGAAATCGATGACCATTAGAAGTTTAAAAACAACTCTATCTTCTTTGTATGATGCGACAATGTAATTTTGTAAATGCTACAATTGTGCCGCAAAAACTAACTCTGATTTTAACATTTCAATAGTGTTTTCCCCATAGACTAGATAGATACTTTACATAGATACTTTTATTCTCTCAATAAATCGTTTTTATGACATTTGGCCTGGTGTGATATTTACGTTTGATGTTGAAAAGAATTGCTTTACTAATACCAGATAGAGGCAATGGTTCAAAACAACGAACAAAATAACAACACCGGCATTTCGTTTTGTGTGTTAAAATTATTGTGTTAAATACAACACAAATGTATTCTAACAATAACAGTCAATAAAAAACTGTAAAACACATTTAAATTTCAAAGGTTTTCTCAAAACGACATGAAAAATTAAAGCAAGAAGTTATTGTAATTCCACCTGGTGTATGTCACTTTTCGTCAAACATCTCTCTATCACACCGACCGCATCACGAAGAGTGTGAAAGGAAACGTCAGATGAGCCAAATATTCTCTCTAGTCTGAGATTACTCTATGGATAAAAGTATCTATGAATGCATTAGTCTATGGTTTTCCCCTTCAAACATATATTTCTTTCGAAATTCCAGTATACACAGAAAATTGGGGTTTTTGGATTTCATAAACTTTATTCGCACGATTACAGACTCTTTTTTCTTAGAAGCCTAGTGCATCTAAATTACACAGCGTTTCCATGATTTGGATATTCAAAATAATTTTCAAAAACACATATCGTCGCTGCGCCAACGAAAACAGCTATGTGTCTTTTATTAAACTTTCAGGAAAGCAAAAAAGACTTAAATTTTCTTCGAACATTTGTTCTACAACTCTGTCTTTGTCAGTACCATAAACTTCGAAGCCGATGCAAATATCAGGGAAGGGCTGCGTGAGCGTATGTATAAATACGAATGGTTTTCAATTGTGCATTAAAAATTTTTTCTAAAAAAACACATAACCCTTTTCGTTGACGCAGCGACGATATGTGTTATTACGTTTATTTATATTAAGCCTGTTGTTTTATTCCCTCCTAAACTAATTCTTCGACCACTTCGGCCGCTTAAAATCGCTTAGCTTCCCATATAAAGTCGTCGAAGACTTAGTTTAGCAGGAATTAAAAAAACCAGCTTATTAACTGTTTTTCAATTGTTAACAATGGTTTTGAAGTTCGTTAACATTAACATTAACTTAATAAGTGTGTGGCCAGTGTGTTGTAAATAACACACATGTTAAATAGTTCCTAACATTTCGATATGGATACGGCTGTTAGTTTTTATATTGTACTGTAACTTAACATTCAATTCCCGAACCAAGTATTTTTCCGATTGGAACTAAATTATACACATGGGATACCCTCAATTATTATATTAACACAGCTGTTCTTATGACGAACACTTCGGTAAGTAATTGTAAAGCATATCATTCATTACAGTCTTGCATGCATGTCACAGGACTAAATTCAACACAATTCACCATACTCAACGCAAAACAGTGTTAAGTGTTTGCCAGCAGCCACACACTTGCACATGGATGCTGAGATTGCAAAAGCCAAAACAAGGACCTCTTACATGAGTGCAGGTGACAGTGAGAGAGAGAGAGAGTGAGCCAACGCAAACAGAGATACTCATAGCAGTGATGATATTTCCGAATTTTCGAAAGTACTTTTTTTACTCAACGCAAAGTACTTTTCCCGGCTCGAGAGTACTTTTTTTCTAACAAATCATAAATGTAAAGAAAAAACAATTGATGCTGGTCTTCAAGTGTAAGTATATTTAATTGAAAAGTATCCATGATAGTTCTACTAAGTATCAAACATAAAAAAATAACATAAAAATAACGGGGGGTTTTGTTCACTACCCATTAAAAAAAATTAACTATAAATGTAAATTAACACAATTCATTATTCATTTATAAATGAGATCAAGATAAAAAATTAATTAAAAATAACAAAAAAAACAATTTATATTAAAAGTTCCTCTTCAGGTGGGGTGACATTGGACAAACTTTGGTTTGATAATTTTTTATCAATTTTGAACGTATGACAACAGTTATTACCCGATTTAATCAAATCTCTTGTCTGCAAAAGTGCAGAACAAGTACCGACAGCTAACCGATTGCGGCATTTCGTTTTAATTAAGTTTTGGATCGAAAAGATTCGTTCGACGTTGGCAGACGAATGTGGAATTGATAGGACCCCTTTGGCAATTCTAAAAATATTGCTGAACATAAATTCCTTTAATTCATTTTTTATTTGCCCCACATTCAACCAAAATTCGGAAATTGAACATTTGGCATATATCTTTAGTTCGTTATGTTCCGCCAATGCTCGATATTCAGAATTTATTGTTTCTGCCAACTCGAACTCTTTTTCCGGAAATATTTTTAAAATCAATGGAATTATATTGTTCGTTTCCCCTGATAAAACATGTTCTGGAGAAAATTTAGTTAAAAGATTCAAAATTTCGTTACCAAAATCAATCCTTCTAAGAAGAGCTGCACAAAATGTAATGTAAAACTTTTTTGCATTTGATTTAAATTCAAGAATTTCATTTTGAGTTATACTGCCACTTTCGTAATATGATTCGCATTTAAAGCCACAATAAACATTTTCGGTTGGGATGTGATTTCCTTTAAAATCGATATCAATATCATTTACACATTTAGCAGAATCTAAAATATATTTTTTCAGAAAATTACGCGCAACGTGATTGAATAAATATGTTAATCTCGGCAAAAAAATATGCATTCGTGGCTCTTCAGATTGCATCTCTAAATTAATTCCATTAACTATGTTCAGAATATACGACAAGAATAAAAAATACATTTTGATTGTACTATTTTTTAAACTTGAGGCAATGAAACTTATGGACTCATTACCGTAGCTCTCCTCAAAATCACTCAATCCAAAATAGAACGTCAGCGCGGTCCATTGTTCTATTATTCTATCGATGGCTGCCTGGAATTAAATATAAAATAAGTGTTACTATATATACAATATTCAGGAATAAGATAAATGCTAACCTGACGTGAAAGCCAACGAGTAGGTGCATATTTCAATATTGTGTGCAGCTCTGCACCAAAACTTATTTGAAATTTGAAAATTTGGTATTTTTCCCTGCGAATTCTATCAATTCTCTTTCGAAGTTGCTGCGTAAATCTTAGATCGTTTACACGATGCCATTTCATGATATCAGTGCGTGGCATTTTTTCTAACATTTCCTTTTTGTGCATGTTCTTGTATGTGTTATTAATTTTTATAAGGTATGAAATGTTGTTTTCAATTGGTGAATTCAATCGGAGAGTACTTTTTTAAGGTCGAAAGTACTTGGGGACTTTTTAAAATCGAAAGGAGGTAAAAAAGTACAATTGTACTACAAATATCATCACTGACTCATAGTATATATTATAGAGAGAGAACAAGACTGTGAGCTGTATTAAGCTCTCCGTTAGTGTAGCAGCATAAAAGAACTACACTACTAACTACAGGAGGACTACAGAGGACTTCGAGTTTATGCTCATTTCTATGTGGTTGCTTTTTGTGTGTATTCCGTACGCATAATCGAATCCTGTATTTTATCCTGTGTATTGAGGGTGTGACCGGGTTAAATAGAAAAATTTTCATACTTTGTTCGCTGCTCAAAATGTAAAGTTCTGTTTTACGGTCGTCCTCGTCGAGTGATAGTAAATTGAAACCGCAGACAAGAAATTATATATGTGTTTTTGTGTGTGTGTGCGTGTGTGTGAGCTCGATTATGGAAAAAATTCAAATAAGAACAAATTCATATTACAATTATTAATAAAATCTGTATGAAATCGAATTTAAAATTTTGTTTCCAACAATATATTCCAATAAAAGTGCGTGCGAGAAGAAAAAAACGCCTAGAAAAGTGCAAAATATAGCAGCTAACGGTGAACCCAACAGAAAAATGCAAATTCTAATTCGATTTTTAATTGAAAATCCTTCTATATACATACATAAATAATGTAAGCAGTTCAAAACCCCCAAGAAAAACTACTAAGGACTATCATGATTTAACTGGGCACCAACAACGGATATATTTGAATTGAATTGAATTGAATAACAACCATTCACATTTTTAAATTCACATTCATTCACTCATGAAATTACAGGACCTCATCAACGTCAAAATGGATCAAATAGCAAATTGAGCTTGAAGACAACAAAAAAAGGATACAACCCAATCTATGTTTGTGTGTGCGTTTTTTTTTGTAATTATGACATATACACATACATACGTATGTATGTACATGTAAATGTGTATGTAGTTTAATATAATTTAAGTCATTCAGTCAGTCACTCCCTGTCTGAAGAAGAATCATCACTTTGTTATTTTAATATAATTCAATTCCTACTTTTCTTTTTCGTTTCCCCTTTTGTACTTTTGTGTCTTTTCATATCCTTCCTACCACATCCACTCCCCCTAACTCCCTCTCATTCCAAGCTCTATCATACCGCCTTCTCGTTCTCTTTGCGTGGCAAATTTCGTTGATTCGTCTTTGCTCGTTTGTGTTCTCATTAGGTTTGAGGTACAAAAAATGGGTATTAATCACACCACCACCACCATCACCACCGCCACCCATGCAAGCATTGTGTCCTTGCAGTTCTTAAGTTGCAATAGTTTATACATCTGAATATTTTGTGCGTGATTTTTTGTTGTTGCTGATACTTTTATAAGTAACGACTGCAGAGATGCCAGGTCAACACATATTAAGTGGTATCTCATCCCCAATTGCGCAAGAGAAAATCCCGAAATCAAAATACGTAAAGTCCCAAAAAATACATACTACGTATCGCAATGTGGTATGGTGGTGGTGTTTGTGGCGGTGTTGCACGTTCGAGGAAGTGGTGATAGTGTTTCCCACACTCAACAGGGAGAGTAGAGTCGCGCTATATTTCCGCAGTCCTATAAGAAATGAATACACCAACTGCGAATAGTTTAAGGTGTTTTAAATAAAAAAAAAAAAAAAGTGGGCATTATTGACTCATGTCGTTTTCTCTAAAATACCCATATATAAGTAATGAGAGCATGTCATGTGTAAATTCATAATGTTGTATGTGGCTGCTAGATCGCCGAACCATATCAAGCCATGAGATGATTTCATGCAAGTTGCATAACCCTTGAGTCTGGTTTAAATCCCTGTATTCAGTTCTTGGGTAATTTTCGTCAGAAATTTTGTTATTTATCTCTAAACGGAAATTTTATTTGAAAAGTGTTGCCACCTACTATCCTGATTTACCTTTCAAATATTTCATTAATAATTCCTCTTCGCCGTCCATGTCATTTGTAATGCATGAGGTGTTCCTTTTGATTGTTAAAATAATCGAAATATCAAAATTCCGGTCCCAATCAATTACCAAACAATTGTTTTCGTTCGAAATAACTTTGGCATAACAACCCTGTTATTCAGTTTGGTTACGAAATTTAGACAGAGAACTAAGTACAATGTAAATGAAAAGTGAACGAAATTTTTTCTGTTCTCGAAATGTTGTCTAGTTTTTTATAAACGTATTTCTTATGGGAACGAAAATTTCATTAAATCTGAATATACTTCTTAATTTAAGACTGTGTTGTCAAACTCAAAGGCCCGGTTTAATACTTGCGGAACTTTCGTAGGAGATGTTAACATTTATCTCTAATCGGAAACTTTTTGTTGCAGAGAGTTGCCATATATCTCTGATTTACTTTCCAAACATTTCATGAATAATTCCCGTTCGTACTCCGTTTTCGTGTTTTCGCATGTTGTGCGAATTTTGTTTGATAAAATAAACAAAATATCAAAATTCCGGTACCAAACAATTGTTAATTGTGAAATAACTATGTCATAACAACCCTGTAATTGATTTTGGTTACGAAATTTTCGCAAATGAAAAGTGAACCAAATTTTCGGTTCACGGTACTCCATACGGCGTTTAAATGCACTCGATCTTGTAGATCGACTCGATAATCGACGGATCACACTATTATCATGCGAGTTCACAACTACATTTTTTTGTACCCAAGATCGAGAAAATTTACCTCGATAATGTTATTATCATGTCGCCAATCATTTCAACCGCAGAGTTGTATACGCCCTTTGAGTATGAGACTGTGTGAACATGAAACGGAAATGGGAATTTAAAGGAAAAGTATTTCACCTAACATGTACATTAGTGACAATACGTACAAAATGATTGGTACAAGAGGTATTCTTATAAGATCAGCTGATTTTACTTTTTTCCTTTATTTTCTAAATACTTACAAAACCAAGATAACATATTTCGCTAACCAGTTCGATCTTTTGCTTTATTTCTCCAGTTGGCAATACCAAGTGTACGCAGGGATTCGTGAATCTGATCCCTCCAGCGGAGTCTTGGTCTTCCTATTTTCCGTCTTCCTTCGGTTTTTGTTTACGGCAGCTCCTAGTTATATAAATATGTCCATCACATCGAAATTATAACGGATATCAACGTTCACGCTTTGGTGTAGTCGCGTGGAGGCCCTGTTAGTTGAAACCATTAACTTTTTCTTGTCCTCATTTACCGTCAGACCCACTTTTGATGACTCCTTCTCAATTCTCGAAAAAACCGCAGTAACTTATCTAATTGTGCGCCCAATCATATCTAAATCGTCAGCATACTCGAGCAGCATGTGACTCTTGCTGCTGATGGTATTATTCATATTGACTGCAGCTTTTCTCCTAATGACCTCCATTAAGATGTTGAAGAGATCGCACGCTGAGTTTCGAAAAGTTCGGTAAGATCCTTACAAACTTTAACTGCGGATTTTGTGTTCATTAAGGTCATCCTGCAAAGGCATATACATTTTGTAGGAATACCAAGCTCAGACATTGCTTTGTAGAGTTTCTCCCGTATCGGGATATCGAAGCCGCCTTATAATCGACAAGTAGAAGGTAGGTGTTAATTTATTTTTCGTGGGTCTTCTCAAGGATTTGGCGTAGCGTGAAAATATGGTCAGTTGTCGATCAATCAGTCGCCCAATCAGGTCAGCGATAATTGGTTTTAGTCTTTCGCACATTATACTTGATATGACCTTATATGCTATGGATAAAAGGCTTATTGTGCGGTAGTTGGCACAGGGACTCGGGTCACCTTTTTTAATATGGGGCATAGTAAACTTAGACTCCAATCTTAGACTAAAGAGCTGATGTATGCACCTTATCATCCCATCGCCATCAGCCTTCAACAGATCCGCCGGTAATTCATCGATTCCTGCGGCTTTGTTGTTCTTCTGTGTCAAAAGTTGCGAGAGCTTCCTTGAGTAGGCTGTGGCTACCTTTGGTAATGGCAGCTTTCCGATGTCCAGCTTCGTCTGCGTCTGGTTTCGTACGATTTTTGCTCTACTCAATCTTGTGCGAACCTTTACCAAGTAGCCTTGTGGTTGTCTTTGTGCTGGAATCTTGTACAAGGTGGCGCAAAAGTAAACTTCCGATGTTTTTTGGCTGTAATTTAAAAAAAAATGAAAAACTTAGATTCTTCTTGTGGATTATTTTTATTTGGTCTTTTAATTTTTTTTACATCAAGTCGAGAATATGATGTCATGTAAATGGCCGCCGCCACAGTTGATTGTCATTTGAGCCCTTTTTATGGCATTTTCCATCACTTTGGCCAAAACTTCCGGCGATAGGTCCTCACATTCTTGACGGATATTGTCTTTAAGAGCTGCAAGAGTCTGAGGCTTGTTGACATAAACCCGCGACTTCAAAAAGCCCCACAAAAAGAAGTCTGGAGCGGTCAAATCAGGCGATCTTGCTGGCCAGTGCAAATCGCCAAAACGGGAGATTAGGCGCCCGGGAAATGCATCCTTCAGCATATCGGTTGTGGCACGTGCAGTGTGTGCCGTTGCACCGTCCTGTTGGAACCACATGTTTTCCAATCCCAATTCATCAAGTTGCGGCAAAAAGAACTCGCTGATCATTGCTCTGTAGCGCTCACGGTGCTTCCATGACATCGACGGCGCTTCCATGACATCCTCGGCTACAGCAGCAATATTCTCTGCAGAACGGCTACTCCGGGGTCTGCCACGCCTGACAGCATCTCGTGTTGTGCCAGTCTCTTCGAGGCGAGCGGCTAAACGTCGCAGTGTTTCACCAGTAGGCGTTGGACGGCCAGGAAATCTGCGACGAAATTCACGTTGTGCCAAAGTCACCGACCGATTATTGGTCAAATAAATAGTCAGCAATATTCCGCGTTCTGGAGCAGTGTAGCGTAACATTGTTTATTAACGTGTATTTCGCATGTGGTTACTACACAAATGTCAAAACAGAACTGACATTAGGGGCCAATCGCAAAATTTATAGCATTTTCTGATAGGAGGATTACTTTTGCGCCACCTTGTACTACTGAACTGTCAGCAAATTTGTCAAAAAGGGCCAATAGTTGGATGAAACATATTGTCCCTGCCTACTTTTGCATTAAAATCTGCTAGTACAATCTTAATATCATGGCCAGGACAGCGGTCATACGTTTCCTCTAGGAGCTCATATAATATGTCTTTTGCATCATGATCATTCTCTTCTGTTGGGGCATGCACACAAATTAGGGAAATATAAACATATTTTGCTTTTCTGCAGATTGTGGCTATACGTTCACTCACAAAGATTGTACCTAGAGACTAGATGTCACAGTCTTTTGCCAACTACAAATTCGCAACCAAATTCATGTTTGTTTCTCATGGCAACAGTAGTATTTGTCGCAGTTTCTTTTTCGTGTGCAGCCATGTTCTGTCCATTGCATTTCCTGGATAGCGGTAATGTCAGGCTTATAACTTTCGAGGACATCTGCCAATTGAATACTTGCACCGTGTTTTGATTTTTGCCCGATTAGTCGACCGATTGCACCTTACACTGGGAGATGAGTTGGCCCGACTTGTAAGTCGGGCCGACAACTAGTCTAAGGGGCCCTTAAGGCAATGTTAGACTATCAGTGAAATGAAACGATTCACGGAGAGAGAAATGGAATGGAACTCTCTTCCATTTGTAAGAAATCGTCCGATCATTCTGCTGTCGATTTACACTATCAGTTGTGGAGAATGCAAATACGTTGTTGTGCAAACTGACAAACAAAATAAGTTATAAAATAAGAATAGAATAGTGAAAAAAAAAATTGTGGGCAACGATTGAGCATTTAGAAAAATAAGACGAAATACAAGGTTTTATTACCGTTACCTTATTCTCGTTAGTTTTGAGGAAAATAAAAAAATGAGTGGAAGAAGAATCATTTTCATTAAGTTCACATTAATCCATTCGGTCTCACCAAATGAAACTTTTGACACATAAAACGATTTCTCTCATTGTCTAACACGACCGTTAGCATTTTTTTAATTACATATCTTGAGCAAATATTGATTATGTTTAAGTGCGATAATTACCACCAGAATTAGTGTCCAAATACATATATCAGGAGAAATTCCTTAGCATTCTTGGTAGAACATCCAATTTGGCTAGAATTATGGATTGGGTTCTAATTATGGTCGGTGATGCAATTGTCAGAGTGCGCGGCTGCTGTGCAGATGAATGCGGATTCAAAGACCGCCTTGCATTTATTTCAGAGACACTATCGATCAATTAGCCATGAAAAAGTTTCTCAAAAACCATTTGGAATCGGTCTAAATGTGTAGGTCCCAATCAGTAAGTCTTAAAGATAGATATTGCACAGCTCACTGGCTGTGAGAAGCTCTCTCATGGCCCTCCTTGATATGTGGTTCCAAGTCAACATTTAATTCGTTAAGACTTCGTGTCTAGATAACCGTTAAAGATATAGAAAACAATATCGATAACTTTTTATCTGACTGATGAATTTGAAAAACATATTACAAAAAAATTTTGTGAACATGATAGTGATGTTAACAACTTCAATTACATTCTTATTTGGTATCAAGAAGGGCGGTAAACCAACGATAACCGATAGCTGATGTTCGTGCCAAGCTGTACATCGTCCTGCATTTTTGTCAGCATAATTTTGTGAAAACTTTATGGCTACTTCAAACCAATTATATCAAAAATTACAAATGATATCGAAAATGGGCATACATCATTGTTTTGAATATTACTTCAATTATCTAACGGCAAGTGAAGTATTTATAAGTATTTCCATGCATATAAACTATAAATATGCACCGACTTTGAAGGCGGGTATGAACTTTGACGTCTTTGAGGCAGGCAAACGTTTATCTATCGTTGCGAAATTATATATATGTATACGATGCTGATAAAGTCAAAAATAAATACCCGGGTGATACCGATGTCGCACAAAGCATATAGTAAAATTTTTTAACAAAAATTAAAAAAAAATCCATATAAGAAACACCCTAACGTAACTACGAGTAAATAAAAAAAATCATTCCGATTGCATCCTGTAATGGTTGTGTGCGCTGTTCTTGTGCATGACAAAATATACCGTTCAGAACCGGTGTAAAAACTGTAGGTCCCAATCAGTGACTGCAAAACACGAAAGGCCACAGCTCACTGGTTGTGAGAAGCTCTCACAATCCCTTCATGGGATGTCATGGGAAACCATTTATTTTTTATTTTATTAATTTTTTGGACATAGTAGCCTCCGTATCGGGTAGCTCCGTTAAATAATTTAAATGAGAAAATTAGGTAACATTTTTGTTTCCACTATAGTTCAGTTAGCAACTTCAAGTTTATGCTTATGTTGAATATTTTTTAAACGGAATAATACATTTTGACACATCGGTGTTAACATGTATTTATATTTTAAGGAAGGTAAAATATAAAACCAAGAATGCAAAGCAGGAGAAAACATGGTAGCCACGAAAGTGTATGTCCCGCAAAATGGGTGCAATACACATTGCCCTGAAAAATGGGTAGGGTACGTCTAGCCATTACCTACGGCGAATGGGTAGAAGTAATACATGAGTAATGAGTTTCACCTATTACTCATGGGGAATGAATAGCTGCCTCCACATATTATTCACGACGATGGATATGTGTCACGTCATCATTTAACAGAAGAAACATGTACAAATTAAAATATATTTTGATAGTTTAAATGCATAATTAATTTCAAACTTGAAAAAATCAATTTTGATGATTTTTCTATACAAATAAATATAATCAAACAAAAGAAACACTTTTTTTCATTAATCGAAACTTGCGAAGTTTAAAATTTTTAAACTGTTTGATTAAATGAAATCAAATTTAGAGTTTAGGATTTATTTATCCAACACCAAGCTATCGAAAACATAGCCATATTGGCAGTTTTTAGTGGTTAGTTAACTACCGGATTATTAAATCCCAATTGGAAGTTAATTAGAGGATAAAACTGCAGTTACACCTACTAAGATTATGACTTTCTCGGGTTTATAAATGTCAAACTCCATAAGAAAAAAACGCCGATAATCCCGAAAATGCGATAAACTTGGTAATTGTAAATGCCGCTTAATAACTATGTATTATTTATTCAGTAGCGAGTCAACTTGTGGCGTCATATTGATTACAAGTCTGGCAACACTTGTATTCTTATTGGAAAAACATCTAATTTGGGCTAAATACCAAAAAAACAAAGAACAGCCAAAATTTAATTACATATCGTTACCTTAACTTGCTAAACCTAACATTTTAAAAATGTTAATTGATTTTAAATTAATTGATTATTCAGGCATTCTGATAAATCGACACCCTGATTAATCGAATAATTGCTTAATAATATATTTACGATTAATCGATTTGTCTACAGTTTGATTAACCAGTACTTACTCACTTATCCGGTCTCGAACAACCCCGGGGGGTCTGGGACCTTATAAGATAACATATTTCGCCAACCAGTTCGATCTTTTGCCTTATCTCTCCAGTTGGTAATACCAAGTATACGGAGGGATTCGTCAACCTGATCCCTCCAGCGGATTCTTGGTCTTTATATTTTTCGTCTTCCTTCCAATTCGGTTTCGAAAACCTTTCGTGCTTGTTCGTCTTCATCCATTCTACTGACATGGTCTAGCCAGCGCAATCGCATCATTTTGATCCGCTTAAGTATGTCAATGTCGGGATATAGCTCAAGGGTCATACATTTTTCAGAGTATTTTTCTCTCGAAGACTCCTAGAGGTGTTTCATCTGTTTGCGATAAGACCCAGGATTCTGCGCCATAAAGCAAGACAGGTTGTATGAGAGTTTGGTACAGCTGGACTTTTGTTACTCGAGAGAGGGCTTTATCTGTAAAGTGCTTGCTTAGCCCTAAATAACATCTATTCGCAATCACAATTCTCCGCTTGATCTCAAGGCTGACGTTGTTGTTTTTGTTTACGGCAGCTCCTAGTTATATAAATTTGTCCATCACATCGAAATTATAACGGTTATCAACGTTCACTTCTAATCGCGTGGATGCCCTGCTCAATTAACTTTGTCTTATCCCCATTTACTTTCAGACCCACTTTTGCTGACCCCATCTCAATTCTCGAAAATACCGCAGTAACTTCTCTCATTGTGCTCCCAATGATATCTATATCATCAGAATACGCGAGCAGCATGTGACTTTTGCTGCTCATGGTTTTATTCATGTTGATTGGAGTTTTCTCATAATGATCTCCATTACGATGTTAAAGAGATAGCACGATAAGGCCTTGCCTGAGGCCTCGCTTAGTTTAAAAAGGTTAGGTAAGATTCTTATCAACTTTCACTGCGGATTTGGTGTTCGTCAAGGTGGCTTTCTTGAATTTCTAGAGTTGCTAATGAGTTGATGCATGCACCTTATCTAAGCCACCAGCCTTAAATAGCTCCGCCGGTAATTCCTCGGCTCCTGCGGCTTTATTGTTCTTAGGCCGGGCAACAGCTGTTCTGACCTCGTCTTGGATAGAAGGAGGGCAATCGTCCAAATTGTGATCGATTGTCTAATCGTCATTGGGTATCTCAGGTACCAGTAGTGCGGAGAAATGATCTCTCCATATTTCCAATATGCTCTGCACATCTGCGATGAGATTTCCGTCCTTGTCTTTACAGAAGGGGGCCTGAACCATCTCCATAAGTTCCGTTTTTGACTTTTTGGTAGAATTTTTGGGCTTCGTTCTGCTTTCTGTATGTCTCAAATTTCTCAGTCTCGCGGTTTCTCCACTGCCGTTTCTTACGCCTAAAGAGACGGTTTACCTCATTTTTTCTCCCTATAGCGCTCAGTTTCAGCTCGCGTTGTAATTGACTGAAGCATTGCCATACGTGCAGCATTCTTTTCATAATTTTCTATGCGACACTCTTCATCGTACCATGATTTGTTGCGAAGCGGTTTCTCAAAACCAAGTACGGTTGTTGCGACAGTTTTTATAGAGTTGGAAATGGGTTTCTTTCCACTGTGCTTCAGGATCGTCATCGGGAGGTTCCGTGCCAAAAGTTTCGAGAGCTTCCTTGAGTAGACTGTGGCTGCCTCTGGTAATTGCAGCTTTCCAATCTCTAGCTTTCTCTGTGTCGGGTTTCGTACGAAATTCGCTCTACTTAATCTTTAGCGAATCTTTTCTGCTTCCAGGTAGTGATCAGAATATATGTTAGCTCCTCTGATCACTCGTACGTCCATTACACTGGATGAGTGCCTTTCATCAATTATCACGTGATCAATGTGGTTCTTCGTTCTTTGATCAGGGGATACCCAAGTAGCCTTGTGGATGTCTTTATGCTGGAATCTTGTACTACTAATGACCACGTTTTTTGTCGCGGCAAATTCAATTAGTCTTATACCGTTGTCGGAACTGTCAGCATGTAGACTGAAATTGCCAATAGTTGGATTAAACACATTCTCCCTTCCTACTTTGGCATTAAAATCTCCTAGTACAATCTTAATGTCATGGCCAGGGCAGCGGTAATACGATTCCTCTAGGAGCTCATAGAATATGTCTTTGGCATCATCATCTTTCTCTTTTGTCGGGGCATGTACACAAATTAGGGGAATATAAAAATATTTCCTTTTACGCGTTCACTTACAGGATTGAACCTAGAGGCTAGATGTCACAGTCTGTGGCCAACTACAAATCCGCAACCAAATTCATGTTTTTTTTCATGACATCTGTAGTATAAGTATATGTTAGCCGTTTTTTCCCCCATGTGCAGCCATGTCCTGTCCATCGCATTTCCTGGATAGCGGTAATGTCAGCCTTATAACTTTCGACGACGTCTGCCAATTGGATATTTGCACCGGATCTATATACAGTTCTGACATTCCAAGAGCGTATCCGTAAATCGTGGTCCTTATAACGTTTGCTGGGGTCGTCAACTAATAGGGGTTGTTTATAGTTTTTTTTTCTCGTTTTTGTATATTCACTGCCACTTGATTAACCAATAGTCATGATTAATTGATTAACCTAAAAATTCATGATTTTAGGCTTTCACAGTTTGAATTTCCAGAAACTATTTGAATGATGAATACAATTTTTCAAATATGACTAATCAATACTCAAATTAATTGATTAATCATAGTTTTTATTAATCAGAATTTTTCATTATTCTGTTAAATTATTAATTACGATGTCGATTAATCGCATAACCCTAATCTAGACTTAAAATACGTGTACAAATACACTAAATAGAAACATGTATTTTATACAATCTTACATGTCTTATTTTGGCAATTGGTAATGTGACTGTCAACATCATATGGCTCTGACCAGAGGGTTTCGATGAAACAGCTGTTCGAATTAGGTAGTTGGAATTCTAGTAAAAAATAGTGTAATGAGAGAATAAATGATAAGTGTCTGGAAGAAAACCATGTTCTAAATATATTTAAATGATGTTAATACGATTGATGGATGGAAATGCATTTTAAATTACGTTTGATTAATGATAATGTATTTTAAATTATGTTTGATGGTTGTTTTGCCATCTAAAAGTCGAACTCTGTGAGAACTCCAACTATTCTAGTGACTTTCAAATGTTTCCGGTTTATATTTCATTAGAATTGTCATCCGATACCATAACCTGCATATGGGAATTCAAAATTTTTTAATTGCCATTGTGAATTCTTTTGCATTTGCATTAGATAAAGTAATTAATGCAAATCAAAATCCAATGGAAATAAAAAATTCCAACACTGTTTCTTACGAAAGTAAGTGGCAACTCTCTGCAAATTTCAATAAATGACAATAGTACTTACGAAAATTTTGCAAGAGCTGCATACGGGGTTTAACCGCCAATATTGTGTGGTTAAAGCATTGTTAAACATTGACTGAAAAACGCTGTTCGCTGTTTAACCACAATTGAAAAACTGGCCATAAGGTTCATCACTTTTAATATCTAATTACGCCTTTATATATAAAAGGACTAAAACAAAAATGAGTTCCATGGACCAACTTTTGAAGGGAACAATTAAGTGATATGATATTAAAAAAAAATAAATGGTTTCCCGTTACATCCCATGAGGGGATTAGGGAGAGCTTCTCACAACCAGTCAGCTGTGCGCTTTCTAGTTTTATACTCACTGATTGGGGCCTGCAGTTCTACACCGGTTCCGATCGGTATTTTTGAGAATCATTTTCATGGCTAAATACTCGATAGTGTCGCCGTCACTATGCGAGGTGACCGCCGTCGAAGGATATTTTAAGGTGGTCAGAGCAGGGATTGAACCCAGGATCTCAAGTACAAGAGATGCTCACTCTACACATTGCACCACCGACGGCCATGATATTAGCATCAATATAATACTATTGACCTAAAATGGATTCTCAAAACTACCATCTACTAGAACTTCTTGTGAAGTAAACGTGTAACCAGCGAATGAAATTTTCATTGAAATTTAGCTCACTGCAGAAGATTAATACACATTTTAAAATATTTGAGCCGAAATGAGATTCTAACTGCGCTACGAGTTAAATGATACGTTTTTATTGTTATTTCAACTAGAACGATGATTATAATTTTTCACATTAACAATTAAAGAAGCTTTGTGCTTGTTCTTCTATTTGTTTTCTATCAAAATCATATGGTCACTTAATCATAGTTTAAATCAGTGCTGTGGAGTCGAAGTTGGAGTCGGAGATATCGACTTCAAGCTTAGCAGTTTCATAAAAAGTCCATATGTTCGTAATAGATAATGTGTTAACCGATTTTTTCGGTTAATATAAAATTGTACACCGTATTAAATACAATCAGTCTCCTTAGGTCCGATCGATTTGTCGTGTGTGTCTTGGATTCTCATGCGGAGAATGCTATGTTTATGGCGGTCATATCTCGCGAAAAAGATCCAACTCCCTTCTAAATTGTACTTGCAAACAAATCATACTAGCAAATAGACAAATATATTACAATAATACAACTTAAAATTTAACTTCAAACTGTTTTTTTAATTCGAGAACATAGACACTTTATTTTGAAAAATGAATTCGCTTTATGTTATTTTGAATAGGAGATCAACTGGAGATCAAAATATTTCTTCTAAAACAAAATATGCAAAATATGTCAACAATGACATATTATATGCAGTTCCAACAATTTCGTTGCTAATGAAAGTTATACCTTAGAAAATGCTTTTATTTAATATTGGAGTCGGAGTGGAGTCGGGTATTTTCAAAATGCTGGACTCGCAGCGAAGTCGTTTTCAAATTGATGGAGTCGGAGTCGTCTAATTTTGGCCAGACTCCACAACCCTGGCTCCATGCCCAAGTTTGAATGTTCAAACAGCAATCAACTATTAACCTACGAAATGAATTCGGAGTTTAAATTATGTTTTTCACTCAAAAGTTGATCCTAAGTGGGTCAATAGTGGTAGCCTCTTTTACCTAGCCTAGCCTATCCCAGCTCACTTTCACCACAGATTCATCGCCACTACAACGAAAATTAAATTTTCTGCTACTTGGTTTTTCAGTGTCTAGTTTTTGACTGTTCACGCGCGATTCGTGGCATTTTTTATAGTCAAAAATGTCCAGTTTGCCTTGCCATTTCATCATGAATAGACTTGCAAAAGAATAACACTTGGAATTCTTTGAGTTCTATTATCAAAATGCATGCTCTGTGAATAATGTGTTTCGCAAGTTAGTCCCATATTATGGTCTTCAGCGATGAGGCTAATTTTTGGCCCAATGGTTAGATACGTCACGAAACGGAATTGCCGAATTTGTTCAGAACAGCAGCCAGAGACTGTTTCAAGACCTGTAAATGCACTCTGAAAAGTTTACTGTTTGGTGCGGTTTATGGGCCGGCGGCATCATTGGACCGTACTTCTTCAAAGACGTTGATGGCTGCAACACTACGGTAATGGAGCAAGGAACCTTTCATTGATCACGAAAAATCGAAGAATTGGACTTGGTTGACATGTGGTTTTAACACATACCACAGTGCACGCGATACCATTAACTAATTGAGAGGTGAGTTTGGTGAACAAATAATCTCACGTTATGGCGGTGTCAATATGTCTACCATTTCGTATTCCTACTGGGTTGCTTCATCTACTCGATTTCCTTTTGTTTATGTCTGCAAAAGGCGAAATAATCTTCTAAAATCACGTGTAATATTTTGTAAATATGTACGATGCCAACTTTTCCTACATCCCATTTTTCCGTTATCCCACGCTAACCCAGAAGATTACTCATACAATTTTAATCTGTAAAGACTGAAGTTTAATTTTTAACCTCCTATTAAACTAGTGTACAATTTGATGCAACTCTGCTATGTATAAAAGAAATGCAACCTTAATAAAAACCTACACCAAAAATCGCTTTAAAATGTGTGCCAATTTGACCGACTGATCCAATTTTAAAGGTGCACTTTTTTGTTGTACCGCCATCTTCAATAACTTGGTCTTGGCACGTAGTTGCTCTAATGCCGCATTAATACCAAACAAGATTAAAGCATTTCGAAAGTTAACTCCGTTAACCCACACTAATCCAGAAGATTAATCATACAATTTGAGTCTGAAGAAACTGAAGTTTAATTTTTAAACTCATTTTAAACTCGTGTACATTTTGACGCAACAGTGTTAGTTAATAATAAAAACATACACAAAACATCAACTGTTTGACAGATGGAAGACGATCGAAAATTTTCCGACGAGTCGGCACCACATAAACTTTTTTGAAGCTCACGCCGTCGTCGATATAAATGGTTGCCGAATGTTATCGACTGGCCCGATTTGACTCATTGATCCAATTTTAAAGGTTCCGATATTTTAAAAACATCCCAAATTTGTAAAAAAAACTGGCAAAACCAATAGCCGCCAACTTAATTTTCCTGTTATGCCGCCGGGTTCGATAATTTTGCGTCGGCGCGGAGTTTGTCTAAGCACGGAGTTGCCAACTGCAGTGTCAATTAAATCTCAAATTTGGTGGTGTAAACGGCAAAGATTAGATAACAAGGCTATCGATAACCTGGCCGCAATAAACGGCGGAGTAAATGCGTTATAACTTGGTCTAAGCACAAAGTTTCCACCTGAAATGTCAATTTAATCTCAAAATTGTTGGTGTAAATGCGAAAGGTTAGACAACAAAGTTATCACTAACCTGGCCGATATAATTGGCTGTCTAAATGCGGCATTAGTAGATTATGTGGGAAATATAATATTGCATTTAGACCGCCGTTTATAATTCCTCAAAGCACTCCATTTTATTTTTAACGCATATGGTATTACAATAGAGTAATGTCATATAGAGATGGCCTTTGTCCCATCTGACGTTTCCCTTCACAATATTCGTGTTGCGGTTGGTTCGATAGAGAGTTATTTGACGTAAATTGACTTACACCAGGTGGAATTACAAAATATTTTGAATTAAATTTTTCATGTGGTTTTGATGGAAAACTGTGAAATTTAAACGTATTAAGGACTTTTTGTTATATTTTTTATTAGTATACATTTGTGGTATATTTACACAAAATTGTTAATGCACAAAACGAAATGCCGTTGCTGAGTTATTGTTGGTTGGTTTGAGCGATTGCATCTACCTTGTATTATTAAAGCAATACTTTTCAACATCCAACATCCCATCTGCAATACACCAAAAAACAAACCGTTTCCCATGAAGGGATTTGGGGGAGCTTCTCACAACCAGTGAGCTGTGCGCTTTCTAATTTTTCACTCACTGATGGGAACCTACAGTTTTTACACCGATTCCGAACTGTATTTTAGCTTTTCATGGCTAAATACTCGATAATGTCGCCGTTACTATGCGAGGTGACCGTCGCCGAATGACATTTTTAAGGTGGTCAGAGCAGGAAACGAACCCAGGATCTCATGTACGAGTGGCGCGCACACTACCCATTGCACCACCGACGGCCATCAATTTACTGAGAGAGTTGGCTACTCTATACGTCATTACTCTATGGGTGTTACTTTTTGTTGTTAAATTATCGAAATGTCAAAATTCCGGTCTCAAACAATTGTTTTCGTAATAAATAATTATACGAAAATCGTACGAAATAGTAATATCCCTGTAATAGTAATTAACCCTTTTCATACGAAACTTTCGCAAAGAGCTGAGTACCAAGCAAATGAAAAATGAGCGAAGTTTTCCTTATTATATTCTTTAAACATATTAACTTCACCTGTCTGTGTGAATGCATGCCGAAAAAAATTTGGATTGATTTTTAACCTTTTTCCCGTGATCCAATCGCCGGCAAACTAATGGCGACGACAACAATGAACTATCAAAATATGGGCGGGATTGGTCAAGGGGACGTGGTCATATATAAAGAATTTATAGTCAAAAAATATGTCCTTTTACGGGTTGGTTTTTTTATACACGTATTTCTTCTGGC
Organism: Phaonia tiefii; assembly: GCA_963931995.1. Lineage (NCBI taxonomy): Eukaryota > Metazoa > Arthropoda > Insecta > Diptera > Muscidae > Phaonia > Phaonia tiefii. The sequence continues at coordinate 260,272,063 of OZ008370.1, forward strand.
AACTAAAATTTCATAAAAACTGAATACCGGTCTTAAACATGTAGTCAAACGATACCACCTTTTCCTATACATCCCATTTCTTCCTTATATTTTCCACATAATCTATTAACATTGTGATGGTAACACTGATAATATTCACTTCCGATTTTTTTTAACGAGAACTATTTAATCTCTGCCCACGGAACGAAATTATACAGAGCGTTAGAGAGTGAAATGTTACAGCAAATCAGAATCAAAAAGGAATCCTATAAATTTGAGAGAGGAAGATAAAAAGAGCGACAGATTGGAAATGAGAGCATAGGAGAGAGAAATGTAGAGAGTTTATGCGCATCAACTTTTTAATGCAATTATGTTTAGCACAATTGTTTCCGTTTTGTTTGTAAAGGAGTTCCGTTTTTTCTTCATGTTCTTGTTCGTGTTCTTCTTTTATATTCAATTTACCTCTATCCAAGCATATTACTGAACCGCCGATTGACATACACATACATACATACAAATGTCCTGGTTAATGTTATTTAATTTGAGGACCATACAAAAAAGAAACGACAACAACAATAGAATTATTGTGTTTGTTTGGTCCGACGGTCTCTAACTATTTGAGTAACTGTTGTACACATATGATGATGAGGATGACTGTTATTTTCTCACACACACGTGCATGTATGTACGGATTTTTGACTACACGTAGGTCCTGACTGACAGATCATGTAGATTATGCATAAACAGTTTTACATTGTAGGTTAGGTTGAATAAAGACAATAGCGATGAGGACTTCGAGGAGGATGATGAAAATGGTTAAGATGATGATGATGATGTTGATGACGATGTCAATGAATATTATGGCGATGGTGAGAATGATGGCAGCATAAATTGAGGCCGACAAAATAAACAAGCGATTTAGCCCAGAAAGATGAGTGGGTAACCATGTATGAATGAATGCAGTGGCGTTGGGTATACACATGTATTTCTTTTGTCTTACGCTCTCTTTCTATATACATATGTGTGTGTGTGTGTGTGTAGAAGGATAATGCATCCAGTTTAAACTAATCATACACGCGTTATTGTGTGTCAAAGAAGACAATATGAGTAATAGGGTCACTTCAAAAAGTTAAGTGTTCACCTCTTTTGAAATTGGCAAATTAAACACAAAAATTAGACTACTAGTCGTCAAGGAAAATGTTACTTGTTCTAGTTCCAGTTTAAACTCACTATTTTTTGTGATTTGAAATTAATTTCGAAATAAACATTTAATTAATGCTTTGATTTTATATTTTTATTTCGGCAGCAGTTTGGTATCAAAAACAATTATTCGGAAATATTATGAAATCCTTCATAAATTCTATGAAGTTCTGCATTAATTTTAATTTAATTTTAATTTTAAACATTTACATTTTATAGATGCTACGATACATCTATGGAACATTTTCATAGATTCTATAAAAAAGATATGCATTTTGTTCGGTACATCTATTAAACTTTTGTATGGAACGTAATATATGAAATTTGTTTATAACATCCATGAAACATTTTCTTAGATTTTATGAAAACCACCACTGAATTCTAAACCATCTTTATGATCCCTGACAATCTTTATAGCTTTTATATCTCTAGCCACCGATCCCGATTAGCGACTGTTCTGAATGATGATAGTACAAAATTCATTATACGAGTACTTACACTATATGTATGTAACGAAATCTCTAAATGCAATGAGAATTCTTTAGTATACAGTTGTTCCTAAAATAATGCTGACACCCAAACACAAAATTCCGAGTATTGAAATTTCCTCTCAATGAAGAATATTTTATGAATAGTAACTTGTTTTAAAAGATTTTTATAATATCTATGAAATATACTAAAATCTTCATAGCAAGCATTTTTTTTGATGAAGAATGTTTCATAAATATTATTATATTATTACGGAGAATATTTTTTCAGTGTAGAGTTCCACCTAAACTTTGTCCTCGCTCACTTTGTGTTTTATCAGCTCATGATCAAGTGACCTACATTAAAATCTTTCAGTTTCTTGAGTATTTAACAGCAATCTTCTGCATCTGGATAGTTAAAAAAATCAGACATTCGTTTCCAAGACCGTCGAAGAATCGTTTACAAAGGAAATATTGTCGGCGTTCAATGATAACTAGGCGATGTCACGGCAGATGTTCGAATATTCGATGAATGACTCACTTTGATTTATTAGTCCATTGACTAATGAGATTAAGCGTTAGCCCCACCGGAGAACAATTTAATTTACTTCAAGAAGCTCAAGATCTTGCTTTCGCCTGTCTGAGATTCTCCCAGATCTTTAAATATGTGGGATGCCATAATAGACATCCTCATGCCTCTTATTGCCGGACACATACAGAGAAGATGTGGATTCTTCCTCTCCTTATTATCTACCAATTAGTCAGTGCCCCATCAAAACTGAAGCATAGACCCTTTGGGTCTGGCTAAAGACAGAAGGTTGATGGATCTCCTAATATCCACTATCTGCCAGATTTATTTTGCGCGTAAACAATCTGTGCACCTCGCCCATCTCTCCTGCATCATCATATAGTAGCGTTCTTTGAGGATATGACTATATGTCGCTAGGGGCATGTCAATATGATTTAATTCCTATGGAATTGTAAGATAGTCTCTAGTCTGGCCAGCTCACCTTAAAACTATGTCATTTATACTACCACTACTCACTCCGTTTTATTTTGAATGCATTCGGTGTCACTTTTGGTTGTTAAAACCATAGAGTAATCTCAGACTAGAGAGTATATTTGGCTCATCTGACGTTTCCTTTCACACTCTTCGTGATGCGGTCGGTGTGATAGAGAGATGTTTGACGAAAAGTGATATACACCAGGTGGAATTACAATACAATACAATTTTTCATGTCATTTTGGTGAAAAACTCTGAAATTTAAATGTGTTTTACACTTTTTTATTGACTGTTATTGTTAGCATACATTTGTGCTGTATTTAACACATTAATTTTAACACACAAAACGAAATGCCGTTGTTGTTATTTTGTTCGTTGTTTTGAACCATTGCCTCTATCTGGTATTAGTAAAGCAATTCTTTTCAACATCAAACGTAAATATCACACCAGGCCAAATGTCATAAATTTGGTGGCAGAACTAGTAGATCTACTATAAGTATTAATCTATGGTTAAAACTATCGAAATGTCAAAATTCCGGTGCCAAACAATTATCAAACAATTGTTTTCGTACGAAATAACTTGACGTAATAACCCTTGTTTACGAAATTTTCGCAAAGAGCTGAGTAACAAGCGAACGAAAAGTGAGCGAAATTTCCGCTTCATGAAATTTCCGTTATTTTTTATACACGTTAGTATCGTACTTCTTACGGAAACGAAAATTTCATAAAAACTTAATACCAGAATACATTACCAGACCCTGCAGCGAAAAGAGGGGTCTCGTATGCCTCCTAGCAGGCCTATTAAAGCAGTCAGAAGCCCCTCCTTACAAATGCAATCGTCATTTCAAATGAACATAGGGCGCCATAGGAAGGAGAGGCCTGCACATTTCCCTACTTTTGATAACGATAATGCCTCGTAGAATGCCTTCATTTCAGGCCTTTCGGTAAAACTGCCTGGTAAGCCCATAAGCCTGCTTGGAATACGGAAGTGTGCATACCAAAGAGCATCCGTTCTGCCTTCCACTGTATGCGTGGCAGCAGGCCTGCTTAAAGAAGGGAAGTGTTCATATGGGATATTTTCGAAGGTACTGTGTGGGCCTGCTTATAGGCCTGCAGTCGGTAAGGAAACAAGCATGTATATCGGATCTTTTTGTACCTTTAGATGAGGCCTCTTTCTAGGCCTTCTTCAAGAAGCGAGATGTGAATGTGTACTGGATTTTTTTTACCAGTCTATGAGAAGGAGGAAGGAGGGCCTGTCTGACTGCCTGCTAGGAGGAGGCATTGTTGAATGTCTCAGAAGGCATATTTTTAGAATACCTCGGGGTTTACGCTGCTGGGGAGGTAACAAAAAAAAATATCTCAGGTTTTTTTGTCTAATGGTTACTTTTAAATCTCCAGGATTCTTACTGAATTTGAGAAGCTCTCTTCAGACCGGTTTAGATATCTAATAAACATTAATTTAGGAAGAAAAATAAGAATATAATTTGTATATGTGGGCTACAATGAAACAGGGGCGGACATAATCGAGAGGATATGACTACACAAACTTAAAAACTTGCTCTAAGTCAATTGCTATACATTTGTTGGATTCATGCCCAATATATCTGTGTCTTACACTAACCTACAGTAAATTATGAATGCAATATATTTTTGAATTCGTACAATTTTTCGTACATTTTGGTATAATGTACATTTTTTCATCACTGCAACAGTATGTGTTCATGTACACACTTATTCGTGTGTGTCATTGTATATGTATGTCGGCCATTTGGTTATCTGTTTTTTTTTTATTGTCTGTCTGTCTGGCGGTCTATTGTCCTGTTTATGAAGTATAACGGAGAGATGATGCAGCACCACCATCACCACTCCTTACTTGACTCAGTCGTTGCTTGGGTTATTTGCTCTCCCATTTGGATTGTGTGTGGCAACCGACCAACATGCGGTCAAATTATAAAAAGGAATTCCTAAAGAGGATATATACATATGTATATAACATCAATTCGTGAAAGTTTTTCTTTTCTTTTATCCTTCGTTGTTGTCGTCTCCGTGGTATTTGTTCCTGTTCTCGGTGGGAGCATTGACATATCGCGTATCGGTTGGTTGGCAGTCGAATACGGTAGTACGTGATTTTGTTGGTTTGGGATTTCCTTCCGCATCATAGTTTTTATTTATACATACGATAAAAGCTAGGGCAACTATTTTATGCTCTCATTAGCCTCTATAGATAATTGTTAAGTACATAAATATATAAATAATCGATTCCTTATCCATTCCTTCAACAGCCGGCATCGGACTCTTTCTCGACTGCAACAGAAGTGAGTGTAATCACTTCATTTGTTGCGGATTAGGTTAAAGGGAGATTAGATAGAGAGTGAGCTGCTGTGGCAGCGAAAGCCGCACCAGCACCAGTGACATCAGCATACACCATGGCAGAGTACCACGAATACACGGACCAATATAAGGTGCCGGTGATTGCAAAATTGCTGCATGCATTACCCCACTACAATATAACGTTCCACAAGATCAATAGTACATTTCGGCCAAATGATGAAATATATTTAGAGGTAAGTAAGTTTCGGGTGTACGTTTCAAGTATGCTGCAGGAGCATGGAAATGGGTGGTGTAGTCATTCCACTTTAGCCACGCCTCTTGATTTCCTTTGAGGTTTCTTTAGTTTTAAGTCGATCTATTAACTCACTATATTTCTCTTTTATTTGCAGAGTTTGGGAATACTTGGATCAGTGCCAGCTGCATTGCTTATCGTATCGTTACTGGGTCTGCTGCTTTACTTGATGACACGATGTTGCGACCGAAAGCCGAGACCAGCCCATTCGATTACAAGCCTAAAAGTTGCGTTATCAATAGTTACCGTTATGTGCTGTGCCGCCATTGGATTAGGTAAGAAGAAATGGCGTTAATGGGTATGGAGGTTGTGTAAGTAATATATGACCATGATTTATTGACCACTTAAACCCACGCCATAACAAGCTGTCCAATGGACAGCTAGCAATCCTTTATTTTGAATATCTTGTCCACTTCTTTTATATTCAACCTCGTCGGTCACACTCTTCAGGTTTATACGGCAACGATGATCTGCACAATGGACTCCTTGAAGTTTTGACGGCTGGCCGCAAAGTGGATACCCTAGTCACAACTGTGCGTAATCAGACTCTTATTTTGGAAAATACCCTAAAGAATCGTATTCGACCTCAACTGGTAGAATTGGCTGATATTTTCGATCAACCAGTGTCAAATTCAACGGCTCTCTCAATACTGTTTGTATCGCTGAATATTGTACAAGGTAATGTGACACTGGCTACCAATGCGGCCAGTGACATAAGAAGACCCCTGACCAGTGTAACCATGACAAAATTCTTATCGGTAAGTCAGTTAGTGTGTAGTTTCCCTCCGCATACTTATCGTGCCTATTACTTAGGATGGCGATAAAATGGAACTAATTCGATGGCCCGGTACTGTGGCCACTTTGGCCTTACTATTGGTCCTCTGTGCAGTGCTGCTGGTGGGTGTGGCTCGGCATTCACGCTGTGCTTTGATATTATTTAGTGTCTGCGGTTTATTGGCTGTCACCGGATCATGGCTTATGTCTGGCCTGTACTTGTCTTCATCAGTGGCTGTGGGGGACCTATGTATTAGTCCTGCTGACTTTTTGGTGTCGGTGTCACCACGAGATCTACCGACAAATGTTTTGCTACACTACACTCAATGTGAACCGGGCCACACCAATCCTTTCACACAGCGTCTTCGAGAATCCCAGAACTCTTTGAATAATGCCCGCAGTGCTATGGCAACGGTTATGAAGATATCTTTGGTTCTATTCAAATCGTCCGGACTACAGCCGAAGTTGGGAGCAGTGAATGCCGATTTGAATAGTAGCGAACGATTGTTGACTCAACTCACCGCATTGGTCGATTGTAAGACGGTGCATCATAATTTTCTTGCCGCTTCTCGAGGCCTTTGCGAAGGCGGTCTTCTGGGGCTGGTACTCATGCTTATAGCAAGCTTTATTGCTGCCATATTGCTCACAATCATGGTTTGGGTAGATTCACACACATGGATTTATATACGAAAACGTAACGATTATGCTCAAGTCGACGAACCTTCATACATTTCCCATCCGGCACCGCAGAATCACCAACAAATGTTGAATGCCTCACGCACTTTACCCAGGAATCACAATGGGTGAGAACACTAATTGAGTTTGATTTTATTTAAATTCTTGTTGAAATCTTATTTACAGGCATTTCAGTCCACCGGTCATAAGTGGATCACATACCTTGCAGCACCCATCGAAGCGTCAGCAGCACGAGATGATGGCTCACGTGCACATGCAGCAGAATATGAGGGCTATGGGCACGCATACGCTAGGTCGTTTGCCGTCGCACAATCATAGCCCCACCCACATGACTGGTAAGTTGAGACGAAGTCCCTGACCCTGAGGGCAATCTGTATCTAAGTCTCTCCATCTGTACATCCATTAACAATAACATCTCTCGAGGTTTGCATTTTCTTTCCAAACATTATAATACACTTCTGTTACAAAATTAACAGAATCTGGAATCTGACACTTTTGACATATCAATATGTACACGCTGAAAAATCTGTTGTTTAGATGCAAATATAACGTGTTTGTAGCGTTTCGCAAATATAGTATACTTGTGTCCAAACACATTGTGTTTGCTATTCAATATAACATGTTTGGGACACAATGATTAATAGGTTATAATATATGTATTTGTGACCCCCGTGTGGACTTGTTTGATGAAAACTGCTGAAAACAAAAACGTGGCATACAATAAAGAAACAAAAAGCAGCAGATCTTCAATTCAGGAAAGCAATGCTTACAAACATGTACATGGTTCATTTTTTAGCGTGTATATGTTGAAGCTTAACAGCGATTGCAGGAATATCTAAAGAAGTTCAAACTTAATCGAAGGTTGGTGTCCCATTACATCGGGATTGAAGAGAACTTCACACAATCAGTAGCGTACAGCTCTATATTTAGACTCATTGAACGGGATCTATAGTTTTACACCGATTCCAAATGCTTATGTTTGGCATGGCTTATTTTTCAATAGTGTAGCCACCATGAATCCAAGAGACCGGCACCAGAATAAGTAAAAAGTGGTCGATTACTACGGACTAGAACCTACGTGCCCATGTGGATAACTAGCACATGCCAAATACTGGACCAAAATTTAATAATCTCATACATTTGAGAATAATGGATACATTGCAGTCCAAGCCAATTTTCTTTCCGCTCTCTTAAAAGTTTTCTACCAAATATTCCCAATCATAATATTTTGCTGTGGCTTAAATAAATCCAGGGATATTTTCGAGTTAAGTCCATAATTGAATGACCACGTGCCAATTCAGAGCAATTGTTCGAACATTTCAATATTATTCCAAAATAGTTCTAGTCATGCTCTTCCACTGCAACGTTGTAAATGAGTATCAATATCATATTGTCACGCAATGTCCTTCCGAATATTTTAAAGACGTATCTTCCATTTCGTCCTATAAATTCGCGGATGCTGTTCTAGCAATTAAAATATATATTTTACATTTTGTATATCAATTCCCATCATTATTCGACTTTCCACAGCCATTATAGACATTTGATTCTAACTCCTAGACAGCTTTTACTAATTTCGATATTCTTTCCTATATTTTAGGTCCAAATAACGGTAAATATGCAACATTAAGCAAACAATGCAAAACTTTGGAAGCAAATGATTTTTACTGAAAATCATCATCAGTCTGTAGCGAACCCAACCAACGAAGTCAACCTGCGACATCCCAGCACCAACAGCAGCAGCAGCAGCACCAGCAACAACAACAGCCACCGGCATCCATGGCTCCCCCACCGATCTATTGCCATCACCCCCATCCACATCCTCACTCTCATGAAGCGGCCGCAGCTGTGGCAGCAGCTCAACATCAGCATGCGATCTATCACCAACAGCAACAGCAGCAGTATGGTACCTATTCAACGGCAGCGCATGCTCAACATCATCTGGTGGCCGGACCACATGGACAGCAAAATCAAATCTATCAACAGATACCACCACACATGGCAACATTGGCTCAAAACGGAGGTCAAGCTAACAATCCGCACTCCATTTATCAGCCCCTGGTGGCTGTTAGTCAAGGATCTATCTATGTCTCCAACCTGGCAACAATGCGTCGGCAAACCTCTCAACAAACTGCTGGTGGACATCCTCAAATACCGGGTCATCATGCCATGGCACCACATTCGGCTGGCGGGCGTATGCCGCCGACATCACACCATCCACAGATGAGTGTTAAATCTCCTCAAGACGGTCACAGCGGCGCGTCACGTGCCGACGCAATGGATACGGCAATTTATGACCGGGACAAAGGTATATACAAGTGTTCAACCCTGCGTCAGGGTGGGAAATTCGATCCAAAATATAAACCATCGATTTTGAATTGCCCGCTGCCTGAAATACCAAAAGATGCAGATCCACCACATGTGGAGTCGATATATCAGCAGAAACAGGCTCATCATCAGAGCTATTCAAAGTGAGTATTAAGGACATATGTTTGGGTTACCGGCATAATAACCAGTACAGAAATGTCAGTCGAGTGAACCGACTTAAACATGCAAGTCATCCATTGAGTCCGAGTTCGATGATCCAAATGCCTTGGATGCTTTAAGAGATAAGGACATATATTTTAAATTTTTTCTTACTGCCAACAAACCCTCTCTCTATAGCAGACTGGCATTGTTTAATATCAAATTTAATTAGAATCTATAAAATTCATGTGCTGAAGGATTAGACATAAACATTACCATCTGCATACTCAAAACTGCTAAAATCAATTTTTATCCCAGTAAACCAGAATGGGTTAAGAAGACGATGTATGCAAGACGTATGTACATAGAAAGTACACAAATCTGTCTTAATGTGCCTTTGGCTTGCAAGGATCTTTTGACGGGTTCGAGAAGAGTTTAGTTATGAATGGGATTTCTAGATAAACTGACGGCTCTTCGCTGGTTTTGAACTGAAATGGTTAAAAAATACATCAGGGTTGATATTTATTTATTCAGCATTTTTATTAAAACTATTTTGTGGGATGATTTCTTATTTATTCGGCCTTTTTATTTATACTTTTTTATTTTATGTCAAGCTCAAGACCATCTATATCTCTATAAATAGAGATATTGCTTTTTAAAAAAGAAGATGTTTTGCAAATGCATCCCCATAATTCCTGGCAAACCGTACAGCTATGTCAGATCTAGCCACAGATCTTCATCAGCGGTTGCTTGGAATGCTGTTTTTTAAAAATTCATTAAACTAAATGCAAATGAAAACTCATCTGATTTTTCCACTACGCAAGTGTTCGAAAAATATCGCAAGAAAAACACACAAGAAAACATTTGCAAATAACTTCTTTCCATCGCCAGAGAACCATCGATTCCCATTAGAAATGATGTTTGTTGTTGTCTAAAAGACAACACAATGTGTACAGGCAATTGTTATTGATTGTTGTTTTGCTGATGCTTCGAACGTGTTCTGCAATCTATATTTTTTATACAATTTGTTAAGAGACACCTGCGCTTCTTTAGAAAGCTCTCCAATTGTCAACAACTGGTATTCAATTATATCTTTGCCATGCTCCAATATTTTATCGACTATCGGTGTCAACTTCTTCTGTGGATACATTTCCGTTAAAGGTAGTGCAGTTTTCGATGCATTTTCTCCATATTTTGTAGAATTGACGTTTTATTTGCAGTTTAAAATATTCAAGATCTTTCCCAATCTTTTCACGATTTAATTGTCAATTCCAGTGATTCCAGTTACTGCCTCATCATTTTCAAAAAAATCTCCTAGAAGTGTTTCCTTCGTTTCAGTTTCCGTATTCGTACTTAGGACGGTCTACTTGTAGTCCAACTTGTTTTAAAAAAATCATCTTGTATTTGCTTCTTTCTGATCTTTTCCTTATCCTTAATTGATGTATTTTCATCGAAGTTTTCCTCCTCCTTTGGTAGGGTATACATAAATTCCATTCACCTTATCCAAGCTTGCAATGGTGACCTCGATGGTCCTCGACTGTAGAATCGTTAATATTACTGAAATCGGACATGACAATGTTGAGGTTGTTCCTGTCAGTTCGTTTACGACTTTTCCGTCAACCATGGTCGTCAGGTGGAACTCGTAACTACATTCAATATATTTTCCTCCTCCAATTTGCAGATTTGCGGGCTTAATCCTGCTTATTTGTTCTTCAATGTCCTTTGCCGTGGTCTATATGAGTTCTGCCGGTTCTTTTCCAAACTGAAACATTATTGGTCGGCAATAATGTACTGATGACGGCCGTGGATTTGTTCAGTGTAGGGAAACATTAGATTTTACCGCAAAGGAACAACAGATGTCATAAACATATTTCTGTCCGATATTGTAGCCTCATCGGAAGATATCCTTTGCTTATAAACGCTTTGTCTGGATGATCCATCGCAGCCCCATTTACTGATCAATGTCAGTTTCTTAGGAAGAATTTCCACCTCATTTTCAGGAAGACTCTCCAACAGCCGTTTTGCTGTATTGGTTTAAAGATGCCACTTTTTTTGGCCTTCCTTATGCTCCTCCGGTTAATATCTTCTGCCAATGTATTCAGGATGTATCAACATTAATTTTTCTTTTCTTAATTTGAATATCGTGTGGCCGTCGGTGGTGCAATGGTAGTGTGCGCGGCTCTTGTGCATGAGACCGGGGGTTCGATCCCTGCTCTGACCAGCTTACATTTCTTTCGACGGCAGTCACCTCGCTTAGTGATGGCGACACTATCGCGTATTTAGCCATGAAAAAGCTTCTCAAAATACCGTTCGGAACCGGTATAAAACTTTAGGTCCCAATTAGTGAGTGTAAAACTGGAACGCGCACAGCACACTGGTTTGTGAGAATCCTAATCCCTTCTTGGGATGTAACGGGAAACCATTTTTTTTTATTTTCGCAATATTATTTTCATTTCTCAATATTATTTTTGATCTTCATAAAATAAAATTTATGTTTTCTCAATGACAATTTGTGTTTTCCCTTTCACTTTTCAGGACTTTACAAAGACCACCCATGAAATTACCACCTCAAATGAAAGCTATTCCACCACCTCGAGTTGGTACACCAAATTCTCCACCACCTCCCCCTGAAAGCACCGATACTTCTGGAATGCTGCCACCACCCAATCCATATAGTCATCAAAATGGTGGAAATGCTTTAAGTGGCGTGGGTGGCGGCGATATAACTAGTGCTGTACCCACCACTACCACCAGCACAACTACAAATGCCTCCGACGCAAATCGTCAGATCAACAACGAAGCATCACTGCCTCCTCCACCGCCTCTAGAGTCGGTGGTGGGATCGCCACCTAAATCGAATAGTATAATGCAGCATCACAATAATAACAGCACAAACAAGACCAATTCACCGATGACCGATGAAGATGATCTGCCACCGCCGCCGCCACCACCCGCCATGAATGATGAGTCCAATTATGCTGTAACGGAACTATAAGGATCACTAAAGTATCATCCGCCGCAGCATCAGCGGCTGCGGCGGCGGCAGCAGCATCAATATTATCAATCACTCCTGGTGACTGTGTAAGAAGGACGAATGGTCGGACAGACACAATTGTTGCGAAATAGAAAGTTGTGGTAACTTTTTGTTTGTAGTTAATAGATAAAACAAAAGGATTTTTGTAGCAATACCAACTACTATATACATACATACATATAAACCTAAACATACAGAGACACACACATACTTATACAAAAAAGATACATGCATACAAACAAAGCAATTACATAGATACGATACTTATTAAAAATGGTTGGATGGGATGGATAGACAGTGCTGGAAACTTTTAATTAACCTCAGAGATCTTTTAATATAGAAGGATAATTAACTATAATGGGCAGAGAATGATCCAAAACATTTCTGGTTGCAAGTATTTTAGCAGAGAAGCCAAAAGTGCTTGAAGCAAAAATTAGAACTTGTGCAAGCCCTTCCTTGACTTACCACTTCAATCAAAAAGGATTAAGTTGATAATTAAAGATTCTATAAATGTAACTTTCAATTAGTTTAAGAAAATCATATCACTTGTGAATTGTATCCTCCTATATTGAAAGATCTCAATTAACACTTTAATTTTCATATCATTGAACTCATTTCATTTCGTTCCATTAAATTTGAAATTTGACTTCTAAAATCCAACATAAATACTTTTCAAAAGTATTCACAACAAATTTCAAATAATTCGCTTAGAAATTAAAAAAAATTTGAAAATATTAAATAAATAGTAAAAATACAAAGTATTCGATTTTCATTTTAAAATCACGTACGGTTGGTCATTGGAAATTTACAGGCTGATGATGTCAAAACGACGGCGATGACGAAAGTTATTCCGAATACTCAGTTGTAAAATAAAAAATAACTCACAACTAAATTGTAATATGTTTGTAGATATTCATTTGATCCTTGTTAGAGAGGAAATGTACAAATCATAAATTTATCACTTAATTCGATATAAATATATATAACAAATATATAAATAATACCCATCCCAGAGATAAAAAAGGGAGAAAACTTAGGGTAATTTTCTTCATGTCCGGTTTAAGTGTAAATTGCTAAACCGATTCTTTTGTGTTTTGAAGCGACACGCTGTCTATTAAACATTATCTGCCTTATTCATAAATAGTTGTGAGTGGTTTGAGAGACGATTTATCATACAAAAAACGGCTCTCAAATCTCTCACAACTTTTTATGAATATGGCAGTTGATTTTTTCATACGCCGGTTAAATGAACAGGCGGACTAATGTGTAAGTTGGTAACGCTGATGAAAAGAGTTGCCACATATGACAGTTAGATGAAAATGCGGTATCAAACTCAGCTGATCGGTTTATTTACTCCAGTGCGAAAAATTTAAATTATGTACAAAAACAATCAAAGAAGAGAGTTTTAGGATACTCGATGTCGAACGAAAGTTTTCGTTTCGTATTCTAGTCGAAAGAAATTTGATCTGGTTCCACATTATTTCCATTTGCAACCAAGAAAGCAAATACAAAATCAGTCGAACGAAATCATTTCACTTATACTGCATTCACATTGCAGCAGGATTCTCTCATTTGGAGATTTGGAGTAAATTAACAGTTGATAATTGTATCGAAAAACAGATGTTTGGTTAAATGAAATCTCCAAACACGAGATTTAGATTGCAGTGTGTTCAGAACTTTAGAGGCACCCGATTTGAGTCGAATTCAAGTGACCGGCTTTCGTTCGAGATCAAGAAACAAGCCACAAACTTTAAATGTTAATTTTTTAAATTTTAGTGTAAGAACACAATCGGAGCGATAATTTAGGTGTTGAAATTTTTTTATGGAAGCAGAATAAGAGCTGGCGCTTGATGTCGCTTCTGGCGTAGACGGTAAAAAATAAAATTCTTTTTATTTCCCTGGCGTCAAGATGGCAGATTATAGCCAGCTTAAGGCCGGTATTCAGTTTTTATGAAAAAATAACGAAAATTCCATGAACTGAACATTTCGCCACTTTGCATTTGCTTGATACTCATCTCTTTGCGAAAATTTCGTAGGCAAAATCAAGTACAGGGTTGTTACGCTAAACTTATTTCGTACGAAAACAATTGTTTGGGGCCGGAATTTTGATATTTTGATTATTTTAGTAAACAAATGAAATACCACATGCATTAAAAATAAAATGGAGTGCAAAGATGAAACAAAATTGTAACAAAATTTTCCGTTTAGAGATAAATGACAAAATTTCTCACGAAAATTAAGCAAGAACTGAATACGGGGCATTAATACACAGATTATTATGTGTTGAAATACGTTTTTCTATTTTTCTGACAACTAAAATTTAATTATTTCAAATTTCTTAAGAAAATGTGAACAGGAATTGAGTATTGTATATTCTTGTATATTCTATAGTGTAAAAAAAGAAGTCAATGCAGTTTTTGCCCTTCCGGCCTGTAGAAAATAATAATTTAAGAATAATTAGGTCTGTCTGTGTACTTTTCCAGTAACTATTTTTGAGAGAGTAAGATAGATTTTACTCTCCCAGTAAAAAAAATATCACAAAGTACACAGACGACATCCAGTAAAAACTTTCAAGAAATAATAACTTTTGTATGTAAACAGCTGATTTGCACTCTAAATACCGAAAGAATCAACAACCGCAGTTGGAACAAAATACTTCAAATCACCTAAACTGTCTTCTTGTTTTTTAATAAATAGCTAAAAGTTCATTACAGAACATTAAAAATCATTTTTTTTCTAAAAATATAAAATTCCAAAGATTTTCTGTTATTTAATTTTTTTATATTTCCTAAATTTGTTAGTTTATATAAAACATATGTTCAAAACATATGTTTTTTCTTGCAAATTCTTACTGGTAAAAATGTCTCCAGTAAAAACTTGTAACTGTCAAAATAGTCTCTCGCGTTACTGGCTTTTTGGTGGAAACTGACAACATCCATTAACAATTTGTACAAATTGTTACAAATTATCAGTACACAGTCACACCTATTGAGATTGGTCATAGACGAATACATACATATATACTTTTATTCTCTCATCTGACGTTTCATTTCAAACTCTTCGTCGTAGGTTTGTGGAAATGAGAGCAACTAAATTTAAAATTTACTTACATCAGGTGGAGTTACAAAATATGTTCAGTTAACTTTTTCATGTCGTTTCGATGTAGAACTGAAAAATTTAAATGTATTTTGCACTTTTTTGTTGACTTTTGTCGTTGGTATACATTTGTATTGTATTTAACACAACTATTTTGCAACAAAAACACGAAATTCGGTTGTTGTTCCTTTGTTGGACGTTGTTTACGATTGCCTCTATCTGGTATTATTGAACCCATGTTGAATTTATTGAGCGAATAAAAGTATTTATGTATGTATGTATTGGTCTATGAGATTGGTGTGTGTGTGTGTGTGTGTTAGTGGAAAATAATTAAAAAGTAAGCAAGGGTGACAAATTTTGACGCAGCGTTATCGCACTGATTGTGGTTATACACTTATGGCCAGTTTTTCAGTCAGTGGTGATCTTCGATTCTTAGTTAAATTGTGGTTATACATCGAATTGTGTTTTTTAGTCATTGTTTAACTATGATTTAACCACCCAATGTTGGTTGGTTAACTTATAGTCAGAACCATATTATTTTGACAATCAAATTACTGAAAAAAGTGAGAAATGAAAATTGTATAAAATACATGTTTTAGATTTGCGTATTTGTACACATCCGTTGAGTCTAGATCGTTAAATTGTTGCGCCTATATAATTTTTTAAACATTTTTGTTAAAATGACTTCGATTTTCTGCATCTATTTCTTATTTTACATAATTCGATTTTGTTTGTTCCCCTTTGTTGTTTTGGTATTTATCCCAAAACACACGTTTTTTCCAATAAGAATACAAGGGTTGCCATATTAGTTGACAATATGGCGACTTACATTAACTCACCACTGAAACAAAATGCAAAGTTAACCTCTAATTAACTTAGAATTAAGATTAAGTAATCCGATAGTCAACTACCCACTTAAAAACTGACCATTAAGGCCTTATTCATAAAAGTTAAGAGAGGTTTGAGAGACGATTTTTGTATTATACATAAATCAGGTCGTTAATATTTATTGATGTGTCAAAAATCAATAACATTTCATTAATGTTACCCGCTGTACGAATTACTCGTTTCGATAAATGCATAACGGGCACTCATGTGTAACGATCGAATAACGGGTAGATATTGAGAAATTGGAATTGTAACAACCGACAGTATATCGTTACGAAACCTGTTAACCGGACATTAAGAAAATTACCCTTAATGTCTCTGGTCAAAGTGCTGCTACAAATGTTTAGAATTTTATACTAGGTGTGTAAGATATTCTCAAAACTGCCGGATTATTGGTTAAGTTTGTCATATGTCAATGCAACGTTTACACTGCATCCGAAATCTCTCATTTTGAGATTTCAAGTGAGACAACAGATGATTGGTTTATATGGCAAAGTAAATGTTTGACCGAAAGAAATTACGAAGTTCATCAGGGATGATGTTTATTTATTCGACCTTTTGCTGGTGCTTTTTTATTTTAGTATTCAAGCTCAAGACCATTCTATATATATAAAAGAAATTTTGCAAAAAGCATCCTCATGATTCCTGGCAAACCGTATAGCTATATCAAATCCAACCACAGATCTTCGTCAGCGGTTGTTTGGAATGATGCTATTGAAAAACGGAAACTCATTTTAATTGAGAATTCCACACTATGCAAGTGTTGGAAAAATATCGCAAGCAAAACACAATAGAAAACATTTGCAAAAACTTCTTTCCATCTCCAGATAACCATCGGCTCCCATTTTGTTGTTGTCTAAAAACACAGCACAATTGTTACGGTCAATAACAATTGCCTGCACTTTCTTCGTGCTCTAGTTTCATAAGGGATGATTTTTATCTCGAAGTTCGATTTATTTACAAATTTTCAATTCGGGATTTAATTTAAAAATTATCAAGCTGAGTAGGAAATCTCGCTGTGTTTTCGAGATATCTCAAGATTTTAAAGTTGAAAAATATGGGTTGATTAAAGCTATAAATTGCAATAATTGCCATATTTTATGTAAAAAAAGTTCAAATAATTAGCAAAAATATAAAATTTTCGATTAGGTTTAACTCGTGGAGCTGATTTTGGACACAATCCGGAGCAAAAACTGCAAATCCCAATAACTAAAAGAGTAACCTACTGTTTATACCCTCCACCACCACTTTGCCAATCCATTTGTAAAACCTAGAAATAACATTCTAAGCTAATCTAGCCATGGCTGGCGTTCAAACGCATTGAAAAAAAAAAAGAATTGAAAGAAAGATATGGAAATGGGCAAAATCGGTACAGAGGAAACAAATTTCCTCATTCGAAAAATTACATATTTTCATGTGATTTTATAATACTTCTGACATTTATTCATTACATTGTAGAAGTCGAAAATCGAGACAGGGCATGAGAGGACAGGAACTGCATCATTAGTCTTTTGAGTTACAAATACGATTTCATACGCACTTTTTTGTTCTTTGTACTGTATTCTGCATAAAAAGTAGGCGAAAGTACTATTTTTTAAACCATTGTATTTATTTTGTAGGTTTAATGTTTTTTTTTTTGGTTCAAACCCCAATTAAACAAAGTGTTTTTATCTAAAAAATCTTTTCAGTGTAGAAAAAAGTAAAATGAAGTGACATTGATAACTAAGTGGAATTTGGTAATAGTAAATGATGATGAGTAAATAAATACTTATATAGTGAAAGGATTTCTCTTATTTGGCGAAAGAATCTGATTGCTAGCAATTTGTGAACGGAAAACTCAAAGAAAGTCGGAAAATTACATTTATGCAGATGTTCTGAATCAAAGAGCCCCAAAAACCTGGTTTCAGAGGTAAGCTTTGTTCCCTAAATTTGAAGTCCAAAACATTTGGAACAACTTTATTGAAGAAAGTTTACCGGTACAACCCACCAAATAGAAGTTAGGGGCTGCCAAAAGTGAGTCAAAATTGAAAAATCCACTCTTTTAGTCACAATTAAAAAACAATTTGTATGAAACCGCAATTGTAACTCGAAAAACTTATGATGCAGTTGGATTAGGGTAAAACCGTCCTCTCCGGCCTTGTCTTAAGAAATGTATGCCAAAAACTATGACAGTGTTATACTTATATATGAGGCTTTGATTCCCAATCGAAACAAACCTAACCTTCTCTGCTTTGGAAGTACTATTTATATTTTCAATTGGAGTTGATACTCGGTTTATTATTGTATTGATACAACCTACTTGGAGATGTGATATTCTATACGCAGCTTCAAGTTTCTCGCCCATTCAACACAAAACCTCAAATAATCAAATTTCTGGCTTTATTTTGGGCCTAAGTGTGATATTTGAATCATGATTTTCACGAAATGGGTGGTGACACGCCCCTTTGTAGAAAATTGGCAGAAAATATGCCAGAATATTGACCATATGCGGTTGAAGTTATAACTGTAGCTAAATAATCCTCAGAATGAAAATTATTTTACATGAAATTATTAAATTATTTAAAACAGTTTTAATTGGATCCCTGGTGGAGGGCATACAAAAACTCGGTCCGGTCAAACTATCGAAGTTTTTATTGCTCTATTGTGCATTTTTCGGTTTATCTTACATTGGTCTTCGAAAAAATATCTCTCTTATTGAATAGAATGATTTCAAGTTTTCCATGGATATTTTTGATTTAAAGTCATATCATTTTTTTTATTTAAAATCATCTATTGTTTTTGATTTATAATTTTAAAATCTTACCTGATATTATACATACACATGCGTTTTACGATATATTTTGTCTTTCGACGAGATTCGAATACAAATAATATTTTCAGAATCTCACACTTGCATAGAATTTTCGTTTAAATTTTCCGGTAAATCTGAGAAATCAAGTTTGGAATGCAACAGACTGCCTGTTGGCTATTCTGTTTGTATAAAGTCTAGAAATAGTTTAGAGCTAATACATTCGAACTACATAGTAAAAAATTCTCTTTGTTTCCTGTAGCATTTCACAACTCAACACAGACTTTATACAATCGATAACAAATCGATAAAGATCGATAAAAAAAGACAAACCAATAACGAAATTCATAATTTTTTTACATATATATAAATAGATAAATGTACTTAAAAGTATACCTACTTGAATGAACATAATAATAATAATTATATAAATTAAGGAATTCAATGAAGAAATGTATTGCATTTATATATAGAACATACATACATATGTTTAAGTTACGATTTTCGATTTTTGAATTTCGAATTTTATTATGTATTTTTATTATATAATTATTATAACTTATATTTATTATACTTATATACAGATAAATAATAATTATATAAATAAACAACAACAACAAAAAAAAAACAAATTCAATTATAAACAAGTAAAAAAATATATTGTATATGAAGAGAAAAAAAACTTAATTGAAATTAAAACTAACAAATTGAAATATATATTATAAAGTAGAATTAAATTGTAATTTGTGTTTAATATATAAGTATATATTATTATTTATAATTTAGTTTTAATTTTTGTTAACTAAATGTTATAATTACGTATCATATTGTACTTATAATTAACTATTAAGTAAACTAATAATTAAATAATGAAAAAATATAACACAACACAAAATAATAATAACAATAGCAATTAAAATAAATAAAATAATTTAAAAGGAAAGTTAAGACACAAGAGAAAAGAAAAATTATAGATTTATGCATAAGTTATAATGAGAAGAAATAAACCAAATGACAGAAAGTAAACTAAACAAATCTAAAGTATAAATCTATATGAGATTTATAAAACATAACCTCCTCTCCTCCCCAATTTGTCAAATAGTTTGAACCGATAGTAGCCCCTCCCTTCCGCGGGTAGTCAGTAAAGACCAACTAGGAAATCAAATGCTTCGTAAAAATAAAAGTAAAGGTTTTGAAGCAGCCCCTTATTACATATAAATAGTTTTATATATAAAATTGATAATGTGTAAAGTCAAATTGATGCTGACATTTCAAATTTAATATTGAGAATGAAAACATGATGCCCACACACATAGAGAAAATTAGAATAGAGAAACAATTTCTCTCATCTGACGTTTCATTTCGCACTCTTCATCGTAGGTTTGTGCATATGAGAGATATTCAACGAAAATTAACTTACACCAGATGGAGTTACAAGAACTAGTGATTTAACTTTTTATAGAACTAGAACTGTGAAAAGAGAACTGTGACATTTAAATGTATTTTGCACTTTTTTTATTGACTTTTATCGTTGCTGACGAAAAATATTTCTCAAATTCGAGGGCAAATATTAAAGATCACCTCGAGACAATTTAAAAAAAAGTCCTTTACGAGCCTGTGAAAAACAGCCAAAATTGATTTTTTATTGTAGTTTTTTTGTTTGTTACTCGATCGTAACGTGCAAGACATTGTTCTATAGGTCTCGATAAATACTACATGTGTCCTACAGATGTCGCTGATGTACGACATCATCTTCTATTAATGCAGTTTCTACCCCTAAAATTAAAAAATATTTTCTTCTAGGATTAAAGCCCCTTAAAAACCAAGAACATTTTGCTTTGGAGGTATACAGTTTTATTCTAAAACAAAAAAGTTACGTATGACAAGATGTATTTGCAGCATTAATACAACTATTTTTTCACTTTGCTCGCATTATTACCGCAAATTGTGGCACAGTTTTGGGCGCTATCGAAAAAATTTTCAATAAAAGTTATTGCATACTTTTTGGCGTAAATTATTGCATAAATATTTGCCTGGGATAACTCATTTTTAATCTTGTTACCATTGTAAGAGATGCCTGTCGGTTGAGATCGCCATATAAAATTATGTAGTAACAATTATATTTGGCCGTCGGTGGTGCAATAGGTAGTATGCGCGTCTTGTACTTGAGATCCTGGGTTCGATCCCTGCTCTGACCACCTTAAACTTGTTTCGACGGCGGTCACCTCGCTAAGTGACGGCGACACAATCGAGTATATAGCCATGGAAAAGCTTCTCAAAAAAAATTTTGGGATCGGTCTAAAATTTTAGGTCCCAATCAGTGAGCGAAAACTGGAAAGCGCACAGCTCTGTGATTGTGAGAAGCCCTCCCCAGTCCCTTCATGGGATGTAATGGGAAACCATTTATTTATTTTTACAATTATATTGAACGATAAAAAACGATTTCGGCTGTTTTTCAAGGACTCAGACAGGGGAAAAAAAAATTTTAATTGTCTCGAGGTGATCTTTAATATTTGCCTTCGACTTTGGGAATCTTGTTTTCTTTTTTATGGAAGCCTACCG
This sequence comes from Phaonia tiefii, assembly GCA_963931995.1. NCBI lineage: Eukaryota > Metazoa > Arthropoda > Insecta > Diptera > Muscidae > Phaonia > Phaonia tiefii. The sequence continues at coordinate 260,293,639 of OZ008370.1, forward strand.
GGTCTAGTATACATTTGTGTTGTAGTTAACACAACTTTTTACCACACAGACACGAAATGCGGTTCTTGTTGTCTTGTTGGACGTTTTGTACTAATGCCTCTATCTGGTATTTTTGAAGCCATACCTTGAAACATCCAACGTTTGTATGCAACTAAACCTATGAAGTTAAAATTATTGAGAGAATAAACTTCTCTATTCCAATTTGTTCTATGCCCACACAAAACAAATGTATTCAAATGGCAATTTTTAAATAGATAAAGAAATTTGAGTTTTAGAAAATCTAGTTAGCTCCCATACGATCAATTTGAATTTTCTCATTTGTTTTTCTTAACCAATTGCCTACTAAGAAGAACTCTTGTTAAGAACTCTCCCCAGTCTCTTCATGGGATTTAGTAAGAAAACGTGTCAATATCAATTTCTATACATCACTATATGTTGTATATGTCAATGTAAACTTATGTTTTCTCAATATCAAGTTGCATTTCTCAATATTAATCCGGACCTGTATTCAGTTTTTATGAAATTTTCGTTCCCATAAGAAATACGTGTATAAAAAATAACGAAAATTTCGTGAACTGTATGTTTCGCCCACTTTTCATTTGCTTGGTACTCAACTCTTTGCAATAATTTCAAAATCTATGACAGAGTTGTTACGACGAAGTTATTTCGTACGAAAACAATTGTTTGATAATTGTTTGGGACAGGAATTTTGACATTTCTATTATTTTGGCAAACAAAAGTAGCACTACACGCGTTAAAAATAAAATGGAATGCGAAGAGGAATTTTTAATGGAATATTTGAGAAGTAAATCAGAGATAGGTGATACCTCTCTGCAAGAAAAATTTCCGTTTACAGATAAATGACAAAATTTCGCAAGAACTGAATACCGGGCTTAACTAGTATTTCTGTACCACATAACTCTTCATAGACCACGTTTACACGAGAACATTTTTGATGACATTTTCTCTTCAAGTACAAGCCATTGAAAGGTAATTGCTTCTTTACATCTCTTACCATCAAACTAAAAATTGAAGGGAAAAAGCCACCAAAAAATGCTTTCGCGCAAATGTGGTCATAGGCAGAACTGTAAAGCGAACCACAGACTTGTCATTCATGAGAATGAACATAAGCTATCGTTGATGTTTATTTGTTCTTATTTGTACCAAATAAGAATGTAATCGCTGTTGTTCGCATCACTAACATGTTCACAAAATATTTTGGGAAAATTTTTTCAAATTCATCAGTCAGATAAAAAGTTGACATGACAAGTCTATGGTTCGCTTAAATATCAACATTGTCCTGTCATAAACTCACAGAACTAATTTTTTGAAAAGTAGTCGTAGCAATTGCAAACAGAATTTCAGTTGCCACAACCGAATTTAAGTTGTCGCGACTGAATTTACTCACCACAACTGAAATCCGGTTAAAGCAACGTCTAACAGGTTGTGACAACCTCCAATGCGGATTGTGACAACCTCTAATACGTATGTGATGACATATAATGTTGTTGTGAAATCCTTTAAATCCAGTTAGGGTTAATTCGGTTATTTTTTCTGTGGGTGTTGGTTTGGAAAAAATTTTCCTCATTCTGACACTGTGGAACAGTTTAAAAACTACTGATTGGGGAATGTGTATGGTTTTAAAATAGGGTCTAGTAGTTCCTAATGGTTCATTGAAAATTGTAAAATTTTAAACAGTTCACAAACTAGTGGCACTGGAACTAGTTAAATAAATGGTTTCCCATTACATCCCATGAATGAATTGGGGAGAGCTTCTCAACTATAGTTAGTGTCCTAAAATTTGTTGAACTAGTTTGCCGTTTCCTATTTTTCTTAGTTCCTTTCTCATTGGCAGCCAAACCTTCTATTTTTAAACTATTATTGAATCTGGAAAATACTGATATCCCCTGCCACCTGTGCTGCCAAAACAAAATAAGTTGTTTATCAAGTTAATCTTCAATAGAAATTTTAAGCGTCCGCTTTCAAAACCTCGAATGTAAAATTGCCATAACTTTTACATTTGAATGCCAATTTTCTTACCTGTAGTATTTTTTGAAAGGCCCGCTAAAATACTTTCAACCCTTAGACTTAGTTTCCGCGATTACCCCACTAAATCAATCAATATTTTGCGTGAACAAAAAAGGACAACAAATGATAATGTTGCATTATAGTGTATTTGTTGTATATTGATGAGTTGTCGATACAACTTATTATTCAATTGCAGAACAAAAAGCTAAAAAAGAAAACACACAAAACAAACCCCTTAAGTACATAATACTTAGATGTATGTATTATATAAAAACGAAAGAAAAACAAAAACATAATTTAGTATATAACAAAAGTGTTAAATGACAAACAAACAGAAAAGTAACAATAAAGAAAAATCAAAGAAACTGCATTAAAACAGAAAAAAGAAATATGAAAAGGATAAAACAAAAAAAGAAAAAGGATATAAATTTACACGACACACAAATACAAACAAACATACATATATTCCATTAAAATATGATGGTGTTTCATTTCTTTGGGCCAGGTCACTGGGACGACGACAGACGCGAGCTCTTGACAGCATAATAACTTCAAAGGAAGTAGTACATGGACTTCGTGTGTAGCTCACAAAGAGAATTTGTGCTTAGAAAATGTCAAGTACTCTGTTGAAAGACCAAGGAAATTCACTTTTAATTATAAAATTAGGTATTTTAACCACCTGACGTGAATCTTTGAAAAAGTCAAATTAATTAACATACGAAAATGGAACAAAATATTTCGAGTCTGGCTGTGGTTTTAGGCAACACAAAAATGTAAAACTGATTTTCTTTTTACATTTCATGTGGGGTTGCGGAGAGGCTCTTACAATCAGTGAGGTGTGTACTTTAATTTTGGTTAGACTTGCTGATGAATACAACACCCATTTCAAGAGGGGTTTGCTTTTGCTTACACGATAACCTAGGCATCAGTAGGTGAGGTGACCGTCGCTATGAGAAATGTGGTCGTTGTGGGGATTGAACCAGCGTTCTTACGTCCAAGAGTCGCAAACGCTAATGACTGACACCCGTGGTCACATATATAAGTATTAGGGCGGGTCGATTTATTTTTCGACAATTTCCCTATGATTTCCGTATTCTATGGGTTATTCCATGAAAATTTGCCAAAGGAACCATACCTCTATCGTTAAAATCGAGTCCCCTACTTTTTGTTGGTAGATTTTTTCCCAAATTGACGTTCGTATGAAATATTACCTACACGTTCACATCCATAACTCAAAAACTATCGATCGGGTTTAATCGTAGGCGCGTTGGAAAGGTGAGCTCATTTTGATCAATTTACAAAAAAAATCTCCAACATTGGTCCAACGGTTCAAAAGTTACGGGCATTTTTGTCCAAATTTTGGAGCATTTTTCCATTTTTTTCATGATTTTGTAAGTTGGTTTTATGTGTTATTTTGTTTTAGCAATATCGCATGAATTAATCAACCGAATTCGATAAATTTGGGCTTAAACTCTTCGTTTTGAATTGTAAATTGAATTAAATAATGGATTGAGCCAAAAAAAATGGCCATGAAAGTAACATTCTTGGACAAAATCATGAAAAAAATGGAAAAATGGTCCAAAATTTGGACAAAAATGTCCGTAACTTTTGAACTTTTTACCAACAAAAAGTAGGGGACTCGATTTTAACGATAGAGGTATGGTTCCTTCGGCAAATTTTCATGGAATAACCCATAGAATACGGAAATCATAGGGAAATTGGTGAATTTTTTCACTCCCTACAAATCGACCCGCCCTAATAAGTATATATGTATGTATATCGTATATGTTTTTGGGGCATGATCAATTATCCGTGATACATACTTATGTAGATATTACAAACAACTTAAATGCACATTGTCACATGTTTGTAAAGAACTACAGTGGTGGTCATACAATTAGAAACGATATATTCAAAGTTACAATTCTCTTCACAACTTTCTGATACAGTGTGTCTCTCTTTTTGGTAACTCCCTAGTCACACACCAATAGAAAAGAGCTTCTATGTCTCTCTTCGTGTTCTCTTAATGACGACGAGGTAGTAGGCCATTTCATCGAGTTCGAGTTGCTCTGGTAATTTACTCTTTGGTTGGCATAATACGGACAGTAATAAAAGGGAATGCGTATTTTCGTTCGATGGAAACCAGGGGGTTTCTATAGCACAGCTGATCGAAAAGCCACTAGGGAAATGATGTAGAATGAGAGACCAAAGAATACATACAGATTATAGACCACGTAGCAAACTAATGGGTCGGTTATCAATAGCAACCGAACCTCAGTTGCGTTGTCAACTGACAACGCCACTGTAATAAAAATTAGTATTATGTATTGCGACTTTGGCTAGTTGCCGTAGGTAACAGTGTTTCCCATCGATAAAAAAAGTTTTGACACTTGGCCAACTGTAAATAATGTAAACAAACAATAAATCTAAAGTGTGTGTCTTTAGGAAGAAAAGAAACAACTTTTTAATAATAATGGTTAGTTCAGTGGCATTATTTTTTGACGAGGAAGACAATGTACAAAACGTCGCATCAATTAGAAGACACTTAAGAGACAACTCTAATCTTTTAGAATTGCCGGCTACACTGAGTGAATGTTATTGCTGAGAATACTCGTTTTAGGTTCAAGGCATATTTTCGCCTTCCAAAAGAAGCAATTGTTTGTTTAGTGGATATTTTGGACTTACTTCAAACGAAGTCATCGGGCAACAGCAATACCTCCGCTTTTAAAAGTGGAAGTTTCCAAAAGTCCCATGGCAACAACTTCAACCTTGGCATGGCTCAACCTACGTTGCCGGTTGTTTTGAAGGTAGTTGTGCATCTAATTGAAAAAAACAGTTGTAAGATGTGGAGCATTTCAAAAATTACGGAGGAAGGAGAGACCCAAAATAAAAACTGGTTTTATGAAGTTTCCTGGTGTTGTCGGATGTATAGATGGGACATACGTACGTAACATTGGAGCGATTGAAGAAGTTCGCCATTTATACATAAATAGGAAAGGCTAGTTTAGGTTGAATGTTTTGCTGGTAAATTATAATACTATAATAATTATTTTCATAATAATAAGTTCGGGCGCAGTTCAAAAATTGATAAAAAAAAGGCCGAAATTAGAGAAAAGTATAGAAAACGAAAAATATGTTATTTTTTGTCGGACGGACGGACCTATGTTCCAGACCTTTTATTTAAAATCTGGAAAATTGTTCTTGAAAGTTTTAAAAATGACCAGCAATGAAGCAGATTCACCATTCCCTTTAATTTGAACACCCACACTAAATGTCAAGACATATGTACTATAATATGGTAAGTTGGGGTTATCTGGGTGCACAGATCCCGTTCCACAAAAATAAAGATACCATTAAATTTGGGATAAAAATACCTTTCATTTGAGTACCCACAGTTGCCTATTTCTAGCAGTCTCTAACTGGACTCGTTTTTTGGACCCTGTGGGACGACCAAGACACCGCTGGAAATACCAGGCAGGAGAATCCCTCCGTATCCTTGGTGTTACCAACTGGCGAGAAAACGCGAAGTATAGAACCAGTTGGAGAAATATGTTAACATTTGTTTAATTAATATGTATTACACGTCTGACCTCATGAGGTTGTAAAATAGTCAATAAAAGTAAAGTAAGGGCCCCATAGGTATGTCCGACAACAAAAATATATTTTTCGTCTTCTTATATTTTCCTTTAATTTGTTTTTTTTCGTAAGTTTTGAGCTACCCGAGCTCCGACAATTTTGCCGTTACTAGGATCTATTTTATATTAATAATATTGTATTTATTATGCACAAATTTTTATAAACATTACAATTTAACAACAAAAAATTAGGATTTTGTTTAGAACCACAGCTCTTGACTTCTTATCGTTCACATGAACGTTTTGTTTAGCAACCAAAAATTCGTGGTTGCCAATATAACCTCTATCAAGCAACTTAAGTTCCTAGCTGTTAGTTGCCAGTTGCCATATGTAATAAGTTTTCGGCAACTGGCAACGCAACTGAGGTTCGGTTGCTATCGATAATCGACCCATAAGTTTAAAAGTGTTTGGTTGATACTAATGACAGTTAAATTATGTTTTATGCTGTTATGTTACATTGGAAAATAAAAAAGAGAATAGTCTTTGTGCTGAAGACTATTTTGCTATTGCACTTTCTCTTTTCTTACATCTGCTTCAACATTAGATGTAAAAATATTGTTAAAATAAATAAAGCAATTTTTAGATCACTGAAATAATTGATTTTGTTTTATCATACACAGAGCGACTACAAAAATATCATTTCGAAACAAGAATACAACACGTTACTTAAAGTAGAATATCTGATGGCCATCGAATTGCAAAGCCATGTCACCACCGACTATCTCCTAATAAATTGGTTCTTCCTCCGGTTCAGCTACAATTCCTTGTTGAGAGTCCTCAGACACTCTAACGGGTTTGTTCATATTTGGGCGATCTTACGGGTTTTCTCTTATTGATATCCCAACGCCGGCCTCATGGCTTTGAAATAGTTTTCAATATAAGAAACAAATGCTATTATATAAAATCATTTAAATTTTGTCATATTTTCCCTTGTTCAAATTACTTTCACAAAAATTTCTCACATTTTTGAATAAACGTCAATGAGAATTATGGAAAACTTCAATGAAAGTGACAGTAGTACAGGACAGCATCTAGTGAACAAAGTTGACAATGGGCGCGCTTTATCTATTATTTCATTTATCTACATATGTTGAATCGTGGGACAAACAAATGGTAGAAGCACTAGCCCAGCTGATTTGAACTTTTTTCTGGAGTGAGTTCTTCTCTTATGTCAAAGTTTGTTTTTTTTTGTTTGTATACCACCACCGTTCGCCTACAATTGCTGTTTTTGAAAAAAATCACATAGAAACGTTTTAATTCTCATACTTAAACACTTTCAAAATATCAAATAAAACACACGCATTTTGAATATGGCACTTTCCAATTTTGTATACATTTTTATTATTTTTCAATCAGCTGAGTTGACAAACAATACAGGCCATAGACCAATATATACTTAAGGTCTAGTCCGTACCATAGAGTAAATTTATAGTAGAGCCGCCATTTGTCTCATCTGATGTTTCCTTTCACACTCTTCGTGATGCGGTCGGTGTGATAGAGAGATGTTTGACGAAAAGTGATATACACCAGGTGGAATTACAATAACTTCTTGCTTTAATTTTTCATGCCATTTTGGTGAAAAACTGTGAAATTTAAATGTGTTTTAAACTTTTTTATTGACTGTTATTGTTAGCATACATTTGTGTTGTATTTAACACATTAATTTTAACACACAAAACGAAATGCCGTTGTTGTTATTTTGTTCGTTGTTTTGAACCATTGCCTCTATCTGGTATTAGTAAATCAATTCTTTTCAACATCAAACGTATACATCACACGAGGACAAATGTCAGAAATTTGGTGAGTGAAAGATTTTCTCCACCCATATTTACTCTATGTGCGTACTTTTCCAGTAGCAAATACTCAGTAACTTTTTTTGGGAGAGTAAGAACAATTTTACTCTCTCGGTTGAAAATATCTCAAAAAGTACGCAGACAGCATCCAGTGAAATCTTGCAAGAAAACAGCTGATCGGTGTGTAAACAATTGAAATAACAAAGCAAAATAATTTTAGCATAGGTGTCACACGGTCGGACTGTATATTTGCACGTTTCTAGCATAAAGTAAAATTTTTTGTTTATTATAATTTATTATAAACGTTAAAAATCAACACAATTCTAACTATTTAGCTCTGCCATTGTTAAATTTAAATTTTTATTTTCATTTCACAAAAATTATTTCATTCAAACAGTAAACAAAAACAGCTGTTCAAACTAGTTGCAAAATCTTGCAAGCAGAAATTTCTCCAGCAACATTTTGCTAACTTCTCTAACTTCTCTCTAAAATGATGCAAAATATGTGTACGCAGACAGAGCTATAGATACTTTTATTCTCTAGTCTGACGTTTCATTTCACACTCTTCGTCGTAGGTTTGTTGAAATGAGAGCAATTAAATTTAAAATTTACTTACACCAGGTGGAGTTACAAAATATGTTCACTTAACTTTTTCCTGTCGTTTTGGTGTAGAACTGAAAACTTAAATGTATTTTGCACTTTTTTTGTTGACTGTTATCGTTGGTATACATTTGTATTGTATTTAACACAACTAGTTTGCCACAAAAACACGAAATTCGGTTGTTGTACCTTTGTTGAACGTTGTTTACTATTGCCTCTATCTGGTAGTATTGAACACTTGTTTTCCACCATCCACTGTTTACTTTCCACCGTACCTATGACGTTTAATTTATTGAGCGAATAAAATTATATATGTATGTATTGGTATATGCATAGATTAATACTTATAGTAGATCTACTAGTTCCCCCACCAAATTTATGACATTTGGCCTGGTGTGATATTTACGGTTGATGTTGAAAATAATTGCTTTACTAATACCAGATAGAGGCAATGGTTCAAAACAACGAACAAAATAACAACAACGGCATTTCGTTTGGTGTGTTAAAATTATTGTGTTAAATACAACACAACTGTATGCTAACAATAACAGTCAATAAAAAACTGTAAAACACATTTAAATTTCAGAGTTTTTCACCAAAATGACATGAAAAATTGTATTGTAATGTAATTCCACCTGGTGTATATCACTTTTCGTCAAACATCTCTCTATCACACCGACCGCATCACGAAGAGTGTGAAAGGTAACGTCAGATGAGCCAAATATTCTCTCTAGTCTGAGATTACTCTATGGGTATATGATACAGGCACTGAGCAAAAACAAAATGCCTCTGTATTTCTACCATGAATAGTATAGAGAACTTATTGCACTCTTTTTCCGCTATCATGTAGAGAGTCTGAGTAAAAGAGCATGTTCTCTTTATAGAATATTTCAATATAAATGCAACATTTCGATAATGTTATTACATAAAGCAATACAAAAAGCATAAATGTTTCAAAAGGTATCAATGTTTCTATTCTGTACTATGCTATTCAATACTCTTTGGCGACGACGACCTGCTTGTTTGTTCGCTGCAGCTACACAATACCATCATACTTATTTTCAGGCAGAGACTATTGTTGTACAACAACCACGTATGTGATGCTATCCATAGGTTAAAGCCTCCTGTTCACTTTGCAGTACCAGTAAAAATAAGTTTTTACTGAATACTGAAGATTTGTACTCGTTGTTGTCCTCATTCACGGCGGATCTAAGGTAGACAAATTTATCTACTATTTCAAAATTAAATCAGTGGTCGACGTTCAATGTGGACCAAGTCCAGAGGATTCGCTAGTTGTTGACACCATCAGTCATTAACAGCAGGACACACCTTCGCTGATTTTTTTCCGATTCTTGAAAATACTGCAGTAGCCCTCGAAAAATTTTTCGTGTTAATGGTCTTGTTCGTGTTAACTGCAGCTTTTCTCATTATTATCTCCATTAAGATGTTAAAGAGATTGAGCGAAAGTGTGTCGCCTTGTATCAGTCCTCGCTTGATACAGAATGGTTCGGCGAGGTCTTTCCCCACCTTAACTGCCGATTTGGAGTTGGTCAGCGTCATTCTACAGAGGCGGATCAGTTCAAGCCCCTAGTTCAGACATAGATTCGTACAATTTTCCCCGTATGGGGCTATCGAAAGCAGCTTTGTAATCGACAAAAAGATGGTATGTATCGAGGTTTTCAAAAATTTCAAAACCGGTAAGGAACCACCATTCAACGCAAAGACAGCGAGAAGGCAATACCTGGACGATCTCTGCTATGCAGTAATTGATAGCGGCAACCCAACTGGCTTAATACCAAACAACCAGCACCAAAAGTGTGGATTACATTTTCAATACAAAGGTAATGGAACATATAATGAAGGTCGAAGATGGACCTCCCATAGAATTCATCAGCAGCGGTTTCAAAGGGGAGGTACTCACACTACAGCTGCCTCCACAACACTTTGCGGAAACATTGAAGAAGTTAGTGGATGATATCTCTGCCCCTTGGGAAGGCCTCGTAAGGAGAAAGGACATCCCCGGTCTGACAAGGGCGACCGTATACATTAAAGGATGGGGCAGCAAGTTTGCATCGGACGCCATACTGAAAGTCATTGGCAAGCAAAACACCGGTCTAACCGTGGATAAATGGGTCGTTTTCCACAGGGAGGAGGGGAGGACGGCACTCTCCTTGTGATCGGAATAGACCCGGCATCCATATCTGGTCTTTCCAAGACAAAAAGTATGGTGTTCTTTGTAACCAATGCCGTCAACATTAAAGTTGGCAAAGTGCTAATTAGCATGACGACCGGGCCAACACAACCGGATAATGTGAAGAACGATGAAGCTGGGTAGAACAGACACCTCAAAATAAGAAGTGACCGAATATATCACCAACTCCCAGGAAGACTGGTTACTGAAGGACCAATGCTAGAAGTCTCCAGATAAACCTCCACTGGAGTGAGTCGGCAACCCACGCGCTGTCGGATAAAATTAATAAGGGTAAAATACACATTACTTTAATACAAGAACCTTGGACAACTAGGGACAAGGTTAGTGGATTAAATCATATTAACTACCAACTATTCTATACGAAGACGGGGTCCCCTCCGAGAACATGTATCTTATGCCATAAAAACCCTTGTTTTCTCTTCTCCCAAGAGTTGTAAACATCGGATGCAACTGTACTGAAACAAGGAGATGGAAATATGTACCTGGCGTCTGTATACTTGCCAAATGATTTGCCGAAACCACCAGGTGTTAGATATCACAATTTGTTCTGAAATCCTTTCAAATGAGCACGATAAGTTTCCGAAACAGGAATAGACGAGCTGGACAAAGTTCGGAAGCCTACTTAGGAATCGACTAGATCACCCTCAAATCGAATGCTCTAGCAAGGACGCATTGGACGACGCAAGCACTAGTAAAGTCTTTCGAAGACAGCTGCCCACTTCGGGAAAGGAAATCGGCCCAAGAAAAACCCTGGGTTACAGGGGAAATTCGAAATCTAGAGAAGAAGGTCCGTAGCAGAACTCTCAGTGAATACAACGCAATATTGAGAAAGGCGAGACTCAACTCCTGTAGACTATTCAGTGAACAGGTGGACAGCGTCAACGACATGTCAAATATGAACGCCAATCATTACGGACCAAATGGTCAAAAAAGCTATAGAAAGCTTCTGCCCATATAAAGCGGCGGGACTGGATGGGATTTTTCCGGCTATCCTACAACATGGGATTGGCCAAATAACAAACCATTTGGCAGGAATTTTTACCGCATGCTTAAAATACGCCTACACATCAAACAACTGGCAGGAGGCTAGGGTAGTATTTAGCAAGCTATGCAAAGGCTTATAGACCAATTAGCCTTACCTCATTTCTACTCAAAATCCTGGAGAGAACAACGGAAGATATGATGAAAAGTGGAATACCGAATAATATGCTGAAGTTTAAGCAACACGCATATGTCAAAGGCAGATAAGTGTAAACCGCACTTCATGAGGTAACCCACTATATAGAGAAATCTCTCAAATATAAACTTTATACACTCGCTGTATGCATAGTTATTGACGGAGCGTTCAAAATGTCCGGACCGAAACACTCATCCAATCCTTAGACCAGTTTATGGTGGACCGGGCATTAAACGACAGGATCAACCATATGCTAAGGAAGAGATAGGTAAGATGTGGTTCCCATGTGGTAAATATTAGAGACAGGGTACAACGTGGAACTCCACAGGGAGGGATTATATCAGCACTCTTATGGGTCCTCACAATACACAGTCTCCTAAGGAAACTTACAGAAGAAGGACTTACACCAGTCTGCTACGCAGATGACTTTATAATACTGGTTGGATATAACGCACTGGCTCTACAGAAGCGTAATTAGGCTCGTACTAACATATGCTTCTATAGTATGGTGGACGGCAGTTAAGAGGAAATGTAACATCGCAATACTGCAGAGGGTGCTGCATTGGTATTAGCGGTACAATAAGGACAATCACGACAAGGGCCCTGGAGACTATTTTATGTCTCCAAAGGCCGCCCTTTCCACAAAACGCCTACAGGCAACAAGTGAGTGGATCAACAGGGATATTAAGTCAAAACACCAACGGATAATTTGGGCTTTAGTCGGTTACACGCAAGATACGAGTGAATCTGACCGAATAATTGAGCTAAGGGCTAAGGCGAATTGCGTGACTTTAACGCCAACTAGAGACGCCTGGCAGAATGGGACCCTGGCACAAATGTCAAATGGGACTCGCTGCTACACGAATGGCTCAAACCTAGGGAAAAGAACAAATCCCATCTACGCCTCCCGGATCATAATACAAAACTTTCAAGCGGAAGTTTGGGCTATTACGGAGTGTATAAAATGGCTCGGCGATAATATAAACATAGCCGAGGCCGATATCTTCACGGATAGCCAAATGACAATATCATCGGAAATTGTCAAATCTAGAACGGTCCTTGACTGTAAGGTGATAAACGATTATTCTATGCACGGCAGTCTCAACATCATCTGGGTGCCGGGGCACAGTGGAATATTCGGCAACGAACTTACTAGCAACGAAAATCCAAATGGTGAACCTAGAGGGAGCGAAACCCTTTGGGTTGACGAAGACAGAGTTGAGTAAATGGGCGGAGTCGGCACATATAGTCCAGTGGAACCAGGAATCAGTAGGCAGGATGACAAAGATCCTATGGGGAGACCCAGATGGATTGAGGACAAAAGGTTTGCTGAAACTGGGAAAATCTGAAATGAGCAAGATGATGGGAGTCTTAACGGGGCATTCGGGATTGCGAGCCTACCTGTACCGTATTGGACTAGTGGCGAATAGTGACTGCAGGGCATGCATGTAGGACGATGAGACGATGGATCATTTCTTATTCCACTGTCCGGCCTTCACACAAGCTAGATCCAGATATCTTTCGGACAGTACGATACCGGACATGACCAAACTTGTGGGAATGGACTGGAAGAACTTAAGGAGGTATAGTAGATTAGTAGGGTAAACTTAGAGCGCACAACAGGTCGAAGCAGCGGCTTAATTGTATATCTACTGACATGGGAAGGATTAGAGTGCCTCTTTTGAACACTCAATTTCGCACCCCTCTTTTCAAACTAACTACCCTCTGGAAAAATGTTTGGGATTGCTGGTTCATCCTGCACATTTCGGCATTTTCACTCTCTGTCCTAAATAATTGGTTTTCCTTCCATCTCAGCCTCTTGTACAGCTCATTCGCAGCACGCGTTGTAATGACTTTTTCGTTGTCATACGAGCAGCGTCTTTTTCATTAGTTGCAATGCGACATTCTTCGTCGAACCATGGCTTATCCGTCTGCGGTTTTTGATAGCCATGAACTTGGCTCACATCATTTCGGTAAAAATATGTCACATATCCCCAGTTATCAGAGTAGGTCTGACTGTCTCAATTAACATGTTATTGAAATCACACAGTTTGGTAAGATATTTACCAACCTTCACAGCTGATTTGACGTTAGTAAGTGTCACTCTGCAAAGACGTACAAGAGTAGCAGGGACAATCGACAGGTATCGACTTGTTACTCGTAAATCCGTAAAATTCTGGAAATGTCTGTTTAGTTTTCATTGAAACCTTTTCGTGTTCTAGGAAATACACATGCAATTCTAATCAAACTGTAATAGCATCAAATATTTATTTAGCTTAATCTTTAAGATTAACATTTTTGTTATATAAATTAAAAATGGAACGTTTTTTTTCAACGAAAGCAAATAACTTCCTTATTACAATACGACAAAAAATTTAAATAATAATAAGAATATTTATTTTATTTTATTTTATTATAAACATCAACCTCCGCCGCATCATTATTGATGTCCCAAGTTTATTGCTGTGGCCCTACTACTAATTGCAAAGACTACGTTGTCATTAACTTCCGAATATACTAGACTTTAAAAATAAGGAAGGAGAGGGACCCAGCTCTATATCTTATTGATGTCCATTTGAACTGTGGTCATTCTGCTAAAGGCGTCACGAGGTAAAGAAGCATAAAAATATGAGATAGAATAAAATGTAATACGACAGGAGGAGGAGGAGCACAGTGGCTTAAAGATACTATGGGGAATTAGTGAGGGAGATATAAGTGAAAGAGCACAAACATTTATGATTTCATAAGATCTTATGAATTACTGTTTGTAGAATTTGCTTTTGTTGTATCACTAGTTGTATTAGTTGTTGTTGTTGTTGTTGTCATATTAATTGCACTATTATTTATTGCCACTAATTCGGGTACCGATGAGGCACCACTGCTTTGGCTCACTGTGCGATTGTGACTATCCTCTGGAGCCTGTGGCTCCTTACTGGGCGTAGTAGGTTCAGCTACAGCTGGCGAAGCTGCTGAAACCGGTGATGTTTGGTTTGAAACGGGCGTTGAAGTGCCAGGAAATACTGGAGGCACAGTGGAGGCCGCATCTATGACTGGTGTTTGAACCATTGGTGTGGGAGGTGATTTATTAGCTGGCAGTTGGTGCAGAGCGCCAGACATTTGCATGTGATATCTAAGAAAAGGAAGGAGTTGTTTAATAACTTTGAGCAATGTGGAATATCAACAGTCAGATACTCTAAAAGCGTGTTAAATGTTAGAGTTACTTAATCTAATTTGTTACTAATTTCATTTCCTACTAATCTTCTTTATCACTTACTTGTAAATATTCTCTGTAGATTCTACTACACCCTGTGTTAAATTTAAACTGCGACCCTTAATGCCTGTCTCCTTGGAGGGAGGAGACCACCAATTAAAAACTCTACCCACCACAGGAACATGACGTAAAATGCCTTCCTGCCAAAGTTTCTCCTCGCTTTCGCGTTGTAAATCTGCGGTAGCCGCTTCAATGCCCTGCAATGGCAAAAGTTATTACAGACTTTATATGATTTCTATAACAGCAGTTATGTTTACTTACCCTCTTAACTATTTCGGACATTGTGTCCAAAACTCTGGAATTCTCTTGAACATTGCGTCCCACCGACACCACCAAATCCAACAATTCTTCGACATCGGTTTCATGAGTAACCATACCAAAACGTACGCAAATCAAACCATCCGGTCCCTCGCCCAAAGAAAACGCATTGTCAGTTGTCTTTAAAGCCTCCACCAAGTCGATGTTCAGCTTATTAAGTTCGGTTTTAGCCTGATCGGTTAGTAGTGATTCCCAGCCATCGGGTACAAAGCGAACACCACCCATGCCAGCCCATTCCGGTAGGTTGACCAAACGTAAAACTTCACTTTTTTCAACCAAATGCATAAACGTCGCTTTGTGTTTAATGGTTGCCCGCAGTATATCCACATGTGTCTCTAGACTTTGGGCAAGATTTTCCAAATTTTCGGCAGTAGGTGGTTGTTCGCCTAAACTTAACTCCAAAGGACAGTAACGTATGCAGGTGCCATGAGTGGCGTGCTCGATTATTTCAAAATCAAACTAAAACAAAAAGAAAATATTAACAATAATGAACTAACATTTAAAGAATTTTAAATTATGTTGTAGTTTCCTTACATTTGGGCAGTCCCTTTGCAAAATTTGCCCCAGCCATGAGTTCAAGCGATCAAAATACGATGCATTACTGACTTTCTCTAAAGCCTTGACAACATCTCCTCCCCGACAGGCATCGGTTTCGGCATTAGTTTGTGTCACATGCACACTACCATCAAACTGAAACACGACCACTGGAGCCGCAGTTTCAAATAGTAGCTGGATTTTAAATTGAATATTAAAAAAATTGAAGAACTTTATTCAAACAAGTACTTACATTAACATCTAAGGGTTTGTCGATAACATCCTCCAATGATTTTCCTGATTGTGCTCCAGGTGGGCGACTCTGGAAATGTAAGCGAATCAAAAAGTTTGGGAGAATTAATATCTGTCGTTTAGATGAAACAATTAGTATTGTGAATAAGAAATTTGTGAACCTTTGAGGGTTGTATTTGTGAACCACGGAGGGTTGTATTTGTAAACTAAAGATCTGTGCCAGTCAAAGCATGACCAATATCTATTTAACTATTCCATTAACTTCGTCCATTGTCTACATAAAGTATTTTCAATAGCAATTTGTTGCGTGATTAAGAAACAGACAGTCGTAATATATATTTGTTCTAAGTCGTATTATCGAACTATCAAACTACTTTAGTACAGAAAGTTTCCAGCTTTTGCTGACTGCCTGTGGAAGCTGGCGTTCACACTTTTGTATGATGTAGCTCGATTATTATTAAAAAATAAAACCATTACCTGATTAGGATATCATATAAAGTTGAAAATGTTTGTTTCACCCAATTTCGCTGATAGCTGGCAAAGAAGTATGAATGTTTTTCTTATGGGTTTGTAATAAAATATAAAAAGAGTAATAAATAGTATTTTATTTGTTTAAGATAACATAAAATTGTTTCTTTTTCAATGACTAACACAATGGTCTGCCATGTTTGTCACTACGTGTGTTATGATGATAAAATACTAAAACAAAGTTTCAAATAAACGAAATGTTACAAAGCAAGAATTTGCTGATTACGATTGTCCCAACACCAACATTGCACAGTTTTGAGTAAATACGATTCTAACGACTTCTGCTATAGAATTTAGAGAATTGAAAATAGAAAAGTTACACATGGGTTAAGGGCTGATTACGAGTTTAAAGGATTTACGGCTTACATATGTGAATTGACGCCACATATGTGAATTGAAAAGGAGATTATGAAAGGATCGTGTTTACACAGGGAGGAAGTCTAGATCGCAAAACATATACAATGTCCCAATGATTTGATTTATGAATAGATGCAATTATCCATCAATCAGTCGTATCCCCTTGACGATCAGGGGAAGTATGTTTTCCCATGCGTTTTTGGTTCCTATAATTGTTCAGGTAGTGGATAGATCAAAGTGTCCACAGCTGATTTATAGAAAAGGTTTGAGCCAACAATAGATAATTCGATATCTGTCGCGATTTGCCCCCTAGGAGCCCACAAACTTGGTCAAAAGGAAGTGCCAATACAGGAGAAGGCAACGGGTCCAAAAAGAGTTCCAAATGATTGAAACCCTAGGTAGTCGCTCTTATGTGTTTATTTTCAAAAACTATAAGGCCGAGTTCAACATGCCTACACGGACCGAACAATTGGTATGTTTTCCTTTAAGCTAAAAAACAAAAAAATTAGGAACGAGGGCCTAATGAAGGGTTTTACAATTTGAGTGATATGATTTCTAACTGATGTTTCGGTCATTTGTAGTATGTCATGGTCGGTATTTTGTTTTCATTATATTCAGTGATGTTTTCAATTTCATCATGGAAGAACAACGTTTACAAATTATTAAATTTTTTATATCAAAATAATCGGTCTCCAATTACAACCTTTCGCGGGCTTTTGCCATTTTATGGTCGTAATAATCGTCCTCCTGTGCTCGCTATTCTTAATGGAGATAATAATGAGAAAGGCTGCAGTAGATACGAACAAGAGCATTAACACGAAAAGACATATGTTGCTGGAGTATGCTGACGACATAGGCATTATTGGGCGAAATTTACGAGAGGTTACTGCAGTATTTTCAAGAATAGAAAAGGAATCAGCGAAGGTGGGTCTTGCTGTTAATGAGGCAGGACAAAATTGATAGTGTCAACGACTAGAGAAACCTCTCGACTTGGTCCGCACTTGAACGTTGACAACCGATTTAATTTTGAAGTGGTAGATGAATTTACCTTGGATCTGCCGTAAACAAGGGCGACAACGTCAGCCTGGAGATAGATAGGGGAATTGTGCTTGCAAATATATGTTATTTTGGGCTCAGCAAGCAGTTTAGGAACAAAGCCCTCTCTCGACGGACAAAAGTCCAGCTATATCAGACTCTCATTTTACATGTCTTGACATATGGCTCCGAAAATTGGGTCTTATCGCAAGCGGATGAAAAACACCTGGGAGTTTTCGAGAGAAAAATTCTCTGTAAAATATATGGTCCTGTTAGGGAAAACGGCGAGTATCGACGTCGCTGGAACGCAGAGCTATATAGTCTCTATTCTGACGTGGACATAGCTAGACGAATCAAAGTGTGCCAATTGCGTTGGCTAGGCCATGTTATCAGAATGGATGAAGATGAGCCAGCGCGAAAGATTTTTGATAACGTACCCGATGGAAGCGGGAAAAGAGGACGACCAAGACTCCGCTGGAAAGGCCAGGCAGAAGAATCCCTCCGTATCCTTGGTGTTGACAACTGGCGGGAAAAGGCGAGGGCTAGAGCCAGTTGGAGGAATATGTTGAAATTTTTTTAACTAATATGTGTAAGACGTCTGACCTCATGAGTTTGTAATATAGTCAATAAAAGTAAAGTAAGTGCTCGCTATTCGTCGAATTGTTGCAAATTACGAAGACGAAGAACCGCTCGGAGTAATGAAAATATTGCTGCCGTTCAGGCAAGTTTTGCTGAAAACCTCAATTTATCGATTCCAAGTAGTTGTTAACAATTGGGACTGTCTCAAACCATAACCTGGTGGATTTAGAGAAAGCGTTTGAGCTTGCATCCTTATACAATTGTTATCACTCAAGAACTGAAGCCATTGGACTATTGTAAACCTCATGAATTTGCTGATTTTGTCTTGGAACAACTTGAAAACCATAACGATTATTTTAAGAAAATTATCTTCTCCGATGAGGCTCACGTTCATTTGAGTGGTGCGGTAAATAAACAAAACTGTCGATTCTGGTGCGAAGAAAATCCACAAATTATTCATGAACAACCATTACATTCTCCGAAATCGATAGTTTGGTGTGGTTTTTGGTCTGGTGGTATTATCGGTCCATACTTCTTTCCAAATGAAGCTGGTAACACCGTTACTGTCAATGGAGAGCGGTATAGATCGATGATAACCAGTTTTTTATGACCGAAATTTGAAGAAGTTAATCTTGACAACATCTGGTTCCAACAAGACGGGGCTACGGGCCACACAGCACTTGCAACAACCGAATTATTGCGAGAAATGTTTGCAGATTCGATTATATCAAGAAATTGTGACACCATTTGACTATTTTTTGTGGAGTTATTTGAAGTCATTGGTCTTTAGTAATAAACCAGAATCTCTTCAAGCTTTACAAGTCAACATTGAACGTGCTATTCATGACATACGACTTGATTTAGCGGAAAAATTGCTCAAAAATTGGGTGCATCGAATTCGTTCCTGCAAAAAACAGACGTGGCGGCGGCCATTTGAAAGTCCTTTTATTCAGAACTTAATTGTATCGATTGTGTTCACATTAAATAAAAAAACATTTGAATTTCCTTAACAATTGGTGTGTTTTTTTAAAGAAATCATATGACTCCAATTGGAAAATCCTTTATAAAAAATATGAAAATACCTTCATGCAAACACTCATTGCCTCCTTGAAAAATATAAGTTTTAGGGTCAAACATGGAGTGTATTTCAGATGAACGCGAAATAAATGCTGGGGTTTCGTAAGGTAGTGTTCTCGAGCAATTTTCTTTATCTTCTCTTTACATCTGACATCCCAACTAGTATGGACGTGCTCACGTCCAGTTTTGCGGATGATACCGCAATTCTGAGCTGCCATGAAGATACAGTTACAGCCGCATAAATTCTTGGAGAATAAAAGTAAACGAAACAAAGAACAAACAAGTTGCGTTTACTCTGAATACAAAAATCTGTCCGTAAATAAAACTAAACGGCATAACGATTTCTTTATGTGACGAAGTTAAATACCTAGGTATAGATCTTGATCGCAGGATGATATGGAGAAGACATATTGAGGCTAAGAAACCACAGATCAAATTGAAGACTCATCAATTGCATTGCAAAGTTCAAATATACAACAGCAGTGGTATTCATGCAAACAAGAAAACCTAGAACTTTTGCTCAGCGTAAGTTTTCCCCGAAGCGTTTCATGAGGCACCAAATAAAGTTGCTCAGTGTATCTATGCAGCAATTTTCAAAAAAAGCCTGATAAAGTAAATAAACAAAGTAAAATTAAAAGAATATGCTTTGCCTATTCCTTTATTTTATTTTTTTCACATAAATCAAAAACCCTCCCTTTTTTCAATACAAAAATATTGACATTGAAATGTCAAAAGTTTTCACGTTCCTTTTTTCCAGGTTTGCTCAGCAAATTTGCCTCGAAAACTTTCCACTTTTATGCAAGTCGCTTTGTGTGGGAAATTGGTTTGTTTTGACGTTTGATGTGCAAGTTTACGATGTTTTCGAGTTTAAGAGGTTCTTTCGAGCTTTCATGTATTTAAGACAATTTGGGCGTACAGCTCTCAACTAAGTTGCAATGATAGTAAGAGTAACATCGAAGTTCAGTCAAAAATATTACGAGTAATTAAAAATACTAGTGGTAAAGGACGAAATCCACCGCATCAAACAAATTCACCAACAAAAACTTTTGCAACACACCAGCGGTCTTGCAAGAAATCTAAGAATAACAACAAGTTCATCCCGTCTACGTAGGGCAGATTTCCAAATACTAAAATTAACCAAGAAATCCAAAACGCAACGATACAGAGGCCCGCTTCAGCATCAATGGAATTACTAATAATTGGATTAACCCCGTTTAGAATATAAGATTCAAACTCTTATTGTAAAGATCTTTTGCAGCAGATTCAATAAATCATTCAATTCAATAAATAAAACACATTTTTGTGCCAAGCTTTTGTTGGGGCATAGATCACTTCTAGATCGCCTTCTTAGCGAGGGTTAAACGGCTCCTTTTTGATTTGAGTTGTCTATTGACTTTTATTGTATAAACTCCCTTCTTCCGCTCTCACCCTGAATACGGGAGAATGTAGGTAGCTCTATTTACCTCTCCCTCCAGTTCCATTTGCTTTAGAATGACAAATGCGAAGTAACAGGCACTTGCATTTAATTAATCTAGCGATGACACATAACATGAACAGCCGATGTCATTGGCAATAACCACGAATCGCTTCCTAAATTACCCCCAATCAATTAACCCACACAAAATTTAATTTTAACTGAATTCTCACATTTTAGAAACAAACTTTTTTTGCACTAGAGTATCTCTGATTATTACATACCACAACTTTAATGCCCTCACACTCGGATGCCATGACAAACAAAATACTGCATGTTTGGAAGGCTACATGAATGCGTTCCGAGATCGCATCACGGCCCATGGCCTGCAAACTGGTCCACAAAGCCAAAGAGTTAAGGCGGCGCGACAGAATAGGATCCTGATCGAAGGCGTTCAAGGCAGAGTTATGTAGCTGACGATGAAGGAGCTAAATGCAACAATTTGAAAATAAAAATCATTTTAACAAGTTCATATCTCTGGCTTCAACTTACCACAATGGGCAGACTGGGTATACCCAACCAACTGCCTAAGCACAGAACTACTGAATCTACCAGAGAGCTTATCTGTTATGAAAAGAAACACGTACATAAATGAAATATTTAAACCTTCCCCTTTGCATCACTTTAGCTATTTAGTATTACTCACCACCCCTGGCCCTTGAGAGCAAACGAGCGCCGCCAGGCCATGGCCAGTGGCATGCAGCCAAAGATTGTGCGCCTTGCAAATTTCATGCATACGTAGTAAATTGTCTACGTAACCACACAACGAGGCCCCCACATCGGCAATCACCAGTAAAGGTGTACGATTTGAGGACAAATCAATTTGTATCTGTCTCTGGAGCACCGATAAATCCATGGTGCCGAATGTTGTATTGGCCGGGATCAAACGTATAGCATCCAGAGGAATGCCCAGTTGACGACAAGCGTACTGCAACCTCAGGGGTGTAGTGTTCTCCGATATATACAAACAAGGCTGGGCGAGGGCCGGTATACCACCCTCCAAGTAGCCGGGACATCGGGCCACAATGGCCAAACGAACTACACGCAAAATGGCCTCGGCATTATCGTTGTGATAACTACTAGCGGGATCCATGAAACGGAATAGAGTACCCAACCAGTGTGTGGTATCGCCCGCAATGTTGCCAGTGACCCGCACCAGTTGTTTGCGATCCAAATGCGTGAGATAAGCGACAATACTGTGAGATATTAAAGCCAAATGCGAAACGTCATCCAAAGCGGGCAAAGGAAACTCAGGCTCATCTTCGGAATCTGTAAAAGATATCAAAACCTCCAAGGCTTTAAGAATTTCCGACGGAGGCTTACGCGAGCCATGAAGCAAAGCAGAAGAGGGAGGGGGATTACTGGAGTTTTGAGACAAGACAGACGACCGTTCGTCCAGCGAAAGATTTTGCACATCTGGCGAGTTGGCATTCACATCGATGGGAACTGCTTTTACATTTTCCAAACGCTGCAATACCTGGGATGACTTCAACTCTAACTCAGCCAAACCAGAACGAATCTGTAGAGATCAAGACAAACATTTCAGCCATACAAAAAGATAAAATGTTGAAGTAGTTTTTTCTTCCACTTACACTGGAGGCCGCAATTTCATTGATACGTGCCTCTTTCTTATCATCATCACTGGCACCGGACATTATTTCGTTTTCTTTTCGTGTTTCCTTTACGTTGGCTTTTCTGCTTCGTTCTTCTTGCCGTGCACAAAATCAGGGCTCATCAACCAACTACCACTACTTGAGAGGAATGTGAACGAACTCTGGGAATTCGCGAATCTTTGTTATTTTCGATATTCACACACAATTGGAGGAATTTAATTATTGTTAAATATTTACACAACTGTTCTTGATTTTCGGCAAAAACGAAACAAGACCAGAAAAAATATTCAGTATTTTTGTCGTCGTCAGTATTTTCTATTATTTTCTTTCCTTTTCGCAAACGTCAGATGAACGTCAAATATCCGCAAATATCCCATCAACGGAAAAGTCTACAGCCATAAACCATAAACAACTAAAGTATTGACAACTCCCTGTAGGAATACAGAGGAATTGCGATTTCTAATAACTGTAGGTCAACGATGAAAAAAGGCAGAATTAACAGCAAAAATGTAACGAAAACAAATTATTTCAATGCTTTTTACTGCTTGAAATAAAAATTTATCAAAAAACTGTGCGATTTCTTATTAAATAATAATGAATCAAATAACTTTACAAAAATCGCTACTATTATTGTCCAGAATCTGAGGTTGGCAATTCACTGAGATCGACAGAAAGAGTGTTGCCAGACTAATAGTTTTTGTAAATTTCCGTTTTTATATTTAATTTCAAAATGCCATAGACACTCGATTTAAAAACGGATATAATTGAATGGGAGACAATACCAATTATTTTTGTGTTTGGACGCGATATAAAGCTATGTTTAGGTATACCAGAAAAACTGATGACACGTGTTTGGTGGGTTGAAATCTGGAAAACGTCGTAATTGCGGTATACATGAATGTCGCATTTGTATGAGTGGCGTTAAACGCGTATGCAACACGAGAAATGAGTATTTCAAAAAACTTTGTCTGCATTTCTTCAAAACTTGAATACGAAATTAAACAAGCTGCCAACTGGCACATAGGGTGGTATTTTATAAGTCGTGAATCAGTCAATTTGCGTTAATTGTGTCGATTTGGTAGTTTATAAAACGTTACAGCTGTTCGGTACCTACGTGCGTCGAGTTACGTTATTTAATGGGACTTTATAAAAGGCAGCGCAACGTTTTTGATCACTTCAGCTGTCAAATTGAATACGCCACATTTCCTCACGTTAATTGAAGAAATTACAAATTTAAAGAAAAATGCCGATAGAATATGGGTAGATGGGAGTATTTTGCATTTCATGGCTTATCAGTAGTGGCCAATTATGGCTGAAATGCAATCGACGGGCAGAGCTCAATTTTTTTAAACAAAAATAATTCAAAATTATATTGATTACTCACTGAAATTCTTATTTACAATAATAAAATTAGAAATGGGTAGTTCAAATAAATAATGCGTTAAAAAATTATTTTAATTATATTTAAAAAATTATACACATCAGGTGATGTTGACATTAATAAACAAAAGAACCAATACATTTTATATGCGTGTTTTTGAAAAGACGTGTTTTGTGTTTTTGAAGAGACAACTAATTTAATATAGATTGGAAAATTTATTCCACATTGCAACCCAAATTATATAGTTTTTTTTACATATTTTATACGAATATTGTTGGTATTTGCAGTATAAATAATAGCAATCTTAAAATCTGTTGATCTATTGAAATAGAGCTAAATGTTTTAATCTTTTTCACTCTGCGCATTTCACTCAAGATACATTTTTCTAATCTTTAATTGTTTATTTTAGTTGGGCAATTCTAAACCACAAAAGTCAGTGACAGCTTTGTAAGCGAACGCAAGCGCGAAGTGATGTATAAACTAAAATTTTTCGTGGATTTCTATTCAGTCCGAAAACGGTATTATTTGACAAGTTGTTGGTTATCGCTATGAAATTTTTGTACGTACATATATTTTTAATTAATTATTAAAAATGGAATATTGGAACATTATAAGTGTGTTTTTTATACCCGCTAAAGTTAATTATGGCCTAATTTATACGGCACACCTAAGCGATATTAAGTGGAATTTCAATTTCCCACTTAAATTCCGACTTGAGCAATGTTGCCATATGTTCAATTTCAAGAAATGGCAACAAAAAGTTATCTTAGGCCAAATTTTTTGACTAGCTATTTAAATTGGTAATCACATGATTTTGATTTATGTTTGATCTGGCTTTAAATACGAAAAGAGTTTTTCAGTGCTTTGTCAAATAATCTTACTACCATGTGGCAACAGTGGCAAAAGCTACGAAAAATAACCGGTATTCATACATTTATCGGCTAAAAGTTACAATGCATCAAATTGACGCCATTTGCAAAACAAAAGTGAAGTGATAAAATACAAAATATTTAATGAAATTGGAGAACATTTCAGCAGAAATAAAGTTCTAACTGCACTACGAGTTAAATTATACGTTTTTATTGTTATTTCAACTAGGATGGTGATTATAATTGGTCACATTAAGAATTGAATTAACTTTGTGTTTGGTGTTCTTTTTGTTTTCTATCAAAATCATATGGTCACTTGATCATAGTTTAAAAGTCCGACTTTGGCTGTTTAAACAGCAATCAACTATTAACCTAAAAAATTAATTCAGAGTTTAAATAATGTTTGATCGTTGATCAAAGATGATTGACCAGTCAAAAATTAAGCCTTAGATATATTTTGTTACTCTTTATTGCGAATCAAAACGTAAGGAAAGACTCAAATGCAGAAATAGTAAATAAATAAATAAAAAAATGTTGGTTGTTTCTACTTATAACTACAACAAAATCTGCTGCTACCATGTATTTGTTGGCACTGGCTACAAACGTGTTGCCGTATCCCATTTTTTTAACCCATTAAAGCATATATTGCCCCATTTCGTAGTATTAAGTGTGGATCGTTTTATTTGGTAAATCGTAAGTGGCGATAGATAAATGAAATACCAAAATAGCCTTTGTGTGTGAACAAAATAATATAAATTGAAATATTTGCTGGGTAAATCAAAGATAGGTGGTATCTCTTCGCACCAAAAATTTCTGTTTACAGATAAATGACAACATTTCTGACGAAAATTCCGCAAGAACTGAATATGTACAGGGCTTCATAATGAAAGTGTATATACAACTATGCGGTTGAAATGATTTGTGACATGATAATAACAATATCGAGTGTCACGCTACAGTACACCATGACAAATGATTCCCATCTCGAATTCTCACCACGAAGACATCGAGTTGGGCGCCATTGGATCACCATGCACTGGCCAGATTGCTGAGGTTTTTTTCTAACGTCAATTTCCCTACTGTCGCACATCATTAAGCGGCTTGCTTGGTATGCCATGCTTAAGCCTGGGCTGGTAAACTCGCCGGACGGGGGGGATCTTTCCACTTAATGACATCGACACAATCTGACATGGCAAACATCAAGAATACATACCAAGGCTAAAAAAAACAAACGAACCGAAAGCACACAATATCCTACGACATAATAAAAATAAAAAAAAAATGGAGCCCGAACGGATATATCATTAGGTGAAAACGAAACAAATGCGATCATTAAACCGAATTAATTAGAAATTGTAATATCCAAAGAAAATGTTTTGCGGGTGTAGGGAAAATAACTTATTTGTCGATATTTTTGCTGACTGGTGTAGATGTCAGCGTTGCCCACCCTCACGAAGCCCCCACAGCTTCACCATGACTCTGTTTCTTCTCAGAGTCCCAATATGTGTGTAGCCCAAAAGAAGCTTAACTCCACTTACCCCTCATATTACCAAATTGCCATACTAACGACGACCATCGTTCAGATTTTCAATACAAAATTTATTCAGCCTCGTATAAAGGCAACTATCAATCACAATTTCAACTTAAGGTTAATGGTGCCCCTAGGGCGATGTTAAAATAAATTTTCAACAAAATAACTAAGATGTGGGAGCACCTGTCAATGGTGTCCTTAATAAAATTTAACATTATCAATATTCACATTTAGGGACTAAATACAGAACTTAATTATCTGAACCTTTTGCTATTTGAGAAGATAAACCCTCGTGGGAACGAACCTAAGGTTCTCCGAGGAACCCCATTGTGGGTAATTGACAAAAGCCGATCACAATAAAAGTTATATATATTGGCCCGAAAATTACTCAGGCTACCCTCGTATAATGTATGTAAGCTGAAAATTATTTAAATATATGTAAATGTATCAAATATAAAATGAAATGGCCATTGTTTATAAAAATACAATATAATAATATGATCAAAATTTTAGGTTTTAGTATAATAAAATGTCGGAGGGTTATTATGTCTGTCCGTACAGCTTCACTATACCATTAGGATAATGGATTCATAGCCGGCGAAAATCTTTCCGTTTATTTTCTCACTTCGCCGTGGTTCTCACAAATTTTCAACAACTTATTCTAATTTGATATAATTTCCCCTATCTCTTTTCATATCTTAGCCTCTATAAGGCTTAAGTTTTACAATTTTTAATTCTTTTCAGTTGATGTTATTGCGAACAAAAACGTAATAGGTATTTAACTTCCGACGTCTCAAACTACGGGCAATGATTTTTTATGTTCTTTTACTTTGGCCTTTGAAATCTTTACTATTTGGCAGGGATTAAACGGAGGCCTTAGACCGAAAGATGCGTTGGACAATTTTAGACATTCGATGTCACCACAAAACGCACGAAAAACTGAATACGGGGATGAATCTGAAGCAACGTTTACTTTGTCGAAAATTTAAACTGGACTCTTCTCCGAAAGGTCTCAGATTTTCGTCCAAGAAAGCTAATTTTAAACGAGATGCACTTGCCGATTCTCGAAACGGAACTGTTCTTTTGAAATAACGTTTCGAAAAGGCGACGTTTCTCACTTCTCACTTTCCGCACTATAATTTAGATTTCACGTTTTCTCTTTTAAACCGCCGGTTATTACGTTTTTCTTCCAATATCTTCACTATCAAATCTCGGTACGATTTCAAATGGAGATTTTACTAAATGGTTCGTACAATTTTAATTTTTTAAATTTTTCATGTTCTTTCTCTAAAATTGTTCTTAAATTATGATTTGCCAAGTGCAGCTTGGATTTGCTGATTATTTTATGCATGCACTGATTCTAATTTTACCTTTTCATCTTTAAATTTTTAGCACTTAATCTAGGGGATATTAAATTTCATCATTGCCAGTAGTATACTTTTTTTGATTTCACTTTCCGGATACTTGAAACCATTGCGGTGGCGTATTCGCCTTTAAATGTTCGCTTTTCAGCCTTATTATGACCTTTCTTTTGATTCCGCAGCGTTGTTAGATGCACTTTGTTAACTTTCTTGCTTATAATCTTCTCGAGCTATAACCCTAACTCTGTCGAGGGGTACTTGCAAGTCCGGGGGTAATAAAGCATCGGACTTACCTTCTGTCCTTAATTAGGGTGGATGGTCTTACTTGAGGGGGAACCTTACTGCTGTTGAAAAGCGAGATGAACTGGAGGTTTAATGATGCCTTTCACCAAAACGCCTGGGATATGGTTATGGCCAGTTTGGGAGGGTTAATTTTCTATGGGCCCGAAAGCCGTTGTTGCCGCAAAGCCGGATTCTGCGCCAGCCACTACGCTTCCCCTACGTTTCGTGGAAACTGATTGGTGTGGGGAAACGCGTATCCTCGGTGGTTCCTGACCTTGGTCGCGGGAGGATATTGCAACTGCCTGGAGACGCAAAACTATTGGGTACTGTACCCACTACTATTGCCGGAATACCGAGCGATTAATGGCTAAACGTCGAGAAGGGGAAACACTTTTGTTAAAAAATCCTACTCCCGACCTCATCTTCACTCTTTTATCACTTACCTGGTGATAATTAAATCGCCGTGGAATCCTTGTCTGATCTGGGGATAATTCTCGAGAGATTCCTCGTGGTACACTGAATCCTGTCAACTTCTACCGAATTACTTATCAAAGAACCGCGTTGCTGTACTTCACTTTTTTATATATTTCCACAACTTTTCACTCACGTTCGTAACTAAACATCCAATCAGTTCGATGATGAAATTATCAATGACCGATGCAATTGGATTTTGGTTTCAACGTGATGTTGCCGGCCGTTGTGCTGCATTCCTTTACGCATGTGTGTGTGTTAATTGCGTCGTAAATTTTTGGCCACGTAATTGTGAGTGACGTGCGCAACAGCAACCGTTGGTTGAGATAATTTGTAGTTTTGCGCACACATTCACACACACTAATGTTGTCGTGTCCCAGTGTGCCAAACGGATCCGTTATGAGTCCGTAACGGATTCGTTTTTGCGGACATTTTATCCGTTGCGAAATCCGTTACGGATCCGTTGAGAATTCATTTTCGTATGAAATTCACCACAAAAAAACAAATCGTTTTTTGTCCGTTTTTGCGTCCAAAAACGAGTCCGTAACGGATCCGATTTGCCGGACATTTTATCCGCTTTTTGTCCGTTTTTGCGCCCGTAGCGGATTCGAAACGGACTTGAAAAACGAGTCCGTTACGGGTTCGATTTAATCAATGAAAGAGAATTTAGTTAAAATGTTTCCAATGTAATTTTATTATTTCATTCATATATCTATGTATATATATATCATAAACTCAGTTCAGTTTCAGTTCAGTTCAGTTTTTTTTTCAGTTCAGTTTTTTTCTAAAAATACTAAAAATAATGCAATATTTATGTCACTTTAGTTTTACTTGCAACGCAATACATTATTTTAAATGCAGGTCACTTTCTTTTACTTTATGTTTAAAGACTTAATTATAGTTGAAAAAAAATAAAGCTTTTTAATTCTAAAAAACAAAAATTTGTTTTGCTGCTCATTCACTATGTTTCCTCCTCTTCAGCCTCCTTGCTGAATTCCTTTTTTTTACTAAAAAACGAGTCCGTAACGCATTCGTAACGGATCCGTAAATTCATAAATTGCGGAATTCGTTTTTTTACTAAAAAACGAGTCCGTAACGGATTCATAACGGATCCGTAAATTCATAAATTGCTGAATTCCTTTTTTTACTAAAAAACGAGTCCGTAACGCATTCGTAACGGATCCGTAAATTCATAAATTGCGGAATTGGTTTTTTTACTATAAAACGAGTCCGTAACGAATTCGTAACGGATCCGCGTCCGTTCTTGTGCACATTGGGGTATTACGCATGACATACTGCGTAGTAATTGATGTCATTGTCTTAGGTCAGTTTGTCAGAATGGTAAAGTGGTTGCCAGATGTTGTTGGCCTGGCAATTTAGCGCCGGTATGGAGCCGCCACACGAGTTAAATTTACTCGATCTTGGGTACAAAAAATGTATGAGAAATCACATGACAATAGTGTGATTTGCCTATTACCGAATCGATCAGTGCATGTAACCGCCCTATAATAATTTCAGGACTTTGGAGGAAAATACATTTTTTTCAACCGGTTTGAAAATGCATGTCTGTAAGTTTACGGCGAACATGACGTGTAAAGTGAATTTGACACGCATGTGTCTATCATTTAAAAAAAACTAAAACAAAACAAATTTCAATACCGTAAGTATAATTTTCGTTGTTTAAAGGTTCAAAAATCTGGTGGAATTTAATTAATTAATTTCTTACGGGAAACACCTAAACTTTTGGCCACCTTCAAAATAGTTTCTTTCAAATTGTCCTGACGAAGCCTTAGAACTGTAGACTCCTTAAATTGAGAATTTCTATGTGAAATTCCCTGCTAAAAAAACTGTCTAATCTTTTTGCAATTTCGTTACCGAGTTGCATTATATGTATGTACAGAGTGGGTAAATATTCCGCCCAGTACATAGTATAATCCAAAGAAATAATTTATACCGTATCCGATACGCATAACGAAGATTGACAAATTTTATAATCAAAATGGGAACACCTACATCTCGAAATCTATGAGTCGCCTGAAACACAAACATTATGTTTTTGTAACATTTATATTAGCATCCGTGTTATAGGGATAAACAGCATTTGCACCATATTTTTCATTAGGAGTGTTTTTGTATGGAGACCTAAGCGATATTAAGCGGCGCTTGAATTTACCGCTTCCATTTCAGTTCTAAGCAGGTATAAAGTTACCAGTCTTAAAAAAATTAGAAAAAGTGTATTGGATATCGTCATCGTTAAGCAGAAGAATATAAACATTTGCAAGAAAGCATGCGATAGAGCAAGACGATTATATGTATTTCCGGTTGAAAAAGACAGAAACTTGTTAGAATGCAAAAAAAATCAGAAAAACAGTGTTGGATATCCTCATTGTGAGCCAAAGACAAGGAGAAGAATATACACAAATTCAAGAATAGCTACAAACCATGCGTTAGAGCAAGACGATTATATATATTTTAATAAAATATCGCTAGTTTGGCGTTTTGGTTACTAGCAAGCTAACGATAATCGCTAGCTTGTAACGAAAACACGCCTATTAATAGCCTGTTCATCGAACTTTTTTGTTTAAGAAGACGTGCGATTGCTACCCAGGCGATCAAGTTTATATTTGAGTTTTTGTTCCATTTTCGTCCGGGAGTGAAAGCTCATTTTACTAGCTGCCCTTATGTCAAAGTACATTGTTTCCAATATGTTATTCTTGTTGATTTTAAAAGCTCTTTCTATTGGAAAATACCAAAATTTTGCAAACTGCAGGCAACACTGCTCTATCAGCTGTATAATTGGAAGCAGGTGATTGCAGACAAAATAAAATAAACATCCAACAAATTGCCAGAAGAAAAGTGGGAAAAATTAAAGTTGTTGAGTGAGATAATTAAAGTGTTTTTAAAATGATTGCATCCGTGGCATTTGGGGCGACATGTAGCGACATTTTTGTTAGAAATATCCATACTAAACAACAATTTTAATTAATTTTCTTGTAAATCGTAAAGAAACACATTTGTAAACAAACTAAACGATTGATATTTTCTGATTGTCTACTCTGACGTTTTGTTTCGTTCGTGTTTGATTTCGCTGAACCAAATTGTTTAAGCAAAACGAAAGCTCTTTTCGTTTCACTCGAAACAAAGCGTACAAAAACAAAAAGATGTCTTCGCTAGTCATTTGGCGTACGAATGATCAAAAATTAAGTTACAAAAACAGGCTATAAGTCCTTAAACTAAAAGCATTTTTTATACATTGCAGTTTTTATGCAGTATTGCATTTTTAGTATATGTACTTGGCTACCCCTTTCTCTCAACTCCTATTTGGCAACACCACTAGTTGGCAATCATTGAAGTAAACCCAAGTAAACACTCCTGGCCTTGCCAGTTTACCGCTATTTTATATTTACGATAAAGTGCAAAATTCATGTGATCTAAAATTTACAAAAATAGTATAAATAAGAGCAAATCATTATGAAAAATGAAGTTGAATGGTCTAGTAATAAAGTTAAGTTGTGTGTCTCCGTCCTGTTCATGAATGTCGTTGTGTTTTGCAAAGATTTGTGTCGCGGCGCGTGTCAACGTTTTTGTGGTTGTGGACAGTGCTTAAAATTAGAGTTTAAGATAAATAAAAGTGAGAAAATATACACATTAGTGGAAAAGGTGGCGATCTGGAAGGTAGGAATTATTTGTTGTAAATAAATTAAAGTTCTTTTCAAAATGTTTGATTTAATTTCTCTGTTGATCTTGGGAGAGACCGATGTCGTTGTTGTATTTGTTATTACAATTTTGTCTGTCAGGGATGACAAATGATAAACAACAGTACCTTTTTTCTTATTGGTACGAACTGGGCACAATAACAGTGCGAACATGTGAATTTCAAATGTTTTTTACTTTTTAAGGAGAATTGTGCAAAGCCAAGTTCAAAATAAGTACAAGTGGAAATCGAAAAATATACGTGATACCCTTCAGACTATTTCAGAAATACGGAAAATCGATACCACAATAAGGACCATGGTTGCTATGGGCACACCTAGTATACCCTAAGTAAGGGTACTCAAATGAATGATTTTTTTTCTGAAATTGGCTGTGTGGAACAGTTACCATGTTAATCATGGGGTCTGTGGGCGGCCACACAGAAACTTCTTTAAAGGCTTGGCCACACAGAGGCGTATTTTACGAGTAAAGTTGTATACACCTTTGCTTATGGTGGCTTATATACCGGAACTTCTTACAAACGACGCCTTTTGGGACAAAGTTCCTTATCGCACTTTGCGGGTTGGGGGCTAAATGAAAAAAATTAAACAACTTTTTTTAACCCTGTTATGCTACAACCCAGTATTATCGACTATATTGGGCATACTTTTGCTTTGGTTTGTTTCTAGACTAACATATGTTTTGAAATTTCTTGTTTAATGGGAAGTTTTCTAGGTGGAGCCTGTAACCAATGTTTAGTATAGTAGTTTTGAACCCAATAAAAAGTAAATATAGTAAAGCCCAAGTGAAAGAAGTTTAAACAAGAACATTTTCTTAAATAATTTTCATACAAAAGGTACCTTAAAAAAAAAGTAAAATTTCTTACAACAAATTGCCTTTTCTTAAAAAACTAAATTTTCTTTAAAGAGTACCTTATTGTGAAACAAAATAACTTTTCTTGAGATAAGTACCTACTCTTAAAAATTTTCATATTCTTGAAAAAATTACCAATTCTAAAAAAATTCACATTTCTTAAAGAAAAACATTTTCTTACAAAAATTCATTTTCTTAAAAGTACCTTTTCATAAAAATAAAATAATACCTTTTATTTTCTTGATATAGTCTTTCTGAAAATAAGTACATTTTCTTAAACAAATAACCTTTTCCTAAAAAAGTACCACTTCTTTAAGAAGTACCTGTTCTTTAAAACAGTACTTCTCTGTAAAAAAAACATGTACCTTTTCTAAAAAAACATTAGCTTTTAATAAAAGAAATACCCCACTTTAAAAAGAAGAGGGGTAGTACCCCTCTTTAATATAATACATATTCTTACAAAAAGTACCTAAAAATATACTTTTTAAAAAAAAAAAATACATTCTATAAAAAAAATTTTTCTTATAAAAGTTTATTATTTTACAAAAGGTATCTTTTCCTAAAGATCCATTTAAATTATCGTATTTTTCAACGGGCTTCTTAGGTGTGTTGGAACTAACTAATACATAATAAAGGGGTTTTCAATAAGAGCGCTACAAAAGTTTTTTTTAAATAAAACAAAACCGGTTTTAGATACAAATGAAATTCTTTGTTGCAGTGAAAGTACGTTCGATGCCATTATGTATGGAACTCGATTTCTTTTGCATGGCCACCACGGGCACGCTTGCAGAAGTCCAGACGCTGAACCCAATTTTCGACGGTTTTCAAGCATAAATCGGCCGATACTGCTGCAATTTCACGCTCGATATTCGTACGAAGTTCATCAATCGCCGCTGGCTTGTTAGCATAGACCATAGACTTGACGTAGCCCCACAGGAAATAATCTAACGGCGTCAAATCGCACGACCGAGGCGGCAAATCGTCTGGGCCATTTCGTGAGATAACACGTTCACCAAACTTGGTTTCCAATAAATTGATTGTGGCATTCGCTGTGTGGCTTGTTGTCCTGTTGGAACCACATGTCCTCCAAGTCCATATTATCCAATTGGGGCCAAAAATATTCGGTTATCATTGAACGATAGTAATGTGCCGGTCTTGATCATCACGGAAGAAGTACGGCCCAATGACGCCGCCGGCCCATAAACCGCACCAAACCGTAATTTTTTCGGGATGCAATGATGACTCATGGATTACGTGTGGATTGCTGTCTGACCAATAACGCATATTTGCTTATTGACGAAGCCATTCAGCCAGAAATGAGCCTCATCGCTGATTGTTGAGGCCTCTTAAAATTGGCATCTTAAAGTTGGCCTCTTAAAGTTGAGGCCACTGACTCCAAATTTCGGTAGTAAATTTTAATAATTTCGACTCGTTGTTGGCTCGTATGTCTTTCCATGATGAAATGGCAAACCTTACTGAAGAGAAATGTCAAAAGAGCGGGGAAAAATATGGCGTCGTTTGCTGTCCCTATCGATTTACTTTTGTAGCGTCTCTGTTGAAAATCCCGTTATATAGCGAAAGGAACTTCGTTCCTACCGGGTGTCCCCTGACACCTTATGTAATTTTTGTTTATTGTTTTACTTGATGTTTACATGTTTAGAAATCTTACACAAAATATAAAACAATTATTAAAAACGTCAAATATGGAAAATTCGGAGGGTTTCTATGGCTCTCACCAGTTTACATTGCCTTAGGTAGATGATTATATTTAAGTTTAATTTGAAAAGTTTCACCACATATTTTAGCATAACTCAAGAACAATTTGTCCGATTTGATTAAATAACCAAAACGACAATCCGCCGTTATATTACCTTCAAGTTACCTCTACACTGATTTCTAATTAGCTCAATAGTTTCGGAAATATTCAGAAAGTTTTACCGAAAAAATATTTTTTATGCAAAATTCAATTTTTATTTGTTGTATTAAAAGTTATATAAAATAAAAAACGTAAAAATGTATCTTTAGTTATAAACATAGATGTATCACAGATAAAACAAGTCATATTTCATTAAAATCGATTGATAAGTCATTTTGATAAAAATTTCTAAATTAATATCAGTAAGACAAAGAATAATAAAATTATATAATTATAAAAAACACGAGTTAAGACTGTTTGGAATTTTCTTTATTTTTTTTTTGTCGGAACAGTCTTTGCAAGTTTCAGTAGTTGTCTGCCGTTACAGGCAATCCCATCTTGATATCCCGGAGAAATCGTTCCCCTTGTTCTTCACTATTATCGCCAAGGTTGTCAGGAAATATATCCAAATGACTGCAAATAATGCACTTTGACACACATATTAGCTCATATTTTCTGGAAATTCTGGGAAAGTTTGTTTACAATTTCGGCATAGTTATCAGCTTTTAAGTTTTCTATACTAATAAATAGATAGGACTAAAGCTTTTCCAAACTGTTTTATAAGCCCAAGTTTAATGTGTAGTGGTGGAAGGATGATATTTCTCGACATGTCAGAAGTTCATGAACGGTGTCAACTTTTCCTACAGTCATGTCTATTCATGAGGACCAGGAGCCTAATCACGGCAATCGTGATCAAGAGCACAATCGTACTGTCTCAAATTTCGTACAATCGACTTGTTTGGATCACGGCTTCCGATCAGTGATGCCAACTCTGTATGTAGGAAACACGCGTTTAAACACCCATTTAATCGGGGTTTTTCATTAATCGGTTAATCGTTAATCGTAAATTTCAATCTGACAATTAACCGAACAAAACGCAATCAAATTATTCGATTAATCGAATAAAATATAAAAAAAAATGTAAAACAGTGTTCAAACATTGTACTAGGCACTTTTATTAAAACAAAACGTAACAAGGGCAACTTCAGTATAAAATATATGTAGGTTCCATTCACAAATCGTAGTTGCAGCAACATGAAAATGAATGAGCAAAATTTAAAAAAATATCAAAATTAGGACACAAAAGTGCCACGCTTTCCGGTATCTACCGTACAAAGGGTAGGGTCGCTCTGAAACTATATCAGACTATAACACCCTATTGGATTGATTAATTTTTACAAAAATTTTGCAAAACGTAAATAGTTTGAGCAGAATCGGATCAGGTATTGTGATACCCCCATACAAAGTGACCAGTGGGTCTTGAAATTTCATCAGACTTTTACACCCAGTTTAATGAACCAATTGCTTTTATGCATGTCTATGAGCCAAAGCACTGTGCGACGTTTTCTCTCAACTATCAAATCTGTTCGAAATGTGTGTAAAGTTATGAAATTTGTTCGCAAATCGTTGTCATATGAGTTGTCACATTGTAGGAGTGTTTCAAGACGGACTGCTTGCCATAAACACGTATTTATATTTTATTAATAGATTAATCGCAATGATTTGTTCGAGTTAATCGTTAATCGAAAAATGTAATTATTAAAATGTTCGGTTAATTTTATAACAGATTAATCGATTAACCGAATAATGATTAATTGAATGGCTACCCTAGCGCCTACACAGTTCCCAAAAAGTGCTAAAACACGCCAAATCGCGAAAATTACCAGAAAGATCCCAAAAGTGCTAAAACGCACTAAATAAATAAGAGGTTTTGCAAAAGGGACAGGTAGATTATGGTCCGGCGGCATCATCGCTCCGTACTTCCTCGAAAACGATGATGACATAGCCACACTCAGATAACTCATTGTTTGAAAAGAGTTTGTAGCAACCGTAATGCCATTCAATTGCGGTTGCCACAACCGGATTGAGGTAGCCACGACTGAAATTCGGTTGAAACAACCTCGTTTCATAATTGATTCGATTATGACAACTAAATATTATTCATTTCAACTAAAGTATCTATAATTTCGGTTGTAACAACCGAATTTGGAATTAGTTTGGATGCAACAACCAAATTGGTACCAAATCAATTCGGTTGCAACTATGGAATTGGCATCAATTTGGTCGCAGTAATAGAATTTGGCCTAAAGTCGATTGAAACAACTGAATTTGGCGTCAATTCGGTTGGTATAACCGATTTTTTTCATGAATTCGTTTTCAATTAGGATACCACAACATAATTCTATATATTTCGAAACTGACGATTAAAATTCTACAGGCAAATATTATACAAAGATGATAGAAATACTATATTCACCATCCTTCGTTTATTCACCATCTTCACGAGAGGGTCACTTGCTATTTCCGTCCGACCATTTTTCACTAGGATGCGGCGAAAAAGCTCTCAAAAATTATTGACGTAGAATACGTCTTACGTCATGTCAGGTTTTTATTGTTGTAATCTTTATTTCATTGAATTTGAGGAAACGGCTGGATGAATTTTTTTAAAATTTTTTTTGTAGGTAAATGAAGATGTTATCTTTCGTTTGATATACATTTCATATGGGTTGATATATTTCTAGTATTTTAATTTCTCAAATGAAAATTGTTTAAACACATACACTCAAACATATGTGTGGTGTTTGGGTTGAGTGTTTTTGGTTGCTCAACATTGCTTAGGAACATGTATCTAGTAAAAAGTGAAACGAACAGCAAGCTAATGTTGCTTGGCAACATGTATCTAGTAAAAAGTGAAACAAACAGTAAGCTAACGTAATAAAGCTTTTTTGCGAAAGCTTCAATAAAGCTGTTGTAACATTAATTTTGAATTGTAAAGCGTAAAGCTTTCACACAACGCTCGAATGCTAATGCGAAGACTCGATAAGGTAAACCTTTTTTAGGGCGGCCCTCTCAACATTCGCAGAACTTATTTCAATAAAAATATTAATTAAAATACATAAATTAAATTAAGTTTAAAAAAATCGAACATAATATTTTTTTTTTAAACGGACTTGAATCAAATGCCGTTGGTAAATATAAAAATTACAGCAGACAAATATTAAAAGCGATATGCTTTTCTATTATTTATATTCTAATTTAAAATTTAAGCAACTGAATCGAAATTAAAAAAATTACAGCAGACAGTTGTCCGAGGCCTTCGGCCACGGACTGTCCCTGCAGGCTGTGTCAGAGACACGGCCATTAAGTTTAACGTAGAATACGCCATCCGATAA